>JAUMJL010000139.1:0-2622500 GCA_033558185.1 Dromococcyx pavoninus | reverse complement strand
CAGGCAGGAAGGCAGGAAGGAAGGATGGGCGGGCCGGATTATGCCTTGTAGTATCTCTGCAGCACATGTAGGCAGGCTTAACTTGAAGGTGGAAAGCTATGGTTGTCTCACATACTGTAATTCTCAAGTCTGGAATTCATGTTGTTGACTCCGCCACTGTTCAGCTATGTTACCTTGTAAAACTTACCTCCCCTTTGCCTTTGCTTTCCTTAGTCTTGGATCTTTAAACTACTTGGGCGTTGAGACACTTTAACAATGAAAATAAAAACGGTGAAAAGAGATGTGGATGCATTGATTGAGAACAGCCCTGTGGAGAAGGACCTAGGGGTCCTGGTAGATGAGAAGCTGGACATGAGCCAGCAGTGTGCACTTGCAACCCAGAAGGCCAACTGTATCATGGGCTTGCATCAAAAGAAATGTTGACAGGAGGTCAAGGGAGCTGATTCTGCTCCTCTACTCTTCTTTGGTGAGACCTCACCTGGAATACTGCATCCAGCTCTGGAGTCTGGAGCACAGGAAGGACATAGACTTGTTACAGGGCCACTAAAATGATCAAAGGCCTGGAACACATCCCCTGTGAAGAGAGGCTGAAGTTGGAGAAACGAAGACTCAGAGGAGACCTTATTGTAGCCTTTCAATACTTAAAGGGGGCTTATAAGAAAGATGGGGAAAAACGTTTTAGCAGGGCCTTTAGCAATAGGACGAGTAATAGTTTTAAACTAAAAGAGAAGTTTAGACTAAGTATTAGGAAGAAATTTTTTACACTGAGGGTGGTGAAACACTGGAACAGGTTGCACAGAGAGGTGGTGGATGCCCTGTCCCTGGAAACATTCAAGGTCAGGTAGGATGGGGCTCTGAGCAACCTGATCTAGTTGAAGATGTCCCTGTTCACTGAAGGTGGGTTGAATAGCTGACCTTCATGGTCCCTTCCAACCTAAATGATTCTATGATTCTATTGAAAAGGTCTTATCTCTGGGAACTCTTACATTTTGTACTTGCGCATACACAGATGCATTCACACGTGTACATGCACAAACTACAGATTAAATATCTTTTGAGAGAATAAGCATCCTGGAATTTAGTCTTAAACTGTAGCAAATGATGCTTGAATATAGAACTGGCCATCTTTATTACTGATGTCGTTTCTCTGGACTGATGTATAATAAGAAACTTTGGTAATAGTAGATTGTCTGTATTGCCTTTGTGAAGAAGTTGTTGATTAAGTAAATTGTAATTAGAAGTGACTAGATATGCCAATATAGTTAATGAGAACCACTTTTGATTTCTAGTGTGCATTATTATTAATGCTCAATGATTATTATTTTCCGGCAGATACACAGAATGAGAAGGAACGTGTGAGGAAGTATGGAGCTTTTATTCGGACGCTTCCACCAGTCAATAGGGCAACTCTGGCTGCTTTAATTGAGCATCTTTACAGGTTAATGCAAATGATGCACTGTAGCAGAGAAACTCTTGTAATGTGTTCTCAGTGTAGCTCTACTGTAAATGAAATGCAGCTTGTTTCCTTAACTAGTAATGCTCAAAAACCTACCTAATTGTAATGATTAATTATACTTGAGTCCATTTAATTTATAATGTGTTTTTTCTTTGATTGTGTTTCTAGCAGTAGTTAGCTATAAATATCAATGGGATGAAACAGCCTTCCATTGAAAGGGCTGCCAGTGTGTGTGTCTCAGTAGGGTAATTTTTTGTGTAACTTCTTTGTACAAACTCATTTCACCCCAGTCTGCTAGCCTTTCAGAGGTTTGTTACAAGTAGTTCTTGACATTTAAATGATTTTTTTCAGAGAAAATGTCCTTCTCCACTATCTGTATCTCAGATAACTCTGACAATTAGCTACACTTTCTGATTTTCATCAGTGCTTTGGTTTGCAACTGAAGTGACTGTAGAGAATATCCAAAACATAAACTTGTTTCAGCAGCAAAGGTCGTGTCTTAATGCTAGATCAAATAAGCAACAGCAAATGTATAAAAAACGTATCACTTGAATGACTCTGCAGTGTTGTGGTTAAATATTAGGTTGGTGCAAAAATACTTGCTGTTTCTAACCATCAACTTTAAAACAGTATATCTCTACTTAGAATTAAATTTACTAATCAGAACAAGAACAATTAGAGTGTACTCATTTTTGCCAGCAATGAAGTCTATTCCGGTAGCATAGAATTTTAGAGTCCTGGAGCTGAAGAATTTGTTGAAGGCATTTTGAGCTATTGCTTGGTTGTGGAAAACCTTCTCTTGCAAGAAGTTGTTGAGATGCTTGAAAATGTGGTAATCAGTGAGAGAGAGGTATGATGAGTAAGCTGAGTGAGGCAGACTTTTGTAGCCCAATTTGTGCAACTTCTGCAGAGTCATTTGTGAGACATGCCGTCAGGCTTTTACATGGAGAATAATTGGTGCTTTTCAGTTGACCAGTGGTGGATATAAACGTTGCAGATCTTGGTGCATTTTGTTGATTTTCTGGCAATACTTCTCTGCTGTAATGGTTTGACCAGCATTCAAGAAGTTGTAATGGGTGATTCCACTTGTTGACCACCAAACAATGATTATAACCTTCTTTGGATGCAGCTTGAGTTTGAGAAAATGTTTTAATGTTTTATCTCAGTCTAGCCACTGTGCAGAACACCACTGGTTATTGTATAGAATACTTTTGTTGTCACATGTCACAAGGTGATCGAGAAGTGGACTTGTTTTTAATGAAGCACAGGACAGACTTCATAATGGCGATTTTTAAAAATTTTCATTCAGCTTGTGTGGAACCCATTTTTTGAGTAGTTTTGATCTTCCAGTCTGGTGTAAATGTCGAACAACTGTTGAATGGTCAAAATTTAGTTCTTCTTCAACCTCTCAGTGTTTTGTGTGGGTCTGCTTCAGTGATGACCCTCAATTTGTTGTCTGTTGTAGAAGGATGTCCATGACCCTTCTCTTTCTCAAGGCTCTCATTTCTGTTATGAAAATTTTGAGCCTAATATTGAACTATATGTTCGTTGATAGTCCCCTGACCAAATGCTTGGTTCACATGGCTAGCAATTTTCTCTTCTTTAGGTACCCTTTTGAACTCATAGAATAAAATCCCTTTAATTTCCTTTTTTTCCGTCTTTGACAGTGTAATATAAACAGTGAACCCCAAACCATTAGCATAAGTAGAGCAAATTTCATACTTTAAAATGGTATAAAACATAAACACAGATAAATAAAAGTTTAATCCAAAATAAGCATTACAGTTTACAATGACAAAAATGCCAATTATTTTTGCACCAACCTAATAGTAATGGTGTGTATTATATTATATTATCTATCATAGCATCAGAGTTTGGATTAGAAGGGACCTTAAAGATTATCCCAACCCCCCTGGGACACCTTCCACTACACCAGGTTGCTCAAAGCCCCATTCAGCCTGGCCTTGATTACTTCCAGGGATGGTGAGTCTATGATTTTTCTAGGCAACCCGTGCCAGTGCCTCACCATCCTTACAGTAAAAAGATTCTTCCTTATATCTAATAAAAATTTAAAGTCTTTCAGTTTAAATCTATTACTCCTCATCCTGTCATTACATGCCCTTGTAAAAAGTCCCTCCCTGGCTCTCTTCTAGGCCCCCTTCAGGTACTGGAAGGTCGCCGTGAGGTCTCCACTGGAGCCTTTTCATCTCCAGCCTGAACAACCCAACTCTCTCAGCCTGTTCTCGTAGCAGAGGGGCTCCTCTGCTACACCTTCTGGTCCTCTTTGTGACCCTCCACTGGACCCAGTCTGAGAGATCCATGTCATTCTTACATTTGGGGCCTCAGAAATGTATGCAGTACTGCAAGTGAGGTCTCATGAGAGTAGAGTAGAGGGGGAGAATTACCTCCTTTTTTCCTGCTGGTCACACTTGTTTTGATGCAGCCCAGGATACGGTTGACTTTCTGGGCTGCAAGATCACATTGTTGGGTCATATCAAGCTTCTCATCCACCAGCATCCTGAAGTTCTCTTCAGGGCTACCCTCGATCTGTTCTGTGTTTGGCTTGGTATTGCCCTGTCCCATGAGCAAAAAGTGGAACAAGACCTTGCACTTGACCTTGTTGAACTTCATGAGATTTGCGCGGGCCCACCTCCCAAGTCTGTCAAGTTTCCTTTGAATGGCATCCCCTCCCTCCAGTGTGTCAACCATACCACACAGCTTGGTGTCATCAGCAAACTTGCTGAGGGTGCTCTCACAGTCCATATATCCAACAAAGATATTAGACAGCGCCAGTCTCAGTATGGAACCCTGATGAATCTTACTTTTCACTGGTCTCCTCTTGGACACTATGCTGCTGACTGCAACTGTTTGAGTATGACTGTCTAGGTAATTCCTTACCCACCAAGTGATCTACCTGTTGAATCCAGTTTAGAGACAAGCATAGCATAGAATCAAAGAATGGTTCGGGTTGGAAGAGACCTTAATAATCATCCAGTTCCAACTCCTCTGCCATGGGCAGGGACACCTCCCACTAGACCAGTCTGCTCAGGACCCCATGATTTGCACAGGTCCAGGTAGATGACATCAGTTACTCTTCCCTTATCTACTAGTCCTGTAGCCCCATCGTAGAAGGCCACCAGATTTGTCAGCTTTGATTTGCCTTTAATGAAGCCATGTTGGCTGTCACCAGTCTCCTCCTTATTTTCCATGTGCCTTAGCATAGTTTCCAGGAGGATCACCCCCACGATCTTTCCAGGCACAGAGGTGAGACTATGCCTTGGCCGGTGCAGCTAGAGTGTTCGCTGGTGAAGACTGAAGCAAAAAAGTCATTGAGTACATCAGCCTTCTCCGTAACTCCACAAGCAGGTTTCCTTTTTCCTTCTGGAGGGGAAAAGTGTTGGATGATTCTACAGTGTCAAGGTTAAAGAGTAATGGTCTATATTATATTACAATATATTACGTTATGTTATATTATGTTATCTATTGAACAAGTCAAATTATATCCCTGGTAAATTGTAGCAGGTAAAGAATGTGTAGAACCTTTTATCACAGGATATTGTGTTCAGAAATTGCATTATGTAGCCAGGTATGTAGCAGATGTCCTTTAGAAACTATTTATATGATTATTAAATTGATTGCTGCCATTATTGGGAGAAATATTTTAGTAAGTATTGCATTTAATGATGTTTTAAAGCATATTCAGTTCAGATATTTTAATATGCCGCAATATCTGTTCTGAAAGTAGTTTGAGTTCATGTGTGTAACAGTTAGAATTATGTGATACTTAAAAGTGTTTGCCTCTAAAAGAAGACTCATTATGTAAACAACAGAACTGATATCAGAACTTTATCATAAGTACAGAAACTAAGAAGGATCTCATTTCTTTCCACCTTTTGTTTGATCTTAGATTGTAAGTTTGTAGGATATACTTATGTAACATAATATAGCAAAACTGTACTTAGCATTAGTGTGGCCTTTCCTTGAGTCCTGTGTGTAGTTGTGGGCCACATAATTTAAAAAGGATGTGAATGTCCTTGAATGCATCCAGAGGAGAGCATCGAAGCTGGTGAAAGGACTGGAAGGAGTGTTCTGTTGGGAGTGGTTAAGAACTTTGGGCTTGTCTAGTATGGAGAAAAGGAGGCTGGGGAGTGACCCCCTTGCTCTCTACAGCTTCCTGCAGAGGCGAAGTGGAGAGGGAAGTGCTGATCTCTTCTCCCTGGTATCCAGCAACCAGATGTGTGGGAATGGTTCAAAGCTGTATCTGAGGAGTTTCAGACTTGATATTAGGAAACATTTCTATGCCGAAAGGGAGGCCAATAATGCAACAGGCTTCCTAGAGGGGTGGTCAATGCCCCATGATGAGGCATTTGAACAGTGACCTTAACATGCTTTTGGTCAGCCTGTGAATGATCAGGAGTCATACTAGAGAATCATTGCAGGTCCCTTCCAAATGAGCTATTCTGTTCTAGTTTTATTCTGTTCCGTTCTAAATAATGTTGATATAAATTGAGATGCAGATAGAAAGTGTAAATTTTCATTTCTATATGAGGTGTGAGTTTAAGAGTATAAAAAAATAAATATTAAAAAGAATAAATGATACTTTTTTTCACTGCATTTAATGTAATTCTTTTTCAAATGCACTCCATATTGTGTAAAGAAGCCTCAGATAATTAAAGGAACAATGAAACCTTCTAAATATGTTAATTTTTCCTTCAACAGGGTTCAGAAGTGTTCTGAAATCAATCATATGAACCTTCACAATCTAGCCATGGTGTTCTCCTCATGCTTATTTCAAACTAAGGGCCGAACTAGTGAAGAAGTCAATGTAATTGAAGATCTAATTAAAAATTATGTTCAACTTTTTGATGTAGGTATCTTTTATGTAAATGTCTGAATTGCTTGGCTATTAAAGTACATAAATCTCCTTCAAGATGATTTTGCTATTAGTTATACCGTCTGAAGATTTGCAGAGCTTTTCAACTGTAATTCAGTGGACATTGTCTGCTTTAAATTTTATTTCCCATGTAGCCTGTGTAAGAAAGCGTATATTTATAGGATTGCTGTGAGCTACTCTTATTTAGAATGGTGCACATTCTTCTTGCTGACACCAGCATACCAATTTTAAGAAAATTTTAAGACCATGACTATTAAAGATAATACTTCTATTCAGATTTTATGTGACTGATCAGAACTGAAGCATGATACAATTCAGTGTTCTTAGTCTCTGAACTGTGGTTATAATAAAGACTAGAGAAAGTGTTTGTTTCCTTAGGCCTAGAAAGAACATTAAATCCAACTGCATAGAAAAGGTACTAATAGCAGCAATTCATGAGCCATTTTGGTTTAGAATTTACTATGCCACTGTAACATTGTTTGGCAGTTTTTCATGGAGTCCTCTTTTCCAATGTGTGTTTGGTAAAGTTTATAGTAATGAATCCCATCAACAAAGTTCTGTTTCTAATTGATAGAATGTTTTGTGTAGATGTTTCTATAAGAACATGATTAACAGTATTGTTAATTGTAACTTTATTATTATTACTTTATTATTAATTATTTACTGTTGTTAGATGTAGGCATTCCTTTAACATAAACTATATTTATATTTGTATTTATTATATTAAATAAGTATTTGCTACTTTATGTTATAATTTTTATACTCACTCCCGTATGCTTATTAATAGTGATCAAAATTGATCCATTTTAAACAGATAAATGAAGACCAGGTCAAACAAATGGATATAGAGAACAGATTAATTACCAAGTGGAAAGACACTCAGGTAAGTACCAAATATCAACTGATACGAAAACAATTTTAACAAAGACTATTTTGTTGTTCACAAGTTTTTATATCTAGATTTCAAAATGTAAATGTAAATGTCTGTTTGTATAGTGACCAGTGTTGTTAACTGAAGAGCTGAGGGGAATAAAATGAAGTAAAAGAGGAGGCATATAACTGATAAAGCAAAATGGTTCTGTGTAAAACATACTGTGTAATTATGTTCTGGCCTGAGCACTGGGATAACTTGCAGGTTGTTACATGTTTTTACTGTGCTTCATAAGTTGTACTGGAAGAAAATTGTCAACATGCACAACTGTGAAAGTAATGACCTGTCTTTTTTTTTTTTAATTTTAAACATGCATATTAAATACCTTCAAGTGTATATTATTACTCCTATTATTTCATGAGCTTTGGGTGTACCTGGTCTCTATTCTTTAGAGTTTCACCATTCCTTTCAGTTTAAAGCATTTAAATCTTTAGCTGCATCCTGTTTTGTGACCATTTCTAGAACCCCAAAGCACAAATATTTTTGAGGAAAGCTTCAGACCTGTATTAACAGTCAAATGGAACTTCGAGATACAGTATAAGAATATGGGAGATCTCTTCCACTCATTATCATCTTGCCTTCCAGCCTTACCTGTAACAACTTCTGAATAACTTCAGAGTGGTTAAAAACAGTGAAGTGATAGCATGTTTCACTGTCTGAGTGGTATTTGTCTAATTGAAGTGAAAATTGGTAAGTTTCATAATGCTACTAAGACAGTTGAATTAAGAGAGGTAAAAGAAAATGTAGGCAGCTTAAAAGCTTCTTCAGAAATCTAAAGTAGTAGAGAAGAAGCTTTCAGTGATTTTGGAGTTTATAGGGCTTTAGAAACTAATAGAAATGTAGAGAAAATCTATAATGCTTTGTGTGTTGGCTGCCTTCACTCTCAGCAACAATTTTGTGGTACCTTGGAAGCCATCATTAAGAAGACATGTTGAAATTGCATGTTCTGTGAATTGCTCTTTGGAGTCTTATTTTTATGTCATATTCCCTTATTGTCTGGGTCAGAGTGGTATGAAGCTTTCTGATGGCAATGACCTACTGTGAATGTGCATATAGAAGGTAGAATGCCTATTTCTTTCTTTTGGTGCTCAGTGGGGAGTGACCAAGTCACTGGGAAACAAAGTTTATTTCTGTTGTCTGTCTCATAGAGTGAAAACATCTGCCTTTGTAATGGCAAAAAAAACCCAAAACTGCCAAATATGATAACCCTAAGAGGATTCTGCAAGGCAAGGGTTGAACTAATTCTGGGGTCCATGAAAAGGACCTTACTGAGATTAAAGAATAAAATTTTTGAAACCTAAGATCGAGAAAATGCATGGATGTTTAAATATATCCTTTTCTGTGGTTTTAGAACCAAGAAATTTCTTGTTATGGCTTGTTACACTGTTAACATTTTCCAGGCAACTCTGGGAAGCTGTAGTGGTTCAATATTTGTAATACCTTCTGAAAAAGTTAGGGAAATACCAGAAGTTTCAGGAGTAGAGAAGGAGATAGTGGAGACAATTGTGATTAAATAATAAGAAAGTTAAACAGAAACTGAATCACTCTTGATGGATTGAAAAATCTAGTAGCAAATTTTGGCTAGGTGGGTTTGTCTAAACTGAAGCAGTAAAGAATATAGACAAGACCCAAATAAAGTGCTTTTGTTCTCTATTTTTTTCACCTGAGATACCACTGCAAAATCACATTTATATGATGTTTTGTATTTAGAAGGCTGCCTACTGAAGACATAGAGAGACTTGCTTTTGGTTTTTTAAAAATAATTTTTTAGACTTTCTAAAATTGGTAAGATTTTCACTAAAAAGCTTCCAGCACCTGAAAAGTTACTGTTCCAAATTTTCAACTTCATAATCAAATTGGAACTGTCGTGAATAGTTTGACCTGTTTGGACTATTTCCGTAGGGCTCTTCAGGCTCTCGCAAGGCAGAGTTATAGAAACATTGTATCAGGATTTTAACTGTTCTTAATTTGCCCTCAGCAAAGTCTCTAACATTAGTAATCATCTTTCTGAACTGATGGTTACACCTACTGTACCTAGATTGTGGCTTGATTCTTGTAACACACATAGCTAAGCTTTAAATTCTTTACCAAAAATAGTATCTTCGCTTTAACCTCAAGAATTAAACAAAATCTGCTACTTCATCGCAGAATTATTATAGAATCATAGAATATTTTAAGTTGGAACAGACCATAAAGGTCATCCAATCTAAACTTCCTGCTCCTCACAGGATTACCTAAAATTAAACCCTATGACTTAAGACCGTCGTCCAGATGCTTCTTTGAACGGGCTTTGGTGCTATGACCAGTTCCCTTAGGAGCCTGTTCTACTGACTGATCACCTTCATGAAGAACCTTTTCCTAATGTCCAATCTGAACTTCCCCTCATGCAGCTTTATTCCATTTGTCTAGGTTGAAAAGAACCTGTTGGGATCATCTAGTATAATTACATTGCTGCTCAAGGATGGCCTCTTGGAGCAGATTGCCTAGGACTGTGTTGTGTCAGATTTTGAGTATCTCCCAGGACAGAGCCTCTCTGGGGAGCCTCTTCAAGTGCCTGCCATCACAGTATAATTGTTTTCTTGTGTTCAGATCGAATTTTGTGTGGTTTTAATTTGTGCCCACTGCCTCTTGTCCTGTCACTGGATAGCGGGTATCTGTGTTTTTTGAGTATGTCGGAAGATACTGAGAAGACTATCTCAGTTTTCTTCATTCCCTCCCATCAGATATTTGTGCATTTTGGAAAGATTCACCCTAAGGCTTCCCTTCTCCAAACCGAACAGTCTCAACTCTTTCAGTCTCCTCTCATATGAAAAGTGCTGCAGTCCCTTCATCATCTTAGTCATTCTTCACTGGACTCTCTCCAGTAGTTTCATGTCTTTCTGGTACTGAGGAGCCTAACACTGGACACAGTACTCCAGCTGTGGCCTCACCCGTGCTGAAGAGAAGGGAGAACTACCTCTATTGATCTGCTGACAGTGCTTTGCCTAATGTAGCCCAGGTGGCCATTTACACTGTTTTCTATGAGGGCATATTGTTGGCTTATGGTCAGCTGCTTGTATACGAGGCATCAAAGCAGCAAAGCTGCTTTCCAACCGGTCATTTACAGTGTTTTATAGTACTTAAAATGTGGAAGGCAGCTATGAAGGAGCTTCTTATTTTATTAAGTGGTTTGGAACTGTCAAATTTGTTCACATTTATTCTTAACAAATTGTTAAAAATGACTACGTTTTGTTTCAGAGAGTACACTTGTACAAGTAGATGTTAGGAAATTGGAGAAAATTATACTTCCTGCTTTAGTTTAAAGGGAGAGAAAGGGCTAAAAAGAAATGCATGAGGATTTGTGTTTAAATGCATCCACTTGAAAACCTACTTTTTTCATCCCACAGGAAAAAAGTTCTCCAAAGAATATGGTAAATAAATGCTAAATACTTAGATACAATGTGTGAGAAATTCTTTGCTGGACTGTGGAACCTGCTGACTGAGTCTCCTAGATGTGATATGATATTAGATTTCACTGAATTGTGTTATTTTGGTTTACCTATACATTTTTTCTGTATTCATTAAGCACTTTCTGAGATAATTTCTCGAGTAAGTTATTACATCGCAGTTGTATGTTCTATCTCTGCATTGCCTTTTTTTTTTAAAACCTGGCAAGGGGTCTTGAGTTTGTGTGCCACAAAGAGCTGTGAAAAAACAAAGCTCTTTGGTGCATGAGGGCTAACCCTGCCTAAGGTGTACAAGTACTGCCTGACTGGCTTTGTGATCAGGGCAACTGAGCCTGACCAGAGTGTTTTCTGGTTCTTTCTAGGCCCATGCTGTTACGTTTCTGGTGGCAGGAACTCAGACATTGTGTCATGTAAGAAGCAATATTTCCATTTTAAGAATTAAGTGCAAGGCTCCTGGACCCCAAATGTACTGTTCTGTCCTAGATTAAGACTGAAGTTATTTACAAAGTGGGTGGGGAAGAGAGACTTGGATTCTTAACAGTCTGCATGCTGCATAGTTAGCCTTCTGACCTAGGCAGTAGTTGGGATGCTGAAGGAAGGGCCGTCTTAAATTCTTCCTTCCTTGCATGCTTGAACATGTGTGTGTCAGATACTGATTCACAGACCCAAACCATCATCTTAAAGATAAGGCACTTTCTAAAGGAGAACTCAGAACATTTTATTCCATTTTAATATGCAGATGAGGAATGGGAAGGCTAAATACTTCCTTGAATAAAATAAGGGCAAAACTGAGTGCATCTTTTATTCTTTTGGGTGTCTGTAGTTGCAGTGTGTACAGCTTTATCAGATGCAATGGAGTGTATTATTTCCTTGTACCTGATTAATAGTAAGACCAGTTGTTCTCTGGGTTCCCACCCCCCTGAGTTGGAAGACAGGGATGAGGAGCAAAATGAACCCCCCATAATCCAAGAGGGAATGATTAGCAGCCTGCTACACCATTTAGATACATACACACGAGACTACATATAGGGCCAGATGAGATCCGCCTAACAGTATGGAAGGAACTGGCAGAAGTGCTTGCCAAGCCACTTTACATAATTTATCAGCAGTCCTGGCTAATTGAGGAGGTCCCAGTTGACTGGAGATTAGCAAATGTGAAGGGCCAGAATGAGGATCCAGAGAACTACAGACATGTCAGTCTGACTTCAGTGCTAGGGAATGTTATGGAGCAGATCAACTTGAGTACCATGAATCAGCATGTACAGAATTATGTGTAATTATGTACATTGTTTTCTGCTTTATTCTTTAATATAGACTTGAGTGGCATAACATGGAAAATAGTACACAGAATGGTCGACTTCCCTGTTTCCCAAACAAGACAGTGATCTCTGCTTAAAGCTGTAGTTGATGTTCTTTACTGATAAAGAAAATAAGTAATGCAAAATTCCTAGAACAAACTTGGTTACTGGAGCATTTTAAATTGTGTATCTGTAGTGATTCTAGATTCCTGCTTGGAAAACATGAATTCTTAGTATTCAGTTGGCACTGTTTAGCCCACCTCCCTGGCCAGGTCAGCAGCTAAATGCAGGCAGTTGTGATTCCAGTCTCTCCACCCCACCCCCTGCCTCTGGGAAAGGAGAAGTTAAAACGTGAGAGACTTGTGAGTTTGAAACTGACACTCAAACAGCTTTAAAGAAACAAATATTAATATTATTTTCATTATTATTAATAAGAAAATAATAAAATACAAATATATAAAATCACCACCCACCCCCCAATGACTGTATGTCACTGCTGATGTTGCAGAGCTGGCACAGGGGAAGGTCCTGGACTGGACTCAGCAGTAGATGGGATATGGACTCAGGTATGCAGAGATCTGGGATCAGTTGGTAGAAGGATACATAAGGTCCTTATCAGATGCTGACCATTGAATAAGAGGGCTTGACCTTTGTGATCACTCATTGTTGTACAGAGTATGACGCATATGCAATGGAATGCTCTGTTGCTCAGTTTTTGGTCATCAGTCCTGTCTGCTTCTCCCTGCAGGTGTGACCGTTTTTCACTTACGGCTTTTCATCAACTTGACTTCAGTCTCTATAGGGATAAATATAAGCAATGGCCTTTCTGCATACTAGTGTCGCATTACTTGATGGTAATCATAAAATTTAAGCATTATCACTTCTAAAGACAGACACTGTCTGAAAAAAATGCAGTTAACTTTCAGAAAATTAAGTTACTTAGTCGAAAAGTTAGAAAATTGATTTGATTTACCTCAAACAAGAATATCAGTACATATTTTCACAACCTGTTGTGATGACATCATAGAATCATAGAATGGTTTGGGTTGGAAGGGACCTTAAAGGTCATCTAGTCCCAACTCCGCCGCCATGGGCAGGGACACCTCCCACCAGACCAGGCTGCTCAAGGCCCCATCCAACCTGGCCTCAAACACTTCCAGGGAGAGGGCATCCACAACATCCCTGGGCAACCTGTGCCAGTGTCTCACCATCCTCTTTGTGAAGAATTTCTTACAAATGTCTAATCTGAATCTTCCCCCTTCCACTTCAAAGCCATTCCTCCTTGTCCTATCACTACATGCGCTTGTAAAAAGTCTCTCCCCAGCTTTCCTGTAGGTCCCCTTCAGGTTGCTATAAGATCTCCCTGGAGCCTTCTCTTCTCCAGGCTGAACAACCTAAACTCTCTCAACCTGTCCTTATAGCAGAGGTACTCCAGGCCTCAGATCATGTTCATGGTCTTCCTCTGGACCCATTCTGACAATTCCATATCTTTCTTATGTTGGGGATTCCAGAACTGGACATAATACTCCAGGTATTATAGTCAGGTATCATGAAAAGTTGAGTTTTATTTATTAGAGAAAATAGTTTTGGATCTTATAAAATCATTGGTATCTCTGTTTCCTGGGAAAAGAGCCACCAGAAATCAAGATAGCAAATATGAACTCAGCAGACTTTATTTTTTTGGGAGCACCTGACCTAGAGATAATGACCTTTTTCTTTTTAGCTTTCTAAACAACCAGTGGACATTGGAACAAAGCTTCTACCTCTTAATGGTTGATAAATTAAAGGTTGAACTGCTTTTAAGGACAGGGACTGCATTCTCTCTGTTATGTCAGCTATTACCCCTTGAATGTAACAACTGAGGAATGTCGTCCTCAATAGCCTGACTGTCATTTGTGTCAGTTTTGTTGTGACTATGAAAATTTCTCCCCTCTGAATTAAGCTATGGAACATTTTTTGCCAGTGGACAATTAATGTAACTAATTTAAATTTTTTTTTCTGAAACTCCTTGTGCCCATAATGTGTCACATGCATTGATGTCTAATGCCTGGGACCACTACAGTGCAGAAAGGAGTAATTTCTGATCAAAGATGGTGCATTTGCTATTATTTCAAAGTATTTACTGGCTGAAGCCCACTGATTAAGGAAACTTCTTCTAAATAGTTGTAAGGATGTTTTGATATTTTATATAAAAAATTTTCTGTAGAAGAATTCGACATTTCCTGAACTATGCATAGTGTTGTAGGCAAGTTTCTCTGGGGGAATACATTAGAAACAGACCTGGACAAACAGCGAGTGCTATTGGGAAAAATTGACCACCTTCTTTATTACGTTTTACATTTACAGCTTATGTCATATAACTCATAATATGCATATTACTCGTAATTTCAGAAAACTAGGTTGTAGGGATGCCTACACTTTATATTTTATAAGGCTTGGCCTTACAAACTTCTTTTAAATTGCTGTTGTTAAGTTCCAACTTATCATTTGATGCTTTCAGTAACACTATATGAAGAATAACCAGACCCAGCCAATGGTCATGAACTGTATTTGCTAGTACCGACCTGAAATAGATTAGACATTTTCAGAATAGAAACAGCGGTTCGATGGAATGATGTAGCTTTATCTTGATATCTTTCATTATTTCAGTGAGAGAATGGGGTATGCTGAAACATACTGGTTTTCAGCTGCTCAGGCTTCCTTTGTCAGCAGCTACCATCATTCAGCCTGTTTGCAACACCATGCATGTGGAAGACTTGCGTATGCAGAACATGTAGTACAGTGATTGGACTTCGGACTCGTGCAGGAGGGATAGCTCCTTGGGAACTTTTTTGGATGGGCTTCAGTTACTGTTATACATGGTACAGACCAACTGATGAAACAGCAGGGTTGATGCCAACTTAGGCCTCAAGCAGCTACAATTGAGAATGATGTGTAAGAATCCTTTCCATTAAACATCTGATAGTCTCACATTATTGCAACAAAATATGTGTGCATTTGTGGGAAAATCAGTGATGCAGATACACTTTGACTGTATAGGTTGCTATTGGAATGTTCTCTCCAGTTTGGTGATGCAGAGTGTTCAGAAAGCAACAACTGAACCAGATTTCTGCTGAAGGCCTGAAAACTGTCACGCCTGAAATGTCAGTGAAGTTCCGTTCCAGGTGACACTTCATTAAGCACTCTTCATTTTCGATCCACCATTTACTTATGCCAGCTGTTTCTGTTTGCTGCTGTAATTTACATCACATTGTCTTCCCATACAGTTGTTTACATGAGCCCAGTGGAAATCAAATGTCAGCTTCATTCTTATTTTCAACCTTTTTCTGTAATATCATCTGAAAAGCAAATTTTACAATTAAATGAGCTTTTTTAAGTCTGTGCCACTGTAATTAAGCACTTTCTTCAAAGTAGCTTTGTAATGTTTTTCTTCACAAATGTTTCCATTAGTTTTCTATTCTCAGAGGCTAAACTAACTTTAAAGCAACCGTTTTTCAGAATATTATTTTTCTTTAAAATTGAGTGTTGCCATTTATTTTTCTATGGAAATGGAGTTTTAGCTTCTATAGATTAGTCAAAATGTGTCCCAAAGGTTGCCTATTTCTATTAGTTTCTCCATATCTTTATGCAATACAATTTCTTTTCCTTTGCTTAACCTCTTCTGTTTGTAGTAATATATAAATAAGTAGCATCAGTATGAACACTGTTCTCAAAATTAAGATACAAATTATTATTCTTAGTGTTAATTTGATAATTAATTCTTTATATTGGCTTATTAGTAAAAAGGTAAACCTCCCGAAAGGTCTAGTTTTCTGCCTTATTTTTACTCTGATGATGCTCTGATCATCACCATGTATTTAGTTTTAGAAAATATTTTTTTAATACTGAGATGAATTGCAATCTTTTGAAGATGGTTATGACGGTGCAAAAGAATCGGAGCAGGCAAAACATGAAACATTTTTAACTGTAGAAAAGTAATTTCTTACCCATGAAAATAATGTTATTGCCAGACGTAAGCAAACATGGCAACAGTGGAAAATACTAATTTCCTTCTTATGAGTCAGATTTTTCTCCTTGATCGCAAAATTTTGGATTTACTGACTTTCTTTTTAAGTTTCATGTTGTTAAACCTTCTTAAATTATGTTTATTGGTATTGAGTGTATTAAACTATTATATAATCACAGAATCACAAAATGATTGGTGTTGGAAGGAACTTCGGGAAATCATCTAGTCCAACTCCTGTGCTAAAGCAGGTTCACCTACAGCAGGTTTTGAATATTTCCAGAGAAGGAGATTCCACAACCTCTCTGGGCAATCTGTTCCAATGCTCTTTCACCCTCAAAGTAAAAAAGTTTTTCTTCGTGTTCAGATGGAACTTCCCATGTTCCAATTTGTGCCCATTACCACTTGTACTGTTGCTGGACACCATTGAAAAGAGTAGTCTGGCCACATCCTCCTGATACCCACCACTTAGACATTTATAAGCATTGGTATATGATCCCCTCTGTCTTCTCTTTTCTAGACTAAACAGACTCGGGTCTCTCAGCCTTTCCTCAGAAGAGTGAGGCTCCAGTCCCCTAATCATCTTTTTGGCCCTTCACTGGGCTCTCTCCAGTAGTTCATTGTCTTTCCTGAACTGGAGAGCCCAGAACTGGACACAGTACTCCAGTTAGGGCCTCACTAGGGCATAAGTAGGGGAAGGATAACCTCCCTTGACCTGCTAGCCACAGTCTTGTTAAAGCACTCCAGGATACCATTAGCCTTCTTGGCTACATGGGCACATTTCTGGCTCGTAGTTAACTTGTCCATCAGGAGTTCCAGGTCCTACTCTGCAGAGCTGCTTTCCAGCAGGTCAGCCCCTAACCTCTACTGGTGCATAGGGTGATTCCTCCCTATGTGCAGAACCCTGCACTTTGTTGAACTTCATCAGATTCCTCTCCACCCAGTTCTCCAGCCTGTCCAGGAATCGCTGAACGGCAACATAGTCTTCTGGTGTATCAGCCACTCCTCCCATTCTTGTGTCCTCAGCAAACTTGCCGAGGATATGCTTTGTCCGCTCACCCAGGTCATTGATGAAGTTGATGGACAAGGCAGGGCCCAGTACTGACCCCTGGGGAACACTGCTAGTTACTGGCTTCCAAACTGGGCTTTGTGCCACTGATCACAACCATCTGAGCTCTGTCATCCAGCCAGTTCTCAATCCACCTCACTGTCCTACTCATCTGTCACACACTTCCTAAGGTTACTTACGAGGGTGTTATGGGAAAAGCCTTGTCAGGTCAAGAGAGACAGCTTCCACTGGTCAACCCTCATCTGTCCAACCAGTCATGCCATCTAGAAGGCTATCAGATTGGTTGTCAAGCGTGATTTCCCCCTGGTGAATCGATATTGACCACTCCTGATAGCCTTCTGTTCTTTCATAAGCTTGGAGATGACATCCAGGATGAGCTCTTCCATCACCTTTCCAGGGATGGAGGTAAGGCTGAGTGGCCTGTAGTTTCCCAAGTCCTCCTTTTTGCCCTTTTTGAAGACTGGAGTGACATTAGCTGTCCTCCAATCCTCAGGTACCATTCCAGTTCTCCGTGACCTTTCAAAGATGAGGGAGAGTGGCTTGGTAATATTGTCAGACAGCTCTCTCAGCACTTGTGGGTGCATCCCATCAGGAACCATGGATTGCCTAAATGATCTCCAGCCTGATCCTCTTGGCCAAGGCACAGTCTTCCTTTTTCCAAACTCTCTTATCTCTAGGGTCTGGTATTCTTGAGGGCCAGCTTTAGCAGTAAAGATTGAAATAAAGAAGGCATTCAGTAGCTCCACCTTCTCTGTATCCTGCATGCGTAAGGTTTAGATATCTCCAGCAATGCTTAAAGAGCTATATTTAACAGAGGTTGATGTCAAGAGCATTTGTTTTGACTCCTTTTTTAAATATCTCATAAAAAGTTTTCATTGTGATTAGGAATCATAAATGTAGTCTTCATAGTAATGAAGTTTGATTATCTGGATAACTACACGTGGCTATATAACTATGCTGTTATTTTTAATTTTTCCTCTCATTTTTAAATAACTCAATTTAATTTGGGCTTCCTGTCCTGCACTTTTTCATGGTTTTAGATTCTAATAATCTGTTGGGGCTCTAAAGTGAGCCTGACTAACCTATAAATCAGAGTTATGGTTCTGGCAGTATAAGATTCTAAGTATAAAATTCATGTCTTAGACTTTCAGTATTATAAATTAATATAGATTTTATGTAAATTTATAATTTCCACTTATTTCATATTTCCCCTAATTTTCCTGGTTTTGAATATATATTTATCAAACAAAGTGAATATACTTTATATGTTTCTGTTGGATTTTGTCAGGGTTTGGATTTTCCTTCTGAATCTGTGAATGGGGTTTTTTTCATTATCTAAAATAAATTGAATGTAGTGCAGTTTTGCCCATTGTAATCAACAATTGAACTAATTTTGCAAATAAGTGGATGGGAAAAATTTTGTGTTCAGTCAGTTCTAGCACATCTACTAGATACTAATTGTACTTTATCTGTTTAAAAGAATATTTTAAATTCTTTAACACAGTCTAATTTTTTTTATTGTTTGACTTAGGTTTCCCAGGCTGGAGATTTGCTTATTGAAGTTTACGTCGAAAGAAGGGAGCCAGACTGTAGTATTATAATCAGGGTTAGTGTATAAAAGCGATACAGTGTTTTTACGAAACACTTTCTCATGAAGTATACTAAATTTAATGTCATAAATGATTTTATATAATTACATAATAGAAGTATGAATTTATATCTAGCAATATTCTTTTATTTTTCTCAAATTTCTGTGTTACCTAAATTTGTTAAAGACTGTTTTATTATGCATTTTTAGGACAATGTTATGATACAGTTTTAAAGGGGGATGTCCTTCTTTAGTTTACTACAGAATGCAATGGTATAAAGTCTCACAGCTCTACAGGTATGACACACAAGACTATGAACAAGTGCAAAATGAATGCTGGTTTTATTCAATAATATAAAGTCATTTAAATAACCTTAGTCCTGATTTTTCCTTTTGCCAGTCATGATCTGCTTTCCTTGACTGCTAAGAAACCAAAGTTTGTTGCTTACTATAACTGAGACTTTTCAGCCTTATATCTGATAGTGTATTTTAACATAATCATCTCCATGTAGTAAAGCCCCTTTGTTTGCATGCTAACAAAAAAAGAAATCATTTCAGTAACGATAAAGGACCAATATTGTGAAGAAGGAAGTAGAAAATTTAGGGCAATGTTTTGGGGTTATTCTGTAATGTTACACATATCTGTTTCCGTTTCCTTTTTTTCCTGTTCTGCCTATGACTCTCAAACACTTTTATTTGTACATGTATGTGGTATGTGGCATATATAAATACACACGTACATACATGCACATATGATATTGGGTTCTATAAGAGGAATAAAAATGAGAATATGTATTGCCAAGATGAAGAAAATGGTTCTTCTTTAATATTTACATTCCCATACCCAAAAAAATAGATGAAGGTTATCAGTCAGCTAAAAGACATGACTGCTATTTTGTGAAACAAAATAAGGAAGGCATATTGGAGTATGATGAATAATTTATGAGTTTCTAACTCAGAAAAAAAAATCAGGAATTGGTAACTGTAATGTCTTATAAACTGACTCAATTGGTATTACAGGTATCACCTTTGATGGAAGCGGAAGAATTAACTAATGATATTTTAGGAATCAAAAACATTATTCCCAACAAAGATGATATCTGGGCTGCTTTTGAAGTACTTGAAAATGGAGAACTAGGTTAGTGACTCTTAAATTTATGCACTGTCATCAAATTTTATTATTTTTATTTTTTAATACTTAATCAAACGCCTAGTTAAAGAGTTACTGAAAAGTTTATAAAACTAAAACAAAAATTAGCCTTCATGTCATTACTTTACATTTCATTACTGGGGCATTTGCTGCATTTCTTTGCCAGAAATAATGTGATGACTTGTTTTAAAATGCTTATAAATTGGGGGCTGAAAAAATGTTCTTTATATTACTCTGCTTCACAGTTCATTAGTCATCAGCTATAGAAAAATAGGTCTTACTGATAAGTCTCAAAAAATAAATGTATTTTCTTTAGGATGTCAGCAGCTGATTTTATAAAGAATGATGCTTTTCAGGAAATGAAATGAGAAAATATATGGCATACTTAGGGGAAAGGATCTTTTTTATTATTTAGTCAATTATTTTGTCTGTGGAGATGAAAAAGGAGGCATAAAGGGTGTATGTAATCCTGTGTTTATGGCAAGTGGCATTATGGTGTATCTAACAGAATCTTGTTTTAAATATGATTTTTCTGCCAACGAGAAAATATGTTACACAGTCACAATATTAATGAACTGTAAAGAGATTTTAAAACTGGGACTGCTTTATACGTGTTGCAGCTAGCAGTTTATTATTAGACATGCTTAAAAGAACATAAAATAATAGAGACTTTTTAAATTAAAACGTATTTTGATGAATCCAATTTGATTTTTGAAGAATACATGGAGGACAGAAGTATGCTTTTAGTAAAAAGCAGCCTCTACTTGCATTTCATAGTGACTTGCTACTCCTATTATTTTCACATCACAGAAGTGGATTGTGTGCTAGTTTATTTCTGTAGTGAAGGTATCTATTTTCAAGTTAAGGAAAAAAAAAGTATAAAAGAATGGAGAAACATAAGATTACTAACTGTTCCAAGATTGTTTGAATAGTATTGTTGTACTGCATTTTCAGTTTACAATAATCTCTTCAGATTTACTTATGTGCCTGATATACTCGGTCTTGACATTCGCAGTATCAATAACGAGAAAAGAAGTGCATTCTCCCTTTTGACTTAAAAGATGCTCTTTGCATGTTCAGTCTTGTGGTGATGCTGTGTAGAGTCATAACATAGAGTTCATTTCCAGAGTGAGAGATGCAGGTGTCAAGTTGACAAGGAATGCTAGCATCTATTACCTTTAGAAGAGTTCTAATAACTCCTACTCTAGAAATCCTATTTCTTTTGAGTGAGCAATGGAAAAAATTTGTAGAGGGAATTTTATTTTCTTAAACTTCATATGTAAAGTTTACAGGCAAATGAAAACTAAACTAGATATGTCCAGGAGAACATGAAAGTAAATACAAAAGGTAGATCCTGCAGCTGCTTCTTGAGGTCTTTGGTTGCCACAACTAGTATTTTAGTGTGGGTCAAAAATGTTACCTGAGCTAATGGCTATGGAAGATAGGCAAAATTAAGCTTAGAATTAGACACTACAGGTCCTATGTAAATATTGGTAAGGGATTAGAGTGTTGCCTATTGAAACAAGAGTTTACGGCACAAGGTTGTGTACCAGTGTTTTAAAACCTAAACAAACAAGCAAAAAGCAAATTAAATAGAATCCTAATTCAGCACCTGGCTCCAAGCAATGTTGATTAAATATCTGCTACATAGGCCCCTTTATGGAAGAATCTGTGCATCAGAATAGGTGAAATGGGTTAATAATGTTGAAAGAGAAAAGTAATGCATATAATAAGAGGCACTTAGGAAGACTTCTGTGGCGCTAAGGCTGAATCTAGCAGATTTTCAAGACTGAAATGCAGAGGAAATAACAGAGAAAAAAAGGTGCTGTGCATTCTTTGGTCCAAAAGTGACACTAAGGAACTAAGAAACTGCTTGAGTCTTTGCTACTGCAAGTGGATCTTACTATCATTATTTAACAAGCATCATTGAAGGTTACACAATTCTAAGGCATTTACAAATAAGTTGAGATACTAACACATCACAACAGAAACGAAGTTTGCTTATTTGTTTCAAATCTGCATTAATGATCACAGTGTCTTTTTGACAGAAACAAATTTTCTGCTTGTTTTCCTGCCATGTCACCAGTGCATGGTGCTATTCAGTTTGTTGCATGCAGCCCTGAAATTTTATGAGAGTTATTTTCCTTTTTAATACATGATGCCCAGAAAATGAACCCTGAGAAGGCAAGAACATGAGAATCTTATGTTTTCTAAAAAGCAGTTTTCTCCTGATAGTTAATGTTCTTTAAGGTTAAAATGACTGGCTATGGATATTTACCAACATATATTTACCTAAGTTAAAGGGTAATAGGATGTATGTGTTAACTGCTTGCTGTTCAAAATTCTAGAATTGCAATATTGAAAATAACTAAATTATTTGCATGTTGAAAATTTGAAATAATTTAACTTTATCTAGCCAGAATATTCAATATCATATGCTTTTACAAAACAGGGTGTATATTTTTTTTAGTAATTTGTACTTGATAGATAGTTTTTAAATGAGGTTGTGTTGCCAGTAAAATAGCTGATGCATTTTGGCATGATGATTTATGTACCATGTAATACATAATGACAGGTGGCCTTAAATGTAACTATAAATAAAACAGTAGGTGTTTACTCTGGGAATGCTGATGTTCTTAGGAAGATGTGGTG
Organism: Dromococcyx pavoninus; assembly: GCA_033558185.1. Lineage (NCBI taxonomy): Eukaryota > Metazoa > Chordata > Aves > Cuculiformes > Neomorphidae > Dromococcyx > Dromococcyx pavoninus. The sequence goes on along the minus strand of JAUMJL010000139.1, from coordinate 2,600,013 downwards.
ATTTGCCAGTGTACCTTTGATTTGTAAAGTTGTTCTCTTTACAATGGATTTTTCTCTCTTGTGCAAAGGAAATAATTTGTTTTAACTTTATGACATCAGAGTCCACAATTTCCCAAAAGCTGAAAAGAAATTTTAAAAGTTTGACCATTTAAAACAAAAAGGCCAGAAGAAATACTGTTATAAAATAGGGATTGAGCTGCTGTATGCAGAATAATATTTTTGTTAGGCTGCTTTGTTGTCATGTCCAAATAATAAAGTCGTTATGTAAGTGGTAAAACATCTTTTTAGATATGATAGCTTTTTTTCATTCGGAAACAGGGGTAGCTTTTTCTGTCACTTAACTCTGTTGCTCGTGGCTGCCACTTTCTGAAGCTCTGGTGATCGGGTGTTCAGGAAAATATATTCTGCTAGAGTGTAGTGCTGTGCAGTCCCAAAGCAGCTGTTGACATTTCATATTCTTCTGCCCTAGTGGAAATGAAAAATGAGATTATGGAGGCATGTTTTTCCCTTCATGACTCAAGAGACACAGCACTAGACTGCCTGATCCTACATTAAAGTGTCACACAAGTTCAACTTTCCAGCAGGTGTACCCAGCTCTTCTCAAGGCCTGACCCACATAAGTTGGTGTGCAAATAAGAGTTCAGAACTTTTGGAAAAGTCTTTCTTTGGAGATAAAATGACACTTGGATCCACTGCTCTAAGCTATAGCCTGCAAAGCTGTCATTAAGGTTTTTGTGCTTTCATGAATTTTAGTAGGCTTTTACTGCTAAGGACCTACACACTTGTGTGTGTATGTGTAAGGATTAATAGAGAGAACTGTACAGTCTTCCTCCATCCACATCAGTGTTGCCTTGTATTTCCTTGTCACACTCAGGTTTCTGCTGGATCTGGTAATGCAGATTTAAGGACTATTTGTAAGATCTTCCCTACTTTCATTTGGTACATGAGATGGAGCACTGGCTGAACTTTCTTATCACTGCAGTTTTTCAGTCTTGTGAAAGGGTCTTAGAGTTTCTCTTTTAGGATGGATGATACCTAAAAATGAATGTACGTTAGAACAACTGAAGTGTTGGAAATGCACACCTACAGACTAGTCATGCCTTCACCTCTTGGTGTTTTAGTCTTGCTGTATTCTTTGCATATGGTTGGAGTATAAAAGTGCAAGTCTGAAAATTACCTGACCACAGTAACAGGGAGGAGACTTAATAAGACCACATACTTTTCTCTTCTAGTAAAAGGAATGTAATGAAACCAAGAATCTGTCTCCGTCTGCTTTAATCATTAACAGACATTATAATCTATAGCAGTTTGGAGGTTTGGTTTGTTTTTTTTTTTTCACTGTAACTGTTTCAAGTTCTTTGAGTTTTAATTGCAGAGTATTGGCAGCTATGTTGATTCATTTTTGTATTAAGCCTGGACTAATGAGGCCCAGTATAGCTGCATATTTCAGTTCTGTTTGATCATATTTAGATGTGCTCTGTGATAGTTCCTAACTTTTGTATTTAGTTTGAAAGTAGTGTTTTAGTAGTGTCCTTACATAAGAAAATATTCATAACTAAACACAAAAGAGTCCCTGAACATTTTATTACAGTTGGAAATGCCTAATTGTCTTATTTGGAAAGTGGTGTTTTTATTCTATACCTCAAAGTGAATGAGACTGTTTTGTGTATAGGCATATGTATAGGCCTCCAATCTATTTGGTTTTTTATTTCAGCATCATTTTTTGTTGGTTTTTTATTCCCTTTGGCATTTTTCAGAACGTCCTCTGCATTATACAGAGAATGTACTTGAACAAATTCTCCTCTGGAGTTCACTACCAGAGCCTGGCACTGCATATTTGATAATAAAGAGATTTCTAACAGCAGACATGATAAAACTCTACAGTGGTATGTATATTTTTTAAAACTTAGATATTTCATCTTAGAGCATGAGCATAGCAGTTCTTTTATAGCTGTTCCACTGGGGTAAAATGTTCTAGATCATCTGATTTACCGCTACTTTTTAAACATTATTCCTTGACTGAGCATTGTGTTAACTTCCTGTTGAAACATAGAAATTATGGCTATTCTTGTTTCTACGAACTATTAAGTCACCCATTTCAACATAAAAGTGTGCAGTAATTCTGCATTCAGTTCACAGTTTGTGAACTTCTGCTGTGAAATTTGAGAATACGCTTTTATCCATAGTGCAGTTCTGCATAGTCCATCCACAAATATACTATGCTATACTTCCTCTCTTAGACTATATACACCTATAGCTTGTATGATTATATTACATATAAAACATAATTTATATGTAATTCTCTGTTATATACTACTAATAATGTCTGATATATAATCTGATGCCTCCAGACTACCAAAGTGAGTTGAATGGCATACTCAGGCAACCAAATGACTTAGAGCGAATATGGCATTTTAAAAGGTTCCGGAATTTACATCTGACACTTGAAAGGAAATATAGCTTAAATATATAGTGGAAAAATAGGATATACAATCTGCCTGAATGCTATTTTGCTTTTCTTACATAATACCTGATTTTAAATCTGCGATGTAATAATATCTAATATTTGCTTTGAGAGAAGCAGGACTTTAGAAGGTAAACATGTCCAAAAATTACTATCCTGTTTTCAAGCAGTTGAAATCCTATGTGCTGCCACTGTAAAATGTGATGGTAATACATGATGCCTGGTTTAATGCCCATCTGATTTTATCAAATGACTTAATGACTGGAGTGTGGCAGCCAATGGCTACAGGCTGTTCAGAAGGTACAGGTCAGGAAGGAGGGGCTGAAGCGTTGCAGTCTATATAAAGAAATGGATAGAGTGTGAAGGTCTGTCCCTGAAAAATAGCCACAAACAAGCTGAAGACTTATGGGTGAGAATAAAAGATGAAGGCAACAAAAGGAACCTCATACGTGGTGTCTACTATGGGCCACCTGATCAACGGGAGCCTACTGATGAAGCCTTCTTCCTCCAGCTACAGGAGGCTTCATGCTCGCAAGCTCTCGTCCTACTGCGGGACTTCAAGCACTGACATCTGCTGGAAAAGTAGCATGGCAAGCTGTAGGCAATCCAGGAGACTCCTAGAGTGCATTGAAGATAACTTCCTAACCCAGATAATAGACACCCCTGCCTGAGGGGATGCAACAGGATGGACCTGATGGTCACCAATGCAAGTGAGCTCATCAGTGATGTCAAGATCCAAGGCAGCCTGGGCTGCAGTGATCGCGCACTGGTGGAGTATAATGAGTCCTTGAAATTTTACCAGTAGAGAGTTGTATAATTTGAGTGGGAAGTATTGATTTCTGAGAGTAGGAGCTATTATTCAGAGGTATTTGTTGAAATATAAACTTCTAAACCATAGGTGGATCAATTCTGAATGGATTGAGCAGTTCCTATTAGTTGTAAAGTTCTTGAAAGTTTTGCAAGTTTTGTAAAGTTTGTATCTGAAGAATCATTCTGATTAGGACACATCCCAATTACTTTCGATTTACTTTATGAAGTATTGCCTTCTAAAGAGTATAGAATATCATCAGTATAGAGGTTTATTATTTTTCCTTCTTTTCTGAGATCTTTGTAAGTATCAAGTCTTTGATAGGTTTGTTATGGTGGGAATAATGAGATGTTTAGAATGAGGTTTTGTCATGTTGAGAGCTATGTGCAAAAATTTAAAATCCTCCAGTTTGGTACAGACATGGAAGTATCCTGCTTCTCTCATTTTATATGGTTAAAAAAAAAAGAAAACTTGTGATTGTGTGGATAAGGCTTCATACTATATTCTGAATATGAAATAGATATTCTCATTGGAAAAGAGGGAATAACAGTGCTTTTCCAAACTGTGCATGTATGTTTGGACTTATAACTGAGGAAATCCAAGTAACGTCTCATTTTAATTGTTGAAATGTATTGGTTCTGGCTTTAGATTCTATCTTAAACTCTAGTGAAAATACTGGGAAATTTTTTTTTGAGATTTTACTTTCATGGCAAGCATGCTGATTTGAATTGGTTTTATTTGATTGAATCAAAGAAGTTTATTATCTTTTTAATTTTGATTACATTTAAAAATGTTTTTCATACCTTCAGTTCGTACTAAGATATAAAGCAAGAGGAAATTAGATTCACAATTTTTAATTATCTTCTTTTTGCAAATAATTACAGTTAGTAGGAGGAATACTTTAATACCGACTCTTTTAAACAGCATTTTTTCAGTCAGAATGAAAGATGAGATTGATATACAACTTGTGAAGCTTGTCTCAAAGTCTCTCTCTACACTATAGAAATGATAGCAGAATCTGACTCAGAACTTTGAAATATAGCCTACCTGGGTTTTTTGAATGCAATTTAAAGTGTCGTTTTATAATTGAATGTTGGAGACTGGGTATCACTCATGTACTTTTTGTGTATGCACAACCATGCGTATAATGCATTAATACATCTTTTACTATTAAAATCTTGCGGCTTTTCCTAAATGTGGAATAACTGTTTACTAGTTCGTTAAAAAAAAAGAAGAAAATTCATAAATACTGAAATTCAGATATATACAAACAATACTGGGCAATATATTTGTATTAGACTCTGCATTTTGTGGTCACTAGTGATACTTCATGCAAATTCTTACATCTCCCTTGTCTCATACTTGCTTTGGGCATGTCATACAGTGTGTGAAGATACTGACTGCTCATTTATCAGCAGTGTATGAAGATGGAAAAACCCCATAATTTTGATTAGCACGTTACAGCAAGTGTCACTTCAAAACCTTGACTGTTTGTGTAGTTGTCTGTGTAATACTGCTCCTCACAAATGAAAAAAATCATGCAAACAATGAAAGTTGGTCTTTTCCGTATTCTGGTCTTTCCTAACCAAATGAAAATTTATTTTATGTTACTTTTTATTGTTGATTTATTTAAAACATTCTATTTTAAAAGCATTACTTTTTTGAGATAGTATTGTGTGCTGCTTTTTAATAATAGCGTTTTAACATCAGATGCTCAAATCCTAAATGGAATTTTTATGAAAAAAGCCAACTGAGCAGTTGGGCAAGGTTGCTGTTCTCCAAACACCACATACTCCTTTTACACCACAGTTTTATTTACTATCTTGAAATTATTACATTATAAAAACTACTGATATAGTTCTGTGTCTCCTAAAAAAATGTATTCAGTGTTTCCTAAATAACTGAATGGCTTACAGGAAATATCTATATTTAGCTAAAGACAATAGGTGGCAAAAGCCAAAATACAGCATAATTAGTAAAGTTGTAGTGTTTTGGGTTAAAGGAATTATTAGCCCTGTTAGTATGGCTCCTTCTTCAAGGTGAAATGGTGTTGACTGGAATTGAGGAGAGGAGTCCACCTCCTGCCTAGCTGTTCTCTCTTCACACTGGCGGTCTGCTTCCAGTGCTATTTATGTCAAGGAGAAAATACTACTTCAGAATTCTGTTGAATTCTGTGCTCTTTCATAAGGACTTTCATAAAGAGCACTTTCTGTGCTCTTTCATAAGGACTTTCATAAGGAAGTAGAATTTTTTTTCTTTTGTTGTTCCTTACTTTGTTGAAGTGCAGTTTTGGTTTGTGTTTATATGAATGAGTCATGTCAGCATAGTTAATTAGTGTAATTAGTGGTTAGAAGTGCTTGCTGTTGGAAAGTGGACTTGCTGGGATGAGCTGGTAGAATAGTTTTAAAAACCCCAAAAATATATATTGGACAGAACAGGAAAATGGAAAACGTGTAGAAGTTGAGGAGCAGTAGTTTATATGTATTGGTAATACTGTTTTGTATTATTTTATTCAGAATTTTAAATTGCTGAGAATGAACTGAAAAATCTGGTCTCTACTAGTGAAATCCTTCAATGGTTCTAGTATTTTTTTTTAAATAAAAGGTTTTTAGTGCAATGCTAAAAGCTTGATAAAGCTGAACACAAAGTTGTGGTTTGGTTTTATGGTTTGTTGTTTGAGGGTTTTTTGGTAGTTTGTTTTGGTTTAACGTGTTTTTTTGGTTTTTCTTTTTTTTAAATTGGAAGTTTGGAGGTTTTTTAAAATAATTTTACTGAATAGGTGTGTGTTTTGACACAGACATAAAAATATAGACAGACTCATTTTTGCCTCATTGAATCACAGAGTTCCATATTATGCTTTTGAACTTAACTGCACATTCTGTTCTGAAAGTATTTTAATTAACATGTGGTGGTAGGTTCTTTCTATGTTATCTTAGAAGTGGACCATAGTAGACTTCTTTATTCAGTAATTAACATCTTAATGGTGTCAATATTTAAGAACAGATTTCTTAATATATAATATATATAATATAATATGTATTTAATAGATAACAATGTATTTCTGTATTTGTATAATTAGGTTTTTTTAATATAAAACATAAGAACAAATCAGTGAAATTGCAATTATGCTCTTTTGATAAATAATAATGCTAGAAGCACTTAAAACTCAGTGTCTTCCAGTGTTGTAAAATCTGCTAACAAAAAGCTTTTTTATTTTCTTAATAGACCTAAATGACAGAGGTATTTTGAAAGCAGCCACTGTGAGGTACAAAGAAGAACCATCAAAACTGCTGTCTGGAAACAAATTTCAAGAGCGTTATTTTGTGTTACAGGAAAGAAACTTGCTTCTTTATAAGGATATGAAGGTACAACAGACAAACTCTCCACTGAATTTGAACTCTCACCTAATCTTTCTTTTTTGTACAAAAAAGAGAGAAGAAAGGCAAATAGATTAACATTTCTGATATTAAATTGCGACTTCTAGAGTCTGGGGTTGAAGTGCAAGACTTTTATCTTACTATGGCACAGATGCTTTATTAAAAGGAGTTGTTGTAAGTTTCTTGTTTAGGTATTATAATTATGCTTTAGTACAAGCTTTAAAAAATAAAAGTAAATCAGTGTTTAGGAATGCCTACAGCTTATGCTTGTGGCTAAGTCTTTTTTTAAAACCTACTGTAGAGAGCAGTAGTAGAAGTAATATCAAACTTAAGGGAGCTGCATGCATTTTATTTCTTGGTATCTCACACAAATCCTTTAGAAATTACAAGCAATGGGATTCTTATACCTACAGGTGTCATGATTGAAGAGATTATTCAAGACGACTCTTAATACACTAGCAAAATGTTCCTCTGCTTCCAAACAAGAGTTTTCCAATGTTTTCTCAGTCCTCCAAAACCTAGTGTTGATAATGAAATATGCCTCAGAATTCTACATAATCAAATTTAGGCATAGTTAATAGCATGGTGACTTCCATTTTAAATATTTCATGGGAGTTTTCTTTAAAGAGTGTTTGGGATGTGCCCAGCTTGTGTTGAAATTTAAAACTAAATAATACACATCAGGAACTATGTTTTCATTTTAGTTTTGATAATTTATGGTTTATAAAAATCTCTTAAAGTTTAAAGTTCTTTTATTTTTGCAGACTACTGGTTTTACCTATCCAGCTGACTTTATAAAGTACTTTTTCTAAAGACAGATCCATTGCTCAAGTAAGCTAATGAAAAAGAAATGTTGTGTCTTCTTGTGATACTGTGGATCTAATCTTAATTGGAATGACCCCACAATGTGAAAAATAGTGTTCCATAATTTAGTGCTAAAACTCAAATTGGCATATATGTGATAATAAGTTAATATGCCTATAAAACCTTAATTAGTATCTTGCAAAGACTTTATGAGAGGATTGTTGTTCTACTTTACAATCTACTTTACAATCTGCTTTTTAAAGCCATTCTGATTTATAAAACGTGAAATTCCCAACTCAGGTGAAGTTTTGAAGTGTTGCTTTTAAATGGCTTTACATTTGTTTTTTAAAATGGAAATACCATTCTGACAAAATAATATGTATCAGTTTGTTTTATTTTCTTTTGAGAGATGTTAATCTGCCACTAATAATCTGCTTTAATTTTAGTCATAATTAGAATGCGTAGTAGGAAAGCTTGACATAGCAGATGGAAAATTGTATCTAATAGGATTACATGTACTAATTAATTTATAGTTTCTCATTAACAGCAAATTAAGTTCATGTATACAGGTGGAGATACATTCTGTTAAGTGTTTCTCTTGTTCAGGATCATTTGTCAAAGAAGTTAGAGGTTTCCATGATACTTTATGTTAAATTATAATATTGTGCTAATTGACTGCAGAAGCATGTTGTTTAAGAGGTAGGCTCACACACAAACGAATGGCTTCCTTAAGGTATATTTTTCTGAGAATTATACCATTGTTTAACTAAACAGTATGTTTGGTAGGGGTGTGTTTTCATCCTGGAAGTACTGTTTCTTTCAGTGAGAAGTTATGCAAGAAGACCAACCATAAAACTGTTGGTTTTGTTGGGGTTTTTTGGTTTATTTTGAGGGGTTTGGTTTTGTTTTGTTTTTTTAAATGTTTATGCCATCTCAGATTCTGCCCCTTCTCCCCCGCACTGGAGTGTTAGAGATTGAAAACAGTAGAGGTAGGAATTGAGAATCCGGGGCAGTAAACATTATGGCGTTTCTTTCTTTTTTTTTCTGAATCAGAAGCTAAAATGCTTGACCTAAAAGTAGTAAAGAGAGAAGTGTTATTATCTTGCTCTGAACATGAGGAAAAACTTCTTTAATGGGAGGATGACAGAGGACTGGAAGAGGCTGACCAGAGAGGATGTCAAATCTCCTTCTCTGGAAGTATTCAAAACCCACCTGGATGTGTTCTTGTGAACCTGCTTTAGCAGAGGGGTTGGACTAGATCATCTCCAGAGATCTCTTCCAACCCTGGCCATTCTGTGATTCTGTAATAATAGTGTGCATGAGAATTTTGTTGTTTCCTTTCAGCATTTCACCCTCCAGGCACGTTCAGTTCTCAACGCTAGTGTGGGTATATGTCTGGTTTGGGTTGCCTAAGGGTAGTTTGTTCAAGAAATAACAAGGAAGGAATCTCAGATCTCTAGTCCAACTTTCTGTTTGCAGCAGGGCTAGCAACTGAGGTCAGAACAGGTCACTCGGAGCTTGATGCAGTTAAGTCATGAAAATCCCCAAGGATGGAGATTGCACAACCTCTCTAGGCAGCCTGTTGGAGTACCTGATTGTACTCATGGGAAGAAGTTTATCCTTGTATCTGATCATCTCATGATACGAAGAGCCTCACTTGATCTTCTTTATAACTGTAGGTGTGAGGGGGACTGCTGTTAGGTCAGCCTCTTTTCATATGGCAAGTTCTTCAGTCTCCAGTGAGTTTTGTGGGCCTCTGCTGAACTCGCTTCAGATTATTGATTCTCTTTTTTTCTGTTGGGGGACCCAAATCTGGAGGCAGGACTGCAGGTGCTGTATCATGTGCTGAGGAGAGGGGTAAAATCAGTCTTCCCAGCCTATCAGCTTTGCTTGCAGGACAGTTTGCTTGCAGGACTTATGCCCAGCTTGCTATGGACCAGCACCCTCAAGTCCTTCTCAGCAGAGCTGCTCCCCAGTCTGTCATTGCAGCTTTTTTTTTTCCTTCCCTGTACCTCAACCTTATCCTCATCCTTTGTCACTATTTTTCCCCCTGCATCCAGTAAAGGATGGAGAGTCTCCTTGGCCCTCCTTTTGTTGTTAATACATTTGTAGAAACATCTTTTATCTTCCACAGAATTGACCAATTTAAGTTCTAGTTGGGCTTTAGCCCTTCTTATTTTCTCTCTGCATGATCTCACTTTATCCTTGTAGTCCTCCTGAGATGCCTGCCACTTCTTCCAAAGATCATGTACTTTCCTCTTCTTTTGGAGATCCAGCCAAAGCTCTTGGCTAAGCCAAGATGGTTTTCTTCCCTGCCAACTCATTTTTCAGCACATGGGGATGGCCTGCTATTTTGCTGCCAGGATTTCTTGAGGAACATCCAGCCTTCTTGGGCTCGATTGCCCTTTAAGACTGCCTCCCACAAACTTTATCAAGCAGCCTTCTAAAGAGTTCAGTCTTCCCTCTGGAAGTCCAGGATGGCAATTCTGCTGACCCCCCTCCTTACTCTCCTAGAACTGAGAATTCTATCATCTCGTGATCGCTGTGCTCCAGGTGTGCTCCAGCTGTGACATCTCCCACAAGGCTTTCTCTGCTCACAAACAACAGGTCCAGCAGGGCGCCTTCCCTAGTTGGTTCACTCACCAGTTTCAGAAATTTGTCTTCCACACACTCCAAGAAGCCACCAACAAAGTAAGAAAAGACATTAAACACTATGTAGCAAGGTACTTTTTGTAACATCAAGAAAGGGGAACATAAAACATTGTGGAACAAGGAAAAGTCAAGAAATCAATTGAAGTATGCTGAATGAAATTACCCTCTATAACATTATTTGTTCTATCTTTTTTTTGTTCTGTGTTAACTCTTATGTACTAGGAAGTTATTGATTGACTTTTCTTAATCTTAATTATATTATTTCTTGTGGATATGTTTGGGGCTATCTCACTTAGTTTTGTGATATGTGTCCTATATTTGATTGATGGGCACACCTTCTTTAAATCAAGAAAAAGAGAAGAGAAAAACAACTAGTTATGGCCTTTAATGGCAGTCCCTGTTGTTGAGTAGAGGCTTTTCCTTTTTCTGGATCCCTTTTATTTTGATGTTTCTTCTTCTAGTTGAAGATTGCGGTGCCCTTTACAAACGCCAATGACTATGTCTCTGGAAAAGAGCAGTGAAAAATGACACCTGTTTTTCTCAGATATTTCCAGTACATGTTCAGTGATAGCTCTGAGACACTGAGACAATGTATATAGGATCCTATCTGAAGGGGTTTCTGAGTTGGCTGTACTCTTTAAACAGATCGGCTTGAACTTTTTCTTTACAGTTGGCACATCAAAATGGCCCCAAAAGGTCTGAAAATTTCAAAGCTTAGTTGTGTTAAAGTCGGTGGCTTTTTTTTTTTTTCAATTGAAGCACAGAAGAAGACAGAGAGATTAATCCAAAATAGGAATAAAAAGATCATGTAAACAAGTCTTTGCAGGTAGGCTCTTTCCTTGAATTTTATTTTTAGTCTACTTTCAAAAGCAGAGTTTGCAAATTCTGTTCTGGATCTCCAGGAGTGTCTGTGTTTCTTTCACCTCAGAGGCTTAATTGTGAACCTACTCCTTTTTTTCCAGTAAACTTTTGATTCTCTGTAGACTTGTGTGATGTGATCCCCTTCTGTTCATAATGCAAATATACCTCTATTCCCTCTGTAACTTCCACACTGTAATGGACTTTCTGCTGGACACTGTCATACCAGTTTTACTTCCAGGAGCTTTCAGAAAGTACAGCCGCAACTGAAGTGAGCCAAGCAGTTAGTCATCATCTGCAGGGCTTAGCTGTAGCCCTTTGTCCAGAATAGAATGTTCATTACCTATGAATCAACTTTGAGAAAATGAGCAAAATCCATCGTCAAACCCACAATTTCATTCTAGATTTGCAGTACATGTTTAGACTTTGTAATTCTTACCTACGCTTAAAAGGACCATGTAAAGGTAATGGATCTTTGCAGTTTAAGGAGCATGTCCATGTCTTGAGTTTCTAATTTTTGAAAATTTTATTTGTTTCAGCTGGGGACTTGCTATATTTTCTGAAAAGCACAAGTGGTAGGTAAACGCAAAACACATGATTGGTTTAACTTCAGTGTTTAATATTGGTTGAAATGTTCAATTTAAAAATAAAAATGTTTGAAAGCTAGTAGACATTATTTTGCTTGCGTATTGACTCTGCTGTGTTTTCTGTTAGTTCAGTAAACAGTATTAATTCATAAGTTTTGGTAATGTTTTGAAGTTAGGTGTCTGTCTTCCTTCTGTGGCCATAAAGCAAATGATTTTAATAAATTTAGAATGACAGATTTTAAACCTATGCATGTGCTTTAAATGAAGCACATGCATTGTCTTAAAGTAGGCTAAAGCGATAATTTGATGTATTTCTATTTCCCTATCTTTTTATGGGAGTGTTAAATATAGACAGCATTCATAAATGAATGTAAGCACTGTTTGAAGTTCTTTAGAAGACTATTCTTTAATATGTTTAAATGCAAAAGGATTTTTTTTGGTTTTCTTGTTAATTATGTATTGCATTGTAGGTATATATGTTTTGATGGACAGGATGCGCAGATGGAGTGGATGATCAGCATTTTTACTGCACAGGTACTAATCTGATGTAACTTTCACTGCTGTTTTAAAAATCCCATAAAACAGTTTGTATGTGTTATGGGTATGTTATAGATAAAGTTGCAATGCCATTAATGTTTCTGTAATACTCAGTGTATTTAAACTGCAAAAAGAAGACTATAATTTGTAATGTCATTTTCATACGAAAGCTTGGGCTTTGAGAGTAAGGGAGAACATTATAGTCTAGCATCATTTTTTTTTTCCCTTGTGTTGCAGAGAAGCCTAGTTAAAGAGAACAACTCATTTCCTTTGCAGTAATAAACCTCTTCTGGGTGAAATGCTGACTGTTGAACTAAAGTGTGTGTCTGTGTGCCGCAATGCCCGAGTGCTATTTTTCTGCTGAATAGTTTGGATGCCACAAAGTAGGTATAAAAGGAGACAAAGCAGGAAAGGAGGGTGTCCTGTTTAAAACATAGTGGTGTGAGGTAGCCCTGTTGAGGAGCTGTGCCAATACAGCTTTATTTGTCTGGTATCCAGGTTTACTTATTTAACGTTGACAGTTAATTGTGTTGGATAGACATTATTCTAAGTTAAGTAATCTTCTGCTTGCTAATAAATAGTAAGGAGGGTGTATATTTGAGTGTCTTATAATACATCCTTGCATCTTTACATAGGAAGAAGTGGGAGTAAGAGAGATGGGAAGAATTTAGTCTGACAGGAGACTGGAACATAGTTTATGGTTTTAAAAGGATTTTGTATTTGCATCAGGTTTTTTTCTATTTCTCATGCCATTCAAGGAACTCTGGGGAATATCACTGTAAAGAAATATCACTAGATTTATGGTTACCTGTGAGCTTTATGTATTACATAAGTGGACTCGACACAAGACTACATCACTTCTTAGAGGCTTTCTAAAACATAATTCGACCTTCATAGATAGTAGTGCTAGAAGTATAAGTATGCCTTGTAAGTGCAACTTCCAAATTTTTTGTCTTATTCAGCTCCCTTAAGTGAATTAACTCTTGTAGTTTCTATGGAAACAGTCACAGGTACTGGCATACATCTCAGGCATAACGTGATCGGTGTCACAACAAATATGCTCAGAGGTTATTGACAGAGGCTACTTAGGAATAAGTCATACAAGCTTGATACCTGTGGAAGTCCTTTTGTTGTATAATCACAAGAAGGCCAGTCTATTAGGATTCTGATCAGGTTGTCTGGTATGTGGAACATTCCTCTGACAATACAGATAGAAAACAGAGAGGCACTCACTGCTCAATGTTCAAGTTATTTTTTATAACAAAAAAATTAAATAATTTCATATGCATTTAATAGCCATCTATGAATTAATGGTATTGTGGTGGTTTTTAAACTTCATTCCAGTGAATGAACAGTACAATGAATTAGCAGTACTAATGAGCTATATTGGGAGGGGGATTTGGTTTGGTTTCAGGGTTTTTTAATGGATGAGGTTTTTTAATCAGCATTCTGGAAATCGGTAAAGTTGTCAGTCTTTAGCACTTAATTTCTGATGTAATTTAATATTGCACATTTGCTGTATTCTTACTACAGTCTGATGCTTTAAATATAATTTCACTGAAAATCTCCTTAAGAATGCAATGCCTCGTGTTGCTGAAACTTACTATAAGATCTAAAAAATGTTTTGTATCATGCAGCAGCAGACAATTATCATGTTATCCCATTTCTAAACCAGAAAACATTAAATGCCAAGTGAGGTTATTTCTAGTTAGAATTTTCAAATTGCAGCCATCTTTAGGGAAGATAGCTTGTCTTTTACCTTATCTGTTATCACACTATTTGAACACCTTTATGTTAAGAGAGGCTGCAAGCAGAACACTTTATTTGTCAGTGGAATAGCTTAGATTAGAAATTGAAAAATGCTGTAAAGTAGTTTTTGAAGTGTTAAGACATTGACACTTAAAGCCTTCTGTGCAATTAGGAGGGAGATACATGAGTGTTACTTTGCTCTTCAGTGCTAGAGTAGGATGTGACTTTATTGGTATTTAATACCAGTAAGACAGTAGTAATACTGTTATCTTTTTTCCTTCTGTTTTATGATGTTTATTTCTGAAGTATAAATAGTGCAAAAAATATAAATAGCAAACTGTAGATACCACTGTAATCTAGTAATGAGAGTACTTTTGATACAGAAAGTCAAGTTAGCCCAAAAGGTATTGATCTTGGTACTTCATGCTGGTATAATTTGAAGGGGGACCATTGCTTCTTTCAGTTCTATGCAAAACCAGCCTGAAAGTATGGCTTAAATTTGATTCTTGAATTCTAAAATAGTTTTGTACAAAATCACTTAACATGGCATACAGGTGGAATTAATTAGTTGATATGGAGATGGATACAATAATATTATTCCAGTTCCATTGCCTTTGATCAACTAGAGAGAGGCACATTATATTACCATGAAGTGCAGTTGAGCAGGTAGGTCAAAACTATGAATACATACATTTATTTTGTGGCCTAATACAATACTAGTATTTCTGATATACTGTCCCAGACTTCTATTTTAAGAAATGTTAGAGACACAAAAGGGAAAGAAGGCTGCTTAACTGACAGGAATATTTTCCTTAAGCTTGCTCAGAATTAAGGGAGCATTTTCCTTCAGAAGCTGACAAAGTTTCTGTCACTTTCTGAATAGCATTTTTTTCTTTTATCTCGGTCCATAATAACCTGATTCTGGTTGGCAAGACCTGCTCTTTCAGATAATACCTTCTCAGTGTTTCATTGTAAGAAAACAATTTTAATATTCACTGAGGAGAACTCTTACAACAGACTTTTATGTCATCCTGACCAGCACTCAGTGTGAGAATTTTTTATTCTATAAATATTTGAATCTATAGAAGACTTTTTCTGAACTTGGAATTGGGGCTTCTGATTTATAGATGGCTATTCTAAATCAATAATCATGGCTTCTGATGGCTTGTAATAGTAATGCTGTTTTTACTTGCAGACCATCTGCAAGTATGATCACAGCTCCACAACTGGATTTTTATACGCAATCTTGAAGGGTGTTCATACTTAATGGATTTGGAAGATTGAATATCATTAAAAAAATAAAGGACGCTAAACATCCTGACACCTGTGAAAAGAAATCTATTATAGACTTTGGACAGGATTGTTTAGGTTGGAAGGGACCTCTAGTGATCATCTAGTCAAATCCTTCTATTCAAAGCAGGGTCATCTGGAGCATATTGCTCAGGGCTGTGTCCAGTCAGGTTTGAATAACTGTGGAAACGCCACAACCTCTCTGGGCAATTTGTTCCAGTGCTTGACTACTCTCACAATAAAAAAGGGTTGATATATATATTTTTTTTATGTTCAGACAGAATTTGGTTCTGATTTATTATAACCAATATTTACACAAAGTAGTCTCAGCTTTCATGGGTTTTCCTTTGCAGTTCTGGCTTGCTAATTTCCTTTGGAGTGACAATGATTTAGCTTCATGTACTCATCTCCAAGCTTTAGAAACTTCTTCTGTAGGCTTTATACATCTGCTTTGATTCACAAAATCTCATGTTGAAGCTTTTTCAGGAAAATACTATTACGCTACCTTGTCCTCAGAGCTATATTTCTGGTTACCATTAACATCACCAGAGGACACTGTGAGCTTCAAATACATCTGCTCGAATATCTACGTGTGAAATTCTCCATGATCTACTAATGAAAGTTCATTATAGAACTCTTACAGAAAGAGATTTTAACATTTTATTTGAAATGTTCAGTTAATGAATGTTTTTTCTTTCCTTCTCTTATCGGTCATGTTTTTCACTTAGAATGAAGATGCACACTTTGGAGTTCTCCCTGCAACAGACCTGTTTCAGTACAGCTAAAGCAAAGATTATTATTGAAGCTATATCTGTTTTTTCATAGTGTGTGTTTTTGGAGAATTCAGATTGTCAAGCCATTTCCCTTTGGATAACACAAATTTTTATTTTAGGTTAAGCAATTATTGTCTCCTAAATGATTAACATGAATTTTGACACACTTGTTTGCAAATTGGAGTAATTCTATTTTATTTCAGAAACTTCTGTTGGGACTTCTGAGAACATGCTTATGTCGAATTTTGAAACTGTGAATCGAGTCAGTGTATGTGTCTTGATGATATTTCCTATTCTTAGAAGATAATTGGATATTGAGGGAAGATGATTGATGCATGAAAATTTTATAAAGACATTTTGGTTCTGTTTGCTGAATATTGTACAGCACTTGAAAAATATTAACATAATTTTAAGCACCATAGTATTTTTCTCCTGCAAGAGGAGGGTATGATGTTGTGCAGTAAATGGCCTTTCCCAAGAGTTTTACGTAAAAAAAAAAGATGAAATTCCACACTGAAAATATTTTTTTCTTCAGCATGCAGATATGTGGCCACCTGCTGGAAAAGCAAGAAAACAGTCTGTAACTAGAAGTCCAAAGGTCGGAGGCTTACTGCTAATTCCCATTCAACAGGAAAAGAAAACTTGTAAAATCAGTGGGAGTACAGAAGTAAGTGTGCCTTAAATTTTGCGTGGAATTTAAAACTGCAATGCTGTTCTTATAGATAGTCCAGTAATAATACACTGGGTAAATATAAAATGAAGATGCTCTTATTATCAATGTACTTTTCATTGTTTTGTTGTTAAAGGAACAGTTAAGACAATTTAATGTAAAAAACCCTACTGTTACCTAAATTTTTGTCACCTCTTTGGCTGTTCAGTAAGTCAATAGTGGATTTTCATTTGTGTTTCAGGGTTTTTTTGAGCAGTGATTATACATTAGTAGTAAATAGGACTTTTACATGGAAATATAATGCACATTATTACAATGCCCTTTATTACAGTTTTAGTAAGGTCCTTGAAAACCGTCCTGCATGTGTATTCTACCATATCTTTTCTTCTGTCTAAAATAACTGCTCTGTTTTAGCTACCTACTCTGTGAATATAATGGAAAAGCTCACATGGAGCTAACTGTCATACATTTAACTTGTAATTTTATTAGTATCAATGAAGAACAAGAGGATTTAGTTACATCCCTTTGCAAAGACTGAGCTGTGTCTCTACATTATGTGCATTAATGCTATGTCTCAACCTTATCATTTTAGCTTGAGATGAATTTCTGGTATCCTCATAGTTATCACCACTTATAGAGACACTGGTTCGGGCACAGATTGGTGAAGCTGACTCAGTTCCATAACAAAATAAAAGTAAAGGTAGAAGTTGTGCTTTATCTAAAAGGCAACTCCATATTTTTTATTGTTATGCTTTCTTCAGGCGTTTCTGCTCTGCCTTATCAAATGAGTATAATACAGTATGAATGCAGTTATACTTTTCCTGTTTTCTTTAATTTGTCATTTCATTTTAACCTTCTCTAAGAAATTATTTTTGCGGTTCTTCGAGAAGTTCCTTCTAGTGTTTGTATTTTGAAACTTTTTTGGTGAAAGTATATCATAGGTCTTATCATTCAAAACACTTAACCCTTACCTATGTCTCCTACCTGTCCTTTATGGAGGTGCAGTAGAGATCTTGAATACATTCTTTGAGATTGCTATAAATTTAAACATTCTAGGATGATTTATAATTCGTCATACCTTATAGTACTACAATTATTTTGTTATTATTACTTTTATTGATAATGTGCTTTATTAGGAAGACTTCAATGTTTTGTACTCTGCAACTTAGAGGAAGTCTGCATTTAAACTTAAAAGTAGAAGATTACAGTCTTCATTATTTATGCCATGATTAGATCTAGAGAAGTTTTATGCAAAAGTGTTTGCTTACTTTAGGAAGGTTAACACAAAACTATATAATGGAAAATAAAACCTAGCATTTTTACATGGAAAGCCAAAACTGGAACGAACAGTAAAGTAGTGGTGGAAAGTATATGATAGGGTTTATTAAGAAGAAATATTGTATAACAGTGTAGTCAGTAAAGCAATAGATAACCATGTGGAGACAACGCCTTCTGTCTTTCCATGGATTTATAGTATTTTCCCAACAAACAAAAATATCTCAACTTTAAAGTATTACAGAGTAATAATGGGAATAAGGATTTTCTAAAAGATGCTGGTTTATGAAAAATGGAGGTATTTTTACAGATCAATACATAAACCTGTAGTAGAAATGTCATCAATTATCTCCATATAGGCAGGAAAACAGACAGAAAGCATTCCGAACAGTGAAGATATGTGTGTGTGGGGGGGAAACAACTCCCAGTTGCTCTCTATTTTCGTGCAAAAATGAAAATTGCAATTAGATGTACATATTATTATAAATTTATTCACCAATTACTTGATTAGAGGGCTGAAATTTAGAAGGAAACAGCTGCTCCTAGCATGAAATTTTGCTTTTTACATTAGGGGTTATTGGGAGAAAAGCATGGAATGAAGCAGTATAATTTATAGCATGTGACTAACAGCAGACAAACACTAAGAAATAATATTATTAAGAAATTTGATGTGGCCGGCTTATTCACATATCATTTTGATGTGTTATTTTTTAGGGAAATTGTTCATAACTGTAACTGTTGGTACTTTAATTTGAATAACAGAATTTGTCTTCAATTGAGTATTCTTACAATGCAGATGTTTGGTAAGCCAGATTCCTGTATATACTGAGTCTACTTTAAAAGTTCAAAATGTTGAGTAGTAGTCTGTGTTAAGAGGCTACTTGCCAATATGCAAGACTCTTTCAGAGAAGTTGGCAACATTTAAATTTGAGCAATGTATTTGATCTGTTTCTACTTTCATTAAATAGAAGTTTCCTGCTAAACCCAGTTTATCAGGAGAACTACAACTATAGTGATATCAGAAATGTAGTTGGTGTTTTGGTTTTCTCAAAAGATGCAGAATTGAAACATGATGTAAAACAGTGTGTAAGTAGAAGTTTGCTCCTGACTGAATTGCTTGAGTAAATAATACTTTATTTTGCTGAGTAACAGTGAATAGCCTGGAGTGCGTTCCTATGTTTTCTGAAAGAAACTGCATGATGATTTACATTTCATGTATTGCATCACAGATAGTCCTTTTATTATTATTTTATTAATTGAACATGAGTCACTGGTGAAGTCTTACTGCTTTATTGTTCATGCAAGAACATTAATTTAAATGGAAAGCAGTTATTTTAAATGGAAAATTATAACTTTTTCAAATATTTGTCTGAACAGAACTTCCCACATTCGTGATTCATTGGTATGGTTCCTCAGTTGCCTCGAACTGAATATAGCTGAACACATGAAATATTAGGATGCTTCTTGCTGTCTTAGGTGATAGCAGGAGATGCTAAACTGATGGCAGTTTTTGCTGGTGGCAGTAGAATTGAAGAGAGTTTTCAGGCAAGCTAAAATCTTCTCCATAGCACACACCAGTGGGTAGCCTATGTAGCAGTATGAACTCTCCTATGCATTGTTATTCTGGGATTGATTTTTTTTTTTTTAGCATAAGATGGCCCTAGTTCTTTGTTATTAATGGATAGTTTTCATTAATGGTGAATGAGAAATACGAGCCTCGTAATGCTAAATGTTACATCAATGAAATAACTACTTTATCTGCTCTTTTTAAAAAATAGTATATATGTCATTTGCATGTTTATTTCTTTTATTATTGAACAGATTCTAGGTTGGGTGACATTTCAAAAATCCGCACAAATTTAGACTTGGTTTTATAAGCTAAATCTTAAGGAAGTTCTGCAGGAATATATCTAATGCGCTGCAGCCAAAAATAGGCTTCCTGCCAGTAGGAGGAAGCTCAAGCTAGACTGAAGTGTATTTAAAAAAAGCCAACAGCCCTGAAATAATGTCAGTGCGAATGTTGACTTCTCAGCACTTTTCTTTCACTATACAGATGTGCTCCTAATGGGCCACACCAGCTGCAAATTTAGATGTAGCGTTTGATTTATCTTTCATTTCCTATAGCTTAAGAACTTCAAAATATAGCTCACATTTGTATTGCCATCAGTTAGATGTTTTATCTGAGTTCCCAGTATATACTTAAAATTGATAGCCAAAACTTTGAAAAAAGGCAACAGTCTTTATAGTAGTACTGAACAGCTGCTGAAAATGTTTATGTGATCATGTAAAATTATCTTTCATACATTCACGGAGCTCAGCCACTAAGTTATCGAAATTGCAACATAGTCAGTTGTGTTTGTTCAATTTAAG
The DNA here is from genome assembly GCA_033558185.1 of Dromococcyx pavoninus. Lineage (NCBI taxonomy): Eukaryota > Metazoa > Chordata > Aves > Cuculiformes > Neomorphidae > Dromococcyx > Dromococcyx pavoninus. The sequence goes on along the minus strand of JAUMJL010000139.1, from coordinate 2,579,799 downwards.
AATTCTGAGTTTTTAAGAGTATATTGGTCTATTACAGTATCACAGTATCACAAGGTTGGAAAGGACCTCTGAGATCATCAAGTCCAACCTATAACCCAACACAACACCAACCCATCATCTAAACCATGGCATTCAGTGCCTCATCCAAGTCTCCCTTTAAACACCTCCAGGGTCGGCGACTCCACCACCTCCCTGGGCAGCGCATTCCAATGGCCAATCATCCTTTCAGTGAAGAACTTTTTCCTAAGATCAAGCCTAAACCTCCCCTGATGAAGCTTCAGTCCATGCCCTCTAGTTCTGTCACTGGTCACCTGAGAGAAGAGACCAACCCCTGCCTGCCTACAACCTCCTTTTAGGTAGTTGTAGAGAGCAATAAAGTCTCCCTGAGCCTCCTCTTCTTCAGACTAAACAGCCCCAGCTTCCTCAGTCGCTCCTCGTAGTGCTTGTGCTCCAGTCCTTTCACTATCTTCGTTGCCCTCCTCTGGACACACTCCAGCATCCTGACATCTTTCCCAAACTGAGGGGCCCAGAACTCCACACAGTATTCAAGGTGAGGCCTGACCAGTGCCGAGTACAGGAGGACGATAACTTCTCTGGTCCTGCTCGCCACACTATTCCTGATGCAGGCCAGAATGCCATTGGCCTTCTTGACCACCTGGGCACACTGCTGGCTCATGTTGAGTTTCCTGTCAACCAGCACTCCAAGGTCCCTTTCTGCCTGACTACTCTCCCGTCACTCTGTCCCCAGTCTATAGCTATGCGTGGAATTGTTGTGTCCAAAATGAAGTACCCGACATTTGGACTTATTAAACATCATCCCATTGGAATCAGCCCATCTCTCCAGTCTGTCCAGGTCCCTCTGTAGGGCCATCCTACCCTGTAATAGATCTACCCTTCCTCCCAGCTTGGTATCATCTGCAAACTCGCCAATGGTGGACTCAATCCCCTCATCCAGATCATGAATAAAGATATTAAACAGGACCGGACTCAACACCGATCCCTGGGGGACGCCACTAATGAGCAGCTGCCAACTGGATGAAACACCATTCACCACCACTCTCTGGGCTCGGCCATCCAACCAATTCCTAAGCCAGTACAGAGTGCTCCCGTCTAAGCCACGGGCTGTCAGCTTCTCTAGGAGTCTACTGTGGGAGACAGTGTCAAAGGCCTTGCTGAAGTCCAGGTATACCACATCCACAGCCTTCCTCTCATCCACCAGGTGAGTCACATGGTCATAAAAGGAGATCAGGTTGGTCAGGCAGGACCTACCCCTCCTAAACCCATGCTGGCTGGGCCTGATCTCTTGGTCGTTTTGCAGGTGCTGCATGATTGCACCCAGTATTATCTGCTCCATAATTTTACCTGGGACCAAGGTCAGGCTGACAGGTCTGTAATTACCTGGATCATCCTTACGGCCCTTCTTGTGGATGGACGTCACATTGGCCAACTTCCAGTCTTCCAGGACCTCTCCGGTGAGCCAGGACTGTTGATAAATGATGGAAAGTGGCTTAGCAAGCTCATCTGCCAGCTCTCTCATCACCCTAGGATGCATCCCATCCAGCCCCATAGACTTATGAGGGTCCACATGGCTCAACAGATCTCTAACTTCCTTTCATGGATTGCAGGAGGGCCATATTGCACCCTGCCCCCATCAACCACTTCGGAGGATCAACTATCTAGCGAATAGACTTCCTTACTGTTGAAAACTGAGGCAAAGAAGGCATTAAGTACCTCAGCCTTCTCTGCATCTTTGGTTACTATATTTCCCTCCACATCCAACAAGAAGTGGAGGTCGCTGCTGCCCTTCTTTCTACCATTGATATATTTATAAAAGCTCTTCTTATTATCCTTAACAGAAGTGGCCAATCTAAGCTCCAGCTGGGCTTTTGCTTTCCTGTTTTTTTTTTCTACACGACTTAACAACATCTTTGAACATGACCTGGCTTATGTCCCCTTCTTTCCAACGGCGATACAGCCTCTTTCTCTTACTTAGCTCCTCCAGAAGCTCATTACTCATTCAGGCTGGCCGTCTGCCCCTACGACTCTTCTTACAACACATGGGGACAGCCCGCTCCTGCGCCTTCAAGATTTCATTCTTGAAGTGCATCCAGCCTTGCTGGACCCCCTTGCCACTAAGAACCGTTTCCCAGGGTACTTTCCTGACCAGTTCCTTAAATAATCCGAAATCTGCCCGCCGAAAGTCCAGCATCAATGTCCTGTTCCTGCCTTTTCTTGTTACATTGTTTACAGAAAACTCAATTATCTCATGATCACTACACCCCAGACCACAATATCACCCACCAGCCCTTCTTTATTTGTGAACAGCAGGTCAAGGAGAGCCTCACCCCTGGTAGGCTCACTCACCAGCTGTGACAGAAAGCAGTCCTCAATACACTCTAAGAACCTCCTTAAAAACAGGAGGTTGTTGTAAAACATCAAGTTTTCCTACTGTGGTAGAATAAAAAAATCAAATTGTGAGTATATGAAAATGAATCTCTTCATTGTGCATTTAATTGAAAGATTTATATAATTTTCAGAAGTATCACCAATTAAGAAAATATGCTCACTAAAAAACCTAAATGTTAATAACACAATTTGTAGGAATTTTAAACTACTAACTGTGCTGTCTCAGCTCTTGAGTAAAATTAATTTTTTTTCTGAAAAAACTTATGTGAAACTAAGGAGGAAAAAATGCAATCTAAATATTGTATATTGTGTTAACGTGAATGGTCTTATTTCTTTTTGCTTGTTTACGCAGAATGTAGAGCTGCAATTTGTGAAACTGAAATTTGGTGAGCATCGTGGAAATGACTTTCTGGGAGAAAGAAAAAACTTGAACGAAAAAGCATCTATTGTGGCACAATATTTGGAACGTAAGGAGGAGAAAGTGCAAGGTCATGCAAAAACACATTGGAACTTGATCCCTGTTGAGGGTGAAGGTGCAGGGATGACTGACGTACACCAAAGACCACATAAGACACTGAAGAAAAATAAGAACAGAACATACAAACCTAAGTTGGCATTAGATAACAAATTGCCATTAAACCTGATTCAGGAACTAAATACAGTGCTGCAGAAGAACAGAACGCTTCATGATGAAACCTTCAACTGATTTCCTGAGTCTGAAGCTAAATATATATTTATATATCTCTATGCACATGTGTGTGTACTTTGAGATCAAACCCAAATGTTTTTTAGTGTTCTGTATTTATTCTTCTTGAATGTAGCACTGACAAAGCAAGTTTAGTCTTTCATACTTTGCACTTACCATATTTGACTATTGTTAAGTCTGAAACAAGTTTGTAGATTTTAATTTACTCGGTGCATTATTGATATTTTTCCATATTAAGTTTACTGTATTGTTTATTTTTAATTGGGTTCTTAAAAATGACATTCACCTCTGCTGAAAGCCTTATGCATCATTTAAGCCCCCACACTAATGTAATAAATGGGGAAATGGAAGTGTTTTGTGCACTGAAGTGAGTATGTCCATGAAGAAAATGTTTTTTTTATTTATTTTTATTGGATCTAGGGACTACAGAAATTTGTTCTGTTTTAGAAGCACACATCACAGATGAAGTATCTGTATGGCTGCTGTTAAAGGACCCTAAAAAAAAAAAGAAAAAATGTTTCCTAAAGTATGTTAAGTTTAGCTTTATATGTGTATATACACAAGCACACTATATATGTGTATGTATGCATACATTTATTTGCATTTATCCACAGAGGCACACTGAATGATGACAGCATTAACCTAAGGAAAATTTGTTTGGGAGAGTAGAAATTAAATTTGCAATTAATTATTTCAAATAATTGGTTCAAAACTTTGATACCTATCTGACATATTGTTGCACTACATGTTTCGGGTTGATCTAAGACCTGTAGGATAAATGTGTTTCTTGCAATACCTTAATAGCTGCTAATCTTTTATTGTTCCTGTGCCATATTGTAGAATGACGAAGGAATTGTAATTTTCAGAGAATAAATGGTAATTATTTCTCTACCATAGGCGATGGATTTTTTTTTCAGAAAAAAATCAATAAAATTTTTTTAAAAGATTTCTGTGTTTCTTTCCATATGAAAGCTATTGAATAGCCTGGTAAATGTTTAATGTAGTTAAATGAGACACAGGTGTTTTATCTATGGGCTTACAACAGTGGGAAGACTAGTATTAGCACCTCAGTAAATCTCACACTCATCATTATCTTGTTAGACTTCCGCAACCATTGTAGGAGTAAAATTGATATGTAAACATGATTTATAGTAATTATTTTAACATAATGACTGTTTTCTCTGTGTGCTTTTTCTTCACATTTGTTATAATGAGGAAGGGAAACAACCCAAAACCAAAAGAAAACCACAAGCCTGGAGTCTGTTTGTTTTCTTTTTTGCTTTAGTTGAACTGAATATTGGCTACTATTTTGGACTTTTTCTTTGAAACGGATCTTTTCCTGAGGTATTATTTTGGGCTATCAGTTCAAACAAGCAGTTTGACTGGTACGTTTTGTGCCTTGGCAGAGACTGCTTTAGCATGGGGTTGATTTGACTAGCTGAGATCAATGGAGTGTGTGTTCATGCAGAGCATATCTTTACTGTGTGACTTGGCTTGAGACACAATTTATGCATTCTAAGGCTTTGCAAATGTTAGCTAAGAATCTCTCCAGTGGGGAAAAAGGATATCCCGAAAGACTGCTTGAGTTAACAGGGAGGGCTTGGTCATATTGCTGATTTTGGTTTCTTCGTTCTGAAGAGCTCTGGGCTGTTGTGCCTTACAGTGTTAGGATGCCACTGGCTCTGTCTGCTCTGCCAGGAGATAAGGAGTACATGTCTCACTGACTGAGACACTTTGTTATGAGCTTAGCCTTACTCATCACCTTTCTGACTTTTAAATCCTGTTTTACACTGCAAGCTGTTTCAGTGGGGAAAAAATGTTACTAGACTATTGTTGGCATTGAATTCAAACAACTTCAGTTGTGTCAGAGTCCAAATGGAAACTGAACTTAAAAAAGCACTGCCTCAATTCCTCATTGTGAGAATAACATGCTCTAAAAAATACATTTGATTTGGGCTACCATTTCATTAAGTTACATTGGGAAACCTGAACCCTGCATATGTGGGGTAGAAACAGATCACCTGATGGATGGAATGTATTCCAAGTTGAATTGTTTGAAAAAGATATGTATTAACTTGCAAAACTGAACCTATTGCAGCAAAATTGACTGGGAAGATTCAGAATGCCTGGATGTAGTCCCTACAGTATTCCTGCTTCTAACCTGCCAGAAATATTCTCTGCATAGTTAAAAAAATATTTGTCAAACTCAGTGGGGTTTGAGATTGTTCTCTGTAAAAAAAGAGAGCAAGCCATGCAAATTTTTCTTCATGGTTCACACTGGATTTGATTGTTGTACTGCTTTGCTCACAACTCCACGGCAAGTGAGATCCATCTGCAGCTCCATTAATGGGAAAATCAGTCCTGCTATTTCAGTTCCTACCACTGCTGTAGCTTAACTGTCTCTGTCTTCTGTGCTGAAAATTTTCCTGTTGTGTTTGCTGCTCATGTTTTACTAGAAAGTCATGGCCATCTGTAGTACTGAAGGGTTAATGCCACAGCTGCAGTAGGCTATTAAATCTTCCAACATACCTATACTCTTGCACTTCAGGTTTTTGAGTCCTTTGTGCTTTTTGTTCTAGACCCTGTTCTGTGTCGTAATCTCTGTAACACCTAACCTTTAGGCTGTCTTCCATGTCCACTCCCATATTGCTTTGGCTTGATGTGTTTTCCTCTGATTTCTAATTTATGGCTCAAACTTTAGCCATGCTTTCTTTTTAGATCCCGTGATATCTCTGACCATTGACTTTGGCTTGGTTTGCAGATGACATTATGGTCAAGCCCACTGTATAAAGCTTGCCTTAACCTTTATCTTAAATCCTGGTAGAGATATTCTCAGTGTTTCTCTACAGAGAAAGGGATTTCGCTGAACTGGCCAAGAGAGATAGCGGTTCAGAACTTGACAAATAGGTGTTGCTAAGCTCTGTACCTCATTACTATAAATTCCTCTGAAGGTCTTCTATATATTTATGTTTGTGTAGCAATCAAATCAGAAGGCAAACTAAAGTAAATGTACTCTGTTTTTATATTATTGTAGTTCAATACCTTAATGATCCTGTAATATGTGTTGTGCCTGGTAATAAAGAATGCAATTTCTTGGAAATTATATGTTTGGTTACATAAACACTTAAACCTTTTCTTTCTGAACTTAATAAGCGTTGGTTTGTGTAGTGCTGCAGACTGCTTAAAAACTAAGTCTGAATAAATTGAGGTTTGCTATGTGTATGAATTTTACACCTTGCACTACATTTCCAGTGTGTTTGTATTTGACAAGTTTTGCTTTATATGTCTATTTTAATTACAGCATGATTGAATCATAATTTCTTCAAATAGACTTTAGCCATTAGCCTTTAGTTTATTGGGTCTTAGTAGTGTACACTTGTGATTAGTGTCCAGAACTTCTTTTCAGGACTTTTGTTGGCCCACCTGTTTGCTCATTCATCTTATACATTGGAACTGTTATAGGTAGACCATTTTTCATATGATAAGCCTTACAGGTTTTCCTTTTAGGGGAAACCAGGTTTCATGGGAGACTACTCAACTTTCATGTAGGAGAATATGTCTTGGCATTTTGGTGAACTCCTTGAGTGAAGTAACAGTACATTTTATCCATATCCTGGAGATGGTTGGTTTAAATCCCCCTCTGTCAATTTTTGGTCTTGTATAGCACAGCTTAGGTAAATGAGTGTTGAAAATGTTGACATAGGATCTGTTCTAAGAACCAGTGTGCAGAAAAATAAATAAGAAATATCTATAAAATAGAAAAAAACATCCCACTGTTAGCTTAAGAATGTTTCTTTTTTACTCATTAAAGAGCAAAACAGAAGTATTTCAGATTCGCTATTTTTTCCTCTCAACTTTTAAAGACAAGCTCTCCCTAGGCTGAACTTTATATGAATTTTAAGTATTAGTACCTGAGTTTCAGTTAGAAAGCTTATATTCCATGACGTAAATCTTGATAGAGATAAGTTACTAAGTAAAAAATGTTTTTAAAATACCTTTTATAAGGGTTTGCTTTCCTACAAACTAGCTATATCATATCAGCATTAACTTGTTTAATTCTCTCTGAATAGTAGTTCTGGGATAAATACATATCTTATAATGATTAGTTGTCTTTTTTAATGTCAGTCATGAAAAAAAATTTCAAAGTTTCCTATATATGACTAAATTAATAAAACCTGCAACTTTTGGATATTTACCATTTACTACCACAATTTGTCAAAACAACCTGACCGCATTAGGCAAAGCATTGCTATTGAAGTTCAGCAGCCATCAATATGTGACTTGCTTGGGTAATACAACCTAAGCAAAAGGGGCAAAAGCATTCTAGCCCGGGAGTTGGCAGGGCTCATTAAGAGGGTTTTAAACTAGGCCCGAAGGGGGAGGGAGATGTAACCAGGCTCACCAGTAATGTGACTGTAGGGAGTGAGTCATCATCAAGGGTGAAGTCAGTAACCCAACTTAAGTGCATGTACACTAATGCACGCAGTTATGGGCAATAAACATGAGAAACTGGAAGTCCTGGTCTGGCAGGAGAGCTATGATATAGTTGTTATCACGGAAACGTGGTGGAACGACTCTCATCACTGGAGTGCTGTCATGGAAGGTGATAAACTCTTCAGGAGAGACAGGCGGGAGAGAAGGGTTAGAGGGGTGGCCCTGTATATAAAGGAAACTCTTGATGCCGTAGAAGTTGAGATTAGTGATGACCACATTGAGTGCCTATGGGTAAGAGTCGGTAAGACCGACATCCTGGTTGGAGTACGTTACAGACTGCCCGATCAGGAGGAAGAGGTGGATCTATTATTGTTTAAGCAGCTGGAAGTTGCCTCAAGATCGGCTGCCCTTGTTCTTTTAGGAGACTTTAATCTCCCAGATATCTGCTGGGAACTTAACACAGCCAAGAGGAGGCAGTCCAGAAGGTTCTTGGAATGTATTGTGGACTGTTTTCTGTCACAGATGGTGAGTGAGCCTACCAGGGGTGAGGCTATCCTTTACCTATTGTTTACAAATAGAGAAGGGCTAGTGGGTGATGTTGTGGTCGGAGGCTGTCTGGGATACAGTGAACATGAGATAATTGAGTTCTCCATAAACAATGAAACAAGAAAGGGCATGAACAGGACATCAATGCTGGACTTTCAGCGGGCAGATTTCAGATTATTTAAGGAACTAGCCAGGGAAGTACCCTGAGAAATAGCTCTTAAAAACAAGGGGGTCCAGGAAGGCTGGAGTTACTTCAAGAACAAAATCTTGAAAGCACAGGAGCAGACTGTCCCGATGTGGCGTAACACAAGCCGTAGGGGCAGACAGCCGGCCTGGATGAGTAAGGAGCTTCTGAAGGAGCTAAGCATGAAAAAGAAGGTATATCGCCTTTGGAAAGATGGGCTGGTAAATCAGGTTATGTTCAAAGACATTAAGTCGTGTAGGAGGAAAATTACGGAGGCAAAAGCCCAGCTGGAGAACAAATTGGCCACTTCTGTTAAGGACAACAAGAAGTGTTTTTACAAATATATTAATGGCAGAAAGAAGGGCAGTAACGACCTCCACTCCTTATTGGATGTTGAGGGAAATGTAGTAACTAAAGATGATGAAAATGCTGAAGTTCTTAATGCCTTCTTTACCTCTGTTTTCAACACTAAGACAGATTGTTCACTGGACAACTGGCCTTCTGAAGTGGTGGATGGGATCAGGATGGAATATAGCTCCCCTGTAATCCAGGAGCTGCTTGGATCCTCATAAGTCTATGGGGCTGGATGGGATGCATCCTAGGGTGATGAGAGAGCTGGCAGATGAGCTTGCTAAGTCACTTTCCATCATTTATCAACAGTCCTGGCTCACTGGAGAGGTCCCGGATGACTGGAAGTTGGCTAATGTGAGACCCATCCACAAGAAGGGCCGTAAGGATGATCCAGGTAATTACAGACCTGTCAACCTGACCTCGGTTCCGGGTAAAATAATGGAGCAGATAATACTGGGTGCAATCATGCGGCACCTGCAGAATGACCAAGAGATTAGGCCCAGCCAGCATAGATTTAGGAAGGGTAGGTCCTGCCTGACCAACCTGATCTCCTTTTATGACCATGTGACTCAGCTGGAGGACGAGAGGAAGGCTGTGGATGTGGTATACCTGGACTTCAGCAAGGCCTTTGACACTGTCTCCCACAGTAGACTCCTAGAGAAGCTGACAGCCCGTGGCTTAGACAGGAGCACTCTGTGCTGGCTTAGGAATTGGTTGGATGGCCGAGCCCAGAGAGTGGTGGTGAATGGTGTTTCATCCAGTTGGCAGCTGCTCATTAGTGGCGTCCCCCAGGGATCGGTGTTGAGTCCGGTCCTGTTTAATATCTTTATTCATGATCTGGATGAGGGGATTGAGTCCACCATTGGCAAGTTTACAGATGATACCAAGCTGGGAGGAAGGGTAGATCTGTTACAGGGTAGGATGGCCCTACAGAGGGACCTGGACAGACTGGAGAGATGGGCTGATTCCAATGGGATGATGTTTAATAAGTCCAAATGTCGGGTACTTCATTTTGGACACAACAATTCCACGCATAGCTATAGACTGGGGACAGAATGGCTGGAGAGTAGTCAAGTGGAAAGAGACTTGGGAGTGCTGGTTGACAGGAAACTCAACATGAGACAGCAGTGTGCTCAAGTGGCCAAGAGGGCCAATGTTATCCTGGCCTGCATCAGGAATAGTGTGGTCAGCAGGACCAGAGAAATTATCATCCACTTATACTCGGCACTGGTCAGGCTGCACCTTGAGAACTGTGTCCAGTTCTGTGCCCCTCATTTTAAGTGAGCGTGTCCAGAGGAGAGCAACGAAGATGGTGAAGGGGCTGGAGCACAAACCCTATGAAGAGCGACTGAGGGAGCTGGGTTTGTTTAGCCTGGAGAAGAGGAGGCTCAGGGGAGACCTTATTGCTCTCTATAACTACCTAAAAGGAGGTTGTAGGCAGGCAGGGGTTGGTCTCTTCTCTCAGGCCACCAGTGACAGAACAAGAAGACATAGTCTCAAGCTTCATCAGGGGAGGTTTAGGCTTGATAGTAGTAAAAAAATTTTCACTGAAAGGGTGATTTGCCAATGGAATGTACTGTCCAGGGAGGTGGTGGAGTCATCATCCCTGGAGGTGTTTAAAAACAGATTGAATGAGGCGCCTAGTGCTATGGTTTAAATGATGAGTAGGTGTTGGTGTTGGGTCATAGGTTGGACTAGATGATCTCAGAGGTCTTTTCCAACCTTGTGATACTGTGATTTGTTATAGCAAATAATGAGTAAGAAGTTACAGGGAATCTGACATAATTAGTTTACTTCCTGTTGAGTCTCATGTGTACACGATCTCTCTCTCCAAATTCCTTAGGTTTCAAATAAGGCATTTGTTTATAATTCCAAAAGTGTAGCCAGAAATTAATGTTGAAAATTTCATTTTAAAAGGATGACCCACAAAAAAAAATTTCTCAATATTTTTGCTTAAACTTCCTATATTAAATGATCTTTGAGAGTCATATAACAAAACAGATGGATGACAACCATGCTGAAATACAAATCAAAATCCTTCATCACAAATCAAGTAAGTCAAAGATGTTTTACAAATTAACATTATTTCATTCAAGTTCTCCTTGCAAGCTTTTGTTTTGACTTTTTAAGCAGATATTTTAATAGACAGGTTCAGCACTCATTTTTTTCCTGTTTGCCCTAAGCAAAATCGATGTATAGACATGAACTGTCATTGTTGTGTATACCTTATTTTAGCAGTACCTGCTACCTCACTTCCATTGAAGGTAGGTATATTTTTGTTATTTATTAAAGAAGGAGTGGTCAAATTGTGTTTTGTTGCACTCATGTTCCCTTGTTTTTACTTAACACCTATGATTTGGATCATCTTTAGCTTTGCCTGTTGTCAGCTGTTTTGAGGAGAAAAATAAGCAGTAAAAATTAAAGGGAGGCCAGACACCTTCTTGCCTGCAAAGTACAGTATGTTGCCCATTCTTAGAAATATTTTCACCTTCTTAGCTGTTGATGTCCACCTTTCTATTCCCTGATGTGTCATTAGTGAGAAAAACACATAAAAGTGTATCCCATCCTTGTGGCCATACAAGATATTATCAAAGTGACAAATGTTTGAGTTTTTTCTTTCAAGTCATCTCTTCACAATTAATGAATTGTGAAAAGAAATTGCACAGTAAAAGGATACTACCTCTGCAATGGTATTTATGATTAGATCTTAAATGGAGGGTTAATTTATAGGCTACCTGAATTGCAAAAATCACTTTCTCCTTTTGTTTATTTGTTATCGAGATAAAATGTGTACTAGTCCAATAGGAGGAATAACTGAGTACAAGCTAAATTATAGATGCTTTACACTGAGAAAAAAACCCCAACCTCATTAATACTCTTATTTATATACTCCCACTTTCAGACAATAACTTTAGTTTTATTAAGAGCCTAGGGTCCGTGTCACTGTCTGCTTTCAATAGCAACTTCTGAACTACTATGTACACCCGAAACTGTTTTCTTTCCCAGAATCAGAATTCTTTGCTATAGATTTCTTGGAACAAACTTTGATATCTAGATTTATATTTTAAAACTAATTGTTAACTGAAGTTCTTTTGTGATGATTAACAAAAGAATTAGAGAAGAAAAAAAGAATGGAGAGGAAAAAATAATGGAGAAAAAGAGAGATGATCTTATAGTTGTTTACTGCCTTCTCACAAGGGAAGGAGGTGAAACAGGTGCTGATCTCTTCTCTCTTGCAACCTACAATAGGACTAGAGGTAATGGCAGGAAGATGTGCCAGTGGAGGTTTAGACTGGATATTAGGAAGAGGGTGGTGGAACACTGGAACAGGCTTCCCAGGGAAGTAGTCATGGCACTGAGTCTGCCAGCATTCAAGAAGCATTTGGACAGTGCCCTCTGTCACGTGGTGTGAATGTTGGGAGTGTCCTGTGTAGGGACAGGATTTGGAGTCGGGTAATTCTATGATTCTATGAACTGAAGTTATTTCACAACTAACAGAACCATGAGAAAGCTTTACCATGCAGACTGTCTAAGATACCTAACACATTGTGTGTCACACATTTTTTGCTATTGAAAAAAGTGTCCTATTGCCACTTTTTATGTTAATTTTGAAGACCAAATAATTGCTCTTGTGTTACCAGACATTTGTATGCTCTTTATTTGCAGTTGCAGAACTCCAGATTCCAGCAGAAAAGAAAAAATTCTCATTAATTTATTGGATGTTTCCCCAAACATTTACAGGTAAAAGAGGTGTGCCTCTTAAAAGAGGTTTCAGAGTGAAGTGATCAACTGGTTTGACAGCAACAGAAGTTCCCCATAAAATCACGTCTGTGTCTTCATGAAAAGAGTAAAGTCATTTTACTCTGATCAACACTTTGGTTCAGATGCCCAAATATTAATGTCCAGTACATTAGGCATGTTATAATCGAACTGTTGAGAAACAAATTAAAATGTTAATGAACTGTCTTCCCTTTGGAAGAAAACTCTAGGTTTCTGCCAGCATGCTTGATCAATACAATAATTGTATAATCGACACTTAATGGCTCTCTTGGTGTCTCTAATTTTACAAAATTCATGTGCATGTAATATGAACCTTGTAAATACTTTCTGCTCATACACTACATGCTGAATAATGTAAGCAAGCTACTATAAGTTGCTTTTATTTGACTCTTGTAGTTTCTTGGTCTCAAAACTTAGCATTACCATGGAGCTGTGAGGGAGAAATGTACCAGGCAGCTCACCTCGTTTAAGCACATACAACCCAGAAACAATGAGAAAATTCTAGAGAGCAAAAAGATCAGCTAGGTTTTTTGTTATTTTTTTTCATACCTAAGTATTCCAGTGAATAGCAGAATTTTTAACTGAAATATATCAGACTATTTTACAAATATACCTCCCTAAACTGATTATGACATCCAGATGTCCTAGAGATGGCCTTTATGAGCCTTTATGGCTTCTTATCAAGGCAAAATTTGTCCACACTTGTAAGTAATGTCTAATGAAATTATGAAGTATAGGATATAAGATTAAAAATACTAAAAAGTATTCCAACTTGTTGAAATCATGTTGAGGGACTTTAACAGGAAGAAATAACTCTTTACAATTTTAAGTATGGACTGAGTTTCCAAAAAATAAAATATCGATTCAATAAGCATGAGTTTAAGGAACTTTCAGTGAGACAGATCAGGGTGCCTCAGCGCTCACAGAAAATAGGTACTGTAAGAGTGCCATCTTTTAACAGGTACATTTTTAACAAGCCCTTTTCCAGCTACTGCTGGTAATACACAGTCTGTCTAGTGGAAGTCAGATGGAGTCTTCATTTTTTCTTATTGAAACTAGAAAGGGCTTGCTCATCAGAATTCTGCAACAGTTATCTTTTTCCATCTCTTCAATTATCACCTGCCACTGGAAATGACATAAAGGTTGAATCTAGGTCCATGCAGCAGACTGGCAGATAGGATGCCTTATTTTGGTACATATTTCCACATTGATGATTTTTAAAATAAAGGAAAACTCAAATAAATAAATACTGATCCAAATTCATTGAAAGAAAACTTACGGAGTCCTGACTGCAACAAAGTTATCTGTAAGTGTAAATAAATGACAGTCTGCTGTTATATGTATTATAATACTGAAAAAAATGGTTTTCTACCAGACTGGTGACACACACCTTTGTGCTTGTACATGCACATTTGTGAGTGAAAATACTTACTCATTCCACTTCCCTTTGAAGTTCATCAAGTATCTCTGAAATGCTAGTACTTGTCCTGCTGCTGTTAGTAGGTGCGTATGTATGTATGTATGTATTAAACATAATTCCAAAGCCACTATCATGACCTTGTGGTTAAACTAATTGCAGGTTTGCTGTCCAGGACAAGTGGATTATGTCCCTGTGGGATGCCTAACTGAACTTCAGTACTGGCTACACTTTTCCCTTTCTCCAGGCTCCACCTTCCTATGCTTTCTAAGACTACAGGGAGAGAGCTCCCTCCAGTCCCTACTGTCAGAGTGAATTGGGATCTCTCTGTTCTACTCAGATTGGGAAGCAGTGGGGATGAACAGGGGATAAACATTAGCAATAATATTTTTAAAACACTGACACAGAGTTACAAGTGCTTTTACGGTCTTTTCATAATCTGCTGAATTTCTCCATCATGTGACTCAAGGACATAACATGTTTTTAGTCCCATAAAGATTTTTGTTGACCTGTGGGTGACAGCGAGATAGAAGAAGCGTTAGCCATCATTAATTGATAATTTTATTATTAAAGAACTAAATATATTAAATCAAATCCCCCCTCCCCAAGTTGCCCTGCATGCGAAAAGTCCGTTTGTGAAACACTTTAAAAGAAATTTTGTTATACAGAAATTTGATCTCAGTCCCCTATGAGTGTTAAGTCCTGTCTAAAAGTGTTATATCATTAATCAATTAGTAGCTGAACACATAATTGTTTCAAGATTTTCAAATTATGATTTAATATTTTAAACTTTAATGAAACAAATATTTAAGTAATTTGCTAAAAATGTACATTTTCAAGGTGTTTTCTTCAAACAGGTAAATTGGCACAGATCAGACCTTAAATCTAAATAAATGTCCAGTATTATTCTCATTTACCAAAGGGAAATCATATCTTTATTATAGATATACGGGTGTTAAATAATTTCATGTTCACCAAAAAAATTTGCAACTTGAATTACAGAAAATTACACTAGCATCCTATTAAAATCAGCTGAAGAGAAAAATAAAATGGAATTCCTAGATAAATCTCTTTTACTTCATCCCAGCAATGTAATTTAAAGATCTAGTTGTAATGTATTTTAAGTTGAAAAGCTAATACTTTGTTTTTTCTTTTTTTTTGTTCCTGTCTGTAACTTTCTAACCTTAAATGAAAATTTATGTAAAATTATAAAAGGCTGTTTCCACTCTATGCCAAGAATCAATTGATTTTACGATGAAGGGATATTTTAAAATTAATTTTCTCAGCTTTGTGCTGCAAAGGTAGAGTTCAGGATAATTGAGACAGTTGGAAATTTAGGCTTTCAAAAAGTTCCTTTCATTTACACTGGCTGTCCTGGTCTTAATTCCTGCTTGTAAAGATTTGCTAGACTTGGAACTTGGAACATCTACTCCTATAGGGCAGAAGATAATGATATTTCCTAGATTTCTCTGCTGTAATATAAACAATAACAAATGTAGATAAGTAGATGTTGCATGCTGCTAATAAGAGCAATGCAGAGTTCATAGATTTTCCATAGCTAGGTAATATTTTCTTTCTCTATTTTTAATTTAATAGATATACTACTATTATAGGTAAACACCTTCCCAACTACTGAATTTCTCTGTCACAAAAAGGGTTAATAGATGAGATGTTTCTAACAGATTTTGAACTGGAAGGGATTCAGCTGTTACAAAACCAAGTAATATCATCCTCCTCCCTCCCCCCTTGAACAAATCAGTAAGTACAAATAAGTATAAAAATAGTGTAAATTGATAGCACAGATGTTTAGAATGTTTTAGAAAAAAATATTTCTAGACTTATTCTTTTATATTAATATCATATTGCTTTACATGTAATTTCATCATTCCACACACATTGGCAAATACCCTTTAAGTGCAGAGAAGGTCTGCAAACCTCTAGAAACAGTTGTGCATAAAATATTTTCAGATAATTACAGTGCAACTGCTTGCAGATTTCCAGTTACAGCTTGCATTGTGTATTCAGGCTATGATCATATTTAATACATCGCAGGCATAGAACTTGTGTTTTTCTAAGTCTTATATGCAAAGAGGTTTTAATCCAATTTTACCTTATAAGTAATGAATGAAGGTGAGATAATGACGTCCTATCATGACTAGGAGTACCAGCAAAGGTGACTCATCAATCCTAATTCACTCCTGCAGCAAATAGCATCTTGGATAATTTTGCAGTCAAAGAGAAATATTAAACTATGTACAGCCTTTCAACACACTTTCATTTTAATATTACTTTCAATTCAAATTTATAAAGGAGACTTTGTTGGCAAATGAACAGTTTTGCATTATTAATGCTGAGTGAAAAAGAGAGGAAAACCAGCTATTGACACATGAATATACATATTCCACCATATGGATTCTAATGCCTTAATTATATTGTTCTTTTTCTTTTTATGGCAATTTCTAGTGATAATAATTTTTCAACTAATTAAAGACCAGCTGCTACTTAGCAAGCTAGGCACCCAATTAGGAATCCAGAACTTGGTAAACAGCCTTTACTGCCAGCTTGTTGAATCACCTCCTGTCACTGGCATGGAAGTGTTTTTGTAGCTGTTGTTTCATAAATGCACATTTTAGTCACACTGACTGGCTCTGCTGAATGCTCTTTCTTGAGATCAGCACAAGAATATGACATCATGTTCACTTATTTTTTTCATGGCAACCTCTGATACCTTGTGATTTTCTACGATTTTTAATAAGTTTACTAGCAATTAAAAGGCTTTTTTTTTTCTTAGGAAAAGTTTTACTGAGCAGAAAACCAGATGTATTTCCTAGGTGCAGGAAGCAGTGTGTCTACAGCAACTTCTTGCTACTTAATGATCTTTAGAGAAATTTTGTTTTTATTTCATATTGAAGTCTAGTTTTTCTATGCAGTGTACAGTCTATAAGAATGTCGCCCATGTTTATTCTGCCTGTGATGTGGAACAAATTAATAACCTATATAGTGTTGTCTTGACGTTGTTTACAAAAAGTAATCACTGTAGAACTCTTTAAGACCAGCAGCCATGAAAGAGAAATCTGTGTGACTTGTCCTAAGTGTTTTTGTTTACTGGTCACCCTGAAATATAAGTTTAGTTATGATTTTACTGACATATATTTTATAATGGGGATGGGAAGGAAATTTCCAGGTGACAGAATTGCTTAGGTTAACCAAAGCTAAAAAATGCTAACTGTAAGTTCAGCTGCACCATTTTGGACAAATGTAAGGTGATTCATAATGAAAGGAATGGTTTGGATGTTTTGTATATATCGCAGCAAGCTACCTTCTCGGCCTCACAGGAAACCCTTGCTCAAAAAAAAAAATAATTAGTATTTAGCTATAAAATGAAGAGTTGATAGCTTTTCCATGGGTCTAGTGTTTGCTTTAATACAGAGGAAAAAAGCATCATTAACAGAGCTAACGGAAGAGTACAGGTATTTTTACAAGCACGAAACAGACATTGAAGAGGCTGTCTAGGATAAAAAAGAAGTGAAAGAAAGTGGTTGTAAATTAGCTAAATGAGAATTTCCATAGATTTGATATATGAAGATTTATATTTCATGGTTTTAATGACGAGAAATTAGTCACGTTTTCATAGCAGACTGACAGCTCTAGATGTTAGAGAATGTCTCCTGTACAAATGATAGCCAGTTCCTGTGGCAGCCTCTACATTTTTGTCTTTGTTCTGGTTTTGCATGTCTGTTAGCACAGCAGAAGAAAGATAAGCTTTATTCCCATTGAACGAAAAGTACATCTTTTGGTGGAAGTACAACACTGTAAGTTTTGAAATATTTTTTTTTAAAAAGTTGTATCTAGCTCTTAACAACATGAGAGCTCTGCCAAAGGCTCAGATGAAGATTTTAGGATGAATAGATACTTTTATGAACTGTGAAAACATCCATTTGATTTCAAAAAGAGAGAACTGATATACTTTGGAGAACAATATCAATACTCTTATGTGTCTTTACTGGAAATTGTAGATTTTAGTGGCATTAAGAAATGTCACAAAGTTGCAGAGCCAAATCACAGTCACAAGTGTGATATCAGGCTCAGATTCCCAGCTAAATGTCCTTCTAAGCACTGATTACCATCTTCTTACACCACACTTTTCACCCATTCCTTCCTCCTAAGTTTACTCAAGAAGATTTAAGATCATCTGCTGTCATTTTTTCCTCCCTGCTCCTGCTGCATGTGAATGGTTAATTTTATACTGCTCTACCCACCTCTTCTACTAGTTTTGATCGAAGTGACAAATTTACAAGCAGAATAACTCGATTTGTGATTCTCAGAAACCACCTGGAACCAAGGAGTCTCTTTTGTTGTGTATGAGAAGTAGATTATTAGTACCCTGGAACAACCAGTTCATGATTCCTTATACTGACCAAGCCAATAGATATTTTAGTCTATGCCTCTGCTAAAAGCCCAAGCTTTTATTATATTGCTGAGTTTTCCTGGAACCTTGTTCAATAACAGCACAATGAAGGGGAAAGCCCTCCCACCACCCACTCACACCCCCCATCCCCCAAAACAACAAACAAAACAACCAACCAAAAAAAAAAATCCCCCAAATCGACTTTAAGTTGTTTCCATGAATCTAGGATAGAGATGTTGATAATAACAATGGAGTGTGTCCCTAGCATCACACTAACTTAATGAAGTTTCACTAAAAGTGAACTGCTAATTAGAAGGGATGTTTCTCACAGCTAGGATTAAAACTGAATTCAAAGCACGTTCATCCGAGCTGGATTTGAAGCTTCTCCAAATCATTCTGACAGCATTCTGTTCTGAACTGCTTTTCAAATAACATTCTTAACCCAAATAAAACTTATTCTGAGCTTTAGTGAGATGTTCTTAGCAGTAATGATATAGAGTCTTGTGAATGCTAAGCAGTTGTTTTGCAAAATTAGATAACTTGGCCATTTCCCAACATTTTTTCAAAGAATTGATGAGCTTAGTGTATCACATGGATGGTCTGCCAGTAACATTTAATTTTCTTCGTTTTCCTTTCCTTCTGTTAAGCCCAATGAGAATAAGTTTAAAACTCTATCCAATTGTATGCTGTTACTTTGGTGGTAAAAAGAAGAATTAAATATTTCAATGTATGGCTTACTTGATTACAAATAAAATTGATTTATCTTTTCTTTTTCCTGTCTATCCGAAGTGACAGATTTGAAAGATCTTATAGTATTTTGAAATATTTTATAAGATTGAAAACATGTATTTGTTTGCTTCTGACAGCTAGTGTTTTATTTACTTATTTTGTCTATGGATATTCTTTCTACTTAGGAGTAGAATTTATTTTTATTATTAGTTACGTTGTGGTTTTGTTGGAAAAGTGTAAGATTTTATTAGTCTGTTATTAACCAAGTACAAAATCAATGATTTTATTAGTCTGATATTAATTAGGTAAAACATAAATATAATGGTTTTAAATTTGATTACTTTGGGTTAAGTGTGTTGAATGTTTAAGATGATGTAATGATTGTTAGAAGTAGCGGATATTTAGGCGAGAAGTTTTTTTTTCCTTATAAGAACTGTGTTTGTTAGAAGTAGAGGAATAAGTACCCGAAACTTATCCAGGCTGAGCCTGCAGTTGAGATAAGAGGAAGGACCTTGCATACCAGAGTTAACTAAGCAGATAGAAGGAAGCTGGCACCAAAAAGGCATCTTACTTCAGCAAGGGGGGCTGTGCAAGCGCAGAAAGGACTGTTATCATAATTAGCCGATGAAGTAATCTGTACATAAATATGCATTAGAAAATGTTGTAACCTATTAAATATACATTAGATTACAAAACATGTAGGGAATAAATTGTGGTCGCACTGTAACGATCTTTGAACCAGATTGGGGTGCGTACCCTTGGTTCCCGGGGCCTCGAAATAAAACACGACATATAACCTCTCCCGAGTGGTTATGTGTTCGTCTCTCCACTAACAGTTTTACCCAGAAATATAAGTTTTGGTGTTACAGAACATGTCCAAATAGATGGCATGAGAGTGGTGGTGGTGGAGTTATGATGGTGAAAAAATTAGCAGTAATGTATATTGAAAGGTGAATTAGGCATTACAGAAATGCTAAAATTGCTCTCTAACAGCAAGAAAACTATTCAAGTCAAATGCAGTCACTTTACAGATATTAAGACAGTTAACTCCTGTTGATTTTTAATACCTAGAGTATGAGACCATAGAACTAGAACAGGACTCCTGCATCACCGTTTACAGTCCCCTAAAATTACTGATGCAATGCCCCCCTCCAAAAAAAAAAAATCCCAAATCCAAACCAAACCACATTCTTCTCCTCTGGCATTCACACTAGAGGTCATCTAGTGGCCACACTATACAGTAAAATAAACAGTAGGGCTGCTTAACCAAAAGAAGCAATTTAATAGGAACAGAGAAGAGAAAGAAAATTCACATGTTGAAAGTTCACATGTTGAGCTGACTGTGGAAGTGTAACATACCATGTCTGGCCAACAGAGATTTTAAACTCCTTTTTTTTCTGAAACACAGGAAAAAAATTTCCGGACTAAAATTTTAAATGATCACGAAATTTCAGTAATGACCTAGAGATCTTAAAACCACCAGTAGCACCCCACATCTTGACCTGCCTTTAGCTTACTGAATGCTTCAGCGGGAAATACGTTCTTAGGAATCCTTCTTGAACCTTCTTTTAATCTAAACTGCAGTTTGGGTATCAAACAGTTCTGGACAGATAAGCACTCTTTCTTTCTACCAGAACTCTAAAGAGTATTTGCAAAATGAATGATATTGCTCCTTTGTTCAAGTAAAAGTATTGCTATTATTTCCAAGACTAAATTATCTTCACATATTTTAGACTTCCTGGAAGATGTAATTTTCATTTTTACTGTACTTCAGTGGGAACAAAGTAATAAGCACTTTATGGTGCATCTACCAGAATTAGAATAGCCGGCAAATGAATTAAAGTAGAAGAACAGATTACTAAAATCATAATTTATACCTAGAAATTCAAGGACAATCCTTTTATATCTTTATTGCTTTTCTATTGTCACATTATTTTGTCATTTATGCTATTTTTCCACTGGTGAAAAGTATGTTTGATTTTTTTCTTATGAAAACAATCTATTCATCTTTTATTTTCTAATAATAAAATGTAATGCTTTCTTTTCAATTTCGAAGGAAGTTTCATATTCCA
This sequence comes from Dromococcyx pavoninus, assembly GCA_033558185.1. Classification (NCBI taxonomy): domain Eukaryota; kingdom Metazoa; phylum Chordata; class Aves; order Cuculiformes; family Neomorphidae; genus Dromococcyx; species Dromococcyx pavoninus. Next base: position 2,558,766 of record JAUMJL010000139.1, on the reverse strand, counting down.
CTTTTCTAAGAAAAAGCAACAACAAGACCTCTAAGAATGTTAAATCATTAGAAAATAAAAGAAACATGGTCTACCAAGAAAAGTGTTCTCCTGTTGCAAAGTATGTCTGTTTCAGAAAAATTAAAAAGAAAGGCGTTCTAACCATAAAGTCAACATCTGCATCTTAATAGAAATATTTTAGCAAGTATTCTCTCATTATGAGATCATGAACTCTGTGCATTTTGATATAAAGATAGTAGGAAGACATGAAAGGAGCTATGAGTTCCTGGAATCCGAAAAGGTGTAATACTTTTGTGATTCTTCCTCCTTATACCAGTGGTACCAGAAGTTCATGCCTAATGTAAAGCAAACAAAACACCCAAGCAAATTACTGAACAAAAAAAAGAAATCTTCTTCTTTGACATAAATTAGTCAGGAGAAGTTATCTTTTTTTAGTTGTTATGCCTTTAATGCACACAAATGACAAGCTTTTAGTACATCTTGTTCAGCTGACAATAGATCTTTGTCACTGTGATGACAAATGAGAAAGGATTGGACTAATTTAGTTATAAAGAGATTTACATTTTGCTGCTTCTGACTTGTCTCCACAGGACTAATGAATTAGAAATATTAATTCATTCTAAAGCCCCATTGTAGAATGTAGTATGTATAAAAAAATACCAGTCACTGAAATATGTTTCATACCTCTGGCCAGTAAACCCAAAGAAAGTTATTTCTGTTATAAACTAAACTTACAAGAGGGAACGGAGTTTGTAAGATATATGGGCTTAATATATCGCTGAATCATAGGAACTATACTATGCTATATAGTACAATACCTTCACCATTTGTTTTTTTTCTGATATCCTTTGTTACATTTAGTGGTGGAAGGGTTGATGATGAGATCAGTGTAAGATCCCTCAAGTTTCCATGCTTATAGAATGATACAGAAGGATATAATCTGAGCTTTTTACAAAGTACGCTAAACAATGGCAAAGTGATTAACTTGTTTTACTTTGCTTTTCATGTAATATATATTGACCAGTTCATAGTCTGGATTTTATGTAGTATCATCCTTATGTAAAACTAAGTGGTGCATAAGCACTGTGGTAACCTGAATGTCTGATGGATCATTTCCTAAACACTTGGATAAAGCTAAAAGATCAATATAACAACTGAAAAGTGAACTATACCACACAGTATCTGAAGAGAAAGAAGGAAAGTATTTCAGAAGCATAAAGTCATCACTGAAACAAAATCACGACTAAGGTTTGTGGAAATAAACCGTGACAGTTTTCAAATGTACTGGTAACTGCGGAATATTTTCTTGTTCTTTACAAAGATGTTTAGACATGACAACAATTAAATAGAAACAGAATTATTGCTCTGCTGGCTTTACTCTCTGAGTCAAATTCCACTAGCAAAAATCCACACACCTATCAGACATTAAGAAAGTATAACTCTAAAAATGGCACACCATATTAAAAAAAAATCAGATATTCAAGAAATTATACTTTTCATCTTTTTTTAAAAAAAACAACACAAAGCCATACCAACCAAAACCCATAAGGATCAATTAGCTTCAGCAATATAAATACAACTAACTCCTCTTTCAAGTTCTGACGCATTTGCTCTTTTATCTATAGTATGTTTTTGTCAAATAGCAGCATTTTATGTCTTGTTGCAATTCCATTGGTCTTTCAACAATAAGCAATAATTGCACAGCTGGCTGCCCAAATTATTGCGCTTGGTAAAATTATGCAAACATCACAGCCCTAGTTGTGCACATGTTGTGGTGCTGGCAACCTCAAAAGCACAGCATGCAGTAGTACCTCTAGAGGACTCTCAAGATATTTAAAGAGTTATGACCCTATTATTTTTCCTTAAAAGGTTATTTTTCTCTTGAAGTGTTTTTCTTCTGAGTTTCTTATTTCCTTTTTTGTTATTATTATTGAGTGTCACTAAGTCATCAGCCTCAAGATGGGCAGTATTTCACACACAGCCACATCCTTTGTATGTCTTGTTCTTTGCAGGCTGGTTTAGTTTCTTTTTGCTGTCCAGTAAGTTAAGATACAAGCCTTATTGAATGTATTTCCTTCAGTTTCCAAAATCATAGGTTTTGAACCCTGTCTTGCTCTTTCCCAGTACTGAAGTCAGTTAGTGTACAGTGGGAAATGATACTTCAAATTTAAAACTTTAAAGAAATTGATACCTATTTTGGCATGTAAGTGCATTGGTGTTTGTGGGAAGGAGGAAAGGTTAAATACTCGTGATCTGATGGAAACGAAGAATAGTTTTTGTTTTCCTGTGAGGTATAACACTATGCACTTTTAAGTATGTGTAGTAACCAACACTGTATCAACCATGCGAACAGAACACCAAACTGACGAAGTATGTTATCTGTGTTCTTCTCAATAAACAGTTAAAGTATAGCTTACCCTGTGTGCACCTGTCAGTTTTCAGAGATTAAAGGCAAGTGATATCTGAATGTGGCGTTTTGGGATGAAACCCTTTTTCCATTGAAACTGGCTGAAGTTTATGCATTGACCTAAGCGGGGACCTGCTTTTGACTTCTACTTTAAATGTGTCCAGAAAAAGTAAGGTGAAGAGTGAAAAAAATAGTTTCACTCTAAGCTGTGCCATCAGGAAGTGTATTGTATTTTCTACCGCTGACCTGAACTGCAAATAGAAAGAAAATGTGAAAGGACTAATCAGTAGGTAAGTTACTGAATGCAGCATGTTTCATAGAAATGCAACATGACTCTATCGTATAAACAAAGGCCATAGAGAGCTTTTTTTTCAGTTATGCCTTCAGCTATATTATAGGGAAATACCTAGGAAATACCTTCAACAAAGGAACTGTCTTTGCAGGGCTTTACTGAAGCCTCTTTGGTATCAACATGAAGCCCGTGGCAAATGAGTGGGCCAACAGTGTTGAATGTTGATAATGAGAAAATGGAATCAAACTTAAAGTTCATTCAACACAATTGTATATTTGTAATGTCGTCCTATATACATTATATACATATTATATATATTATATACATCTACACACATACCTTGTCGAGGAGCACAGCTGCAGCACCAGTAAGTCCCACAGATTGTGCATGTGGCGAGTGGGAAACAAGGGCTTCCCAAACCAGGGCAAAGCATGACATCGCTGAGAGAACAGTTGGGAACCGGCAGCCCCTGCTGCTGATGTGAGGGCGTGTTCCTGGAAGGAACAGCAGGAGATTTAAACGACACCCTAGGGAGCACGGCGACCTGGAGCGTGCAAACAGGGGTGTGGCTCGGCAGTTTGCTAAGGCAGTTCACGAAGCCACGGTAAGCAGGCAGGGTGAGCGAGGAGAGGGCACTTGGTCACTGAACTCAGGGAGGACTCAAGGCTGAGGACTATCAGGGAACGTGAGGGAATATCAGGGACTATTGGAATAACTTACTATGCTCCCCGTCACAGCCCCAACAGGCAGGCAAGCTTTGTACGAAAGAGGACCCCCTTATCCCATATCCACTCAACTAAGGTAAGTAAATTTAGGAGATGGAGCAGAATGGCAGCAGGTTTCTGCTCTTCGCAAGTGGTGTCACAATCGGTGCATATCCCCTGTTACTAACAAGGCCCTGCAAGTTCCATTGCAGAATAATTATGAAGGTCTGCAAGTGGAACTAACTCCAAGGGCTGACAACTCACACAGCCTGGAAACATCCCCGAGTTTAAGTAAACCAAAAATCTGGGTGAAGAGATCGAGTGCACCCTTAGCAAGTTTGCAGATGACACCAAGCTGGATGGAAGCGTTGATCTGCTTGAAGGAAGGGAGGCACTGCAAAGACATCTGAAAAGACTGGATTGATGGGCTGAAACCAACAGGATGAGGTTTAACAAGACCAAATGCAGAGTCCTGCTCTTGGGACACAACAACCCCATGCAGCGTTGCAGGCTTGGGGAAGACTAGTTGGAGAGCTGCTTGGCAGAGAAGGACCTGGGGCTGTTGATTGACAACCAGATGAATATGAGCCAGCAGTGTGCCCAGGTGGCCAAGAGGACCAATGGCATCTTGGCCTTTATCAAAAACAGTGTGGCCAGCAGGACCAGGGAAATGATTGTACCCCTGTACTCGTCACCGGTAAAACCGCACCTCGAACTGTGTTCAGTTTTGGGCCCCTCACTACAAGAAGGACAGTGAGGTTCTGGAGCACATCTGGAGAAGGACAACAAGGCTGGTGAAGGGGCTGGAGAACAAGTCCTGTGAGGAACGGCTGAGGGAACTGGGACTGTTTAGATTCGAGAAGAGGAGGCTGAGGGGAGACCTCATCACTGTCTATGGCTACCTGAAAGGAGGCTGTAGCAGAGTGAGTGTTGATCTCTTCTCACAAGTGACAGGTGATAGGACAAGAGGAAATGGCCATAAGTTGCACCAGGGGAGGTTCAGACTAGATATTAGGAAGAATTTCTATACTGAAGAGTAGTCAGCACTGGAACAGACTGCGTGGGGAGGTGTTTGAGTCACCATACCTGGAGGTGTTTAAAAAAACAGTAGATGAGTTTTTGAGGGACATGGTTTAGCAGAAGATGGGTACGGTTGGACTTGATGATCTCCAAGGTCTTTTCCAACTGGAAGATTCTATGATTCTATATGTATGTGTATATATATGCATGTACAAACTTTTCTGCACCTGAATCAACTGAACTTGGATTTCAGATAGAAAATAACTTTATTACTTTGAGAGGGTTCTCATTTTAATTTGGGTTTTGCCTTATGCAATAAGAACTGTGTTAACAGTATTCATAAAACACCATCCACATGATTTTATAATGATTAGTACTCTGTTGAAACTAATGAACTTAAACAGAGCTACATTTACATTTGCTTTCCTAAATATTTTTACTACGTTTACCACCTCATTCACCGGGGGCTTACAAACAGATCTGTCAAGCATGAATCATCAGAAATAATAGGTAAGATATATTTTAAGATATAACCAATAGATGTGTTCAGTGATGCTGCTGATTAAGTTTAAAAAAATCCAAACCTACAAATCAGAACAGTAGTAAGGATTATGTAACACCCAAAGGAATGGGTAGAGTTTAACTAATTTCTGTTTCTTCCATTAGAGGTGTGAAACTACTAACCCATTTACACAGATGATTCTCTTGAATAAATACTAATTCCTGGTCATGATCTTCTCATGTATTAATTCAAAACTGCTAGAAAGCATGATTGTTTGAAACAAAATTAGTTCAGCATTTCACAAGGAGATACCCTGCTTTTAGAAGTTTTATTATTAAAAGCAAGGAGAATTTTATTTTCATGCGTTGTGTCTTCCTGCAAAATGACAAAACACCAGAGACAAGGACAAAATAAGCATAGTTTTATACTTAGAAACTAGAAAAAATAAACTGCCTCTGCTGCTCCTTCCTCCTCACACTGTTCCTCTGCTCCATATAGGGTTCTTCCCACCGGACACCTCGTCATGAACTGCTCCAATGTGGGTTCTTCCCGTGGTCCGATATTCTCCAAGAACTACTTCAGAGTGGGTTCTTTCTACAGGGTACAGTTCTGACATCGGATCCTCCACAGGCTACAAGGCCTGCCTCACTATGGCCTTCACTGCTGGCTGCAGGGCAATCTCTGCTGTGGTTGCCTGGAGAACCTCCTTCTTCATGGTTTTCACCTTCGTATCTGCAGGTCTCTCATTTTTATCACTCCTCTCTCACAGTTGCCATGCAGCATTTTTTACTCTTGAATATATTTTATATTTTCATGGGTGTGCCTTTGTCTTGTCTAGGGGGCACAGCTGTGTCCTGCACTAGGTCTCACAGAACAGGCTGTGTTCAGCATGGAGCAGCTTTCGTCTCTCCTCACAGCGGCTGCTCTGCAGCCTCTGCTGCCAATGCCTGGGTACCCTTATCTGTTAAGTACAGCTGAATTCAGTCTGTGGTATAGGCTGAAATGCCACCACGTCCTTCCTAGAAAGGAATGAGTGTGTTGCCCTTAAGCTCTGGAATGACAAATCCCCAGTTGCCTTTGATGTCTACAGGTAGGGCAAATAAACACAGTTAAGTTTATTTCTGTGTAATTCCCTGTTTTCACTGGGGTTACTTAAATATTTAGTGTTAAAATATGTTCTTTATTTCAGGGTGGGACCTTCATTTTTGCATCTGTTGCTCAATATCATTTAATGCCATGAAGAGGTGAAAGAGCTACCATGCTTCCTCTCTGGTGTGGTTTCTTCCACACTTGCAGACTGCGACTTTGTACCTTGGTCAAATCATAGCTAGATGCTAAAAACTCACTGCCAGTCTGGCTGAATGCAGAGTGTCTACTGAGCAATGAATGGATGTGTAGTGTTTTGCAACACTTGAGGTTACTGTTCCCTTTGAATTGGGATTCTACTGAATATTTTATTGTTTCATGATAATTTTATACTGAATAACTTATAGATACAGCACAGTATTACCAGGATATGCTGAAAACTAGCATTTCCAATTCATAATTATAGGAGAATGTGAAGTACAGCAAGAGATTTAAATAAATTATTTGGAAGGTGCTGCATTGCAATGTCTGTGAAATCACTTTCAGGCCCTTTAAAAGCTGGCTTTTCACTGAATTTCTTGCAAAGTGTGTTCATTTATCTACAAATGAATCCTAATGAGGAGTCTTTCAGGTTTTGTGATGTGTAAAATATTTCTGCAGAAGCTGAAGACCCTCATATATCAATCTTCTCTTATCTTGTTTCTGTGGTGGTTCCTCTGATACCAGAAATGAATTTTTCACATCTGACTCCTCAAAGCAGTTGCTAGCTTAGTAATAACATTTCAGCACCTGGAAGTGCCTTATTAGAAACACTTTCATGATTCCCCCACACACTTGCACCAAGACTTGCTGCAGAAATCTTAAGGATTTTCTCTCCACTTAATTTTATGCTATGTAACACAAGATATCCAGAATATTCCCATTTGTAAAACAATATAGCCTTAGACTTCTTTTAAGTTCTGAAATATTTATAGGGATTAAAACAAAACTATATTTTTGGTATGGTAGGAAATAGTATTCCCAAGTGTATTTAATGGCACCATTTTAGTAGGAGTGAATATATTTCTTTTGGTTGGTGCTGTATTTGCACATATTTTTGTGCTTTTGAAAAGATTGTGCATACTTTATTTAATGGCACTATAGCAATAAAGGAATTCAGGAGAATAAGGAAAGAGACATGACTGTTACTTCTATAGATTTAATTGATACTATAAATCAAGTTTAACATTTTATTCTAGTTTATTGCAGATTTATTTCCACTGTAGTCCAAGTATTTGCATTCTTGATATATTTCTCATACGTTTGATGCTGTCTTGAAAAGTTTGACTCGTGTTTCATTAAATGCAAGAAAATCAAATGCTATTTGTTTCCACCAGGTAAGGTAACAAGCAGAAATGAAAAAAAAAACACCAACCCAATCCTCAACTGTATTCATAAATGTCATTCCTTTCCCCTAAAGACATATACTGTCAATCTAGGTTATATAAATCCTAGTGTAGATATGTAATTCCTGCTAAACGAAGTTTCATGGTGCAAACAAAACACCTGTCTCAAACCAGAATTTCATGACTGGTTACGTAACTTGGAAAAAACCCCACAAAAACTATTGTGTGAAGTACAGATCAAAAATGTTTTGTTGTGCATGATTTAGGTAGCAGAAAAACATTTTCTTTGTACCTACCAAATCAAATACTTTACTGACAGTATTAGAGTTTTAAATAGCATTCTATGATTAACAAAGCAGAGAAACCTAGTGGCCCTAAGATAAGAATTCTGCCGTCTTACTTAGTGAAAATTGTAGGGTCTTAGTGCAAAGAGTAAATATGTAAGTACCTGTGTGATTCAAAAACCAGGAAGTTCATAAAAAGTTTATTCTAATATACTAATATTTCTGTATTGAATTATGATTACCTATGTACACTTGTTATTGTTATTTGTGTTATTTATTTTAGATAAAATGTCTGACTCCCTCTAGGGTGAAGAGCAATTCAGGTTGTCCCCTTTTCAGGCAAAATAAGTGGCAAATAAAATTATTTGTGTCACCACTCTTCTGATCCTGAATTGAGATACTTTTGTGCTGTTTTGTACGGTGCTGAAGCTACAGAGAGCATTAGCATTTCAAGAGAAGAGCTGTTTCTGAAGTTTCTGGTCTGGCTAGCAAGAAGTACTTTTTGTCAGTGTACATTCACTTCAGGTTCCACTTGTGCTGTACAAGGTTATGCTGAATATTGCTATAGTAAGAATCATTCCCCATCTCCTAAGCCCAGTTGCAGACAGTGTCCTGTAGTTCTATTACTTATCCTTGTCAGGAAGAGACCTGGGTGTGGTTATGCTGCTTATTTCTCCAATCTTGCACCATAAAGCTCCCTAGAAGCAGCAGCAGTGATGAGGTCTACTAAAGGGATAGTCTGCATGATCTGTAAAACAGTCTTGAACTGCTCATTGGACGATGAGAATAGATGCAGCCTAGCTTTCCCTATGAGCTGCAGATGCCCTTATACATCTCAGTTTTTTTAATCCTAGAGTCCTCCTAGAGCTAGACTACTGGTTATGTACTGTGCTAATTAACTTTTTGGTGATTGTGTTATCTCATGCATCTAATTCTCTGGCACTTGACCATATCAAAGATTATTGTCAGAATTTCTACCTGAATTTTTGAGTGAGAACTCAAAACTACAAATATCCATTTTGTATGCATTATTTGTGCATGTATAGGGAGTGGAGGACCCTTTTTTTTAGAAGGAAAAAAATGTTCCCTTGGCCTCGATCATTACATAGAGCAATGTTCATCCAAAATCGAATGACAAATATCCAAGTCTGCTTCTTGGTGGACATGAGTTTACTTGTAAGTAAAGTAGCCACTTCTTAATAGATGTTTAGTCAAGGAGAAGGAGAGCTCAGCACTATTAGAGGAGAATCTTTGCAGGAAAAATAATTACATTTTGAGGAAATTATTATCCACTAATTCTAAAACCAAGTTACTTTTTCTACATAGTATTTTTGATTACAGATGGAAAAAGTGCATAGCTACTACAGAAAAAAATTATGAAACATGGTGATTTTATGTGCTGAAGAAAAGCTAGGGAAGTATAGAAGTAGTCAAATTATTTCCAAGGTGAAAAGTCCTATTAATTTTAATTAAACTGAATAATTTTTATAATAAACTGTGAAAAATAGCCTAGTTGTCCGATTGCATTCATTTTACACTTTAAATAGGCCCCTAACATAGCAGTTTCTGCAGGTGTGAAAAGATCATTACTGAATATAGTCAGATAATTTAAATATTGATCTGTTCTGTAACTTAGCTAAGGGCACAGCACCTGACAAAGCTGTCAAAGCTGAGATACTCTTTTTGGCTAGATAACAGGTGAAGTGATAGCAAGAGACAATAACAGAACATTCATTTTCAGTTCAACTCTGCAGTAATGACTATGTATATCTGTCAGTTAGTCGTGGCCTTTACTCTGACTTGACTAACGTTTGGGTTTTTTTGAAGTGGCAAGGAGGAAGAGAAGGCAAAACTGGGTTTTTTTATCTATGAGAGCTAGTGGGATGAAGTGATGCGGCCCTTAGAGGTAAAAGCATACAACTCCATTTTTGTTCTCATTTTTCTGTCAAATGAAAAAAATGTGTCTCCAAACTTTCCTACTCTGGCTAATATAAAGAATTTATCTGAATAATTTGCAAATACACTAGAGGTGTATTTTAGAAGTGATGTGCATGCCTGTTAGGGACTTGGAGATCTAAGTTTTAAGATGAATAAAATAAATACAAATTGTTCACTCTAGAATAAGCTGCGTATATAATAAGGTTGGTGAACGCTACAAATAGTGAAGGGAATTTGTAGAAACTTAAAGGATTTCTGCAGGCTTTACAACCTAAGGACTTTTTACCCTTTGAGAATATTTTGTATCATTTGAGTGATGGTTCTCCAGGTGCCTATGCTTGATGAATAAATGAATTGATTCAGTACATTCCCACTATCATCCTTTTTTCTACATGCTCAATCCTCATAGATTTGCATTAGTAACTGAAGATTTTTTAGGTGTTGTGCTTGGAAAGGGTGATTTAGGAGATGATCACATTTCAGAGCATGGCCTATGGCACATGGTAATTGGGTAATAAAGCATGAGTCTGTCAGTAGGAATATAAATACTACCAGACATAATTGCCATTCCCTGTTTTTGTAGTCCTTCAGTAAGCCCGTAGAAGTGGAGTTTCATTAAAAGCTTCTTTTTTAATCTACATCATTAGTTTTCTAGGTTTTATAATGCTTAATTGGGAACTGTGGGTAAAGTGGTTCCTTAAAGTATCCCCTGGTTCTATAGTGGGATAGAAGAAAGATGGCTGTTTTTATTTAGGTCCAAATGTCATGGTTTCTCATAGCCAGTATTTTATGTGCTGAATGTACACAGCCACTCATACCTGAGCCTCTTCTCCAGTGGATAGATATGAGTGCTAACTTATACACTATGCTTCAAAATGGAACACTTGAAGTAATAACTTAGTAGATGTTAAATAAAAACAATAAAGAGACAATAATAACCAATTTCAACAACCACAACTGACTAAAAAATAACAATTCCATGAATTCAACAAACCATCCCAGCTTCTTAGCAATTTATGTCTTATGTACATACGACACTCCCATCATGATATAGGCAACTCTTTCCAGACCCACTATATATTTGATCTTCCTTATTGATTCCTTATGGCAACTTTTCTGGATCCTGCTCATGTTCTTTTGCCCATCTGACTGAATTGCCAGACATTTGTTATACCCATCCATCATCTTTTGCACTTATTAGGCACTTGGGCAGACACTTTGGTGTTGAGGCAGTGCCCAAGAGTGTTGACTGAACAGTGGATTCCCCAATCATCCGCGGAGGATATCACTTCTATGTCTTCTCTCTCCCAGGCAGAAACTGTTAAGTCTTAAACATATATTTCCAAATTTTAGCAAGCTTTCAACTCATAATATGACTTTTCTTACACTCAAAGACTATGAGCATGGTAGCTTTGTTCCTGTCAAAGATTTTGGTGTGGAATCTTCTCAAATGCTTCTGAATCCTCTTTATCATGTATTTACATATTCATAAAATGCTGGTAGGTTAGTTAGACAGAGTTGTTCTTCAGAAAATCCAATTTTCCTTTTGCCAGAGATGACAGTCAGAATCACTAATTTACAGTTTCAAGAAGCCCATCCAGATGTTGAGACAGGAAAAATTGCTGCAAACCATTCCTTTTCATTTATTTATTTATTTGTTTTTCTGGGAAGATTTAACAAATATTTGAGGGTTTGCCTCAGTGTTTCGATATGCTGCATGAAAAACAAAAGGGGAAAGTGTGTGAAAAGTGAAAAAGGATGGGAGGAAGGGAGAAAAAATCATTATCTCTAAAACCCCATGATTCTTCCCCCATTTTTAATACAGTGCCTATGGAAAAAATAAAAGTTACATCTATAGCAGAAGTGGAGCTACAGTGTTTGTTGTCATTAAGGTTTAAATTCATAAATACTCTAATTATAGTTAGCAGTAAGCAATACAATCAGGAAGCATATCTGCTTGTTCAGATCCTGCTGTGTTTGCCTATACGGGAAACCCTGAGAATTCTAATTAAATGCTTTGAGTCACCTCTAAGATAGGAAAGTAGAGTTGTTTGTTATAAAGGGACACACAATACTGTAATTACTTTTTATGCCAATGTCAACATCCTTAATATGCATCTGCACTCTCCTCAGCATGTGTAACTAAACCGTGATGCAGTCAGTGTAGAATAAAATTGGCATTTCTTGTCCTTTCCATTAAAGTTATACAGCTAAAACTGAAATAAAGATGCTATTTTCTAATGAATTAATAGAGAAGATGCTGATTTTATTAATTTGCAGCATTACTGCATGCTTAACACAAGACCCATCAGGAACAGATTTGGCTTTTTTGCAGAGTGCTCATCTAATAGTCATGCAGAGTAGGGGAAATACAGCTTTGGTCCTAGCTTTTTTTTTTTTTTCCCCTGTTCTTCTGATGCTTGGTAAAATCCCATCTGCTCTACAGGTGTTGATCTCCTGTTTCTTTTCAAACTATATAAATGCATAACATCATAAATTAAACTCAGAATAATTCCTAACTTCAGTCTCAGAATTTATTGCTTCTATTTCTACCTGTAGAATCACTTATGTCACCCTAATCTTGTTTCCTTATTTCTGTTTCCCCTTTTCATTTAACTTTTTCAGAAAAATCGCATCTCCTGTCAAGCCTTGCTTTCTCTTGGGTCTTAGGCTGTCACAGCTCTAGCAGTATTACAACCCCAATAGCCAAGCTAGTTAGTGGATAGCAAAACCAGTAGCAGTTAATTTGAAGGAATTTCTGAATAAGTGATCAGATACATGCACACTGTGATCATTTCGTTTCTCCTTTTTTGAGTACAGACTATAGGTCATCCTCATCTTTCCAGCTGCAATGAAGCATATGTTTTGCATAATAATCAGTCTTGATTTTTAAATTGCCAACAGAAACCTATGTAACCTGTTTTAATTACTTCCCTCACAGTTAAAAATGTGTACCTGATCAAAAGTCTGAGTTTGTCAAACTTCAGCTGCCAGCCATAGGATCTTGTTATACTGCAAGCTGCTCTGCTGAAAGCCCATTATCAATACCATTATCAATTTAATATATCTCTGGCTGCTGCTTCATGATTAACCTCTTAACTGGCATTTCTAATTATGCTGTAAAATCATGTGAAACATCACTCACTGCAGCCAGGCAACTAGAGTGAGAATGGGTGAGTATGGTGTACTTGCAAGTAACTCCTACTTTGTTCATGCTTCACACAAGTGTAAAGAACTAAGTGAAGTACACACAGCGGAAAATCAGATCCACTGACATTTTTTTGTCTAGATGCTGGAAAGCATAAAGTTAAATTCTGAACAGCTGTCATCTTTGACCATACTCCTGCCCCCTTTTTATTTACTATTTACGAATACTCATGCAAACGTGTTGTTGTTTCCAAGGATGTTTGGGGAATAGGTACTCTACATATAGAGGCATGTATTTGCATGCAAATAAGTATTTCTGCAACAAAAAGATTATTTGATCCTTGTATTTTTCCATTTTCAAGCCAATCAGGGAAGAGAAACAAACTCAAACTATTAGATGGCTGCTGGCATGCCCTGAATAAGGAGTGGCAAACAACTGAATCCACAAAATATTTCAGGGTTTTTTAAATCTCTGTCAAATAGGTCTAAATAATAAGCATTTTTACAGGTATAAATCTTTGATTACTGAACCAAACTCAGTACAGAACTATGAATAATATCCTCAATTTTTACCGACTTCTGACACTGGAATAATGCTATTAACGATCAAAAGCTAGTCTTTAGAACAATCTTAGCTTTCAAATTTTGATGCTTTCTTGATTTCCGTGCTCCTACAGTGTGCAATCATATCTCTTTAGGTCATTGCTTTCATTCACTGAGGTGTTGGAAGTAGAGCAGGTGATACTGCTTGGATAGATAAAACACAGTTCTCAGCACCTCTGTTAAAATATTAGGACTGTTGATGAGAAGTGCTCAGACTTGTTCAGGAGTTTTCAGTTCACAGATGATAGTACAAAACTTTGATATCAGTGCACATGGTGACATCTGTGATGGATACAATGAAGTCTTTCTGCTATGCTTGTGAGTAGCTGCATGAATGTATTTACAGCTCAGTGACTGAATTTGCAAATCTGTTTCTCTTTCCGTTTACAGCATGAAAAGCAGTATAATATTTGTTTTTATTATAAGTCAACAGTCTGATAAACATCTTTTTCCTTTCAAGTGGGAACAAGAGAGCAGATGTTCCCAGATATCTATTTTAGAGAAACCTAAATTGTATCTGATTAGCTTTTTATCAAATTAATAGAGGTCATTCTTTGTGAAGTAGACAAGTTTATAGCTTTGTAAGATGTGGGGACGAGACATTTCTCTAATTAACTCTTCTTTGGTGGAAATCTGTTTTTGACTTCCTGGAGATTTTAAATATTTCCCAGATCTATTTTAGAAACTGGACAGACCTCATCATCTTCCTCTTGAATTTTCTACTCTGCTACTAGCTCTGGTGATGAACAAATGTACTTTGTATGCTCCTGTAACAGCTTCAAACTAGAAATTAATTTTTAAGCACCAGGCTTCTGTGGCCACTGCACTGCCGTTAAGCTCTCTGACACAAGGCACAATCTTTAGTTTTACCCAGTAACAGCTGATGATAGCTTTTTTAATTTTGTTTTTTTCTCTTTTTTAAGCTCAATTTTATGATCCACATTACATTCCCCCCAAATTAATATTTAACTCAAAGTATATTGTAAAATAAAAAACAAGGCATATTAAAGAGTCATATGCCTTGTCAAGTTATTGATTGCACTTTATCTACAAATAATAATATATTTCAGTTTGACTCAGCTATTTACATCTTGGTGGAAAACCCACCATATTGACAATTTTATGTTCCTTTCAGTGGCTGTTGTGCTGTAAAAAAGTCTGCAACATATCAGGTCCAGCAATCAGAAACGTTTTAAAGACAGCACTTGATAAGATAAATCCAGCTGTCTCTCCCAAAGTTTGCCCCTTAGCTGTCTGAAGGAAAGAGAATAAACTGCAACACTTATTGTCAGCTTGGCCATTTTAGTCATCTTCTGAAATAATCCTTTGGGTTACAACTATCTCTGTTGGCATCAAAATATAGGGAAAGATCTCTGATATGGAGTAGAAGAGAGATGAAGATGATGCAGCTCAGATTGGAATTGTGAAGCATACAATTCAAAGGTACACCTTTCTATCCTTCTGGGACCAGTGCTGAATAGGGTTCAAAACACCTGAGAATCAAGATGAAAATTCATTCTGCATCTTAAATTCATCATGTCTGAAAGGAAAAGAATCTAACTCCTCCCTTATGTTTCCAGAGGGCAGAAGCGTAATGCTTATAGCAAGCAAAGTAATCATGCAAATAATTCTATCTTTTCTCCCCCCTCTTTTTTGAGTGTGGTGTTATTTCAAACTGCTACAAATTATACCAGTAGACTGAACAAACGTGATGTAACTGAAGATTTAAGTATGAACCTGGGCTGATTAATCTGCATGTTTACGTGGAAAGAGCAGGTGCTCTCAGTAGCATATTTAACTTCCCTAAATCAGTGTTCTTCAGACTTTGTGGTAGCATAGCCCAACAAGAGCTGTGCTGTCACTGAAAATACTTATATCTCTTTCAGACATCCTGATTTTATTTTTTTCAATTTGTTATGTTTGCAAATGTGTTCTCTGCAAGTCATGGCTTCTTTGAAACTCTAAAACACAATGCTTATTGATATTTCATGTAAATATGCAGAAAAAGAATCTTCTGTCAACGTGGGATACTAATGGGTGAATTAAATTCTGCTCGTGCTGAAATCAACAGCTGTTCTGCTTCTGAGGGTAGTCTGGGTTAGATTTCACCCTTGTCAGTGAAAACAGATGTTTTATTTTACTTCATTAGACTCCAAATGTTAGAAACTTGTTTCCTTTCTACTTAATTTTGGAGTTCCTGAGCATTTTTTTTTGTTTAGCATTAGTTTGGATGGGATTATTATTTTCAGAAAATAAACAAAACTGGAATCTGTAAGTGAAAATATAGAACATACATAAAAAATAATTTTTTTGAGGTGTTGTTATGGGAGATCAAGCATTTCTATTTTGTTGTCTTTCTTCTGAATACTGGCTTTTAACTGCAGCAAATACTTTGCCACCAGTAAAGCAAGGTAATTCCTGTATGTTTTTGTTTTTCTGTTGAAGAGACAGTGAAGGACTGTGTAGCAGTTGTGATATGCTCTAGATATCTCATATATATTCTAATTATTCCATAAGAACTTTTTTAATACCAGTATACCAGATAAAATATTAATCTGATGTGATATTAAAAAAAAGAGGTATCTTATTTTTTTCTGTATTGTCAGATGACCCTTCATTTTGTATATTTAGATTTCTTGTCCTTCCGTAATGCAGGGGATTTTTTTTTTTTTAATATGTAACAGCAATCTTCAAGAAGATTTCCCCTTTATGTTGTTGATATGGACTGTCAATTTTTTGGGGGATAAGGAATTTACATCAAATATATCTATATGCACTTTGGTATATATTAGTAATAAAACTAGAAAATCATCATTGACCTTATGGTTATAGTATTGATATGACTTCTAATGCTAAGGCAGGTTCCAGAGTTTTTGAGGCCAAGTTTTATGGTCTTGAATATTTTATTCCAACACCAACAATGAAGGAAGTTTGAATTCTCGCTCATCAATGGTTTTAATGCAGCAATCTCTTCAACTGGATCTAAGACATAAAAATTCTTTAGCTTGCTAGAGAGGCGTATTCAACACTCTGAACTTGAGCTCAGCTGAATCACAATGTGACAATGTGAAGCAGCCTACAGAAATCTAAATTAAAATATAAATAAAAAATTCAGAGCTGAAATAGTCATGAAAAGTTTGCCATATGTAGAAACAAAATGTTGGAGTACTTGAATAAGTTATAATTTCATGAAAAATATCATATTTTCCTCTTCCAATTTATTCTGAAATTTAATGGAAGCTGAAAAATATTGGCCCAAAAGTTTTTCTGGAATAAGACTAAAAGAATGTGACTATGGACTTCTGGGGTACTTCTTTAGAACTATCATTGATTTGCCAGGAGATCGCTTGGACTCTTGAATTTATGTGTTGTGATCAGGGCAGGAAGACTGTTATATTTGAGAAGGAATTAATTGTTCTTTGTGTTTACTTTTCTGTCTTGCCTCACATTAAATGACCATTACAGTGCCTTCCAAGCCTTGAATACTTCCTAAAAATATGTGTGTCGTAACAGTCTTTATTTCCAAACATGTATCCCCTTTTTTAATAGATTAATCTACAAGACATGGTTTAACTGGGTTGGAGGGCTGGAGAAAGAGTATGACTTTGAGAGGCCAGGAGAGGAAGTACTTTCTCTAATGAATGTAAGTGATGCAAGTACCAGAACTGTAGGTTCAACTAAACAGGCAGAGGAAGAAATGGTTTCAGTGAAAGTAAGCCCCATTGAACACCTATTTGTCTGCTTTTAGAGATAGGACCTGAAAGGAAGTGACAGCTTATAGTGTTCTATAAGAGACTCAGTCATCTGGCAAACAATCAGCTGATCTACGACTTTTGGTGAGGACTATAAAATCCTTATTTTACCATGTGCAAATGTGGTGGACAAGGAACCGGTGTAAAAGTCATTCAACACATGAGAAAAGACCCAGAATAACATGAAAAGATCTGGGAACAGAATTTAGATTCACAGCAAGATCAGGGCTTAAGAAGAACAAATGTGAGTGCAACCATATAGATAGTTGCTTACTAGAAGGTAGTATACTGTCGTGTTACAGGTAAACACTTCTTAAAGGCTTTCACAGTATTAGGCCAAGATGTAGTTTTTGTCTTTATTAGTTGCCTTCCTTTTTTCTTTCACATTAGCTGCATATGTTACTTCTATCCTTAACTAGTAGAAGCCTGTCTTGAACCTATTGAAAACTAGTATTTGTGAATATCATACACTACATGCTGTGTATATTAAAAGACATTAGTAAAATTAAAAAAAAAATCCACCAAGCAATATTTGGCTTAATCTTATCAAACCAGACTTGCTCAAGAGTTATTCCTTACATGCAGAAAGCATACTAGACAAAAGGGCAGGGAAATGCAACTTCAGTAAATGCATCGCTATGGTAAAAGTACTTGCCACTGGGTGTCACTGTTGATCTATGCAGTTTTATACAAAACACTTTCTTTGGCAGTACAAATGTTCCTCCTCCCGTGAACAGCAGGTGCTCTTAACTGTTTGAACATCCCTACAGAGGAGTGTCTGATTATGAAAAAGACTTTTTTCTGTATTCTTTTTTTTTTCCTTTCTGTTTCTCTGGTGAAAGCTCTTTCTCTTCCCCACACCAGTTAGTCAACCTCACTGAAGACATATATAAGAATGAAAAACTGGAACTGAGTTTAAATATAGGGTTACTAGATGCTTTGCGTAGAGATTGCATGGATAGTGATTTGCTGAATGTAAAATCTAGTAGAGTCAAAGTTAAAAAAGAAAAGATTTTTATATATTTTCGCCTATGATAACAGTTTTTGCTAAGTTTTCTGGTATTGCAAACACACATCCTAATTTTACCAGACTTTTTTTTTCTGCTGCTGTTTGGAGTGTGACTTACACAAACAACAGAGAAAACAGAGAAGAGTGAAGTCGACCAGGTATGAAATACCACTGAACATGTAAAGTACTATGTAAAAGTGGAGAAAGATACTCTTCCTTTTCGCCTGGATTTCTTAACAGAATGAATAATTATTTGTTGTTTTTCTCCTGCAAGATTGAAAACAAAAGAAATAGCAGAAGAAATACTGTAAAGTTATTTCAGTGGAAGATGTCAAATATATTTGATGCTTCTCAATGACTTTGACATTTTTTCCTTGGTCAGCCTTCTGCGACATTTTCCTTATTCAAGAATCGTATTTTTTCCAAGTTCAAGTTTTCTGTTTGTGTCCTCAGGATAACTCAAAGTATTAATGACTTTTATATTCCTGTGAATTGGAAGGTTGGTTTTTCAGGGTTCTGTTATACAATTCCAGTGTCATAAATTCATAAAAGAACACACAGCAAACAACTGAATATTCAGCGGCATTCGCTTTATTTAGGTGTTTCCATTGTAAATCGTCACCAAGGAATAACACAATTGTTTCCAAATTACCCCAGAATTCATAGCAATCAGAAAAAAAAGATTCATGTTGAGAAGGTCAATAAACCTTTGCTATAAATATTCAGAAAATTTGACAACTAGGAATAATTCAAGCACATTATATCTTTACCTCTTTTGCAGCTACTTATCTCCTAGCTTGATCAGATCAAAAATGCACTAGAACCATATGTGAAGAGAGAATTGCTTTTTATGAAATAACTGTTAAATCCTTTAAGAATGTTAAATGTCATATCTCAGAAACCTGTACATATCAATTCTTTGAACTGGCAACCTATTTGTACATGTCTTATTCCTTCCAGCACTGTAGCTATGAACTCTTAAATTTCTTTTGCAGCATGTTTGCTGCTAAGAAGAAATAATAGTATAACTGACATTTTTCCAGTCTAACAGAACTCTTTTTCCTTTCTGTTCTCTTATTCCCCACCTGCATCCAGGTTTGTACATCATCATATTGCTTTACATTCTGTGTACTTTTAAAAACATGAAAGCCTAAAAATAACAATTCAAAATGTGATTTAAAAATGAAAGTATTTCTTACTTTTGTTCTTTTTTCTTTCCTTTTCTATTTTTATTTTTTTTTCTGAAGCACTAGAGGATTAGAGCGCTATATAATCTCTACAAATACAAATCCTGCCTCCTCCTAATGTGAATAATATGTAGAACTTTACTAGAGAGTATGAGCTGTTATGAAGCCAAGACTGACCATTTCTATATGATGAATTGTTTTGTGAGCTATTTTTCAGGGACAGATTCCTCGAAGTCATGTACTCCCACAAACATCACACTTTCCCAGTGCTTTCAATCTGGAGGTTTGTCAGTTTCAGTAATGTTACTTGAAGGAAGGTTGTTAGTAGAGTTTCTCCAAGTGGAATTCCTGAACTATAACTAGGATGTAGTCAAAGTGGGTTTTTTTGAATCAAAGATTGCCTTCAGTGTTTTGTTTGAGATCCAACATAAAGTATATTTTCAATGATCATTTTTTTGTGTCTTTAGCATACTTTGAAAAATGTAGAGGTATTTGTAAATTTTCAAAAGGACCATATATTTATGTGTACAATATTATTTCTTCTGTTCAAACAAATCAAATATCCACTCTTTGAAAACGCACTGTTCAATACCAGGGCCACCAGTAAACAAAAGTAAGCGAATAAAATATTTCCAAGTAGTACTTTTTTTAGCAGAGTCTCAAAACAATATTAATTTACTGGCAAGAGAATTCAAAGAGGTAAGAATATGGAAAATAAAACCCCCTAGAGTTAAACTGGGAAGATATGAATGAATTTTCATCACAGAAAAAACCCTGAAGTAATACAAAGATTAAAAATCATTACCAATGGGCTAAAAGAGATGTGAATGTAAACTGATAACTTTTACTGAAATTATAAATTATACAAGCTTCCTGTGACTGTGAAGATTTTAGGGAACTATTAAAAAGAAATATTATAAAGAAATATTAAAGCTAGATAATTTGGTAACTGATGATACATGAAAAAGACATAAACATATATATAGCAGTGCAATATTAAAAAAGAAAAGGAGCCCACATCTCCAGGAAAAAGTGATAATTTCTGGGTTAGTTATGATCTAACAGAAGTGTCATGGTGCTGCTGAAACCTGAAGCAGTATGAGATAGATGTTTCTGAAGTTACAGATCTTAGAAAACAGTATGGTATCACTATTTTGCTTATCATTGGCTCAGTTTCTAAATTTGGTCTGTTGTTTTGTTTTGGAAAAGGGAGACCAATTGGAAATGTGAAAGAATATCTGAGGAAGGAAAAGTTATTATACATTGAAGTCACTATCTGGGGAATTCCAAGTTCTCTGCCACAACTTTCTTAAGAAAACTGTAACTGTTCTTATCTTTGGTGTGTTCCAATGCCTCCAGCTGCAAAATTAACAAGGTATTTCAGTGATGAGGGTGACACGTACTGATGTGTCTCTTCAGATAAGAAGAAACTTTTTGGAGTAATGGATAGCATACAGCTATTAAGATGTAGTTTTATCTTATATGTTGTACAATATCAACAAAGCAGAAAACATAACGCATAAAGTGTTTTTCCTGCAGAAAATAGTACTTCATAATGCTATACTGAGTTATATTATGTTATTTGGCTGAAGACAAATGTAGATGTAAGCCACTATGTATTTGGAAAAAATTACTAGCAAGAGGTTCACTTACTTTCTACAAGTCATTTTAAAAAAATCAAATCTAAGCTTTAATATATTTCATTGAGCAAATTACTGAGCATCATTTTCTTATGGTAATTCATATACATTTATGTGTGATAACAGAAACATTGTCATGGGTTATTAAAATAAGAGGGTACATAATAATTAGGATAAAGTATAAAATAATAATCCTCTGTCTTAAAATAGGAAAACATATAAAAATCTCCTTATATGATATGATTATATCTTTAGATTGTGTTTCATAGTTTTATACATTATTTTCCAAAGAATTTGTCTTGACATCTGCCAGGACAAGTATTTAATGAGAGTTTCAATGGTAATTCTTGTGTAGTTACAGGGCAGGACAGAAAGGAGTGGACTGGTTCATCCAGACCATGAACTCCAAACATCAACTTGCCATTGTTGTTTTTATGGTAGACGAATTGCTAATATTTGGAAAGTCATGGCAAACCCATGAACTTCCCAGTGACTGGAAAAAGGAAATATAATTCCCATTTTTAGAAAGGAAAAAAAAGGAAGAATCAGGAAAGTACAGGCTCGTCAGTCTCACCTTTGTACCTGGCAAGATCATGGAGCAGATCCTCCTAGAATCTATGTAAAGGTGTGTGAAAAAGAGAGCGGTGATTGGTGACAGACAACACCGTTTCACTAAGTGCAAATTGAGCCTGACCAATCTACTGGCCTTCTATAATGGAGTTCCAGCATTGTTGGATAATGAACTCGTGCAAAGTATTTGATAGTGTCCCATACAACATTCTTGGTTCTATAAAGGGAAGACACTGATTAGATGGGTGGCCCACTCAGTGTCACCAGTAAGAAACTGGCTGGCTGGTTGCACTCAAAAAGTTGTTGTCAATGGCTTGATGTCTGTCTGGAGACCAGCAATAAATGGTGTTTCTCAGGGGTCCATGTTGGGATGAGTATTACTTGACATCTTTGTCAGGGACATGGACAATGGGGCCAAGTGCACCCTCGGCAACTTTTAGGATGACACCGAGCTGAGTGTTGTTGGCTATTATGGTTGTTAAGGCCAATTCACTGGAGGGAAGGGATGCCTTTCAGGAGTATCTTGACAAGCTTGAGAGCTGGACTTGTGCACGACTCATGAAGTTCAACAAGGCAAAGTGCAAGGTCCTGCACCTCTGTCAGGACAATGCCAAACATGGATAGAAGCTGGGTTATAAGTGGATTGAGAACAGCAAGTCTTATCTTTCTGGATAAAAAAATGAATTTGAGCAGGCAATATACCAATCATATTCTGGGATGCATCAAAAGCAGTGCGACCAACAAGTCAAGGGAGGTGATTCTGCCCCTATATTCCACTCTGGTGAAACCTCTCCTGGAATACTGTGTTCAACTCTGGAACCTCAGCATAAAAGAGACATGGACCTGCTCAAGTGGATCCAGAGGAGGGCCACAAAGATGATCAAGGGGCTGGAGCACCTCCGATACGAGGACAAGCTGAGAGAGCTGGGGTTGTTCAGTGCAGATAAGAGAAGGCTCTGGGGAGACCTTATAGCAGTCTTGTAGTACTTAGAGGGGGCCTACAGGAAAGATGAAGAGCGATTATTCATCAGGGAGTGTAGGAGTAACAGTTTTAAACTGAAAGAAAGTATTTTTAGATTAGCTATTAGGAAGAATTGTTTTACTGTTAGGGTGATGATGCACTTGTACAAGTTGCCCAGAGAAGTTGTGGATGTCCTATCTCTGGAAGTGTTCAAGGCCAGATTAGATGAGGCTTTGAGCAACCTGTTCTAATTGAAGATATCTCTGCTTATTGCAGGGTTGGACTGGATGACTTAAATGTCTCTTGCAACCCAAACCTGTCTATGACTCTGTGTTCCTTAACTTACGTCTAAGAAATGAAACAGCCTATAAAATGAACAAAAAGCTATTTTATTTTCCTTGGAAACTTCAAACATCATAGAGAAAATAGCAAATACCTAGAAATAAGATTCTTATTTCACATGAATTTGACTTACTTGGGTTTGGACTGTATAAATTAGATTTTGGCATCAAGATTTTAATTCATGTTTTTTTGGTTTATGCTTCATGCACACACAAGATCTTAGAAAAGATATTAAATTGGTTAGGCTGATGGAAATAGGGAAAAAAAAGTCTTAATGCTAAAAATTTACCAAAATTACAAGCAGACTCTCCTATTCAATTATATCTTTTCGTTATTTTCTTTTCAATGGCAAAAAAATAATGCTTTTCTATTTGTCTATCAGTTCCTTCTCTACATGCATTACAAGAAAAGGTCTAAAATACAGGAAAATATATTAAGCAGACAAAAAAAATAGATATAAACTTTCAAGCCCTTGAAACTTGTGATTGGAATTGTGTTCTGTCTGAAGCCTACAGATTATTTGGTTGGTGGAAGAAATTAGATTTAAAATGTTGCAAGATTTTAGTATTTTACCACTGCAACTAGATCGATAATGGGGATGGGAGTGGAAGGTTTTGGGATAAGTAAATGCTGTAATTTCAGTCAGAGCAGTCCCAGAAGCTGGGAATTAGCTTATTAATGAAAATCAAGATCTATATCTAACCTGATGTGAAGGAAAGGAGTTTTTATAGAACGTGAAAAAATAACTTACACAAAAACATAGACTGGAAAGATCTTTTTCTCATTGTTAATAGGAACCCCCCCCCAGAATTTCTGTAAGTTAAAACTGTAAAAATTGTCAAATTAGTAACTAGGCTACAAAATTTCTATGGGTGGAAAGTAAGTTTAATAAACTCAGCTTTCTCTGTGCTTATTTTGTTTATTATGCACAGATAAGACTGGGAGGAAGAGAAGCACATGGAACAAATAGCTGGACAAACGTAGCACTGTTGCCATCTTGACATTCTCATTAAAATCCACCCCAATTAAAAGGAAACATTCTCCTCTTATCTGCTTTGCTTTTAGCACTAAAGCACCTCAAAAAATTTTTGCATGTGTCAGAACATAGCAGTATTTGTAATGTTATACCATGCATATGCAGCAACTTAAAATTTGTATGAAACTTCTATTGACCCTTGGGAATTATATAAAATTTTTATTTAACTGTATTGTAGATCTAGAATTATGCAAACCTACATTTTTATAAACATGATGAATATATTGTGAATATATTGATCCAACTTCATAAATTATGGTGTTGGTTAAAAAAACG
The DNA here is from genome assembly GCA_033558185.1 of Dromococcyx pavoninus. NCBI lineage: Eukaryota > Metazoa > Chordata > Aves > Cuculiformes > Neomorphidae > Dromococcyx > Dromococcyx pavoninus. The sequence continues at coordinate 2,534,625 of JAUMJL010000139.1, read as the reverse complement.
ACACGCTAAATTTCCATGGTACAGAGATAACTGTCGTTGCAGATAAGGACCCATAAACCTGCAATGGAAAGCCCTTCTGATTTTTTTATTGTTTTATTTTCTTCAGTGATATTAAAGTCTTTGCTAAAAAATCATTATATCATAGAATGGTTTTGGTTGGAAGGGACCCTAAAGATCACCTAGTAACAATCCCCTGCCATATGCAAGGACACGTTCCACCAGACCAGGCTGCTCAAGGCTCCATCCAACCTGGCCTCAAACACTTCCAAGGGAGGGGGCAGCCACAACCTCCCTGGGCAACCTGTGCCAGTGTCTCACCAACCTCCTGGTGAAGAATGTCTTCCTAATGTCTAAACTACAATTTCCAATTTAAAGCCATTCCCCCTTGTCCTATCTCTACTTGCCCCGTAGAAAGTCCTTCCCCAGCTTTCCTGTAGCCCCTTCAGGTGCTGGAAGGGCACTATGAAGTGTCTCTGAAGCCTTCTCTTCTCCAGGTTGAACAAGCCCAACTCCCTTAACCTGTCCTCATAGTAGAGGTGCTCCAACCCTTTGATCACCTTCGTAGTTCTCCTCTGGACCTGTTAGAACAGTTTCATACCCTTCTTATGTTGGGGATTCCAGAATTGTACACAATTCTCCAGGTATACACAATACTCATGAGAGTGGAGTAGAGGGGGAGACTCACCTCCCTTGACCTGCTGGCCATGCTTCTTTTGATGCAGATGAGGACACAGTTGGCCTGTACTGCGAGCGCACATTGCTGGCTCACGTCGAGCTTCTCATCAATCAACATTCCCAAGTCCTTCTCCGCAGGGCTGCTCTTAATCACATCGTCTCTCACCCTGTATTGATACCAAGGCTTGCTCCAACCTAGGTGTAGGACCTTGCACTCGGCCTTGTTGAAATACATGGGAGTCACACAGGCCCACTTCTCCAGCTTGTCCAGGTCCCTCTGGATGACATTCCATCCTTCTGGTGTGACCACTGCCCCACTCGTCTTGGTGTCATCTGCAAACTTGCTGAGGGTGCACTCGATCTTGTTGTCTGTATCACCAATGAAAATATTAAACAACACTGGTCCCAACATTGACCCCTGATGTACACTACTTGTCTCCATCTGGATATCGAGGCATTGACCACTAATCTCTGAATATGACCATCCAACCTTGTTTACCAAGCAGTCCGGCCATCAAATCCATATCCCTCCAATTTAGAGAGAAGGATGTTGTGGGGTACTGTGTCAATGGCTTTACAGAAGCCCAGATTACTTCCATTGCTTTACCCACATCCACTGATGCGGTCAACCTGTCATAGAAATCCACTAGGTTGATCAGTCAGGACTTGTCCTTGGTGAAGCCATGCTGGCTCTCTCGAGTCAACTCCCTGTATTCCATGTGTTTTAGCATAGCTTCTAGGAGGATCTGTTCCATGACCTTCCTAGGCACAGAGGTAAGGTCACAGGTAGTTCCCAGAGTCATCCTTTATATGCTTTTTTAAAAATGGGCCAATATTCCCCCTTTTCCAGTCACCAGGGACTTCCCCTGACTGCCATGAGTTTTCATATATTATGTAGAGATTCTTGGCAACCACATGAGCCAATTCGCTCAGGATTCTGGGATGCATCTCATCAGGCCCATAGACTTGTATATGTTCTATATGTCCCTTAGGTAGTCACGAACCTCATCTTCCCATATGGTGTGAGGGGCTTTACCCCCCAGTTTGCATCGTACTGTCCATTGACCCATTAGGGTCAAATGAATATTGATTTGTGAGGAGGAGTTTTAAAAGTGCTCAAAAAAGTTGGTGGGTGAGCAAAAAGTCAGTTTCTGGACTGTGCTCTCTCTTCCTCTCTCGTTGATGCTGAGATAGTTTCTAAATCAAGAAAAGTGATGAGATCTTGCAGGAATCCATCAATGCACATGTTAGTCTTGTTTTATGATTTTGGTCGTGTACTTGATTGCTTTTTTCTGCTCTGTTGGTGTAAAGTCTGTTTTGTCCTTATGCTTTTGTTCTAAATAAATCATTTAGGCAATATTCATTAGTCCATGTTGTGTCTCAGTTGAAAACCAGTGTGTTGTGTTTCAGAGTAGGGGAACTGCACGATACCAAAATAATAGATTCACTGATTAGACCTCTTAGATGTTAAAACCTGAAGGATCTATGAGGGGTGAGACATCAGTCTGGATGCTGTCACAGGTAGAAATTTCAACTGCTCTGGAAATATAGAATTGCTCTGTAAAATTTTTTTCTGTATTTTGGTTTATTAGGGAGTCAACATTGGTACTAATTCCAAACTCCTTCCATTCATATATAAAGATTTTTCTTTAACTCTAGGCAAAATGAATGAAGATGCAAAGCATGAGGGATCTTGGACCACTGGTCAAACTGCAAGTTAGAATTATTATTTCACAAGACAGGTTGTACTGAAATCTTCAAAATCTCCCAACTCTTAATTTCCTTCAATCTAAAATCCAATTCTGCTTTCCAGAAAACTGACCTGAGGCAGTAAAACTTTCCAAATACCTATTCAGAATATTAGTATAAAATACCTATTGAATTGAACTGTCCAAAACTCAACTACTGATCTATTGCAGTCAATCTTTCTTAACAAACTCAAGCAAATGCATGAAATATCAGATTACCTGAACCCAAAATTAAAGCTTACCTGGGGAAATAAAAACGAGCCACTATTTTCCTCAATTCTGAAACATGGCAAGGCTCTCACCTTAGAAAATGGCTCTCAGTCACTACCTTGTAGTAGTTACCATAATTAATTTTTTTATATACAGCAACACCCACTGACCAGGTCAAGAGACTTTCCTTTTGAACTATATCAACAATGCTTAGATATTCTTCTGTCAGATAAGTATTTATAATCACTGGGACCTTATTTCAATATTTCTCTTGAGTCTAAACACCTTACTTTTCTGGAATCCAAGTGCTTCATTTTCTCATGGGCTTCTCTTCGGCCTATGAGCCTAAGAGACCATATACCTTTGTTCTGTCTGCAGTTTCTATTAGCTTCAATTAAAACCGTGTTAGGCCAATGTTTTGCGGTTTTAAAAATCTCTTTTGAAGGGAATTTCATTCCACCTGATTGATCTAGCTTTATGACAAAGGACCAGCTTCAAATGCTGTGTTTAATTGCCTTTAGTTGTACACGGCCATTGAAACAATGAGAAGTATTAAACATTGTTATACTTTGATGTAGAGAAAATGTTTGAATTCAATGATGTTAAGCATTTGTTTCCTGCTTTAAAAGATTCTGTGTTGGAGTGAATAAGATTAAATGGATAAAGCTCCTGTATATATGAAAGCATAGTTTACATTAGCTATGCTTTTTCTAACAAAACCAGTTACCTTACTTTGCTTCAGCTGCTATAGAATTTCTGAGTGTCTGTCAGAACAAAAGATTCAAACGGTTTCAGTTTTCTGACCTAGCAAATTCTGAACTTTCACAAATGCGCCTAATTGATCAGTGGAATGATTTCTTAACTGATGCAACATGGAAAAAAGATTTCTAGTGACTATCTGAGCCATTATTTTTTCTTTTTCACAGCATTAATGGTATTTTTTTTCTGAAGGAGCTGACAACAAGTTTTCCCATATAAGTATAAAACAAATTTAGAAAAAATAAACTATTGAAATAAACAATCTCCCCATAAGTTAAAACTGCAATTTATTTAAAATTTAATGAAATCTTTTTCAATGTATTTGATGTATTTTTTCACAGCAGCAAGGGTATACATAATTTATATCTTGTTTATAAGCCTAACAAATGTGTTTTCCATAGATAAGGGGTCTGTTATAATACCAGTTATTCTTTGCATAGCAGAACTTTCCTAAAAGGTTTATGAACATTACTTATAATTATTTGTTGATGCTGCTGCTTTCTTTAATTGTAACCCCTGCCTTGCAGACCAAAATCCTTATTCTTATTCTCTTCACTTGATGATCAACGAAGATCAGCTTCCCTTCAAATAATTCCACAGACCAGCCAGCATCCTGACGCTGGCTTGTAGATGTACAACTCTGTGGAGTAAAAAACTGTAATACTTTATTATTTTTTTACAGATATTTAGTTATCAAAATCCTGGCTACAAAATATTTGTCACTGAATTTACTCTGATGTTTTTAGCTTTGCATCTCAATAGCTTGTAATCTAACATATTACAAATCCAAATACCAAATGACTTTTATCAAATTGAACTACTTGGATTGTTTTAGCTAAGTTTTCTAAAGGGCTTGCTTTCTCCTTAATCATTGTAATGAAGAGCTATATTTTAAAAAGAACCAACACTAAGAATTGAATGCTTGAAAAGATGTGGACTAGTGTTCGTTATGCAGATTAAATTGGCCAAAACATGAATGGGATCTTGGCCCCACTGAATTCAGCAGCAAAATCACAATTAACATCAGAGAAGTCAGGATTTCACTCATCAGAATGGAGGCATTTTTAAAAGCTCTGCTTGAAGTTTGGTCTCTGCTCTCATGAGGAGACACAAGTTGTTGATTATTATAGTGTTACCTTTCTTTTCATTCATTGTCTGCTCAGCAGTGAAATAACACTCAACTGGTGGAAAATAGGTTTTAGAACTATCACTCAGGCAGATGAGTGGAGGACTTGCATACTTCACTCCTAGATCTACTTGTGTGGCCGGCTGAACTGTCTGCTCTCACAGGCACCACTGAGTGTGTTTCATTTTCCAGTGTTTTCCTCAGCACCATACATTGTGAAACGTAGCTTTTTCTTCCAAAGGAGACCTTATGCTGCAGTTACATGGACAGGATCTGGTTTACCACATTGCTAGGAGACGAGTTGAAATGACCCTAGCTTGCAAGATGCCCTCTTAGTAATCCGCAAAATTAAACCTCTAAAGAGCCAAGTGGCCTTGAGAACAGATATGAAGTTTGCCTGTGATCTCTCTTACTGTTCAGGTTTCTGTGTACAGAGCTGGTTTAGTGGTCTGCCTACTAGTACCAGATGACTATAAACAAGCTTCTGTGTATGCCTCTAGGTCATTTTTCCTTGAACGTAGCTGATACCATTATAACAAATTATGCTCTGTAGCTGAAAGGGTGGGAAATTGGATTTGGACCCAGAAGGGGAGAAAAAAAGTTATTTTTTTTCTCTTCTGTCAGTGAGCTCCATTGTGAATTTGGGCAAATTAGTTCACCTCAATAGTTTCCCCAATGTGTAGAAAGAGAATAATGCTTCTTAATAAAAAGAACTGCTTGGTGCTTGGAGTACTTCAGGTAGCCTTGTGACAGAACATGTTCTGGCTGAAATAGGAGAAGTGACAGTTCTTGGAAACAGGAGTAACAGAGGAGGCATAGGGGTAGCAGTTCTTTTCCTTGTCACCCTCTGGAGATAACCTTGAGAAAATCACACACACTTCTTTTGTTTTAATTTCCAGGAGCACTCCTCTATTACACAACAGTGTTCGGAAGACAAATGAATTAACTTTTGTGAGGCATTCAGTTACTAGAGAGATTAAAAGCAGGAGATTTTTCTTTTGCTTTCACAAAGCGGAGGATTTTCATGGGAGAACCTGGTCTATGAGGTAAGGTGCAGTACAAGAGAGAAGCAGGGCAAGGGTTCTCTTATCATTATCTTATAAAGTGGTCCACATATGCGAACATTCCTTCAGAAATTACAGCTGAAAATTATCTGCCCCAGTAAATATGAAGCTATCAAGCTACCAACTAGGGTAGAAGAACATGTATCCAAGCCTTTTTGAGAAACCAGGCTTTATTTTTAAATTAGTCATGAGTTCATAAAGATCTGATTTACATGTGAAATCTGCAGTTTTTTAGATATTTTAAAAATTATGATGGAAAACAAAACCAGATTTCCAATGGCAAGCACATGATCGGAAATACAAGAAGTCACTATTTTCACTATTGTAGAATTGCAATCCAGTTAATTACCCACTAGAGTCTTATTATTAATATCTAACATTTAAGACATTACTAAACTGTCAGCAAACCCACTACCCAAGGATTTAGGCTTGTTGTCCTCACGGTGGCTAACACATACTACAGTATGAAGAGCATATGAAAGAATCTGGATGTCATAAACTGTGCTTTCCATGTGTACTGCTTGTAGGTTACTCTAATTCAAAGCATAGGACAGTACCTGGGTAAAAGCCTGCCTCAAGGTCAGAGGGTGAATGGCATACTAGCACATGGATTTGTTTAAAGCATTGGTCTCCCTGTGTGATCCCGCTCCATCACGCTCCAGAGCATGGGTGACAAGCACATCTGAACTTGTGGAGGAACGCTAACATTGTTTATGACAGGTGAATTTGGACTTGAGAATGGACCCAGACAGCTATTTAAACAGGGATTTAGATTAACCTTCTCTTGTCACAAATCCTAGTGCTGCAGTCAAAGATTTTGTATGTGAGGGGAGACTGTCGGCAGAAGAGGACTTGTTCCAGATTACCTTGTTTTCTGGCATCTGGTCAGAACTGTGCTGCCTGCAGACATCCCCTTCTTGTCCAGGCAGCACTGATGACAGTGCACGGGTTTGAGGCTGTCAGTACTGCAGCAGAGCTGTGTGTGTGGTGCTGGCTGTCTCCAGGTCAGTGCTGGTTGACTCCTGGCATGTTCACATTTTTTTCAGTTATCATGGCACGAAGGAACAGGTAGCCACTCCCTTATTTAACCAAGTAGACTATCCTGTTCAAAAGCTTCTGTAAATATCGTAACAACCCAGAACGGAAACTTCAAGGTTGCAACAGTATCATATAGAAATATTATTTACCCCTTTATTTTCCCATAAGATTTATAAGAAAAAGTTTTGCGGCTGCAGCAGTTTCTCAAATGACTGTTGATTTAACAAGAGTAAATTACTGATGTTTGCCTAGAAGGGTTTTAAAAGAACAATGGAGGATTTTGTATTATCTGTTATTTTTTTCTCAGTATTACAGTCCCCAACATAAATCTTCTGTTAAAACTGCCTGTGCTTTCCCTTAGCTGCAGCAGGTTTCTTAGCAACCTCCTTGGTTTAGTCATGTGATAAAAATGCTAGGATGTCAAAAAAAGTTCACATTACAATTCTTTTAAAAAGGGAAAGGGGGTACTTTTCATTTACAGAGTATACTTTTCAAAATCACCAACTAGGTAAAAAGAAAACTAGATTTGAATGTCTTGAAAATTTATTTTTACTTTGCTCAGATACTTGAGGGGAAAACATTCGCTGAGCCCCAAATTCCAAGCAATTATTTGATTTTTTTACAAACAAATCCACTCCAGACTTTCAGTGTTCAGAAAAACACTCCACTGGCAGCACTACAGTGCTATCCCCCTTGATAACAGGATAAAACTGCATGTTTCTGCAAAGAGAATGAATGGCATTATGACATCTACTGAACAGATAAAATACTTAAACACATCAGAAACTGCATGACTTTGTAAATGACCTCAATTTTTAAATGTCAAACTATCTTTAAAGCAGAAATATTTTTGAAAACCTATTTGGATTCCTAATCCAAAACTTAGTACAATCACTATCTATTTTTTTTAACAGTTTTTTTTCTTCAGAGACAGTGTTATTGACTATCAGGTATAATCTCACAAAATTTCAGCCAGCAAGGGTATAATAAGGTAAGGTTTGGTTTTCCAACTTCACTTCAGATGAGGAATTCTTGATGTTTTTTTCTTTTCAATACGTTAAATATTCTTTTCTAAAGTTAAATTCACATGTTTATAGACATCTTAGATAATGGTATTTTAGTGCAGATAAGAGACAGAGAAAGGAAAACACGTTAACATAAAAGTGCTAACTCAAACTTCCTTTACTGAAAAACTTAAATTCTAAAAGAGATTTTTGAGCAAGAGGAGAATACTTACGTTTGGAATGGTTCAAATATGTAGTTTCAGAAATCAAATTCATACTAAAGAATTAAAGAACTATTGTTTCTCGGTTTTGTACTATGTTTGGGATAGTTGCAGACACATTATTATTTTTTCCTGTTTTGTGGGAAATTCCTTCCCCATTTGGAGATATCAGCAAAATAAAAAAATAATCTGATGGGAGTGTTGATTTGCTGTTACAGCTATTTGAACTTTTAAAATGGAAATTAATATTCCTAGGCTGGTTACCTCCATTGCCTTGTATAATTTCATTCCTTACTTAGAGTTCTTATATTATTCACTTCCATTTCCTAACCCTACTTACAGAGTTGTTCATGAGTGCTTCTGGCTTGTGCTCATACCTGTTCTGTTGAAAGGATACCAGAATTACAACTTTGCACTGTGTGATGGGAATTTTTTTACTTTCTTCACTTTCATTACTCTTACTTGGTCATTCACTTCCCTTTGTCCTTGATCCTGCCACCTCTCTGTTGGAACAAGAAAATATTTTCTTGGCTGGTAAAAGTGTGTGAATTTCTGCCCTAACCAATGCCTTGCATCTGCCTGCTGAGCCTACTCTGAATTTCCAAATATTTTCCAGTTATATATGATCTCTTATTTAATGGTATATTACAGCATTAATATTTCCCTCTTGGATATGTCTGCAAATGTACATTTGTGCTTTTAAAAAATTTAACGAGTTCCTTTTGCAAAAATTCTCATCCCTGACGTCTGTGAGAGGTGACTCTAAAGAATAGGAAGAGAAAGTGAAAGGTATAAAAAGGTTTTGTAAGCATATGAATTTATTTGTTATTTGAGGTAAAGAGGACTATTTGTAAGGCAAGAATATCCCAGCAACTTTGAGAGATACTGTTTTCTTTTTGCTTTTGTGGTTGAGAACAACAATCCACTTAAATTAACAGGAGTCATGATAATAATTTCTTTCTTGAATTTTAAATAGTCATGACATGGCATGGATAGTAAGATGATTATCTGTGATTTAAGAACACTGAGGAAAAGTTATATTTCTTATAAACTTTAGGCCAGCTGACATTCAACCAGTATGTTTTGCTTAGTTAGCATAATACTGATGAACGGAGTAAGAATGGCGTAAGACTCTTAATTTGCCAGTGGGTGAATTTTAACAGTCTGCAGAAGAAGCAAAACTCTTATTAAGACTGTCTAAAGATATAATGTGAATTATTACCTCTTAGTTCACCTTTATACATCACATAAATATTTAGGAGAACTGAATGAGTATTTAAAAGGGTAGGACTTGTTTGTTCACTCACAGTTCAGTGAAGACGTACCTGTGAGGAAATTTCATGAGAGCAGACCCAGCTTTTCAATTTATGAAGTTAAAGAAAGCCTTGCTAGAACAGCGTAGAATTTCATAACACTCCATTGAATTTATTGGAAGGGGCTGGAGAAGAGAGGAGGAAGAGCATATACATCAGTGACGTACTTCATCACTTCACAGACAGACATGACATTCAATTAAGTATAGAGCTCTCTGTCAACAAACCTGACACATACATCGAGGGATGTCGCCATCCCCTCAAGATCAATATTCAAGTTATGATGGACTGACAGCTTACAAGCTGAGTGAGCATCTCTGATTTTACCTGTTCTTGCTTCAGAACGGTGCAAAGTCTTTGAGCATGAACAAATTAACTTAATTAACTAAGAGATATTGCTGAGTAGAAACCAAGAGTCAGAACTCATTCAGCAAAAAAAAAATACTTAATGAAATTCAGACGATCAAGAAACTAAAATATAATGCTGTTAAGGAGTCTGAAAATATAAATTCTCAATATCCTAGGCTGCTAAAGCTACATTTTTATATTTTATTCAGTTTCTACTTTCCATGTAGAATTAAATCACTGTCAACCTGTGGAAAAATTTACCAATGCTGCCATGTTTTTACTATTTTTCTTTTTCTGATACGTGAGAACATAACAGCACAATAAATGTAGCACAAAATAAAAATGAGGTACATAGTCTGAAAATTGCATCTTTGACAATGGCCAATATTATATGAATGAGATGAAGGTTAAACATGCTGCCCCCGAAACATTGCTTTTTATAAGTTTAACACAATACCGTATATCTATAAAAGGAGAATATGTAACATAATTTATAATGTTAATTCTGCAACTGTTTTAGAATGATTTAGAGGGTGGCAGCCTTATTATACTCAGGATTCTTCACACTATATACATAGTGGTCTAGTTTATGCTGAATAGAATAAATTGGCTTCTAAAAAGTAAGTATTTTTTTGTGAAGATACATTCCAGAATGAGTTTGTCCTTAAGGTCCTTATTTTGGCAACTTGATTCTAATTCAAAATACACATCAGTAATTGCAATTATTTTGATTTAGCAAGTCTGAAAATACAGTATTGGGTATTTCTGCAGTCATATGTCTGACCTATTTAACAGAAGTTTTGGTGTTGAAATACAATTTCAAAGTAATCATGGGAGATGCACAAAAGAACACAAAAGCATCTTATGTAGTAGCATAAAGAGTTCTGATACATGTTATCATCTTTATATTACAGCTGTCTCAGATGTAACAGCTACTGCCTTGAAAATACTGGTATTTTCTGGTATGGTAAAAGGGCTATTTGCAAAATCACTGAATGGTTGAGATTGGAAGGAATCATTTAGTCTAAACTCCCTACAGAAGCTAGAGCAGGTTGCTCAGAAATGTGTCCAGATGGTTTTTGAATATCTTCACAGATGGGGACTTTGCAATTTCTCTAGGCAACCTGTTCCAGAGTTTGACCACCCTCACAGTAAAAAAGTTTTTTCTTGCGTTTTGATTGATTTTCATATTTTTTAATTTGTACTGTCAGTGCTCATTACTGAGAAGAATCTGGCTTAGTCTTCTTCATTCCCACCTCTCAGATTTTTGTACACATTGACAAGATTCACCAGAGCCTTTGCTCCTCCGGGCTGACGAGTCTCAGCTTTCTTGGCCTTTCTTCATATGAGACATACTCCAGTTCCTTAACCATCTGAGTAGCCCTTTATTGTATTCTCTGCAGTATGTTCATATCTCTCTTGTACTGGGGAGCCCAGAACTGGACACAGCACTTCAGGTGTGACCTCACCAGTGCTGAGTAGAGGAGAAGGACCACCTTCCTTAACCTACTGGCAACGCTCTTAGTGCAGCCCAAAAGGCAGCTGGCCTGCTTTACTGAGATGGCACACTGCTGGCTCATGGGCAGTTTGCTGTTCACCAGGACCACCAGATTCTTCTCAACAATGCTGCTTTCCAGCTGGTTGGAAGTTAGAAACCAGTATGTACTAATCCTCATGCCCTCACCTCTGTTCCCCCAGTGCCACTTGGAGTGGAGGAGTCCAGGGGGAAGTTGAGCCTAGGAAAGGAGGGTGGAAATGTGGTTTTTAAATGTCTGTCTTTTTGTATTCAGATGCTTGAATCAGTAATGAAATATCTATTTTAATTGCCAATAAATTAATTTCCCCAAAGGCAAGTCTGTTTTGCCAGTGATGGTAATGGGAAGTAATATCTCTGCCTTTATCTTGAATCATGAACTTTCTCGTTTCTCTTTCTTTCTCCTCCTGTGCTTCTAGGGGTGTTGGGGAGAAGGGAGTAATAAAAGGGGAGAGGGTGTTTGGCTACTAGCCAAGGCTAACTCACAGCAGTCATCTGATTCCTCTCCATTTCTTCTTATCTGCAAACTTGCTGAGGGTGCAGTGTTCCTTAGTCCAGGTCACTAATGAAGAAATTGAACAGTCTCATCTCCAGTATCAACCCTTGGAGTACACTGCTAGAGATGTGCCTCCAACTGGACTTTGTGCCTCTTCTCAACCATTCAGACACTTTTCAGTCACTCCACAGTGCACTCACATAACCTGCATTTCATCAACTTATCTCTAAGAGAATGCTATTGGGAGAAAATGTTGAAAGCCTTACTGAAGTCAAGGAAAGTAACATCCACTACTCTGCTGTCATTTACCAAGTTAGCCACCTCATTGCAGAGGACTAATGGGTTGGTCAAATGTGAGCCTCCATAATTCTATGAAGACTACACCTAAGCACCTTGCCCTTCAAGTATTTGGAAATGCTTTTCAGGAGCGTTATCTCCATCACCTTCCCAGGTATCGAGGTGAGGCTGACCCATCTCTATTTCTCTAGTTCTTCCTTCTCGGCCTTCTTGAAGTTAGAAGCAACATTTGCTCTCTTCCAGCCTTCCAGATCCTCTCCCAGTCAGCATAACTGTTCAAAGACAACCAAGAGTGACCCCAAAATGTCATCACCCAGCTACCTCGGCACTTACAGGTGTAACATCTCAGACCCCATGAGCATATTTACGTACATCCAATTTGTTTAATTGTTTCCTGAGTGTTTCTCTGCCACCAAGTGTAAGTATTCCTTTTATCAGATTTTCCTATGATTTCAGGGGTCTGGGATTCCTGATGGTTTCTCTTACAATTGAAGACTGAGGCAAAGAGAGCATTTAATATCTTGACCTTTTCCATTTTATTTGTCAGCAGTTCCCTTGCTCCATACAGCAACAGGTCAATGTTTTCTGTTGACTTCCTTTTGCTGCTTATGTACTTGCTGAATCCTTTCATAGTGTCCTTCATATCCCTTGCTAGATTCTACTCCAGGTCAACCTTGGCTTTTCTAGTCTCATCTCTGCACAATCAGACAGCAACTCTGTACTCGTGGGTTACTTGTTCCTGCTCCCAACCTTTGCACACTTCCTTTTATGTCTGAGTTCAAGTAGGGCATCCTTGCTATTCATGCAGGTGTCCTTATACCTTTTCTTGAGAATGGAGGACCATATCACTTGCAGTCTTCTTACCTCCAGGGCCATATCCTTAGGATCCTTCCAAGCAGATCTCAAAAGAGTCTCTTCTCAAAATCCATGGCTACAGTCCTGCTTTTTGCCCTGCTCCCTCTTTGGATTCTCAGCTCCATCGTATCATGGCCACTGCAGACAAGGCTGCCTCCAGCTTTTGTATCCATGATCAGTTCTTCATTGCATGAGGTCTGCTCATTCGTCTGTGTCAGGAAGTTGTCAATCCATCCCGGAAATCTAGATTGGATTAGCCCCGCTGCATTTTTCCTCCTCACCTTCCTGGCCTGTCCTTCCTAAAAAATCTATATCACTCCTTCTCTCTATCTGTCACAGCACTAATGTGAATTATTCAACCATTACTCCCTAATCCCAATGTGGTTATATCCCAGTAATTGCACAGACTTCTAACTCCTGTTTTCCTTCGAAATCCTGTTACGTGCATTACTGAAGAGGCCCTTCAGAGAGGCACCCAAGCACGCTAATTTCCCACTACAGGATTGAGAGCATTCTCTGTTAGGCTATTTCACATACATTTCCATCTCTACATGCCTAACTTGAGGTGATTCCACTTCAGCTCTATTTTGTTGATTACTCTGTTCCCATCACCCCAAGCGCTTTGAATTGCCTGTTCCATCTGTAAGTCCCTTATTTGTTTGTTGAGGAAACAATCCCTCACCCATCACTAATATACTATAGATATACCACAGTGTTCCTTATGTAATTTAGAATTTATGTACACTGTTTTCAAAGTCTTGAGACAAATCATTTGACAATCCTTCAAATTCAGTAAAATGTGAATTTACTGGTTGGTTGATGAACTTAGAAGAGAATGAAGAATAGCTTTGCTTTTTTTGTAGTTCAAAATAATTTTTGTTTTACTGTTAAATGTGTCTTGATTTCTGTTTTGTTCTTGTTATTTTAAACACTGGTGTTTATAAATGCTTTTTGGAAGGAGGATTGCAAAACTTATATAGAATTTAGAAAAAGTGATATTAAGTTTTAACAAAAGATTTTCCAGAAATGTTAGGTAGGGATATCGTTGATATTTCGACCCAAATATAATTTTATCCTGATGTACTTGATGGAGAAAGCAAAGACCTTTTCAAAGTAAATGTGATGTTCAAGAGTTATTAAACTAAGTTTGGCCATCCAGATAGAATTATGGACTGAGAAAGAAAAGCAGTGTTTGGAAATGATAACATTTTGTTTCTGATTAGGCATCCACTTTAAACCTATTAGAAGCAAGAAAAACCTAGTGGATATACAAAAATACAAATTACACAGGAGTAATAAGGCAAAATGAAGTGACAATTTCTTGATACACTGGTATTTACTTATCAAGAACTATTTCAAATACTGTTTTTCAATAATATGGCATGTAGAATAGTTTATTATTTTCTTCTGTGTTTTAGTCATTTTAATTCCTTGCAACTGTTTGTCATAAACTGACTAATCTTTATTTTTCAACTTTGTGTACAAAGTAGAATTTTGCTTTTGCTTATTGCTACACCGTTGAACTTAGACTGCAGTTTCTTTCATTAATGCATTGCATAGCTTTTGTTTTTCATAGTCTCATGCTGAAGATCCAAATGTCTATATGTATATAGAAAATACCTGTATTCATCTTCTAATGCAGATTTTAATGTGAAAATAGCAGAAAGAACATCTGCTTTCTGTAAGTATTATTCAACCCTTTCATAAAAAGACATTTCTTATACTTGTCACCTACAGAAGAATAAATTCTATATTCGATAGTCTCTAGGAAGATCTTTAAAAGAAAGTACTGGTTTTGTGCTTTTCTAGGATCATGCTAATTTAGAAGCCAAGAGGAGTTTTATGGTCTGAAAAGATGAAGGCTTATTTACTAGTTCAGGAACATGAATTTGCAAATATTTTGTATGCACTGTAGTGGATTGACTTTTGATCCACGGAAATATTCCATATCTTCCTTTAATGTAGTGTATTTAGTGTGATTTTGGTTTCTTCCATAGTTTTTTTCCTTTGAAAGGGGGGAAGTTTTGGGAGAGAGACAGACTGAGCGGTTGGGAAAGCCAGCTCAAACCAGCTCAAATTTTGGTAGCAGAGGATGGTTGACCTTGGTTTGTTTTGAAAACAGTGTCTGGGAACACTGCCAGAGGTCTGGGAAAGCAACCAAGAAAAAAGTATTTGTTTAGGAACAGCCTGAAGGAAAAAAAGAACAATGTCCTTTTTACTAACTTTTTTCATTGTTCTAGTTGGTTTTGTTCTTGTCCCAGGATATCCTGTTGAGGAATGCAGCTGTTCAGATGGATGGAACAAATGGCTTTCATTCTTCAATTTTGACATTGACAGCCTAGTACATAGTCCCTGTAATGGTGTCATTCAAGGCTTGGTGGAAAGGACTCCTAAGATCACCTTTAACAAATACCTAAATTGTCTAGCAACAATGGTATTAGTGGTTAAGGCAGAAGAAATACTATTTAAAATTGGAATGGTGGTGTTGAATTTGTTCCCTTGTTATAAAAAAGGGTTGAACCTTGAGGAGAATCACTGGAGCTTTGGGAAGGAGCTTGGACAGACCAGCCTTGGGATGGCAGGGAACATAGTTGGAGTTTGCTAAACTGGTGGGATGTGTGACACCTCCTATTTCTTGGGACTTTGTGCCAGAGCAGGTGTTCAACCCCGATGAGATGACACGTTGTTTGAGGGAAACGTCTTTCATATGACAATCCATACATGCAATTCTATGCTTTGTACTGGGGCTTGGCTAATGCTTATCATGCTGTGGTAGATCACTCTCAGAACGTTAAGGTCGAGACAGGAACCCAAACAACCATGGCACCCAAAACTAGTGATGTTCCTATTGGGCCCACTTGTGAAACTGAGGTCCAAGGACAACTTGAAGTTGAAGCTGTCTCTATTAAGTCTACTAGAACTGGGACTCAAGTTAAAAACAGGAAAGTCATTGTTGCTCCTATAAAGAAAAAGAGGACATTGCTGAGGGAGACCGTAAAACTTACAGACCCATCTCCACAACTGGAACGCATGGAAGAAGAAGAAGAAAGAGAAGAAGAAGAAGGATCAGAAGGATCTACCCCATCCACGCAGGCAGTAGCGGACGAAGGAGCAGCTGTGAGCGAGGAAGAAGTGGCTGTAACAGAGGATGGAGCGACTCCAAGAGAGGAAGAAATGGTTGCAAAAGAAGGGGCGCATCCAAAAGAACTAGGGGCACATCCAAAGGAAAGTAGAACGGTATCAAGAGGAATGAAGACAACAGCACAAACAACCCATGCTATACTGTCACTCGGTGGTTTATATCTTGACTGCACATTTAGTATTTCAGAAGATGCAAAGAAGGGGCAACAGTGTTCCCCTCAACCTGAGAGACAATTATTGTCACCTGATGATTGGTTGAGGCCTTCATCCTCAGCACCCAAAAGACAATTTGCTACCTCTACCTGCTGGGTAGAGCACGCTCAGTCTCCACCTCCTCGTGAGATATACAGAGAGGAGGTGGGAGTGGTTCCACGTAAGAGAGGAAGAGTGCAAAGAAAAGTGGAAAAGATTCTACTCAGGAGAGATGGACAAGAACTAATGTGAGAAAGTGAAATTACACAATCACTGACGGCAAGAGATTTCGAGATTTACGAAGAGATTAGAGTCGTTTGCCTGGTGAACAAATCCTCACTCCTGGTTGGTGCGATGCTGGGACAATGGAGCTATTAGTCACATGATTGAAGGTCATGAAGCACAACAATTGGGATCTCTTGCCCGAGATCCTGTAATAGAACAAGAAATGGCAAAGGAGAGAATAGCGTCCAGTCTTTGGATCTGAATCCTCCACACTGTGAAGGTGACATACCCATTTAAGGAATATCTGTCGAGCTCTCCAAGAAGGTGGAATACTGCAGAAGAAGGCATCCAATAGTTACAGGAATTAGCCATGTTGGAGATCATCTATTTTTATCCAGACTGTTATGACATCCTAGCTCCAGAATGTGTCCCCTGCACACAACCCATGTAGAAAAAGGTAATTAAAGGTGTCCCTAAACCATACACCTGCTGCTTGATAACCATATATGATCCAAGGACGGGTGAACCAAGGATGGAAGCCATGTGTTGTTGGATAAGGCACATAGCGGAAAGTCTGGAAGACTCCTCTGATTCCCTATACCGACCTACCCACAATAGGGAAAGAAGATAGAGAGATTGTGAATACTCCAGATATAAGGACTATCCTAGAGACAGAGATGACAGACGTTATAGAGATTACAGAGAAAGGCCAATGGAACGATCATGGAGGGATAGACCAAGATGACATAGACCTTGATCTCAGTCTCATTCACGATATTCATCATTCCCACTTAGAGGGAAAGAAGATCCTAAGCATCAGTCACATAGCCAACTATGGGCATACCTATGCAGCAGGGGAAAGAACATGAAGAAGTGGGGTGGCGAACCCACTTACAAGCTCAAAGCTAGAGTGAAGGAGCTGAGGCAGAAGGACACTGACAAGAAAGTTGTCTACGTGTTAGATGCAGAATTTTTAGACAAGAAACTGCAATTGCCGAAAGGCAAGAAGGTGGAGATCTACCTATGTGATGACAAAAAATCATCCAAGAAACCAAAGTCAAAATCCGACAACGATTGCTCTGATCAAGACCAATAGAGGGGCCCTGCCTTCTGCCAGGAGAAGGAGAGGGACCAAGAAGACAATCGGGTTTACTGGGCTGTGTGGGTTTGATGGCCTGGCACATCAGATCCTCAGAGATACCGAGCTTTGATAGATACTGGTGCCCAGTGTACTTTAATGCCATCAGAGCATAAGAGTACGGAGACTGTTTCTATTTTTGGAGTGACAGGAGGGTCTCAGGAGTTGTCAGTGGTAGAGGCCGACATAAGCTTGACAGGAGACCAATGGGAAAAGCTATCCATTGTGACAGGGCCAGAAGCCCCTTGCATTCTAGATATGGATTACCTAAGAAAAGGATACCTCAAGGACCTGAAGGGGTACCACTGGGCTTTTGGTGTAGCCACAGTGATTGAAGAGGAGTCCAAGTGATTTTCTACCCTTTATGGCCTCTCAGAAGACCCTTCTGAGAATCCTAGTGGGATTACTGCAAGTTAAAGATCAAAAAGTGCCAATAGCCATGACAACCGTACATGGGTAACAGTATCGGACGAATCGAGATCCATAAGATGATTTGGAAGCTGGAAAGCCAAGGGGTCGTCAGCAGAACCCATTCACCCTTCAATAACCTTATCTGGCCTGTATGCAAGTCTAATGGAGGATGGAGACTGACTGTGGACTATCGTGATTTAAATGAAGTCACACCGCCATTGAGTACAGCAGTACCAAATATGCTGGAGAGCCAGTACAAGCTGGAGTCCAAGAGAGTGAAGTTGTACGCCACCATTGACATTGCCAATGCGGTTTTCTCCATTCCCTTAGTGGCAGAGTGCAGACCACAGTTTGCTTTCATTTGGAGGGGCGTTCAATACACCTGGAATTGGTTGCTCCGGGGTGGAAGCACAGTCCAACCATCTGTCATGGACTGATTCAGGCTACACTAGAAAAGCGTAAGGCCCCAGAACATATCCAGTATATCGATGACATCATTGTATGGGGGACACAGCAGAAAGCTGGGATAAGCACTTAGCCAAGGCCAACTGGCTAGTTAACACCAGAGGCTCTGTCAATAGAGCTGGGCCTGCCCAAGCAGAATCCCTCCACACTGTAGATGGAGACAAAGTTCCAGTGGTGTTAGGTAAGGCTGTTTGGATTATTCCTTCCTCAAGCAAAGACAAACCCATTCATGGGATTGTTTTCTCTCAAGGGCCTGGAAATAACTGGTGGGTAATGAGAAAGGATGGAGAGACCCAATGTGTGCCTCAAGGAAATCTATCCTTGGGGAAAAACTAATTCAGTATCTTGAGTTGAGTTTTACAGGAGATGACACCAGATTAGAAAGACCTGAACAGAGCGGATACCAGTCTCCAGTGATGAGCCAAGCCCAGTCGAGACAGTCCAGTGCTGCACCACAAGAGACTCTCATGACTACCTGAGAAACAGCCACCAGCAGATCTTCTTACGCCCTGAAACCAAAACTGTGACAGACTTCAAAATAAAACAAAGACTATATATATATGTCTATGCACGAGATATAGACAAACACAAAGTACAGGTGTTGCGTTAAAGAAATGTTATGGAATAAAGGGTGGAGAATGTAGTGGATTGACTTCTGATCCATGGAAGTATTCCATATCTTCTTTTAACGTAAGCCGACATATAAATAGGGTGTAGTTAGGAGAGTACACTCTCTTTTTCTTCTTCCGGCAAGACTGGGGAGCAGAAGGTCCCTGCTTTGGTCCTGTCTGCTGCCAAGGCTGCAGAAAATTTTTTAACGGGTCAGATTTGGCCGTCCGACTCTCCACGGGGGAGGTGGCGTAGTAAGAGTTCATTAATTCTTTACTTTGTTAGTTACTGGGTGTTACAGTTGTATGGTGGGTGTTATATAGATCCTTTTTGTCCTTTTTCCCATTTCCCTGCTCCTCTTCTCTTGCTGTTTTGCATATCACAGTATCACAGTATCATAAGGTTGGAAAGGACCTCCAAGATCATCGAGTCCAACCTATATCCCAACACTAACACCAACACCAACACCATCATCTAAACCATGGCACCGAGTGCCTCATCCAGTCTCCCTTAAACACCTCCAGGGTCGGCGACTCCACCACCTCCCTGGGCAGCGCATTCCAATGGCCAATCACCCTTTCAGTGAAGAACTTTTTCCTAACATCAAGTCTAAACTTTCCCTGATGAAGCTTGAGTCCATGCCCTCTAGTTCTGTCACTGGACACCTGAGAGAAGAGACCAACCCCTGCCCGTCTACAACCTCCTTTTAGGTAGTTGTAGAGAGCAATGAGGTCTCCCCTGAGCCTCCTCTTCTTCAGACTAAACAGCCCCAACAGACTAAACAGCCCCAACAATAAACATCCATACTGTTGAAAACTGAGGCAAAGAAGGCATTAAGTACCTCAGCCTTCTCTGCATCTTTGGTTACTGTATTTCCCTCCACATCCAATAAGGAGTGGAGGTCACTGCCACCCTTCTTTCTGCCATTGATGTATTTATAAAAACTCTTCTTATTGTCCTTAACAGAAGTGGCCAATTTGAACTCCATCTGGGCTTTTGCTTCCCTGATTTTTTTTCCTACATGACTTAACAACATCTTTGAACATGACCTGGCTTATGTCCCCTTCTTTCCAATGGCGATACATCCATTTTTTCTTACTTAGTTCCTTCAAAAGCTCCTTACTCATCCAGGCTGGCCGTCTGCCCCTTCGACTCTTCTTACAACACATGGGGACAGCCCGCTCCTGCGTCTTAAAGATTTCATTCTTGAAGTGCATCCAGCCTTGCTGGACCCCCTTGCCACTAAGAATTATTTGCCAGGGTACTTTCCTGACCAGTTCCTTAAATAATCTGAAATCTGTCCGCTGAAAGTCCAGCATCGATGTCCTGTTCCTGGCTTTTCTTGTTACATTGTTTACAGAAAACTCAATTATCTCATGATCACTACACCCCAGACAGCCTCCGACAATGGCATCACCCACCAGCCTTCTTTGTTTGTAAACAGCAGGTCAAGGTGGTGTAGTTGTTTGTATTTAGAAAAATACAGAAATACATATATTTAGTGTGATTTTGGTTTCTTCCATAGTTTTTTTCCTTTGAAAGAGGGGAAGTTTTGGGAGAGAGACAGACTGAGCAGTTGGAGAGCTTGGGAAAGCTAGCTCAAACCAGCTCATGCACTGAAACTTAGAACGAACAAAATGTACTCTAAAAAATGAAGCTTTTAAAATGTTCACTGAACACAGCTCCTTTAAATATTCGGTAGGGCTGGTGTTCCTACATAATATTCATACAAACAATAGGACAGATTTACTGAATGCTATTTTAAATTAAGAACAAAGAGGAGCGATTTTTTGCTCAACATGAAGTTAAAGACAGGTACACAAAATATCTTTTCAAAGTCAAACAGCAAGTGAATTGTTGAACTGGGTACAGAGTCCGTATTTCCTGCTGTGTTCTTGTATATCATCTAATACTTTACAGTAAATTTTTTTGCAAAGCTGAGCTCATTAGTTTGGAATTATTAGTGCTGTACATTTTACTAAGAATATCTACTTCACTTTCGGATCAAGATATGAAGATTGACATTGAGATGGAAGTTAATGTTTCAGACCACTTTATCAGGGTGAAAAACAGATTAAATCTTATTTAAACAACTTGGAAAGATCTGGCTTTTATGGGGGAGCCCTCTGTGGTGTTTTCTGGAAGGGCAATGCAGCAAGATCTAAGGAATGCAGAAGATTACTGGAGGATGCCAGGGATAACAGGTACTGGATAGGCTAAGGGGTGATGCACAGATGGGTCTGATATTCACAGAGAGGGAAGAACTGACGAGGGAAAGAATAAGTAATGGTAGCATCGGCTATATTGATTACAAAATAGTGGCATTAAAGATTCTGAAGCAAATAAAGAAAACAAGTAGTAGAGGATTGACTCTGAATTTTAGGAGAGCAATTTTCAGATTACTCATTGAACTTGCCTTCCCTTTCTCCTTCCTCTCTTCTCCTTTCCCTGGATCTGGCTCGACAATGGAGGTAGCTGAAATTACATGGTAGGAGTAAGGCTAGAATACAGATGAGACTTGCAAACCAGTGACTGTGTAAGAACCTTTCCAGACAGTTGTATTTCAACATCTGCTTCCTCTGGTACTATGTGTCATTTAAGAGTTTCATTTGATGAAATGTAGCTGGTCTATATTCTATTTAGGTTTTGAGATTCTGTTTATACTGGAGACTTCTATAAAAACTGCAAAGCATAGTTTATTTGGATCAAAGAATCATAGAATTATCTAGGTTGGAAAATAACTCCAAGACCATCAATTCCAATTGTAAACCTAACAGCACTGCCAAGCTCACCACTAAACCATGCCCTTAATTGCCATGTCTACAGATCTTTCAAATATCTCCAGAGATGGTCACTCGATCACTTCCTTGGTCAAGCCGTTCTAATTCTTGACAACCCTTTCAGTGAAGAATTTTCTCCTCAAGTCCAGCCTAAACCTCCCCTGATGTAACTTGAGGTCATTTCCTGTCATCCTATCACCTCTTACTTGAAAGAAGAGACCAGCTTCACGTAGTTAATAATAATAGAATGCCGTGAGTTTGAAGGGACCCACAAGAATCATGCAGTGCAACTCCTGTTCCTGTGTAGGACAATCCCAAGATTCATAACATGTGTATGAGAGCGTTGTCCAACTGCTTCTTGAGTTGTCTGGATTGGCACCGTGACTACCTCCCTGGGGAGCTGTTCCAGTGCTCCACCACCCTCTGAGTGAAGAATTTTTTCCTAATATTCAACCAAAACCTCCCCTGGCACATGTTCCTGCCATTTCTTTGGGTCCTATCATTGGTCAACAGAGAGAAGAGATCACTGCCTGCTCCTCCTCTTCCCCTTGTGAGGAAGCCATAAGATCCCCTCTGTCTCCTCCAGGATGAAATCCAGAAAGATCACATAAACTGGTTTTCCTTTGTTCGACTATCTGGATAACTGTCATAGAAGGAAATTAAGTTTGTCAGGAAGGACCTTCCCTTTATAAACCCATGCTGTCTGGGACCAACAACTGCTTTGTTTTTCAGGTGTTTTTCAGTAGCTCCCAGAATAATCTTCTCCATAATCTTACCAAGCACTGAAGCCAGACCGACAGGCCTGTGGTTACTGGGATCATCCCTGCTGGCCTTCTTGAAGACTGGGAAAACATTTGCCAGGTTCCAGTCAACTGGTACCTCTCCAGATTCCCAAGAGCATTGAAAAATCATTGAGAGGTGTATCGCTATGACATCAGCCAGTTCTTTAAATACCCTTGAATAAATCCCATCAGGCCCCATTGACTTATAGGGATCCAGCTGAAGCAGCAAATCCCAAACAAGTTCAATGTTGATTGGTAGTTTATCATTTGCACAGTCTTGGTCCTCTAGCCCAAGGCTCTGGAGGGACTGAGCCCATCATCAGTATTGAACACAGAGGTGAAAAAAGCATTCAATGTCTCTGCTTTATATCCCTGTTTATGAGGTGTCCATGCTTATCAAGTAATAGGCCAATGTTATTTCTGGCCTGCCTTTTGTTATTAACATATTTGAAAAGGCCCTTTTTATTTTCCTTCACAGTGCTGACCACCTTCAACTCTCACTGAGTTTTGGCCACATGAGTTTCATCCCTACAGCGGCTAACATCATCCCTGTGGTCCTCTAATGTCACCTGTCCTTGTTTCCACTGGCCATACACCATCCTTTTACCCCTCAGTTTGGGTAGAAGATCCCTGCTCAGCCCAGCTGGCCTTCTGTCTCGCCCACTTGATTTCCAGCACTTTGGAATTTCCTGGTCGTGTGCTCTTAGGAGGTGATATTTGAAAAGTGACGAGCACTGATGGACCCCAGCACCTCCAAAAGCTTTTTCCCAGGGAACCTTACTAAGCAGTTTTCTGAGCTACCTGAAGTCTGCTTTCCTCGTATCCAGAGTTGAAGTCATGCTGACAGTTTTTGTCCTGTTGACATAGATTTTAAACTTGACTGCCTTGTGGTCGCTGTGATCAAGGCAGCCTCCCGTTGCCACTTCACCCATGAGACCTTCTCTGTTAACTAGCAAAAATCAAGGCAGGTACCTTTCCTGGCTGGTTCCCTCAGCACCTGTGCCATGAAGTTATTGTCCAGAGAGTTTAGGAATCATCTGGACCTATTTGCCCCAGCTGTATGGTACTCCCAGCTGATATCTGGCAAACTGAAGTCCCCCATGAGGACAAGGGCAGATGACTTAGAGGCATCCCTTTGTTCCTTAAAGAATAACATATCATTAATATCCTGGTTGGGTGGTCTATAGCAGTCTGTCATGATGACATCCATTTTATTTGTCTGTCTCTTAATGCTTACCCAGAGGCTCTCAGCCATGCCATCGCCAACTGCAAGCTCCAAGTGTTCCAGCTCTTCTGCTGTATTCAATGCCACCCTACTGCCTCACCTGCCCTGTCTATCCCTCCTGAAAAGCCTGTAGCAATCCATTATGACACACCAGCAACAGAATTCATCCCAGCAGGTTTCATTAATGCCAATAATGTTATATCTTTGGGACTGAGCCAAGGTTTCCAGCTACCCCTGCTTATTCCTCATGCTTCGCACATTTGTATAAAAACACTTCAGGTGTGGTTCATTGTGTAAATCTCCTCCTGGACCAATATAAACCTCACAAGGATACAACTCCTCAGACTTTGGTGTGCCTTCCCATTGCTTGTCCAAGACTAGCTTCCTATTGCCTCCCTTCCCCTTCAAACGTAATTTGAAGTCCTACTTACGAGGAGTGATAAGGCGTCCCCTCAGCCTACTTTTCTGCAGACTAAACAATCCCAGTTACCTTAGCTGCTTCTCATAAGACTTATGGTCCAAAACCTACACCAACTTTGCTGTGCTTCTTTGGACATGCACCAGTAGATCAATGTCTGTCTTGTAGTGAGGAGCCCAAAACTAAACACAGTATTCAAGGGGTGGTCTCACAAGTTCTGAGTACAGAGATACAATCACTTTCCTACTCCTGATGGCCACATCACTTCTGATACAAGACAGGATGAACGTTTATAGGAAGATAAACTCTTAGCACCTCCTGAGGCTGCTCCTTTGTAACAGTGCATATTGGGCCTAATATTTCTTCGCTGCAATCCCATCTCAGTTATGCTTTATAAGGACCATGTTTCTTCTCATACAAAAGCATTCTTTTATATGAGAAGCACCCTAAACACCTAGGGATTCATAACACATCATTTCCTACCACATAGATGGATGGAAGCAGTGAGGTAGCAGATCAAAATTAGTCTGTCCCCAAACCCCAAAAGTAGACACAAATAGCATTGTATGTATATCAGAAGTGTCTTGTATTCTGCTCTGTTTCCATTTATACCTTGCAGAAGCAAGCTACAGGCAATTGAGGACTGCATAGAACACATTTGGAACATGTGATCATTGTTTTTAAACTTTTTTTTTTTAAACTGGAAACTTATTTAAGAATTTGAAAACACTTATGTGGAGGCAAACCAAACTTTTCCCTGTGGACCCATATGAAGACTTGCATAATCAAAACCAAGAATGGCTTTTCTCTCTCCTGTAGTTGCAAATATACATAACAGCAGTGATTATATGGCAGTCTTGAAACACACAAAAGAGCAAAACAAACATTCAGAACAGGGGACGACATGATTGAGAGTAGCACTGTGGAGAAAGACTTGGGGGTGCTGGTTGATGAGAAGCTTGACGTAAGTTGACAGAGTACACTTGCAGCCCAGAAGGTCAAATGTATCCTGGGCTGCATCTAAAGAAGTGGTGCCAGCAGGTCAAGGGAGGTGATTCTCCTCCTCTACTCCACTCTCATGAGACCCCACCTGGAGTATTGTGTCATACTGAACTCATACTGAAGTCTTTTTTCACCCTTTTTCTACATAAAAAGATATATTACTGTACATCTGGGTTACATTTATGTAACTTGAAGTTTGCTTGGCAGTATGGAAATGAAGACAAAGCAAAGTTGGTGTAATATTTGTGTCTGGTTTCATAAAGTGTTCTAATTGCAATGATGATATTTCAGATAAAATAAGGAAGCACTTTGAGCCTCCTCAGAATGCGTGAATGAAGAGTTAACTGTTTAAGATTAGGATCAAACCAGGCAGTCTTCATAAGGCAGAAGAAAAAACTAAGTAGGTTTGTCTAGCGGTGGCAATAGAAAACACTGAGAATACAGCTGGGTCTGTCTTCTCTGAAGTTCAGACATTTTATAGAGTCAGGATAGACTCCATGACCTTTCCTCACAAATCAGACAAACAAAATTCCAAAACTCAGGCAGGAAATAATTCATTTGAGTTTATTGTTAAAGCTTGGCTAACTTGTCCGACAGGAAACAGGACTGGGTTTCTGTTTGTGCATTTCAAAAGAAGTTCTTGTTAGTTTGGTTCACTTAATCTTCCGAGAAATTACTCTAGACATTCAGTTACACTTCTTCTCTTTCCCTTCTCTATCAATGAATTCTGAATTATTTTATGTATTTGAGATTGAGATGATTTTCTTCTTCCTTTTCATAAGCCTCAAACTATTGCTTTGTTGCTGAGGCATGTAAGTGGGGTTTAAGGTTTGATCTTCACTCTAAAAGCAATTAGTCCTGGGTCTCCCAGAACATACATGAGTCTAGAAAGCACAGGACTATGCGAAGAGGAACTTAGGCTGTACTTCTAGGCTGTTTTCAGAGAAAATGACAGTTTCTGTCACTTCTTAGGAATTTCTTTTGAAGGTATCCTGAACTGGCAGGCATGCTTTGAGAGCCTTTACTAGGTTACTTTCCACAGGATTAAGCTGGAGGACTGTTTAATTTCAGGATGCCAGTTTTTTGTTCTATCAATGAGGAAGTGATTTGACATATATATTTACAGACAGAATTTCAGGCAGCAGAGCAGCTTCAAGGAAAAAAAACTCAGCAATACTTGCTGTTAAGCTGCAGCTCAGATATCAGTCAGTGAAAAAGGGATCATGATTCTGATCTGAAATCTTTTCTCGGGTTCATAATATATATATTTTTTTCTGACTATCAGAGAAAGTATTAGCCACCAGTTTGTGTTCTGCAGTTTTGTTTTTTTTAAAGATAGCTCCATTTTGGGGAGTTCCTCCCTTTTGACAACCTTAATTGTTAGTTCAGGCAAAACCAACTAAAGTAAAGTGTTAAATTGTAATTCCTTAATGCTTATCCAATAACAATGAGATGTTGAAACTAGAAAGATGTTGGTTTCCATAGCACTGAATACAAATGGTCAAATCTTCTCGACCATTTGAACAACCTGATCTAGTGTGAGGTGTCCCTGCTCATGGCAGGGAGGCTGGAATTAGATGGTCTTTAAGGTCCCTTCCAACCCAAAGCATTCTATGATTCTGTGATTCTTTATAACTATTGAGCGTGCTGCAAAGATTACCCAAAGTCTGAAGTTAGTCCTCTGAATCTAGTATTTAAAGATTGTGGGGTCCCCTTAGAAGATATTGTACACCATTAAGAAAGTATTTCAGATTTTTTTTTGTTACTGTTGGCTGGGTTTTGAAGACTCTGATAGGCACAAAATTGCTGGATGTAGCAAAAATTTTGTATGTGGATAATTAATTCAGCTTGATTAATTAACAATCTTCAGAATATTTTACTAAAGCAGAGGGAATCTAAATGTCATGCAGTCACATTCATGGGAAGAAGAAAGTGACAAAGTGTGTTATTACAGTTAAGCTGTTTCTTGGATTTGCTTCAATAAGTGCAAGTTAGATTAGGTTCCTTTTGGTTACAAACCAGTACTTTTAGCATTGATTCTCAGACAAGGAAAAGGTTAGGTAAGGGAGCGGTACTGCATTGATGGATTTCAGCTCTGATCCTGGGATCAATAAGGTAACTATGACATTAACGGTTAGGAGAAGTGAGATTACTTTCTGAGGCTGAGAAATCTACCTTTTCAATGTCTGTTTTGAGTCCTGAAGTTCCCTCATTAAGTCGAGGTTTAAAAGCCATTTGTTCTTCTGCGTAACAACTACTACTATTTCACTTTTCTGTCCTTCTCTAATAGAAGTAATCAGAGAATTGTGCACATTCCTTAAAAAAAATAAAAGGGGGATGGGGGTGGTGGGGTAGGAGGAGGTGGTCAAACAAACCCACCAGACTGGATTTTCTGTTGGGAGATATTTTCAGTATTTTTTCTGTATTACTGAAGTTTTTCTATATAAAGCCACTTTATTTTTTTACATGTCGGTCTATGGTCTCTCATAATACAAGATTAGAAATCTGTAGGGGAATGAACTCTTTCTTTTATAATTGTATCTCCAGTAAAGTGTGTTTATTTCCAATTCAGGCTTCTAAACTACCATATCTAAATTAATCTTCGCATAATTACAATATTGGCAGATTCAAGAGTACAATGGATTTACTATGTAAAATAGGCTGGCTTCTTCTCAGAAGCATGTGAATTAAAACAGTAGATCAGACTCCAAACAGGAAAGCAGTAAGAGTAATCTGCCATCAAGATTGATCAAATTATCATTTAATATCTGAAATGCCTTATTCCATCTTAATGTATTCTAAATTCTTAAAAGAATGTGAATTTTAACTAAACATAATTGTTCATTTTCAGGTGGACTAAACTGATCTAGTAAATAGAACATCAGTGCTGTGTATAGTACTCTTACTAGACCATATCAGAAAAAAAATTAAAAAAGATATTGTATAAGCTAAAAATCCCTTTACACTTTTTTTTCTAATTTGAAGAGAACATGCATAAGAAATTTTTCAACTATTTTGGATCCCCTTATTTGGATTTTCCACAAGGAAAGCAGTAATTGAAGAAGCAATTGAATTCAACTACAAAATCTTTAGCATGTTGAACAAACTGTTATCATGGAAGACATTATTAATAGTAATAGGTTTTTATTCTATGTGTGGATGAGGCACTGAGTGCCATGGTTTAGATGATGGTTGGTGTTAGTGTTGGTGTTAGTGTTGGGATATAGGTTGGACTTGATGATCTCAGAGGTCCTTTCCAACCTTATGATACTGTGATACTGTGATACTGTGAAGTAACTGTGTGGTACTGAAAATTGAGAATTTATACTTCCTTGGTAATTTTTTCTCCATTCTAATGCTCACCTGACAGTGTCAACATGCGCTATTGGAAGCTGAGAAGCGGATACTGTTCCAGTAGTTGAGATCTTCTATGACTTTTCATTGCAATGACTGTCCTCAAAAGCACTGGTAGGATCTAGTAGCTGACACCGCTGAATTGCTTGTAGACATCTGTAGGGTCCACTGCTAAGGTTTTTTCCAGTAGCGGCACCAAAAAATCTATGGTTACTGTTAAATATTTGTTCTTGTTTTGTAATATTCATTAAAGAGTTAAAAATGCAAATTACGTGGAAATAATAAATTTTTATGACATTGTAAACCCAAACCTCACATCTATGACAGTTCAGACAAAGGCTGTGCAAGTTACTTTAGCTTTCTATGATCCTCTCTGTCTTGTTTTTACTTTGGAACATGGTAAATTAAATTCCTAAGTGGTGAACAGGACATAGAATTTATTTACAGGGCATTATACAGCATAGCCGCTACTAATTACCATCTACAATAAACATTTTATTTGTTCTCTGTCTCCAGTTCTACTTAACAGTTTGTTTTTTTTAAATTGAAAATATTGTCCTAAAATAGTTTAAACTGAAAATGTAACTTTCATAGTACAAACCATATGATTTATTAGTTTTTAAAGCAAATATACAATTAGGATTTGCATCAGCTCTGCAGAAATATGTAGTCTGATACCATTTAGTTGCACTTTGAACATCAGATAGAAATGATACACGCTGGCAACATAGTCTTACAATCATCCTGAATTTATATCAAAATTTATTTTCACATTTATTATATATAGAAGTGACAAAAGGAAGGAATCGAAATTTATAGGTTTAGATTAAGAATGATTATCCTTTTTTCATCTTTCTTCTACAAGAAAATCACCTCCCCAATAAGAACATACTGCTTTCCTTGCTTTGAAGAGATATTTCACACCAACAGCTACGTAAAATATTCCCCAAAGTAGCAACTAACTGGACCTGTTAATTTTTGTTGAGGTGACAGTTAAATTTCCCTAAAGAATAGTGAACCTCCTCATCCATGAGAAGAGACTCCGAGCTTCTGTTTAAGGTATGAACCTGAACACTTTAACAAGTTTTGTATGCCACTGCCTATTTAAAGGACGTCACCTTTTCCTTTGCTACGAAGGGCTCATATACACTGCCTGACAGATTTTAGGATTTACTGTTATTTAATCTACCCAGCATGTATCATCTCCCTTCAGTTATATGGCATTACAAAGAAAATAAATTTTTCTACTTCTTTAGGCCTCAGCTCAGCAAAACATTTCAGTATATCCCTAACTCCAGAAGAATTCTAGTTATACGCAGTGGGACTTAGACAAGTAACTCAAGTTAAGGACATAGTTAAGTGTTTCCGGGATAGACATAGAATTGGATCTCAACAAGCTCTTGTCATTTTGGTTCAATGCATTTAAGGCAATTTATTTGTCTTCTTTTTCTATGTTCCCAGCATAATTTTAATATTATTACTTATTTGTGTTTTCTCTGGGAATGGAATTTTCTTTGAATCTTTTAGGCATGTGCAGAACGCAGCTTCCCCCTTTTTTCTGTATTTTAATTGATTCCTCTAACTGGAGGAATCCACACTTTGCAACTGCTTTATAAAATTTTGGTTTTGAATAAGAAAATTATATCTGGCTAACAGAGACAGAAGCATTCTCAGGAACAAGATAAACCACTAAGAACTCCACCCAATCAAGTAAAGACACTACTCACTCTGGAGACATAAGTTGTGTTTGGCCACATCTACAGTTTCAATTGTGTTGAAAAATCTCATCTGTGTTTTCCTGTGAAGTAATATTGGTTCTAGATTTATTACAAAACTCTGTTCTTTCTCTTAAGTTAATAGGGATTTCATCTGGTTTTGCTGTTATTGAAATGTCTGGATTTCTTTTTTCTTCATAAAGTTAAACTAAATTAATATCATGGATTAGAAATAAATGCTATTCAAGCTTGCAATAGGGCTTATGCTGTTGCTTGTGGGACACAAGAATGTTTTTCTTCCTTGCAGCTTCTAGAATTTTTGATTGTTTACTTTTCCCTGAATTTGGACCTTCCTCTGAATGTTACAGAAATATAACATTTTATAAACATGTCTAAAAATAATCTTCTGTAAATATCAACAAATATCTTGGATAGTCTAATAGTTAAAGACTTCTCAAAATAATAGCAGGATGTATCATGCATTTCCTAGACTAACATAAAAGACTTGGTCCTTCCTAAACTCTGATCTATAATCCAGGATACATGCAATCTACTTCCTATCATTTACTAGGTTAGATAATGACACAGAGTCAATATGTGAAATTACTTACACACCTTACATACACAAAAGTATTAAGTGTATGGACGTATCAGGTGATATCCTTCAAAGATAGCCTGTGGCGGTGAATTTCCCAACTATTTATTTCTTCAAACTAAAATAGAATTTATTCTTTTGCTAAAATACTCAATACATTATAAGTGTATTTAAGGGACATAGGATTGCTAAGAGGACATTGGCTAGGAAATGAAAAGCTACTTAGAGATGAATTCCAGAATAGTCTCAATGACACAGACATTACACTATTTGGAAGACTATTTCCAGAAATGAGATTAACAAAAAAATATTAAAGCCGTATAATTGTTAGAGTCTCATCTGTTTATTTTGTAAACATTGTGTTCCTTAAAAGCTTCTGTGCCCAATGAATGTTTTACATGCCTTTTCTCTTAATGCAGAGTAAGGTTAAGACCAGAGATTATCATTTCATGGATGATTTTCAGATCTATGTTATACATGTAAGACAACGTATCCTGATTATTAACACTGATGAACATTTTCATACTATTTGGCAGTCAGTGTGTGAAAGGTTATCTATATGACCTATTAGGCCCTAAATTCTAATTCACACAGCATATATTTATATGTGGGTGTTTATATGTGTGTTCATATTCCTATTTATTTGTGTATCAATAGTTTATTTGAATTAAGAAACATCATTCTTTCACTAGAATATATATACACACATATATACAAGTAAGATTTCTACACTTATATATAACAGTTCAAAAATATTCTTAATGTAGGGTTTTCTAGTTAAATTTTACAATGACAACTTTCTGCTGACAGTCAAGCATTAAAACTTCTGATCCAAAACTGCATCAAGGCTAGCTTTAAATGTTGAAACTTTTAAGTTCAGTCAAACATTGATGAAGCACAAAAACAGAAGACTTGTCACTCAAGAATTCCAGTCGTATGCAATAAATAAACTTTTAGAGCACTTTGGGAGTTACCAAAAAGATCATCCATTCCACAATTATAGTTCACTGTAGCAACTTTTTATTGAATTTCTTCCGCACCTAAATAGTACAAGACTTTAGACTTCTAAGAGTAGAAAATGATTGAGCTGTCATAGAATATAGGTAAAACTACAGATTCATATTGCAAAGTAACAGATGAAACATAATTCTGTCAGTGGAATTCCTTCATGTTTTGCTGAAGTTTCTGTTTGGTTTTTTTCAATATATGTAACTTGTATGGTCTTTTCCAAGTGTTTACATACGTACTGTCATATGTGAGAGCAAAGTGACCTTTTATAAGCTGCATAATACTTGAAACTCCAAACAATATACTATAAACATAATGAAACCTCCATAACGTAAAACATAATATAAATGTAATCGTATATGAAATTCTGGTAGTCAGATAAAGTCATCTACCTGGACTTCTGTAAGGTCTTTGATACAGTCCTTCACAATATTTTTTCTGCTATATTGGAGAGATATGGGTTTGATGGATGGACTATTTGATGCATAAGGAATTGGGGATGTGGTCACATCCAAAGAGTTGAAGACACTGGCTCGTTGTCCAACTGGAAAAGAGTAATGAGTGGTGTCCTTCGGGCGTCTGTATATGGACTGGAAGTGTATAATATCTACATTAGCAACATAGACAGTGGGATTTGCAGGTGACACCAAGCTGAGTGGTGCAGCTGATATGGTAGAGGAAAGGGATGCTATCCAGAGGACCTTTACAAGTGAGAAGCGAGCCCATGTGAACCTCATGAAGTTCAACAGGACCAAGTGCAAGGTTCTGCACCTAGTCTGGGGCAATCCTCAGTATCAATACAGGCTGGGTGACAAATGGATTGAGAGCAGCCCTGTGGAGAATGGCTTGGGAATATTGGTAGATGAAATTTGGATATGAGCTGACAATGTACAGTTGCAGACCGGAAAGCCAGTCGTATCCTGGACAGCTGTCTTGATCTGTTACTGATCTGAGAAGGTTTGAAATGATCCCAAGGGTGAAATTAAGACACAAATGAAGTCAAAGGTCACAATCAAACATTATAGTTTATTATAACCTATGCAAAAGAGACAAGAGGAACAGGAAAGGAAAGAAGGAGAGAGAAAGAGAGAGAAAGAGAAAGAGTGAAAGAGGGAGAGAAAGTATAGCTACCACCATGGATCCAGCGGCGTCCTGCGGTCCTGCTTCGATGTTCGGTGGGGTAGCACTTCCTACTCAATGTTGATTGTTTCTCCTGTTTTATAGCGTCTTAACCATCCCTTCCACCTGGTGATGATACACATGTGTCGTCCGGGAGGTCTTCGGGGGTCTCCAGGCCCCTCTGTCCAGATCCCTGGTGCCTTGATGCTTAACGGAAGGGATTAGGTTATCTCTTGCATAAACAGAAGATGGCCTCTCCAGTCTCTTCGGTAGCTCCATACCAGATGCCAGCACGACCATAAAACTCCAGCCTGGTTTATGGTCTCATGTTTCAGCAAGGTTGAGACGGTCAACCAAGAGAGTCTTTTACAGTCTCTTACATCTGCATAACCAGAAGCACGACCAGCAGGTTGCAGGAGGTGATTATGCCTCTCTACTTCCCTCTGGTGAGATCCCACCTGGATTACTGCATCCAGCTCTAAAAAGTCATAGACCTGTTAGAAAGGGTTCAGTAGGGGGCCACAAAAATGATCAGAGAGCTGGAACACCTCTCCTATGAAGAATGACTGAGAGATTTGGAGTTATCTAGAGTGGAGATGAGAATGCTCTGGGGAGATCCTTATTACAATCTTTCAATATATAAAGGGAACTTACAGGAAAGATGGAACAAGATTTTTTTACAAGGGCTTGTAGTGACAGGACAAGACATAATGGTTTTAAACTAAAAGAGTGTAGATTTAGATTGGACATAAGGAAGATATTTTTATGATGAGCATGATGAGATATTGGCACAGGTTGCCCAGTGAAGCTGTGGATGCCCCATCCCTGCAAGTGTTCAAGGTGAAGGCAGATAGAGCTTTGAGCAACCTGATCCAGTGAAAAATGTCTCTGCTGATGGCAAGGGGTATTGGACTAGGTGATTTTTTGGGGGGTTGGACTAGATGCATTCTTCATTCCCACCTGGAGTATTGTGTCCATTTCTGGAATCCCCAACATAAGAAGGAGATGGAACTGTTCTAACGGGTCCAGAAGAGGGCTATGAATATGATAAGAGGGCTGGAACACCTCTGCTATGAGGACAGGCTGAGAGAGTTCAGGTTGTTCAACCTGGAGAAGAGAAGGCTCCAGGTAGACTTTATAGCAGCCTTCCAGTACCTGAAGGGGGCCTACATGAAAGCTGTGGAGGGACATTTTACAAGAGCATGTTGTGATAGTGGCTTTATATTGGAAGTGGCATGATTTAGATTTGACATTAGGAAGAAATTCTTCACAATGAGCATAGTGAGACACTGGAACAGGTTGTTGAGGGAAGTTGTGGATGACCCCTCCCTGGAAGTGTTCAGGGCCAGGTTAGATAGGGTCTTGAGAAGCCTAGTCTGGTGGGAGATATCTCTGCCCATGGCAGGGCAGGGTGGAACTAGATGATCTTTACAGTCCCTTCTACTCCAAACCATTCTGATTTCATGATTCTATGACCTTTAAAGGTCCCTTCCAACCCAAACCATTCTATGGTTCTATGATTCTAATACCCAGTTTGGATCTATGGCTTTCCATTACAAATATTGACATCATTTCAGGAGTCGGTGATGATTCCTTTTACCCCAAACAATGAAGCAGGGCTAAACAACTCTGTCCATCATTCCTACAAGGTACTATAATTTACAATTAACACATTTTCAGAATGTGGCAATTCATTCTTCATCAGAGCTCTTACATGGTATCTTAATGTCAAACATGCATCAAAATTATGCTCTGCTCTGTTTCACATCAGCTCCTCTCTTTAACACTCTTTTTCTCCACAAATTGGCTCACAAGGGAAATTACTAGCGTCCTGTTACTAATAATGTTGTATTTAAAACACAACTCCTACAATTAATCTTCAAGAAATTATTTTCCATTGTAAAATACTACCAGGATAGTTATGCCGTATCTGGTGAAAATGGATTTGACAGATCTGATTACCTGAAAATCTTACTGTCTTGTAGGAAGGATAGTTCAAGAAAGTGAGAATTCTAGCCTAGGCTTAATCAATTGTTGGTTTTTTTTTTCCTAGCCAAGATGAACAATTCTCTGTCTCTAACATCTGTTCTCCAGGGTCCAATATTCTCTCCTCTGTGCGTGTTTGATAAATTTGATTTGATCTGCATTTCTGATGTGCAGTAAACTATGTTGCAACTTCTTAAAGTGATACTTTTCACTTTGGGTGAGGTTTTAAAAACTCTGACATGTTCATTCCATAAATTAAATATTACTTTAAAAATTTCTGTAAGTATTTATCACCCTCTCATTGATGTAAACAAGGTTTGGTTTGATAACAACATTTGTATAAAGTCTGAAATAGCACTTGGTAATAGTTCGACTAGTGCACTGACCATCTCAACTAATTTGCCTTTTCCCTGTCCTGATAATACTAATACTAATTTGCCTTTTTTTTTCCTGTGAAAAACTTCCGCTAAACATAGCCTATATTTCCTCTCTGGATAGACTTTCAGAAATAATAATTAATATACACATCATTGCGTTCGTGAATTGACCTTGTTTATTTTTGTTTAATATTCAAGAGATTATAGCTGCATCATTTAGTATTTTCCTTTATTCCATCTGCAAATACTGGAAAATAGTTTGAGGAAATTAGATTCTGTATTTTTGAGTGGAGGAAGTCAATTGTAAAGGTCTTTAAAAATAGTAATGAGTGATTCATGGTCAGTTTCAGATTCCGTTTTCCTCCTGTAAGTGTAAAGAAATATAAACCTGGCTTTTCTGTTAAAATCACTCTGCCAGAATTTTGCCTTTGCAGCAAAGAAGGCTACCTAAAATGTGAAGCCAGGCTCTTTGCAGTGGTGCCCAGTGACAGGACCAGAGACAACAGATACAAACTTAAACACAGGAGGTTCCCTCTGAACATCAGGAAAAATTTTCTCACTGCAAGGGTGACCAAGCACTGGCACATGTTGCCATGGGAAGCTGTCGAGTCCCCCTCCTTGGAACTATTCAGAATCAGCCTGGACATGGTCCTGGGCAACCAGCTCTAGGTGGCCTTGCTTGAGCAGGAAGGTTGAACCAGGTGACCTCCATAAATACCTACAACTGAAATAATTCTGTGCAATTCTGTCAATGTCTCATTGCATATATTCTGTCCTACTGTGTCTCCAAGGAGCAAAATCACTTCTGCACAGATGTTAGCACTGTTCTCAAAGCTGTTCTCAAATTCTTTCCAGTGAAGATGTTATATGGAGTAAAAGTTACCAGTCCTCTAATTCCATAATGTGAATGTAATGGCAAAAGAAATTTGAGGACTTAGTTATTTGCCTTTTGAGAAGTTTTAGAAATTTTTCTCCACAACATCAGAACAAAGTTATATTCTTCTATTTCAGTTGGGGCTACTGAATACAGACCAATAAGCAGTCTGATGTTACAAATGTGTACAAAATACGCTCTCTTTTTGTAGCAATTATGGTCGTTACTAACATAGCAAATACAGGGGTTTTTTTAATTTTTGGCTTTCAACCGATTATTAAAAATGTTCTTTTTAGAAGTGAAAAAAGCTCATTTTCTTAAGATAGTCGGCTAATTTGGGGGATTTTGTAAAATATAAAATCTATCTTCCCTTTCCTATTTTTGACCAACTAATTTATGCCTCCTGTTGTTTCTTCAACTTGATATAAGTTTATTTAGCGTATACTTTCACCATGGTAGAAACTTTCCTTACCATATTGGCAAGAATTACTCCAACCCTTAGAAAACATTTTTGTTTCCTTTCTCAACAATTTTGATTCCTTTTTCCTCAAAAGACCACTCAGAATTAGGAGACTGTGCATAAGACAATGCAGTTTTAAACTGCTTTTTTTCCCAAGTTATGTCAACAAGCATTTAACATAGTCCTTGACTGATTTTAGTTTTCCCTATTTTAGGCAGATAATCATGATGAAATTAGGAGATAACTTGCCCAAGGTTGTTTCTATTTCTATTGCAGAGAGATGTGTATTCTGAAAGGAAAGTCAGAAACCAGGATGTAAATGCCCTCTAAAAACATTTCCATCTCCTCAGCAACTACACAGAATGCTCTGGGCAGCTGTATATCTAAATTAAGTGCCTCAGTAGAGTGTCTAACATTGACTTAGATGAGTCCAGACATGCTCTGTCTTTGGACAGAGATTCGCTGACTAGTCAGATCTATGTGTTACTTGTTTATCTTCAAGACCTTGTCCTTTTTTTAATTTTTTTTTTAAATTGTTCAATATTAATACTAATACATGTAATATTACTTCTGTTTGTGCACCAACATTGCTGAAAATTAAGCTGTGACCCATTTTCTTTTAGGCCAACAGGTCATTCATCATCTTCAGCAATTTTATCCCATTAAAATTCCTGTGGACTGTGATGGTATTGTCACTGACTTTAGTTGTGTAGTATATTTCACTTGCAAGGTTTAATTATTAGAAAGCCGTTCACTATTTCCTCCAAGCTCAAAATACTGTTGCCTTCTTTGTGACTCTAGACTTTGGCTTTTAAGACTCCTTCCTTCTATAATTTAAAGTATCATGAATATGGGATCAGAGTAGTGTCCATCTTCAGTCTCCTTCTGTCTAAACTAGGTTTACAGGACCTGGATAGTAGCTGGAAATGGGTGACATGGTGGATGCTGTTTTCAAGCTGAGAAAGCTGCACCTGGAACGAGGATCTAACTTTGGTTTTCCGTTGATTGGTGAGTGAGGCAGCCCAGGATCCCCTCCTCTTCTGTTCCTATTCTCACAGTTGCTTGTCTGCTGCCCTCAGTTCTTTGTCTTCTGGCTGGGATACAATGTTTAACTGGTTCCCTGTTTATTTATTAATTACAATTGGCCTTTCACTCTCATAAGCCAGAATTACAACCTTTTAGCTAAAGAAAGACAGTGAGTCATGTAAAAAACCATATAGTCGTGAATGGCTCACAAATCACGTAAAACTAGTGTTTTTACTGAGGGAAACAAAATGTCAGCAAAAATATACAGTGGGAACAACTGCAAAACTTTCTCACTGTTTGATTGATTTGAAATGCCTTTTTGAGCTAATGGACAAGGTCTGTGTCCCTCACAAAGAAAAGTGATTATTCCCCCACAGGTGAGACTGTACCTCAAATACTGTGTTCAGTTTTGGGCTCCTCACTACAAGAAAGATATTCATGTGCTGGAGCATGTCCAAAGAAGAGTAAAAAAGCTGGTGAAGGGTCTAGTGAACAAGTCTTGTGAGGAGTGTCTGGGGAATTGGGGTTGTTTAGTCTGCAGAAAAGGAGGCTGAGGGGAGGCCTACCTGAAAAGAGGTGGCAGCGACATGGGTGTAGGCCTCTTCTCCAAAGTAACAAGCAATGAGACAAGAGGAAATGGACTCAAGTTCCACCCAGGGAGATATAGACTGGATATTAGGAAAAAAACCTTCACCAAAAGACTTATCAAGCATTGGAAATGGCTGCATAGGGAACTGGTTGAGTCACCGTTCTTGGAGGCATTTAAAAGATGTGTAGATGTGGTGCTTGGACACATGGTTTAATGGTGGCTTGGCAGTGCTAAGTTAAGGGTTGGACTCAATAACCTTAAAGGTCCATCCTCAATGATTCTATGATACTACAAGCAGCACAAATAGTATTTTTTATATCGTTATCGATTACTGAAAATCATAATCTCTGCTTTTGCAAAACTCAGACTAAAAAACTGAAATATATTTGGCGTATAAAAGGTAAAAACAACTTCGAAAATATTCTAATAAGAATCTAATGAACACTTTGAGTAAAGCAAAAGAGAGCATGGTTTCAAATTCTGAAATAAATGCATTTCAGGAAGATGTAAGAGATAATATAAAATAATGACTTAGTGTGATGCCATCAGCACACAGCTAGAAGGTAAAAAGGATATAAAACTTGTGTACTGATAGGCTTATCAACTGGAAATTTTCTACTCTTCTTCTTTGAGAAGAAGAAGAACTCATCAGGAGAGCAAAATTACAAAAGGACTCTAAAGAACTGAATTTCTACAATAAAAAACAAGTAGTTCTTCATGAAACTTGAAACACAAATCAGTAGCAACATAGTCGAAAAATATGGGAGAGTTCAAAATAAGTCAGGGGACAAATTGCTCTGAGGTACAGAAATTCCACAGGGAAACAGAAGGACCATTTGTTCCAGTAAATTGATGTAGCATCCTCTACTCCAGAAAAATCACAACCACTTAAAAATAGATCAAGGACACAGCTGAATTCTAGTAAAACTAGAGACTAAGAAGAATCAAGTCAATGAAATATAATGCTTATACTTCATGCAAAGACACTGATTTTATGTAAGTTATGGTGCATGGTTGGTAAAGACAGTATCATTACAACTGAGGAGAGTTAAGATGGATTGTCAAATGTGAATTAAAACTTCAAGATCATGTGGCTGCTTGCATGTCAAGCAAGGAGTAGCAACTGCAATCAGAACTAAGTTGGAATCATTATAGGTTAAATAATGTCAAATTGTGGATGTAAATCTATGAGTTTATCATGCCCTCAATAGATTTGTCAGAGCCATATGCAGAACAATGGCTAAAAACTGTCAAACATCATACATTTATAAAAGGACCCTTGATTTTCATCCTCAAAATTTTTTTTTTGAAAATATGAGCATATTAATATATTTTATAAGTATCTGCGTTGGTTAAACAGGAACAGGGTGACACAACTCTTCAGGATAACTTTCAACTTCAGAAAATTTGAATTTAATGAATTAGTAAAACCTATTAGGAAGTAATTTTACATTAACAGGAATGTAAGACAAGGAGAACCCTGCCATAATAATGTGCTTTTCTGCCTTGTGTAAGACAGTGTCCTAAAATCTGATGGATTATGCTCATTACTATTGTAATGTGCAGAGCAATTATAAACTCTGTTGTTTCATTTGTATTTTTTAAACACAGCTATTTTATTTGTGTGTATTGGGAGAGCAGATGTTTACTTTGGTATTTAAAAGACAGTAGGATTATTGATGCTGCCAGTAGAAACTAGGAAAAGTAAGAAACTGAGCTTTTGTATTTGATTGAAATATCACTTGTAGATTTTATTTTTTATTTAGATTTTTTGGTTGTAGTTGTTTTTAAAGAAGAGAAAAAACAATGGATCATTTTCCAAAAGCTGCTGTAAGCAATGAATAAACAAATGTTTATTCCCAGAGCATATTTAACTTTATTATATTATCTAAGTCTGTATGGGTTGGGAAAGGGAAGAAGGTACCTCAGCTGAGATTGCGGGAAGCTGAGCTGGAGCAGGTTATGGTGTGTACCCTCATCAAGTTTGCAGGGAGCATCAAAGTGGGAAAATTAGTTAATAATCTCTCCCATTTGGAAAGGTGTAGGAGGCTGTGCAAATGGATGAAGAGGAACTTCCTAAAATGCAGCAAGTATAAATAGCAAATCTTTGGAGGGAACTGGTTGACAAGGCTATGATTGCTGGTTGGGAATGGGATAGGCATTGGTCAGAGGGTGGTGAGTAATTGCACTGTGCATCACTCATTTTGTGCATTCTATTATTACTGTTGTTATTGTTTTCTCTTCCTTTGCTGTCCTATTGAACTGTCTTTATCTCAACCCGTGAGTTTTACTTTTTTTTTCATTCTCGTCCCCATGCTACCGGGGCAATATAATTCCCTTGTGGAATATAATTCCAGAAATAATGTTAAGGATAAAGAGATAATGTAATTAGTTCAAAATTTATCAAGAGAAAAGATGATTGTAGCCACAGATGTAGCAACTTATGTAAGATTGCATTCAAATAAGAAGGCAAACAATGGGGCAAAGAGGACTGAGCATCCAGACACCCAAAACTCCCTTCAATGATGCTTTGTGTCCTTGGTCATTCTTATTTCTAAACTGAGCGTTTATTGTTTCAGTAGTAGAATTGACTATACAAAATACTTTTAGCACTGATTTAGCATTGAGATTTTTATTTATTTTAATTACAATGTTTTAAAGCCAGGTATGTTAAGTAATCCGTAATAGATTTGCAACTGTTCTGTAATTTATCAGTACTGTTAGTTTGGTGACTGGGGTGTTGTACTGTGTGAATAAATTCCTTAAGTGTAAACAGAAGCTGACAAAAAAAAAATAGTTCAGCTTTCAGAAAGTATTTGAGATTTATTAAAAGTAAGGATAGGAAAAGGTCCTTGAATGTAGGAGGTAAAAATCCTTTCAGAAGAACATTACCAAAAGTGAAAAAAGTGTAATTGTTTAAGAGAAACAGGCCGAGATGCCTGATGTTTCTACATCACCAGATACTAAGCCCTGAGGTAAGATGGACATACATGAACAGCTTTATAGTTTCAAAATTCATAGCTCTTCTTACTGTTAAAAATCACTTTAAGAGGATTGTTTCATCTGGTCAGACTCACAGAAGCTCCAGAGCCAATCAGTTTTACTGTATAGATAATGAACGCATAGAGAATGGTACTTTTAGGCCTGGCCTAGGGTTCCAGAGTTGTGCTGGTGTTGGAACTTAGGCCTTGAACTTTATTAATATTTCTAAATGAGGAGAAAATTGTGTAACTGTGGCAAAGCTGAAACATATTTTCAGGGAGAATAATTTAAAATCCACAGCACTGTATCCATTTCAATTTATGAAAAATGCCATTCCAGTTAATATTTAGATTTTATAATAGATTAGTCCTCTAGAAATTAAAAAAATCAGAATGAAATAATAATACATAATTATTTGGTGTATTAAAGGATTCTAATTGAATGTTTCTTTTTCAATAGTTTTAGGAAGTCATATTTTATAAACTCTTAATTGATTTACCTAATTTAGCAGGCAGAATTTCTCACAGGACTCACTTTTAAAACACACAACAAGAAATATTCATGAAAAAGGGGTTATTATGCTCTATCCCTGCAGTAGTACTTAATATAAAGTAGCATTAGTTGCTTATTAATGACTATATAAATTGCATTTGAAGTTTCAGGGAAACAACACTATTCTTTTTTCTCATAATTCAGAGCTCAATAAACAAGATCAATTTACAACTTCTGTGTTTCTGACTAATGCCCCAAACGTGCCTTTGTGTTTGTGTGTCCCTGGTTAATGAATCTCTAA
The DNA here is from genome assembly GCA_033558185.1 of Dromococcyx pavoninus. Taxonomy (NCBI): domain Eukaryota; kingdom Metazoa; phylum Chordata; class Aves; order Cuculiformes; family Neomorphidae; genus Dromococcyx; species Dromococcyx pavoninus. The sequence continues at coordinate 2,492,671 of JAUMJL010000139.1, read as the reverse complement.
TAGTATAATTTTAATTTTAAACCATAACATTGCAGGTCCAAGTAGCTCTTCTAGCCTTAAGTCTGCCAGACTTCCATTCCAAATAGCTCTTTAATATAGAGTTTGCGAAACTATAAAACTGTGCTCCAGATTGAAACCTGCCATATGTTAGGAAGGAATATTTTTCACAGAATTCTAGCCAATGTGGTTTATCTATTTAATGTAAAGAACTGTAATTCAACAGTTTGAACTTTCCATTACTGTACAGAGTGTTGAACACTAAATGCAGTCTGGCAGAACTAATTTTTGCCAATATTTCTTTACAATTTGTTAATGACTGAACATGATTTTAAATACCTAGTTCCATATATGGGACAAAGTTTAAAAGAGAAATGTCTGGCACGTTGTAGTCATTAAAACTACCTTACAAGAGTAAAGGAGATAAAGCCTGTACTACATAGCGAACAGCACTTAGGAACAGAGAAACAAGAAGGACTGTCTAGTTTAGAAATTTAACTTTCAGACATTGTAAGAAAACCAGGATATAAATGTTTAGACCAGAAAATTCTACAGAATATAGAACTCTGTGTCTTTGGTAGCTCCTTAATCTCTTTCTTCTACATCTGCAATATTAAACCTCTGGTTCAAAAGACCGATACTAGAATGAGAAAGATAAAAAGCATAACCAAAATCCTAGGTCTTTGAATAGATGCTGTTGTGTACAACCTTCTGATGACCCTAGAGTGGTGCAAGCCTTGGACTTGAATGTCTTCCAAGCACTGGGGAAGTGGTCTTCAGGTTGGTCTCCTCATTCAAACTAATGGAAAAAAATTACTAACTTCCTCTATGGCCTCTGACAGAAAACAGTCAAGTGTGCAATGCAGTATGTATGTTTAGGGTTTGGGGTTTTTTGTTTGTTTTCTTTTCTTTTCTGTTTGTTTTGGGGTTTTTGTTTTGTTTTCTTTTTTGTTGTTTGTTTTGTTTTCTTGTAACTCTCGGACAGTTAATCAAATAAATATATGGATATTATCTCAAAATATATATGAATCTGTGTGTGCATTTTGTAAGGCAAAGCAAGCTCAATTATTTTAGAAAATGTGTTTAAAAATATTAATCAAAATCTAATGCAGGTCAAAATGGTTCACTGACATTTTTGTTTAGGTAATGTTAATTGCAAGTACATTTCACTTAAATTTTCTTTGACACGTAGAAGTATGACATTTAGACATCTTTTTTTTTATTTGGTTAACAATGTTTTATTGAACTGCATATTCAGATTCCTTTTACAGAATTCCATTGAATCAATACGAGTTTTTACAATCCCCCCTTTTTAAAATATATCATACTACCTAGAGCCTAGCCCATTCCCAGTCTTTTTTTTGTTAAATTACTATTACTGTACTTTTTACCTTTCTATTCCCTGTTATCTTTTTCCTTACATGCCTATTTTGGTCTTTTTCTTCTCCTGTTCAAAGTGTATAGCAATATAAAAATGAGAACTTGCCTTTAATTTGCACATTGTGGCACAACATAACGTTTGCAAAGGCACCGCACCATCCAGACACTTGACACTGCCATGCCTGATATCTGGGTAGCTGTCACTTGGTAGAGATTCCATAGTGGTAAGTAAAGTGTCTATGTTTTTAGCTTTGGTGGAAGAGTGCAGAAAATCTAAAGATGTGTTCTTTTCTTTACAGTAGGACATCAGCTTTGATTTAAGTGCCTGTTAAAGTTAAAATTCGAATCCTGAATTTAATTTTTAGTGTTGTAGTTTGAGCTAGATTAGAGTCAGTTTTCTGACTCTAACTAAGTCTTGTCTAAGTAACGGCATTTCCTGAAATTTAATTGCATATTTTTCAGACAGTGCTCTCTCTAGAAGTGATAACATGGGACATTGGTAAGCAGAAGACCATTTCTTATACTTATTCCTATAGTAACCAAGGCCATCCTCAAGCTGTCAAAAATAAGGTAGCACCTGCCGGGAGGGGCAGACAGGACTAGTGACCCCAAAATGACCAAGAGTATTCCTTCCCATATATATCAGAGTTGGTATAAAACTGAGAGATCATGAGGGTCTCCCTGTCTTCTTCGATTGTCGACCTCCAGTGAGGACCTCATCTGTCTGCCCCTGATCCCAGATCTGTGCATTCCTGACTCCATCTCCTGAGCCCAGCTCCCTCCTAGTGGAGGATCCATTCCCTCATGTCTGCTCTACAGCAGTTCTGGTGACATACAGTCATTGAGGGGTGGGGGATGGGTGTGCAATTTCATATATTTGTATATATTTTCTTATTATTTTCATCATCATCATCATTTTTGTTGTTGTTTTTATTATATAATTTAAACTGTAGTTTTAATTTCCAACCTGCAATGTTTCTTTTCCTCTCATTTTCCTTTCCCATTTTCTTGAGGGTGGGGAGAAGAGAACTGGCAGCACAACTACCTGTTTTAGCTGCTGAAATCTGCTGGGCTGGGGCTAAACTGTGACACAATTTGGGTGAGGTATGGGTCGCACTGTTTTCCTTTAGAGGACAAATAAAACTTAAAACTATGCCATGAAGCAGTCATAATTTAAGGTACAAATTCCGATTTTATGCAATCATTGTAAGAAGTGGCATGTGAAATCACCTTGGGCATTTCAGCTCTTATTCAAATAAGTAAATATTCCACTGGCGCTGCTGAAACAGAGAAAGAAAACAAGTGAAATTCTATAATTTAATTATAAGCCTGTAAGCAAGATTTATTGCAATTCCAGTTAATGTATTTAGGTTTCCTCTCTTACTTTCTTTTCTTTTCATGTTCTCCTTATCTCTTAGTCTCCATTTGCTGTACTCCTTTACCTGCGCACATTTGTGCTGATTATTCCTTTAAAGCACTTCAGAAGTTTATTTTTTCTTCCTCAAATTGGCAAACATGCCTTGCTTTGTTCTGCTTTATGAGTAGCACATGTATCCTTTGCAGTGCATCTTTAGAGTACCTAATTTCTCCTCCAACCAATATAAAACCTAACTTCTTAAATTATCTTAGTATTTTTTCATATTCTCATTCACCTTTCAATCTTATGAATCATTACTTTTTTGATCTTCAAATACATCAAGTCCAAGCGCCCTTTCCTCTCTTTGTCCCATGTTGTCCCTCACATTTCCTGATTATCCCACTATTCACTTCCCTTAGATAGGGGGTCATCTTCCTGTCTCAGCCATGGAGCTCCTTTTATACACCATTTGGCTATACTATGTGGTCTAATATTCATTTTTCCAGTTGTATCCTATTCCTACTGCATGTTACATAGTGTCTTGCTTGTTCTCACCTAGCTGCTAGGCTTTGTGATTATGCTTAACTGTAGTTCTCCTACTCTTGCTCGCTGTATCTGGCTGAGCTCATATATTTAGGATTCTTCTTACAACAATTAGTTAGCTGGTAGTCTACAGTAATCACCAGATAGCTTAGGATGAAAATACATTTTTTTCCAAAACTCATTAAGGTCTTGGCTCCTTGTCAAAAGTCTAAGACACCCCATACATATTGCTGTGTCCAAAACATCCACCCTGTCCTCACTTGCACAAGATTTTAAAGGTCTTATTGCTGATCTAATTACGAAAAGTCACTCAGTATCATGATCATAGGATCATAGAATAGAATTATTAAGTTTGCAAAAGACCTCTAAGACCATCAAGTCCTCCTGGCTTTGATCAATCTTATAGCAATGAAAAGGTCTTTAGGTTGTCATCTGGTTTAGCCCTTTATTCTAATGTGAAATGGTTAACTGACATTTCGTGCTATTCTTTGTCAACTCTGACCAATATAATTACTCTTTTGTCTATTATATATCCCTCTGTTGCATGTTGCTTGTAATTTGTTTGTAAGATCATGAGTTTGTGGGTTTCTCCTTTACTTTTGTGTATGTATAACTCCTTAACAAAGGTGCATTCTCCATGGTATATCTAATCCACAACTGGAAATTCTAAGGTGTTGCGAACAAGACAACCATTGGACATTTAACATACTGAACATTTTCTGAGAAGCAGTTTTTTTCACACTGCTCTTTTTTTCATGTTTATTCTTCCTTAAAGTTTTTATTGAGATCAGCTCAATATATTTCCGTAGCAAACATCCCCCAGATAAAATTACAAATCATCTCTCTCACAGGTTTACTTGCATGTGAAAAGGTGGAATTTACATTTTCAATATGAATTTTATTTATATTGCTTTTTTTAAAAAAAAATCTTTGTCAAAAGAAGGAAAACATGAAAAGACAAAACACTTTTGAACATCTACATCCGTGAAAACATCTTTCATTTATAGCACCTCATTAGACAAAGTTCAACAGTTTATTTATAATTTCTTTTACTATTACAATGGACTGTGTAACGCTTCTTTCTCTTCCCTTAAAGTAGTTTGACTTCTCTCTGTAACTTTAGGAAGGAAATCATAACATTTCAGATAATTTCTCTTGGTAGAAGAATTCTAAGTAGAAGTGCTTTTTTTTGAGATTTTCCCCATTGGGAGTTTCTATACTTGTACCTATGTTTGAAAGCATGAAGAAACAGTTTAGGTTTCAAACCTGTTTCTTTGGTTTCCATGCTCTTTAACTTCCACTATTTAAGCTCTAAATGTCAAAAGAAATGATATGAACTAAAGTAGACAGCAAGTGCATTGAGAAAATAAAAAGAAATACACAGGTAGATATAGAAGTTAATCCTGAGAAATTCTGTAACAAACGGTTGTAATGAATTTAGCTCTTTACAGAGTAGTGTTATAAAATACTGTTGATAGAATATACACTTTTATTACCTGTATTTTTATCAGAATAATCACAAAAAATAAAACCAACAAGAAAATCACTTTCTTATGGCATGATTACCCTAGATTTAATTTAAAAAAAATAATTTAGGATAGTATATAGATTTAATAGATATTCTTCCTTTGCCTCTAGAATAATTGAAACATGCAGGTTTATGTTTCTGTTGTGGGCAGCTAAATACCCCACAGTGCACACACACTCCCCTTCCTCCCAGTGGGATGGGGAAGAGGTAAAAAAGCAAGAAAATGCTGGGGTAATGATAAAGAAATTGTTTAACAAGTAAAGGATAAGTGGAAGAAGACAGAACAGAAGAAACCAAAACGAAACAAGTGACCACAAGTAAACACTCACCATGTCCCATAGTTAGATTAATGCTCAGCCAATTCCTGAGCAAAAGGTGACTAGCTTTTCCGAGAACCCATGTTTTCTCTTCTGTCTCTGAGAATGATGTTATGTGGCATGAAATATCACTTTAGTTAGATCAAATCATCTGTTCAAATCATTATCTCTTTAAATCTACTGTGTGCCTCCCTCCTGATCCGTTCACTGTGGGGGCAGAGTGAGAAACAGAGAAGACCATGATGCTATGCAAATACTGTTCAGCAAATGTAAAGTGGGTGCTATCAGTACTGTTTTGCCCAAAAATCACACAGCATCACGAGCTGCCATGAAGAAAATTAACTCTATTGTAGCCAAACTGAGTACAGTTTCCTACAATAAAAGATCAGTTTTAAGAACAATATTTGCATTTTGCAGGAAGCTAATCTGTTTTTATGTTGTTTGTATTATTTATTTCTGTGAAACAATATATAAAAAACCCCATCAATCAGAAGTTTTTATGAAGATTTTCTAAACTGCTACACGGTTTTGACAAAAATTTTTAATAGAGTATTTATTTTAAAAGAAATGATACGTTTTGTATACGTTCTGTTGCCAAAAGAAGAAATTTGGATATTATGAAAACATTTAACTTGTCAATGATGCATTCATTAGAAAATAATGAAGTTTTCTTTTCTCTTTTCCACTTTGATTTTGACAGGATGTGTAAGTACTAAGCTAATTTTGTGTTTGAGGCTGAAAAATGCACTAAACATTATAGTAGTAATGGTTATATTTCCAAATTAAACATTTTTACTACAATGTGAGCTTGGAATAATTTCAGTAACTTTTCATTTTACTAATAGAAATGGTATTATGTAAATAATTGCTGCCATTAATAAACCAGATAGACATGTATTCTATGTTTTAAAATAAATTAAATTATATTAATAAAGTTGAGTGTATTAAAGAACAGTGTTGACATAAATCAAATCACTCTAAAGCAAGTATAATTTCTGAATTATTGTACGTCACAAGTCAATAATTTAAGTGATTCTCACCTGTTTGTTACACAAAATTTTTTGGGCTGGGGCAAAAATGCAGAAGTTAATGAAAGATGTTCTTCTACTTTAATGACCTTTCACGTGAACTTTGAATTTGTAATATATGCATCATTAATTTAAATATATTTACAACTGTTCTATTTTGTGTGATTCCAACTACTCTTCTATGTTAGAGAAGTTCTAACTTGATAGTTTAAATTAGATGTTGGATCATGTTTTTTAATCTGAATTTGAAAATATTGCATGTTTATTTTTACAGTCTTGCCAATATTTTGAATTGTATAAATGAGGATGCTTCACTCATTTTCCTTACATACTGTATTTCTCTCAGAATTCCCTTTGTATGCCTATAGAAACACAGATGGATAAATGTCAGTATCTGATACTATCTACTATGACAGCATAGAACAAAAAAAATATTTCATAGATTTCTTTCCTTCATCTCACTAATTATTTACCTTTGTAAAGGAAGAAAATTTATCTGAACATCAAGGGGTCTTTGCTAAAACAGCTTTTGCTACAATTTTGCTTAGGATTGATTGATTGCAAAAAATAAATCCCAGTATAAACTTCTGTTGTACAATTTACAAAAAAAAATACACCACAGATGAAACTAAGAGCTTTACATTTCATTTAAGGAGAAAGCCACACCTCAAGGCATTTTGATCATACAGTCAGTAAGAAAAGGTTTTAGTAAGGGAAGATTAGTTTGCTAGTATGACAGATAACAGAATTCAAGTTTCTGAGAGGATTTTTAGCATTCAGAATAAGGTCAAATCAAATCTACTACAAAATGCTCAGAAATAATTAAAAGAGAATATTCATGTATCAATATCATTCTAGCTTTCATTAATATGGATGACTCAAAGGTCAACACTGACACCTGAAGATACGGATATAACGTTGTTATGAATGCTAAGACCCAGTGCTAAAAGAAGTTTTCTTATAATTCAAGTAAAATATTTCATCCCAAATCAGAGATGTCAGATTCTGGAACAGTCACACTGTAGGGAAAAATACATTTTATTGTCTTACTATGAAATGTGATGAATGCATAAACCAAAACCTATTCTGTGATTATTTTTGCCAGCAAGACATTGCGTTCAGTTGCCCTGCTTCATATTCCTTTAGTTTTAAATGCTGAAGACAGTAGAAGTTCTTACAAATTTCTATGACTTTCTATCAAGTCCTGGGTTTGTGTTGGTTTGTGGTTTCTTTTTGGTGGCTAAAAGTACTGAGAAATAGACAGGTGCAAATCTGAATTAATCCCAGGTAAAGATGATTAGAACCATCGATTTACAAGAAAATCTTTAGGTTTCCAAGTAGTCTATTTTCTTCACCTTCTGTAGATCTCAGAATGATAACATTCCATGTATTATAATCTGAAGTAACTCCTTGTTTCTGGAATAGAATGACTTTTGGAAATTCTTTGACAGACCTAATAACAAATTGGTGTTTGGGACACTGACATTACTAGATTTTTTTTTATGATCATCAATTTCTTTGCATAATAGTCTTAAGGATAAAAATAAGAAAGATTGCTAAACTTTGAATTTTTGAAAAGATATTATATTGGACAACAGGTGGTGTGACAATTATGGCTCTAATTCTCTGTAGAATTTCCTTGGCCAATGGACACTATCAAAATTCCAACTCTGTTCAGCTCATTTTTACCAGGTCCTTGAAATGTTTGAAATCAGTGTCTTCTGTGATACCACCTTCAATTAGCCTGATTTCATTTATAATGCAGGGTAATAGTGATACATTGTCAGGTCTTTCCTAAATATCTGTTGTGACTTCTTTCTTGAGCCTTTGGAACTTTCACTATTCAAGTAAAGATTTTAGATGATGACCTGCACAATTAATTTCAATAATAGTATTTTGCTAGATCAGAGAATCTTGAAATTGGAAGATACACTCATCATTTGCAAATGGAAAGAAAAGAAGACAATTTCTCTTTTGTTCTCTGCTTTTTGAGATAGTGCAGTTTTATGATTCATGGTTAATATGTCTGTATTGTAGTTAATAAGGAGCCTGACATTCAAACTAATTTTAAGTAAGGCATGATTTGCCTTTAGTAACTCAGTTTAGTTTCTTTGAGGTGGGGGAGGGGATTAGTAACTTTGTAAAATCCTGATATTTACCCTTTGGAAGTATTTCTATATATGTCTGCCAAGGAGGAGTATGGATAAATGATGATTGTATAGGAAAAGTTTTATAAAAAGGGAATGAAACATCTTCAGTTTTGTATCAAATATAATGAAGCTCTTTTCCTGACTGCAAGGCACCCGTCCTTGAAGTCCTGGTAGGCACCAAGTTGGACATGAATCAACAATGTGCCCAGAGGAGTTATGCAGTCTCAATCTTTGTAGAACCTCCAAATCTCTCTGATTTTCAAACTGTCATTTCTTATTGCATTTGTTTGGGGTTTTTTTTAGACACCATGAAAAGACCTAAGATTAAAAACAAACCTCAAACCAAACCAGCAAAACTTTATGTGCCTAATAAATGTGGGTGCCTTTTCATCTCACTTGCATTTTGTTTCTGCTTGTGTATAGAATATGCCATCGAAAGAAACAATGGAAACCAGAGGATTTCTGCATATTCAGCAAATGGACTTTAGGTAGTTATACGTTTTCAGGAGGGCCTCATTACAGAAGAAGTCCACTTCTTCTTTAGCTCCAGCATAGAAATATTTACAGCTTGTTCCTCAGATCTTCAAGTCTGTATTGTAACAGTAATCAAATAAATCTTTTAATTACACACGCAATTAATTGTCATTAAGTCTAACACTAAAAAATCCTTCCTTTTTAAACTTTAGTTAAACATGAAGTCTGATTTGTATTCATTAAGTTTTATAAGATAATTTAGTATTAGATTGATACATCGTCAATAACTAACTTTACAAATATGTGACATTAATCTGTAATGGCCTTTCTAGGTAAAAATGCTCTTCTGTATGTTAACACCCTCTGTGGATAAGGAACAATAGGTTTGCTACTATATTCTTTTGTCTTTTATCTCATTTTCCTGCTCTGTTTCTCTTCGGAAATTTATATGATCCTACAAGGTAGAGCTGGAAGTTTCTCATTATCGTTTAAATCACGTAATGTTTCTGAAAGTTGTAAAATGCCAACAGGGCTTTCAAAATATTACAAAAATTTTAGTCATGCGCTCTCCTGATGAAACTTTAAAAAGTACAGAAGGAAGGAACCAAGAAATGACTGAGTTGATTGCTATTTTTTAATTTTCATCTGTTGTTAGAGACTACCACGATGGCTTTGCAGCGCAATGGCAGTAATGTCTTTTCATTATGTCTCACATAAAAGTATCTACATTGCATAAAAGTATTGTGCTAAAAAAATGAATGTATTAGAATCATCTTCCACATTGAACTGTGTTGCCTGTTTATACAGTGAAAAAGACAAAAGACATTAAGGACATATGTTCCTTGGCTATTTCTTTTTTCTTTCATAAGCATATACATTTGATCTGTACCTTTTTCCATCTGATCATATTGAAAGGACATTTCTGAAAGCCACTCTGCCAAATGACACTGACAATCTTATCCCAGGTTTCATTAACTTTTATACCTTGTTTTTTATGATAACCTTCTCCTTCAGGTATATTTTCAATACCCATCACTTCCTTAGGATGTGCAATACATCCAACACAATAACTCACAAGCACGTAATATGCTGTGTTCATTGTTATAGTGCTTGGTGAAGTGCTTTTTTCAAATGTCTTACATATCACAGCATTATAAAAATGTTTCTTTACCGTAATTTAATTCAGTTCTTTTTAAACCCACACTCATTTCTGACTCTGGTTTATGTCATTATGTCTGTTGTCATGCCTCTTGTTCTCTATCCTAACATGAATGTTCAGCTCTTCTAATGGCTTTTTCCTACATCAGAAATTTGGATAAAAGGGTTTTTTTTATTATCTTTAAGCAGCAGTTGCAATAATAGGCCTTGCAATAATTAGATTATTTAGGTATTTCAGTAGTAAAAAAATGTAGATATATACCAAGTTATGTGACATAAAAGAACCTAAAGGAGATTCCAGAACCTAAGATAATTTCAGGAAACAATAAGTGATTATAATTGTTCAATCACAGTTAAGCATAGTCTAGAACAAAGGCAATAAAATTTGTCCTCGTTAATGGGACAGGATGACTACCAGCCTGAAAAATCAGCTTATCAGTAAGATAGTTGGCATCCATTTCAACTTCTTTTTTCATAAGGATAGACAAACTGAAATTCTGAAATTACCTGCTCACCACATTCTGCAAACTTTTGTACATAGCACTAAATGTATAAAAAGATGCAAGTAGAATGTGGGTTTGCACATAGATTTTTAAGAGGCTATTCTGCAACAGCTGAATCAGATGTAAGGAATCTGTTTTGGTTTTGTAGAGATTTGGAGATGGTTTCTTGTTTTAGGATTAGGACACTGGAATGAGCAATTTACAAATGGATCCTACTATTAAATCTTTCTCTCTGGGTTTATACAACAACATAGTCTCTTTCAAAACAGAAAGCTACTGATGCCGAGCTACTGCATGTTTTATAAGTTTAGTAATATAGATTTCAGAATATGACAAGAGTATATTATTCCAGTTTAAATAATTCCTTACAAATCAGTTATCACTAGCTGTGAGAAATGGTTTGTGAGGGTAATAGTTTGCACAATAAAGGAAAGTCAACATGCCTAAATCATTGTGCTAAGAAACAGATTAGATACCATTATTATTACTAATGTGCCTGCAGCTAAGTGACTGATAATGATTTAGATAAATGTGAGAATTCTTCCAAAAAAAAGGAATAACTGATGCTGTTGATCTAGGTGTAATGTGAACAGCATTTTATTTGACCATATGATGGATTCCTGTGGCTGTATCACTAAAACTTATTATGGACATGGCAAAAATTATACAAACCATTTTTTTTCTGAACTTTGGGCATTGTCCTCTGCCTCTACTGCAGTTAATTTTTAAACAGATACTATGTCAATAAGAATGAGAGTTAGTTGTATGAATTCATTGTCATAGTGTGCAATAGCATCAGGGTAATTGTTTTGCCTATTTTAGAGTATTCTTGGCTGATAATTTTAATAGACAGCATGAGGCACACATTATCCTAAATCATAAGAAAAATCACTGATGGTAAAAATGACAAGAAAAAAATTAATGTTTTTGTCCATGAAGAAAGGCAACAACTCACACTTAAATGGTTTTACCATACGGGCTCTTCTTTAACATATATCGAGTGCTGTCTGTATTGTTATCACCCCACATAATGGGAAATGCCAATCTCATAACCACGTACTTTATGCTCTTGTTTAGCTTTAAATTCCTGACATGTGCCTTATGTCAGACAATTATCTTCAACAATAAATTTCTCATATGTCTTCTTTTCTTTTTGCAGATACCTTAATTTCTTTTGTCGTTTCCTTGGACATTTTCCCACAGTTGTACTCTGGTTTATACTTCTTCGCCTCGTTGCTAAGGTTAATGATGCACTCCGCTCCTTCACGTCTCACCTTTTAAAAAAGAAAGGATAAAACCTGAGCGGGCACTTGCATATTTGTTCACATGACTATGAGAGTAGTTTTATCCTACCCTAAGAAAACTCGTGCTCTCATCAAATGGCTCAGAAAAAAAATAATCCAGAAGTACAAAAAACAATGCCATATTAGCAGCATCCACAGAACTTTGAACAATTTTTGGAAACCCCAGATCTTCCCTCTCCCCTTTTTTCCATAGCGATCTAGAGATGTCTATGTACTAGCACAATGAATTGAAAATGTCAGGGATATATTGGCAGCTCTGAGTAAAAGTCAGTATTTTTATAAACTGGAGATTAATTCAAAACTTTTATTTAAAAAGTGAATACTGATTAGAAAAGCTAGGTGGTATGTATTTCATTATTAATTATTATTGTATCTCTCCCATCTGTCTCTTCTTGTGACTAATGGGCTTTTATCACTGCAGATATGTTCCACTGATACATTGCCATCAGCAAAAGAAAGGAGTAAGTGAATGAATGTATGTCTTACAGCTAGAAGAGAGATAACTAAATTTATGGCCCAACTGATTTTTGTGTGTGTATATGTATGGGTAATTATATTTCAAAATAGAGAGGTAATGCCTTGTGTCTAAGTTTTACAGGTATCGTGTTATGTTTTATTTGCATATTTATTTATTACTTGCTTTATCTATTGTACATGTATTTACAACTATTTCCTAGTGTTTCTATGCCATTGGATTTTTAGTGCTTCAGTCAAAGCTTGGTTAATGCTAAAAAAAGCATTGTTGTGGTTTGAGTTAAAGTAGAATCAGTTTCTAACTTCAGTTAAGCTTCATGTAAGTAACTCCATTCACTGAAAGTTAACTGCATATTTTTCAGTGTTCTCTCTAGAAATGATAACACAGGACAGTGATACAAAGAAAGGCCATTTCTTATACTTATTCCTGTAGTAATCAAGGCCATCCTCAAGCTGATGAGAAAAGGTCACACCTGAGGGAGGGGTGGACAGGACAGGTGACCCCAAACTGTCCAACAGAGTATTCCATCCCATAAATGTCATAATCGTTATAAAACTGAGAGATCATGAGGGTCTCCCTGTCTTCTTTGATGGCTGATGTCCAGTGAGGAACTCATCTGTTTGTTTATCTGTGTGTTCCTGACTCCAGTTCCTGAGCTCAGCTCCCTCCTAGCCTCAGATCCTTTCCCTTGTGTCTGCTCTGCAGCATTTTTGGTGATGTACAGTCATTAAGGAGTGGGGTGCAATTTCATATATTTGCACATCATCATCATCATCAACACCATCATCATCATCACCACCATCAAAAAACCTGCACTTATAGTTTTCATCCTGCAAGTCTTTTCTCTCGTCTCCCTTTTCCATCCCCTGGGAGCGGGGAGTGGGTTTTGGAAAGCAACTGGGAGCCAACCTGCTGCTGAAATTGGTTGGGCCGGGACTAAACAGCGATGAACATGGTTAATGCCTTATTTTGAAATCAGTTAGTACACAAAAATACTGACAATTTGTCACTTGCACTATTATAATACTATGCCAATATTGAACATCACACTTTTTGTAAAACACAGTATCAGACACATAAATGATTTCAAAACTCTGTAAAGTTACAAGTTAATTATAATTAAAATGTAGAAAAACCTGGAATGCTTGCATGGTTTTACTGATAAAGTAATGGCAGGGGATATTTTCATTCAAGAGAACTCTGAATATTGAGTTAAAATAACTCTTGCCTCCAATAAATATCTCCTGTTTTGTCTAACTCAACAACTGCAGGCTATAACTGCAAGCCATATACACAGTTATTGAATTTCTAGTGTAGACAGACCTTGAGAACTTGCCTAACGGAAACTACCCATTTCTGTGGGATATTTGCTTATGATAAGAACATAAAAAATAAGGAATAGATTATGAGACACTGTGAATTCCAAAGCTGAGTAAGACTTAAAAGTCTGATTTCACTAGTTTAAATAAGATATATACATATACACCTCCTAAAAATTTAAAAGAGTCTGGCATATTGTGAAACTGCATCCTGGGGAACTGTGGAATAGTAACAATTTTTGGTAAAAAAGCTTTTGATTGACTGTGTTTTCCTTCTGGTGTGTGAAATTATTTTTAAATTAAATACATAATTGGTTTTAATCAGTATGAGTATGACCACAGGAATATTTTAAAAAGTGAATTAAAATGCATCAGTTTCTGGAAATAGTGTATGTTATGATTTTACTATAATAATGTACAGTATGACAATACAGGCTTTAATTCAATAGTAATGGCAGCAAATCAATGGTAATGACTAAAGAAGTAATAAGTGTTAAAGTAAATGATAGAGGAATTCCTAAGTCTCTTTTAAAAGGATTTTAAGGGATTCCTGAAACACAGCAGTATAGAAATTAAGTTACTCAAAGTAATAACTGATTTTTTACTGTCTGTTGTGCTCAGACTTTTTCTTCTCCATGCTACTCAGGACTGTGTCTAGTTGGGTTTTCAATATGTCCAGAGGTTGAGACTCCACAACCTCTCTGAAAAACTTTTCCAAAATTTGACAATACTAACAATAAAAACAATGCTCTCTTATGTTCAGATGCAATTTTCCATGTTTCTATTTTTGACCATTTTCTCTTGTTAGCAGGCACCACCAAGAGGAGACTGGGTTCATCTTCACTCCCTCCCATAGGATTGTTTATATACATTTATAAGATTGGCCATAGCTTTTTCTTCTCTAGACTAAACAGTCCCAGCTTTCTCAGCCTCTCCTAATATGGTAGATTCTACAGTTCTTTAATGACTTTTGAGAACAATTCTGTTTTCCTAAATGGTAATTATTGTGCACTTAATGTATTTGCGGGGAATGTTAGTGTACACTGATAAATGGGAGAATGGGAGTTGCCATCTTCTGAAAGAAGTTGAAGAATGAGATTTTCAGTGGAATGAATCAGAAGAATCACAGAAAGACCTGAGTTGGAAGGGACCAACGAGGATCATGCAGTCCAACTCTTATCCCTGCATAAGACAATCTCAACATTCATATGCTTCTTGAATATTGTCAGGCTTGGTGCCATCAATGCTGCCCTGGTGAGCTGTTCCACTGCTCCTCCACCTTTTAAGTGAAAAACATTTTTCTAATATCCAATCTAAACCTCCCCTGGCACGTCTTCCTGCATTCCCTTGGGTCCTATCATTGGTCATCAGAGATCAGCACTTGCTCCTCCTCCTTCCCATGTGAGGAAGTATTAAAAGGCTGTGAGGTTCCCCCTCAGTCTCCTCTTTGCCAGGCTGAACAGACCAAGTGACTTCAGCTACTCCTCATACGACTTCCTCTCTAGAACCTTCACCAGCTTTGCAGCCCTTGTCTGGACATTCTCCCATAGCTTCATATTCTTTTTATACTGCAGCTCCCAAAACTGCACACAATTCTAGAGGTGGGGCTGCACCAGTGCAGAGTAGTGCGGGACGATCACCCTCCTCAACAGGCTTGACGGTCTCCAGGACACTGTTGGCCCTCTTGGATTCAAGAACACACTGTTGTCTCATGTTCAACTTGCCATCAACCAGAACCCCCAGGTCCCTTTCTGCAGGGCTGCTCTCCAGCCTCTTGCTCCCCAGTCTGTCTCTATATCCAGGGTTGCCCTGGCCCAGGTGTAAAACCAGGCACTTACCCTTGATAAACTTCATGTGATTGGTGATTGTCCAGCTCTCTGATTCATCCAAATCCCTCTGCAGGGCCTCCTTACCCTCAAGAGTGTCAACAGCTATCTCCAGTTTTGTGTAATCAGCAAGCGTGGTTGGCAAAACTTCAAGTCCTGCACCAGGGTCATTTATGAAGATACTAAAGAGCAGAACCCCGATAAACACTGCTTGCCAGCCTGATGTAACCCCATTCACTATGACCCTTTGAGCCCAACCCATCAGCCAATTGTTCACCCAATGTATTACGTGTTCACCCACTACATTACCTGTTCACCCAGTTGTATGCTGGACGTTTTGTTTAGGAGGATACTGTGAGAGGCAGTAAGAAGAATTCTAGAGAACTGGACAGTGTTCTGAAAATAGATGTTTTTTCTTCAAATCCTATGAATAAATTTCGACCATGTTTATCCTTAATCCAACTCCATGACAGTATCCCTGAAGTCCTTCAATAATAAAGTTATTATCCATATAGAATTTAACTATTTAATACCAAAATCGGTCTCTGTTTTCAGCACAGGAGACAAAAATATCACGAAACAGCCTTTGCTATACTTCCTTTAGCGTTTCTTCTAGCTTTTTCAGTCATATATGTCTGAACCTCATGATCCAATGAATACAGGGTGTACAATAGTCTTAATTTAGACCAGAAAAAATTAGAACACTGTTAAGACCAAAACAAGCATAGATTTCATGAGGTTGAAAGGGTTGAAAACCATCTTTTCATTAATGAAGTTCCTTCTTTGAACAAAGCTTTGTCAAGCTTTTGGCTTATATTTCTGATTTTCCTTCACCTGTAATTAGAAAAGATAGATATACATTTAGTATTACTATTAATTATATACATACAGATCTTGATTTTCTACAACTGTGTACTCTTTGAATATTAAAAAATTGTGGAAGATGTGCATTTACAAAGTGATGAAAACCTAGGATATGAAGGGGTTTTGGTGTTACATCAGTAAAGTTATTTGGTTTTTTAGCACTAGGAAAGTCTCTGAGATTGGTATGTGAAGAAAACAAAATATGGGATACAGAGGTAATCAGAAATAAAGAATTTGTTAGTAGTAGACTTCTGTTCAACTGGATAGACTACTAAAAATAATTGTTTAGGAATTACAGAAGGACCCACTATGTCTTCAAAGTTTAAGTTGGCAGCACCCTTGTGTAAATTCAGGGTGGTTCTTCTTAAGAAACTGTTTCTGAACTTTAAAGCAAATTAATATGCCACCATTGCAATAGAATATGATCTTCCTTCTCAGTCTTTCTCAGTATTACTTTTGCAGAGTAACTTTCACGTATTTTTATTATGAAAACCAAAAATTACCTTTCTTTTTACCTTCCTGC
Organism: Dromococcyx pavoninus; assembly: GCA_033558185.1. NCBI lineage: Eukaryota > Metazoa > Chordata > Aves > Cuculiformes > Neomorphidae > Dromococcyx > Dromococcyx pavoninus. The sequence goes on along the minus strand of JAUMJL010000139.1, from coordinate 2,475,925 downwards.
CTGAACATACTACAGAAAACCATCTCAGGCAGTCTAACATACATCTTGCAGTACTCATGGCTTCTCTGATGCTTGCAGACATCCGGACATTCTACATTCTTATACTCTTTCAGAACCAGGCATAAAGGTAGGTACGAAATACAGATAGACAGGATGTTTCATTGGTGCACAAAGGTGTGTTTCTCACTGTTTACACGATTTCCTGCTTCATTTACACCATCTCTGTTGGGAGGAACATAAAAAGCAAGCAGCAGCAGTGTTTCCCAGCTCATCTAAGAACTGACTGAAGATAGAAAGTTTGGCTATAGATCAGAAGATTAAGGAGCTCTGTGTTTTCTCGTCCCAAAGATCTAGGGTCTTTTGCGTATGTTTGGATAATTACATATGATAAATTGTCTTTGGGCTTTTTTTTTTTACATTATAGGAAATAGTCTCTTTTTCCCCATCTGATTTCTTGAAAGTTGTTGAAAGTACGGCCACACTGCTACTTCGTAGTTCCACCTAACGAATAAATCCTGGAATGTAAATCAAATACAAAATATTCCTTTTCTAACTATAACCCAATATTTGATAAAATAGTGTAACTGTGAAAAAGTGAAGATATAAATGGAAACTATTTTTATATTCATTAGATCCATAATATAAAAGATGCCACATATGGTGTGAAAGAGAACATATTTAGAAATACAAGTCTTATGAAGGGAACTGTGCAGGTATTGAAGAAACATAATGTTGTTTTATTAAAATACTTTTCCAAAGAGATTAACAGAGAAGCAGTTTTTAAAGATTAAAAAATTCAATATTTCAAAGGGAAAATAAATTTCAGTTTTAACCAACAATAGTACAAAAATCTATCCTGCCTTCCCTGCAGATATTGGGTCTTTATGAGAATACTTTTTGCCTATCACTATTACTATTAATAAACACATTTTAACTTATGCAATTCACTTTCTTCATACTACAAGATTTTAGCATTTAATTTCATTGAAACTGGGTTGAAAAATGAGCTGCCAACATGCTCTTATTCAAAGAAACTGATCAGAAATATCCTTTCTCACAAAGTAAATGAGAGTGACTGTTTTTGCCCCACTATATACTAGTCCACAATTTAAGTGTTCCAGTAATACGACAGGAGAATTAGTCTTGGCTTCTTTCCGAGGAACAGCAGTCAGCAAAAGCCTCTTAGTCCTCTTAGTCTGAGAAATGTGTGTCTCTTAACAGATTGCCAGGAAAGATTAACTGCTACAGGCAGCACAGCTGCTGGTTCAAACAATTTTGATCTTTTTATATCTTGTGCTTATTCTGTTTCCACATGGAATTGTTCTGCTTTTTATAGGGAGCTGCAGGTAGCACAGTTGCTGATTCAAAAGACCTCAGTCTGCATAGAATTAGCCCAGTTGTTTTGGAGAGCCCCAAGGAAACCACTTTACAAAATAGTTTGCTAACCTTTTCAAGGAGTGAAATATGCTCCTACTTTTTTGTCTTTGTTCATCAAAACCAGTATTGACTGTAGTTTCTTTGAATAGATTTTCCTAGGACAATAAAGAGATAAAGAGAGATATGATTTAAAAACACTGGTTTAGAAAAAAAAATATAGAAATCACTATACTTAACCATTTCTCATTACGTACAGAGACTGTGTGGTACACATCGGGTTTTCAGTAGAGTTTATGGGTCAGTTGACACATTTAACCTAACCAGCTATTTAGAAGATAGGTTACTAGAATAAACTGTTATCTAGTTGCAAGTCAAGAGAAATAGGCAGCTGCATAATCACTCATCCTGAAAAAGATTGATACATGGGATTAATTTTCCTTGTGAGATGCCTATGTCTCTTCTTCTGCTGATTTTAAGTATCTTTAAATTAAAGGCCTAACTTTTATATAGCTAAAGAGATAAAACACCATTAGTGATTCAGAAATCGAAGTCGTATTCTCGTAGCTGCACTCTGTACTAAAGAACCCAGAAGTCACTGAATGTCATGTAGTTTTTAAACAAATATACAAACTACAGGTGCTCACTAACAACTAGATTTTTTCTGTATTAGCTAGTAATTTGTATTGTCACATAGAGGAGGTTACACAAACTTAGCTATACTGTCAAGGTAATAAGACCATACACTACTGAGCAATCTTGCCCATTCAAGTGTATGCTTTTTTTGGGAAGCTCTGGACCTTATTCTGTTGCACTGTGGAGGTATGGCAAAAATACTTTTATATTGTTGTTAAAGGTGCAATTTAGGTTTACTTTAAAAAATTACAAAAATACAGGCAAAATACCGAAGAGTTAGTCCTAGTGTAAACAGCCTGTCAGTTTCTTAATGGTACATCAACATGATGGAATAAGGATTATGTTTTCACTACTGTACCTACGTCCCCTCTAAAAACAAGTGGGATAATAATAATAATAATAATAAAACCCAATGATTTTAGCATTCTCCTTTGAAGAAGTACTGCAGTTGTGGAAGGTTAAGAAAAACCAGAGTTTAACCGGGAAAATTACCAGTGTAGCTACCTGGACATGCGAAGAATATATTGCACTCTTCTTCACATGTTATAAAATGACTAAGACATTCTGAAGTCTAGATGTACAATTCTGAAAAGAGGATCATATTTTGAATTTGAATAATTTTATACAACAGCTATACATTGATGGACTGGGTCCAGCAAATTTTGCATTTGTAATACACAAAAACTTTTTCATAATGACTCAAGTTGCTTGATTTAGGAAACAAAAGTCAAAGAAGTCAAAAGGTTGTCAAACTTAGTTGCAAGATTAAGAATATTGTCTTCATAATTTTCATCCATGGACTCAAAAAAGCACAAAGTGTTTACTTCAATATGGGTGTTCAACAACATTGTGTTCTTTTGAAAATCCCTGCTGAGTTTTGGTTTGAAGTGTACCAGAATACCCACATAAGAATGTTATATTCATAGTTCCTATTATGGGGACCACCTGAACGTCACCACCTGAACATCAAACTGCACTTCCTCAATCGAACCCTAAAGGACTGTAGTAAAGGCAATAGATATGGGTGCCCAGGAAAACAAGAAGAGGAAATGTTTCTTGAACAAGTGCTCCAATGGAGGATACTGCTGTTCTTGGTTCCTTTTTTTTTTCCAAAGATCCATTGCCAACTGAGGTGTCTCCTAGGAGATCTGCTATCTTCAGGAGTAAGAGAATAAAACATCACATCACATCTCTTGATTGAGTTTGTCAATAAAATCATTATAATTTTTTTTATGGGGCTATATCAAGGAAAGCTGGTTTCTAAGGAATGGACATAATCCAGGAGAGAAAATCTTGTCTTACCATCATAGTTATTCAAACTGCAGGTGAGTTTTGGTGTATTTAAGAGAATTACCTGTGAGAATCTCTCATTTATTGAGCAGCAAGTATGCAGTTGCCCAGATACTATTCCCATAGCTTAACAGTTGCTATGGGAATACTACTATTGCTTAGTAGTTGATAAGGATTAATACAGCAGGATCAGGTTTAAACTAAACTTCAAAGAATAAGTTATTTTTGAGCAGTAAGGAGAAAATGTCTGGTGAGGACGGTATGCCAGTAAGCTGAACAAAATATATTTTCTTTTTCTTCGTGACAGTTTGTGTCTTCACTAACTACGCAGATGCCAATGGCTACTTTTCCCCAGTTCTCTCACTGTAATGTTTTTTAGACGCCATTCTTTGAAAGTTCCAGAAGTGCAACATGTCAGCAAATTATTCCACATACAGATAGCGAAGACGAAAGAGAAACTATAATAAATATCTGCTAAGGACTGAGGGCTGAAGAGACCAAAAGGAAAACAAACAAAAAAAATACTGGATCAAATATTAAAGATCTCAGGACAACAAGATAATTTGTTCAAGACACATTTCTATGAACTGGATATCTGTAGGGTAACAAATACAGGAAAGTGTAAATCATGGAAGAGATTCTGTAATTAGCTGAAAAATATTTCATGATCTGGAAAGTAGAGGATCCAATTGTGAAAGAATCAATTCTGTATTAACTTCATCCCAGCTGGTATGATTTGACACCGTTGATGTATGTAATAACCTGCCAGTAAAGGGCCACTTGTGTTTCTCAAAGAACAGAAAAAAAAAAAAACCCAAACCCCAAACATTAAAGGGGCAATGGAATCATAAATAGGAATTTGTGACTTTAAAAGCAGGTATCCAGATCCCTACTGCTTCTATGAACTACCACAACAGTAATTTCTGCATCTTAGTTGAAAGTTTAGGTGCTACGTGAGTGCAGGCCTGCATTCATAGTTCCTTTCCTCTCATCCTGGCACTCAGAATATGTCATGTCTTGATCTATGTCTGGACTTAGTGCTTTTCCTAATTTGTGCCTTGTTTCTCATCAGCTCATGTTTCAGTTTTCTTGTCTAGGTTGTCCCTCTTTTTTCCCTAATCCTATCTTCTTGCCTTAACAGAACTCGTTTCTCATTCTTACATGCTTTCTTAGTTGATTCACATTCAAAACTCTAGCTCACTATGAAGTTTCCTTTGCATCATTAAAAAGAGAGGCCAATTAGGTGTCAAAGACTTAGTTTTTGTGCCCTTTCCCAACCCAGGGCGCTTAAATGCCTCTTAAATACAAGTCTGATTCTTAGCACTTTGAGTTTAGAGCTGGAGCATGCTGAATTGATTTTTGAAGAAAGTGGAGGCACAGTTTAGCAAATGACATTTTAGTAAGTGCTGTGATCTGTGAGAAGCTCAGATGTGCTAAATGATTTTGTAGGCGTATAAGTAGATAAAAGTAATGAAATAACTCATGACTGTGCTATCTTCAATATTTTGAGTTTTTACAGTTTGGCTGTACTTTGGTCAAGTTCATGAAGATGAAAGAAGAAAGAAAGATATCTAATACAGAACTACCATGCCAAAATTTGCTCCAAATTTTGCGGATATTGCAATTATACAAATAAAATGTTGCCAACTTTAGTATACTGGCCAAACTATGAATTTTTCCTTGACTCACATGTCAAAGACAGTTGAACAATTTTCATTGAAGCTTTCCCAAAACACACACTCTAGGACAACAGCAGTCATGAAAAAATCCAGCAGAAGTGTTGAAGGTTGGCAAAGTTTGAAGCAGCATAAAGGAGAGTTCTAAGTAGATTTGACTAGCTTTCTTCCAGTTAGTATTGATGAGGATTTTCTTTTTCAGAAACTTTAGTGTGGTTTAAAAAATTACTGTGAATTTTTTAAAAAGACTGTGAATATATTAAATAAGGTTTTATAAACAAACAAGTTTTTTTGGAAGTGTGAGCACAATATATGTCTATATATTTGAAAAGAATTCTGAAGTCTATCTGTAGTGACTGCAGCTATAGTGTAGAAAAATCCACATATAAAATCCACATATAATGTATATTACCTGAAGGACCAGAAGCAATCTAAGAGACAGCACCAGATAATTTACAAAAAATTACTACAGATGATGCAAGAGAATCCTCTAATGAAAATAACACTAGTGTCAAGTTTTTATTCAAAATGTCTAAATGAAAGCAAGGCGAATCCAGTGACAAAACATAAAAAAGTTAACTGAAAACCTGAAACTGATCTGATCTCTTCAGGCCATTTTATCAGAGAAGTAGTACAGAATATACTTTTTCTTTGTTTATGCACAGAACCTGAGAGGCTCTGATCATTTAGAAACATAGTTATTCAAGGTTTTAAGAGTGCAGATTCTGTCAGACTTATTTATGAAGAAGAATCTTGCTTCCTGAGATGTTTCTTAAAAAACATTGGAACACAGAAAATAAGCATAGGAAGGATGACAGAATCTGGCCTAGCCAACTGCTAATTTAAAACTCAAACCAAATTTAGTGAAAGCTATCCATTTACATAGTACTACTTTAACCAAGACGATATTGTTCATGTCATTAACTTTTCTTAAGACCTTTGAGAAAAGAAGAAAGTATGAAGTTGTGCACTAATTTGAAGGCAACGTTATGAACCTCAGAAAAGGGATCAATGTAAACAACAACCACCTGTCATCTACTGGCATAAAAGGAATGAATTCTGAATAGTTCACTGGGAAGGTTGCTGAGGTTCCAGTCAGTGCTCATGTAATTGAAAGAATTTGGCCATGACTGAGGCATAAGTTGCATGGCCATTTTCAGTAAGAAGCTTGGCAAACTCCTGAGGGGAATAAATTCTTCTATAATGGATAAAAGCTACATGTTATATTTCAGGAATCTTATTTCTTATGTTCTGTCTTATTGCAAAGAAAGAGCAATGTAAATACATCTGCTAGCCACTGTAGAAAATTCTTTCTTAGCTATCTACTGTAAGAAAAATGATGACATTACACAGGTAATCCATTTCTTCTGCAAACATAAATTTGTCTTTTTAATGGTTGGGGAGGGAAATATATTTTTAATGATAATATTTCAGATTTTAGTACCTACAGATCACCTATGTGCCCTGAGCATTCATAAAAAACTATTGGGTAAATTCATCTTTGGAATTACAGTGATACCACAGTACAGTCCTGTGAAAAGGTCATGTATGTTAAGATGAAAAAAGTGGCTTTGGCTCTGTGCAGTTGTATTTCTGTCAAATGAAAAGTGACCAAATATAAGGCCAGAATTGCAAGGTTCCCATTTGGTTTCTGCATGGATGTTGCTTACACTTCCTCTTCTTACTAGTTTTTAAGGAATAAATGCTCAACCATATGGGAACTTAGTCATTCCTCATTCAAACTTCATCCTATAAAGCGTATGTTCACATCCTTAATTGTCACTTTATGTTTAATCCTACATTGAATTCAATTAAATTCTCTCCAGACAGCTGTGCTAAGCTGATGGAGATAGACATGTTTGAAACTCAATTTCATTGAAAACCTTCCACAGATATGAGACAAAGGCCTTGTATTGTTATTTAAAAATGAGAGACTATTTTTTCATCCCTTCACAAATTAAGTCTAATTTATATTAACGTAATAAGAGTTATACTAGTTGTACTAGATTTATTCTAGCATGAATAAATGTAAGTAAACATAAAAAGATTTATTTAATAAGGTTAAACTAAACCAAAAAGAAAGAAGAATATTTTTCCCTTAGAATTGGCATCCAAAGCTTCCATTAGCTTTGGAGAGTGAGAATGCAAAAAGTCCCTTTTGACTTTCATGAAATATACATTTGAATTCATCTAGAAGTAACAACTTCAAGGGTGGAATTAGGAGGAAAATTCCTATTTTGAATCTCATGCAGCTGTAAGATAAAAAAGTATTTCTTTCTAGGCATTTTAAAATATGTAAGTATATCTTAAGACACTAAGAATTTTTCAGCATGAGTTATAATCTCAGATTTTTATAAAGAAAATAACTAGATAGTTATAATGCAGAAACAAAGTGCATGACAATAACTTGAATTATTTTTCTGGATATTAATATGCATCATGGAATCATAGAATGTTTTGGGTTGGAAGAGACCTTAGATATTATGAAGATCCAACCTTCCCTTTCTGCAGGGACAGTTTCCATTACATCAGGTTGCTCAAGGCCTCATCCAGCCTGGCCTTGAATACCACCAGGGATGGTGGACTTCTCTGAGCAACCTGTTCCAGTGCATCACCATTCACACAGTAAAAAAGTGCTTAAAATCTAACCTGAATCTATTTCATCTTAAAACTATACTCTCTGATAAAGAGCCCCTGCCCAGCTTTCCTGCAGGACCTTTTTAAATACTGGCAGGCTGCTATAAGGTCTCCCCAGAGCCTTCTCTTCTCTAGGGTATACAAGCCCTAGGGTATTCAGCCTGCCCTCATATGGGAGACGCTTCAGACCTTTGATCATCTTTGTGGCTCCCATCTGGACTCACTCTAAGACATCCATGTATACACAGTATATTACGTAGTGTCACTAAAATATGATATATATAGTCACATAAATTTAAAAAATGCACTATATGTATGATTTTTATGTTTCCACTTTTGTTTATCATGAAAAGAGGAAAGCCTCTTATACCTTGATATGTAGTGGATTGACTGCTCTCCTTGCTTAAAAGCGTGTGTATCCAGCTGTTTGTGTCCATTTATTGTTTGTACTGCATTAGTGGCACCAAACCTGGTAAGAAATTTTTGATGTCTGCGTGTCAGACAAAGAACTAATATCTACACATTCTGTACTGTCAAATATCAAACAGCTTTTCAGCACAGGGATACTTACAGTATTTGCAGATATGCTGACCACAGGTATTGCGTACCAATATCTGTGAGCAGAATGAAGGTGTTTTCACACAAAACTAAATTTTTAAAGGTTATTGGAAAACACTAACTGTAAAAATCAGTCTATGAAAACATTAAGGTTTATGTTCATTATTTAATTAAAAATATGATTTACATAATTTATAATAATTATAAATGTCTCATTTAACAACAGGTCAGCTTCTAAAGGCCAAATACTCCATAAATATTAACACTGAACTGCCTGGGTAACCCTCTTCAAAAAAAAATATGACTATGTAGTACTGAGACAGATTAATAGAATCTTGAATAGATTCCAGATAGCACTGAAAGAGTCCAGAGTGTAAATGTATTTGTTCCTGCTATCAAGTTATTAGAAAATACAGTGTGCACCCTGACATGTATAGTCTGTATTCCTAAATAAATACTGCCATATGAGAGTAAGCAGAGGGGCAGTTATGAAAAGACCAGTAACTAAACACTTTACATCACAATTCGATGCATGGCAGGAGATGTTTTCCACCCAGCAGTGCTTTAGCTCTTACCCAAACAAAATGGCTGTACGTTACGGTAGGAGTCTCCGTTTTATCTAACCTCATCATCAGCTAACACAACAGGCCTAGGTGAGAGGATGACAACCTGATGTGGTTTTTGAAATCACCTATAGATAGTACCTTCTAAACCCTTATCTATGTTCCGAATTCAGTAAGAAACTTCAAAGCCCCAGGTTTAAGAAGGTTATGGCCTTGGCAGTACTGTTATTAAAAAATTGATCCAGCGGTGGGTCGTGATGCATGTTATTATTTAAAAAAAAAAAATAGAAGACACCACCATTTTATGTTTTAGAGCAAATCATACAGTTGATGTATGACTATACTTTACTTTCCATAAGATGTCAATGGTGGAAATACCTTGGTAGCAATACAGAGTAGATTTTATGATGACTAATCTATAAATATTAAAAAAAGTGTTAAACTATGGCTGAGTCAACTAATTTCAGCATGGAGTACGAATCCTGCAATATCTGTGGCTGGGAAATGTTGTAATTCCATATATTACATAGCTATAAATGTAGTTTGTTGTGGGTTTTTTTTTCCCTTTTTGTTTCTTTAATAGTGCATTCTGATACACTGACAAAATTATAGCTATGGTCATAGTGATGGCAAGTGATTTCGTCTGCCTTGTCATATTTCTTTCTCAAGTATTCTGAATTTGGTTTTGGTACATTTCTTGTAGAAATTAATTTCTACTTTTGCGATACCATTTCATGACTTTTTAATTTGCATACTTTTATTCTCTGACAACAAATGAGTTTCTAGAGGTATTAAGTTTGCTAGTATTTCCTTTTAAAGGAGCTTTTTTCTTATGGTGAGATAAAAACCTATAATAAAAAAAATCAATTAGATCCCTGATGTAGTCTAACCATGAAGAACCCAAATTTAAGTCAAAAAGTTGTCATGGTTTAGTTTTGGCCCAGCAAATTTCAGCAGATAAAACCGAGTAATTGGGCTCCTAATTTCCTTCCCCTCCCCACTCCCAGGGAAAAGGCAATGAGAGGAAAAAATCTTGCAGGTTGGAAACCGAAGAGCGAGACTCTTGTGATCTCTTAAGTTTATACTGAGTATGACGTATAGAGGATAGAATACTCTGATGGTCAATTTTAGATAACCTATCCTGTTTGCCCCTCCCTGCAGGTGTGACCTTTTTTGCCTTAACGGCACTCCACCAGCTTGAAGACAGCCTTGGTTACTACAGGAATAAGTATAAATAATGGCCTTTCTGCATATAAATGCCCTGTGTTATTACTTCTACAGAAGTATATTGTCTGAAAAATGCGCAGTTATCTTTCAGAAAATTAAGTTACTTAGATGAGATTTAGGTGAAGTTAGAAAACTGATGCTAGTTTACCTCAAACTAGAACAAAAGAGTATTGCCATTTTTCCTCTTCCATCCCAATGCTTTTAATCTTGCATTTAAACATGGTGGGGAAAAACAGATGAACACTGAATTTAGATGTTTAAAAGTATGAACCTTTTCTGTAATTTCTATGATCTGAAAATATGTTTTTGTTTTTTTGTCTAGAGACATTCGAAGGTATGTCTTTTTAAAAAACAGAAGTATCTTTAGTCTAGAATCTATCTCATTACATCTAGAACCATTTCTGTTTGAATGTGTAGGGGTAGCTGCAGGAAAGGCTGACTGAGCCTCATCTTTAATGAGTTTCTCATGAGAAAATAAATGTTGTCTTTGAAGACTTTTTTATTTTGTTTCAGTGATTTTAAGAGATACCATGAGTACAATTTATTCCAGACCTTGCCTTTTATGCCACCTATTTCTGACTTTCTGCCAACCTTATGTGTGAGTTTTCAGATGAGTTTAAATTAAAATAAAATCCATTAAAACACACATTTCTAAACTTATGAATATTTCTGAACCATTTTGAGCTCAACTCAGTTGAATATACGTTTCAGTACAATCTTGGAAAGACTTTTATTACTTAATAGAGATTTGAATTAGGTAAATTAAAATAAAGTCTTCTAATAAGTAATGTATAATATGTGTTTCCATAGACTTCTTAAATAAATTTATTCTCAGTGTTATACATTGCTTAGAAAGATAGGTGTTTCATCAAAGCTTTCTTCGAGACATTGGAAAATCAAGCATATAAAATGATCTAGGTACTGCTTTGAAAACACATTTACTTGTATTGAAAAGAATCAACATCAAAATTTCAGTTCCAGTCTCTCTGACTTGCTGCTCTTATTGTATCTGTTCATTTATTTTTTATGACATCGCTTCTTCCTCTGCATAAAGTATTTCATACAAAAAAAATGGACCATGCACTATTAAATGACCATAAATTAGAAAAAATAATATATATATCATGTTGGATACTCATGTCTAACCACTTCTAACTTCATCAGTAAAGTATCACAGAGTAGGTGAAAATACTTAAGGAAAGGGTAATTTCAGCAAATTTACTACTGAAAATTAATTCCATGGAGGTTTTGTAATAAAAATTCGTTTTGTCTTTTTTGCCTGGTTGTTGATGCTGTTCTGTTTACCTGTATTCGCAATCATTTCTGTAAGGTACGTTTCCTGAAATGAGCTACTGCCTCACATTTTATGTCATTGATGGCACATAAAAACATGTTCTTACTTTATGGAATTAGCTCTTTGTACTTAGAAATTAATTTGAAGTTCAGGCTAAATTTTTAATGCCTCCTTCCTACTTTCCCCACATCTCTTTAGTCTGTTTCAGAGTTTTCCTATGATAGTGAAATACTGAAAGAAAGATGACAATGGCCAGGTTTAAGGGTTCTTTGGAGAAAGTCTCCAAGTGCTGTAATGTTGCTATGTTTTGCTGAAAACCTCTGCCACTTTCCTTTTCCTTCCTTACACTACTGTGTAACTTAAAAAATTCAATGTATAATTTGTTTTCCACTGTCTTTTAACTTAGTTTTCTACATAATTGGCATAACTGTATTTTAAAATGTAGACTTTTAGTAGCTTTCCACTCAATGAAAAAAATACACAGGCATTTCTTCTTCCAGAAAAAATCAGTTTGCAGTGAAAGCCACATCAAAAGAATACACAGTGGGATAAATATCTAGTGGTGAAAATCCTGCTGGGCCTGTGTTAACCAGAAATGGACTGTATTTCAAATTTTATACTGTTTTGTCACTCAGTAGGTTTCCTTTCAAGTAGAGAGAAGCAAAGATGAGAGAATCTGTATTTAGACCCTAAAACCTAGGAAAAACAATCACCTAAAAAAAGAATTACAAAGAAAGATAATGTACAGTGGCAAGGTAGATAGGGAATTTCTCTTCTAGGAGTTCAGACTGGGGGTTGCTTGCCTCTGCTGCAGAAGGGGAGCTAGCAGAGGGTTTTCCTTCTCAAACATTTTAGCAGCTTTGAATGACTTCTTTTAGCTACTCCTGAGAAAAAGGTCCTTTGTCCAAAAGGATTAGTATCAAGCATCCATTCAGCTGGTGGTAAAGTTATAGACATGCAGTCTTGGAGCACGGATGCACGGTAGGGGGTCTGGAAATCCCACTGAAGATAATGCTCAACTGTGGTGGTGACTTGGCACAGGGCAGGCGCTAAGCAGAGCAGCTCTTCCTGGTAGAGCAGAAGACTCGTTTCAAACAGAGCTGAGGAGGGAGAAGGAAGATTTCCAGGTCTTGGACTGTAGAGAGCACCTGGAGCCTCTTGCTGGGGCTGGGGCTAGAGGAGATGAGCTCCTTGCCTGAAGTGGTGTGCACTGGTGTCAGGTTCATAGGAGCTGTTGGAGGGGGTCAGCAGACTCAGGGGACAAAGGGCAAAAATATGTTCATGGGATTGACAGGATTTTCATAGAGACCCTACAAAGGTTGAAGAAGCAGCCAGAGCCTGTCCTTGTTACAATGGAAAATGGAGAGCCCTGGGCTGGAGAAGGCTGGAGGCTAGTGACTTCTTGCAATGTGAGGCAGATTCCTCTCCCCTGCAGACATGCAATGCACAACAGGTTCAGTGCCCTGGTAGCAAATGATGGAGCTAAAATTCTATCTGGGGAGACATCAGAGCTGAGACTGATGGCAGGGAGCATCTCTGCTGAGAAGGACCTAGGGGCGCTGGTAGATGGCCATCTGTAAATAAGTCAGCATTGTGTCCTGGCAGCAAAGCAGACCAAGAAACTTCTCATTTTCCTGATAACAATAACACAACTGGGAGGTCCAGGGGAATGAGTTTTGCCTGTCTTCAGCACTTGTGAAACTGCATCTAGAGCCCTGCATCCATCTTTGGGCCCTCAACAGACTAAAGATGGTTATAAACTGCAGCAAGTCCAGGGAAGGGTCCCCAGGTTCATAAGGACATACCTTGTGAAGAGAGGCTGAGGGAGTTGGATTTGTTCAGTCTGGAGAAGAAATGGCTTTGGAATAACCTGACAGCAGCCCCTAGAAACTACAAGAAGTGGTTATCAAGAAGATAGAGCAAGCCTCTTCATAGTGGTGCAGGATGAGAAACAACAGGCATAAACTGAAACAATAAGTAGGCAAGAGGAGCACTATTGATCTAAGGAAAAAGTGCTTGCACAGACTAAACTGATGCTCAGATATTGCGAGTATGAAACTTACCTAAGGTCTGATCTGCCTTTCTTTCAGTCAGACATAACACTGTCAATCACACTGTCAGACTTCTGAAAAACTTGGTATATTTCTGATTTTGGCACTTCTATAATATTTGTTGTTATGATGAAATATTCAGTACTTCAGTTCTGCAGTAGTTTTTAGATCATGTTTCCAACTGAGTTAGAAAGAAGAAAATATGTATTATAACAAATTGTTCCAAAAAAGACAACCTTAAAGATAAACTGCGCATCATATTTATGAGGTCCCTTTGCTATTATGAGTATATATTATTGAAATGCGATATATTTGCTCAGCCTTTTGTTTAGTGAGGTTTAAAAGGATCTGATCAACTACATTGTTTATTTCAAAAGTTATCTTAAGTTGTAAACAGCTGGATGTTGTTGTTATCTTTAGGGTGTTTTATCTTAGTTATCTTTCTCTTGATGCATATTATTTATATTTAAATAAATTGGAGGAAGAAGTTCTCAAAGTTAACAACACAGGCTGCTCCATTTCATTTGCTTTTTTTTTTTTTAAGAGTTGCAATAGAATGAGTAAACTGGGTTGCTCTTTTGAGACTAGCTGTACCATAATTCTGCTCTCTGTTTAAATAGTAATTGAATATTAATTTGAAGTATTTCTTTACTCCCTTTGACTCTATCAGGAATTTAAGAGACCCTAGCTATTAACACTTTCTCTTCATTTTGTATTTTAACATTAATTTGTTAGAAAAACCTCTTTTAGAATATTTAAAGATGAATATGAAGTATTTAATCACTCTTACTGACTTTTCCAATGATACAAAGTATTACTTGAACCTTCAAAATTTGTTTGCTAATGTTACATGATGGTCCATGAAGCAATGTGACAAAAAGAATTTTTAAAAAAAACATTTAAACTGCCAACAACAAGGCATTATTAAAAAAATGGCATAGCTACATGTATTTTATGGCATTATGATTTTTTAAGATGTTTTTGTAGGTTGTCTTTGAGCAAGAGAAGCCAAAGAAACATGAAAGAGATAGTAATGTGTCACATTCACTGTATAATTTTTGTATCTTTGGAGAATGAACCAAAGCATGTTAAAACCAATGTTAATATTTCCAGTATTGTCACATTGGTATTAAAAGCAGGAATGTGATGAAATCTATTGATGATACACTGTTTGACATTTTAGCAACACAGAGAACTATAAGAATATATAGGAAGAAGTGAAAAAATAGAACAAGTATAAGAAATTGAGTATTTAATTTAGAACCCCCCTTCCCCAGCCTATAAATGTCGGCTCTAAATCAGGTGCTCATTTGGAAAGAACAGAAGAAAATGCTTTGACCATTAAGTGACAGGCACCATTATCACTCATCACTGAAGGAAGAAATGGGATTCTGATTCGTGAAAGACTATTTCAGTTAATATCTTTGCAAAAATTGCTGGTAAGATTGCACTTTTCTTTTTTTCCTTTAAGATGAAACTTGATAAATCTACAAAGGAAATACATATCATCTATTCAAAGGCTCATAATACTATTAAAGTTAAGAGTTTAGAAATTCCATGAAATACTTGGAAAAAGGACTTGAGAATCAACGGCTTTATTGTGTTACTGTAGAGTATCTAAGACATCATGTTAGATACCCATGTTTGGAGAGTCCTTGATGCCTAAATATTTTGCAAAGAAAACGTAAGTTCAGTGTGAATTCCTTCTCAGGGCTGCTCCTAATTATAGAAGCCTTCTCAGGGCTTCTATAATTAGGAGAGGTTTTGTAGAGGATAGTGCTGAAAGATGACCTTTGAAATGCACTAAATTTTTTCAGTGTTGTCTTTTACGTGTAATTTATTACTAGATTATGATCATGCTGCACAGCACTTTATTTTTGAGTTAGTCGTAGTCTTCAGTAGGACCATTCAGTGTTTGAGACATTATCCAATGTAAATTCAGTATCTTATTTCATTCTTTAGTTTGGATCGGGAATGTCTGCTTTTAAGCAGCTCGTTTCTTATGGAGTGAATCCTGATGTGTATATCATTCCTTCCAACAATTCTTCTATATAATATTTTCCCTCCTTCTTTTCTCTTCAGCTTTTCTAACACTTTCTCAAATTTTTCTTTTATTTTTTCTTTTCTTTATAACAAAATCAGATATGTATTACATTTTCTTAAGAGAAGTATTTTCCCCTATGACCAGAACAATCTTCTGTATTCACATACATAAATACACGTCTAAATATCAAAACACTTTTCATCTTCAATATTTTTTGTATTTTATAATTTTCTAAATGTATTTTCATTAAAGTATCCTGACTAATAGTACATTGCATAACTGTAAAAGATGACAATTACAAAACTGAATTAAACGGAAATTAATTTTAATATTTCTTTTCTAAATCTGAAGGGATGTTACAGTTCTTGCTTAATTTTATATTGGATTATTACAAAGACACACGCTGTTATTTGGAAATTCTATACCCCCCAAAATGGGCCTTAAATACATATTTGCAAAAGTGGCATAATGGATAAAGATATTTAACCAAATTGATTTAAAAAGTTAACACAAAATTTAAGAAAAACATAGAGGTGAAGGGAAGGTTTTCAGTGTGCTCCTCCACCACGAATCTTTTTTAAGGTATTTTTATGAAGGCTTTATAAGCAGAATGGTGGCAAAACTACCACATTTTTTCATCTATTGATCTGAATAATTGATGATTAAGTCATGCAAATCTAAAATAATGCTATATATTTGTGTCATTTACTGATTAAATCTGAGTATCTAAGTGGTCTTTTTTCCCCTCTTTTTTTTGGTCTTCTGCTCAATGTTGAAGTACTGTCTACCTAAGAGTATTTCAAAAGTCATCAACAGATTCTAGGTTGTGTCTACATTTATGTGTTTTTTCTACAGATTAACACACTCTCAGATCATTCCAATTGACCATATAGGGGTTTGGTGCACAGCTGGTGCATAGAAAAAATCCAGCTTTTGTAGGAAATGAAAATGGAAGACCTTTTTCATGGGTGCATCAAATGTGCTTTCACTGTGAAATTCTCCCAAGCATGGGGAAGGTGAATGTGCCCAGAGGAGGAATTAAAATATTTCAGAGCACTCTACACTGCTTCTTATGCTAAAAAGGTACCAGAATACATATTTGTAACTTTATCCTCCACCTTTCATCCAGTTTTCTCCTCTGACAGTATCCTTTCTCTTCCCCACACTTTCTTGCTGTCCTGCCCTTGTTGAATTCTTTGTCACTTTTGTATGAGGTATTTGACTTCATATAATTTCTGTGAATAGAAACAGTAGATAGTTATGTCAGAATGACTAATTACAAGCCTAAATTCTTTCCTTCCTACATGACAGGATGGGTTGAGTTTTCTCCTGCACTTACTTGTAATGGGATAGCTTGTATCTTTGTTTGGAAAATGGAATACCTAGGGGATTACTCTCTGCATGGATTTATATTTGTCTGATGGAGCATGCTGGGGCAAACGACGACATTTTTGCCCCCTGACTGTCAATGGAAACTAGCTTCTGTATGTCACCCTAACATGGGATTGCCAGGTAGATATCCTCACATGTATGTACATTAACTGAAAAGGTCTCCGATTTCTAAAAATGTCTAACAGTATATGCTTAACCCGTGGGACTTTGCAGGAACATAAGACCCTGTAATGTGATTAGAAGTGATAGTGCATTCTTATATATGATTCTCTCCAAATGTAATTGACATGGAAAACCTGACTATTTAGGTTAGATATCGTATTTTTTAACATAATTTCTACTACACTCTTATGTTTCCCAGTTGACCACTGCTTAGCCTCATTACAGACTAAGTTTTACATTAAAAAATAATCCACCCCCACACTTCATCCTATTTCTGGGCTAAATAACTGTGTTTTTCCTGTAAGCAGATCAAATTACTGAATTTTCAGAAAATCTTGGCTTCAGAGGACGTAGCTAAAAAATTACTTTGCCACAGAAGTTTATTTTCAGAGCACTTTCGAGAAATTCTTACACAGAAATGCACTCAACAGTAGGGGGTTTTTTGCAGGTAAACCTTTCCAGAAAAGTATATAAACTGTATAAATTACTACTATATGTACTGAATCTGGCTGGAATGGAGTTACTTTCTTCATGGTAGCCCACATGGAGCTGTGCTTTGTTAACTATGGCTAAAACAGTCTTGATAACACACCAATGTGTATATTTCTTTCATTTTACATACCCCTTCCGCCACAGTGAGTAAACTAAGGGTGGGCAAGAAGTTGGGGGTGCAAAAAGCTGGGACAGGTGACCCCAACTGGATGACAATGTTCCACAATGTATAATGCCATGCTCAGCAATAGAAGTGTGAAGAGAGAGAAGGGGTGAGGGGTTTTGTCTTCCAACGTGGTTCTTGTTCAGAGGCTGGCTGGATATCAATCTGCTTATGGGAAGTGATTGAGGGAGTGACCAGCAATGTGTGTACTTAGGTAAGGGTTAACGCACAACATTTTATCTACTTTTTTTGTGATATGAATCTTCCATTTTAAGAAGCGGTATGACTTAGTCCTGACTGTGTAACAATCCAGAAATAATCCAAGTCCGAGTCTGATTTTGAGGATGTTAGTTCAGATATGTTGTGGGAAGTAAAAGTGATTGTTTATATGTTTAAAGTTAGGGATGTATAAGTACCTTTCTGAATTTTGCCCTTACTAAATTTATTTCCAGGAAAATGCTGGAAGCAGAACACTTTTTAAAGAACTTTGTGAACTGCTTTAATTAGTTATAAAATGCACATGCATACATAAATATGCACAAGGAAAAATAATTTAAATCTTTACAAATGTGTTGAATATTTGCATGGTCATTAATGAATGAGTTCCAGACCACCCACTGAAACAATCATAAAAACAACAGCAGCAATCCAATCATTCTTTCCTCTCTTATCTAGTAAAGATGCACACTTAAAGATCATTAAGCTTCCTGTGTAAATATGGGACATGCTGATCAAACTGATTTCCATACAATTTATTAACTTTCTCCTGTTATCTTGCATATAAACACACACAAGCATCTGATTTTCTATGTATAACAAAAAGCATTTCTGAATGTATAGAAGTTATTTAAAATGTTAGTATATGAAATAGCAGACAAGAATGTCCGTGACAGAAAAAATAAAATTATCTCATACAATAAAAAAATCAAATTATTAAATCTCTGTTGTTTCCCAACACCTTATTGCAATTACTTCTTGAGTAACTTCCTTTAAATGACACTGCTTTCTGTGATGATTTGAGAGCTTTTGAACCAAAAGCTTAGATAATCACATTAGAATGGAATCAGTAGACATATAAAAAAAATAAAACTGCTTCTTTTTATAGCTTATATTTATATCGGGAAGAAAATAAGATAAAGATGACGGTTCTGATATCACAAATCCAATAGTCTTTCTTCCTTTTTTTAATATAAAAATGTTGCTATGGAACATTTGAGAAGTTATTCAATTTATTTTAAATATACCCACAGGTTAATAATTCAAAGTAAAATAAAAGCAGTAACTTCCATTCTGCAGATCTTTACCCTGTCAACTTGAGTTGAAAAGTCTGGCAAAAAGGTTGTCCTCTCATTGAATTCTTTGGCTCATATTTTATGCACAAGCATGTTTTGCTTCAACATTTGGCATGAATGACATCCTGTTTCACCTCAGGGACAAATGCATCCAGGGCAACAAATAAAAAGAACAGAGTCTCACTTTCTGTTACAGTTTGAGATAACCTTCAAGATGCAAGCTATTACTGCAAGTCAGAATCCTATTTTTGTAACTATTGGCACATTTTTTTAGATGTTCTTATTGACAGTCCTTTTGCAATTATCTAGAAGTGCTTAATTATCTTCTATGCTGTGTTTGGGAATTAATAATGGATTCTTCTTCCTGGCCTGCTACTGTCTAGATGCTGTTTGGCTATGCTCTCTGGCACATGGCTTTTGGTCTTGCAATGACTCAGTGAAAATGGTGAAGCTTACCTTTCTTTCTCAGTATGTTTCCTCTTGAGTAAGCTTCATCTGTTTTTTTTTTTTGCATTTGTCCGTTACTTTCTTTCGGAGAACAAAGTTTTCATGTTACAAGCCTAAAACTTTTCTGATGTTGATGGAAATTCTGAATAACTTCACAGTAGCCATGTTTCCATCCTCCTCTACAATGTGCTGCGTTCTTGTCAGCCTGTAATTTACAGGATGAGGCAACATTAACCTCAATGTATATTCTAGAGATTATTCAGTGGTGTAGATACAAACCAGAGTTGGGATGCGTTCTTATAAGAATTTTCAGCCTGACCCTGATAAACAGATATTTGAATGTTGGACAGTCTGAGACAGGGAAGCTGCTGGAAAGGTAGTGGGTATTTTCCAGGTAGATCAATATTTTTCGTTGAATGGAAATATTATGCTGTTGTATATTGTCATATCAATACAAATAGAATGTTTCTCTTCTTAAACGCCACAGAGCCTATGAATCTATAAACTCTAAACTTTTTGTAACCTTCGGCATATGTACTGTAAATGTACAAACACCTTTAAGGGTTTGGGTATGAAACAGTAAAAGCCATTTAAAATATGCCACATACTTGACCTATGGTTTAAATCATTAAAATAAAGAACAAAAACCACTAAGCTACAATGTAAGTTAAATATGAAGCATAGCTGCATGCTTAATTTTTCCAGTATAAAATAGGTATTTCATCTTTCCTAAATATAATTCTTCTGAAAGTCTTTTTGCAGGCAATTCATAAAGCTTCAAAAGAATGCTGTAAGATGCATGCAATATACCTGAGATGTCAGAACAGCTTTTTAATGTTATTCAAGTCTCTTTGGGAAGTATGTATAAACACACATCGTTAAAATGAGTATTAAATTACAAAGCCCACAGTGCTGTTGCTGTAAATATTCGACAACAAAACAAACTTATTATGTTGCAGCTTTCATCCTGGAGGTTCCAAAAAGCTTTCTTCAAATTATCTATAGCAGTGTGTAAGCAAGCTTTGAAATGCAGCTCTGTTTGCAGCTAGACCCCCATGAAAGCAGAATTATAGTAACAACAACTAAGAGGTGAAGATAATAAGGTGAAGCTCTGTCAAGCAGGTTTAACTGGATAAGAAGTCTGGCTAATGGACTTTCACTGATTGGAAGTAATGCGAATACTGGTTTGATATTCATCCACACTAAATGCCTAAAACATGAATTAGCAATGTTACTCCTTGAGTATCCATGTTTACAACCTTTATTTTATCTAATTTAAGAGTAGTTAATTTATTAGCAACTTAATTGCTATGATGATATGTATGCAAACCATAGACTGACTATACTTAAGATTAGGTTTTTTTATATACAAAATGTCATTGTCTTCCCACTTGATCTTCATGGTGTGTAACCAAATCTCAGATTACATGATTACATACCATTCCCATTTTTCAGTCTCATCTTGCAGATTTCAACAGGCCAGTGTGGAGCACAATGATAAAGGAAACTAAAAGAAAAGTAAATTTAGTACGTATGTGCACAAGACAGGGTAAATTTGCTATTGTCTTATAAAAGAGAGAAGAGTAGAGCCTACGTAATAAGTTTAGTCCACTTTTAACAACAGGGATTGTCATATTTAGGATGTCTGAAGTTCTTTTGCATTTGGAGTCCTTTATATTTTTCTGCAATAAGACAAGTTGAATGAATTCCCCTTATATCTTTTTGTCTTCATGTAAGATTTGGATCATTTATTTTGCCAAAAATCCTAACAACTGGATTTTTCCACAAGACGAGGTTAAATAAAGGCCGCATTTAAAATACACAAACAACATATTCTCTAAGAACTGTTACTGGATCACTACTATTTTGCAGAATACAGAGGTTCATCTTAGAAAACTGTACTGCAGACTTACTTCTTTGGAGTGTTCTTGACACATATCTTTAAGAATTCCCCCCCAAAATCCTCTGTTAGAATGTCAGACAAATAAATGATGGTGTTGATCTTGAACTTTGTACGAAAAAGGTAAAATTAATCTGTGGTGTTCTAGTGACCTACACTACTGTGCAAAGTATGTTGTTCAGTTTGCTTTTCCTTTGAATGTGAAGCTTATTTGCACTAACATTATCTGACTGCCCATTTGTTTTGCTTACAGGAGGTCTGGTGAGAAAAAGATTAACACTTCTATTTTTTAACATTTTCTATTCATTCTATTAATACATATATTTAATTAAACAAATCATACATATACATATAATTATTATCCTTTTGGAGATAATTATATTCAAAGAATTCTGTGGTAGACCTAAGCCTTTTCATGTCCACTATTATCTCATTATACACAGAAAAACTTTTTTCAAGTCCACATGTTAATACAACTACAAATACATATGTAACTCACACCTATATTTGGAAGATGGCATCTATACGGAAACATAGGATGACTGAATTATGGAGAAACCCCTGGGCATCTACTTCCCTACTTGAAGACAGATCAGGTAGGACAGGTTGCTCAGAACAAGCCAAAGTCAATTTTTAACTAATGTAATTAAATTATTTGTCTCTAAAAGGAAAATCAGCATTTCTCAGTTTCAATTTGCTGTGAATATTTAATCTACAGAGAATGAATGTACAAAGTTCATAAATTTCTTCATATAATTTAGTGATGTGTATCATGGTTTCTATCCATCTGTTCAGTTCTCACTTGATCTCTAAGCCAAAAGCTATCGTGTGTCCTTCACCTTTTGTCTTTTCTCCTAGATTCAGTTTCTGACAAATGTATTTATAGTTTACTATGTTTGTTTATTCTGATAGACTCACTACCACTGACTTCTGTCCAGCTCAACTATTTAAATCAGATAGACACTGAGAATAGCTATTAAAAACTTAAAATGTCAACCATCCTTCAGCACCTATTCCTTCCTTGAAAAATAAAACATTCCTGTTGAAATATTCTTTTCATCCAAAATGTGTTCAATGTTAGTTCACTACTTACATGGCAGTATAGAACAGAGCTAACATGGCTACATATATTTCAGTTTCAATGTAATATTAAAAGAGAAAATAAACCCAACCAAGAGTAAAAAGTCTAAACGTCACTTGTAGTTACTTGAACTGAAAACATTCTGAATATGACCTTCTTTAAGTTGGGGTTTGTGGAGAGCTTCTTTTTACAAAAAGAACACGTTACTGCAGAACGATCATGATCGGTGCTTGGGAGGGAACACAGAGGCCTTGACAGAGTTTGATAATGAGCTGGGAATTGGCCAACCTTGAGGTAGTAAGTCCCGAGCAGTCTATCAGAAGAGAGTTGAACAAAAGAATAGCTGAGTTCAGCAAAACCTGGAACTGTGTCACCCAGTAACAAGAGCTGAGGGGCGGGCACGTGGACAGTGAAGAACGACCAATGGTGTTAAAAGTTAAGCTGTAGACAGCTTGTGCCTTGCTTGCTTGAACCAGTGAAGTTGTAAAAAGGAGTGTGTGACATTTCTCTAACAAGATATAAAAGCAGACATTTTAGCCAATAAAGGTCTCCATTTTAAAATACCTGTTGGAGTCCATCTCCACTTTGTAAATAGTTTTTGGAGTCCATGCCCTGGTTTCCTCAAATGGTGACCCCGATGTGATTCGCTTTATAAGCGAAGCTAGGGGTGAAAAACAGCGAACGTTCCATAGGCAGCAGCACCCCGAGGAAAATGTCTTGGCTGAACTCTTGCCCTGCCAGCTGGACCAGTCAGGGGACTGAAATGAGAGAGAGAACTGTGGCCACAAGCACTTGTGATATCAGGTGAGCAGCCGAGAAACACCATGGGAGCTAATATATCAAGTGATGAAAAAGCAATTTTAAAGATAATGAAATGTGTTAAAGAAGCGAGGAATAGTGTATGAGGATAGGAAATTATGCTGCTTGTTATCTTGGGTGAAAGGAAGGGGGCTGGTGGACATGGTTAATGCCTTCGATACGGCTACATGGAAAGCAGTTGAAGACTCCCTGTCTGACCATGCTTTTAAAAGGGATAAAAATGCCTCAGCATTCCTGACGACATGGCGTGTGATTTACAAGTCCCTAGTGGAATTCCAATCTGAATGCAAGGCAGCCACGGCAGTGGCCAGTGCACTTGAAAATGCTTTCGCACCCTTAAAGGAACAGACCCAAGATTCAAGCAGTGAGACCTCTATAGTAACACTAATGCATGATATGTCTATACAAACTGATGATGAGGATGAAGTAGCATCCATAAAATCTGAGGACTCAGTATTGTTAGGCAGACAGGCGACTAAGAAGATTACAAGAAAAACCCACGTTCCACTCAAACTGCGAAGTTCTGCTTTGGAAAATTCTGATGAAGAACTAGGAAACAAGAAAAAAGGGAAAGACAAAAAATCAACACTTAACTATCGTGAGACATGGCAAAAAATTAGAATAGAAAGTATAAAAGATGGTACTGCATCCCTGGCGATTGCATTTCCAGTCGTTTGAGATCAACACAGAGCTCCACAGCACCAAGTATTTGACTGGTGTTTAATTAAAGAGATATGCAAGTCTGTTTGGACAGCAACTTACAGCTAAAACAAGTGGGAATGCTGGAGTGGATGTTGTGACAACAGAAGATTTGACTTTATCGGATCAAAAAGTGTATAAAGTACCCATGAATGCAAAAGGACCATTAGGACTGGGACTCAGTGCATTATTGTTAGGGAGATCTATTATTACTTTGCAGGGAATTTTTGTTTTACCTGGAGTTATTGACAGTGATTATGAAGGACAAATTCAACCCATGATATGGACACCCAGCCCCCCAGCTCACTTTTCTAAAAAACACGATTAGCTCAACTTGTTCCCTTTCCCTCCTGTGTCCCTAATGTTGAAAGAAAAAGGAGGGGGTGTGGGGGATTTGGTTGTACCGGACAAGAAAAACATATTATGTGGGCATTGGAGATTCAAAATTCCAAACCAAAATTGGATGTAATCATGACATTGGGTCAAAACCAAAAAACAATATCAAAGTTAGTGGACACTGGAGCCGATGTTATGGTGTTATCAAGCAAGCAATGGCCTTCTGATTGGCCACTACAGGGGGCTATAAGATCATTAATGGGTGTTGGAGGTAACACTGCAACAAAAATCAGTGTGCATTTTGTGGGCCAGATGGTTTGGTATACAAAGTCCGTCCATATGTCACCAACATTCCTATGACTTTGATGGGAAGAGATGTATTAGGCCAAATAAAGTATACTGTGACAACTAACGCACCTTTTCAGTAATGGCTACTGGTCAATCGTGACCAATACTCAAACTGAAATGGAAACCTGATGAGCCAGTTTGGGTAACTCAGTGGCCATTGACGAAAGGAAAGGTCACAATTTCGCAACAATTGGTATAGAAACAATTAGATGCAGGACATATAAAACCGTCCACAAGCCCGTGCAATATCCCAGTGTTCGTGATACCAAAGAAATCTGGAAAATGGAGATTGTTACATGATTTGCGAAAAATTAATGATGTTACATGTGACATGCGACCTTTACAACTAAGGTTACCATCACCACATATGATACCTAGAGATCAGGAAATTTTGATAATTGATTTGAAAGATTGTTTCTTTACCATACCAATTTGTGAGGAAGACTCAGATAGATTTGAATTTTCAGGTTTTGAAATTAACAAGCAAGCCCCTATGAAAAGATATCAATGGGTTGTGTTGCCACTGTATATGAAAAATTCTCCCACTGTGTGTCAATTGTATGTAGGTGCAGCTTTACAAACTGGCAGAGAAAATTTTCCTGAAGCTATCATATATCATTACATGGATGATATATTGATAGCCACTCAAAAAATTGAACAAGAATTGGAACAAGCACTAGACAAATTTAAACTACAAGTGACTCCAGAGAAAATGTAAATAGAGTCACCATGGAAATATTTGGGCTTAAAAATATTAAATCAGATGGTTACACCACAGGCTTTACATTTGAAATTGGATATTAAAACTTTGAATGATGTGCAGAAATTATTGGGCAATATTAATTGGATTGAAAATGTAATCGGAGGAATGATATTTTAGCACCCTTGTTTGAATTGCTAAAGGGAGACACAGACTTATGTGCACCCAGACAACTGACAGCTGAAGCTAAAAAGGTCTTTGAAAAGGTTGAAAGGATGCTAGAAATGCAGCAATCTCACAGCCTTGAATTTGAACAGTCCATGCCCGGGTTTCCTCAGTACGGAACAGAGTTAACATGGCTACATATAGTTCCGTTTCAATGTAATATTAAAAGAGAAAATAAACCCAACCAAGAATAAAAAGTCTAAACATCAACTGTAATTACTTGCACTGAAAACATTCTGAATATGACCTTCTTTAAGTTGGGGTTGTGATAACTGCCATGCTTGATGCAACTGTACTGTCAAAGAAATATTGGCCCCAATAAGCTACAAAATCTACCACGATATGTGTATAAGTACATTAGTAAATTGTACATTAGTAAATTGTAGAATTGTTATGCTAGTTGTTCCAATATTTGGATAAGGTACAGCTCTAATGATGGGTCATTTTATAAGCAAATTGTTGCCTCATAGTTTTCTCAAGTGATAATAAAACTAGGATATTTTTTTCTGTTGGAAGACTGACCAATTTGAAAAAAAACCCCAGTAACTTCCAAGACAGCATATTGAAAAGATAGTCTAGAAACTAAAGATAATATTGCTATTCATGTCCACCACAGCTTTTCAAATATGAAGATTGTGGGATTGACATGTATTTTATGCTTGATGGATGAAAAGAGACAGTAAAAGGCAAGATGAGCTAATAACAGTAAAGTCTGAATTGAATCAGAAATGTATTGAGGTACTGAAAGGAATCAAGATATGTGTTTCAATCATCAGAGTTTGTCACGAGTGTGATTTGTTGGTTGACGTGCTGTCAAAGTACTGAGAGAGAAAGGTTTAATAACAAGCAGCTAGACATGCAGAAAAAGCGGTTTAGGACTCAAAGGACTCAGTATTAATAGAAGTTATAAAGTGAAAAAGAGTAATAAAGTTGGCATCAAGAGAATGGCAGGATTGATCTAGACTTTTAAAAAAACATTTTCTTTTTCAGAGACCTTGAAAAGTGATCTTCTTAGTTTTTACTTTCTTAAATTCATTACTTTTCATAATTAAATTTACCTTCACTTCTCACTTAGAAGAGGAAAGCTAGAAAATACCCAAGCTGCATATATCTTTGAACACTATGCTTACCCTACCTACTTATTTTTAAAGCATAACACATTATCACACAGTTCTGGATGTAATCCAGATCTGTACTGGACTGCATATATATTTTCTTAAATATATACCTGGTTACTTCAAAGAATTTACCTAACTTACAGATACTGGCAAAGTTTGTCCCGCTTGGCAATAAAAATTCAGGGTATTTCACTTCATTGTAATATCAAGTTAGTGCTAAAGATAGTCCTTTAAAGAAATCATTGCTATTTTCCGGGAAAATTTAACAAAGTGGATTTTCTGATCTGAAAGTTTAACCTTCCAGCACAGTTACGCAGTGTGCAGTATCACTCACTAATTCCTTTACGTTCCTTCCACCTCTATAACATGAACTATTTATCTTCTACTTTTATTTTACATTAATTACAAAATTCTTTATACTCAATTTCTTTTTTTTTAATACAACCTAGTGATATTTTTATACACCCTGGAAATTTATACATCCTAGTTGTTGAAATCTTGTTTATTTCTCTGTGTAGATTGGACCTTTAAAACTCTTCTTCTTGCTTGCCCTCCTCACTGTAAGAAAAAAAGAAAGATTCTGTGTTTAAAAAGACTTTTAGGGTACCCTCGTGAGCCGGTTTGAGCTAGCTTTCCCAAGCTCTCCAACCGCTCAGTCTGCCTCTCTCACAAAACTTCTCCCCTTCCAAAGGTAAAAGAACTATGGAAGAAATCAAAATCACACTAAATATATATATATTTCTGTATTTTTCTAAATACGAATAACTTTGCAAGGATATGCAAAGGAGCAAGGGAAAAAGGGAAGGAAAATGGGGAAAACGACAAAAGGATCTATATAACACTCAGCATATAACTATAACACCCAGTAACTAACACAGTAAAGAATTAACAAAATCTTACCACTCCACCTCCCCCATGGAGAGCCGGATGGCCAAATTCAACCCATTAAAAAATTTTCCACAGCCTCGGAAGCAGACAGGACCAACACAGGGACCTTCTGTTCCCCAGCCTTGTCAGAAGGAGAGTGTACTCTCTTATCTACACCCTATTTATATGTCGTGTTACGTTAAAGGAAGAAATGAAATACTTCCGTGGATCAAAAGTCAATCCACTACACCTCGTGCAATGTGAAAAATCCAGACTGTACTCTCTTAAAAACTACTTGGATTTCCCAAATTCAGAAAAGTACTCAAAATTTTGCATATTCTGCCAGGCACTAATTGTTTATTTCCTCACTTTGCCAGAACATAGACAAGCTGAAAATAAACAAGGGCAACTGTACAGACTTTCCATCCAAAAGCCGCAGTCTGGAAGTCTGCTCTACAGCAGTGTTCTCCATGGGTTCCAGAGGAATCTCTGCTCCAGTGCCTAGAGCACATTGTCCCCTCCTTCTCTGGCCCTGGTATTTATAAAACTGTTTCTCACATTTTTCTTCCTTCACTCCTAACTGTTTGCAGTGTTCTGCTCTTTCTTAAACACACCATCATTTTTGCTGCTGGGCTCAGGTGTGCCCTACAATGTGTCCATTGGAGCCAGCTGGAACTTTCTGTGTCTGGCACAGGGCAGTCCCAGCTCTCATTCCAGAGACCACCCTGCAGCCCCATCACGGCAAACATCTTGCCACTTACACCCAACACAGGCTTCAAAAGACAAACCAATAATAACAGTCAACTGACAGATCCAGTGAAGAACATCAGTCAATCATGCACAGTGGTACCAGAATACCAACTTTTTAAGAATCAAGTGGGATATACTGGTGCAAGAGTGGAACTGTCAGCCAAGGCTTACGTAAGCTGTGGCATAGTGTTGGAGGACAAGAGAAACGCTCAAGTGACCTTTTATGAAAGATGCTCCAGTTCCTAATACCAAAAGATGTTCAAGTGTTGCTTCCTATCAGGATAAAAATAATGATCAGAAAATGTGAAATGAGATTGGACAAGCTACAAGTATCAGAGAAAGAGTAATAGTGGGAGATTTCAGATGTTTCAGTAGGCTCAATGTTTATGAGGGCTTGATGCAGAGACAAAAAAATCAGACTCAGTAAGTGACTGCTTACTGCAACAACTCATCTTAGATCTTACAGAAAAAGAGATTATTTGGAAATTTTGGCCTGAGAGGTACAAAGAACTTGGGCCGAGAAGGGTTGTTTGGCGAGCTACTCTGTAATAGAAAGTGCAGTGCAACTGTTTTAATTCAAGAGTACAGTGGGAAAGAGCAAGACAAATAAATCATTCTCCAACAATTTTCAGTAAGTATGTCATTGCTGAACATGTTACTGAAAATCTTACAAAACTCGTCTGATGTTTTCTTCCTGGCTGGCAAAATATTACATGGTAACACTTTTTTGCACAACTTCTCAGTTCGTCTTGTATTGTCTTACAATATCATGAACATGTTTTTGTGCATCACATGACATCATCAGAAGAGTCTCATTTTTATTGTCTCTTTGTCAAGATCTACATTTCATCTTCTTCCAATCTGTTGTTCTGCTGTCATAAATGAGGTTAGTTAGACACTGCTAAAAATTTCAGTAAGGTATTTACAGCTGTAATTCCATGGATTCTTACCTTAATACAAGGCTTGGGGACCTGCAATCATTTCAAATTATTATTTATTTCCAATTGCATTTCAGTAGAATATCACACAATTTATTGAACATAAGTGTTTTGTATGTAATGGTCTATCTAATGTCTTTTCTTTGAATGATCTAAAATAACTTGGTGTATTTTAATCTTTAAATAATTAATATATTCCTGCTTGGTTTTGTGGAATAAAATAAAATCTATGAGATTGCAGCTGGAAAATATATATCAGAAGACAGAGAAGACTTCTTCAAAAGGTGCATTTTTGTTAGCTCTCTAATACTAGTAAGGTAATGCTATTGTAGGTTCACACTGAAACATATGAAAGAAGTGAACTAATTGATAAGGATCTGGAATTAAATTATCCTTGCCATCAAATACATTGGCATATTACATAAGTCAACTTCTTTGTTGTGAGACCATGATATTCTTGAATAAATAATTGAAATACAGCAAATACATTTGTAGAGAAAATAATTTGCTGTGTGGAAACATATTGTATCTAATAGTTTTTTTAAGAAAAAATATCTAAACCACCATATAGTACTCTCTTGTTATGATTTTTAAAATTTTTAAATATAATGTTATTATCAAGATAAATATTCTCATTACCTTAGATAATTACAGTTGAGAACAATATCTGCTGCATAAATAACAAGTATATACTGTAAACTGGCATAATATATATTTGCAATAAAATATTAAGGACTTCAATAAAACAAGCCCTGATTACTGTCTAGGTTGTGCACTCAGATTTGCTTTCCAAAGAGGATAGAATTTGGTGTGAGTCCTATGCCTTGTTCTTATTCTGCTACAGAGTTAGGATAAACCAGAGAACATTTGCTAAAGGAGCTTATAAACTCATTTTAGTTCTCTACTTCAGACCAAGAAATGTTAACTTGTGTTAATATGAAGACATATAATAGCACAAAGGTAAAACAAGATTGTCATAGAATCATAGAATCTCCTGGTTGGAAAAAGACCTTTGAGGTCATCGACTCCAACTGTACCACCCTCTGCTAAACCATGTCCTTCAAAAACTCATCTGCCCATTTTTTAAACACCTCCAGGGATGGTGACTCAAACACCTCCCTGGGCAGCTGTTCCAGTGCCTGACCACCCTTTCAGGAAAGAAATTCTTCCTAATATCTAGTCTGAGCCTCCCCTGATGCAACTTATGGACATTTTCTCTTGTCCTATCACCTGTCACTTGTGAGAAGAGATCAACACTCACTCTATCACAGCCTCCTTTCAGACAGCCATTAGACAGTGATGAGGTCTCCCCTCAACCTCCTCTTCTCAAAGCTAAACAACCCCATTTCCCTCTGCTGCTCCTCATTGTTCTTGTTCGCCAGCCCCTTCACCAGCCTTCACGTCTTCTCTGGATGTGCTCCAACACCTCAATGTCCTTCTTGTATTGAGGAGCCCACAACTGAGCACAGTACTCAAGGTGTGGCCTCACTAGTGCCGAGTACAGGGGCACAATCACTTCCTTGTCCTGCTGACCACACTGTTTTTGATAAAGGCCAAGATGCCATTGGCCCTCTTGGCCACCTGGACACAATGCTGGCTCATATTCAACCGGTTGCCAACAAACACCCCAAAGTCCTTCTCCACCAGGAAGCTCTCCAACCATTATTCCCCAAGTCTGTATCACTGCATGGGGTTGTTGTGCCCCAAGTGCAGGACTCTGCATTTGGTCTTGTTAAACCTCATCCCATTGGTCTCAGCCCATCGATCCAGCCTGTCCAGATCCCTCTGCAGCATCTCCCTTCCTTCAAGCAGATCAATACTGCCACCCAGCTTGGTATCACCCACAAACTTGCTAAGGGTGCACTCAATCCCTTCGTCCAGATCATTGATAAAGATATTGAACAGGACTGGACCCAGCACTGAACCCTGGGAAACAGCACACGTAACCGGCCTCCAACTGCATTTAACTTCATTTACCACCACCATGGGCCCAGCCATCCAGCCAGTTTTTTATTCAGCATAGGGTGTGCATGTCCAGGCCAATGGCAGCTGGTTTCTCAATCAGAATACTGTGAGAAATGGTGTCAAAGGCTTTAGCGAAATCCAAGTACACCACATCCACAGCCTTTCCCTGATTCAATAAACGGGTAACTTTGTCATAAGAGGAGATCAGATTGGTATGGGAGGAACTACCTTTCATAAACCCATGTTGACTGGGCCTGATGACCTGGTTGTCCTGCACGAGCTGTATGATAATATTCAAGAGGATCTGCTCCATGACCTTCCCCAAGGTCAAGCTGACAGGCCTGTAATTCCCCAGATCCTCCCTCCAACTCTTCTTGTAAATGGACATAACATTTGCCATTTCAAGTGGCACTTCTCCAGTCAGCCAAGACTGCTCGTCAATGAGGGAAAGGGGGTTGGCAAGGACTTCTTCTGGCTCCCTTAATACCCTTGGGTGTATCCAATCCGGCCCAATACACTTGTGTATGTCTAATTGGTTAAGCAGGTCTCTAACCAAGTCTTCTTGGAACATTGAGGGTTCACCTTCACAGTCTTCTGGCTCAGAAGGCTTGGAGCCCTGAGAAGATCTTACCTTCCTATTAAAGACCAAGGCAAAGCAGGCATTAAATACCTCTGCCTTGTCCTCAACCTTGGTTGCTACCATTCCAAGGAGGGAGGTTCTCCTTGGTCCTCCTGTTGTTATTTATGTATTTGAAGAACCTTTTTTTTAATTATCTTTTGCTGTACTACTGGCTAATTGAAGTTCTAGTTGGGCTTTAGCCCTTCTAATTTTTTGCCTGCATGATCTCTCTGTTAAACCAAGCTGGCCTTCTTCCCCGCCAACTCATTTTATGGCACACGGGATAGCCTGCTCTTGTGCTGTCAGAATTTCCTTCTTGAGGAGCATCCAGCCTTCATGGGCTCCTTTGTCATTTAGAACAGTCTCCCACTGGACTTTAACAAGCAGCCTTCTAACCAGTTTGAAGTCTGCCCTCTGGAAGTCCAAGGTGGCAATTCTGCTGACC
Organism: Dromococcyx pavoninus; assembly: GCA_033558185.1. Classification (NCBI taxonomy): domain Eukaryota; kingdom Metazoa; phylum Chordata; class Aves; order Cuculiformes; family Neomorphidae; genus Dromococcyx; species Dromococcyx pavoninus. The sequence continues at coordinate 2,443,817 of JAUMJL010000139.1, read as the reverse complement.
CCTTCCTTACTCCTCCAAGAACTGAGAATTCCATCATCTTGTGATCACTGAGCCCCGGTCACCTCCCCCACAAGGCCCTCTCTGTTCACAAATAGCAAATCCAGCAGGGCACCTTATCTAGTCGGTTCACTCACCAGTTGTGTTCCATACAACTCGATGAACGTCCTAGACTCTTTCCTTTCTGCTGTGTTATACTTCCAGCAGACATCTGGAAGGTTGAAATCTCCCACAAGAACGAGGGCTAGTGATCGTGAGACTTCTCCCAGTTGCTCGTAGAAGAGCTCATCGATTTCCTCATCCTGGCTGGGTGGCTGATAACAGACTCCCACCACTATGTCTGACTTAGTGTGTGTTCCACTGATTTAAACCCATAAGCTCAACCCTATCTTTAGCATAATTTAGTTCAACAGTTGAAACCTACTCTAACATAGAGAGCAACCTCAGCACCTCTCATTCCTAGCCTATGCTGCCTGAAGAGTTTATAGCCACCCATGGTAGCACTCCTGTTGTACGAATCATCCCACCACGTTTCTATGATGGCAATTATATGTTTTCTAGCCTTTCAATTCCCCTTCCAGTTCCCCTTGTTTGTTGCCCATTAGTGCATTAGTGTAAATGCACTTCAGTTGGGCTGTTGTTTTCACCCCTTTCCTAAGTGGAATAGGCTCAAGTCCTGACTATCTACTAGCAGTGGTTTGTAACCCACCGATAACCTTTGAATTCTGGCTGCCACCTGGAGTGTTACTCTCTACTTCCACTGAGGTGGCAGGCCAGGGGTTCTCACCAGTGTAGATGATATTTTGATCAATACAGGCCATGAATTTCTCTTTCAGTCCATTGTGCACAACTCTGCTTATGTGGTTACACACAAGGACACTTCGTCCTTGTCAAGCCTGATAGAGGAAGCTGGTTAAGTAGAAGAGATACAAAGTTGCAACTAAGAAGCTTGCTAAGAAATTTGCTTATTGCTAAGAAACTTGCTAACTGCAAGCAGACTTACCTCAGCCACATCGTGATGTGTACTGACGTATATTTAACCAATCATAAAGCTACAGCTAGCGTATGAACACCTGAATGTATCCAATCAATGATTGAACCCTGTTCACGTGAACCCTGGTAAATTTCTATATAAACAGTGTATCTTTAGTAATAAATTGAGCATTGACTGAATCTCTATGAGACTACGCCTTTGACTCCGAGCTCCCGTGCTTCGTCTGGCGCCCGGCCTGTGCTTCACACCAGTACACCATCCCTCAAGTTGGTCCGACCAACTTCTTGGAGAGTGTCCTTTTGCCCTCATGGGACAAGTGCACCCTGTCAATTCTCAACAGATCTGGTGTGTTGGCCAACCCATTGTTCAAGAACCTGAAGTTTAGTTCTTTGCGTCATATTCGGAGCCAGGTATTCAGTTCCTGGCTTCTCCCATTCCTTCCCTCACTATTCCTTATGAGAGAGGAGAATACGACCTGCACACCTGATTCCTTTACCATTTGACCTCAGGTCCTAAAGTCCTTTTTAGGATTTAAGGTTTCTAGTTGGCTTTTTATTATTATCCACCTGGAAAACGGGTAGTGGGTAATAATCTGTGGACTTTACAAGTTTTGGAAGTTGTCTTGCCACATCACTAATTGAGGCTCCAGGTAGGCAACAGACTTCCTTATGCAATGGGTCCAGTCTGCATATAGGACCCTCGGTACCTTTTAAGAGGGAGTCCCCAATTACAATGACCCTCCTCCTCTTCTTTACAGAAGCTGTCTTAATTGGTGGCTTTGGGTTACTTAACCTGGGAGATGTTTCTAGGCTGTGTGAGTCATCAGCCCTGGGAGTCGGCTCCACTTGCAGACCTTCATATTTATTCTGCAATGGAACCTGCAGGGCCTTGTTAGTAATAGGGGATATGCGCCGATTGTGACACCGCTTGCGACGAGCAGAAACCTGCTGCCATTCTGCTCCATCTCCTAAATTTACTTACCTTAGTGGATATGGGATGGGGGTTCCTCTGTCATACAAGGCCTGCCTGCCTGTTGGGGCTGTGACGGGGAGCATAGTAAGTTATTCCAATGGTCAATCTCCCTCTCACATTCCCTGATAATCCTCAGCCTTGTTACCTTCTCTGAGTTCAGTGACCAAACAGAGGAGTTCCTCTACCTGAGCACAGCCCCGACAAGTGGCTTTGCCATTGGCATGCGATATCAGTGCAGGAGGGGGGCATGTCCTGCAACTTGGTACCTGGGTGGCAGTGTGTACCCACTGGGGATCAGTCTGGGAGGCTGCTGCAGTCATGGCTGGAGCAGAGCTGGGAGATTTCTTATTTTTCTCCTGGGTGGCCACTATGGTGTTCTGTTTTTTCTGTCTGAGGTCCAGTGCCCTCTCCTTGCTCACCTTGCCTGCTTGCAGCCCTGTTTGTGCGCTCCAGGTCGTGGTGTTCTGGGTAGCGGTCCTCCCTAGGGGGCCGTTTAAATCTCCTGCAGTTACTTCTGGGAACGCCCCCTCCATGTCAGCATCAGCGGTTGCCAGTTTCCAGCTGATCTCTCACTGGTGCCATGCTTTTCAGTGGCTCAGGAAGCCCTTTTTTCCCCCTCACCACTTGCACAATCTGAAGGACTTACTGGTGCTTCAGCTGTGCTCCTTGCCAAGTGAGGGAGTCGAAACCTTCAAGAAGATACATTGGGAAAAAACAAAGGTTGATAGTTATATAGTGTCTAACAGTCAATATTGAAAGGCTTATATATTTCATGAGAAATTAGATTCAAAGAGGTAATTAGAGTACAACTCCACTATGTCTATTTGAATGACTATTTACAGACTTACTAAAATTAAGCTGAAATCATCAACTTTTTTCAATCAAAAAATGTTCTTTAGCTGTTATTGAGCTCTGACTGCTAAAATGGATCCAGACTGACATCTAGATGTGTTTGTCTGACCCATCTTTTTTTTTCAGACACATCTACTTTTTTGTTAATGTGAATGTTCTCAAAATTTAGATAAATCTAACAAAAATATCAATAGCTCAGAAGAAATCACCTCTGTTGTTTAAGTTATACAGTTATATATATAACTTAAGTTTAATTTAAAAGGAAATATTTATGGTAAAAGCAAATTTGGATCTCAATGTATCTGGTGTTTATAATTCTGAAATTTGACACTTCATGTAATAATAGAAGAATATTCACTACACATGTTGGTGCATTTAAAAGTCATTTATGCAATGATTTACGCACAGTAAAGTCGCTTGTGTCCCATAAGTCAAAAATTCCCAATAAAATAAAAGTCTTTCACAAGACAAGAACGTGAGACAGAGAGGATATTTATCTGTTGTTTTGGAATTAATATGAAGTATAAATGACCCGGAAGTACAAATTTTGCTAATGAAACCCCACAGTTCTCCCGTACTACAGAGCTAATCAATGATTATGCCTGATTTTAAGTCAGAGGTCAAACAGGAGATTTACCTGGATAATAGTCTAATTTAATCTTCTTCATCAGAATTTGAAAATTAAATATCAGAGATTCACTCAATTTGGTTTTACCTTGCAGCTGACATCAATTCAATTGATGAGTCCTGGCTTATTTTCAGAAGCAAAAATTACAAGCAGTTTTTAATTATCAAAGCGTAAATGTTTAAATTAGAAAATGAGTGACACCTAAATACTATTAATGCCAAAGCAGATAACATTAGCAATGTGCAGTACATTTCTATTTTTATATAAGCAGATTTGTAAAGTAGCATTTGTTTTTGTAAAGTACATTTTTTTGTAAAGTACATTTGTTTTTGTAAAGTAGCATTCTCATATTGAAAAAGAAAAAATTCCTGAAAAGTTTTTTAATAAAGATGCTCTTCATTTTGTCTTTAGGAAACCATCTTGTTCAGCGGACACTGAAGGCAATGGAATAAAATCTTAAGAAAATCTAAGGAAATATAAGAATCTACAAAACCTGATGGCCTAAATTGCATTTTATTTGTCCAGCCACTATTGTACATGGTCTAGTTTCTATATTTTCTCTTAGGGAGGAAGAAATGTGTGATTTCTACACAGCTAGTTGCAGATACACAACTAAATGTACTTTATTTAATTTTTCTTGTGACTTTTAGAGAATGTCCCAAAATTAAGAAATAAAGTTTTAAAATATATTTTCAATAAACTGCAATTATTTTTAGTGTAAAAAACCCCTGGGTTTTAAATGATTTTTTACTTTGAAAAAAAATTGTATTACAAATTTAAAAATTACTGTATAACTTTAACTATGCTGTTTTGAATAGTAAAAACTTAGTCACTTTAACATTTCTGCAAGAAGGCTCTCAAAAGGTACTGTTGTTTGAGAGTAACCTAGGCATCAGGTAAAAGAAATAGAGTTAAAGGTCAGAAGATCTCCTTTTATGACCATGTGACTCGCCTGGTGGATGAGAGGAAGGCTGTGGATGTGGTATACCTGGACTTTAGCAAGGCCTTTGACACTGTCCCCCACAGTAGACTCCTAGAGAAGCTGTCAGCCCGTGGCTTAGATGGGAGCACTCTGTGCTGGGTTAGGAATTGGCTGGATGGCCGAGCCCAGAGAGTGGTCGTGAATGGTGTCTCATCCAGTTGGCGGCCGGTCACCAGTGGTGTCCCCCAGGGATCGGTGTTGGGTCCGGTCCTGTTTAATATCTTTATTGATGATCTGGATGAGAGGATTGAGTCCATCATCATCAAGTTTGCAGATGATACCAAGCTGGGAAGAAGGGTTGATCTGTTAGAGGGTAGGATGGCCCTGCAGAGGGACCTGGACAGATTGGAGAGATGGGCTGATTCTAAAGGGATGATGTTTAATAAGTCCAAATATCAGGTACTTCATTTTGGACACAACAATCCCATGCAGAGCTACAGACTGGGGCTAGAGTGGCTGGAGAGTAGTCAGGCAGAAAAGGACCTGGGAGTGCTGGTTGACAGGAAGCTCAACATGAGCCAGCAGTGTGCCCAGGTGGCCAAGAAGGCCAATGGCATTCTGGCCTGCATCAGGAATAGTGTAGTCAGCAGAACCAGAGAAGTTATTGTCCCCCTGTACTCGGCATTAGTCAGGCCTCATCTGGAATACTGTGTACAGTTCTGGGCCCCCCAGTTTGGGAAAGATGTTAGGATACTGGAATGTGTTCAGAGGAGGGCAACGAAGATGGTAAAGGGGCTGGAGCATAAACCCTATGAGGAGCGACTGAGTGAGTTGGGGCTGTTTAGTCTAAAGAAAAGGAGGCTCAGGGGAGACCCCATTGCTCTCTACAACTACCTAAAAGGAGGTTGCAGTCAAGCAGGGGTTGGTCTCTTCTCTCGGGTGATCAGCGACAGAACTAGAGGGCATGGACTCAAGCTTCGTCAGGGAAAGTTTAGGCTTGATGTTAGGAAAAAGTTCTTTACTGAAAGGGTGATCGGCCATTGGAATACGTTGCCCAGGGAGGTGGTGGAGTTGCCGACCCTGGAGGTGTTTAAGGGGAAATTGGATGTGGCACTGAGTGTCATGGTTTAGATGATGGTTGGTGTTAGTGTTGGGTTATAGGTTGGACTTGATGATCTCAGAGGTCCTTTCCAACCTTGTGATACTGTGATACTGTGATACTGTGAACTTTCCAGCAGCTGTCCTGAAATATTACCTCCATCTCTGTGGCAGATTACTTTTACCTGAATAAGTTTTCAACCTAAAATATCCTGAATTTTCTCAGAATCTGTGATCAGATCTGAAATACAACTTTTCTCTAGGATGGTAGGAAAAAATACTAACTTGGAAGAAGGAATAAGATACAAGGGTGCTGAAAGACAGGAAGACTATTTTTGGAGGATGGGGAAACTCACTGAGTTAAATTGGATGCCTGCACTGCTACTGTGAAGGATAAGAAAAAAGCCTATATTGTTTATATTTGGATGACATATCATGACGATTAGTTTAAAATTATATTTTTGGATTAAATTACCTCCTTTGGTTACTTTATTACTTTACCAGGTTTCATCACCCTAAAACTGTCATATAAACTTCAAGATTGGGAACTGTCTGTGTTGACAGTTCCTCATTGGCGCAGTCTTCTAGAGCTATTTTTTTATTAATGTCTTCCATCTCATTTCCTTTTTTTCATGTCATATCACAAATCCAAAGAATTCTTCAGAGAGTTTTATCTGTGAGATAGCAGTAAGATTGAGAAGCAGGAACGTTACTTGTGTGTTAATGACATATCCAACCCCAGGTATATTTGTAGAGATTGTCCAGTATTGATTATAAACCATTAAGAATAAAAAACACAGTGACAATCACCTTAAAAGTTTCTTCAGTGAAAGAAAAAGTTTTAATAACCTACTATTTTGGGAAGAAAATGAAAAATCAAATTTGCAGCTGATGCGCTTTCATTGCATTTCAGATTCTAGACATATTCACCATGGACCAAATATCAGTGCAATGATGAGAGTCATTGGAAAAAAAAGCAGGACTGATTCTGGGAGATCCCAGATTAAAGATGGTTGTGATAGTTTTTTTCAACTTCTTTAATTTAGAAGAATGGCAGTCTAATTAGTCTACATTTTTTTCTAACTCTCAACTCTGTTTACAAAATCTTTCCCACATTATTCCTCTCTCAAAAGGGAATACTGCTCTACATTATGGTTATGACTTTGCTAGAAAGTCTTCCCCCTCTCTATGTAAGAAAAAAGGTCTGAAAGCCAACCATACTTGTAGGGTTTTGGAAGACCAAGGGCACGTTCTGGGCAATCCAGAGCAGCAGAACCTTAGTTTGGCTAAGGCATAGAGATGTCAGCAGGCCATGCAGGAATGTTGTTGCTAGGACACCTACAAGAGGAATTTGGCAAGATAAACAGCTTAGCAGGTGAAAAACAAGAAAGGGAGGCGATACACGTGGTTAAAACTAAGACCTTGAACAGGATCTGAAACTTACAATAGAGATCGATGGACAGTAGAGACTGACCTATTATAAAGAAGCATTGTTCGAGTGAACAGCACGTTAACCAATCGTTCTTATTGTTATCCGTGAAAGTATATAAGATAGACTATATAGCCATTAGCAGTAAAGCAACAAACTCGGCTTCTGTCTGATCACATTGATAGTGTGACGAGTCCATGACTTCCACGTCAACAAGTGGTGCCCGAACAGGGACCCTCAGATTGGCATTGGATGGATCAGCCAGACCGTGATTACCGACAACAAAAGGGTGGAAGCCAGCTGAAGGTGAGTGCTGCCCTGGCACTCGGGAAGACGTTAGCGCACATATAAATAGAAGGGAAATCCTGCCCTGACCAAGCAGGCAGCTGGGGAGGAGATGGGGTCCACACTCTCAAAAGAAGAAGAGGCAGTGGTTAAGCTCCTCCAAACTATTCTCTCCAAGAGAGGACTTTCATATGACTCGAGCTCCTTGAAGGCTTTACCACTGTGGGTGCAAAGCAGGAACTTGATCCCCACTGTAAATGCTGCTTTTGAAATCCCAATATGGGAACAAATAGGCAAGCAATTGTGGGATGAAATTAGTAAGGGATCCAAGGAGGCGAGCAAATTTCCCACTGTGTGGAGATTGAAACATGAGACTTTAAAAAATATGAAGGCAGAACATAGAGTGACAGCCTCTGCATTTGCTGCTTTGTTGCCTGTTAAAGAAGCGCAGTCGGCTACCACTCAGGTGTTTTTAGGACCCAACATTTCTTTGGCAAGGAGAGGAGCTAGTTCTACTCAACACTTCTCCGAAATACAGACATCGTGCACAGTCCCTATTTCATCTCCCAATAATTCATTTGTCACCACATGGAAACAAGAGAAGCCTCTATCACATTCGCCCAAATCGTCGCCCTCCGACAAGCAAAGAGGTTGCACCCTCCGCCTCTCCCAGCTACACTGCCCTCTCCTTCAAGTGTGTGTGTACAACAGCAGCAATCTTTAGGGCTAGGAGATGTTCAGCTACCAGAACTGTTGAAAAAACTACAAGATTTGGAGACGCAAGTACGAGTCACAGAACAACAACATGCAGGGCCACCGATAAGTTCTTTCCCCGCCCCTACTTCTGTTACCCCCCTGTTAACCCTCTTGTTTCTGTTCCAGAATCACCTGTGCTGTCATATTCGGGATTTAGGGGGATGGAGGGGGATGGAAGAGTTAAATGGAGAAGAATTGTAAAAGATGCAATATTAGATGGAACAGTGATATCTTCAGCTTTTCCTGCTATAATTTATGGGGGTCAGAATACTTGGGAATCTTTAGACTGGAAAATTTTGAAGAAAGCAAAATCAGCAGTGTCTCAATATGGGTTAAAATCTCCATATACTCAGTCAATTTTGCAACATATTTTTTCGAGTAATCTTTCGGTACCCCATGATTGTCGCATGATTGTACAAATGTTATTTTCTCCTTCACAGCAGTTACAATTTTTTCGCCATTGGCAATTATCTTGTGAACAATTAGTGGCCACCCCGCGACAGCAGGGGGGCCCTCTTTATGGTGTACAATCACAAATGTTAATGGGTTCAGGTCCTTTTGCAAGGGCTGATTGGCAAGTGCAGTTTGCTACTGAAGTATTGCAAGCTAGTCAAGATGTGTCATTTAAAGCTATGATTAATGTTTCAGATGATAAGGTCTGCCCGGGTTTTACTACAATTAGGCAAGGACCAAATGAATCTTTTCCAAAATTTGTAGATAGATCACATGCTGCCATAATGGCACATCCTGATTTACATGAAGATATGAAAGCCAAAATATTTAATATGTTAGCCTTTGATAATGCTAATGAAAAATATAAGCATGTTCTTAGCACTTTCTCGAGGCTCTGGAACTGCTGTGCTCTTGGAAGCAACAGAACACATGCTTTTTGCTAATCAAGCCACTGTTATGGCTGCAGCAGTTGGAGCAGCAGTGCGACCACTGGTTGAAAAAAAATTGGCAGATTTTAATTATTGATTTTAAAGATTGTTTTTTTACAATACCATTGCATCCTGAAGATGCATAAAAATTTGCTGTTACGGTGCCATCAGTGAAAAAAAGTGAGCCAGCAACAATATATCATTGGGTAGTTTTGCCACAAGGTATGAAAAATTCTCCGACTATGTGTCAAATGTTTGTGGCATGGGCCTTATAATCATTTTGATCCAACAATCCAGATCTATTAGTGCACCATTACATGGATGATATACTAATAGCTGGAAAAGATTATGATGCAGAAAAAACAATCAAGGAATTAACAATTACTTTAGAGGAGAAAGGGTTAAAAATTGCCTCAGAAAAGGTTCAGAAAAATGAACCTTGGTTGTATTTGGGATGGATTATTACAGGTGGATGTATTAGACCACAAAAATTGAGCCTAAAAGCAGAAATAAAGATTCTTACAGATGTCCAAAAAGTTTTAGGAGGCATACAATGGGTAAGATCAATATGTGGTATTACCAATGATGACTTAGCCCTGTTAATGCCTTTATTGGTTACAACTAGTAATGCCTATGAGAAAAGACAATTAAATGAGGAACAAAACCAGACATTAAACCTTATAATTGAAAAGGTTCAACAAGGAATAGTAGCAAGAAAGATTGAAGAGAAATCTTTTCAACTGATGATTGTTAACTCTTCAAAATATCGTAAATATCCTTTAGGTCAAGAGAATCATAATAAATGGTCAGTTTTAGAATGGATTTTTACAGCATATACTCCAAAGACTACAGTGATAACACGTGTAGAACTAATATCCAATTTGATAATAAAAGGAAGACGAATCATTGATATATGAGGTTTAGACCCCCAAATCAATACATATATCTATCAGTAGTACTTATTTAAACTGGTTATTAACAAATTCAGAATTACTACAAATAGCCTTAGCTGACTACCAAGAAACCGTTACTGCACATTATCCTTCCGAAAAATGGCTGTCATTAATACAATCACAGGATTTAGAAGAAGCACCATATAGATCTGAAACACCAGTGGATGGTTTGACAATTTTTATGGATGCAGGAAGGAAATCTAGAGGAGGAGCGATTACTTGGCAAAAAGATGGTCTATGGCACCATCATATTTTAGACGGGGTCATTGAAGACTCCTTGCAAATATTAGAATTACGAGCAGTTGTATGGGTTTTTCAACATTGGCAATCTGTACCGATCAATGTAATTTCAGATTCATTATATGTTGTAGGTACTGTTAATAGGTTAGAGAAAGGAATGGTTAAATCAGTACAAACCAAAACTTTACATATGTTGTTACAATTGTTACATTTATTATCTCAAAGTTCTTGTTCATATTTTGTTACTCATATTCGGAGTCATCAATTTAATAATAGGTTATCTATTGGCAATAATATTGCTGACCAGTTGGTAGCAGTTGTCAAAAAAAATTCGGTCAATTTATTTGAGCAAGCCCGTTTGTCTCACGAATTTTTCCAACAATCGGCTAAAATGTTGGCCAGACAATTTAATTTGTCACAGAATGATGCACGTGGTATAGTGCAGTCTTGTCCAGCATGCCAAAAAGAAGGGTTATGGCATGGGCATTGGAGTTAACCCACGTGGATTACAAGCCTTACAACTATGGCAAATGGATGTTACTCATATCTCAGAATTTGGACGTTTGAAATATGTACATGTATCTATAGACACTTTTTCTCATGCAATATGGGCAACTGCGCAGACTGGAGAAGGAGCCAAGCATGATATTAAGCATATGCATGCAGCAATTGCTGCTTTAGGTGTCCCACAAGAGGTAAAAATGGATAATGGATATGTATCTCAAACATTTGCACGTATTTGTCAAACATGGGGCATTTGTCAGCTCGCTGGCATTACCCACTCTCTGACTGGACAAGCCGTGTTGAACGTGCTCTTGCCACGCTGAAATCACTTTTGCAAAAACAAAAAGGGGAAATTCAGGGGAGGCTCCTGCAGAACAACTTGCAAAAGCGCTCTATGTGTTAAACTACTTACGCCTCACAGAAAATTGAGTATCACTATAGTGCATCGAGTATCAGTACAACCGGGAACTGATAATTCAGAATTAATTAAAGTACAATATAAAGACTTGGAGATTGGAGAATGGAAGGGGCCAGTGGAGTCTGGTAGAGGATATGCTTGTGTTTTAACAGATACTGGTCCAAAATGGGTTCCAGCATGATGGGTCAGACCTCGGCGATCCTCTTGATTTACAGCGTGAACACAGTCATTCTCTGGGTGGTTTCACAACCAAAGATGAATGTATGGGTAACAATAGCTAACATCACAGGATACATTATGTTTATCCACATCAAGTCCAGAAAATCCCTTTTCTACCTGTTTAGTAAAAATACCCAGCGTACCCATAGATGAGTGGCAAAAAAAACCAAACCAAAACAAACATACCCAAGAACTCTTAGGAAAAGTAAAAATGGATGTTAATGCTACTCAAGAGATTTATAGAAATGCAACAGCTTGGTGTAATTATACAAGTTCAAACATATCTCGATCAAGTAATGTACCTATTGCATTACCACAAGGTGTGTGGAGATAGGGCCTGGGCAGGTATCCCATCAAAAATTAGTGGAGGCCCATGTAATCTGGGCAGGCTAACTTTATTAACTCCCAACACAGTCATGATACAGGATCACTTAAAGAAATCACAGAAGATTAGGAGAAAACGCATGACACATGCATTTACAGCAGATTGTAATGGGAATGTTACATTTTGGGATACCTCTCAAATTTGGGCAGCATCCTTTTTGCACCTGGAGTAGGTGTTGCTGCAGTGTTGCAAAAAATTAACTAATATAGGTTGTTAGCTTAGCATGTAAACTAATATCACTTCGTTAGCTCTTTTAGGGTTGTAAACAGATGTTGATAGTGTTAGACATGCTACATTATAAAATAGAGCTGCTATAGATTTCTTATTACAAAATAGAGCTGTTATAGATTTCTTATTATTAGTGCAAGGTCATGGATGTAAAGAATCTGAATTGTTGTATGAATTTATCAGATCTCTGAATGAATTCACAAGGCAATTCAAAAGCTAAAGAATGGGGTTAAACAACTACAGATGAATGAAGATGGGGGTTTACCTGGATGGGTAACATTAATTATAAAAATGGGATTGATTATTTTAGTCATGATATTAATGATGATTGTACCATGTTTAATGCAATGTTTAATACGAAAGTTGGAAAAAACATGAATCAGATCTGGATTGCCCAAAAACAAAAAGGGGGATTTGTAGGGTTTTGGAAGACCAAGTGCATATTCTGGGCAATCCAGAGCAGCAGGACCTTAGTCTGGCTAAGGCATAGAGATATCAGCAGGCCATGCAGGAATGTTGTTGCTAGGACACCTACAAGAGGAATTTGGCAAGATAAACAGCTTAGCAAGTGAGAAACAAGAAAGGAGGGCGATGCACACGTGATTAAAACTAAGACCTTGAACAGGATCTGAAACTTACAATAGAGATCAATGGACAGTAGAGACTGACCTATTGTAAAGAAGCATTGTTCGAGTGAACAGCACATGTTAACCAATCGTTCTTATTGTTATGCGTGAAAGTAGATAAGATAGACTATATAACCATTAGCAGTAAAGCAATAAACTCGGCTTCTGTCTGATCACATTGATAGCGTGACGAGTTCGTGACTTCCGCATCAACAGATACTGGTTTTGGTATGAACTCTACGACAGTGCACAGATGTGATTTTATAATAAAAGAAACTGTACATTGAAGGCTAGGAGTCCAGCCTTCTAAATAATGTTTTTATTATTACTTTAATCTAAATAGAGCATTATTATTGAAACATATCCCCTTAATTTTCCCACATATTTACCTTTACATAAACAATTGGTGCTTACAATGCCCATTTTTTTTTCCTCAGTCTGGAACTCGAAGACAAAAATCCAGATACAAACTAAAATCTTCTGCCTGTCTCCCTGAAGTACTTCAAGAGACTTTTAGCTGCTGCTGGGAAGAACTAGTCTCCAGAGTATGTGTTTATCTTGCACTTGTAAAAGAGGCAGTCTGTGTATAATGTCTTTAAAAAGATAATGAGATAGACTATATTAGAGACGCTGATAAAAATTTTTCAGCATTACCATATTGCAGCTTTTGTTTTCAAACATTCAAAAGAGCCTTTTTGAAGGAGACATCTGAATGTATATTTTCATATTAGAAAATACTTTCACTACCACCTTTCCCCACACATACTTACATCAATAATTAAGAATTAGAACCCTCACCATTACTATAGTATATAGTATCTCATTGTATTTAAAATGCACTACTCCATACTGTCACTATATTTTTTCCCTTGAAGTATTAAATACATTGTCAAATTCTAAGCTCAAATACCTCTACAACTGAGAATAATCTACACATTACACAGCGTAAAATTGTTGTAGTCTCATTACTAGCATATAAGCATCCAATTTGAGAACAGCAAGAAGGATTAAACAGTATTAAAAAAGAAAGAACAAGGGGAAATCAAGCTAAATTGCTTAGTAATTTTTCGTATTTCTACAGTATTTATGAACTTCATCAGAGAGTCATCTTAACCTCTTTATTACACAGACAGTATTTTCATTGAATGTGCAAGGATTTTTAAAACTTCCATGAAAAAGGCTGATACTTCAGTGATATAGAAACAGTAGTTATACTTTCAGTTATAATTACAGACTGCCCACTTCCAAAGATGAAAGCGCATCAGCAGGAGTTGTAATAGCAGATCTAATAATCTAGAGGAAAAAGAACAACATATAGTTTAGCTTTTTCCTAAAATTAAATTAAGGGAAAAATAGATAAACCTGTCTTGTGCCTTTTTTTTATGAGTGATGCAGAAGAAACTGAAAAAATGGAAAATTATCCACCTCCTCTTACAAATGTTTTGGTATCCTATGTTATGCCAAGTAAGAGAAAAATATATCTTTCTGAAGAAATACACTTATTTGGGGATTCATTTTAAAAGATGCTTTCCCCCTAAATCTAGGTTTCTTCTGGTATAAATTACAAATTCCTTTTTATACCAGTTGTATGTAAGGTGCTGTTGGCTACTTTTTTTAATTGAAAATATTTCTGATGTTCTATTTTCTCCATTCTTATCTATAAACTAAAGTATTTTTTCTCAGCCTTCTATCACTTACTAGAGAAACTCCATGATGCTAATCCATGTACTCCAATATTTGATCTTCAAGAATGGTGAGCACTTGGTCCTTAATAAAAACATGAAAGTTTTTAAGTGATCTGCTGCCTCGTCTCCAAAACATACCCTAGAGGAAATCCTAGTTCCTCACAGATTCCTCATAGCATATTTAAGCCTGAAACATGAGATTCTTAACCATTCTATAAATAATTTTTTGTTGATTATACAAATGCTCTACAGCACACAATACTTCAAATATCTTCTTTATTTTTTATGAAACAGATGGAGAAATATTATGCAAAACTGATATTAGGTTTGCAAGTTTCTTGAATGATGGGGGATCTAAACAGATGTTGTTACCACTATAACTCAACTTTTGTGCTAACAAGATGGAATTTTGTACTTCTTCAGGTTGTATATATGCATTGCTTTAAGGTAAAATACTCACAGGTATTCCTAAGTCACCCTTGTGCACAATATGAGCTATCTTTCCTCATCACTGGCCATCTCTATGAAGGCTAGGAAACACATATGATGTCCAGTGAATATAGTGAGCCAGAAATTTTCTAGAAACTTTTTGTCAGAAAAGACATGGTTTTAGAAGAATGAATGAAAAATTACATGATAAATAGATCAAAGAATGCATTTTAACAGTCATAATTATATAGGATACAGAAACAACAAAAAGTTTGTGAATAGAAAAATTTCTTATCCTTCAAGATTCCTCACTGAATAATATTTTTTTCCTGTCTTTGGTAGAAAGGACAGTGTTCAATGTGTGTAAAAACTCAGATTTCTATCCTTGTATAAAGTCTACCTTTTAAAGCTGTTGCACCGAAAATTTAAATATTGAAACAATTTCCAGATTAATCAAAGTCAGAATACTGTATGTTACCTTCAACATAAATTTGCAAAATTAGCAGCCAAGAAGGAATTCAAGTGAGCTATTTTCTTTTTAAAATGGTAAGCTTAAAAAGCCTTTGTTTCTGTTCTCAACTTGTGCTACATCTTAACATCTGGGCAATTATGCAAACCTGTAAATTACATTTTTCCCCTCTGGCATAAAATCATAATGAAAAGAATTCAAAACCTCAGTGTAAAATTATAGTCTCGTAAAATGAAATTGTAAACATCCTGATTAGCATGCAAAATTTTAATGACGCTGTGTTTTGATAGAAAAATCTTCAAACTGAGAGGTGTGCACAACTTTCAGCAAATATTTTGCTTAATTAATGAATCTCAATAATTGAAAGTTTTACCCTAGTCTTAAGTACTATTACTGAAATATTTTCTTCTTTTTTAATGAGACTGCTGTAAAGACCAGTGAGTTTGTTTAGAACACATTCCCTTTCATGTGAAAATATTTGGTACAAGAAAGCTAAAGTTCAAGTGAAAAGTAATAGAAGTCTAATTAGTGCTTTATATGTTTATTTTAAGGCAAATTTTTCTAATAAACCTCCACTGAGGATAAGGGAGATCTCGGAGTTATGATCTCTGAAATATCCAGCGACATTGCAACTTTGACCCTAGCAGAGCTTCCACATTATAGTACAGCTGTGGTCCACTTTCAAGAGATTATATGTGAATTTTCTTGCCTACACTGATAAAAAGTAATTTTGCTTGTAAGAATGTCTAAATAAATGAAAAATACAAGAAAATTCTGATAGCTTTCCTCTCACACTCAGGAAATGCCTAACACATTTTATATCAGGGATATGTGCAAAGATTTGATTAAAACCAACAAAATGAGTCTTAGAACTGTTGTACTCAACACAAATCGAATGTAGATGTTCATAAAACATCAAAGGAACAGTTTTTCTCCATTACAGCAGCCAGCATTTCAATTATCAATAAAGACATCGAACAGTGCTGTGACAGATGGTCTTATGGGGTGTAAGTCTCACACTCATTCCTGCATGGCTTCCATTGAACCCATTTCCATTTTATACACGAGGATTTCCTCTCTCTCTCTCTCTCTCTCTCTAATTAATTTACAGCTGTTATATTTATTCTTTCAAAATTCAGCCATGGACATCACGCATTGTATATTTCACTGACTGCTTCTTTTCAATTTGTTTGTTTCATTTTTATACACACTAACTTAGAAAACTGTAAGGTGATAGTCTATGCAAATTAAAGAAAGAGCTTAATAAAATCCTTGAGAATCATCACACTTAACCACTAAAATGGCACAGATTAGATACCGTCAAATCTTGGTACTTTTAAAACATTAAAAAGTTACACTGCATGTCAGTGTAAAAATGTATAACAGTTTGAAATATATGCAGACAGGATTCTGTTTATCTAAATTTAAATCCTTGCCTGTACCTAGTTCACCTTAACTGAAACTAATTTTTTGTTGGTTTAGGATATACAACCCTCTCCCATGTAGCTACCTTTAAATTCAATAAAAAAGTACTGCATATTCTCCCTGCGTATCACTCCTGACTATCATATCTTGCTTCTCAAAAAGGTATATGAAGCATAGACTGCCCAGTAGAAATTTTTCTCACCTAGTAGAAGGTAGAATACATGACAATGCAACATCTGTGACTTGCCAACAGCAGTAAGAAGCCTGAAAAAGTTTCTACCCCAGGAAAATATATACAGAGATATTTTCCTCTTTAGTACAATTAACCTTTCCATTCACACCATTGCAGGCTCTTGGGAAGGCAGAAGTATAAGTATTTTTGCTTAGGTCTTTTAATTTTTTCTATAGGCAGGAATCAGACATGAGAGAATGCAAGTGCCATTGAAGGACTTTCCTATTAGTTCTCTCCTGCTTAACAGTTGCTCATTAATGCTTATGTGAAAAAAATCCTATATGGCTGCATGAGCTGTATACCCTAAACTTGAACATGTGGCATTTTATGCCATATGGTAAGCATGTCACTGAGTCAAGGGCATGCCTTGTCACATCATATCCCATAATGATTTTTGGGGAGTGAAATATCATTTCTGGTTGAGGTGAGTCTTCCACTTTGCTGATATGCAAGTTACACATTTCAAGCTGCACAGCTCTTTTTGGAAATAATCTTTTGTCAAGGGTAAGTATGACTTGATGGAATGTCTAGCCTTTTATTTACAAGACCCTAGACCTTTACAAGATACAGAACTTACTGATAGAAGTTTTTCAAGATGAAAGTCATTTGATAATAGTCCAGTTGTCCTGATATTATGTAAGTGACAAAAGCTTTTGTTCAAATGGCTGATTTCAAATAGCTAAGATAGGTAAGTTTACTATTACTTAGGCTTGGTTGTTGTCTGGCTTTCTAGAGATTAGACAGGTTTCACAAAACAAATGAGAAAATATTGCCTGTTTACTGTTTGAGACCCATATCAGAAAGCAACTTTTAATTCTCATAAAATAAAACAATCTGACTATTTGTGAGCTTGTGGAAGGTGCTAGCTAGTGAATTTCAAAAATCATCTATTTTATCACATGAGATACCTAGGGAACTAGCTAGTTAGGGACTATGTACAAAGTGCGCTGCAAAGACAAGACAAAAATTTTGACAGATCTGAGACATTCATGGTCAGTATATATCTGTTGTGCCCTGGTTAAGGAGGCAGACTGCTGAGTTTTGGATGAAGGGGAGTGTTACTGGAATGGCAATCTTTCCACCTGGTTGCAGTCAATTGGAATAGTTTTGCTTGGAAACCATTGTGGTATGGATTACCCAGCTTTAATAAAACAGGGAATAGTCTCCGAAGTAGCCATAGATAATGAAATGGGATTGTGATCCTTTTATCTATCCAACAGAAAGTGGCTAGGTATAGTTACAGCAATGGATTACATTAATACTGTGGGAATCTTCTTAGTACCTCTTTAAAAACCAAAAGTTTTGTGCTTCATCTGCTCAGAAATAGCTGAAAACACTGCCAGTCTCTCAGACATGGTAGTGTCAGTCTAGATGTACAGTGGGGTGATTCTTGGAAGACTCCTCAAACAAAAGTCCTGAAGACAAAAAAGCAAGTGGCTTAAGAGTTGCTTAAATTTTCTTAGAATTTTTGCTATATATAGAGGAATGATGCTGTGAGCAAAGAGGAAGAAAAAGTTTCCATATATGTCTCTGATAAACCAGGGATCACTGAAAAGATAATAAGAAAAAATAGCAATGCACTGCCTTGTTATCCTGTAGAAATAAAATGTGTCTTCAGTATCAAACTGCAGTTAGAAATGGTTTTTTATCTTTATTGCTTCAACTAGTAAATGCAGGATTTCAGGTGGATAGAAACTTTTTCTGGAGAGAGTAATTTTCAGCAGTATTCTTTGTCATTAGTGGGAATGTTTCCTGGGGCATCATAGTAGAAAACAGATATGATATAGAAATGGTCTATACTTAATATTAGTTTGGGAAGGTGGGTAGTAGTATTTGGTTGGTTGCTTGAGCTTCATTTATATGTGGTCTTCTGCTTACATAAAGGCAAATCATAGTTGATAGGTATAGTGGAAATCTTGATTGATCTTGACCAAACATAGTCATAATTCCATTAACATTTTTGTTTTTCATTATTAAACACATAAATAATTCTTTTAAGGAAGAGAGGTAATGTCTATTTCTAGTTAAATGGTAGTAATAGATGTTTCAGAATTAGAACTTTTAATATCGATTGGATCAAATTAAATATCAGGTGAGAAAATATTAATTCTTTCAATTTATAAAAAGTTAATAAAATCGTGTAATTTTGTTTGTACCATTTTTAAGTTTGTAAAACAAATTACTTTTCTCGAGATCATTTTAATTCCTCAGTTTTTGACACCTACAGTTATGGATGTTGGGGGTTTAGAGCAACTTTATTAAGGAAATATTTTAGTCTTTAAGTGAACTGAAAGCTTTTTAATACTTCTTTATATCAATACAACGTTTCTCCACATAAAACTTAAAAATTAGCATTATTCTGTAAAAGATGTCTGTAAAAAAAGTTGTCTTATTATATACACTAAATGTTTCTTTATAGATCTCACACGTATGTAAAAGATGTTTCATTTTTGTATGACTTTGTATATGGGGTGACCACATCAGTGGACATAGGAAAAGCTATGGATGTAATCTATACGGACTGTCACACCAGAAGGATGGGATGTCTTCCAAAGCCACCTGAACAAGCTGGAGAAGTAGGCCTGTGTAAACCTCATGAAGTTCAAAAAGGCCAAGTGCAAGGTCCTTCTACACCTGTGGCAAATCATGATTTCAACACAGGCTGGAGGGCGATGTGATTGAGAGCAGCCCTGAGGAGAAGGACTTAGAGGTGCTGATTGATAAAAAGCTCAATATGAGCTGACAATGTGTGCTTACAGCCCAGAAGGTCAACCATGTCCTGGGTTGCATCAGAAGAGGTGTGGCCAGCAGCTAGAGGGAGGCGATTCTCCCCCTCTACTCCACTCTTCTGAGACCCCACCTGGAGTATTGTGTCCAGTTCTGGAATCGCTGATGAAAGAATGATATAGAACCATTCTAAAGGGTCTAGAGGAGGATGATGAAGAAAATCAGAGGACTGGCACATATCTGCTATGAGGACAGGCTGAGAGAGTGGGGGTTGTTCAGCCTGGAGAAGAGAAGGCTCCTGGGAGATCACAAAGTGGCCTTCCAGTACCTGAAAGGGGCCTACAAGAAACCTGGGCAGGGACAATTTACACAAGCATTTAGTAATAGGACGAGGCGGAATGGCTTTAAATTGGAAGGGGGAAGATTTAGATTAGACATTAGGAAGAAATTCTGCATGCTGAGGGTGGTGAGACACTGGCACAGGTTGCCCAGGGAAGTTGTGGATGCCACCTCCCTGGAAGTGTTCAAGGCCAGGCTAGATGGGGCCTTGAGCAGCCTGGTCTGGTGGGAGGTGTCCCACCCCATGACAGAGGGTTTGGAATTAGATGACCTTTAAGGTCCCTTCCAACCCAAAGCATTCTTTGATTCTATGATATATAATGAAACTCACCATCCAATCATTAACACATCCTGAACAGCTATTTCAGCAAGTGCACTAATAATAGCAAGCACAGAGATTGCAGCAAGGGTAGCGACAGCAGAACACAGAAGACTGAAAACAGAACCTGGATTGCATACCTGTCCCCGAGCCAAGTTCCCATTTTTATACTGAGCATGATATTATGAATCTTAGCAAAATTGAAGACAACTTTGGCATCAGCTCTGCGCTTGATTTAGAGATGATTTGGAAGTGAATGTATCAAAAGGAGTTTTATGAGGGAAATGTTGGAAACTTACCCATTTCTATTATGTTCTTATTTTAGTTGTCTTTCTAAGGCACAAACACTTTTCTTGATGAGGTGCAATGGAGCAGATTCTATTTAATTACTTCTACGCCAGGAAAAGATGTAGCACTTCTTACTGGCACATTGAGGTGTGTGACATCCATTTGTAGTGACAGTAGCATGATTTAAAGCAGAGCAGAGAAGAATAAACTGCCACCTTTATGTGACCCAAAGGGAAACTTGATGCAGCACAGTTCAAAGGAGGAGTTTTGCCTCTTCCATTAACATCGAAGCTGTATCTATAATTAGCTAAGGTTCTCTTTTTGAAAAAATAAGAGAGGTCCTGAACATAGTGAAACCAACATATTAGACATATCTCCTTACAGCTAAACCCACATCCATTTCAATTAACCTTTATTTTTTAAATAAATGTAAAGGTATTGCTTTTTACTAAAAACAGACAAAAAATGAGCAGTTTTCCTCAAACTACTCTTTCATATTAGTATATAGGTTTAGCATGGAAATAATTTCAATTCAACATTCATTTGGATTAAAATCAAGCAATTGCTACTAGGCTTTGAAATTTTGTTAGATTGCAGCGGTTGGTGATCAGGAAATGAAAATAAATATCAAATCTGTAGCTCAAATGTGTAAGAATGCCTCACTCAGACCGCCTATAATTAAAACCACTGGGACTAAGATTTCCACATGGCCTGGAGACTTCCTGCAGGCCTTTTTTTAATGTAGGTTTTGTTCAGTGATTTGCTTAAATTTCTGTGTAAACTGTCTGTGTTGAAGACGAGAAGAATTTACATGCTGGTTAATGCACTTCATCAATTACATTTAAACTCACCAGCAAGTACATATTGTGTATATCCTGTCATTCTGGTTATCAGTTAAAATAGACTGCAGGACACACTGTCGCACTTCAGCTCTTATCTAGATCATATTGTTTGATGTTCTTTCTGGTCAAAACCTAGAAGAGGGTTGTTCTCAGGTTCTCATATAGAGGCTGAAACTTATCAAAACCATCAGCAGCTAGATCTTTAAATAAAGATCTAAAGCTAATTTAGAGTTTCCTCTTGTCCTTTACATGATAAATCTTGTGACATGCACATGCAGTCCTGGTGTGACAAGAATAAAAGTGGCATTCTTCAAGAAAGCTTGCAAATGAAGGAGACATTTACTATCTGTGGACCAGAGACAAAATATGAAGTAAGGGAAAAAGTTCAGAAGATCTCATGTACTTCGAATCCATAGTCTTTGGAACCGGGAAAGATGTTAAAGATGTAATTGAAAGAAGATGTCAGTAACAATATATTTGAAATAATAACAAATTCTATAAGAAACTATTTGCTGAAAGCTTTGAATCTCATAACAACATAATCTGTCTCATGTTGATGATTTGTTATTGAAAATGTGTGAAAGAGACCTTAAAAATGTAAGTTGTAACTTCTTATCTCATTTTTGTACTGAGCATTGAAAGAGAGCAATTAAAAAACTTGTTCCATCACTGAAATTCCATGGTTGGAATTTAAATTGGATTTCAAGATCAGAGGATATACTGTATATAGTAGATTGACTTTTGACCCACGGAAGTATTCCATATCTTCCTTTAACATAACCTGACATATAAATAGGGTGTAAATAAAAGAGTACACTCTCTTCTTCTTCGGGCAAGGCTGGGGAGCAGAAGGTCCCTGTGTTGGTCTTATCTGCTGCTGAGCCTGCGGAAAATTTTTTAACGGGTTGGATTTGGCCGTCCGGCTCTCCACGGGGGAGGTGGCGTGGTAAGATTTCGTTAATTCTTTACTTTGTTAGTTACTGGGTGTTATAGTTGTATGCCGGGTGTGATATAGATTCTTTTTGTCCTTTTTCCCATTTCCCTTCCCTTCTTCCCTTGCTCCTTTGCATATCCTTGCGGTGTAGTTTTTTGTATTTAGAAAAATACAAAAAATATGTATATATTTAGTGTGATTTTGGTTTCTTCCGTAGTTTTTTTCCTTTGAAAGGGGGGAAGTTTTGGGAGAGAGGCAGACTGAGCAGTTGGAGAACTTGGGAAAGCTAGCTCAGACCAGCTCACTGTAATAATGAATGTTGGTATGCAGAATATCATAGAAAGTTAATGGACTTTAAAAACTGACACATTGCTGTGGAAGAGTCATTAGCACAGTCCTTGTCTTTGTAAGAAAAATGGCTAAAGATAGATGCATTGAATTAAGTAGAAGAGGGAACTCCCAGCACAGAAATATATACGTAAGGATTGACAGTGATAAAGCATGGATTAAAGGAAGAAAATGGACTTTATTAAAAAAAACATTTGAATTCTTTGTAAGTTCAGAAGATATTTGCAAAATCCCTGCAAATTTTCACTTCTGAAATTGAATGACACAGTATTGAAGCTTTAAAAATTTTCCAGTTATCCTGAAACTCAATTTGAAGCAGAAGTGGCACCATATTAACGTATGAAGTCTAAAATTAGAGCTGGAAACACAATACCTGTTTTTTTTAATTTAACTAGAGTTAAATTAATAGAGGGCACTGAAAGTTTAAGACATCAGTACCACCCTAACGTTTTATAGTATGAAATAATTTAACCTGATTCAGGACTATTAATGACAACGTTTGAAGTTTTGTTGTGTAGGATTCACAAGGCAACAACAGACATAATGCACAGCATTTGGAAACTTAAGGCAAACTATTAAAATGTACCAAAGACACTTGTACTCTCAGGCACTATTTTCTGAAAATAATGATTATTTTCCTGATTTTAATAGGCCAGAAGAGAGGGAAATATAAACAAATGGAACTCTGCATAAGCGAGAATAAAGCAACAATTAAGTCATGAATGATACCCATAAAATCTATTGATATATACATAAAAATTCGTTAAACTTCTAAACACTTTTGATCATAAGTGTTATTAAAATCAAGGATTACTTATCTCAGAAATCAAGCATCCAAACTCACCACATTGTTCCTAGAAAGTGCAGCTCTTGTAAACAGAACGTGGACAGACCTTGGCAACTGAGTATAGAAGGTGATAAGTATAGAAACCTGTGTGATGTAGTTAAAATTGATTAAATTAATAAAATTTCATTATACCTGACTAAATCATAAAGAAGGCTAGATCTTCCCTCCAACTCTTATACAATTCCTTTTTAAGTCTGACCTTAAACTCCATGTAGTTAGAGCAAAACATCCAACACCTGAGAACCTTTTCAATTCCATTTTACAGCTGATAGCCAGACTAGGATGTAAGCAGGCCCTTTGATTTTTCTCAGGAATGTGGATATCATATGCATGAAAAATAAGTTCAACCATCAGAATTCCAGAAGATTTTAACGTAAAAAGAATCTGAAACAGAGCAAAATATAGTTGCAATATAGCTTTTAGTGGTCACTTAAAGACAAACCATCAGATAGATAAGGACCAACTTGAAATTTGACATGTTATAAAAAATAGAGAAAGATAAAAAAAGTCAAGGGAAATCATTTGCTTTAAAAACAAGAATATTATGAAATAGAGATCCATAATGAAATGAGAGAGGTCAGCTAAATAGTCATGTCATGATTTAAATCTCTGTTCTGTATGTCAAAATTGCCTTCCACAAATGGAAAGGTTTCAGATATCTTTTACAGGAGCATAGCTTACCTAGTCAAAGTTTCCAGCATAATCGGTTATGATTTTCTGACTGTTTCAATGACTTTGAAAGTAAAATTACTGTTGGAGCAAAAAAACGTGCAAATCTGTAATTCCTCTTCTTAGATAAGAAGTTCAGTGACAAGAAAAATTCTCTGGTGCACTTCTGGAAAAACTTGCAAACATGCCAAAGACAGGTCCTAAAGACCAAGTCAAAATCTCCAGGTAAAATATAGCACTTGGTAACTTCCTTAGAACAAAACAATTACATATAGATGCTGAGTCACACAAGTTTACTCAAATTTCTCCAACTTCTCCTAAAGATTAGCGTACTCATTACTGGACACTCAAGCTCTACAGTGTGAAGAATTGAAATAAAACTGACCATAGTACTTCTGATCCTTTTACAGAAGATAACAGTTAATGCTAATCACAAGACCAAAAAATTCTGATTCTTGTATTTTAAGTAAAAGATAAAGGAATGGATGTTGGACTCTGTGGAGTTATATCCTTCTCACAGCAGACCAAGAATACTATATCCACTAGCTACCTGTAGTACATATGTAAATGTGCCAATAAAATTATATCTTTTGGAGCTGCAGAAGCTCTCATACTAAAACTAAAGATACAAACAATATAATATAGTTTTTACAGTGCCTTTAAAGTAAGAGCTCTCTCATACTATCTATGCATGTTAAAAAGTATGAGCTGGTGTCACAGACTGGGACAAAAATATATGTTTCTGAACACAGTTTCTCCAATATGTTCCCTCGTTCTTCTATTATAATTCACCTAGGATCTCTGACACCTTTCTTCAGCACCAGGGCTTGGTGTGAAAGACTGTCACTACAGCTTTTGTTTCAGTCTGACCCTCACCAGTATCTATCATTGCCTGCACTGAGAGCGACATTTTGTCCTCATTTCAGAGTTTCTACATCCTGCAGACCCTGAGCCTGTTTAATCTGATTTTATGTCTCTTACTTCAGAATTTAAAAAGTAGATTCAGATCTCTGGATTCATCCTTCAAGCAATTCAGTTGCTCATCATGTGTCTTCCTTCCCTGGAAATCAGTTAACGATGTCCATTCATGAGGGATACATACTAACCACACTAACATATGTGTTCATGAGCTGCTTTGAGCTAGCTTTCCCAAGCCCTCCAACCGCTCAATCTGCCTCTTTCCCAAACTTTACCCCCCTTTTCAAACGAAAAAAAAAATAGAAAAAGCAAAATCACACTAAATATATTTATTTATGTATTTTCTAAATATAAAAAACTACATATAGAAAGGATATCACAGTATCACAGTATCACAAGGTTGGAAAGGACCTCTGAGATCATCAAGTCCAACCTATAACCCAACACTAACACCAACCATCATCTAAACTATGGCACTCAGTGCCACATCCAATTTCCCCTTAAACACCTCCAGGGTCGGCAAAACTCCCCAAAGAAAAGAGAAAAGGCGAAGGGAAAATGGGAAGAAGGACAAAAAGGAACTAAAACAAAACAGGTCCGCACACTTGTAAGATGTGGTAACTAACAAAGTAAAGAACTAGCAAAATCTCACCACTTCCCTTGAGGAAAGCAGAACAGCTATTGACAATTGGACAGCTTTGAGTTTTGCAAACTGACTCAATTTGCCTTCACCTTCAGTGGCTTCTGCCATTCGTCATGTGGGACTCCAAGCAGCTGCTTTCCACTTCCGGCTCCTCCCATTGGTGAAAAGGGCATACCATGTCTCTTCATCTGGCAACTCATTATATGGCAGAGCTTCTTCAGCTCGACTCACTGGCTCTTCCTCTTCCTCATCTGCCAGACTGAAGTTCCCACCTTCAGCCCAATTAGTTAGAATTTCCAAAATTCCAGGGCAATTTGAGTTCCCGATTCGGACATGTTGTGTAATCAAAGCAATCCACTTGCTCCACGTGGCATCGGTGGCATGATACATAGAGGGCACCTTTCCGTTGAACATCCAGCCCAGCACTGGTAATCAGGGTGCCAGGAAGAGCTGTGCTTTGGTACCAATTACCTCTGAAGCTGCTCGTGTGTCTTCATACGCTGCTAAGATTTATTTTTCCATAGGGGTGTAATTGGCCTCAGAACTTCTGTAGCTTCGGCTCCAGAAACCCAGTGGTGACCCTCGTGTCTCGCCAGGCACCTTTTACCAGAGGCTCCAGGAGGGACCTTTATCTCCAGCTGCAGAGTAGAGTACATTCTTTACATCTGGTCCCATCCTGACTGGTCCAAGAGCCATGGCATGTGCAATTTCTTGCTTGATCTGCCTGAAAGCTTGTTGTTGTTCAGGACCCCATTGGAAATCATTCTTTTTATGGTTCACAAAGTAAAGAAGGCTCACAATCTGTCTGTACTCTGGGATGTGCATCCTCCAGAAGTCTATGGCTCCCAGAAAAGCTTGGACCTCTTTCTTATTTGTCGGTGGAGACATTGCCACAATCTTATTAATGTTGTCAGTTGGAAAATGGAGCCTTCCATCTTGCCATTTCACCCCTAGGAATTGGATCTCTTTGGCAGGTCCCTTGACTTTTCTCTTCTTTATGGCAAAGCCGGCCTCGAGGAGAATCTGGATAATCTTCTGTCCTTTGTTGAGGACCTCTTCTGCTGTGTCCCCCCATACAATGATGTCAACGATATACTGGACATGCTCTGGGGCGTTACCCTTCTCTAACGTAGCCTGAATCAGTCTATGACAGATGGTTGGACTGTGCTTCCACCCCTGGGGCAGTCGATTCCAGGTGTATCGAACGCCCCTTCAGGTGAAAGCAAACTGTGGCCTGCACTCTACCACTAAGGAAATGGAGAAAAACGCATTGGCAATGTCAATGGTGGCGTCACCACTTCACTGTCTTGGACTCCTTGAATGACACCATTATGGACACTATATATTAGGCTGTCAATGTCAAAATTGAGGAATGGAAGCCATTCATTCCGCCTATCTGAACGGTCATGTTCCTCTACAGGATATCCTGGGACAGGCACAAGAGCAGCAGTTAGAATCACAAAAAAATCAGTAAACCAGCTAGAATCGTGAAAAAAAATTAGTAAAAATGACATTGTTATTATTGTCCTTCAGGTTGTTCCCAAAACTAATTCTTATTTTATATAAATGAAGTTTTCTTGGCTGCTTTCCCGGACTCTGGCGGTGTTCCCGGACACTGTTTTCAAAACAAACCAATGTCAACCATCCTCTGTTACCAAAATCTGAGTTGGTTTGAGCTAGCTTTCCCAAGCCCTCCAACCGCTCAATCTGCCTCTTTCCCAAACTTTACCCCCCTTTTCAAACGAAAAAAACTATAGAAAAACTGAAATCACACTAAATATATATATTTATGTATTTTCTAAATAAACAACTACATATAGAAAGGATATCATGCAAAACTCCCCAAAGAAAAGGGAAAAAGGGAAGGGAAAATGAGAAGAAGGACAAAAAGGAACTAAAACAAAACAGGTCCGCACACTTGTAAGATGTGGTAACTAACAAAGTAAAGAACTAGCAAAATCTCACCACTTCCCTTGAGGAAAGCAGAACAGCTAAATCCAACCCAGGACTCTCCCCCCACGCATGGGCAGACAACAGCAGCTGCTGCAGGCCTCAGCTCCTGACAGGACCAGCAGCAACGGAGCTCCTGCTCTCCAGCCTCCTAGAAGAAGAAGAGCGCGTACCCCCTTATCTACACCTTGTTTATATGTTGTGTTACATTAAAGGAAGATATGGAATGCTTCCGTGGATCCTGACCTCCGTTGTTAGGGAAGACCCGTACAGGCCATTTTTTTTTTAAGGAAGATCTGAAAAATCCAAAAGTCAATCCACTACTTCATGAAATTATGCTGGTGTTTCTTATTCTTCACAAACTTGTTTTTCTGTCTTATTTGTACAGAAGGATTCTATTTCTCATTTTTAACTAAGGAATTATACATCTTTAAGATGTATTTTTCTGCTGCAAACAAAAAATTAGGCAAATAAAAAAAACAAACAAACATAATTATACTTCACAATTTTGTAAAACATGCATATTTTGCCAGACTCAGGAATTCTCCTGAAGCTGCCTGCGTTTTTCAAAACGAGTGAAACATTCAGATACATACAATTGAGAACATAATTTTCCGTGCAAGAACACTCCACAAGTGTAAATTGTGACCATCATTCACTCTGTCAAGGAAGGAACTACAGTGTACTCCTGCATTCTGTACAACAAGAGACATTCAGGTCTTCCAGGAAAAAAAATATGGTATCTAGGAGCAATTACAAAGGAGGTGTCACTGAAGGAATGAGTTAATATGAATATGAATACTTGTCAAAATTATGTGGGGCTTTGTAGAGGGTTAGCTGCAATGAAAATTATCAAACAGAAGATTTTTATCACAATCTCAAAGAGAAAGAACTGGCCATGTATACGTATTTTGTACAATAATGTATGTATGTACAAAAATGTGTTAGTAATATACCATTATGTGCTGTACCTGGATTTTGTAAAACCTTTGACACTGTTTCTCACAGTATTCCGATTGAGAAATTGGCTGCTATTGGCCTGGATGGGTGCATCTTCTGCTGGGTAAAAAACTGGCTGAATGGCTGGGCCCAGAAGGTGGTAGTAAATGGAGTTAAATGCAGTTGGAGGCTGGTCAAGAGTGCTGCTCCTCAGGGTTCAGTGCTGGGTCCAGTCCTGTTCAATACCTTTATCAATGATCTGGATGAAGGGGTCAAGTGCACCCTTAGCAAGTTTGCAGATGACACCAAGCTGGGTGGCAATGTTGATCTGCTTGAAGGAAGCAAGGGGTTGCAAAATGATCTGAACAGGCTGGATCAATGGGCTGAAACCAACAGGATGAGGTTTAACAAGACCAAATGCAGAGTCCTGCACTTGGGACACAACAACCCCATGCAGTGGTACAGGCTTGGGGAAGACTGGTTGGAGAGCCACCTGGCAGAGAAGTTCCTGGGGGTGTTGGTTGGCTGAATATGAGCCAGCGTTGTGCCCAGGTGGTCAAGAGGGCCAATGGCATCTTGGCCTTTATCAAAAACAGTGTGGTCAGCAGGACAAGGGAAGTGATTGTGCCCCTGTACTCGGCACTGGTGAGGCCACACCTTGAGTACTGTGTTCAGTTTTGGGCCCCTCAATACAAGAAGGACTTTGAGGTGCTGGAGTGTGTCCAGGGAAGAGCATTGAGGCTGGTGAAGGTGTTGGAGAACAAGACTTACAAGGAGCGGCTGAGGGAACTGGAGTTATTTAGCTTGGAGAAGATGAGGCTGAGGGGAGACCTTAGCACTCTCTACAGCTGCCTGAAAGGAGGTTGTAGCAAGGTAAACATTGGTCTCTTCTCTCAAGTGATAGGATGAGAGGGAATTGTCCACAAATTGCACCAGGGGAGGTTCATACTAGACATTAGGAAAAATTTCTTCACTGAAAGGGCTGTCAGGCACAGGAACAGCTGCCTAGGGATGTGGTTGAGTCTCCACCTCTGCAGGTGTTTAAAAGAAAGGTAGATGAGTTTCTTAGGGACATGGTTTAGTAAGGGGATAGGTACGGTTGGACTTGATTTCAGAGGTCTTTTCCAACCAGATCATTCTATGATTCTGTGAATGGAAGTTTTTTATGATAATTGTGGTGTTCTTCCCTAGATTTTGCTCTCTGCATAACCTTACATTGTGCAATGTATGTAAGTCTCATTAATTGAGGTTGAAGTTGACTAGTTAGTCAAATTGGAGGGAGATCAGACATTCCAAGGTCCCTGCACTTACTCTGTGGATTAGTTTTTGGAAACTATAGTTCTACTATGGAGATTATTCTGCATTAGAACACAGAAAGTATTATCAGTAAAGACATTATGTGCACATTTAAAATTTTAGATAAACATTTGAGAAAATATTTATTGTTGTCTAAGTTCAAAACAATGTGGATATATGGAATCAACAGGTAAAACATTGTCTATTGTTTGTCTCTGTTTTTTCCCTTTGAATGTTAAAAGTAAAAAACCTCAACCAAATAAACACCGTCCTCTGTAGATATATTAATGCACAGAAATCTACACTACAATAGTCATGTTTAAGGATCTTAAGGCTAATTTAATAGCTATAAGTTATCCTAAAGAAAATAATTTTCCAGTTAGCTATAATAAATAAAATTATAGAACTCAAGGTCTAAGTTATAGCAGTACTGGAGTATAAAATGATGAACTGATCATACTTTAGTGCTGCAAGACACTTCCATGTTAGCATTAGAAAGTGATAAATAATTTCTTTTTTTATTATAATGCTTATTTTATAGACTTGATTATCTTCTCATAGGTGTAAATTGTCTTAGTTTAAAGGAAAAACTAAGATATCTTTTGGGGTTATATCTCCCACAAGGAAATCACCACAACCCTTTGCAATTAATAGACTTTAATCAAGAGGAGAATATGAAATTATAGGAAAAGATAACAGTTCTCAACTGCAAAATATAGATGTAACCAAACACAGAACTGAAGAGACAGCAATATTGAAACCCAATTGTTCAAAACGCAACACCTCAAACGAGTTAAGTAAGTCCTCTGTGCTCCTGCTGGGCTCCGAGGGCAAAACAAAAATAATTCATGTGGGGGAAGGACACTTGCAACGCAGGTTAGAAATCGACTCCTAGGAGATGTCGGGGGAAGGGGAGGAGGAAGGAAACGGGAAAGAAGTCCAGAAAGTCAGCAGAGAAATCCAGCTAGTGCTGGCTGCACTTCTCCTCTCTCTCTCTCTCTCTCTCTCTAGATAGGGAGAGTTCCAGAGGTGAGTCCCTTCAGAAAAAGAAATACAAATAAACAACCTAATCAATACCTTGCAAACTGGCTTATATGTGTAGTGAGAACTAACTGGGAGAAATAGATGCTATCTTATTGCTCATATAGAACCTTCCTCAGAAGAAAGAGGGCCATAGATGGGTTTCCCTTAGTACTGAGAAACATCCAGAGACTACAATACCTCTTTTCTTCTGAATGAAGATAGGCTGAAGGCATTTTCCAGAAAAAATGAGAGACTATGAGAGCAAATATTCTCACCTGGGGTATTGCATGTAAAAGATGTCTTAGAATTTTGAATTTCTTGTTGCTGTTTTGTTTGATATAAACTTGAATTTGAGCTTGTGAACCCTAAGAGAACATACAGATAGGCTGTTGAATATTTTTATAGGCATGAGGATAGTGTTAAGAGTTTTTCTCTATACAGGCACATGGTAATGGCACATGACTGAATTAATAAAACCTAGGTTAAATTACATTATCCAGTATATAGTTACAACCTAGATTGTAAAATTTTGGCAGAACTCTGACCTGCAGTAGCCAGTTCTCAAACTAGGACATCCAGATGGTGAGAACTATGTTATCAAGGCCAGAATCAGAATAGACCTCAAATATCTTCTCCATGGCTTTTGAATTTATTATTCCCAGAGCTATTTTCAATTGGTGACAAGAGATTGTATTTCCATTGTCTAGACTGACAGAATTTGTGTTCTCAAGGCGAAAAAAATACTTCCATGTATTTTTTTAAAAACTCCTACACTGAATTCATGTAGGAGTGACAAAAACCTCATTGTGCCAAACCCCCTCATGTTTAACTGAAACTAATGCTATGATTGACTACGTTATTTCTTCAAAATATTTGTTAAGACTGATACATAGCTAAACAAGACTTGGAAGACGTCTAGACTTTGGAATTTCTTTCATTTCAGATGAGTTTTCTGTCATAGGCAAATGTAAGCCAGAGAAACACAAATAGTCATATCAAGAACTATGATAGTATAGGTCACTAGTTTAGCATAAGTAATTATGTCATTACATAACTTGGTCATATATAATTGCTTAAAATACATCCAGATAAGGCAATTAAACTAGTATACTGTATTTCTGTATTTTAAATTTGTCTTAACATTGAAGCTATGCTGTTAAATTTATTTTGAAGACTGATAACTATTTTGCAAGCTTTACAAAGAAAGTTCGGTGTATAATGTGGTAACCTACACTCAGTTTGTTACTGAAGAGTTCAGAGGTTTTCTGATATGTCTCCAGATTGTAAGTATAAACTTCATATATTAGATGGGATTAAATAATGTCTAAATCTAAGGATCTGTCAATCATAATGTGATTCTACATGTCTGTAACTGTTAATACCCTTTCTTTCTTCTGGCTATGTAAATAGAACAGAAAAATCTCTCCGGCATTATCATTTCTTCCTGCAAGACTCAAACATGTGAAGAAATATTTTCAGTTTCCTAGTCATCATTTAGGAAGAGTCATTGCCAACTACACTTGCCCGTGACTTCTGCTTTAAAGTTATTGAGCATTTTGAAATGCATAGTCTTTCCCTGTGTGACGGGAAGGTCTCTGACTGTGCAGAGATCTGACAAGCTTATGTCTCATAGTTACTTATTCTGCATTGCCCTGTATATATTTTTCAACATTAGAGAAAATCTCTTAAATGTTCTATTCCACTGTACCTCATGCTTCTTGTAAATGTTTAGAGCACCTCTAAATTTGCTACAGAAACGTGTTCATTATTACTCAAGTAAAAGACTTGAGTTGTTCTATACTATGTAATAGACCATAGGATAACAATGATCTCTTTTTTAAAGGATAATATGATGGGTACTGTGCAAAATACCTGCTGGGAGCAATACCCATCAGATTGGATGTAGCATTGCTTTAATACACATATACCGCTTTTTATGCCTGAAGCTGCACTGTATCACTAGCTGTATATAACCTCACTTGGATGTAGTTCAAGGATCTAACTGGCAAAGGTTGGATGTGCCAGATCAGGTGCTGTAAGTTCTGCAAATATACTGATCTCTTTTGGGTCAAGGTGTGAGCACTCATTCGAGAATAGTAGTGTATAGATAAGTTATTACAAAATTTAAATACTACCCAAAAGGTCTGGCACACTGAGTTCTGTCTTATTTTTGTTTTGTTTTGTTTTGTTGTTTTCACAGTTTCAGTTCCATAATGAATATTACCAGATGCACCTGATATTTGTCATTGTCCCTTTTAAACATCAGCTAGCTTTTATGATTTCCTTTTTTTGTATTATAAGTTGCAATTGTGCTTCAATTAACACAAAGCAATACCAAATGTATTAGCTGAGTCTTGCCTACTCTATCTTAAATTTAAATGTGCATTAAGAACACTGATGACAGCATAATTTCAAACCTAACAAATTTAAGGGCTTTCCAGGGCTAGACTGGCATTCAGCACAATCCTGGTAGAATAAGCATACTGACAAGTAAGTTAAATTACTTTATAGAAATGCTGAAGCCAGAAGTAAAGAAATCTCTGATAGAGGCTTTTAACTCAGTATTTGACAAAAATCTGCAAGGTAGTGGTAATACTTCTCTGGATCAGTAAATTACAGATAATGCCAGGTGAATACTGAATCTGATTATTGGACAGTGACAATAAATACTGGAAAATGGAATAAATATTTATAAAGATTTCCTAAACTAATTCTGCAGGAACTTCATAACATGTGAAGTGACAGGTGTTGGAAGTAGGAAGCAATGTGAAACCAAATGTTTTACCAAGAACTGTGGAAATGCCATGGTTTGGGAACCCTTGCAGTCTGCAGTTTAAATATTCATGGTATGTCTGGCCTTTACAAATTAGATCCTTGCATTACAACTAAGTCAGACTATATATACATACAAGCAAGGCAATGCAATGTCAGGTAATATAAAAGTATTAGAGGAATGTATCAGGATATTCTGTAAGACAAATACGTGAAAGACTGCTGTAAGACTGTTCCATGGCATTTGCTAGGCTCTAAAATAGTTCTATTTTCTGGCAGTGATTTCAGCACTATGAAGAATTTTATTAGTGAAAGGTTTCCCTTACAGGAAGATCCCCCTGTATCAGTGGTGTCAAACTCTTGCCGTTCTCCTGTTCCTGCAGCATAATGCACGTCACAAACCCTGCACACGTGACTGGTGTGCTGGCAAGAGCATAGGGGCAAGGAGCTCGGTGCTGCTGCCAGGTAGAAACAAGGTGCCAGGCCTATTAAAACAAGGTGGAGGGTTGGATGTGGCCCACAGACCATGAGTTTTACACCCCTGCTCTATACATATCTGACAGTTACATGAAGGGAAATGGTAATACAGAAAAAAAGAGCTATTAATATATATACTGTATGTTATTCGTACTATAAAATAAAAAGAAGACTCAGAATAGTTAAAACTAATGTCCAAATCACAAATTACACATATTTTTAAAATTCATAAATAAATAAATAAATAAATAAATACTAGTTACATAAATAAATACTAGTTACATAAATAAATACTAGTTTTCTGCAATTATTTAAATTTATATTTTGAGGCTTAAAAAACTTTTTAAGGAATCCTAATCTTCTTTCCCTTTCTTCACCCTTTCTTTCTTTTTGGTAATTCATAGGGCCCTCAAAATTATTGCCTGGAGGTACAGTTACTTTCTATAGGCAAAAGAGGGAAAAGGTAAAATGTTCTGTAATAAAAATAGAATCTGAATAGCACAAATCTTGGTGCTTTGAGACTTTGAGTGAAATTTTTGTGACATCTCATTGTAAGCAATGTACTTTGTTACATTCTTGGGCTAATGCTTGTGTTTAGAGTTAACAGAGGGACTACATAGGGCAGCTTGCTAATAGTAGTTCCTCTGGTATTGGTACCAAAATGACCCAGCTGTCTTACCTACATGTTTCAGACACTGAATTTGATAATACATGGATGACTAGGTAAAATAGTGGTCTTCTGTTTTTTGAGGATAGGGCTTTGTGCAAAAATGAATTTGTTAAAGATTTGAATAGAAAAGAGATTTTTTCTAAATTGAGCTTCAAACATTTGTTCTTTTCACATAGTGTTGACTTTCTTCTTTTGAGCTGTACTCCAGCAGATACCTCTGTTTCATTGTATAGATGTCCTTAGTAGATAGTGGCTGACGTACTCCTACTCCATAATTCTGATGTAAGTCTATGTGGTACCGTTTTGAACCAACAGGTAGCTAGTATTTGCTTTAGCTCAGAAGTGAAAAATGTGGTAACAATTAATCAGTGTAATAACCTGAGCTGGTGAATTCTCAGTTCCTTTGAAATCTTCAAGAACAGAGATGGATTTCTTTTCTGAGAGAGATGTTTCAGTCAAGTTGCTGAGAAAGCAAAAAAGCTGGATAAAAACTGAGTAGTCTTTGACAGAGAAAGCCACGCTGGTTTAAATGTTGAATTATAAATGAACAGTCTTGTATGATGATGAATTATGGTGATCAGTATCTTCAAACAGGACTGCTTTTGGAGAAGTTTCTTGCAGTTGGACAGTTATTTGTCTGATTATTTACATTGATTGAAGTAAACATCTTAAACTAATAATTCATGTCAACTGATACTCTGAAACACCTGTAGCAATCTTTTCAATTTCTCATTCATACTTCTATTGTTGCTCCACCTTCTTTTTTTTTCACATACAACATTCAGGTGATCACAGATGCTTTTTCCCTAATTAATATTCCCTAAAAGAAAACTGAATTTTCACTCTTTTAAAAAAGATGCATTTTTTTTCCAAAAATGTAAAATAGTTGATATTTGGCTATCTTGAGCACTTTCTGCATATGTTCTCTACCAATAAATTTAATTTATCTGCCTTTCTTCTTACTATGGCCTTTAATTGTGGAAGATTCTCCTCATAGGTGAACCTTGATGCTGATGGCAGTATCTCAGAGATGGTGCCATGGCATAAGCATTCAAAGATTGTGGAGCCTGGATCACAGAATCATAGAATGGTTTGGGTCAGAAGGGATCTTAAAGATCATCTAGCTCCAACCTCCCTGCCATGGCCAGGGATACTTCCCACCAGATCAAGTTGCTCGAAGTCCCATCCAACCTGGCCTGGAACACCTTCAGGGATGGACTTCTCTGGACACCCTGTTCCAGTGCCTCACCACATTCACAGTAAATTTTTCTTCCTGATATCTAATCTAAATATTTCCTCGTTCATCTTAAAACCACTACCTGTAATTCTATCACCACACTCCCTGATAAATAATAGTATAATTTATACATATTATATTACTTAAAAACAACAAAAATTTTAAACCAACAGCTCTACAGTCTTCTAAGGGAGACCTTGGTTTAAATGTTAAATGGCATTCTGTGAAGATTCAAATTTTTTTTCTCTTAGTTTTTTGTAGAGGCACTTGATGCAAGTAGAGAGGAATTTAAGAACAACAGATCTTTATTAAAATGATGCGAGTCGATCAGGCTGCTGGATTTCTGGAAATCCTATTCTGCAACAATCCGGGGCTCATCACCTTTTCCAACAAATCTCTTAATAAATCAAGGCCCCTTATTTTTTACCTTAGGCTATTGCAATTTCCTGTACATTTGTGATATCTCCTAAACACATCTCTATTGCTTCACTTATAAAAAAGTGAAAATAAAAACACCACTGAGAAATATATTCTGTGATACATTATTGTAATGTTCATTGAAATAACTTTGACTGCTAGGGCCCATCTCTTTTGTAAGATAATTTTTTTGTTTGTTTCTGAAAATGGTTTACATACGGTATACTTGCATGTATGTGATTGCTCACAGAAATAAACTCTTAAGCACCAGCAAATAATTAAGATTCTTCAGAAATCTATTCCCATTCCTATAAATATTCTACAAAGGGCTTTCTGTGGATTTTATTTCATAAAGTATCATGGTCCCTAGCTGCTTTAATTATTAATAATTATGGGAAGAACGTGCTGTGTGAGGGAAAAAGAGTATTCCTAGATAAATATTTATCTTGCTCTCAAAGCAGCTAAAGAGAACTGTGTAGAGTTATTTCATGAAAGGTATCTAGAAGCTAATTGGTAAATAATAACAGTGCCAGGAGCATGCATATTTTGGGGTCTTCTGTGACAAGTCCTTTAATGTCAAGGTTCAGATGGTAACAAAACATTCCAAGGTGAATTAGGAATGTCATAAATTATTTCTCATCATAACTGCACATTTTGAAGAAAAAAATGTGGGTGTTTTCTCTTTTCTTTCAATAGTAAATTTGTAAGCAGCTTCTTTTCATATGTGTGTATATATGCATATACCTGTAATCAGTGTTATAAACACATAAATTCATTTATATCAGTTAACGCTCCTAGTCCAAAACTCACAGAGACATCCATCAGAGCCTGAAATCCAGACAAGAAGGGAGAATACAATGTGAAAGAAAAATCAGCCTGTGGGGAACTCACAGCTGTCTGACTGGAGTTTCTGATCCTTTGCTGGCCTTTGAGATGTGAAGCACAGTATGTTCAGTAGTTAAAAGTCTTCTCAGTTCTGGATGATAAAGCTCTGAATAACCTGACAAAAGTTAATCCGATTTACATTGTAGGACTGTTGTTTTAGGTGATAGAAATACCACCTGGAACATTTATTTCCTTTATAAAGGGACTTATTTTCAGCCAAAACATTGCACAAGTGGGCATTCAAAGAGATATATGAAAGTTCGTACACTCTGTTTGTAACTTACCATGGCATAAATCTGGCCTGCTGTAGTTTTCATTGCAGTCCTGGCAGCCCTATATAACCTATGTACTATAAAGAATGTGTAGATTAATGCTAGAAAATAGA
This sequence comes from Dromococcyx pavoninus, assembly GCA_033558185.1. Lineage (NCBI taxonomy): Eukaryota > Metazoa > Chordata > Aves > Cuculiformes > Neomorphidae > Dromococcyx > Dromococcyx pavoninus. Next base: position 2,406,265 of record JAUMJL010000139.1, on the reverse strand, counting down.
TGCTATCCTTACCACAGAGCAGCTGTAATTCCACCGCTGCTGGAAGATAATAGTTTCAAGATCAATTGCTTAGACTTTAGGCCAGAGGTAGGGTGATTTTAAGCTCATATTTTATGTTGGCTGTGAGATCTACCTTTAGTTTTTAAATGTCACATAATATATCAGTATTTTCTGTTGTTGTGTGGTTAGATAGGTAAAAGACAAAACTATGAGGATTTAATATAAATATCATAAAACACTGCTTGATGTTATTTTAGGAAGTCATACAGTACCTGCATTCAAGTCACTATTTTAGGTGATTTCATTCAATGATTTCAGAATTGCATGGTCATCTTTAACGTACTAAAATCTGATTCCAATGAGTTTAATATTCAAATGATTTAGTGTACCGGAACTTTGAGGTTTAAGTTGTGAAAGGATGCTATATAAACAAGATGCCTTTTGTAGTGCATAAAGTCTTATCTAGGTATGGTTTAGAAAAGGTAGTTGTCATGTGACACAAATAAAGTCCATTCACTGAAAACCTTTTTTCTGTATCATTATGAACAATTCTAATAGCTGTTTTTCCAGAATTATTTTAAGAAATTTTTGTTCCTCATACATAGCTCCTTTGTGTAGTGCTGTCAGGCATTGATTTTCTTTTTTACATGGCACTCTTTTCCAACCACATAAATGTCCTACACTTAACTTCTGTTTTCTTTTTTGGTGCTACATGCTTCCTTTTTTGTATTATATCTAAATATATATTGTTGCTTTCATTTAATTTCTTCCCCAGACTAGGCTTTTACTCGAAGTTATCATCTTTCTTTGTAATAAAAATGTTAAAGCTTCTGCTTCTATTCACATTTATGTTTACTTTCCAATGAATTTAACTAATGATTTTCTTTATTTTTAAAAATCAGGTCTTTGAAATACCAGCACTGTGTGGGCTTCTCTTCTTGATGTTTTTTTCATCCTTGGGCAAAAACTACTCTGATCTCTCTTCTACTTTTTTCCTTAAAGAGTGAGCATGACAATACATGGTTAGTAGACTAAACCGAAGTTAAATAAACAAATGTGATTTTACTAGAGTCCTAAATCAAATAACTTAGAGTTATAAAATCAAGGAAATTTCAAGATATGTTTTGAAAACCAGGTGGAAAGTATCTAACCCCTGTGCAATTAAGTTTTTTGTACGTTGTGGAAAAAAAAATAAATGCATTGGCCATAGTGACTCTGATGACAGAAAACACAATCTGGAACATTGCTTTCAGTGACTACCTCTGATCATTAAGGATAAGTGTTGTGTATTTTATATAGCAGGATATGCCTCAACGTTTCAGTTTTCTCTTTCTGTTTTACCCATTCACAGTATCACAGTATCACAGTATGACAAGGTTGGAAAGGACCTCTGAGATCATCAAGTCCAACCTATAACCCAACACTACCACCAACCATCATCTAGACCATGGCACTCAGTGCCACATCCAATCTCCCCTTAAAATTCAAATGCACATGTGCAAACACAGTGTCGACCTCCAGCGCCTGGTGTGAGATTTTACAGAAGCCATATTAGGTCCCTGTTTAAGATGCAAGCAGAAGAGGACACAGCTATACTACACTTTTTCTGCTTGTGTGGATCACCTTGGTTTGGCTAGATTGGATGAATTGTTTCAGCCACAAACACATTAAGTTAATTTAGGAAATCTTTTCTAGAGGTAGCGTAGGTCAATAACAAACTGCAGCTGCTGCCATCATCTCAGTAAGACAAAGAATTCTCTGTTTCTGAAGTACGTTTCTTAAATCCAGTTCCTCCTAAAGCTATGACCTGAGTTATGGAGCTTTTAAATTTCATCTCCTTTAGGGGTGTACTGAAAAGCACTGTTTGTAAGTACAGACCCATGGTGATATGACCACCAATGGCCGTGAGTACCAGTTTTGTACCAGTTTTGTTCTTGGGATTCTTTCAGCATTGTAGGAACTTTTTTGGAATATTCTTTAACATTTGAGAGTAAACATGAACACTGAAGATAATGCGGGGAGAAGAAAAAATGACATTCAGGACAGAATGATGTTTAGTCCATTACTGATACAATGAATTTTCTTATTATTGAAAGTACTTGCCCTCTTATAACACAGTATCACAGTATCACAAGGTTGGAAAGGACCTCTGAGATCAACAGGTCCAACCTATATCCCAACACTAACACCAATACTAACACCACCATCATCTAAACCATGGCACTCAGTGCCTCATCCAACCTCCAGGGTCGGCAACTCCACCACCTCCCTGGGCAGCGCATTCCAATGGTCAATCACCCTTTCAGTGAAGAACTTTTTCCTAACATCAAGCCTAAACTTTCCCTGACGAAGCTTGAGTCCATGCCCTCTAGTTCTGTCGCTGGTCACCCGAGAGAAGAGACCAACCCCTGCCCGACTACAACCTCCTTTTAGGTAGTTGTAGAGAGCAATGAGGTCTCCCCTGACTCTCCTCTTCTTTAGACTAAACAGCCCCAACTCCCTCAGTCGCTCCTCACAGGGCTTGTGCTCCAGCCCCTTCACCCTACTGAATGCCCCAGGCAGCAAAAAAGTCAGGTTATAAGATGTGACTAATACTATTGTCAAAAAGCTCATATATTTCAATGGCATTTTTTATTGTGGCTTCTGTTCGGCACATATTTGGTGAGAGTAGCATGATTTTTCATCTCTTTAAAATAGTAGATAATGGATAGGACCTGTTTAGAGGCACAATACTTTCATTAAAAGCATTCCCTGCTAGATGGATCACATCTATCTGTTTTCCTTCTTTTTTTTTTTCTTTTTTTTTTGTGGCAAGTTTCTTAGGGACACCATACCACTGACAAAGAAAGATTTCCCATGTACAGAAGCCTGTGGGTAAGTCAAGTAATTCTTCCCTATTCATTCTGCTTCTGAGAGAGTATATGTATTGCTTACTGTCTTAAAAGGCATCTTTTCTAAAAATACCCTGAAGACAGTAAATCAGCAAATATCAGGTCATGTGGGCAGCTCCTTCGATATGCTAACTGAAGTGGGTTACTTCATTATGGTAGTGTCACCATGATTGATATAAAGATATTTTTTATGTGAAGGCAAGTACTTAGAAGATGCCTACAGGTATCTACTGCAGATAAATCACATCCTAAAGAATAATTCGCTGTAGTGTCCAACTAGATAGGTGGTGAGATCTGCATTCAGTTATAGAAGACCTAAAAGAAGAAACAGCAACTATTCTGCCTGGGAGAAGTACTTGAAGACTTTTGAGCCTAGAGACCCTACAAGTAGAAACAGATTTACTCTTATTCCGTACAAGCTAGAAAGAGAAACACAAAAGTCCCAAATCCAGCCTGAAGAATAAATTTTAATTTGCAAACAGCCTTGCTTACACAAAGAAATATAATCTTTCTAAGCCAAAGTTTATTTTTCTCTCTAGAAGAAGAATATTCTTTCGTTATCTATTATATTAGTTCTGTTTAAGAAGGAAGGAACACTAGAGGGAGAGGTCGCTAAGCTAAAAAAGGAGTCCTCTTGCTTCCATCTTAGCAAAAATTCTTTCTGAAGATGCATGTATTTTTCACATGCAACATGTTTCTCTTCATTATTTGTTCTGTTGACGCTGGAACAGGCTGCCCAGGGAGGAGCTTGTGTCACCATCCCTGGAGGTATTTTAAAAAGGGTAGATGAGTTTTTGACGGACATGGATGAGGGGTGCGGTTGGACTCGATGATCTCAGAGGTCTTTTCCAACCTCAAGATTCTATGATTCTATGATTACCTAAAGTAATAGTAAGTATGATGGGTAGAAAGTATTATAACATCTACCAGCAGTCCTGGCTGACTGGGGAAATTCCGCTTGACTGGAGGCTGGCAAATAGAATCATAGAATTGTAGAACGATTTGGGTTGGAAGGGACCTTAAAGATCATCTAGTTCCAACCCCCCTAAACGGGCAGGGACACCTCCCACCAGACCAGGCTGCTCAAGACTCCATCCAACCTCGCCTTGAACATCTCCAGGGATGGGGCGTCCACAACCTCCCTGGGCAACCTGTGCCAGTGCCTCACCAACCTCATTGTGAAGAATGTCTTCCAAATGTCTAATCTAAAACTTCCCCTTCCAATTCAAAGTCATTGACCCTTGTCCTGTCACTACCTGCCCTTGTAAAAAGTCCCTCCCCAGCTTTCCTGTAGCCCCTTCGGGTACTGGAAGGTTGCTATGAGATCCCCCCGAAGTCTTTTCTTCTCCAGACGAACAAGGCCAACTCTCTCAGCCTGTCCTCATAGCAGAGGTGCTTCAGCCCTTTGATCATCTTCATGGTCCTCCTCTGGACCTGATCCAACAGTTCCATATCCTTCTTATGTTGGGGATTCCAGAACTGGACATAATACTCCTGGTGGGGTCTCAAAAGAGGGGAATAGAGCACAAGAATCACCTCCCTTGACATGCTGGCAATGCTTCTTATGATGCAGTCCAGGATATTCTGGGCCACAAGCACAAGTTGCTGGCTCACATCAAGCTTCTCATCAATCTGCAGCCCCAAGTCCTTCTCCACAGGGCTGCTCTCAATCATCCCCCATCCTGTATTGATATCGGGGGTTGCCCCAAACCAGGTGTAGGACCTTGCACTTGGCCTTGTTGAACCTCACTAAGTTCACACAGGCCCACTGCTCCAGCTTGTCCAGGTCCCTCTGGATGACATCCTGTCTTTCTATTGTGACCACTGCAACACTCAGCTTGGTGTCATCTGCAGAATCGCTGAGGTTGCACTCGATCCCAGTGTCAATATCATTAATATATACTTTAAACAGCACTGGTCCCAGTACGGACCCCTGAGAGACACCACTCATCACAGGTCTCCATCTCGTCATCAAGCAATTGACCACTACTCTCTGAATGTGACCATCCAACCAATTCCTTATTTACTGAACAGTCCACCCATCAAATCCATATCCCTCCAATTTAGAGAGAACGATATTGTGGTGGACTGTGTCAAAGGCTTTACAGAAGTCCAGACATCCATTGCTTCTCCTGTGTCTACTGATGCTGTCGTTCCATCATAGAACACTGCTAGGTTGGTCAGGCAGGACTTGCCCTTGGTGAAGCCATGCTGGCTGTCTTGAATCACCTCTCTGTTCTCTGTGTGCTTTAGCATGGCTTCTAGGAGGATCTTTTCCATGACCTGCCCAGGTACAGAGGAGAGGCTGTTAGGTTGGTAGTTTCCAGAGTCCTCCTTTCTACCCTTTTTAAAAATGAGCACAATGTTCCCTTCTTCCAGTCACCAGGGACTTCCCCTGACTGCCATGACTTCTTGAATATTTTGGAGAGTGTCTTGGCTACCACATCAGCCAATTCCCTCAGGACTCTGGGATGCATCTCATCAGGTCCCGTAGACTTAAATATGTTCAGGTTCATCAGGTGGTCACAATCCTGATCTTCCCCTACAGTGGGAGGGACTCTAAGCTCCTGGTCCCCATCTTGTTGTCTATTGACCATGGAGGGGTGAGGAGACCAGCTGCCAGTGAAGACTGAGTCAAAAGAGTTGTTAAGTACCTCAGCCTTCTTCTCGTCTGTCGATACAAGGTCACCATTTTCATTCATCGGTGGGAGTACACTTCCTTTAACTTTCCTTTGCTGGTTGACACACTTATAGAAGCCCTTCTTGTTATTCTTTCCTTCTCTTGCCAAGTTCAGCTCCAGCTGTGACTTGGTTTTCCTGACCCCATCCCTACACAAACAGGTAGCATCCCTATACTCTTCCCAGGTTACCTGTCCCTGATTGCACTGCCTGTGCAGTTCCCTCTTGTTTTTCGGTTTGACCAGCAAGTCTTGACTCAGCCATGGTGGTGTCTTCCCTTCCCTACCTCATTTCCTACCTTTGGGGACTGAGCACTATTGTACTCTGTGGAAAGCATCCTTAAATATTTGCCAGCTCTGTACTGCTCCCTTATCCCTGAGAACTGTTTCCCAGGGGGTCCCACTGACTAACTCCCTGAAGAGCTGGAAGCTGGCTTTCCTAAAATTTAGGTTTCTTATTACACTTCTCATCTGTCCCATATCCCTCAGGACCCTGAACTCCACCAGTGCATGATCGCAGCCAAGCTGCCTCCAATCTTAACATCAGTGATGAGCTGACTTTGTCCAGTATTGTATCCACTCGGATAGGGGTGTCTATTATCTGGGTTAAGAAGTTACCATCCATGCACTCTAGGAGTCTCCTGGATTGCCTGCAGCTTGCTGTTCTGCTTTTCCAGCAGATGTCAGGGTGATTGAAGTCTCCCAGTAGGATGAGAGCTTGCGAGCATGAAGCCTCCTGTAAGCTGGAGGAAGAAGACTTCACCAGCAGGTTCCCCTTGATGAAGTGGCCTGTAGTAGACAGCAACTACAAGGTTCCTTTTGTTGTCTTGGTCTTTTATTCTCACCCATAAGCCTTCAAAAGTTACTCCCATTTACAAGAAGGATCAGAGGGAGGATCTGGGGAACTATAGGCCTGTCAGTCTGACACTGGTACTGGGAAAGGTAATGGAGCAGATCATCTTGAGTGCTATCACAGAGCACACACAGGACAGCCAGGTGATCAGGCCCAGTCCCCATGGGTTTATGAAAGCCAGATCCTGCCAGACCAATCTGTTCTCCTTCTATGACAAGGTTACCCGTTTATTGGATCAGGGAAAGGCTGTGGGTGTGGTGTACTTTGAATTTAATAAAGTCTTTGACACTGTTTATCACAGTATTCTGATTGAGAAACTGGCTTCCATTGGCCTAGACAGGTGCACCCTCTGCTGGGTAAAAAACTGGCTGGATTTCCAGGCCCAAAGAGTGGTAGTAAATGCAGCGAAACCCAGTTGGAAACCAGTCACAAATGATGTTCCGCAGGACTCAGTGCTGGGTCCACTCCTGTTCAATATCTTTATCAACGATATGGACAAGGGTATTGAGTGCACCCTTAGCAAGTTTGTAGATGACACTAAGCTGGGTGGAAGCGTTGATGTGCTTAAATGAAGGGAGGATTTGCAGGGGCATCTGCACAGGCTGGATTGATTGGCTGAGACCAATAGGATGAGGTTCAACAAGGGCAAGTGCCAGGTCCTGCACCTGGGGCACAACAACCCCATGCAACACTACGAACTTGGGGAGGAGCAGCTGGAGAGCCTGTCACATCTGGCTGAATATGAGCCAGCAGTGTGCCCAGGTGGCCAAGAGGGCCAATGGCATCTTGGCCTTTATCAGAAACAGCGAGGCCAGCAAGACAGTAGCACTGTCTACAACTACCTGAAAGAAGGTTGCAGCGAGGTGAGTGTTGGTCTCTTCTCACAAGTGACAGGTGTTAGGATGAGAGGAAGTGGCCATAAGTTGTACCAGGGGAGGTTTAGACTAGACATTAGGAAAAATTTCTTCACTGAGAGGGTGGTCAGGCACTGGAACTGGCGGGCCAGGGGGATGGTTGAGTCTCCACCCCTAGACGTGTTTATATGATGGGTAGATGAGTTTCTCAGGGATTTGGTTTAGTTGCGGATGGGTATGGTTGGACTTGACGATCTCAAAGGTCTTTTCCAACCAGGTGGTTATATAACAATGGTACTTAAAACCACTATGATTATCTATTATAATCCATTGAAATTCTCACTGGCAGTGTAATAATTTCTTGAACTGTAGAATCGGTGATTAATGACAATGCCACCCTTATTGACTTAATTTCTTGAATTACTTCCTCCCCTCCCCACTGCCTTTTGATGGTTCCAGATATCCAAACACTTTCATGTGAATGGCAGGAACATGTGGGAGTATGGCAAAAAGAATTGCAATTTGCATATATGATACTCTTATTATTTTAGAAGTCATACTCTTCTTATGTTTTGACAACAGAATTTTAAGCTGAAAGGGATATTCTGCCCTGAGGAGACCTTGTTGACATTGCTACCATACAGTGGTCCGAAGTATAATCATGTTAGTATCAAAGTAGGCACTAAATATGAACTCTTTTTTCTCAAATAAACAATATATTCAGTTACTCAGTACTAATAACAAAAATTGTATTTTCCTACTCACAGAATTGTAAATTCAGTTTTATGCTTCTGTTAACTCGGTAAATATTTCACCTTGTATACTTTACTGGTTTTCTTGAAATACATGTTTAAGAATTAGAGAAGTGGTCAGTACAGGAAGGAAATCTGGGAGACTGGGTTTCTTTTGGAAACAAGAGCAATAATAATTTATACATTTTTTTAAAAACTAGGAAGCCAGCCAGTCATGAACTTGATCTTGGTATTTCGAGATAGACTTGCATTTCAGCCCAATCTGTTTCAGGGTTATAGACCTTTTGGTTAATCAGTTTAGAGAAAAAGAACTGCAATGTGTGAGTTCAGGTTGAGGGGGAAAAAAGAAAAGAAAAAGAAACAAAGGTAAGGGAAGGAAAAGGGAGGGGTGGGAGTGGGGGGCAGAGAGGAGGAAGGGGAGCGAAAGGATGAGAAAACAGTGGGGAAAACTTGTAATTCAGACATAGAAGTTCTGTGAGACAGGAGCTATGGCCAGAAAACCACCAAGCAAAGTAGGAAGACAGTGCCTAAACTCACATCATACACTACATACCTGACTCAGGACTAGGATTTACCTGAACAAAATTAAGGAAACAGCAGAGTCAAAGCACATTTGGCAGCACCTGAGAAGAGGTTTTCAGGCACATGGTAAAGGAGCTCTGCTTTGAAAAAGGAAAGGGAGTCTACCCGTAGTCAGATAAGATCATGAAGAGCAAACTCAGATATTTCCTTTCACTTTCTTATAACTTGGTTTGGTCTATCTGCAGGCTGTCCTGACAAATCTGGAGTCAGTTCTGGAATGAAGCCACAAAGCCAAAATAGATAATTTTACCATACAAAATCCCTGAATAGGTTTAAACTCTTCTGTAATTAATCCTAATGATGACTGGAGGAAGGTGTTAATGAGTGCGAAATGGATCCAGGAGAATCAGAGATTCCCTTGGTAATGTACTAAAGAGGAAGATACTACAGAAATGGAAGTGGCTTTAATTACATAATGCCATCTTTGAGATCTGAACTGGTATTTAATTCTTCTCATTCATTCTAAACTTCACTTGTTGTGATACCTTGCTGGGAAATATTGTATGCTTTGGGTCCATTTTGTTTCATCATCTTTAATGAAAGTGGTCCTGCAAATCAAGATGTATTATAAGAGGCTACAAGTGAAAAATAAATTAAAATTTCTTACCCCATTGAATTTAGAATATTGCAATGAACATGACTGTTCAAATTAAATACTATGCAATATAATGTGTTGTAGAATACTGGAACACAAACAGAAACTTCTGGAAATGAATATTTTTTTGCTTTTATTTTTATCTATGTCTTAATTATTCAAAGGGAAAATCAGATTCTATAAAAATAAAGCTGAAAACAGAAATGTAAAAAACTGCGGTCATCATCAAGATAAAAAGGCTTTCCACTCATAAGTGTGGAAGCTAAATCCTTGTGGTCATTCATTGTTTGTTGAAAGCAGCAGTTTAACAGCTCTGTTTTGCCCTCTCTGTTTTTTTTCATTCTATTCAACAGGTCAACTTCCCTAAGGTATTTGGCTGGCCAGTAAAAAAAACCCTTTTGTTCTGATATTTATCATTAGGTGAGCATTTTTCCATATCAACTTTACTCTGTTCTTACCCTGCGTTGTTCATTTCTGGTCATGTTATTTTACTGTTACAGTATAGGACAATGAAATAACTGAACAGTTAATTCCAGAAAAGTTTGTGAGCGCGTATCTATATGGCTTTCATCAAATTGGCTGTCTTTCAGTCCCCTTCAGTCACATTTAGATTGAACAAACTTTCACTATCAAAACAAACCTGAAACTAGCAGATGGTATTAAAAATACGCTTTGACATTATTTCATGAAAAATAATAAAAAAAATATTTGTTAATAAAAATATTAGTTGGCCTAAGCCTATCAGGATTTTCTTACCTAAATTTGGATTCAAATTGCAAAAGTTTTTACAGTGTCTAAATTTAATTTAAAAAAGCTTTAGTTCTACAAAGTATAGATTCCAAGGAAAAAATTTCCGATTCTGTGGAACATGATTCACTTGCAAAATAGGAATTGTCAGAGAGGGGACACCAGTGAGACAGGAAAGTATAAATTGTCCCATACATACTGTATCTGCATATTTTAGCCCAGACTAAACATGCTGCTGCCATCTCAAAAGGACCAATTACAATATTTTGCAATGTCTCAAAAGGATTCAATTAACTTTGAGTGGCAGAGCCATTTTAGTACAATGTTGTTACTGAAATTAGCTTTCCCAGATAAGACAATGAAATGAAAGATATTGATGGAGGGTAAAAAGAATTTGATTATTGATGGAGGGTAAAAACAGAGTGCATAGCAGAGTCCCTGGAAAGGTATGTCCCAAGATCTGAAGGACAAAAAGATCCTGCCCACAATTTAATTGAAACAGCTTGTCCATGTCTTTATGTTTTCAGGAATTATTTCAGTTGAAAACCAGAATGTTGTGTTTTTTTTTTTTTTAATTATATAGAATTATTTTCATTTGTAAGGCAGTTTAATTGGAGTTGTTAAATGTAGATATACATCATTCTGTAGACTGGACTACACAGTGAAAACTTAATTAATCAGCTAATTGTTGACTGTCATCAAATCACTTTTACGTTTTTCTCCTTCTATCCATCTTTACCTAGAAACTTTGGAAAGTCTGGAAATCTGCAATGAAGCATTGGACCTAATGACCTGGATGACAGTTCAAAGTTACTGGTACCCTAGTTTACACTTCATTCCATGGTGATCTGCTTAGGAATAGTTTAGAAAAATAGAAAAAATAATTTAGAAAATAGTTAGGAATGTTTAGAAAAATGCTGGGCAATTCAAAAGAGAGAACAAGGATCGAGTCAATACAGAAATAAACATTCTTTCTAAGATCACCAGTCCTAGTGACTGAAACACTTGAACTATATAGATTTAGCATATATCATATGTCTGATAAAAGTACTTAGGATATCTATCACAGTTGTGTTTTCAGGCAAAATGATTCTACTTTAGCAGGATTTGTATTAATTTCTGATCAATAATAAAAATGAAGTTAAAAATAAATGTGTCGCTGAGGAAAAAAAAATCAGATACAAAACCAGTGCCAGAATTCAGTGACAATGGAAAATTTTTACTGTCCCACATTCTCACCACAGAAATATTCAGGCATAACTACATCACGCAAAACTGACAAACAAAGATATTTAAGCAACTTTTCACTCATAAATAGGATTTTTTATAACTACTGAGGCCATTTTTTCTGTCTTTTAAATGAATCCCTCTGTATATATATATTTTAACTTTGTTATGTAAATTTGTGGGTTTCTTTGTGTGCATATTTTTTTCTAATTCCCTTCCATTACTTTTTGCTGCATCACAGGGTTCTTTTTTCATCTTCTCTGTTATTTAATACTTATATAACATATTGTGTCACTCTGAAAGATCACTCATTCTTTTTATGACTTTTATGCATATGATAAATCACTCTGGATGGCAGTTTTCCCAGTTCAGAGCACTACTTTCGTCCATCTCTGCCTAGTTTATTGGTAACTATCACTGAGTGAAGTGTTGGCAGAATCCCTGTCTGGCTGAAACTGAAATAGTACAAAATGTGAACTCACTATCAAAAGTCTATTTTTTTAATCTAATTTTCTGTTAAATAACTGAAGAAATATTTAAAACTTTCAAGGAACACACGCATAATATTACTCCATTTTACTACTGTTTTGGAGAAACCATGTTAAGATGATGAAGCTTGCAGAGTTCCCACAAGATGGCTTTGCAGTAATGGTGTTTTAAATATTTAGAATTATAGAATTATAAAATCATAGAATGTTTGGGTTGGAAGGGACCTTAAAGATCATCTAGTTCCAACCATCCCCTGCCATGGACTGGAACACCTCCCACTAGACCAGGATGCTCAAGACCCCATCCAACCTGGCTTTGAATACCTACAGGGAAGGGACATACACAACTTCCCTGGGCAACATATTCCAGTGTCTCACCACAGGATTTAAATAAGTTTTATTCGTGTGAAAAGAGGAACATTCTCACAAAGTGGAAAGAAAAAATTGCAGGAATTTTTTTCATGTAAAGCATTTAAAAACCAGTCTCAGAATGATGGATGGTAATTTCTGTAGTGACTGGAGGTGCAGTGAGCCATAAAACACTTGTGTAAGTTTACTGCATGTGGAATTAATTTTACCTGTTTGCCTCATTGCTACAAAGTGTTATTGAAATACCACCACAATATAATTTACTTTCAGCTCTGGAGAAGTTTAAAAGATGCATTATTTAGTGACAAACATTGAATGAAATAACATTTTCAAGATCTTTAAAATTTTGAAAATGTTTTTTCCTAATAGAGGCAAAACCATCTTACTATTTATCTTGTAATCTTTGTTTTAAGATGGAGAAATGATTAATTAATAAGAGAAGTAAGAATGGTGAACCTGGAGTGGATTGAATTGAAAGTCTTTAAGATTATTTCTCAATTTTGCTTTGGAATTAAAATGAAATTTACCCAGGATTTCCTTTTTTCTTTTTTGAGTTTGAATACTGAGAAAAGATATCTCACTTCAGTTTACTTCAGCTTATATGTAAACCCCTTCCCCTTCTCTCTTACAGCTGAAACAGTGACATTTAAAATGCAATTACTAATCCAAGTTCTCGTCCTTCCCTTATCTGTTTCCTCCCTTGTGTTCCTCCCTTGTGATGCGTCCATAACTGTTGAATGTCTGAGTTGCAGGAGGAGACAATGCAATCAGGAAGGTAGCTGGCTGGACATGGCAATCACCAGCCTGCCTGCCTTTCCAGCCACCAAAGTCCTCTTCCTTCAACACGCACCAGCAACTGATCAGACTACAGAGAATTGAATTGTTCCAGCTTTAGTCAAGGAGTATAAGTGCCTAAGCAGATCTGTTTGGGAGCTGAAAGGAAATATCAAAATATTACTATTATTTTTAACCAGTGACAGCAATGAGTTCCCAGTCATATTTAACACAAAACAGTGATGTCTTGTCACAAGCACAAAAGTTAAAATAGTTTCAGTCTCAGTGTTTACCATATTAATATGCTTAATATTAGGATGTGAATAGTTAGCTGGTACAATAGAGATAAATCAGAAATGCAAGACCACCAACCAAAAGAAGCCTGTAAAAAAGCAGAAAATCATGGAAGAGAGCGATAGCATCTGAGAAAATAAAAACTGATATTATAACAGAAGTATTGTGGTCATTCATAAATTTACTAAAACTTGGAGGCTTATAACCTGCTAGATGTTTGCACATATCTTGGTTTACAGCCTTCTCAAAAGTTCCAGTTAAGCTGTTGAGATGCACATCCTTACTCAACTGAAAGATTTCAACTGTAACCACTCCTCCTTCCTGTTTGTGACAAAAAGGGCACTAAAATCTGGTTACTAACTAATGCTTTGTTCTGAGGAAATTGTGTCTTTATGAGCACAAGTACTAACTAAGATGAGCTACCTGGAGAGAACAGCTTTCAGCATGAGGGCAGATGAGAAACCGAAGCTACTCACCTGGGAAATAGAGATGCTGCTCAGGAAACAAAGAATGCTGTGTAGGTCATTAAATCTTATTCCCTCTCAGATTTTGAGGGCATTAGGTTAAGAAAGTAATCAGAACTACTTGACCCACCACAGTTACATGATGTATAGATGCAGTAGGCAATTAGTTAGTGTAGCCACAGAACTTTCAGTGTTTTCTCATTCCAAGCTCCCTGATGCTGTTTTCCTCTGGTTACCAGGTTTCTGTTTTGTACAAATGTACAGAACAAGCATTATAACTGGAGAGGGATAGCACACCAGTTTTATGAAATCTTTCATTTAATATTATAGTTAAACCATCTTCCTGATTTCAGAAAGTCCAGACTTATGAACAAAACCTTAACATGGCAGGTGTTCTTAATTAATACGTTTAAGCACTAAAGTTACCTGGCTGTTCGAGGCAGTCAAAATTTCTTTAGTTTGAACAACAAATCCAGGAGTTTCTGTATCCCAGTTTAAACATTTATAGCATTTCAAACATTTCTAACATTATTAAAGTAATAAATATTTTAGTAGCTTGAAATATCTCCAGACTTAAAATCCAATGTTAAGTCCATAAATTTCAACGAATAACAACAACAAAGGAGCTGACAAGTAATGAGTTAAATAGAATTAATTTCCACTCAGCTTCCTTGTGAAGTCATAAACTAAACAAACCTTTTTTATTCTGTTGTATGTTACCACCAACCCAAAGTCCCTTAGTGAAATTACTTCCTTGTAAATCATTGCAGTCTATTCATTATGCTCAAGGAATAAGTTTTTTTTAAGTGGGTATTACAAAGTAGAAAAAAATATGTGCTGCTTACCATCTCCTGATAGCTGTTTGAATCCCTGGGCTGATCTAAGCCTTACAGCTTCTAATTACTGAATGATTTAAAAAATATAATGAGCATTTACTATGATGGAATATGAAAAACAAATCAGAGAAAAAAAAGAGGGAACAAACCAGAAAGCTATAATAAGAAGCTTCTCTTTCTTTAGCCACAATTGTTTGCCACATGCATAAATATTTTGCCATTAATGAAAGATTACTTATATTTAGGAGTAATCACTAAAGAATTAAAGATTGTTCTTCTCACTGAATGTTAGAGTGTAAGTATTCCTGTTCCTAATCAGAAATGTCCAAATTATGTATGAAAGGAAATTTATTGATTGATTTATTCTGGCAAGTAAACATACAGTCATTAGTACAACAATCTGTACTTTATGGAAAGGCAAATATGTTCCTGTCCTGGTGACTTGAAATAGGAAAATTATTACATTTTATCTTTTGATTTTTTTTTTTTATCTGATTAACTCAGAAGAAACATTGGAAAAGGAAACACTGGAACAAAGGAATAATGAAAGTCAATAAAATGACTTCAATAAAATTTGCTGGAAGTAACATTTATTTCTACACTATGCAGCCATGTCAGAACCTCCTTTGGATTTCTTGATTAAGTTTGAATAGTGACTGAGAAGTAGCAGACTGCAATTCTTGCTCTCTAAAGAAATTTTTGTGATAAAACATAACTAAAAGCCTCCAGAATGAAAAGTCTGTCATTTTCATATCCATGTATAACATCTGTGTTTTCTTTGATTCGATTGATACACACAGCGATACTTTTTAAACACTGAGAGTAGGTTCTTTAACTGGTAATGTGAAGTTATTGTTGCCATTTCAGAAAGGCTTCATGTCTGTGAACAGTATGTTTTGCTTTGTGCAAAGACACATATACAGCACCTCATAAAAAGATTTAATATTCTTTCAAGATTTGATAAGAATTATTGGAAGGTGAAGGTTCTCCTATCTCCTTTTGATACTTTATTAAATTCATGAGTGATATTACTGTTTTCTTGATAATCTATGTTCATGTTTGTTCCAAAGTTTAATTTCCTTATAATTTTCGAGAACATGAAGAAAAGTCTGAGCAACCTGTATTGTTTCCTTTCATTGTCACCTATAGTTTTATTGTACTTCGAACTACACTTTGGCAATTTTACTGCTGCATGCTGGTGTCTTTCCCCATAGTGTAAAGTTATTAAAATTGTGCCTTAAAAAGAGATATTTTTCTGGAGTTGTTATGTAGACAAAAGTCCATTAAAAAAAAAAATCTCCTGCTACTGAACTGGAACATATACCTCTTTCTGAAGATCTAGCTCTTCTACCAGGATTGGTGGGAGGGGATTTACTGAAGATCTGTCTCACCTACCCATATGAAATCCTTTTCCCGAGACACTACAGAAAATGATTTCCCAAAAGGTTAGAGCATACGAGGAATTCTGCTTCATCTTTTGTGTCCCCTTCGTCTTTTGTGTGCATTCTACAGTGCATTATAATATAAATAATAATCCAATTCAAAACTGGATTCAGAACTGCACCTGTTTGAGATTAGTCCAAATAAATTGTTATCTTGCTTACCTTGCCAGTTAATTCACGCAGCAGAACTTCCTCCATATGGTACTAAATATTCCTCAATAAAGAATGGTGATAATAAACTTCCTGTTAATTTGTTCAGTTTCAGATGCACAATGACAGTATTTCCTGATCTCTATTTTGCTTGTCAAAGCTGACTTAAGTAAATATGCCATAGGTCTTGCCAAAAACTAAAAATACTTTTTGCATGCTGGACATGATATTTTAATTTTTTGGTATTTTCATATATTTCAGTCAGGCTTTTTGGCATTTTACAATTTTAGAAACTGAGCATTGTGGTTTTCTCAAGAAAGGATTTAAAGTTTTGTTTTATGAAAGCATAAAGAAATGCTTCTGGAGTTGTAATAATAAATAGTAAAAAAATAATACTTCCAAGTTATCTATGGACCATTGTACTTGACTAGCTGTGATATTAAGTGGTAAGAGTGAGATTAATTTATCTTATGAGCTAAAAATGTTCATATTACCAAAAAACTTACTGAACATCATTGAAGAAAACACTGCTTAATTTCTGAGTGAGGAATTCAAACATTGCTTTTAAAGCGTAATAGAATTTAAAATACATTGACTAAGATTTCTTTTCCTGGGAGTCTGCCTAATGAATTTTCATTTTTTTGACTATCAAACACCTCACTACCTCATAAATTATTTTCCAGGTGTCTGGAGTTGCGGTTAAAGAGGGCAAATTTTTGTTAAGAATGTATGTTTCTTAAAGCTCTGCTGACCAATTGGTTTTGCTGTAGGGTACAGGACACTACTTCAGCCTAATGAATGGAAAGCATTAAACTTCAAACATCTTTTAACTAGGAATAATCATAGAATCATAAGGTTGGAAAAGACTCTGAGATCATCAAGTCCAACTGTACCGGTCCCCTTCCTAAACCGTATCTCTAAGAAACTCATCTACCTGCCTTTTAAACACCTCCAGGGAATGGTGACTCAACCACTTCCCTGGGCAGCTGTTCCAATGCTTGGCCACCCTTTCAGTGAAAAAATTTTTCCTGACGTGCAGTCTAAACCTCCCCTGGTGCAACTTGCGGCCATTTCCTCTCGTCCTATCACTTGTCATTTCCAAGAAGAGACCAGCACCCACCTCGCCACAACCTCCTTTAAAGTAGCTGTAGACAGTGATGAGGTCTCCCCTCAGCCTCCTCTTCTCTAAGCTAAACAACCCCTACTACTTTTTACAAAAAATTCTGACGAATAACAAAGCTGAGGAATGGGTCTCCTCATGTGTTGCTCTACTTGCCTGTGTAACTCCCTCCTTTAAAATGAAAAAAAAAATATGAACACTTTCACCTGTAAATGTAAAGGAAGGGGGAAGCATCAGTGTTTTCTTGTATCTAGAAACATTGACACTTCAGTAATATCTGCTGTTCTGATGCTGAGTTCCTCTGGCGGTTGATTTCATTTCGAGGTGTGCTGCTGTAGCGGCTACTGGTAGTTCAAAAGGACCTCCTGGAACAAAACAAAACAAAACACAGTAAACCCAGAAGAGAAAGTACAGAAAGGATTCTCAGAATTTTATATAGGATTCCTTTCAGTTAGTGGGTTGTTCTAATTAGGAACAAATTGCCCATGACTGGATCACAGAGTTAAGACTAGCATCCGATCTCATACACCCAAATGAAAAGCAGCATCATTGATAAATGCCTGCTGCCATGATGTAGCATTCATAACAACTTCACATACAGTTCACCACTGAGTTTTCAGTGACTCAGATATTTATGTCCCATTTTACGTTTATTTTTACACACCAAGCGACTAACTATTCTCTTCGGATTTGGGAACTCTTCATGTCAGCTTCATTTATGCTTTGAAGATGTCAGTCCTTTAGACTTCATAAGTTTATCAAAGTTAGTTCAGGTATTAAGTTCTGAACAATATTATTGCTTAGTATTTTGCACATGTAGTAAAGAGCTACTTATATGCCGATGCGCATTATATTCTTATAAAAATATCTCCAGATTGTTGACCTATAATTCCCCATCTCTTTCAAAGACAGAAATACTTTGAAGAGAATCAAACATGCCCAAATATTTATACTTTTTTTCCCCCTTGGATGCCTCAACTAATAAATACTAGTTTCAGTTGCCTCCTGTTATCGTTCAGCATTTTTCTTATACAGTTCAGTTTTCAATTCTTTTATTTGTTTGAATTTCCGTTTGTAATGTCCTTTCTTACAAA
Source organism: Dromococcyx pavoninus (assembly GCA_033558185.1). Classification (NCBI taxonomy): domain Eukaryota; kingdom Metazoa; phylum Chordata; class Aves; order Cuculiformes; family Neomorphidae; genus Dromococcyx; species Dromococcyx pavoninus. Next base: position 2,388,055 of record JAUMJL010000139.1, on the reverse strand, counting down.
ACTGTTTCTGAGAAACAGTTTCATGCAGAACTGTATTGCTACTAGACAAAACTTTGATATTAGTGCAAAGTAGAATGACTTTACATTTATTACTGAAAGTGTAGGCATAGAATGTGGCTAAAAACGTTGCTGAGCAAAGTATGCACACCACCATAGAATATGCACAGCTGGATCTTAGAGGCAGAAGTCTTGGGGAACAGACAGTAATAGATACAAAGTCAGAAAGAGGTATTAATGAAAATGGCCAGTAAAGAGTGCAAAAAATGGAAAGGAGAAAAGAACAGTTGTCATGGTATATGTAGTATTCATTCCTCATTAGTCAGTTAATGAGACAGTTTATTCTGTGTATGTAATGTCATGTCTTTCCCTTGCTTATCTGTCAAAAAGACTTATTAACTTTAATAACTCCATGAGCCTAAAATTGGAGTGTGTAATAAGCCATTGCTGTGTGTGACAACTCACTGTCTAGTTGACAGGGAATGCTAGAAACTCTGTGTATGTAACAGGAACTGAATGACTCTTCATCAGTCTCTATCTATTTATTAAAATTTGGAAATCATTGAAATTTTCATTCCTCATTTACGAAATGGACGGACTAAACTCAGATTAAAAAGTTGCATAAATATCTTGCATCTTCACAAAGAAAACATAACACAGAAAGGATAGAAATTAAGGGAAAGAAAGACATGATGTAAACTCATAATATTGTTTCTGAATTTTTTTTTAAGTGTAATCTTGTGCCCTTCAAAAGATATTACTGTCAGATAGAGATAGGTAATAGGTTTAGTGGATATAATTATTTTTTTCTATAGGTATAATAATGTGACATATGCTAACACAAGTTTTCAAGAGCAGCAAGACAAAGATAAGACATTAGACATCACTTCAAAATGGCCATGTGCATTTTATTTCTCTTTTTTGGTTGATCTTCTATTTGAGGAAGTCGAACAACAGAGTATAGGGCAGTTTAGAGCAACAGTTTGTGAGGCAACAGGCAGCAGTTTTAGAACAGCTTCAAAAAGGTAACACTCTAGGGACCCAGAAAAATGGTTTAACAGGGAACTAGCACAATGTTTTTGACTGACTTAAAATAATGAAGGATCTTCAGCTGTTTTATAAGCTCAATAATATTCTTGGATCATCAAGTACTCCAAAAACATTTATAGCTCTTCTTGTGCAAGCAGTTTCCCACTGCAGTCTCTCCTTCTCCCTTCCTTACACTACAAACATGCAGGGAATTTTGTCCCTAACAAGAATTGTTTCATTTCCCCTGCAGCTACTGCAAACACTGGATGGAATACTGTATGAGGCAGAGATAACTAAGCTAGCCAAGACCTAAGGAAATACTATGCAGCAATTTTAACTCACCTCCAGACAAAATTTGCCTTTCTAGACTGACTTAGGATAGACTTAAGCACCTTTCTTTTCACTAACATGGTTACATTTAATTTAAGCTGTGATGGCAACAGCTGCATACATCTGAGTGAATTTACTATTTCAGATTTTGACAAGTTTAAGATTTTTTAATACTCTGTTTCAGTGATACTTTCAGTGTGTGATCTACATCTACAAGAAACAGCAAATCAATTTTGAGGATAACCTGTTTCCAGGCATCTGAGGAGAAGTGAGATTCCATTTACTTCATCATCCTGAATATGTTTTCCCCTTAGGAATGGTGGAATAACTTGGTGTCCTGTTAGATGCTCATGGCCAAACCAGAAATAAACAGAAGGGAAAACCCAGAACAAAACATTTGTGTGGTCACGATTATTATAGGAAAAATTGCTCTTTAACTTCCTGATCCACATCTAGATTTAAACAGTATGGTATCTATCCACATATCTTCATACATTTCTCTGTCTTTGAAAGAAATCAAAGGAGGGGAAAACAATTTTTTTCTCACATTTGTGCTGAGATCTGGGGTGATGTTGGCAAATACCTCAAATCAGTTAGACTTGGTAATGCAGGATTTTTCAGGATCTGCCCTGTGCCCTTCCATTCACTCATCCGAGTGCATGATGCAGCACAAAGCTCATGTCCTATTTAAATCTTGAAAGTTATATATACCATAAATTTCTTACTAAAACTGCTGACTTTTAAGTGAATATAGAATTGATTGTTCAGTGTACACCAGTTTAAGATGCTGACTTTATCTCAGATAAGTACATAATAAAGCCTCTGCACCTAAGTAGTCTATTTTTCTTCTTTATTGTTCTCTGTTCTTTATTGTTCTTTATTTTCTTCTTTATTGTTTCTTCATAAGCTCTTCACAATCTACTTCATCACAGGTGGCTGTCATTGCATGGAGAGAGGAGAGGTGCAGAAACAAGAATGATTCAGATGTCTGGAAAATATAGTCTATAATTAATTAAAAGAATATTTTTATTTCTGCATTTCAATGTGATAACAAAATCACCTTACCAAAGTGGAATGAAGTATCTAGAGTCAGTCTAACCTTATACAGAAGACAAGAAGCAATGAAAGTGAGTGAAAGAAAAGAAGCATTTCTACACCATTTTCTTATACATAAAGAGATATCTCAAGGAAGAAATATTAGCAATAAGAATAAATATTTCTAATAAGCAAAGTTTATAGTAGTTATAACAGAGGACTGGAGAGATCTAGACATGCTGTCAAGTTTACTTCCACTGAATGGGATACAAAATTTATGAATTATATTTTCACTTGCATGGTTTTCTTGTATTTCTCTGATTAACCAAGATTAAATTAGATAGATTTTGGATTTGCAATTGCATATTTACAGTAAATGAAAATTATTTTTCAGTACAATGTCTGTCTAATTTGAAAATACCAATAATATACAGAAAATGATACTGTCTTGCCACACTGACAAAGCTGGTACAAAGTTTCATACTACTACTTGAGAAAAAAGTAATCTTCAGATTTTTTACTGGGGCAACTATTGTACATCTTTTATTATCAAAGAAGTAGAGGAGAATGTAAAGACAAAACATGGGAATGATCAATGACTCGTCAATTACTACAGAGCTTGAGGTTTTATGAATGGTATAATTTGGTTTGCATTCCAAGTAAAACATACAATAATTGATAAATAAAGCTATCTATGTGTGGTTTATACCCTTCACAGCGGATTTGCTAGAGGTATCAGTGAATGACTTGTTAGGAAGATGGAAAATAATTTCTTTTTTTCTAATAACTTGTCACTAATTCATATTATATTTTTTCTGCTTATCTCAGCTTTCTTATGGACTCTCTAGTTAGTTTTTCCCTTCTCAATCATGATATTACTTTCTTCCCCTTTCAACATAATCTTATTGTGTTTGTATTTCAGCATTTTTTTCCTTCTCTGGTGCCATCTGTTGCCTCCTTGCTTTCTTTTTTTCCTATTAAGTATCCCACAAAATTCAGTGCTGTACAACAAGTCTTTTACCACATATGGTACTCAACTGGACAACTCTGCTGCTGCTCTGCATATGTAGAGAAAGGGGTAGCAGGAATTGGGAAGTAAGCTTACAAAGCTTATGTTAGGAGATATAATTCAGCTTATAAAACTGAGCAAACAATATAGTTAGGAAAAAATATTACTAAAACTGAAAATCCTGTATAGCAAAGAGATCAACCTACTATACAGCTATTAAGTATATAGATACTCAAATAAGAGATTGAAGCTTTTTTTTGGATGGATATATTGAAGAGGCATGTTTCAATCAACTGCTTAATATGTCTGTGAACTGGTAAATTGCAGACACGCTAAAGCACAAGCTGCAAGCTAGCATACTATGGAGTTAATTTCTGTGACTGTAATTGCTAGTGGATAAAAACAGTATAAAAACTTCTGTCACTGAAATTATTCCATGTTAGTTCTGTGGTAAACCCTACTTCACTTTCCTGTCTTTATCTTTCTCTTATACCTTCCAATTTTCTTATTGCCCTCTCACCTCATTTTACATAGTTATCTTTTTTTTTTTTTTTTTTGTCTTTCTCATGAATCTTTGTATGGAACCACAAAGTGCCCTCTTATTAGAATCCCTCCTCCTGAGGCAGCCTTTCTGGCTCAAAATTAATAATACCTACAACTATTCTTTCTGAGCCATTTGCCCTGGATCTTGCCTGTACTTGCTCTTTAACTTAGTTGGAAACAATGACCTTATCTGGCATGCATTACTAGCACTTGAATGGATTCAACATCAAGTGGACTTTACTTGCTGTTTATTGGCCAGAATAGCTGCCCGGCTTGGTAGGAGTTGCCGAGCATATAACATTCCCTTTAGAGACACAATCCAAAAAGGTGAAGATGTGTGAGGGAAATATGGTAACCGCTTTATATCTGTCTGTAACAGCAGAAAGTCTGGGGATACTAACTAGTATGCTGCTGTGTGGGGCAAAATATCTATACTCAGCCTAAAGCAGTGAAAGAAAAGGCACTTTTCCAGTGTATGAATCAGAGAAAGGTTCTCTTGAAAGACTGAAAGAGCGGTAGAATTGTACCCATTAGGCAAATGTGGAGTATTCAGGTAAAGATGGCAGCAGGATGCAGAGATGTAGAATAGTGATGTTTGCAGAAGTGGAAAAGCTGCTATGTAAGTACAGGTACCGAATGAATTTTAACATGGCTAAACCTTCTAGATCCTGTGCAAAGCATAGGTAAGATACTGACTTTGCACTAGCATAAAGACTAATAAAGACTTTTATGACAGTGGAGAAGAATAAGATAGCATGTATCATGATGTAATTAAGGCTTTATCACAATTGCAATGCTATCCTCATTAGAAATCTAGGGCAACATAGTAACTGTCACAGTAGTGTAAAACTGGATACCAATACAGCCATTGTCTAGCTACCAGGGCAGTCACTGTCAAAATGGAAAAGTGTGTCGAATAACATTGATCCTTGCCCTTCACAAAGTGTGATGCAGAAGGCATGCAGAATGTTTAGACACCTAGGTGCAACAATGAACAGTGCAGTTAGCACTCTATCACTACCAAAGCAGCAAGGGCAAAATAGCATAAGGTGGCTATCAAAATATTCCCTCTGCAGATTTATTGTACGTTTTGCTCTTCCTCAGAACAAAAGCTGACAGAGACATTTGACTAAAGGCACAACATCAAATGGGTCCATCTTCAGTATCTCTGTAGTGTAACATTATGTCATTACGTATTTTGTTTTCTTTTAACTAAGCGATATTTCCTCATTGCAAAATCAGAGCTAAAATGGAATAAATGACATTAAATGACATGAAATAAAGTAACAAAACATAGTCCTTTCTTGTTTTATAGAGCATTAGTGGAACTTAAAATGTAAACCAAAAGTTTTGATTTCCCCTGATGTAAATATTGAACAAGTTTGCAGCTCTGCAAAGTTGTCTTTTTTTTCCCCAAGTTTTGCAATCTCATAAAAAATAATTGTCCCTTTCCCAGTTAGTTGTTCTAAAATCTAATAGTAGATGCAACAGTAAGCTAATTATGGCTTTAAATTAACAAGAAACATATGTCCAAAACATGATGAAATTCTGCTGTGGGTCATGTATTTCCCATAATTTAATAGATTTACTATGAAGGTCTTAAAAATGCAGTTAGAGTCAGTTTCCAGAGTTTAATCTGTTTTGTAAGATGTATGAATTTTTTAATTAAGTGACTACAGTGTGTAAATATTATGATGGCACTGCACTTCCTAGTCATTAGAGAGGAAAAAAGGAGGCACAATATGAAAAGAAATCTAGTTTTCTTCATTTGAATCCATTCTGGAAGTGGTTTTGACTGTTGGATAAGTAAATAATAATTTAACTGAAAGCAGAGCTTGATGAATGGGGAAAGAAAAGGCTTGACTAAAATTAGATCCATATAGAGATGATGTTTAAGCATGGAGAAAGTAGTTGTCTAATTGGAATAACAAAATAATCCATTAAAAAAAATTTAAAAAGCTATTTAAATTTGGCAAGCATGACAAAGCGATGATGAGATATTACTAGACTAGGAAGATGGGAACAAAGTTTTACCTGGATTGTGAAAGAACAAAGCTGAATTATAGAAAAGTGCTAAAACACTTAAATATTTTTGTCCAATACAATTTTGAATATATACTCTTTACTATCACACAAATTCATTCCTTTTTCTACTGTTTAGACATAGGTTCATGGAAAATAAGGATGTAATCACAGAAGGTTTAAGTGTACCTTACTACCTCAAACTCAGTTGATAACAGGACAATGTCTCAGAAGAGTCAGAGATACCCAAACAATAACAACTGCACTCACCACTTGTTTGATGGAATATCAATGAATAAAGCAGAGATAACTTCTGTACAGGCAGAATATTGCAATATATCTTGCAGAATTTAGTAAGGATATACTGGAAATCCTAATTTTGGTCAAACATGTCTGATTTTACATTTCATGCAGTATTAAAAAGGATTTGCATTGTTGTTATTCAAAGTGAATTAATACCTTCTTCCTCAGAACTTTGTTTATGCATAAAAGTGTTCTGAAATATTCATTATTGTATGTGGATTTAAAAAAGATAAACAAAAGAACTTTAGAATATAATATTTTTCATATTTAGTTTAATATTTTCAGTATTTCAATTTCATTAAGTTGTCTTTCTTTGAACTTCTAATATATTTTCAGTGTATTTTTTCAAGATGTTGTAACAATCTCAATATGAAATTTGCCTCCTGAATGGAATGACTTCAGAAATATGTTTTGAAAGGCAAAATCTTTCAAATTTTTTTTTGTGGTGTAGTTGTCTACAGTAACTTAGATCTGTCATCTTGCTCTTCAGTTTCTTATTTTTATAATCACTGGTTGGAATTTCTCATTGTCAAGTCTGAAAATTGCTATGCATTACTTTGCACTTCTGCCATGTCATATTTCACTATCTTTACTGTTTCCTTAGTGTTGGATCTTTCCGATAGTTTGAAAACTAACTCTTCTTTTCCTCTTCCCTCTGTATGACAGGCACTGCTAACCAATTCTATAAATAAAAATAAGTAGGTCTGCTTAGAATTTAAGACTTGTTAAATTTTTCTAATTTCTCTTGCTCTCTTGACAAGAATTCCAACAAATTGTGGAATTGAATTTTTTTTTTTTAAAAAAAAAAGAAAGCCAGAAATTACTTGTCTTTTTATAAAGTTTATGTCTAGGAACTGTTCAGAAATTCAGCTACAGAATCCATAAACTCAGAACCCTACCACATTGACAACTTCCTGCTATTTCTGATTTCCTCCTAATTACTTCATACGCTCTTTACAAGGATTTTAAGCATCAGAAGAAAGTCAGATTTGGTTTTACAAATATAGCTATGGTGCTTCAAGATATGATTGCTCTCTGGGCGATCATGCTGCTGAGGACTCAGATCGTTCTCTCTCCAGGTGATTGATTCAGAAGTCTTGTGTAAAAGAGGCTTGACTATACAATGACTGATTTCTTTCAGCACAAATTCTTAGAAATGTTTTGAAGGTGTATTTTTTAACATTAACATTTGAGATATTAATATGCAGTAGAATGCATATCATGCCTCTGAGCACACCTCTTTGAAATGTCAAAGGGGAGGTTAAATTCAGTGCTACATGGAAGTGTTTTTACTAGAAGTTTCGACATCTCTTACAACTAGTCTTACATAGACATAAGCATACGTTAGCATGAAATTGCAGAATAAGAAGTCCATTTTTAGCATGACTCATGGCAACAGGAAAGAGTACAGATAGATTAACTTTAATGATGCTTTTAAAATATTACAAAGCACTTACAGAGATTTTCACATTTACATTATGAAATAAGATTTGTTTGGCCTGCCAAGTAGATAGCTGCCAAATATAGTGTATAGTAGGCATATAATCTGTACAAAAATGAGTACTTTTCCTCTGGAATCCATTTTCCAAATACCTTGAAAACTGGTAAACAACAAAAAACACCCCACCTAAATCACAATTTACAAACAGGAAGTTTTAAATTATTATGGAAACTGAAATCAGACTGGTCACAGAATAACAGTGCAATTCTTCATTGCACTTGCTTCTAAGACCATTAGAATTTAATTGTTATATGTTTCTATGGTTAGTAGTGGTTAACTAGTTAAATGCATTGCGACAAACAGCTACAATTAAGCCAGCTTGCAGTTCTCTGAGAATTACATAAAGAATGAAGGATCTCAGCGGCCTCTACAAAGGAAAACTGATTTCACATCTTCTTCCTGTACTAGAAGATCCTTTTCTAAGTCCTGAGATAATTGAAAGTTTTATGGGCCTGGCAGTGAGGGTCTGGCAGTGACGATGCAATAGAAAGTTATATATAATTTCCCCTTTCTTTGTCTTCTTTGAAACCAATGTGAAGACAAATCTGAAACAGAAGTACTTTGGTAAACGCAGCATCAGCTCAACTGCAAATATTTGTCAGTCCTACTTCACTGTGGTCTCAAATTACATCAAGAGTTTGCTGTGCTCAGTGGAAATGTGCAAGAGGGAGAAAAAAGAAATGGCTCTGTCCCCAGATAACTAGCATTTTGCAGGAAGGTCTGCACAGCTGTTTGCAAGCAAACACAGGTTTGAGCTCTATGGTACCAGCAAGACACGCCACTGAATCAGGGGCTCCATCAGCATGCTGGCCTCTTGTTGTACCTGATAGAATAACGCTCACTGAGTAGCCACCTGGGGAAGTGCTCTTCAATTTACCCTAAGAAGAAAATGAGATAAACCATGCCTCAAGCAAAACCTGTCCTGTAATCTGTAACAGCAGTAATAATCCATGGTAGGCTGACCCAATGATTCATGTTAGAAGCTTTTTGTAAGTGACTCATCAGACAGATTTGTTTTCATCCAGAGATGAATTCTGCATTGGCTTGTTAGTTCGTTTGTTTGTTTTTAATGCATTGTTCTATTTCCAGAGAAGAGAGATGATCTAGCATCTAGTATTTTATGATATCACCTACTAAAAAAACTTATTGAAATTTTACTCATGTCATATATATAAAGAGTAAAAACAGGGAATCATTCGTCAATAAGTTTATACTAGTCATTTTGCACTCATGAGTATAACTTATTAGGTGTGCAAATATTAATCACTTAGTACATGGTACGGCCTCATTCCTTAATTTTTGCAGATGATAATGCATATTGAAACAAAAAATCTTGGTACTTAAACAAGATAAAATTGCATGTCACCTTAGTAAAGTTCTTTGTTTCCAGGTCTATAGTCTGAAGAATAATTCTAAAGGAATTTAAGGCTTATATGGTCTGTAGAGAAACTTTGCTTCTAGCCAATTTATCAAGCATTAAAATAACCCTCACAATAATTATGGATTGATACCCATCAAGCAGTGTTTGTGTTCTTAATTTAGATGACTTTTCAAAGTCAATCTGATTTAAAGCTTGCTTCCTAGTAAATGATGTAACCATGTTTTCACATTAATAATTTTTATAAGGCAAATAGTTTGTAAACTTACACTCCAGTATTCATGCTACAATTGTGAAAGATAATATGAAACATTATTTGAGTGCCATTGTCCAGAAAAAAATACACACTACGAGTGGATTATTTTCAAATTACATAACACAATTTAAAATCTAGGGGACAACAACAAGTTCCACTTATTTCTTTTCTTGTGGTAGAACTTACTTCAGAAAAGTGAACATAAAATGTGATTTGTTAAATCTACACTGCTAGGATTGCATACCTGCTGTCATCAATTTGTAACCTGCTGTCACCAATTTGTTATCTATTTCGCCTAGGTTTAGGATTCTCTGCTAGCACACACAATCTTTTCTTTTTTCACAAAAACAAGTATTTTCAATGCAATAAAAGTTTTTATGCTCCAACTCAAGTATTAATTGGATAATTTGAAAGTAGAAATCCTCCAAAACCAAACTAACAAAATAATGTTTGTTTTCATTCTCGACTCCTTTGTTTCTTTTTGTACTTTGTCTTTATCTGTGTCTCCTCTGAGACTCAAATCAGGGAATCCTTTATAATATCCATGCACAAACTCTGACAGGCTGCTGAAAATGTCTCCTATTCATGTCGTTATTTTAATCTAATGACACGCTACTTAAACACGTGAAAAAACTTTTTGATACTTAGTCTGATGGACTGGAGTGGGGTTACAGTCAAGATTAGTTCCTTAATGTTACCTTGGAATAAAAGTCTTTTTCAGAACTTGCAGGGCAGACCCTTAAATGAGCAATGGTTACCACAACAGCAAATACGATCTTCATACTATACATTGGAGGAAAAAAAAGCTTTATGCAAGAGAAAAAGTCTGGTAGTGTTGGAAGAGGTTAGGCATGCTTAACCCTGCCCTTATCCATCACAAACTGGTGTGGCTCATGTCACGCATCAAGGTCACAGGAGTGGAATTATAATGTTTCTCTAATTATAAAGTTTCCCTTCGCCTCTTAAAAGGTATAGTTAGGCATGAAAATTCTGAACTATGCACTTTTCACAACAGTTTGTATGATCTTTTTATTTAAAATATTGTCACATTTTTTTCTTGGTTTGATGCTTTTGTTTTTAGCAAGGTTTTGATATTGTTTATCTGTGGGCTATTTTGACAAAAATATGTTACAACTACAGAATAAAAACCTGGGTGATAGTAAAAAGCAGATATAATGACATTTTTGTGAAAATTTTTAACTTCGGGGAAGGTCATAAGTAATTTTAAAGAAATAAAATAAAAGGTAAATCGATTAGATTTACTACTTTTGCTTTGAAAGCACTTTTCCTAGCTCATATTCATGTTCAGGGCAACACAAGGAAAAAAAAAACAGATCTAGAAAGAAATAAAAACTTGAATTCCTCCTCCTGGATTTCAAATTCATAGGAATTAAACTAACAAATTCTGCATATCTCTTGGGTTATGACAGGTTGCACAGGTACAGTTTCACAGGTACAGTTTAGAGCATGAGGAATTTCATTAGACTACATCATCATTTCAATAGGAAACCTGCCCACACAATCTTGTAAAACCATGAAAAACTGCTAGAAGACCTTGCTTTAAATGTGCCATAACAATGATGTATCACACAGTCACTCTGGGAAAGATTCTTCCTCTGTACAAAGATCTTTAATTTCTTACTGCCAGATTATAAAAATACAACCCTCCTCTCCATTCTGCATATGCCTAATTTACCTCCTAAAGCACACCTTGTTGCACATCCTTGTGTCCTAGTGTGTAGTGCTTATATTCAGTTACGGAGAACAAAGGGAAGTATATAAAATGGGCCTGCTGGTGACATCCCAGATCCAGGTGTATGACAAGGAAGACTCCTTGAATTGAGATACTATTTAGTAGAACTTTATTATTGTAGGTAACCATTTGTCAGATGTGTGTTGTCACAGAGTAGAAGAAATGATCTCTGAAGATGAGATGCAGCAAGAGAGTGTGAGGTGGAACAGAAACTCTTGGTAACAGCAGCTAGAGATATGGAGCACCCAAATGATATAGAGCATGGAATAAGGTGCTAAAGAACAAGATTTATATAGTCCTTTCAGCCACTGTTTTGCTTACTCTTGATATTTCTATGCACCGTCAGTTTTAACTTAGGCTACAGGAGAATATCAGAAGCAGATAATAAAAAGCATTTCACACTTGATTAATTTTGTATTTGCTTTGTGCTTAGTTATCAGTTATATTATTACATTAGTATATTTGTCACCGTTCCATTTATTTAGAAAACTATTTCTGTCTTAAAACTGACAAAGTCAGATTAGAATGTCTTGCAATTGAATCAGTTCTCTGTGTGTTAAATGGACAATGGGACATTTCTCTTTCTCTTTCACACACAGAAACAAAATTAATTAGTGAGTTTTACTAGCACAATGCTGCAAACATATGTATATTTTACTTATTCAAGTTAAAGTTTAAAGAGGATTGTAATTTTAACAGAATATCGATTTAAATATATCTTTTCACTATCCTAATTGCACATAGTCATACAGCCTTTCCATAACGCGCAATGATATGTCACTGAATGTTTTGGAATTCTTTTGGCATGAAAGGTATAGTGAGCTGGATTTTGGCTTTTTTCAGATCTTCCTTAAAAATGGTCTTTACAGGTCTTCCTTAACAATGGAGGTCAGGATCCATGGAAGTATTCCATATCTTCCTTTAACGTAACTCAACATATAGACAAGGTGTAGAAAAGAGAGTTCGCTTCATAGAATCATAGAATCATAGAATCACTTGGTTGGAAAAGACCTTTGAGATCATCGAGTCCAACCATACCTGCCCACTACTAAACCAGATCCCTGAGCTTCTTCTTCTTCCAGTAAGGCTCATGAGCAGGAGGCTCCTTGCTGCTGGTGCTGTCTGGAGCTGAGGCCTGCAGCGGCTGTTGTTGTCTGCCCATGTGTTGGAGGAGAGTCCTGGGTCGGATTTAGCTGTTTTGCTTTCCTCAAGGGAAGTGGTGAGATTTTGCTAGTTCTTTACTTTTTTAGTAACCGGGTTTTACAAGTGTGCATACCTGGTTTGTTTTACTTCCTTTTTGTCCTTTTTTTTCCCATTTTCCCTTCCCCTTTTTCCTTTTTTGGGGGGAGTTTTGCATGATATCCTTGCTGTATGTAGTCATTTATATTTAGAAATGCAGTGTTATTTTGGTTTTTCTGTAGATTTTTTTTCTTGAAAAGGGGGAAGCTTTGGGAAAAGGGCTTAAGCTGAATGTTAGAGAGCTTGGGGAAGCTAGCTCAAACCAGCTCAAAAGCCAAGTGCAATTGATGTCTTGACAGTGACACACATATTCACTACATATTACACAACTGTTTATTAGCCAGCAATAGCTCAGAGTGATCAGAAATGCTGGGTTCTACTTTCCAGCTACAGAAAAACTGTGAAGTTGTTAGTAGGTACGCAGTATGAAGATCAATAGTCTTAAAAATTGTTTGATAAATTGAGTAAAATGGTAGTTTTTCTACTATGGAAGGTGTGGAATTTAGCTCTATTGCAGTGGCAGACAGCCAAAGGGACAAAATTTCAAAATAAGGTAAGGATATGAAATATGGATTTTGGACAACATAAAGTGGTATTCCTGGAAAACCCTTCAGAAATAAAAGACCACAGGGCTTCTTAGGACTGTCAGTACATAAAGGACTTGATATTTAGATGTCTCTTTCTGTTCTTCAGGTCATGGTAAGAGACTCTTCCTCTCTTCCACCATGTATCTGATACCCAATCTTTCACGTTGGTTCTCTGGATTTGAAACAGTACAAAGATAGGGGTAATGTGTTGTCCTTTGTTTGAACATCCTGTCCTCTTTTAGATTCTTAACTGAGGTCTGAATTGAAAATAAATATCCTGAGATACATTGGATGTCTTAAAGGACAATACAATGGGCATAATTTTAATCTCTTTTTCCTTAAAAGTTTAATTAAGCTACACTGCATATTGTGTATACATGTACATATATTTTTATTGAGATATATATACACATATATATCTTTCCTGGTGAACACCTGCATCTTTATGATAATCCACATGTGTGAATTTCTGAAAGAAAATATAACATAGTAGTGATACAGAATTTTTTTTAATTAATACAAAAATTATATCACTCATTTTTATTTTATGTACATGCAGAGGTACACAATTCAAGTACTCTTTTTTTTTTAGAAAAAAAAGGAATCTTAAAGCTAGCTATTGTTATTTTTAAATATAATTTTCCACTAGAGAAGACAGAACTATTTATTATATATTAAATATATTTTACCCAGAAAATTTAGGAGTACAATGCTCTCGTGGGGGTTATAGACCTCCCTTTCAAATGCAACCTTTCCAACTACCCCTACAAAACAGGTTTGGGGTGTTGGAATTTGATGCTCAGGTGGAGGATAGTGTGACAGAGAACTCACCCGAGGAGGCTCTTAACCTCACATTGCCCATCAGACAGGTCAGGACTTCAAGTAAGAAAAAGAAAAGGAGGGTCATTGTAGTGGGAGACTCCCTTCTGAAAGGGACGGAGGGCCCTATTTGTAGGATGGACCCAACTCATAGGGAAGTCTGCTGCCTTCCCCAAGCCCGGGTACACGACATCGCCGAGAGACTCCCAGACCTAGTTAAACCATCAGATTATTACCCGCTTGTGGTGGTACAAGCTGGTGGTGATGAGCTAGCGAAAAGAGGGTCAAGGGTAGTTAAAAAGGATTTCCAGGAGCTGGGATGGTCACTGGATAGGGCAGGAGCACAGGTGGTGTTCTGCTCGGTTCCTCCGGTGGCAGGGATGTATACAGATATGAACAAGAGAATATATGCAGTTAATAAATGGCTTAGGGACTGGTGCCGGCAGAGGAATTTTGGGTTCTTTGGTCATGGGGAAACCTTTACGGCACCTGGCCTGCTTGACTCAGATGGGTCTCATCTAACTCCAAAGGGTAAGAGGATTCTAGCTCAGGAGCTGGCAGGACTTGTTGAGAGGACTTTAAACTAGGCATGAGGGGGGAGGGGGGAGTAACTAGGCTCACCAAAGATGTTCCTGTGGAGGATGAGCCATCTCAAAGGGTGTCGTCAGTAACCCAACTGAAGTGCATGTACACAAACGCACGCAGTATGGGAAACAAACAGGAGGAGCTGGAAGTCCTGGTCCAGCAGGAGAGCTATGACATAGTTGCTATCACAGAAACGTGGTGGAACAACTCTCATAACTGGAGTGCTGCCATGGAAGGCTACAGGCTCTTCAGGAGAGACAGGCGTGAGAGGAGGGGTGGAGGGGTGGCCCTCTACACTAGGTAAACCCTGGATGCTATTGAAGTCGAGATCGGTGATGACCAGGTTGAGTGCCTCTGGGTAAGGGTCAGAGGGGCGGTCAGGTCTGACCTCCTGGTTGGAGTATGTTACAGACCGCCTGACCAGGAGGAGGAGATGGATCTTCTATTGTTAAGCAGCTGGAGACTGCCTCTAGATCAGCTGCCCTTGTTCTTTTAGGAGACTAACCTTCCGGATATCTGCTGGGAACTTAACACTGCTGAGAGGAGGCAGTCCAGGAGGTTCTTAGAGTGTATCGAGGACTGCTTTCTGTTGCAGCTGGTGAGTGAGCCCACCAGGGGTGAGGCTCTTCTTGACCTGCTGTTTACAAACAAAGAAGGGCTTGTGGGTGATGTTGTTGTCGGAGGCTGTCTGGGGTGGAGTGATCATGAGATAATCAGGTTCTCTCTAAACAATGTAAAAAGAAAAGCCAGGAACAGAACATCTATGTTGGACTTTCGGCGGGCAGATTTTGAATTATTTAAGGAACTGGTCAGGAAAGTACCCTAGGAAATAGTTCTTAGTAGCAAAGGGGTCCAGGAAGGCTGGATACACTTCAAGAATGAAATCTTGAAGGCGCAGGAGCGGGCTGTCCCCATGTGTTGTAAGAAGAGTCGTAGGGGCAGACGTCCGGCCTGGATGAGTAGGGAGCTTCTGAAGGAACTAAGTAAGAAAAAGAGGATGTATCATCGTTGGAAAGAAGGGGACATAAGCCAGGTCATGTTCAAAGATGTTGTTAAGTCGTGTAGGAGGAAAATCAGGGAAGCAAAAGCCCAGTTGGAGCTCAAATTGGCCACTTCTGTTAAGGATAATAAGAAGAGTTTTGATAAATATATCAATGGTAGAAAGAAGGGCGGCAGCGACCTCCACTCCTTGTTGGATGTGGAGGGAAATATAGTAACCAAAGATGCAGAGAAGGCTGAGGTACTTAATGCCTTCTTTGCCTCAGTTTTCAACAGCAAGGATGTCAGCTCGCTTGACAGTTGGCCCTCTGAAGTGGTTGATGGGGGCAGGGTGAAATATGGCCCTCCTGCAATCCATGAGGAGGAAGTTAGAGACCTGCTGAGCCACTTGGACCCTCATAAGTCTATGGGGCTGGATAGGATCCATCCTAGGGTGTTGAGAGAGCTGGCGGATGAGCTTGCTAAGCCGCTCTCCATCATCTTTCAGCAGTCTTGGCTCACTGGAGAGGTCCCAGAAGACTGGAAGTTGGCCAATGTGACGCCCATCCACAAGAAGGGCCGTAAGGATGATCCAGGTAATTACAGACCTGTCAGCCTGACCTCGGTCCCAGGTAAAATCATGGAGCAGATAATCCTGGGTGAAATCATGCGGCACCTGCAGAACGGTCAAGAGATCAGGCCCAGCCAGCATGGGTTTAGGAGGGGTAGGTCCTGCCTGACCAACGTGTTCTCCTTTTATGACCATGTGACTCGCCTGGTGGATGAGAGGAAGGCTGTGGATGTGGTATACCTGGACTTTAGCAAGGCCTTTGACACTGTCCCCCACAGTAGACTCCTAGGGAAGATGGCATCCTGTGGCTTAGATGGAAGCACTCTGTGCTGGGTTAGGAATTGGCTGGATGGCCGAGCCCAGAGAGTGGTGGTGAATGGTGTCTCATCCAGTTGGCGGCCGGTCACCAGTGGTGTCCCTCAGGGATCGGTGTTGGGTCCGGTCCTGTTTAATATCTTTATTGATGATCTGGATGAGGGGATTGAGTCCATCATCAGCAAGTTTGCAGATGATACCAAGCTGAGAAGAAGGGTTGATCTGTTAGAGGGTAGGATGGCCCTGCAGAGGGACCTGGACAGATTGGAGAGATGGGCTGATTCTAATGGGATGATGTTTAATAAGTCCAAATGTTGAGTACTTCATTTTGGACACAACAATCCCATGCAGAACTACAGACTGGGGCTAGAGTGGCTGGAGAGTAGTCAGGCAGAAAAGGACCTGGGAGTGCTGGTTGACAGGAAGCTCAACATGAGCCAGCAGTGTGCCCAGGTGGCCAAGAAGGCCAATGGCATTCTGGCCTGCATCAGGAATAGTGTAGTCAGCAGAACCAGAGAAGTTATTGTCCCCCTGTACTCGGCACTAGTCAGGCCTCATCTGGAATATTGTGTACAGTTCTGGGCCCCCCGGTTTGGGAAAGATGTTAGGATACTGGAATGTGTTCAGAGGAGGGCAACGAAGACGTTAAAGGGGTTGGAGCTTAAGCCCTATGAAGAGCGACTGAGTGAGTTGGGGCTGTTTAGTCTAAAGAAGAGGAGGCTCAGGGGAGACCTCATTGCTCTCTACAACTACCTAAAAGGAGGTTACAGTCGGGCAGGCGTTGGTCTCTTCTCTCAGGTGACCAGTGACAGAACTAGAGGGCATGGACTCAAGCTTCGTCAGGGAAAGTTTAGACTTGATGTGAGGAAGAAGTTCTTTACTGAAAGGGTGATCGGCCATTGGAATGCGTTGCCCAGGGAGGTGGTGGAGTCGCCGATCCTGGAGGTGTTTAAGGGGAGATTGGATGTGGCACTGAGTGTCATGGTTTAGATGATGGTTGGTGTTAGTGTTGGGTTATAGGTTGGACTTGATGATTTCAGAGGTCCTTTCCAACCTTGTGATACTGTGATACTGTGATCTCATTGAAAGCGTATTTCTACAAGCAGGTGAGTTCATTATGTAGAAAATTCTGTACAAAAATATAATATTTATTCTCTCTTTTAAAATAAACTATAATAGGAGCTGGTAGAGATTTTGAGCCTTAGATCATAAAATTCCACTAATGCAGTCATTATTCTGGTAACATTAACAAAAACTCAGTTTTGGAAAGCTGAGTAACTAAGCACACTGGTCAGCTCTTAAAATTCAGTATATTTTAATAGTCACCAGATAATTGAATCTGAAACATCCCATTTATTCTTTATTTTCTGTGGATGGTATGCCAAATCAGTACAATTGTACTGTGCATAAATTCTGAAATTTTAGGTACAATATGAAAAAACTCATGAAACATTATCGTATTTTTCAAATTTGGTAGTAGCTTCTTCTGAGTTTGATTACGGACCTGTGAATGGATTAATGCCATAGCAGCAGATCACCTGGTGGAACAGGTGAGAAGACATGACATAATAATAGACTCACTGGAAATACTCTCAAAAAGGCACAGCTTAATTGTTAAGTTGTTTTCTCAGGAGTACTTACTTTTCCTCAGATAGCCACAGATGCAGAAAACTACAAGTTGATACAACAATTTGACCAGCTTCTCTTTTCTGCCACCGTGACATTTAGAGTCAGGTTTTTTAAATATTTATATCTAGACATGAAGATAACGCATCTGCTGGGTTGGTTGTAAGAGCACCCTAACCCTGAAGACCTCATAGGCAGAACTGCTTACCTTCCAGTTCTGTACTGTTGGCTTTCAGTCCCCCACTTGGACAGCATGTGGATTTTGAATGAGGGAGTTGCCAAAAAAAAAAAAGATTTGCAAAGAAGGATAAAGAGCAGAGCTGGATAAAATACCTACCTTTTCCTTCCTTCTTGACAGGAAATCTGTGCAAAACAGCATAGCATGAGGTAAAAAGAAATTAGATAGAAGAGGAAAAGTACCTCAGGACACAGCAGCAAGAAGGATATTGTCAGGAATCTGTCTATTCCAAAATGAAGATTCAGACTTAAAGAAAGGGTGCATACATCACTGCGACAAGACAAATGTATTTTCACACTTTCACATGTTTCCAGATAACTGGTAACCAGCTAAATACTTAAAAGTTATTAAATGGCGAAGTGAGGAATGAAAGATGGAGAGCAGAAAAAAAACGTGTCATTTTATGGAGTGGTTGCAACCATACCATTTACAAGGATATGAGGTCACTAAAATAAAATAGTGTGAGTTAGATCAGAGCCTGGGTGAGCACTGCCAGGATAGATCTCTGTTTTGGTTACAGCCAGCAGCTAAACAAAGGGAAGGCACCAACACTCTATGAATTGGCTTTATCAGCAACCCTTTGCAGTTGGTTGTACAAAGCTGGGCCCAGCAGTAAGAATGCGCCTCTCTCCAGCCACTGCTCTCTGTGATTCAGTACACACACTGCAGACACTCCTGTACCTCTGAACGCATTAGCTGGAAGTACAGGATTTGACTTTATGACTAAAAGATATTTACAGTCCTGTCAAAACCCCAACTTTCTTTTTTACTTTTAGGAAGAAGTACATGATCTTTGGGAGGGTCGAGGGCTCTGTATGAAAACGGTTAACTCAACAGAAAGATGCAGCTCTATATGACAAATGGGCATTAAAGAAGAAACTATACTGGTGAATTCTAGTTATCTGTGGCAGAAACTGATAGCTGTCAGATTATCAGTGATGATGACAATGGCCACAGGTCTATGCAAAGGAGTCTCAGAGCTTGCATCACTCTCAGTATCTCAGTGGCTTGACAGGTATGTGGGTTTTGATACATCCCTGGGTATGACTCTGGAGACAGTTGAAGAACTTATTTGAAACATCAGTCTTTAATGAACACCGGGAATTTTTCCACCAGCCAAGAGAAGCAGAAGTTTTTATTTAAGTTTTCCAGCTGCAATACAAAGCATTTGTACCTTTAAATATATTTTTAAATGTTTTAATTCAATTCTATTACTATATACAAAAAAACCCCTAAAAATCTTTGGATTACTCTACTTGTGAAAAAAGATGCAAGTCATCCCATATTATATCTTTTTTTCCTTTTACTTCATCATATTCACCTTGAGCATCTTCTTTACCTGATTTTTCTCAACTGAAAAATAAAACAGCAATTAACTTGCATGGTTACAAAAAACACTGTTGAGGATGTGAATCCACTGAGAGGTTTTCACCAGAACAACCCTACCTTGGATTCCCCATCCACACCTCCAGTTACCCAGTTCCCGCCTGAACTCTGCATTTTGCTCAGTCTCCAACACTGGCTCTGCCCCTGTCCTGTCCTCAGATCTCTGTTGTGCAGCTTTCCAGCTGGTCCTTTTCAGGAGTCCCTGGAAGGACTACGGACCTGACTCTGTTTTGCCTGGGACTGTCAGCGGACCTTTCTTGTTAGCAGCCTGCTCTACCTACTCTGCTCACACTTCGTATCATGGGGCTATGCCTTTATCGAGATAAGCACTGTACCTGCCTGAACTGGCTACCAACTTGTCCTCTGTGGAGCAGACCCTGGCAAAATTCTAGGCATAGCAGAGAGCCATTTGAAAAGCTATAGTATGATGCTATGGTGTGCTGTGGTATTGAACTTACCTCATTTCAGCATAAGTTGAGGATGATTTTAATATCAGAGAAGACTAGATAAAATATCTGCTGTATTCCAATCTTTCAGTGCCTTTTGTAGCTACTTGGAAGTAATACATTAGTATCTTCTGGAATTCCCTGGATTTTGTGGGATAGTATTTTTTTAAGAGATTGAATTTATTTTGAATTTCATAAGTTGAAGAAGTTTCCAAATAGTGAACTTAAAGAAAAGATACTGTTTTTTTCAGTAGAATTATAATTGTTTTTAGCAAGGTAAGTAAAATCTTCTTGAGTGTATCTTCAGGAATCACTGAATATTGTCTGTGTTTATGTTGTGATACATCATTGTATGAAAATGAATCTTGATGCAAAACTCCAGTATAAGAAAGTTGCTGTGTGAATGTCATAACATTCTGATTTCATAAAATATGAGAGGCTTCTGCTTTAAGAAAATTAAAAAAGAATACAGGAGTGGTGAAATCAGCTGAGAGACCATAGCCACATGTACTTGAATTGTTAGGGATTCTGGAAACACTGCATCCCAACTTGGTGCTTCTAATACAGGGTTAAAATTCACTGAAGAGAGTTCAGCAGAAGGACACCAAGTCGGCTCAGGCCTGGAGCAGTTGCCTTATGAACAGTGGCTGAGGGAGCTGGGTTTGTTCAGGATGGAAAAGTGTTTTGAACGGACCTAACAGTAGGCCTTCTGCATCTATAGGTGGCCATCAGGAAGACAGAGAGAGGCTCTTCACAGCACTGCAGAGTGGAAGGCTGAAAGACAACAGAGACAAACTGAAATGAGAGATACACATGTCAAATTCAACAAAAACTTTAGCTGTCCTCACACAGGACAAAGTGGAACAGGCTGCCCAGAGAGGTTGCATGCTTTCCATCCTTGGCAGGTTTAGAGACTGCCCTGAGCAATCTGATCTGATCTCAGAGCTGGTCATGCTGTGAGCGGGAGTTTGGACTACAGACCTCCAAGGGTCCTGTCCAGCTTGGACGCTGCTTTGGTCACATTTCACTTCTCCTTTAAAGCAGTAATAACATTATAGCTGGCAATAATACGGTTTGTGATACATTGCTAAAAAATACGGCTCATATAAATCTATGAAATTGATGTAAACATCAGTGAAACATTTCATTTTAGACATAACCCACTAAAGTTTGTTTGAGCTCATTAGCCTAACACAGGGCCAGTCAGTGGGCAGGATGGAGATCAAATGAGAAAACCACTCAAATTCTCAGATGGAGAGAAAAACACTTTGTATCTTTCATTTTATGTTTAAAATAAAAAAATATTTTTAAGTCTCAGGACAGTATTTTTCAAGACAGATAAAATATCCCTTTGAATTTTCAAAAGTGGTATCTTAGATTTAAAGGGAAGTGGCTGAAATATCATTCTAGATTTAAAATAAGAACTAGAGCAAATAATTTTGTTGCAGAAACAGGATGGTTTACACAAACTGAATAAACAATATGTGATGGTTTCATGTTTGAAATTGCTAAGATTTTTTTTCCTGAGAGTTCTGCTAGGAAGAGCAATCAAAGAATTTTACTCTCCCTCTAAGTGTCTGATACATATTGAATGTATTTACAGATTTGGCGGTCTCTATGAAAGGGTTGGGATATTTAAAAAATATTTTTGTTGGCAACCTCCTTGCAAAATTGACAGCAGTTTGTTCATTCACAACTTCTAAAAGATTAAAAGTTTTTCTTTTCCTCAGTGTCCTCTGAGCAGTTTATCCTTTTCAAAAGGCTTTAGATGCTGCTTGAGGGCGGAAAAACAAAACAAAACAAAACAACTCCCAAACCAGAAAAAAAAACCCAACCAAAACTTAAAACAAGCATAAGCCCTATCCTTTCCACGACAGAAAATGGAGCTGAAGGGTCCTCCCCAGCCGTGCGGGGCCTCCAGGCGGCGCTGCTGCACTGCGGATGCGTTCGCCGGCAGCTTTCCCCCCCCCCGCAACCCTCGCCTCCTGCCTGGCAGCCCTGCTGCGCCTGAGGGATCAACTGCTCTGCTACACATAACACGGTGTATCTATCAGCCGTTACTGGCTTTCTGTTTGTTATAATATACAGGCCCCCAACCCATTTGATTTCTTACACTATAATGCCAGGAGCCTGAAAAAAAATGCATTCTAAAATCTTTGTTTTTCAAGAATCAGCTTTCTAGCTTGTTATAGCTTCCTTGTTCTCACATCGCTCACGCTTGCTCTAATTTAAGAAGTAGAATTAAATTCAATACTTTTACTGTAGCTACTGCCTTGTCTTGCATTAAATGGTGCAAGATTTACTGTAATCATAGGGCGAAGACTAAAAGTGGCTTTGTTGATTTATTTGTGTCTTGATTTTATAAAAAAAATATTTTTGTATATTTCATTGTGGCATGGACTGCATTATTTTCTGATGAGAGCACAGATAAAATCTTTTTGTATAAAGCCATTTCACTGATTCTATCATTTGTGTTTCTTTCTACCACAAGACATTGTTAATGTAAAAAGAAAATATTGTGTAGCAGCTGAGTTAGTATGATTGACAAAGGAGCTGCTATAGTATAACCTTTTTTGAAAAGAAAACTTTTGTTGAATTTCTACCTCATGAATAAGTGGTGTACTTGCAAACCTCTTGTGATTGCACCCCTGAAAATAAATGTTCCAGATATTCTTTTCTTCCAAATAACATACTTTTGTTTATACATTTGACAAATAAAGTTGCATATTCCTTGATGGCCATAAAAGCAGTAGGTGATTAAAAGGATACAGAAATTCTGGAAATACTATTTTTTCCCATTTTTCCTTAATACTAGTTGTTTTCATTTTCTTCTAAGTTTGCTTCACAGCTGTAGATTGCAACATATGGAGTAGACCTACAACACTGGATATTCTGCTCTGAATTTGATCTGATTCAGGTATTTTCATGGTTTGTTCAAACACACTGTGCTGCAAGGAATGGATATTGAACATCCATTGCTCTTAAGTAGCTCTATACAAATTTTTATTTGGATCAGTAAAGTAAAATGGGCTCAAAATGTATGTTTAATGATACATAAGAAAACAGATCAAAATAAAAATCTACATTTCATCCAATCTGCCTTTCTTTTACTTCTCTTCTGCTACGCCAACACATTGCCAGTATGTCAGCTTTTGGATTGTCTGATTTAATTTTGAAGCTTCGCTGCCTAGTGAAAGTTAAACTTCCATATGAAACACTGCACCCCATTGAGGTAGTGCCAAAAATACAGAGATACAGAACCCCATTTCCACACGTGCCATCTCGCCATGCACAAATCAAAAAGGTCAATCTTTGAGTATCTGCCTGGCATTCTACTACAGTTACAGCAGATCATGTGTGATTACTGGATGCTAGATAATAACAAATGGAGATGAGTGCCATCTCTGATCCCATACAACACTCTAATTTTTTGATTCAACATCAGACCTGAAATCCAATATTGATTTATGTGTGTATTTCCTTAGCATTTAAACATAGCCAGTTGCTGTGTAGTAGTGCTAGTAACAGATGTTAGGAGTTCAATGTAGTCTTTCAGAAATTGGGAACTATAACCGCCAGCTTTCATTTACACTGGTTATGAGAAATTATTAAAGCTTCTTTGCCAGACTTTTTAGATTAAACAATACCAGCTTTCATCTTGTGTTCAGATGGGCTGGTGAATTCATATTCATTCATTCATATGAAGCTTTGAATATAGAAATGTATGCCTCAGAAAAACAAGTACCTAAGATAGGAAATATGACACATAGTTAGTGAGGTACTGGAACACAGAAGAATGACTCTGAGAGTTGTAAAAATCACAGGAATTAGAGCCAGAAGGGATCTTGAGTTGTTTATCCTTCTCAAACTGATAAATGTTTGTCTAAAATATAAGAAAGAAAATTTGTTCTTGGTGCCAGCTTGAAAGATTTACGGATGAATGATTCAGGAAACTGGTTTTTTTTTTGCAGCAGTTCAGAAGCTTGCTCATATATTACATCAAAGGCATCTGGCTCCATCACCATCTTCCTCCTTGCTGAATCAATACATGGTACCCTGAGATTTGACTGAGTACTCTGTTCAAAACCAGTAAAATTACTCTGTGAAACTTCATCTTTACCTTGTTTCCAGCAGATGATGATTTCAATGTTTCTGCAAGACAAAGGTGACTAGTCATCCTCACATCTCTGAAGTGATGTCATGCTTGCAGTTTATGGATAACCAGAAACTACTGTGCAGTGATAATTCCTGACATTAACTAGATGCTGGCTGTGGATCAAGATCCTTCAGCTTAATCTGTCTTGTACCATTAACAAATCAGAATTGACTATACTTTGTAATGAAATGTGCAGGGGATTTTCTTGATGCTACTGCAAGATAGTGACTTTTATTTATGACTTTTATTTATGTAAAAGGTATGCATCTGCCAGAAATTAGAAAGTGTCTATCTGCCTCTTCATATGACAGTGATGAATGCTGAGAACATGTGAAGCTAGTATTCCACACAAGTATAAAATGCAGTTGGTAAGACTTCTGTCATGATTTTAATAAAATACAGGTTTTTCAATTCTGTCTTCTCTATAGAAAAAAGAGAGGGAAGAAAAACTTATTTGGTTATCTTTTCTTGTTTCCACAAAATTGCTTTGAAAATCAATTATCTACTATTTTTATGATTATTTTTTCAGAAGTCAAAGACAGATTCTGGGGGGAAAATGGTGGGAGAGTGTCCTGTAACATATAAGCCTATTAGTTATCAACATGATTTAAATAATGGTGACTTATGTTCTCTCATTGTAACGTATTAGCTTGAGGTGAGCTATTGTTTCACCTTTATTGCAGGCTACCTTTCTTTTTTTTTTTTCTCTCATAGCGTATCTTACTCACTTTCCTGTATAGTTTCATTTTTATGTGTGAAGCAAAATCACTATAAAGGATCCCAAGCTAATTATATCTTCATTAATATCAGAAAAGCTACCTCACTAATAAACAGAACAATCAGGAGATTTAAATAAGAGGGAAGATAAAAAGACAACCAAATGTGTTTTTTTAAAGAAAAAATGCTTACTCAGAGGAAAAATCAATAATTATGTATACTTTAATCTTTACGGTTTTATGCAAATTAGGGAGGAAAATCTTAAGCAATATAAATTAATGAGAAAGACCAAGTATTGAGCATTAAATAGCTAATTCCAATGGACCTATGCTGATACATACCGCAAATATAGCTAAAAATTGTTTGAACAGATGTATACAGTTTAATTTGGCAAATAGGTAGGGCATTTGCCTTGATCTGCATGTTGCCATTGGCATAGACAGATTTTGTGATGCAGAGGGTTAAAGTTAACCTTGCTGATAGTTCTGAAAATGCAATCTATGTCCTGGTGAGTACTCTGTAAGGCCATAATAAATGTGTATTTATTTTGTGCATGTTAGTCTTCAAGAAATTTTAAAGTTGTAATTGATGCCTGTCATTGTTTCAGAAAGTTCTGCTGACCTAGCTTAATTATTTTCTGCATATCCTAGACTATGATATTTCACCAAAATTCATTGTACATTGTGTTAAGGCACATCCTTTAAAAATTAAGATTTTGGATTTAAAGACTTTTACTTAAGGGCAACCACAATATCCCAAAGTCATTTGATTCACCATTTAATTTTCCCCACAAGTTGGAATAAATCACTAAGGAAATTAACCGACATTAAACAAGATCCATTCTGTATGTGATGAAAGGCATTTCTCCCAGAGGAAATAATGTGACTTAAGCAGTGAGAAATGGAAGATGCAATCTTTTTTATACAAAATTCTTGTCAGTTAATATTAACTGACCCATGACATATTATTATTGGGGGTCTTAATTTATTATAATTATGCTATCTTACACAAGAGATTCTGGGAAAAAAACCCTCTAACATACACACTTCCTTGTTTAAGTGGCTTTAAAAATCACCAAATATATGTTAATATTGCCCCTATGACTGGGACCATCACTGACTTTTTCATTCGTTTATTGACTTCTAATAAATTCCTCCAGAGTTCCCTCATACTTTTATAGCTGGTCTTAGTTAGGTATAAGTGTATTAGGATGTTCTTCACACAATAGTATGAATTTCCAATATAGAGAAAATGTGGTGATAACACAACTTAATAGGAAAAAAAGTTAGAGTTGAGAAGTAATTTTGTCTCTAGGTTTGAGAATAATTTAAAATTTTACACCTGGATCTCATGGGGATTTGATATTATATGCATTGGGCAACTACAAACTCGAATCAAAAATGCCGAGATGATGAGCAATCCACTCTACAGGTTAATTTGATCTTGCAAATAATGACAATCCTTTTAAAGCATCTATTTTAAAATATTTATTACTAGGATTGGACACATTAAAATTAGTTGTACACTGTGAACACTCTATGTTCATATTTTAAAAGGAATCACTGACTCATTAAAATATAATACTACTAGCCTGTTTTCAATAAAATCTTTATAATCTAACTCTTTCTTTCTTGCTGACCACTAGTTAAATTCATTGTTTGGTTCTTTCTGAAACACTGTAAAGCTATAGGAGAGACCTCACTCAATACATAATAAGTAATACAAAATGTCTAAAAGTATGAAAAATCTTCATGTTTTCAAGTTTTTGAAAGATTTTAAATAATTGATTTATTGTGGATTAGAGGCTTCTGCACAGTAGTTGGGCCATGATAATACTAGTTTGCTAGTGTGCAAGTACAAGCAATTCAAATTTCTTTTAAAATTTTACTGTAGAAAAAGGTAACTCAAATTACTTTGTTTTTCATGATGGACTGATATCACATATATTAAAGTTTGCCATTCATAAACTGGTATGTATGTAGCTAAGTCTTGAACTGTGCTCAAGGTGAGGTTGGATGGAACTTCGAGCAACCTGATCTACTGAAAGATGCCCCTGCCTGTGGTAGGGTGGTTGAACTAGGTGATCTTTCAAGATCACTTCCAACTAAAACCATTCTATGATTCTGTATAAGGACTGTTGTTTTTAAGTTACACACATGGTTTTAAGCACGCAACCCACATGTGTTGTAATACTGCTATAGTGTAGAAGCCTCTAAGAAGACATAGAATGTGTTACATTGCCATAGAAGAAGTATCTTTTTTTTTTTTTAAGGAAATCACATTACAGATTTTAAAGCTCTTCAGCTCTATGTACACTGCTAGCAACATAAGTGTTCTTAAAAGTCTCTGATTTTGCACTGAAAAAATTGCTGTGTCTATAGTTGTATTGTTGATTTTAAGAACAGTTACAAAGGAAAGTCTTTGCAGAGTAGCTCATATTGGAGCAGAAGTTGGAATAATATTTGAATTACAGTTACATTTATGCTGTTGGGCCAAGTTGTCTCTTGTGTATTTCCATTAGCTTTATTAATGTTCTGTAGGAAATTAATCTGGACTGTTTTCTTTCATATAAATCCTGATTGTGAATGGATATCTTACCACAGGATGCTGGGAGGGCTAGCCAAGAAAAATGTTGGCAATGTAATTCTATTAACTTGAGACGTATGTTATGATTTTAAAGTCAAATTATATAGCTGCATTTGCAAACTGTCTAGTTAAAGTCCTAGGCTCAATGCAAATTAAGAAACTGAAATTATCCATATAGTTGGTTATATAAGCTGCAGTAAAATTAATTGGACTAGTTACTAATTATACAATCTCAGAAATCATACTCAAAGATAATACAAAAAAAATCTTGTCTGTAATTTAAAGGAAAAATGACCATTTGGGGGTGGGGGAATATATCTTGACCATAGTTGTAAGTAGAAAAGAGAATTGTAAGTGAATCTAATCTTTATGCAGCATGCAAAATGAAACCAGGAGACTTTCTAATTTTGCTGTTAAGGTATATTCTATTTTTAATTGATTTGATTAGAAATAGTGTTCAATAAACATGTTCTGTGAAATGTTATGTCATCTACTTGTTACAGAAAACAACATGAATTATTGTTCAGAAGATCTAAAAGGAGAAAAGATAGTTTTCCTGGAAATGAAATTTTCATTTTAATTTAATTATTACTAACGTATATTAAATAGCATAAAGTGTGCCACTATGTCCGGCTACATCTTCCCTCGAAAATACGTGTATATCTCTGAAAATTTGAGCAATGTTCTTCCCAATGGCATCCTGAAGGAGTCAAGGCAGAGACTGTTCTTTTCGCAGTATTAAAGCCAGCCATGCGTTTCCTCAGCTATGATACAGAGTTCCTGTATACAAATGCATGCAGTATGGGGAATAAATAGGGCTATGATCTCATTGGGGTCATGGGGATGTCTCGGGTGCTGTGGTAGATGGATATAAACTTTTTACGAAGGACAGGTCAGGATGGCGAGGAGGGGGATCTACCCTTGATATGAGAGAGCAATGGGGATGCCTGCAGTTCTGCCTAAGGGTGGATGATGAGTCAGTTGAGAGCTTACAAGTCAGGATTAGTAAGTAAAGCAATGTGGACGATGTGGGTATCTGCTACTGACTATTAAGAAGAAGATAGTTCAGGTAGGTGAAAGAAGCCTCATGGGGGACTTCAACCACCTCAATATCTGCTGGAAGGACAACACAGCAGGGCCACAGGTAATCTAAGAGGTTTCTGAAGTGCATTGAGGACAACTTAATACAGGTGGTCAACAACCCTGTGAAGAGTGATGTCCTGCTGGACTTCATACTGACAAAGAAGGAATGTAAATGTTAGGGTATGCCTTGTTTGCAGTGGCAGTGAGATGGTGGGGTTCAGGTTCTGAACAGAAAGGAGCAGGGCTTAAAGCAGATTCAAAACTCTGGACTTTTGGAGAGTAGACTTTGGCCTATTCAGGGACTTGTTTGGGATATAGTTTTGGTGATATGGGGTCTCTATAGGATATAGCCTTGGAAAGCAGGGAGATCAGGAAGATCTGAATGATTTTCATGCTAAGCTAAACACGGAACTTCTTTCTAAACTTAGGAAAAGGAAGTATGCAAGAGGTGGAAGCAAGAACAAGTGACATGTACACAATATAAAGATACTCTCAAAGCGTGGAAGAATGTGATTAGGAAAGTCTAAGTCTATCTGGAGTTCATACTGGTGATGTGAAAGACAGTAAGAAAAACTTCAGGTATATCAGCAGGTGTGTCAGCAGGAATACCAGCAGCGAAAAAGGCTATGAAAAATCTAGGTTTTCTGTTAAATGGGATGGGATCTAATGACAAAGGATATGGAAATGATGAGGTACTCCATGCCTTCTTTTCCTCCAGGCCCTTCTTTTCCTCAGGCCCCTGAAAGCAGAGGTAAAGTCTTGAGCAACGAAGATTTACTGTCAGTGAAGGACTTTGCTGATGATACAAACCAGGAGAAGTGGCTTGTTTCACCAGATAATTGCCCAGAGAAGCTGTGTTGTCTCCATTCTCGGACACATACAAAAGCCACCTAGGCATAGCCCTGGGCAACCTGCTGTTAATGCTTGAGCAGGGAGTTTGGACTAGATCTCAAGAGGTTCCTTCTAATTTCAGCTATTCTGTTTTTCTTTTTCATTTAAGATATTTTCTTATTTAGCTCTTCTACTAAGGGTTGATATTAACTCTTCCATGCCTGGAATTTCATTTGGTTACCTTTTCTAAAAGACAATTCCATTTACATTCTATTTTCGTGCAAGGTTGCTTATCTGGTTTTGCAGGAATTCCACAATAGAATCAACAAGTTGAATAAGATTTGATTGTACAGACAAAAGATACTTTATCCCAAATACCTACCTGTAGCAATCTGAGTCTGAAGAGACATTAATCCTTGGCTTATACATCAACTACTCTGAATGTGTGACATTACCAGTTTTTGCAGTCAACAGGCAGGTAGGTGAGTTCATATGGAGAAACAAGCCTGTCTAAACTCCCAAGGAGAAAAACCTAGTGCTTGAATAGTTTTTCATCCCTACTACCTTAGGTTTGCAAAACCTATGAGCACGTGTATCTCCCTGATTCATATCTTTTCTGGTGATAAGAACACAGAATAATGTGATACCAGAATGCATGATACTCCTTATTTTTATTCTCTAGTCACCTTGGACTTATGCAAAAGTCATTTGGAAAAGTACAAAAAGTAATATGGGTTGGCAGCTGCCTCAGAGGAACAGAAAGATTGCTGGAATCAAGAGCAAACAGTAGCATACTGCAACAGACCTGTTTCCAGGCTTCTGCAGCTGATTGATTTTTGAGGCTGTTCAATATTTATAGTCACTGTTCCTATGTATGCAATCTAGTATGATCAGATGCATATGATGCACTACTGCAATTTCCTTATCTGTGTTTTGTTTGGTTCACATTTTAATATTATTTCAGTTTTTTGTTCTCATGAGAAACACAGAATGCAGGGACAGGACAATTGTGAATAATAATTACATTTTTGGCAAAAGAAATTAGATCTGTTTGGGTTTTGTAGGATGAGAAAATATCACCTTAACCTGCTGTGATGTCACAATTCTCATTCACAATGAAATGATAGCATCATAAGTGAATCTTCCAGTTAATGTAAACACATGCGTCTTTGAATTTGTTTCTGTCTTTGGGGAAGATTTTTTTAACACATTTCACATGCAGTCCTACAGCATACGTTCCAGCCTAGCCCTTAAATGGACCTTCAATAGGTTATAGTATTATTCCCTGGGGTGCAGCTCAAGATTGAACCAGATCCATTATGATTTTAGATGTCTTTTTCAGATCAAGTTCTATCTCTTTTCTCCTCCATAGTAAGGGGGGAAATTATTTTTGCACTCCTTGAATTAAATCTAGATTTTGCTAAGTCCATCATAACTGAGCAGTCCAATGACTTATGCCTAAGTCATTAGAATTATGATGCTATGAGGCAAGATTTGCGTTATTCTTGTGAAGTTAAAGAAGAAAGATTGAAATATAGTAAAAAATCTGGTTCCATCTGACATAGGATATAAACATATATAAATATCAACCTCAAGCTATTAAGCATTAGATATATTTGAGAAGAGCCGCAGTTTATGGTCAACTTTGGTACACAACTGCACTGTGCTTCCATTATAGGTACGAATAGAAAAACTTATATGCAAAATCCCTAAACAAGTAAACAAGATTTTCGGGTCCCATTCCCAAATGAGATGCAATTTGCTTGAAAGTAAGACTCTTGACTCAACTTTGCAACGTTTGTAATGGTCTTGTTTATTTAGACTGCAAATTTTTGGTAGCAAGAACTATCTGTGGCAGCAGGATTTTAACCTCACCTGGGCCTAAAGGTACCATCTGTGATAGAAACAACCAATAACGATGGAACATTGGTTCTATCCAGAAGCAATGACTACAGTGAGATGAAAAATGAGCATATTTTAACATGGAAATCTTTCCGGACATATTGTATATCTAGTATGTGTACTACATTGTATATTTTGGGGGAAAAAAGTGTTTCTTTTCAAATAGACCTTATTTTCAGTGAAATGAGAGCATGAAAATGAGTAAATGAATATTAACTTCCTTGGAGCTTGGGGAACATTTTACTTCTATGTTTATTTGTTTGCCTAGCTTTGATCTGTTGTTTTCCAAAAACCATAGTGGAAATTATTTCAAAGACTTAGTGACAGTCAATAAAATTAACTTCTGGGCTGAGGATAGCTTCTGCAACTTTCACTGAAGAATTCAATAGATGTTGCAGGTGCTCAGTGCCAATTTGGATCAGTCACTAAGAAAATGCATGGTAAATCTTACTTTAAAGAGGAACATCCAAATAATCCCTCCGTAAAAGTTGTCAGAGACTGTTAATGATGGTGGAGTAAACGCTGCTGCTGTTATATAACTATGCTTCTTTGCAGACTGGTGTATACACTTATGGCAAAACGTGTCCTTATATTTGCGAAATTGCGTGAATTTGT
This sequence comes from Dromococcyx pavoninus, assembly GCA_033558185.1. NCBI lineage: Eukaryota > Metazoa > Chordata > Aves > Cuculiformes > Neomorphidae > Dromococcyx > Dromococcyx pavoninus. The sequence goes on along the minus strand of JAUMJL010000139.1, from coordinate 2,356,219 downwards.
GATGGAAAATCCATATTTAGTTAATATTCATTCATATCCCTTTGGATTGATACTGGTTTTCTAGAAGTGGATTACATGATTAAACCTTTTTACCTATGATTTAACTTATTTCCCTTTCACTTAATAAAATACCCTCACCAATAACAATACTGTGTTAAAACATGTAATGATTTCCAGTGAATTAGTCTAACTAGCCTGTTATGTTAATACAGAAGTTACTAAGTCACTCATTAATTCTGTCTGAAAGTATGGGACCCAAGGAAGCAATTTGTTTTTGGTATAACTGCCATTATTTGAAAAGCCGTTTTTATAAAGCAAATTATTTTTTAACACCTTCACTTCCATATTATCAGTCTCATAACTGATACTACTTTTTAACTGCTTAGCCATCTCCTCTCCCAACTTCAAGATTAAACCATGCTGAGATGTCACCTACTTCCTTTTCTTGGTCTGTATCTTGCCTCCTGATATCAAACCAGTATACCATTTGTATGTCCTTGCCATACTGGATAGCAACGCAAGCTTAATGTTACAAAAACGTAAAATCATTCAGCACCAATTACAGAGTCACAAAGATGCTGTTAGATAGCTGTGACTGATCATCACTTTTTATCTGGAGTTCCCTGATGAGAGAAATATCTTGGTTCTTGATCTTGGACTTCACACTTAATTCTGTGATACATTATTTGTCAAGATACAGCAGATGGTGAGAGATGCAATGGTAGGTGACTACATTACACCCTATTCTTGACTGCCTTTGACTTTAACTGCAGCATTTACATTACTCTACCTTTGTCTCACTAATCTGAGAACTGAAATGTTCTGACCAGCTCTCTATCACCTCTGACCATTCTTTTTTTTTGCATTAGACTCACTTCGTTTTCCATCTTTTCCTGCTTTCCTTTCACATAGCACTTCCAGACTGTGCTTCCTTTCTTCTGTTAATACATATTCCAGTTTCTTCTCCATCAAGGGGATTTTCTTTGCTGCAAAATTTGGCCCTTTTTGTGAATCAATCAGTTTGATGCTTCTTCAGGGAAAACATTCTCAGTAGCAGAGAAGAGGCAAGTCATAGATTGGCACTAGCCATACAGTCCAAGAGAAGCCATAATTGAAAATAAAACAAAACAAAATAATATGTAATGTGGTTTTCCGGTATAGTTTGTCCCCTGCAGCAGAAAAAACTGGCAACTGCAAACCAATTTTTCATAGTCTTTACTGCAATTTAAATGAAAGATACAGAGTACACAACAGGTGTTATTTTCAGAAGAATATGGATTGAACACAGGTACCCTTTTTATTTAGAGTTTAAAATAAAAGATACTGCAGCTCTTAATGAGACTGAGATGAAGCTATTTTGGTAAAAGTTCCTGACTAGTGTAAATTGCATTAGGTATAAATTACTGTTTTCACAGCGGACATTTCTACACTGCTGTTTTCTAAAATTGAAGTCTATCTTTCTCTTTCCATTCATTATAACTAGGTAAGCAAACAAATGAAATTCATGAAACCCACTGCAGGGTGAGGATTTTTGAAACAAAGGCCTAGAATTTGGCTACGCTACTTCCAGAAATGTCATTGCAACTGCATGGCTAATTCCCCAATTACCACTTAGAAAATGTACCGGCTGGTGTCAGACTTGGTAGCATGATTATACATGAGGTGCTGAAGAGGGAAGATAATCACCATTGCATAATTGTTTTTTGTCTAATTTGGATAGCACTGGTTTTCAAGTCAGACATTGAGCACATGCCTGATCCATTGCCCATTTAAAAGCAAAATAAATCTCCAGTAAGTTGATAATCTTATTGTTGTTTCACAGGTTTTAAAAGAACTAGGAATACAATTCTAGCAGCACTGGTAAAGAGATGAAGATTTCCATATCTGAAAAAGGGAGGGGAAAAAGCCATAAAACAACACCTTGGACAACAAGTTTAGAAAATCCTTGAAATGTTCTCAACAAGAAAAAAGTGTGGAATGTAGTAATACATGTAGTAATATGATGAAATCTGTATGGGGAGGGGAGAGAAGAGTTTAAGAAGACTGAGTCCTATTTAATTAAGGATTAAAAATTTGTCTAAATTTGTGTATGCAAAGTGGATTAAACACCTGGAAGAAGACATCAGTCCAGTTTACATAGTTTGAAAACCACCCACTGTCCAAAATTATGAGAAATAGTAGTCCATTTAGTCTTATTCATAAATAGCTCATTCTTCATGTATGTTCTTGCAGGTAACAGAAATCTGTGAAAACTTGCATAAGTCCACAAAAATCTGATCTAAATTCTTGAAAACTAATTGCAGAAGATTGAGAAAAAATGTATGAGATTTTTTAACCTTTAAAAAAGAAGACTCATTCATCTCATCATAGGAAAAAAAGAGAAGAAATAGTAAAATACAGTCCCCTTGAAATCAAGAACAAAACTCATCTTCACTGTTTTGGAACAAATATTTCCCAGTGACTACATGAGAAACACACTATGCAAAGCAAGCAACATTGAAGAAGATACACAATTTAGCGACAAAACTAGCTACAGGTAATCACTGGCTAATCACAGGTAACAAACATCTGTAAGAAAAGGAGGAAGACCAAGGGAATAAAAATTATTCATTAGTCAGGCAACCAATTATATTCATAATAAATTCTCTCTGGAACAAGGTCTTCCAGCACATGAAGAAATACAAAAAAATATCTCTCATTTCTCAATTCTAAAATTTAAACATAAATGCAAGCATCTTGTTAAGAACTACCTTTATATTTTCCCCACAAAAAAAAGACACATTTTTTACTTCAAAAGTATATTTCCATTATGAAACAGACTCTGGAAAACAAGAACTTACATTCACTGAATACAAATATTCCTTTAATTTTACTGGGACTATCCATAGAATAAGCTCCTTAAAAAAAATTGTGAGATTGACAAAGAAAGTTTATCTTTTAAGTATGTTTAATTATGTATCCAAATCTTTCCTTGATTTTTTCCTAGTAACATTTTTAATTGTCTAGATATTCATGATTTTCTTTCAGTATAGAAATTACATTTATTATAATGATTTAAAAGATGAGATCACTATGGGGATAATGACGCATTTTCACCTAGAGTGCTCATATTATTCACACATGAGACAATGATTTGCTGTACACACTTATTTGTTTGCCTGCTTTATATTTGACCCTATCTAATTAACCCTTGAAGAACATACGATACCCAAGGCTTCCTTTAAACCTCTGAAATCCAGCTAGTCTTATCAAATGATAGGAACATTTGTGACATTTACTAACAAGTAAAAAAAGAACTGCAGCAGGGATGCATGTGGTTCCACACACTTCACCTTGAAGAAACACATCACCTTGATATGAAAGTTGACTTTTAAGTGAACTTAAGCAGCATTTTATCTTGTTTTGATAACTTGTCTTTGATGGCATGTACATATATATCCTCCAGGATGTTAATGTAGGGTGCTTACTTTCAGGTAGGCAGTGAATTTAATATATTGGAATTATCCTTCTTTACAGATCTTGCTAGGAAAATTAATCTCCAGCCACTTATAAAAGCTTTTGCTTCAGGCATTAAAATCAAGTGACCTAACAGCCAAGTCAAACTTTAAAAAAACAATTACCCAAAGCAAATGTGGCACTTCTGATTGCAATGAGTGCATGTAGTGGATTGAGTTTTGGATTTTTCAGAACTTCCTTAAAAAAATGGCCTTTACAGGTCTTCCTTAACAGCGGAGGTCAGGATCCACTGAAGAATTCCATGTCTTCCTTTAACGTAACACAGCATATAAATAAGGTGTAGATAAGAGAGTATGCTCTCTCTTCTTCTTCCGGCAAGCTGGAGAGCAGGAGCTCCCTTGCTGCTGATCCTGTCTGGAGCTGAGGCCTGCAGTGGCTGCTGTTGTCTGCCCACATGTGGGGGGAGAGTCCTGGGTCGGATTTAGCTGTTCTGCTTTCCTCAAGGGAAGTGGTGAGATTTTGCTGGTTCTTTACTTTGTTAGTTATTGGGTGTTATACTTGTATGCTGGGTGTTATATAGTTCCTTTTTGTCCCTTTTTTCCCATTTCCTTTCCCCTCTTCTCTTGCTTCTTTGCATATCCTTGCGGTGTAGTTCTTTGTATTTAGAAAATATTGAAATATATATATATAGCGTGATTTTGGTTTCTTCTATAGGTTTTTTTTTCCTTTGAAAGGGGGGAAGGTTTGGGAGAGAGGCAGACTTAGCAGTTGGAGAGCTTGGGAAAGCTAGCTCAAACCAGCTCAGTGCAGAAGAAGATTTCTCATTGATTTCATTACAAGTAAGTTCAGGTGCTTTGTGATAAGTACATCTTAAAGAGAATATATTCCAAACTCAAATTGGGAGTTATTATTTCTATATATGTTCAAAGATTAAGCCATTTGGATTCAGGTGGGTCTGCTTATGACCTTACACATCCTGGTTTGAGTTTGCTTGAACAAACTATGCAAAAGGTCATTATGCCACACATTCTTCTTGAATGAAAATATACTGAAAATCTAAATTTGCTCTGATTCATGTCACAGAAAAATAAATACAAGATTAATGGTCCTGTTAAAGGATTTTCAAAGAGTATATGGACATTTTCTAAAAGACTAGCTATCTAATATTTCTTCTTTTCTTTAGTACAGGTTTTAATACAAGTCTGTTTTGAAAAAAAATGCATTCATGACATAATTTTTTGCCAGTGCTTGACTGTCAACATTCTGTTTTAAGAGCATATGACGCCTTATTGCACATGGCTCAGACTTTTCAAACTATTCATTACAGACATTTGGGAGGAGAAAAAAAAAAGTCTCATCTAATTAATTCTCAAAATAGCAAGCATTTAAGGGACTGACATGTATCACTATAATTCACTTCTGCTTATGAAATGCAGTCCAGGGCCAAACTTATGGTGCAATAAATTGTTAACTGTGCAAAGTAGTCTTGTTTTCCCTTTCACTTCTCTAAACTGTTAGAGTGGAATCAATCTCTGCCCTGTTTTGCTAGTAATTTATTTAAAATAATATAAGAAATGCTCCCTTAAGTCTCTGGTGCAGATTTTTCTGAAGTCAGGGAAAAAAGTTAATTTGAACACATCTGCAGCATCAGATATAAATGCTTTGTAACACACTTACATGATGATTCAGTACATCATTCTGTCACTCCATTTATGGGAAATAGATGGCAACGTGCTATGCAACAGGAAGATACAGGAATGGTCATTCCTGTATGGTGAAAATTCAGAAAGTTTACAAGCAGTTACAAAGATTGATAGATAGCAAATTTTTTTTTTAAACCAATAGAAGTGTTTAAAATGAGATAAAATTATGATTAAAATACTTAAAGTTCTATTAAAGTTGATTCAAAAAATGTCAGCTCCTATATGTATACATTTGTAAGATTTCTCTGTTTTTCTATATGTTTCAGGATAATATTTCTGCTGAAGGTCAGATTGGGCCTAGCTTGAGACAAAATATAGATACCAGAAAACACCTTTTTTCCCTTGCAGTTCCTTATAATTCCTTGCCTCCCTGAATATAGGTGCTGATTTGCACACCCTGAAGGGACAGGCTTATTATTTCCTCCTCTACACACCTAACGTACTATGAATTACAACTGAAGGGATGCAGCAGAGAATATAACAAGATCCAACTTCTACATAGCATAGTCCTTGCCAGAGATTCTTTTCATATAAATTCTCAGAGGGAGTAATTAAGGTACCAAAATAAATATAACTCTTCTGGTCTTGTACCATGTGGTTGGTAGTTTCTTCAGATATTAATTTTTATGTCTGACACTCCACTTGCATTTTCCATGTACAGCATGATAATACTATTTGGCTTGACATCAAGAGTTGACATTTCATAACAGGAGATCATTGTTTCCATCAGACATAACAGCAAGGAACAGTTTTTTTTGGATGCTGCATCGCATAGAATTGCACTGTCTCTTCAAAGTCCAGGAGGTCACCCCTTGTACTTCTGCATCATGATTCTCAGATGTTTAAATGAATGTGACATGGATTGTTCTTCATAGTTTGAACTCTTTTAAGCACAGACGGAATGAATCAGTTCAGTGAGCACAAGATTCCTGTAACTGTGTGGGCTGCTAGAAAATTACTCCTGGCTTGGTAAGTCATAAAAGTATGACGGTGAAGCTGCTCAGAGTGTCAGTCCATTCAGAGAGGTCTGTACAACTAAGTGGATGCAGAGGAGTTTGACTCTCACGTCAGGTAAGAGAAGTGTTTTGTTTGTGTTGCTTTGTAGAAAATAAGTTGTGTTTTTAAAAGCATAGACTTCCAGGCCAGTCTATCTATTTGAACAACAGATGTTTTTATGACTCATGTAGCCAGTTGGGGTTTAACAATATTTTACAGGGTTGTAGGTAACCAAAGACCACTGAGCCATCTGTGCTAGTACATTTTAATGGGATCAACTGGTTCAATGAACCTGTATACTATATTTAGAAAGCCGCTAGCCAGTTACCTAACTAAAGGCATGAAGGAAGAAATACAGAAAGGCTAATGTATTGAATTATTTTCTAATCTGTGATTCAGTGCCATATCTGAACCTCCCATCTCCTGGTTAGCTTGAATGGCAGACTGAGGTTCTATGAGTCACAAGGCCAGGCAGAGAAAAAATAAGAAATCTATCAAACCTTTGAGCTGATTTGAGCTAATTTTCCCAAACTCTCTAATGCTCAGTTTAAGCCCCTTTCCAAAGAAAAAAACTATAGAAAAACTGAAATCACACTAAATAAACGCACACTTGTAAGACCAGGTAACTAAGAAAGTAAAGAACTATCAAAATCTCACCACTTCCCTTCCTTCTGCTTTCCTCAGCAGAACAGCTAAATCCAACCCAGGACTCTACCCCACGCGTGGGCAGACAACAGCAGCCACTGCAGACCTCAGCTCCAGAAAGGACCAGCAGCAATGGTGCTCCTGCTCTCCAGCTTGCTGGAAGAAGAGAGCGTACCCCCTTATCTACACCTTATTTATATGTTCTGTTACGTTAAAGGAAGATATGGAATACTTCCATGGATCCTGACCTCTGTTGTTAAGGAAGACCCGTAAAGATCATTTTTTTAAGGAAGATCTGAAAAATCCAAAAGCCAATCCTCTACATTCTCCACCTCTTATTCCATATAACTTCTTCAATGCAATACCTGTACATTGTGTTACTCTATATCCCGTGCACAGACATATATATATATATAGTCCTCGTTTTATTCTGATGGTGTCATCTGTCATTGAAGATCAAGACCAACAGCAACTCAGTTTGGATCCTTGGCCCTTTAGTCACAGTCACAGTTCCGGTTTTAGGGCTGGTTCATCATTGGATACCAGTATCCGCTCTGTTCAGGCCTTTCTCATCTGGTGTCTGATCTCCTGTAAAACTCAAGACACAGAATTAGGTCTTCCCCAAGGATAGATTTCCTTGAGGCATACACTGCATCTCTCCATCCTTCCTCATTACCCACCAGGTATTTCCAGGCCCTTGAGTGAAAACAATCCCATGAATGGGTTTATCTTGGCCTGAGGGAGGAGTAATCCTTATCTCTCAGATGGATCACTGGAACTTTGTCTCCATCTACAGTGTGGAGGAATTCTGCTTGGGCAGGACCAGCCCGATTGACAGAGCCTCTGGTATTAACCAGTCAGGTGGCCTTGGCTAAGTGCTTATCCCAGTTTTTAAAAGTTCCTCCACCTACTGCCTTTAGAGTTGTCTTAACAGTCCATTACGCCTTTCGACATTTCCAGTAGTAGGTGCATAATATGGAATGTGATATACCCATTCAATACCATGCTTTTGTGCCCAAGTGGTTACTAGATTGTTCTTGAAATGAATCTCATTGTCTGACTCAATGCATTCTGAAGTACCATGTCTCCACAGGATTTGCTTCTCAAGACCCAGAATAGTATTTCAGGCCATTGCATGTGGTACTGAATATGTCTCTAACCAACCCGTGGTTTCTTCCACCACGGTAAGCAAATAGTATTTACCTTGGCGGGTCTGTGGCAATGTAATGTAATCAATGTGCCAGGCCTCCCCATGTTTGTACTTATCCCAAAATTCACCATACCACAGGGGCTTCAACATTTTGTCTGTTTGATAGCAGCACAGGTTTCACAGTCATGGGTAACCTGAGAAATAGTGTCCATGGTTAAATCCACCCCTCGGTCTCGTGCCCATCTATAGGTGGCGTCTCAGCCTTGATCACCTGAAGCATCATGGGCCCATCGAGCTAGGAACAATTCTCCCTTCTACTGCCAGTCTAGGTCTACTTGTGATACCTTGACCTGTGCAGCTCAGTCTGCCTCTCTGTTATTAGCATGTTCCTCATTAGCTCAATCCTTGGACACATAGGCATCTATATGGCAGAGTCTAACATTCAGTTTCTTCACTCTGGCAGCGATGTCTTGCCACAGATCAGCAGCCCAGATGGGTTTCCCTCTACAACTCCAATTCATCTTTTTCCGCTGGTCTAGCCATCCCCACAGGGCATTGGCTATCATCCACGAATTGGTGTATAGGTAGAGCCTTGGCCATCCTTCTCTTTCTGCGACATCTATTGACAATTGGACAGCTTTGAGTTCCGTGAACTGACTCAATTTGCCTTCATCTTCAGTGGCTTCTGCTATTCATCATGTGGGTCTCCAAGCAGCTGCTTTCCACTTCCGGCTCCTCCCTCCAATACGGCACGAACCATCGGTGAAAAGGGCATACCATGTCTCTTCATCTGGCAACTCATTATATGGTGGAGCTTCTTCAGCTCGACTCACTGGCTCTTCCTCTTAATTGTCTGCCAGACTGCCGACCCAGTGGTCGCCCTCGTGTCTCACCAGGAACTTTTTGCCAGAGGCTCCAGGAGGGACCATTATCTCCAGCTGCAGAGTAGAGTACATTCATTTCATCTGGTCCCATCCTGAATGGTCCAAGAGCCACGGTATGTGCAATTTCTTGCGCTTGTTGTTGTTAAGGACTCCATTGGAAATCGTTCTTTTTATGGTTCACAAAGTAAAGAAGGCTCACAATCTGTCTGTACTCTGGGATGTGCATCCTCCAGAAGTCTATGGCTCCCAGAAAAGCTTGGACCTCTTTCTTATTTGTCGGTGGAGCCATTGCCACAATCTTATTAATGATGTCAGTTGGAAAATGGAGCCTTCCATCTTGCCATTTCACTCCTAGGAATTTGATCTCTTTGGCAGGTCTCTTGACCTTGCTCTTCTTTATGGCAAGACTGGCCTCGAGGAGAATCTGGATAATCTTCTGTCCTTTGTCGAAGACTTCTTCTTCTGTGTTCCCCCATACAATGATGTCATTGATATACTGGATATGTTCTCGGGCCTTACCCTTCTCTAGTGTAGCCTGAATCAGTCCATGACAGATGGTTGGACTGTGCTTCCATCCCTTCTTCTTTTGGGTTTCTGTCTCAACCTTAACCTTATGAGACTGATCTTCATTGCTTTCAGGTAGCATGGTTTGGGTTTCTGTCTCCACCTTAACCTTCTTAGAGTGATCTACGGCAGCTCGATAAGCATTAGCCAAGCCCCAGTACAAAGCAAAGAATTGCATATTTGGATCATCATGTGAAAGACACCTTTCCCTTAAACAACATGTCATCTCATCAGGATGGAACACTTGTTCTGGCATAAAGTCCCAAGTAATAGGAAGGTGTCACGTATCCTACCAGTTTACCAAAATCCAACCATACTCCCTGGCCTATCCAAGCTCTTTCCCAAAGCTCCAACAATTCCTTTCAAGGTTTGGCCTTTCTTACAACAAGGGAACCAATGCAGCACCACCCGCCCAATTTTAAGTAGTATTTTCGCTGGCTTCACCACTAGTATCATGGCCACTAAAAAATTTAGGTATGGGTTAGAGTTGATCTTAAGTCTTTGATACCAAACCTTGTATGGCATAATTACGGAGACTGTATATTAGGTCGTCAATGTCAAAATTAAGGAATGGAAACCATTTGTTCCATCCACCTGAATGGTAGCAAACTCTCTTATCTACACCTTATTTATTTGTTGAGTTACGTTAAAGGAAGATATGGAATACTTCCATGGATCCTGACCTCCATTGTTAAGTAAGACCTGTAAAGGCAATTTTTAAGGAAGATCTGAAAAATCTAAAAGTCAATCCACTACACTACAACCTTTGTCTGAAAAATAACTCAGAATAGTAGGTGGAAAAAAGATGACGCCATAAGATCTGAATACACAGAAATTTCATAAGCATAAATAGAACACCTAGGGCCATGTGTTTTAGTACTTTAGTATGCAACAAGTTAACTTCTAGAGAAAGAGAATTCTGAAAGATCTCTTCCAGGACACATATGTGACTGAAGACCATACTGAAGAACTTTTCAACAATTTAGGCTTTTCCTAAATATCACAGTTGTGAGCCTTGTCCATTGCAGGCTATGAATGACGTAGTTCACAGAGGAGTGTAGGTCAAGCCAACAGATAATACCAGCTTTCAGAGAGTTGCACAATACTGGGGTAGGGGGCTCTTCAGAAGTGCAAGAGACCCCAATATATTGGATTCCAAAGCATGAAGATAAACTCCTAAAACAGGTTCAGTTGCCATAAAAACCTACTGAGATTAGAGGGTCCAGCAAAGAAATCTTACATGAGACACTGGACAAATTCAGTGTAGGACCCTTATTATCTATTGGAAGAATTAAACTAGGAACAAACAGTAAGTTGGAGTGATAGAATATGGGGGTTTTAAGAGTTCTTTTACATGATTTTATATACAAGTATTCAGTATCATCAGAATCCTTGCTTTTACCTTTCATTAACTTATTGGTGTCTTGTGGTGCTGTATTGCTTGAATATATACATCCAAACATAGGACTATGTGTGCTTATATAAATAGTGGAATCTTCACATCCAGGATCTTACTGCTGTTTACTCGCATTGTAACAGTTACTATTGAGAAACACAGCCTTGGAAACTGAGCACTTACTACACTTACTATACAAATTTGAAACTCAAAATTTAACTGAGAAAAGCTAGGAAAAGGAGATGCCTTTCATCCAGACTTATTCCTTTTTATTACCGGATGAACTCTATAAACTAAACACAGAAGGCTAAAGAAGGTGGATTACACAGCAATGTCTGGTATTAACAGTTGAGTTCAGCCCTGGCAAAAAGGTGCAGCATGTATAACGCCATTTTTTTTTTTATAGACTACTTTTCCTGATACTGACATGTTCTTGTGTGCCCTATACACAGAGTTACACCCACACTCACTGACACTTTTGTAACCATCAAATTTGAGCTTTGAATAGCTTCTTCACAGAATTGCAGTCAAAAAGTACATGCTACACTGCATATATTCTTTGCGTCCCAAACATTCAATTATTTTTTATTTGCTTTTTTCCTGATGAACACTGTTTTGTTTGTCTGATTTTCACTTGAAATTAGGCCTATGCAGATGGTAAAGGAAAAAATGAAATTAAGGTGAAAAATATAGCGGACAAAAGAAAATTCTGACAATAATTCTTCAGATATTATGCACTTGAATATCACAACTTAGCACTCAGATTTAATTCACTCTAACTGAATTTGCATTCTCCTGGTGTACACTGGAGGAAAAATTGGGACTTTGAAGACAATCTAAAGTATATCAATCAATATTTGCAACTTTAAAAGTCTCAAATGGATTTTGTGAACTTAATTTTCTTTTATAAAGCTTCTGTTGGCACAATTTGCAGCATATTTTTCTAACTACAGATATATTATGTTGCTGGCATGGATCTATAATTTTTCATTAGCTAGTGATTCAATAGTCGCAGTTTTCTTTACACTGAAATGGAAGGCATGTTCTTCAGTCATTGCACTGGAAAATACTCTTGGGTATATTGTATCTGAAGGGAACAAATTCACTATATAGCAGCACAGCATAAAACCACAGTTACTCCAAACTGACAATTATATTTTAAGATACTAAAGTTTGCTGTTTGGGTGATGGCCCTCGTTTTATTTTTAACAGATAGATCAACATGAAAAGTTTCATAATAGTATGCAAGGTACTCAATTCACATCATTCCTCATTTGTATTGATTTTACAGTGACTCTTCAAAGGAGATCAAATATAATAAAAAGAAGATTTTAAACACTTTTAATGTTCATTCTGGATATTTGTCAAGTGTAACTCATCTAAGGTATAATCTCACACAAAATATAAGGAGGCGTATACTTGGATCATCATGTGTTTTACTAGACAGAGGAATAGGAGGGATCAAAAACTTTTCAGGAGGAAAAACAAGAATTGCAGCAGGGTGAATGAATCTTTTTAACATGGCTAGAGGTGAATGTGTATATGGTTATCTTGTAACTAGGGATTGATGTAATTAGAGTGTTTAAGTGACTGATAACTTTTGAATTTTCAAGCTAAGACAGATTTTTCTAGGCTGTTGCTCCCTCTCCTGCTCCCGATGCCACTTACCTGGATCTCTTCAGTCCCTTACCTGGATCTCTCCCTGTGCACTGAGGGGGTCCGGCCTGCGTGCAACACGCCAGGCCCCTGACGCCCCCCTTTGCCCTTTGGTGATCCCATTGCCCCCATCCTTATGCTAAACCATGCCTGTCTCTGCCACTGCACTGTTTCATTCAGAGTGTTATGCACTCCAGCTTCTAGAATATCTATATTCTGGTTCAGGGCAAGCCATTATTAATTACACAGGTGTCACAGACCTCTGTTCTTGCTACTTAGCAGTTTATCTTAAAAGAAGCTCAAAATCATATGACCTACTTTCAGCTAAGTAGCAAAGTACTGGCATAATATAAACCAGGTCAGTATTCTGTAACTGAATGCCGACTACCAGAGATAACAGGAGAAAAGGTATTATCTTAAAAAGCATCTGCTTCCTCTCCCTAAGGTATTACTAGCCCCATTCCTCCACCTTGCATGGAAATACCTCCCGTCATGTGTATGCATTCAGCTCTGCAGTCATGCTGTGGCTTCTAAATTTAAGGGAAAGCATTCTCTGTCTCTGTCTCTCCTGATGTAGCTGTTCCATTTTTATATGAATACTCGTTGGCTTAGATAGTATATAAGAATAATCTTATGTAGGTTGGCTTTTATTTGGGAAATGCACCTGGAGTATAGACCTTGCAAGGAAGGAAAAGTCCTTGCTTATAATAACTGTAACAGCTACCGATTACTGTACTCTTTATGAAACTGAGTCTCTAGCTCAGTCACGGTTCTGAACAAGATAACAGTAAAATTTTAATCTGAGTTTCCTGCAGCCCAGCAAGTGCCTAATTATTAAATCCTAAGGTATACAGAGAAAGCTCTGCTTTATCAGTGGCAGTTAAGTCCTATTCTGAGCTTAGTAATTTTAAAAATGTATTTTTTTTTAAAGGATTTATTAAAAAACCAAACTTATGTAGTAACATTTCAATTTAACTCTCCTCATCCAAAATTATTATTTGCATATCTGTTTCAAAATGTGTCAGGAAGTAATTATCAAAGTACATGTTAAACTCAGTGTCTTCATACTACAGATTGGAAAATAATTAGCAGTCTAAATTTCAGTACAGTAGAGTATTTTCTCTTATTAGAACACTTGTCAATGTAAGCATGGGACAGAAGCAATAGCTTCTGCTTCTCTTTGTTGGTGGTTTGAGGGTCTGTTAAACATTTAGAATTACACAAAAAGTCACCTATTTAAATGATGAGCTCATATTCTTGCTATATACTTGTACCCAAGATAGCATGAACCAAAAATAGCTCTGGTTTATTTGATTTTTTTTGAGTCAGAATGTTACGATTTGCCTCTGAAACCGGAAGATACAGAATATGAGATTCAGGGAGAATATGAAAGAGATATCAGATGATGCATGAAATAGTAGCCATATTTTCAAGCTAGATTTGCTACCATTTATTAGATTTTTATTGCTTTTATCCCCTACATGGTCATCATAGAATAAGTAAAAATTATTGGAATGCAAGGACACAGCCTTTTCTGATGAAATGATCAACTTCATAAATGAGGGCAGAGCACTAGATGTTGCCTATTCTGACTTTACCTTTAGATGCTATCTCCCATAACATCATCATAGACAAGCTGATTAACAACGGGCTAAATAAGTGGACAGTCAGAAGGATCAAAAACTGGATAAGCTGCCAGGCTCCAAGGATTGCAATTAACAGGAGAAAGTCCACCTGAGGGACAGTCACTAGCAGTATACCCTGAGGGTCTACATTTGACCCAGTACATTTTAACGTCTTCATTATTGACCTGGATAATAGCACAGAGCAAGCTTGCTGATGATACAAAATGGGGAGCAGTGTTTCATGGACTAGATGGTTGTACTGCTATTCAGAAGGACCTCAACAGGCTGGAAAAATGAACTGACAGGCACCTCATGAAGCTGAAAAAAGGTAAGTGCTATATTATACACTTGCAGATGAATAAACCCATGCACCAGTGCACTTTGGGAGCTGGAAAGCTGGCTAGCAGAAAAGGAATTGAGGTTTTAGCAGACAGCAATTTGAATATGGGTCAGCAATGTGCCCTTGCTGCAAAGAAGGCCAACAGACTCCTGGGCTGCATGAGGCAAAGCATTGCCAGCAGGTCAGGGAGGTGATCCTTCCCCTCTACCTAACCCCGGTGGGACACACCTGGAGTGCTGCATCCAGTGCTGAGCTCCCCAGTACACGAGAGACATGTATGTAATAGAGCAAATCCAGTGAGGAGCCACAAAGACGATTAAGAGACTGGAGTATCTTTCATAATAGGAGAGGCTGAGAGAGGTGAGACTGTTCAGCCTGGAGAAGAGAATGCTCAGGAAGGATCTTATTAACGTGCATAAATGCCTGCTGGGAGGCTGCAAAGAAGAAGGAGCTCGGCTCTTCTCAGTGGTGCTCACTGGCATAAGAGAAATTGAGTACAAGTTGAAACACAGGAAATTCCATTTGAGCATAAGAGAAACTTCTTTGTTATAACAGTGGTTGAGTGGTTGAACATGCTTCCCAGAGAGTCTGTGTTACCTCCACAAAACTCATTTGGGCATTAAATATGACCATAGGCAACCTGCTGTGACTCTACTTGAGCGGGGGATGGGGTTGTCTACCCAAAAGGAAATTATGTCTGAACATAAAAAAAGTTACTTTCTATGTAAATTGACAAACACAGGAACACTCTCAACTCCACTGTTTTCTAAAAACTGTGACCAATTTTTCAGCTTTTTTGTCCTCTGATTGCAAAATTGATTATATCCACTTAATGCACAGTTGTATACTCTGTTTTGAAATTCATCTCCATTGTTTTTTTCAGAACATTTCTTCAAGCTGACAGAAAAGAATAATTTTAATTCTTTTCTTTTAAAGTTCTGGCATGTCAGCTTATCTTTTCATTATGGACAAATCAAATCAGCTTATTTTATCACCCAGGTTATTAATGAAAATACTGATTAGAACTAGACCTTGGAAACATCACTGTTGGCAGCAAGGTAATGCTTACTAGTCTTGTGCAGAGTTATGAATCTGTCTTGTACCTTCCATGTAAGTCATCTCTTGTTACTGCTGTCCCTCTGAATTTTGGGTTTTTTAATTTTCTCTTTTCTAACTTTGCCAAGAATTTACAGAGAAAGGAAACAGCA
This sequence comes from Dromococcyx pavoninus, assembly GCA_033558185.1. Classification (NCBI taxonomy): domain Eukaryota; kingdom Metazoa; phylum Chordata; class Aves; order Cuculiformes; family Neomorphidae; genus Dromococcyx; species Dromococcyx pavoninus. Next base: position 2,340,596 of record JAUMJL010000139.1, on the reverse strand, counting down.
TCCCGTATGCACCTCTAGCAAGATCAAGAGACAATAAATAGAGACAATATATACAACTTTTCAAAATGTACATCCCTCTTCTATGAATGACATTCAAATCCAATCGTATTCCAGTCCTCTGTTCTCTGCTGGCTGAACTCTGCGTGTGCTTTGCATGCACACCTGTATATTTAAACAGCATGCACATGTACAGGAATGACAATACTTCTAAGCAGAAGTTCATTTTCCAGTTTAGGAAATCAATATTCAAAATGGCCAAACTACCTTCATAGTTTTCATTTAAAAAAAAATTGTTTTAATTTCAGGTGTTACAGGAGAATGCATTTAATTTCTAATTTTTTTACAAATCTGTACTATTAACAGTGAATTAATTTCACTGTTTCTAATTTCAATCTATAACAGAATATGCCAGCTTCTCAACTGTAATTAATTCCTTTAGTATCAATCGCTACCTAGAACTGGAAGTTTGTAACATGAAAACAATGACTCCCAATGAGAGTTTATTGCAAGTATTGGAGAGATCATATGTAAGAAATTGATTTTCTTGAAGTATCATCTTTCTCGTACAACATTCAGTAATAAAATGCCTTCACTATATAAAATCAGTAGGAAGATAAATCATACCTTTTCATCTGAACTTGTATTAAGATTTTTTCCAGATAGTTTAGTGAGGAGTTAAACTATACTGAACAAAGAAAACAGACAGATATCAACTGTATTTTATCTCTATTTTCAGATGTACATGTGTTTTCATCATTATGTATCTTGGAAAGTCAAACACTGATTTTTCATTATCCTATAAAGAGGCAACGTCTGATTTTTATGAGAAAAAAAATCGCTCAAGCTGAACCCCTTTGATATAATATGGAAAATGAATGAGTTTATAATTTTGCATTTAAAAATTAAATACAACAAATAGCCCAGCCTTGTTTATATCTGATCTTATATCTGTTTGTATCTGATGAATCTTCTGGTTTTGTCACAGAGATATAGATTTTCTTTTCAACTCAGCCAAGAAAAGGTGATACATAACAGGCATCCAAACTATGGAACAAGTGAATCAGATGGAAGTATGGTACCTTCACAAGGAAAGCAGAGCAGATGCAAAAGTACTGTAGTATAGAGCACCTAAAATACAAGCTCCAACTCATTAAAATATTGAAAATGCGATGTTTATTTTTACAGCAACTCAGATCTTACTGTAATTTTTTATTATGTGAACACATATCAGACACGGTATCTATATAAAATCTCTTATCTTCATATACATTGAATTTTCATGCAATGTGCAATATTTTATTTTTGAAACTCTGACATTATTTTGCCTACTACAGTTACTGAAGTCAACAGTCTGTAATGGAACATAAATCTTTCATTTTCATCTTACGACTGATCACCATAGGACACAAAAGCAGCAGCAGGTTCTGCTCTGCTCATATAACAGAACATATCCTGGTGTACTAGGTCTGATTGGGGTGTTATTTTTCTCCATAGCACCCTATGTGGTGCTTCAGATTTTTAACTGAAACAGTGTGGATAACACAGGGGTGCCTTCCAGTGCTTAAAGGGTGCCTACAGGAAAGATGGGGAGGGGCTGTTTATCAGGGAGTGCAGTGACAGGATGAGGGGGAATGAATTTAAGATGAAGGAGAATAAATTTAGATTAGATATGAGGAAGAAAGTTTTTACTGTGAGGTTGGTGAAGCACTGGAACAGATTGTCCAGAGAAGTCATGGATGCTCCCTTCCTAGAGGTGTTCAAGGCCAGGTTGGATGAGGCTTTGAACAACCTGATCTAGTGGGAGGTGTCCCTGTCCATGGCAGAGGGGTTGGAACTGGATTATCTTTAAGGTCCTTTCCGATCCAAACCATGCTGTGATTTTATGATTCTATTATTTGAACAAAACTAAAACATCCTGCTCCTTAATCTTTGTATCTGAGTTTACTGATGCTTTCAAATTATTCTTGTAACTGCTTGTGCTGGGTAGGACAATCTTTAAAAATGTTCTGTTGAACCACAGCTCTTACTGATTATTTAAATCTTATATGATATCATAGTCTTTACATTCTGATATGGACTTTAGTGATCTGTAATAACTGTAGAACATCCCTGTTATTTTTAATTTATATTCTCTGTCTTATTTCCGTAATTCAAGAACAGGTAGGTAAAAAATATTTGCATTCAAGGAAAAGCTTGAAATCTGCTTTTGTTGGCATGCTTCTAGTAAAATGAAGGGCCATCTAGTCTATAGATTTCAGACTTCTTTAATACAAAATTTTGTGTAAATAGCATGTGAGCTGTTATACACCATGCCTGTATTTCTCTTTGCCTAATCTTTATAGATGTATTTGAAATTGGGAACTTCTTTTCTTACATTTTGATACATTTTCTTCTTAAGTCTGTACTTGTGATTGTTTTTTCCCTGCAATGCGGGTGAGTTAATGCATTCAACTTTCGTCTTTTCTAGACCAGCCTTTGCCTTTTATCTTCAGGATGAGAAGAGCATTCTCATTTTATGATGCATACTGAATATATATATTTATGTTTACATAATTAAATACATGCAAATACATAAAGTCAAAAATGGGTTAGCATTTTGATGCAGGAAATAAATTATTTAAGGAATACTGCCTAGTATTTTATCCCTAGAACTCTGGAATCAAGTCAATGATGTATGATTTCATTCATATCAATATTTAATTTAATTTTAACATAAACCAGTCTTTTCTTTTTTTCATCATAATTGTTACCTTGTAGGAAGAATAAAGTAGTAAAGAATTGAAACTTCAGAAAGCTATGAACAGCATCAGAAACTAAGATTAACTTGCTTAGAAATTAAGAATAATGGGAAAGAAACACAAAAGACATATATAACAGACTGATTCATTAGTAGTTCTTTTCTTCAGATTATTGCATACTAAACCTTCCTTCCATAATGTAATATTATTAAAAAGATAAAATGCTGTTCATAGGTGTAATTTATATATTAATACATGTAAATTATAAATCAAATTATAACTCAGCAAATGACTGTATGTAATGTTTACAGTTCATTGTGTGTCATGCCAGAGCAACTTGACAACAGAGTTGACTAACTTTAGGTCAGATCGTGTGGTCATCTGGATTAAGCTGCTAGAGTTTCTGAGAAGCCTAATTACTGTCAACTGAGGATCTTAAAATGAAATATTTAAGAGGAAGAAGAATAAAAGATTGCATTAGAAAATATCTGAAGTCCAAAAGTATTCTGAATATCTTCAACACTTGTCTTTTCATCTTTAATACAGTGTAAGTGCTTTCTGTGCTGCAACATTTAACTATATAACCACACAATAATGAGAAGTATAGCTTACTCAGGGTGAAATGTCTTTTTGCTGCCAAAGCACTGTCAAACTTCCATGTCAAACTTCCTAAGTGTACTTATATGTGTATCACTGTCCCCGTTAGAAGGTACATAAAAAGATCTGAAAAAACTGACTGACAAAGTCCTTTATGCACAGCAAACCCCATGGAAATTCACAAGTTATATTTTGCCCTGAAAAGAAAGAGAAAAAGTCTACAGTTTTATCTCATTTACCCATTAGGGAAACTTGGGCTCCAGTAATTGATCCACTGAAAATTTAAGTACCATTTTTAAAAAATCAAGTGACTCAACAGAAAAGATTAAGGACAGCAAAATGCCATATAGTTTTGTAGTGAAAGCATGACTGGAGAAGATGGATCTTGCATCAGAAGAAACTTCTTCAGGAGAAACTTCTGTCTACTGAGAAGATTAACAATCACAATATTACTGGGCTGCTGCTATCACTTCTTTCCCTATTCCACTATTTTAATAACTACTGCACCTCATTTGAGGAAAGATTTTTAATGTAAATCTTCACTGAGAAGGGTACCTTCCTGAATTCTGGGGTTAATTTTAGACCTGCAGGCAAATAAGTGAGCCATTAACTCTATGCTGGCTTGAGATAGAGCTAACTGTGGAAAATTACTAGACATGACACAAGAAATTGATGACACAAGTTACAGATAATTTGAGGTGAAGCAAGGCAACTGCATCTGAAAGGCAGTGAAGGAGTTATGTGAGACTGCCAAACTCCACATGCTGTAGAGAATATTTGGGGAATATTTGGAACCTTTAGGGGAGAACAATCTTGTAAAGTCAACACCGTCTGTGCAGCCAATACTATATATGACTGATACTACATTATAATTCCATGTGTTAGTATGGATGTCATAAATCTTGGACCAATACGGGAAAAGAAATTAGGACAGGTTATTTACTTGGGAGAAGACTGGGGCTGAGAAAGGATATGAAGAAGGACAGTCAGAAAATGTAAATCTTATGGCCAGAGTTGTCATAGAGTACTAGTCAAGCAACCTTGTGCTTATTCATTGCAGCTGGAGCAGATCAATAAACTTCAAGAGCTGAGCCTGCAATTTCTAATCAGAAGACCTAGGATGGAAATGGTGGGGGCTGCCAACAGCTATATTTAAGTCATAGACAGTTTAGCAGTGGTTTACTGGGTCAGGTTGCAAGTCCTAAAATGCCAAATGTTTCCTCAACACCACCCATGGTATATTTTCTTTTTAATGAAACTATCCTCTCTCAGCACTAAGATAATAGATGTGTGTATAGGGACTACATCACTACATGTAAATGATAATAAATAACTGGAGACAAGTAACTTCAAGGACAAAATTATATTACTAGGTTGAGATTGCCTTCTGGAAAATTATTTGGAAGTGTAGTGTTACTCAGGATAGTTCTCAAAGTTACTAAAAGCATCTTCTGTAGAATGGTATAAAATACTGTGAGAGAGTTCCATAAAAAACATGGACATAGGTCATGAAAATGAAAATGTGTCTCCTTAGACCAGTAAATTAGAATATCTGGCTACTTGTTATGCCTTAAGGACCTAATCCAATAGGAAAAAAGAATATGCCAGCCAATTATCCAGTTGCCAACATACATATAGGTTGACTGTCCAAAGTGAAACCAAATATTAGTATGTGTTTTGCTGTTCCCATTACATGCCGTATTTCTTGCAGAAGTACTACATACTCTTCAGTACTGTACCAAATCAAAACCAGAGTCTGCACACACTATAAAACGTCAGCAAAAATCTTTGGCTGAGAATAAATAATTTTGCACATTCCTTAAAGCACACATTTTGTAAGGTTGCTGTTGTCAGCTGGGATTGTTTTATAAAGTAATGAAGCTACAGAAATCTGTTTATTATACTGTGTTTTTCTGAATATATCTACTTCCATAGGATTCAATTTGGTTTGGTTAAAATTTTAGTCGAGCTGTAAAAGGGTGATCATAATTTATTTGTGTACTGATTGGAGAGCATATTTTTATACTTTCCTTATGCACATAGTAAATCTCATTGTTAGCTCTAGTTCTTTTTTTTCCTGATAATTTAAACTGCTTCTGAATTTATTTTTTAGACAAATTAAGTAAAAATATTGGCTTGGAATAATTTACATTTATTTTAATACATTTGCAATATTTAATTTATTTATTATGCCTACATAAAATATCTATGTCCAAGTAACAGCTTCATCTGCTGAAATGCCCTTCTACTATATTTTTAATAAACTATACTGAATAACTAAATAATGAGATGGAAAATATGTGCTGCATTGTTATTTCCTTTTCCTTATGCAGAATAGATCTACCAAAACTTTTTTATAAAAGTTCATTACACAAAATCAGTTATCATTACAAGATTATGTACCCATGATATCATTACTTCTGCTGTAGTAATAGATTGTTGTGGTCACTAGATGATGCTTAGCTCCCAAAAAGAAGCTCAAATTAGAAACTGCAGGATATCTTGCTCAACTGAAATGTACAATACGAAGCACAACTTTCTTTATAGGCATTGGTTGAGTGGTTTTTCTACTGCAAAATGCAGAAGTGAGGTTAGCGAGTTAAGTGCACTGCATCAAGAGCTGATTAATAGCCTCTAAATAAGTGAATATTTGTCTGCCGTCCTACAGCAAAGGCCATATGTTATGCTATCACTTTCATTCCAAACTGCATCTTAGCCCAGTGACAAGAATAATTTCTGACAAGCAAGGAAATAGTCTAATACAAGAGATATCATAATTTGCAACAGCAGAATTGCTAAATGACCTGTGGACCTAAGACTTACTCTTAGAAAATAGTGTACTAAGGCTTCACCTAATAGTGCCAGTGTTTGTCATCTCTGACACGAACTGAAGAAAATGTCATTCAAAGTCAGTACTTCAGAATGCTGAAGTTAATTAGTAATTAATATAGTTTCTTCTAGATCAAATAAGCTCATGCTAGATACCTAAGAGGCACAATAAATCACGAAAATTTATTTCACTGTAGAAATACTAATGTGTTAGAGAAAGTTTTAGGAACAGTGCTACTTTTAGAACTAAACTGCAAATTTTAAGATGTCAATATGTTGTTTGAAGCAAAGTCTGTTTACCATATTATGCATGCAAACGGGTTTGCTCTTAAATCATACCAGTTAAAATAATGTATTTTATTTTGAATGCATAGTTCCTCAGATAAGTCAGTTGTTACCATATCACTTTTTCCCAAGTGCTGTATTAAACTTAACAAATCAAACTGAATTAATAATTTTGTGGGTTTTAAGCTTCACCAATTGAAAACTGGTCAGAGAATCTTAAGTTCTGCTTATTGCAATGAATGTAGTCACTATATTCATGGCAACAATATCTGAAATTGAAAGATACAGGAAAGATATTATTTTGTGAACTGGTGTTTCACTACATCCAGGATCTAATTAGTGAATTCTAAAACATTTGCACTAAGTTAACCCAATAGTTTTGTTGTGGTCCTTTTGCAACATCAAATTGTCTTGTATGTTTCACAGCATTTTTCCTATGTAGAAGGCCAAAAATTCTTACAAGGGCTTTGGCACCTCTCTTCCAGGCTTCTCTGGAAACACAGACATTAAAAATATGAAGAACTAAGCAGACTTTCTGTAACCTGCTCACCTGTATTATATGTTCCTCAGTATATGTTTTACATAGACTGATTCTGAAATAAGTGAGAGTGTTACGAAAAGAATTTTTGATCAGAATAAAGAACATTTATTAAAGAATCCTGTTTGTACTAATTTTTAAAATCATGTATTTTTAAAAATATTCACAGAAATCCCCGTATCTCTGAAAAGGTATGGGCTAACTCAAATTTTACAAAACTTTGAAGAAAATATATATGTACAAGGCCATTTCTTCCCTTTGCCTCCTCTTTCTCACTTCCCATCATTTTGTGTGCTAAATAATAGGTGTTCATTGTAGCTAAAGTAGAAAAAATAATATCCAGGAAGCATTTGTTGCTCTTTCTGTTGCTGAGAACTGAAGAGATAGCAATGGCAGAAGGGGAAGGAAAACGGTTTACTGGAATCCTCTGTACAGGTTCCACATAATTCTTAGTTAATGCTCCACCAAATGAAGTGTACTCTTCAAAATCACAGGAAACCATGTAAGTTAGCCAAGCAGTCATTAAAAAGAAAATAATTGGGCAGATTTAAGAGACTGACTGGAAAAAGGAAGTAATTTGCTTATGGCCAGTCAAGAGCCTCCATCTGTGTATCATCCTAGTTTTCCGAGTCTTGTACTTGTTTCTACCATGTGTGAAGCCAGAGCAGGTGTGGTATTCTCTGAACAACTATAATGTCGTGATATATAGGATTTACCTTCAAAGGCAAGCTCTGCTTAATTTGAACAAGGAACTTTCACTGTTTCTTTGTTGGTTGCCATACAGGAGGCATCCTGACAGACTTCCCTACTATTGCATAAGGCTTGCTATTCAGTGATGTCTGCAAATATCAATTAGCAAAAATTTCAATGCTGCATGAGACACAGATGCCTATGGCCTAAGGTGGTAACCTAGGCTGGTCTTCAGTACGTACAAGGTGGATGAATTGTCCCCCCAGGTACTTTTGAAGAGCTGGAATCATAGAATCATAGAATCACAGAATGGTTTGGATTGGAAAGGACCTTGAAGATGATCCAGTTCCAGCCCCCCTACCATGGGCATGGACACCTTCCACTAGATAAGATCCACCCAACCTGGCCTTGAACACCTCCAGTGAGGGGGCATCCATGACTTCTCTGGACAACCTGTTCCAGTGCATCACCACTCTCACAGTAAAACTTTCTTCCTAATATCTAATCTAAATCTCCCCTCTTTCAGTTCAAAACCACTACACCTTGTCCTGTCACTACACTCTGTGATAAACAACCCCTCCCCATCTTTCCTGTATGTCCTCTTTAAGTACTAGAAGGCTGCTACAATGTCTCCACAGAGCCTTCTTTTCTCCAGGCTGAACAATCCCAACTCTTTCAGTCTGTCCTCACAGGGAATGTGCTTCAGCCCTCTAATGCTTTTTTGGCCTTCCTCTGGACTTGCTCTGACAGATTCGTGTTTTCATATGTACTCCAATTCAGTTTCATCTGTAAAATAGGAAATAACATTTCTCCATTTAGCTCACAAGACAATTCTTAGGATAAATTAAGCATTAGTATTAATGTTTCAATCAAAAGTAAAATGTTTCAGTGCCAATCAATAAAGGCTGAATAAAAAAGAATCTGTAGCCCTTGAATTCATTGACAGCAGAGTACCCAGAGTATGTGAAAACCTTAAAGAATGCAGGACTAGCACTCAAAGCAAGAAGCTAATTGCAGGAATTCCCAAAGAAAAGTTGTAGGCAGAAAGTGTCTTGAATTTTGCATAGTTCTTTGTGTTCTTTATGCGCTATACACACAGGACACAGAAAACAGCTTCTACACAGAGCACCTGTCCAGATTGTGAGAGACATGATACTTTTAAACCAAATATCTTACCTGCAAGGCCCTTGCCTCATGAAATTAGCTTTGTTACCTGTTAGAGTTAGGGTGTATGGCCTATCAGTGGAAAATTTATAGGATGATAACCAACATTGCTGCAAGGCAAAATACATAAAAATGTTCTGGAAATGGAATATTTCCCTGGAATCTGTATCCTAGAAAGGATGGGAATCATGCTCACTTTTTTTCTGCTAGATCCCTTTGTATCTTTTATTATCAAGCCTCCTTCAAAACATACTGGCTTCTGGGTCACTTTATGTCTTTAATAATCTAAATTTAATTGACAATAGGGCTGGCATATTTCCAGTATGTACAAGAAATCTCCTTCAAAAATAGTTTCCCTCTTTAATTACCTGTCATCGGACTTATAAATGCAGAATGTGTAGGAAAAGAAGTCTATACTGATAAATGATGGGTGAAGAAATCTTCATATTTAATATTCTATAATAGATATGCCCAATGAAGCAGCAGTGTTTTACTATACCAAAATGAAGAACTTCCTAAGAGATTTCTCTAATTTCATCTAAGCTTATTCCCCCTCTGAAACAAAATGATTACTGCTCTGAGTAATACATAAAAAATGAGAAAAACAGCAGGCTTCATCAGTTTCAAAGGAATCAGCACTATTGGTGTTCCAAGCTAAAAAAGAAAGAGTTACCAAAGACACTGGGTAGTATAGGAAAAGTATACATTTTTTACACACCTAATATATACGTATTGCACAAATTCTTTTCAGATTATCCGCATTATCCTTGACTAAAAATAATGTATTTTTGTATTTTATCTTCAAATAGAAAAGCCTGTAGTTAGTTCTATTTTCATCTGTAATTCTGAGTTTCAATGCCATGAACTAAAGTAATAAACATTTCTGCCTGAAAGGTATTTTTAAGAGAATCTTCTCAAAATTCACACCTTTAGTTTGGCAAAGCATTGTTTAGAATTTAAATAAATCTTCATCTGATTTGAGTGTTAGTTGTATGGATTATTTCACACACAATTCTTTGAAAACACAGAAGCAAGAAACTTCAGAGAAAAATAAAAAAAAAGAAAAATAAATGTGAAGCTGGTACATTCCTTGAAACAGAAAACTCACTTGTTCCCCAAAGCATGGCAAATGTTACTTTAAAACTCATTTGTTCACTCTTCCAAAACCCAGAATAAACAAAATATTTTATTTCAGGCAGTTCACCTAAAACCATTCTAATGAAGGAAACATCTGCAATAAAGTTGATTTAGTAGACCTGAGGAGAAAATGAAATTTCTATGTGACTTTTTTTTCTTCAAATTGGGAGAAACTGTTGAACAGTTAAAAAGATGATGAAACAAAACCACTGTGAAAAATCTTGCTTTATATATGGTTACTAATGGTGCATTACCAGAATTCTTCAGATCATACAAAACATAGTATTTGGTTTGCACGGTCTAACTTATTTCAGGTAATACCTGTAAACAAATTTAATTAACTGCTGAGAAGAAGGAAAAAAATGAACAAACAACTGAAGTATATACTTTCGAGAATGCGTATTTCCATTCAGCTCCTTATATTAGGAATATTCCTATGTTGTTATGTGGTAAACAGAAAAGGATGTGTTCAAGTGGCTATTTTTCATGGTATTTGATTTGGTTAAGTCAACTCTCTTAGCAGGAGATTTCTGCATTGTGTGTTACGGTGCATTTTCCTAATAAATGAATGTTCCTTTTCATCTATGGATGTGATGGATGAAGGCTAGTATTCCTTAAGTCATGACAACTTTAAAGGAACCTATTGAACCTATTATACTTGACATTAAAAGAAAGCAGGAGGATGCACAGGTTGTCTACAATCAGCTGACAGTTAGTAAACTAGCTGTAACCAAGAAATCTAACTGGAAACATTTTGAACTGCTGTGAATGTCTCAAGTTACTCTAAAAGCAAGGAAGAGTCGTTGCAAAGGAGTTTATATCAGATTAAATAAAGCAATTTAATTAAACAATTAAAGCAAATGTGCTCACACAAGTAAAAAGTCCAGAATGAGAACATGTATCTTTGAGGCTTCAGATGGAAAACAGTGGGAATTTATTGTGGCATTCCTCAGTATTTTTGGTACTATTAACATATTTGTTACAGAGATATTTTAAACATTAGGTTTTTTCAAGAAAATGGGCAATATAAAATATCCTGAGAACACACAACTAGTCTATGACTAGAGCCCAGGATACAGTTGGCTTTCTGGGCTGCAAGCGTACATTGCCAGCTTGTGTTGAACTTGTTCACCAGCACACCCAAACCCTCCTCTTTGAGACTACCCTAAATCCATTGTCCACCCAGCCTGTATTTGTGCTTCGGATTGCCCCAACCTGGGCGCAAGACCTTGCACTTGGCTTTGTTGAACTTCATGAGGTTACCACAGATGCACCTCTGAAGTCTGTGAAAGTTCCTCTGGGTGGCATTCCTTCACTCCAGTGTGTCAACCACACTGCACAGTTTGGTATCATTAGCAAACTTGCTGAAGGTGCCCTCAATTCCACTGTCCATATCTGTCAAACCCTGAGGAACAACTACCTGTCACCAGTCTCCACTTAGACATTGAGTCATTGATCACAACATGTGACCGTCTAGCTAATCCTTTATCCACTGAGTGGTCCATCCATCAAACCCATATCTCTCCAATTTATTGACCAGAAAGTTGTGCGGAACAGTGTCAAATGCTTTGCACAGGTCCAGGTAGATGATGTCATTTACTCTCTTCTTATCCACCAATGTTGTAGTTCTGCACAGAAGGCCACCATATTTGTCAGGTATGATTTGCACTTAGTGAAGCCATGTTGATTGTCACTAATCACCTTATTTTCCATCTACCTCAGCAGAGTTTTCAGGATGTTCAGTTCCATGATCTTGCCAGGCATGGAGGTGAGACTGACCAGCCTGTAGTTCCCCACAACTTCCTTATTACTTTTTTTGAAAACAGGACTTATGTTTCCCCTTTTCCTTTTCCTATGTTCCCAATTCATCCACAAGTTTAGCTTTATTACCAAAATTCCATTGTTTAACTAAAGTATCTCTTCTTATTTGCATTTCTTGGTCATGTCATTCATCATGACTGCTCAAATTCTCATTTTAACAGCACTTGTTTCAGTTCTGTCAGTGTATAGATCTGAGTACGATATGATCTATGAAGGAACTCAAAGGTTGTTTGACTAGAATATGGATGAATATTCTGTTGCACAGGCACACTTTTGCTGTATATCAAGCAGAATTTCATTATAAGGTAAGGTCAGATCTAGACAAAGAAGTTGAGATTGTATTTAGTACATTATATGCATTATTTTGAGTCACACATAGCATGATAAGAGGTAATTAACAATTAACTGTTAGTTTTTTTCCAGAGTCAAGTAAACACCTACATTTTCAGTACTTATGCTAGTTTTGATAGTTAAGATCTGTTTTGTGGTACTGCACTGAAAGCAGCTATTGTATCTTGCAAAACAAATAGCTTTTAGTGTCTGTGACCTTTTTTGGATAATGATGTCCCAACATTTGACTATGTCCTAGGAAACCATTAAATTGTTCACAGTTAGTGTTTTTATGGTGTCTTTAGAGAAATACAGCTGCACCATGATCTTAACTTCCTGAATTTTTTTCCATATGCACTGAACTCTTAGAAAAATGGGAAATGTTTTGCATGACTTAAGATTTCCAGTCAGAATATTTCTAATCAATAATCATGTATTTAGGTACAGTCAGCTATAAGAAAAATACTATTTACCTGCATTGTTTTTTTTCTTTTATTCAGCTATAGATCTTCCTGTGGTTGAGATAAGTTTTTTATGTAGACTTTTTGATTATAGAGGGAGAAGATCTGTTTTCATCCTGACTCTTGAACGGACCATATACACAGAAAACTATAATAAACCTAGTATTTTACTCTCTTCCTATATTGAAATAAAACATTGTGAAACTATTATTTTCTAATTTAGAGCGCTATCAAATTTTCTAGAAGAAAAATAATCTTACAGTGGTGTCTTGGTTTAAAGGAAGACTAAGAGGTCTATTGGGTCTATCTTCCATAAGAAACCACCACAAACCTTTGTAATTAATAGACTTTAATCGGGGAGGGGGGAAAAAAATCATATAGTAAAAGAGAACACTTCTCAACTGCATATATATATATATAACCAAACACAGGACAGAACAGAACAGAACAGAAGCAACGCTGTAATCCAACCCTTCAAACGAGTTAAGTACTATCTTTGCCCTTTACAGTTCAGTTATATTTCAAAGACAGCGGGGGGGAGGGGCGCTGCTGCACTCCAGAGTGGGGAGGGGAAGGGGATGGGGGAATGGCGTGGGCAGCGGCAAGAAGTCATTCCCCGGTGAATCTGGCTGGGCTCCAAAGAAAAATGATATTCAGGGAGAGAGGCTACGATCTTGAGGGAAAACAAAATTCAGGTGGGGGAATGTCGGTTACAAGGGACTGGGTGGAAATCCTCCTGGGCAGCACGGAGACTTGCCTCATCTTCCTATCTGAGAAGGGCACGGGGTGGTGCGAGGGGTGTGGGGGTGGGGAGAGTCCAGAAAGTCTGCATAAAAAAATCCAGCTGGTGCTGACCGCACTCCTCTCTCTTTCTCTCTCCCTCTGAAGAAAACGGTGCAGCACGTGTGGAGTGGGGGTAACGATCCAAAGGCAGCATTTCTTCTGCTACCGCACGCGAACCGAGATTTTTCTCTCTCCCGCCACAGCGTGACAGGAAGTGCCCACACTGGAAGCAACCCCCTCTTCCCGGGCTGCCACCAATGATGCTGCCCCCCCCCAGAACTCGTGGCCCCAGTGGCCCAGCCGGTCCCCATCCCCCACCAGTCCCCATTTTGGCAAGGGGAGCAAAATTCTCAGAAAAACCTGAAACTACAACAACTGGATGTAAAGTAAATGAGTGTTATTCCTGATTGTACCTTGGCACAGAACAATTACATAGATCAAAGAGTAGATCTAACTGGCAAAAATTTTCAAGATATGGCAGTCTTTTTTTCACGTGAAGTCTATCTGAGAAATTAATAATTCCCAGGGGAGGAAGTTCTGCCAGAACTCGTCCTGGGAAATGAGCTGGATTCATAGAGTCATTTGGTCCCTTTAATAGGGAATCAAGGAAGGAGCCCTTGGGCAAAAAGCGGTGATTTTGGGACATCTGTTTATCACCCATCTGTCATTCACACCTGTAACAACTTGCCATAAGTGGACATCCCAATTTCCCTCATGAGGTTTCAAAATCTCTTGAAAGAGATTGTTGGTTCTTTCTACAAAAACCCATTTAATCCCTTCCTTTCTTGCCCAATCTTACACAGCTCTGGTGTGAAATGGGTGCCGTTATCAGACTGTATCTCTTGTGGTTTTGGAAAAGTTCCTAATTATTCTCACAATGCTCTCACAGTGTTTTCCCTTGTAGATCGGCTAAAAGCTTCAGCTTGGACTATTCCTGATGTTATTTCCACTCCCACCAGCATAAAATGTTTTCCTTCTGATTTCTTAAAGGGGCCAATATATTCCACCTGCCAGGCATCCCATAAACCTTTGCCCTTCCTTAAATGTAGATGGTTATCCTTTAAAGGGTGTCTTTCAAGCTGTCCTTGACATTGTTCGCAGGCTGATAATGCAGGTTTTACATACTTTTCTGGTGACATGCCAGCCTTGGGCAAGGGCCTCACGATACAGTTCCTTTAGCTCCCGTGTGTTTGTATTTTACATGCAATCATTCTAACAAGCATTCCCAGTCTTCTGAAATGTGGTCTTTTTTGCACAGGGGCTAGTCTTGCTAACTCATCAGCACAGTTATTCAACTCTCCTGTAGATCCGCCATCTACTTGACGAGAAGCTACCCAGCCCATGGCAAAATTCCTTTGGCAAGCAATACTTAAGATTTCTTGCCATTTTTCTTTTTTCCACATTAGAACACAATTAACTTCCCATCTGTTTTGTTCCCAGAAAGGAAACCACTCAGTACATCCCTTAAACACAACATGAGTGAGTATAAATGTGAACAGGGGAAGCAGTTTGTGCTTCACGTTGAAAAACGCTCCATACTGCAATCAATTCACCTACTTGTGCACTACACTTTCTCTCTGTTATGATCTGTTCATTGGAAGAGGTATGGAGTGCTACTGCCCTGTATCTCCACACCTTTCCTTCTCTTTTGGCAGAAGTGTCAGTAAACCAAGCGCTAATTGACTGGTTGCAGGAAAGAGGAGGGACAACCTGAATGAATGAGGCAGATTTATCTTGACCAGTATCCAAGTTCTCCATCTCTTGTATAGCTAGGTTTTTTAATGCTCCTTCAGATACTGAGAAAATGTTACAGTAATGTTCAATCTGAGCAAACCACTTCCATACCGAGTATTCCTGGGCTACCCAATCAGCGTGGGGGATCCTGGTAGTGGCTGGTTTTATGACTTTAAATGGTGGCAGTGTGAGGGTTAGTATCCTCTTCATTTAGGTAAGTATTTTCTGTTTTAACTAAGGGTCTCATGTGTGGGTATACCTCATAACGCTTTCTCACCTCCTCCAGTTCCTTCGGAGGGTATATTTAATTTATTTGTACAATAAATGAGAACCCTTCTCTTCCAGATTCAGCTCCCACTCACTCATCACTTCTGTGTTTTTAAAAATTCCTCCTTTAGAGTAGCTTTTAACGAGCGGGTTTTCTTTCCTTTCTTTCTCTAATTTTTATTCTGAATTAAAGGTTGGTTTTTTTGCAAAGTTTGCACCAAATTTTCAAGAGATTCTATGATTGAAGGCGATCTTCAATAGCTGCGACCAGGCTGCCTTTTAAAATGGCACAGACTATAGCTTTGCCCTTATCTCATCTAACCTTATCCTCAGTCTGTAGAGAAATCACTTGGTCCACTACAAACTAGCCCAGTCTACTCCGGGTACGGAGGGTCGAGCCCCATATTTTGCCAAAAATGTGTAGAACAAGTCTCAGTCTTTCACTGAGTCTTGATTATCAACTTTTCCTGTCATTCTTATTACAGAGGGACCAAACCCATTTCAGGAAGGCTATAATTAGTTATGCGAACACACAGCAACTGCTGTGTCACCCTCATCTTCCCTGAATGGTTTGAAGGATCCAAAATCAGCTCTGGGAAAGCTTAATTCAGTTAAACAAAACCTACAAGATTTCTCCTTCAATTTCCCTAGCAGACAATACTCATCAACATAAGAGCAGCACTCCTTTTTGCACTTTGAGATCTTTTGGTTTGATTCCAAGAGACAGAACTCTCAACTCGAGTTTGGAGTGCTCGATACCAAGGCATGTGTGGTGTGCGGGAAATTCGAATTGCCTCCCCTTGCTTTCTGGAAACCTCTCACCCTGCCGGGTGTACGGCCAAGTGCGGCTGGACCGAAATGTCCTTCCAGAAACCACGCACAGACCTACACTGTTCTGTTTCTCAGAATCCTGTCCGTGACACCAGTTTAATGTCACGGTCCACTCAGTGGACTTGTGATGGTTCATTAACTGTGATCTCGAAACACAAAAATTACAACGACCAAAACACAAAAGGTTATACTTCAATCAAACAGTATAACTTTATTATTTTGCCTGTAAAGAGGCACATGATAGACAGAGTGATGAAAAGAGAAAGAAAAGATAAAGTAAAAGGGAGGAAAGAGGATTATAGCTACCACCACGCATCCAAGCTTTCCCTATGGTGCCAGGTTCTGAACAACGTCCTGCCAGTCCTCATCATGATCCTTTGGTGGGGAGATCTCTTTGGGGCTTGGTTAGGAGTCATATTTTATGCTAAGCAACAGCACCTCACACCTCCTCTCCCCCATAGTTTGAGGCCAATCTCTGCTCTCATTTTGCAATCCAGACTTTACTGTGCAGGCCCAACAAGTTCCTGCTTAACTTACCAAAACTAATCTGTGCCTGTGCTGCCTCACGTTTGGGGGTATTTTACTTCCTCATGTCATCTTCCTCTCATGCCCACTGGGTGAACTCAAGACCCTCTGTGAACTTCTGCATATGCTCCTCCTCATTGGCCTCAGAGGCAGGGAGGAGGTGGGGCAAGATTGATGATGCAGCAGGTGAAGTCCATCTACTGGACAGCAGCCATGTGGCCTTAACACAGTTGTTCAATCCAGTCCCAGGTATCGGGGAACAGCACAACATTCCTCGTAACGTGTTTTTTTAACTCTCAGGGTGTCTGCTTCTTGGTACCTCTCCAAGTACCCTGATGGCAATGTTGAGACAAGAACTGTTCTTTGGACTGACTCTTACAACGGGTCAGTCAATTACTCTAGATCCTAAATGAACAAATTTAATACTACTTACTGCAAAGCAGAGTTAAAAGCCTTCTCTTTACTTGCTTGTAATTTTGCAACATTGACAAAAGTAGTGAGAAAAGTAGTTTAAGTAAATTGTTTCTTATTAAGATGTAACCTCCGGAGAGACCAATGACCGTATGCATTGATTTCCTGACAAGAAGCAACTTTCAAATTTTATTTACAAAGTACTTGGATCCTCAACAACCATAACTGAATAGAAATGCAGAAAATTGGCTGATGGCGCAGAATGCTGTGCCATTCTGTTCAAACTTCAGCCAAAGGTCAGAAAGAGCATGTAACATATCAACACCATAAAATCTTTTTTTCAAAACAGTTTTATATGAGTTAAAGACAAATCAAAAAGAAAAATAACATACAGCTCTTCATTGAAAATTGAAGTTCCTAGAGAAAATGTTTAAGTCAATGCACATTTTTGTATATTAACTAAATTTTACTCTGTGGTATAAAGCCATTGAGTGTATTTTGATGGAGAAAACAGTTTATTTACTCTCACATAAAACTCCCCAAATTTCTACTCTATTTTTTAATTTAATGCAAAAATAAAATATGTTACTAAAATGTTATTAGATATCTGTAAGGTAAGTTTCAGTTCAGCTAATTTTCATCTATACCTTTCCTTTACAGAACGATAAACTACTATTTTTTTAACAACCTCTCACAATTAATTAGAATTATAGTGGGGTTTAATATTATTCTTTTATTTTCATTTTGTAAAATGGTAAATAAGAAACATTTTTATATCTTTATCTGCTTATTACTTGGAAAAATTAGAAATTAGAGTAGAAAACTACTGATCCCATTCCAAAATGAAAGCAGTAAGAGGCAAAAAAAGAGGGAAAGAGAGAACCATGAATGGTAGCTGTGTTCATACAGGATTGTTTACCTCTAGAAATGATTAATTAGGCTCATAGCTTAATATTGCAACTCCAGAAGTATCCTTCCGGGTTCCACGTTTGTTTACTTATTTGAACATACCATTCAGAAATCCAATACTAAAATTAAGCCAATATAATTTGGTACCATAGGAAAGGACATGATCTTCATGTATTAGTTTTATCATTGTAGAGGCATTCTTGCAAAATTAGTTAGAAATAGAATGAAATTATATTTCAGTTCTAATCAATATGCAAGAGCAGTAAGTTTCACTGATTAAATAATTCAAGGGGAATTTGCCCCTTTAAAACAGTTACACAAAAGTAAATATAAAATGTTAAAAAGTCCAAACATATTACTGAATTCTCAAAGTGACAAGCAGCAATATCTGAGAATCTTCTTGGGAAGAAGTGCAAATCGCGGGGAGCCAGGTCTGGTGAATAGGGTGGATGCTTGAGCATAGTCATGTTATTAGCTAAAAACTGCTTCACAAACATAGTGTTGCGGGCTGGCACATTGTCTTTATGTTGTCATTGCTCACTCTTGCACACGGAGATTTTCCAACTGAGGGTGAGAAAACATCTATATTTAAATACGCGCCCATTCATACTGAGTGAAGAAATTGAGTTTTGCCTTGTCTCACTGTGACAAGGTAGAACATGTTCTGTAACCCTCCCCTCCCACTCTTGGTTTCCAAGTTATAGGGTTAGTCTCAGGTTTTTTGTGTCAGACTTCATATGTAAGTTTTTATTATGCTTACTCAAAATGAGCTGTAATTGGGTAGTTTGGGCTATAAGTCTATAAAATGTGATATCTGATAAGCTATGCCAAACAGAATAGTTCTACAACTATATCTTTACTACACATCAACAACACTACTACAACACATCATCTTTACTAACTTTGGCTGCTTCATTTTAAAATCAATACAAATGGTTTATTTGATGCAAAATATAGGACTTGGCTCTGTTAAACTCATCTTATTGGATCCAAGGTCATCAACAGGATTTCTTAGATGGATGTAATGAGGTTTTTAAACATCTATTATAAAAATCTGTGTTTCATAACACTGTGTGATATCTCAAAATTATCCTCACCTTATCACCTTTTCTGAAAATTTGGATGTGACAATCATGAATTAGCATTTATTTAGACTCTTGATGTCAGAGGGATTGAAGGCCTTAGATCTTCTTACAAAGTAAGTTCTTTACTGGCTTATGATCACAAGACCTGTGCTTTAATAGAGCAGCTCCTTGTGCCTGTCTGTGAGTACTAATGATGTGTAATTTATGGAAATGGTAGCTAGTAATTCCTAATCAGAAAACCTGCAGCTAATAACGCTGGAACGTATTATATAGAATTGACGTCAGATTTATGAAAAATGGAATTGACAAGTAAATTTTCTTCTATCAACAACTGTAAGATCTTACTTTAGAAAAGCATTTGGTCTATTCAGTAACACATTTAAAAGGTTGGTTTAAACCTTATTCTGTTTATTAATTATTTGTTAATAAAGACAGATCCACTAGTTCTTGAACAACAAAACATTCAATAATTGAATGCTTTGCATTGTATTTATTATTTTAAAAAGTATATTTTAGTATTTTAATTCTTACTGTATAGAAGAATCAGAACATTTTGTGATCTTTGAGGCCTGTATGCACAACCCTGCCTACTTGCCAAACAACAAAGATACAGTGACCTTGGCATGTTATGAGAAAACGGAATGTTAGCTGATAGATAAGAAAGAGATTGTGAAACAGGAGGTTTTAGCTGCAAAATAAGGGAGGCTGCAGGGTATCAGGTAACAGCGCATGGACAGAAACTTATAATCAATTAAGACAGAGAATATACCAAATGGACAGCATGTAGTAGCCAATTATATGTACACTTGTAGCGTGTGAACACAGATTGTGAGTATAAAGTAACGTGTGGAAGCACAATAAAGTGAGCACTGACTCCATCTCTGTGAGGATACGTCTGTGACTCGAGGGGCTCTCCGATACTGTATGAACAAAGATCCAACTTAAAGTAGTTATTTATATGGAGTAAAGGGAAAGGAAAATTCTCTGGTTTTTTCAATTTGTGGTTTAGATTTTTATTATGACCTCTTCAATTTATGTCAGTGACCAAGAAAAAAAAGAATGCATTTCTACCTGAAGTCCTGAAGTACCCACTTTTCTGTCAGAGTTGTATGGATGTAAGTTATTTTTTTGAAATCTCAAGAAAAGATTTCTCCATTCTCACTGATTTTATTCCTTAAGCTATAAAATCAGTATATAAACACAATGTTATGAACTTAACTATGCACTGTCACCTGCTCTTCTGTGTTATTAGATTGCCTTGGTTATTTGAAGGTCATTTTTTTATGACACATGTCAAATTATTTGGGGGACATGGTGTTTTTACATGAAAAGCTTGATTCAACAACTTCTACTTCTTCAGGGTGAAAAGTTTTTTATTGAACTAGATTACGCATGAGATTTCAAGTCGTCATTGGTTAACTATTCCTTCAGCAACTTTATAATAAAAAGTTGAGAAACACCATAGGGGCAAGATGTAACAAAATAATATATTTATCTGCAGTGTATATTGGATAGGTGAAGACAATACCTTTAATAAACCTCTCATTCTGAATTTGACTGCAGTAAAGAAATGTCTAGCAGTATATGAAATTCAGTAAACAGACTTCCTTGTTTTCTATTTACAAATTTCTATATATTCTTGTGTATAATTTGAACTTCATTGTACAAATCTGCATGGAAAATTACTGCGGTAAAACTCTCTTATGATTTATCATAAACTCTTGAATTGGATGATATCTATCACATTATTAAAGATCCAGGACTGACATATGTAACCAAACTGTGCAAAATATGGTAAGTATTTTTAAATGAATCGTAATAGTCCTTATAATTCTGGGATATGCTGAGAGAACAACAAATGTTTTCAGTGATGATAGTGGAATAGACAAAATATGGCACTGATGGAATGGAACAGATTGCTCAATCAGTTTGACTGGCTGCCTGTATCAGATATGACTAGTTTTGAATAATCTACAGAATCAACACCAGCTGGATGGGATTTCAACATTTGTCTGGTTACTGCAGAGCTCAGCCACTTCATGACTCATAACCTGAAGTTTTTGAAAATTTAAATAGAAAGGGTGATAGTTATAAAGAGGTATGTAGGTGCATTAAATGAAATAAAAAAAACCAAACCAAACCAAAACAAAACAAAATCTTGTGTGCTCGCTCACTTTTGAATAATGTGTTTTTGGCACAAAACAAGGGTAAACTGGAGAAATCAATGACTTGTAATGTTGCATCTAGCAAAATAATGGTTCTGAAATTTCTTACTGTAGTTGCATTTCTGCTTAGTCATTTCTGATGTTTACTTAAATTCTTGTTTTCTTCATATAGTTCTATTTCTGAGTTCTTGTGTGTTTGCAGTGTCCAATGACCATAAATAAAATTGGTCATAACTTACATTTAAGTCCCCTGAACCCATGCATAGTCTTTTGGTGTGGACTTCAGTTGGACAAATGGAAGCCTAATTAATAGGAGTGTAACCGATACATCTTTCACTCGAATCATTCTTTCTTCTCTACTATTAATATCATATTTATAATCTATACCAATACTGGAGTGGAAATGGAAAATCCAAGCTCAGCTCACATTCTATTAGAAGAGAGTTCAAAATAAGCCCTGCTTTCTTGCTAAAAAACCCTGATTAATAAAGTGATTGGAAAAGAAGGACTTCAATAGTTAAGCAACATAAGCAAAGGGATCACAGTTTTGGATTTCAGTTTTGGATTTATGTATCTATTTTCTATTTCAGCACCAATTTAGGTAATGAATTCCTTCATAGGGTTAATTCTTTAGAGTCTAATTTCATATGCTTATTCAACATATGACAAAACAGCTAGTTAATGTATTTTTCTTCTGAGGTAATATTAACTCCCTGTTTTGTATTTGGACATGTTTTATTTTCCCTGAAGTTGAAGAAGAGTGGGATTATTCCAGTAGGTGATCATAATGCTTGGGTAAATTTTATGTTCTAAGGTCGGATTTATATTAGGTTTTATCTGGTGTCCACCTTCAGAAGGATTTTTTTATAGCTTTACTGGTTTTAAATATCTTCCAAAGAGCAACTGATGGATGCGCCTTCTGTGCACTAAACCATCAATCAAAAATGTATTTTTGTTGAAGCTGTAGTAGTCTAGGTATAGAAGTGACTAAATTTCCAGAGGGAAATAATACCTTTAATAGAAGGATGGGGAATAGATATTTTTGGGGAAAAAAAATACAGTGCTTTGGTCTCAGAGTGGTTAACTTTCTCATGAGGCCAAGGTTTTTATCACCTTTTCTCTTGCTACTATTTTTCTCCAATAAGTATACTATTTTCCAAAATTGTCTAGTTACTTAACAAAATGCAATTGAAAGTGTTTGTTCCAATGTACTTTGATTGGAATTGTTTGAATCTACTTCAGGCTTCTGCTAAGAGACCTTTTCTTTTTTCCAGCTGCACCAGCTGGTCCAATAAAATACACCAGTTCTCCCTAAAAAAAATCAAAAGTGTGACTGCTTATTAACCAAAGAGATTTTTTGTAAGTGATTGCTAGTCATTTTGCAGGGAGTTAGTATCTCCCTTGTATCTTCTATTAGGAACACTAAAAAATGAAGAGACATTTGTTTTGTGGAAAATTCCCTTATTACATCCCATGTGTGTATGAAGACTGCAAACAGTCCCTCCTTTCTCTTGACATGACATGAATAAGAGTTGAAGAACTGTATTTTCTTTGTTGAACTGTGCCATTAGGAGGGATATGACACTGATATCTATAGCTTAGTGCGTAAGACAAGGTGAAGTGGATTATACTTTATCAAGTATTTTTGTTACATGTTATACAAAACTCCCATGTATACTGAAAGATTCAAGTTAAAAGAAAAAGCTTCTTTCAGCATTGTCCCTTACTGTAACAATCTATTTCTCTTGAGTTAACATATTTATTAATCTGTTCTAGGCAGTATTTAAGTCCTGCTGTGCATTAATACCTATTCCAAATTCCTTTTGGAAATGTCAGTGAGACTCAGTTTTCAGGCTGCTGCAGATGTCTAGGTTTTCATCACAAACTGGGCACAAGTTAGTGCCTATGGCACTGGTAAATGAACCAGATAAGGAGGTGAAATATAGATAAATGTCCAAGGAATTACCAGTATAGTAGTTAATAAGGCCAAGAGCAAGATAAATCACATGGAAATTATTTTAACTCAGTTTCTAATGAACAGAATACTTCCTAGGATAACATTTAAGGCCAGCTTGAAGTAGAAGAACACCAGTGCTAAAATTTATACTAAAAAATAGTTTTGTTTATTAATATTTTGAAGATGAGATTGCACTCATAAATATAGAACAGATAAAATAAATCTTTCCAGAACGTGCTTTAAGGTTGATAAATTGGTAACAATTAATAGGCTCACACACTGTAATAAAATGTTCATGAAGTTTATTATTTGCCATTCTTATCAACTAATTAAAAACATCTTTAGGGATGGATGTGTAATAAATGGATTGGAGAGAAAGGCAGAATGTACATAAACACATTTGCTTCGCTTGAACATCACAATGGAATGTTGACTCATGGCGCATTCGTTCATACTACATAAAAGAGACATAACAGCATAAAAAGGCTATATAATATGAACTCTGGGTATATTAGGCACTTTGGCTGTAAGCTTATTTTATATGTTGTGATATAATTAATGTGCTGAATTACACTTCTAATATGGAGTCCAAGTGAAACTACTTGGTGTCATTGGTAACCATGAAAAGTGAGATCTTACTCTGCTTCCTCTCAGCAAAGTTGAGACACCAGAGTCTATTATCTTTTCCATTTGTGTAACAGACTAATGAGCAGGCGAGAGACTTCTCATCCATACACCCTTGATTATGTCTTTAGGAGCTACTTTTTATGATGACTCTTATTAAGTAAAAAAATATTTATAGGACAAACTTTCCAGTGATATTTAAAGTAAACAGAGAGGTTTTCAAGACAGAACAGAAGAGTAAAATCTGAATGAGTCACAACTTTTTGCTTTCACATCTTTTACAGACAAAAAAATGGGCTCCTTTGAACACTGACTTGATCTTTGGGATCTCTTCACTGTAAGCCTCAGGTAATAATTGAAAGGTTTCCATTGTGGGTTTATTCAGTTTCACAAAACACTTGATGTTATCTCGCTGTTCACTCTTCTGCACTGACAGTTTCCAAACAAAGGCAAGAAATTCTCTGTACTTGAATACGTGTCCACTAGTGCTGAGTGATCTAGTTGAGCCTTGTCTTACCGTGACACATTAGAACATGTTCTACAACCATCTCTTTGTCTTTTCTCTCCCATTCATGGTTCCCAAGCTACAGACTTAATCTCTTTCTTTTGTTTCAGACCTCATATTATTCAAAAAGTTTGTAACTACCTTGCTTATTTGCAAAAAATGTGTGATTTTTTTGGTAGTTAATTTCTTAAAAATCGTAGTTAGTGTTGAAATATAAGGCTAACATAATATGACAATATGTTTCAAAGAAGTGTTTTAAAAGTGGTCTGATAGAGAAAAGAGTGTTTTCATGTAGTAATTAAGATTAAGATATGTAGAAAATAAATACGTAAACAGATGGGTAGTAACTCTTAGAAATACTCCCAAAGATTTTGCCTCACTTCTAATGAACTATAGAACATGCTTTGATCTTAAAAAAAACCCAATAACTTCACTTTTTAATGAATGATTAATTAAAATTAAGATATTTTGTAATAATTTTAGTCAGACTTGCGAGAAAGAAACTGTATAGTATAAACTGTTGTAGACACTCATTTTATCTGAATTTTATAAACAGAACTGTTACACACAACAGTTCTAAAACTTACAATCTCTTAGTTCCAGAAGACCATAGATCCTTTCCTTTTACTCCTTGAGCTGGATTGAGCTAGCTTCCCCAAGCTCTCTAATCCTCAGTTCAAACCCCTTTCCCAAAGCTTCCCCCTTTTCAAAGGAAAACTATAGAAAACCTGAAATCACACTAAATATGTATGTATTTTCTACACACAACTACATACAGCAAGGATATCACGTAAAACTCCCAAGATAGGGAAGAGGAAGATTGGAAAAAAAAAATCCAAAAGCCAACCCACTACACTCCTGTACTAACGAAAACATTTCAGGCAGACCTCCATTTTATATGTCCTATTTCTGTTCCAAATGTGGGAGGAACAGTGGATAGAATGTATATTAAATTAAGGATTCCTAACCATAATCCTACCCTCCAAAGTAAGATGTGATATCATGTGCCTGAATCTTTGGGCTGCCCTGGATTAACATTGTTCATACTTTCCCTGCTGAAGAAAAAAGGCATAGGGAGGATGTAATTAAGTCCTAAGGACAATAATATGCAGTTGGTAAATATAAAAACATAGGCAATCGAAAAGACTTCCTGAACATTCTGTAACTCTCTGAAACGATGAAACAAGTAAGTTAGATTTCCACACTTGCCGCTTGTTAGGTCAGGAATAAATAAAAAAAATTCCACTCACCTGTCTTGTTTGATGAGCCACTTGATTGAACTGAAGGTAATGAACAGCATTGAACAGAACAAAAAAGAGGCTCCTTCACTAAATGCTCTTTGCAAGAACACTAAGGAAAAAAATATATTCTTCACCAAGTATGAGTTCAACAGAAAATGAACTAGAGATGTTTTGTGTGTTTCAGTTGAAATGTATCAAGATTATGCATATGGAAACTAAAATGTGCTTGCTCCATATAGTTCTACTTAGATATTTTACAGAATTATATTTTATATAATTATAAAATATGTCATTCTGATATATCTGTATCTATATCTATCTTTAGTTTTGTCTGTTCAAGCTTATGTATATTGCATCTCATCGTGTTATCATGTACCTCTGAGATAAGAAGTCTGGTTCTGTCTTCTCCGTATTCTCTGATCAAGGTAGTGTATGAATGAAAACCTTCTTTGAACTTTCCCTTCTCTAAACCAAACAGACCAAATTTCCTCAGTTTCTGTTCATTTCTCATGTACTCTAGACCCTGACCATTTTGGTGGTCTTGCTTATATTGGGAAGCTCAAAATTTGGCACAATAGTCCAGATACAATCTGACAAGTGCCAAAAATGGACTTTCCTGGGTCTGCTGGCTCTGTTTTTACTAATACATTGCACAACACAGTTTGAATCTTTGTGAAACATGGATTTAAATTTTTGCACAGTCACTATCAAATACAGAAATGAAATCATGTAAACTGTTAAGTGACTACACTTGAAATCAGTTACTTTCTGAAAGTATCCATATAAGGTCTAAATCCACAAAAAGACAATTTTGTAAGTCTGCAATTTAAATTCTCAGAATCTTTAGTCTGCCCATGTGGGTACAAAACCTGAAATTCTCATGTAAGCTTAAAAAAAATCCCAAGATTTCAGGAACAGTGTATGCAAAGCATGGAACAGTGATCCCATCCAGCTTCTGTCTCCACGGTTATTTTGTAGCTTGTCTACGGAGCACCTGTGCAGCTGTACCTGGCACTGTATTACACAAGTAAAATCCCACTTAGGCTTTGCAAAAAATATAGGCACCTATTTATTCCCGATTCTACGAACTGAGAATTTTCTCACAAAATCAATTTTGGTCAGAACAGTTTAGACTCATGTAGAGAATATTATAGAAGAATCAGGGCATTTTGTGATCCTTGAGGCTTGTATGCACAACCCTGCCTACATGTTAAATTGCAAGGACACAGTGACCTTGATGAACAATGAAGAGGAAGCAGGCTAAGAAGTAAACAAGATAAGAGGAACAAGAATGCAAAGTGCTAACTGCAAAAGGGAGGCGTGTGTGCAGGGTATCAGGTAACAGTGCATGGACAGAAACTTTTAACCAATTAAGATAGAGAATATACTGAGTGGACAACATGTAGCAGCCAATTATATGTGCGCTTATAATGTATGAACACAGATTGTGAGTATAAAGTAACGTGTGGAAGTACAATAATGTGAGCACTGTCTCTACCTCCATGAGGATACGCCTTTGACTCTGGGGCTCTCTGCAACATTTGGCACCCAAACAAGGGACAGGCACCCTCGATGAACGAAGCTTTCTCAGAGACAGCAGTTCCCAGGGAACGAGGATGGTCGAGGGGAGAGGAACGAGCCGTATATGCTTTGATACAGAGCGGTGGCAGAGGAGAGCCGGACAGGAGAGGCTGAGAGTCAGTGACCTCAGACCAAGGTAGGAAGACGAGCTATCTTTCCCTGTCAGTTAAAGGGCTGCAAACATGGAAGCAGAGAATGCTGCAGCGAAAAAACAGCTACTAGGTATACTTGCTAAGTGAGGACAAGCAGTTACCGAGAAGACATTAGGAAAATCAATACAATGGGCCAGAGAACATAAGCATGTGAAATGTCCATCAATGTTGTTTGATTGGGAGGAGTAAAGAAGGGTTGTAGATGAACTTTGGGACTTAAATATTACTAACAAAGGAAAAGAGCCATTCGCTGCTTGTAATACAACTTGGAGAACTGTGATTAATACTTTACAAGAGTTAAAAGCAGAATTGAAAGTGGCCGCTGCAGCTGTTCTGGCAATAACAGCCCCTCTGTTGACAACTGCAGCTGCTCAACCGTCTCGTAGCCGTAGTCGCGTTGAACCATTTTTTAGTATAGGTGCCATTAAGCGTCAATTGAGCAATAAGACGTGTGAGTCTGTTAATGAACTATTAAGAGTTAATAATATGTCAAATGAAGCAGAAAAAACAAGTGACATGCCATCAGCTGCAAGTGATGCTCACACTTTGGCGGCCAGAAGTGAACTGACAGACAATACGGAAGAAACTTCGGTGAAACAAAGTGATGATGTAATATTGGGAGGATCCAGCTGTTGCAAGAAGTTATAACCATCCTTGCCTCCCTCTCCTCCTGAAGCGGTTTGTTTACCAGGAGACGGGTCATCTGAAGATGAGGAACAGCCACAACATGAAACAATAATTCCACGAAGTAGCGAATTACAAGATCTCAGGAGGTAAGTGGAGGAAGCTATGAATGCTCTACATCACAGAATTGAACAATCATTGTCGACATTTGCATCACACGTAAGAACCGAAAAATCTGTCCAGGAACTGGTTGAAAATATTACAAAGCCTTCAGCACCACCTTTACATGGTATAGGTAAATGTTGTGTCCACCACCATATGTGGACAGTTCTATGATTCCACAAAGGTCTGGTAGGTGGTCAGGTGTAATCTGAGATGCCACATTAGAAGGAGATTGGCATCCGGCAGGTAACCTAGCTTTTCCTATATTGTTTGATCAACATGGTAATAGTTATGAGCAACATGATTGGAAAATTTTACAACAAGTTAAAAAGACTGGGGCTGCGTTAGATTGGATTTTTACAGCAGATGTTAATTTGCCATATGATTGTCGAAATTTAGCTCAACTGTTGTTATCTCCTTCACAGCAAATAATATGGGATAGAGAATGGTCTTGTCTTGCAGAATTGGAAGCCATGAGGCAAAGGGATCCACAAGATATGTTAAATGGTGTAACACCAGAAATGTTGACGAGATCCAGGACATTTTCTAATGTGACTTTACAATTGCAATACCCTAGAGCGTTACACCATTTAGCAGCACAATTGGCTCGACAGGCATTTTATGCAATCCCTGATGATGGTCCAATTCCCTCCTTTACAAATGTGAAAGAGGGGTTAACAGAACCATATACAGCATTTATTGATCATTTATCAGCAGCTCTTACAGCTCAGTCTGACATGGACGAGGATGCCAAACAAACAATGTTTAAACTGTTAGCCTTTGAAAATGCAAATGCAGAACCAAAATCTATTCTAGTTACATTGCCTAAGGGAGTCGGAGTTGGTGATATGATTGAATTAGCAAATCGGGCGCAAAATAGTGCCCAAGGAAAATTATTGCTCAAGCTGTATTGTCAGCAATGGCACCAACGACTAAGCTGTTGGGTGCTGCAGTACAAAAGACAGGATCAAAACCGACATCTAGTGATAAGCCTGTCATGGGAATTTGTTACAAATGTGGAAAAAAGGGCCACCACAGGCTCTGCTACTGTGTGGTGTAATCGTTGTCAAAAAAATAATCATGCTACCAAAGTATGTGGGATAGCAATAAACATGAAACAAAGCGTGAAGGGACCCCGCGCAATGACACAAGTGGCAGGTCCCTCAGTACTGTCCAGCAGCTCCCTCCACCAGCCACAAGGGGGAGCCTGGGAATCGATTTGGCAACAGCAGTAGATATTACTCTAACAACCACAACCGTACATAAAATACCAACTGGTGTAACTGGGCCTATCATTGATAAAAGAAGCTTAATAGGAGGTCTTGTGTTACAGAGATCATCTGCTAGTGTAGCAGGATTAATTGTGCTACCAGGGGTAATTGACGCTGATTTTGTAGGAGAAATAAAGATTATGGCTTATATGTTAACACCGCCCTTAATTATAAAACAAGGCACAAAAATCGCTCAATTGATTTTGTATTTGAAACATTCTACTGACAAGGATATATTTAGAACAGCACCAGAGCGGGGCTCAATAGGATTTGGATCTACTGGGCATACATTAGTAAATCTTGTACAGCAAATGCAAAACAGGTTGATGATAAAACTAATTCACATGAGTGATACAGAAAATCTCCCTGTTAAGGCCATGATGGATACTGGGGCTGATGTCACAATCATCAGCAAGAGGTTATGGCCCAAAAATTGGCCATACAACAAGCGTGTGATACACTTCAAGATGTTGGAGGAGGAGGAGCTCCTCTACAAAGCTCTATGCCAAACCAGATCATGTTTCCAGAAGGTAAATCTGTCACCCTTAAACCATATGTAATGTTACCTAGGGACTTGGAAGGTTTAGTTGGTTGCGATGTTATTTCTCAACTGGGTGTTGCATTACATGTACCACCAACTAATAAGATTTTTTAGTATAAATCACTGCAATGCAGTTGTCAACTCTGAAAATTCAATGGAAAACGGACGAACCTATATGGGTCAAGCAGTGGCCATTGTCTGCAGAGTGACTGCAAATTGCACATCAACTAGTTCAAGAACAACTACAAGCACGACACATTAAACCTTCCATAAGCCCCTGGAACACGCCTATTTTTGTAATTCCAAAGAAATCAGGAAAATGGGGATTATTGCATGATTTACGTAGCGCGGGGGACAGGCTTGTAGAAAGCATCAGACGACTCAATATGAGCTAGCTGAAGCAGACGTTTATTGCTTTCTTTACAACAAATATATATGCTTTTCGATGCGCTTAAACAGTACCATTTGTCACATCATCATTGGTCAATGAAAGCTGTTAATGCGCTGTTACCTGATACCCTGCAGCCCTCCTTCTCCTGCAGCTAAAACCTCCTGTTCCACATTCTCTTTCTTATCTATCAGCTAACATTCCATTTTCTCGTAACATGTCAAGGTCACTGTATGTAGGCAGGGTTGTGCATACAGGTTTCAAGGATCACAAAATGCCCTGATTCTTCTAAAATATTTCCTACAATTCCCCCTTTTTCTTTTTGCACAACCTGAGCTGCATGAACAATTCTTTCTAAACCTTTCTTCACACAAGACAGCATACAACTTATTAAAATCACGAGTACCAAAACAACAAAATACCTATTCCATTGATCAGGAGTGTTCTTAGCCGGCCTGTAATGCTTGTAATCCAAGAACATCATCCGATTCCTTTAATTTGTGTCAATTGGGTCCACATTGTAAAGCAATCAATCTTGATTTCTTGGGTTGTTTAACTTGCTGGATGGCAAGTTTTAAGGACCAAATTGCTTGAGCTTGGTGAAAAGCACTTCCTGATCCACAATGATAAAAATGTGGCTGACTATATATGATACCTGCTGCTATATAAAAATCCTCAAAATTCTGGTCATAACGTGCAGCACAAAGACTACCTTCAATTGCTGCTATGTGACTATTTCTTACGAACCTATTGCCACAAGCTCCACACTCTAATAAAAGATACAAAGCATAATTACAATGTACACAATTGCGATCATGATTAATGGCTATAACAGAATTCAATTTTCAAGCCCCCCCCCCAGTCCTTGTCGGTCAAGTATGTTCGCAACTATATATCATGGGCAAAGCCTCTTGCTTGGTTTGTTAATTTCTGTTCCAAGTTGTTGAAGTAGAATGCTTATTACTCTTTGCTGTCGCTCTTGTGTGTTCGGTTGACCGACTTGACCACTGGCCATATCCATTTACTGGGAATCCATAAGGGACCTTGATCTATGGAAACACAACTATAACCACGACCAGTAAATAGCAATGGGCTCGGCCTTTCCCATAATCCTGCCTTAGGGTTCTTATAATGCAATTGTATTTCAGGTGTAGCTTGCATTTTTACACCACTATTATGTATTACTACAGGTGCTTGCTCTAAGCCTGCTACCAAGCTAAGATAATTAAGCGTAAAAAGCACTTCACCTAACCTTAGCTGTGAATCTAATTCTGTTACATCTTTCTGCTTTGCAAGGTATTCTTTAATAGTTCTATGTGCTCGTTCCACTGTCGCTTGCCCTGTGGACAAATGCGGAATACCTGTTACATGCTTAATTCCCCACGTTTGCAAAAATTTCTATACTCTCCCTCCATATAACATGATGCTGCCACTCTGTTCACGCGGCTCTCATCGATTGGTTGTCTTAATGTTAGTTCCTCATAGGTATATAAGTCGACTACTATACTTTCTTCTCTTATACCCTAGAGGTGAGTTCAAGGTTATTCTGAAACACAGCATGTCCCTTGACCTTAAACCCCTTATATCTCCTATTCTTAAAGCCCTTAGCCCTAAAGCCATACGTATTTCCCAGATCTTCCCCATTTTTCTTTTGTACAACAAAGCCAAAACACAACATCACATGGGATCCTATTCTACAAAAACAACTAGAAATAATTAAACATACTAACAACACAATTAATATGTTTGCTAATTAACACAATCTTTTAACCATCCATTGAGGTCTAAACTGCCAAGCCAGCTATCTAGACCACCTTCATCAATTTTTAAGTCGTGAAATGCATTTTGCAATTGCTTCAGTTGTTTGTGTACAGATGAGCTATGGTCACTAAGATTCATACAACACATCCTTCAAAATCTTCACAGCCAAGACCATGTGCCAAAAGCAAAAAATAGATTGCTGCCCGATTTTGCAACACAGTACTTCTTAAATTTTGCTGATCGGTTACTAGGTCAGAAATCATGCTAGATGTTAAATTCAATTCCTTTTGTGCCCAACAAGCTAGTGCCCTCAAATTTGCATGAGCTCCTGCTATAGACACCCATGGAAGCAAAAAACTCATAAAGGCATTTTTTGTTTTGCTATACAAATTTACCTTTGAAACACATTGTGGTCCTAAATCTTTTAATGATCTCTTTGTTCTACCACTTAAACTTGTCCAATTTTTAACATGTGTCATTGAAGGTGAAAACAGCACTAACTTTCCAAAATAACATGGACCACCTATTACTTTAGGTGGTACACCTTGCCAGGCATGCCTGCCACAAATTAAAAAATATCCTGGTGGTAGTGCTTTTGCAGAAGCATTGTTCCATACACTGAGATTTTTCCAACGTGATCCTGATCCTACTGCCCCTACACAATAGTTTCCTGTTAACATAGAACATAACCCACATCCTGTATCTTGAGTCGTTACTGGAAACATCCTTCCAATCCTTTTTGGAAAAGGATTGTTGATTTAACGAGGGACCTGCAAAGTAAATGCAACTTTCGTTTCCTAGCAAAGAGTCCCTTAAGTCTAATTGCTGTGGCTCAAAAGGCAGTGTAACATTTAATGCTTGAATAGCCATTGCTGCAGCTACTCTGATAAGTCCAAAGCCATTACAATTCACAGGTTGGAGATGAAAGGTTTGATCTGGCTGATTGGCTTTACAACGGTGTTTAACTTTGGTTTCATTTGTAAGTGCTGTGTCATTTACCCACTGTGTCCAGTCCTTACTATTCCGATATGGCACCCCAATAAAACATGTTCGGAACGGATCGGAGGTGCTTTGCATTCCCAAACAAAACGTGCTTTGGTTTACTATCATTTCCCATCTTACCCACATATTATCTCTGTCTTGAATTTCATGTATGTTAGCAACACACAAACCAGAACTCAACCAGAGGCAAACAACTGACAAAGTCCAACAGGCTCGTCCTGGAAGGTGATGTTGTCACAACTCTGACCAGAATCTTGGAGCTGTTCTTTGTCGAGGCTCCTGGCTACTACTTTTGTCCACTTCGCCGGAATCCATTGAGGCCCTGTTGGTGTTAAAACACAAATATATCCACGACCAAAAACCAACACTTCTGCGGGACCCTTCCATTCGCCTGTCTGCGGGTCTCTGTACCTTACTTTTGCTGAACAATTGGCTTGCACTTTTGGTAAAGTTCTACCATGCAATAAAGCTGCTGGCTCATTGCTATTACCATAAATACAAAGATGATTCATTACAAACAGTACTTTACTTAGTTTTTCTTGAATGGCTAACTCATCTGCAAACTTAGCTGAATATTCTTTCAAAGTTTTGTTAGTTCATTCTATGATAGCCTGACCTGTTGGGGAATGTGGGATTCCATTACTGTTTTACTCCCCACTGCATGAACCATTTTTGAACACTCTGGCTGGTGTATGCCGGTCTGTTATCGGTCTTGATAGTCTCTGGTACTCCCATTACAGCAACACACTATGTAAGGTGTCTTTTCACATGTAATGCTTTTTCCCCTGCTTGTGCAGTTGCCCACACAAATCGTGAATATGTATCAACAGTAGCATGAACATATTTCAATCTGCCAAAACTGCTTACATGAGTTACATCCATCTGCCACAATTGTAATGCTTTCATTCCCCTTGGATTTACGCCAATTTCTATGCCAGGCCTATTTTGGCTACATTGAGGACACGTTCTCACTATGCCAGATGCTTTTGAGTGAGTAAGGCCGAATTGTTTCATTAGCCCTTTGGCATTCTGATGAAATTGACTATGAGATGTCCTGGCCAAATTAAATCTACTCGCAGGACATTGGGCAGTCAGTCCCACGGAGACTAAGGCGTCTGCCTTTGCATTGCCTTGTCCAAGGCCCAGACTCCATTGATGACTACGACTGTGGATAACGCAATATGGTTGTGTGCGCTGTCGCAGCGATTGCTGCAGCTGCTGAAATAGCTGTACCAATCTTGGCCTACCAGTATTTTTTAACATGGCGGCCTCAATGCGTTGGGCCACACCTGCAACATACAAAGAGTCTGTTACAACATTAAGCCGGCAAAACATCCAGTTACAAAATGCCCAACACACAGCTGTTAATTCCAGTGTTTGCAATGTATCTGTTTCAATTCCTTTGATAATTTTCTTTTGCCACTGACCATTTTCTTCCCATACAATTGCTGCTGTCTTTGACAACTTTCCTGCATCGGTAAATACTGTAACTGCATTATTAAGTGGTAAAACTGATTACAGCGGAATGCCAGTCCACTTTTGTATCTTTAATAGCATACCTATTTTGCCTGCTGGAAAATCAGTTGAGACTCCTGACCAGTTTAAAAAACAGTTCTGTAAGGGTAGTGAGTTTGTTAATGCCCATTCTAGTTCTGAGGGTGTCATTGGTAAGTGAATAAAATCTGGTTCCTGGCCTGTAATGGCTGCCAGCCACATCCTGGCCTTCATTACCAAATTTGCCATAGTTTCTAGCATAGGTACAATACTCTTTTTAGGTGTGATGTTACTAAAAACCCATTCCAATAACTGAACTCTTTCTCCCTTGTCTCCCCTGTTTTTCTTTTTTCCATTGAGCAATAAAGGCATTAGCATAGGGAGCATGTATAAGGACAAAAACGGAAAAAGGCACGTTCAATAATAAACACCGAGTCCATGAATTGTTTATCTTTTCTACTATGTCTTGTAACACTTGTCGTTGTTTTTCAGTTACACAAATAGGTTGGATAGGATCAGTACCTTTTAAAAGTGGCAACAGCAAAGCCAAGTCCTCATTTTTAAGCCCTACAACTGGTCGAACCCATTGTAAATCCCCTAATAGCTTTTGTGCAACATGTAAAGTTTTTAGCTCAGGGGACAGAATTAATTTCTGTGGTCGTATTACTGAATCTGAAATGATCCACCCCAAATACTTCCATGGCTTCTCTTTTTGTATTTTTTCTTTGGCAATTTGTAGGCCGAACATATGCAGGATTTGAATGATCAATTGAATTTGATCCTCTTTAAATTCATCTTGTTGACAAAACAATACATCATCCATGTAATGATACATCACAGTTTTAGGCCAAACTAATCGCAGGGGAGCAAGTGCAGCTGCTACCTATAGTTGACACAAGATGGGGCTATTCTTCATCCCTTGTGGTAAAAGAGTCCACTCAAATCTTTGAGCTGGCACTGCCCTGTTCAAGGACGGCAAGGTAAATGCAAACCTTTGAGTATCCTGAGGATATTTGATAGTGAAAAAGCAGTCTTTCAAATCAATAATTAAGTGGCCAATTTTCAGGTAAAAGGGCTGGATTTGGCAATCCTGGCTGTAAAGCTCCCATGGTTTGCATTTGTTCATTTACCTTATGCAAATCATGTAACAGGCGCCACTTCCCTGATTTTTTGGGAATTACAAAGATAGGGGTATTCCAGGGACTGGTGGACTCAAAATTTTAAGTGTCCTTGCTCTACTTATTCCTTTACCAATTGATGAGCTATCGAGAGCCGCTCCTTCGTTAGCGGCCATTGACCAACCCACACTGGAGTATCAGTTACCCATATGAGTGGTCGGGTGGTGGCGGTAGTCCAATGGCCACTGTGAAAAAACTGCACCCACTGCTGACAAGGTTATCCCCATCTGTGCCATTGTGTCTCTCCCCAGCAGATCTGTTAACCCTGGAGGCAAAGGACAAACATAAACATGAACAGTAGCAACTGCTTCTTCCGTAATGATTTGTATCAGATGAACAGAAATTTTAGCTGCAGACATTCCACCTAATCTGGTAATTTCTCCAGCTGCTGGCTTTCGAGGCCACTGCATAGGCTGCTTATCATGACTGATCATAGTGACGTCATCCCCCGTATCCAGCAGCAATTGGACGGAAGTTTGCTCTCCCCCATAACACAGTGTCACCTTTAGGGTGGGACGACTTCTCAACTGCAGTGATAGGCATGTAACTGGTCCAGATGATCCAAAACCTTTGTCTCCTCTTATATTGGTAACAGGTTTGCCTAGAGACATAGACTTCAATAGATTTGTTAAAGGAACAAGTTGTAGCAATTCGACTACCCGCAGGTATTACTTTTTAAGGTTGCAGCTTATACAGCACAACTTTAACTTCTCCTGTAAAGTCAGCATCAATCAATCCAGGTAATACAATTAAACCTTGCAATCCTGCAGAAGATCGTCCTAACAACAAAGCATCTAAATTGTCTCGAGGATTTTTCCACCCAGTGGAGATTGCTTGGGGCTTTATGTCTATTAAGGTTACAGCTACTGTTGTTACCAAGTCGATTCCAAGGCTCCCTGCAGTAGCAGGAGAGCCCCACTCATGGTATAGGGAGCTACTGTTGTCCCCGCGTGACTCCCACTCAAGCTGGCTTTCCCGTTTCCTGACTTCCTGCAAGCTTTACTAGAGTGACTTTTATTTTGACAATTATTACACCAAACTGGTCCTGCTTTACATTGTTGATGTATGTGTCCCTGCTTGCCACAACGGAAGCATTGCAACTTCCTATTGCAGTTTCCACTCCCCTTCCTCCCCTGTGACTGAGCCACAGCAGCAATTAGGGAGGGGAGTTGTCACAGCATTTCCGCTACAGGCTTGTTTTGTTCTTTTACAGCGGCACTCACCACATCTGCTAAAAGGACATTTTGCTGTTGCACTTGATCTCTCACAACTCTTTCAAGCATATCAGTTAATGGTGCTTCTTTTGACAGTGTGCTAAGCAACAGCCGTGTTTTTGCATTAGCATTTTCAAACACCAAGGTCTTGAGTAAATTATCTTTCATGCCACCCTGAAGATCTGCGTCAGCCGCTAGAGCTTCCACTAAGGGATTAGCAAAATTTTCATAATTTTCTCTGTCATTCTGTTTGATGCCAGCCCAATTTGGTCCCCTCTTTTCTATCGGTGTACATAGAAGCGCTTTGTGTGCCGCTTCTGCGGAGGCTCTATGAAAGTCTGCCGGAAACAGCAGCTGTTGGGGAGTAGCTGCATATGGCCCTTGCCCCATTAACATATCAAGTTGTATACTGTGCAACACGTCTGTTTGCGCTCTTGGAGTATTAACAATCTTTCTACATTCTGCTTCCCAATTTCTTTCTCAATGTAAATATTGCGCTGGAGTACACAACAACTTTGCTAGCACCATGCAGTCGTTAGGGCTTAAAAGCTCTGAACAAAACACATACCCTAACATTTGCCGAGCAGGCTCACTGTGTAACCCATATTGCGTTACTGTAGCTCTCAAATGTTGAAATAATTTCCAATCAAAAGGCTTATGGGATGCTACTTCTTGACCTTGTGCATTAGTAGATTGCAATACCGGGAAACTACAGTGTGATTCCAATGCCCCTACAGCAGACCAGTCCCCTTCAAGCAATGCATCATGAATGATCCCGGACCAATTTCCCCCGTTCTTAGGTCGTAATACCAGTCCCCCGTCCGATTCAATTATTACATCCCTCCCTAAACCAAGACCCCTCATTTTGTCCAACAGTTCTCCCTCCGCTGGCGGCAGAGGTGAAAATGGTGGTGGATTAAGTTCTGTGGGCAGAGGTGGCAAAGAGACCCAGTCTTTTTTTCCACAATGGTCAGATCTTCCATGCGGACAGCCAGTATCCTGATCGGAATCAGAGTCACTCTCTGGTAATGTCACAGAACTTGCTATCTTAGGGCGACAAGACGATCCTCCAATCTGAGGAGGTGCTGATGGCATTGGGGGTGCTGAGGGACAAGTTGCTCCTGCTGCTTCTTCCACTGTTTTAGCATTTCCTAGCACAGGCACTTGTACCCCCGCAGCAGTAGAAATGGACCCAAGCAGTCTCGTCTGACTCCCTTTTTCTTCCTCCTCATCAATAAGTTGCTGCGCTGCCATTGCAACCTTTTTCTCTGTTTTATACTGCTTGATATTGTTTATCACCTCCCGCCACGTGGGTCCTAAATCTCTTGCTTCCTTACTTCCCTCAATTGTTTTGTCCCACAAGGCATCCCCAACTTCAAGTCACTCTTGTAAACTAAATATGAGAGACGCCTGCTTAAAATATCCTGCTTTACAAGCCCACTCAAGCAATTGTAATAACTTTTTTGTGGGCACGGCAACTTCTCGCACAGTGAGGAATTCCAGTAATTACTGCTGAGCTACTTCCTTCTCCATTCCGAGTTACGCAGCTTACCGGCACCTGGAGCGTCGACTTTTCTCTTCAGTGCCTCACAACGGCCTTTTCTCTCAGTCCTGTCCTACTTCAAGGGCTCTCGCTCATCCAGATAATCCGGATTCAGCGGGTTGGGGTCCCTGTTCGGGTGACAAATGCGGGAGATGGGCTTGTGGAAAGCATCAGATGACTCAATATGAGCTAGCTTTAGCAGATGTTTATTGCTTTCTTTACAACGAATATATATGCTTTTCCATGCGCTTAAACGGTACCATTTGTCACATCATCATTGGTCAATGAGAGCTGTTAATGCGCTGTTACCTGATACCCTGCAGCCCCCCTTCTCCTGCAGCTAAAACTGCCTGTTCCACATTCTCTTTCTTATCTATCAGCTAACATTCCATTTTCTCGTAACATGTCAAGGTCACTGTATGTAGGCAGGGTTGTGCATACAGGCTTCAAGGATCACAAAATGCCCTGATTCTTCTAAAATATTTCCTACGGTGTAGAGTTAATGAGTAGATGATCTGCAATTTGGTCCTTAAAACGTGCCATCCAGCAAGTTAAACAAGCCAAGAAGTCAAGCTTGTTTGGTTTACAATGTGGATGGTGCAGATCCTTTGCATCACCGCACTAATCAGCGCGGTACACAGCAGTCTATTAGAGAGAATTAACCCTCATAGCAATGTATGGGTTACCTTGGCAAATTTGACTGATCAAGCCATGTTTACCCTTAAAGAACTTGCATGCTGGACGAAAAACGAGGTTAATATCACTAGTCAACTAATTGATGAATTATCACAGGATGTTGCCAGTGTGAGGCATGCAGTCTTGCAGAATCATGCAGCAATTGACTTCTTATTACTGGCACAGGGTAATGGCTGTGAAGATTTTGATGGAATGTGCTGTGTGAATTTGTCAGATCACTCAGAATCAATTCACAAAAAATTGACTCAGTTGAAAGATAATTTAAACAAATTAAAGGAAACAGGCGATGTTCTTGGAAATTGGTTTTCTCAACTTGGCATTACAGACTGGCTAAAAACACTCCTGATCGAAGGAATATATATTTTAATAGTTCTTTTAGTAGTCGTGATTTTAATAAGTTGTATGCTGTCTTGTGTAAAGAGAGGTTTAGAAAGAATTGTTCATACAGCTTGGGTTGTGCAAAAAGAAAAAGGGTGAATTGTAGAGAATATTTTAGAAGAATCAGGGCATTCTGTAATCCTTGAGGTCTGTACGTACAACCCTGCCTATGTGTTAAATTGCAAGGACACAGTGACCTTGATGAACAATGAAGAGGAAGCAGGCTAAGAAGTAAACAAGATAAGAGGAACAAGAATGCAAAGTGCTAACTGCAAAAGGGAGGCGTGTGTGCAGGGTATCAGGTAACAGTGCATGGACAGAAACTTTTAACCAATTAAGATAGAGAATATACTGAGTGGACAACATGTAGCAGCCAATTATATGTACACTTGTAGCGTATGAACACAGATTGTGAGTATAAAGTAAGGTGTGGAAGTACAATAATGTGAGCACTGTCTCTACCTCCATAAGGATACGTCTTTGACTCTGGGGCTCTCCGCTACAGACTCATTCA
Source organism: Dromococcyx pavoninus (assembly GCA_033558185.1). Classification (NCBI taxonomy): domain Eukaryota; kingdom Metazoa; phylum Chordata; class Aves; order Cuculiformes; family Neomorphidae; genus Dromococcyx; species Dromococcyx pavoninus. The sequence continues at coordinate 2,300,470 of JAUMJL010000139.1, read as the reverse complement.
GAAACCAAGCCTACATACAACTGAAAAGTCACAACTTGGATCATGGAACCATAGAATCATAGAATGGTTTAGGTTGAAAGTGACCTTAAGGATCATATTGTTCCAACGCCCCTGCCACAGGCTGGGACACCTCCCACCAGACCAGGCTGCTCAAGGCCCCGTCCAGCCTGGCCTTGAACACTTTCAGGGAGGGGGCATCCACAACTTCCCTGGGTAACCTGTGCAAGTTCCTCACTATCCTCATTGTGAAAAATTTCTTCCTAATGTCTAATCTAAATCTCTTTCAATTTAAGGCTATTCCTCTTCACCCTGTCACTACATGTCCTTGTAAAAAATTCCTCCCCATCTTTCTTGTAGGCCCCTTTTGGGTACTGGAAGGCCGCTATAAGTTTTCTCCAGAGCCTTCTATTCTGCAGGTCGAACAACCCTTACTCTCTTAGCCTGTCCTCAATAGCAGAGGTGCTCCAGCCATCTGATCATCTTCGTGGTCCTCCTCTGGACCCATTCCAAGAGTTCCATACCTTCTTATGTTGGGGATTCCATAACTGGACACAATACTCCAGTTGGGGTCTCAGGAGAGCAGAGTAGAGGGGCAGAATCACCTCCCTTGTCCTGCTGGCCAAGCTTCTTTTGATGCAGCCCCGGACACGGTTGGCCTTCTGGGCTGTGAGTGCACATTGCCAGCCCATGTTGAGCTTCTCATCTCACCACAAGTCCTTCTCTGCAGAGCTGTTCTCAATCATGTTGTCCCCCATCCTGTAATGAACCACTTGCATTATTCTTTGTCAAACTGGTATACAGGATTTGAAGTGTGCATCCTGAGTTCTGCAATTTAACAACTGCACAAACAAGTATCTCCCTCTGTGTTTTGGACCTGCTAGTTCCTCTCATGATAGCTCATTCTTGTAATCCGGAACATTAGTGACAGAGGTGCTCAGGACAACGGTGCAAATCAATATCAGTGTGGACTGGGATCTGTACTGCTGCAATCACTGTGGAGAACTTGCACTGGGGTGAAAAGGGTAGCAAGTATGGGTAATACTGTGCTTCTGCTGGATAAGAACAGCTTTTGCTTCAGTAGTCAAAGCCATCTGACAAATGGCCAGAACACAATTTCCTGACCATAATGCTTTCTGAAAACCAACTTTATCTTTTGGAACTCGAAAAGTTTATGCATGCTTATGGTAGAGTTATCACAGTGCATGTAGATAATGAGTCTCAATCTTTGTTCTTGTGTCAGCCCATGGTCCCAGAGAATCGCTACACACCAAATCAACACTGACTCTCTCAGTCCCTGCAGAAGATCATTCCCTGGGAGTATAAGAAATATCTCCTTATACTTAAGGAGATATAAGGAATATCTCCTTATACTTATACTCCGTTGGGGGTATAAGTCTATAGGTAGAGAAGCCAGAGGATTGTGGACATAACTTTGGCTAGACACAACCTCAAGATCTGGAGAATTTCTACTATGTACAGTCCTATCACAGGAGCAGATGTTCGCTCTAGCCTATGACCAAGATGGGGAAATCTGAGGACTACTGTAACCTCCATGATTTAAATCACTATGGAAGCTTATACTGCTGAAAGGTTTACCGTCCTGGAATTTTACAACTCCTTGGTTCTATGATTTCTTTGCAATGTGTGAGTGAGAAAGGCTGCCTTTTTAGCAGCCGGTTTCTTCAGTGCGCTTCTGAGAAGAACTGTCGATCACTAAGAAAATTTTCCATTGCTTTTCAAATCCACACATATAGGAATGAAAGACCTCTTCAAGATGTTTATTTTAAGATCTATAAATAAATTCCTTTTCTGCATTGGAACAACCACAAAATAATATTCATTAACAAATGGCAATGGTAAAGATTGCAATCATGATCACTCTATATTGAGTTGCATTACTTGTGCACTTAGTATCAGTGATGACCATATATAAAAATAATGTATCCATTTTAATGGTTTTTCAAGAAAATAATTTTTAAATAGAACAAGACCAAAATACGTCCAGGAGAGGTTTTTAATTTATTTTGAATATTTACAAAAATAACTCTTAACTTGAGGAAAATTCATAAATATCTGCTGAACACAATGTGAAATGAAAAATTGTGAATGCTATAAATTGGACATTCTGAATGTAACTAATTTAATGAGACCATTAGTGGGACACTAATTGGATACAATGTTATTACACTGCTCTATCATAAATATGATTGCGATAAAAATTATTTTTTATCAAAGACTGGATCTAAATGTAAATTAGACCACTTATCCTCTGTCTTTTTTTAATGATAGCAAATAGAATTGAAAATGTAACATGTAGACTGTGACATACTTTTTAGTAATTTCAAATCGGTACATGAATTCAAAAGCCAATTAATGTAACATCTAATAATGTAATAGCTAATGCAATATCTGTACATATATATGAAGGCAAATATTATGTTCTTATTTACTTCACAAGAAGTGTTGTCTTTACACGTGAGCAACCTGATCTAGTGGAAGGCTTCCCTGCCCATGGCAGAGTGGCTAGAACTAGATGATCTTTAAGGTCCCTTCCAACCCAAACCATTCTATGATTCTATGCATTTTTGAAGCTAGTCTTTACCTGTTTTTTGATTGAGCTCTTACTAATTGGGGAAAAAAATGTATCATTGGATGTCTCACTTTGATTGCTGTATTAAATCAAACCACTACTGTCTCTACACTTCTAACACTTGCTCTATCACATCACAGACTAGAATATCAACTTTGGAGTTGAGAGTGAGTTGTTAAGCAGCAGCAAAGCAAGAAGGGTTAGAAAGTCATGGACATATTTCTATACACACTTAATGAAGCATTTCCTCTTAAATCTGTCACTTTTGAAAGTTCTTTTCTTTAGATTTTAAGTGGTAAAAGGAATAATGAATTATTTCTCTCTAGCTAACATACATTTTCACTTCTCTGACTGATGTGATTTCAGGTTTTCCTGTTCTGTTGCTGATAGAAATTACTAGGCAGTTCTTCACTCTTTTAATAATTCTCTGAAATTCAGTCTTAACAGCCTAAATAGACTATGAAATTTACAGGAAAAAATACTGTTAAATTTTAAAATCTTAATGTGCTGGCGTAAATATCTGCCCAAACACAAATCAAAGTTTTTTTTCTCTTCCAGACATTCTTTTGTCAAAACAGATTAAGAAAATATCTTTTTTTTCCCCAGTAATATTTGTTAATCCTTACCTCAGACACACCATTTTCTCTAATCAGTCATGTCCCTATTATCCTAATCAGGCAATACAATAGCATTCCTTTATGCCCAAGACAGATCCTTGCTTCCTCAAATTAAAAGTGTTCATATTATGAACTTTTTAGTAGATGATACAATTTTATTTTTTGCAATCAATTTCTCTTTTAATTTTTCAATTTTTTTCTGAAGGATTTTTAATTTTGGAGAGGAGCGATGAATTCTCATTAGTTTTGCTGTGTGGGTATTATCATTTGAGGATTTATAACCATATGGGAAACTATGTGCAGGATTGAAAGCTTCAGCTTTTTCACTGTGACTAGTCTTTTTGAGTCCAGTGAACAAAAAATAATATATAAATTTTAGTGTTTATGTCAATATCGGAGCTAGGTCTATGGCTACATGGACAAGTTACAGAATGGTAAACTAGAATGCAAAATAATAATGCATATTAATTCTCTTAAAACATTCATTCATAGATATAAATGTGCTTGCCACAGCTGCCACTGGGATATAAACTGTCATTTAGCATAGACTAAACCATGAAATGGTTAATGTTGATCTAACAATAGATACTGAAGAACCAGCCTTAGAATTTGCTATTGAAAATGCATGACATTGAATAACACTCATGTCAGTAGCACTTTAAAGTATTAAGAAAGAATTTAAAGAGTTTTTGATAAAAAATGCAAAATTGTGAGTAAAATATATATGTATATTTAAGAGTTTTGCACAGAAAAGTTTCTGAAATGAAAAGATCATTTTTTCATCTCTTTTTAAGAGCTAAAGAAAAGAATTCTACACTTCCAGAAATGTTCTTTCAAACTAAAAAACTGGCCAAAACCTACATGTTCAACAAAGTTTCCTGTTACAGTAAAACAAAATTTTCTGACACAGACTCTACTCGAACAGAAGATCGTTTAATCTCTGCCAGTTTCTTAAGGGAAAAGATGGTTTTGGCAGTGATTGTGCTCAAGTCAGTTTTTGAAGAAACTTTAGCTTTACTGGGGATGGGAAGAGGGGTGGTGGTGGCGTGACACACCAAAATACCCTACAGAATTAAAATGTCGCTGATTATTCAGCTGGAATATTGATGACATAAAGAAGATGACAGGTAGGCTAACAAATATTTGTCTTCTTGATAAAACTGGCAACACAAATCAACACAAATGTGGCCCTCTTGAAAAGTCATTACTGTACATATGACACATATAAGAGCACCAGAAGTGAATGCTGTGTTACATCTCAGGTCCAGATAGTCCAGTATCCTGTCTCTGATATGAACAAAGGTAGATGTTCAGAGAGGGGTATACACAAAGAAGAAGGATGTATAAAGCATCTCCAGTGGGCTCCTATCTGCCAGTGGTTTGAGGCTCAGGAAACATCTGAGTCTCAGTTGTACTTTGAGTTCAGAAAACCTCAGTTGCTCCCTCCTCTGTGGACATCTATTCTGTATGAAATTTTAGAATCCACAGCTGTTCCTCTTTGAGGAACCATGCTATAATATAGAAAAAACAGATATGAATCCTTCCAGCACTTAACTTGACATCATAATCACCTTATGAAGAAGTCAGAGCAGATTCTGCATGTTACTTTACTTATAACATCAGATCTCAATTATTTTTATGTTCCCAAAATGCTAAGTAATAAGTCATTCCCAATTACGTTGCTCTGTCAGTAAGAAAAATCTACAACATGTATGTAAATGTCTTGTTAACTGCAATTTCTCTCTTTGAATTTTTAAAGAAAGACTGCAGGCATCTATCATCAAACAAAGATTTTAAGCTCTCAGTAAGACACACAAATGTGAGAAATCAGAGTATGTGGTAAGCCTAAGCAAGACACAGACACAATAATTCTGAATAATGCATCTAAATGCTACAGAGGGGCAGAATTTAAGACATATCACTGTTGACTAGCATTGAAAACTCCCCACTATAGTATACTGGCCTGAATCCCCAGGAATAATAAATGCCTTATTGAAAGATCACACACATTCCTGAAAACCTGAACCACTGGGGAGAGTTAAGGAGTCATAAGGCAAAGAAACTAACTCAGTTTTAGTGCCATGTTGTAACCTAAAGGAGCTGATGAGACTTACAAATACACAAAAGGCAGCAGTGAATATGAATGAAGTAATTTTACTTCTTTATACAAAGCTGGAGAGCACAATATTAAGATAGCCATCTGAACAAATAAAAGGGGGGAAACTACTGGCTGATTATTAATTTTACAGAAAAGAGCTGCAGAACCTACTGCGAGTTTTAAGATGAAAATGAGTAAAGGGCTGTACTATTGTAAAAATCAAATATGTTATATAAGGGATAACAAGACTGTGAAGTAATCCTTATGCTCTGTTCAGCATTAGGAAGATCTTATCTGGAGTGTTGTGTCCCATTTTAGTTAGAAGATTTACTTTCTAGTGGCAAAGATAGTCAAGTGTTGAAATAGATTTCCTAGAGAGTTTATGAACTCTTGGGGGTGGAAGTTTTTAAGACCAAGTTAGATAAACCTGGATCAAGAATTATACAGCTTATCCTGCCCTGGAGTAGTGGATGAACTGGACAACTTTGCCCAGCATTTTCCCAGCCCTATTTTGTATGAATACCATGAATTTTACAAGTAAGTGAATAAAACATATAGATCTGGTAGGATGTTGAAGTATAGGATGAAGTACAGAAAAGCTGAAATATCTATGTTGAAAAAGTCATGCGTTAGACATTTAAAAGAGATAAAGCTACTTTACCAAAGAGAGGTTGAAGAATATCTTGATAATTTTGTTGAAGATGAAAAATATTTGTAGGGAAAATATAAATTCTGAAACCATCCTTAGGCAGATAGGGAAACATAGAAAAAAATCACTGGTTAGAAGCTAGACAAGGCTGGAAATAATGCCAAGGTGTTAACAAGATATTAACCACTGAGGCAATCACCAAAATCCCACAGCAGCATAGGAGGCAGAGACAGAAATCTTTTTGAGAAGATGTTTTTTGGGAAGATTCGCTTCAGTAAAAACACAATATCTACATACAGGAAATACCTACATTTTGGTATGCTGGAGGTCAGATTATCTAGGTTAGATTAGATTATCTAATGGTCCCTTCCAACTTTTTATGATAATTAACCTATGCAATAGTTCTTTAAAATGCCTTGCTTTCTTCAAAGTTTGCTTTTTAATTTTCTGAAGTCTTTTAAAACTATAGCAATATTAACACCACCTCAAACATTAGCTTTCTACTAATAAGAAAAGAGAAATAAACAGATTTGGAAATGCTTTCTGCCAGAAATATAATGCAGTTTCATAGTTTCTACTTTGTAATGATGTAATATCTCAAATCTAATTCATGAAGCATAAAAGAATTTTTTGCAGCGTATGGAACAATTCTTCCTGTTTTGAGAAGGACAAACATAGTCCTTGTGCTTGCAAGGCAACGTATGTAACCTGCTTTGAAATTGGCAATATTTAATAGATTATATTTGAACTTTTATTTTTTTGTCTCAGCATGGGCCCCATTACAGGGAAGATGAAATCGGGCCCAAAGGGGAAAAAATAAACACACAATCCCCTATTATTTGCATTGGTTTCACTGACATTACAAGTCTTCAGTGTTTCTCAGGATCAGATCCCTACATTTTATGTTCATCTTTCTGGAAACATCTCTGTAAATCTAATTAGTCTTTAACTTGGAAATGACAGCAGGGGAGTTATTCTGAAAAACAGAAAACAAGCTTGCATTTGTTTTGCTCTTCAAACTAGCAGAGCTCTGTGCTTAACAAGAATAAATATAACAGATGAATTTCATGCCCTGAAAAAAAAAAAAACAAAACAATGACAAAAACCTTGCTGTTTCAGTGCATCACAAATGAGATATTTTTACTTGCCTAGAAGATAAAAGAATTTTTTAGCGACATAAATTCTAGTGGGATGGGGTGGTCAAACCCCATGCTACATTTTCAGTCCTATTGTCATCAGTGATATCCATACGCAATTTTCTTATCTTTCACAGTTTAGGCATAGTCCATATTTTTCTTTGCCATTTGTCCGCGTGGGCACAATTGGAGACACACTCTTTCAAACCAGATATTCTACTGTAATAGAATGTAAGGAAATATAAGGATAGAGATTATTTTTAAATGAAAGTTTGTCACAAAAGCCTCATGAATATATTCATAAAGTCAATATTCCTGTAGACTCTCTAACCTTCAAAAACATTCTGAATACCATGTATTAAGAATTCTATGGACACCTATGGAAAGAACACGATTGCGATTCCAACCTTGTTAGGTAATACAAGAGAAAAAGATACACTGGGCAAATAAGTTATCGTCCTTATGAACTGAAAGAAAATACATATACAAGCAACATTCAATAGAGGAGAGATGGTATGAATATTTGTGGAAGATAATGAATGACATCTGCTGCCATTCCATACAGAAAACAGACATCTAAAAAAAAAAGACAGGATGTCTAGGCAATAATAATTAGATAACTTCTGCAGTTTTTGACAAATAAAGGCCAGTATTTGCCCATTCAGAGAAATCCACCACTACCTTCACAGGTTAACAAATTTAGGTCTCAGCTATAATTAATCTGCACAGAGTATATTTTTATTTACTGTATATTATTTTTGGTTCCAATGGTAATTTCACTGTTTCTATAGCTCTGTAGAAAACATTATTCCATAAATCTGCCATGGTAAGATTATTCATGCTGGTATTCCTTAAAAAGCATGTGAAACTGAAGTCTGATAGAATTTGGCATGCATATTTGACTCAGAATCATCTCTCCATTAACAGGAAGAAATTGTTTCTGTTAATGTAAAAGCAATATAACCACTGTAAACCCAGAATAACTATTTTAATTTCGCTGTAGGGCCTGCTATACTTTCTTCATTCAAGAAAAGGATCCAGGACAGTGACTGTATAATAAACACTTACAAGGGAAGAATGCTGAGAGGAGACAGGCAAGGGGGAGATGAGCCCATGACCACAGATGTTGCCAAGAAACTGATTGTATCTTAACACAAAGAAGACCAGACGGCAGCCTCTGTTTTTGCTAAACAGCTGTCAGCAGTTGAGTGGATTAACAAGTGGTGTCAGTGTTTGTCCTTGAGTTGTATCCCGACCTAACATTATTGCAATTGCCATACGCTTTGCGAAGTGTAATTTAACATTCGTAATTATGATTTTTGCATATTACTCAGCTAAATCAGTCATCCCGTCTACACATCAGTTGTCTTGAAATAACTAAATTTGGTACTATGATGTCCTTCATGTACACAACAACTAAATGAACCACATCAGAGAGTACTGGACTCTTGACAAAGACTGGTCTTAGTGTTTCCATAGTATGATGAAACAAAGAAAATAGCCCAATAGCCTGAGATACTGTTAAGCAGATATTCTTTTAATTACGGCCAGGGAAGCACTGAGGATATTCCTCCATAAATGCTCCCAAAGACTACATGGTAGTGTAAGAAATAAACTTCCAATTAAACTTCATTTGAGACTAAAGTCGGTGGAGCAAAGTTTATTAACAGCACTGGGTGCATACCTTGCTGTTCTGTATGCACACCTTTACATTTCATTTATACATTTTTATACTATTATCTACTACATATTCATATAGGTTCTGAAAATTAGTTACATATTCATCAAGTTTCTGGGAAACAAAACTCCACCCCGTGTTGGCTGATGCAATCCTAGTTTGCCGATCTGCGTATGTTCCTTTGGGGTCTTCGGTGGTGATCTGATGAAGGCTTGTAGTCTTCCTTGGTCTTGTCCTTCTCAACCCAGGGTTTAACACATGCATGTTAGGGTTATAGTTAAGTAACTTCCTTATCTGTTAGGGCAATAGTTAAGTCATTCCCTTATCATGACCACACACGTCCCTCGTTTCGGGGCCCAGATTGGGGCCCAAGCTTACATGTTTTCCATTGTGTCTTAAACACAATTTACCAACATAGTTATGAACCTGTTAGCAAACCCCACACAATCTTATTAAAGCAAAATCACTATTAATTTTATTCTCCTCACAGAAGTCTTCTTATTATATTTACTAAATACATACATGTTTATTACATTTCCTGCAATCATCTAACAATTCCCCTCCTGTTCCTGGAACTAATTACATATTATCTTGTGCCTGATTCACAATGAAACAGTACCCCTTATTGCCCATTTAAACTAATTTTGGCTACTCCTGGTGATCCTTTTGTCTTTCACAGGTGTCTGATCCGCGACTTCCTTATCTTTAGCAAATAGTAGTGGAGCACGTGATCCTTGATGTTACCGTCAACTGAAATTACCATTTAAAATTGAAGATTACCAGTCCCTTTGTCTCAATGAGATGTTATATAACATATGGGCTCTGGGACTTTTTATTTTACTGTTTGTACTAGAATACTAATGTCCCTTTTTCTATGCATAGGGGACAAGAGTTTATATGGATATGAAGTGTTAATGAATACATAAATTCAATCTTTTATATTTATTAACATTAAATATAAAGACACTATTTCAGGGAAGTTAAAAAATAGCAGTCTATGGTCTGCTTCCTTCACTCACTGTAGGCCAAAACAGAGCCTGTGACATCTCTATACTAAAAATATGTTAAAGTGTGTAACATTAGTACTAGTTTGCCTTGCACCGGAATATAACCATGCTAGAAGAGTGTAACCAGCTGGAGTGCGTGACATTCTGGAACAGTGCATTGGCAGAGGCAGGCAGGTTTTGCATAAGGATGTCGGCAATGGGATCACCCAAGTGCAAAGGAGGATGAGGGCTGCTACCCGCGGGAGGTGTCATGGGAGAGATAGGGGCTGCGGGCTAGGCAGGACACCCCAATGCACAGGGAGAGATCCAGGTAAGCGGCAGGGGAGGCTGCAACATCGTAGGAAGAGTGGGCACAAGTGAGGAAAGCCGGAGGGAGATAGCCTCAGCTCCCATGCTGCGGGGTTCCCGCCACAGCCGCTGGGATGGCACTCAGGGAGTAGGTGAGGACAGAAGCTTGCTTTTGTAGTGATGGGACTTAGTGCTGTGTAGGAGCAGGTCACTGGCAGTAAGGAGGAATTTTGTAGGGCTTAACTTTAAAGTTCAAAAGTGGCCTCATTTGTCACTGGTCTCATTTTTTTTAACTGATAGATCAATGTGTATGCCCATATATTCATGTGAAAGAACATTTTCTGTGTTCTAATACAAGTGCTTTGTAGACAGTTGTAGCTGTTTGTCTTGCTCCCTATGTAGACTTCACACTGTCAGCAAGCAATTGCTATGCTTCACCTTTCCACTAATGCAGAATTACGTAGGACTGTGAAGGAACATCCAGTGCTGTGTGTGACTGGTACTTACGGACACGACATAAGAACAGTTGCAGAAAGCTTTGCCAAACGTGCCACAAGATGTCAGAGGATTCATAACATTTTGAATATGTGTGATTAGAGCGCCAAGTGATGGTGCTCACGGATGTTTATGTTCTTCATAAGTGCTCTCTCTATATTTTTGAACTCTTAAAGTGAGAACTTGGTAGTAGTTGGTTCACATTTTTTCTGTTTCTAGTTTTTCTGTCAGATCTCTTTGAAAAGCTCTTGTGAATAGATTGCCATAGTGGACAGCTACAGTTGGACTTGATGATCTCAAAGGTCTTTTCCAGCCAAGAAATTGTATGAGTCTATACTCTGCCATCTTTATTTTGTAGACTAAGCTTTGTCCATCGTAAAGAAAAAACCTGCAGTGGGGTCTCTGGATGTCTGGCTGGACTAATAACCCGTAGGGAAAAAATGTTAAGAGCATGGTGGTTTCTATGTAGCTTTTTATTTCTTTACCTGGATGGAGGACTCAAGGCTTTCCTGTGTTGAAGTTTAATAAGCAATGAGAATGGAAAATTTGTCCAGGAAGCAGCAGGACATGAAGTGGGGACTGAGGAGTTTGTTTTGGCTTAGAAACAGGATTCTATTTTTCAGTCACTTTTAAAAATACTGAGTCTGCCTTCCCAAAGTGCCTGGGGACAGGGTGACTTGGAGATTAGACCAGGAATATGCTGCAAAACTGAGGAAGAAAGGGAGTTTCCGTCATCTGACTCCTTGCAGAGAAGGTAATCATTCCTCCAGAGACCTTGGAAAGTCTGCCATGGCCTCATGCTTTTCCTGTCTGGAGCACAAAGCGGTACCTTTACGGTGAGAATCCCTGGAATATGACTGAAGTGCCTGGGTAAGTAGTTCGCAATACTATTCCTAGGTGCTCATGGACAACAGGAGGGGGGTTTGGCACCCCCTGTTTTCCTATCATAACCACCCCTTGATGCTTTAGCATGTGTGTCTGAGGGACAGCACCCAGGCCTCCAGCCTAAAGAACCCAGATTTGACTGAAAGCTGAGATGGACATGTCGTTTCTCCCAGGGGCACCAGGGATCCTGTAGCGGCGGGAGGGCTGGCAACCCCCATTTCCCAAACTGACCAAAGGAAGTATTCCATTCTTACATAATCACACTCCCTATATAATCATGAAGGTTTCTTGGGACAGTCTTCTTGATGGCTGCTGTCCCTTGAGGGCTCCGCTTGCCATGCTGCTTCAAGTCCAACTGCTGCTCTGAATCCAGTTCTGGTTTTCAGGATCCTTTCACAATGTGACATCTGGAACTGCTGTGCTCACAGTGTGCGCTATCTGGTGACCGTTGTCTGTAGCACATGTTCTGTGAGTAGTCTGAATATTTATTTTGTAATATTAGCATTATTAGTATTAATATTAATTTTATTGTTTTAGTAAAACATTATTTATTCCAACCTTCAGGTCTTTTTTTGCCAATTTCCTTTTCCTGACTTGGGGAAAAGAAGAGGAAAGGATTGCTCCCCATTGTTTAGCTGCTGGCTGAGGGAGACTAGACTGGGATAATGCCTCAGAAAACATCAATGACAATGTATTTCTACCCCTCTTGTTGTACTGAGCAGAATGAAAACCTTTATCTTCATTGTTGTATAACTTGGTTTCAGTTCAGGTTGTGATATATGTGAGCACATTTAAATTGCTACTCCAGGAGGAATAGTTAAACTTAAGTTGAGTTAGTTTTTGTCTTCCCTAAACCTCTTGCTGCCCATGTTCCTCTCTGCCCAGAGTACTTCTGCTTCTCAACATTTTTTTTCACTACAACTGTAAATTATACTCTGAAAGATGAGGATAAAAGATGTACTGTCCTTGAGGTGGTAAAACCTGATATTTGGTTACACTGTTATGTGTCTTGATACTACTCTGCTTATTCTTAGCTCCAAAGTACAGGTACTGAAGTATTAAGTCTGCTCTTTGCAGACAGTAGCAAATGAGGTGGTTTGTTTTGTTTTTTTTTTTTTACTTGTAGTGTTTCATGGACTTGGAACTAAAAAATAGAGACTCGTGACCAGAAGAGACTTGGACATATAGAAGAACACAAATTGTAATCAGGAGATCAAAGGGAAAACATATTCCAAAATGGTGACCTAAGTTGTCAAAAGGGTGAAATGTCTCAAAATACCCATTTGAAAATATGTTTGTAGGGCAAATGGGTAGAGGTGTCTGGGAATAGAAACTTTGACATGAGAGACTTCCAGGACACCGTGGTCTCAGGATGAATTTCACCACAACAGAGTCTGTATCAGAGCACTGTGTACAGTAAATATTTCAGCCACAGCTGAGACCTTCTCCAGCACCAGTATAGCCACAAAACAAAGAAGGCTTACAAGTGCATGCAGTGTGGGAAGAACCTCAGCAGCATCACAGCTCTGACCCAGCACCAGGAAGTATGCCATAGGGAGCATGTATTGGTATGTCTAAATTATGGTGATCATTTCGCACACGGCTCCTACTTTATTCTCCACTGGAAGACTCATGGAAAGGAGAAGCCTTTTGTGTGCACAAAATGTAGATGTCGTTTCAATAGTGCTTCTGAGTTGGAGGTTCACCTGGTTTTAAACACGTGAATTTATTGTGGTCCTCTATTGCAATGGAAATAGAACTTTGTGTTTATTAAAAAGATGGAAAAAGGATAGGTTACTGGCTGAGGTGAGAGCTACGAATGTTAATGATACGGTTTTGGTTCTTAGTTCAGGTACAGGATGACCTTGTGCTAATTAGTTTGTCTCTCTGTCTTTATGATTCAGAGTTTGAAAAAAGAAATGTCTTTTTTAACTTAACTCCCTCAGTGTAGAGTGTGAATTAATGTGTGCTCAGATATTACAGTCATTAGAGACAGATGAGTTCAGAAGCTTAAGGAGCAACTTGTTCCAAAAGCCTAGATGTTTCTGTCCTTTAGTTTTTAAAGGTTTTCTAACAGTCTAGGTTTTAGAGGGTTTTTCATATTTTAATGGAATTTGTGTTCCTGACTTCCAAAATAGCTTCTGAATGTTAGCTTTTTGCAACCATCCAAGGTTTCTGAGGGATCAGTGCTGAAATTATATATCCTGCCCAGTGCTTACAGATCTGCATAACTACTTGGCATCAGCACAAAGATTTGCTTCTCAATTAGGAGTCTTTGTTTGTGAGAAGTTTAGATATCCCAAGTTCCCAGTTGTAGGATGGTAAATTTGACATAGTTCATCACTCCGTTTTTGTTCTTGAAACCGTTATCTTTGATTCCTTATTGTTCAGTTAAGCCTAGGTAGAAACACAGCATTAAAAGGAAATCCTGGTTGGCTTGGACCACCAAGAGTGCATTTTTAAAAGTCTGTCTAAAGTCTGAAGTCCTATATTCAGAATCCAACAGAAGAATGCAGCATGAATATTTGAGCATGATTATACTGGATGTGAACTTGCTGTGTGCTGAACTAGGATTAGTGTTTTCCTAGAACCAGGCACATTCTAGGTCTGGAAGCAGTACTAATATGAAGGCTATTTTTGCCAAATTCTGAGGAATACTAGCTCTTTCTCTTACTTTAAATAATTGACTTGTGCAACAGTTACTTTATTACTAATTTAGTTCTATTAACTCCATTATGGTTGAGAAATTGTCAATTAGCTTAGACTATATAGAGGTCTTGAGGAATGCTCAATATTTCATTATAAAGAGCACTTAGTACAAAAAAAAATCCTACTAAAGGTAGATGCTAAGCCTTAGAAAATAAGAATTTTAAAATAATCCCTCATAAGCCTGTTTATTTGATTTCTCTATACAAACTAATTCAGTTCTCAATAACTAAGTTTATCTCATGTCAGAGTCATATTTTTTCATAAAGAAACACTGAGGGTAGGGAATGAGGGAAATGGGAGACTTTACTCACTGTTCATGAATCCACTCATGCTTCAGATAGAGGTTAGCCATCAACTACTATCTATGCTTGTCTCAGTTACACAACCTGATGTTTGAGGTGATTCAGCAGTTTTTTAAAGGAAGTTAGAGAAGCTTCTGAACTCATCTTCTTAACCACTACGGATGATATTATCCATCTTTGGTCACTCAGCTAATCTCCTCTTCAGAAAGAAAAGGACAAAAGAATTGTCATTTCTACAATCCAGATAAGAAGAGAAATATCCAGAAAAATATAGTGTGCTGTCAGTTGTTGGGATAAGGCCAAAACAGGAGAAGGCTCCTAAAGCTCAAAGGCAATATGTGTACTGACTTAGGTTTAAATTCCTGGTAGACTGCATACATTTGATGTAGACAAATGGAAGCAATGTTTTGTCAGCCTTCTGAAATTAGCTTGTATAAGGATGCGCTTTCACAAACACAAAGGCTTCATTGTGTGAGTTCAGCCTCTAAAATCTAACAGACTTCTAAATCACAGTATTCCCCTCTACCCTCAACCAGTGTGAAAGTCCTTGGAACCATTTTGCTTTCCACTCAGTCTCAGACAAATCCCACTCTTTCCAATGAGCCCAATCTTTGGAAAAACTTTCAGAACCTGAAAAAATATTTTGCGTAAGTTTTGGACAAATACGGAAGAACTACTATCCTACCTTATCCCTGTAAGCAGCAAACAAAGCAAAGGTTTATAATACACTTTGTGAAAGGACTCTGATATTTCTATGCAGATCTTTAATGGTTAAAAATTATTTCCAAGTATATCTTCTGATTATTTAAATATTTTACTAAATTTAATTTACAGCCACAATGTGTACATTTTAATGATTTGCTCTTCCAAATGATACTTACAAAATTAGTTTATTCCAGAAAAAGAATCCATGAAGTAGTTTTGCTCAATCAGCCTTGTTTCTCAAATTATTTCCTTGTCCATGAAAATGCAATTACCACTTTTGTTTACTCATAGATAATTACTTACAAAAATGCTTAATAGATTAAATTAAGTAGCTTTAGCTTATGCTCCCTTTTTATGTGGTCTTAACTCCCAGCTGGGACTGTTCCCTTCATGATCCTGCAAGATGCCTGTCAGATAGGAGTATGTAGTCTGATGTCTAATGCTGAATGGGTGCTCCCTGCTAAGCACCACTTTACTTGGTGGGTCCTTTTCTTTCTCTCTCTGTTCATAGCTTTTTCAACTGAATACAAATTATGAAGTCAGAAGTTCTTTTTTTACAGATAAATTATTGCTGATAAGCTTGTTAATTTTCATATACATACCTAAATTTTTAATATGGTCTTGATTTTAGAAAATAATTTTTTTATTAAAGTTATTAGTCCTGTTGGATTTGAAGTAGTAAACTTAAACAAAACATTGAGTTTCATTCTGATTTAGGTTTTTTAAAAAGAAAAGAAGGCAAAAGGGTTGAAATAACTACGTAGAGAGAAAAAAGAATAAAGTACTGACTCCATTAAGAAGAGAAAAAATAATTTAAAAAAGGATACAAAAGAAAAGATAAAGGAAAGAGAAGTAATTAGATTGAACCCTGCCCAATACAGATTTTCTTCTTATTTACATTAATAGAAATTTACTAGAACTCCAATGGGTGTTCATATTTACAAATGATTTTGAATGGCTGTGAGTAATGCTGTGAGTAATGCGTATTCTGTGCATCAGATTTGAGATGCCCTGGATGAGCAGTGGGAGAGGAGAACCTAAATCCTGAAACCATGTACCTCCTTTCTATGTGAATAAATCAGTTCCTTAAAAGGAGGAATTAACTATTGCTTTTATAAAATAGAAACAAGAAGAGCTGGAGTTTTCTGTCTAATTTGTTTTAAATTACTTCTGCGTAGTCTATTGAGGAATAGAGAACAATGACATTACTGAATGGCTGAATATTTGTTAGTACAGACAGTATATATTTATACTAATTTATTGCTGAAGTTTAGAAGTTACAATTGGAGTCTGTGGAAGTACCATACTATGAAAGTAATATGTTGATAATGAGGCCAAATGATCTCATCTCAGTTTGAATTTTGTTACAGGAAATTTCATCAAACTTGAATTTATTAAAAACAAAACCACATCATCTGTTTGCTCTGTGAGCCCTTAAGGGTGATTGTACTCTTTGCGCTGGAAGTCTTCTCTTTTGCTACTCTTTTGCTACACAGTTGAGAAACTACGTTGTGTAAACACTTTTTAGTATTTACTAGCATGTTTTTGACCTGTCTATAGCATTTATCATGATAGCCTACCTGACTTTTTTCCAAATACAGCAATTACTGCCGTAAGATGGATACGGTGACTTACTATATTCTTGTACTTGCCCTCTTGTACTTACTACATTCTTGTACTTGCACATTACTTCTTTCTTTCCTTGAATAGAAACAGGATTAAAAGTCTGGTTTTGTGGTATTTGTGAAAAACAGTTGATTAAAATTAAAACCAAAAAGTAGAGTAAAAGTTATTAATCAAAACTGATCAAACCTTAAATAGTCTATTTGGTTAATAACATGAAATCTTAATGAGAACAACTTTATAATCCATGTGAGTGCACTGGCAATGACTAAAGACACCTAAGTATAGTATCTGAGCTAGCTTTTATTTTTCTGTATCTGAGCTATCCGAATGCTAAGCATTGATGTATGCATCACAGAACAGAGAGAGCAAGGTTTAAATTATTAGTATACAATCTGAATAATACAAATATAGTTCAGAAATTTCAGCTGTCTCCTACAGTCAAAGTAATATAGAGTCACTTGACACTGGAGACTATGGAATTTGATAGGGAGAATCTTATGTGACTGAGTAATGACAGCTGTGCAAAGGACAAGGACATTAAAGTTGTAGAGGTTACTATAATTCTGATGTGTTTGGATTTTTTTGAGCAGAAGTTTTTGCATTACTTAACATTGAGTTAATGTAAGTGTGTGTTAGCTACCTCTACTCCTAGCAGAAAGTGCTCTTCTAATACTAGTAATATAGAGAAGAGTGGTGTTGAACATGCTAGACAGACCTGGACTTCTTTACACATATACTCAAGAGGTTAAGTGCTACTCTGCAGCAGTATGGATTGAATTGGTCTGTCAGATGATTGATGAGTGTGTCTCCAAATTATAACATTAATTTTAGAGTTTTCTTTGAAATTACCTTAGATTTGATTAAGTTAGATTGATTACCTTAGATTTGATTAAGCCTGAACGAAGTACATTTTCCATGCATTTATCATTAGAAATACTTAACAGTTTTAGTTTCTTTCTAATAAGTAATACATACTGTGGATGATTGCTTATGGATGACTGCTAGAGCAGCTTGAATTTTATAATAACTCATGAAAAATTAATAAGCAGTCATAATGAATAAACTTAGGGACAGTTAAATGACTATTCATCAGCAGTTCATGCATGACAAATCCAAGTGTTTATCAAAGATGTTCGTAAACATAGTTTACAAGCAGCTTTAATGAACTGATGAAAAACATTAATGAACATTCATTATGAATTTCCCTTTGCTGAGAATGACATCCTCAGAGGAGCTCTAACATTTCAAATTATTTTCCTTTTAAAGAAAAGAAGCATATGTCTCAAAAAAATCTAGTACTTAGGATAGGGATGAAAGTAAAATACAGATTACATTTTTTTATTGAGAGCAGGAATAAGTTGTGTGGAGTCCTAAGAATTATCTGCTCATCATGATCTGTGTGAGGGATCTTCAAAGACCATTCTGTTAGTAATCTGCCAGATATTTATACAGTCATCATCTCCTACTTTGTGGATTGGTAAAATGGTACATTTCATGATTGTCTATTTTCCACAGAAAATAGAAAACCAGAAATGTAGGGCTTCATTCAAAGAGCATTTTGAGGAAGAAAAAGTTTGAATATTTAGCAAAAGAAAAGTAAGAAAAATCTAGAGGCATGAGAAAAGGGAATGGTTAGCAGTTCACAGAAAGGGAAATTTTTTCTAGAGCTGTATCTGAATACTAAAGGATATCATCAAGTTCAGAACGGGACTGCACATTCATGGACAGCACATCTACAATCAGAGGTTACTAAAGTGAATATGCATGAATGCACCCTATAGCACCTCATATGTTTGTGACTACTTAGAGGATATGAGGGAAATAATAAAGGTTAGGTGGTTATATTGTCCTTATATAGAGGTTGCTGTTGCTGCCATCTGAGACAGGATAAAGGCCATTGATCTAAGCCAGAGGAGCTTTTCTTATGTTCTTAGACAATATTTTCAGTGAAAAAGGAGATTATTCTTTAGAAAGTTTGTGAAAGATGTTTAAGTTAGAACATGGGGGGCATGAGAGGTTTCATGGCTTCACGGCTTCACACTAATGTAATGCTGAATGGAAGGTTTACATTGACATGTATCTTTTAAAAACTTGTGTTACTCTGTTTCAGATTTCAGCTTGTTTTGGTAGTAGACTATTTGTAATCCCAGTAACATTTAAAAAAAAATATTGAGGTTTCAATTCTGTGTTGTCGCTACACAGTGACTATATGTTTGAAGAGTTGTATATACTTTGTCTACAGAAAATTCTTTCAGTTCATACTTTTTTGAATAAAATTATTAGCTCCTCTTCTAATCACCATCACCTCTGCATTTATGGAGGAATTACTGGATAGGCACTGGCATTTTTTTGTTTCCACTTAATTATTTTGGAAGACGTTACATATCAGTACACAGTTTTATAAATTTCTCCTCAATCAGCCTGTGATGGTGGTGGGGAGTCCACAATAACTATCAGACATACATGCCTATGCTGCTACTGAATGTTGGTTGGGAAGTAAAACTTGTGAAGAATGAACTGTAGAGCAGCATCAGAACATCAAAACCAGTTTGCTTTTGAAAACCTTTGATGTTGGAACTCCATGGCCTTTCTGGGCAGCATTTTCCACTGCCCAGTTTTTCCTTGTATTCAGTCTCCAGTTCACAATTTTTTTCCTTGTATCCAATTACAAGCTCTCTGGCTTCAATGTCTGTTGTCTCTTAAACTCCTGGCATGCACTACTGCAAGGTCTCTGTCTTCTTGACAACCTCCTTTTGAAAGTTGCTGTTAAATGGATTTAACGTGTTTTTACACCCATCTTGAAAGAGAAATAAAATATTAATTCAGCTTCTAGAGGTTGCTGGTTTTCCCATTGGTGCCCTTATGAAATGTTTAAAGGGTAAATGTTGGAATAGATTTTGTTGAATAGTATTTTTTTTACTGTTTTCAGAGATAAACCTTAAGATTTTTTTTAAAAAGAATTTTTATTTTAAACAGTCTCCAATGAACTTTCCTTTTCCACCCAATCTTGAGGGAAATACAAATGTTCTAGTCAGATTTAAGTTTTGATGAGTAGTTTTTATAATAACACCCACAAATTTTGAGAATGAAATTAAGAAGGTGCTTGACAAAGTGGGAGGAAACAACATGAAAATCACAGTACTCGATTCTCCAAGACCCAGGTGCCTAACACTGAACTTAGGAACACTGAATATATATGACAGAGGCACAGATGAAAACATACAATAAAACTACACAGAAATCTTGAGATTGGTTCTTTGAACATGTAAAACTTGCTAGACACAAAGGTTCACATTTCAGCATAATTAAAGCTAATAATTCATATATAAGAAAGCCCTTACCCAAAATGGATTCAAATCTGCTTTTTTTGGCTTGGGACTGGAAATTACTATTATGTCATTGTCAAGTTGTGTTGGAAAAGTATCCTCCATAGATTAATTACTTTAAAGAACTTTATATTTTTCAAACCTGTAAAATATATAGTACAATATAAGTGAAATCATAGAAGTACTTTCCATTTCATAGCATAGGAATAAATTTATTAAGACTGGTAGCAATAGACTGTAAAGAGACAACTTTCTTTGAGGTATGATGAAACTATAAGACCTCTACGTAAAAATGCAATAAAATAGAATAAGCCCTTACGTGCTCAAAACAGGATTGGCAATCTTTATTTCTGAGGTGGGACAAATATATGCTAAGTGTTTCTGAAGAATAAATCCATACAGAACCTTCACAGGGCAGGGATATGGGCTTTCTGATAATCTCACGAGGTGAGATTTCCTTAGGCTGAAGAAATTAGGCCTCTTCACAGGTGATGTGAAAGAACAAAAACAGTAGAGTAGTTCATGCCAAGGAGAAAGAATGGTTGCAACCAAAATCTGTCCTCAGAAGATATGCTTTGAGAAGATGTATTTTCAGGTCTAAAGAATAAATAAATAAATCAGATTTATGCCTCTCTGGGCCAAAACAGTACATTAAAAAGCTTTCAGTTTATGGTTACTAATTAAAAAAACAAACAAACAACCTTAGGACAGTATCAATTCTGTGTAAATTTCCTAAGTTTCAAGTATGTCTGGATTTTGTGGGGCTTTTGTGAGCTTTTTGTTTCTCACTACTCATCAGTTAAAATCAGACATATTTTATCTTTATGAGGGTTTTTTTTTTGTAGTTACCTTACCTTTCTTTTCCTTAGACTGTTTTTTCTGTCAATATACTCTGAAATCTTAAGGATGTATGCTGGAGTGAACCACACTGCATTGACTAAAATCTAGACAGGCAGGAATTAACATGGTTGGCAAAGGAAACTTGGTTTCCTCCACATCTTCATTCCCTACTAAAACAGTGAGATCCTACTTACAACAGGCAGTACTGTCACACAGTTAGTGTTCTGTCCAACTGCATGCTCTAGACGTAATAGGCTCAGCTGAGGCTGTAATGAAGGCTAGACCTGTTATTCTGCCTATTACCTTGTCCCATGGGCCCTCTTTCTAGATCTGAAATGTCCTGACAAATGCTTTATTGCACAAGTGAGGGAGTGTGCTTTTACTTTGTCTTCACACCCATACTGCCAGATTTTCTAGTGAGAGCATTTAACATCTAATGTATACAGACATTCTCACTTCAAATGAATTCTCACTTCACTGTTATTGAATAGTTCTTTGCAGTATGCTGAAGTCCATTATTGATGGAAGACATATTACACAGATAATGCTCTATGAACAGAAGGTTCTAATTAAGTAGTTTTCTAACCTTCTTAATAAAGTGATTGAATTCTGTAATTGTTTGTGTGGTTTTTTTCATTGAGGAATGTGTATATGTAATATCAGACTACTGTGAATTCATGACAAGGTAAGATTTCACTGTTTCCTCCAACTAATCCATGGATAGAACTTGATTGGTTTCAAGGTTATATTTTGCTGGATGACTAGGGAAAAAAAAAGGAAAACAACAAAAGCACAATGATATTTCCCTCAGAAAGCTTTCATTCATTTTTCTTTAGCTGGCAATGCCAGTAATCATAACTTAAATCACTATCTCCCCCATTTTAAAATCTTTGAGAAGGGTTGATAATGATCTTTTAAGCAGGTCTGAGGAACTATTTACACGTTCATCATAATGTTCTTTCCAGGTACTGATCTCTTCTGGAGAAGCAGTAAGCAAATTCACAAGTGATTGTGATGTTAGTGCTCTTGAAATGAATCAGAACTTTCATCTAAACCCTGAGCCTTTAACAGGGGTTAATAGTAAAGTGACAAGCTAAGGGGAAGTTGTACAGTTTCTCTACCCATAATATGGTATTCCCAGTATTTATATCTATATATTGACATTATAAGCAATTACTATATTAATAGTGCGATCAAATAATAGTTAGGGACTGTCCTGCCCTGTAGTTCTGAATATTTCTTGATGCTGAGGACTGGTTTCTGACTTCTGTCACCTTCAGTTTCTAGCACTGCTGGACTGGTTGAGAGCTTTCAGAAGAGCCAACTTGTCATTTAGACCAAATATCTGCAATATGTGCTAGCATAGTCTGGCTGGTTTTCTACTTTGTTGACTAAAGAGATCTCTGGACATAAACTATTTGAAAGGAGGAAAATAAAACATTGCTTTAAGATGCATGTAAGTTGTTAAGCATTGCCAATTTCTTCATGAAAATTAGTATCTAAGAATGAAGATACGTTTCCCTTATCTTGATTGGATGAGATGCTATAAAAATACATGATTCTAAATACAGTTGAGTCAACAGTTTCTTCCATTATATTTCAACAGTAACATTTCAACACTAAAATCTGAGTAGCTGTTGAATGGAGGCAAATCACCTGTCTTCAAAAAATTTTTGAAATGCAGCAAAAGCTATTTTTAAAACCTTTTCTAGCCGTTATTCTCCTTTTTTTTTGATGGAACAGTGAAAACAAGGTTTAATTATTTTAAGAAAGCAACCTCAGCTTTATTTAAGTGCTCCCACTCTAGCTCTTTAATAAATGCATCTCACAATTACAAGATACTCCTCACAGATTAAATTTGGCTTGTATTACCAGTTCATTTGCTGTAGTTTGGTCTACCTCTCTCCAGACTCACTCTCTTCACAGTTAAAGATGTTTCAAAAGCCAGTGTATTGCTAAGTAGTATATGCTCCTCTCACTACTTCTTTGTCTTTGAGTACCTTTGTCTATAGTAATTAATGTCAGGCTCAATAGCCTTGTCTTTATTGGAAGGTATTCCAGTTTTCAGTAGTTCTTTCCTGGAAATCATAGGTTTGTCTACATTCTCTACTCATTTTACATTCATATTTTCAGGTTTGTTTTCATCATTAATTTCTGTAAATCTGAGGTGTAGATTAGTTTGTCAGGTTATATGTTAGGAATTAGCTGTTTAACAAAAAAACCTTTTTAAACCCGTATGTGAAAGCTCATGAACATACAGAATCTCTGGCAAGCTCATGTTATATGATTTTCACATCATTAGATTTTGTCTGTTAGCTGCACTAATGTTTTACTTTTCATTTCTTTTTAGTTATGTTGTTTAGTCCTGCAGACAAGTACATTTAGGTAAGGTGAACTCAATATAAGAACCAAGCTTACATTCCAAGCCAGTCTTTTAAGTACCATCAGTCATAAAGGCAGTAGATTTATGCAAGATTTCAGAAATTAATCTTCTTTTCTTATAGCCTATCTTGAGATGGGTGAAAAGGCATTCCTAGAGTTGCTATCATAGATGCGTATCTTGTGATAGAAGTAATAGCTATTCAGATATTCAGCAGTTTGCAGAGCCAATTTCTTTATTCCAGAACAATTTTATGAAACAAGTGATTCTTTAAGAGCTTTTAAACAAATAATTATTTCTCTCTGTTTATTTTAAAATCATAAAATCATAGAATCATAGAATTGGTTGGGTCAGAAGGAACCTTAATGATCATCTAGTTCCAAACCAGCAGCCATACCCAGGGACACCTTCCACTAGATCAGGTTGTTCAAAGCCTCATCCAGCCCAGCCCTGAACGCCTCCAGGGATGGGACATGCACGACTTCTCTGGGAAACCTGTTCACCACACTCACAGTAAAATTTTCTTCCTAATATCTAACTTAAATCTCCCCTCTGTCACATCAAAACCATTATCTCTCTTCCTATCATTATACTACTTGATAAAAAACTCCTCTTTGGATTCCCTGTAGTCGCCTTTTAAGTACTGGAACACTGCTATAAGGTCTCCCCAGAGTCTTCTCTTCTCTAGGCCAAACAAGCCCAGCTGTCTTAGTCTGTCTTCCTATGGGCGTTTCTCCAGCGGTCTGATCACATTCGTTCATGTCCTTCCTGTGCTGAGGACTCCAGAACTGTGTCAGTACTCCAAGTGAAGTCTCACAAGAGCAGAGTAGAGGGGGAGAATCACCTCCCTCAACCTGCTGGTCACACTTCAGGATACAGTTGGCTTTCTTGGCTGCAAGTGCACATTGCTGGCTCATGTTGAGCTTCTCATCCACCCAACTGCTTCTCTGCGGGACTACTCTCCAAGCCGTTCTCCACACAGCCTATGCTTGTACTTGGGATTGCCCTGGCCCAGATGCAGGACCTTGCACTTGGCCTTGTTGAACTTCAGGACATTTGCATAAGTACACCTCTCAAGCCTGTCATGGTTCCTCTGAATGGCATCCCTTCCCTTCAGTATACTGTCAATCACTCCACACAGCTTGATGTCATCAGCAGCTGAGGGTGCTTTCAGTCCCACTGTCCATGTCTCTGACATAGATGTCAAACCATACCATTCTCAATACCAACCCCTGGAAAATGCCACTCATCACTGATCTCCACTTGGATATTAAGCACACTCTTTGAGTGTGACCATCTAGCCAATTACTTACCCACTGAGCCATTCATCTGTCAAATCCTTGTCTCTCCAATATAGAGACAAGAATGTTGTGCAGAACAATGTGAAGGGCTTTGCACAGGTACAGGTAGATAATGTCAGTTACTCTTCCTTTATCTACCAATACTGTAGACACATCATAGAAGGCAACCAAATTAGTCAGTTGTGATTTAGCTTTAGTGAAGCCATGCTGGCTGTCACCAGTCACCTCCTTATTTTCCTTGTGCCTCAGCAGAATTTCCAGGAGGACTTGCTTCATGGTCTTCATGGGCACAGAAGTGAGACTGACCAACCTGTATAGTTCCCTGGGTCTTCCTTTTTTCTTTTTTAAAAATGGGATTTATGTTTCCCATTTTCCAGTCAGTGGGAACTTCACCGGACTGCCACAGGTTCAAGAATATGATAGACAGTGGCTTAGCACCTCCATTCACCAGTTCCCTCAGGACCCGCAGATGCATCTCGTCATGTTCCATGGACTTGTGCAGTTTCAGGTTCCTTAGATAACCTTGCACCCGATCCTCTCCTACAGTGGATAGTTCACCATTTTCCCAGTCCCTACCTTTGCCTTCTGCAACTTGGGCAGTGTGGTTTGAGCCCTTGCTGGTGAAAACTGAGGCAAAAAGTCCCATGTTCTAAGTAGCAAAACCCCTGGTTGTGGCACCAGTACTGTAGCCATTTGTTGAATTGCCAGACTTAACTGGCCCTTTCAAACCCCCTAGGAAGTAGTTGATTCAGTAACCAACAGTCTTTCCCTACAATACTTCATAACATCAGTATGCAGATGGACAATAATGTTAAAAAAATATTAAAATTTTGCAAAAATGTTGAATGCCTAAGAGTGCTTGGACTGTACTCACATTCAAAATACTGATACAAGACTTGGAGAAAGATGTGAAGTGGCCAGATTTAATGAGGAACAAACTACATTTTGTTGCCTTTTTGATGCTTAAATTTGCTAGTATTGAGACATTGATTAATTTCATTCACAGTTCTTCACTATGAGTTCCTTAATAGTAATTCCAAATATGTTAAATTTTGTTGTTTGGCAGCTTCTGAATTCTCACTATTTTCTTGTCACTGGGCAAAAATTTATGAGGCAGGAAGAAACTGAAGAGGCTATAGAGCATTTTTAGCATTGTTCAGTGTAGCGCATGTGAGTAAGAGAAGTCTCTTACCCTTCTTACTGTCAGCCTCACATCCTGATTCATCCAGACTGTGGCATTTCATAAAATACTTGTAAGTCTTCTTGTTGTGTACTGAAGATTTCTAAGCCAGATATTTCCAGGAAGGAATCTATTAAGTCGGACCACAGATAGCACTGTCAGAACTTAAGCTTCCCATACTCTAAACCCACTTACTAGGTTCTGCTACTGCTACTAAAAATCTGAAGCACTCTGAACTTGAATGCCTATGGGCGTCTGAGTAGTGCTAATATCTCCAACTGCTGAATCTATCCCCAGCTCCTGAGTAATGCAGAAAAGATCTCATGGGTTGATAAGTCATGATGATTAGGGAAACCCCCTTACGCAGCTAATCTGGGAAAGCACCTGGCCTTCCTGGTATTTTCTGTAGAGCTGGATGGGATGGAGAATCATGTGGCCAGAATCATGGTGCAGGGGAGTGTGTCCCCACAGCTGTCCTATCTCCACTCATCTACTCAACATAACCTGCAAATAGTCCCTTCATCCTTCTAGCTTGAGAACAAAGAAGGTCCTTTGAAGGATTCCTTTGCAGCTGCAACCAGATACATGTGAATTTTAAGCATGGGTCCTTAAAAAGCTTACTGTAGTTTTATTGGTAGCACATTCCTGGAAGATCTTTGACAATACAGATACCTGTATTCTCTTCATGCATAACTAGAGAAGCAGCTTCTGAAAAAAAGATAGTTATGTGTGTGTAGATTCAATAATTTTCTCTGTACTAAAAATGTTAAGGATTTTATTTAAAAAAAGATTATTATATATCAGTCATTAGCACATCATACTGTTCATATTTAGACTTTCTGGAGGTTTTCTTGTTCTTTGATGCAAAGGTTATCTATTAATTGAATTGCACAGTATTTACTGAAATAAAATTTTACTTTGCCTGTGAAGGAACTGCACTTTTTAAGCATTTCTTGCATGAGTGAGTCAGGGCTGTTACGTTATTCAGTCACACTACTTTATTTAAACTCAGATACTGAATCAATAAAACCTCCATCACAATTCTAAATTTGAGCACAGTATACAGTCTCAGCTCTGTTCGTGATCTTATGCCACCGTATAGTATGAGAAAGCGGTTCTTCATACAGCTACGTTGTTACACTATTGTCTGAATATGGGAGCACTTCCTCAGTCATCTGGTACATCAGCAGAATTCATCAAAGCTGTAATGTCTGTGTATGAGGAAAGGAAAAAGAGAAGCTGAAAGCAATGAGAAGAGTGTCATTGAGTTTGTCTGTACTGCACCGTAAGTGTACTCAGTGTGCCAAGAGTCCGAGGGAACTGGGTGAGGAGGTAGAGCCTTTTCACATCCCCATAGACAGTGCCACTGAGAGATTGAACTATTGAGGAAGGGATTAACTGCCATAGTGTGTACAACGAAGAAGTAAATAGGGACCAGAATGGGCAGCAGGTTAGGCTGGTGGATCAGGCACAGAGGATGTTAACAAGAGTCTTTTTGCTAGCATACAAAAGAAAAAATTGTTTGGAAGGTTGCAAGAACTTTGCAGTGTTAAAAGCCTGAAAATACAGCTGTTATTCACCAGTAAACAAACTCCATTCACAGTAAAGATTGTCTTACTTTGAGAGAATTCCGTAACTTACCAGTGGGGTGATAAACGTAGAGTTTGTTGTGTGATATAAACAATTTGAGTTTTAACAATTTGCAAAAAAAACATGACATGCTAAACAGTTATGAAATACACATCAACGTAGATGGTTTTTAACAACACAGTATGACTTGAAGACAAAAATATTTAAAACATCAGTGTAATCCTAATGGGTTGCAAAGGCATTTTTATTCTGAAAATTTTTGCCTATTGTCTATGCAGGCATATATGCTCACAAAAAAAAAAAAAAGCCAACATACTGAGCAACTACCTCCTCATGCCACTGGAATAAAGAAGAGAGATCTAAGAATATGCTACTAAAAAAGAAGAGAGGTTTAAGAACCAGGTTGGTCAGGAGTTTTACAAAATTTTAAACATGTGGCTTAAGTTTTTCCAAATAAACTTCACCTTTTATTCAGCATTCTGGAAAACTAATGCAGTATTTAATATAAATAGAGATATAGTCTTATTTCCCAGTCTATCTTGTAACATAAAAAGTAGAAGCAAAAATTGAAGGAATTAAAGATCCCCGAGTTCTTGATTTCTTTTGATGCAAATAACAGAGCAATAAAACATTGCTTAATGAAAGTGTGAAAAAAAATTCAGATGTTTCTGAAAATCAAATCCAAAATGTGTGGATATTTACTAGCTGTAAGTGAACCTTATACTTGCTGGATACTTATATGTTTCAAGTACTGTACCAGGAAAAACATTCTTTCTTTTCTGGAACTAGTTTACAATCTTATATTTGGAATTAAAAAACACACACCCCACCCCCACCCCCCCATATCCAACAGTCTTACTCTACAGATACCACCTTGGAAAAATAAGGATTAAGTCTTACAGAAATACTTTGCTATTTCTGCTTTGGTTTCTCTGTTAATTCAGGAAACTACAGTGGACACTATATAAAATAAAAAGAAACACACTTAGGTTATGATTTTCAACAGATCATGAATATTTTAGTTCCTGCCTTGATATATGTTGTGCTGATTCCCTACTTAAAGATGCAGCAATTCATGTATTTCCTCTTTCCAATATACGACACATTAAAATGAGCCAAGAAAAATCTGGAAAAACCTGTAACTAATCGATAAGAGTCAGGTTTGCACTGAAATTCCTTTTTGTAAAAAACCTGTACATATGTGTCTGCCTAGCTATTATAAGCAGTTAATCTCATAAGGACAAAGGATGTTGTAAGTTTAACTTGCTCAAATTAATAATATTTATAGTATTACGTAATCTTATGCGGTTAAAAACAGCATAGAAACCTGCATGTGATTTATGCTCCACTCAAATATCATTATGCTACTAAAGGCTCTTGCAGTTCTTTAAACTCAGGATCAATGAACAGTATTAAACTGGAACGGGTAATGTCCAGGAAGATGGAATAGCATACTCACTTATTTGTCCCTTTTCTCTCCTCACTAAGCAAAAAACCAAGCATATTAAATATAGAAGGAATATGTGATAATTTGTCAATTAAGAAAGCCTGGTAAACTGTTTTGCACTATCTTGTTGCAAAAAGACTGAAGAAACAGAGAAATATAAACAAAACCTATATCTTCTGTGGGATGATAAACAAGATGTGCTTCGTTTCCCCTTCTCTACCATTGTCCATTTTTTGCATCACTACTATCACTCCAGCATCCTACTGTTGCTGCTGTGGTCTCCTGTGTGGGAGATACATATAGTCAACATTAATATGACTTAATCTTTTTTTCCTCTACTGAAGGAGTTTGTTCTGAGGATCTGCTTCTAACATAACAGCTCTAAGTGTGGAGTTGGTCCTGCTTTCCCTAATATCATCACCATGTTAAGTATGAGTGAAGGAAGACTGGAGAAACTGAGGTCTCATTAATGTCTCTATGTTGACTTGCATGCATGTGTAGTTGGTTTACGATGAGGGGATATTTTAGTAAAAAACATACTGAAGGAACAGGACTGGGTATTTGTTGCAGTCAAGGACATGCTGAAGAGAAATTAAAAATTTTAATAAGTAGTTGATTATCAGTCTGTTGGATCAGAGGCAGGGATGGTAAGTTCTACAGCTGAGCGCTAGATCGGAGGCAGGCAGAGGGTCCCTGGAGCAAGAGATCCCTGGGCAGGGAGTAGCAGCGGGAAATTTCCTAACTCCAGAAGTAGCAGCTCTCAAGAGGGAGTCTGATGTGGAGGGAGCATTCCTGGAAACATCTGTGGGAGATTTAAACGGCCCCTAGGGAGCACAAGTGACGAGGAGCTTGGCAACCAGGTTCGCATGACAGTTTGAGCAGGCAAGGGCACGCTGAAAGGGTGCAGTCACCCTTCCAGCGCAGGAGGTGAGTTTGATTGGTAGTCACTACCTTCTCAGAACGCACTCAGTTATGGCATCCAGATGACAGACAGACAGGTCCTCTGCTGTTGCCAAAACAAATGTGGCCACCCAGATGGAGTCTCCAAGGAAACATGTAGCAGTGCCAGACCCTTTCACTGGTTACCAGTGACAATGGTAAGAATGGCTGAGTGAAGTGTGAGCATGATGGCAGCACTGAGAGAGGAAGCGGAATGTTTAAGGAGGATCAGGGAGGCTGAAAAAGAGATAGACTGCTGGTACAATGCTCTGCACTCCCTGAAACAGGCACAGGAACAACCACTAAAAGAAAAATAAGAACAAGGGAATATTGCTTCCTCCTCCTGCCAGCCCTAAGGAGAGGAATGTCATTGGGGCAGCAGGTGAACCCCCTCCTTGCTTGCCTCAGATCACTCTGCATAATAGGCATGAAGCTCTGGACATGCTAGGGCAGTCAACTCACGATACAAATGATGCTTCATCTACTCCAGAAGTGTCATCAAGGTCAGAAACGCCTACTCCCCACATCATAATCACCTCTGTGCAAAAGAAAAGATGGTGACAGTTGTAGGCAACTCACTTCTGAGGGGAACAGAGGGACCAATATGTCGGACAGACCCTCCTCATAGGGAAGTCTGCTGCCTCCCTGGGGCCCAGGTAAGGGACATCACTAGGAAACTTCCTGGTTTGGTGAGGCCCTCAGTCTACCACTCAATGTTGCTTTTCCATGTGGAAAAAGCAACAAAGCTGCAACATGTAATCTGAGGGCAATCAAAAGAGATTTCAGGACTTTTGGGTGGTTGGTGAAGGAAACAGAAGCACGGGTTATTTTCTCTTCTGTTCTTCTGGTTGTAGGCAGGGACATTGGGAAAAACAAATGTGTAGTCTATTAATTCATGGCTCTGAGGCTAGTGTCACCACCACAATTTTGGTTTTTTAGACAATAGGATGGCCTTCATAACACCAGGCTTGCTAGCCTCAGAATTCACCTGTCTCCAAAGGGGAACAGGGTCTTTGCACAGAGAGCTGCAGGGTTCATAAACTGAGCTTTAAAGTAGATTGGAAGAAGGAGGGGGATAATACCAGGCTTCTCAAGATGTGGGAGGACAAGCCAAGGCTAGAGGAATGGAGTGCCAGGAAGGACCCTCAGCCTGTTGCTCAGAGATGTACTAAGCACCTTGCAGAACACTCAAAGAGAGGGCATAACACTAGTCAACTGGGAAACAATGGGAAAATACCTGAGAATAACAAATAAGTGCTCCTCTAAGAAGGCTGCACTACTGACAGCCCAACTGAAGCGCCTCTACACCAACACATGCAGTCCAGGCAACAAAACAAGGAAGTCACCATGCTGCTGGAAAGCCATGACCTGTTAACATTACTGAAACTTGGTGGGATGAATCCCATGACTGGAGTATAGTCATCAATGGCTACAGACTGTTCAGAAGAGACGGATGAGGAAGAAGGAATGGAGGAGTTGCCCTCTATACCAAGAAATGATAGGGTGTGAAGACCTGTATCTGAAGAATAGCAGGTTGAAGGCTTATGGCTAAAAGTCAGAGACTGAGGCAACAAAGGGAATCTAGTGGTTGGAATCTACTACAAGCCACCTGATCAAGAAGAGGTGATCAATGAAGCTGCCTTATTCCAACTTCAGGAGACATTGTGCTTGCAGGCTCTCACCCTACTGGGGGATTTCAGCCACCTGAACATCTGCTGGAAGAGTAGCACAGTGAGATGTAGGCAATCCAGGAGACTCCTGGAATGCATTGAAGACAATTTTTTAAGGCAGGTAATGATTTCAAGGGAGATACAATACTTGACCTGGTGATCACTAATGCGAGCGAGCTTTTTGGGGACAAAAGGGTTGCAGGCTGACTGGGATGTAGTGATCACACACTGGTGGAATTTACAGTCCTGAGGTATATGGCTCAAGTGAAGAGTAAAGTCAAAACCCTGAATTTCTGGAACGCAAACTTCCAGATCTTCAAGTGTTAGTCGATAGGACCCCCTGGGAAACTGCCCTTGGGGACAAGGGAACAGAGCAGAGCTGGCAGATCTTTAAGGATGCTTTCCATAGAGTGCAAGAGCTCTCCATCCCCAGCTGCAAGAAGTCTGACAGAAAGGCAAGAGAACGGCATGGCTGAGTTGTGACCTGTGGCTCAAACTAAAGGGCAAGAAGGAAATTCCCAGGAGTGGAACCAGGGTCAGGTAGATCAGGCAGTGTAAGGATGGGGTCAGAAAGGCTGAGGCTTGGCTGGAGTTGAACTTGGTGAGGGATGCAAAGAATAACAAGAAGGGCTTCTACAGGTGTGTAAATCAGAAAAGAAAGGTCAAAGAGAGTGTACGTGCTCTGATGGGTGAGATGGACAAGCTGCAGACAAGGAGAAGGCTGAAGTACTCAACAACTTTTTTGCCTCAGTTGTCACTGGTAACCTCTCTTTCCACACTTCTTGAGGGGATGGACTGCAAGATGCAGACTGGGAGAGCGAAGTCCCTCCTGCTGTAAGAGACCAGGTTTGCAACCACCTGAGGAATCTGAATGTACGTAAGTCCATGGGACCGAATGAGATACATCCAAGAGGTCTGAGGGAATTGACTGATGTAGTTGACCAGCCACTATCCATTATATCTGAAAAGTCATGGCAATCAGCTGAAGTCCCTGGTGACTGGAAAAAGGGTAACATAGCACCCATTTTTAAAAAGGGTAGAAAGGAGGGCCCTGGGAACTACTGATTTATCAGCCTCACCTCTGTACCTGAGAAGGTCATGGAGCAGATCGTCCTTTGTCCTGGAACCTGTTCTAGTTGAAGATGACCCTGCTCACTGCAGGGGGATTGAACTAGATGACCTTCATGGTCCCTTCCATTCTAAACCACTCTGATTCTATGATTAGGTAAAAAGTAATTATTCTCTTATTTTAAACGTTTTAAATTTGCAGAATGAATGGTGTTATATATTTGAATAATTAGTAACTGGAGAGAAAATTTATTCTTATAAAAGTAAAAAAGTAGAGAATGTTTCCATAATATGGACTCTTAGATATGTCATGTGCAATGATATCTTAACTAAATTTTTAGAGTATTTTTTTTAAAGGATTGATTTTTCCTCTTTATAATTTTATATTGGATGTTTACTGGATACTAGATATTGAGCTAATAAAGTTCTAAGAAACGCTTGATTTTTATTTTTTTCTTTTTACCTTTGTCCTGTACTATTAAAGATCTGAGTGGACTGAGAATTGATAAGAGCGTAGAAATCCCTTGAATATTGAAGCTTTTAGGATATTATACTGATGTAGGATTTCATTTAGAGCATTGTCATTTGGAGGTCTCAGAAGGCTAGCACATATCTGAGGTGTTACCCAGCTGTGCACATAAAAATGTAATGTGTAGTTTTGTGTAACAGAGAAGGTCAATGGAAAAGCTGTGTTTCCTGGCAAATGATGAATAGGCGAAGAATATCTGAACTGAGGAATGGTAAATGGAAAAAACTGCAAATGTGAAAGCCTAAAATGAAGTGCAGAAAAGATGAAGAAGGAGCATGGTTATCTCTGAGGATGAGAGAAGAAGATGTATGGGTATACAACTGCTTAAACACATCACAAAATATGATGGCACGCAAGCATGTTCATAGGAAGAAACAAGACATTCACTTTTGGGTTGTATTTCTTTCTGCAAATCTTTTTTTCTGTTTATTGATGATGACATATAAGGATGTATTTCCCCCAGTTATAATGAGTTAAGATAATGGAGTGGATAAAAAACCCAATGTCTTCATCACTATTCATTTAAATGTAAACATTTAGTTTCCATGAAAAATGCAACAGATATATCAGTAATCATGCTGAAGGTGAGGGCTTTAAAGAAAATTATGCGAACAACTTGATTTTTAATGAAATTTAAGGTTCTGGAGATCAGTATAAAAGCTTGTATCTTCAAAAATAATAAATATTAGCGTCTTGAAAGTTTTAATGTGTGAGCTGTAAAGCTGATTTTCAGAAATGTTGAGTTGCGATTTTTTAGCTTTTGTTATCTGGCACTTATTGCAGAACTGAATTTGACAGAACAGTACAGATGGAAGGGAAGAAAGGACAGACAGAAAACAATAGAAATCCTAGGAACAGATCCTAACACTGAAAAATATATAAATTTTAAATAAATACTATTATTATACTACTCTATCTCTCTTTCAAATATTTCTTGATATTCTATGATTCTAGCAAGAGGAAGAAGAAATGTTTCAGATAACTTTTAATCTGGAATTCGAATTGAGAGAAATTTTTATCTGATATATTTGGTTTAGTGAACTACAATTTGGTTGTCTGCACAAAGAGTAGTTTTATGGTGACAACTACTTAGGGTTGTCTTGTGTGACATGCCAAAAGCTGTAGAAGGAGATGTGTAAAGAGATAAGACTGAAACATATGGCCATGAAAATGTCATAGTGGATGTGTATCGTGCATTCTATCAAGGGTAATTAAAAGGTTAATGACAATCCCTGTTTACCAAAACAATACACTTTCTGATTTTAAATGTTTTGTCAGCAAAGGGAAAAAAATGTCTAGGGTAACATGGGAGAAAACACAAAAACCACTGACATCTGTTCTGGTTTTTACTCATTAAATAAGCCCAGAAAGATAAAATGGATTTGAGAATGATTGCTGGGTGTGCTATACTGCGGCTCAGCCTCAAGGGCACAATAAACTTAGAAAAAGTGCTTAGAAACAGATCAAAGATCCAATGAATTATTTTGCATTTTTAACCTCTGACCAAAGCACCGTATCCTGAATACTGTTGCTGTTAATTGGAAAGCTTAAAAGATAAGTAGCATACAGGGACAACCATTGCCACAGGAAAATAAAACTGTGTGGTTAATTACAGTATATTCCTTTGTCTATTCAATATGATTATGTAAAACTTCTTTTTATTCTTTCAGCAATAATATTAGAACTTTTCTCCTATTGAGTAATATTTAAATTCATACATATGCAAATTGAAAGGTGAGAATGTTTACAAATATCTATGTGAGCTTATTGTCACTCACCTAAAAAAATTAAACAGAAACAGCAGTGACGGTTGTTCCATTATTTTTCTCACACTATAATGACAAAAGTCAAATTTACTTGTAAATGTGGGTCCGTTTAGAGGAAATCAACATTCAAGCAACTCCACTTTCAATTTACACATTGGTCTGTAACCCAATGTTATTCCTTTACAATTCATGGAAAATTCAGTATGTTCTTTTCAGTCTATCCATGGAAGAGAAGTGCAATTTACTCTTACTTTGGTCTATTTAAACAGGTTTTGAGAGGGATAATTGTTCTCAGTAAAAAAGTAGGCACTTGTACTTTATACAGCTCTGAACATTAATGATTATGTGCCAAATACATCTAGCAAATTCATTTCTCTTCTGTTATTCCTATAGGGTCACTGGTGTTTACCTCAGAGTTGAATTAGCTTGGTGTGCTGCAGCTTACCGTGGCGAGCGAAGCAAGAACAACACATCAGTATGATGCAGATTCAAGCTCGTTTATTAGCTGCTTTAGCAGATATTTATAGTGTGCACTTCTTTCAAGCATTCGTTATTTGGCTAATTGTGATTGGTTACATATGTCTGTCCTAAACATTTGATTGATCATTTTATGATCCCCTATTTGCCTATCTTGTAACACGTCAGCAACTTTGTATCCTGCCTGAAACTTGTCCTGACTTGTTCTGCAACTTGTCCTGACTTGTTTCTGACCGGAGTTTGAACTTCTTTGTTCTCCTCCGGTGCTGTTCTTAAGGCATAAAGCTCCTGATGACCGTTCAGAATTGCTAATGCCCCAACATTTCCCCCTTTCTTTTCAAAAACAGAATCAATAGTACGATCTACACATGATTGAATGCATCTTATCAGACAGGGTACCATAAGCAACAACAATAATATGACACACAAAATTGTCAACACTTGCTTAACTAAATCTCTCAGCCATCCCCCTATACCTAAAGATTTCAGCCAATTGTCAAGCCATCCATCGTTTACCGTTATGTCCGAGAGGTGTCTTTGTTAAGTCCTTAATCTTTTTGTGGATACTTTCACTACGATCAGAAAGATTCATGCAACAAATCATCTAAAATTTGAGACATAATGTTAAATTCCTGTACTGCAAAACATGCCAAATTTTTAATGTTTCTCCAATTTCCAGCTCCAATTGTGCCTGGTGCGAAGAACGCCATTGCAACTGCTGCTCCTATAGACGAGATCTGAACATGTGGGTTGCAGTCAGGGCCGATATTATGCACTGACTGTCTGGATCTGTGCAAAGGCATATTGTATTCATTTTTCATGAGGCTTCTAAATCTGGGAGTAAACATAGTCAATTTTTCCAACGTAGCATGGACCTCCTCCTGAATTATATGGAACCCCAGCAGGCCATGCTCGATCCCCACAAATCAAAAAATATCCCTTTGGGAATGCATATCCCCCTTGCGTACTGACCTCCTTGATGCCTATCGATAAGGACATGTTAACCCATTCTCTTCCTTTACTAGCAGAAACCTTTTGTCTCATTTTGAACCATGATGTGTTTTTGAGATTGTCAAAGACCTCTCTAATGTTGAGTAACACTGCCTTCTTTGTTAGATTGCCTAAGACTTGTGCCAATAAGATTGAATTGTAAACACTGGTAAAGTTGTTCTGGACTTGACACCATAGCTTAACCCCAGATGGCCATAATGATCCACTGGACCATTATTCTCCAGATGTCGATTCATTTACTCTGGTATAATCTTTCCAATCATTCCCATCAAAAGTTGTTTTGCCTGACATCTACTTTTAGGTGAACATTTTCAACACTCCTTACTTCTCTTATGATCATAATAGATACGACAAACCGGAGAGCGACCCCTCTCTTTTTTTCTTTTTTTTTTTTTTTTTACTTTTACTCCTGTATTATCCAAAACTTTGGCACATGCAAGGTATCTCCACAATACCAATCTACTAACTCTGATTTTTCTTGTGCTGCTAACTTTTCTATAATATGTGTCACTTGCCAGTGAGCTAAAGCAATTCTAATCTGATCTGTTGATTCAAAAAGCATTATAGCATCAAAGGTAATCATGTAACTGCTACTAAGTCACTCAACGTTTGTTTTCTTCTCCAGCTATCATTGCAATTTCTACACCATAATTCTCGTAAACTATTCTAATGCACCCATAGCATTCTATTACATCCCCCACACCTAATTTTTACCCAAGAAGAGTGATCCTTTTCTTTACAAATATAACAAGATTTCCACGCTGGACCTTTTACACGTAGTCAAACTGATTAACTGAGGTTGAATTTAAAAGTTCCAACGGCAACTTATGCCGAACTGTTTGCAACAACGGATCAATGCTGACGTGCAGTCTGTAGGCTAGAAGAGCATCCGTTCCCGTTGTCTCTCCGTCGTGATTGTCTGCAGTGACCAATTCGCCGGTTGACTCTTTATTGTTATTCTTTAACAGAGGCCGAATCCACTTCGCAGGAATCCACGACGCAGTTTTGCCATCTGAAACACAAGCATACCCTCTTCCCCATGTCAGCAATTGATTAAGACCCTGCCATTGTTGGGTCACAGGGTTAAACACTTCAACTTGTACATAATGTTGAGATAAATCATTTTGATTAAATGAAAAGTGTGAAAATATTGGTATTTGTTCCTCATCCCTTGGATGAGGTTGAAGGTATAACACGCTTTTGCTGTTATTATATAACACGCTTTTGCTGTTATTATATTCGGACTCCTTTTCCCCCCTTTTTTATAAATGGACAAATAATGTTTTAAATCCCTATGGGCCTGTACAATTATAGCTTGTCCGCCCGAGTTATGCGGTATGCCCATAACATGCTTGATGTTCCAATCCTGAAAAAAATTGAGCACATTTATTGCCAACATATCCCAGAGCATTGTCGGTTTTTATGACATCAGGAATTCCTAAAACCGCTATGGCCTGAATCCAATGTTGGATGGCGCACTTTGCATTAGTCGAGCTCATGGGTTTTGCCCATAATGCTTTAGAACAAGTGTCAATAGTTACATGTACATGTTTCAGAGTTCCAAATGGTGCAAATTCAGTAACATCTGTTTGCCATACATTGCGAGGTTGAAGGCCTCGAGGATTGGTACCACTTGACTGAATAGGTACCAATCTCGCACAATCAGGGCACGCTGCTACTATAGCTCTGGCTTGGGCACGAGATATGTGAAACATTTTCGACAAGGCTCGTGCTGATTGATGAAAAAACTCATGAGATTGAACAGCTTGTGTAAACGGATCGATCTTAATATTTGCCATTGATACTAATTGATCAATTTTTTGATTTCCTTCTGATAAAAAGCCAGGAAAATTCATATGACTTCGAATATGGGTTGCCCACCAAGCATGTTGTCTTTGAGATAATTCAGCCCATAATTGAATAAACAAAGCTTTCAATGTTTCATTTTGGAGTCCACCAATGATGGATCTAGATATTCGAACAACTATACCAACCACATATTGGGAAAAAATAACCAAATTGATAGGTTTTGTTCTGTGATGCTGCACTGCTAGTAGCACAGCCTGTAGTTCCAATACCTGGGCAGAACCTTTACCTTGCTTAACACAATTGCTTCATTGACCTGACTCCCAATAAACATAATCAAATTTCTGCGGTCGAGAACTGGCATCAGTAAAAACAGTACAAGCATTTTTCAAAGGAACCGATGACATGACCGGAATTTCTTCCAACACAAGAGAAGTTTTAAATAAGGGATGAGAGGGATAATGGTTGTCTAATTGACAGCCTTCTGTTGCAAATGCAAAACTTTCAGAATTTTGTTTCCACAAATTTACTAACTCCATGTCCTTCACAGGTAATATGATTTTTGAAGGATATTGACCTACAATGACAAGTAACCTTTCTCTGGCTTTTAATAGTAATTTCCCTGTGATATCACTTCTGGTTGTTAAGGTTGATCGGAGGGTACTGCTATGGAACACCCATTCAAGTAACACCATAGGTTTGTCTTGTGGTAATTGTACAATTAATGTAACGACTTCGATATTTTTATTATATACTATCAATGTATAAGGGCAAGTGTCTAGAATTCGATTTACTGCCGATGTTCAGATTTTTTTTGCTGATAGTTTGGAGGGCCTATTCCGCTAAAGGTGTTAAAGATCTTTCAACTGCAGAAGACGTTGCTCCTTTCAAAAGTTCTAATAAAAGGTATAAGTCTTCATTGGTGATACCACAGTAGGTGCGTATCCACTGAATATCTCCTACCAACTTTTGTACATCATTCACTGTTTGAATGTTAGCCCGAATTTGTATCTTTTGTGGTCTGACCTGTGTGTCAGTAATTTGCATTCCTAAGTAATTCCAAGGAGCCATTGTTTGTATCTTCTCAGTTGCAACAGATAGCCCAAACTCATTTAAACAACTGATTAACTCTGACATCTTATTATCAGGGAGTGGCTTAGGGCTTGCAACAAGGATGTCGTCCATGTAATGATAAGTAATTAGATTAGGATTATTTGCTCTCCAGGGCTTAAGTGCCAAATCTACGAACCATTGTCAAATTGTCGGTGAATTTTTCATGCCCTGAGGTAACACTACTCACTGGTATCTTTGAGCTGGTGCTGCACGATTAACAGAAGGTACAGTAAATGCAAATTTCTCACTGTCTTTCTCATGAAGGGGAATTGTAAAGAAACAATCCTTTAGATCAATTATCCAAAGGTGCCAATTTTCTGGGAGCATCACCGGTGAAGGCAGCCCCGGTTGTAAAGCTCCCATGTCCTCCATGCAAGCATTAATGGCTCTCAAGTCATGCAATAACCTCCATTTACCTGTTTTCTTTTGAATGGTAAATATGGGAGTATTCCAAGGACTAACTGAATGACAAATATGGCCTAAATCCAATTGTTCTTTGACCAACAACTCAATTTGTTGCAGCTTCTCTACAGGTAGCGGCCACTGTTCAACCTATACTGGTTTCTCTGTTTTCCATCGCAACTGAATAGCAGGGCGAGAGCTGCTTGAAGCGGCCGCTATCAAAAATTTGTTTCTAACCTGACTCTTCCATTGAGACAAAACATCTCTGCCTATAAGCCAAAGGGAAGTATGCAGTACATACGATTTACTCCACGCTGAATGACCTTCAGGGTCACGAAATAACAAAAATTCAGCACTAACCTGCGTAGCGCTCTGTCCCCCTATGCCTGTAACTGTGACATGGGTTGTTTCAAGTCGCCACTGTTTAGGCCAGGCCGACTTTGGAATAACCGTCACGTCTGCTCCTGTGTCCAACATCATTTCAATGTTAGGTAATTTATAACCATTTGGCCCAGAAATGGTAACAGTACATTTTGGTCTTTCTTTACTTATGACTTGACAGAAAGCTATTTGAGGGTTCCCAGTAGAACCAAATTCTCCTATTCCCCGATCTCTCATGACAGTATTGGTAACATTGGCTTTGAAAGGAATAAGCTGAGCAATTTTACTCCCTGCTAAAATAGTAACTGGGGGTAAAAAACATTGCACCATAATTTTAATTATTCCATAGGAATCAGAATCAATACACCCTGGTAGGACAAAAATGCCCTGTCTAGAAGCAGAGGATCTCCCGATTAACAAAGCTGACAAACCATAATCTAATGGGCCAGAGGCCGTAGATGGAACAACATGCACTTGTGTATCTGTTATAGTTATGGTTTCTGCCACACCCAGATCGACTCCTGCAATGCCTCTTGTTTCTGCTCACAATTCGTGGAGACAGCCATTGTGCTGAGTGGGATCTGGGGATATTTGTATGCCACGTCCCTCGGCCCGCGGCATATCTCGTTTCCCTGATTTTGCTGAGACTGCAACAGCACTCCCTCTTTCATGTACTTTGATCAGCAATCCGCAGCTTTACAACCGAATTTCCTACACCGAGCACAGACCCCATTGATACCTCCCTCTCGTTTTGCAGATTTTTGTTTACAACTTCTTTTCATATGCCCTTCTTGACCGCACTGATAGCATCTCATAGGTTTAGCACCTCTTTTCGTATTCAGAGCTGCTGCAAGCACATATGCATGTATTCGAGCCTTTTGTTCTTCCTCCAACAAAGGGGCACAGGCTTCAATCATTTTTGCTAAGCTTACTCCTGGTGGCAATGTGGCTATGATTTGTTTACAAGCAGTATTAGCATTTTGAATGGCTATGTCTTTAGTCAACAGGCTTTTCAATTCTTCATCAACATTAGGTGCCTGATCTATAGTCTCCCTCAAGCTGTCAACAAAGACATAAAAAGTTTCATTTGGGGCTTGTGTTATTTTAGTATATGGTGGAGCTGGAGTTCCAGATTGTGGCAATGTTAAAAATGCTGCCAATGC
The DNA here is from genome assembly GCA_033558185.1 of Dromococcyx pavoninus. Taxonomy (NCBI): domain Eukaryota; kingdom Metazoa; phylum Chordata; class Aves; order Cuculiformes; family Neomorphidae; genus Dromococcyx; species Dromococcyx pavoninus. The sequence continues at coordinate 2,259,296 of JAUMJL010000139.1, read as the reverse complement.
TGCATTCTTAGATTGCGTTAATATTCTGGGGTGCAAAGCAGCCTGAACGGCAGGGTCACGGTGAGTCCCTATGCCCATAAGTTCATTTAAAGTAACAGTACGCAGTGGGTCTCCTGCCTCAAGATGCAAATTTTATAATTGCTCAGCTTCTAGCCGTTCTTGCCACTTTGCTACCCATAGCATAAAAGTAGTGAGTGTCAAAATTCGCTCCATAATTGCTTTCATATCAGCAGGCACCAATTGTGAATATTTAAACAGAGCTTGCACCCGATTTTTCACCAATTTGTTATCATGACCATATTGCAATACCACCTTTTGAAGATTGCTAACCATTTTCCAATCTAAGGGTTCCCATTCTCTAGTTCCATTTCTAACAACTACTGGCATAAGCAAAGGTGAAAAAGCAAAATCTCCCTGCAAAGTACAATTTTCCACTATTCCTCTATACCGCTTTACAGGATCAAAGTTTGGATTTACTGACGGAATCCCACCCCCACCATCAACAAATTCTTTTGAAATCAAACCCAACTGATTTTCAATATTTTGCAACCCCTGAACAACAGATTCATGAGACCGTTTATAGGCTTCCTTAATAGCTGATCACTTTGACCCTTTATCCAAACGGCTCATCTCAGTGAGGAGAGCTGACATTCCCTCGCGCTGTTTTACCAGCTCTTGGAGAAGAGCCTGATACGGATTCTGAATCTTCAAACACTCTTCTTCTTCGTTAGTCCTATTAGTATCAGGATCCAAGTCCATATCTTCGAGGAGGGGTGCCGAAGGAGTTTCTTTTTTCATCTCAGGTCCAGGATAAGACGGTGGCAGGGAAGTAGATGGCAACTCTTCATCTGTATTCCAGGATGGCAATTTGTCGTCCTTTCCCCAAGCTATCTTTTCAGCCAAAGTAAGTGGAGTGGCTTGAATATCTGGGTCCGGGTCTGACAGGGGCGGCTGTACCCCATCAATATCATTTTGACCAGATTCAGGAGACCGCACTGATGCCTTTATGGTTGCGGTGACTTCCACCTCACTATGTAATTGTTCAATCATTAGGCGCACAGCCCGATACATTTTTGCAAGTCCTTTTGCTTCTTTGGAGCCTATTTGAACATTTTCCCACAGTTCTTTCCCAACCTCCTGCCAGGAATTAGGGTTGTAAACATCTTGAGCGGACGCTATTAACCCTCATCGCTTACACCAAAACAGTAGGTCTGTTAGGACTGTCCTTGTCAATACAGTCTTAGTGTCCTCCGCTAAGTGCATGAGACTGTCTATGACAGCTTTCTCTACCGCTGTTACAGCGTTTCCCATCCTGCTTTTTAATCCCTGACTCACTGGTCAGCCGTGCACGATCCGCCACTCTTTGGGCGCCCAGCTCTCTCAACCGCTGGCTGCAGGATCCTTGCCGGCTCACAGCTTCTATCTTCAGGCCACGATAGTATTCTTCGGGGTCACCAGATGCTGCGGCTTACCGTGGCAAGTGAAGCAAGAACAACACATCAGTATGATACAGATTCAAGCTCTGCTTTAGCAGATATTTATAGTGTGCGCTTCTTTCAAGAATTCGTTATTTGGCTAATTGTGATTGGTTACATATGTCTGTCCTAAACATTTGATTGGTCATTTTATGATCCCCTATTTGCCTATCTTGTAACACGTCAGCAACTTTGTATCCTGCCTGAAACTTGTCCTGACTTGTTCTGCAACTTGTCCTGACTTGTTTCTGACTGGAGTTTGACCTTCTTTGTTCTCCTCCAGTGCTGTTCTTAAGGCCTAAAGCTCCTAATGACCATTCAGAATTGCTAATGCCCCAACATTGGTGCTTCAAGACAAATGCCTGAATGTATAAAAGATGTTAGCTGCAAACCGCAATATTTGGTGCGTAAATTTAAAATGTGGGTCCTCAAAATAGTTGTCCATTTGTCTTTTAATTCTTGAATCACCTGTTACACGTGGACAAAGTTGTAACTTTTCATTGATGAAGTGTCTGTTCTCTAGAACTGCGTAAGAATTCATGGTGCTTAATGGTTAGGTTTTGCAATAGCGGTTACCCATAGCAGTTGCTCTTCATTGTTAGACACATCCAATGACTTTTAACAAAGGTTTGATCATTTTTGTGGTTTCATTACTTGAATCCATTGACAAAGTCATGTCAGGATGTAAACAGGTTGCACAGAGTGAATCAGTTGAATCCACTGCAGCTTTCCAGGTATGTGAACTAAAGCATAAAGCTCTAGTTACAACTTTTCAGAAAGCTTGTTTGCAGCCAGAAAAATGCATATCAAAAGTTTCTGCATTATTTTCTAACACAGCTTTAGTTGGACAGAAAAAATCAGGGCATTTCTTCAGAATTTAAGGACAACTCAGAACTCAGTTAGGTTTCCAGGTCACGTGGTTTAACTGTATAATGTCATTTCTGCACATCAGTTGTTTAGTAGAATCTCTAGGTAACAGTTTTGTACAACTGAAGATAGGCAACTTTCCTAGTGTCATGACAATGACTTTCACTACTTTGTGCTATGCCACTATCGTCTCCTGCACATTATGATCCATCTCATTTGCAGGCTTAATTTATTTGAATAGGAGAATTTACAGAATATCTTAGAAAAAACATGGTTATGTTGGTCCTGCATTGGAAAAAATGGATTAGAAATGTCCTAATAAAGTTCCTTTTACGCCTATTCTTTAAACATATCTATATTCTATGTACTTAGAACTGTCATGCTGGACTGGACCTCAAGATAAATGTCGATGAAGTAGTTGTCTTTCATTTAATACCCAGGGAGTTACATCACTGGGAGAGGATATGGAAGTTCAGATTCTGGTTTGCTTGAGGAACCTCTTACAGTACAGGATAAGATGTTAAACTTCATCTGTTATGCATTCTGGACACTTAATTTTACCTTCCTGAATAGTAGATACCTGTTAAAAATGGGACAGTCTTATTACAGGGTGGACCAAATATGCCGTTTGCTTTTTCTTTTTTTTTTTGGAGTCCTTTAATAAAATAACACAGATTTTATGTGGCTAGGGAATTCTCACTTGAAGAACTCCTGGATTAAGTAAGCCTATGTGTGAAGACTTCATTAGAAAGACAGGAATGATTTGATTGCATGAACTCAATAATAGTAATGATAGGGTTGAGTGCTTGTGGATTGAAATCAGTGGAATGCACAGAAAGCCAGATATAGTGGTAAGAGTCTGTTATCAGCCACCCAGCCAGCATGGAGAAACTGATGAGCTCTTCTACAAACAACTGGGATAATTCTTGTGGTCGCTAGCCCTTGTTCTTGTGGGGGATTTCAACCTTCCAGATGACTACGGAAGTATTTTACGGCAGAAAGGAAGCAGTCTAGATGTTCATCGAATATATGGAAGATAACTTCGTAACACAACTGGTGAGTGAACCAACTAGAGAAGGAGCCCCACTGGATCTACTGTGTGCCAACAGAGAGGGCCTTGTAGGGGAAGTTGACTGTTGGAGGATGCCTGGGGCTCAGTGGTCACAAGATGATAGAATTCTCAGTTCTTGGAGGAGTAAGGAGGGGATCAGAAGAACTGCCACCTTGGACAGTCCAAAGACTGTTTAGAAGGCTGCTTGATAAAGTTCATTGGGAGGCAGTTCTAAATGACAAAGGAGCTGAAGAGGGCTGGATGCTCCTCAAGAAGGAAATCCATGTGCCGTAAAATGAGTTGGCAGGGAAGAAAAACATCTTGGCTGAGCAGCGAGCTGTGTATTGATCTCAGGAAAAAGAAGAAAGTTTAAGAGCTTTTGAAGAGGGGGCAGGCATCCCAGGAGGACTATACAAGGGTGAGTTGAGATCATGTAGAGAAAAAATCAGAAGAGCTAAAGCCCAACTGGAAATTCAACCAGCCTATTCAGTGAAAGACACAAAAAAATGTTTCTTCAAGTATATTAACAGCAACAGGAGGACCAAGGAAGATCTCCCTCCTTTACAGGATGCAGGAGGGACAGTATGATGAGGGATGAGGACAAGGCAGAGGTACTTAATGACTTCTTTCCCTTGGTCTTTAATAGCAAGGTGAGATGTTCTTGGGATATTTGGACCCCGAGCCAGAAGATGGTGAGAATGAAGCTCCAACAATCCAAGAGGATTAGGGTTAGAAACCTGTTTGGCCAATCAAACATACACATGTCTATGGGACTGGATGGGATCCACCCACGGGTACTAAGGGAGACAGAAGAGGTCCTCTCCAAACCCCTTGCTGTCATCTGCCAGCAGTCCTGACTGACTGGGGAAGAGCCGCTTGGCTGGAAAATGGCAAATGTTACGCCCATTTACAAGAAGGGTCATAGGGAGGATCTGGGGAACTAAAGGCCTGTCAATCTGACCTTGGTAGCAGAGAAGGTCATGAAACAGATCACCTTGAGTGCTATCATACAGCACGCACAGGATATTTGGGTGATCAGGCCCATTCAACATGGGTCTGTGAAAGGTAGGTCTTGCCAGACCAATCTGATCTTCTCCTATGACAAGGTAATCTATTTATTGGATCAGGGAAATGCTGTGGATGTGGTGTACTTGTATTTCACTAAAGCCTTTGACACTGTTTCTCACAGTATTCTGATTGAGAAACTGGCTGCCATTGGCCTGGACAGGCACACTCTCTGCTGGGTAAAAAACTGACTAGATGGCCGGGCCCAAAGAGTTGTTGTAAATGGAGTTAAATCCAATTGGAAACCAGTCATGTGTGCTGTTCCGCAGGATTCAGTGTTGGGTCCACTCCTGTTCAATATTTTTATCAATGATCTTGACAAAGAGATTGACTGCACCCTTAGTAAGTTTTGTGGACGACACTAAGCTGGGTGGCAGTGTTGATCTGCTTGAAGAAAGAAAGGCTCTGCAGAAGAACCTGGACAGGCTGGATCGATTGACTGAGACCAACAGGATGAGGTTAAACAAGACCAAGTGCTGAGTCCTGCACTTGGGACAAAACAACAGCATTACAGACTTGGGGAAGAATGGCTGGAGAGCTGCCTGTTAGAGAAGGACCTGGGGGTGTTGGTTGACAGCCAGCTGAATATGAGCCAGTGTTGTGCCCAGGTAGCCAAGAGGGCCACTGACATCTTGGCCTGTATCAGGAATACCATGGCCAACAGGACAAGGAGAGTGATTGTGCTCCTGTACTTAGCATTGGTGAGGCCACACCTTGAGTACTGTGTTCAGTTCCGGGTTCCTTGGTACAAGAAGGACATTTAGGTGCTGGAGCGCATCCAGAGAAGGGCGACAAGGCTGGTGAAGGGGAGAACAAGTGCTATGAGGAGTGGCTGAGGGAACTGGGGTTGTTTAGCTTGGAGAAGAGGAGACTCAGGGGAGACCTCATCACTGTCTACAACTACCTGAAAAGAGGTTGTGGCAAGGTGGGTGCTGGTCTTGTCGCAAGTGACAGGCGACAAGAGGAAATGGCCATAAGTTGCACCAGGGGAGGTTCAGAGTAGACATGAAAGAGCACACTGGTTTTCAGTGTGACTAGAGCTACCAAAAGAACAAACAAATATATATAAACTTAGGGAAATAAGCTTCAACCACAATTTGCCTATGTGTAATTTGTGCATACTTTGTTTTCCAGCAAACCAAATTGTAATCAGAACAGCTAATCTCATTTGCCATAAATCCTGTTAGTATATTGCGCTATGCAAAATTAATGAACAAAATAACTAAATAGGGAGGTACTGTAAATGAACTAAGTAGCAAAATTATACCAAAAGCCTTAAAGTGAGATAACACAAATTCATACTGGCAACTACTTGCAGTGTGTGTAAAAGATGCATCAACATGAAGGCATATGGCTACTTCTCACAAAATATTCTTGCTCAGAATACCATAATCAATCATGAAAATATGTGGCAGCAAACATGATGTGTTGTAACTGGTTTTGTTTATTCATGCTGTAGTGGATTGACTTTTGGATTTTTCAGATTTTCCTTAAAAAAATGGTCTTTACAGGTCTTCCTTAACAGCAGAGGTCAGGATCCACTGAAGTATTCCATATCTTCCTTTAACGTAACACAACATATAAATAAGGTGTAGATAAGAGACTATGCTCTCTTCTTCTTCCGGCAAGCTGGAGAGCAGGAGCACCGTTGCTGCTGGTCCTGTCTGGAGCTGAAGCCTGCAGCAGCTGCTGTTGTCTGCCCGCACATGGGGAGAGAGTCCTGGGTCGGATTTAGCTGTTCTGCTTTCCTCAAGGGAAGTGGTGAGATTTTGCTAGTTCTTTACTTTGTTAGTTACCGGTCTTACAAGTGTGCATACCTGTTTGGTTTTAGTTCCTTTTTGTCCTTTTTCCCATTTTCCCTTCCTCTCTTCCTTTCTTGGGAGTTTTGCATGATATCCTTGCGGTGTAGTTCTTTGTATTTAGAAAATATAGAAAAAAAAATATATAGTGTGATTTTGGTTTCTTCCATAGTTTTTTTTCCTTTGACAAGGGGGAAGTTTTGGGAGAGAGGCAGACTGAGTGGTTGGAGAGCTTGGGAAAGCTAGCTCAAACCTGTTCACGTGCCTAGAAACAAAACAGGAAGTATACTTTCAATAAGGCAGAACTATGAGATCAAAAGGCCTGGATGAAATATCTGAGAAAGTAAATATTCATAGCATTAAGTACATTGATGTAGTCAAAAATACCTCCTGAAAAATTATATTAAAACCCCATAAAACATGTTCCTAGACATGCACAAGCTTTAAACACTTGGGCTTTTCCAAATATACTGTTCACTCTTACATTTTTTCAGTCTTATGAAAACTGCTTATTAGGAAAACCCATGACAAAACGGCTAAATGCCTACAGATAGCATCCTAGCTAAAGAAGGCCTGATTATATGACTTCAAGCCAAAGTTCAGTCTCTGAACAGGTTAATGCTGTCACTGAAACACAGGCCAAGTTTGGCGTTTTTTCATTACCAAATAATCAGTGTCTCATTTGTATATTAATTCCACACTTCTGGAAATACAATTTTGGTTAATATGCTTAAGAAGGGTAATATATTTGGAAGAAAATGTTATCAAAACTGTCACTCACCAGCTATTCTTCCATTTATGCTACAAATGTAAGGGGCTGCCTGGCCTCTTCTAAAGGGTGAGAGAGGACTGACTAAATCATCAATGTATCTTTGTTTCTTTCTAATCCTAATGGGGAAATCATGCAGTTCACATTTTCCTTCAGTCAATTGAGAAGCATTCTTAGTGACTGAAAATCAAACACAGATCTGTCAGCTGTATGGAATGTAACTGGCAATCTATCATCTGAGAAAATTCACTTTGCCTTAATTTGCCTCTCTATAAATAGCTCATGAAAAAAAAGAATTGCATTGTAAGGTTTTGCTGATTTCCAAGCTTCATCATCTGACTTATATGTATATTACTCCAAAGATACTGTAGTTACTGAAAAAAGATTAAAAATATATATAATAAATGATTAGGCTGGGTAATATTCTCACAAATCAGATGGGTAAACATTGAATTATTAATCATGAACTATGACAACACAGGTTTTGGTGAAATAGCTTCATTCTTTACTGTCCATGGAAGTCACTAAGACTTGTGTATATTCAAAACGTAGCAGCCACAAAGAAGAATACAGAGTGGTAAATATAAAGCCCTTTTTATTTTCAGACTGCTAAACTATTTCTGTTGCACATAATGAGTTCTATATAAAAATACATATAATAACAATATCACCAAGCCTTGTCTTACAGATCTTTCCGTGACCATTGAATAAAGTTTTCTGACTGAGGAAAGATTGATTTAAGAAAACTAATTTTAAGGAGTCTCTAATAACATAAAAGGTCTCAAAACCTACCCAGAATCATTTTCCATTTTTGCTTTTTAGACTAGTTCTCTGTAAGCCTGTTTAGAACACTAGTATACTTAATACCTATTTGCAATACCTAAGAAGCAATCTAGTCCATTCAAACTCAACATATACTAATTTCCTCAAGACTCTTGAACACTTTATAGTGCTAATTATGTCTATTACTGTCATTTGCTTTGAAATCCCCTTTTTAGCTTAGTAATGAAGAAAGTTCTATTTCAGTCTTTCTGATCTAATGGGTCTGATTTAATTTAGAAATAATAGGTTTAGTTGTAAAAAGGATGGTGACACTTATGTTTAAGGCAGACAACTGACTGCTTATCAGATTTGTTCTAAACAGATGTTATAAGATTAATATAGACACTGCTGGGGTAGTGCACAAGAAGTATGTGTATTTCATGAGTGCGGTGATTTTATAAAAGCAATTTCGCATTTTTTCCCCCTTTTTCTGCAATGTATAGAGGGTTAAGTATAGTACTAAAAATAATCAATGTGAATAGAATAAAGCCAGAAAACCTTTGAATCTAGTTAAAGTTTGAATATGATACATAGCATATTTCTGTATTTTTCTATATGCAACAGTGAATTTGTTCAATTTCTCATGAACATGAATCCCAATTGAATCACTTTTTGTTAGAATGCTGTAATTTACTTAATTGTGTACCATAAGTCCCATAGTGAAACGTTTTTGGAAAAAGAAGTCTATTCTTCCTTTTATCAGAGAACTAGACAAAATGGCTTTCTACTTGAGGTTTTCTTCTCTGCTGAGGATACAGGATACTTTATTTGCAGTTGCATCCTCATCCCAAAGGCAAGGGTAAGATGAAGCCACTATGGCTGACTAGGGTGATATCTTTAAACTCTAAGGAGAATCTGGTGCACTTAAATGTTATAAGTGTCTTTTTATTTTGTTTAGAGGTTTTTTGGGGGAAAGAAAGCTAGTTCTTTTTAGTGAGATAAACATGGGATAAGTAATCTTTCAGTATACGATACCAGGAGAACGATATAGTCAAGATCTTTATGTGTTCTAACCTACACTATAAAAATACCTGAAATTGCTTTAATAAATAATAATAATAAATAAAATAATAATCTATGCTAAAATTAATGCAGAGAAGGAAAGATGGAAAGGGGGTTTGATCTTTCAAGAATGTTAACAATTACTTGAATGAGGAAATGGTGAATTGTTTTTCATGTACATTTTGGATAAGGCTAGAAAGATTTGTAAAGAATTCAGATATTTTATCAGAAAAAAAGTGTTATTAATTGCTTGTTTCTAAGAGGCTGAAGAGAATAGGAGGTTAGTGGAAGTAGCCAAATCCTAAAAGTCACATCACAGTAAAACATAGCTTTAAGAAAGATGGACAGATGAGTTCTTGCCTTCTGTGTGGTTTTTTTTAGTTTGTAGGCTTTTTTAGGGTTAGAGATACTAAGACATGGTATTATTTTTAAGGTACATAGTCCACTTGGAAAGAAAATCTAACAAAGAAGATAAGAAGTACAAAGAACAGCATTGACAATTTTGGGGGGAGAAACCAGAAAACCAAAGAAACGTGATGTTATACCAATGAGAAAATAGATAACAATGTGAGTAATCTAATCAGTTTATTTTTCTGGAGTGTCAGAGTCATCTGTTTCCTAGAATAAAAAATGTAGAGGAAGACACGAGAAATCAGAAGCAAGTAGTGATTTATGTAGGTCACCAAAGCTGTGTAAGACTTGAAGCTATGGCGGGGTGTTTGATGTACTGTGGTATTAATTTATTACAATACTATAACAAGAAATATGTCTTGCTGACCTATGTTGTAGCCTGAACCATTTGCCTAGAGATTGTTACCTACATACGTACCTTAAAACGGCCTGATCCCTAGCTGAGGGACACAGATGATATGATATCATAAATATAAAAGGACCCCAAACCCTCCAAGATTTTGAAGGAAGCGGCTAATAAAGGAGTGTAACTCATCTTGTTTTACTTAGGCACCACAGCATCTGTTAGAAATTGCACTTACAGTAATAGTTAAAATGTAATATAAGATTAGTTCACTTAAGATATTCCTGAAGAAGTACTTTAAATTACAACAGATTAGAGCCATGCACATATTCAGTTTCTATGTATCAACTGAAGTGTAGTAACATATTAAAAATAATACTATTATAAATGGTGGTCTAATTTATGCTATAAGGGTTTTGTTGTGCTGTGTTTTGTAGACTGGTAAAGAAAACAGTTGCTGTTTGGACTCCAGTGTAGAATGCCAAATCCAATAAGATTGCCGAATTGTAATGCATTTAATCCTACTTGATTTATATCACCTGAAGCCTTAGTGAAGTCAAGATGACTCTTCATGAGATGAAGTACAGCTAGTGATGAGTAAGGTCATCACAGTGAACTGCTTATCTAAGTGTCACTATAAAAATAATTCAATTATTGTTAGAAAGTAACAAGATCACATCAACCTCAACAAATCTATTAGTGCTGAATAAAATCACAGTAATTGGATACCAACTTCTGCTGCAAAGAAGACGGGACTTTAATATTAATTCAGTTTTGTACAGATAAAACAAATTGAAACAGTTGGTTTTACTGAGAGTGACTAAAAAAGAAACAGAAAAATGTGTTAGCACAATAGGAACATTATTCACCATCCCTGGAGGTTTTTAAATTAAGACTAGATGTGGCACTTAGTGCCATGATCTAGTAACCATGATAGTGTTGGATTAAGGGTTGGACTTGATGATCTTGGAGGTCCAACCCAGATAATTCTATGATTCTATGATTATTCAGTCCCAAAAAAATCATAAATAAGAGGAAAAGGAAAAAAAAGAACAAAGTGCTAAATAAGTGATAAATGGACAATATACAAGAAAATAAACATGTATAAGAAAATTACACGTTGACAGAGAATGATTAAATATCTTAATTAAAAAGTACTACAGTTATTAATTCAAACAGCTTACATTTTACCTAGCAATTGGAAACACGGTACGAATTATAAAGTACAATTTTCTATTAAAATCTGACTGTGGAAGCATCAAGGAAAAAAGTGCAGAGAATGCACATTTCAGATCCGCCTAATGACATCCACCACACCCCCGTAGGGTACAAGAAAGACGTGTTTAAGTTGTGTACCAATCTCATTTTGCTGGTAACACTTCTCATCAGAAAAGATGAAACAAATGTGACTTTCAAAATTTAATCATGACGTACAAGGACACTGGATAACAGTAACCACTGAAAATGTCTCAGGAACTTGCACTGTAAATATGCATGTTATCAACTTGAAGGCAGACCATCGTACTTCAAGGTAAACTGCCCAGATTATTTTAGCTCTTGGAGTAGGAAGGCCACCTTGTACTTTAAATGTTTTATACAGGTTACAAAAGAGAGGCATAGTCTCAGCATCACATAAATATGAAACAGGTGAAAAAGGGCTGTAACCAGAGGCAATTAGGCTGCTTTTACCAAGATAAGTAACTCTCAACAGCATAGCAAATATGTAGCATTTCATCAAAGGTACCATGTTGCATTTGTAGTATGCCTGAAATAAACATTTAGTAGACAGAATGATGATACAATGGCAACTAATACCGAACACAAGAAATTACTTTTAATATACTTACTAAATTACAGAATACAGTTTTGCAACTGAAAGATATAAGTGGATTTGCAAGAATGCTGACTGAAGTCAGAGAATAATTATAAAGGTCTTACCAGGAAAACCAAAAATTATTCAATGAGTCACAAAACCTGATGGCAAAAATTACACTGGTACAATGGATAATGATAATCTCATAATGCCCTGCTGAAGCATATAATGCACCAATTTACGAGAAGGGCCAAAAAAACACATTTGCCTTTCTAGACTTATGACTACATGGAAAAGACAAAAAGACTTACAACTGATTGATTTATTCTATTGGGAAAAAAATCCCTGAGTAGAAAACTTTATCAAAGTAAATATACTGGCAGTTGGATTACATTCAATAAAATAAATCAGAGTAAAGCATGGTCAAATACGTAAGCAAGAAAAAATATTCCCTCATTAGGTGCGTACTTTCTCCTGTAGAACTATGAAGTCAGAAATGGTTGCAAAAGGGGTCACAGGCAAAGTGTGTATACATTAAACTCATGAACTTTACTATCAGTATGTTTTTCTCTCATTTTTTCCTTACTTAGGCCGGTTCTTCCAGACATTTATTCATCTGCTTAGTCAATATGAACAGGTTTTCCCGCATGAAGTGTACATAATTAAGGACTATAACCATACCATTCTGAAATGGAAGCCATATGTGTCATCATTGAGACTGTAAAGTACAGCTAGATCTAGACTAAGTCTTGGTCTGCGTATTCTGATAATTCTCCATTTGATCTGTGACAGAACCAGTTTGGATGTTTGGTTTATAGTTAACTCATAATTAAACCTTGTTATTTCTTTCCATTTCATGATTTCATTATACTGGTCAAGATAAAATAGATCTAAAAGATAAATTTGGCAGATTCAGAGGTTTTTTCCGCTCTCTCCCTCCAACTATATTTCTTGAGAGATAATCCGTATCCATGACACTTCAATACTAATACTTGTTAGCTTAATAGGTTCTGAAAAACCTTTCTGATTGTTTTTTTCAGACTTAAACAATTTTTTCTTCACCCTCACTACTACTGAAAATATTGAGTACCCTGAACAGAACCATCCTGCTATTCAAAATTAAATGTTGAAATGATGAGCAGAATGTATAAAAAACATTAAATGACTTACATGGATATGTCTCATTGATTATGACTTTTACAAAGATTTCTTGATTTACAACTCCCACTCCCAATGGATGCTCCCCTAGCACATTACCAAAACTACCGAATACTTGCTTTGCTCACTCCATACTTCTCTCACAGTTTTTCTGTTTCTCAAACTTGCTAGTCAATTGGGATTTTAATGTGACATTTTTCTTTTAACTTGGATATCACTGCATATCTCTACATCTTTGTCTCTCTTAATAGCATTTATAATTATACCATGTCTTGCTTGAAATGGGGTGAATGAAATTGCAAGGAATTGAATATGCAGTGTATAACAGCATTAGAAAGCTTTCTGCATTCATTTTAAAATGGTTCATAGCACTTTTTAAAGCATTTTGGAAGAGTAATCTGATTTTCAAGAAATCATTGTCTTAATTTCTTTAAGTTAAATGATTTATTTGTAATAGAGAGCTTTTAAAATAGCATTTGTAAGGACATACTCTTATATTTTGCCTATAATTGACCCAACACTTTATACTTACTGTTTATATACTTTCCTTGGAGACTCTTAGTTACCACAATAATATGTCACTTGCAAATGATAAGAGATGAATAGAAAAAAATATTTAGAAGTTAATTTTTAATGTGGTGTCTCCGAAATTCTAGTAATTTTTTTTAGCTGTGGATTTTGGTGTTTTTCTGTTTTTTATTTTGATTTCTGCTTGTCTTCTGTAGTCAAAAGTGCAACTCATCTTTACCTTCTACTCATGGCAACGTATCGTAACTTTCACTTCTAGAGAGACAGCGTCATGTGTAAATTCTGTAATTCAGATTACCTTGCTGCAGAAGCTTGTAAAGTAATGTAGAGAAAAATATTTACACAGAGATCACATGGTAATCCTTCTATCCCAGATACCTGACATTTTTTAGCCTAGTGAAGAGAAGGCTTAGGAGTTGTCTTGTCAATTTGTATAAATACGTGATGGGAGGAATAAAGAAGACAAAGCCAGACTCTTCTCATTGGTACCTGATGACACGACAAGAGACAATGGGCAGAAATTGGAAGACAGAAAACTCTGACAGAAAATAACATGAGAGTGGTTGAACACTGGAACAGGTTGCACAGAGAGCTTTGAGATTTCTAAACTTTGAGTTACCCAAAACATAACTGGACATGTTACTGAGCAACCTGTTCTAGCTGATCCTATTTTAAGCAGGGTGTTTTGCTAGATGACTTCTATAAGTGCCTTACAAAATCAGCAAATTTTTGATTCTGTGATTCACTTACTCAAGGGTGAGAAGACATTATATTCACAAAAACCACTGGATTACAGAATTGCAAATGATAGCAAGTGCATTAAGGAAAGCAAAGCTGATGCTGCCTTTTGGATCTATGCCTAGGAGTAACAGAAGTCTAACCTACACCCCTAAATACACTTCACAGGCAAAAATGTATCTGCTAGCATATCAATGACATTAGCAAAGAGAATACAGTTTGAAAAATACTAAAATAGCCATTTAAAATTGATATATAATAGTGTGCCACACCAAAATAATTATTTCTATACTGTCTTTTGACTTTAAATGTCAAAAAATCAATACTGTACTAATACTATACCTGATTTCCTTTCCACTCACTTGTAGGAAAACAAGCTCAAGGTAAAAATACATAATTCTGTAGAAAGCAGGAAGAGGTAATTTGTTTGAATTAAAAAAAAATATAAGCACATGCAATGGATGCCTAAAATAACCAGTTCAAACTAGATGGAAATCTAGATAGCTGAAGAAAGGCTAATGACACATAAATTCTATATTAGATACTTCACATGGCCCATCTGAGTCTTAGATTTTTCCTGCTCCTACTGCATTTTCCTGCTCATTACTGTCTGTAATAGTAATGGAAAATTTAATTAAGAACTGTTAGGTCATGTATATCTTCCATGTATTTCCTGCTGGAGTTTTAAACTCTCTGTTTTAAAGAGTAGTTAAGTGGCTTGCCAGTGTAAGAATTTTTGATCATGCAAAAATTGGATTCCGTTTTTTTGAATCTCTGTTCTGTTCTTGATACACTGTTGTTTCTTTTTGAACTTTTGCCCAGTATACCTAGAGAAGCAAAAAATATTTATAGTTTCACAAAAAGAGAGAAAATAAAATCTTGTAGGTTTATAAACACAAGCTTTATGACAGTTTTCTGGTAGAGCATCATCGCAACCGTAATGTTTCTAATTTAAATAAGAATTTCAGAGAGCTACTAGTTTTAAGAAAATCTTCTTAATTAAGTGCATTCCTAACATAATATGTATTAGCTATCAATAGAAAATCCATTTTTTTATATATAAAGGTGTACAGAAAAAGATGAAATTGTGTATTATGTCTTATTCATGAACTGACAATGAAAATTAAAATAAACTTCATAAATAACTTTTTTTTAAAAAGAGTTTGACTGAAAACACGTTGGAAACTTCAAGCATAATAATAATGAATTATGCCTCTAGAATCTAAGTTGTGCAATTATAAGACTCAGAATTATCTTAAAATATTACATTTGTTTGTTCTACTACCTAGGGAAAAAGTAAAAAGAAAATGCATTCAGCTAACAGTTATTCGATATTGAATTCTTTTCCCTTTTAGACAATTGAAAATAAGGACCGTCATCCCTCTGGGAAGTTTTAAAACCCTATGGCATCTGAAATAAATTTTGAACATCACTAGAGAAATGATAGGAAATAAAACGTGCAGATTTTTTGGATTGCTGTCAAAATCAAACATCAGTTGAAGTAATAGTCTTGTCAGAATTATGACTGGAATTGGACAAGGAATACTTAAGACAACAACAGACTTGAATTAAAGGTGAAAAAATACAAGTCTTGAGGGACTTTCTCCATGTAATCAATTTAAAATAATTCAGTAATAGAAGTATTACATTAGAGGATACTAAACCCATAACATTTATCCTCTTTGTCCTTGAAAGAAAAAAAAACCTATTTGAACAGGACATATAAAGCATATGGACAAGTAGAAAACACTGGATTCTGTAGTGAAAGCTATTGTATTATCAATTTACCTAGTGTGATTCAATTTACCATGTGAATGTATGGGATAAAGGAAAGAAAACAACCGAACACAATAACCAGACATGGAGTTTTGCTTCATCAGGAAATGTATCGGAAGATTTGATTTAGCAGGAGATTTGCTTTCTTAGGAAAGCAGCAATTTTAAATTTTCAATTTTGATTGTGGTCATGGTAAGTAGGGAGTAACTTCATCAGAAAATGACTATTTTCTCTTTACTTTTTATCTGAAAGAAGAATGTATGTATACTTTCTTACCCATACCAGAAATAATCACTTTGTAATCAATGAAAACTCAGGCTTAACTACAAAATGGTAAGCAGTTAAGCTTTTCTAAAGGAAGGTTTTTTTCAATATCTGTTTGAAGTGTCTGCAGTTGCTCCTGTTATCACTTAATATCATTTGCCCATTAAGAAAGAAGCTCTGAACTTTATGGATTTTATGAAGACTGAAGGATAATTCCTATTCATCTCTTTATTAGGGGTGCAAATGGAACTACCCTACACCTAGAGAACAGCAGAACAAACTTATCCTGTCTTGTAGGAACAACACATTTTAGAAAGTCTGCCTTATATTTTTTAAAGCACTTTAAAAATTATGTATAGCTTTATATACTCATTATTTACAACAACTTTTTTAAACTTGGCCTGTTGATATCTGTGAGATAAGAAAATTAAAAACCACAGCTTTGAAATTCAGTTTAGGTTTGGACCTGAAATGTGGAATTTATGTCGGTTACCGTTTTGGGAAAGTTCACATTGCATGCTAAGGTAACATACCAGGAGCAGTATGCATCAAGACATAGTCTACAAACCATCTGGAATTAACTTCAGCTGGTAGCACTGGTTAGATTTTTTTCCTATGAATTTTTATTTCTTTAACAATATTCAGTTTCATAAACATGAAATGTTGTATTTAAGGAGTCTGAATGACCTTTGTGCCAAAAGTCTATTCAGATGTAAGAGCTCTTGGTTTTACTCAGGAACAAGGACGGAAAAATACTACATTTAAAAATAGTTCTAGCAAAAAAACATGTATCAACTAAATATTTTCAATTTTTATTTTTTTCATTTAGAAGAGAGATGTCATTTCCAAGACGAAATGACATGTGGGACTAAAAGTTGGATATGATGGAAAACTCCTTTATATGCCAAAAATCTGAGAACTTATAGCTCTGCATATGAACAGCAACAGAAATGTCCTACATATTAGAGAAATTTGTGTTGTGCTAGTAGAATCAGGTTAGCTAATCATTTTATTTATACATCTGAGAAAAAAATCTGATGTATTACAATATCTTATGTTAAATATTTGATTTTTGGCAGGAAACATATTTTGGAATTTACCTGTGAATAGTAAAGTAGATGCTGACATACATGTTGCTGGGTGTTGCCATGCAAATAATTATTTGTTAAAGGATTACTGAAACCCTACTGAATTTGGGCTTTTCAGAAAAGAATGCAGTTTTTCAGTAGAACAGATCTGAAGTCTAAGATTTTGGTTCATTTGTTTTCCCATCTGAACTGCAACCTTTACTGTGCAGTACTATCTGAAAAAGGATATATACCTTTGACAGAAACTTGTCACAAAATCCCTTAGAACTCCAAACCAAAATAACAGGTTGTCTTCCATTTGACAACTGCAGTTTAATGAAAGGATAAAAGCGGATATATTTGGCGATTGCCAATAGAGTGTATTTGTATAGTTGTGTGCAACACTACATGTAAGTCCCTGTGGTATAATGGACTTGCTAGACCTTGTGGATGGCAAATACCGAACTTTGGAAAAGGGAATAATTTGCAAAAGGGAGTGGTTCTATCTGAACAATGAACAACCTTGTCTTGCAAGACAGATGTATTGGCTGACAGTCTCTAAAGTCAATTGAGTGACACCTGGGGTGAGGCGGAAGCCTCACAGCCTCATGTTGCTTTAGCTAAGAACAGAAACACCCCCAAAAGCGGGTACTAATTTCCTTGCCAAGAGAGTGTGGCAAACCACTGAGTCCTCCCTTCTGATGACACAGGAGACCTTACCAAGAACTAATCAACACATACTTATTGACTTCATCCAACCTCACCAAGAGGCACCAAAGAGATTTCTAAAAGTATAAAATTTCCACCCAAAACCCCCTTTCTTTGGAGGAGTAGAAATGATCACCTTACCTGAGGACAGGTTGATGGAATTGGATCATCCTTTCCTGTCCCTAAGTAAGGGATGCTTTTTGAGTAAGAATGGCATGCCTCTGATTTTGTTGGATATTCCCTGAGAAAATAACTGCTAACTCTATTTTCAATTTTTATTCTCTCTATATACATATATATAATGATTGTTAACCTGTTATAATGATCTAGTGCTAATGCAGCAAGTGAATTTATGAACAGCAATCACAAACTCGTTTTATCTGTCACTTTAATTAAATTACTTACCACTTAAACATTTCGAAATTGTCTCTTTGACAGGCATTGTGAAGTTGCTTTGATGATAGCCAGCTTGATATTACTAGCAGCAAGTATTAACCCTGTGGGTGACAGTCTCTGAGAAGACTCTTACAAGTGACTGGCGATTTCTTATTTCTGACTCGTGACTGACATATATATACATACACAGAATTCTTTAGTCATAAACCACTGACCAAGCATGCGACTAGACACGGATCGAGATGCACTTAGGATCCTCTCTGAGGGGAAGCTTAGAAAGCAAGGGGGTCCATCTTGAACCTCATGACTCAAGGGCATCCCTCAGCCATCTGTCACAACTGTTTAATGTGATAGTCCTTAAGTGAGGCCAAGTGGGGTCTACTTTTTATGACAAATGTTTTGTAAGAACCCATAGAGTGTAAGTTCTACATGCTCTTTCTACCTTTATTAAAATATTCATAGGTTTGTAATCCAACTTTTTCTAGCCTGGTTAGCCTGTCTTCATCAACCACATTTTTGTGAAATACTCTTCTCTATGTGGTCTGAATTTGCAAAATTTTGGCCAAGGCTGTGTCACCTCGTTACCCTTTTGAGATTTTTTCAGTTTCAGACTGGTTGCAAGGTAACTGATTATGCTGTAGCTCTGCAAAAGGACCATACTGTACATGAAGTCTGACATATTCTGTATGTATGAGACATGCAGAATATATACAGAGCCATTGGGAGCATATATCACTTAAATCATTCCCTTCTCATAGAGATAAATGAATGCTGTACACTTGCTTTGTGTTACTCTTGAGAAGTCCTTTGCATCAGAATCACCTCTTACACAAAAAATAACTACAATATGATCCTAAAGACTTGGATCCTACTTTTTTTTACAAGCTGCGGCCCACCTATCTTTTTGGTAGGCAGCTACTGTCAAAGCATCTGCAAAAACAAGAGAGTTCATTAAGAAGAACACATTTTTCACAAGGATGTCTTTACCTCCAGTGAAAGCACAAAGAAAGACTGCAGAATAAAAGAACATGTGGAAAAATATCTTGAGGAATAGCTTCAGACAAGTAGAAGCACAGAGGAGAAGTACAATAAAGGGAGTTCATCTAGTAAATATATTAAAAATACATGGAAGAGATAAAGCAAAATTAGACAGGAAATTCGATACTGAAAATATTTCTTTGGTTCTTTTCCAGCTTGTTTTTTTGCTTCCTGGATGTCTGCTTTTCTTTTTAGTTCTTATTTATTTTTTCTTTGTAATAGATTTTTACCTTATGTGGCTTGCATTTTAAGACTGCAGTTATTGTACCTCCTATTCCATGATTGATATTTGCAAGCCACCAGGTACTAATGGTGCAGAAAAGTGCATATAAGCTTGAGGGATCATTGTTGAATCACAGCATGGAGCTGTAGATACTATGGATATATACACTTCAGTTTTACTGAAACAAACTTTGAACTGTCATAGGTTTGGATATCAGTTGGTCAAATATTTCATTTCAAGAAAATTATTTTTTGTCTGTGTGTGTCAAAAGAAAATATGACGTTAATCCAATAAGATTTGTGCCCCATGCTGCTTCGAATAAGATTAAAGGGTTTGCCTAACAGGGTGAAGTTCTATTAAGTTTATAAATATTCATTGCCTTATCGAAAAATTTAAAGCAAACTGAATTTCAGTTAATTGCTCACAGAAAGTAATCTTCTTATTTAAAAGAATACTTTTAATTAGATATTCAAGAGAAAAAGACTAGGAATCCAAGATTTTTGTACAAAGAAAGGGCTTTAGGCAGCTGAAGCACATAAAAAGATACGATCAATTATGAGGGTTAAAACTAGTTACTGATTTGGTATGAAGACACTTTGTAGTCACAAGACAGTATCAGTATGTGTTTAAAGGATTCATTGCAGATGAAAATTTTCAACCAATCAGAAGTTCCTGAGAATGGGTTTGAAAGCTACAGAATCCTTTGTGACATCAGACAAAAGAAAATAAAGGACTGAGATACGTAATGTAAAAACACAGATTAAAGGTGTCAGAGTAGCAGACTCTGCTACAGGGGCTAAAATTATTAGTATTACAGGGGCTAAAATAAAAAACCAAAAAATAATACCTCCCTCTGCAACAGACCTTACTCCTCAGCATCAATAGACAGCACAGCATACCTGTATCGTAATGAAGAGATGGGCTTCAATGTGTTGTAACTACCCAAAGAATCAGTTGTTAATAAAAGTGTAAATAATGTTAACAAAGCAGCATTTTGCTTATAATGCCTTGCAAAGTGCAATGCTTAACCCGTGTTTCCAGCAACAGCACTAACAAGGTATACTGCTGGAATTCAGAAAGATAAAGGACAATATCAATGGTAATGAAAAATACTGACATAGCGTCTTTGTCAATAATTGCATATATTGAGGGAGCTCAAGATGAGAAGCTAGTATTTGTCTCATTTTCTCTTTATCACGGACTGAAATAATCTAACAGTTGTCCATACATAAAAGAAAAAAAAAAGGTTGTTTTTTTGACTAAGGACTTGTCCACATGGGGAAATAAATGTGGAATGAGCTAGAAAGTGAAATGATAGGCCACTGTCTCATCTCATTAACTTCTCAGAAGAGCATTCCTGGTCTGCTGTAAGAGTGCTGTTGTTAAATGGATTTTATTGTACTTTGGAATTGTATTAAGATACAAAGCATTAAAATTTTCTTTAGTAGGATGTTTTCCTAGCCAAACCGGAAGTTAGAGAGAGAGAGATACTGTAACCATGGCAACAGTAAAAAAATATATAAATTCCATCTCCTCATTACCTTCCACATGTAGACAGTTTCAAAATAACATATAGTTAAAATGTGTCACCCAGGCTGTGCTGGTAGAAAGATAATCCACTTTGATTATTTACTCCAAAGGTTAATCGTCCTTTTAATAAGGATGCTTATTTTCACACTTAGAATCTATAAATCCCTTGGCTTTCTGTCTGCAGTTATTTTTTTTTTCTTTTTAATTATTCAATCAAGGACCCATACAGTTGTCTAATACGAAAATGCATCCTGAGTTGAGTAAAAAGAATTATTAAAGTCAGTGGAGAAAACTCTCATTAACTTCAGAAGATTTGAAATTTCTTCAGAAAAATCTAAAAAGTTTTGTTACTGGTTTTTTTTCATTCCTTCATGAAGTTTGTTTTCCTGTCTACCAAATAATGTACCTATTTTGTTCAAAATTGCAGGAAAAGACAAAATAGAATGGATTTGTTCTGAGGGTCAGTGCTTAACCTCTATGCTATTGATGCTTATAGGGTTTAAACACAAATGCAAGCAATCAGTCATGCGGAAGTGTTCATTCACCTCCTGGGCTGACCGTTTCTAGGTTATTAAAGTGGGAGGTGAATCTGTAATTACATGGATACAGTTGTTTTGATCTTTCTCAAAGCTATTATAGTTCCAGACTGCAGGTAGGAGAGATGTCTGCCCTGAAACCAAGTGAAAGTAAATCATAACATTAAAGATTGTTCTGCTTGGATATGTATTACATTGGAAAGGAGTTTTGAATAGTTTCCTCAATTAAGTTCCCTATGATTTTGACATTGGAAAAAACCCCAAAATATTAAAAACTATTGAAAATCCTCCAGATTTAGCACAGGAAAATGTCGTGCATTAATACTCCTCTAACAATTACATAACTATCTAAATTTCAATGACATATGCCTCTGTTCTTAGAACTTCGGTTTAGAACAGCAGCAATAAAAGAAAGGTCTAATTTTAAAAGTTTCTCAGCCAAAAATACTAAAGTAAAGAATAAAAGTAAAGTGAAAGGAAAGAATCCCTCTACACTTTATTGTGAGAGCTATGTTTGTAAAAACAGATTCCACATGCATATTTCTATCTTTTCCTTTTAGAATGCAAAAAGCCATCTCCTTTCCAATAACGTAAAACATATAGAAAATAATCCCTTAAGATGCTGCCATCTTAATCTTTTTTCAGCCATTGTTTAGGAACACTGAGCATATTTATGATTAAATATGTATAGCAGTCCTTAATTCATTCCTCATGACTTTTCATCAAATTTTCCACAAACTGACCAAATGTCTCTGTTCATATTTTTCCGATTATACGTTGGAGAATGACCTCAAAATTATTTGTATTACAGTACTTACTCTTGCCTTACTTAGTTTAGATTTAGGTGATATTTTTCTTGTATATAAAATGGAAAAATCCTACCAAGCTGTTGTTGAAATTATACATGCTCCAAACACGCTTCCATTTAGAGCTGGAAGAAAATCACTGTTTTGCTGGGTCTTTTAAATTAACACAACGCTTTTTATTCAAAGTGGATTACTGTTCCCTTGGCAAAAAGAAAAAAACCCACATACCTAAATAGATACTGGGTAAAAATAGAGTATTTTTGGCCAAATTTCTGACATTAACTTCCTTCAGACATTAACAATGAGAAATAATGTTCATACCACAATGAAGCTAAATGTACTGCCAAATTCTTTTTAGTTAAAGGTTACAGCAACTGAATATAATTTTCTTCAGAAGGATAAATTGGATAAAATTAGTACAGGCTGTGGAGAGAAGTGAGATCTGAAGTGAACATTCACTCTCTGTCTTTTAGTTAAGGACATGGTGTAAAAGAAAAAAACCCATATGTTTGCAGCCAGAAACAATTTCTGACTTTAGGTGCCAAGAAGACTGGAAATTACTCGTAAGGATTATAATATGTCCAAAACAAATAAAGTAGGAAATACAGATTTATTTTGCTGAAATAAGAAGCACTGAGAACTCCTTTTGATGTGATTGAGAGGTGTAGCTCCCAGAATATCTGAAAATCAGATTGACCAAAGAATTGGTTGAAATTATGCTGGATTAACATATATAAGTCACACTTATTTCATCCTGACACTTCTGTGAATACTTGGCATCAGTCAATGAACCACTTGGTACTCAAGTCATTATCTAGAATTTTTATTAGTACAGTGACAACGGACAATATTAATTATCTGTAAAAGTCAGTAGATAAAAGTCTGGTCTGGGAGATAATCACTGAAACATTGTTTACTACAGATAGAGAGGAACTGACCTAAAAGCCTCATTTCAAAAGGCAAGGAAAAATCTGCTTTAACGTTAAATTTAAAATGCAGAAATAAAGAAGATAATCTGTTTTCCAATACATAAATATTTTCTTATACTTTGCTTTCCTTCATTTTTTAAAATATGTACTACTTTGTTGAATATGATCATCTAAACAATACAGAATATTTGTCATTAAAAATAACATTTTGAAAATGACGAAGTATGAAAAAAACCCTTCTTTTATATCCTAATATCTGAGGGAAATAATTTTGCAACATTAATTTTTCTTTACCATATTTATTATCAAAAAATTCAGGGATGGATATTTAAGTCTAAAATCTGCCCAAACTACCTCCAGGAAGGTTTTGAACTTGACATGAAATTTCTTTCTTGAGTGTAGTGGATTGACTTTTGGATTTTTCAGATCTTCCTTAAAAAAAAATGACCTTTACAGGTCTTCCTTAACACCGGAGGTCAGGATCCACTGAAGTATTCCATATCTTCCTTTAACGTAACACAACATATAAATAAGGTGTAGATAAGAGACTATGCTCTCTTCTTCTTCCGGCAAGCTGGAGAGCAGGAACACCATTGCAGCTGGTCCTGTCTGGAGCTGAAGCCTGCAGCAGCTGCTGTTGTCTGCCCGCGCATGGGGGGAGATTTAGCTGTTCTGCTTTCCTCAGGGGAAGTGGTGAGATTTTGCTAGTTCTTTACTTTGTTAGTTACCGGTCTTACAAGTGTGCATACCTGTTTGGTTTTAGTTCCTTTTTGTCCTTCTTCCCATTTTCCCTTCCCCTCTTCCTTTCTTGAGAGTTTTGCATGATATCCTTGCGGTGTAGTTCTTTGTATTTAGAAAATATAGAAATATATATATATAGTGTGATTTTGGTTTTTTCTATAGTTTTTTTCCTTTGAAAGGGGGGAAGCTTTGGGAGAGAGGCAGACTGAGTGGTTGGAGAGCTTGGGAAAGCTAGCTCAAACCAGCTCATTGAGAAAACTGGGAAATTAAGCAATTGAGTTATATATTGGATAAAAAAATAGAATTACATAGAACACCTTTTTCCCACCTCCAGTATAACAACTTAGAAATAAAGTTTAAATAAAAAAAAAAAAAAACAGAGAAAATGAGAAACAAACCTGTAGTTGCAGATTGTGACCCAACAGGAAGCAGCAGCAATATATATTTAGAAGTCAGTTAAAATTGATACACTTGATAAAATATCCAGTATCAGCCAAACATCATCTATTTACTAACTATGCTTTAAGGTGTCTTGAAAGGTTTGTTTCTGCATAAAGGAATTTGATGCAAAGATAATATTACATCAGAATAAAACAGGAAATTAACATTTTAAAGAAGATTGGAGTTTAACATTAAAATATGACACAAATTTAGCTGTGCTACCCTATATACAGTGAGTTAAATTTTGAAGGTGTTTTCTATGAATTAGGAAACAAAATGTTGCCTTCTTTAAAATCTCAAATGTTTCTGAAAATTTTACATAGAATATAAAAGTACCGTATAAATTCAAGTACTATACTGTACTCCTCCATATATATTCCTCTGTCATATTCAGCATTGTAAAACAATGACAGAGGGAGAAAAGAGCATCTATTCAGCAGCATTTATAACTGAACATTGTTTCTTATAAATGATGGTCAATAAAAAAGTACATATTATTGATGTTAAAGAAATTATGAGGGATAAACATTGTGCGAAATGTCATGTAAGGACAAATAATAAAACTTCACTGTCTGGAGATCTACTAATAAACTTAAATTTTCTAAATGAAGGTTAATGAATTCAAGAGATGGTTCCTAGTTTTTTTTAAATGTATGTGAAGTTTTTTTTTCAAACAGACTTTATCATAAATTCTTAGAAACCTTACATAGTAAGAGGAATGAAAGAACCCACAAAATGTCAAAACAAAACTGTTTTGATGGACCAAAATTATATTTATTCACTCCTATCATTGTGTTTTGATGGTTTTCCTTTTTAACACCGTATTTTTAGACCAGGACTGTGGATTTTTTAAAACTTCTTTAAGAATTGTTCAGGTTATATCTTACTGAAACTTAAGAAACGCCATCATTTTCTTAGGTCTTGAAACAGATTATAAACCTTGTAATGGCATTATAGAAACTGGGATGACATACAAAAACAATATAGGCAAGTGTATTCCTTTAAACTGAAGCCAAAGGATACTTCCAGTGTTGGTTTCTTATCGATGTGTCAAGTTTTATAGGGTGTTCATGAATTAGTGATTTTTCTAATTACTTTTTTGGTGAGAAGAATGGAGCTCAGAGATTATAACCCTAGATTTTATAACAGAAAATAATGAACGTTTTTACTATAACTTAGAGTTAAAAAAGTAAAGTAAACATTTCTGAACGTTTTTTCCAACAACTTGATTCATGTAAACGTACAGATACTATGCTGTGGTATAGATTTTTACTTTATAGCCTGGACAGCTTTCTGGAATATAATAATGTCTTTATTTAGAAGAAATACAGCTTTCGAAAAATCCAAAAAAAAGTCTATTGTGTGAAATCACAACTACTGCTAAAATCATCATGCTTTCTGGCTTAGTGACAACAAACATTTTATTCCAGCTGCCAGAATGAATTTTTATTCCCTGCAGATCCTCTTTTTTTTTTGTCAGCATTATCACTGAGGCAAAGATGATGATATTTATTCAGCTGAGACTTATGCGCATCCTCCAAAGTACTAGCTGAAGTATTTACCAATAAAAAGGTATAGAAGGAGAAAAATTCAGGGAAGATTCTATTCATGCAGTTAAAAAAACAGGAAGGAAAAAAAAAGAAAAAACCCACAAGTTTGAATCTTCTTTCCTACCTAGAAAAAAAAACAGATTTCTTATGAACAAACTGATCAAGAAAGCCTTTGTTTAGGCATTTCTGAACAACAACAACAAAAAAGCAGTTTTCAGGTCTATTTTCACTAAACCTGATAAAAAAAATGAAGTACTGTATATTGGAAAGGGCAGGTAATTTTATCAAATGAACATAAATACTGTAGCCAACTTTCCTTTCTCTATCAGTTTTGCATCATTTACAGAAGCACAGTGTTATTTGTCAACAGATTACAGCATTTATTCTTACTTAATGCATCCTAGCATGGGTGGTAGGAAAGCTGTCATACTCAGGATGAATAACTGCAGAGAAGGCAGACCCACAAAAATCTGTTCCATCTTCTAATACAGCAAAATTCACTCTGGGAACAAGTAGGTCTTAGGTAACTGTTCTGGCGTGACATAATCTATTAGTTGGGATGCTATCGATAGATGTATTCAGAGATAATAAAGCTTTGGGGCCACAGTATATTATTTAGTCTTTCTGCATTGCAGTAAATGTCATGAAACTTTTCCAACTTTATCTTCACTAGCGTCATATATCCCATTAAATCAACAAAAATCAGAAAAGAAAAAAGGTAATATATGATTCTGCTTTAATTGGTGAAATTCCTGGAATGGAGTAATTTTCAATTTCAGGTCTTTACGACGGGGCTCAGGGAGCCTGAAAAAGATTGAAAGGATTTTAAATATATGTTTTTTACCTAGTTTCTAAGTGTTTTACTGATTTATTTAATACTTTAATGACATTTTATGAGACAAGGATGTATATATGTGTCAGTATAATATTTTTAAATTATAAAGGACTAATTTCTCTGTAGAATTTTATGATAATTGTTGCTAATTTTGAAAAATACTCAAGGGGTTCCCAGTGTTTCAGGTAGTGTAATTACACTACTATGAACTCTTCCCTATATCTTAAATAGTCATGCAATTACTCCAAGATATACAATATTACAGTTACTACGTGCACACACACAACATTATAGCTATCAATCTAATTATTCACTATTTCTGATAGCAGCCAAAAGCGATAAACATTCATTCTCAATTATTATCTTTGTTAATGATGTGAGGATCTGGACCCAAGTATGTAAAATATTTTATCAGTAGTTTTCAGCAGGTACATTTTGTATGAAGGACTTTCAGTATTTAAAACTCCTAAGTGTATTCCTGTGTTAAATGCAGCACTGGCATTAAAAGGTCTGAAAGCATCTGTAAAGTTTTAGGAATTCCCTCAAGTTAGCATTTTGCAGGTGTACAAAATAAGTAGTAGTGGGGGAGGAAGAAATGGAATATGTCAGACAATTTATCCAAAGACTAAGATTAACCAGATTTTCCCACTCCTTCATGGAATCATCTGGTTGGAAAAGACCTTTGAGATCATCGAATCCAACCGTAACTGTCCATTTACTAAACCATATCCCTGAGAAACTCAACTGCCCATCTTTTAAAGACCTCCAAGGATGGTGACTCAACCACTTCCCTGGGCAGCCCATTTTCTTTTCTCCTCTATTAGATGCTTTCATTTCATGTACTTAAACAGCTTCTAAACAACAGATTGTTAAAAGTTATACTAAATAATAAATCATATTTTTTTAAAAAAAAACCCTATATTGTGGGGTTTTAGAAGACCAAGGGCATGTTCTGGGCAATTCAGAGCAGCAGGACCTTAGTCTGGCTAAGCCATAGATATATCAGCAGGCTGTGCAGGAATGTTGTTGCTAGGACACCTGCAAGAAGAATTTGGCAAGATAAACAGCCTAGCAAGTGAAAAACAAGAAAGGGGGGCAATGCACACGTGATTGAAACTAAGACCTTGAACGGGATCTGAAACTTACAACAGAGATGGATGGACAGTAGAGACTGACCTATTGTAAGGAAGCATTATTCAAGTGAACAGCACATGTTAACCAATCGTTCTTACTGTTATGCGTGAAAGTAGATAAGATAGACTATATAACCATTAGCAGTAAAGCAACAAACTCGACTTCTGTCTGATCACATTGATCGTGTGATGAGTCCATGACTTTCACGTCAACAAGTGGTGCCCGAACAGGGACCCTCAGATCGGCATTGGATGGATCAGCCAGACCAGTGAAGGGGGTGGAAGCCGGCTGAAGGTGAGTGCTGCCCTGGCACTCAGGAAGACATTAACGCACATATAAATAGAAGGGAAATCCTGCCCTGATCAAGTAGGCAGCCGGGAAGGAGATGGGGTCCATACTCTCAAAAGAAGAAGAGGCAGTGGTTAAGCTCCTCCAAACTATTCTCTCCAAGAGAGGACTTTCATATGACTAGAGCTCCTTGAAGGCTTTGCCACTGTGGGTGCAAAGCAGAAACTTGATCCCCACTGTAAATGCCGCTTTTGAAATCCCAACATGGGAACGAATAGGCGAGCAATTGTGGGATGAAATTAGTAAGGGATCCAAAGAGGGGAGCAAATTTCCCACTTTGTGGACATTGATACATGAGACTTTAAAAAATATAAAGGCAGAACGTACAGTGACAGTCTCTGCATTTGCTGCTTTGTCGCCTGTTGAAGAAGCACAGTCGACTACCGCTCAGGTGTTTTTAGGACCCAGCATTCCTTTGGCAAGGAGAGGAGTTAGTTCTACTCAACGTTCCTCCGAAAAAGAGACATCGTGCACAGTCCCTATTTCTTCTCCCAGTAATCCATTTGACACCACATGGAAACAAGAGAAGCTTCTATCAGATTCGCCCAAATCGCCGACCTCCGACTCTAATCATGAATGTGATAATGTAGCTAATGAGGATATACCGAAAGAAGCAAAGTGGTTGCACCCTTCGCCTCCCTCAGCTACACTGCCCTGTCCTTCAAGTGTGTGTGTAAAACAGCAGCAATCTTTAGGGCTAGGAGATGTTCAGCTACCAGAACTGTTGAAAAAACTAGAAGATTTGGAGACGCGAGCATGAGTCATGGAACAACAACGTTCAGGGCTACTGATAAGTTCTTTTCCCCACCCCTACTCCTGTTACTCCCCCGTTAACCCTCTTGTTTCTGTTCCAGAATCACTTGCGCCGTCATATTCAGGATTTAGGGTGGTGGAGTGGGATGTAGGTGTTAAATGGAGAGGAATTGTAAAAGATGCACTATTCGATGGAACAGTGATACCTTCAACTTTTCCTGCTATAATTGATGGGGGTCAGAATACTTGGGAATCTTTAGACTGGAAAATTTTGAAGAAAGCAAAATCAGCAGTGTCTCAATATGGGTTAAAATCTCCATATACCCAGTAAATTTTGCAACATATTTTTTGGGTAGTCTTTTGGTACCCCATGATTGTCATATGATTGCACAAATGTTATTTTCTCCTTCACAGCAGTTACAATTTTTTCGCCATTGGTAATTACGTTGTGAACAATTAGCGGCCACTCTGCAACAGCAGGGGGACCCTCTTTATGGTGTACAATCACAAATGTTAATGGGTTCGGGTCTGTTTTCAAGAGCTGATTGGCAAGTGCAGTTTGCTACAGAAGTATTGTAAGCTAGTCAAGATGCGGCATTTAAAGCTATGATGAATGTTTCAGATGATAAGGTCTGCCCGGGTTTTACTACAATTAGGCAAGGACCAAATGAATCTTTTCCAAAATTTGAAGATAGATTACACGCTGCCATAATGGCACATCCTGATTTACATGAAGATATGAAAGACAAAATGTTAGATATGTTAGCCTTTGGTAATGCTAATGACAAAACTAAGCAGGTTTTAAGCACTTCCTCAAGGCTCTGGAACTGCTGCGCTCTTGGAAGCAGTAGAACACATGCTTTTTGTTAATCAAGCCACTGTTATGGCTGCAGCAGATAGAGTAGCAGTGCGACTACTGATCAAAACCAAAAAAATTGGCAGATTTTAATTATTGATTTGAAAGATTTTTTTCCCAATACCATTTCATGCTTTTACGGTGCCATCAGTGAACAAAAGTCAACCAGCAAAAAGATATCATTGGGTAGTTTTGCCATAAGGTATGAAAAATTCTCTGTCTATGTGTCAAATGTTTGTGGAGTGGGCCTTACAATCATTTCGATCCAACAATCCAGATCTATTAGTGTACCATTACATGGTTGATATACTAATAGCTGGAAAAGATTTTGATGCAGAAAAAACAATCAAAGAATTAACAATTACTTTAGAGGAGAAAGGGTTAAAAATTGTCCCAGAAAAGGTTCAGAAAAACGAACCTTGGTTGTATTTGGGATGGATTATTACAGGTGGATGTATTAGACCACAAAAATTGAGCCTAAAAGCAGAAATAAAGACTCTTACAGATGTCCAAAAACTTTTAGGAGGCATACAATGGGTAAGATCAATATGTGGTATTACTAATGATGACTTAGTCCTGTTAATGCCTTTATTGGGTACCACTAGTAATGCCAATGAGAAAAGACAATTAAATGAGGAACAAAACCAGACATTAAACCTTGTAATTGAAAAGATTCAACAAGGAATAGTAGCAAGAAAGACTGAAGAGAAACCTTTACAACTGATGATTGTTAACTCTTCAAAATATCGTAAATATCCTTTAGGAATAATCGGTCAAGAGAATCATAATAAATGGTCAGTTTTAGAATGGATTTTTACAGCATATACTCCAAAGACTACAGTGATAACACGTATAGAACTAATATCCAATTAGATAATAAAAGGAAGACAACGAATCATCGATATATGAGGTTTAGACCCCAAATCAATATATATATATCTATCAGTAGTACTTATTTAAATTGGTTATTAGCAAATTCAGAATTAGTACAAATAGCCTTAGCTGACTACCAAGAAATCGTTACTGCACATTATCCTTCTGAAAAATGGTTGTCATTAATACAATCACAGGATTTAGAAGAAGCACCATATAGATCTGAAACACCAGTGGATGGTTTGACAATTTTTATGGATGAGGGAAGGAAATCTAGAAGAGGAGCGATTACTTGGCAAAAAGACGGTCAATGGCACCATCATATTTTAGACGGGGTCATTGAAGACTCTTTGCAAACATTAGAATTACGAGCAGTTGTATGTTTTTTTCAACGTTGGCAATCTGTACCGATCAATGTAATTTCAGATTCATTATATGTCGTAGGTACTGTTAATAGGTTAGAGAGATGAATGGTTAAATCAGTACAAACCAAAACTTTACATATGTTGTTGTTACAATTATTACATTTATTATCTTGTTCATATTTTGTTACTCACATTCAGAGTCATCAATTTAATAATGGGTTATCTATTGGTAATAATGTTACTGACCAGTTGGTAGCAGTTGTCCAAATAAATTCGGTCAATTTATTTGAGCAAGCCAGTTTGTCTCACGAATTTTT
The DNA here is from genome assembly GCA_033558185.1 of Dromococcyx pavoninus. Lineage (NCBI taxonomy): Eukaryota > Metazoa > Chordata > Aves > Cuculiformes > Neomorphidae > Dromococcyx > Dromococcyx pavoninus. The sequence continues at coordinate 2,227,969 of JAUMJL010000139.1, read as the reverse complement.
CCATCAATCAACTAAAATGTTGGCCAGACAATTTAATTTGTCACAGAATGATGGATGTGGTATAGTGCAGTCTTGTCCAGCATGCCAAAAAGAAGGGTTTGGCTTGGGCATTGGACTTAACCCACAGGGATTACAAGCTTTACAGCAAATGGATGTTACTCACACCCCAGAATTTGGACGCTTGAAATATGTACATGTATCTATAGATACTTTTTCTCATGCAATATGGGCAACTGCGCAGACTGGAGAAGGAGCCAAGCATGATATTAAGCATATGCATGCAGCGATTGCTGCTTTAGGTGTCCCACAAGAGGTAAAAACAGATAATGGTCCAGCATATGTATCTCAAATGTTTGCACATTTTTGTCAAACATGGGGCATTCGTCGGCTCACTGGCATTACCCATTCTCCGATTGGTCAAACCATTGTTGAACGTGCTCACTCCACGCTGAAATCACTTTTGCAAAAACAGAAAGGGGAAACTGCAGGGGAGGCTCCCGCAGAACGACTTGCAAAAGCGTTCTATGTGTTAAACTACTTACGCCTCACAGAAAATTGAGTATCACTGCCTATTATAGTGCATCGAGTATCAGTACAATCCGGAATTGAGACTTCAGAGTTAATTAAAGTACAATATAAAGACTTGCAGACTGGAGAATGGAAGAGGCCAGTGGAGTTAAAAATGACTGGTAGAGGATATGCTTGTATTTTAACAGATACTGGCCCAAAATGGGTTCCAGTACGATGGGTCCGACCTTGGCGATCCTCTTGATTTACAATGTGAACACAGTCATTCTTTGGGTGGTTTCACAACTAAAGATGAATGTATGAGTAGCAATAACTAACATCACAAACCAGGATACATTATGTTTACCCATGTCAAATCCAGAAAATTCCTTTTCTATCTGTTCAGTAAGAATACCCATAGATGAGTGGCCAAAAAAAACCAAAAACAAAACCAAAAAAACCCCAAACTACCCAAGAAATATTAGGATCAGTAAAAATGGATGTTAATGCTACTCAAGAGATTTTTAGAAATGCAATAGCTTGGTGTAATTATACAAGTTCAAACATACCTTGACCAAGTAAAGTACCTATTTTTTGCACCTGGAGTAGGTGCTGTGGCAGCATTGCAAAAATTAACTAATTTAGGTTGTTAGCATAGCAAGTAAATTAATATCAATTTGTTAGCTCTTTTAGGATTGTTAACAAATGTTGATAGTGTTCAACATGCTACCATATAAAATAGAGTTGCTATAGATTTATCACAAAATAGAGCTGCTATATTTTTCTTATTATTAGCGCAAAGTCATGGATGTGAAGAATTTGAAGGAATGTGTTGTATGAATTTATCAGATTTCTGAATCAATTCACAAGGCAATTCAACAGCTAAAGAATGGGGTTAAACAACTACAGATGAACAATTATTGGGGTTTACATGGATGGTTAATATAAATTATAAAAATGGGATTGATTATTTTGGTCATGATATTAATATTAATGATGATTGTACCATGTTTAATGCAATGTTTAATACGAAAGTTGGAAAAAAACATGAATCAGATCTGGATTGCCCAAAAACAAAAAGAGGGATTTTGGGGTTTTAGAAGACCAAGGACATGTTCTGGGCAATCCAGAGCAGCAGGACCTTAGTCTGGCTAAGGCATAGAGATATCAGCAGGCTGTGCAGGAATGTTGTTGCTAGGACACCTGCAAGAGGAATTTGGCAAGATAAACAGCCTAGCAAGTGAAAAACAAGAAAGGGGGGCAATGCACACGTGATTGAAACTAAGACCATTCGAGTGAACAGCACATGTTAACCAATCGTTCTTATTGTTATGCGTGAAAGTAGATAAGATAGACTATATAACCATTAGCAGTAAAGCAACAAACTCGGCTTCTGTCTGATCACATTGGTTGTGTGATAAGTCCATGACTTCCACGTCAACAGTATTTGGAAGTACTGCTTCCAATATTGCATTACAATAAATGTTTTCCTGTTGACATTATGTTAGTTATATATTACATAACTTTAAATTATTATATTTTTCTGAGTGTCTTTATTTATGATTACATAACATCTGCTGGTATTATGTAAACCAAAACTAAATAGAATACCTCCACAAAGAATATCTTTTTCACTTAACAAATCATCATCTACTGTTAGAATTCTGGCAGTATTTATTGTAAAACTTCTTAAAAAAGGACAATCACACAAAGCCTAGCTTAACCAGTATTTTATCATCTATTCTAACATCACATGCTACTTCCATTCAAAGTATAAACTTTGTTTTGTAAGCATGTGTAATGATGAACGAACAGTATTTGAAATTGATGTACCACTGATTGCAGGCTAAACTTCAGCAGGTTCTTCTGTGTTCAAAGACTGTTCTCCACAAAAAGTGCAGGGGAAGAATCTGTCTTCTTTATGAGAACACTTAACTAAGCAAATAACTTGATGTCCTAGACAGAAAAGATTACTTCTTCAGGTAGATTATATGCTAATTATAACTTAGTTAGCTGGACAGGAAAATAATACAGACTTGTGTATCTGTGGTTTTGCAGCAATAGGCATGTTATATGAAAGTGCCTAACTACAGAGAATGCAAAATAATTTAGTGGAAAATAATTTTAGGAGTTGTCATTTTATTTCTGTTCATTTACAGAGTGTAGTGAGACATTTTTGTGGAGATTTTGTACGTGATCCCTTTTTGCAATATTGTTTATATGTACATTTTTTTAATGTGAATTGTAACGCAGAAATCATGTTTTCTTTATTTGGTTTATAGAAAACTTGGAATCTTAGCTAGACTTCTTTGAAAACTTCCTTAGTCCTTGAACTTGCTCTTTTGATGCAATGAAATATAATATTTGCTTAAGATAGAAGATAAATATGCAAATTTTAACATTTTCATTCTTTCTGAGAACAGTGCAAGACATAGAATGTACACAGCGTTTGCCCCAATTCAAGAATGACTACAAAAAAGCTTATTTTTTCTTTGTGTTAGATGAAGTTTTCCTTTAGATGGGAACAGAGTGATGCAAAGTGCGTATGTACAACTAGAATTCACACAGAATAAATATATCAATATAAGAACTGAATGAGCTTCAAGTAACATTTCTAAAATAATGCAATAGACAAGAAGAAATTTATACTGGAAAACTGGACTTTGTTCAACAGTAGCTATTTAGATTGTGTGTTCTGTTGTAACATATTTGACTTATGGAGCAGATTCATGTGTGGGGAAGAGAAAAGTAAAAGTGGTACATGAAAATTTTCTTATTTAGTCAACTCTGTAAGTAAAAATAACTGCAAAAATAATCAGACAGCTAATAAAAAATTAAAAAGTATAAAATAATGCATAAGTAAAGAACACTTCTTAAGACATCAACCATCTATAAAAAGAAAGGATTAACTCTTTTGAGTGTGCAGGATGTGAAATATTAAAAAAATATTTAGGTATCATTTAAACATCAAATCTTCAATAAAAAATAATTTTCTCTTGCTCTGTGGCAACTCTGCAACATCAAAGATTAAATTAGAAAAAATATATACAACTACACATATACCTATACCTATACATACATATTCTATTGCCCGAAACTAGATACAAGAATAAAACTCTACTAGGGCAAGTGGGGTGGTGAAAGAAGGAGAACAAGAAACGGAAGTAAACAAGCCAATTTTGCTGCTGGTGCTATGAAGCATCTGGTGTTAATACTCTGCACCTCAGCACATTTTAGAATAAGACTTTATACTCATAAAGTTGTACCAGTATGAAGTACAGCAGATTTTCTAGGTCTTCAAAGTCTGTTTTCATTGGTCACTAAGGAGATTATATGTGCTTATGGAGTGAAAATTATTGTCCATGAGCACTGGTAAGATATTAGGAAGAGATTAGATATTAGGAAGAGATTCTTTACTCAGAGGGTGGTGGTACTGAAACATGCTCTCCTGGGAAGCAGTCACAGTGCCAAACCTGACAATATTCAAGAAACGTGGTGTGAATCTTGGGATTGTCCTATGCAAGGATAGGAGTTGGACTCAATGGTCTTTGTGGGTCCCTTCCAACAACATTCTGTGATTCTATGATTCTAATATGGAATATTTTTGGGAATATTTCATTCATGGTTTTGACATGGCTCACAGAGTTTTTAGTGTTTGAAATTTATATTTTATTCCGGTTTGATAATACTAAGTTAATTTGTTATGGAGAAGTAGGCAAGATTTTTAAGGTCTATGAAGATAATATCCAGATAGGAAATGTATAGTATTAGGAGTAAAATTCTGTGTTGACATATTATGACCTATTTCAAAGATTTTATAGTTTTGGTTTCTGTTTTTTCGTCGTTGGAGATAAGATACTAAAGCATTTCAGTCTAGTGACTAGCTTTCCACTGTGACTTGACGTATACAGGAAAATGTAATCCCACTTAACATTCCTTCTTTTAATTAAAAAAAAATCAACAAAACCAAAAAAAAACTTGCAACACCTGACAAAATGTTTCACTTTTCAGAACATTCACAAAAGTTCAACACAGTAGTTAAAGGTAATAAAGGCAACAAAAATCATAAAACCAAGGGAGTTTTCAAAAGTTTTGTAAAAGTTCTTCCTAGTTCAAACTTTGTTGTTTTGTCTCCAAACTTGGGTTTTTTTAGAAGCATGAGAACAATTAGAATTATGTCTTGTTGCTTTTAGGCAAGACTTTATCTGTTTCTCCTTTGATTTACTGTCAAAATCAATTTTGTTAATATTTCATCTCAGGCATCAAATTGTTTCCTTTTATACTGTGGTCTTACTTGTAGAATCTGATATGAGCACGTGCCTTCCATAAAGATGAAACTTATTTACAAATGGCAGAACAAAAATAGCCTATTCTTTTCTGTTTTCAAAACTCAAAGAAGATGATGCAGTTTTCTATACTGGATCTAATGGGATTGTACTAATTGGATTGATAAGAACTGAAGAGGTAGTGTGTTAAACATTGGCATTTCTCTTAAATCTTCTGTTGTTATTCTTCTTCACTTATGGAAGACTACTGCCCATAAAGCTTATCACAACATTGCACAAGTGAAACCTATCACATTCTATGGCAAAACTGTTTGTCATCAAGGATGCCAATGCCCAAGTAGTACCACAATAATTGCAACTGCAGCAATTACAAACACGTCTGAATTTTGCCTACATCTTTTAACAGTATGATGTCATTCAGAACTGTATATACAATTAAACATATGCAAAAAAATGCATATGCATATGCAATATGCAAAAAATCTGTAACATGCTGATCTCAAAGGAAAACATACATGATAAAAACCATCTAAGTAAACAAATGTACTAGATGACAGAGAGAGTACTGGTAAACTTCTTGGACTGCAAAACGATTATTTCGGGGATTGAACCAATCCATAACAACATTTAATTAACAAAATGGTTATTTCATTGTATCCTCTCTTTTTTCATTCCTTCCCTCTCTTTTTTTTCTTCACTCTTTGGTCTTTCTTCATACGTAGAAACTGTAACTTACTCTCAGAATACATAGTTTAAGAGACTACATTTAGTTTCATTTAATTCAACCAAAGGAAGTGGGTTTTCTTGTTTCGAAATCAATATGCAACATCTTTAGGGAGATATTTTAATTCCAGGTTGAAAATAAAGTGGGGGGGCGTGTTATAATTTTCTTCTTGTGGTACTGAAGATTCACTCCAGAGAATCCGCTAATTCTTATTATTTTACTCTTCACCACACTCAAAGATTGCCAAAGATGACACTTAATACCTCAAATTTGCACAACACCTCTCTGCAGATTAAATAAGTTTGCAGGCAATGAGAACAAATTTACTATGGCTGTGAAGCTCCTCTGAAATGACTCTACAACTGTGTTTTCATTTTTAATAGACAGTATCTTTTTTATAAGAAAAGCCAATATACAGTAAATCTGTTGGTAAATCTATGGACAGTTTCTTATCTTTTTTTTGGAAGAAAATAAAATTATAGGAAAAAACGTGCAACAAAGATCTACACACAATATATAGGGAAAACGTGAGGAGAAAAAATAACTAAAAATAATGTTTTATGAGTTTATATATTGAGAAGAATTCATTGCATCAGATATTTTGTCATGAACCTTGCATATTCAAAACATCAGGTCTGTTTATATATGAGCTTTCAAAACTGTGAAATATACTGCTGAAAGAATCTAAATGCACAATTAATATACTACCAGGCATTTACACAGTATTGTTTGCATGCTTGTTTCCATTCTTTTTGTAAATGGCATGCTATTACACCTGTATGGAAGAGTATGTTCACACATATTTCAACTCTTGGTAGCATGATATAGAAGTGTCATTAATCCTGTAAAGTTCAGCTACTGTATGAATTGTTTCTCATGTAACAATAACGATTAACATGGCATCAACCCTGAATGTATTTTACTTTGCATACTGCTGTACTGTAACTATCTCGATCTGAAGACTTTTAGGGAAAGTGTTTGAGGGCACATCCTCTCTCTCATCTGATCTCTGGCTCCTGTGCGCTTCCCCTGCATTCCCTTCCTGTGACATGACAACTTAGAGGCTGGATGCCAATATCAAAGACACAGCCACTCTTGTGCATGTCTTAGTATCCTGTTTCATATCCCTGCAGCTCCATCAATGCTATTATTCCTTTCATCTGATCCAATACGAGGAAAGAGGAAGCTAGGAGAAAAAGAGAGAGATGTTAGTGTTTCTCAGCCTATTTCAGCTACAGAAATCAAGATAGAATTATCTAGCTTGGTAAGTGGAAGAAGGAACTGGTGTCAGGAAGCCTAGATCAGGTCAAGTTGTCTCATCACAACAAGAAACAAGTTCTCACATCTCCAGTAGTCTGTAGCGTGCCCTCTCTTTAGGCCAGTTGTACTGACCTCTGTGAAAGAAAGAGTAAAATGTTTCCTATTTTTTTCTAGGGGTTTAAACTAAATTTGAAGGGGAAAGGAACAATGGCAGGCTAGTCAAGAATGAGCAATGGGAAGGAATGCCAAAATCTGAGGAGTTGCATCCTAGTGAGATTCAGACTGCTCCATGAGGAGATGGGCACAATGGACCACATTTGAAGCGTTTCTATATGAATACATGCAGCATGAGGAATAAGCAGGGGGAGCTGGAAGCCTTGGCTCAGTCCCAGAGATACAACATTATTGGCATAAGTGAAACTTGTTCAGGGGGGTCCTGTGTCTGGTGTGCCATGATGGATGATTACAGGCTCTTCAGAAGGGCTGGTGAGGCGGGGAGGGTGGGGAGTGACATTGCATGTAGCAGAAGGGCTGGAATGCATGGAACTTGTATTTAGTAATGGCATAGTTGAGAGACTCTGGGTAAGGACTAAGGGACAAATAATTAAAATGGATGTCATAGTGGCAGTCTCCTATAGGCCACCCAACCAGGATGACACCACTGATGAGTTATTCTTTAAGGAACTAAGGGACACCTGCAAGTCATATGCCCCTGTCTTCATGGAGGACTTCAATTTGTCAGATATCAGCTGGGATTACCACACAGCTGGCACAAACAGGTCCAGAAGATTCCTAAGCTCTCTGGACAATAACTTCATGGCATGGGTGCTGAAGGAATTGACCAGGAAAGTTGCCTTCCTTAATTTGTTTCTTGTTAACAGGCAGGGTCTCTTGGGTGAAGTGGTGATTGGAAGTTGTCTTGGCCACAGCGACCACAAAGCAGTCAAGTTTAACTTTTATGGTAACAGGAGGAAAACTAACAGCAAGACTTCAACTCTGGATATGAGGAAAGCAGACTTCAGGTTGCTCAGGGAACTGCTTAGGACAGTCCCCTGGGAAAAAGCTTTTGAAGGTGTTGAGGTCCATCAGTGCCGGTCACGTTTGAGAATCACCTCCTATGAGCACAGACCAAGCAATTCCAAAGTGCTGAAAGTCAAGTAGGCGAGGCAGAAGGTCAGCCTGGCTGAGCAGAGATCTTCTAATCAAACTTAGGCGTAAAAGAATAATGTATGGCAAATGGAAACAAGAACATAGGAGGATTACAGTGATGTTGTTTAGCACTGTAGGGCAGAAGTTCGTACTGCCAAAGCTCAATTAGAGTTGAAACTGGCCAGCACTGTGAAGAATAATAAAAAGATTTTTTTGAAATATGTTAATAGCAAAAGGCAGGCCAGAAATAACATTGACCCATTACTTGATGAGCGTGGACACCTCATAAACAGGGATATAGACAAAACGGAAACCTTTTTCACATCTGTCTTCAACACCGATGACAGGCTTGGGCACTCTGAGAGCCCTGGGCTAGAGGACCAATGCTGTGCCAGTGATAAAGTCCCAATCAGCCTTGATCTTGTGTGGGATTTTCTGCTTCAGCTGGATCCCTATAAGTGGATGAGGCCTGATGGGATTCATCCAAGGGTATTTAAAAAGCTGGCTGATGTCATAGCAAGACATAGCTCTTGGGAATCTGGAGAGGTACCAGTTGACTGGAAACTGGCAAATATTGTCCCAGTCTTCAAGAAGGGCAACAGGGATGACCCCAGTTACCACAAGCCTGTTAATTTCACTTCTGTGCCTGGTAAGATCACGGAGGTGATTATTCTAGGAGCTACTCAAAATCACCTGAAAGGCAACGACTGGTCCCAACCAGCACAGTGATTTAAGGGGAAGATCCTGCCTGACAAACTTGATTCCTTTCTGACCCACCTAGATGACCAAGGAAAACCAGTTCATGTAATCTTCCTGGATTTCTGCAAGGGCTTTGATACTGTCCCTCACAGTGTCCTCCTAAACAAAATGTCCAGCATAAGGCTGGATAAACACATAATGTAGTGGGTGAACAATTGGTTGATGGGTCAGACTCTAAGATTTATAGTGAATGGGGTTACATCCAGTTGGTGATCAGTCACTAGCGTGGTTCTTCAGGGATCCATCTTAGGGCCAATACTCTTTAATATCTCCATAAATGACCCGGATGCAGGACTCAAAGGTTTGCTAAGCAAGTTTGACGATGACATGGAACTGGAAAGAGCTACTGACACTCTTGAGGGCAAAGAGGTCCTGCAGAGGGATCTAAACAATTTCGAAAGCTGGGTAATCACCAATTGCATGAAGTTTAACAAGGGCAAGTGCTGGATTTTGCACCCGGGACACAGTAACCCTGGATATACATACAGACTGGGGAGTAAGAGGCTGGAGGGCAGCCCTGTGGAAAGAGAATCTGGGGGTTCTGGTCAACAGCAAGTTGAACATGAGCCAACAGTGTACCCCATCAGCCAAGGGGTGCATCAAACATGACATTTCTAGCTGGTTGAGGGAGGTGATTTTCGTGCTCTACTCTGCACTGGTGCAGACCCACCTTGAGTACTGTGTGCAGTTTTGGGCACCACAATACAAAAAGTACATCAAGCTACTGGAGAGTGTCCAGAGGAAGGCCAAAAATTGGCCAAGGGTTTAGAGGGGAAGTTGTATGAGGAGCAGCTAAAGTCACTTGGTCTGTTCAGCCTGGAGAGATCAGCACCTGTTCCTCCACCTTCCCTTGTGAGTAAGCAGGAAACTACTATGAGGTCTCCTCTCAGTCTCCTCACTACTTCCTATCTATAAAATTATCCCTAACAGAGACACAATGGTGAAAATTAGACGGAGTGTTTCTGAGATGCTCCTGTATCACCTTAAAAGTACACATTTCAAGCTACCTGTCATGACCAGACTTCAGTCTGTTTGATCAGCATGTGAGGACCTCTTCAGTCTTTAATCTGAGAGAGTGACCAAGCATGCCAAATACTCGAATAAACATATATTCAAAAACGTGTTCTGGCTAATGTTGAGGTGAACTTGTATGACAATGGGAATGAGCACTGTTGGGTGACTAAGCAGCTAGGGATTTGAACAGGCAAATTTTAGAAACATTTCACTCCACTGTTGTTGGAGACATTGGGGCTCTATGTGATAACACAGACAGAGGTTAAATGAACTAGGAATCTCTTTTCTCTCATCTCTGACTCATTTTATAAGATGGAAAGAGAGGGAAATTGTAAAGATTGTGAAAGATTAGGAAAAAAAGAAAGAAACCCCTCAACCTACTCCATGAATAATCCATTGTGCTTTGTGCGACTCACTGTTGAAGCTGTTAGAGATCTTCCTCTGTCTCAACCCCCTACATGGCCCACCTGTTTTTCAGACTAGGGATTTTGTCAGGTCTAGAAGTATGTGAGGTTTTGGTTAAAAAGCTAACCATAACAGCCCTAGAGCAAACCATTTACATAGTAAACGCATTCCATTTATTCACAATTAAAATACCTTGATGTTAGAAATACTCTTACGTGTAGTGCCCTGGAATATTACAGTATTTGAAGTATCTGTTATAGATATGGACCGACACAAGAAGCTTTTCTCTACTTGCTGTTTACTAGAAAGGCAGACATGTTACATTGGGAACAGCATTACTCTGGGGAAAAAACCCCATGGTTTCCTATACAAAATTAACTTACATTTAGGCAATATGGTCTATAGCTGTCCGGCTCATAGGTATGGTTTATTTCACATTTACTAGAAATACACCTAAACTGATGACTTTCTGTTTAGTCAACTAAAAAAATAAAAGCAAAAGAAAAAAATAAGGAATGCTCAAATTTAGCGTGTTATCTCTGTCCAATCTGATCTTGCAAGGTAAAGCTGCTTTTATATTCATCTATGACTGTTTTACGTAGCTATTCTTAGCCTGTATTTCAAAGTGTTTCTGTAATAAATATAACTGAACTTGTGTTTAGATGCTTTAAAATTTGAATATCTGAGATCAGATTTCTTTTCTGTGAGATATTTTTTAATTACATGTTCAGCTAAACTAACTGTTCAATGTATAAACCTGTATGTTTTTCGAGCAAACAGAAAGTTTTAGATACTCAAAACTTTATGTGTATTAACAGGCATTTCTAAATTAATTAAAAACATATGTCTTGGAACACCTTATGATTAGTTGATGCTTAATGTTTTGATAATCTTATAAATCTGGTTGGTCATGACTAACCAGAGTTAATTTGCAACTGGGGTACTGTTACAAAAGGTATTAGAATCTGCTAAAATAGTAAGCTCAGGAGAGTCAATTGTTCCCATAAAATAGTACTTCACTTTTGCATACTAATTGAATTGTGTCTGTTTCAAAAGTAGAGACTATTTATTTACCCTGAGGATACATTTTATTATCATGTGAAACATAGAATGTTATTTTCCTTCAGGAGATAAAAGCAGTTTTATCGGAATCCCTCTAGAAACTAGTGCATCAGTTTACTTAGTCACGTGTAACATATGTGAGGACTATCTTTTAACAAACATTCTTCAGTATTATTAATTTGTATGAGGCTTGTACAAACTAAGTGTTTCATGATGATTATTTTTATATTTTTTTATAAAGTTAAAAAAGACAAAATTGTAGCTGTTCTGAGCAGACCTTAACTGATTGGATTTAAAATTATAACCCCTTCTTGTAGGCTAGTCCTGGGTCAAACTCCTACTCAGCTACTTGTTTCCTTTTCCCATTCAGCAGGACGGGGGAGAAAATTGTTCTCTAATTACTAAGGTACCAGTATAACTGTTCAACCATTCATTAAGCTTTCTTCTCAACTTTGTCAAGCCCCAGAGACCTATGCAAGAAGCACACAACTTGACAATGTTAATTGTGCCCTACTCATAAAATGTATAAAAAAAGTGTAACTATTGATAAAAAAATCCTTTTCCATTTCATCTGCTAAGCCCATATGACACAAATGATCATTTATGGTGCAATCTACTTTGATATCCAACAATACGTCAACAGGGTTAGGGAAGAGTCATGGCTGTTAATTTTCCGGTTTAATTCCCCACTGAAAATGTGCATGGAGGTAGTTAGTTATATAAGCAAATCTAAATAAGTTGATCTTCTAGAAAGTTAGAATTTTAACTACAAGAGGCCTATGAAATAGCTAAATTTATCAACAAATAAAAAGAAAAAAAACTTAAACTGTTTTGTAATTTATTTCTTCCCAGGATCTAAAGTGAAGTTCAGTTCTAATGCCTTAAAACATTTTTGCCAATATCATTACTTCATATGACTGAGGGAAGAGTTATGACATGAATTAATCAGTCACAAAGAATCAAGTCTTACTTTTAATTATCTATTTTTTCTGTATCTGCCCCACCTTTTATTTTTAAGGTTTATTTATTGTAAAGATGCCACATTTAACCATCTTGCATTTTTCAGACACTTGTGAGATGTCATAATGGTTCTCATTGTTCTGGCTTTGTTTTCATGTGGCCTGCAGCAGCACCTTCAAAGGGTATCTTCTTCTACCATATTGGTATGGGAACCATTATTACCTACTACCTACAGTTAGTTTTTCTTGTTAAATGTGTAAGTTCAATAACAGTGGCTTGTAATCTATATTTTACTTTTCCAAGAGCTAGAATCCACTGATGGGCTCTTGACACATCTTAGTAAATTCCCTGTCTTACTTTAACTAATCACACGTCTTTTTGAAGTCCTTATCAATATATTCAGCAGGATTAATTATGTACCTTAGTAACTTTTCAGTACAGCAGCAGTTAAGGCCTAGTGTTGTTATTATAGATATATTCAATAATCCATAAAAATATACAGTTACTTCTTTCTGTTTCTTATGTTACTGAGCTGGTTTCAGCTTGCTTTCCCAAGCTCTGTAACGCTCAGTTTAAGCCCTTTTCCCAAAATCTCCCCCTTTTCAAGAAAAAAAACTACAGAAAAAACAAAATCACACTATATGTATATGTATTTTCTAAATATAAACAACTACATACAGCAACGATATCATGCAGAACTCCCAAGAAAGGGAAGAGGGGAAGGGGGGGAAGGGAAAACTGGAAAAAGGACAAAAAGGAACTAAAACAAAACAGGCATGCACAACTATAACACCCGGTAACTAACAAAGTAAAGAACTAGCAAAATCCCACCACTTCCCTTGAGGAAAGCAGAACAGCTAAATCCAACCCAGCACTCTCCCCCCATGCATGGGCAGACAACAGCAGCTACCACAGGCCTCAGCTCCAGACAGGATCAGCAGCAAGGAGCCTCCTGCTCACCAACTTGCCGGAAGAAGAGAGTAATCCCTTATCTACACCTTATTTATATGTTGTGTTAGGTTAAAGGAAGATATGGAATACTTCCATGGATCCTGATCTCTGTTGTTAAGGAAGACCTGTAAAGGACATTTTTAAGGAAGATCTGAAAAAAAATCCCAAAGCCAACCCACTACAGTTACGTATGCCAGAGGAGTCAGTAACTCTTTTCTTGTAATTAATTGATCTATTAATATATTTTTTAAGCTTTGCAGATGGTGCATATGATTAAGTTAAATAGGGAAAAACTTGAAATGCATGTACAAGTACTCTGTCTTCAAATTAACTGTTGAATGATTGTCATTAAATTCATGCCACATCTTTGTTAAATTAGTGTAAGTGGTTTACTAGAACTTACTTTTGTAACAAGTGTAACGCCAAGCTATAATTACAATAGGCAATCATGCAAGTTTGACATAAGTGAATCATTTCTACAGTCTATAACAATTAGCTCAAAATAGAAAACCTTAGCAAATCAATTTATGAAAGATATAGAAAATATAAAAGGAGGTTGTTCTGGATACAGGACCATCACGTTGTGTCAAATAAGAACCAACTGAACAATTTCTTTGTGCTAATCAATAAAACAGATTAACTCTATACAGACTATTCTGCTTAAATAAGCATTTAATGCTGACTGTAATTAATTGGAAAAAAAAAGGCAATGTATGTTGATTGATCCTGTCTAAACTAATCCAGAAGATCCTCAGCTATTTTTGTATTTTTAATGAGTCAAAGAAATGTGCCAGTAGGTTGATCAGTCTTATCTCTTGGTCTGTAATATTTACTGTTTCTTGATTCAGAGATTTTCTTCTTTTCTTTTCTTTGATCAGTTAGATCGGATTATACTTGATTACAGATTACACTTGAGGGTAATCATACTGCCTTTATTAGACTTTTGCCTTATTTTATTATTTGAATGCTAAGATTACTACAAAGGTTTCCTGCCAGAATGAATTTTCTTTGCTGTTCTTTCTGAAAAAAAAAAATCAGGGAATTAATTACACATATTTAATGCCTTAATTTATGGTATGCACACATATGTGGTATCACTGAAAGAAGAAAAACCAGAAAAGAGAAAAAAGCTCTAGTAACAGTCGAAAGGCTATTAAAAGTAACAAAAAAATTTGCATGGAGTACTAGGCATGATTACAAAAATAGTAGACTGGAAGATTTACTACCTGAACTCTAGGCAAAACTAGAGTTTCCATGGGAGATCACTGTATAGCCAGCACAGGCATAGCTCAGATTTTGGGGACTACACGAATTTTTGGACTAAATCCACTCAAGGCCTAGGCAATGCACAGCTCTGTGTCCCCAGTTCCCAGCAGAACCAAGAGTCTGGGCTGCAAACTGCCTTGTACGGCTGGCACAGACCTTGCCAGAGCAACTGCGTGGCAGCCCAGCCTGTGGTCAGGAGAAGACCCTGTGCCAGCCCTAGGCCTTGACCTGTGGGCTGAGTTCCTGACCCAGCCTCTGCCTGTCCCCAGGGAGGTGCCAGATGCCCCAGGGCTTTGGCACAGCCTCCTGCACTTCTCCATGCTGCCTGACTGGGCTAATGAGAGAGGCCTCGGCTGCAAAGCCCAGCCTGGTCCACCCTCATGGGAAGACTCTGCCACTCTCAAACATGAGAGAGATGCCGACCACTGCTGCACCCTGACAGAAATTGGACAGCAAGTGCCTTTCTGCTAGTTGACACTTCTGGTAATTCAGTACTGAATGGTGTTTCTAATTTTGCATACTTCAGGCATCATGCTATTGAAATACGGGAGCATTGTACTTTGTACAGACTTGATAGCCGAAACGTATGGCAAGTTTGTTTTGTAAGATGTTACTTTTACAGTGCTTGTTGTATTTATCTTGGAGGTGATATATTTTCCTATTTGTCTCCGGCAGAAAAACTCTTTTAAGTTGGCTTAATAATACTGGACTATTCAAAAATATTTAAATGAATAAAGAATGCATCTTTTTCAGGGGAAACTTAGACTTCCTATTCTATAAGAGACAAAGTAAATTAAATGTTAGTCTGTCCACTGATCATTTGAAGTGAAACATTAAAATAAGGTTTATAACTCACCATCCAATGCTCCATTTCTTTGTGCAGTCTACCTATGTGATAGAAAGTGTCGTAATTCTATTTTAATCAAACTACCACTGAGCACAGAAATGTAAGAGATTGTTTTAACCTAAAATTAGGAGAAGGGGACCAAAGGGATATTCCATGCCATGTAACATCATGATTAATAACAAAAAACAGGGGGAGAGCAAAAAATTGAGGCTGGTGTTTGGAGACTGGCTGTGCATCAGCCTGCTTGCAGGAGATGGCACATGATTGCCCTTCCATCACTTGTTTTTTAACTCTTTTCTACACTTATTAAGCTGTCCTCTTCTGAACATACAGGCTTCCACATTTCTGTTTTTCCTATTCTCTCTGCTTCTGGAGGGAGTCAAGCTGGGAGTGAGCAAGTGGCTGCATGGGTGCTTACCTGCTGGCCAGGGTCAAACCACAACATTAATACTCCCCTACTATACAGACAAGCCCCAGCTGGGCTAAAACCTAATGATATATAGATATAAAAAGAAAAAAATCCAAACCATCACAAAACCAACAAATAGGAACACAAACACAGAGATGTTTGTGAAGATGGGTAGATTCTCACGTTCTGCTCTGGCTCTTCTGAGACCCCATCTGGAGTATTGTATCCAGTTCTGGAATCCCCAACATAAGAAGGATATAGATGATCAGAGGGCTGGAGCATCTGGACTATGAGGACAAGCTGAGAGAGTTGGAGTTGTTCAGCCTGGAGAAGAGAAGGTTCCAGAGAGACCTTATAGGGACCTTCCAGTGCCTGAAGGGGCCCTACAAGAAAGTCGGGAAAGGACTTTTTACAAGGACATGTAGTGATAGGATGAGGGGGAATGGCTTTAAATTGGAAGGGGGAAGATTTAGATTACACATTAGGATGAAATTGTTCACAATAAGGACGGTAAAGCACAGGAATAGGTTTCCCAGGAAGCTGTGGCTGGCCCCTCCCTGGAAGTGTTCAAGGCCAGGTTGGATGGGGCCTTGAGCAGCCTGGTCTGGTGGGAGGTGTCCCTGCCCATGGTGGGATGGTAGAACTGGATGATCTTCAACAAGTCTTCCAATACAAACCATTCTATGATTCTATGATACTTGACTGTCAGCTTCTGTGCAGGCTCAGAGAATGAAGGATATCAAGCTTGAAAATTTTCAATGTATTTTTAGAAAGAAGGTACACTGCAGGACTATTTCCATAGTCAGTTATGTCCTGAACAGAATTTCCTATTAGCAGAGATAAAAATATATGTCTTAGATTACAATTGCATATTTTAATTTAATTTGTATTAAATTAGTCCAGAAACTGCTTTAAAATCTTCTGCAGAAAGATTTTTAAGTAATAGTTTTGAACAAGGTGCCTGTCAGACGTAGTAAGTTAAAAACACCAAATATAAGAGCAAAATTTATTTCGGAATGCATATTAGTTTACAAATGGTGAAGAGGGTTTACAATTGCATGAAATTCACGAGAGTTGAATTTGCTGCTAGCAAGTTTTAAGTAGGGGATGGAAATTTACAAAATTTTCTATTCTAAATTAGTAGTCATATATAGCAGTAGTGCATTTCTATCCTTCTGGTAAACTCAGACCTCAGTGGGGACTGAATGTCTTTGTCTCCTATAAAAGCAAAAGTTTAGTTCTGAGAGGCAGCTTTATTGAGGTTAGAGATTTGGGAATTGGGGGTTCATAATCTGTCCACAAACCTTAGACTACTGATAGGGAAATATGCCATAGATTCTTTTCTCTTTCATGAAGAAATTATTTATTCTCAAAATATCTGCACCAACTACAAATCACTTAGAAATACAGTGATGCTGGAAATTATACTCTTATGTTTAAATTTCTTTGAGTGGAGTTGAACTGAATGGAAGATATGAGGAAGAACAGAACTGATTTTACAAGATCTTCCTTTCAGTTGATAAACATTGGTTGTTTACATCTCATGTATATATGGCTCATGTATGTCTTGTGACAGGTAATATGGCCCTACTTGTTATCTTTTTTGCCTTTTTGGTATTTGGAAAATAAATTAATTTTCAATAATGTTTTAGCCCATTTACCGAGGTAGAAATGATGGCACCGGAGTGGAATAAAATTATTTTATCTGTTAAATATTTTATAGATTTTTAAGGCAATCAGTTGACATTATATTTTACCAGTCTGATTTTCTGAATAACAAGGAACAGGGTTTGTCTGTAATTTCATGCAGCAAGTTTCTAACTTCTGCTTGAGCTCTATGCGTCTTTCAGAAAATTCAGCACATCACTTACCAAGTGGTTAGAAATTTAATTTCATCTTGCCATCGCTGGATGTTTTTATGCCTTCATTTAGTAGATTAAAAAAACCTTGCCTTTGAAAAGTTAAGTAAATCTCAAACTCCAGACTTTGAATCAGTCTTGTGAGGCTTGTCTGAAACTTTTCCATTCTTTCTGAAAACTTTTGAAAGATGTAGACAGACTAATAGTCTCTCCAGTGTTGTGTTCAGAAGAGATACTATCTTCACATTTCTTCTTATATACATGCGTATTGCAAAGTACCTCTTCTGGTAGGATTTATTTGGATTTCTGTTAACTCTTAATGTGACCAATGCTGTTTAGGTTGTGTTTTTGAGTGTCAGGTTTTTTATACAGGAACTTCAACAACTCTTTGAATTTGAATCACAACAAACATAGGAATTAATAAGAAAGTCAGGATTAACTTGGGCAACTCAACTGAATTCTGCTTAATTAAATATCTGCAAACCTATTAGCTCTAATTTTCCTCTGAACTAGGCCAGGTTCTCAGATATTATGATGTCTGAGAACATAGAACTGTGGGATTTATGTCATTTACATTTTTGCTTCTAATGCTAACAGATTTTCTAGAATTTACTTCTTTCAATGAGTATATAAATTGGCTGCTCTAGTCGGCAAAGAGAGGAGGGGCAGAGAATGGGAACTATTCTTCTGATACCTCATCTACTCTTTCAAATAAAGGTAGAACAGTCTCATTTCAGAGGGACCCCCCCCCCCCCCCGAATTTTAAGCAACATAGGAAAATAACTTTCCGTTGTAATGCAGCTTTGAGTAAAGCAGGTGGTTGTCTCTGTCTTTTTCCTTTTTCTCTTTGAATCATCAACAGCCAGTAGAATAGGCAAATCACTGGACCAAGTCTTCTAGGTCACCCAAATAAGATATATTCTCATTCTTAGAACTCCAGTACTATAATTTTTTAGATTTACCTGTAATCAAGTGACTTTCTTTGACTACTTTCAATGATTTATGCTTGAGCAAAGAACAGGGACTTGTTTGCTCCACTATCTTAAAAAAGTGACATACCTCTACCAGCCAAATAACTCATAAACCTGGAACAACCAGCTGCAAAGTGAAGAGAATTGCAGTGCATACTTTTGGGAGCTGGAAATTAGTATAGAAGAGACATGCAGGCAGATGTCTAGCGCATTTGCTGGCTGGGAGAGTGCCACACGATTCCAATGGGAGTTTCTGCTTAGAGCAGATAGGACCCAGCACATGCAGGATGAGGTCTCTCTGAATGTTCTTTTTAATTTAAAAGAAGATCCTTAGACCAGGGGTTTCAAGGGTTTGCATTACCTTTCTGCAGTTTATCTGCTGGGTGGAGAAGGGTTAGGAATTACAAAACTGAATGTAACTTCTGTGATATTTTGTCAGTGGAATTTTAGTAAAGTGATAGCTGCTTTTACTTTATAGAAAGAAGATGAGAGAAAAAAGTGGTTAAGTGCTGCACCGAAGCAAGTGATCTGATGTTGATTAACCCATTTATCACAATTACATCTTTTCTCCTTTTTTTAGTAGAGAAATATATGGTCAGAGTGAGGGGGGCATATATCCAAACAAAGTATAAAAATTGTAACAGTTACTTCAGTAAAGTAACAAGGTTTTTAAAGTGAGATAGTGAATTTAGTAAGTCTATTGTTTAAGCTGTCTTTGTAGAAATGAAATCTTTAGTGACTTACATGGTTGTGTTTTAGAAGCCTTCCTTTTCAGTTCTTACTTGCCCTAATCACAGAATCACGGAATCGTAGGAATTGGAAGAGACTTCTTAGAGATCATCTCGTCCAACTCTCCTGCTAAAGCAGGTTCACCTGCAGCAGGTTGCATATGAGTGTGTCCAGGTGGGTGAATGAATATTTTTTTCCATTAGCTCAGAGAGTTTCTGCTACCAAATAGTAAGGAAAACCAAAATATTTTCCCTCTAATAGTTCTTTTCATCACCTTTCTGCTTCTTTTAATGTAAGCAAAGATGATCATATTTGTTAAGACAAATTGACTTTATTGGAGCACAGGGAAATGCTTTATATTTGACCACAGACTGTAAAATAATACAACTATGTAAAATCAAGCAAGTGAAAATTGTGGTTATTGCATTTCTCAAATGAGCCCTCACTGGCAAATCACTGTCAAAAGTGCTATGAAACCACTGCCTCTGTGGAGGTAATCCATAAGCAAAAACATAGACTGTGTATGCCAAAATGTAATCCAGACTATTAAACCGTAGTTGATGTTCTTACCTTTTGGAGACTGGAAATTTCTAAACAAGCAGAATGGATTGGTTTAAGTCTGAGAGGCTGAATGTTGTGCTGTAGCAGAAGTACATGCAGGGCACAGAGTGAGTAATTTACAGTGTTGACTACATTTAGAAAGCTAGCCTTTCAGTTGCTCTGAAGACTGGAAACAGTATTCAGATGAGGACACCTCTATTGATTCACTTGCTGAAGGACCTAAGATAAAGCAGATTGCTATATAGAACTCAGCTGTTTAATTCAGAGAAGAGAACTAGTGAATTATGCACTGAAGAGCTGCCTAGCATACTTCTTACTTTGTCTTGAAGTGATAAAGTAGAATTACAGCCAT
The DNA here is from genome assembly GCA_033558185.1 of Dromococcyx pavoninus. Classification (NCBI taxonomy): domain Eukaryota; kingdom Metazoa; phylum Chordata; class Aves; order Cuculiformes; family Neomorphidae; genus Dromococcyx; species Dromococcyx pavoninus. Next base: position 2,207,898 of record JAUMJL010000139.1, on the reverse strand, counting down.
ATTTAGTGCACTACTTAGCCATGACAGGAATCACTCAGAACTGTTGGCTTTAATGTATGGCTTGCTGAAGTGCGTTTTGTTTGTGCAGGCTCATGATGCAGGTCTGTATGGTTTTACGATCTCGAAAATGTTTCTTTGTGCTAGGCAGTGCATTTTTGTGTGCTTCTGTTTATTTACACTTCTACAGTTTTACAGACCAAACAGTAGGAGAAAAATTCAACTTACTACTGAAATATGAATGTTATGGGAGAAATCAAAGTTCCTTTCATTGCTCATCTTCTGTTTTTTTCAGGAAGATTTTGAATGGAGGAAAGTGTTAATATTTTATCTGTGTTCAAGGTGGCAATGCAGATATTGAAAAAAGAGAGAAAGAAAAACTGTACAGAAACTAAAGTGTGGTACTTCCCAGTGACACAACAGATAGTTACAGACTGATCTATGAACAAGCAAAATAACAACGGGGATGCTGGGGCAGATATATTTTGAGTACAGTTTGGTAGTGCTATGTTAAGATATTTCATGCTGCAACAACACTATGTGAACTGAAAGAGACTTATCTATGTGATCTGAAGAGCCTGAAATTCCTTCCTTACATGACAGAACATGTTTCCCTATGACAGCTGGAGATCAATAGGAAGCAAGCATTGAAGGTACACGCCCATGGGGGCTCACATGCTTGCACACATGTCCGTTACATGGGCCATAACTTTTCTTCACTTTTTAATGGCAGTGATGAGATATCAGAAGTCAGCAAACAGCTGAATTAATTTCTCTGTGTGCAACAATCAGTGTGTGGCCTACGTAAAAAGCAGATGTCTCATGAATCCTGAAGTTGTTATGGGCTTTTGTACTTGATTTTTTTTGATGCAATATCCTGTTCCGAGTAGAATACATACTGGGACTAGACAGCATTGTATTTGCTTTGTTGCACTTCCAGGATGAGAGAGAGAGGAAAACTCCCAGAGCACCAATGATGCATGGTAATGTTATTTCGTTTGAAAAATGTCAGCATATATATTAAATGAATTTTGGAAAGAGGGTTGGCCTCTTCAGTATGTGGAGGACTTTCTGCATGGTAATAAAAGAGAGCTGGCAACAGTCACTGTTACAGGTTTCTGGGTTTTGTCATGAACTATGGGTTTCCTTGGTATGAACGTACTATCAGGAAAAACTCTGAAAGATTGAGCCTAAGAGTGTTGAAATGGCCTTGCTGTTGAATGTCTTCAGACTTTGAAGTTCAGAGTATTATTGGTAATTGTAATTTCACAAAGAAAGTCCTTTAACAAATATTTTAATAGTATCTGCTTGGTCATTAGGAGGATCAGCTTTCAGTAGAAGACATATCAGAACCAGAAGGGTAGGTAATGTTCTTTTGATTCCAGCTTTCAGAGAGCTGGTTCAGGCAGTCAAAATTAATCACATATTAAAGTTGAAGTAGCCTAAAGACTAGAGAAGTCCAAGCACTTCTTAATTTTTAATGTCTCAGGACAAAGAATGTCTAGTACTTTTTTTTAATTCTCCATGTTTCTATTCATGCAATTAATTCAAGGCCAAGTTGGATGAGGCTTTGAGCAACCCACACCAGGATGGAGGCAACTAGATGATAGTTAAGGTTACTTCCAACATAAACCATTCAATGATTGTAATTTATATAATTTCTCACAGCTTTGTATAGACTAATGAATTACAGTTAGCACATTTAGAAAAAAAACTAGTGAAGATTCTGAAATAAGGTCTTGTGTCCGAGTGATAATATATAGAGAAATACATGTGGCTGCCTAACTGAAAGAGAATACTTAATACAGTAGTTGAAGATCCATTATCTTTACTGCTAGTTCTGAAAGAAAAGTAAGCTGTAGAAATGTTAATAAACTCATTGCTGAAATTAATGACAAATCTGTTGATTTTGTAGTCTAAACTTATCAAACATATGTACAAACTTTGTGGCATCATTTTTTTTCTGAGAGAAAGCCCTTCCCCTCTCAATTTATGGAAGACAAAAAGAGGCCTTATTTTTCTTGTTAAAATGTTTTCATCTGAACCCAACAAAGATGTACATCGATTTAAAAATACATTTATAAATTTGTTGCCTTAGGCTCTGCACAGATAAAGAACTAGAAAAGCCCTAACTCTGAACTACTAATTTCAAATGGGTGCCAAAAATCACATTTCTAGTACAAAGATTGATAAACGTTTTCCTTTATAAATAGTTATAATGTCTAATAGAATAGTAGAAGTACATTGGAAATATTTTTTTGCATGTATTTGACAAGAAATTTCATTGTGACTATAGCCATTCTAAAGAAATGAGAGCCCTTGGTCTTTTTGCGTCCAGATTGGTCAGTTGAAAAGGACAAGTTATTCTCCATGAAACCATGTGCCTTGCAAATAGCTCCACCAAAGCTGTAGGAAGTGGGCTATGGAATTCTATGTGACCACCTTATTCACCAGACCTCTGTCCTACTGATTACCTCATTTTCAAATGTCTCAGCGACTTACTGCAACAGAAGATTTTCCACAATCAAGTAGCAGCTCAAAACACCTTTGATGAATTTAACAGTTCCAAGACTCCAGAAATCTATGCAACTGGAATAAATAGACTTATTTCTTGTTGGAAGGAATCCATCAATTCTAATGGTTCTCATTTTGATTAATAAATTCTGTTCTGAGCTGAGATATACTACTTGAAAATTGATGGTTACAAATGGCAGTTATTTTTGCACTGACCTAATACTATCATATGAATTTTCATATGAAGTTCTGACATGAAAAGAATTATTAATGGATTTTGATTTCAGATGCCGATTTGCTTTTCATTTTTCACGTATCTCGGATACTTTATTAGTCTTACACAACTCACTATCTGTGGGCAAAATTTGGTAGGACATACGTTGCACTGTATCTTGTGGAACTGTGAGCATATAGTGCATCGTTGTTAAAGTATAATATTTCCAGGGTATAGGCTACAAGCAAAGAATTCATAGAGTCAAAGTTGCAGGTGAAATTTTCAAATAGTTTTTAGAAGGATGGATATATTACTACCCTAGAGAGGTTATTTTAGTATATTTCAGGATATTTTTATAGATAATTACTCGTGATTTTTATATCCAATAGACTTGAAATCTATATTGTAATTAAACCAACTAAAACTAAGTCACTGAAATATTTTTTTCTTAAAATATTTGAAAGACAAAGGAAAAAGAAACAGTCTTTCAGCAAATTATTTTCTTATGACTAATAATATTTTAGAGAGAGATTAGTATTTTCTATAACAAACCAAATTTTTTTGTCTGGATTTCACTGGATATTTATATAGATGATAATCTGATGACTGAGAAATGGAACTGTAAACTTTTTCTTGAGATGCATGACCAAATGAGCTTTCTTCAGGAATAAAACATACATATTTGATTTAAAGTAAAAAAAATAAATCTGCCATTATTTCAGAATTGTAAATAGAACACACACATCTCTAGGGGTAGACGATGACCTTAATGGGGCTGCTAACTGAAAAAGATACAATTTAATATATGTAAAAGTAACGTCTGCCAACAATTAGCATTTTTGTGCATTTTCTGATTGAAAAAAGTAATCCTTGTGAAATTCAGAAATATTTTGGAGGTCTGCATGATTTCTGACTCTAAATTGTGACATTTTGGAGGAACCAAATCTCTTGTCATTTTACCCAATAAAAATTTACCCCCCCAAAAAAAAGAGCTTTATATAGCCACCTCTTTCTTTCTTTAATGAAAGAAACAATCATGCCATTATTTTTCTGAGCCATTCAAATATCAACAATGTATTTTCTATTACAAAAAATAATAAATTGTCAATAACTGGTGCCATTATGTCCACCTTTCTGACACCTGTCATAAAAATCAGTAGCTTCTGCCCTGAAGCAGAAGCAGTATATGCTTAGTTTTGTGATTTTATTCTTTAGCAGAAGGCTGGAAAGACAGAGTGTTAGGGATCATTATTATCTCCATAAAGGTTTTAAAATTTGTTGTTATATAGGTTAGTCTTTCTCTTGGGGTAGTCTAAAGCAACCCTCAACAAATTTCAATTATAGAAGGATGATATAAAGGAATTATTTATGTAAATGTAACCTAATCTTTCTTTAGGGTGGTCTGAGGCAATGCTCAACTTAATTCAATTGTAGACGAATCATATGAAGAAAGTATCCATTTAAATATAGTTGACAGGTTCATACATAACTAAAAACTGGTAGCTATCTAGTCTGACTGCTGAGATAGCATAGACCACAGCATTTCATCACTGAGCCCTCCAGTCTGAGGAAAAATGCCGTCTAGAAAGCAATCCAGCCTTGATTTGTAAGAAACAAAATTTTTTTTACTCCCTTCAGGCATTTTGGCAATCAATCAGCTCCATTTTATTTGTAATTTACCTGTACGATATTTTAGTTTGGTCACATTTATCACTATATGAAGCATACACCTACTGGAATAATATTTCTATATTTTTTCTATAAATAAAGCATTACTTTAAAAAAATGATTGCATCCTATGATGATTTCTTAAAATGGTTTGAAATATGTTCTGCATAGTAAACAGCAGAACCCTTTCTTTGCCTTCTAGATTCCCAGATATACAAAACATGCACAAGTTAACAGACTAACTAACTCACAAGGTGCAAACACATATCCACTGGTTGAGGGATGTGAGAAGTGCATCTTTACTGATTTGGTTTTAATTTGGTTATTGTCACAACATGCTAGTAACAACCTCTTTTACAAGTTCCCTTAATATATATATTTGCTTTGTAGAAACTATTTAATACTTTGCTTAGGCTTGTGGAAAAAAATTGTTGTTTAGTAGGAGCCCCAGAACCTGGGAAAAGTCGTGTGTTAGAGATGAGGACAGCTTAAGGTGCTGCAAGATTTAGGGTTCTGTCCACACAAGACTAATATCACCCTGTATATATGAGGTTCAACACAAAAAAATCTCCCAAGACTGTGCTTGTAACTCTTTTAATTTAACAAATTAAGAAAATCCTCCATGACCAGCTTCAGAGAAGTTCCTGTCTGAGTTGACAAACAGCTGCATGTGATTCTGCCAACGTTCAAAGCAATCCCACAGATCATTTTCTGAAAGACACTTGAGGATCTCAATTGTTTTTGCATTCTCATCTTCTACTGACAAAAGTTGGGTTCCTTTAAGCACCAGCTTTATCTTTGGGGAGAGGTAAAAATCACAGGGAGACAGGTCTAGTGAATAGGGTGGGTGCTCTAGCCAAGTGATGTTGTTATTACTTAAAAACTTCTTCACAGATGAAACGTTGTGGGTTGGCACACACTGAGATTTTCCAGCTGAGGGCAAGAAAACCTCTGTATAAACAGACATCCACTCGTATGGAGTAAAGGGATTGAGTCAAGCCTTGTCTCACTGTGATAGGTTAGAATATGTTCTATAACCATCTCGTTGTCTCTCTCCTCCCGCTCTTGGTTCCCGAGCTATATGTGGGAATAAAGGTAAATGCGTGAATAAAGCTATATTCAGGAGTGGGCTAAATGTGGGGAGAAATGGGTCAATGCAGTTTTTCTTTAAAAGCAAAGTCAGAGAAGGTGCACCACACACACAGAGGCAGCACAAATCTCATCATAAAGGAATGCAGCAATGAGCTTTGTCACTGTGGAATGGGGGACAGGGTACTTGGAGTCAAACGCAGTCAACACCTGCTATCAATAACGTGTGAGTCCCTTGCACGAACCCTGTTAACTCCAAAGAAGATGAGTTGCAGCTGTTTCTCTGGTAATCTATGCACTCCAGTTGACTTTCACTCATTAAAACATCATTGTAATATGATTATAATACTAAAACACACCTCCACATCTGCCTGCTTCCTGCCTCTGAGGCAAACCCCTTCCAAAGCCACTGCTACTGGGGCTGCTCAGTTAAGTTTTGACAAACAAAATGAGAACTTTTTCACCACCAATCAGAAGGGCTTGATGTGACTTCAGTCACTTCAAGCTGCACCTAAATGACCACCCCAGAGGTGTAGTTTACTATAAAACTGCATAGATATGATGGTTGAGTGGGAAATTGTCACCAAAACTTTTGGGATCAGCCAACGGGTTGGACCCCCATCTCCCGTCCCCCCGAACACCGGAACATCATTGGGGTAAGGTCTTTGTGTTATGCACGCGCAATATATATCTTAACATCAAGCTGATTATTAATATCTTTTTATTAAACTTTGATTTCAAGTACACATTTCTTTCCTCTATATCATTTCTTTCTGTCCTCTGGTGTTTGACTTAGAATGTATTGCAAACATTATCTTATTTCCAGCCACCACTGAACCCTTATTTAGTCGAGTTGTTATAATCTTAAAAAAATCAACTTCTTTATACATATACAAGGCTCAGAAACCTTACTAACTGTTAAGAGGGGTTTAAAGGGAGTTTCTGATTCAAACTAGGCAAGCTAGACAGGTTGTCGCGAGATTGCCAAGAATAATCTGAGAAAGAAAATTCTTTAGAGCAAGCTGGATGATATCATATTATTCTTGCATTATTGCTTAATTTTACCATATTCTGATGGGCTGGGTGATTATATTGATCCTTGCAAAGTCATTGGATAAGAAATGTGAGGAGCAAGCTGAATTGTTGGATGTTTTACTGTTGTAGGCTTTTGGAGATGAAAGGGTTAAACGGATTGCTAAACTCTCATAAACTCCATTAACTCTCCCTTTGTGAAAATCCCTATCTTGTTTTGAAATTTATCCTTTTTTAAAATGTGACACTATAGAGTTAGTCTCAGGGGGTTTTTTTTGTGCCAGACCTAGTATTTCAGCATTAAATTTATTCTGTTAACTTTATTTTTCTGTTTAGTATTAAGGCAGTGATTGCAGAATTAGGCAATAGAGAGTGGTAACACATATTTGTTAACAGATAGTGAACATAAACAATGATAATCTGATATCTTTTAACAGGCCATATTTTGCTTAGCTTAAAACCTGGCAAAGATGATAATTTTTTGGGCTTCTTTGTTTTTATTTCAGTGATAGAAATGCAAAAGAAAACATTTCAAACAATATAGGGCATTGTAGTGGATTGACTTTTGGATTTTTCAGATCTTCCTTAAAAATGGCCTTTACACGCCTTCCTTAACAATGGAAGTCAAGATCCACGGAAGTATTCCATATCTTCCTTTAATGTAACCCAACATATAAATAAGGTGTAGATAAGAGTATATGCTCTCTTCTTCTTCCAGCAAGGCTGGGGATCAGGAGGTCCCTGCGTTGGTTCTATCTGCTGCTGAAGCCTGTGGAAAATTTTTTAAAGTGTCGTATTTGGCTGTCCAGCTCTTTTTGGGGGAGGTTGTATGATTTCATCAATTCTTTACTTTGTTAGTTACCGGGTGTTACAGTTGTGCATGCCTGTTTTGTTTTAGTTCCTTTTTGTCCTTTTTCCTATTTCCCTTCCCCTCTTCCCTTGCTGGCTTGCATATCCTTGCTGTATGTAGTTCTTTATACTTAGAAAAATACATATATGTATTTAGTGTGATTTTGTTTATTCTACAGTTTTTTTCCTTTGAAAAGGGGGAAGCTTTGGGAAAGGGGCTTAAACTGAGCATTGGAGAGCTTGGGAAAGCTAGCTCAAACCGGCTCAGGCATGTATAAGAAATAATCTAATACTTCTGAATAGCTTAGGGAAGTTGGTCTTGTTTACTCTCCATATAAAATTTCAGGATGTCACTTTGAATTGTTAAGGTGTTTTCTACTTGTTTCTCGAAACATTGGAAACCTGACACGGGAAAAGGGAAGAGAGGTCTCTGAGTTTCAAACTATTATGAAACTGAATAGTAAGCACTTTTAAACTCCCTTGTTAATCTTCCACGTACCCATAAATATGTCTTAAAGGACGCGTTCTGTAGTAAATCACTATAATATAGGTCTTAAGTCTGTCTTAATATTATAACAACTGTGAGCAAAATAGATGTGAGCTTGTAAAGGGATTCACATCTGTCTTCCTAAGTGAAGCCTGTAGTATGCAAATGTAACGCTTGTAGCTGTAGCATTCGTTCCAGAGATTGGTGGAAGTAAAGACTGAACAAAGCACAGAATTTACTTGCTACTCTTAACACTGATCAACATAGTACTCAAGGGATGTTTAATGCATGACATTAGAAGCTATTAAAAAGCTCAAAATTTTTATTATGATTAGATCTTTATTTCCCTAGTCAAGAAGTTGTTTTATCCTCAGACTTACTTTCTGCAACTTCAACACTTGCATTTTGAAGACTAAGTAAGCGACTTTTGTGTAACATTTTGAAAATATAAAGAGCAAAATGCAAATGTTAATACTTGTCAAATATATCTAGAAAAAAATAAGGCACACTAGAATCACTATTCAGCTTTATTACCTTTCTTTTTATACAGTGGTTGTAAAGAATGCTTCAAATTTTTTTCTGTCCTGTTTTGCTAAAGAGCATTTAAGATCATTCTTTCAGCTCAGGAATAGATCTTCATAAATCGTGAAGTTGCTGCGATAGATGTAGTTTTTTTTAAAAAAAAATCAAAATTAATACCTGAGTGAAATGTAGGTATTATTGTTAAATGGCTGTTAATTCTAGCCACGTTGTTGTTGTTTCTTTTCCTAGGTATTCAGAACCATTCAAACACAGCCATAATACAGTGTGCCACTCTAGAAACAGCTGCCTAGTTAGAATAGTGTCTTAAGGGTATGAAAACATAAATAGCTTATAATATATTTTGCTGCCTTCCCTCCCATTTTGATGTTCTCCCTCCCACTTTTAGTTGAGTAATTTTTCCTCCACTTCATTATTGATGTAGATGAAAAATTATATGGAACTATTTAACAGATAATTAACGTTCTCTATTTTTTTCAAATAATCTGATATAACATTTGTCGATAACGTTTCCTTTCTCTTTTTCTTTCTCAAATGTGAACTAAATAAGCAGCTGTCATTGTGTTGCATATGAAAACTGTATTATCTGGAAAAAAAGAGTAGTTTATCACTGGTTGGTTTTAAATGTTATGGGTAAGATAGTATGTTTCAACCAAATTCCAAAATATTCTTAGAACTGTAGGCTCCAAGGTAGTGAAGGGTATGGGTTGAAAATTAAAAACTTGAGATTTAGTCGAAGATAACAGGATGAACATAATTAAGCACCTATGTTCTTACATGGATTGGTCTAGTGTCAATAGACTTACATTATGAAGTAGGATTTAGTATTGTAAAATTTAAAATAGAATAATAAGACATTACAATATTTGGCACAAACAAAAATAAAAATTAATAATACACAAAAGCTTTGCAAGTCATCAGCAGGTGAGTAAGAAATTGTGAGTCTGGGTAGTCTTATCAGGTGGAGAAAAGGCCTAGGCTGGTGTTTGGGTGAAGATAGAATGTGGGGTCCCTGTGAAACAGGTGTGAAAGTGCATGCACCTATTTGCTAGTGAGACCCAAGCTGGAACAGCCATTGCGTTGAGTAACTATTGCAAAGGTAATATGGTCTGGGAACAGGTTGGGGGTGTTGGAAAGACAAAGGGATCATGTCGATACTCAAGGGATCCATTAAAGTGCATATGTTTGTGAATAGAAAGAGTGTTGATTGTGTACTGTCAATAGTGAGCTTCAGTCTCTACTGGCCAAAGAGGAGGAGATGACTTGGCTTTCTGTGCTGATCTCTTATGTCAGCCCTGCACACAGGTGATGTTGAAGGCAACACCTTGTCCATGGTAGACTGTGTAGCTGGCCACATTGATGTCCTCTGTGTGTGCATTTGGGATACGCTATCAGTATCACTAGTGGTTAAAACTGCAATTGAGAAAGCAGTAGCTGTGCCCATTGACCTAGGATGGAGATCTCTGGATTTCAAGGCTGGTCTCCAGGGCCTGGTAAGAAGAATTACTGAGCCCCAAAGTTGCTGGAGTCAGTGGCCACTTCTGAAGTTCCTTAATTTTAACAAAATATGATAAGAATACTTATAGCCAGCTCCCAAGTTTTCCTTGTAACTTTTTTTACTCACAAAAAGCAATTACACTGATGAAAAAGCACATTAGTCCCCAATGATTGTTAATCTGTACTATTTTATACTACTATATATTCATAAATATAAGAAAAATCCCTAAAGATTTGTTAAAAAGGAATTATCTTTGAAAAAAACCCAAAAAAGTAACTACAGAACAAACCAGAAAAAAAAACAGTAAACTTAATATTGTGAATAAAAATCGAGGTCAAGTTTATCTTGCAGCAAAAAAAAGAATATTAATTAAAGATAAATTTTCCACAAGCTAGAATGATCTTATAGAACTTCTCTGACATAAAGATACCATAATCCACTAAATGACCACCTGTTCCTACTATATGTATATAAAAAATTCTTGAGTCGCTTCATTCAAATGGAAAAATATACAACTGATACACTAGTTTTGCAATATTCAGAGCTCCTGTGGCATTCCATTGAAGTTTAAATGATTGGTCAACATGCAGGTTTTCTGCTTTTTTTTCCCCACTGAACAAGAAAATTAAGGCATGGGAATCTACATTTGTAACTAATCACTGGCGATTTTCAGACATTCTTTTATTTATGCTGCATAGTTTAAAGGTCTTCCTTACTTTGCTGTTCACTTGTATATATACTCTAATTGGCTGTACCAAAAGAAAAGCAAAATTCTTTGGTAAGACAAGCTAATTTGCATTATATCAAATATTAGACATCATATTAGCATACCTTGCATACCACTGAGTGCTTCTATTCCTGTCCTGCCCTAGCTAGAAGTTCCCCTGTGACACATAATTACTCTTATTTTCTTTGAGTTTTTAGAATTTCAGATCTGCAAAATGATAAACCAATAAGACATAGAGGAAATGTTCATGGTGAGAGATTAAGAGGTTGAGATTTTCTGTAGCGAGATAGAAGGCATGGACAGCAAAGACTTAAAACTTCTAAGCCAAGAAGCTTGCTTCAGGAATTATCACTCAACCAAGCACAGAAGGAAGTAACATATTCACCTCAGATTCTTACATCTTCCCGGTCACCAACTCACAGCTCATTGTTGTTAGAATGTGCAAGAAGTATATCTTTGTACAAATATTTTTTAAAAAGATGGTGCAACTATAAATTCAGTTATAAGCTACCCATTTAAAGAGTTTGACAAAAGTCAATGTAAATTTAAGTAATCAAATTTTGAATTCAGATAAGTCAAGCTTTTAAAATCAAAGTATAACCTTAGGCTGAGCTCTTTACCTTTTGCCTTTAATTGACTGCATTTTAATATCATGAACTGCTCTTTATGAAACCATAGACACCTGAACATGACCATGTGATTAAAGAATGTGTAGAGAAGACACCACATCAGAAAGCTGAACGTGGTGATTATTCCAGTCAATTAATTGGTAAAAAAAAAGCTTTAATTACCTATTTAAATTTTCTTGAGTCTATCAGCCACTAGATACTTTAAACCATTAGACAGCTGAAAGAACACACAATGTTCTGTGTCTTCCTTTTCATTGGAAGGAAAGCATGTCATGACCTACAGGTCACAAAGCTAATTTTCTATTGAATACTTAAAAGCAGGTAATTTTGGTTCACAAATTCTCTGCTGTACCAGCATAAAGTTCTTTGGTCAATGCTACAGTATAAAAGCATATCTCAAAATGAGGAAAATATTTACTATTGTTCTTTATTTCACACTAGAGTTGATTTAATTCTGACTATGAAATTAACACTCGTTTTTTGAAGATTTTTATATTAACTCTTTCTGAGGTATCTTTTGATTTCTTACCTATTCTTTACTTTCCATTATCTCCTCACCCTAATAATTCTAACTATTTGACATACATGCATTTGAGGTACCAGATCAAGATTAGTTCTTGTCCTCACTACAAAGACAAACATGAAGAGAGCATTAAATCAAATGTGCTCAACCACTGGAAAGCCAAAGCTATTAAATTGCCTACAGAAATAAAACAGTTGAAATATGTCAAATTGTAGTTGTTATGGTTACTAGTTCTTCCTCTGAAGTTTTTTAATATTAAAGTTATGCTCATCTATAATTGCCAGATCTCTGTTGATTGAATTGGTAATATTTGAGCTAATATATTCAAATCAATACGTCTTAGTGGAGGTGAAGTTTTAGAAGTAAATGATGCATACAAAGAGAGCTATTGTTTTAGTCTTGATCCAATATAAACAGCTTAATGAGAATTGCACTATTAATTTTGATTATGCTATTCATTTAAAGCTGTTTATTTAAAGTAAAAAATGTTTTTCTAAATTAAAATCTTAAAATCATTGTCTTTTGTAAATTTTTGCTACATTAACAAGTGGCAAATTAATGTAATATTCCATAAAAAATACAACTTTCTATTAAGTAATAGAAACCCCGTTGGCTGATGAGCTGAAGGCTGGACCAGATTTAGAAGGGAGCCGTTGCATTTTTACTAAAAAGCCATGTTTCTGCTGACAAGAACTTCAACATTTTATGTTTTTGCTGAATGGCACTCTCCAGCAGAGTCCTGGATAGAGATATTTACTCGTGCTATTTGAACTTTGGAGATGTAAAATTCTTTTTTGCTTGTGTACTGAAGTAAAACTGAACTTTTTGAAAAGTAATTGAAGTAAAAAATAGTGAGGCTACGAAAGCAGATAGGTAAAAAAGTCCTGAATAGCCTGATGAAAACATGCCTTACCTGATGTTTCTGTACCTTGAACTGTGGCAAAAATCTGTAAATGCCCTAATCAACAGCAGAAGGCCATTCTTGGATAGATTTCTCCATTGGAGAGAGATTCCTGTTATAGATACATATTGTTAGACTTCGAATCTCTCATTTCCAAGTTCACAGTGAAGTGTCATTAATAGAAGACAGCTGGTTGTTGGAAAAGAGTCTCCTGTAATTATGCTGTTCAACTGAGCAATTTTTTTCTACATCTCGGTGCTTGCTACCATGGAGCACTTTATCATTCATTTGATTATGCATGTATATGCATCAAACCATTAGTACCTCTGATATTACAATAGGTTGTCTCATAAAGCAGAAAAAAGGCATTTTGTGTACAAGCTCATTGCTGTGAATAGCTTTTTCTTTTCAAACCAGAGCAAACTCTAAGAGCAAAGGACTAATGTAGTGTTCACAAGTCTCATAGTTTAGCTCTGGCCTGACTGATTTTGGCAGATGAAACTGAGCAGATGGGCTCCCAGTTCTTTTCTCCTCCACTCCCAGGTTCCCAGGGAAAGAGAAATGAGACAAAAAGACTTGCGGTTTGGAAATTAAAACTAAAACTGCTATAATAACAATAATATTAACAATAATCACCACCATCATCATCAACATCATCATCAAAATTGTGTCCCCACTGCTTGATGACTATAGGTCCCCATAGATGCTGCAGGGCAGGCAAGGTGACTGGCAGGAAGGAGCTGGGCTCAGAAACTGGGTTCAAGAATGTAAAGATCTGGGATCAGGGGCAAACAGACATATGAGGGCCTCATCGGATGTCTGCCATCAAAGATGAGAGTGAGACCTTTGTGATCTCTCAGTTTAATACTGAGTATGACGTATATGGGATGGAATGTTCTATTGATCAGTTTGGGGTCTTCAGTCCTGTCTGCTCCTCCCTGCAGGTGTAACCGTTTTTTGCCTCTTTGACATATGGCCCTCCAGCAGCTCAAAGATGGCCTTGCTTAATATAGGAATAAGTATAAAGAGTGGCCTTTCTGCATAGCAATGCCCTGTGTCATCACTTCTAGAGAGGAACACTGTCTGAAAAACATGCAGTTAACTTTCAGAAAATGAAGTTACTTAGACAAGACTTAGCTGAAGTTAGAAAACTGATTCTACTTTAGCTCAAATCAGAACAAGTGCATAAATATCCTAAATACTTCCTTTCCTCATGTTACAAAATTCTGTCCACAAGAATTCACAGAGTTTCAGACTTCTGTGAAACTCTAATTGAACCTCAATGAGGAGATAATTTATGGCTGTCTTTGTTGTACAGATTGTAGTGTCCTTCTGATCTTTGTTTTGAATCTATAGCTACATATTTCATCAGCTCGTTTGGATGAATTACATATATGTATGTATGTATAATTTTGCCAAATATACTGTAAGCAAATAATCTAAGTGACCATGTGTACAAAAGCTGGAGGCTTGAATATTTCCAGTATGAGATCTTCCTACACTTTACACAAAGGAAACAGTATAGAGTTTACCATTTTTCCTCTCTTTACCTCAAACGGAAATATAATCTCTATTAAAATCTAATCTATTTATGATACACTATTTAATCTGCTAGAAAATTTAACTTAAAGACATATATACAGGTGAATCTGCATGAGCTTGCAAAATTTCAAAGGAACATCAATACACCTTGTAAAGAACAAATTTTACAGTAGAATCATCCTCAAAATCCAATAGTTCATACACAAAACAATGCATAGACTGCAAAAGAAAGTTCTTTTGCAACTTGACCTTGATAAATGTAGAATGACAGCAGAAGAGTCACAGTTCTAGATCCATAAAGTATTGTTTAAAAGAACTTACAGTGTCAGTGAGAAATTCTACATGTATAGTTTCCCCAACTTTCAGCTTTTAAATATGGTATGTACTTTGGCAGAAATTCTACATTTAAATCATCCTGTTTTCACCAAGTATTTTGACAAACTCATCCACAAGACGATGCTGAAAGTTTAGTATTTTTAAATAAATGCAGATTTATATGCTCTTTTGAAACTATGTGTGCCCGCTAAATGTTATAGCATCAATAGTATCTTCAAGTTTACTGAATGTTCATGAAATGCACAATCCTTGATATCAAATAAGCTGTTCTTTACTTTGTTCAGCTTTCAAAAAAAAATTACTTTCATTAATGCAAAGGCACAGAAAATATCTGAAGTCAGGCAAAAGTTTTTCAAATGAATCTGTGAAGAATTATGTGTGAGCAGTATAAAGAATCTGATCAATAGAGAATGGAAAAGACACAGAAATAGAAAATTAACATTAAGGGTGAAGAAGCTAATATGGGAGCTGGGAACTCAGTTGAACATGGGATCAATAAGGCTATTGCTTAAACTGAGAATAAGGATCACTTGTGTAAATGTACTTTATTATTCTGGGCCTTTGTGATTACACAGTTTCAAGACTTCTGCTGTTGTTCAGTTCTGCATTGCTCATTAATCTGGGGATCTTCTTTTTTTTTTCCTGGAAAGCTGTCTTCTACAGACAAACCTACTTATCCATCTATATACATTTATCTGTACTGTTTTATAGAAATATAAAATATGATAACATATGCAACTGTAAGCGGAACCGACTCCAAGGGCCAACAACTCTCACAGCCTGGAAATATCCCCCGGGTTAAGCAGACCAAAGCCACCAATTAATTCTGTAAAGGAGAAGAGGAGGGTTGTTGTCATTAGTGACACCCTCCTGAAAGGCACAGAAGGTCCAATTTGCAGACCGGACTCACTGCATAGGTAAGTCTGTTGCTTACCTGGGGCCTCAGCTGGTGAATTTCAAGACAACTTCCCAAACTTGTCAAGTCCACAGTTTATTAGCCACTACTCATTTTCCAGGTGGGTAATAATGAGAAACTGACAAGAAACCTCAAAGCAATCAAAAAGGACTTTAGTACCTTAGCTCAAATGGTAAAGGGATCAGGAGTGCAGGT
The DNA here is from genome assembly GCA_033558185.1 of Dromococcyx pavoninus. Taxonomy (NCBI): domain Eukaryota; kingdom Metazoa; phylum Chordata; class Aves; order Cuculiformes; family Neomorphidae; genus Dromococcyx; species Dromococcyx pavoninus. Next base: position 2,192,241 of record JAUMJL010000139.1, on the reverse strand, counting down.
AATATTCTCCTCTGTCATAAGGAATGGTGAGGGAAGGAGTGGAAGCAGCCAAGAATTGGATGACTGACTCTGAACATGGTGCGAAGAACAAAACTTCAAGTTCTTCAACAATGGGTTGGCCAACACGCAAGGCCTGCTGGCAAAAAACGGGGTACATTTGTCCCATAAGGGCACAAGGTTACTCTCTAAAATGTTGGTTGGACTAATCAAGAGGGCTATAAACTAGATTGGAAGTGGGAGGGGGACATCACTAGGCTCAATAGATTAAATCATGGAAATGGTACCTCAGGCTCTGAGAGATGGTCTGATGGTGAGAGCACCTGGTCTGCCACCTCAGTGGAAGTGGAGAATAGCACTCCAGGTGGTAGCCAGAATTCAAAGGTTGTCGTTGTTACAAACCATGAATAGTGGACAGACAGGACATAAGCCTATTCTACTTAGGAAAGAGGTGGAAATAACAGCCCAATTGTACTGCATTTACCCTAATGCATGCAGTATGGGCAACAAACAAGGGGAGCTGGAAGCCATTGTGAGGCTGGAAAACTATGATATAATTGCCATCACGGAAACGTGGTGGGATGATTTACACAACTGGTGTGTTCCATGGGTGGCTGTAAACTCTTCAGGCAGGATAGGCTAGGAAAGAGAGGCAGTGGTGTTGCCCTCTATGTTAGAGAAAGTTTTGATTGTGTAGAACTAAAATATGCTAACGATAGGGATGAGTGCTTGTGGGTTAAAATCAGTGGAACACACAGTATGTCAGACATAGTGGTGGGAGTCTGTTATCGGCTGCCCAGCCAGGATGAGGAAACCGATGAGCTTTTCTACAAGCAACTGGGAGAAGTCTCACAAACACTGGTCCTTTTTCTTGTGGGAGACTTCAACCTTCCACATGTCTGCTGGAAGTATAACACAGCAGAAAGGAAACAGTCTAGGACGTTCATCGAGTTGTATGGAAGATAACTTCCTGACACAATTGATGAGTGAACTGACTAGAGGAGGTGCCCCACTGGATCTGCTGTTTGTGAACAGGGAGAGCCTTGTGGGGGAGGTGACTGTTGGAGAATGCCTGGCGCTCAGTGATCATGAGATGATAGAATTCTCAGTTCTTGGAGGAGTAAGGAGGGGGGCCAGCAGAACTGCCACCTTGGACTTCCGGAGGGCAGACTTCAAACTGTTTAGAAGACTGCTTGATGAAGTCCAATGGGAGACGGTTCTAAATGACAAAGGAGTTCATGAGGGCTTGATGCTCCTCAAGAAGGAAGTTCTGGCGGTGCAAGAGCAAGCCATCCCCATGTGCCATGAAATGAGTCGGCGGGGAAAAAGAGCAACTTGTCTTAACAGAGAGCTCTGTGTTAGTCTAAGGAAAAAGAGGAAAATATATGATCTTTGTAAGAGCGGACAGGCTTCCCAGGAGGACTACAAGGAGCAGGTGAGATCATGTAGGCAAAAAATTAGAAGGGCTAAAGCCGAATTAGAACTCCATCTGGGCAGTTCAGTGAAAGACAATAAGAAATGTTACTTCAAATATATTAACAGCAACAGGAAGAGCAAGGAGAATCTCCCTCCTCTACTGGGTGCAAGGGGAATGGTAGTAACAAAGGATGAGGACAAGGCATAGGTACTTAATGCCTTCTTTACTTCGGTCTTTAATAGGAAGGTAAGACGTTCTCTGGGCTCCATGCCTCCTGAGCCAGAAGAATGTGAAGACCAACCCTCAATATTCCAAGAAGACTTGTTTAAACACCTGCTCAGCCAATTAAACATCCACAAGTTTATTGGCCAGATGAGATATACCCAAGTATATTAAGAGAGCTGGCTGAGGACCTTACCAACCCCCTTTGCCTCATCAGCAGTCCTGGTTGACTGGGGAAGTGTCGCTTGACTGGAGAGTGGCAAATGTAACATCTATTTACAAGAAGGGTCGGAAGGAGGATTCGGGGAATTATAGGCCTGTCAGCTTGACCTTGGTACCGGGGAAGGTCACAATGAATGCTATCACACAGCACATGCAGGACAGCCAGGTTATCAGACCCAGTCAACATAGGTTTATGAAAGGCAGGTCCTGACAGACAAACCTAATCTCCTTCTATGACAAGGTGACCTGGTTAATGGACAAGGGAAAGGCTGTGGATGTGGTGTACCTGGACTTTGTAAAGCCTTTGACACCGTTTCTCACAATATTCTGCTTGAGAACCTCGCTGCCATTGGCGTGGAAGGGCAGTGCCTCTGTTGGGTGAAAAACTGGCTGGATGACAGGGCCCAGAGGTTGGTGGTAAATGGAGTTAAATCCAGGTGGAGGCCGGTCACGAGTGGTATTCCCCAGGGTTCAGTGCTGGGTCCAGTCCTGTTCAATATCTTTATTAACAATCTGGACGAAGGGATCGCGTGCATCCTTGGCAAGTTTGCAGATGACGCCAAACTGGGTGGCAGTGTTGATCTGCTTGAAGGAAGGGAGGCACTGCAAAGAGATCTGGACAGGCTGGATCGATGGGCTGAGACCAACAGGATGAGGTTTAACAAGACCAAATGCCGAGTCCTGCACCTGGGACACAACAACCTCAGGCAGCGTTACAGGCTTGGGGAAGAATGGCTGGAAAGCTGCCTGGAGGAGAAGAACCTGGGAGTGTTGGTTGACAGCCAGTTGAATATGAGCCAGCAGTGTGCCCAGGTGGCCGAGAAGGCCAATGGCATCTTGGTTTGTATCAGAAACAGTGTGGCCAGTAGGACAAGGGAGGTGATTGTCCGCCTGTACTCGGCATTGGTGAGGCCACAACTCAAGTACTGTGTTCAGTTCTGGGCCCCTGAGTACAAGAAGGACATTGAGGTGTTGAAAGTAGTCCTGAGAAGGGCTACCGAGGCTGGTGAGGAATGGCCGAGGGAACAGGGGTTGTTTAGTTTGGAGAAGAGGGGATTGAGGGGAGATCTCATTGCTGTCTATGGCTGCCTGAAAGGTGGCTGTGGGAGAGAGAGTGTTTGTCTCTTCTCTCAAGTAACAGGTGATAGTACAAGAGGAAATGGCCATAAGTTGCACCAGGGGAGGTTCCGAATTGATATTAGGAAGAATTTCTTTACCAATAGGGTGGTTAGGCACTGCAACAGCTGCCCAAGGAGGTGGTTGAGTTTACCTCCCTGGAGGTATTTAAGAAAAGGATAGATGAGTTTTTAAGGAACATGATTTAACGGATGAGGGGTGCACTTGGACTTGATGATCTCTGAGGTCTTTTCCAACCAGAAGATTCTATGCTTCTGTGATTCTATGATTCTATGATCTATCAGGAAACAGAAAACAAAATAATTTTGAGACAGGATACAAGCCAGATCATGACATGAGTTAAATAGGAGACATCCGTAAATTCATGTAGTCTCAGACTACAATTGGGATTTCATGTTTTGTAGGAGACTTACCGAACTCAGAAGGCAGCAGTAACTGCTGATGCTCTCTGTTCTGCTTAATGATTCATGTTAGATGAATTGCATCGCTTACAGCTGTGTAAACTGACATAAGTCAGCAATAGGCCATAGTTCAGACTTTCTCACCCAAGAAATTGTGAAACATTGAACTGAATGCTAACTTGTCGAAAAAGCCATTGCATACAAATAATACTGAAATCATAGCAGTGAAGAGAATGCAAGATATATTTTGACAGGGAAGGACCTGCTAAGAGGTCAAAAATGCTTCTTGTGAAGGTGCAAGTAGAAGTGAATTGAATTGTATTTTTATTCTACTTCTCAGGATTGAAACAATACATACAATTTTGTCTTTGATAATGGCTTGTTCTGGAGAGCTCAGAAAAAAGAAGTGAAAGAATAAAAAAACCCCACATCCTCCTATGGCTCTAAATCTTATTTTTTTCAGATTTTTTTCAGAATCTAGGAGATAGATGTGAAAAAACTGTAAAACATAGGTTGTATATCAAAATCAGAAAAAGTTGACTGAATCAAAGTAACGTTCTGCCCATCTAGACAATCACAAGGTTCATCTTTACAGATAATCAAGGTTGATTGACAGACTGTGTCCTTCTAACAGCAAATCTGGTGAAATTGTTCCCTCTGATTTTGATAGAAAATATGTGTGGTTCTTTGAGATACAGCAGGAATTGGAAAAGAAGCATTGTCCGTACCAGAAACTCTGTCCATGTCAGCTTTATGCTGACTTTGACTGGGTGATTGCTCATATTAATGAAGTGCTGTCTGAAACATTCTTTTCAAGTACTACATCAAGAAACATGTTGGTTCATGTCCAGTAGTGCACTGGTTTTATGAAACATCATTTTCTCTAGTGTACCCGGCAAAAGAAAGGGCACAGCCAATCTTAGAAAACTTTTGATCACAAAGACTAGATATGAACATTTTCAAATAACCCTCTAAAGAAATACCTTTTGAAAGATTAGAGGCCTTGTCAAACCCTGAACTCATTGATGTAAATCTTATATTGACATTAGAGTTTACTCACCACATTTTATATAGTGAACATATTCATAGAGGTACTGAGGAAGAACGGGGTCTGTGTACACCTATAGAAACAATCATAATGACTATGATCGTTCTATGTCATTTGCTTACACATGCGTATTACCTTTCCCTAAAGCAAATGAGCCAGATACATTTGTCTGCTTCTTACAGTAATCAGTAATACTTTTCTTCCATTCCCTCTCAGTCTACAAAGAAAGACTTTGTTGAGGGTGATGGTTAGAAAGAAATAGGAGAGAGAAATGGCCTTCTTTATTCTGGGTCCATTTTTTAATGGATCAACCATTCTGCCCTTTCTATCAGCAGCTTTCACAATGTGGCAGATTTTTATCTTAGAAGAACATGAGCATTTCAAATTTAGGAATGACATCTTCAAGGTTTAAATTCAGGTAGTGATACTGGACAGAAACTACTTTTTTTTTTTTCTGAGTTTTGTTTTTTTTTCTCTCCAGTTTGAATCTCTTTATCTTTTAAATATATAATTTAGTTCCTTTAATTTAAATGACTGAGGAAATAAATGCATAAGGAAAATCTGAGACAGTTAAGGATGTTTCGTTGAAGTAGATTGAATTCTCTTATGAATTAAAATCTCTTAAGATTTTAATGTAAGAATTTGTATGATTATTTGAATTAAAATTTTGCTATAATATCATGCGCCTTAGAGTTAGTTACTCCAGCTGTGGAAGAAGAATATCTGAGGTACTAAAGTTCAAGAGTAAATGCAAATAAGAGGACATTTAACCTAACTATCCAACCTGTCAGAAAAGCGGCTGCAATGCAAAATCTCTTACTGTTGGACAGTTGCCCTTGAAAATGTTTCTGAAATATTAAAGCACCTATTTGAGGAACCATGGGAATTACTGAAGCAGAGGATAAAAACACTAAATAGTGGAAGGGTTTTTTTTATTAAAAAGGTTTTATTCTTTCTCCTGTAAGTCCATGGGGTAAATTCGAAGTTCTTTTTAAACATGTCAGTCCTTGGAGAAACAGAGGGAATAGGATTTTCTCTGCTTCAAAAGATTTTCTAATGTTGTCCGAAGTTAACACTTGGAGGAGAATTTTAAAATTGGAAAGACTGAACTAAATATAGAACTTTAAAAAATATATAGGAATATAAACCTGAAAAATGTCCTGGACAAGTGACATATATTAGCACAACAGATATAGAATTGAAGCCAAAAAGAAAGAGTTCTGTGTAATCAGTATAATTTTTTTTCAGAAATATTTTTAAATGTGCTAGATGTACTAAAAGTGTGTAAGCATAAAAATCAGAAGAAGAATCCTTGCATATTTTGGGGTAGAACTAAACTAATTTATTGTAACCGAAAGTTTCAATAGTCATACAATGTTCATAGTCAAACAATCCTTAGTTAAGATATGATCAAACAAGGATTTTAATCTTATTTTGGTTCCTTTGTGTGAATGGTCCTTAACTACATGATGACTTATTGCACAATGCTTTGCTTTAATAACCATGGGCTTCTAGAAAATTTAGTATTTTGTTTTCTCTCACTGTTGAATGTATAGTAAAGGTCTCATCTTCTCCATAGAATCCAAATTCTACTCAGAAGTAATTGTTTTATGAGAGCTTTTGGGGTGCTCACCTCTGTAGTGTGGGAGAGCTCGAGGAACATTCATTATCCTTTCAATATACTTTTACTTTAAACCTATGTTTACAGATAAGGCTCAGGGAGACACAGCAGTACAGAGAAATAGTAGCCACTGGTTTTCAATGTCCTCTTTGGTACCTCTGAACTTTTTAGAATGAATTAATGTCTTAGAGCACAGATACTCATTCTACTGAGGTCTGATTAGCAAAACCGCTGGCCACTTAGTTGATCATTCAAGGACAGAGAATTATCAAGTTAGTGATGAGCTGTGGAAAACTCGTGTGTGATTTACCATGTATTTCATAAGAACACTGTGAAAAAAAGAGTGTACATTTGTTGGGAAAGCATTCAACTTCTTTATCTTTGTGGTTAGTATTTCTTTGCTTGTAATTTCCAGTTTCAGGTGCCATGTAATTTCCAGCTAGTGAAACAAACAGTGGGGGAGATCCTACAAGTAGTTTGCACTTTTGTTTCACAGCCTGAATATTTGCCAAAGCCTTATCCACCCCGTACACAGAATAAGGCAATAGAATCATAGCGCCTTGAATCATAGAATCTTCCGGTTGGAAAAGACCTCTGACATCATCAAGTCCAACCGCACCCCTCATCTGCTAAACCGTATCCCTTAAAAAATTATCTATTCTTTTTTTAAATACATCTAGGGATGGTGACTGAACCACCTCCCTTGAGATATTGTGATATTGCAGTCTTCTAGTGGACAGACCTCTCAAATGTTTCATTTTCCTGCCTCTGCGTTTTAGGGCCCTGCTGGTATGTGAATCAATCAAAATTAGATTAAGATCCCATCCAGGATGAGAAAGTCTTTGAGCAATTATTAGAAGGTAAATTAGCATTTTTCCTGTTGTGTTCCTGTGTTGACCCCTGAAAGGTGCTTACCAAGTACTGCCATGAAATCTGATCATCAGTAGAAACTGTGGGAAGTTAAAAACCTATTCACACACTTCAAGATTCTTGGAAATTTAACTCTGTACTGAGTACATAGGAACAGTTCAAAAGCTGTCTTAAAGGGTTGTGTTTTGCTATTCTGACTGAGAGAACATAGTGCCATCGTCTGTTGGGCATTTGCCAGCACTTGTTCAGCACATAGATGCAGGCTTTCACCTGTATAAATTATTAAAGTGTTAAAGGCTTTCAGTTCAAACAGCAGCATTTTACATTCTGGACCAAGATATTTTTCTCCTTGTTCTGCTCTCAGAAATAGGTATGATTTTTCTGTAAGTCAATATAAATATATGAATAAAACATAATGGAACAATAAATACAGTCAACATGAAATACTTGAATTCAAATGATTAAAGCCTGATTTAGGTGAAAATGAGACCTCACAATAGGCAGAGTTGCACAAATTTAACAAAATGAGTGACAGGGCTCATCAGTTGCTGCAGTTACAAATGGCTGGTGTAAACTACTTAAATGTAGGTGTTATATAACTATATTTGTAAGCCTCAGTACTGTATTCAAAAGAAAGTAAGTAGATAAAAATTAATTAAACTGCTTAACCTCTACCAGTTTGGGAATGTACATTATATAAATTCAATCTTTTCTAGAATTGCCTTCAGTTTCTTAACACAAGTTATGCTATGCAACTTTAGATATCTGCATATAGCAAACACAGCAATCATTTTGAATGTAGAATAATCACATATTTTAGTAGAAAAAACAACTGCAGAATTCTGATCTGTCTCCTTTTTTGAACACTCACTGTGACGGTCTGTGTTTTCAAAGTATTTTTGTGTTAAGCCATTACTTTTTGATGTTTGGTGCTTCAGTAAAGTGTTGTTAGATTTGAAAACATGAGATATCATAGAATCATATAATCATTTTGGTTGGAAAAGACCTTTAAGATCATCGAGTCCAATTGTAAACTAATACTATCAAGTCTATCACTAAACCATATCCCTAAGCACCACATCAACACATCTTTTATCTCCAGGGATGGTGAATCAACCACTTCCCTCAGCACCCTGTTCCAGTGCCTGACAGCCCATTCACTTAAGAAACTTTTATTGATATCTAATCTATATGTCCCCTGACTCAATTTTAAGCTTTTTCCTCTTGTCCTATTACTTGTTACTTGGGAAAAGAGACTGATATCTACCTTGCTACTGTTTCCTTCCAGGTAGTTGTAGAGAGTAACAAGGTCTCTCCTGAGCCTCCTTTGCTCCAGGCTGAACAACCCCAGTTCCCTCAGACAGTCCTTGTGTTGCAGGTATATAGACACACAGCAAATCATTCTTTTTCATTAAGCTAAGTAATGAAAATCTTAGTATGTATTTTAAAAAATAGAAATATTTTAACTAAATATAAATAGAAATGGTATTCATATATGTGGATATACACATATATACATGTTCCATAAGTTTTCAGTTTTTCACAGATACGGACAATGCCCACATTGTCATATGAAAATTTTAAATAATCCTCTACAAAATTACTTTAAATATAGGTAGGATCATGTCCATGCATTAATGAAACACAGCTGGAATTGTCCTACGAGAAACACGGTTCACTGACAGGTTTTTTTCCAAAGTAATGATATATTTCAGTTTAGGTGTCTAATATCAAAAAAGGGGATAAATTTTGATTTATTTTTGGTTTTCATCTACAAATAAAATTCATTAACACATTTAATATTAGCCAGACAAAACAGAGACATCTCAATTCATTAGTCGTATTTTAAATCCTTGGGTACTATTTATGAAGATTTGTTAAACTACAAATTCTCTTTAATTGTTGTATTTATCTCATCCATTACATTCTCAAATCCTCAATCTCTTCTTATTTTGCTGTGGTTTGTTCCTTTGGAGAAAAGGAACTACGTTATTAAAGTGTCTGTGAAGTTACTGAGATATCAAATATCCCATTTCAGTTACCTTCATCTCCTTGTCTCGCTGCGCAAAAAAGAAACAAACACGATTTACTACATGTGGATGTCTCTACCTTATCCAAACTATTACCAAATTTGGGATTTCAGATCATTTCTCACAACTGTAGACTACATGAACTGTTCTTATTTGAAAGTAACGTTGTGTCCTTTTATAGTAGATTCAATTATTGTAATTTTAGGAAATTGATTAAAGGTATCTCACCAAAACTTCTACAGTCCTAGAATCCATTTTGAAATTCACTGAGCTCTGTCACAGCGCTATCGACAGAATTTAAGGACGTGTGAATTCTCAGTTGACGAGGCACATGGCAACAGTATGTGCTGGAACTGAGCACTAGATTGTGGCAGACGAGGGGTTCCCAGACCCAGGGAATCTCATGGAGGACTAGGACTCACCAGGATCCGACAGCTGTCATGAATGAGGCTGACATGGCTTGGGCATTGCTAGGAGCAACAGCAAGTAATTTAAACTGTCCTAGAGAACATCAACAACCAGGAGGGGTGGGTTTGCTCTTTAGGTGAGGAAACAACTAGAATGTATCAAATTTGGCCTAGGTGTGGATGAGGAAATCAAGAGCTTATGGGCGAGAATCAAGGGACAGGCTGATGTAGGGCGGCACCGTTGTGGGTGACTACTACAGGCCCCTTGATCAGGTGAGAAGGTCGATGAGGTCTTCTGCAGGCAGTTGGAAATAGCAAGATGATTGCAAACCCTGGCTCTCATGGGGACTTCAACCACCCAGATATTTGCAAGATGATACAACCAGACACATGCAATCCAAGAAGTTCCTGCAGAGCATTGATGATAATTCTTGGAAACAAGTAGTAAAGGAGTCAACCAGAAGAGGAGTGCTGCCACACAAAGAAGGTCTCAGTGATGTGTAAGCTGGGGGTAGCATTGACTGCAGCGAACATGAGATAGTGGAGTTCAGGACTTTGTGTGGAAGAAGAATGGCAATAAGCAGGATTAAAAAACTGGACTTCAGGATACTTAAATTTAACCTCTTCAAAGACTTACTTAGAGGAATCCCATGGGACAAAGCTCTAGAAGGTGGGGAGGTCCAAGAAAACTGGGCAATATTCAAGCATTTCTTCCACTAATCACAAGATTAGTGTATCCCTAAGAACAAGAAATGAAGCAAAGGAGTCAGGAGGCCTGAGGCCTGCACAAATGAGTAAGAAGCTTCTGGAAAACCTCAACTAGAAGAAAGAAGTTTACACAGAATGGAAAAAGGGACTGACCACCTGGGATGAATATAGCAGCACTGTCAGAGTATGTAGGAATGTAACAAGGAAGGCTAAGGCCCACTTGGAATTAAATCTGGTAGAAGATGTCAAGGAAAATAAGAAGAGTTTCTTCAAATACATCAGCAACAAAAGGAAGACTAGGGAGAAAATGGGCCTGAATGAGAAGGTTGTCCTGATGAATGGAGGGTGCAGAGAAGGTGGAGTTACTGAATATTTTCTTTTCTTCAGTCTTCACTGCTAAGGCTGACCCTCAGGAATCGCAGACCCTGGTGGAAAGAGAGAAAGTCTGAAGATAGGAAGACTGTCCCTTCACAGAAGAGGATTGAGATAGAGATCATCTAAGCAAAATGGTCGCTCACAAATCCATAGATCCTCATGGGATGCATGCATAATGTTGAGGTAGCTGGCAGATGTTATTGCTAAGCTGTTCTCTGTCATCTTTGAAAGATCATGGTGAACAAGAGAGGTACTTGAGAAGCGGAGAAAAGAAAATATCACTCCAACCTTCAACAAAGGCAAGAAGGAGAATTGACGGAGACCAGCTCACTTGATCACCTTACAAACAGGCGGGCTACCGCTCTGGTGGCAAATAGCAACGTTTATTCAATGTGATGGTATTTATACACATGGTCAAGGAAGTTCTGGCTTAAGCTTATCGTGTACTATTAATAACAACATTTTTCTCATGGCAACAGTACGATCAACACAGAGTAAAAAAATTTAAAAGAACATTATATTTACTAACTTAAAACACAGCTGGTTTCTTTTATTATGTTTCTCTTCTGTTAGTCACATATCCATGGAAAATTACTTATTTGCTAAGGATCATTTAGAGGACGTCCAACCCTTTCAGGAGGGACTGCTATCTTGGCCCAAATCTCTAGCTGACCCTTTCAGGCCACTAGAGTAAGAGATTTTCAAAAGTCCTCCTCAGAGAATCCAGGAAACCACAGGCCAATCAACCTCACCTCCAGCCCTGGAAAGGTGGTGGAATAGCTAATCCTGGATGCCATCTCCAAGCATCTAGAAGACAAGAAGATTATAAGGAGAGGTCAACATGGATTCACCAAGGGGAAATCATGCTTGGTCACCAGCCTGATAGCCTTTTACGACATCATGACTGGCTGGGTAGATGAGAGGAGAGACGTTAATGTTGTCTACCTCGACTTCAGCAAGACTTTTGACACAATATCCTCATAAATAAGCTTAAGAAATGCGGATTAGTTGAGTGGACAGTGAGATGGATTAAGAACTGGCTGGATGGCAGAGCTCAGAGGATTGTCATTGGTAATGCAGAGTTTAGTTGGAAAGCTGTAGCCAGAGGTGTTCCCCAGAGGTTGGTAGTCAGTCCAGTCTTGTTCAGTATCTTCATCAATGACGTGAATGAGGGAACAGTAAAATTGTTGATGATACAAAACTGGGAGAAGCTGCTAATACACCAGAGGGCTGTGTTGCCATTCAGTGAGACCTGCACAGGCCATAGAGTTGGGTGAAGTGGAACATAATGATGGTCAATAAAGGCAAACGTAGGGTTCCGCACCTTGTGAGGAGTGACCCCATGCACCAGTACAGGTTAGGGGTTTACCTGCTGGAAAGCAACCCTGCAGAGAAGGACCTGGGAGTTCTGGTAGGCAAGAAGAATGTGCCCTTGTGGCAAAGAAGGTCTATGATATCCTGGGGTGCATTGAGAAGCGTGTAGCAAACAGGTGAAGGGAGGTTATTCTCTTCCTCTGCTCTGTCCTTGTGATGCCTCATCTAGAGTACTGTGTCCAGTTCTGGCTTCTCCAGTTCAAGGAAGATAAAGAACTACTGGAGACAGTGCAGTGGAGGGCTATAAAGATGATTAGGGGACTGAAGCATGTCTCCTATGAGGAGAGGCTGAGATCTAGGTCTGTTTAGTCAAGAAAAGAGAAGACTGAGAGGTGATCTTATCAATGTTTATAAACATCTAAATGGTGGGTGTCAAGAGGACTGGGCCAGACTTTTCTCAATGGTGCCCAGCAGCAGAACAAAGGGCAATGTGTAAAAACTGGAACATAGGAAGATCCCCACTGACATGAAGAAAAAATTTTCTACTATGAGGATGACAGAGGACAAGAAGAGGCTGCCCAGGAATGTTATGGAGCGACCATCTCCGGAGATATTCGAAACCTGCCTAGAGATGTTCCTGTGCAACCTACTCTAGATGATTTTGCTTTAGCAGGAGGGTTAGACTAGATGATTTCCAGAGGTCCCTTCCAACCCCTACCATTTTGTGATTCTGTTATTTTGTGAAGGCCTTTTTATCAGAAGATAGGAAACCTTTATTGATCTTTGTCCTAAGCTCCACAAACAAATTTTCCAAAATTAAGTCATTGTGAAAACTCTTCACTTAGGACATACGTTGAGTACAGCTCTCCCTTTTTAATGAGGATCATACTACTTTATTACATAATACAGAAATGCATGTAAAATTTCCTTGAAACAAATTGAGAAAGTATTTGATACAGGAAAAAGACAGTTGCTTAGAAGATGTAATTAAAGTCTTATTTGGGCCATCATTTCCTGCATGTAAGCATGGCAGGTAGATGTAGAGAACTACAGCATTAAAACTTGATCTCTTCAGGTTTAAATGCACATGGTAAAGGAGATAAATGTGAAAATCTGTTTCTGTTTTCCAGAGAAACATAACTGCTTTAGCACCCAAGAGTATTACTGTTCACAGTTATTATGGTGTTTAGAACAGGTCATTAAAGCCCAGCTTAGTTGTTAAAGTAGGAATCAGAATTTGAAATATTTAGATTTTCTCAAAGGGGTCAAATTATTTTCAGTTATAACTGAGAAAGCACATGAAAAGAGCACCACAGGGTTGTGTATGTATAATCAATAGCAACAAGGCTACTTGATTGTAATTCTGAGAACAAATTACAATGACATAATCATTTTGGCTCAATTCAGAGCAAGTCCTTTATTGTTCCCCTAGAAGTCCTTGGGAGAAAAAAACCTATGTTCTTCTCATCTTGTTGAATTATGGTCTTTCTTATCCACCAAGAACCAATGAGAATATTTTACTCCACCATCTCCTCTTATATATATCAGCTGTTAGCATAGTTTGATAGACCATTATAGTTGCTGATTTCATTTGAGGGGTGTAATAAAAAGAAAGCAATTGATCTGTATAATCTTTCTAAAATAAACACCTTTCAAACTCTGCAGATGAGTTCTTAAAATGTAGAGCAGGTAAGTATTTTGGTGTGGCTGTGCGACATTGTAAACAAGAAAGATTTATATGTGTGATAGTGTCTTCAGTGTAGTAATTTTTCTGGGTGGGGTTCAGTTTACTGCTATTCTATGAGTAATCCTAGCAGTTTGCAACATTGCCATCCAATATACATTTTCTTTAAATGCATCACTTACCTTATACAAGTTTCAGACTGGTCACAAGTGACATTACAGATTTCAGGTATGAGAATTGAGAAATAATGAACCACTTTCTAAGGAATTAATAATAATTAGCAGACAAAATAGTTTCAGACACACAATAAGTCAATTTGAGTCTGCTTTTTAGAGCAGTGATAATACACAAATACATTCTGCATTAATATGAACTTTGACTACAAAGTTGAGATTAACAACATTTTTCATATTAAGTAATAATGAAGTAGCAAGACCTGGTTATAAAGAGGCTTCACAAAGCATCTATTTCAAAACCACATGAAAGAATGAGAGGAAACTTTTGCACTCTAGAAAATGCAGTGGTCGCTCTTAACGATGTGATTTGAAGTAATTGGTGCTATAAACTGCTAAGTAAAAGAATAGTCTACACAAATACCATTAATTTTCCATTTCAAACCATCTTTGCTGTTTAAAACTTCCCTCTTTTTCCTTCCTCAGGGCTTTCTGTCTTTGTTCTGGATTCATCCATTAAAAACTGGATGACACTGTGCATATGGTGCATGTTGCTATATAAACTGATAAACCAGTGACTTGCTACCAAAAAACCAAGAGCAGTGCAAAGAAATACAAATGCACATCAATTGTTATTTTCTCTGTTAATATCAGGGTATCTGAATGTTTCGGTAGGCTTTTCCTGAGGATTCCTTTACTTGTGTTTTTATTTAATAGAAAACAGAAAAATAAATTGGGAATAAACTCCAAATAAATTACAGTTAAATTCCTCAAAGATAAAAAATAGCGTGATGCCCACAGATAAAAGTTATAAACTTGAACTGTCAACTTGTTATCCTTCCATTCCAAATGAACCAGGGGGTAGTCTGGATGACAACGTACTCATGATTTACAAATGATTTAGTGACTACACTAATGTAGGAGTGAGAACAGAGAAGTATTACATAAGAGGATAAACTCTTTGCGTCAGTCTTGAAGTACTGGGAGGAAATAAAATTGAATGGTAACACAGATGAACTTGCAAAAATCTTTCTTGACAAATTACTCTAAGCTCATCTTCCTTTTTATGACCATCATAGCAGAAGAATGAGAATATAGGGAATGAGAAAACACTAGAAGTTTATATAGTTTCTTCAGAAAATTTTTGACACATTACAAACAGTGCATGACTGATTCTGAAACATCATTGTAATACTTGATTTCAAAGGCATACAAACTCATTCGTGTTTCCATTTGCAAAATGTGTAAACATGTACATGTAAGCAAACATAAGATTTTAATGCATTTGTGGAATTCACAAAGGGGTGTTTGAGATTGCCGATGAAGAATGGTGAAGGTACATCACAGTTGAGAGGATAAGAACAGTTACCCTTCCATAAAAACATCGCTAAATCTTAATAGAGTGAAGCAGTGATTGTTAGTATATTTTGCGTGTGTAAGGATCCTCAGAACATGCCCATGTTGGCTGCTAGGGCTGGAGGCAACCATGGCCTCAGGCACCCTCATGCCACTAGTGGCTATGCAGAGAGGATCTTAGGCCCTTTGGGGAGGCTGTGGCTAGAATTGGTGCCCTGCCCATGGGGGCTACTTTCAGCCAAGGTACAGACCTTGTGTGACAGCCCTGCCCATTTGTCCCCAGGGCTGTGTTCAGCCTGGTTCCCTCATTATTTCTAATCCTGACCCTGACCTGCAGACTGGTATTTTGGGACAGCTTTGGACCATCCCCCGGGAGGTTCCCAGTGCCTACTTTGAATAATTATGACAAATGTACATTTTCAGCAAGTAAGTATAGATAGACAGTAAGGAAACTTAAGAAATGTCATAGATCTAAAAGAGTTGCATATGATGTTTTCCACACTTAAAAGATTTGAAATGTGATACATTCCTCCTGATAAATGGCTATGCCTTCTACCCAGTGTTCATGTTTCTTTCCCAGTCACTGAAATTACTTACAAAAAACAACTTTTTGTTATTAAAAATAATTTTATTACCACCTATGTGCTCGTGTATCCACACTTCAACTTTGTGAAGTCATCCTAGTTTCATCAGTGGGACAGATGCTGTTGTCTAAAGGTGCGTGTTTAGAATCCCTTTGTTATGACATTTACTATGAGTCTAATCTGAGTTTCGAATTAGGCTGAAATGACCAAATGTCCTGGTTTAGCTGGCACAGCTGGGAAAATCATGGAGTGAAGCCTCCTGGAACCCATTTCTGGAAAGGAAATGGACATCTGAAATGTGAAGCCTCAAGTCATTGTAAGAGTTTTGTGTCAATGACAAGAAAGTTTAAATTCACTCTTGTTACACATACTTATCCTCGTAATTTGCTACTTCTGTTCTTAAAATGCAAACATTTAAATGCGTAAAAATAGTGAATTATCTTAAAGAAATTTTATTTGGTCATCAGTATAGAAATTCTAAGTACCATTTTAGAATGCAGAAACAATAGGTTTAAGACCTTTAATGCTCTTGTAATTTATCATCCTATGTCCTTATTTCTGTTACTTCCCAAGCAAATCTTGTGTGCCACAGCGGGAAATGAAATCTGCTTATATAGTCAGCAATATTGTAGGTTTCTATAATTATCATAAATAATGGTTGAAGGGCAGTATGTGTCCCTCACCAAAATATATGCAATATCTGAGGATGTGCATACATTCACTTTAACTGGTAATGTATAGAATAAGCCACAGCTGAATATGTGGCAGACAGAAGGATTCCCAGGTGGATGCTTGATACTTATTGATACTGTACCTCACAATCATTCTGTCAGGGTCAGATTCTGTCAGGCTCTATGTATTTTTACAAGAATATTATATGCTTTGCTTCCCACCATTTGCAAGATTAGGTTCTAAATCAATAATCTTCTAGTACACTTTTAATACCCTAATTTATTTTTTCTTTCCTTTTCTTCCTCCCTTCTATATATATAACTAGACTTCGGGGGAATGAATGTTGAGGCACTAAAATGATGGATCCAGCTAAGTGTTGTCTTCCACTGGTGATGAATATTGTACCTGTTTCAACTTTGTATCACAGCTTTTTTTCCCCATATTTCCCTTCTGTAGACATTTTTGTGTATAGGGACAGACTTCTTCATACATATTGTGTACTATAAAGTGATGAGTGTGAAAACTCTGCAGAAAAATTATTACCAATCAACATCAACTAATAAGCTCTTCAATAAGGATGCAGGACTGCAGTGTTGTCTTAGCTACCTGCCAAAATATGAGTGCTTATTTAACTTGTATTCTTATTTGTCCAGTTGCTGTCCCATAGAGATGGTACAAAAAAGATTCCAGGAAAAAAAAGGGAATTAGAATTCTTTCAAATAGGTATTTGCCACCAAGTACCTTGGGTGTTAAAAGATGAACATTCAGAACAATAGTCTGATTTCATATAACCTGGAAGGTGTAGGTGTGTCAAACATATCAATAAAAACACCTACTGAAGTTTATTAGATAATGACAGATGTTATTTTTTTTGAAAATTATCACAGAGAGAAGTGTGTTATTTAACAACAGAAAAGATTTACGATAATATTTTAATGGCCAGTAACTTAGTGTTTTTTATAATAATTCATACAATTGAAAAACAACGTATTTGTCTTATCTATCTGTTTATGTATGTATCTATGTATCTATGTATCTATCTATCATCTATCTCATATTATTTATTACTTCTATACGTAGATACATTTTGCATATAGACATATTTATATTACATAAAAAAGTGTATGCACGCATTTATATATATGCAGTAAAAAGATTATTTCATTAAGTCCATTTTGCTTTCTGAAAATAAATTTCTTGAATTTCAACGTATTTCTGTAACAGCTTGTGTGTGGGAGGCAAATGCTACTAACAGTACTCGGGGATCTTAGTTGAAGCTATGGGTAAAATCAGAAAGACATACCACCACTATTGACTTAAAATTGAGGCTTCCAAAAACATAACACCTCCTGGAAGTTAATTTTATATTAAACTATGATTTTTGAAGCTAAAAGAAAAGAAAATCTCTTTCAGGATTGTTAGACCTGTAGTTCTTCAGCAACATAACAATCTCGAGAGACTCTGTGTTGCATGATGTATCCTTATTTGAAGGATGACACTCATGTTCCACTTAAAACTTCAGAATAAAAATTGAGTAATTTATGTTTCCTACTTGCCTTTTGCAGGACATTTCAGCAATTATGTCAATAAATATGCTATGTAGATGGATCCTTCTGAAACTAATGACAAAAAGTGTTTCATTTGGCTAAAAATATTCTTCAAAAGTATTAGCAACTGTCAACATTCCTGGGGTTCTCACATTACATTCTCTTCAGTAATTTTAGTAGAGCCTCTGAGCATTGTAGCACTGTTACACTATGTGATTGATGTTGGATAATTAAAACCTTATCTGTCTGGAAACCAAGTTGGCTAAGCAGCAGTATTTATCAACATTAGTGCAGGGACCTACTGCTCTATGTGTTTGACTCTGTTTCTAGCAGCAGTAAGCATAGGACTTACTGATAGCATTTGATAGCTATTTTTTATTTGATAGCTATTCCAGGCCTGGGAGTCATATATTGATACATTTTTTTTCTGGTAATAAAATGTCAGATTTAAAAGTAAAGAGTAGTATTCTTATTTTTAATGGTGAGTCAAACTTGCTGTCTGCTGCTGCCTCTGGCGACATAAGATAAGCCTAAAGGTACACATTACAAAGGAATTGTGGTCCTTACACAAGGGTGCTTGCCATCTACACCCTAGGTTATTCTGGAATGCCTTAACTTCCAAAATATATCTAGCAAGAAGAAAAATCAGTAATTTCTTTGTAGAGGAGCATAAAACACTTTGCTAACAATGTGAATTTAGCATGAAAATTGTCCAACTGTTGATACAGTGCAGAAATATTTGTTAAGTAACTGCAGTCATATATGAAAAGAACACTAGAAAAACCATACAGTAGACAAAAAATACAATATGCCTGTATACACACATATAACAGATATAATGAAAATGACATTCTTCATTCATGTTGCTAGTTATTCTGCTGGCATTATAATCTTTAAAATTATTTCTACTTATTTTACAGACACATTTTTTTTCTGATCTTCTGATTTAGAACCACCAGCAGTTCTTGGTTTTTTTTTTATTTTGAAGTTAAAATAATCCCTGTTTTTGCATTAGTCTACCTTTTTACATCTCCCAGGTATAAGATCATCTAGATTATATGATTAATCAGACTATTTGGGCCAGAATCTTGAAAAATAAAATACCTATTTTGTATCTCATAGTAACTGCTTTCTAGTCAAGAAATTGGCATGTCTCTCAGTTTTTTTAAGATGAAAAACACATATATTCTTGTAACAGTTTTAGGTTAGTACATTACTGAAATGAATTTAGACCTCACAGGGCTGTTTGTCTCTTCATCTTTTTCTCATTTATTTTGGTCATGTTTTTGAGATTTTGTTCATAGTCATTATGATCACAGTCTTGAACAAGAAATTGTGTGGGGTTTTCTGTCATTTCTAGAGGCAAGTTTTACCCTTTTATTTTTTTTTTAAGTGTGTGTCTTTGTTTACTTCTAAATTTTGTATATCGGGTCCAGTCCATAGAAGTGAATCACGTACATTTCACCAACTTTGATACTCTATGCATTGACTTAACCTTCATATTAATATGCAATCGTTGTAACTAAATATATCCTAAAGCTTTAGGTGTATGATCATGTTTCAGTATTTGTCTTTGGAGATGTTAATAAAGTCATTGAGCAACAAAATGATAATCAGCAGTTTTAGAGGTTGTCCGTTATATGCTGTATAAATATTTCATAAATTCTTCACTGTTTACAGTTAGTAATAGTCTAAAAAGAAATTGCAAATGTTCAGTATCTAATGTGGCTGATCCAGTTGTTAATACTTGGGTTTTTTCTTTTAAAAGCTGTCTACATGTTTATGCAAATTCTAACTGCTACATGACATATAGTTTCATAGCATGGTCCAGGAGAATATGTTGTGATAGAAGCTCCAAGGATCATTGCATTCAAGCTTATCTACCTACATCATTACAAAGAGTTATACTTAAATGACATGGAAACATGTCACATGCCAACTATCTTTAAATCAGCAAATAAATCTTCTCACATAATCTTTCGTGTTTTTTAGGTATTTACATTTCGATATACAACGGATGTAGAGTCATATCATTTTCAAAAATAATGCCTGCTTTAGAATTTAACAGGTTAAATGTTGACATGAGGCTTGAGTGTTTGGCAAAGTGACTGTGTATAACACTCATCTCTTGCAAATTTATATAGCCAGATATCAGCTTTATCCCAGCTGTGTGTAAGACTGGGACATATATACCTACATTTCCCTGCCTTTGTTCAACTATATTTTTGGTTTATAAATAGGAGAGAAGATGTGTTGTTTTCTAATCAGCTATTGAATCTGGACTAAAATACCAGAGATTACACCTGCTCTGGAACAACTTGTACCACCTCAGATACAAAGCTGTAGTGCACTGGGATAAAACAAGACATAGAAATGCTTCCTAAATTAGATGATGACTATGCTAGCAGGGGAGTGTGTGACATCTTTGTTGTTTGCTTTGAAGCTCTGTAGAAAAATAAGCACCAGACCTTATCTTTTCTTAGTTTCCTGAATTTGTCATCTGGATTTGCACTGCAGAGAACTTGAGAGCAAAATGTTCAGTACAGCAAAAAATGAAGTCTGGAAAAAATCACAAATCAGCCATAATATAATAACAACTAAGATCCAAACCAACTGATTAGCATTTTCCTCTCAGTGTTCTTATGGAGCATATTGGACCACTAGATGTTCTATGTATCCTACTTTCAGAGTAATTTAAAACTCTTCTAAGAAAGGAAAAAACATTAATATATTGAGTTAATTAATGTAGTTTTATGTTTTGGAGAAACAAAACTTACTCTGACAGAATAAAATGGGTTTTTATTTGGTGGGATCCAGAAATATGAATATTTCCACACAGGACATACTGCTGCCCAATTCATACTAATTTTAATAGTTTTCTAAGCAGCTACTCTTTTGCTATGTTAAGTGTATTCACCGATTTGTAATGGCTGAATTATGCAGCTATATGTAGCACAGGAAATACTAGTCAGTCCAGTGCATATGTGATTAGAGAGGTACTTATTCCACACAGTATAAAAATATTAAATATTTTCATAGAAATAACTGTTGCTCAATCAACAGAGGACAGGTTTTATGTTCTTAAGTCAAATTTACTTTATACCAAGCCCTTAAAAAACTGCAATGCACAGTTAGGCTCTATTTTTTTCAGTGGGTAGAGGTTTGTAAAAAAAATTATTAAATTCACTGATATTCCTTCACCAGCAAATATATTCTTAGTTATATACAGAGCTTGTAAAGGCAAGTTATATTTTCATTCTGTGTATGCAGTTCTATTTTCAGGAAAATTAATAGTAAATTAGTAAAATAGATTCATTCTAGAGCTTTTATTAGAGTTCTTTCTTCAGTCTGTTCAGCTGCACATTATTCAGTAACTTGCCATGTTGAGTCAAATTACCTGCCTAAATGAGCTGAGCAAATGCTGGGTAAATTTAGTTACATACTATGAATTTGTACATTGAGTTATTCATTTTAGTGAATCGTTTGCTGAAGACTAAACATTTACCATTATCTTCTTAATAGGCCTTACTGCTTTAAATCTACTAAGAATGCAAATAAATGATAATCTGCACTCATTAAGGAAATCTCCAGCGACTTACTTTGCTTAAATGTTCCAACAGGCATATTTAGCACTTCATTGGGGTTGGTAAATTTCCAAAAATCTGTAAATTAAAGTTCTGTGGAATGCTATAAAATACGCATAATGAAGCCCTGGATGTAAATTAAGAAGATTTATATTGCAGCATTCTGCTTACGTTATTCAATCTGAATGCTTCACAGGTTTTTATGAGCAAGTAAACTGTTCTTTTTCTTGAAATTCATTTTAAATGGTCACCATGGATTCATTGTTACATTACTTAGTTCACATATTGAAGACTGAAATGTTCTTTTTAATACATATGTATCATGCTAAAGTCTTATTGCACAGTACTTTTGAAGCCTAGGTTCTCCATCTGTAGTAGCAGTACACAGAAGTTGCCTATAGACATAACTAGTTAAAATGGAGCTGAGAACAATGTTTATGAATATTCTTCCACTTTAAGCTCATGTATTCACTTGAGTCACACTTATGATTTCCATTATTTATAACCAGTGAATATTAATTGAAAAAAAAGTTTATTTCCAAGGATTTTAAAATATTTTTTATGGAAGATAAATACAAATGCATACATAAACTAGAAACCCCCATGATTTTTGTCTTTCAGAGGGAAATAAATTAAAGCTTGAGTTTGTACACAACTGCCATCCAGAGCTGTATATCTGTCAAAGAACCACATCAGGGCTTTGGGTATGTCTGTACCCTAAAAAAGGGCAAAAGCATCAAGAAAAAGACCTTGAGGTGCAGCAGTACTCTAGGAAGCTTGTTGCTGTGGAGTTTTTCAGTTCAGTATAGTATTATCTTCCACTGTGAAGGATCATACTTGATATTTTATTAAATTGCTTCATTGATGATTGGGTTCTAGATAAACTAAACTAAATGGTGGTCAGATTATTTCAGATTTGTACTCAAATATAATTATTTTGACAATATTTGTAATAGTCTTGTGAACCAACAAAAAGGAAACAATAAATGATAAACAATGAAGATAAACCCATTTAAAATGGAATAGCTACACATATTTGCAAGTTTATTCACATACACATTCAGAAATGTAATGAATTCTGTTAGAGGAATTAGTAATGGGCAGAGTCAAAATATTGTCAAGAACTACAGGGTCCAACTGTATTTAATCTGACATTCTATCAGAAAGAATATTGCGACTTCAAAAGTAGCACTCAGAATTTATGGTTTCTGGCATAGTTCCCAAACTGTTTGTAACTAGAGTATATGGAAACGAATAGCAGGGTGACAGCTCTGGTAGGATACCAGTAGACTATAGGTTATGGTCAAGGAGTGGAGAACACTGTATTAATTTAGCAGACTTTATGTGAGACAGATTTTTTTTTCTGATCTTGTGAACAGGGCCAGAATCATCCTGCTCCAAAATTTCATATTACAATAAAAACAGAGGCAAACCAAAATTTGGATTTGAGTTTTAGATTACAAATGAATACAAGAATTGATGAACCTACAGTGTAAGCCTTATAACAAGAACAGCTAAGAGGAGCAGTGTCTGCCCACTTTACTTCAGTGGTATAAAGATGTAACTGATTTGTGCCAGCTTCACAAATTTCTGAAAGGTCCTAAAAGTTCAGATCTGCAAGTGATATCTGGTTTGCATATGCCAAGCAGGAGACTGTAATTCAAAATAAACATTTTCTGAAATCTGTGGTCATATTAAAACTAAGACTTTCCAAAATTAGAAGAAATTAAAAGGTTATATATTAAAGGTTAGTATTTAATATTTTAATTTGGATCTTTCTTGAGTGTTCTGTTGTAATGACAGATTGACATCAGAGCGTGCCAATAGGAAGACTAAACATCTCTAACTGTGGAAGTTGAAGAGGAATATGAGGAGATGGTTTGTGTCTCTGAATGAATAAGAGCTTAGATTTTGACATATTTTATATTGCCAAAAGGAATGAGAGAAAAAATATTGTTCAATCTACTTACTACTTTGACAAGCCCTTCAGATAATAAATCTTACTTAGAGGCAAAGTTTATTAGCTCTGTATAGAGCTAATAGACTATCAGTTTGTTGGTTTGAGACTCACAGAATTAGAATGGCTGGGTTTGGAAAGGACGTCTCCGCTGCTTAAGCTGGGTCACCAAGAACCCAGGACTTCATCCAGATGGATTTTGAATATCTCCAAGGATAGGAACTCCACAACCTATCATGTCCAACTTGCTATCCACGGGGAATCTTGGATCTTTTTCTGTAAACCTACTTTCCAGTTGGGCTGCCCTCAGCATATGCTGGTGCCTGGAGCTGTGCCTCCTCAGGGATCTAGGTTAGTATTTCTGACAAATGCTGTACTCCTAAAAGCAAATACACAAGACTCTTTGAGACAAGCTTGTATGCCTTTGCATTGCTTTCTATGGCATGCTGTTGATGTACCTCATATGGAGAGTCAGAAATCAAGCAAAGATTCATTTAGTAGCAGATTAGGCTAACAACTAAAATTAACAATGTTATTACATATTGTTATTAATGACTTTTAATACATTGGCACACATGAACAATCAGTTATAAACTTTTTTTTTCACTGCTTGATCAAGCTGTCCTAGAAGAAAATTTAGCACAATGCTGAAAACAGTTTCTAAAACTGTTGTCACTATCTAGTCTGCTTGTGTTTTTATATTCAGATAGTGTAGCAATAGCACTAGCAGATAACTTTTCTAAAATGCCCTACTGTAAATGAGGACAGTCATGTATTTTTAAAGACATTTTTATCACTTAGTAGTAGTATTAGAAGAATATCATTAGTCTTTGGATATGAGAAAAGCATGTAGTTCTTTGTGCATAGAATGATTAAATAATTCTAAGTTGCTGTCAGCATACAACTGATGATTTCTTTTGGATGCAATGACCCTGGTTTTCCTCTCCAACCTTAAGGATGAATCTGTTTTCAAAGTTCTGTTCACCTCTGGTGAATTTCTAAGTGTCAAACCCCATAGATCTCTGTACCATTTAGTTTTTCTGTTCTCACCAAGTTCTTCTCTACAGTGAAGCCGGGCACAATTTTAGCAGTGCATGTGTTTCAGTGACTCAGGATACAGTGAAGGAGTGCTGGATTTACTTGGGTCTTTTGTAGCAGGTATTGATTTTCACCTTCCTTGTTTGTATCAGAAACTGACACTAATGCAGAAGATTTCATGTAAGAAAAATGATTCAGTGATTTGCATATAGTCCAAGTTCCCTACGTTTAATTTGGAAGGGAGCTCCAGGGGTTACCTAGTCCAGCCTCTTGCTGAAAGCTCAGTCAAGTGAGATGGGCTTCTTAGGGGACATATTCAGTCAAGTTTTGAATATTCCAAGAATGGAAATGCACAGCTTTGTGTAGCCTGTTCCAGTGTTCCACCACCCTCACTGTGAAATGTTACATGCATTTGTAACCCTGCATGATAAAGCAGGTGAGGTATCTTATAAAGTGAGAGTCATAACTAGAAGCTTAGATTGTGATCTTATTCCAGATGAAACTGATTTTTTTTATTAGAAAACTAAATACATTGTTTAATTTAAAATGTTTCACCATTGATTTTTTTTTAATTCTTTAACACAACTCAGTATTGGTATTTTACTGAAACTGAAATACAAAAGAATTATAAATGGAGCATCATCTTTCCCGTGTAAAAGCCTTCCTGATTCACTTATAGGCATTCTAGATACAAGATGAGATGTTATTTCATTGTTCTTTCATCTGGTTTAACTTCCCGTTATCTTTTGTGTTGTTGGCTGCCATCAGTATAAATCTATCAGCTAAGGGAGAACTACAAGCTTTCCTTCCTGCGGGTACTTGTCTGCTGTTAGCTAACATTCTGAATATTTGTTATTCAGCACCATTGCATTCCCCTGGATAATTAACTGATCATCACTTGGCAAGTAAATGTTACTTACATCACCTGTGGTTTTTTTCGTTCTGGATTTTCTATCTTTGCTGTCTTTCATCCTTGTTGAACTCTTACTGCTGCAGAACCCTGATGTAGCTCCTTGAATCAGAAGAGATACATACAGCAAAACAGAAGATATTTGGCAATTAATTGATTATGAAGGAGCCTCAAATTATCTGGTTGCTTTATGGAAATGCTGTATTCCCCCAGAGCAGTTACAAGCTGTTGTGCTTTGAAGATTTGCAGGAGGAGAATGATATAGGAGATTTTGATTAGGGGACCAAGGGCAAATATTGCTTGAGTAATGGGATTTGTGCCACTCTATTTAGTGTGCAAAATTCAAAACTCAAGATAACGTATGACTTTTCTCATTACACTTTTAATGAAAAGTGCAGTATGTGGCTGTGAACACAAATCCTGCTAAGTAAACTCAGAAGAATTAGCTCACTGCACACTTGAATTTCAATTACTGCAGAAAAATAACCAAGCAAGAAGGAATCAAGCCACTAAAATACTACAAAATTTTGCAGTAATGACATCATCAAGTACTTTTCAGTTTCATTGATGGATTTCTTTACTCTTCTGCCTGCATTATATGAGAATAAGAACAAACAATACAAATTTCTATAGCAACAATGTATTTCAGTAAGTGTCTGAATGGATTTTGCAAACATTGACTGATCAAGGCTCACAATTACTATGGTATTGGAACAAAGCACAGGTGTCTATAAATCACACCTGCCTGCCTTAAAAATTGATTACAGACAATGCAAGGTCTAAGAATATTGAGAAGCAAATCTTGGTTTCAGGATAATATATTTAATAGGGAGGGAGTTAAGAATTATAGTTTGCTGTTCCAAGGTTAATCACCTCCATGAGAATTGCTACACAGTTTTTGCAATGATCATTGGTAACCCTGGTTTAGCAGTTCCTTTACAAAGTTAATTGAGAACATTTAAGAGATGCTTGGAATGAAATTTAAAACTACCTTTCATTCTTAGTTTAAGCAGCTACCTCACCAAAGCAAACTATTATTCATTACATTAATCCATAAGAATAGAACACTTTGTTGTTTTGAAATGCATTGCATTTTAAGAAGTGGTATAAATGATGAAGTGTGGGATAATAGTGTTACTAGCTACAACAGTAGGAATAACTTAGCCTCTTTTCTAATACATTTGTTTATACTACAGCCTATTCCATTATTCCCATTAAGAGGATTTGCATTGGAATATCAGTCATTCAAAAACACAATTTTATTGGTATAGCAAAAGAGATCAAGAATTTTTGGGTTTGAGACATGTAAGAAAAAAGATATTATACTATACCTTAGGTTTTTTCTATGGGCAACGAGTTTCTGGATGTGCTTTCCTATGCTGAATCAGAAAGAAAATGTTCTAACCTGTCATTTGTGTAGTGAAATTCCATGTATTTATAACTTCATTTTTATGATTTATAACTTTATTTTTATGTTGCTGTATTATTAATGGGTGCATATCATTCTAGCCAAAATGAAAGGTGGTTCTTCTTGACTTAACAGTTTTAGTTGATTAGTGGACAAGAAATGTGATAACCTAAGTCTTTTAACAGTGTCATAGTATTTGGGTATATAGATAGCTTTAAGTTATCCTTTGAGCATCATTTTAAAAAAAGAAATAAAATCCCACTATATTTTTCAATCAAAAGCATTCACAGTAGAAACTATCAGTAGTCATCCTTATATATATGTATTGTACTTATATAAAGACAGACTACATAATATACCAGCGATATTAATTACAGAGATTCCCACAATAAACATTACTATGACTGAATGTAAGTTTAAGAACATAAGGTTCTTTTTAAGGGAACATTGGATTGCTCAAAGATGTTTAAGTTTCTTAATGCCTTAATCCAATGTGATTAATGGGAGAGTAATTGAATAAGTAATTTGACATTCCAAAAATACTTTTATATTTACATATAAATTTAGACATTAGGAAGATATTCTTCACAATAAAGGTGGTGAGATATTGGCACAGGTTTTCCAGGGAAGTTGCAGATGCCTCCTCTGGAATTGTTCAAAGCCAGGTTGGACGGAGTCTTGAGTAGCCTGGGCAGGTGAAGGTGTCCCTGCCCATGGCAGGTGGGGTTGGAACTAGATTATCCTTAAGGTCACTTCCGAACCAAACCGTTCTATGATTCTATGATATAAGTTATTAAATTATCGAGAAAAGACCTCAAACTAAATTACAAGCAGAAAATGCAATCCCAAATATCAGGGTAACAAGAAATTTGCTGAAAGACAGTACAGTAATGGACAATTAAAAATCACTCGAAGACTGAGACCTCTAATAAGAATCAAAACTAGTAAATTTGGAGATATATCAGGGTGACGGCTCAAAAGAATTGATTGTTTATCAAGAGTGGTTTCTCAGATGGATTTTGCTATATATTCGGAAATCACCATATGCAGCAACAATAAGAAACTAAAATCATTATAATATATTATATATACAGTTATATGTTTATATTTACAATCATTCCTTGTTTGCCTTGGACAAGAAGAATATTAATAATTAAGCCATCTTTCTGAATTTTACAAATATGATTAATACTTTATGTGTGGTGAAAATAAACTCTGTGTGCATGGATGCTTCTCAACAAGTTTGCAGACATGAAAGATGCTAGCATTCCAGATGTCCAAGAACTTATGTGAACTAAAACATAGCCACTTTCAGACACTGGGCAGAGCATATGTTAAGAATAATAAAATGTTGGAGATTTTTCCTAAACAAAAAACCTTCCGGGAATGTTATATAAACCAGAGATAATATCAAGCTGTAAAGAAATAAAAAAAAAGACATTAGTTTTTCTTCTTTTTTTCCAAAGGTCTTCCAATTAGTAACTTGAGATAGTGTCAGGTGAGAGAAAACACAAACTTAATTTTCTCTAATAAAGATAGGATTTTACAGAAGTGGAGAGGTGGTTAAATGGCCATGGCATGTCCATACAAACCAGTAAGTAAATGTCTCAGGGACAAGTCTTTAGTCCAATGTCTTCCTGTTGTGTTTATTAAGAGCTATAATGAATGTCAGGGTATTTATACTCTAACTGAATTAATTTTGCTAAAGAAATGCGTTTCTGTATTCTTACTTTTGTAATTTTGACCAGATAAAATCTAGACCAGGGGAGTCAAACTCATGGCCCATGGGCCTAGTCTGGCCCTCCATCTTGTTTTATCCATAAATTTTAAAAATATGTTTTCCCTCATGCACATCCTTCAAGTGTCTCTTATCTTACTAGGGTAAAGTAAGGAAGAAACAGTCAAAATCTCCAAATGCTAACACAGTTTAAATTGTAATTTCAATCATTACAGACTGTGGTTGCAGCAACTTGGTTTTAAGAGCCACAGAGATTCATGCCATCTGTTTTTATGGCTCCGTATTTCCTTATTTTCTGCTATTTCTATGCTTTTTGTTGTGTAATATCAACCATTTCTGATTGAGTACTAACTTGACAAATATAATTATGAATGTGTTGGTCTTTAAAAGATAACAATTTACATTTGTGGAAAAAGAAAAGCCAACAAATGTGAAATACTGTTGAAGTTGGAAGTTAGGTCTTCAAAAGACCTAAAAAATAGGAACTCTTTTGTTTGATTTTTGCAGTATTTCAGATGAAAGGTTGCATTTGACCAGCATCAGCAGTTGTTTCTTACCCCCTGGTGACACTTATCCTTTAAAAAAAGAGTGTATAATATTATGAGGGCATGAAAAATCTACTCTCCAATGGATTTTAAGAACATAGCTTGCAGAGAATCCTACTACCCATGCAAGAAATCTGATTTTATCCACATTTCCTATTATGCCTTAAAACTTGGGAAACTTCATAAGCTACTGTAGGTCACTGTGGAAAAAAAAGAAATACAAACTACTATTTTTTCTTGATCTATGTATATCTTACTATTTGGAAGAAGCAGACTATATGAGGTAACATTTCTTGCCTGTGTCAGTCTTAGGTATATTTTTATACTCCGCATGAAGACATCTAGCAAAATACTGTTAATTGATACAGTCAGCATTATGTCATTTTTCAGATACACAATTTTTAAAAAATTAGTTTGTTAGCAGTCTGCTGAAAGAACATGTATCCTTACTATTTGTTGTTAACAGCAGGTAAAAGCATAATTCTTACAGTGTCAACATAAGAATAACACATACCTTATTTGCAGATATATACATGCTAGTTGTTGTATATAACCCATTCACAAAATCTTGACAGTACAAGCCTACAGTTTCAATAGAAATTATATTTTTTCTTTAATCAATATATAACTATATAAAAATAATCCCTGTTGACATCATGACAAGTTTCATATCTTACAATGTTGCTTTGATGTCCTTGAAACAATAAAAGTGCAAGTGATATTTTAGGGTATTTTGGATACCATGTACAGTAATTGTTCTAAAATTCTAAGTTAGACTCTTGTATAGCAAATCAATATTTCTCATCATCATGTGAAATAACAAAAATTAGAAGTTTCCGACTGGAGTGAAAGATGAAATGGATAGCTCAATTTCGTTATTTGTGTTAAGCTTAAAATATTGTTTGGATCCTAATTAACCAGAGAGTGAATAAAAAGTTAGTATACTTTCTGACATACCACCTCAAGTTGTTACTAAATTTGCCAAGCAAAGCACTATTTGGCACAACAAGCAAGCGTGTATGAACTTCAGAGGAACCTGAGTGCTTTAAGAATTGTGACTATGGATGGAACTGTTTCTTTTAATGTTAAGAAACTCTGTTACTTTGGTTTTATTTTTTTTCTTTAAATGAAATAATGTAGTAGACCAGATCTAATAATTTGATATAATTTTTGGAGGAAGTTGTTCATGTTTTCAAAATTTTATCACAGAGATCAAAACTACAGCCAGTTGAAATTACTTCAACATTTCTAAAAAGCCTCTCTTCCTTCTCTCGCGTTTTTCTGGAGCACTAATTTGTGCTATTAGACATTTATCAACTCAACCTAGAAATGGCTGTTCTTATCAAGAAATTTCTATCTAGATGCTAGTGATATGTCAGTGCTACTTAGTGAAAGGACAGGAGGCAGTGGGCGCAAAAAGTACAAGGAATTCCAATAAAACATAGAAAATTCTTTTTCTTTCTGAGAGTGATCAAACATGGGCTCGAATTGTCCATAGAAGTTGTGGAGTCTCCATCCCTGGAAAAATTTAGAGCCTGACATTTGCTGTATGTGACCTGGCTTTGAACAGGGAGTTGGACTGCACCACCTCCCAAAGGCCCCTTTCAACTTCAACTATTCTATGATTCTGTGATACTTTGACAACCATGAATTTGCTCTCATAGATGAAAAACCTGTGTTGGACAGGTAAATGTAAGCAGTTCCATTTGCAGAACCCCTTGTATGGTTCACATTGTATACAATTTACCTCTGCATTAATAGCAAACAGTCTGTTGAGGGAAAAAAAAAGGCGTGCTTCATGCTGTCACATTGTTTGTCCCGAATAATTCGCGCCTCCATAAAAGGGCCTCAGTTTGGGCAGGAAAGAAGCATGATTTCTTACATTTGCATTTCAAAGATGAGTATATCATTTTAAGCTGCATAAGTCTGTTAGGGTCAAAGAAGCCAAGGCAAGGAGGTCATGTAGCAGCTACGTTCTATTCATTATGTAAAATAAAAAAGTGAAAAAGTATATGATTAGACTGGGAATTTTTGTATATGCTGACTTATCCTTTGAAATACAGGTACTTGAAAGTGAATATGGTCATCCTATATGTGGAAAGTACCCATGTAATAAAACAGAGCTCTTTGACGGTACAGTCATTGGAGTGTCCCAGATATTACTGGCATATGTATAATCCAGAAAGTCTATAGGTTCAGTTTCCTTGCTTGAATTTTAAACTCCTCTAGTTATCAGACTTTCTCGTGAATTTGATGGACCTTTTTCAAAATAGTTTGTCCCCTAAAAGGTGTGACCTATGTCTGAATTTTTAAAATATTTTTTCATTAAAAATTGCCAGAAAAATAACACATTTCTGCCTATAATAACTAAACAAGGCATGAAATTCTTAATGTACTCTTTTGTGTTGCTTTTCTACATTTATTTTGTGATAAACACTTATCTAAACTAATTAATCCAGACATGTACCAATAAGATATTCAGTTTTGTTGTATTACTGCAATATTATTATAAATATGTAATTGAGCCTTAGGCTAAATATACAGTCAGCAGTTAGGAAAGGAACATTTTAAGGAATTTTAATTTGTTCTTATAAATTGTGTGAAGTTGTGGATAAGCTTATAAATCTTGTCTCTTAAGAATATTTATACCAGTCCACATTCATCGTAGACTAAAGAATTTAAAAAAAATTCCTCAAGAGAAAAAAATAAAACATGCTTCCCACAAATCTTTTTTTAGTAATTGCCTGCTCCTGCCAAAGTTTTCTAAAATATCAATGCAAATGTAACTAAAACTGATTAGGAACTCTAGATAAATACCACTGTGTATAATAAAAGTTCAGATAATACTAACAATATATACATGAGAAAAATCAATATCTCATAGCAATAAAAATTATAACCTGCCAAGACCCCGTGTCACTGTACCTTTATCAAGAGCTATGGAATGATAATGTTTAAGATTTTTTTCTGGCTGTTTAACAACCTTTTGATGGGAAAGCAAAGACAAAGTTAAAGATCGATCACAGAAGAAGATTTCGTGGCAATGTCCTTTCTTTCCTGAAATAGTCTAGTAATAGCCTAGGAAAGAAAGCAGTAAATAAGGAGCATGGAAGTCTGGTAATAGCGCTCTCATTAATAAGGAGAGCTGTAGATTACAGTAAGAGTTACTCAGAAAATGAGGAAAGTATAATAAAAGCTGTCCAGTCTTTTATAAAATATTTTGATTGAAAGCAATGGACAAATAGTTTTGAACAGACGATCATTTTCTTCAGTGATTTTCCAAACTTGCGGTCTCTTTTGTTTCAGAAGAAATACAGTTTTCCTCCTTTAAATCAAATTTATACCATTGAGTGCAAGAGGTGGTTCGTGAGGTTTATTTACATACTACATACACTTTAATAAATCTACTAATAATCCCAGAGGCATTACTGAATATAATGATTTTTTTTGTACTAGTTGTAGTAATTCACTCTCTTTTATCGAGATATTTTTTTAAAAATACTGAAACAATAAGCATTTTCTCTGGAAGAATGAAGGTTCATACATTGTCTCATATGTAAAAATGAGTTCTGATACTTCTTGATAAGGTTGGACTCAGTTCATAGGTTCACAGTCTCTTTAGTAATGAAAAGAGCATTTCTGCTAATATATTCTTATATCCTGTATTGAGTAGACCATGAATTTTCATGTAGTCACTTTCATCAAGCCCAATAAATAGCAGCTAAACTGGATTACAGAAATAAGAATTCAGTTTGTGGAAAGCAATTGATAAAATAGATCCTGCATTTGGAACCACAACCATAATCTCATAATGAAGGAATAATAATGAAAAAACAATACTTTTAAATCTGAAATTGTGTTTTGCTTAACTTGACTATTTCAGTCAAAATCTTTGTAATCAATTAATGAATGAATATATTGCCAGGAAAGACATTTGTAAAAAGATGTTTCAGAATCACAATGAATATATGTATTTATGGTCACAATGTATCTATATATATATTAAGATGATACTTTTGGCAACATTACAAGGTTTAAGAGCCCACATACTACTAGTTGCTTTCATTTTCATTTTTACTATAGAGTTACTGTTTCATTTACCTTGTTTTATAACATAATTAATGAATATCTGTTACTAAATAAAATACTTCATTGTGCATCAGTTGATTAATCATCCCCTAAAATCCTTACAAGAAAACTTTTGTATAAGGAATTAAAAAAAGCAATGATGAAAGAACCCAAGTAGTTCTCTAGATTCTTGCCTGTTCAGAGAAGTTTGAAATACTAGGGAGTTTATAGTGTGAGCAGGATAATGCTAAAAATTAGGTTTTTTTAAAGTCACAGAACTTCAATGTATATGTACAAGCATGTACTTTAACAATTTTAAAGATTTTATTTCAGAGATCATTGAATATTAGTATCTGTTGTGTGAAAGTGGAAGATGAATCAATGAGAGAATAAGCTATAGATAACAGAGAAGTGTCAGATACGTTGGAGCAAATACATTAATGACAAGGGAGCTGTTTATCTTTCCTATGCTTTCTCCTTAAAAAGTTGTGAGAGAACATAGTTATGAGTTGGGAAAAAAGAACTTTGTGAAGAGCTAAAGGCAAAATGAATTTTAATTAGATGATCAAAAAAGAGATCAGCATGTACCTCCTGTAAGGAGTAATTGGGCAATAAATACATATGATTGAATTGCTACATCTGTTCTTGTGTTTATTCTCCCTGTATTTGAATAAATAGACTATATTTCCGATTTAAGTAGTTTTATTTCTTGATATAGACTATGTTCTGATTCTTTGCTATCTTGTCCTTCATTATTTTTTCATCTCAATCAAGTTTTAGTAGTTTGTGCACCTGTGGCAGTTTGTGGCTTTCAGACTTTTTCCTTTTCAGTAGCCTCAGTACTTGAGCTTCCTAACAGGGCCTTCACAGAAGATTTCTTTGACTTTCCCACTGTTCTTTTACTCCCCTCTATTTACTTTCTTGTTTGATCTTTTCCAAATTCTTCCACTCTTTCTGTCAAATTTGAAAGACTTGTAGACACTCATGACTTCGGTTACCAGGGTGACACTTTGCCAATCAGTCTTGTGAGTCCCCACTTACAGTTGCTGTTGTCTTTATGTATTTTATAGCTCAGAATCTCTCACAAAGGATTGGTTCAAAACCTTTGTCAATGCTCTCTTGCCTTGTACTGTCCCGGGGAGGAACTATTTTAAGACTTAAGGGTTTTTTACTTTTATCAGAAACATAGAATGGTTGGGTCTGGAAAGGGCCTCTGGAGAGCATGTAGTCCAACGCCCTTGCTAAACCAGATTCACCTAGAGCAGGTTGCACAGGAGAGCAGCCAGGCAGGTTTTGAATATCTCCAGAGAAATATATTCCCCAGTTTTCCTCATGTTGAGGAGAAACTTCCTGTGTTTGTGTTTGTGCCCATTGCCCCTTATCCTGTTGCTGGGCTGAGATGAGCCTGGCTCCACCCTCTCAAAACCTGCCCTTTAGATACTTACAAGTATTGATGAGGTCCCCTCTCAGTCTTTTCTTGTCCAGACTAAATAGACTCAGGTCTCCCAGCCTGTCCTCGTAAGAGAAATGCTCCAGTTCCCTAATCCTCTCCATGGCCCTCTGCTGGTAGTTTCACGTCTTTCTTGAACTGGGGAGTCCAGAATGGACACATAGTCCAGATGTGGCTCACTAGGGTAGAGTAGAGAGGGAGGATAACCTCCTTTGACTTGCTTGTTACACTCTTCCTGATGTATCCCAGGATACCCTTTGGCCTTCGTGGCTACAAGGGCACGTTGCCAGCTCATTGTCAACTTGTTGTCCACCAGGACTCCTGGGTCCTCCTCTACAGAGTTGTTTTCCAGCAGGTCAACCTCTAACCTGTACTGGTGCATGGGGTTATTCCTTCGGAGCTTCAGAACCCTACACTTGCCCTTGTTGATCTTCATTAAATTCTGCTCTGCCCAACTCTCCAGCCAGTCCAGGTCTCACTGAATGGCAGCATAGCCTTCCAAATGTATCAGTCACTCCTCCCAGTTTGGTATCGTCAGCAAACTTAGGGTACACTCTGCCCCCTCATCCAGTTCATTGATAAATATGTTGAACAAGACATGTTGTTGAACAAGCACTGACCCCTGGGGAACACTGCTGGCTCTGGCTGCCAACTAGGCTCTGGTGAGGAGTGCATGAGGGGCTGAATGAGTGTTTGGCTGTTAACCAGGGCTAACCCACAGCAAGTGTGCACACACTACCATCAGCCCTGCTGGTAGAAACCTGGGGTGGTTAAAGATGCAGACCAGACAGAGCTGAGTGGTAAGCAAATATTGAACTGACTTGATATATTTGATCTATATCATGGAACAGGTTAAAATTTTCATCACGAAGATTTCAAAATAGATATGACTATGTACTATATTACAAATACGATAAGTTGTTCTCACCCATGGACATCATAATGTGTTAAACATTCAGTAGAGACTATGTGTATTTTCTGTATATAGGTATGAAAATGTCAAGTTTGGGGAGTTGTTGAAGCAGACAGAGGGGGTATCTACTCAGTTGTGTTACTGTTTAATGTATCTTGAAATACAAGCTTATTTCACATATCAAAAACATAAACCAGTAAGTGCCTATATAAAGAATGCTTTGCCCAGATACCTTTAGTCACTGTTGTATGTATTCTGATCTCATATTTTCAAGGCTTCTGTATTAACAGAAGCATGTCGTCACAAATTTACTGAAACGAGAAAGAATTCAGCTCACATAGACAACCTTTTTTTTTTTAAATTCAGTTTAGATACTTCATATTTTTTTCTGTCTGGTACACATTTATTACTCTTGAAACAATATTTGGAAACTAGTCCTTGCACTAACAAAGGATATTTTACTCCAGCCGCAATAAGTATATTTATGAATTAATATTCAGATACTTCTTTAATTTTTAGAGAAATACAAATCAATAGAATTTGTATATATTTTCAGAAGAAGTTATGATCTCTAGAAAAAAAATATTGGTGAATTTAAGATAAAACATTCTCTAATTCAGTCATTTCATATGCAACATATATATTACATCCACTTGACTGTATTCATTATTGTAAATAATTTAATATGTTTCCTGAGAGACTCAAAAAACTGTAAACCACAGTTACATCCCAGATTGTATTAGCAATCTGTATCATGAATTTAGGTTTGAAAATATATAAAGCACAGTTAAGTGCTGAAAGACTATGGTCTTATTTGTGTTAACTACTTACGAAAACAGGAAAGTAGTCTGGACTCATGCTAGAAACAATGTGATTTTAAAAAAAAGAATATTGGTGTAATGTTACCAAAATCTGTAAAAGTGGGCAAGTGAAAACTAGGAATTCTTTGTATGTTTAGAAGTATGGGAAATTTTGTGCGGTCTTGGAGCTGTAAGGATAAATATTCTTTCATCTGAAGACATAAAACAAGCAATCATTTCATCCAAAGATAACATATTCATCTGACTGTCGCCCTCAGAGGTTCTTTCTCAATCCTGATTTGATTGTGGAAGATTGCTGAATCCTTTTTACAGAAGTAAATGTTGGTATTTATTTAATGTTAATTTGAGATAGATCTCTTTTGTAACAGACAAATATGTTTTACTCAGTTTTCAGCAGCATTATCTCTGAAAATATGTGTACACCTCTAGGACATTTGACTACTAAGGGCTAACCTCAAGTTAAGATGCAAATTGAGTGAAATATCAGGACCTATGTCCAAATTTGGAAATTCACAGTATCACACAGTATCACAGTACCATAAGGTTGGAAAGGACCTCCGAGATCATCGAGTCCAACCTATAACCCAACACCAACACCAACACTAACACCATCATCTAAACCATGGCACTCAGTGCCTCATCCAGTCTCCCCTTAAACACCTCCAGGGTCGACGACTCCACCACCTCCCTGGGCAGCGCATTCCAATGGCCAATCACCCTTTCAGTGAAGAACTTTTTCCTAACATCAAGTCTAAACTTTCCCTGACAAAGCTTGAGTCCATGCCCTCTAGTTCTGTCACTGGTCACCTGAGAGAAGAGACCAACCCCTGCCCGACTACAACCTCCTTTTAGGTAGTTGCAGAGAGAGCAATTAGGTCTCCCCTGAGCCTCCTCTTCTTCAGACTAAACAGCCCCAACTCCCTCAGTAGCTCCTCGTAGGGCTTGTGCTCCAGCCCCTTCACCATCTTCATTGCCCTCCTCTGGACACACTCCAGCATCCTGACATCTTTCCCAAACTGAGGGGCCCAGAACTGTACACAGTATTCAAGATGAGGCCTGACCAGTGCCGTGTACAGGGGGACAATAACTTCTCTGGTCCTGCTTGCCACACTATTTCTGATGCAGGCCAGAATGCCATTGACCTTCTTGGCCACCTGGGCACATTGCTGGCTCATGTTGAGCTTCCTGTTAACCAGCACTCCCAGGTCCCTTTCTGCCTGACTACTCTCGAGCCACTCTGTCCCCAGTCTATAGCTATGCGTGGGATTGTTGTGTCCAAAATGAAGTACCCGACTTATTAAACACCATCCCATTAGAATTGGTCCATGTCTCCAGTCTGTCCAGGTCCCTCTGTAGGGCCATCCTACCCTCTAACAGATCAACAATTCAAACTCAAATTGTAAATTCTACTTCAAGGGAAATAACCTGGCATATTTTTCTCCTCTGATTCATTATTATTTCTGTTATTTCAGAGCAGTTACTACTGTGTGCACAGCTCCTTGAAAGGTTTCAAGGTGATGTCAAATTGGTTAGGGTAAGCTTGATACAGTTTCAGAAACATGGAATTCCAATGGTTTGCATTCAAAGCAGTATATTAACAGCTCATGAGGCAGTCTTACTATTTTAATAACACTTGAATTTATTGTATATTGCAGGCAGGGATTCACTTAATCTGACCGGATCTAACAGGGCAGTGAGAGGACATATAGATTCAAAGAAACATATTGCTTTTGAATCTTCTACTCAATCATTCTCTCTCTTTTGCTGTGAATTCATATCTAAGTAAAGGTAGCATAAGGAGTTCCCACCCCCACCCCAAACTACTCTGAAGTGCTATTCAGCTAGGATCTGGCAGTATTAGATTCTAAAGAAGGCAGATTTCTTACCTCAGTGATTTTGCGTCAAACCTTTATTTTACAAGTTAGTTCAATACAAGAACATTCTTTGGACTTTAATCCTGCAGATTTTCATTCAGCTGCATTTGCTAGTGACTTTCATTCAACTGCATTTGCTAGTGACAGGCATTGATAGCATTTAATAATTGTAAACTAGGCATATGGAGAATATAAATATTATGAAAATATTTCTTTAATGATATTACTGACAGTACAAGGGGTGGCTAATTCTTTTAAACATTGTTTTATTAAATCTACCAATAACAAGAAATGGACAGATTACTATATGATTGTTATTGTAAACCATCTATTTCTATCTCATCTAAATATGAATTTAGAGTTGCAGAGTCTTGGAAGTTGGAAAGGACCTTCACGGGCCACACACTCCAAAGCAGTTGGACTACAAAGCAATTAGCACAAGTTGCTCATGGCTGTGATGTTATTTTAGCTATCATCTTAATTCTTCGGCAGTTCCCTCTTATTTTGCACTTATTTTTGACACATTGTGGAGGTTTTTAAAAAAAGGAAGTATGAGAATTTCAAGGAAGAAACTTTCTGGAAATAGATTTTTTTAAGGACTATTATGTATTTCATCCTGCAGTGATGAAATTCATCCTGTAATTTAGTTGTTAGAGGGTACCTGCACAATTCCCCCTCCTTGATCTCCCTCTGTTCCTG
Organism: Dromococcyx pavoninus; assembly: GCA_033558185.1. Lineage (NCBI taxonomy): Eukaryota > Metazoa > Chordata > Aves > Cuculiformes > Neomorphidae > Dromococcyx > Dromococcyx pavoninus. The sequence continues at coordinate 2,153,451 of JAUMJL010000139.1, read as the reverse complement.
AATGTATATGCTAATGGATTGCTTGTTACTAAATCTATAATAAACTGCTTCAATCCTGATTTGAGTGAAAACACAAGGGTTGAGTATCTTTTTCTGTGACAGGTAGCAAACAATGCTTTTCTGTGTGCTTGCACAGACACTTGTGTGCAACTTCTATTTACTGCAAAAACAGAGCAGGTGGCAGGAGCATGCAGTGGTGATGGTAGTCACTAGCTGAGTGACTTTCCTTGGGGGATGTTCTGGTACCATTGTAGTGTCATGAGACCTGGCAAAGTGAGCCTTTCCCCAAAGTGTCAGGCACCTGCATGTGATTGCCATTAGCACAGTGGACCGTGTCTGCAAACAAATGAGCATGCAGTATGTGTGACAGAGGCAGTGAAATTTAGCTCCTGAGGGAAGTGCAAAAGACAGTACCAGAATTACAGTCCTGGACTTTAAAAGAGCATATTTCAGCCTGCTCTGGAAGCTACTTGGGATGATCCCATGGAAAACTGCCCTGGAGAGCAAAGGAGATGACTAATCTTAAGGCACATGTCTGCAGGACACAAGAATTGTCCCTTCCTGTCAATCAGGCATGGTAGAAGTCAACATGGATGAAACTGAAGCTTCTGACTACACTCAGACATGACAAGGAAAGATGCAGATGGTGGAAACAGGGACAGGACACATAGAAGGGATACAAAGACATTGCCTACTCATGCAGACATAGAGCGAGGAAGGCCAAAGCTCCGCTGGGGATGACACTAGCAATCAAGGTGAAAGACAATACAAAAGTTTTCTCTAAATATATTGCTGGAATAGTGATGGTTAGGGATAGGGTGGGCCCATTGTTTGGTGGAACAGGGTGGGCCCATTGTTTGGTGGAACAGGGGACCTAGTGACAAGGGTCAAGGAAAAGGCTAATGTACTCAATACTTTTTTTGCCTCATTTTTCACTGGTAATTCCTGTTGTCTGGCCCCTTGTATTCATGAGCCTCCAAGCAGAGTCTATGGGAGTGAAGCAGTACCCACAGTATAGAAATAAAGAATGAGGGAACATTTAGCCCCTTGGAGATATGCAAATGGGTGGAACTAGATAGGAGGCATTAAAGGGTGCTGGAGGATCTTGATGGAATTGTGAGGCTGCTCTCTGTCATCTTCAAAAGGCCATGACAATCTGGATGGTTCCTGATGGCTAAGAAAGGCAGACATCACAGCCATCTCCAAGAAGGGTGAGAACTCGAATGCAGGTAGCTACAAACCAATCAGTCCCACCTCAGTCCCTGTGAGGTTTATGGAGAAAATACTTTTAGAAGCCATTTCTAAATGAAAGAAGGATAAGAAGGTGAATGGGAGTAAGCATTATCAAGGGCAAATCAATGATGCCATGATGAAGCATGCTATTATCATGTTTGTGGACAACATCAGACTGAGTGGAATAATTACTACTTCATAGAGCAGTACTGCTTTTTGGAGGAATCTGGACAGACTGGAGAACTGAGTTGAGGGTAATCTTATGGAAATCAGCAAAAGCAAGTGCAAAGTCCTGTACTTAGCATGAAATCATCGGATGCAACCATGCAATCTCAGGGCTGACTGTGTGGGAGGCAGCTCTGCAAAAAAGGTACTGGGTGTCCTGCTGGACAACAAGCTGAATATGAGTTTGCAGAGTGCCTTTGCAGCAAAGGAGGCCAACTGCATCCTGGATTGTGCTAACAGAAGTATAGCCAGCAGGGCCATGGAAATGATCCTCCCCTCTATTTGTCAATTGCAAGACCATATCTGGAGTACTGCATCCAGTTTTGGGTACTTGGGCCAAGTCTGCGAGAACTGGATTTGTTCAGCCTCATGGAGAGAAGACTCAAGGGAGACTTTATGGCTGCCTGCTGCGATCTTATTGGAGGATACAGAGGAGCTGGAGACAGACTCTTCCCAGGGTAGGACAAAAGCAATGGACATAAGTAAGAACATAGGAAATTCTAATTAGGTACTAGGATTTTTTTTTTCTTTTTAAAGTAGTGATTGTCAAATGCTGTAAAAAGTTGTGTGATGTTCAAGTTTTGATGACCACATCTATGAACAATCTAATCTGCTGTAGACTTGCTTTGAGTAGAGGTTTGGCACAGTTGACTTCTGGATCACCTTCTGATTTATCATCCTATGAAACCTCTATAATAGGTGGGAGAGGGAAGACTTAGAAATGGCAATATAAATAATAAAAATAAATGAACAATTCTTGAAGGCATAGCATGATAATATTTTTTTCTTTCAAAAGCAATTTTAAAAAAATATTTATCCCAGAAAATAATTTTTAAATAAATATTTTTTTCTTACCTGTAGTAAGCTTGATGAATTTCAGTATAGCATTTCTTTTGCAAATGTCTTTGTTTTCTATTTTCTTTAATTGCCTGAATAATCTTAGCCTTTGTATTTCCCATCTTCTCTTTGCTTGCTTATAATTTTGTTTGTTAATTCTCTAAAACCCACAAAAGTCCTCATTATTTTTATAAATAAAATGTTTTGAACATCTGTAGAAAAAAATAAAGAATGCTTATAACTCCATTGATTATTTGTCCTTAGAAATATGCTTTATTTAGCAAAAAATAGACTCGGTAATGAGTTGTAATTTTCAAGCTAATTGACTTTATTTTGTCCAATCAGATTCCTTTAAAGAGCAACACTTTGAATATCCATGTGAAAACATTGAACTGTATGTCATACATCATCACTGACCATGTATAAGAAGAGTTACACAAAGAAAAATAAGAAATAAGAAATAAGAAATAAGAAATAAGAAGTAAGAAATAAGGAGTAAGAAATAAGAAATAAGGAGTAAGAAATAAGAAATAAGAAATAAGGAGTAAGAAATAAGAAATAAGAAATAAGAAATAAGAAATAAGAAATAAGAAATAAGAAAAAGAGTAATACTAAAAATATGAGAATTCTTAATGTTACGTGGTATAATTGTGGGAAGAAACCAGATGAGCAGAAAAGTTTAGAGTTTAGTTTTTAAACATAACACTTTCTGTCCTGAACACCACAAGCAGATTCTCAAGTATAAATTATCTCTCCACTAATGAGCATCAAGGTCACAATTTACTTGGGATTTTAAATCCATATCATTATTCCAAAATGTGTTTGGGAAGAAAGACTCATTTACTGTGTAGTGAAGGAGCTTTTAAAGATTGCTTTTAAGTGACTTTGATTAACTTCAACAAGAGCTTAGAATACTTCAATATTGGAACTTTTCCATAAATTAATCAAGGGGGAAAAGCATCATAAATCTGTAGCAGCTATGGGGTTGATTGTGAAAATTAAAAGAACTGCAAACCTATAATGAACAAATTTGTCATCCGTTACAGAATTGTTATAAAACAGCAATCATAATTATATACTTTTAATCCTTTCTGAACAAAATAGTCTGTTAGGTTTTGGTTTTGTGTTGGTATTTTTTATTTTTGTAACACAGCTTTTCCCATCTCATTCCCCATTCAGAAATGATTAATTTCCATTTTGCATTTGTTCTTGTCCATACAATAACACTGTATGATTTTTATAGTATTGCAATAGTGAATTTTAATTAATGACTGACTTAGTCATTTGAAATTTGTTTTCTTCAAATAAACAAGGTACATGGCTTTTATTGTCCAGAGGGGATGATTCCTCCTCAAAAACAGTGGACTAATATTAATGAATCTGAGATAGTATTTCACACAACCAAATGTATGTTTCAGCACTCTTTTTCAGAAGTGACACCTTCAAAATGTATTTCCATCCTAAACTCTTGGTTAAGAAAATGAAAGTGAATTCTTAATTTTAATTGCAGCAATTAGCAGTTAAAAATATGAGTGAAGTCTGAACTTTCTTAACATTAACATTTCTAATTACCTAATGTCTCATTTTTTACTATGGGTTATACAGCAATTTAATTGCTTTGTAATAATTCATGAGCTATATTTAAAGAATAATTTTTCTTTACTTCTTTGCTTGATTTACATAACTTAGCATAATGTAGTTTAGGATTCATGTTCTTGTAGGTTTTTTTTCTAATTCCTCATAATATCAAGCGCTGAGTTAGACATCTTCAGCTGATTCACACAAGTTTTTGGTTTTAGTTTTATATTGTGAACTCTATTTGGGCCTATTAATCTTTCAACAAGTTAATTAAATAATAATTTCATTGTAAAAAAATAAAAAGCAGGGATATAATCATATGGATTTTATATAGGTTTTCAATCTAATGTACGTTCACAATTTCACACATGAAAATTTCAAAAAGCTAGTATATTTTAGAATGTTTCTTCTGAATTTTTCACAGATAATTTTGGTGGTAATAAGTAAATGATAAACATTCAGATTGGTTTTCTTTTGTATATAGAATAGTCTCTGGAGCATTAAAAAATACTCTTAAACAGAAATGGATGAAAATAAATAATTAAAATATGAGAAACTCTACTAGGGAAATTAAGATTCCTGTTTCCAAATACCAAATGGAACTTTAAATGAAGTAGAGTATTACACTGTTCTAACTCAGGGGTGGTTACACGTTTTGAGATCAATGGTTCCTGAAATATTTCCTTTTTTTTTTTTTGGTAAAATTTGAAAAGGATAAAGGATTTCAAAGCTATAAATAGAAAGAAATACTTTTTACATCCAATATAACTCAAGAAATTTCTGCTATGTAGATTAAATCTGTGTTTATTTAGAAGTGTGATCACAATATGTCAGAAACTGTCCAATTTTTGAGAAGTCTCCATGGCAAGGTTAGAATATCTCATTCCTCAAGCCGTAATCCCCAGTTCTTAACTGTACCTTGATATTTGGAGGCTAAGAAAGCGAGGAAAAGGCAGAAAATTTTGTAAAACAAACATTCTTGTTTGCATCTTAAATTTGTCTGGCATACTGTTTTCCCAAATGACAGGGTTGACAGAACAGACACAGGCACCAACAAGAAGAGTAAGCTTATGTTAATATTTACATGAACATATTACAATACATTAATCAGCAAAGATAAGTTAATTATATTGCAAAGCAACAATACAGAGCTAGGCAATGTATCTAAGCATCACTACACAAAGGGAGTGATAGTGAGAAAGAAGAAATACATCAATTGCCCATCATCCAGATCCACAGTCACTGGGGAGCCCTGTTTGCAGCAAGATCTGGAGAACCTGTCCTGGCAATTAGGAAGTCCCACACAGTGTGTTCACTCATGGGTGGTATCTCCAAAGTCACTGTAAGAGGGTCCAGCTTTTTATACTGTTGAACAAACAAGTTTATTTAGTATTAAGTGCGGAAACATCTGGTTTCACTCTCCTTATGGATTCCACCCGAAACCTGACCAGGGCTCCAGTATGAACCAAAGGAGTTTCCTTACCTACTTGATTGCGCCTGCATGTTCCTGAGCATGGAATGCGTCCTTCCTATTACCGATTCTATTTCATTTAAGCTACATCTCTACTAATGATCATACATATTTTGCCAATGAGCAGGATATTGCTAATGAGCAGGATACTGTGTGACTATATTAGATGTTTCATTGAAAGGTTCATCTAGAGGTAACTTTGGTTTGAGGCCAATTGCTTAGGCCTCAGTACTTCACATACTCCCATGCAGAGAATAAAGCAAATATGAAATATGGTGCCAAGGCAAAAAAGATTGCTGTAAAGATTTACCCACTGTTATATAGCAAGGTAAGAGCATGTGGCTAATTCTTTATGTGGTCATTTTATGGTCTCTACTGATTCCGTAGAGGTGTGGCGATTTTAAATTACTTTTTGTTTGGTTGTTTTTTTTGTTTGGTGTTTTTTACAATTAATTTTTACAATTAAGTAACAATGAGGAGTGTGGGTAAACAGTGGTGCTGGTACAGTTGTTTATAGAGAAGATAATATTGAGCACATATCTGTTGTGCCAAAACTCCATGAACTCTAATAAAAGTTGCACACATTCTGCTGGGACCTAAACATTCAATGCATGGGAATTGCTTATTTTTTGGCTTAGATTATTAGAGTACTTATGTAGTAAAATACTTTGATAATTCTATAGAGATCAACATTTTTAATGTAAGTAAATAAAAGGAGAGTTTGTCCTTATACTGTAGAAGGAAGGAACACGCCCCCCACTCCCTACCCTCCACTACCTGCATTAAAATTATTCCATTCCAGGCTTCAATTGTAACCAGTGTATAACTGGTATGAAAATATTAATTAAAGGACTACTTTTATCTTAAATGTAACAAGATTTGAGGACACTGTTCTACTAGTGAAATATGTAGACTCGATAACATCTCTGCAGGTACATATTATAAATATCTGGAGTACTGTACCCACTTCTGGACTCCACAGTAAAAGAGAGACTTGCAACTATTGCAGAGAGTCCAGTGAAGGGTCACTAAGATGATGAGGGGACTGGAGCATCTCTCATATGAAAAAAGTCTGAGAGAGCTGGGACTGTTCAGTCTGGAAAAGAGAGGTATCAGGGGAATCTTATCAATGTACACGAATACCTGGAGGGAGGGTGAGGAGAAAACGGAGCTAGGTTCTTTTTGGCAGTTCCCAGTGACAGGATCAGAGGCAACAATCACAAAGGGAAACACAGGAGTTTCCCTCTGAATATCAGGAAACTCTTTTTCACTGTGAGCGTCACTGAGCACTGGCCCAAGTTACTCAGATAGGTTGTGGACTCTCTATACTTGGGTATATTCAAAACTGTCCGGACATAGCCACAGGCAACCAGTGCTAGGTGATGCTATTTAAGCACGGGGGGTGGGCCAGGTGTCCTCCAACCTCAACTATTCTCTGATTCTGTGTGTGCCTTTCGTTAGGCTAGCCTTCTTGGCAGAAATTCAATCCTTGAACATCCAGCTCTAGCCCTTCCAGTCTTAATTGCAGTGATATCCTAAAGAGCATAGGAAATACAGCTCTCCAGTGTTAAATCTTATATACTTTATAATGGGATCATCCTAAATGCATGTTAACAAGCTTTAGATATAGCAGCATTTGATAAAAAATTAAATTAAACTAACATAGTTGTAATAGAGAACAAAATGTGCAAGGTAGATGTATTTGGAGTGTAACAGTTGATACAGTTATTTATTTGTCATTTCCCTCTGCAGAGTGTTTATTTTTAGATACTACTTAATTGCCATTGAAAGTTTTTTTGCATCTTGCTTTGAAGCATCTGGTGAAAGACACCTATACAGCCTATTATGTTACCCTTCTACATAGACTTATGTAAATACAGAAAATTTCATACAGGTGTTGCAGGAGTTGTTTTGTGGGGTCTCCTCCAATTAGCAGTTTGCCAATGAGAGAGTTAGGATGGTTAAGTGCTTGAAATTTTATGTTTCATGGGGTTTTTTGGTTTGGTTTTTTTTTCCTTTTTTTTTTCTCATGGTTAAACTTAGTTAATTCATGTGTTGGTAATATCCCGCTATAATTCTTTGAAGGAGCAGACTAAGTTAGGTGTTACTTAAATTCCTAGTATGTATTTGGATTCATTACCTGAAACAATCCTGCCTCTGTAAAAAGAATTCAAAGATGGTACCGGCTGGTTTAGGAGTTATGTATTGCTGTTGACGCGGAAGTCACGGACTCGTCACACTATCAATGTGATCAGACAGAAGACGAGTTTATTGCTTTACTGCTAATGGTTATATAGTCTATCTTATCTACTTTCATGCATAGCAATAAGAATGATTGGGTAACATGTGCTGTTCACTCGAATAATGCTTCTTTACAATAGGTCAGTCTCTACTGTCCATCCATCTCTATTGTAAGTTTCAGATCCTGTTCAAGGTCTTAGTTTCAATCACGTGTGCATCGCCCCCCTTTCTTGTTTTTCACTTGCTAGGCTGTTTATCTTGCCAAATTCCTCTTGCAGGTGTCCTAGCAACAACATTCCTGCATGGCCCGCTGATATCTCTATGGCTTAGCCAGACTAAGGTCCTGCTGCGCTGGATTGCCCAGAACATGTCCTTGGTCTAAATTTAAGGCAGAAAAAATATGCTTCTACAATCCCTTGTGATTACAGAAGGAGTTTATAGTGAAATTAATGTGTAGTTAAATTCATGGGAGATTTTAAATTGGAGTTTTCAGAGCATGGTATGTTAACACATTTGGATGCGTTACAAACTACATACAGTAATTTCCTCAAGTGTGCCTTCACCATAAATCTGACAAGATGTTTTACTTTTTTTACTTTACTACATGATATCCTCTTCGATTAAATACGTTGATAATTCATATATACCTTTAATAGAAAAGCTGATATTTTAAGAAAGCAAGCCAATAGACATACATCAAATATGAATATTTGATGATATCGCAGAGTAAGGTAATGAGTTGAGACTCACAAAAGACACAATTTATTTTTCCATTTTTTTTATTTTTTCATTAATATGATGAATTCTAACAACTGTGATATGGAATAAATTTTAACGTTCTATATAAACCACTAACCTCTGTGGACACAAATGTTATGGCAATATATTAGATTTGTCTATGAAGCACTATTAATGTCTTAGTAAACTGAGTGTTTATTCTTTCCGGTTTGCATGAGTTCTGCCTTCCCACAAGCACCTCCTTCCCCCAGTAATACTGCTTAGCCTCACAAGAAATTGAAGTAAATTATTTGTATCAATACTTAAACACAGAAATAATTATATTACTGCAACGCACATGTTGATACAGGCATCACTGATGTTAACAAAGAGGAAAATACAGACAAGAGATTCTGACAATTCATGCTTAATCAGTCTCCGGAGGACCTGGCTCTTCCTATATCTGGATTATAAAAAAGAAGGGTGTTTTCTTTTTGTCCTATATTGTAAAATACAGAATATGGTTTTCTCTCTAAAGTATTTATGTGTTAAAGGAGTAAAAATATATTATATAAAAATTTGCTGGTTTAACTAAAAAGTTAAATAATATAAATTCTGTTAACTTTAAAAGTTAAGAAATGAGAATTTTTGAGAATGTTCTAAAATACAAAGATATTATCCTCATTTTACACAGGAAAAGTGGAGATTTAAAGGATAGAGTTGCCATATACAAATTCAACTATGTAGACCTGGGACCAAGAGGAAAGTAAAGAAGCTCTTTCAGCATCATGTCATATTCTTTATGCTAACACTGGTGAGGTGCTTTTGGGAGCTAATGGAAAGCTTTACTTCATTGTGCTTAGGAAGAGCTGCATTTTCTTCTGAACTGAAGGTCCTTAGTAAAGGACAGTAAATGCAAAAAAATCCCCATAAAAGACAGTTCTTGTCATTTCAGGTATGCTATCTTACATTTGTCGCTTCCACATATCATCGTATTGAGATCTGTGACTTCGGCTCAGGAAATAATATTAGTGTTCCTGTACACATATGACCTTCTTCTCTTTGAGTGAGCCAAATAAATCATATGCTGAGAGCTTTGGGTGGATGTGGTAAATATTAACCCTGGAGGAAATATAAGTACTATGTGTGGGAGATGTTGTGCATTCATAAAGCTGTAAATCCATAGTACAGATGGTGAAATACAAGTAAGGGTGAAAACGTACTCTGAACTGTCAGGAGCCTGTTCTTGTTTTTTGAAAAGCAGTATGTGAAGTGGCATATAAGGAAATGAAGATGGAAGAAGTTCATGCCTAGTCCCAGAACTCAGTAATACTTTGTTCTTAAGCCGTATTTAAGAGAATGAGGTATACATTCTGTGACATAGCAGAGAAGCAGCACTGTCTAGCATTTGCAATTTATTAGCAAAGCAGATTCCAAGACACTGACCTCTACCTGATAGTCAGGCTAGCTGAGAAGCAGCAGTGTGACTCTGGCAGATTTAAGAGGTATTTCATCCTGGTTTTTACGAGGATGAAACTGAGAAGTCTGCACATTGTTATGAGGAAAACATTTGCTTATGAATCCATATCAGCTGAATACAATAAGAACTAGCATGGACTTGCAAAACCTTCAGAGCAAGGAATTGAACCGAGATACTCTTTATTCCATATGGATAATCTCGGCATTCATTTTGGGTGTAATTTCTTCCCTGCTGTGTTTTCACAGTATCACAGTATCATAACGTTGGAAAGGACCTCCGAAATCATTGAGTCCAACCTAGTTTTCATTGCTTCCTTTCTGTTTTGACAAGAATTTAAATTCAAAACTTGAAGTTATTTTTCTTAAAATGTTTTTGAATTTCATATTTTATGAAGTAAAGTTTTCAGTATTTTGCTTATGTCTGTTTGAGGAAGATAGTGGAAACCCTGTGATTTATGTATAACATATTTTGTTCTAGTTGATTTCCTAATAGATTTATCTATGATCTAAGAGAAACTGATCACATGCCCATCTCTTCCAAGAAGTGTGGATGTAACAGCAATGAAAATCAGAAGTGAACCAAGCTAATAACAGCAGCAGTTGTAGCATATTCACTCCTATTTATGATTTATACTATCTAGTACAGGTTGAATATATGCTTTTTAATTTTTTTCTGAATATTATTTTGCTAGTTAAACTATTTTACTTCATTCTATTGTCAATATATTTAGAGCTGAATAATTTTTTTATAAGAAACTTCTGCAGTTTGGCAAGTACTATGATACAACAAGAGTGTTTGAGCATTGATTGGGCAAAGAAAGAATTAGCTTCAAAAGACAAAAAGGAGAAAATCTAGAAGAAAAGTTAATATCACATATCAATAAATCTAATGTACCTTGTGGACACAGATTTGGAAAGAAAGATCACACAGCTGTGGAATTTATTGAAAAAACTTGCCACTCTGCTGATGTACATAATAGTTGTTCTGTGGTGTGCAGATACAAAAAATTGAAAACACTACTTTTTTTGCAGACAGGGAAATGAGGAACCGAAGAAATTGCTGAAGTCAAATCTCAAAGAATTTGAACTAATAGTTTTATAATTAAGCAATTTAATTTTAAGGTAGAAAAGATCTTCAGCTTCCTCTGACTATCTGGGAATGGTGTGTAGTTATTTCTAAACATGCTTCTAAAATTCTGAAACAATCATGACAATCACGCATATTCCAGGGACCAGACCAAGAGTGAAACCCTGGACTATCTTCACATTGTTATTTTTATCTTCAATGAACATACATTAATGATTAAAAAGCCCTAAAAGATGTTCTTTTTTCTTTAGTCTTATTGCTAATGTAATAGTATATTCGTTATATAAGTCTGAAGCTGCAACAGTTATTAGAAGAAACATGTACTGCTAAGTTACCTAGAAAAAAACATTGCCTTATTCTCACACTGTCCTTCCAGCTCAATTGGAAAGATTATTTAAGTGTCTTCATCAATGTTTTCTAAAAAGACTTTAATGAATTGGGATGTTAAGGATACCATATGTGCCTCTAAGGATATTTTTGTGTTGAAGTACGGAGCAGATTTACTAAAACTGGTTGGTTAGTGTAGGCTATCAAGTCTGTGCATGGCCAGCTCTGGTGACTTTCCCTAAATCTTTTCACATTCAGTGCTTCTGTTCATATGTAAGGCACATTCCTTTGGCTTTCTTTACTTTAATATAAATGGAGAAAAACATGTGCATCTTAAAAAGAAGCAGAAGCCTGTCAAAAAGAAAACACTCCAGTGCACACAATTCTGCCCTCAGGGACAGGCTGAGAGGAAGAATGAATTGCACGTGACAGCTGTTTGGATTTAGGTTTGTTTAATGTAGTGCAGGCAGACACCGGAAAGGGTGGCATCAAAATCTTTAACAAAATGAAACCTATTACTGAGCTATCAGACAATTGTGCAGAAATTAACATTGCTGTGGTTGTATTATGCCTGTAGATAAGAGCTAGCATCTAATAGCTGCCATTTTCTTCTTTACTTCTTTAGCTGATACAAAATGCCATATTTTTCCTTTTTTTTTAACCTGCTTATATGCCATGCAATTGCTGGAAGAAAATACAAGTACAATATTCAGCTGCACTCGTAACATCTCTTCCTACAACACTTACTACATGCAAGTTACTGAATTTAAAACAGAAGTATTTCCAAATCAAGTTTCTGGAATATTTCAATTACGTTTCATTTTCAGTAGTGAAATATTAAGAAATACGTCTAAATTTTAACACTGGTTATACAAATGTTTTTAAATAATTTGTTTGTTGCTCCTTAAAGGAATTGAGGGGTTTGGTGGCTTTTTTTTTTTGCATGTTTCCCTCCTCCTTTGCTTTACGAAGGTGTTTTACAACCAAGATATGAGGGGGAAAATGAAGCAACATTTGGTGTAGATGGAACGCAGAGCAAGATCTCAGGCCAGCCGTCATCCCAACTAAAAAGTATTCCTGAGCCCTATTACCAGGATAATTAATTCTGGTCCCCTCCACCCCTTCCATGAAATGAGTGACTCCCTTTAATTAATCTCTGAAAAATCTTTAGTCTGATATCTATAAGTGCAGTCTTTTGTAGATGAAATAAGAATCTTTCCCTTCTTCCTTTCCTGTATCTTCCTCCCCTCCTGTCTTCCTCCTGCTAGAACAGTTTTACTGGTTTTCTAGCCAGAAGTAGGCAGGAACCTGCTGACTGCAGGCTTCTATCGTACAAGTGGTACAGTTTGCTTTAAACACACTAGTACCCACAATTGATCCAGACAAACAGATGGAAATGTTTAAAATAAAGCTGTGTAAGCTCCAATGAGGCAAAGCCCACATACTTTTCAAAGTTTTGTTGGTTTTCTACTAAAACAGCACCCTATGGAAGGTTCTGTCACTGAATTTTACAATCCAGGTGTTCACCTGAACAAAAGCAAAAACAAAGATTTAAAAAAAAAAAAGAAACCTGAGTTTGAGATTTTTGTTTTCTCTTTTATGTGAATATTTTCATAGAAGAAGTCAAGAGGGGTTCCAAAATGCAAATTTTAAACCTGATAAAAGGCTTGTTTAAAGTGTTTTTTTAAAACTGTTATGAAGGTTTATTTCCAGTTTCTTGTTTCTCTATATTTTTTCTGTCATAGAATGATAGTCTTAGTTTCTTCTGAAGTGCTGAAAGTTAGTTTAAGGACACTTCTAAATGACAATAGATATTTTTAATTCCTCCTTCACTTCAGTCTTCTGGATGTGTTCTAAAGAAAGACTTTAAAGTGAAAATGAATAGGAATGAAACTGCAGATATTTACAATGTTTCATTGTTTTTCCTTATTTTATATTTTGACTTGATTCTTTAGCTTCATCTGATCAATTGAAGTCTTTCTATTATGTCAAAAGTATACCATTGAAAACACTACAGCTGCTCATAATGCATAGACTTAAATGACTGGAAGTAGTTCTGAAATAAGTGAATACCTTATCTGAGTCAAGAGAAAAGAAAAAAATATCTTTCCTTGCAAAAATAGACTGAGATTGAACATAATGTAGAGGAGATCTGTTCTTGTTAAATCATTGATTGAGTGTATTTCCTTAAATTAACATTGCATAAGAATAAGTAAGTGACGTGTAATTTGGTAAACAGATTTACATTTTATTAAAAATCTTCTAATTGTATTAGCCATACCACTGTAACACACTAGGTTAGATATTTATGATACTGTTTCAAACATTGAAATTTTTGTAACATGTTTCTTTCTCCATGGTGTCTAAAATGTGATTGCCTTACTAATCTAAGTAGACAGAAATGGAAATGCCATTTTATGAAAGGAATGCACAGTTTAGCTAGTGGCTTCCTTGTGATAAGCATTCAGTATATCAGTTGGCTTCTTCTGGTAATAACTTTTTCCATATTAATCTTCCCAACGGCACTAGGATAGTGTCTAGCCGGTTAGTAAAAATACATACCTTCTTTTTCCCAAGAGTGATATTATAACAGTGCCTAAATTTTTAGCTCTGATTGATTGATTACAAAACTCCACAGTGCTATGGGTCTTGAAGTAGTCAGTGTAAGTCAGTCAGTTTTCTTTGCCTTTTTTTGTTCTTCAGTATCAATATTTATTTTTTTTTAATTGTTAGAGTTTAAAAACTCATTGAATAATAAAGCTTTTTAGTTTGAGATTGTAAACCAAAAGACAACATATTTTTTATCTGGAAAATGAAAAAACCCACGCTGTTATCTGTCCTAAGATCTTCTAGCATAGCATTGTTCATGTAGAAATTTCTGAGGCCATATGGGCACAGTAGGTTTCACAGAATCATTTCCATTTTCCGTCTATGCCTAACACATTGCAATACACAATTGTATGTTAATTACCTGAATTAAAAAAATATATTACACCCTTAATACTTATTTTATTCTTCCTCCACCTCCCAAACCTCACTACCCCTGGTGTCTTTGCAAGGTGCTATATAAGCATATTCATTCCTGTTGCTTCCATACACAGACTATCTGCAGGTCTTTAAGTAACCAGAGCTAGCATGTAGATGTAGATTTCTCCTTGCAAAGAAAATTATATTTGAATAAACTCTCTTACATACCAAATGGCGGGATTTCCTTTAACAGAGTTGGAACTCTTTGGTGCTACTTGCTTTACAGGTTAGTCTTGTATTTAATGAGGGATGTAAGTTAGTTGGGATAACACCTTAGAGATGTTGGAAATGGATTCTGGGAAGATATTTCTTTTACACACTGGTTTGCTCTAAGCTCCTGCTTTAAATATAAAGAATATCTTTCATAACCACTGCATTTCCAAATCATGATCTGTGAGAAATAGTGTACACAGTAAATGAGGTTTTTATTAGTGGTAGACAAGCATAAAAGGAATGTAAAATTTCACATTATAGTTTTGGACAGGTATTCAAATGAAGGTTAGAGTTACACAAGCTTTATGACTGAGAAGATATTTCTCATTAAATTTCCTCCACCACGTCTTTATCTTGAGCTAAAATAATACAATAATTCCTCTTGCTGCATAGGTGTTTACTTAGATTTTAGTTTTATCTGCTGACTGAGTAACAGGTAAAGTTGAACTCCAAATGCAAGAATTATATTTCCTTTGAATTTCTTACAGGAATTTAATTATACATTTATAGTTCCTTTTGGCAGGAAGTATTCCTGGTTGGGTTTTTTTAATATTGTTCAAAAATATTATTAATTTCCTTGCCTCTAAACTCAGGAAATACTTTTTTTTTTCTCTTTTTTGCCTCTTTACTTCTCTCTCACACACACAAAAGAGATAAAGAAGTCTTAAAGAAATATTACTGACTTCTTATAACTTATTTTATGTTTATAACACTTCCATTTAGCTCCAAGCAGTTATAAAGGCTTCATGTGACTGCATATTAATGATAAAGGATCATAATTTAGATGGTAAATCCACTTTGCTTTCTGCAACAAGAGTTAGTGAGCCTGTAGAGCCTCTTCTGCCTTGATTAACAGTAGTTTATTTTGTTCTGGTTATATCATCCCTGCTCTCTTATTTTAACCTCCATCTAATGCCAATCTTATTGAATCCTGTGGCATCAGCCCTGTAGTGGATTGACTTTTGATCCATGGAAGTATTCCATATCTTCCTTTAACGTAACCTGACATATAAATAGGGTGTAGATAAGAGAGTACATGCTCTTCTTCTTCCAGCAAGGATAGGGAGCAGAAGGTCCCTGTGTTGGTCCTGCTTGCTGCCGAGCCTGCAGAAAAATTTTTAATGGGTCGGATTTGGCCATCCAGCTCTCCACAGGGGAGGTGGCGTGGTAAGATTTCATTAATTCTTTACTGTGTTAGTTACTGGGTATTATAGTTGTATGCCGGGTGTTATATAGATTCTTTTTGCCCTTCTTCCCATTTCCCTTCCCCTCTTCCCTTGCTGCTTTGCATATTCTTGTGGTATAGTTGTTTGTATTTAGAAAAATACAGAAATACATATATATTTAGTGTGATTTTGGTTTCTTCCATAGATTTTTTTTCCTTTGAAAGGGGGAAGGTTTGGGAGAGAGGCAGACTGAGCGGTTGGAGATCTTGGGAAAGCTGGCTTAAACCAGCTCAATTTTTGGTAGCAGATGATGGTTGACCTTGGTTTGTTTTGAAAACAGGGTCTCAGAACGCCGCTAGAGTTTGGGAAAGCAGCCAAGAAAACCTTGTTAATAAAATAAGAATTTGTTTGGGAACAGCCCGAAGTAAAATAATAACAGTGAACTTTTTGCTAACTTTTTTCAATGTTTTAGCTGGTTTTGTGCTTGTCCGAGGATATCCTGTTGAGGAATGCAACCGTTCAAATGGATGTAACGAATGGTTTCTATTCCTCAATTTTGACATTGACGGCCTAGTATATAGTCTCCATAATGGTATCATTTGAGGTTTGGCGAAAAGGACTCCTAAGGTCAGCTTTAACAAACACCTAAATTGCTAGCAACAATGATATTTGTGGTTAAGGCAGCAGAAATACTATTTAAAATTGAAACGGTGGTGCTGCAATGGTTCTCTTGTTTTAAGAAGGGACGAACCTTGAGAGGAATCACTGGAGCTTTGGGAAGGAGCTTGGACAGGCCAGCCTTTGGATTGCAGGGAGCGTGGCTGGATTTTGGTAAACTGGTGGGATGTGTGACACCTCCTGTTGCCTGGGACTTTGTGCCAGAGCAGGTGTTCAACCCTGATGAGATGACGCATTGTTTGAGGGAAATGTCTCTTTCATATGATGATCCAAACATGCAATTCTATGCTTTGTACTGAGGCTTGGCTAATGCTTATCGTGCTGCGGTAGATCACTCTCAGAAGGTTAAGGTCGAGACAGGAACCCAAACAACCATGGCACCCGAAACTAGTGATGTTCCAATTGGGCCCACTTGTGAAACTGGGGTCCAAGCACAACTTGAAGTTGAAGCTGTCTCTACTAAGTCTACTAGAACTGGAACTCAAGTTAAAAACAGGAAAGTCATTGTTGCTCCTATGAAGAAAAAGAAGACGTTGCTGAGGGAGACCGTAAAACTTACAGACCCAACTCCGCAACTGGAATGCATGGAAGAAGAAAGAGAAGAAGAAGAAGAAGCAGAAGAAGCAGAAGGACCTATCCCATCCACGCAGGCAGTAGTGGACGAAGGAGCGGCTGTGAACGAGGAAGTAGTGGCTGTGACAGAGGAAGGAGCAACTGCAAGAGAGGAAGAAATGGTTGCCAGAGAAGGGGCACGTCCAAAAGAACTAGGGGTACATCCAAAGGAAAGTAGAGTGATATCAAGAGGAAAGAAGGCAACAGTACAAACAACCCGTGGTATACTGTCGCTAGATGATTTATATGCTGACTACATATTTAGTATTTCAGAAGATGCAAAGAAGGGGCAAAAGCATTCCACTCAATCTGAGAGACAATTATTGTCACCTGATGATTGGTTGAGGCTTTCATCTCAGCACCCAAAAGACGACTCACTACCTCTACCTGCTGGATATGGTGAATGACATAGAAGTCCATCTCCACAGCATGCTTGGTCTCCACTTCCTCATGAGAGATACAGAGAGGAGGTGGGAGCGGTTCCACATAATAGCAGAAGAGTACAAAGAGAAGTGGAAGAAATTCTACGTGCGAGAGATAGACAAGAAATAATATGAGAAAGTGAAATTACACAATCACTGACCACAAGAGATCTTCGAGATTTACGAAGAGATTACAGTTGTTTGCCTGGTGAACAAATCCTCACCTGGCTGGTGCGATGCTGGGACAATGGAGCTATCAGTCATGTAATTGAAGGTCATGAAGTACAACAATTGGGATCTCTTGCCCGAGGTCCTGTAATAGAACAAGAAATGCCAATAGAGAGAATGGCGTCCAGTCTTTGGATCCGAATCCTCCACGCTGTGAGGGTGAGATACCCATTTAAGGAATATATGTTGAGCTCTCCAAGAAGGTGGAACACTGTGGAAAAAGGCATCCAATACTTACGGGAATTAGCCATGTTGGAGATCATCTATCTGATCCAGACTATTATGACATCCTAGCTGCAGAACGTGTCCCCTGCACACAGCCCATGTGGAAAAAGGTAATTAAAGGTGTCCCTAAACCCTACACCTGCTGCTTGATAACCGTATATGATTCAAGGAGGGGTGAACCAAGCGTGGAAGCCATGTGTTGTTGGATAAGGCGCATAGCAGAAAGTCTGGAAGACTCCTCTGATTCCCTATACCGACCTATCCATGATAGGGAAAGAAGATAGAGAGATTGTGAATAATCCAGATACGAGGACTATCCTAGAGACAGAGATGACAGACATTATAGAGATTACAGAGAAAGGCCAATGGAACGATCATGGCAGGAGAGATCAAGACAACCTTGACCTCGACCTAGACCTCGATCTTGTTCACAATCTTCATCACTCCCATGTAGAGGGAAAGAAAACCCTAAGCATCAGTCACGTAGCCAACTATGGGCATACCTATGCAGCAAGGGAAAGAACATGAAGAAGTGGGGTAGTGAACCCACTTACAAGCTCGAAGCTAGAGTGAAGGAGCTGAGACAGAAGGACACTGACAAGAAAGTTGTCTATGTGATAGATGCAGAATTTTTAGACAAGAAACAGCAATTTTTGAATGGCAAGAAGATGGAGATCCACCTCCCTGATGACAAAAAAAGTCCAAGAAACCAAAGTCAAAGTCCGACAACAATTGCTCTGATCAAGACCAATAGAGGGGCCCTGCCTTCTGCCAGGAGAAGGAGAGGGACCAAGAAGACAATCGGGTTTACTGGGCTGTGTGGTTTTGATTGCCTGGCACATCAGATCCTCAGAGATATCGAGCCTTGATAGATACCGGTGCCCAGTGTACTTTAATGCCATCAGAGCATAAGAGTACAGAGACTGTTTCTATTTCTGCAGTGGCAGGAGGGTCTCAGGAGTTGTCAGTGGTAGAGGCCGACCTAAGCTTGACAGGAGACCAATGGGAAAAAATTCCATTGTGACAGGGCCAGAAGCCCCTTGCATTCTAGGTATGGTTTACCTAAGAAAAAGATACCTCAAGGACCCAAAGGGGTACCGGTGGGCTTTTGGTGTAGCCACAGTGATTGAAGAGGAGTCCAAGCAATTGTCTGCTCTTCCTGGCCTCTCAGAGACCCTTCTGCAGTGGGATTACTGCAAGTTAAAGATCAAAAATAGCCACGACAACCGTACACCGGCGACAATATCAGACAAATCGAGATGCTGTGATCCCCATCCATAAGATGATTCTGAAGCTGGAAAGCCAAGGGGTGGTCAGCAGAAGCCATTCACCCTTCAATAGCCCTATCTGGCCTGTATGCAAGTCTGATGGAGAATGGAGACTGACTGTGGACTATCATGGCTTAAATGAAGTCACACCGCCACTGAATGCTGCAGTACCAGATATGTTGGAGCTCCAATACGAGCTGGAGTCCAAGACAACGAAGGGGTGACGTCACCATTGACATTGCCAATGCGTTTTTCTCCATTCCCTTAGCGGCAGAGTGCAGGCCACAGTTTGCTTTCACCTGGAGGGGAATTCAATACACCTGGAATCGACTGCCCCAGGGGTGGAAGCACAGTCCAACCATCTGTCATGGACTGATTCAGGCTACCCTAGAGAAGGGTAGGGCCCCAGAACATGTCCAGTAAATCGATGACATCATTGTATGGGGGACACAGCAGAAAGCTGGGATAAGCACTTAGCCAAGGCCAACTGGCTAGGTAACACCAGAAGCTCTGTCAACTGAGCTGGGCCTGCCCAAGCAGAATCCCTCCACACTGTAGATGGAGTCAAAGTTCCAGTGATCCATCTGAGGTGTATATTAGGGAAGGCCGTTTGGCTTATTCCTCCCTCAAGCAAAGACAAACCCATTTATGGGATTGTTTTGGCTCAAGGGCCTGGAAATACCTAATGGGTAATGGGAAAGGATGGAGAGACCCAGTGTGTGCCTCAGGGAAATCTATCCTTGGGGAAAAACTAATTCAGCATCTTGAGTTGAGTTTTACAGGAGATGACACCAGATGAGAAAGACCTGAACCAGTCTCCAGTGATGAGCCAAGCTCAGCTGAGGCAGTCCAGTGCTTCACCACACGAGACTCTCATGGTAACCTGAGAAACACCCACCATCAGGTCTTCCGAGTTGGAACTCTTAAGCTCTAAAACCAAAACTTCAAAATAAAACAAGGACTATATATATGTCTATGTGCGGGATATAGACAAACACAATGTATAGGTGTTACGTTTAAGAAATGATATGGAATAAGGGGTGGAGAATGTAGTGGATTGACTTTTGATCCACGGAAGTATTCCATATCTTTCTTTAACGTAACCCGACATATAAATAGGGTGTAGATAAGAGAGTGCATGCTCTTCTTCTTCTGGCAAGGCTAGGGAGCAGAAGGTCCCTGCGTTGGTCCTGTCTGCTGCCGAGCCTGCGGAAAAATTTTTAACGGGTCAGATTTGGCCATCCGGTTGGTGTGATGTGTTAAGATTTCATTAATTCTTTACTGTGTTAGTTACTGGGTATTATAGTTGTATGCCGGGTGTTATATAGATCCTTTTTGTCCTTTTTCCCATTTCCCTTCCCCTCTTCCCTTGCTGCTTTACATATCGTTGTGGTGTAGTTGTTTGTATTTAGAAAAATACAGAAATACATATATATTTAGTGTGATTTTGGTTTCTTCCATAGATTTTTTTTCCTTTGAAAGGGGGGAAGGTTTGGGAGAGAGGCAGATTGAGCAGTTGGAGAGCTTGGGAAAGCTAGCTCAGACCAGCTCAAGTCCCTATGTTTATATGGGATAAAGTGATCTTAGGTTCTTAGATGAAAGAGGCTGTATGTCATAAAAGCGAGGTACTTCTGCTGATTAATTTCCTTTCTTTCAGTTTCTTTTCACAGAGAAGGGAAAAGAAAATGGAAAAAAAAGTCATTTAGATCTCAACAGCACTTCCTAAATTTTCCCTACTGAGTCAACATAGCATTCACAGGTAGGAGAGACAGCAAGTAAACAGCCACCCAGATTTCTTACCAAGAGCTATATTTTACTGTTACCTCACAAACATGGATGCAAAACTCGTGTATGTAATATTGCATTTAAATCTTAATTTTAATATCTAATTATTTTGTGTTCGTGGTTTTGTTTTTAATTTGGTATGTCAAATTGCAGATCTACAATAGCTGATGAATTCATGAAATGGGAAATTTGAGTTCCATTATGATTAATAACAAAACTCTGACTACAGTGGGATAAAGTTAATGCCAGTCTCTTGTGTGAGGCTTGTATGCTATTTGGAGGTTCCTGATTAAGTAACTAAATGACATCTGAAACTATGTATTTACGTAAATGAAGGAAAACCTGGTTAATTTTTAGATTTATTTATGACTTTTTTTAAAAAAAAGTTGATCCAAAATAAGTGATTTCAAATTAGGAAATAAGTTAGGTTTATTTTTCATGTCTCCTTGTCACGGTTAACCCTGACCCGGATAATTTTCAGCATCTAAAATGGTGCAGATGGGATCCCAAATCATATCCCCCTCCACCCAGGGGAAAGGGAGAGGAAAATGGGAGGCTTGTGGATTGAAAACTCAAACTACAGCTTTAATGAAATGATGATAATAATAACAATGATTAAAATAATTAGAAAGTAATGAAATATGTACAAATATCCAAGATCGCACCCCACCCCACCCCTCGATGACTATATGTCGTCACAAATGCTGTAGAGCAGACACAGGGAATGGATCCACAGCTTGGAGGGAGATGAACTCAGGAACTTGATTGAGGGATGCACAGATCCAGATCAGGAGCAATCAGACAAACAAGGTCTTCAATGGACATCGGCCATCTCAGAAGAGAGTGAGACCCTCGTGATCTCTCAGTTTTATACTGAGTATGACGTATATGGGACGGAATACTCTGTTGGTCAGTTTGGAGTCACCAGTCCTGTCTATTCCTCCCTGCAGGGTCATCTCCTTCTGTTTAATTTAATTTGTTTTCCCAAGACAGCAGTACCTGTGCCATACTTAGGTCTAACGAGGAGTGACTGAGGGAACTGGGGTTGTTCAGCTTAGAGAAGAGGTGACTGAGGGGGGACTTCATCACTGTCTACAACTACCTGAAAGGAGGTTGTAGTGAGGTGAGTGTTGGTCTCCTCTCACAAGTGACAAGTGATAGGACAAGAGGTAATGACCACAAATTGCACCAGGGCAGGTTTAGACTGGATATTAGGAAAAATTTATTCATTGAAAGGGTGGTCAGGCACCGGAACAGCTGCCCATGCCCAAGGAGGTGGCTGAGTCACCATCCCTGGAGGTGTTTGAAAGACTGGTTGATGAGCTTCTTGGGAACATAGTATAGTGGACAGGTATTGTTGGACTCGATGATTTCAAAGGTCTTTTCCAAAAAGATGATTCTATGGTTCTATGATTCTATAATTCTATAAAAGCTCATGACAAATACAGCTCTGCCCTTTTTAAATCTGTTTAAACTCCTACCAAGAAAACCAGAGAAGTCAGAAACACAAGGCCAGCAAAATATGTCATCAAGGAACCTATCTTTGGAAGATTTTCTGTAATAGTACACAATGCTGTTCAGTAAGGGATCACTGAACATCTTAAAAATCTATTTAGAAGTATTACAACCAGGATATAACTAAACAGATCTCTCTTCTAGAAAAGATCTCTTTGTTCTCTACAGAACATATCATTTAGCTGATGTACAGATTTAATGCAGTGTGCAAAGCATCTTCAACAGGCTAGGGTCAATGTAGCTGGACTGATTTAGAATGACTTGAAAACAGGGCCGTACATACTTTTATACTAATGCTAGTCAGAATTACAATAGAGAAATTAATGCAGAATGTATAAAAGTGCTGAATGACATGATAGGTATTTGCAGCATGGAAGAGAGGAAGTTTTTTACAGTTAATTTGTAGAATGTGGGGCCTAAAAACACAGTCAACCGAAAAGAGAAGGAAAACATAGGGGAGGGGAATAGAGAAGAAATAAATTAGAATTCAGTCTACTAGAAGTTACATATCAAGTAAAAATACCTCTATACAGACAACTCTTCCTCAGTGAAGACTTTGCATTTTCTTAACCTTTCCGATTCTAATTTCATTCATATGTCTATTAAAAGATAAATACGTCCAGATGTGCACTCTTTAAATAAATCTAGGAAAATCCGTGTGTAGTCAGTCTTTTTGAGTTCTATAGAGAGGCAATTAATTGACAAGTGATTTCTATTCATTGATTTACATGAATAAAGAGAACAACATGGAAGGAATTACTTCATTACTTCTGATCTGTGTTTTTTATTCTTTTCAGATTTTTTTTACCACACAGGAGATAGAGATAAAAATACAGAAATAAATAATTTATTATTGATATTCCCAGACTACATGGGGCAAGAATAAAATGCAAGAGTAAGTGAAAAGAAAGTGAATGTCAGATTGTTCTCTAGAAGTTAATTCATTAAGGTTAGCCCTCATTAAATGGGGTTTTTTTGTCAACATTTTTTGTCTTCCATCTGTGCAGCCATTGCTGCATAACATCCTAATAACTTCAGTTAGTTATTTCAGAGGTGTATTTTTTCTGACACATGCTGCCTTAGGCTTATCCTGAAAACATAATTCTCCAGATTTTGGCAGTCACTTAGTGTCTGTCATTCTTTTCTGCCCTTCCAGTCTTTCGTTTTCATTTTTACTACTTTCCAGGCAGCTGTTCTCCTTGTCAGCTTTTAAATTCATCTCTGTTCGGGAAAATTCATCAAGTTTACAATAGATTAGTCCATTTCCAGCTCACTGGCATCATTTGTTTGCTACAGTAAGTCTCACTGCTTGCAAAATCTGAGAAATCATATGTGTCTCATTCATGGAGTATTTGTCAACTTTTCTTCTTAGGGCACTTGTCCGATAGATCTTTCCCTCGAGACAAATGTAAATCCCATATGTTCAAGATCAGAGGAAAGCAATGTAATCACAAGTTGGAAGAATAATTTGCAGATGGAATATATTAACTAATGAAGGAATTTAGATTGAGTTGTAAACGTAATCTTTAAGATATTTAATGGATATAAAAATCACTCCTTCACACATTAAGATCTAGTTCCCCAAAACATAAAGAGGCAAACCTTGGCTATTTGTTAAAATCATGACTAGGCAAAGTATATAATGGTTTATTGAAATGGAATGTTCAGCCGTGCAAGTGAAATAATGGTAATATCTCTTCTTTATATGAGAGAATGAAAAGTCACAAAAGATGGAGAGAAACATTATCATTGTAAATATTCAGAAACACTTTTTTGTTCTTACAGTAAAAGGAACCACAGCTTTGCGTACTTCAACAACAGGCTGCCAATGTATTAGTCACTATCTAGTAACAGTTAAATCTTCCTCTCATTGTCAACTGTATTCTCAGCTATTGCGTGATATACAAGGAAAGGCTGAATAATTAGCTTTTTTGTTTACAGTAATTAACTGGATGATCTAAACTACACAGTGATAGTGGTTCTGTTGCTCTTAGGAATTAGTTTGTGCAGTACTTCAAACAAAGTCTGAGCTTGAACATTAAAGAGCAGTAGAACAGACTCTAGTTAGTCTTTATTGTCTCTGTCCAGGAAGAAGAAATTATTCACTTAGACAAAATGAAAAGCTGAACATTCATTTTTCTCTCACTCAGAGGGAAAAACTGTGTCTCCAAAACCTGTACTCTCTTGCTTTGGATAACACTTGTTGTTTTTTCCTTGTCAAATTATTAGAAGTGTTTTTCCTCTCTGTTTATTTATGACTTCATTTTTTTTCTTGTCCTGCATTGTTGACTCTAGGTAAGCATTTCATACAGCACAGACCTTTGTTTAAGGATTGAATAAATAATCCAGATGCCCAGATACTGTGGTATAAATGGAAGGACAGTACGTTTAAAGGACATGTCCATATTACTAAAAACTGCTGCTGGATGTGGCTTTTTCTGTCTGGTTTTCTAAAAAGATCCCTGACACAAGTACTAAAGATCCTCAGTATGGTGAAATTGGAACAGTTAGGTGCCTTCAAATAGCATTAGAAAAACTCTTCACTGTAAGCGTGAGGCATATATATCTAGTCAATACTTGGTTTGTTCTGAGGTGCTCTCTGTAGTCTTTCATGTGACTTAGGACTCCAGGCAGTCATTTCTTCTCATTTCATTTAAAATATTCACTTCTTCAGATAACTATGAACAACACTCCATTTTCTTAAATGCACTTTTCTTATAAAATGTTCCACTGGCTAGAGAATTGCACAGAAAGTCGAAGCATTATGCAGTTTTTCATACCTTCTCAAATAGTGTCACAGGCTTGGAAGCCTCAACATAAACTTTTGCTGAAATTTCTCTATTGAATAGAAAAGAATCATAAGTTAAAGAAGTGAGGTGATTTTTTTTTTTAAAGCAGTACTTATTTATACATCTTCCATTAAGTCCTTATTTAATGAATTCTTTCTGAAACAGAGAAATTTAATCTACCCTCATTTAGTTAGTCTTCCCTTTCTTCCTTCTCCCTTGCCTTGTGCTGTCCTTCGCTCTAGCAAATTTTTACCAGTCTTCTGTTGCTTTATGATAATGACAAAGCGAGGGAGGGAGTTAAAAATCACAAAAATATGGTTGTCACAACAGCTAATGGAAGCAATCTGCTCATTTCACAAGACATATTATTGCCATGGGATTTGTTTCGGCATCCAAAGAGGAGAAGAAACTTTCTACATCTTTATTTTTATCTTTTTAAACTTTTTAGGAATTTTAAAATTTTCTTGGGAGAAATCAACCCTGAAATAAATTATTAACAGAATAAATTCTGAATGAAATTGTTTGGGGTAATTAAAAAAAAATGAAAGAAAGAACTCATTGTGCAAAATTTTATTGGTAATTAACCTTACATAATCCTAGGTTCAGTTCTTTAATAGCTATTAAAGTGTTAAATGTAACTTTGTAATGTTAAGCACAACTATCTTGTCCCACTTCCTTATTTTATAAAAATGCATTAAAAAGTATTTATTTTCTTTATAACAATTTTGTTGCATTTTCACTTTCCTCTCACCCCAGTTATACAGAATAGCCTTTCCTGAAAATACTTTTTTTGTTGTGATAGTGTATCAAGCCGAATAAAAAAGAAATATTTGATATAGAGAAAAACTGGCTATAGAAAAAGTGAAATTATTGTAATCTTTTACAACCAATTATAAAACTGGGACATCATTTGACACATTATATTATCATGATCATTCTAGAAAGACCCTGAAGACGTACTTAAAGTTAATGGCAACTGAAATGAAATAAAATTAATCAAACCTGAGTTCAATAGCATTGTATTTCTAATTCTCTGGATTATATACAGAGCGACTTGTTTTTTTCTATATGAAAGACTTAATTTTAACCACTCTTTCCTTATTACACAGTGGATTTTTTTTTCTGTTTGTGTACACACTGTCTTAAAAATCATGAAGATATTTGTAGTTTTGGTTTAGCCAATTAAACTTCAGCCTGGACTTAGGCAATGCTTATAAGTACCTGGATGTCACTAAGAAGAACATTAAGTAATGTCTTACGAAGCTACATCTGGGGAAAGGATCTGACGCATATCCAGCTCTTCTCAGTGCAAGATGCTGATATTCTGACTTAAGATGAACATGCCTTTGCTTTCCTTTCTTTCACAAGGAATTGCATCAGTATTGTGGAAGTGTCTTAGAGAACTAGCTGGACAACTGTATATTCTCTTTTACTCCAAGAACCTGTTAGTTATACTATTTTCAAAAAGGAGGCATCATCAGACCTTATTCCTCAGCAGAGAAGCGATTTCCCCACTTTGCACATACCTCTAAGGACATGTAGTAGAATGTAGGACATAAATACTAAGTTCTCTAGCTAGGTATTCTATTCTCTTTTATTCTTCTATAACTCTTTATATAAGTTTTGTTTTTAACATTTTTTCTTGTATGGTTTCGATTAGACAAAGAAATAAACCACGTAAGTTTAAGTATTTTTGTTAATAAAAATACTTCCCAACTACTTCTTTATGTGTGCATGAGTGTGTGTGTATGCACACAAAATAATAAAACACTAGATACATAAATTCTTATTCTTATTTTTAAGGGGTATGCATAACTGTTAGGTTGAGGAAATTAAATTAAACTCTACTCTTAGTTTCTTTATAGCTTTTGAGTAGGAAAACTAATTCATATTGGCTTCCAAATTGACAGATCTACCATAAAACTACAGAAAAAATGTTTTTTCAAAGTTTGAAGAAAATTATATGGGCTCTGGCTGAGCCCATATAATTAAAAAAATTACACTCAAATGGATGAATGAGTCTAATTTTTCTATGCCTCCTACTTTAAAATGGCATAAAACCTCTTTCATATAAATCGAGCTACCTAAGAAGTAATACACAAATAGTACTGGAAAAACACAAAGTCAAATAAATTAAATGCAATGTTTTTCATTTCCCTATAGTTCTAATATGAGTGTTCATGGTTATTGAACTCATTAGGGATGTATTTAGGCTTCAACTCAGCAAACCACTTAAATATATTTTATATTTTAGTTTTATTTATATTTATCATGTAGGACTGCTGCCTACTAGTTGATTTACTTTCTCATAGTGTGTGTTTTGTCATTAAAGAGTTACAATTAATATTTCATATAAAACTTTTCTTGAATTCAGTAGATTTCACAAGTAAGAGTGCTTCTGGACACTGGATTCACCAAGAATTTGAGTTATCCTTGCATAAAATTGTGGACCAGAAAGATCTTTGATATGGGATTACCAAAAAGTAAGAGAAAATAAGCATCAGGAGCACCTGCACATGGTGGCAAGCTCATGCTAAGAATGAAGAAAAAAAATTTCACTTGTAGAAGGTCATTTTAACATAAATTATAATAACACATTTATATCAGTTTCATACAGAAATGTGCTTTTACCTTAAAATTATTTTGGTTTTTTTTTTTCTGTTATATATTCCAGAACAGTATCCTGTATTGAATGCAGGCTTCAAAAATGATCTACAATGAGCAGAACTATCATAGTTTGGAGGAAAAAAACCCTACAACTCTCTTTAGAGAGACCTACAACCTCTTTTTTTGTTATGTGTTCTTGTTCATTCTCAAAGTATTTATCAAACTATCTGAAAGCTGACCATATTAGAGGATTATATAGAACAGAGTTTTGTAAGTAAATACCTATGCATGAAAAGTGTTTCAAATACTACTTAAAATATTTTTTTTTTCCTGAACAATACTAGAATTCAGGGTATATTAAGCTTGTATCAGAGCAAACATATAGATATTGGCAGCCATATGAGAACTGCTAATATCAGGTGGAATGTCACTGCTGAAAAAACTTGCTGTTGTAAAATAACAACCAATTGGAGAAAGCTCAGAAAGGATATGCTTTATTTATATTTCCCTTGGGAAGGTTTGGGTCAGTAGAGACTTAACAAAAATGTATGAGTGCAAGTTTTTTTTAAAAAAAGAGTCAAAATAAAAAAAAAGTTGAAAGTATATATCTGTTTTTACATAAAAAAGTATTCCATGTTGCTATATACTCCATAATATGGAAGGATTGTACTAAGTATATCGTATACACAGGATCCATTTCTACAGTATTAAACTATTATTAATTACTAAAATCCAACAGGATTGTTCCAGTTAGTACAATAGTTGATCTTTTTTTCCAGGTTATCAAGACTGTGTTGTAATTTTTTTGGTGTACATCAGTATATCCCTGGAAGAAATATATATTGTATGAAATAGGGAAATCATTTTCACAAACAACCTTGTATTATAATACGAATAATATCAACATGTGTATGTGTGTATATACATATGCAGATAATATCTATCTCCAGTGTCTCAATGATTAGTAAAAATGCTGTAAACATACTGTAAAGATGGCAAATAGTCATCCAGCAATGGAAGACAAGCATGCCTTGGAAAATCCAAGAAAAGTCAAAAATCTGTAGTTTTTTATTTGATTATTTTTCCCCAATGTCCAAAAATTAAAGGAAAGCTAAAAATATAACTCTTCGAGGAAGAATAACAAAAAGGAGTAGAAGAAGGATCTTGAAATTAAATTTTTTTGAGCTTTTGGAGTGGATCCAGAAGAGGACCACCAATATGATCCAAGGGCTAGAGCACCTCTCCTACAAGGACAGGCTGAGTGAGTTCGGATTGTTCAGCCTGGAGAAGAGAAGGCTGCAGGGAGATTTTATAGAGGCCTTCCAATATTTAAAGGAGGCCTATATGAAAGATAGGGACAGACTTTTTAGAAAGGCCTGTTGTGACAGGGAAGAAGTTTTAATCTATGGTTTTAAACTAAGGCAGGGTAGTTTTAGACTGGATATAAGGAAAAAAAATTACAATGAGGATGGTGAAACACTAGAAGAGATTGCCAGGGATGTAGTGGAGGTCCTATCCCTTGAAACATTCAGGGTCAGGTTGGATGAGGCTCTGAACAACCCAGTCTAGTTGAAGGTGTCTCTGCTCCTATAGGGGCTTTGGACTTGATGACCTGTAAATATCCCTTCCAACCCAAAGCATTCTATGATTCTATGATACTATGATTCAAATTTCTTCGTTGTTCTAGTGTATGTAGTTGTGGGATATCATTTCAACAGTAGATAAAACAGGTGTGATACAAATTAGAAGGACGGAGCAAGAGCAAAATGCGGGAAATTTGATAAGATGGACAATTCAAAAGCAGAATATAGAAAAGACTAAAAAGAAGTTTAGCATTGACATGAAAGTAGATTACATTCATGTCTGCAATTTTCATATAACATAAGAATGTAATTAAATTAATATAATTTTTCTAAGGCTTCCGTATCTTTATGGAATCTAGTATTGATTTTTAACTGAATTTCTCTCTTCCGTATGGGCTCTAAATTAGAACATACATCAAAATAATACATTTTAGAAAAATACATCTGTAACATTCATTTCAAATAACAGAAATATTTATGGGTGTTGCAGATCTGTCTTTAAAAAAACACGTCAAAAGAGAGAAAACAGAGAAATGATGAAGCCTCTCCTTCGAGGTTGCTGAGAATACATTTAATGAAAAACCAGCATAAATCTTGGTAATGGATCTTTTTGATATTGTAACAGAAACCAAAAAATCCAGTGCCTCCAGTGTCTCACCCCTAGAAAAGTGAAGTTTTCTAGTTACTTTATGAAAACATTGTTGACTATTATTTAGAGAAGGAAGTTGATGCATAGTTCTGTGTACATATATCAAGCCTTCATGTGTCCTTGCATTATTTCTCTTACTAAATGACTATTTCTAGTCTTGGAAGCCTCTTTCTGGGTTTCTTTGTCAGTAAATTTCTGGGGAAATCTCACCTATACTCAAGATTTGGGAAGGAAGAGTGATACTTACCCTGGATCCTGCAGCTAGCAAGTTTTCTGCATGCTAACAGAAGAGAGTCAAGCAGTAT
Source organism: Dromococcyx pavoninus (assembly GCA_033558185.1). Classification (NCBI taxonomy): domain Eukaryota; kingdom Metazoa; phylum Chordata; class Aves; order Cuculiformes; family Neomorphidae; genus Dromococcyx; species Dromococcyx pavoninus. Next base: position 2,123,184 of record JAUMJL010000139.1, on the reverse strand, counting down.
ATCACTAATACATGAAAGAACTGGGATTCTCTTCTTTTGTTTCAGCTCCAAGAATTGTGGTGTGCAGTAACACAGTCTGGAAATGACTAGTATGCAGATCTATGTGGGCATATCCTTACGGGAGTGTGTATAACACTGAAGAATGAAAAGTTTATTTGGACTGGTGTTGGTGGTGGAGCTCTTGCATACTCAGCTTTATTTTAAAAAGTACCGTCTTGGGGAAGGCTGTATGCTTTTCTGGGTCGTTGCCTGATGTGTTCTCCTCACTTTTGGAAACATATCTCAACTGATTTCCACAAGGCTGTACTCTGGTAAACTAATGCCAGCTTCAGAATATCAACTTTTATGCCTGTCTTAGCTTGCAAATGTGAAGATAAATGACCACATAGTTGTCTGACTTCATGCATGTGCTTTTCTTCAACTCTTTTCTGGTTTATTACTTTTTCAGCAGCTAAATTCACTCACTGCTAATCTTCCATTTCCCTGTAACTAGCTCTATCTTTCTTACACTTGATCTATCAACCGTGTGAACTCTTGACTTATTCCAGGTATTGTAGGACACTACAAAGCCAAGCTTCTGATGTGTTTTATATAAACTTCTTAACATCACTCTATATTGCCTGAATATAAACCTTTCAGTGAAACTTTCAAAATCCAAGCCCTTATGAAGACCTTGTCTAAAGATAATTATGAGCTGCCCTTTAGCATCATATTGTAAGTTCATAGCATGGCAAAACAACACATATGTGTCTTACTTTGAAGGAAAAACTAAGATATCTGTTGGGATTTTATCTCCCACAAGAAAATCACCACAGTCCTTTGCAATTACTAGACTTTAATCAAGAGTAGAATATGAAATTGTATAGGAAAAGATAACAGATAATATATATTGCAAAATATATATGTAACCAAACACAGAACTGAACAGACAACAATGCTGTAACCCAACAGTCCAAAACTCAACACCTCAAACGAGTTAAGTAACTCCTCCGTGGTCTGGCTGGGCTCTGAGGCAAAACAAAACTCACGTGGGGGAAGGGCGGTCACAAGGCAGGTGGGAAATCCACTCCTAGGAGGCGCCAGGGAGGGGGGAGGGAGGGAAGGAAGGAAACGGGAAAGTCCAGAAAGTCTGCAGAGAAATCCAGCTGGTGCTGACTGCACTCCTCCTCTCTCCCTCTCTCTCTCTCCCTCTCTCTCTCTCTCTCTCTCTCTCTCTCTCTCTCTCTCTCTCTCTCTTTCTCTTTCTCTTACTCTCTCTCCCTCTCCCTCACTCTCTCTACTTCATCAGAATACAACCATGGTTAGTGTCATTCAATTACAGAACAATGCCAGTCTTGCCTGATATCTTTCTGATATTTGAAGTAATACTTAAAGCAAAAAGAGAAGGTTAGGTAAGACCTCACTTCCCAGAGCTGTTGTCACTTTGACACGAGTTTCTTTATAGAGAAATCGTGACCTTATACATTATTCGTTTTTCAAGATATAGTTCATCAACTGAGTCCATTTGAATATGGAAATAAACTGATGAAGGTGTCTTTTTCTTACAATTCAGATGGGAGGAGGAAGAAAGGAGGTGTTTGTTTCTTACCTTGTCTGGGAAGACCTTGGCTGGGCAGTGGGCATAATCCACTGGGGGGCTGAGTGCTAGTATGTTAAGCAACAAGATTCTACTGCTACTTGACAGCTGTGGTAATTAGGACTTCGGGCACAATTGCGAGACTTAGTAACGAGACAGACTGAACTAGGAACTGAGCAGTCTAGAAAGGTCATTAACTAGGAAAATGATTTACTCTTATGTTAACTGGAAGAATGGTCTCAAGAACTGTTTCTTTATAGAGTTTTCCAGTAAGTAGTAGCAACTGCTACTTCTAAAAGCATAAAATAGCAGCATCCTATTAGCAATTTTTAATGCAAGAGTTCTGAATATTTCATAGGTTTTTTAAAGTTACTTTAAAACAGGGCAGGGAGAGGAGGCATTATGAATAAAGCAGTGCTCTCTGTCCCTTTAATGACCTGTAATGGTGAACTGGCAAGAGTTAAAACCAATTTTTTGGCTCTTTACAGAGACTGAATCAACAGCCCCTGGGTTCAGAGGTTAAATTCATTCACAATAGTTTCCCTGCCTGGAAGAAAAACTGGAAAAGAAAGCATTTGTTAAATGAGACTAAATTTCACCTGTGGTTTTATCTATGCCATGATAAGTGAGTGGAATTTTACCCTGACACCTTAGATAAATGTATGTATCTGAGATTAGGTGAGGTAGCATTGTAATATCTGACATTTGATAGTGATCCAGAAGAACGAGCAAGAGCAAGAGTCACCCTTCTCTCTATGGTGGAAAGCTTTCTCCTGGCATACTTAGATCTCTAAAATTTACAGTCTCAGAGATTAACATCAGAAGGCATTGAGTGTTGAGTTGCTCAGCTTGCGAAATGGTTCCATTTGTTATCGAGTGACCTTAAGGTTTTCTTCACTAGTTTAACTTGAATGATACAAAACTGCATGCAAATGTCCCTGTGGCAGCCATGAGAAGAGATAATTGTAACTTCTTCAAGATTAAAAGTTCAAACTGTGATGTCTGTTCCTTTTAACCCCAGGACTGGCTTTTACTGGCTTGTTAGCTTCATCATATTGAAGAGATCATGACGTCTTTCAAAGCACCTAGGGGAAGCAGTTCCTTTCAGTTCTTTGACTAAGCTGTTCTCTGGGACAGCAATATCACCCAAATGTGTCTTATAATTACGGTTACAGTCTCTACTCCATTGCACTAGTATGTTAATATTTTTAACTATTTTAAATAAAAATCAAAATTAACTCCCCCCAAATTATCTAGAATGAAAAACAAGTGCATGCAGGAGATGAGGAGTTACCACTTCTATTTAAATACAATTTATGTAGAACTGAGAAGAGCTTATAAGAAACAGAATAGATGTTCTAATATGATGTATTTTTTTGCTGCCTGTGACTTGTCTTGTACTCAAATTTTATCTTTTTAATCACTAATCTTAAAAATATATCTTTCTGTCTTATCACAGTGAAATTTTGAATCATGGCAAGATACTGCAGAATATGCAGTAGACAACTATGCTTCATAATAAAACTTACACTGTAGCAATGGTGGCAGCCTTAGCTTCTTCATTCAACTCAAAAACATTCACCTTTCCTGTTATTTCAAAGAGGATGTATTTAATAAGTTTTGTTGCAATAGAGAAAACAATTGATCATAATTGCTACTTCTAAATAGAATTACTTGCTTTGATGTATTTTGACCCATTCAGGTCACTGGTGTGTTTTAAAGATCTGTGGAATTTAGAGTTGTTCCAGAAATAGTTAAAAACAGTCTTAGTTTTAGATAATACACTCCCCAAATTTATTTTGTATATAAACTCATGTTAGATATCAGGTTTTTGGCATTGTGGTTGAAAGTATTTTTTCATTCACATATACATATGTATTAAACTATGAGCCACAATCAGTGTAAGTATAGGATAGCTTAGTGACATACAAACTTCCTAACTCTTAGCATTACATTAGACTATATCTCTTTTTGAAATTTGCTAGCTGGATAACTTGTGTGGGCTTTTTCTCATACGTACAGGAGATGGTGTTTTCCTTGGGTAGATTTTGGATAGGTTACATTGTAATAAGTGGTATTCGTACCAGAAGCAAAATATGTAATCCTTCTGGGAAATGGTAATTTCTTGAATGAGAAAAATTAAAAAAAAAAACAGATTTTTTTTTTTATTTATTTTCGAGAGAGAGTGAAAGAGAGAGATAAGATAAAGTTTGGAAAAGAGAGAGGAAAAATATGCAATTTTTTAAGCTAAATCCCACTTATCCAGATCTCTATACTCAAATATGTTCAGAAGATGGAACTTTAGTAGGGCAATAGTCTATTTTGAGACAAACTGTAGGAGATGAAGAAAAAAAGTACTAGCAAAAGTAGCCTCTGCCAGATTTGTGAAGAGCTCACTTAAACTAACTGGTGTCATGTCTTCAAATTTAGGATGTTTACTGGGCTACAATATGTTTGTGTTGTGTTGTGTTGTGTTGTGATGTTATGTTATGTTATGTTATGTTATGTTATGTTATGTTATGTTATGTTATGTTATGTTATGTTATGTTATGTTATGTTATGCTATGTTATGTTATGTTACCTTATGCTATGTTCTAGGCCTAGAAAGAAACTTAATTTGAACTGAGTATTATATCTTTACATTCTCTTAGTAAAGTGAGATTTTCTAATTTCTTCTTTCTTTGGTTGAAAAAATATTAGACTGAATTATGAATCTAGATGGCTCCAAAAACATGAAGCTATCTCTGTCCCCAAGAGAAAACAGCAACAACTTTAAGCTCGCTAGAAAAGTAACTTTTTTTCTCATTATTTTTTATTCCTAGAGCAATAAGTTCTGACATGAGATCAGGGCCTCTAGGCACTATTGCTGTTCTGATTTATTTAATACGGTGAAGGAATTAATGTTAAATAGGGAGTACTTTGACACAGAACTGAATTGATGCCTCTGTGTCTTATTTGTTTTTAACTGAGCTTTAGTTGTTAAAGTTCTGTTGTGATTTAGATTATTAACTTCACTTTAGCTGATCGCACATTAAATATTGTAATAGTGCACAAAGCACTTCAGGAAACTAATATTTGTGTACTATTTGTGGTCAGTAGGACTAGGGAAGTGTTTGTTGCCCTGTACTCAGCAACGGTGAGGTGGCATTTCAAATACTATGATCAGTTTTGGGCCCCTCACTATGAAACAAATATTGAGGTGCTGGAGCATATCCAGAAGAGGGGCAACGAAGCTGGTGAAGGGTCTAAAACATTAATCTTACAAGGAGCAGTTGAGGGAATTGTGGTTGTTTAGTTTGGAGAAAAGGAGGATGAGGGTAGTCCTTATTGCTCTCTATTACTACCTGAAAGGAAGAAGAAGAAAATGGTCTTGAGTTGGATCAGGGGAGATTTAGATTAGACATTAGGAAAAATATCTTCATCAAAAGGGTTATCAAGCATGGGAACAGGCTGCCCAGGGAAACAGTTGAGTCACTATTCCTGGGAGTACTTTAAAGGTGTGTAGACGTGGCGCTTAGGGACATGGTTTAGTGGTGAACTTGGCAGTGTTAGGTTAGTGGTTGGACTTAATAACCTTAAAGGTCTTTTCCAACCTGAATTATTCTATTCTATCATCCAAGACAATTCACATTTTCTTACATTACCTGAAATATTTGATACCTACAGGTTCATCGCTAATAATAATTAAGAAATTAAATTATGTGGAAGGCTGATATCAATTCACTGCTTTATCATGGACTACTAGCAGTTCTTGAATATTAACTATGTCTCATAGTGAAGATCAACTAGTTTGCAGTGTTATTAAAATTTCATAAGACTGTCTCTTCAAAAGGAGTAAAAAAAAGGAAATGTCTTTAGTTGTGTAGAGGAGCTAGGTGCTTATTACAGATCGTGGAACTCTAAAGAGTAGTGTAACATAGATTATTATGAAATGTTTAATTGCATAGGTATTCACTAATTCACTAATATTCAGGAATATTTAAACGAAGTCAAACTAAGAAAATGTTATGGTTTTGGAATTAGGAAAATTCTATGCAAAAATATTTACCTACCTGACTTTAAGTTGAGCAAAGAAATGTGATAATCATAACTTTATACTGTCACAGCTTCCTGCAGATAAATATAGTTTAGGTAAGACTATTGATCTGTGCATGTCTTGTATTTATGGTTTTGCCACCATCTAATGGCTTGTCTTTTTTTTTGGAGAAGAAGAAAAAACTTCATTCCTGTGTAACTTACTAAAATCATATGAATATTTTCTTCACTGTCTTTTCCCCCAAGGAAAATAAATGAGAATAGCAACATGTGTGTGACGTAACAGAATACATTCTAGAGTAAAAACTGGCCTGAACCATAAGTGTTGGGCCTTGCTAAAAAGTAAGTTTCTGAGTCAGGAACTTCTGGACAGGATGGATGAAGTCACGGAAATGGGAATACGAAAGAGGTATTTGGTTGGCATCATTAGTCGAGTGAAACAGTCAAGGGGTACTTTGGATGACCCTGAAGACTCAAGTAATAGAAATGGGATGAAATTCAATAGCGTGGCATAGAAAGTCATCCACTAGGGGACTAACAACAAGCATTTCTGCAAAAAGATAGGAGCTAATAAGCTGAGAGGTAGCCATCAGTTACAGGATGGCTGTAAGTTTCCAATACAATCCAAGGGTGTGTTAGCTAATATACTTATAGCAAAGGAAAGGAAATCTGCAAACTGGTATAGAGACCTTACTTGAAATATTAAGTATAATTTTGGTCATCTTGTTTTCAAAATAGATGGATTTAATAATCAATAAGTGCAGAAATATATTAGTAAAATAACTTGGCTTTTAAACATTAAAATAAAATCAGAGACGAGATATGATTTGTTTCATATAAGCACTTTAGAGAGGTAAATATCAGTACTAGAAATTACGTCAGTGTGTTTTCTGGGGTATGAACAGATACTTATTAGGTGTCTGTGGATTAAATTGGGTGGCAACTTAAAGCCTGATAACCATAAGTATCGTGTTATTCTGGTTCAACCTTCTGAAATAAGCAATCCTCCCTACCCCTCCCCCCCACCTCGCAAATCCCCACAATGTAGATGAAGTGAAGCTTTATCAATTTTAGATGTTTTGGGATCTGGCTGTCTATCAGTTACTACAGGTGTTGTCATGGGAAAAAGAAGTTTTTGGCCTTTTTTAATTCCTGTTTTACATGTGAAAAGCTGCATTAACCAAAGATTTAGCCCCAGCCTCTATATGATCTTCACTTAACAAGAATATGGACAATCATTTTTTTTTATATTCATAAACAGTCATTAATAGGTATCTATGATGGATACAAAAATGTTACAGGAGGAAGGAGAAGATGTGAGATAGATTTAAAGAGGAATGATTCAGAGAGCGGTTTTATAAATGCTCTGGAGTGGAGGAATAAGTTTTCAGAAATGAACAGATGTTCAGACAGCTTCAGGAGTTTGTTTCTGACTTGGTAACTGAGTAATTATCAATAACATGATTATTATTGCCATGAGCTCACTCAAAAAGTATATATTGACTTCTTATTTGTAGGTAATACAGAGAACAACAGGCTCATTAGCTTTACCTTTGGCCAGCAGAGCAAAAGGATCTGATGGAGGAAATTAGCTCTGCCAGTGGTGGAAAGCTCTGACACCTGCCACGGCTCTTTTCCTGACTTGCAATTGCCTCTTCAGTTTGCTACTCCAGCTGAACGCTCCCCCTAACTTTGGGCACATGGTAATTCACATGTGAACACTTAATTAGCTGGCTCATTTAATCAGTGTGTGTGCAGAAAAGGCCTTATGCGAGCAGTATTTCTCCCCAGGAAAGCTTTCCCATTTGAGAGGCTTGGTGTCTAAGCCCTCTGATAGCAATTAACAGCTACCGAATTGCTCCTTCTGAATATTCATAAAAATTCATCTGTTTCAGATAATTTCATGTAGCTTAATAGTGCTTAAATTTAGCATCTTGCCAAATTGGTGCACATTAGAACTGACCGTGATTTCATGTGCTGTTCAGCTAACTTAAATGAATGCCTTATGTAGATATGAAACTACTTCATGATTAATCTTCACATATTGTTACTTATTTAAATATTTTTACAAATATTTAGGCAAAATTTAAATTCCTAGATGTATATTCAGAGCCTTTAATTTAAAATCCTCTTCTTTAATTAGGAAAGTTCAAAATAATAACAGTAAATATCAGCATAGATTTCTGCTTCTGCTTAGTTCAAAATAGTTCAAAGATCAATATGAAATTTGTCTACATAATTAGCATGTTAATGCTTGATAACATTCCTAAAAAATGTGATTATTTGAAGGCTATGTTTCTAACATATTTTTTTCATTTTTATTTATGTTCAAGAAAACATGGTGAAAAAAGTTATCTAATAATTCACACGTTTTCTCTGAAAAGCTTTTTCAGAGAAAGAACAATATGTAAATGTGTTATTTGAACCAGACACCACAGACACACCATTTGATACATTTGAGTGAGGCCTCTGACCTACTGCGTCATGGTAAAAATCAGGATCCTTACACTCAAAAAAAAATTACAATGGTAACTGTGAGTGAAAATAATGTTTCTTTAAATCCACTGCTTTTCAAGTTTTTAAAAAGTCCTGACTGCTAAAATTTCAAATTCTTTCTGTAAAAGACATGCTGTTTCCACTGACTAACTCTTGACTTCCTGAAAAATGAAGGCGGAGATTTTCTGAGCCTGTATGTTACTTCTAAAAAACCACATTCCAATTAAATCCGACTAGGAACTGTTGGAGTTTTCTTTTTGGGTTTCAATACTATGAATAATCGATCTCACAAGAACAGGGATCACCAGTTTGTTTGGAAAGATCATGAGCCATCATCCAGAAATTTTGGAGAGAACATTCTCAGGGGCCTTTTGGATCATGTGTCCAGGGCAGAATATGTCCATTTCTTAAAAAATAGAATAAGATTAATGTTTCAGTTTAATAATGAAAGTCAATGCTGTGTCAAGAAAAAAATTAACTATTCTAGTAATGTGAAAATGCCATTGCCTTTTATTTTTGGGTTGTCAGATTAGATTTTCCTTACTCTACCCTTGTTTTACACTATTTTGAATGCACTGGTCCCACATGGTTACATCCAAGTCATACCAATGAAAATCAGAGGTATGAAAAAGTACTTTAAAGTAACACTGACTTAAATACAGCAAAACAAAAGAAAAATCTCCCATTATTTGACACTAAATAGCACTGCTTTTTCTATGAAGTCTCTATATTCATATTTTTTATATAACAACTCTTATTTTGAAGAAAAACATACTCAAGCAGAGTATTGAGCTAAAATAAGGCAATAGAAGAATAAAAGAGGTAATTAAAAGACTTCTATTGCTCTTTTAACTTTGTCATTTTTGATTTTACTTCAGTTAGTTTTTATTTCTTTTCTGAATTGTATCCTTTGGTATCCTTTCTCATTATTCCCTAGGTAACTTACACTCATTTTTTTTTGTCTAACTTCAGTATAGCCTCAAGTCCTGTCTTTCAAGTAGTGTTTATCTGTCATTCTCAAGGATTTTAAAACAACCTCCTCTTCTTCTTTTTCAAACATTTTTCTAGAAACTCTTCCAGAAACAGTCTAGATTTATCCTATCAAAACCCTCTTCTTACTGTTTTCAAGGGAGAACAAAAAATGTCTTCAGAAATCATACATTTTTTGTCCTTTATCCCTCAAAAACCTCTCCTGATATGCTACAACCTAAAAAATCTTCTGAAGATAAGTTCTTTAAAGGAACTTAATACCTCAAACCAGATTCTTGTCAGATGGAATAAATTTGAGCACTTCTGAATATTATGCCTGCCCTACTCACACCACAGGCTTTCATTTCATATACCTGCTTAAAAAACAAGGTCACAGCAAAAGTGACAGAAGATTTACTCTGCAGTATTTGTATCTAAGTCAAACATAGAAAAACTTGTCAACTAATCACTGGAAGATATTTTAAAAAAAGGCGAAGAAAAATATTTAGTCAGTTAATTCATTAGTATTTGAACTTAAAAAAAATCTTACTTATGCTTGTACAACTGTAAATGCTCTTCAGAACAATTAATTGAATATGAAACACAGAAGACATTTCTACAAACACTTGCCTTACATTAAGATAATCCGGTTTTAATTTTTTTAATATACAACCATGCTAAAATTTAGATAAAACAGAGTAACACTCTGTGGATAGACAAGTATCCTGTACACAAGTACACATATGTCCTCCTTCTAGTCAAGAATTAAGGGAATATGTTCGTATACAACTTTATCACTTATGTATTGCAAACATTTAGCAGTAAAAGTGAGATGAATCATCTTAATCAACTCTTTATCATATTAGAATTGCAACAATGATAGGAAAGATAGATTAAAAAAGAATAAAACAAAAAGAAATGCCAGTGAAGGTAGGGGAATGATGTTAAAAGTAGAGGAATAATTTAAAGGGTTGCTGAGATATGTTTAAAAATTACTGTAAAAATTTTTGCTATGTTTAGTATTAACGCTAAGAGCAAGTACTGCACAAAAAGGTAGCTGCATAGATTTTAGAAATTAGAACATGCATTATAATAAATAATGGTTTACAGAAAACTACCCTTAGCTGTGGATTGTGCAAGGTTGTTTTAGCATTTAGTGGCTCTGAGGGTTCAGTATGTTGAAATTAATTAATGAATATTCAAGTTTAAGGGAAGTTGACACCCAGATTTGAAGAGAATACTGAGACGTCAGCCTAATGTAATTTGGAGGTCTGGTTTAAAACAAAATGAGAAACTTTAGATTATAGAAATTGGTTTTATCTGTTAGAAGTATTTCATATGATTGCATTATCCATAGCTCTAGTAAATTTTTTAAAATATTTTGAAGATTTTAATATCCCATCTATATTTTCAGCCATTTATTTTAAACTGATTTGTCTGTCTTCAGCTGTCATTAATGCATGGAACCTACACACATTGATTAAATAAAAAAATCTCCCTTAGAAACACTGCACTGAAAACACTGTATTAGTTACTAAAATAATAATTATAATGAGAGTTTCTGGAGATAAACATATAAAAACATGCCTTTGAGCTAAAACTTACTTAGGCAAGCTAAAATTTAGCTTGACCCCAAATTTATTGACTCACACTATGTATTTACAGAGCTCTTTGAAGACAAAATCACTCAATAACAAATCTGAGGACAAAAATAAAAATACATGCCATATACAAAAGGTCTTCTATGTGATTTTTTTAAACAATGAAATTTTACATACATTTTCTGTCTACAGTGAGACTTTACTCTGATCTGAAGCACACTTTTGAGACAGAAGAAATGATAATAATTCCCAGAGTTGCAGCCTTTTTAATTAAATTTGCATTCCATCTGCTCATGATAGATGGGTAGGCATTTGACAGGAGATTAAAGTTAAATGATGCCCCTAACCCAATAGTTAGGAAATTTTATATGATTTTCAAAGTTTCTTGGGCAATAGTTTAGATTTAAAAATGGCAAATATAAGTTTCCGTGTGTGCATAAACATTAAAAATGCAGTTTGCACTAAATTGTCCCTGTTTGAATCCTAAGCTTATTTCTAACTGCCTGAAGGCATTTTGACCCTCTCACATTTTAAATATCAGACATATATTTAGTTTGAATCATTTAGATAGTTACTGCGATCCAACTTCTTACTTCCTCATATTAGGTCATTTTTTTTCCAATTTTCATTAACATCTTATTAAAATGTTACATAAAAATAACATTAAAATATTGCATTAAGCTCAATTTTAGTCATAAGTTGGTTTAATGTTTCCTAGTAATCATCCACGTATTTTAGAGCAAGATTATAGTAAGGTTTTCTCAGCTAGTAGTTGGAATCACAACTGAATTTCCATTTCTGAAAATTTATACTGAAAATTCTGTTGACATTTAATTATTATAATTTCCCAAACAGTCAGTTAGAAGCTTTGGCTAGATATCTACGTAATAGATCTGGAAAGATAAAAAAATGTGGAGAGTTTTGTTAACTCGTTGGTTTCGGTTGGAAAGGACCTTAAAAAATATCCAGTTCCAACCTTCTTGTCATGGTCAGGAAAGCCTCACACCAGACCAGGCTGCTCAAGGCCCCATTCAACCTAGCCTTTAACACTTTCAGGGAGGAGCTATCCAAAACTTCCTGGGGTAACCTATTCCTGTGTCTCATGATCCTTGTTGTGAAGAATTTCTTTCTAATGTCCAATCTAAATCTTCCCCCTTCCAATTTAAAGCCATTTCCTCTTGTCCTGTCACTACCTGTCCTTGTAAAAAGTCCCTCTCCAGCTTTCTTGTAGGCCCTTCAGGTACTGGAAGGTTGTTATGAGGTCTCCCCAGAGCCTTCTCTTCTCCAGGCTGAACAACCCCAACTCTCTCAGCTTGTCCTCATAGCCCAGGTGCTCCAGCCCTCTCATCATCTATATCCTTCTTATGTTGGGGATTCCAGAACTGGATACAATACTTCAGGTGGGGTCTCACAACAGTGGAGTAGAGGTGGAGAAACACTTCCTTCTAACTGCAGGCCACACTTCTTTTGATGCAGCCCAGGACACAGTTGGCCTTCTGGACTGCGAGCACATGTTATCAGTTCATGTTGAGCTTCTCATCAGTCAGCATCCCCAAAGTCCTTCTCTGCAGGGCTGCTTTCAATCACATCATTCTCCATCCTGTATTGAAAATTCAGATTGCCCCAACCGAGGTGTAGGACCTTGAACTTGGCCTTGTGAAACTCATGAGGTTCACACAGGTCCACTTCTGTATCTTGTCCAGGTCCCTCTGGATGACATTCCGTCCTTCTTATGTGTCAGCTTCTCCACTCAAATCTAGAGAACACTGTAAAACTAATGTCCTTATTTTACTGTGCAGTTTGTTATTGATTTGCTAATTGGTAGATATAATAGTTTGAAGCCTCTCACATTTCCTACATTCCCTACTCGCAACTGTTGTCTCTCCAGCTCTTTACACCTCTGTGTTAGAATTCCCATTTGAATCCAGTGCTGTCACTATAAAGGAATATCACAGCGATGTGGCAGTGTAAACATGAAAAAATGTAAACCTCAGTTTATCTAGTTAAGGTATACCTTCACTGGTAAAAAAGCATATCAAGTAAAGCATATCAAGTAAACTAGATCCAAACTGAGTCTTATACAAGGAGTATTTTTCTATACCCGGTCCAACTTATTCCAGAATATAGGCTGGTAGGAAGTCAGGACGCTAGAAGGATATTGAGTGATATATAAGAAATAAAGATATTGAAGGTCTGTACACTGGCACATTGGACTTGTCAGACAAATTATAGACTGCATTCAAATGCAATAGGCATGTAGACGGATAAAGATCACATTAAATATCACGGCTTCTTCGAGACATTTTAAACAAGGCTGTTTGACATCAAATATAAGAAATCAGCAGTTATGGAAATCTGCATTAACTGAAGATGTAACTATGTGTATCAATTTTTTATTATTCATTTCCAGTTGAATGTCTCATCTAGAAGAATTACATAGACTTTGTTAAAGGAGACGTATGTCTGAATTCACAGGATACTTAGACACCAATTGTTACCTTACTGCCTAAGCTAAAATACACACCTGGGACACACACCTAGAAGTTATATTTTGTATCCAATTTGGTCTTGACTGGTAACTTATTTTAGCATTAGGGGAATTAATTGACCTGTGGCCCTTGTCGTAACACTGTTCTGAATAGATGGGTCTAAGTTGTAGTGCTTCATGTCATGAAAGAGCAAAACCATATCAATAAAGTAATTAAAGAAAATTCCATGCAAGTTTTAGAAACATGGTTTTGAAACATGGTTTTGATGTAAGTCAGGGGAGGAATGTGGTTGTAGATTTAGTCAGGAGGTAATCGAAGCAGTAAGATATAAAATTGAAATGAAAAAAGAATGGGAAAACAACAGAAAATAATTAAAACTGAGCAAAAAAAAAAAAAAAAAAGAGAAGTTAAGAGAGAGTAGAGAGAAGAGATTTGGAATATACTGCAAAATATAAAAATACAGAATACCTAACCAGAAAGTGAAATGTGTAAAAAAACTGAGTTTTGTCCGTACATAAGAACTGTACACATTTAGGGTGATGTTTTAACAACTGAAATTGTTTAAGATTTTTTTAGAATTAGTGTTTTGATTCAAATATCTTACATTTTGGGATAGGATAACTTATGGAGTAAATCAGCAAATAATTTCTTCCAATTCATATAATTTCTTCAGAAGTTATGGAGGTTTTTTTTTTTCTGGCTCATTTTTCCCCCCATTCTTTGTGTAATTAGAAGTGGAAATCTTTCTCTCTCCACCTTCCTGTAGAGAAAAGCCTGTCTTTTTGATTCCTGAACCTACATCCTCTGTTCTCCTGAGCAGTCCCATTAGCTTTACGAAGAAGGTAAAATGGAAGAGTGGAATGAAGAATTACAGTACCTAGCTTCCTTTGCATGCTTGTGCTACACACAATTTTTTACAGGCATGGAGAAAGCTTCTTTTGGCAGTTTATTTACTGTTTCACCTCATTCTTTTCACAGTATAGGACTGAAATGGTTTATTTTCAAAATGTCTGCTCTGGTTGCGAAGAAAGGGGGAAGAAAGAAAGAAGTGTAAAAAGAAAAATTTAAACGAGGCAATCTCCCCCCTTTTTATACTCTTCCAAAAATGGATCAAAATTAATTTCATTACGTATCCAATTCTCATCAGATAATGAATTTACACATTTTGAGGATGATCAGTTTTTGGAGATCTTGTGTGATCCATGACATGTTTCAACCCAAATCTTGCTTTCAATCTCACTGTCATAATTTTGTGTTCTGCCTGCCACTGCAGCTCTTTATTCAGCATTGAGTTTGACTGAAACAAATGACGTGTGGTTTGTTTGAACTTTCCACCATGGGGAATTCTTGGCTTTGCTTTGTAGACATTAGCACTGGGGACTTTACTCCTGTAACTGGCCTGTTTCTGCAGTACTCTGATGGTGAATAATAAGTAAAGAAGCAAACATTCATCTTCAGGATTAGCAAGCCAGTACTGTGTACATTTATTGAACAATATGTTGAAAAGATAGAATTACTACCTGTCCAGACATTATTACTAGTTACATTGTCTTCTATTAGTTAATGAGCAAAACATAAGTTTTGAGACCCTAGAGAACACAGAAAAATGCTTTTTCCTTTTTTTATGTGTCATTAATCTCAAAGACATTTAGCCCCTGTTTTAGGCAATATATGGTTCATAATGCAGGGTAATCTTAATGTTTCCAGAGTAGTATTTATATGTGGTATCAGACTTAATGAGCACTACTTTTTATGAAACGTGCTCCAGTCTTTTAGTATGTCCTTAGACTGTGATTCTTCTACAGCAGGAATAAATAGGTGAAATAACTATTCTTTTTCATTTTCTTGTTCCCTTATTGCAAAGAAGTTTTCTCTTTCACTATAAAGGTAATTGTACTAGGCCATCAATTCCTATTGCTATGCAAGTCTGAGGGAGAGATGCCTTAACACAAATATCCTCAAGTCTACAAGACTAAAAAGGGCTTAATTTTCCCCTATTCTTTATTCTTTCAGGAACTCTAAAATAAGCCCCAGACATTCTAAAATATTTTTTGTCATGGTTTAGCCCTGCCCTGGCCTGAATTGGCAGCTAAACACAAGTAGACATGGAGATCTCAATTTCCTTTCCTACTTCCTACCCCAGGGAAAGATGAAAGACAAGTGAGAGAAAAAGACTTGTGGGTTGGAATTTAAAACTAAAACAGTTTTTATGAAATAATAATAATATTAAAGAAAATACTATTAATAAAAAAATAATAGATAAAAATATATTAAATCTCTGCCCCTTGATGACTGTGTCACCATTGGTGCTGTAGAGCAGGCACAGGGAAAGTGTTCCAGGCTGGAGTCAGCGGCAGGAGGGATCTGGACTCAGGAACTGGATTCAGGAATGCACAGATCCAGGATCAGGGGCAAAAAGGCAGTTTCATATCAAGTATGATGTTTAAGCGATGGAATACTATCTTGGTCAGTTTGGGGTCACCTGTTGTGTCTGTCTTACATACAGGTATGACCCTTTTTGCTTCTTTGACTCACAACATTTCATCAGCTCAAGGATGTCTTTGGTTTCTACAGGATTAAATATAAACAATGGCCTTTCTGCATACCAATGCCCCATATTATCACTTCCAGAGAGAAACTGTCTGAAAAACATGCAGTTAACTTTCAGAAAATGAAGTTTCTTAGATGAGACAACTGAAGTTAGAAAACTAATTCTACTTTAGCCTAAACCAGAACAATTTTGATGCTCAGAGAACCAAAGTACATAGAATAATAGTATCATAGAATCTTCTGGCTGGAAAAGACCTTTGAGATCATCAAGTCCAACCGCACTCATCATCTGCTAAACCATGTCCCTCGAAAAGTAATCTACCCGTTTTCTAAACACCTCCAGGGATGGTGACTCAAACACCTCCCTGGGCAGCATGTTCCAGTGTCTAACGACCCTTTCGATAAATAAATTCTTCCTACTATTTAGTCCGAACCTCCCGTGATGCAACTTATGGCCATTTCCTCTTGTCCTATCACTTCTCACTTGAGAGAAGAGATCAACACTCGCTCTGCCACAGCCTCCTTTCAGGCAGCCATAGACAGCAATGAGGTCTCCCCTCAGCCTCCTCTTCTCCAAGTAAACAACGCCAGTTCTCTCAGCCTTTCCTCATAGGACTTGTTCTCTCTCCACTTCACCAGCCTTATCGCCCTTCTCTGGACAAGTTCCAACACCTAATCTCCTTCTTGTACTCAGGGGCCCAGAACTGAACACAGTATTTGAGGTGTGTCTTCACCAGTGCCAAGTACAGGGGCACAATCACTGCCCTTTTACTGCTGGCCACGCTATTTTTGATATAGGCCAAGATGTCATTGGCCGTCTTGGCCACCTGGGCACACTGCTGGCTCATAATTAGCCAGTTCTCAACCAACACCCCCAGGTCCTTCACCACCAGGCAGCTCTCCAGCCAGTATTCCCCAAGCCTGTAACACTGCATGGGGTTGTTGTATATCAGGTGCAGGACTCAGCATTTGGTCTTGTTAAACCTCATCCTGTTGGTCTCAGCCCATCGATCCTATCAGTTCAGATCTCTTTGCAACTCATCAAGCAGATCAACACTGCCACCCAGCTTGGTGTCATCTGCAGACTTCATAAGAGTTCACTCGATCCCTTCATCCTTTGTTAATAAAGATGTTGAACAGGACTGGACCCAGCACTGAACCCTGGGGAACACCACTCATGGCCGGCCTCCAACTGCATTTAACTCCATTTACCACCAGCCTCTGGGCCCAGCCACCCAGCCAGCTTTTTTACCCAGCAGAGAGAGTGCCTGTCCACACCAATGGCAGCCAGTTTCCCAATCAGAATGCGGTGAGAAATGGTGTCAAAGGCTTTACAAAAGTCCAGGTATACCACATCCACAGCCTTCCCCTCACCTATTAAATCGGTAACCTTGTCATAGAAGGAGATCAGATTGGTCTGGCAGAATCTGCCTTTCATAAACCTATGCTGACTGGGTCTTATAACCTGGCTGTCCTGCACATGCTGTGTGATAGCATTTAATATGATCTGCTCCATGACCTTCCCTGTTACCAAGGTCAGGCTGACAGGCCTGTAGTTCCCTGGATCCTCCTTCCGACCTGTCTTGTAAATGGGAGTTACATTTGCCAGTTTACAGTCAAGTGGCACTTCCCCAGTCAGCCAGGACTGTTGATAGATGAGGGAGAGGGGTTTGGCAAGAACTTCTGCCTGCTCCATTAATACCCTTGTTTTTATCCCATCCAGCCCCATAGACTTGTGGATGTCTAATTGGCCAAGCAGATCTCTAACCAAGTCTTCTTGGAACATGCAGGGTTCACCTTCGCAGGCTTCCGGCTCAGGAGGCATGGAGCCCAGAGAACATCTTACCTTACTATTAAAGACGGAAGAAGAGAAGGCGTTAAGTACTTCTGCCTTGTCCTCATTCATTTCACTACCACTCCCCTTGCATCCAGTAAAGGAGGGAGATTCTCCTTGGTCCTCCTGTTGTTGTTAATATACTTTTTTAATATATACATTATATACATATATATTATATATATGTTGTTAATATACATTTTTTGTTGTCTTTCATTGAACTGGCCAGTTGAAGTTCCAATTGGGTTTTAGTCCTTCTAATTTTTTGCCTATATGATCTCACCTGCTCCTTGTAGTCCTCCTGAGATGCCTGTCCCCTTTTCCCAAGCTCATATTTTTACCTCTTTTTCCTTAGACCAATACAAATCTCTCTGTTAAGCCAAGCTGGCCTTCTTCCCCGCCGACTCATTTTATGGCACATGGGGATGGCCTGCTCTTGCACTGCCAGAACTTCCTTCTTGAGGAGCATCCAACCCTCTTCATCTCCTTTGTCATTTAGAACCGCCTCCCATTTGACTTTATCAAGCAGCCTTCTAAACAATTAGAAGTCTGCCCTCCAGAAGTTAAGATGGCAGTTCTGCTCACCCCCCTCGTTACTCCTCCAAGAACTGAGAATTCTATCATCTTGTGATCACTGAGCCCCAGGCATTCTCCAACAGTCACCTGCCCCACAAGGCCCTCTCTGTTCACAAATAGCAGTTCTAGTGGGGTGCCTTCTCTAGTCGGTTCACTCACCAGTTGTGTTAGGAAGTTATCTTCCATACACTCGATAAACCTCGTAAACTGTTTCCTTTCTGCTGTGTTATACTTCCAGCAGACATCTGGAAGATTGAAGTCTCCCACAAGAACAAGGGCCTGCGATCACGAGACTTCTCCCAGTTGCTCGTAGAAGAGATCATCCATTTCCTTGTCCTGGCTGGGTGGCCGGTAACAGATTCCCACCACTATGTCTGACATACTGTGTGTTCCACTGATTTTAACCCACAAGCACTCATCCCTATTGTTAGCATATTTTAGTTCTACATAATCAAAACTCTCTAACATAGAGGGCAACACCACTGCCTCTCTTTCCTAGCCTATCCTGCCTGAAGAGTTTACAGCCACCCATGGAACACACCAGTTGTGCAAATCATCCCACCACATTTCCATGATGGCAATTATATCAGTTTTATAGCCTTACAAAGGCTTCCATCTCCCCTTGTTTGTTGCCCATACTGCGTGCATTAGTGTAAATGCACTTCAGTTGGGCTGCTATTTCCACCCCTTTCCTAAGTAGAATAGGCTTAAGTCCTGACTGTCCACTCTTGATGGTTTGTAAGCAAGAGCCTGAGGTGCCATTTCCATGATTTAATCTATTGAGCCTAGTGATGTTCCCCTTGCCCTTCCAGACTAGTTTAAAGCCTTCTTAATTAGTCCAACCAACTTTTTAGAGAGTATCCTTATGCCCTTATGGGACAAGTGTGCCCTGTTGTTTGTCAACAGGTCTGGCATTTGGCCAACCCATTGTTGAAGAACCCAAAGTTTTGTTCTTCGCACCATGTTCAGAGCCAGTCACTCAATTCCTAGCTGCTTCCACTCCTTCCCTCACCATTCCTTATGACAGAGGAGAATAAGACCTGTGCTCCTGGATCTCTTTACCATTTGACCTAAGGTCCTAAAGTTAATTTTGATCACTTTGAAGTTTCTAGTTGGTTTTTCATTATTACCCACCTGGAAAATGAGTAGTGGGTAATAATCTTGTGGTCTCCACAAGTTTGGGAAATTGTCTTGCCACTTCACCAACTGAGGCCCCAAGTAGGCAACATACTTCCCTATACAATGTGTCCGGTCTGCATATTGGACCCTCTGAATCTTTCAAGTGGGAGTCGCCAATGGCAACAACCCTCCTCTTCTTCTTTACAGAAGCTGTCTTAATTGGTGGCTTTGGTTTGCTCATCCCGGGGGACATTTCCAGGCTGTGTGAGTTGTCAGCCCTTGGAGTCGATTCCACTTGCACGCCTTCATATTTATTCTGCAGTGGAACCGGCAGGGCCCTGTTAGTAACAGGGGATATGCACCGATTGTTATGCCGCTTGCAGCCAGCTGAAACCTGCTGCCATTCTGCTCCATCTTTCACTTTACTTACCTTAGTTCAGTAGATGTGGGATGGTGGGTCCCCTTTCGTATAAGGCTTGTCTGCCTGTTGAGGCTGTGACAGGGAGCATAGTAAGTTATTCCAGAAGCCAACCTCCCTCTCACATTCCTTGATCGTCCTCAGCCTTGTTACCTCCTCCCTGAGTTTAGTGACCAAGCGGAGGAGTTCCTCTTCCCAAGCACAGCCCCAACAGATGACTTCGCCACTGGCATCACAATAGTGCAGGAGGGGGCGATGTCCTGCAACTTGGTACCTTGGTGGCAGCGTGTGCCCACTGGGGTTCAGTCTGGGAGGCTGCCGCAGAGCTGCGAGATTTCTTATTTTTCTGGCGGATGGTTTTCTGTTTTTTCTGTTTGAGGTCCTTGCTCACCCTGCCTGCTCGTCATCACTTAGTGAACTCCCTTAGCAACAAACTGCTGAGTCACGCCCTTCTGGAGAGCCATGCCCCTGTTTGTGTGCTCCTGTTTTCGGTGTTCTGGCTCTGGGTGCTGCCTAGGGGGCCATTTAAATCTCCCGCAGTTCCTTCTGGGAATGCCCCCTTCACATCACCAGCAGGAGCTACCAGTTCCCAACTGTTCTCTCAGTGGTGCCTTGCTTTTCCCTGGTTCAGGAAGCTCTTTTTTCCCCCTCCCCACATGCACAATCCATGGGACTTACTAGTGCCACAGCTGTGCTCCTCACCGAGTGAGGATCTGCCATCATAAATAATACTACATTAATATGAGAAAGAGCAGTAACCAAAATGTATAACTTTCCAAATAAGGTTCTGAAATTTATTTCAATAGGATAGAATTTAGTGCATGTGGCAAGTTGCTAATAATTAGTGAACTAGCCATATGTTGTCATATAAACAATAAATCATGACTGAAAAAATATATTTCTGAATAGCAATGCACCTCTGTGCCCTGAAGTTATTTTCAATGGGGCAATAAAAGTGGATGGGCCTGATGTTTTGTGGATGCAGTTATGAGAGATGGACTAGAATTTTTGACATTTACCCAGACTACTTGAATTTGGGTTCAGACTTCATTCCAGTAAAAACATTTGTACAATAAGAAACAGTTCCACTCAACGATGCTGAAAGAGATCTGCTCTAGAATATTTGTTATAAACATATGTGTCTTATCATTTTTCAAATCTGAAGCCTTATAGATGGTGACGGGGCTGGAGAACAAGTCCTATGAGTAGTCCCTGAGGGAGCTGGGGTTGTGTAGCTTGGAGGAGACTGAGGGGAGACCTCATCACTGTTTACAACTACCTGAAAGGAGGTTGTAGTGAAGTGGGTGCTGGTCTCTTCTTGCAAGTGACAGATGATAGGATGAGAGGAAATGGCCGCGAGTTGTGCCAGGGGAGGTTTAGACTAGACATTTCTTCACAGAAAGGGTGGTCAGGCATTGGAACAGGCTGCCCAGGGAGGTTATTGAATTGCCATCCCTAGAGGTGTTTAAAAGATGGATAGATGAGTTTCTGAGGGACATGGTTTACTAAGGGGACAGGTACGGTTGGACTCAATAATCTCAGAGGTCTTTTCCAACTAGATGATTCTATGATTCTATGAATATTTTTGATTCCAAAAGAATTTGATTGCTTAAGTTCTTGATAAGGTATTGAGCATTAACTTCCTGGTCACACGTGCATCATGCAATTGAATGAAGTTCAGGTGTTTCTGAAGTGTCTGAAACCATGTTAAGTACCTTGAAGGCAGTGGTGTTGCAAGTCAGAAAGATGTGTTTCGGGCACAGATTGGCAAGGCTGTAATGCTCTTTGAAAAGCCTGTCTTCTGTTCATTTATACTGCCCCTTCCATTTGGATGTACTAATGTACCTGTTTATACTAAAAACATCTATGGCTTGTTCAACAGAGATCCTTATAACGTAATTTAGTATTTTGTTTTTTAAATGGAACTGGAAGTTCTACTGGAGTTGCTATATTTTCCTAGGTTGTATTTCATTTACCATGTAATATATGGTCTTTCAAACTGTTGTAAATATGTTGTTTGTGAGTTTCCTCCTAAGAACACATGACTATTCAAAGCAATAGGGAAACTATTGTGCAGGATTTCTTTTTTCCTGTTTTATAGTAGTGCAGACCAATATAGTTTAAAGTAGTGATTTTATTAGCTGAATTGCTGTGATATTTTCACTGCTTGTTCATGTGAGAGATGCAAACTAAACTGGAATTTTCTTCCTATCAATTCAACAGCCTGTGAACTTGTACAAGGGATTTATTTGCAATTACGAGAAGGTTCTGTGATATAGTTGTGTAACCTGCAGCATCACATCTGTTATTTTCACAAGTTGTTCACCTTTAGATTTTATTTTTTAGGAGAAAATATCTAGGTAAATTTTAGATAACCTTAAAGATTACAATTCACTCAATATACCCAAGGACACAGGGAGAGCTATATATAGTATTTATCTTAGTATTCAAATTTAACTTATAATGTTTGCATACTGTGGTTCTCCAATTTAGTTTGTTAAAGAGCTGTTTAAAGGATTTATTATTGAATAAAGCTACTACACTATGACCTCTATTGCAGTTGAACCATGACAGATTATCTTTTGTTAGTTTCCAAACAATTTGGATTTCTATTGCTTTACACACATAGTTTTTATGAAGATACTGGTTCAGTAGTGGTTTTGGTAGCATGAATGTTTTAAGCCCCAATGAAGCTCATGAAACTCAAATGAGTTAATAAATTATTCCATAGTCTGAATTCTGTATATTGGTGGATCAATTAATAGTTGCTGGCACACCCTAGGTATGATGTCTCAGTTAGTAACAAATACCAGTGAGTGAATTGTCATGAATAAAATAAGTGTTAAATTATGTACAAATTCCTGAGAGGTTCTTTAATTTGTTTGGTTTAGTTCAATATATGGAATGGCAAGGAAAAATCCTATTATTTCAATCCAGCAAGTAAAACTTAGAAGAATCACAAAACCATTAAACAGCCTTCAGATAAGCAAGTATGCTTAAGAGGCTCTGAAAACAAAAAATCATCCATTTAATTTGACTTGGGAAGGACCTTTATACATAGATGAGCATATATCAGGAAAAAAACAGACTGAAATTAAGCCAAATGGAAAATGGCAGCCCTGTTTCCCTGTCTCTGTGTACTAAGCAAAGAGAATTATTTATTTTGCTCTAATAATACTGAAATTGATGCTCTATATTGTAATTTTTATCTGTCTCAAAACCAGTGTTACCTCTGTAGTATTTTTTTGTTCTTCAGGATTACCTGCTTTTACATACCTTCCCTTTCACTCTAAATGTGTATATTTACATGGGTATGAAAGCAGTAATCCCAATTCTCCTCTGATTTACAGGTTTAGTGGGTGTAGGCAGTGTGTCTTCTATTTGTGTTGTAAAGGAGATGACTACTTGAAGAAACTGGAGTTGACAAAGGCATTCCTCATTCCTCATGTAAATGGACTTTGGTTTAAGAAAATGTGGATATTTATTAAGAAGTCTGCTTGTGTGTATGTGTCCAACCTCCCCAATATTAATATCACAGTATCACAGTATCACAGTATGACAAGGTTGGAAAGGACCTCTGAGATCATCAAGTCCAACCTATAACCCAACACTAACACCAACCATCATCTAGACCATGGCACTCAGTGCCACATCCAATCTCCCCTTAAACACCTCCAGGGTCGGCGACTCCACCACCTCCCTGGGCAACGCATTCCAATGGCCAATCACCCTTTCAGTAAAGAACTTCTTCCTCACATCAAGCCTAAACTTTCCCTGACGTAGCTTGAGTCCATGCCCTCTAGTTCTGTCACTGGTCACCTGAGAGAAGAGACCAACCCCTGACCGACTACAACCTCCTTTCAGGTAGCTGTAGAGGGCAATGAGGTCTCCCCTGAGCCTCCTCTTCTTTAGACTAAACAGCCCCAACTCGCTCAGTTGCTCCTCATAGGGCTTATGCTCCAGCCCCTTTACCATCTTCGTTGCCCTCCTCTGAACACATTCCAGTATCCTGACATCTTTCCCAAACTGGGGGGCCCAGAACTGTACACAGTATTCCAGATGAGGTCTGACTAGTGCCGAGTACAGGGGGACGATAACTTCTCTGGTTCTGCTCACCACACTATTCCTGATGCAGGCCAGAATGCCATTGGCCTTCTTGGCCACCTGGGCACACTGCTGGCTCATGTTGAGCTTCCTGTCAACCAGCACTCCCAGGTCCTTTTCTGCCTCACTACTCTCCAGCCACTCTGTCCCCAATCTGTAGCTCTGCATGGGATTGTTGTGTCCAAAATGAAGTACCCGACATTTGGACTTATTAAACATCATCCCATTGGAATCGACCCATCTCTCCAATCTGTCCAGGTCCCTCTGCAGGGCCATCCTACCCTCTAACAGATCAACCCTTCTTCCCAGTTTGGTATCATCTGCAAACTTGCTGATGATGGACTCAATCCCCTCATCCAGATCATCTATAAAGATATTAAACAGGACCGGACCCAACACTGATCCCTGGGGGACACCACTGGTGACCGGCCGCCAACTGGATGAGACACCATTCACCGCCACTCTCTGGGCTCGACCATCCAGCCAATTCCTAACCCAGCACAGAGTGCTCCCATCTAAGCCACGGGCTGCCATCTTCCCTAGGAGTCTACTGTGGGGGACAGTGTCAAAGGCCTTGCTAAAGTCCAGGTATACCACATCCACAGCCTTCCTCTCATCCACCAGGCGAGTCACATGGTCATAAAAGGAGATCAGGTTGGTCAGGCAGGACCTGCCCCTCCTAAACCCATGCTGGCTGGGCCTGATCTCCTGACCGTTCTGCAGGTGCCGCATGATAGTATGCTTTATACCTTCTGAAAGCCTATGTTTTCAGTGAGATAGGTGAAAATATTGTTGTGGAGAAAGCTTGAACATTGCTTTCTGGAAAGGACCCTGTTACACTCAAAATGTTCTTATGGGCAAAAAGATGAACATGGGAACACTGCTTACAATGCAATCAGTAATTTGTTCCTAGTCCAATTGTTCAGTGTTTCTGTTCTCTTTGTAGTGTCTAAAATTGGTTGTAATTGAAATGTAACAGGTTGAATTCCAATACTGACTAAACATTATGATTTTTGTTCACAATCTAGGGCTCCTGATGCTGTTGTATGAGTGTTTTCTTCCACATTATTTCATTCCAGCTTCATAGACATTTCAAACTATAACGTGTAAGTACTTGTTCTCGCTATAAATTTAAACTAAGAAAAAAAATTATTAGACAATACTTATCTATTTTCTTGGAAATTGCTATCTCGAGTAAGCAACACAAAATCAAAAAAAAAAAAAAGAAAAATCCTGAGGCCATGCATGGTTAGATCAGTGTAGTCTTTGGCCTCTTACTAGAAATTTTTTAAAAATCGTATTTATTGGTTTATATTCTTTTCTGAACAGAGAGTTGCAAATGGAATCTAAGCAAGCACTGCCTTCAGCAAATGGAGATAAGTAATGTTTACAAAATTCTCCAATAATTTTATATTAAGAGTTCCCTAGCTAATTACATGGTTATATTGTGATTCTAATTCTAATGCATGTACAACTTATCTGCAAACGGAGAGCTTTCTATTGATCATTAAAATGAACTCTCCAGGACAGTAAAGTAAGTTCTTAAAGCACAGGAGTCTTGTATTGCTTCACTTATGTCCTGCAGTAGTATCTATGGAAATATTACTGTTTTCTATGCAGTTGTGAGTGGGAAGACTAACTGTCATCATTCTCCACAACTAATCACGAAGTAGACTATCATTCTCATTAGGTGCTCTATACTAAATGTCAGGAGTACCTGAGCAAAGCTCATCTTTACTAGCTCAGTAAGAACTTTATAATCAAATTTACTGACAGACTCCAAGACTGTTACTTCTGTTAGAGAAGATTACCTACGGCATTTATTTTCTAAAGGAGCAAAGAGGGAAAGAAATGAGACATTTATTAACTTGAGTTTTCTGAATAATATTGCTTTATGTCAATGATCCTACAGTCACAAAAAATCTTCTGTGAGACAGTGAGATTGCAAGTGATGGATGGGTGATGTTGGGCATTGAGCCTGAATGCCCTGACAGTGTGAGTAGAATATGTCCTACCATTTAAGTGGTATAAGATTATTTTGAGTGTTTAAGCCTGAACTTTCATTGTTAAATAACATTTTGAGTTTCCTGACTACAAAGAGACATTTCAAAGTAAGGAGGAGAAATGCAGTGTAGTCTCTACTAGAATAAACACTGTTAAATACGTGTGAAAACTTTCCTACCCTCCCCTGCTCTCAAATCCCTTCAAATTCTGTAAATGTTTTTAGGTATTACATTATGTTTTAAGTACAGTCTCTTTTTTTAAGTATTTGCTACATAAGACAACTACAGAAAGCCCTGAATTTTGTCTGAATATTACACATTGGAATACCCTATTATTTCTCTTGCAGCAGTAATTTAAAATATATGTATAGTAATTATATACGCACAATTAGGTATAATAAAGAAATGTTGGCATGTTGCCTTTTTTCCCACTTTCCTTTTTGTGTGTGTCATCTCATACCAGTATGTCTTGGAGGTATAGAACACATCCTAAAAAGTGTTCACCAAAATATCAATATATCATACAAAGATTAACTCTTACAGTGCATATTACAAATTTAATGACTACATGTTCCACAACTGCATCTAATAACCTTTCTTGAGGTTATTTAGCCTGGTGAACAAATGTATCAAGAGAGACCTTATTGCAGCCTTTCTATACTTAAAGGGAGCGTAAGGAAGACAGGGATAGACTTTTTAGAAGGCCCTGTAGTAATAGTACAAAAGGTAAAATTTTTAAACTAAAAGAGGGTAGATTTAGACCAGATATCAGGAAGAAATTTTTTACAGTGAAGATGATGAAACACTGGAATAAGCTGCCAAGAGAGACTGGCAGATATCCCATCCCTGGAAATATTCAACTTCTAATTGGGTGGGGCTCTGAGCAACCTGACCTGGTTGAAGATGTCCCTGCTCACTGCAGAGGGATTGGATTAGATGACCTTTAAAGGGCCGTTCCAGCCCAAACAGTTTTATGATTCTGTGATTCCATTTAATCTACAATCTGGGATTACTTGAAAATGTGTATACTTTACTAATTATATTTGCGCTTTTGAAAAGCACAATCACATATACAGGAAAATGTTTCTAATTTTTCTTTCTATATTTTTAAATACTTCTTCAAAACCTTGGAAAACTCTGCTTTTAACCTCATATTTAATTGCTCTGGAGCAACAAAGAAGTTACGAATCAAGGTATTCTAAGGAGAGATAAAATAACAAGTTCATTGGAAGGCTGAGATGCGGTCCATCAGCGAGGAATCTCTTAATGGCTCCTATTTCTAAAGAAAACCAGGTTTTTTTGAGACAGATAGCTTTTAAAAAAGAAATTCAATTACAGGCATGTACAGCATGAGTACTATCCTGTGAATAAATAGTATTCAGTAATTAAATGCTCAAGAACAAATATTGCATCAGTTAGATTTAGAATAAGATGTCCTCATGTTGCAATAATGTCTGCAAAATTCATTACTCAACTGTGTAAAAATATATTATTTTTTTCAATCTCTGTTTGCATTGCTATGACAAATTAAAATAAAACCACAGTTTGACCATCGCAAAACTATGCCCGAGATGCCTAATGTGACTGTTTCCTGCTGTTTCCTGATTCTCAGAAGGTGTATTTAGTTCAACATTTCCCAATTTCTTCAGTGGAATTGCAAATGACGTGTGGAGAGAGCATCAGAAATAGTTATCTATAAATGCATAATAATTAGATGACATGATGACATGACATATTTCTTATAGCACGCAACAAATGTGATGTTTCTTTGGGCTTTCTGTAACATGATTTCCTTTTTTTTTTTTTTACTGGATTCAAAGTAAACTCTAATACCATCAATCTGTTCTAATATTAACACTAAGGACAAAACCATGAGCGTGCTCTTGCTTATTGAACATCTCCAACTGACTTTGGTAACATAATTTTACATTGAAGAGTTCTCAGAACTGAATCATGTCTCACTAGCTCATAGGCTATGATGACTCTTGTCACCTTTCTTAAAGGAAAAGGAAAGGAAAGTCAGTTCTTGAGACCTCTAACTGAAATGTAAAGTAATTCCTGTTGCTGAATGAATAAAGACTACGGCTTGTAGCTGGAAACTTGCAGGTGAGAGAAGGTGTCTGCTTAGAGACAATGCTATATAAAGGAAACTCTGTGTTCCCATTATTTTTGATGCGTGAGACAAAGACATTTTTCTCTCATTCTTAAATAGCTTCATTTTTTTCCACACAAGGATGGGGTTGCTGATTTATTTCTGTGAGAAAACCTCAGTTATGACATTCTATATTTCAATTTTGAGAAAATCCAAATTAAAAAAGCATCAGGCACTATTAAAGTGAATGTGAAATTGCCGGGACTCTTGTGACAATTTATTATAGTCTTTGAAATAGTTTTGAGGCTATGTTGATGGACTTGCTGTTGTGGTATGACTTTTCATAGAGAGATTATGTCGTTTGAAAAATATAACAGATCATAGCTCCTATTTTTGCAGTACAGTTATGGATTATTTTACGAGAATCTCAGGAGCTGGGAGGGATTGGAGAAATGCAGCCAGTTACTTCTGTTGATGTTTATTACCTTTAGTAATAATTATTCACTGTGTTAAGTCTTTAAGAAGGCAAAACAACAGATAATCTTTCTTTGTTCTTTAAAGTACATGAAGCTGCTCTTCGTTATTAAACAGCAGTTAAAAAGTTGTTAGAATATTTTGACAGTGTAGCAGCAAGGGGGAAACCAATTAGAAAACAACGATGAGACCTAATGAGTAGATAAAAATTGTGTTCCTATCATGACTGGTAGGTCATAGTTAAAGTAGTTTTATGATTTTTCTGTGTTTAGAAAAAAGTACCTGCACAAAGAATAGAAAAATACAGAAAGTCTTGTGCAAGAAATCTGTTGTGCCTAGGCTTTAAGGACAACTAGGCACAACCTAGCATGTTTATTGTTAATCTTCACTCCGTCTCTGTTTTTCTCTCAAGTTTGAATAGCATTTGAAACTTCTGAAAATAAGGAGAATTCTGTCTCCTTCATTGTTGACTTTTTTTAAAACATCTTTTTCATACCGTCAATGTGTCAGTGTCTAAGAACGACAATATAGGGAAAATTATTAGATATGGATTTTCCACACTTTTTTTTAACCCAATATAAACACAGGAGAATGAAACAGTGCAGTACTAGTTTGACTTTGTAACCTTAATTTTTAATCATGCAGTTACCTTTCCAGAATATGTCTAGATTATTTCTAATATTATAATTAGAATTCTGTTCCCCTATAGTAATTATACAATTGTTTCTGTGTAAAAGTTTATGTACTCTTTATATAAAGAGATAATCTCACAAATAACTATTTACTTGGTCTATCAGTTTGTAACTGAATGGAACTGTAGCTTTTTTAAATATTTTATTTTTCTTTCTTGTAAGGCTATGTGATGACCTATATTTTCCACAGAAATTGCTCAGCTGGAAAGTTCTGTTGATTAATTTTATTCTGCATCTGTTTAGGCCTTTTCCAGATTAACAGAAAGTAAAAAAATTAGCATCTTTCTCAACCTTCTAAAATAAACCAAGACGTCAAACATCAGTTTTGATTTGTAGGGAATCAGCGTAATGAAAGTCTGTGTGAGATCTTACGGATGGTTAAAATGCCCATTAAACTTAACAATTCTGAGGGGTTTATCTTTATGCATAAAAAAATAATTTACTTCAGTATTGATACATTTTAAAGTCTGCCATCATTGTTTGAGTTTCCTCTTTTAAGGTATCTCATGGCTAACAAGAAAAGGAATAAATACATTATTACCTTCATATTAGCAAAGTGTAGAGTCTTCTGCTGATGAGTTACTAGTGTGACCACTTCTGACATGCATGCAAGCAATATATTCTTTGATGTTTTATTGTTATTTTTTTTCTTGGTTATTAATAAAGGCAATTCAAGTTTCTATTTTTTTATGCTTTCTCTTTCTCCCTCTTTGCCTCACCCATGCTCTCACTTCTCTTTCCATTTTCTTACAATCAAGATGTGTTTACAGGTTTGTCTTGGTTTTGATTGATTTCTATGAAAGTTGTTACAAATCTTCTATATATAAATTGCTCATCTAGAAATTCCCAGAGGTAAATGTGGGAAAACAGGATTTTTCTGGGCTTCAGAGTTTGCGTCCTCGCTCTGTTAAATCATAATTAATAGAAGAGGAAATAAACGATCATAAAGTCTTTCTCCATGTGAGATTGCATTCTCTGTCTTAAGTTGAATAGCAAGTTCTTGTTATATCAACCTTGTAACTACCTTTGCTTTATCCTGTTTTAGATACGTTATCTCCAAGAATTCTTAGAGAAAACTAAGGAAAGCCAATAAAGAAGTACGAAATAAGATAATGGGTTAGAATGGGGTAGTTCTCTGTGAAAAAAGGGTGATTTCAGGGTGAAGTATTATTGTAATAGATTAGAATATAAGTTGTAGTCACAAATGTTTAAACTGAGAATTGCTTGGGACTAAGTTGTAAAAGCATGTAGAAAATCTTTGATTTTTGAGGTGACGTTTGACAAATATATGTATTGAAAATTTATCTCCTCCTCAAATATTGTTTGGAAATTAGTTTATTTTAGTGAATGTGTTTTTAACATACATTGTACTTAACCTACTATTAACTGTTCTCTTAGAATGTCTAATCATTTATGAAAATTCTGTTACGAATTAAAGTAATTGTAGAAGGAAGTCTATGTCCATCTGTTGCTAATAGAAACAACCATTTTCTTCTACTACATTAGCTAATAGTTTTCTTTTATGTTACCTGATGTTTAAAATTTACTTTCCACTGACTGCAGACATTCCCATGCATCTGTTCTGCTTTGGTTTGGGGGTTTTTGTTTACTTGTGTTTTTGAAAAAGCTACAACTTCAGCATTTATGAAAATCTTGCTAAGAGGAGGAGCCAATCAGAAATAGTGCCAGTGTCATGGAAATTTAACAGGTATTTTTGAAGTTTCTGCTCAATGTTAGAAAATCGGAAGTACTCTCAAACAGTAAATACTCATGTACAAAGCCAACAATGATTTATGGATTCTTTATTCTGGAAGTGTGTTTCAGTTACCTATATCTGAGATGCTATGAATATAGATGTCATAGATGGAGAACAAGCAAATACACTAAGTATGGAAGTAATTTTTATCTGCACTATGCTGCCAAATTGAAAAAAAATCATATAGATATATATGACCATCATTTTAATTTTACAGTAAGTCTAAAAAAATTAAAAAAGTGTCTTCCAGTGCTGGAAACTACATTGTTGAAGCACAGCATTGACTTCTTCACATCAGTATTGTTATGCGTTAACCTCCTCAAGATTTACACATCATTAAGTATCAAATGGTACATTCAGGTGAACTTGAATTTTGATTTTTCTCCCTTGATATTTTAGTTCTATTAAGAAAAACAAAAAGCAGTGCTTTTTTTTTTTGTATCTTAGTCTTTAATAGCCAGATCATTTATCCCCAGGGTATTCATCCCCCTGAGCTGGAAGACAGGGACAGAGAACAGAATAAGCCCCTCATAATCCAAGAGGAAGCAGTAAATGATCTGCTATGCCACCTGGACACACACAAGTCTATGGGACCAGATGGGATCCACCCAAAAGTACCAAGGGAGCTGGCAGAGAAGCTTGCCAAACCACCCTCCACCATTTAACAGCAGCCCTGTTTTAACATGGGGGGTCCCAGATGACTGGAGACTGGGTGATTATTGTCTACAAGAAGTGCCAGAAGGAGGATCAGGGGAGCTATAGGCCTGTCAGCCTGACCTCAGTACTGGGAAAGATCATAGAGTGGCTCATCCTGAATGCACTTACCAGGCATGTGGAAGACAATCAAGGGATCAGGCCCAGACAGCGTGGGTTTATGAAAGATAAGTCCTATTTGACCAACCTGATCTCTTTCTGTAACCAGCTGACCTAGTGGATGTGGGAAATGTTGTGGGTGCTATGTCCCTGGATTTTAGTAAAGCCTTTAATACTGCCACCCAAAGCATTCTGCTAGAGAAGCTGGTAGCTCATGGCTTAGACAGATGTACTCTTTGCTGGGTAAAAAACTGGCTGGATGGCTGAATCCAGCGAATTGTGGTGAACGGAGTTAATTCCAGTTGGCAGCTGCTCACAAGTAGTGTTCCTTAGAGCTCAGTGTTGGGATCAGTTCTGTTTAATATCTTTATCAATGACCTAGATGAGGGGGTTAAGTGTTCCCTTAGTAAATCTGCAGATGACATCAAATTGTGGGGGAATCTTGATCTGCTTTAGGGTAGGAAGGCTCTACTCAGGAATCTGACCAGGTTGGATCAATGGTCTGAGGTGTATTTATAAGGTTAAACAAGGTGAAGTGCCTGGTCCTCCACCTTGATCACAACAACCCCATGCAATGCTACAGACCTGTGGAAAAGTGGCTGGAAAACTGCCCAACAGAATAGGATTTAGGTGTGCTGGTTGACAGCTGGCTGAATATGAGTCAGCAGTATGCCCAGTATCACCTGGGCATACTTTAGTTTATTACTAAAGGTAATAAACCAGGCCAACAGCATCCTGGTTTATTTCAGGAATGGCATGGCCAGCAGGAGTAGAGAAGTAATTGTCCCCCTGTACTTGGCACCAGTCAGACTGCCCCTTGAATACTGTGTTTGGTTTTGGTCCCCTCACTACAAGAAAGACACTGAGGTGCTGAGGCATGTCCAATGGAAGGCAATGAAGCTGGTGAAGGGTCTGAGGCACAAGTCTTGTGAGGAGTGGCTGGGAGAACAGCGGCTGTTTAGTCTGGAGATGAGGAAGCTGAGGGGAGACCTTATTACTCTCTACCACTGCCAGAAAGGATATTGTAGTGAGGTGGGTGGTGGTCTCTTCTCTCAAGTGACAGGTGACATGACAAAAGGAAATGGCCTCAAGTTGTGCAGGGGAAATTTGACCGGACATTAGGAAAATTTATTTACTGAAAAAGTGGTGAAGCATTGGAACAGGCTGCCCAGGGAGGTGGTGGAGTCTGCACCTTGGAGGTGTTCAAAAACATGTAGACTTGGTACTTTGGGACATGGTTTAGTAGGCATAGTACTGATGGTTGGATGTGATTTTAAAAGACTTTTCCAACCTTAATGATTGTACGATTCTATGATTCATTTAAGCTAATGTGCCTTTATTATGCTGAAGTTATGTGTCTATCTATCACTAGTAATTCAACCATCTTTTTAAGTTAATTGCAAAAAAGTATTATTTGTTAGGCTACTGTTATTTCCAAGATATCTTCCCTTGAGGCATATTTAAATTCTTCTTTTGTCTAAAGAGACACTGCAGGTCTTTTAATTCACCTCCTAAACATGGTGTCAGAGGCATTGGCACTTCTGTTCATCTTTGGTCTTAAATATATCATTCAACAGACCAGTGCTTAGAACTTCATTTCAAAATTGGTGTGAGATGTTAGAGGCTGAACTTGTAATACTCCAAAATATATGAATCAATAAGACCTGGAACAAAATATGCTCTCACAGAAAGCACCCTGAATAATGCAATAGGGAGAAGTCCGGTCCATATTTTCTTCAATATGTCTGGTACTTTTTTGCTAGCAATACACAACCAGTTGGAATTAGACACTGCCTGAAAAGTCATTCTCCAGTGAAAAAAACCTGAAGCCTTTCAGAAAGTTGAATTTGTCAATACCATTGACTTCTGTGCCTGAATATACTTCAGATGAGAATGAAATATTATAATTTACATATATGAAGTTTCTGGGAGAAAAAAACCCAAGAATCCAAGGACAGTATTTGCTTTCAGTGTGATGGTCCATATTTATTTATAATGGATTTTCAGGTATTATGTGCCTACTTTGACAATGTTGGCAACGATATTACAAAAATATTAGTGTTGCTCTTCAAGTCCTTTTTATTGTAAGAACAGAAAAAGTTTGGTTTTTTTAAAACAGAACAAATAAATTCTGTCCATAACGATAAGTATATATTTCTTTCAGGGAATTTGTATAAACTGAAATCGTACCAGAAGTCATAATTTGTGTTGAGATTCATCATGTTTGTTTAGAATCTGGTGACTAATTTAGTGCTATGATCACATTCTGTACAGTAACATAACCTTAAGAGATTCCAGAATGATTTATTTGTAACAGGAAAGAAAAATATATTTTGTGTATCACATGGTAAGAGTCAAAGTTGCAAAATGCCCTACCTAAAAAATATACTGATTTGTAAGGTTATTATTGCAGTTCATCTGAACTATTTTACTGATGGAGGCCACGAACTTTCACCTAGGGTGAAAATTTTAGATATTAGTCAATGTTTCATCTTTAAAAATATCTGTCAGCAATATCTTCCTTCAGTAGGTAAAGAATTACATTCAGATATAGAGAGTAGCATCATTGGGACCACTGTTCAGCTAAAGGCAAGAAAATGCTATGTAATTACGTAGATTTGGTAGATCTGATTTCTTTTACTTCCTTATCAATGATGCAGTGTTCATTAGGTATCACTATTTTTGAGAAAATCAGTTTTGTTAATTTCCAAATTATTAAATCAACAGATGCTTCAAAAATATCCTAAGTCCCAATTCAAAGGTAGTAGAAGAACAACTTAGAAGTGAATTCCCAATGAATTTGTCCAGTCAAGTTCCTGAGCTGCATTTTGAAAATGAGACTTCATATCTAAATCATCTAGTGGCCTAGGGAATTATATGGTTTGTCCCTGAATACTTGCTGTGCCTTTTCTTTTATGCATTAGTACATGATATAAGATGGTGGAAGTCATTTATTTATATTTCTAGACAAAAAGCATTGAACTTCTGTGCTCTGTACTTCTTTGTTAATTTGTAAAAAGATGTGAGTCCTGTAAGTTCTCACTTTGATTTTTTCTGCTCTGCAGTGTCCCCAGTAGGAAATGCAAAGGTAGTGCAACCAATATTCTCAGCTTAAATTTCTTCCCTTGTTTTGCTTGAGAAGTACTCTTCAGTCTTCTACTCAATAACCAGTGGTAGCTGTGCCACAGCCCCTTAATGGTGCTACTCATCTTAAGAGTGAGCATCCAGTGGAGTCAAGAGAAGGACAGCTGATGCGTACTTGGAGGCATCCCAGTCAGCAGCCATATGAGCTACAGTCTGTAGTGTGTTGGTTTTTGGATTTTTCAGAACTTCCTTAAAAAATTACTTTTATTACAGGTCTTCCTTAACAATGGAGGTCAGGATCCATGGAAGTATTCCATATCTTCCTTTAACGTAACTCAACATATAAATAAGGTGTAGATAAGGGGGTACTCTCTTCTTCTTCCGGGAGGCTGGAGAGAAGGAGCTACTTGCTGCTGGTCCTGTCTGGAGCTGAGGCCTGCAGTGGCTGCTGTTGTCTGCCCACACGTAGGGGGAGAGTGCTGGGTCAGATTCAGCTGTTCTGCTTTCCTCAAGGGAAGAGGTGAGATTTTGCTAGTTCCTTACTTTGTCAGCTACCGGGTTTTACAATTTTGCATGCCTGTTTCGTTTTAGTTCCTTTTGTCCTTTTTTTCCTATTTTCCCTTACCCTCTTCCCTTTCTTGGGAGTTTTGCATGATATCCCTGTTATACGTAGTTGTTTATATTCAGAAATATATATATACATATATATACATATTCAGTGTGATTTTGGTTTCTCTGTAGATTTTTTTCTTTGGTAAGGGAGAAGCTTTGGGAAAAGGGTGTGAACTGAGCATTAGAGAGCTTGGGGAAGCTATCTCAAACCAGCTCACACGTATACACACGCACACACACAAAGTGTAACAATGTACCGCTTACTGTCTTACTGTCTTTAATCTTCTACCTGCTAATGCCTATATCTTATGTTTCAGAAGCTGTGAATAATCATTCCCTACCTATCTTTTTCACAGCTTTATAGACATGGTGGATGGAATTGTGTATGTAGGCATCTGGTAGTACAGTAGATGACAGGGTGTTCTTCTGTCAGTCAGCTCTCCAGGAAGATATGAGACTCATATTTGTCTTTTTGTATCTGCCAGAATAGATTACACATCAAATAATATGAGTATTTAAAGTGAATCTTTATTCTGGTTTGGAGGTGTCTGAATCTCATAAGAATTTTAAGTGCTTTTTTATCTTTGCATGTGGGATAGTGGTATTTTCTTCTCCTTTCTTAATATTCACTTACTGTATCTAGTGCTTGATTATTAACTTCTGCAGCCTACATTCCATTATTTCTAAATT
This sequence comes from Dromococcyx pavoninus, assembly GCA_033558185.1. Lineage (NCBI taxonomy): Eukaryota > Metazoa > Chordata > Aves > Cuculiformes > Neomorphidae > Dromococcyx > Dromococcyx pavoninus. The sequence goes on along the minus strand of JAUMJL010000139.1, from coordinate 2,087,201 downwards.
GTTGTTCACCTATTTGTACCATGATAAGGAATAAGAATAAGAAAAAAAATTATTTTTCCTTACAGTTCAAAATTTAATTCAATAGGAATTCTCGGGTACACATTTATATAAAAGATGCATTCATCCATATTTGGGTTGATTTTTTTTTGTACAATTTCATTTTCCATCTCTTTTTTAACTTTTTTTTTTAATATGTACAACAGTTTTCCATTCATTAAGTACCTCAGGTGCTCATATAAGCAGTATCATTTACCAATATCTTAATTTAAAAGCAGGAATCTATGTCATACTCTGTTTTTTTGCTGTTCATATTAATTTGTTGGTTTAGGGTTTATATTTACAACTGCTTTAGAATAAAAACACTTGAACATCAGGCCATCCCTGTGTGCTGTAGAATGAGTCAGCAGGGAAGAAGGCCAGCTTGGCTTAACAGAGCTCTGTGTTGGTCTCAGGGAAAAGATGAAAATATATGAGCTTCGGAAGAGGGGGCAGGCATCTCAGGAGGACTACAAGGACCAAGTGAGGTCATGTAGACAAAAAATTAGGAGGGTTAAAGCCAAACTAGAACTTCAATTAGCCAGTTCAGTAAAAGATAATAAAATATAGTTTCTTCAAATACATAAACAACAATAGGATGACCAAGGAGAACCTCTCTGCTTTGCTGGATGGAAAGGGAATGGTAGTAACAAAGGATGAGGACAAGGCAGATGTACTTAATGCCTTCTTTGCCTCGGTCTTTAACAGTAAGGTAAGATGTTCTCTGGGCTCCATGCCTCCTGAGCCAGAAGCCTATGAAGGTGAACCCTCAATGTTCCAAGAAGACTTGGTTAGAGATCTGCTTGGCCAATTAGACATCCACAAGTCTATGGGGCCGGATGGGATAAAAACAAGGGTATTAATGGAGCAGGCAGAAGTTCTTGCCAAACCCCTCTCCCTCATCTATCAACAGTCCTGGTTGGCTGGGGAAGTGCCACTTGACTGTAAAGTGGCAAACATAACTTCCATTTACAAGAAGGGTCGGAAGGAGGATTCGGGGAATTATAGGCCTGTCAGCTTGACCTTGGTAACGGGGAAGGTCACAATGAATGTTATCACACAGCACATGCAGGACAGCAAGGTGATCACACCCAGTCAACATGGGTTTATGAAAGGCAGATTCTGCCAGACCAATCTGATCTCCTTCTATGACAAAGTTACCGGTTTAATAGATGAGGGGAAGGCTGTGGATGTGGTGTACCTGGACTTTTGTAAAGCCTTTAACACCATTTCTCACTGCATTCTGATTGAGAAACTGGCTGCCGTTGGCGTGGACAGGCACACCCTCTGCTGGGTAAAAAAATTAGCTGGGTGGCTGGGCCCTAAGGGTGGTGGTAAATGGAGTTATATGCAGTTGGACTGGTGTTCCCCAGGGTTCAGTGCTGGGTCCAGTCCTGTTCAATATCTTTATTAACAATCTGGATGAAGGCATCGAGTGCACCCTTAGCAATGTTGCAGATGGCACCAAGCTGGGTGGCAGTGTTGATCTGCTTGAAGGAAGGGGGGCAATGCAAAGGGATCTGAACAGGCTGGATCGATGGGCTGAAATCAACAGGATGAGGTTTAACAAGACCAAATGCTGAGTCCTGCACCTGGGACACAACAACCCCATGCAGTGTTACGGACTTGGGGAAGACTGGCTGGAGAGCTGACCGGAGGAGAAGGACCTGGGAGTGTTGTTTGAGAACTGGCTGAATATGAGCCAGCAGTGTGCCCAGGTAGCTTGGAAGGCCAATGGCATCTTGGCCTGTATCAAAAACAGTGTGGCCAGCAGTAAAATAGCAGTGATTGTGCCCTTGTACTTGGCACTGGTGAGGCCGCACCTCGAGTGCTGTGTTCATTTCTGGGCCCCTGAGTACAAGAAGGACATTGAGGTGTTTGAGTGCATCCAGAGAAGGGCAACAAGGCTGAAGGGGCTGGAGACAAAAGGAGTGGCTGAGGGAGCTGGGGTTGTTTAGCTTGGAGAAGAGAAGGCTGAGGGGAGACCTCATCACTGTCTATGCCTGCCTGAAAGGAGGATGTATCAAAGTGAGTGTTGGTCTCTTCTCACAAGTGACAGGTGATAGTACAAGAGGAAATGGCCCTAAGTTGTACCAAGGGAGGTTCAGACTAGATGTTAGGAAGAATTTCCTTACTGATAGCGTGTTCAGACACTGGAACAGGCTGCCCATGGTTGAGTCACCATCCCTGGAGGTGTTTAAAAAAAAAGGTACATGAGTTTTTGAAGGGTATGGTTTAGCAGAGAATGGGTACAGTTGGACCCAATGATCTCAAATGTCTTTTCCAACCGGAAGATTCTATGATTCTATGAATTTTTAATCTTGGTATGTATTTTTTACATGCTTGCTTGGAACTTCGTGATGATATCATACTTCATTATTTCCTTTCTGAATTTCCAGTGCACTCATTGGATTTTTTCCCAGACTTAAACTTCAGAAAGCAAAGGTTGAGAGATGTGAGTAGTTGTGGAACACATTAGAAGCGTTTCTAGAGCTGTGTATAATGTTTGCAGATCACTTTCAAGATGTTTCTGTGATGCAGAGGAAAAATTTTTTTTCTCCCTATTCCATCTCCACATCCCCACAGTTTCGCACTAGATGACAGAACTTGCATGTATGAAGCAGGAATTTTTACCCTTTCCCCCTTTTCAAGTTTCATGCCTAAAACAAAAAATTCTAGATTTTCATTTTAATGTTTGAGCAGACAAGTTTTAAACTGGAAAACGGTATTGTATTTAGTATTTCATACTTCTGTCTGTCTATTCCTACTGTATTCCCTCCCAATCTCCTTTCCTGCACATTCTCCCAAGAGTTTGCATAACTCTAAGATCCCCAGCAACATCCTGGATCCTCAGGTTTGCAGTCTTACCAGCTGCAAGCTCCTGGTTTGCCTGCAGTTTCTTCGTATTTTCTTCTTTCTCGTCATTTTCTTCTTTATGTTTGTCTGTCAGGTTTGTGTCACCATAGATTTTGTTTATGGTTTATAACTTCTCCTTAGTATCCCATTTGGCATTGTACGAGATACTGTAATACAGAAATAAGCATTCTCGCATTCTCTGTAACTTTCTCAATTAGTATGACTGACCAGGTTTGGTTCTTACTGCCTTCCTTATAAACAGTCAGGTTTGTGTCTCTCTGCATTCTCATTTATGTCTTCCCTCTTTTCTTATTATCCTTATCCCCTGTTATAAACTATAGTCTGTTACTCTTCCTTTTGAAGCTCACCAGATTGTGTGTAAAAGGTTCAATAAAGAGTGAGAAAAGGACAAAAACAGAAGTCAAAAGGTGTTTAGCATAGTCTTTTTGTACTGTGGCTGTGCTTAGGAACTGCGCATATGAGTTTACCTTCACAACATTTTGTTTGAACCCATTCTACTATTACTACCTGTAGTAGTTTGTAGTGTCAACAACCATGAAAAAGGATATCTGAACACAGCCAGCACTCACATAATGAACTGTATGAAGTTGTTAAGGCACGCAGGCAAGTGGATAGCCTTGAGAGCAGGGTGGACAAATTGAACATTCCTTAACACAAGGTACAAGGCAAAATAAATAAAGCCTGAAAGAAGCATTGTGGCATATTAATTAATTTAAAGTTTGGGATAGAAGCAAATGCACAAGGCTTGATGTTGCATTGTTTTAAAAAATGTAAGGTGATAGTTGTACTGTGTTTTATTTCTATATGGGAAGAGAGTAATTTGGAAAGGGAAAAAAATATTTTATTAGGTTGCGATAATATTGATATAATGAATGAATGATAAATATAATCTGGTAAAGGAAAACAAGGTCTAGAGCTTCAAGAAGATAACATTTCATCAATAAGCCTTTAGGATTGCTGAACAGTTTGTAATAGCAATTAATAATCTTTCTCTAAGCAATTAAGGATATTCTTAGGAGAAAAATCACTGCAAGCTACACAATATCCAATAGATTTTACCTCTACAGTGGAATGATTTAACTTTTTTTTTTCTGAGGCACAGAATCTGGTTGTTTCAAAGGATGATGAAACTCATAAAGTTAAGCTTGTAAAAGAAAAGTTTATTTTTTGTTCAACTTATAAGGAAAGTACACATTTTCTCTTTAAAGTCCATGACAAAAAAAAAAGGAACATCTTCAAAATTATTAAGTACTTAACTAAAATCTGTGAGCTGCTTATGCACAGAAAGGTCTATTTAACTTCTTTCCTTTCCTTCCCATGAAGAACATGAAGGGGAACAGTGGTGGTGATAATACTCCTGGTATTATTTTATATAAATGAAGGAACATTATGTACCACAGGACTGCTCAAAACAATTTGACTTTGAAATACCACCTTCAAGAGAAAGTGCACAGGGCACAGTGGGGAAAGTACCACAGTTCACATGATTAATTTCCCTCAGGGGTTCTTCTAGAGAGAAGAAAACTTTTAAAAGATATCTGAGATTCTTTGAGAACCCTGAAAATTCAGAATCACCAGGACAAACAAGTAAGAAAGACTCAAAGGACTGGAACATTCAATTGTGTAACATAACATTGTGTATGATCAATTGATAAAATTCAGTTTTTGAAACATAGCTGATTTGCTCATGACTGTAATAATGGACACACTACAGACTGTGACTTGGTCTTGAAAAATGGCACGTGGCTGTTGACCTGCTTTCTAGCAAGGTTTCAGCCAGTGACAGTATTTTCTCAGGTGATATGTTTTGAACAAAGGATTATTGCTAATTGTTGTTATAGATAAGGCTACCCTATTTTGGGAAGAGGAAAGATAAGACATGAGATCAGTATCATTTTAGACAGTGCACAGAGAAAGTGTCATAAAATATTTTTTTGGAGATGTAGAAGATCAGCAGTACTTTGGGGTCTTTCGTGAGAAATTGAACCAACATAGGACTAAATAGCATGCACAATTATAATGATATATATTAGTATTCCTCATTATCCATGTACATGCTTTCCTGTATATTCATCTCGAAAAATTGTTTCATACGCATTTGTTCCTCTGTAAACATGGTCAACCTTAAAGCTCTTTAAATTGTCACTTATTATCTTACAAAATCATCAGATTAAGACAATATTGTCCCTGGTCCAAAATATTTGAAAAAGATTAAAATACTCAATTATTTCAGCTGGTTTTTTATCAAGTCAATTTGTTCATCAAGCTTTTATGGAACAACTAGAGTTGGCTAAAATCACGAGTTTACAAAGTTAGGCTTCATGAAACTGGTTAAGGAAAGGAAGAGTGATAAACCTTTACAGCAAGCTAGTTCAAGTAACTGCATGCTATTGATAATTCTTGTCATTCCAATTATTGACCATCTATTTTGATAATTCACAAAGTAAACGTTTGTTAATTACACTATTTCAAGATTGCAAAATAGGCAAAATTCAAGAGATTCACAGTTCGCTCTTTTTTTTCTTCTTATGATTATCATAAGATAATGTATCTGAATATTTCATTTAACTAGACATGTATAAGAAGGACACATCATGAATATAGATAGAAAAATATTTCTAAGGTAAGTATTCTGATTTCTATAAATAATACTTTATTTTAAATCTACATCTTGAAAACAAGAGTACTATTCTAGACAGTAAAACATTTTGAAACATAATTGTGTTTGATGATATACAGTCATTCCTGATTACTGTTGACAAAATTGGCTGATGGTTTGCACTCAAAGGGTCATAGTAAATGAGGTTACAACAGGCTGGTGGGGTTCTGCAGGATTCCATGTTAGGGCCAGTACTCTTTATTATGTTCATAAACGACCTGGATAGATAACTTGAAGGTTTAATACTTAAGTGTGCTGATAACACGAAACTGCAGGGGGCTGTTGACACTCCTGAGGACAGAGAGGTCCTGCAGAGGGATCTAGACAAATTGGAGAGCTGGGCAATCACCAATCACATGAAGTTTAACAAGGACAAGTTCTGGCTTTTGCACCTGGGAAACAGCAACCCTGGATACATGTACAGACTGGGGAGTGAGAGGCTGGAGAGCAGCCCTGCAGAGAGGGACCTGGGGGTTCTGGTTCATGGCAAGTTGAACACAAGCCAACAGTGTGCCCTGGCAGCTAAGAGGGCCAATTGTGTCCTGGGGTGTATCAAGCACATCTTTGCCAGCCGGTCGAGGGAGGTGATTGTCCTGCTGAACTCTGCATTGGTGTGGCCTCACCTAGAGTACTGCATGCAGTTTTGGGCACCCCACTATAAAAAAGACATCAGGGTACTGGAGAGTGTCCAGAGGAAGGACACAAGGCTGGTGAAGGATTTAGAGGGCAAATCGTATGAGGAGCAGCTAAAGTCACTTGGTCTGCTCAGCCTGGAGAAGCAGAGACTGAGGGGGGACCTCATACCAGTTTACTGCTTCCTCACAAGGGAAGGAGGAGGTAATCAATGATAGGACCTGAGATAATGGCAGGAAGGTGTACTGGGGAGGTTTTGGTTCAATATAAGAAAAATATTCTTCACTCAGAGGATGGTGGACCGCTGAAACTGGCTCCCCAGGGAGGCAGTCATGGTGCCAAGCCTGACAATATTCAAGAAGTGTTTGGAAAACACCCTCAGACACATGGTGTGAATTTTGGGATTGACAATCTTATGCAGGGTGTAAGAGTTGGTCCAAAGAACAGTACTTGTCTCAACATCGCCATCAGAGAATTGGAGAAATACCAAGAACTACACTCTGATGGAAACAATAGTGTGGTACAGGTAGTATTGTGCTGATACCTGTGGCTGCTGTATAGCTGCTGTCCAGGGAGAAAATGACTGGATGTGATTTCTCAGCTGACTTGGCAATAATACAGCTGGAAATAGAAAGAAAAAAGGCAAGTCTGGAGAAAGATACAGTTCCTGTACTTAATTATTTAAAAAAGCTGCCTAATTGTAAGCTTTATCTCTGACAGTTGTCAGATGTCTTCCTGCAAGTGAAGATCAAAAGGAATAATAAGTATGCAGTCTCTTTGTCCCCCTGGCTAACAGATTTTTTTTTTATCTGCTAAAATGTGCATTGACAAAGCCCTAAATGGAAGGCACTGATTTTCTCAGGTGAAATTTTCCTTTAATTTTATCTAATTCTAATTCTGGTTTTCAGACAAGTATAAGAGTGAGAAAACCTTACCTTTGTGTAGTTTTCAGCATAATTTCTTCAGCAAATTGACAAAAAGTTCCTACTGAGAAAGACATGTTTCAGCATACTTTTTCTCTAATGTAGAACAAAGACCTCCCTGCAAATGTAACTTTGAGCTTTGAAAATATTAATAATATGTGAATCCCTTATAATTTAATGTTTTATTCCTAATTAAAGCCTTAATTGGCTCCCAGTATTGAATATTTTGGAGTCAATTCTTATCTGAAACATGCAAATTTATGAGTTAATTCAGTTTCTGGGTAAAGTGATTAATAGTTCAAATACCTTTATCTGTAAAAACTGGAAAAGCAAAAGGAGACACTCGTCCTATGAGGACTTGAGGAATAAAGAGAGAGGATGAAACGTCTCTCATGGATGCAGAAAGGTGGATTTCTTTGGCTTTCTTTTGTGCTTTGATTCAGACAGCCTTGCTTAAACAGCGCAGTGGGAGAATCACAGGTAACTGGAGATCACAGTTTATCTTACTCCTTGTGTACTGCCATCTCCAGTAACAGCCCATGTCTTTACCATAGCAGTCTGGGAGATTGCTAAGCTTGGTCAGGGACTTGATCAGTCTTGCTTGAACTCTTAGCTCTGACCCATTCTTCTGTCTGCTCTGTGTGGCCCTCTATCTCTTCTCTCCTGAGCTACTCCTAAAATTTACTGTATATTCCTTCAACCCTCCCAAGTGGTTCTTTCTGAAAAAACACAGCTTTAATGGTGGTCTGATAGGAGAACCCTGCAATGCCTTTAAGTTCTACTTCTGTTAGCAAATAAGGATATCCACCTGAACAGCATTTACTGTTTAATATGAAGTAATAAAAGATAAGTACTAAACAAAATATAAATTCAGAACTGTGAAAACAGATAGAATCGTGCATGCATGGTGGTCATTCTGACCTTCATGATATTGACAGGTGTTAGCAAAAGGCTGAAAATCATTAAGGACAGCTAAGTGGCAGACAATTTCTGTTCACAGCAAATGTGTAGAATGAGACTATGGCATACCATACTGTTATATCAAAGACAACTAAAGAGTGAGAAACTGAAGTCAGCCTGATAGACATTGGTGGGGGGATCAGAAGGAACAGGATGTTGAAAACCATCAGAAAACTTTAGAATCCCGGAAAAGTAACAGATTCTAGAGTTAGCAGTGCATTTGAACTAAAACTAGTGACGTTCAATAAATTCTGCTCGCACAGAGGGAAACTTGTTATGCTATGAAGGTAAAATTCAGTCATTCACAAGCACAATATGGGCAAACATTTAATTACTTTTAGTAAAACCTTCTAATCTTAGAAAACTAACTTCCATGGTTTCTAAGATAATACTGTAAAAAAGCTCCATCATTTAATTAATAAAGTAACTTACAACGAGCTCTAGGACACATGGAGACACTAATAAAAGTTTTACTTCTTCCAACTGTGTTCTGATCTAACTAGTCATCTTTTATTATCAATAAACCATTTGGGGAGACAGGTAGCTTTTTTGGCATACTTGTGCTTTAGGGTATGAAAGAAGGCCTTTGCCTTGATTTACTGAATATTTTATCTGAAGGGAGACCTGGGTGAGTGAGGGTGAAGCATGCAGCATGGTCACTTCTTCCTGGAAGGAGAGATACAAGGTGCAGGCTGAAGCCAAGGTTGTGAAGTGCCCTGGAGAATTGGTGTGTGTCCCGTGCTCAAGTTCAAGCTTATGACATCAATCAAAAAAAGGAAATAGCTATGTGTTAAAGACTGTCCCTAATCACAGCAATAATTATATAAGCTCTTAAGCATCTTCTTAAATAGTATCTTGAGTCCAGAGTACTTCCACCTGAGAGGCAGAGGGAACTCAACCTTAGGGAAGTCATCAGAAGAGGACAGGAGAAAACAAGTCTAATTTGGGTACCTGCAGAGTTCTACAACTGTTTTCAATCTCATTTAGAACTTTAAGTAATCTGATTTCCTATGTGTCTACGTGCATTTCTATCACTCCGAATAGTCAGCGGTTCATACCGTAGATACTTTCAGCATAAAAAGTCAGCAAAACTGTATCACATGTTTATTTACTGTCTCACTTTCAAAAGGTAATGTGAATAGAAAGTTTTTTACCTACAGATAACAATATATTAATATGCACAGGTATTTGTGCCGTATGAGTATGATCTAATGATCAAACCCTGTAGAACCACAGGAAACTTCAGTACCTCAAATGTGTTATGTCAAACAGTACATTAAATATACTACTATGAAACAATTTTATGTACGTTTCACTGGTCTTCTCTTTCTTATTCTACTCTATGCAAAGGCAGCTTTAAAATCATACTTTTCTGCTGTCATAATGCCAGAGAGACATGTAAGGTCCTGTTGATGCCCATTAAAAATGTGTTGTGTTTCAAGATGACTTCAGACTTTAATGAGCTTCTGAAAAGTTTTGTTCCAAGAAAGATAAGAAATGGGCAGAAACTTTATAAGGTTTTGATTAATGAAAGGAATACAATAGTCACCTGGTGTTGTTTTTTTTTTAAATTGAAATAAAAATGGAAAATAAATGTGTCAAAACATCAGTTGGGTTGAACTGGTATATTGTTTCTTTTTTATGGGTTACCTATAACTCTGTCCTGTTGATAGACTTATGTTTTCATTAATTGTTCTTCTTCAATTTGATACTTTTAGCCTTTATTGGGATAAAAATAGGGTGACATAGGTATTGTAAAATTTTATCACAAAGAGAAACATGCACACTGACTGCCAGTTACCAGGTTATGTGTTACAGCAGGTGGCTGTGCATCTGCTAGATATATATTATATTTTGAATCACTTACTGAATGTGATCTAGTCATATATGAAAGTTTTGATGGTCAGTCAAAAGTAACAAAATCAGATTAGAAAGGTTTATTAGCCTAGGTATATGTTTCTGTTCTAACATAAATTAACAGCGTGGATCGGTGACAGGAACGGTAAGAACTGTAGCCAGGTGCTCAATCAAGGCGGGTGGAGAGTTGCCTGTGCAAGGCAAAAGCTCAGGAGAGGACCCCGGCAGGGCGACTCTCTCTGGAACCCCAGAAGCAGCAGCTGTCACATGGGCTAAAAGCGTGGTAGGGGGGCAGTCCAGGAAGAAGCCGCAGGACATTTAAATGTCTACCTGGGAGCGCCAGTGACTGGAGCGCAGCGAATAGGGTCACAGTAGAGGCAGTTTGCGCGGCAGTTACGGCGAGCAGGCACTCTGGCAGGTGGTTGGTTTTTCCCACTCCCCTGCAGCAATGGTGACCAGGCGTGGCAAAACCTCTGCTACCAGGAGTGTAGCTATCCAAACCATGCCTCTATTAAGGGATGCAGCCGCCCAGACCCAAGACTGTAAGGAATGTCTCAGCCTGCTTGTGGTTTCTGAGGACCATCCAAAAAACACCTGTGTGAGGTGTGAACAGGTCCAAGATCTGCTCCTTATGATTACAGATCTTAAGGATCAGGTAGAGGGGCTGCGGAGTATCCGTGACAGTGAAAGGGAGATAGACTGGTGGAGTAGAACCCTCTCTCCTCCCAGTAATCCTCCCCAGGAGGCAGAGGAACACCATATTCCTCACCAACAGGATAAGGGGAGTGACCTGGTTGGTGAGGAGGACTGGGAGCAGGTCTGCTCTCGTGGGGGTTATAGACCTCCCTTTCAGATGCCACCTTTCCAGCTGCCCATACAGAACAGGTTTGGGGTACTGGAATTTGACGCTCAGGTGGAGGATATTATTGCAGAGAACTCACCTGAGGAGGTTATTAACTTCGCTTTGCCTGTCAGACAGGTCAGAACTTTGAGTAAAAAAAAAGAAATGGAGGGTAGTTGTAGTGGGTGACTCCCTTCTGAAAGGGACGGAGGGACCTATATGTAGACCAGATCCAACTCATAGGGAAGTCTGCTGCCTTCCCCAAGCCCGGGCAGGGGATATTGCTAAGAGACTCCCGGACCTAATTAAACCATCAGATTATTACCCGCTTCTGGTGGTCCAGGCTGACGGTGATGAGCTAAAAGAGGGTCAAGGGTCATTAGAAAGGAATTCCAAGAGCTGGGACAGTCAATGGATAGGGCAGGAGCACAGGTGGTGTTCTGCTCGGTCCCTCTGGTGGCAGAGATGTATACCGAAAGGAATAAGAGAATCCACGCTCTTAATAAATGGCTTAGGGGCTGGTGCTGGCAAAGGAATTTTGGGTTCTACAATCATGGAGAAACCTTTACGGCACCTGGCCTGCTTGACCCAGATGGGTCTCGTCTAACTACAAAGGGTAAGAGGATTCTAGCCCAGGAGCTGGCAGGGCTTGTAGAGAGGGCTTTAAACTAGGTATGAAGGGGGAAGGGGGAGTAATTAGGCTCACCAGAGGTGTTGCTGTGGAGGATGAGCCATCTCAAAGGGTGTTGTCAGTAACCCAACTGAAGTGCATGTACACAAACACACGCAGTATGGGGAACAAAGAGGAGGAGCTGGAAGTCCTGGTTCAGTGGGAGAGCTATGACATAGTTGCTATCATGGAAACGTGGTGGAATGACTCTCATAACTGGAGTGCTGCCATGGAAGGCTACAGGCTCTTCAGGAGAGACAGGCGCGAGAGGAGGTGTGGAGGGGTAGCCCTCTATACTAAGGAAACCCTGGATGCCGTTGAAGTTGAGATCGGTGATGACCAGATTGAGTGCCTATGGGTAAGGGTCAGAGGGGCAGTAAGGAAACCTGTTCGCTAGACAGTTGGTCCTCCGAAGTGGTTGATTTGGGCAGGGTGCAATATGGCCCTCCTACAATCCATGTGGAGGAAGTTAGTGATCTGCTGAGCCACGTGGACCCTCATAAGTCTATAGGGCTGGACGGGATCCATCCTAGGGTGATGAGAGAGCTGGTGGATGAACTTGCTAAGCCGCTCTCCATCATCTTTCAACAGTCCTGGCTCACCAGAGAGGTCCCGGAAGACTGGAAGTTGGCCAATGTGATGCCCATCCACAAGAAGGGCCCTAAGGATGATCCAGGTAATTACAGACCTGTCAGCCTGACCTTGGTCCCAGGTAAAATCATGGAGCAGATAATCCTGAGTGAAATCATGCGGCACCTGCAGAACGGTCAAGAGATCAGGCCCAGCCAACATGGGTTTAGGAAGGGTAGGTCCTGTCTGACCAACCTGATCTCCTTTTATGACCATGTGACTCGCCTGGTGGATGAGAGGAAGGCTGTGGATGTGGTATACCTGGACTTCAGCAAGGCCTTTGACACTGTCCCCCACAGTAGGCTCCTAGGGAAGCTGGCAGCCCGTGGCTTAGACGGGAGCACTCTGTGCTGGCTTAGGAATTGGTTGGATGGCCGAGCCCAGAGAGTGGTGGTGAATGGTGTTTCATCCAGTTGGCGGTCAGTCACCAGTGGTGTCCCCCAGGGATCAGTGTTGGGTCCAGTCCTATTTAATATCTTTATTGATGATCTGGATGAGGGGATTGAGTCCATCATCAGCAAGTTTGCAGATGATACCAAGCTGGGAGGAAGCGTTGATCTGTTAGAGGGTAGGATGGCCCTACAGATGGACCTGGACAGACTGGAGACACGGGCCAATTCTAATGGGATGATGTTTAATAAGTCCAAATGTCGGGTACTTCATTTTGGACACAACAATCCCATGCAGAGCTACAGACTGGGGACAGAGTGGCTGGAGAGTAGTCAGGCAGAAAGGGACCTGGGAATGCTGGTTGACAAGAAGCTCAACATGAGTCAGCAATGTGCCCAGGTGGCCAAGAAGGCCAATGGCATTCTGGCCTGCATCAGGAATAGTGTGGCGAGCAGGACCAGAGAAGTTATTGTCCCCCTGTACACGGCACTGGTCAGGCCTCATCTTAAATACTGTGTACAGTTCTGTGCCCCTCAGTTTGGGAAAGATGTCAGGATGCTGGAGTGTGTCCAGAGGAGGGTAACGAAGACGGTGAAGGGGCTGGAGCAACTGAGGGAGCTGGGGCTGTTCAGTCTTAAGAAGTGGAGGCTCAGGGGAGACCTAATTGCTCTCTACAACTACCTAAAAGGAGGTTGTAGTCGGGCAGGGGTTGGTCTCTTCTCTCAGGTGACCAGTGACAGAACTAGAGGGCATGGACTGAAGCTTCGTCAGGGAAAGTTTAGACTTGATGTTAGGAAAAAGTTCTTCGCTGAAAGGGTAATTGGCCATTGGAATGCGCTGCCCAGGGAGGTGGTGGAGTCGCCGATCCTGGAGGTGTTTAAGGGGAGGCTGGATGAGGCACTGAGTGTCATGGTTTAGATGATGGGTTGGTGTTAGTGTTGGGTTATAGGTTGTACTTGGTGATCTCAGAGGTCCTTTCCAACCTTGTGATACTGTGAAACTGTGAAACTGTAACAGAGACTGGAGTTTTTAATTTCATAGTCAAGATATAATAAAGTTTGCTTTGTCATTAATGTTAAAAATACATCACTTCTTGCCTAAGGACCTGAGATGACTTCTTCAGTAACAGATTCCTTTCTCAAGAGACCAAAATTAGTAACTAGGTTATTATGTCTTCGCTGCCTCGGTTTTCATTTAACTTCTCTCAGTGTGACTCCCAATGACTGTTTCATTATAGCAAAGCACGTGTGCAAGTTGATAACTACCTTTGGTTAGGAAGTTGATAACACTACTCCTGGTTATCCTCTTAGTATCTTACAGAGAAAAAGACTCCAACCTAGCAACATGAAAAAAAGGAGGTTATTATGCTATCTGATGGTTTGTGTTATCCAGTATTCACTCATTAAGAGGTATGTGTGTTACTCAAGCTATGCAGCTGATGGAAAAAGACATGCTTTTGCAAATAAATTCATTAGTGAATGTATCACCCTGAGTATTTGTATTTTACCATGATCAGGTCAGTTAATCATAATCTTGATGGTATGGTGGAAGACCTGCTTTTCCACAAGCAAATGCTCCTGTGAATGAGAGAACTGTAAAAATACTGAGATGCAATAATTAATTTAAAAGATGAAATTCACCTAGATATTAAAGATCTCAGTAAAAATCTTAAGCTTCCAAACCATGCAGAAGTGTGGTCTGATGGGAGACTTCCTGCAGAAACTTATTACATCAACACAGCAGATTTCCTCATGTTATCTGATGGGGAAAGCAGACTGTTGAAACTTACCTTGAGTTCAGAGTTATGAAGTGTGAAATAAAATATTTATTATTTTATAAGTTAAATTACCTCCAGCAGAGAGGGCAGAACTCCATCAGTGAGATTACTATCATGCCTACTTGCAACAGTAAGACCATGCATCTTTAGAAGTTGGGAAAACAAATGCTGAATAAATAAATGAACAAAAATCTGTCTAGACCTAGAGTGATAATACTGTATCAGGGATAACGAATTTTTGTTTAGCAGAATTTAACTACTGATATTGAACTTGCAAGCCTTTAAAGGAATATCTAATGTAATACTGGAAAGGAGAAGAATTGCATGTAACTTGTTTTAACTTTTGAGTTTACCAGATAAAATGCATTGTTCAGAGTGGGAAGAATCTCTTTTAGGCGTAAGAAGGAATTTTTATGCTCGTCATTATATCTTTTCAGCAATACACTCTATAGCATCTTTATTGGTATGAGTGGATCTTGCAACAGTTAGGTACTAGTGAGGTACTTCTGGTATTGTATTTTCTAATCTTCCTTTACTGTGAATGTATTCATGCTGAGCAGCATTTTGTGTCTCATATTAACAATTAACAACTCAGGTTCATACTAAATTCATATACAGGATGGAACATGCTAATCTGAATCTTGAGCTTATAACGTATCAGTTCTTTTTAAGTCAAGGTTTTGCCAGAGAAAATAGTTGTAGGGAGACAAAACTGAAAGTTATTAAGAGTACATTGTTTCTTTTCTTTTCTTTTCTTTTCTTTTCTTTTCTTTTCTTTTCTTTTCTTTTCTTTTCTTTTCTTTTCTTTTCTTTTCTTTTCTTTTCTTTTCTTTTCTTTTCTTTTCTTTTCTTTTCTTTTCTTTTCTTTTCTTTTCTTTTCTTTTCTTTTCTTTTCTTTTCTTTTCTTTTCTTTTCTTTTCTTTTCTTTTCTTTTCTTTTCTTTTCTTTTCTTCCAACCAAAAATAAATAGACTTCTTAAACTTAGGGTCTTTGGAAGAGACCTGAGAGTACTGATTACAGTAGCAAATTCATTATTTATTTTCATATTTTTTCAAATTATATTTTGATACCTCTAGTTATTGTGAAAAGTAGTGCATTAGAAACCAGATATGCATGAAGAGCAGTACCCTGTCCAGCAATAGACTCAGAAGGAAGATCACCAGCTAAGAGCAAATCAAGTGCACAAATTTTGTTGGTGTGCATTTTTGGTGCTAAGAACATGCGGCTCCAATGCTTCCTGAGCCTGAGATAGTTTCTTGTGTTTAAGATGGATTATTCTTTCATACATTTATCAAATATCCCATAAACTTATCTAAATGAATGTTTTGTGAATGTTCAACCTATGGACAGGCAGAGAATGTGATATTGATTTTGTTTGAAGCACTATTATTTATATTCAAGGTTCTTGGAAATATTTATTCTAC
Organism: Dromococcyx pavoninus; assembly: GCA_033558185.1. Lineage (NCBI taxonomy): Eukaryota > Metazoa > Chordata > Aves > Cuculiformes > Neomorphidae > Dromococcyx > Dromococcyx pavoninus. Next base: position 2,071,524 of record JAUMJL010000139.1, on the reverse strand, counting down.
ACACTATACATATAGCTGACAAAATCATCCACAATCCCTGTATTCTATATCCTGCTTTTAAGCCCTTCCCCATCCTCTTATCTCTGAAATCTGTACCTAGAGGCATTCTGTCCCTTAATTAACTAAACAGTTAAAATCTATTTAAAATTATTAATGAGCTGCATTAATTATGATTTGCCTACCTTTTTTCTATTGTGGCAGTAGGTAATAAACAGTAATCTTCAGGTGTAAGCGCTCAATGTCTGACTGAGACATTTCATCCCCAAATTAATATTTTCAGTGGCAGATACTCAAGCTAGTAATACATGTAATGAATGATAATAACGCATAATTATTATATTAATTATTTCAATATCATTAATGATTATTAATAATTATAATTCATAATTATTAATAAATACATTCATTGACACCACAGAGAACCACTTTCCAGTTTCTGTAAATACAATACGATGCTGCACTTGCCTTGATGGCTTCATGGCTTGTTAGCTTATAATTTGGAAAAGGAATAACAAATTGGAATACAATTTCTTATTCAAAATTAAGTTTCTTTTCACCTTTGCCTTAAATTCTCTAGTGGCATGTTCCTTAATCTATTCCCTGAAATTATATTTTTTTATATCTTCTAAAGGTTTAAAGTGTGTGGAAGGGTTTACCTGGAATTTTGGAGACTCCAATAAAATGCTCTATTGTGGCTCTGACTTTCTCGGGTAAACTTGATCAAACTACATAATCTTCCTGTTTCTCATCTGTGAAAATTAGACACAATAGTATTTTAGTGACATATCTATCCACAGAGACATTTTAGGAAGCTGTATCATGTAGGAATGAAAGAATAAACATAAATTTATATAACTTCTTGTTTCAACTGTGAAAAAATATGTGGGAAACGGTCGGTTAGAGAAGTTGTGTCAAATTGCCTGTGGTGTGGAATCTTGTTCTTCAGGAGCTGCTGGAACTAAGTCTCCCCTCGTACCAATTCAGCATTGTTCAGTGGTATGGCAGCCTGTGATAAGAGACTGTTCCACGTTTAGAAAATAAGAAAAGCAGCTGAGCTAAAGACATTACCGGAGACTTGACTTATATATTATGACTTTTAAGGGATTAAGTCAGACCCCTATATTTATTGAAATGTTTTTTATATTGAATTATAATCATCATCCTACTTACTTCCCATCTACTAAGCTGTTTAGAAAATAAACAGTATGTACTACCTAAGCATATGCACTGAAAATCAACTGTCAAAGAGCCATTACAGGATTATTCTTTTGTTGTAGCTGTCATTGGGTGAGCTGTTCCTCATATGTTTCCTGAATTATATGACTCTCTTTTTTTATATACTCCTTGCTTTATATGAGAAGGTGTCCCCGCTCACTTGTTTCATATAACATGTTACTAAATTGAAATGGAGAAGATTTATTCTGCAGCATTCATTCCTGCCTGTCAAATGGCTAAGTGACTTCTATTTCATAAGTCTCAATATTTTCATGCCCTGACAACTTGATTTACAAATTTTGTGATTTGGTATCCTGAAATGAGAGGCAAGAAACTCTTAAGAAAACAACCTGCTATCAGCCTGTTCTTATTTAGTTTTAAGTCTCTGATGTGAACCTTAGATACTCCATTTCATGACAATCTGATTTGAATCTCCTATGTGTTATTCCAATCCTACAGAAATCTCTCATGGGTTTACTTATTGATGGAGATGTCTGGGTAAGAGTAGATGTTTCTTTTTATTCTATTTCTCATCCTCCAGAACTTCATTTCTAAAGTTAAGTTTTATTTCCCTTCACCTTCCCTTTCAGGGGAAATTGTCCACATAACATATAAATAAATAAGATATATCAGCTTGGTTTCCTCAAAAAGAGGGGTATTTGTAATGACTAAAATACTATAGTGTTCCACAGAAGGGAGGTACCCGAGCTGTCTGAAATTAAGGGAGTAAGAGAAATCACTATAGAAAGAGATGTTTAAGCCCATTAGCCCAGTATTCTGCTTGGTCTATGTAAAGGCATGGATTTGGAAGCATGAGTACAAATACAAGTCAAATGTAACTCTTTTCAACCAACAAAAAAGAAAAAGATTACAAGTAGCAAGAATTCTGAAATACGTTTTTTAATTTTGCTTTTTAAATAGCAAGATAAATTGTTTGTTTTTACAGTTTCAATAATACAAAATAAAGTGCCAATATTTCACTTTAGTTCCAGTCCTATGGCTTGAGTTCCACGAAATAGAATATGAGGGTTTGGCTTGTTTTGGGTTTTTTTGTGTTTTTCTTTGTGTTTGATTGACCTGTAATGATGTTGTATTATTTGGGTTACAGCAGAAAAATATGTTCTCATCAAACTCGGTTCTAGTAATGTCTTAGGGACTCCTATCCATCAGAACTTACTGAATATCCTCTAGCAGGCACTATGCTACCAGATCATTGTATTGCAGAACTCTGAGTCAATCTTAACAATATTATTAAAACATAATGTTGCTGTGAAAAAGCCAAGTGAACAAATCGCTGTCTGAACCAATAATACTGGAATGTTGTTCCAAGAATATGTCCATCCTTGTAATGTAATGATACTGTTGCAGGGATGGATGTTTTCACATAATGTGAGCTACCACTAGATATAATATGTTTGCAGGTGTTGATACAAGTGACAGCTGGAAAAGAACACTTCAACCTTTCTTGACTGTAGGCTAATGTAAAAACAGTCCTTAGTAGTTCCTCAGCTGGTACCTTCTTGCTGCATGCCTGGAACTTGAGAGTTCTTTGATACAATCAGTGGCTGGATGTAGTGGGTTGGCTTTTTGATTTTTTTCAGATCTTCCTTAAAAATGGCCTTTACATGTCTTCCTTAACAATGGAGGTCAGGATCCATGGAAATATTCCATATCTTCCTTTAATGTAACACAACATATTAAAAAAGGTGTAGATAAGGGGGTACTCTCTCTTCTTCTTCCGGGAGGCTGGAGAGGAGCTACTTGCTGCTGGTCCTGTCTGGAGCTGAGGCCTGCAGTGGCTGTTGTTGTCTGCCCATGCATGCAGGGAGAGTCCTGGGTCAGATTTAGTTGTTTTGCTCTCCTCAAGGGAAGTGGTGAGATTTTGCTAGTTCTTTACAATTTTGCATGCCTGTTTTGTTCTAGTTCCTTTTTGTCCTTTTCCCCCATTTTTCCTTCCCTCTTCCCTTTCTTGGGAGTTTTGTATGATATCCTTGCTGTATGTAGTTGTGTGTAGAAAATACATGTATATTTGGTGTGATTTCAGTTTTTCTGTAGTTTTTTTTCTTGAAAAGGGGGAAGCTTTGGGGGAAAAACAAAAAGGGCTTAAACTGAGCGTTAGAGATCTTGGGGATGCTAGCTTAAACCAGCTCACTGGCTAGACTGTCTTTACATCTCCTGGCTCTTCAAATGGGTGTAGGAAAGCAGCTAAAATAAAACAGTGAGGGGTTTTTCCCTGGGTTTATTTGTCTGTTTATTTCATGATCAGTTATCATAATGACTTAGATTCGTATTACAATGACAGATTCCTATTTGTCAGGTTTCAGAAAAGAAGTTAAACAATGACATGGGAATAAGAGGCAGCTCCTTTCTAGCGTTTGCAGCTGTTCTGCAGATAGTCCTTTAGGATATATTCAAATATTCCTTAACAGTTGCAGAAAGTTCAGGCAAAACATTTCAACCAGGATAGTGTGGTTCCTTCTAAAAATGGGACTATGGGGAAAATACATTATTTAGTGAATTATTTTTGCAAAAGTGTACAGCTTTCCTTCTTTGTGGTAGGACTTGGAATCTTTAAAAACAACAATCTTTGTCAAACTCTGCTTTTCTGTATCTCGCCAAACTGCCACCTTATACCTGTTGCTTGGAAGCTTTATTCAGTCACAGAACTTGGATAGCATTGCACATCCACTACTGCAGGAATGAATCCTAATGGAAAGGCAGGAATGAATGACTCCAGTGTCTGTGTGCTGCAGGTGATTTCTACAATATCTTCACTGATACCTACATGCTGTGACAGTTAGAAAGCTCTGGTTGAGATTTTAGAAGGAGTAAGAACTGGAGAGTGGCTAAAGAGGTAAGCTGAGGAGCATTGTTTGAGGATGGAGGAAAGGACTGAGAACCACTGTGGAAGTGGGGAGGAAAAGAAAGCTGATTGGGAGAGGCCAGGAAAGTTACTTCAGGCAGGTAGTATGAACTAGAAGAGAGAATGAGAGAGACGGACAAGGTGAAAAACAGGTGAGCGATCACAGAGGTAAAGGCAGGAACTGGAAACAGATAGTAAGGATTTGGAAATTATAAAGAATCAGGAGGAGTGGAGAATAGGACAAGAGTGTGAAATCTGCCAAAATAAATAGAACTAAGGAAATAATATTGAGCATGGAAATGTGTCTCTAATAGCTGAACAAATTAAGACCATGTATTTAGTATCTATGTGAAATCCATAATTGCAAAATAAAAAGAAATGGGTTTTGGGTTGTTTCTTTGTTTTTAAAGAAATCATGTGATCTGAATTCCTCTCAGAGTAACAGATGTGCTACACACAGTTCATAGGGATGCACATTTTGAGCTTGCATGGAATTACATAATTTTAGGACTCAGTTTTCCCATTTCACTGTATAAACCTTGAAGATGTTAATGAGTAATTGGTATGTATCACTTGCAGAAATTAAACCTTTATAACAACAAAGTTATATATATTTGCTTTTTATTCTACTGACCTCTATCTTTTTTTTTCTTTTCCTGTTTTATTTATCCCAAGATGAATTTTACTGAAGCATGCATTTGTGTGTAAATTTTACACAATTTTAGCCACAGATTAGCTCAAAATTACCTATGGATGCTCCAGTCTGCATAGTTGATAAAAAAAATTCAAAGTAACAGAACTATAAAGCTATAAATAACACTTTTACCAATAATAAATAAAAGAAACTAACTTTCTTAAAATTTAACAATATTAATTATGGAAGCTTATTTACACTTGGCTTTTATAAATCAAAGCAAAAAAAAAGAATTCTAAGTAATTAAATATCCTTTAAAAAGCTACAGAATTTATTGTTATCAGACAATTACTATGATATTTCACTTTTAAATCAGCAAACATTTGAACTTTAGTTCTGGCCCTGTTAATGCTGGCGTATATGCTTTGTTCTACATACTGTCAGCCTCCTTAAATATTTTGTGTATTCTTCACAAATAAGAAAATATTTTCTAGCAGTAAATAACTGCTGTAAAAAGAACTGAGTAAAAGAACACAAAGATTTCAAGATCAATGTGTTCATTGCATACTGTGTAAAGCTTCAGGCTTAATGAACTAGAAATTGTAGAAACTGTTACCTCAACAGCTATTTTGTTATAATTAACAGTGTTCTATGGACAGGTAAACGATAATTTGGTCAGGATTTTGTTTATCTATTAACGTATCTTTGTTAATACAAAATCCTCCAAGACAGTTCCTACTGATCACTGTTTGTATCAATTGCTGTATATAAACTCATATTAATGTGTTCATCAGTTACAGATCCAGACATTTCTATAACCAACTTCAGGCTTTATGTTTTCAATGACATTAACTTTCTCTGTCCTGGGGATGGGACAATAAATTGCTATTTTTTCATCCTCCAAACATTAACTTACTGGGATAGGTTTAGGAGGTCTAGTGTAGTTGTTTGTCTGGGGTTAAGTATTTGCTTCTCTAAGCAGTCTGGAGTGGGTTTTTTGGGCATTGAAGGGCGGTGATACATAAAATGCAAACAAAAGTATGTTGTATAGCTATTCACAATTATTCTAATCTGAACTAAATTTTTAATGTTGCATTTCTAAGCAATTACTAACTCAAATGGTTTGTCTCTTACAGTAGACAGTTATCATACTGGCTTATACTGAGTCAGGTCACATCTGCCTTGTGGTATAATTTTAGCTTGTGATACTAATATGAAGTTTTGAAAATCAAATGTGCAGTTTCTAGCCCTGAATCTAAAATGTCCTTATTTTTTATCCCCTACTAGACTTATTCTCCTACAATCTTGTTCCTTCTCTGACCTTCAGACGATGCTTTCCTTATAATTGCTGTGTTATAGTGTGCCTAGAGGTATATAACCACTCACAACCTCCTATGGCTGAAATGCTTGCTGTAAAGATGTTTTATTTTCCCTCTGAAAAGTGTCTATTTCATAATTTTTACAACTTTGTTTAAAAGTAAAATTGGACAGTAATCCTTCAGAGTGCTTAGATAAACCCCTGAGGGAATGATAATGATATTGGACATTTTCTAAATAGCTGAAACAGAGCTTCTATTTGAAGGAACCATTAAAGAGATGAATAATCGCTGGTGACAGATATTCACAATGGTACTTAAACAACTAATTAGGACTGTTGTCACAGTTAGTGGCATTTTTCTTGATAAAGCAGCATGCAAAGTAGCCCTTTATATTACAAAGTACTGTGTCTGACAGCCCAGATGCAGGTGATGGCTATGCGGTCAGTGTACAGCTGCCCAAAACAATGAAGAAATTATTAAATGTCTGCAACCTCAGAGGAAGAGATATTCTCTGACTAATTCTTGTGAGACTCTGACAGGGCATTGGTGGTGATATGAAGAATCTTTCTAGATGTAATACCTTATCTAGGAAAAAACCCGATCACAAATAAAAGAAGTTATCAAAGCAAAATCTTCACATAATCCAGAGTCGATGCAGTATATATGTAACCTAGGGTGGTGAAATGAATTGTTATATCCTCCAGACTAGCAGGCCATTTGGAAATGACAGAATGAAATCAGAGAACAGGAATCGGAAAAATCAAGATGTCACTGGACTCTAAATATCTTCACTTTTATAGTCAGCCACAAGTTTGATTTGCATTAATTCAGTAGCTGTTTAAGAGAACAGCTTTTGGATATTCCTACTTTCTTTAATGGTTCTATAATTAGAAAAGACTAAAAGAATAAAATGATAACAAAAAATATATTAGTTATATTGACCATGATACTTGGAGAGAACCCATTTTTTTCTCAACATGCTTTCACATTTTTTCAGGCATAAAAAAGAAAATATGTAAATATAATTCCTTGAGATGCTAAATCAAGATTATTCTTCTAGCAGCTTAATTAATTTCAGTACCTGGAATAAGCCAGGCCAAAACAAAATTTTTCCTTAACATTTGCATTACACCAGTATGGGGTTGAAAACAAATATTTTACTGGTTTTGAAATGAGAAAAACCAAAGAAGGTTATATGATACAACTAGGTTTGGATTATCAAAACCCCATGCATATCTGTGAAATTTTTGGAATTAATTTAAAACAGTGAGAATCTCCACTTACTCAGTTGTCTGTAAGGAAGAGTTTCTAAGACATTCGTTCTGATTTGTAATCGTAATAACTGATACAATGAAGAAAAAAAATAAAATCCTGACAAAATACAGTATAGAATTACTTTTATTTTCATTCAGAAAGAAATCTGGTTATTTATGTCTCCAGAAAAATTGAGATGTCATATTTTTTAAAACTCTAAAAGGGGCATAAAGCCAAAAGCACACAGTTGCTTTGACTGACTCTTTATAGGCAGATTTGTACATTTGATGAGGAATTAGAGATGGCCATGATAGGATTGTCTAGAAAACTGACAAATCATACTAGTTTTAGATTTTAAGATGATATTTTGCTGCACGAAATTCATTGACATCACACTTCATAACATATGGTTAGTCCTTAATCATCATTCATTGTCCCGATGTAATCTAAGCAGTTAGTCAGCAACAATCACATCCTAAATCAACGGTGAGTAAGCCCTGCCACTGAGGTGATGCCCTATTGCCCCACAAAGAGGGGAGGGTAAGCAGAACTGCCACTTTGGGCTTCCAGAGGGCAGAATTTGGACTGTTTAGCAGGCTGGTTGCTAAAGCTCCTTGGGAGGCAGTCCTAAAGGGTAAAGAAGCCCGAGAGAGGTAGATGATCTTCAAGAAGGAAATCCTGGTGGTGCAAGAGCAGGCCATCCCCATGTGCTGAAAAATAAGCTGTCAGGGAAGAAAATGGCTTGGCTGGAAAAGATAGGAAAGTCTATGGGCTTTGGAAACAGGGGCAGGCATCTCAGGAGGACTACAAGGACGAAGAAAGAAAATCAGATGGCCTAAAGTCCAACTAAAACTTAAATTGGCCAATTCTGTGAAAAAGAATAAAAAATTTTTCTACAAATATGTTAAGAACAAAAGGAGGGCCAAGGAGAATCTCCATTCTTTACTGAATGCAGGAGGAACAATTGTGACAAAGGATAAGGCTCATGCACTTACTCCCTTATTTACCTCAGTCTTTATTAGTAAGGTCAGATGTTATCTGAGTACTCAGCCTCCTGAGCCAGAAGATGGGGAGCGGATCAGAAAAATTTCAATGATCCAAGAGAAAATGGTTAGAGACCTGCTTGGCCAATTCGACATTCACAAATTTATGGGGTCAGATGGGATCCATTCAAGGGTATTGAGGGAGTTGACAGAGGTGCTCACCAAACCCCTTTTCCATCACCTACCAGCAGTCCTGGCTGATTTGGGAAGTTCCACTTAACTGGAGGTTGGCAAAAGTTACGCCCATTTACAAGAAGAGTTGGAGGGAGGATCCGGGGAACTACAGGCTTGTCAGTCTGACCTCAGTGCCACGGAAGGTCACGGCGCAGGTCATCTTGAGTGCTATCACAGAACACACACAAGACAACCAAGTTATCAGGCCCAGTCAACACAATTTTATGAAATGCAGGTCCTGACAAACTCACCTGATCTCCTTCTATGACAAGGTTACCCATTTAATGGACGAGAGAAAGGCTGTGGATGTGGTGTACCTGGACTTTTGTAAAGCCTTTGACACTGTTTTTCACTGCATTCTGCTTGAGAAACTGACTGCCATTGGCCTTGATGGGCACAACCTCTGCTGGGTCAAAAACTGGTTGGATGGTCAGGCCCAAAGAGTTGTAGTTAATAGAATTAAATCCAGTTCGAGGCCGGACAAAAGTGGTGTTTCCCAGAGCTCAGTGTTGGGTTCAATATCTTTATCAATGACCTGGATGAAGGAATTGAGTGTACCCTTAGTAAGTTTACAGATGACACTAAGCTGGGTGGAAGTGTCGATCTGATTGAGGGTAGGGAGGCTCTACAGAGAGATCTGAACAGACTAGATCAGTGGACTGCAAATAACAGTATAAGGTTCTGCAAGGTCAAGCGCCAAGTCCTGCACTTGGGACACAACAACTGTGTGCAGCGCTACAGGCTAGAAAGCTGTTTGGCAGAGAAGGACCTGGGAGTGTTGGTTGACAGGTGGCTGAATATGGGTTCCCAGGTGGCTAAGAAGGCCAATGGTATCGTGACCCGTACCAGAAACAGCGTGGCCAGCAGGACCAGGGAAGTGATTGTGCCCCTCTACTCGGCATTGGTGAGGTCACACTTTGGGTACAGTGTTAGTTTTGGGCTTCACGTTATAAAGCCTTACGAGGAGTGGCTGAGGAAGCTGGGGTTGTTTAGCCTGAAGAAAAGGAGACTGAGGGAAGACCTTATTGCTGTCTACAACTACAGGAAAGGAGGCTGTAGAGAGGTAGGTGTTGGTCTCTTTTCCCAAGTAACTCCTAAAAAATGAGAGGATATGTCCTCAAGTTGCACCAGGGGAGGGTCAGATTAGACATCAGGAAAAAATCTGTCACCAAAAGGGTTATCAGGTACTGGAAGCAGCTGCCCAGGGACATGGTTGTGTCACCTCCCTGGAGGTATTTAAAAAATGAGTAGATGAGGAGCTCAGTAATTTGATTTAGTAGTGGACAGGTACGAGTGGACTCAATCTCAAAGGTCTTTTCCAACCAAACTATTCTATGACTCTATGCTGATTTATGTGGAGACACTCCTTCATAGCTGAGGTGTAGAAGCATTCAGGCTCAGTGCTCTCCCACAAGGCAAGCCAAAGTTATATAATATACAATGCTATAAAACAAGGAAGAGGAAGGTATATGGGAGAAAATATTGACTTAATTGACCTTGGGAAAAACAATCTAAATTCTTCCTTCGGATACAGTCATGTGTCTGAGAGTGAAATACTTCTATACGAACTAACATTCCAAATTATGCTTCAATGGCAAAACAAATATGTGTTTCTTTGCAACAGAAAACTAAATGCCCTGGAAAACAAGTACGTTTAAAAACAACTATGACACAGATCTTCATAGAGCAACTTTTAGTAGGATTCCTAATTAAAGTACAAATCCAGTTTAAACAGAATCCTCTATATAATTTCGAACTTTTATCACTACATTTTTCACCTAGTTCCAGCAGTGAGATGAATGACAAATTAGCAAAATAAAAAGTGACACCAGGTCCTAAGGGCAAATTTGGATTAAATTGATTTAGTAACTCAGTAGTGCTGTATAACTGGATAAAGTTTTAGGGAGTATTTTATATGTGTATAGTTTTACCTCTATTTTAACAACTTCAGTTAAAACAAAATTAACTTCTTGTGCCTTTTTTCTTTCTCTCAACTATATTTTCTACTGTATTAGTATTTTGTGGTATTAACTCTGTCTGTCTCCCTGTTAATTCAGTCTTTTGGGTTAATCTGTGTGATTAACCAATTTTGTATGATTATAGAATGTCCACATTTTAAAAATATTGGTACTTTAAATAGAATTCACATTTCCGAGTTCCCTTTATAACTATTGCATTTACCATATTGCATGTACATTATCACCCTTAGAAATTCTGTCAGTATATACTGGGAACATATGTTCTATATTACATATATTGCATATATTATATCGAAAAGTAGTAATTTCCTGGGAGGTGTTGTCTTAGAATGGATGTCCTGTTTCATCCAGTGTGGAATTTTGATTTTGCAACATTATTGTCTCTAGTGATATAAAATTAAGTTTTTGGTGTTTAAAAATTTAAGACTATATGTAATAAGAGTTAGGTACTCACATGAGAGTCAAAGTGGTCTTTACACACAAAAAGTTTTTGTTAATTTACTACTTCAGTCTTGGAAGTGCTATGCTTCAGGATCTGCTGATAGCTGGGAAAAGAAACTAGAGATGAAACATGACCAAAAGCAGGGAGAAGAAAAAATATTTTTCAGAAAGATAATGACTGCAAACTGAGAGGAGGAAGATTGGGCACCTTGGACACTAACTAAAAAAACTAGGAGAAAATTTTAGAAAAGTCTGCTTAGGAAAGCAGAAATGACCTGCAAGCTGGGTAGGAAAGGGAAAAATGAACAGGCTATTTAACATATGTGAACTAGAAGGAAACTGACTTCTTGCAGCACTTCAACTGGAAGGGAATCACCCAATTAGATCAAAATCTAGAAGGTGATCAATAGTAGATTGTTCAGAAATTTAGGTGAGAAGAACAGAAGAGAATAAGGCAGAACAGGAATATACAAAAATAATTCAGCTGTACATTAAATTATGAAAGTCATTGTGATGATTAAAAAAAACCTCTGCAAAATCTGCACATGTAAGACTATTTATTCTTCCAAGATGAATCTGTGGAATCTAAGCTTTTTAATACATTAACGGGTGTTTTAAGATGCCTATATAAACAATTACATATAAAAAACCCTTTTTATGATTGTTTGCAGAATCGTAGTCTCACCTAATGAAATAACCTTAAGTATGTATCCATACGCTCGATCTCATTTATAAACAGTGAAGAGGAAAAAAAAGAGCATTTTTTGCTGCTGATACTGCTATTGTTGTTATAGCCTGCTGCTCTTACTGTCACTGAAGTTTCCTTCTTTCCTTCTGTACTACAGTATACTAATTCCTGGAATGCACTCTCTGTTCTCATGAGCGTTTGGTAAACTCAATCACCTTCTTGCAACACTTGCTTATGAAATTGCTTCTAAAGCAACTGTGATTGCCATAAAAGCACATCTGGTTTCTAGCATTTACACATCCGTATTTTTCTTGAAAACAGTCCCCTAAAAAGAAAAAAAAAAAGCAAGACAGAAGCATGATAATGTGGAAATGAGTTGTATGTTTGTGGAAGAACGAGTGTTAATTTATCAATATCCCTCACAAAAAAAAAATCTTAACTCTTTGCCTTATTACTCAGTGGGATTTGGAATTTGGAAGTTTAATAGGAATGTAGTAATGTATTTGATTTGGCTGGAAAATTCATCACCATTTTTCAAACTTTTCATTTTAAACTAAAACTTCCTTTTTAACCAAAAGTACTGGAACATGAAAATAAGTCTTTTACTTTTTTTTTGCCTATGGTCCTCCTTTCTCAGGAGGAGATATGAAGGCATATCAAATCTCTGCTTTGTCCTGTACTGTTGAAGGAGGGTTTGATGTCCCATCTTGATGAAAACCATAGAAATTACCTACTAGGGAAAAGTGAAGAGAAACAGATCTTGAGTCTACTTTCTTTTCTTAACTTGGATTTCTAAACAATTAAATGTTGGGTTTTTTTTAAATCAGTATTTCATATGAATAAGCATTTTGTTTCAAACTGAGGAAAGCACACATAGATGCTTTCATCAGAAGATTGCATAAAGCAGTGCATAGATGTCATTATCAGAGAATAGAATTGTTTTTAAGGACCATTTTGCAGTGTGACAAGACGTAAGAGCATAATAAAAATGCAGATTATCCACTAAAAAAGTGGTCTAAAAACATCTTAAAATATTTAGTTAGTTAAAAAATTATTGAAGTAGAGAGGTAGAGAAATGGATACTTTTTACACTAATCAGTAGTTCACTTATACCGAAAGAAGAAATAGCATCTCGTTGTAAAGAAATCAGAGAAGCAAAGAGGATATAATGTAATTCTGAAAGTTTTAATTTTTTGTCCTTCAGTTCTAGAGGAGTAAAGAGAAACTTTCTATATATTCAGTAAGAATGCAATGGAATGCATGGGGCAGCAACAGAAAGCCGAAGGCTTAAATAGAACTTAGGCATTCCACAAGGCTTGTGTGGACACCCAGTGTAGGTCGATATCGTACCTAGTGAGAGGTCAAGCCATACTGTTGGTTCAATAGAAACTACTAAATAAGACTGTGTCATTCAGTGGTGTCCAGAAGTGTCAGACTTAATCCAATCATGATTTAAAATTCCTAGGCATTAAATATTTATTTGAGCCAGTAATGGATTTCTCTTCCTAATGTCAAAACATGATACCTGCAACAAGGTTTTAGCTATGAAAATGTAGTTTGAAATTCTTGTAATTATAGGTTTACATGTGTGGGAAAGTAAGACAAAAATGTCCACAAAGGACTCACTTCTCACTAGGTCTTTGAAAAATTCTACATTGAAAGTGTGTTATAGGTTACAATGGTCTAAAGTCCTTAATGTACACTGTCAGTCTTATTCCAAGATAAATACCTGCATTCACCTGAACAAGTACACAAAGGAAAGAAGAGACGTGAATTGAAGCTAAATCAAATAAATCTTATTCCTTCTTTACTCTCAAACAACACTCAATACTTGTATAAGTAAATAAATTTAAAAGTCAAAATCAACCAAACAACAAACTGACAAACGGTTTCTCTAAATTTGTAATTAGCTTGCTCATAACTCTGAGCAGTGAGCTAGGATTCCTTTAGGAATCAGATGAAGTTAGTACATATAAAGATTAGGAAGGTCCGTAAACAAGAACAAGTTATTCCAGTCCCCCTTTTCCTCAATGAAAATAATAATTTTAAAGAGGAATCATTCTGAAACACACAAACTATTCAGAATCAAGGATGGGTGAATTGTGAATGTAAAGGTGTATTTATCTCCATTAACTTTGGGCAAAAATATGTCTTCCTATTAATAGTATTGATTTACATTCTTCATACTGATCTGGAAAAAACAGAGTGTAGGGAAACGGATATCTTCATAAATTAACACTAATCATTAATTGTTTCTGCCATCTAAGAATCAGCACATTTGCTTACTGATATGAACAAATACGAACACACTCTGACATTCTTTTAAGCTGTATTCTCTCTTACATGTTCTGATTACACTTTTTCCAGAAACCTTTCAATAGTGCACTAAGACATCTCCTTTGGATAATAGAATGTCAGCTGACTGGTGGGTTAAATGAGTCATTTGCAGAAGCAGAGCCCTCACTGTGAAGTTGCTCTTGTCCACCCACCTTCAAAGGGAACAGTGACCTAGATGCAGGTCAGTGCTGTGGCTTTTCTCCCAGTTTGGGAACTTGTAGGGTAGGTGCATCTGATCAAGAAACTGTCTCCCTGTAGTGAAAAGGCAGTGGTGGTCAGATGCATAGGTGTGAAATTCAAGAGTTACACTGAAGAAGGAAAGAAGCCTTAGGATAGAGAAGCTCACTTTTAGCACAAGGTTTGTCTCTGATATCTTTTATTTTAATTGAATTTTATCTATTCAACTCCTAAAGGATTAATCTTGAACAACAAACTATCAAAACTGGCGTGTGTGCTCCTAAATCAAGTCAACTTAGCTTTGTAAGTGTTTAATTACTGCTTTTCCGAGCATGCCACGTCATTGCTATTTGTTCTCAGTTCTTTTCAGTCTTCTACTCAGATGACAACAGAAGAGATACCTTACTGTGTTGGTAGCACTAAGCTATACTGAAGTATAGTATTTGCTGGTCCGGGTTTTAATATGCTAATAAGAACTTGTAATTTTGGGGGAACACAAACCCTCTGATAATTTTATAATTTTAAAGGATAGTTGTGACAGTTGTTTAAAATAAACAAATATACAAGGCGTGTTAGAAAATATAATAATATGACGATTTGATAGTCGTACAATAATCATTCTCTTTCAGGGACAGGTGAATTGCATGTGCCAAAAGCTGTTGAGGTCCAGCAGAATAAAAGCTTAGGTCATAGGTTTTGCTATGGAGCAGATACGAAAGGTTTTATTGTAACAATCTCATGAAAAGGGTATAGCTTGTATGTTAGACATAAATGAAAATCTGTGTAGAACACCATGGCCTGATTATAGCTCTGAAAGTTACACAATAATCAGAGTGTGAGTGAGCAGAGAGGAACTTAGGAGTGAAAATATTAAAAGACTGATTTTTTTACATATTAACTTGAACTCATAGCTAGTCATCAATGAAATCAAAAAGTCAGAAAGATAAGCCAATATCTTTCTGAAGGTCTTGAAAGAGCAAAGGTAAAAACTATTCCTTTCTTGAGGAGGAGCCAGAAAAAACTTAAAACTCCATATACATATTTTACATAATTGTATGCTGCAAAAAGTATTTAAGGAGGTATTATAGGAATACAAGTTCCACATTTCACAAATTTGTCACACCATGATTATATAGTAGCTAGTGGGAATACAAAGGAGAAATGTTTTAGTAGTGTGTAAATTCATTCATACATGCTTTCACATGCTAAAGTGTTTTACCCTTCCTGAGAACATTATTGCAGTAATTTTTACAGTGTGTGTTTTTGGTTTGTGTTACAGTAGTGTCTCAAGGCAAATACTTATTTCTATTCCTTCTTATCAATATTTATAAATACCTCAGTCAATAATCAAAGACTTTGTGGTGCTAAGCACAATGCTGAAAAACAGCATGCCATATAACAGCATTCAAATAATGAACGAAGGTGAATGAAATCTTGTAACTATCTTCTGTTGTCACAAAAACTTTGTCCTTTCCATTATTGCCTACTTAAATCTAACCTGCAGTCCATAAGACCCATGTAAGAAAGCTGCAAGCCTCTATGGCAGCTTGTAAGAACACTAACTGTAGCAATTAATAACAATTAACATGTCTCGTCATCATTTCTAGACACATAAACTGTGCCAAAAAAGTGCTGAAAAGTGAATAAAACAAATAAAGTTTGAAAAATAAACAAAAAAATACCCAAATAAAAGAATGGAACACCCCAGCTCACTTCCCCCTTGCCCCATTAAACATGAGAGCTTCGTTTACGATATCATTTTCTCTTGGAAAATGAAACTTTAAAAGCAAATGCTGTCAGGTTCTTCTGGAAGATGGAAAACACATTACAAGCGTGATTTTGATAATGTATAAGACCACTCAAGAATGTCTTAAACTGACATGGAAAAGAAATTTTTCTGGTTTATTCCTTGTTTTTCTACTAGATGAAAAGAATACTTTATTGTACTGGATGTTAATTTCAGTGAAGAACAAAAGTCTAATAATAAAAGATGAACAAGCAATAACTGACGTGCAGTTTTAATCCTGCATTTTAATTATATTTTCACATTTGACTTGAAAACCTAGAAATATAACAGTTTAATGTCCAGATTTTAAAAAATACCAAAGCCTTTTCAGATTCATAAACTTTTAGATGGATAAGAAAATTTAATGTGAACTTGTTCCCAAAAGGTTTCAATGAAATTTCACTCTGAGTAACTGACCTGAACACGTATCTTGATATAAATCACAGGCATGAAGGTGCTTGGAAAGAAAATCAGATCCACTTTTCTACAGTAAATAAAATCCCTCATACATCTTTATATCTACAACAAAAGAATGGTGTCTGCTTGACCACTTCTCATTTCCCACTGTGTCTTTAAATGAAAGAAACACGCTTTGTAGTTTCTTGTTTGTGAACCAGTCAGTATTGTTTGCTGTTAGGGAATATCTATGACAAGGCACAGCTGAGACATATAGAAAAACATTTCCTTTTTCATCCTACAGGTGTTACTGTCCTGATTGTCATACTTTTGGGAGAATATTAAATACTTTGCCAACGACTGAGTGCTTCATGAGATACTTTTTCTGCTAGAAACATTTCAGGTCCAGGTGTTGGTCGTTTCATGCATATATTTTTTTAGGTCTATTCTCTATTACAATTCAGATAGGTAATATTACAGAAATAAGGTAAATTAATATTAAGTTGATTAAAAAGAATATTTTAAAACTTTTTTAGAGTATCTGCTTACCCATCACTAAAAATTTGTAGATATTATGCCTCTCCATCTCAAGCACTTCTGTAACTCTCCTGGGAGTACACTTCTGTAACAAAAAATTGGGAGATTTTTGTTTAGGTAACTTTTGCCTTGCACAAATAGACTTGTGAAAACATATACATATTTTATGAATTCAGATCAGTTATATATTTGTTGATATCCTGAGTGTTCCCTCCCTCCACACCCCACAGACAATTACAGGTATGTGTTTTTACTTTTTTTTCACCTTGTGTGGCTTTGAAATCATGGGCTTTCTAAGACCTTGACAAAGATTTTTTTCTATAAAGCTAAGCTAAGAGCACATAGCTATTCAACACCAAACTGGGTTTTTCATTAAATACCTTTGGACTTAGAGTTTCCCACCCCTGAGATGAACTTTCCAATTCAAATATAATATGAACAGGCTGCCCAGGGAAGTGGTTGAGTCACCATCCCTGGAGGCATTTAAAAAAAGGATAGATGAGTTTTTAAAGGACATGGTTTAGCGGATGAGGGGTGCGGTTGGACTCAATGATCTCAGAGGTCTTTTCCAACCGGAAGATTCTATGACATTTCAAACTCTTAATTTTCTGAAATCATGGACTTCCTTTATTGGAGAAAAAAACCAGGGAAATAAGCTTTTCCCTATTGTCTCCTGTAACTGCTAAAAATGAATACATTCTCACGTTACCTTTAACATCATAATGCTTTCAAAATCCAGAAAGTATAAAAGATGCATTCCTTTGGAGAAAAACAATACTATCATTGTATTCAATTAAATTAATTTCAGAAAATTAATATATTTTTGCAAAGGTAGAAAACCCAAAATATTTTAATGCAATTCTCCCTATTTCATTAAGAAATTAATTTTACTTTCTCTTTAGTTTCTTCCGGTGATTAACAACGTTGTTGGGTCAGATTTTTTCCTTTCCTGGAGCAGAGGTTTACTACTCCTAGAAGATGTTTCTCTATTTTTTTAAGGAAAGCGGTCAGTAGAAGAATTCAGTAATCCTATTGATATGGGATTACTAGAAGCTCTGTAAAGAGAGCCTCAATAAAGCTGATGTTGCCAAGTTATAAAATCTGGGAAGATTGCAGCAAAAACTGTGCTGGGACAGAAATTCTCTGTGGAACATAGCTTTATGTGCAAAAGTTCTATTTTTCAAAAAATGTAAGTAAACATTCATTTTGTCATAATGTGGAACCATTCTTGTATTTTAATACACACTATGTTTTCCTTTATGTCAGATTTTCTAAGAGTAGCACAACCTAATAAAACAAATCAACTCAAATATACTTTCTAAACTTAAGAAGTATGTGGATATTCTTATTATTACATGGATCTTAAGACAAAATTAGACATATTTTATTTAAAATGTGAATAAAGAATTGAGGGTCTTTTGAATGGTTTCATTTGTAGAACTGTAATCACACACGGTAACAATCATAAAAGTATTGCAGCTGCATTCCATATTAACATTCTGTGATTATAAGATTACATGCTTAATATGTAGTATGATTTAATGTACAGATAGAAGTTATATATAACATAATCATCTATAAATATTTGGAAAATGTGTTTAATCATTTAAGATTACATTAATATTTCCAACAGTCACTGCTAATTTTTTAAGCATGCCTACTGTAAGAGAAATTCACAACAAATAAACTCTTATGTTCCCACATAACACAGATGTAGACAAACATGCTAAGATATCTTCTATACGAATAATATTTCCTAAAAAAAGTGATTTAATTATGTAAGCACAGGCTTGCACTGAGAAATCATTTTAGTTTTTTTTTAAAAAAAATTATTCTATTCAGAGGCAACAAAATAAAACCAGAAAGCAGATACACAGAAATATATGCAGACCAAAATAAAAAAAAACCAGAACAAAATGGGAGGTCTGTTGGCAGCAAGCACCTCCTAAGCGGCTGCTTTTCAGAAGTTACTTTGAGAAAAAAGAGAATACTTAAAGTTTGAAGTTACAGTAGACAGCAATAGTGAACCTGGGCAAGTTTAATTGAATAAGAGTAGATAAGGCACCACTGCATGTCCCAGTTCAGCAAATCCTTTAAACATCGATGAGAATTTTTGTTGTTTTTTCCTGTTCGATGCAGTTAACATCCATTACATGTTAAAAGAGTACTTAAATATGCCACTGATCTTCTGGTCCTTGATAAGGTGCCAGGCACTGAGTATCACCATTTACATAAACAGTTGGAGTTTTTCTGGACCTATTCCTATTATGTAGCTGGATGCCTTCCTGATTGTACTACATTTTATCTCCAATGAGCTAGCTTGTTTATGGTGTGTCTGAAAACTTCATAGAGAGAAAACATTGTTTAGTTACATTTCATATAAGAGAAAAATTTAATAGGAAGGATGGTCTGGAACATGAAGAGTAGTTCTCTACATTTTCATAAGTTTACTTAACAGACATAGGGAAACCTCTAGATTATGATAAATCATTTTTTTCCCTAGCAGAATTATTGTATGTATCGGTGTTTTAAGCTGTTCTCCAGGAGGAGTGGGGAGAGGAGGAGAGGATGGGAGGTATATTTCTGTAGTGGATTGACTTTTGGATTTTTCAGATCTTCCTTAAAAAAATGGCCTTTACAGGTCTTCCTTAAGAGCGGAGGTCAGGATCCACTGAAGAACTCCATGTCTTCCTTTAACGTAACACAACATATAAATAAGGTATAGATAAGAGAGTACGCTCTCTCTTCTTCTTTCGGCAAGCTGGAGAGCAGGAGCTCCATTGCTGCTGGTCTGTCTGGAGCTAAGGTCTGTGGTAGCTGCTGTTGTCTGCCCACACATGGAGGGAGAGTCCTGGGTCGGATTTAGCTGTTCTGCTTTCCTCAAGGGAAGTGGTGAGATTTTGCTAGTTCTTCACTTTCTTAGTTACCGGGTTTTACAAGTGTGCATACCTGTTTTGGTTTTGATCCTTTTCGTCCTTTTTCCCATTTCCCTTCCCCTCTGCCCTTGCTCCTTTGCATATCCTTGCAGCGTAGTTCTTTGTATTTAGAAAAATATAGAAATATATATAGTGTGATTTTGGTTTCTTCCATAGTTTTTTTTTTCCTTTGAAACGGGGGAATTTTTGGGAGAGAGGCAGACTGGGCGGTTGGAGAGCTTGGGAAAGCTAACTCAAACCAGCTCCATTTCCTAATACATTAAAGTTTTCTTGGGACTAAAGTCACAAAGTTAGTAAGATGAATATGACTATGTATGAAAAGGATTTGCATAGTAGGAGACATTGCTTACTTAAGAAGAAATTGCATTAACATAGAAGCAATTCTTCTATCTTATTTTTATGTTTTATTATCTATTGAGCAGATAGGTTTTTGTTCTCATTCCTTTATATCTAATAAGAATCCATGCGACAAATTCATGCTTTGGAAATATAAGTCTACAATGAACCATACTATAAACAGAGCGTGCTTTGATAGTCTGTGGTGATACATAAAAGTGAATATTCCATGATCTCAAATTGAGAAAAAAGATAAAGCTATTTTAAAACTACTTATCTCTGTTTCCCCAACTTTATTAGAAAGCTGCCACGTTAAGCAAGGTTAACAAGATGAATAGCCTCTATCCTTAATTCAGACTACAATAAAAATATATAAAAGTACAAGAAATATAAGTAAACTCTTTTGTAATGGTAGCCTTCATTTCTCAAAAAATAATGCAATTCTACTTGGGCAAATAAAAGCAGTATATTTTGGGAATGCTTCAGAAGTTGGAGAACTATTTTAAGGAAATAAAAACCTAGAGAAAGAACAAAACCTACTGAAGGGCAGAACAAATAGAGAATGGTTAGTAGATCTCCTATGAAGGGAAATATTTAATAACACTGAGATTTGAGAAAGTATGCATGAAAAAACAGGAATATAAAATGTGTAAATCAAACTAGAGAAAGCCAGTTAAAAATAGCTTTAATAGGAAAAAGTCATTGATTATGGCTAAGGATAGTATCAATTTGTCATAGGTTACTGGTTTTGGTAGTATCATTTAATATGGAGGTCATGTGATGGAGAAAGACTAAACAAATTATTCTGAAAAAATAAATAATAGCAAATTCATAGTAGAAAAAAGTCACTCTCTCAACTAATCTTCCCTGACTGCAGAACAGCACAAGTTTAGAGGTGTGCCTGAGTCTGCAATAAATGAAAGATTTCATAGCTGGCTTTTGAGGTTGGTCTTACACTTATTGTCCAACAGACAGACAAAGTTTAAAACCCTGAGACGGAAATCTGGTTTCTGTGTTTCAACAAAATGTCCCAGTCATCATTTCTTATTCTCAGCTATAGAATGAATTAATTAACTGTTCTCTATTCAATTATACATTAGGAAAGAAAAAAGTAGAAACACAGACCGAAAGAATTAAATCCTTTGAAGATTATTTCCACTGCCAATTAATTTTCTTTTGTAGTAAAAACACTGAACATCTGAGAAGTGAAATTTAAAGACCTATTTCCAAAATCCTTAGGCATATATCTAATTAAAATCACATAAAATCACCAAAGTTAGTCCTCAATGAAATAAAAGGGAAGCTATGCAAAACAAATCCAGTAAAAAGCAATTGCTGATATTATAAAAGTGGATGTTAGTTTTATAAGGACATTTGCCTTTTATAACAAGAAATCTCTTCTGCAAGATTTTAAAGTGTTTAAGAATAGAGCTGCTATTTTTAAATTGATTTCTTATCACTGCAGTTTTAACTATCTTAGATATCTATAAAAAATGACAAAGATATTGATTTCACAGTAATTTCAAAGAATCAAGATTAAAGCAGAATATGGCAGAATGTAGCAGGAAAAAAAATAATTATATTCTTATTCTGCAAATATCCAGTTATAACACTTCAACAATACTCATCCTGCAGTTTAGTCTTAATTTTCCCTTATTTAATTTCATCTGATCATCTAGTTACATGTTGTATATTGTATTAAGTAATGTCTTACAGAAGTCTTTTATCAAACTGTCTGTCCTGACACCTTTTCCTTACATTCTTCCTTGCCTGTTCACCCAACCCAAATGCCAGGACTGCAATAATCAACCACAAGTTTCTTGTTTATGGTGGGGTTTTTTTGGTGGCAGAACCATGAGGAACTTTATACATTTAGAACATTTAGGAATGTTTTTTGCTACTTAGTATTTTATATACCTTGCATCTTGCAGTTATGAACTGTCCTTTTTCCTGAGCCATCATCAGCAGTTCCAACCAGTGTTAGCACTAGATATGTTTGTGCTGTTCATAACACTCTTAGGCATCTCTCGGTCAAACCCATTTCCCTTTCTAATCTTCTGAAGCTTTCTGACATTGAAAATAACTTTGCAGTTAAAATCTTATTATGGGCAAACAAACACATATGAATATATGAAGCTAAGAGTTTGGTATTAGTACAATGGATTTTTAGCAGTCTAATTATCTAAATTGTTTAATTAATACAGAAAAGACCTATTAATAGCACGGTTATTATTAATAAAAAGAAAACTGAGCTTGTCTTCCCTCCTTTCTTTAATATCTACATCTTTTCTCTGGTGTTATACTCACCTTCTCAATATCCTTCTGGATCTCAAGGC
Organism: Dromococcyx pavoninus; assembly: GCA_033558185.1. Taxonomy (NCBI): domain Eukaryota; kingdom Metazoa; phylum Chordata; class Aves; order Cuculiformes; family Neomorphidae; genus Dromococcyx; species Dromococcyx pavoninus. The sequence continues at coordinate 2,049,073 of JAUMJL010000139.1, read as the reverse complement.
TGACAGATTCAGGTTTCCTCAAGCAGAAAAGGGGAAGACACATGTTGCAGCAAGTTCTCACAATCACTTCAGAGGTCCTCACCGTGTGGCTCATGATATTCATAGTACAGGTTTCTTTCCCCTGAATCTTGGGGTCTTCTGGGGGATATTTATGGGGCTTTCTGTCACAATTTTCTTCCTTCTTTTTGGTTTCCAGCTCAAGTCTGAAAGTTGCACAAGGCCCTTCCTCAACCTCAGTTGACAACAAGAGCAATTACTTGTGCTGTGATCTCTTCCACTGGTGAGACATGTCCATGGTTGTCATTCACAGAGCCTCAGCACAAGCTTGGCCACCAGCACGTTGCTTGAACAAGCTGAAACGATTTCAAGCCAAGGCAAGGCCAGGGATCCTGTACTGTCATGTCATTCCAACATCTCTGGCTTTTTATTAATAATGGCAGAAATTTTATTTACTACAGTAGGAAATCTACAGAAAATTATCTGTTACTTTTTGCATTCTCAGCCTTTTTTGGGGTAAATTCTATAGTTTTTTTTAGATTCCAGCTCCTCTAGAGAACTCAGACAGCCTAAATCTTTCCTGCCTGTTTTATTCTGTCTCTGTTTATTAGTCATGAATTCCCTGTCCTCTGTGAGTCCATTGTCACGGTTTAGCCTTGACCTGGCTAACTTTTGGCTAAACTCGTGTAGCTGGACTACCAAATTCCAGCCCCCAACCCCAGGGGAAGAGAGAGGAAAATGAGAGGAAAGAGGCTTGCGAATTGGAAACTAAAGCTACAGTTTTAAGGAAATTATGATAATAGTAGTAACAATGATTAAAATAATTAGCAAGAAATTAAAAATTTGTACATATATCCGAGATCACACACCCCACCCCTCAATGATTAGATGTCATCACAACTGCTGTAGAGTGGATATCAGACAATGAGTCCACAGCTGGAACTCAGGAGCTGGATTCAGGGACGCATGAATCTGGAATCAGGAACCATCAGGAAAACGAGATCCTCACTGGACGTTGGCCACCGCAGAAGAGAGTGAGACCCTTGTGATCTCTCAATTTCATACCACGTATGACGTGTATGGAATGGAATACTCTTGCTAGTCAGTTTGGGGTCAGCTGTCCTGTCTGCCCCTCCCTGCAGGTGCAGCTGTTTTCACTAGCTCGAGGATGGGCTTGTTTACTAGAGGAGTAAGTACAAATACCGGCTTCTCTGCATACCGGTGTTATCACTGCTCGAGAGAAAACTATCTCAAAAATATGCAGTTAGTTTTTCAGAAAATGCTGTTACTTTAGATTAAGGCCGAGCCAGAGTCTCCCAGTTAACTCAAACCATAACATCAATGCGGGTTAGACATAAGTTGTCCATCATAACGCAGACATAAACATTTTACTTAATCATTAATCCCAAAGACCCCATACCCTGCTTAATAAGCTGTAGGTATTAGTTTTGCCCATCTTGCTTAATGCTTGATCCTTATATTACTTATATTTAAAATTCTCTTTCTAATCTATACGGTATTTCAGAAGCAGCTACATGCATTTTTTTTTGTACCTTTAAGACAGCTGTCTATTTTGGTAACCTGGCTCATTCATACCGTGCAGAAAAAAGATCTTGAACACATAAAATGAAATGAGTCTTAGAGGTAATATCAGTCCCAAGACTATTTTCCTTTTGTAGAGTATTTATGGAATCATCTCCATTTTCTGGTCCTGGGATTTGATAAATATTACTTAACTGTTGCAGTGGGCAGTTTTATTTTTAATTTACCATGTATTTTAAGCCTTTAACTGTTTTTTTCCAACATTTTTTAAAGGATGCTTCATTTAGAAAAATATACTAGCAAGCCTCTTCTGCTTTGAAGTGAATATTGATCTAGATTCTTCGCAGAGTATCAGCATATGATATTTGGGACAGAGTCTATTTCCTTGTTCCATGCTCCACATTATCTTTCCTGCATTAATTTGGACGACAGTTGTCAATGTTATTTTCTCCTTTCCATTGTGTAGCAATTGTGCTTCCCCAAGGCAGTCAATCGTTCTAGTGTTGGTGTGTAATTTGTTTTGTGAAGCAGACATCTTGTCACGAATGTATGTGAAATTTCTTTCATTTTACATCCAACATACTACTCTCTGGTGATAATTTTTACTTTTCTGTGTTTACCTGATGACTTCTGAAACAGGCTGTACTAGTTGGCTGAACTTCAGGTGATACTACATTAGCATATGCAGTTTTATTATGTGACTCAATCTTACCAAATTCACTTGTGCTATAACAGTCACATTTTCACGGAAAACAAAATACCTCTGAAAAGAATATTCTTACCAAATTAATTAAGACGGTTAGTTAATATGAATGGACTCCATTTTAAGCTTATCATACGTAGCAGAGATTTATTCATTAATAGCAAAATATGAAAACAACAAACAGGAAAAAAAACAAGGAAAACCCAATGTTCAAAGCTTCCATTTAAGCTTAAATTTAAAGTTAGACCAAGATCAGTCTGCACCTTCCCTGAAAGTTTCAAAGCCTGAATGAATATTCATCTATCATTGCAAAAGTTAATTTTCCCATAAGCAACAACCATTTTTAAGGCACTATTTTGGTAGATCCCAGTGTGTACAGTTGCTTTCCTTAAATTTGTTGGAATTCTCCATTGTCCATGCCCTTTCACATTTCTTATTGCGCTTTCTCTTACTGCAATGATGCTCCTTTTTGTGTTTATCTTCAAACACTTTATTAAATTAAGGGTATTGGTTGTCTGATTTTAGAAATGAGTTTTGACACCTACTTGTAGCTAAGGGGGGAAAGGTGTGGCCTCCAAATATTTAGGACACTAGAAGGGGTCATTATTATGCTTCCAATAGTGCTTGCCTTTGACTGTCTTGCCTATATCTTAAATCCTGAAACCATCACAGTCATTCATAGCTATAATGCTGAACGATTAACAAGAGGTTGTCATTTGGATTGTTTCTTCACTTTTATTTGTTTAATGAGCAACCTGCTTCTATTTGGATTCTAGAGAAAGGGTACTTTTTCCTATTCTATTTTATAAGTAAGAGGTATATTAAAAATATTTCCTATGCATTTGACTAAGTATAGGTTTTATGGGCTTTTCCTTCAATTCTTGAGTGTGTGTGCAGAGTATACGTACATGTAACTCCTTTCCAACCCAAACCATTCTATGAGTCTATGATACCTACAAGACATCCTTTAAGACTGCACAGAAAGCATGGTTCCTCTGTTCCTGTTTAGTGTATGAATTCTACTTGAAAACAGTAGCCAACCAACACATTTTTTCCCCAAGACTAGGAGCAACAGTCAGTTTCTGCATATGGTGACACAGCTATGTCTCAAAGTATAAATCAAGCTTTTCTTTTTTATTTTCCCTTCCTCATATCCCAAAATTTTCTGTATTTGTAGTAGACAAAATATCTTTTTCACCTTCTAACTGTTTCTATGGAGACTGGAATGGTCATATATTTAACAGCAGATGTATAACAGAATATTTTTTAAGGGTTATTTGGTTTGTGTTTTTTAATGGACATGGAAGTCCTTTTTAGTTTTTATAACAATGTCTAAAGCTAGCCATTTCTACAGAAGTTTTTCCTTTGTTTAACTGATTTTATTTGGGTATTTATTTCTCTACTCCTTTTTCCCTACAAAATTCCCTATGTATATAGTAAAGACTGAGAAATGCCTCCTCAGTTTTTATGGAATGGTGAAAAGAGTGGAAATGAAGAGAGAAAAAAATTGCTATTTGGAGTGCATGTTAGTTTACTTTGTTCACTTAATCCTCACTTTCTACCCATGAAAATGCAATTCCATATATACATTAAGTTTTGGACTCTCCTCATAACTCTTGGTGATAGTGGAGGCTGAAAGAGAATGAGCCATTTGTTGTCACATTTGTAGAACCTTTCCTTTGGAAAACAAAGGTATGACTTTAAAGTTTTAGGCAGGAAGAGTCACACAAGTACAGAATTACTTATACAAAGTGAGTCGCTGAACAAATGAGGTTCTGTAAATAAGAATGATGAATCAAGAAGAATGAGAAATGAATGTATTTGGAAGGTGACCATGGGATTTTATAGGTGAAAGGATATAATTTTCCCCAGCAAATGTGACATACGTTGTAAGATGGGAATGCCTTTGTGTGACTGTTGACAGCAAAGCAGTAGTATGCACTAATGATTTAGCAAAGCTTGGATAGTTTTCCAAAGTTATTTTGCTTTTGTACAAGCAATTCAAATGCCTAATAATTCATGTTCTACAGAAAAGCTGACATATTTATGTAGTAATTTTAGCTGATTTCTTGTGGCATGGTCTTATTAAGCCTTGTGATTTACAGCTCCAAATTTGGATTATGCAAGCATTTTAGAACAAACAGAGAGTAGCGCATTCTGAATAGCTGTTAATTTTACTGGGTAAATAACAATGATTTCTAGCCAGTAGAGCTCATTTGTTAAATGTCAGAGCCTCCCAGGCCCCAAAAGGCCTATCTATTCTTGCGTCCCTGAGACTATTGCCCCTCCAGCTATGGCCCAGGACCTCAATTCAGCAGAGAAAGATGCAAAGAAAAGCTTGAGGTTTATCATTGCTGAGACTGTTTCGTAACAAAAGCATCTAACTCCTTAGATTATGATATGTAAAAGCCTTTAAGAAATGGATAAGAAATTAATAAATAAACAGACATTCTGGTATTTGTCTTACAAGACTAGAAATTTATTTCTCTGTAGTCAAGGAAGGCACTAAGGTTGTTTTAGCTTGTTTTTCAGTAGCTGCATTAACACCACGAATCCATTGTATTTCTCTCCAGAAAAGCTGGTTCTACAGTGAATTAGATGTACATTCTGATTTATCTGATCCTCTTGACTCTTCTAGAAATATAACAGCTACAATAGAGTAAAAACTTAATTGTGGGGCTATCTAGTATATTTTATCATAGGTGAACATAAGTGCACTTGCAGTTCCAGGAACTGGTGATTTATAAGGGAGAATAAATCATATTTCATACTCATTCTGATTTTTTTCACTGGCATGGCTAAAGTGTTTCTGGGGCTTGTCTTAGTATCTCTGCTGCCAAAACATTCTGCTGTGGTGATATACTATGTTATTTCAGACTAGCATAAGTATCCACTTCTTTCAAGTCTTACAGTCAAGTACAATGTTTTCTTGTACATTTTACTTTTAATGTAATTATCATTCTCTTTCCCAATAAATGGCATTTTACAGGAAGATTATAGTAGCACCTTACATTACCTTGTGACCCAAAAAGTTATTTTATTTTTGGTTTGTAGCATGTCTGTATTGATTTTTTAAAAATTATCATGGATCTATTCGCCCTTGATGAAGATGAGAGTGCCTTCACTAACTGCTCTAAAATTTCTCCTTTGAAAGGAAATGGTAAGAACAAATAAAGTGCAAAGTAGAGGACAAAACCACTGGCTTCATGCTATCAATTAAATCTGAAGGAATTGTTAGAAAAAAAAGTAAAATAGTGAAAGCAATAGTAAATCCAGGAATTAACTCCTGCTCGCTTTCCTTAGTTGTCTGCAGAATCAGCACTGAACCAGACATTTATTTTTCTTCTACAAAAACAGAGATTTCAAAAACTAGAACTACAAAATTTATTTATGAGTGATTTCTGATCTAGTACTGCAAGCAATATTTTTCTGTCCTGTTTTTTTAAAAAAACAACCTCTTACCTGTTTAGTGTACTCAGGAGAGAGCAGGTTAGCAGGTTAATTATATTTAAAAGATCTTTCCAGGAGAAGACATATTTTTGTTTTTAACAGAGGAGACCAAGCTGAAGTGGTTATGGTGGTTAAAAGATATATTCAAAGTAAAGCTCAGTTTACATTTTATCTCGGGAAACAGAGTATTCTTGATGTCTTGGTGTCTTTGTAATTAAATTAGATTTTCTATTTGAAAGAAATGCCAGACACAGTTTAAACTGGTAATTATGGCCATCCCAAGTTGTTGCTTTATATTCAGGGTTTTCTCTCCAGAAGTCAGACCAAATTGTCTTCATGATCCTTATAAGATATGAATTCATGATTGCTAAGAAAAAAATGGAGATGAAGAAAGAAAATTGTTCAGAAAGCCTTAGCATACACAGAGCGACAATGCTAGAATTTCCTTGCTATCCTTCCTGTCTGCATATTGTGTTTATATGACATCTGACAATGTTAACATGCAGAAATATACAACCGTATGATTAAATGTGGCACAGTAAATATCCACATAATAACTAAATCCATGTAACCACCTGTATTTTAAAAAAGAAGAAAAATTTTACCATGTTGTTCCAAGGCAAGACGCAAACCTTAGCCATATATAAACTATGTCATCTTGAATTATATCATTTAAGTTGAGATTTATACCTACTAAGAGCCAGAAAAGGCCATGATAAAAGCTTTTTCAGAGTTTTTCCTTCCGTTTGATATTCTATAAATGGGGACTTATGATGAAGGCTTTTTAACATAAAGGAGAACAGCTTTGCTGCTTATTTGGGTGTTTGGGTAAAATCAAGTAAAGCTTACATGAGAAATAAGTTAATGGACTGAAATTTATAGCTTTTTGTATAACTGTCAAATCTTTGTGTAAATCACCTTTCTCTTCTGCTGGCTGGAATGCAAAAATCCAATAAGCTGTTAATAAAAATGGAAAGGTCACATGTAAATACCACAGATTTTAAAATGAACCAGAAAATTACAGTAGTTTGCGCACAAATATAATTTTATATTCTATTGCATGGTGTCTACAATGGGATGGGGTTTATGATATGAGTTTTTATAAAAGTATAGTGAGAAAGGATTCTATTTTAATTATTTGCTTTAAATTTGAAAACAAGTGTTTGATCACTAATTGGCTGTTGTTTCTCCAGCTTAGAAATAGTTTATTTAACTCAAAAATAAAGACTGACTTAATTACTCTAGTAATTTACCAAGAGTGTTTACAGTGGAATAAATACTCTCTTTTCAGTCTACTTGAGCACACTCTTGTTTATGTATTTTATTTTCCCTGACATATACTGGTATCAGACTTTCAAAGCGAAAAGATGAAGAATTTTACAAGAAGCCTGATTTCATGCTCAGAAGACTGGAATTTATACAGGTGCCAGCTTCAATGAAGGCATGATTGCCTGTACTTAGTTCTTAAAAAACAATATTATACTTTTACCATTCTCCAAATCTCCGAATGAGATGCATTTAATTAACTTGAATTAAATAGACTATCTGTGGTAGTTGATAGAGGTCCATATCACTCAACCCCATTTTCACCAACATTAAGCTCTAAAAATCAAAATACTGCCTTAATGTACAGGGCTACCCCACCATCTCTCCTGTCAAAGAGTTTTCCCTCTTGTTTCCTTCTCTCCTGCTTGCCTATTTAGGAAATGACTGTTTTTTCTTTCAAGTTGTTAATCAGCACTAATAAGGGATACCAACCTTAGTATTTGTATCAATAAGAGATTTTTGTTAAGGCAATTTTTTGTTAGAATAAGCTTCAGGCAATTAATTAGTTTAGAAATGACCTGTAACATGGGTGCTTTGTAATCAACACATGAATAAAAATCCTCACTGCTTGCTTTCAAAACAACATCTTGATATCAAAGGTGCTCTAAAATTAGACTGATTACCCAATTATTTTTCTAAGCAGAAAGATAAATTATAGCTTTAATCAAGAATAAGCATCAAAAATAAATCAAAATGATACAGGATATGTAGCCATAGGATTATGTTGTCACAAAAACATCTCTTGGTACCTTGTTTTTAAGGGATTTTTTAATTACGTTTTTAAAGGATTTTTTAATAACATTTGTAAAGAAGCTTGATTTTATGTGCCATTGAATTGAGTGGTAGAAGGCAAAGTTTATTAGAGCCAGTGGACAGCTACAGTAGCCTATTCTTCTGTAAAAACAGTATAAAAAATGCTCTTATTTTCAAGTGGAAGGATTTGGCCAATGCCTTCAGACACATGGTGTGAATGTTGGGATTGCCCTGTGCAGGGATAGGAGTTGGACTTGATGATCCTTGTGGGTCCCATCAAACTCACATCATTCTATGATTCTATGATTCTAAGTAAAGTTTTAATTTTTCCTTAAATATTGTAACTTCTGAATTGCAGAAAATTTAGACCAAGAAAGAGATGTGCCGCCAAACCAAAAGTGTAGATCAGACTTGCATAATGTGTTTTGTTTGGGAAATTTGCTTACATATCACTTTGTATGTCTGAATGGAAAGGGGAGTAGAATGGAATACAACTTCACTACCTACTTCTGTTTATTCTTTTAAAAGACCAGATTGCAATGTTGGCCTATCACAAAAGCTTCTGGATGAAAGTGATCCCTGAATTTTTTGAAGCTGGACATACTTCCCATTTACAGGTCTTCATTTATAATGCTCCATGCTTTGAGTTCTACTGGCAATGAAAAATTATCCTAATTACACACAAAACTACTCTAGAGAGACCTTGGTAGCTACCAGTAACCGGGTGCATTCACATAGCATCATTCAGTACAACACAGAAATGTAAGGTAGGCTTTGTCTTGGAGTGTATCAATATCATAATGCAAATTTTCTGCTTCTGTTACAAGAACAGTCCTATCTTATCCAAGGAAAGTACTATTATTCCCCCAGATTTTATCTTGGGAAAGCCTAATGAGGTTGAATCCATTTGAAGAGCTATGAGAGACTTAGAAACCACAAATGGGATAAAGGAAAAAAATCAGTGTCGAATATAGTATCACTCCTTGTACAGGTGTAACAAACTGATTCATTGTTTATGTAAAGACACAAAATCAGACGAAGTAGAAAACCGCTCTATCATGTTAGTTATTATATTTAACAATGGACTAAATGAATTGATTAATTAATTAAATAATTATGGTTTTTGCAAATCTGTTGAATTGGTTTGTGTATGTTTAAATGGATTTGCAGATTTGGATGAGTAAAAATCCATGGAAAGCAGCCTAAGGTAATCAACATTCATATTTTAATCCATTGGAGTCGCAGTTTCAGCAATAAAAATACCACACAAAAAGAATTAAAATATTTTAAAAATCTGATATTTCTATGCAGTTGGAGGCATCTGTATCTTATTCAGTAAAATACTTCAGTATACTGGAAAATCTGACTAGAATTAAATTAGCATGAATTCAGATATTCTAAAAATAATTAAGTCACACCTGGTTTGTGAGAAGGAGTTTTAAGAATGCATGGTATACACTGTCATAATGATTTCTAGACTTACTGAATAATGTGTGACTCTATCACCAGCTCCGTAATTAGAAAAAAAAATATTTCAGCTCTTTTCTGTGGAAGCTTTTTGAGATTCTTGAGCTTTGTGACTTCTTTTACAAGCATAGGAAGTGAATTGATCAAATAACCTTCAGAATCACCGTGCTCTCATTTTTTTTTCATTCTCTGTGCAATTCCTTTCTCTGTGTGCTAAATCATGTAGAAGGGAGAGAGGCACATTCTATTATCTCAGTAACAATAATTAGATTAAAAATCTCTTTTTGTTGTTGTCATCGTTGTACTCTCAGCATTTTTAAAATGTTATGCTTTTAAGAAACATGTGACTACTAAGCATAAACTAGCATTTTCAGTTTCCATTTCTGAGCTGCAGACTGTCAAGCACTATACAAAAAAAGTATTTACAAAACTTCTAGTCAACTAAATATTCATGGTGTATAATTAACGACTGCATGGACGCTGGTAGACAATATACTCCAGAATACTCGTGTTGGAAGTAATTGTAACATATATAAATACTTTCCAGAGTCAGAAGCTGCAGTGCTGCAGTGATGACTGTGCGTAAAACCATAGGTTTATCCAGCCTGCCTAACACCCATTCCCATGGTTGATGTTGATACAAACCACTAGATGATGGCACAAGTGCTAAAAGTAAGATCACACAGAGACATCGTGACCCTCCCCGGTGGGGATTGTCCTTGCATGGTTTGGATTCTGCTGACGAGGGAGCCCTAGGCGTAGACACGGTGTTTATCAAGCGATCATCTTCTCCAGCCACTGGAGCGTATGGGTTACGAGGGCGCCCAATGATCCAGTCCTGTGAATAAAAACTCACAGTTTTCGTTAGTTTTATTCTGAAGGTCTGGTTTGATAGACTTAAGTGGGCACCACTTAACTCTACCATTTTTTTTGACAGCGGCATAGGCTCACCCTGTCAAGACTAGTTTCCATCCTTGTTCCCATTCTCCCAGCTCATTTCTAACTATGACTGACGGGCCTTCTTCCAGTGCTCGAGTGGCCCAATGTTTTTGGGTGGGACTATTTACCTCCTCCCCCCTAGGGAATTGAGAGAAAGATTAGCTGAAAGAAAAAGACAAAGAGAGGCCCAACAAGGGTACTTTGCATCATGGTTTAACTATTCACCATGGCTAACCACCCTAATGTCTTCTTTGATAGGACCAGTTGTAATGACCATAATCGCACTGATCTTTGGACCCTGCATACTAAACAAGTTCATATCATTTGTCAAGAGTCGGCTAGAAAAAGTTAATATCATGTTTATAGAACGCCGACAGTTGCTCTAAAGAGTGCCTTATGTTTTTCTTTTAGAAGAAGTTTCTCAACTCTACCTCTACCTATCCTCACCATTCCAAGTTGCACTTTATTAGTCTTAGTGATCTTTAAGTCACCTTATTAACACCACTTATAAGTTTATATCTTTTATAAGTTTTTATATATTTTCTAAGTAGATAAGATAAGATAAGATAAGGTAAGGTAAGGTAAGGTAAGGTAAGGTAAGGTAAGGTAAGGTAAGGTAAGGTAAGGTAAGGTAAGGTAAGGTAAGGTAAGGTAAGGTGAGATGAGATGAGATGAGATGAGATGAGATGAGATGAGATGAGATGAGATGAGATGAGATGAGATGAGATGAGATGAGATGAGATGAGATGAGGTAAGGTAAGGTAAGGTAAGGTAAGGTAAGGTAAGGTAAGGTAAGGTAAGGTAAGGTAAGGTAAGGTAAGGTAAGGTAAGGTAAGGTAAGGTAAGGTAAGGTACGGTACGGTACGGTGAGGTGAGGTGAGGTGAGGTGAGGTGAGGTGAGATGAGATGAGATGAGATGAGATGAGATGAGATGAGATGAGATGAGATGAGATGAGATATGATAAGATAGATAAGTTCTTTGTTTTCAACCAATTTAGTTAAGCATGGGGAGGGGGGAAAATGTTGGTAGCTACGGTCTGGTGGCCGGAAGATATCGTGTTGTACGGAAAGATAAGGGCCCCTCTCCCACTAGCCAATAGGTTTAGCTCATGATGTAAGCAGGCGGAAGTGACGTTGGAAACCTCAGCTATATAAACCTGTGTTATCTATCAATAAACGGCCATTTTGCCATCCACCACATTGGTGTCTGTGTGCAGATGGACCGAGCAACCAGAGTTTGGTCGCTAAGCCAAACCTGAACCAGGTCGCCACACCTTCACTGAAGGCAACAAAGCTCCAGTCTTGTATTTATTTATTTTAAAGGTTTAGGTGATGCTGTATATTTTTCTGTTGTAAACTGATCATCTTTACAAATCATACCAAAGCTCACTGCAATAAGTAGAGACACCTATTCTCTGGAGCTGGTCCTGGAGACAAACAAAATGCCATTATTGCATATGCTACAGATTTTTAGTCATCTATTATGCTCTATCAAGTCCTGAATATTGTAGATTTACTACTGCTTTACTGTTCTATTAAAAATAAGCTAAGGAAAAGCTACTGTGGGAATTAATGAGAATATTTTTTAATAATATAAGTATCTCATGGGAGTTGTTTTATTTAGATTAAAACTTTCTAGGTATAACGTAATGCTTGACTTTAACCACTTTCTTTTTCTTTGCTACTTTTCATATTTTCCATTTCTCTGAGCTTGCTCTGTAAGCAAGCTGGATAAAGAACAGAAAAAGAAACACAAATTAAAAAAAAAACAAAAAACAGAAGGACCTCGACAGCTGGGCTTCTGTTTTGCTTTTGGTTTTGTTTTCTTTTTTCCTATGCAGAGGTCTCACAATCAGTTTTAAATAACATTTAAACTGCTGGCTCATGATTTCTTAATGAACTGAAAGATAATTAGTTGATCGGCACTCCACATCCCTAAATTGGATCTGCTTGTGTACCATACTGTTCATAAATAAAAGTGATCAGTGGAAACCCGTTACTGGATGATTTGTGGAGTCAGAATAACAGGCGTCACGCTGAAAGAACTTCCAGTATTTGCTAAGAAGATACTTGTGTGAAAGACATACATGCACGGAAATACAAGGGAGCTGACGCATAGCTTCTGGACTATATCATCATTCTGCCGTGAATGTTCTTTGTTTTCATGAACTTTAAGTTTTTGGCCCAGTTTGTTTTTTTCTTTAGTTTTTCTTTTATCTTAATAAAGATTTAATTTCATTCCATCTTTTTTTTTCATGCAGAACTGGAATGCTATAAGGAACATCAGCATTATACGATATACTAACTATAAATAATAGTACCTTCTCAGGTGTGCTGTTGCAGCTACTGAGGCTGACACAGAAATGGAAAAAAGCGTTAAGGATATAGTTGTTATGCCTGAAAGTCCTTAATGTTCTCTTGAATGGAGCAATATACCCAAAGACTTCAAGTTCTACACCAAATTTCACTCAACCGTGTGAACTTTGCATCTCTTTGAGGTCTTAGGTCTGCAGAAGTTTGCTCACCGGGTCTGGAAGCTGATGTTGCTGATAGCTGATTTTAAGTCACAAAACTTGTGCTACAGTGTGTTAGAATTTAAACTGGATGTATTTGACACAATAAAATAGAAAACTGGTAGTGAAGGAAGCATGCTAACAGCTTGGAGATGTCTTGATACTAAATAAGAAGGAGACTGTTTTAGGATAGAGTAGATACTGTTGAAGGAAAATGATATCTCTCTGTTGCTGTATTTGAAAGACACGTGTTTTAAAAAATATTTGTATTAAAGATTTTTTTCAGTGTTTGAAAATAATTCTAACTAGTTATAGAAAAGTACATCTAAGATTTTTAGCATTTAAAATGGATTTACTGTCATACATTATTAATTTAAAAACTCCTCTAGGTCCAGATCACCTGACATAAATAAAGTAATTTTAATAGAATTAAGTTTGGTCTGATTATCTATCTATCTGTTTATCTATCTATCTATCTATCTGTCTATCTATCTATCTACTTATTTCCAAGATGAGCTAAAAATGGAGATAAAATGAGTCTAACATCTCTCCCACATGTAAATATTCATAAATTATTCTTCTCTGAATTTAGGAAAAGAAATTTGCAATAATTTAGGTCCCATTACACCAGCTCACTGACCATGAAGTTTGTTCAGAAAGTCTGAATACAATTTCAAAGACAACACTCAGTAGAAGTCAACCAATAACCTTGGAAAGGGATGTGAACTAAGAAATATCAGTGTACCACTGTTTTACAGTGTTTTGCCAGCATCTTTAATTATTTTTTGTGAGAATCTGGTCTGTCAGATCTCAAAAAGGATATAATACAACTGGAAAACTTTTGAAAGGGGCATCAATAATGATAATGAGACAGTTTTGGTAGAAAGGATAACTCAGGACTCAAAGTACATTGGCACAGTAGCTTGGATTGGAAGTGCGCTTTGGAAGGGAATCTTCAGACTGTTTCCATTTGCCATTCACTTCTTCAGTTGCTGAGTGGTGTGGGAGATCATAAGCTTGAATTCCTTTACATGAATTTAACTGGAAGATTTCTACCGACAAACTGAAAGTAAAAATTATGTCAGTGCTTTTTTAAGATCTTTTTCATATATAAAAAAGATGTCATATGCACAAAAAAAAAAACACGGAAGAGAAAGACCAGAATGTAATAAAGAAAAAGAATTTGACCAGAGGGTGTTTTTTTAACTTTTCTTTTTATGTGGCTTTATGCTACTTAGTGTCTTATCTGATATCTCTAAGATACCACATTTATTCCAGCAAAGCCACTCATCTGGTCAAGACAATGTTTGTAGAATTGACCTTCATTAAAGAGTCTGTAGTCTTCATTAAACTTCTGTAGAAATTGCACATGAACCACATTGCTCACTGCCTTCCCTTGCTAGAATCTGAGATAATTAATACTACCAAAGCAACAGTGCAATACTATGTTACTACCTGATGGTTAGCAAGCTTAAGTTTATTTACAGTGTATGTGGAATGCCACTGTTATTTTTTTCTTTTCTATTTCTCTTGTTCCCTTTAATATATTCTTTTAAAAGCACACTTACTTAAACTGATAACTATGATTTGAGGCCTCAGTATAGTCTAAAACCTTTATGATTCATAATAGCTTTTCTTCTGACAAGATTTCATAAAATTTTAGTGTGGCACTTGTGCTCTACAACACATCTGCACATAATACAAGGAAATTTCACTCTTTGCCCCTAGCAAACTCATTGTTGTATCACTTGGAGATGCTTGTGGTGACAGTGACCACTGTGTGGCAGGTGTTCCATGACGCTGGGTAATAAAATCCCTGTGGGAAGCTACATGTTCTCTCAATGTTGATACTTTCCTGCCAGCTTCAGCTTTTGAATGATAAATGATGTAGTTAAGGCTTTTGAGATGTGTATAAAATAACTTGTGTGATTGCTGTTAAACCTAAGGCCTGTGACATTATAGAATAAATCTGAGTGTTAATATCAGTAAGAATACTTTTTTTCAAACCTGATATTTTTCATAGCTTCTGAGCAATAAAAGGAAAGAAACCAATGAAAGCTTGTAAAAGAAAGCCACCTCAAGTGTTGACTACATGTAGTAAGATATTGAAAATTGTAGATGTCATTTTCTCTAATTTCTCTCTTAAATAACTGGCTTGATGTTAATTTTATGTTTGACTGAAAAGAAGTTTTACTTACCCATTTAGTTGGGCACTGAAAGTACCCAACCTTGTTTTTTATATGATGAACAGCTTTAAGGTGATCTCATTCTGTGGTCTCCTTATTTGAAGTTATTATGCAATTTATACATCAAATTGGAAATAGTCCCTGTGGTGACTGAACTGACCTGGGAAAGGTCATCGTTTTATTCAACTAGTTGGAAAAATGAGGTATTTAGCAGATAACCTAAAACAGCATTAGCTTTACTCCCTGCAATTTATTTCCAGGGCTTTTCATCCATGGATCATATGATTTGAATCTATACCTTTTGTATTACAGGCTTTACGTCAATAACAGATTTGATTGAAATAAATTTAGCAAGAGTTTAAGAAGAAAGTGGCCACTCTCACTCTGGGGAAGTCGGAAGACAACTGTAAAATGGGGAAAACTAGCATGACTGATTCCTTTCCTGGCTAAATGATCAAGTATTGACTGTATCAAACTCTGAAGGCTCTTGACTTGGATCTCTGGTGAGACATGGGAGAGGAATGTTTTCTACATTTGCAACGGTAGCTTGCCATATCTCATTTCTGGAATACCAGCTGTGGACCTGCCACTTGGCAGCTTTCTTTAATGTAATCTTCATAATAGTTGTTACCTCATCTCTTGCTTTGTCAAAGCTTGTATCACTGTGATAAAAATTCTCAATATGTTACAGAATTATTTCTGTTCTCAAAGGCATAATAGCTTTACTCTGCTTGTGCATGTGTGTATGCATGTATGTACATTAACATACTTCTACATGCACTTTCTAGAAAGTTGCTGTTTATAGAGAAATTTTTTGCTGTTTCTCTTCTTTTTTTTTCTCACATACTAAATCAAAACAAGAGAATATGCTATCCTTTTGCTATCAAATCTCAGATTCAACTTTGAAGCACCATGTGGAAATCTAGCTAATGGTAGATGTCTCTGCCACGTCATTTCTTCAGACTGGCTGTGATTTTACATTTCTTTTTGCTTCTATAGTTAACTATTAAAAAAATGTTGTACAGGTGAATCCATGCACAAAGTCACTTCTCTTCCTAAATCCTGGAAGGTAGTCCTTTATTACCCCTAAAACTGTAGAAGGTAGAAATGAAAGTCTGGGATCAAATAATTTTTACTTATGGAAGCATCTGTTTGGTCAATATTCCATAAACAGAAAATCAGCGACATTAGTTTGGCAAGAAATTGATTTTACAATATATTCAATATTATTAAGTTACTGTATAGTGTAGGAATCAAAAATGTTCTACCATTAGGAGAACATATATTTTAATGTCCTCATCAAAATTCATCAGTCGAGTTTTGTCTGAAAATATTCTGATGACATACAAATAAGCTTACAAAAAGTATAAAATTTAAGGATAATTTAATGTTAGTTCATCCTTTGGGGGTTAGACAGTATTATAGGTGTAATTATAACACATTTTTTATCACTTCTGTATGTTTATATACTTGTTCTTTTTTTCATAATGCATGTTATGACGCTACTCAGTTGAGAGGTTGTTTTGATATAGACAGTGAAAAATGTTTATTAAAAAAAGCAATAAATATTTACTTAATACCTGGTGATCCTGGCCCTGGCTTTCTTGTGGTGCAGAGGTCACCTTTTTCATAGACTGCAATTGTACTTGATACACTTGGAAATCAAACCCCCAAGAACAGAAGAAACAGCAATGTAAGTAACGCTAAGAAGTAAGCAGGATTGTCTTTTTCCTTGATTTCCAAAATAATCGGAACAATAACCTCATCTGAGGTAAAAGGACTGCTATTTACTTTACGCTTATAATTCAAGTATGACATCAAGCACAAGAACTCTTGCTGAGTCAAGATCTAAACCACTATGTTCCTCTTGGCTATGGCTTTTTGAAATATCATTCACTATTAAAATTCTTCAGCTTATCACACATGAAATTTGGACAGTGCATATTCATTTGCTAAGATGTCTACCAGGAGATCGGTCCCAATTCTTGTGATGCTTTTTGATTTCTTCCACAGGAAGATGCAATATAAAAGATAGTGGTCTGCATAGCTTCTTCTGTTCGTAATGAAACCCATAATTTATAAGGTGTTGTCAAGCAAGTCTAAGTGAATGTTCCATTATTTATTCAATGTTTGTTGATAGATATGATTATGTTATTTAGAAGTGTTTTTTCTAAAGAAGGAAAATCTTCAACTATACAGAATACTGTTTTTTCAGGAAGGCAATTCTGTATGTGGAGACATTATACCATATTTCAAGTAAAATCATTTGTACTTCGGTATAGATTACAGCCTTTTCATGATCGCAATGTAGCATTCATCTTCTAGAAGAGGGTTTTCATGGAAATGCAAGAGGAGAAAGATAGGTAGGCTGTTAAAAAACTAATTGTCTTTTACCACGAGATCAGAGGATTTTACAATTATGTTCACTGTGTAGATGAACTACATGCAACTTACCATGTCCTAATTGCAGAGTCAGATATATATATGGTATGTTAGTGCATAACAGTATCCTACAACATATTCTCCAACTATTACCCCTCTTATCCATCTCTGTAGAACTTAATGGTTTGAGATCTGAGCTGCTGGTCGTTACTATGTTTTGTTTTGTTAGCTTTTTAATAATTGCAGCTGTTTTCTCTTCCTTCTCACTTTTAACTAAATGCTGCTGATACCATTTTATCACATGCTGGCAGTATATAAAAGAAGATGAGACAAGCTTTGGTTAAAGAATCTAGCGCCTTAAGCAGAGTGGGAGACAATATCCTTAGAAAAAACATGCTTGAAAATCAGACTTAATCTGAAAGTAGAATTGTTTCATGTTAAGTCATACATAAAGTCAGGTTCTTCAAAAAGGTTTTGATAGCATGGCTGTTTTACATGTTAGTCCTCTACCATAGCCTTTGTCCTGCATAAATTAAACATTCCTGAAATAAATTTTTAATTTCATTTTAAAATATAACTAGGAGAGGCCTATTAAGTTGTTAAGAACAACAATATCAAGTTTTATGTTTTGTAAAGATGCGTTTAAGCTTTGAATCATGGAAGTACTTATGCAGCTACCAGACATGATAACATAGGAATAGAAGTGTTGTATTTACAATCCAATTAATCCACTATTTTATCTACAACAATGGTCATAAGTCAGTTAACGAGGTATAATATACAGTTCTCATGCTAGGATACTTCCCTGAATCATCTTGGGGACATCAAGTCACTGATTTTGGAACTTGCTTTTGCTAAAATCCATATGAGGCATATAATTCAGGAGGGCAATTCTCAGATTAGTAATGCACTCTAAATTTTACCAGGTCATTTTTATTTCATGTTCATGACTATAGAATAAACACCATAATCAATCTCAGGACAGAGAAAGAAGGTAACATAATAATTTAATGAAACTTAGAAAATATTATGAATTTACTGGCTTAATTTTTATTAATTTCCCTTGGATAGGACTCTCCTTCATTGCAAAATGTAGATCCAATACCATTAGTTCTGATCTTCCCAGTCTATTTAAAAAAACTCCAAAGCTGAACTCTCTTTTTTCCTCATTTTTCTGTTTTATTTTTTAATATGAATAATGAGTGTTAAGAAATTTGTCATAACACACTTTATTGATATGCTTACTTAGGGTAGTTCTCTTGTTTATATTTTGTGAAAAAAGTGAATAGCAAAATATTTAATCTTTGCTAATACCATGAAGAAACTGGGAAATAGAATCCTGTTTGTGTAAATGCTATTCTAGTAAAAGATTTAAGCAACAAGGTTGAACAAACAATACATAAAACCTAAGAGGCAGATTGTTTTCCAAAATCAAAAGTACGCCTTAACCACAGATAAAGGGATAAAGAGGTTCAGTATAACACATCAAAACCCTTTAAATAACAGGTGAAGTAACAGCTTTATATACACGCGTTCAATACAAACAAATGTTTTTCAGCACGTGAAAAACTAGTTTCTAGATATATTAGAATGAGTAAGGACTGAAAAAAAGTCTCTTGTACAACAGTAAAGCTTGTTCCAGGCATGTGGAAAAAAAGACATGAAGCAGTAGTTAGACAGTAGCTTCATTAAGGTAATTCTTATGAGATTTCCTTGCAATAATTTAGTATTTAGTGTAGTTCATGTTTCCTCTCAATAATTTTTTACACAATAGAAAACTCTGTATCCTTTAATGGATAATACTTAGCTTTTATGTGGGACCCTGCTTATTTCCCTTTTCTGAATTTTTGTTTTGTTTTGGGTTTGCTAGATCAAACAGGAAGAGATTACAGATTCATTCCCAAACTGCTTTTGAATGTGCTTCCTTCACCTTAAAGCCAAGTTTTCACTGTAGTTCTTCAGAGAACTAGATGAGTACATGCCCCATGGAATAATATTGCTTACTAGATAGCCAGCTGAGGGAGAGAGTTCAAAATTCATATTCTACTTATATCTAAAAATGCTAATACTTACCTAACTAACTACCTTCAATATGTTTGTTACCATTAGTAAAATTTAGCCCTCATCTTTGCTTGATATTATTTTTAAGTTTTAATTTTTCATATAATCTTTCTGGTTCCTGACGATTTTTTAATTTCATTGGCATATATTTACTGATAACATAACATGCACAGGCTTTCCATTTCCTAGGCAGTATTATTTATCAAGGACTTTATAAGGAGTTTACAGCCAAGTGGAAAATGTCACTTTATTTGCTCTAAACATCTAGTTCCCTTTATAAGGATATTCAAGGATCAGATTCTTCAAGATCCCAAACTGTCCCCTAGTGTTTGGTTGCTTTCCAGCTGCCAAACAATTTCAAATGTAATTTTGTACCGTGCAATGTTTCTCCAATGATGTCCTAAGCAGAACTGGAAATAAATATTTATCTTTACTTCCTACTTCTTTTCCTCTATGTTTTGTCCATCTGCTTGTATGCAAAACTGCTGTAACAACTGAAGTGCAGTAAAGCTTTGAGGGGAATCAGACGTCTAACTGAAGGCCAATCATTTACTTGTTGTATGTGGAACACAAGCTCAGAAATTTTATTTTCTACAATGAACAGATTTTGTGCAATTCTAGGACGCAGAAACAGCTGCAGCTTTCTTTAGGGGGAAAAATGTGCATCTTAATCAATTTGGCACTCAAAATATCAACTCATTTTTTTTCTGATGCCTTTTGGATATACTTTAATAAGACAGACTTCTTTGATGAGAAGAAATTTAGAATTAGACTATCAAACCACCAGAGTCCATTGAAGTTCTGTGCAATGAGTACAATTCTCTAAGTCTTGGTGAGATAACACCGAATAGATCAAAACCTAAAAAAATTCTTCAGAAGGTGGAATTTCTTAAAAAAAAGTCCCTGATTGAATGTATTGCTTATGCAATGTTCTAGTTTGACAGCCCTAGAGACCAAAGTCATCTCTATTCATTCAAATAAAAGGTACAGTGTAATTAACAGCAAGGTAGGCGTCTTGGATTTCTCCAGTACTATGAGGGAAAATGTGGATGCCTGCCTGAGAGGAAATAGAAAGACAAAATGTACCTAAAGTTGTAAAAGTTAAGTGGATGTGTGTAGGGGAATGTTTACAATATAGAAATCATATACAGAGTAAGGTCCTAAGAAAAAAAAAGAAAAGCTGCAAAAAGAGACTTAAAATTAATTGAGATTGCTAGCAAGTTGAATTCAGTTGTCTGACTTTGTTCAGGTAATTCCACTAAGAGTTCAGAGGCCAAGTTTAGACATTACACTTCTGGCTTAAATGGTGCATGTAGCTCTCATCCCAGTTCTAAGTCCAAACACAAAAAAATCAGCAAAGAGGAAGTAGCAATGCTGGCTCTTCTAATAACAGCCTTCAGCACCAGCTTTTATTTTTTACTCCTATTTCTATTATCAGCATATTTGTGACAGTGCCCTTTGTAGACTGTTTTCCAAATAACAGTGAGAGGGGGTTATATTTCCAGGAGATTCACAAGCTAAAGTGTTCTTTATAGTACAATGATTAAGAGAAATAAAGAAAAAAAAACCCCGAATAGCTTTCTTCTCTATAGGCAGCATGGCACAAAAAAAAACCCCAACTCAATGTGGATAAAGTGAAAGTAGTAGTAATGCATATGGTAATGTCTACAGCAAAGTATGCTAGTATCTCTCATTCTTCATACCATCCAGCCAAATAACTGGAAGAAAAAAACAAAACCATTTGAACATATTTTCTGAGTACCTTCAATGTTTTTCGCCTCCTACCTTAACGTGGTAGGATGGAAATCCTTTACTAGGAAGTCAAGTTCATATTGACCACAGAAACAGATACATAAAAATCACTATAGTTCCTACTGTTAGGGTAATGGATTGAGGTAATGCAGCTTGCTGCAATACTAACGGAAATGCAGCAGATTTTATTTTACTGTCCCTTCGTAAGTGTTCTATTAAATTACTTGGAAGACATTCCTCCTGCAACAGAATTTTGTACCGTATCAGTGAAGTTACACGAGTGAAACCCAGGACTACAGAGCACTTCCCTAAACTATTAAAGCACAGGCACTTTTAAAGAAGGAAAATGGAAGTCATTATTTAAAAATAGATTTCCTATTAATATAGGACAGGAAGTGTTTAATGAAATGAGTGAATAATACAGAAGTTTAACTACCTACTCCTCTCATGTCTTACTGAGAAACATCAAAAGATGAAACAAAAAAATTATTCTAAGTCCATTTCCTTCCAGTTCCTGGTATCCTCCCCAGGCTTAGATGCTGACAAAATGCTACTTGCCAAAAGCTCATGTTAGCTGGTATTGTATTGACCCAAAAGAGCAATCACCATTTTAGCTAATAAGCTTATAATGACTCTTCCTGCCATTACAGTTCACAGTTGGCAGAAGACCTGCAGCAAGTGGACTGAGACTTCCAACAAGCTATCATCAGCATACTCACGTTGTGTCAATAAGAAAACTGTGTCCCATGTTCCCTGCTTTAAAAATATTTCTTCACTTGGATGTCTTGCCTCCAAGTTAAGCATTTTTGCAGTTGACATTTATTTAAGAAATTTAGAGCTGCCCTGGGAATATATCCCAACTCTCAGAATCAAAATACTTTTTGGAGAGGTTTTTTTTCCTGTAAAATGATTTAAATGAAACTGAAAACTTTAAAAAAAAAATCCTTAGCTAAAAGACAAAGTGGGGATGTAAAACTGAAGATGATGGGCAAGAATCAGTATTACTGGCAGATTTCCACTGACTAAATTGGAGCTATTTTAATTTATTCCTGGTGAGGATTTAGACCAGTATCTCTGGTAGAAAAACTCTTTAAAGTTTGCACCATTACTTTGCAGCAAGTGCCTAATTTAATTTTAGTTCAAAATGGGAATTATTTAGCTGACATGTAGGCTATAATGTCAAATTCACGTCATCAGATCAAGTCTATTATTACCAGTATTCATTCAAAAGCCTTGCAACACCACTGTTTTTTTAGTTTACTGACTCCCTGCTGTTCTTTAAAGTCCAGAGGGAATTTCACTTTAACATCCAAAGAGGTTTTCTTTAACATATTTCACACGTTTTCCTCTAGCTTTTTGTTCAGATGTTGAAGACTCAAACACAAGACTGTTGTCATTTTGACAAGCACATTATGTTCTCAGATACACAAGTTCCTGCTGCAGAAGTGAACAGGCAAGCAGTTATTAAGTGAGAACAGTACGGATAAAAGGTGGTGAACAGAATGTCTTTATGTCTGCATTTGCCTCTGTACTATATATAAGCCAGTCATTGGTGGTAGGTTATGAAAAGAGCCTGTTAGGCTTCCCTAGTGCCTCATTTTTTATGTTTTTTCTTTTCCCCCTATTGATTGTTTTACCTTATTGCAAACAGAAAGAGTAGGAATGGGTCTTCATTCAATTAATAATCAAAACTTATAAAACTGTGATTTTTTTTCTACAGGACCCATCCTTCCACTATTTTTTTTTATCTCTAGAGATAGTTATTTAAGTTTTCTCAAAATTCCTCTTCCCTTTTCAATAGCTCTTTCATAACTTAGGAAACAAAAAAGCAAACATTGAAGAATTTATTCCAGAGTTGTCTATATTTTGAAAAAATAAATAATAGATTTTAACAGACTATTTCACAGAGAAAATAATTTAATTTTGAAACTTTAACTGAAATAATGCATTTGATTGGTTTGCAAATTTAATTTTTCCTGAATACTTCCCTGAATTTATTCTTCACTGAATAAAAGTTTTTAACTATTTTCTCCCTCTCGTCTATAGCTCCTGCTAGTAAAATGAAGTTCGTGACTGTTGTAGTTTCAGGGTTTTGAATTTTTTTCTCCCCTTGGCGACTGGTGGGTTCGGGGCCTGGCCGGCCCGCTGAGGGACCGGTGAGTCCGCTGTGACGCTAGAACCGTGAGTTTCCAGGGGGCAGCATTGCTGGGGACATCCCGGGAAAAGGGGTGGCTTCCAGCACAGGACTTGCCGCCACACTTTCTGGCGCGGAAAGGAGAAACCGGCGACTCCCGTGCAGTGGCTGGGAGAGAGCGGCGTTCGGGATCATCAGCTCCGCTCCACGGGGGCTGTGCCGGTTCTCTTCAGAGAGAGAGAGGAGGAGTGCAGTCAGCATCAGCTGGATTTCTCTGCGGACTTGCTGGACTTCTTTCCAGTTTCCTTCCTCCCCCTCCGGCGCCTCCTAGGAGTCCATTTCCAAACCACTTTCCAACCGCCCTTCCCCCACGTGAGTTTTGTTTTGCTCTCGGAGCCCAGCAGGAGCACGGAGTTGCTTAACTCGTTTGAGGTGTTGGGTTTTGAACTCTTGGGTTACAGCGTTGCTGTCTGTTTGGTTCTGTGTTTGGTTACATCTGTATTTTGCAGTTGAGAAATGTTTTCTTTTCCTATACAATTTCATATTCTCTTCTTGATTAAAATCTATTAATTGGAAAGAGATGTGGTGATTTTTTCTTGTGGGAGATATAACCCCAACAGACATCTTAATTTTTCCTTTAAACCGAGACATTTAATAGGCGCCAGACGTGGGGCAAGGAGCAGAGGAAAGATAACAGTTCTCGCACCATCATGTGTGTATTGAGTTTAGAGTCCATACGGACCATAGTGTACTATATGTTTGGTTTTTGCTGGTATTGAATCATGCCAAAAGGCGTGGTGGGCTTAATTCATCTTGGCACGTCGACTGACAGAACTCAGGCATTTGTGATTATTATCGAGTTCTTATTTTGGATTTATAGTGTTATGAACTCAATGTCTGTGAGTCTCATTGGGAATGTGTTTTCAAGGTTGTATTCCTGAGCTGTTACCTCTAGGGGTTTAACGATAATATAACCATCCTTGAGGATGTTTTTTCAGGGGAGTATTTTCAGTAGTGCTACGACAGTTTTTGGGAAGCTAAAACTCTCCCTAGATGCCAGAGATATCTTTCCTTTTGTAGTTTGCCTGCAATTTTGTGCCATTATGGCCTGTTCCATGATGGCCTATCTCGTATATGAAATTAGGACCAGAGTCCCTCAAGAATGCACCTAGAAGCACACCCAGGGAGACAAGGAAGAGAATAAAATGCCTGACGTCATGGTGACTCGGGACATGGCTGAACCAAGAGAACAGTCCAAGCTAATGGAAGTTGCCCCTATCCAAAAAAGGAAATATAAGGCCAAATCAGTTCACAGAGTGGATGAGGAGGAGGAAGTGGCACCTTCACGGGTAGGAGACCCAGAACCAGTGGTTGCTACTGAGTCACTGTCATTTGACAGTCTCTGTAGTCTGCAGAAAGACATTACTCGACAGCCAGGTGAGCCCATCCTGACTTGGTTGATCCAAGTTTGGGGTCTTATGGGTGAAAACTTACAACTTGATGGTACTGAAGCCAGGTTTTTGGGGTCTCTGGCCAGGATGTGGGTATTGAACAGGTGTTTGTGAGGGAACCAAACCCCCTTTCACTCCGGGCGCGACTTCTAACAGGTGTAAGAGAGAAGTTTGTTTACAGAGACATCCTGCAGGAACATCATTGTAAGACAAGCTGGAAGACTATGGAAGAAGGGACCCTACGTCTGAGAGAAATGACACTGTTAGAAGTATTTTTTGGAAGGGATGAGCAACCCAATAGCGACCCAGACAAGGTCAGGTACATATCAGAGATGTGGTGGAGCCTCTCGAGCCAGGGGCCAGCTGTATACTCCCAATTTCCTGGTGTCCATGTATTCAGGAGGAAACCAAGAGACAGTGGGCTCTGTAATAGGTAAACTCGGGATATATGAGGGAATATTCCATGGACCGATACGGGCCCATATCTCTACTGTGGAGACATTGGTTGAGAGTCTCAGGGATGAGCAGAGGAAACTTGGAGAGGAGATTAAGAAAGGTTGTCAAATGGCACCAGAGCAGGTCAGAGCCAGGCGCCCCCCAGCTAGAGAAAGGCAACAGGCCTCACGAGCCAAGCTGTGGTATTTCCTCAATGACCATGGAGAAGCTATGAGACAATGGGACTGGAAACCTACCCATGCCCTAGCAGCCCCAGTGCTAGAACTGAAGGAGAGCAGAATATGATCAATGAGGGTAAGTGCAGTGCCAGTTTCCTATGGGCAAGAATCTGACCCGACAGAGGGCACCTCCCAAATGGAAGGAGCTCTGTGCTCCATAACTAAGACCAGCATTAGAGGGGCCCTTCCTCTAGCCAGGTAGACAATGACAATGTTACTTCCCTCATGAATATTTATTTTATTTTTTATCATATTAGTTTTATTGCTACTGCTAATGTGATGGTGATAATGACAGGAATCAAACCTGAGTGAAAATAATATTATAATTGGAAGGAGAGGCAGGAAGAAACAAGATTCCTACCCTAATTTCCACATGAAGACTGCTAAGTTTTTGCAGTTTTTACATAAATGTCTTCTGTTACTGTATGATGATGAGAAATTAGGAGTTACCTTTCTGTGTGTACATCATTATTTCCTTTTATATAAAGCAACTGAAAAAAGAAATATAATTAAACAACCTTAAACTCAGTGTAATAACTGCCTCTTTGGAAATATGGCCATGGATTCTTTTCCTTTGGAGCGTTTACAGTAACACCAAGGTGAAAAGTTCATCCCTCACTCCTAAGATTGTATTTTCACTTCACTGTTACCCTACTGAGCATCTGGGTAAAGGTGAAGCTTAAAGAGGTGACAAGGAAGTTGACTCTTACTGCAGAAACTGATGATAGAATAGAGCAAATAGGGCAAACTCGGCGAGGATCGGCGGCAGGAACGGTAGGTTCTGCAGCTGGGTGCTTGTTCGAGGTGGGCAGCGAATCTCCCGAGAGGGGGACGGCTGAAACGAGAACCGCGGTTACGCGACTCTCCGCAACCCCGGAAGCGGCAGCGGTCACGTGGGTGGTTGACGGCGCAGAGGGGCGGTCCCGGCAGCAGCCGCGGGAGATTTAAAACGTCTCCCTGGGAGAGCCAGCGCCGGCTCAGCAGTTAGTAAAGGCGACGAACCTGAGCGCGGCGAACAGGGGCGTGGCACGGCAGTTTGCACAGGCAGGACGAACAGGCAAGGAACAGCCACTTCGTTAGTCTCTCAGGTGATCTTTTTTGTTCTTTTATTTTTTTTTTCTCTCTGTCATCTTGACTAAAGCTGATAATGGTTTACAAAAGAAAGCTGTCACTGCTGTTAGCACTAGGAGTGCATCAACACATACGGAACCCTACAAGAAGGATGCAGTCATACAGGTCTCTGGCTGCACAGACTGTTTGAGCCTGGCAGGTTTAGCTCCAGAGGACAGTGTGAGAGGCATCTGTTGGTGATGTGAGCAGGTGAATGATTTGCTGTACATGGTAGCATAGCTCAAGGAAGAGGTAGAAAGGCTGCGGAGTATCAGAGAAAGTGAGAGGGAAATTGACTGGTGGAGTCAAACCCTTTCGATCTCTAAGGAAAGTCAGTAGGAGAGTGTGAACCCCTATCCCTCCTGCCATCAGACAGATGGAGCTAATAGAGAAGATGGAGGGGAATGAAAACAGGTCCCTGTTCAGAGAGGAAAAAGAACTCCCTCTGAACCCCCATCACATCCTCAGGTGCCCTCAAGGAACATATATGAGACGCTAGACTCAGATAGTCAAATAGAGGTCAGCTATGAGGGAGATCTGTCTGCAGGGCTCTCTTCTTGTTGCACTCCATCTTCCAGACAGATAAATACAACAGCTGTAAGAAAGAAAAGGAGAGTAGTTGTAGTTGGTGACTCCCTTTTGAGGGGAACTGAGGACCCTATATGTAGGCTGGCCCTAACCCAAAGGGAGGTTTGTTGTCTTCCTGGGGCCAGAGTGAGGGACATTGCTAGGAGACTTCCTGAGCTAATTCAGACCTCAGATTATTATCCACTGTTGGTAATCCAGGCTGGCAGTGATGATATTAATAGGAGAAGTGCCAGGGTAATCAAAAAGGATTTCAGGGCACTGAGTAGATCAGTCTATGGGACAGGAGCACAGATAGTATTTGTCTCGGTTCCTGTAGTGGCTGGAGTGAATGGGGAGATGCATGAGGAGAGAACTGGGAAAGCCTACCTTATCAATAGGTGGCTAAAGGATTGGTACCACTGTCAAAATTTTGTTTTTTTGATCATGGGGCAAACTCCATATTACCTGGTCTTCTTATATCAGATGGGCTTCATCTGTCTAGGCAGAGCAAAAGGGCTGTTGCCCATAAGTTAGTGGGGCTTATCAGGAGATCTTTAAACTAGGTCTGAAGAGGGAGGGAATTGATTTCAGGCTCTCCAAAGTTCAGCCCAGGGGTGATAAGACTGAATTAAAAGTAAAATCAGCAGCCCAGTTGAAGTGCATGTACACTAATGCACGCAGTTTGGGCAATAAACAGGAGGAGCTGGAAGCCATCATGCAGCGGGAAAGCTATGATGTAGTTGCCATTACAGAAACGTGGTGGGACTACTCACGACTGGAGTGCTGTCATAAGTGGCTACAGGCTCTTCAGAAAGGATATGCAGGATAGGAGAGGTGGAGGAGTGGCTCTGTATGTTAGAGAGTCTCTTGACTCTGTAGAACTTGAGGTCACCAATGATAGGGTTGAGTGCTTGTGGACCCGAATCAGGGGGAAGGATGACAAGACTGACATCCTGGTAGGAGTCTGTTATAGACCACCCAACCAGGATGATGAAGGGAACGAGTTATTCTACAAACAGCTGGCAGATGTCTCAAAATCGCCAGCCCTTGTTCTTGTGGGCGACTTCAACCTACCGGATATCTGCTGGGAGATCAACACAGCAGAGAAGAGGCAGTCTAGGAGATTCTTAGAGTGTATGGAGGATAATTTCCTGCTCCAGCAGGTAAATGAACCTACCAGGAGTGGGGCCCCACTAGATCTGCTGTTTAGAAACAGAGGGACTGGTGGGAGATGTAGTGGTTGGAGGCCAACTGGGGCACAGTGAGCATGAAATAATACAGTTTTCAATATTCAGGGATGTGAGGAGGACCACCAGTCAAACTTCTATGTTGGACTTCTGGAGGGCAGATTTTGACCTATTCAGAAGACTGGTTCGGAGCACACCCTAGGACACAGTCCTCCAAAACAGGGGCGTACAAGAGGGATGGATGTGCTTCAAGGAAAAAGTCTTGAGTGCACAGGAACAGGCTATACCAATTAGCCAAAAGGCAAGCCGGCGGGGAAGACGACCACCTTGGCTGAATAGGGAGATACTGAAGGAAATCAGAGATAAAGAGAGAGCCTACCGACTGTGGAAGGCAGGGCTGACTAC
This sequence comes from Dromococcyx pavoninus, assembly GCA_033558185.1. Taxonomy (NCBI): domain Eukaryota; kingdom Metazoa; phylum Chordata; class Aves; order Cuculiformes; family Neomorphidae; genus Dromococcyx; species Dromococcyx pavoninus. Next base: position 2,020,474 of record JAUMJL010000139.1, on the reverse strand, counting down.
TCAGGAAGAGTATAGGATTACAGTTAGAACATGCAGAAGGAAAATCAGAGAAACAAAAGCGCAATTTGAAATTAATTTGGCTCCTTCTGTTAAGGATAACAAAAAGTGCTTCTATAAATACATTAATAACAAAAGGAGGGGCAAGGAAAACCTCCATTCTTTGTTGGACCTGAGGGGGAATGTAGTTACCAGGGATGAGGAGAAGGCTGAGGTACTCAACACCTACTTTGCCTCAGTTTTCACCGGTAGGAGAGGTGGCCCTCACGATAACTGGCCTTCGGAGCTCACAGATAGGAAACCAAATGGCTCCCCTGTGTTCCAGGAGGAAACAGTCTGAATTACTGAGCCACCTGGATCCACACAAATCAATGGGACCTGATGGATTCCATCCTAGGGTGATGAGGGAGTTGGCAGAAGAGCTTGCCGAGCCACTCTCCATCATCTACCAACAGTCCTGGCTCTCTGGGGAGGTCCCAGATGATTGGAAGTTGGCAAATGTCACGCCAATCCACAAAAAGGGCTGCAAGGAGGACCCGGGCAACTATAGGTCTGTCAGACTGACCTCAGTGCCTGGCAAGGTTATGGAACAGATCACACAGCACCTTCAGGATGGACATGGGATCTGACCCAGCCAGCACGGCTTTGTGAGGGGCAGGTCCTGTCTGATCAACCTGATTTCCTTTTATGATCAGGTAACCCGCTTGGTGGATGAAGGAAAGCCTGTGGATGTAGTCTATCTGGACTTGAGCAAAGCCTTTGACACTGTCTCCCATGGCATACTCCTGGATAAACTGGTAGCCCATGGCTTGGACAGATGCACTCTCAGCTGGGTTAAGAACTGGCTGGATGGCCGGGCCCAGAGAGTGCTGTTGAATGGGGCTGTGTCCAGCTGGAGGCCAGTCACCAGTGGTGTCCCCCAGGGATCAGTGTTGGGTCCAGTTCTGTTTAACATCTTCATTGATGATTTAGATGAGGGGATTGAGTCCATCATAAGTAAATTTGCAGATGACACCAAGTTGGGAGGGAGTGTTGACCTGCCGGAAGGCAGGACGGCTCTGCAGAGGGACCTGGAGAGATGGGCTGAGTCCAACGGGATGAAGTTCAACAAGGCCAAGTGCCGGGTCCTGCACTTTGGCCACAACAACCCCATGCAGCGCTACAGGCTGGGGACAGAGTGGCTCGAGAGCAGTCAGGTGGAAAGGGACCTGGGGGTGCTGATTGACAGGAGGCTAAACATGAACCAGCAGTGTGCCCAGGTGGCCAAGAAGGCCAATGGCATCTTGGCCTGAATCAGGAATAGTGTGGCCAGCAGGACGAGAGAAGTGATCCTTCCCCTGTTACTCGGCGTTGGTGAGGGCACACCTTGAGTATTGTGTTCAGTTCTGGGCCCCTCAGTTCAAGAAAGATATTGAGGTGCTGGAGCGGGTCCAGAGAAGAGCAACAAAACTGGTGAAGGGATTTGAGCACAAGTCCTATGAAGAGAGGCTGAGGGAGCTGGGATTGTTTAGCCTGGAGAAGAGGAGGCTCAGGGGTGACCTCATTGCTCTCTACAGCTATCTGAAGGAGGTTGTAGACAGGTGGGGGTCGGACTCTTCTCCCAGACAACCAGCAACAGAATAAGAGGGCACGAGCTTAGACTCTGCCAGGGAAGGCTTAGGCTGGATATCAGAAAAAAGTTCTTCACAGAACGGGTAATCAGGCGTTGGAATGGCCTGCCCAGAGAGGTGGTGGATTCACCATCCCTGGAAGTTTTTAAAATAAGATTGGATGTGGCACTTAGTGCCATGATCTAGTAATCATGATAGTGTTGGATTAAGGGTTGGACTTGATGATCTTGGAGGTCTCTTCCAAACCAGATAATTCTATGATTCTATGATATAGCTGACCAGTCTTATTTTTCTGTTTTGAAGGAGAGGATTCTTTCAGGCTTCGTGAAACATTTTTCACCAGCAATTCTCTATACTGATCTTGTACTCCCCCACCATTGGGTATGTCCCGGTGTCCTGCTTTACTAAAACATATATTTCTCACCCCTGGGGCAGCTCACCCCTGCTTTTGTTCCACCAACCCCTATGTTTTCCACTACCCAAAGACTGAGTCCAAACTGAATATATGTTTTCAAGTTCTTTTGCTCATAACAGGGTTGATGTATGTAAGTATGGTCTAGTTTGGGCTCCTCGGCCATATCTGACTGACTGGTAACCTTTTGAATATTCATTTTGGAGTCCTAGGACAAACTCAAAAACAAGCACCATCAAAACTAACCATATCATTATGAGTCAAGGTCTGGTATAGTTTGTATTTGCACCACTCACACCTATTGTGTTGCAGCCAACAGTAGGCAAATGAATTCTTCTTGGTGGCAAACACAGAGACTAATCCAGTCTTGCCCTTGACCTACAAGTTTGTGGTGCTCTATGTTCCCTTGTAAATATTCCAGTTTCCCACTGGCTAATCAGTGTTTTTTCTGATTATTTCTGTTTCTACAATTTCTCCCAATTCTAAATTTTGTACACCAAACACTGAATGATGCTGTCCACCTTTTTGTCCAGATGGAAGCAAAGTAAACCCCTTCTGCTGAGGCACTGAAAATTTATGAACGGTTGACAATTATAGCCTCATTTGCATAAAGATTTTACTGATTCTATTACTTGGAGAGAGTCAGCCTTCTTGGTTAGACTCTCCTGACCCCACAATGTACTGTTATTATTACTGTTGGTCATTCCCTGTGGTCCCAGTCTGACCAAGACCCACACTAAGGACATTAACATTCATCCCTTAGACCTACTCATGAGTTTCTACAGCCACATACAACACATTTCTTCCTCAGTGAATATGGCGACCTTAAGTTGGGTTTTTGTGACTTCAGAAACCAGGGTCAGTATTTTTATTTCCCTTCCTAGGGCTGTCTCCCTAGTTTGTTCATCCACTGGTCGTTTTCCCTTAGTTTCTTTTGATGTCCTGTTACATGAACCACTGCAAGATCTTTGGGTAGTTTTAAGACTTCTAGTACCTCTAGTATCAATTGCTCATGAACCAATTCTTTCCCTCAGGAGAAGAAAAGCCCTCTTTCTTTCCAAATTTTCCAGAAAGAGTGTACTACTCCAAAGGCATATCTTGAGTCAGTATAAACTGTCCCTTCCTCTCCTTTAAGCAGTTCCAATGCTCGTTTTAAAGCATATGGTTCACATGTCTGAGCCTACCAACTACTAGGTAACCTTCCCTTTTCAATTGTTTTCCTCCCATTCATGACGGAATAACCAGTGTGGTGCTTTCCATCTATGCACCGTGGTGAGCTATCTGTAAAGATCCTTTTACCATTTGGCAAAGGAGCCTCATAGAAGTCTTCCCACACTTTGGTTTGATATTGAATGATGTCCATACAGTCATGTTCAGGTATCTCTGTCTCTGTTCCTCCATACAAAAATTGAGAAGGATTCATGCTGCTTTCTGTAGTTAACACTAAGTCATCCTTCTCCATTAAAATGGTCTCATACTTTAAGATTCTCAAACCTGTCAACCACCTTTGATACCTCTGGTTTAGTAGTAGTTCGTACTGAATGCGGAGTGGACTCTATTAAATCTCTCCCAAATGTTGATTTTCTACTTTCTTCTACTAATAGGACTGTAGCTTGTATACAAGTTGGCCACTCCTTTGATACCAGATCCAATATCTTTGATAGGTACACCACGGGCTGTTTCTGTCCTCCCTGAATTTGGGCTAATGCTCCATAAACCACCCCCTCTTCTGCATTGACATACAAGTGAAAGGGTTTTTCTAAAGAGGGGAGAGCTAATACCAATGTTTGAAATGATTTTCTCTTCAGTTTTTCAAATTGTTCTTTCTCTCCTTTTCCCTATTCAGGTATTTCGACTGTTTCCTGCAATTTTTCATATAGGAACTTCACATGCTATGTAAAATTCTCAATCCACAGCCTGCAATAACTTGACAATTCTATAAATTGTCTTATTTCTCTTTTGGTCCTGGGGAGCGACATGGAGACAATCCCAGAAATTCTTTCTGGATTTGTTCTCCTCTTTCCTTCACTTATGAAATGTCCCAAATATTTTACTTCTTGTTCTACAAATTGTAACTTAGCTCTAGATACCCGTAGCCCTTTTCTCTCTAAAAAGTTTAACAATGAAAATGAGGCAGTTCTAACCTCCTTCTCCTTTTCTCCTGATAACAATAAATCATCAACATATTGTAACAACTTAACTCCTGAGGGTGTCTTGTATTTCTCCAGGACTTGCTCTAAACCTGCCCAAACAGGTTTGGGGATTTGGTGAACCCTTGAGGGAGGGAAATCTGACGAAACTGCTGTTTTCTTCCTGTATCAGGGTCCTCCCATTCAAAGGCAAATGTATCCTGGCTGTTTTCTACCAGAGGGGAAGCCCAAAAGGCATCTTTAAGATCTATTACACTAAACCACTTATGACTAAAAGGGATCTTTCTTAATAGGATATAAGGGTTAGGTACCACAGGATGTTGCATTTTGACAATTTTATACAGTTCCCGTAAGCATTGTACTAACCTGTAGTTCCCATCCAATTTCCTCACAGGCAAAATGGGAGGGGCTGACATACAGGGCTCTAAGAGCCCATCTTTTAAAAGCCCTTCAATCACTAATTTCAACCCCTTCCATCCCTCTGACGATATTGGGTACTGTCTCACCTGAATTGGCTGACTTCCCTCCTTTAGCTTTACTTCCAGAGGAGTGATATTAAGGCCACCTCTATTGCCATCTGCTACCCATACTATAGGATTTATTGCTTACTCTTCTACTTCTTCTAGTCCAAAAATCTTTACCACTACCTGGCCCCCCTTGGGAATTACCCCAGTACTTAGCTGATTTTGTAAATCCCTCCCCAACAAGTTTGTCCTTGCTCCAGGTATCAATGCCATATCTGCGATTACTTTTCAGCAGTTCCCTTGGACCTCAACCTCCTCTATAACAGGGGCAGGAACTTCTGTCCTTTAGCCCCCATTATAGTAACAGTTTCAGTTTCCTGCTTGCATCCTTGGGGTATTCTTACCATACTCGATCTTTCTGCTCCTGAATCAACTAAATCCCCCTGGAGTTCTAATTTTAGATATATTAAGGGCTCTTTTTGGTGGTCCAACACCAGGATATAGAGCCCCTGTCACCCTTAATACTGAGAAAAATCTTCCTCTTCTGTGAGTCAGAAAACTTCTACTTCTTTCTGTTGCACCGGCCATTCCCTTTTGAAATGTCCCATCTTCCTACAATGGTAACATTTTGCAGGGCCGACTTGCCAAGGAGTTGGACTCCTCTCTGCCAGTAGGTGAGTGCCTACAGTTCTTATTGCTACCTCACAGTCAGTTTCCCTGCCCCTAATGAGGGTTTGTCCCCTTCATACCCCATCTGATTGTGGCTGTTGTTTCACTATCTGCTGCACTATGACTACCATTAATCTGGCCTTTGCCTTTTGCTTTTCATCATCCCTTCTTACATACACTTTTTGTGCTTCCCACGATAAATCATTCAATCCCCTATCACGCCAGTCTTCCAATTTTTCTGATTTCTTCTTTATATCTGGCCAGATTTTGGTAACAAAATTTACCTTTAACAGCTCCTGGCCTGCATCACTTTCGGGATCGATTCCCAAATATGGTCGCATGTCTTTTCTGAATCTCTGTAACCAAGCTGTAGGTGACTCATCCCTTTGTTACTCGTTTTCAAATGCGTTCTCAAAATTTTGCCCCTTCGGCACCGCCCCCCTCATTGCTCTAATCACTAAACTTCTATAGTCTGACGTATTCCCCCTTCCCTCAGCAACATTTTGGTCCCAGTTAGGTCACGATATGGGAAATTTCTTGTTTCCAGGTATCCCACTGTGGGCATTTGGTGGGTTATCCCTCTCCCAAATCTATATTCCTGCAGTCCTTATTATCTGCTACTCTTCCGGCATAAATAAAGTTCCTAAAATGGACTGCATTTCATCCCAGGTGTAAACATTTGGGCCTAAAAATTGATTAAGGTGTTCTGACAATTCTACAGGATCCTCTAACATATTCTTCATTTTCTTTTTAAACTCTCGAACCTCAGAACTGGTTAGTTGTACATTGACAAATCCCACTTCTCCCGGGGCTCCCTGCGTTGGTACTTCCCATAATGGAAACATATTAACCACCCCCACTCCCTCTTTTCTGCTGGGCAACAGATAATTTTGTATGTCTTTTTTTAATCGTTCTGGTTCAGAGGCCCGAACATTTGGGGCATCTTGAATGAATGGGACATGTGGTCCAGCCATTTCCTCCCCTTCCCCACTAAAGTTTTCTTCTTGTTCTTCCACTACCAGGAATTTGGTTCCCCGAGTGGATTGTATGGAGGAGGCAGGTTATCCAAAGGATATCATTTTTCCTCCCTCTTTTTCTGCTGATTCTTCCTCTTGTCTTTAGACAAAAATATGGATATACATCCTGTCCAACAGGAGGCATAGTCACTTTCTTATTGACTAAAAGGTTTCTTACTGTTTACATAAAAATTCAATGCCCCACACATCCAATCCGTAAACGACACATTTTTTGGCCAGTATAATGAGTCAGATCAGATGGGGTCCATTCAAACATACGGCACTATATCATTTTCTTCTTTTCCTTTCCCCTGATGCAGGACATTCCCTCTTACCCCCAAAGGACTGTTGGGAGGTATACTCAGAGTGGAGTTTTCAGACCCCTCTCCCTTCCCTGAGTGTTTCTTACTTGCCCGATTCCCCATCATTTCTTATGGTTTCCCATGGGACTTCTCTCTCTGTCTTCCACTTTGTTCCTTCACTAACTGACCTCCACGCGAAGAGACAGAACCACAGTCAGAAGAACTCTGCACTCAGTTCGCAGCTGCTCCTCCACACATACACTTTCAGTCCTGTAATCCCAACCAACTGAATAATACTTAATAGTTAGTTTTCTTACCCGGGTCCCGTGCACAGAAATTTCTTGGCTACTGCATGTTATTAAGATTTTTCCATGTATACCCATGTCCCCTCATTCCTTCAAGAGTCCTCTGTCCAGGTCACTCCACTGCCTCCCCTGATGGAACAAGACAGGGAGCAAGTGACTGCTGGAATCAGCAGGGTGCACATTCCCTGTCCTGCTCCATGGACAAGGGGCTTCGACTCCCGGACAAGCCCCCAGATTGTGAGAAAAACCAGTTCACAGGTATAATTTTAGAGAGGACAAAGTGTTAGAAGCAAAGATATTTATTTAGAGCTCTGGGTGCATAAGGGCATGGATGAACACCATTCATCTATGAACACCGTTTGGTCCAGCTCACGTGCATTTATCTAGGGTACATACATATTCAACTGGATTTCTGTAATTCATTTACATTTGTTACATGGATACCACCACTCAAACGGTCTTTGGGGGGGGGGGATGACAGTGTTTGCAGAAGGAAGGCATGCAGTCTTCCTCAGTATTGAACATTTGACCCCCCTCTGTTGTTCCTGTGCCTGCACCCTTTTACCCTAATTAATCATAACCTGACAGACAAAACCTCACCCCTCCCCGGTCCCTCTCCCCCGGAAAAGGAAAGGAGACCATTATCTAGGCCGTTAGTTCTAATTTACAGCTTTGCTCAATTCCATCCTCCATCTGGTACCTCCCTATCTCCTTGATTTACACCTTACTACATCCCATCCTCCACGTGGCCTTGTAAATGCCTGTCTCCTCTTCCCTTAATTAGGTATTTGGAAACTTACATTCTACCCAACCTCCTACTGATTTCAACTATCACAATTTGGCTGAAGCAAAACTTTTATTTATCTGTTACACCAGGGTAAGAGTTGTTGGAGAGAAATTTGCAGGTTAAGAATAAAAAAGGAAGGAGGGGGGCATTCTCACATCCCTTATTGGTGACAGGTATGTACTCGGGAGAAAGTGATGAATGTAAAGTAGATTTTTTGGTAGATATTAACATAACCTTGATGCCTTTAAATTATGTACAAGATTGGTCCTGTTGAGAAACAAACAATACTCTGACTAAATCATTGTTAATTACCATTGAAAATATATCATGAGAATGGATTTGTGTTGCAGAAGAAGCCTAGGAACTGATTCAGGCCAGAAAAGCACACACATGTAATCACAGAATCATAAGCAGTTGAGCAAGTCTTGGACTAGAGATTGGATCTACCGCACCTAAGCTCATCTCTGAACTGATGCTTAGAAAGCAAGAGAGTCTGTGTTGAACATCATGACTCAATGGGAGAGTATTCCTCAACCACCTGTCAGAACCTCACCTCCTTAACATGACATGGATAGAAGTACTCTTAAAAAAATAGACAGGGCTTACACTCATATTTCATGCACATTGACAATCTAGTAGCACAGTTACTACTATTATAATTTATTACAGATCTGGAGAATCATCATATCTTGATGTTGAAAAAGATCTGTGTGCTCCTGTTACTTTTTTTTTTCAATTTCCCTTTAATTATACATTTTTCACAATTTATATTCTACTTGGTGACCTATAACCTCATCTGTTTTCAAGAGCACTTCAATTTAAGAGCAGCAGTGATAGCAACAGGAATAGCAGAAGTAGAAGCAGCAGGGATTCTGCCTGTGTAACTATGAGAAGTATTTCAGTAATGAAAGGGATAATTGTGGCTCCCTGCCTCTTCTGTAATTGAAATCTAGTATAGTACCTTTTCCATTTAACTTTATTACTTGAGTTCATTTCATTGTACAGCAGGGAAAACAGCACTAGAATAGGGTCTCTAATGGTGCGTTCCTATCCATTCACCAGTTTGAAACCTAGCATTAAATTTAAAAGGAAGAGCAACTAGATATGTTCAATTATTGTGGAGGGAAGGAAATACAAATTCCAGTCATGAAAATGTACTGCTTTCCAAATATTTACTTTCTAGTTCTGTCTACCAGGTTATCTCCAATGAGCTGGAAAACAAGTAACATATTAATACAATGGCCCAGGTAATCTATGCTGAATTATAGTAGAAAATCTTTTCATTATAGTAATTGCAGTAACATATAAACAAAATGTCTAAATCTGTTTCATCCAGATAAACTTCAACTCTAAATCTACAAAGTGTTGAATATTTTCACTTCCTATTAGTTTACGTGTCAATGAAGCTATGGTAGTATGTTGCACAGTACTCATCTTTGATAATAACTGTTCTTATTCAATATGGATTTCAAACCTTCCTGACTTTTTCTGGTGACTTGATAACTGAGTTTCTACAACAACATACATATGAACAGAAAAATAATGGGTTTAGTCATCCTAAATGTTTCTGAAAAACAAACTCATAATTTACAGTCACTTGAATCATTGTGAAAAAAGAACAATTCTGAAAATAGGTCCTAACTATGCATTTGAACAGTATGTTTACTGTCTTATAAGAAACTGGAGACACACAAAACCCAGTCTTCCACCCACTCTGACCTGGCTTCTGTTTTCACAATAAAATCCATGTGGATATTCTACAGCAATGAATCCATAAAGTCCAGTTTTGTCCATAAATGTACTTTGTTTTATTTCAGGTAAAATCAGTAGAGCCACTATGGACTTTTACCTTCTTGAAAATTAAAAGAAAAATTGGCTTTGTGCTTAAAGCATGACAATGGGGAGAGGTACTTGATTTTTTGTAGAAGCAGGTAAAATAGAAATGCAGGAGAAGAATCTTCAAGGGCATGAAATAAAAACGAAATATCAGCAATCATACTTTGCTGCCTCAATGAAAAGTGACAAAGCCCTGATTATTATTGTTTGTGGTTTTTATTAGCTACTTGGTAAAGAAAACAATATTTTTAATAGGTTGATATTTCTAGTATTTATAAGTAGACAGTGGCTTTCATTTAGACTTTTTGTTGTAAATCAATTAAAGAGTTTTTGATGCATCCATACATGCCTAATTCACGTTTTGTGAAGAACCAGTCATCTTATGCTAGTGTTAAAATATGTCATGGAAACACAGGTGTGAAGACTAAAGAGTGGAACAAATTAAGGTGTCAGTGTGACATATGATGGAGAAAGCTGTGTAAGCTAAAATTGTGCGGATTTCCTTATTATGTAGTCATTAGCTCAGTCAAACCTAGAGGTGTAAATTTGTTTTGGGTGTAAACAGAACAGGGAAATGGGCAATATTAACAAATAACTGTAAGTTCAAACTGATCTGGAAAATGTAAGTTCTTGCACAAAATATTTTCTTGTACAGGTTCTTCAGAACACCTCTAAAATGAACACCCACATTCCATGTACTGCAGTTTTGTTATTCTCTTGAATGGTCATCAGATTTAAAAATCAAAACAATCGGACTACACATTGAAATAACGTGGCAGGAACAAGGAAATAAGAAGATGGGAAAACAAAACCGATGGAGATCCTCAATAGAGTTTCAGAAAATGATATGTGGAATTGCTTTGAATGTTGGCAGCATCGTATGCAGGTGTGTGTGTCAACTCAGAAGGGAATTATTTTGAAGGTGATTGTAGTTGATTTCTTAATTTGTTAAATAAAAAAAGTTACAGTCTTGGCTTTTTTTTCCTTTTGTGTCTGACTGCACAGTCATGAGTTAGTATTTTTTTCAGATTTAAAGGAAACTGGGAATATTCAGGAATTTTTTTTTTTCTCAAGAAAATCTTAAGGAATATTAAGGAATTTTCAGTTTTCTTTCTTTATTCTGGAAGATATAGAGGTTAAAATTGTTCTTTGTGTTGAATGTATGCTTATAAAAGTGTACTTTTCCTAACAGAATAGTTATTACAACTGAAATTGGTTCAGCTTTGTGACATTCAGAAATGCATCAGTACATGTACCTTGATATTCAATTTCTCACGATTTCTTTGCAGATACATTCAAGTATGGCAACAGCATCATATACACAGACCAATAAAAGGAGATCCCTCTGCACTTCTCTGAGTTTTCTTAACAGCTTCCATTGAATATCCACTTGCACAACACTCTAATAACTCCAGTCTTGCCGCAGTTGAAGTAACTTAAAGTGTACAGTTTAGAATCACTTTGTCACGTGCCAAATAGCAGGCAGTAAATATCTGACAACATAAATTAGTCACTTACTGAAATAAGGAGTAATGATTTATCACCTCAAAGCATACCTGGCAGAATTACTTATCCCTGCAACTAATATTCCTTACCAACAAATACCATACAATAATTCCAGCGCATTCTGCGTCATCTCCCATAGCTGAAGACACAATGCTTAAAAACTGGAAAAACGTAAACTACCCTTAAAGTTCACCTTGATTATAACAGGAAAGACAAAATCCCCTGCAAACATACTTTCATGAAAATAAAATTTTAATTTTATCCACGATTTATGGTATATGTGAATTGCCCAGTGAAACAATAATGATTTTTATTGATAAAAATTATATACTTTTGACTAAATAAAATAATTTACATAGCTATCATTCTCAGGGGGTTTTATGTTCTTTTTCCTCTATATAATAATCTTTAATTGAATTTCTGATTTCTCACTCAAAACTTTACAATTTTTAGACCTACATGTTTGCAAAGTAATTTACAGTACACAATCATAACATATCCTAGTCTTCTTGTATGAATTGAAGTTGTTGAGGATTAACACAGAATAACATTTCATGGCTTCTATTAGATACAATTTTTATGATCTTTATAGGAATCTTGAAATAATTTTGATTTCCCTACTTTATCTCCAAGTACCCATTCTGCAATTTTATGCATAAAAATATTAATTCCTTTGATATAATGAACAATGAATTTATTTTTTGTTTGTTTGGAACTGATTATTCTACATTACTTTTCCTGGTATTTTTTCCTTTGTGTTCAAAGTGTCAGCAATTTAGTGAGATTTGCTTGCTATTGAGTTTTTATTAATTTATTGTGCTTGATTATGCATGTAAGTATGTCAATGTCATTTTTTAAGAAATTTAACATTGTGCTACATTCTTTCATATCTCTGAACGAGCTAGATTCCACCGTAAAAGCATAAGTAACCATCACTAAGAACACAGTTGAATCTACAGTCACTCGAGAAATCAGTGCAGTCCATAGAAAGTTTCTTCCCTGAAGGATACAGCAATTTGTTCTCTGGAGGGGTCTGTTTTATTGTCTACAAGGAGATCTAGATAAACGATGCACGCTTGGCCACTTCTTTTCTTGGATATATTTGGATATATTTCAAGGTGATTTTAGAAACCTTCCCTTTAAGTGAGCGTATCCATAAATTTCCTCTGTAAGGCATTGGATGATGATCAGAAAAAAAAAAACCAGCAAAACAAATTATGAGAATTTTTTTTTTCTGTTTATGTGGTATCATTCTGCTGCAGAGTCAAAGTTAAACAAACACTGAAGTACTATCAGGACTGTAACAACTGCTTTGCCTCTGACTGTGCTGATGCTTCAAAAACATACAAAATATAGCCTAAACCCAAGCCTGTTCTCCTTCTCCTCATTATCTGTGAGAAATGTGCATGTTACAACATAAAAGAATAGCAGCAACATTATATCAGTTGTTGTGAGAAGAACATAGCAGGGTTTGATGCAGATTCCCTGGGTTTTTTAACACATTTCTCTCTCTTGGTACCATTGGTACGACATTATGCTTGGTGGTTATGTTTCCTCTTCTGTTGCATTCTGGGAGTAGATAGGTGCTTTGACTTTAGAACATGTTGAAATTGCTTATTACAGCATTCATCTTTCAGCTACCTTTCATTTTTTCTCATGGAATCTAAAGCTAAGGGAAGAAGTGTAATATAGAACTAAGAAGCTTATTTTCTTCACTGTTGCAATGTTTTGTTTGTTATTTATGCAGAAAGAAAACCCGACATTTCAGGACAAAGCTAAATAAATCCTACAAGGCATGACCCATCACTGACATATCCCTTCTATGAAAGCTAATGAATCCTAGTGCAGGTGAATTCATTCACCTTATGATAATGTGCTCTGGAAGAACATGTTAAGACAGACATTGGAGTCAGATTTAGTAACAGTATAAAGTAATCAGCTGTCATCTGTAATGGTGCTTTCCTATTAAGAAATCTGTGCAGGTGAATCCTAAGATGTTCAATTGAGAGTACAAACCTACAGGTACTGAAAGGACAAGACTTCTTGTACAAGTTTTATTTGTTATGTCAGTGACTGAAAATAGCTAAACGACTCTTTATACCTACATTTCCAGATATCTTTTGGTAGACATCCAGTTTGTTTCTGATCTATGATTGATTTGGGTAAATTTTTCAAGTACATTTGGTCTGTCTTATCTTCTTATCATCAAGTAGTCAAACAGCCAATGCTAAAGCAGAAATATTTCAAAGATCTTACTTGCACTTCATTATTTTTCTAGTCAAAATCCAAATAAAATGGAGAATGTTCATCTTGAAAGTCTTTTTTAATGGAGTGATGTTTCACTCAGAATTTCTGCTCCTGAAGTCCGGTTCCTACCTATGTCTACAGTGATAAACACACTGATAAATAGAGCTTAAAACTTAGAAATACCTTCTGATAAAGAAAATACACTAAATACAATGTATTTCCTCAGACAAGTTCCATATAAAGACAAATGTTCATAACTAAAATGCTATTTTATGAGACCTTGCAGGTCATGCTCAGCAGAATTGTGGCTAATGAGATCTCCTTAATCAAGTCTTACTGCCCATTTTCCCACTATTGACTTGTAATGCTTCTGAAACTGCAGAGGCTAATTTGGCAGAAATCAAGCTACAGAAAAATAATATTTTTGCTTTATGTACTGCATTAGATTATTGCTGACACTAGTGTTAAGGTATTCTATGCAAATAATCTAACCAGACTAAAGGTAAGAAGAAGGATTCAGATTTAACTGGGAGAGTAACAATCAGTCTCTTTGGCCTGACAGTTCCTGAAAATATCAAATGAAGAAATATCTAAAAATAACTAGAGGATGGATTATCAATGAAATTAGTGAAAGAAAACATTGTAGCTTTAGGAAAAATTGCTGACACTAAATCCACCTGTTATCTGGCATAAAAACTACATGGGATTAAGAGAAGAATGGGTTAAGACACTAGAAAATAGAAAAGCATGTTTGTTTTCCCTAATAATTCTTATGTATATCATCACTTTTATTGAAATTCCTCTTAAAGATATTTCACTTAAGGTTTTGATTATGCATGTATTAAAAAAAGCTGTAAGGCTGATGGGATATCTGCATGCATGTACGTTTATTTGCATTTTACTGAAAGCCTCTTTTCTTAAAAGCTTACAGTGCTGTTTAAATTAGATTTCTTTTCAGGTTATATATGTCTCACTGTCCCTCATATTCTTGGTAAATTTTTTTTTTCCTTCTTAATGTTTCACTGCATTTCCTTTTTAGTTCCCCACAGCTTGTTCAAGTTCATTTCCGCTGATTTTGATCATCTAGATATTTTCCGGTCTAGGGTGCAAGGACTTCATACAACTTTGTCCTTAAAAGTTATCATCTTTTATATTATCATGGATTCAGTAAATATCTTTAGATAAATTCCAATGTGATTACTGAAAAGAGATCTACCCTAAATCAAAAGTAATAATAAACAAGGACTTTCTTAAAAAATGGAATATAAATTTCTATCTTTCACAATTTGCAATATATTGTCACCATGTCCACTTCCATTATTTCCCTTTGTTCCAAAAGCAAATTGCATCTAAGGCTCTTACCTGAATACAGTTATTGTGTCAGCTCAGCATGTAGTTCTTATATCAGATCATAAAATGGAAGGTAAAAATCAGAAGGAAGTTACAGAAGTACAGATGTAATACTGAAATTTAAAGCTTTTGTCAAATTTAATTTTCTGTAACCTTTTTCATAAATAATTGTTCTATAATCTGCATAATTTTAAAGAACGTAGTATTTAGTTCCATAAAATCTAAAAAAAAAGAAAGGAAAAAAATATATTTACTTAATGCTGCCAATGCCCCTTGCAATACTTCATTAAAAAATGACAACATTTCTTTAGTGGTTTACAATGGTTAATTGCAATCATATTTTTCTACTGGTCCATTTTTTTTGGTCTTTTTTTTTTCAGGATAAACTGGTTTTGAATAGCAACAATTTGCATTAAATAACCAACAGGGTTTTTTTTCATTTCAATTATATTTACAAGAAATCTCTGCTTGTCTATAAATTTGCATAAAAATAATTTACACTCAGTTACATGAAACATATTTTTTAAAAATCCATTTAGCCAGGTGATCAGACCCAGTCAGCATGGGTCCTGCCAGACCAACCTGATCTCCTTCTATGCAAGGTTACCTGGTTAATGGACGAGGGAAAGGCTGTGGATGTGGTGTATCTGGACTTTTGTAAAGCCTTTGACACCATTTCTCACAGCATGCTGATTGAGAAATTGGCTGCCATTGGCCTGGACAGGCACACCCTCTCCTGGGTGAAAAACTGGCTGGATGGCCGGGCCCAGAGGGTGGTGGTAAATGGAGTTATATGCAGTTGGAGGCTGGTCACGAGTGGTGTTCCCCAGGATTCAGTGCTGGGTCCAGTGCTGTTCAAAACCCTTATTAATGATCTGGAGGAAGGGATCGAGTGCACCCTTAGCAAATTTGCAGATGACACTAAGCTGGGTGGCAGTGTTTATCTGCTTGAAGGAAGGGAGGCACTGCAAAGAGATCTGGACAGGCTGGATCGATGGGCTGAGACTAACGGGATGAGGTTTAACAAGACCAAATGCCGAGTCCTGCACCTGGGATACAACAACCCCATGCAGTGTTACAGGCTTGGGGAAGATTGGCTGGAGAGCTGCCTGGAGGAGAAGAACCTGAGGATGTTGGTTGGGAACTGGCTGAACAGGAGCCAGCAGTGTGCCCAGGTGGCTTGGAAGGCCAATGGCATCTTGGCCTGTATCAAAACCAGTGTGGCCAGCAGGAAAAGGGAAGTTATTGTACCCCTGTACTCGGCACTGGTGAGGCCACACCTCGAGTACTGTGTTCAGTTCTCGGCTCCTCAGTATAAGGATATTGAGGTGTTGGAGCACGTTCAGAGAAGGGCAACGAGGCTGGTGAAGGGGCTGGAAAATAAGTCCTATTAGGAATGGCTGAGGGAACTGGGATTGTTTAGTTTGGTAAAGAGACCTCATTGCTGTCTACGGCTGCCTGAAAGGTGGCTGTGGGAGAGTGAGTGTTGATCTCTTCTCCAAAGTGACAGGTGATAGGACAAGGGGAAATGACCACAAGTTGCGCCTGTTAGACTTGATATTAGGAAGAATTTCTTTACTGAAAGGATAGTCAGACACTGGCAGAGGCTGCCCAGGGAGGTGGTTGAGTCATAAAACTACATCGGGAAAAAGAACAGGTGAGAAAACTTTTTCTAAGAGAATTTTAGACTCCAAGAAGGATGTAGTCTAGGATTATGGCAGGAGTGTCAGGGCCCGCTCCCGCACTCCCAGGTTCCCCCCCCCTCATTTTGAGTGGGGGGAGTGGGGACAGGTCCTTTGATGTCTGCGCATCGAACTGGAGACGACAAACCTCCCAGGGAAATCCAAACAGTGTTTATTTTGGGCACAGCCAAAACAATGAATCAGTATTTATTTTAAACATAGCCAAAATAGCAAACCAATATTCTGGGCACGGCCAGAACAGCAAACAGTATTCGTTTTGGATATAGCCAAAACAAACCAATATTTTGGACATGGTCAAAATATGGTATCGGTACTTGTTTTGAACACGACCAAAACAGCAAACGAATATTTTGGACACAGCCATAATATGGAATCAATGCTCATTTTGGACATGGCCAAAATGGCAAATCAATATTTCAGACACGGCAAAAACATCAAATCGGTATTTGTGTTGGACACGACCAAAATATGTAATCAGTACCAATTTTGGATGCATCCAAACCAGGAAAGTTGCTAAAAAACATATCCCAATCTGTTCAGATCACAGTTTGATACCCTCAAGGCAGCTGGACTAAGCAACACAACTCAGATCTGATGTAATGCACAGTAGTGCCATGGAAAACAGAAGCAAAGGAATAAAAAGAGAGAGAGAAAGGGATAAGAGAGAGAGAGAGAGAGAGAGATGAGTAAGAAGCAGAGGGAGAAGGAAACAGTCACCACTCCATGGGCCTCTGGAAAACGTGGTCTTCAGGAGTACATGATCCTGCGGTGGTTCTGCAGTGTCTTCTCAAGTGAGTTCCATGGGGTGGTGGGCATGGGCACCTGCCTTCTTGGTGGGTTTGTATTTATAGAACAAGTCCATGCCCCCTCCCCTAACATGAGGGTGAGTCTTGCTGTGAAAGTTCTTGAATTGGTGCATGCACAGAGGCTTCTTTGTCAAGGTTCTGGAATTAGGTCTTGAGGCTTCAGGGTCATTGGCAGTTCAACAGACCCTTGCCAGAATAACCTCTGTCTGAACCCTCTGGGTCTGCCTGGGCAGTCAGGTGTACGGTAGAGGCAGCACCTGCTGCTGCACCTCCACCCTCTCCTCTGCAGCATCATCATCAGCCCATCAGGAGCCACGGAACTCAGTAAGCTGTTGAAGACAACAATACAAGTAGAGTCAGATGAAGTTGAAGACAATACAAGTAGAACCAGTCAATGTTTAAGACAGCAATAGAAGTAGAGCCAGTCTTTACAAGGCGACAGGTTCTTTCTCCTCTGATATGGAAAAACTGAACCAAAACTGAAAAATTGGATGATAGTGTCCAAATGTGGCCAAGTAATAAAATTTAAACAGACCAGAGAGACCTGGAGTTTTCATGAGAAAAATCAGTCTTCTCAGGATATTACTGTGTGTATTATTTTTCTATATGTGGTCTGTTAAAAATAAAAAAAAAAACTTAAAAAAATCTATAAATTTGGAGTATTTAACATGCAGTAAATGATGAAGATTTCATGACTGGTTTGGCATCATCCACGTATTATGCTATGCCCTCTCACTAAAAACATCTGTTAAATACATAAACTTCTTAGGCAGTCATTTTAGTGGATGTCTGGGCAACACCACTGCCTGCTATGGTGACTTGTTGTCCATAAACAAGTCATGGAAAAGCATCACGTCATGGATGACCAATTTCTGACTTCTCTGTGAAAAAGCATAGTCTCAGTATTCAATAGTTCCAGGCACCTTGGGTACCAATTTGAATTATTCTCAAAAGCTACACTCTCAAATACATAAGCATTTAAATGTTTTTAGAGCCATTATTTTTCAAATGTTGTGGTTTTGATGTAAGAACAGAGCTATGCACTTCAATACATAGCCAAGTGTGTTTGTGCAAATGTACTGTTCCAGGTTTTCTACTGACTCTGACTTCGCTAAATTTAGTGATTTACAAAACCTGAGTGTTACAGCATCAAATCAAAAAGACCAGTGCTCTCAAAAAAGCCATAGCTACATAGCTATAATAAATGTGAGGGAGTATAGCGATATGAGGAGGAGCAATGTTTTTAAGCTGAAAGTGGGGAGATTTAGATTAGGTATTAGGAAGAAATTCTACACTATGAAGGTGGTGAGGCACTAGAACAGGTTGCCCAGAGAAGTCATGGAAACCTCGTCTTTGGAGGTGTTCAAGGCCAGGTTGGATGGGGCTTTGAGCAACGTAATATAGTGGAAGATGTCCCTGCCCATGGCAGGGGGATTGGAATTAGATGATCTGTAAAGTGTCTTCCAACCCAACATATTCTATGATTCTATGATATATTGCCAGAGAGAGCCAATGAAACTCCTGGGGCAAAAACCCCAATATAATAATAGTTAGCACTTGCCAATGTGTTATCCTTGTCCTTTTCAAAGCACTTTACAAACATTAACTAACTAATTAACATATATAACTCATCATTAGTCAACATTTCAAGAACTTGGTATATAATTCTGTAATGGCTGTTATTAAGAAGCCTCTTTGAGACACAGTCCATAAGGTTAATGCTTAGTATTGGAGAGATCATTAGCTCAGCTTTTTTAGATGAGCCTTTTTAGCTTAGCCTTTTTTACTCTTGTATATATTTAAGATATCCCCATGCTAATAGTTTTATAAGGAATTAATATATTTGGAGCATGGGGTTTATATATGTTGTATTTTATAGAGAAATTTCTAGAAGCAGATTATATTTTATGTAACTTTTCCTGTTACATTCTAGATATTTATTTGCAATCTACATTGTACAGCCTGTAAGAAGTCAAGCTCAGCATAAAGCAGAAATATACATGTGCTGCACAGTCTGCTTCACGTGATTCTTTTGAGAATTATCTGGAGTGAATCAGAAAACAGCAAATATCTGATTGTAATCTTGTTGCTTTCTGACAGCTTTCTGAAATGCTTTTTTAGAACCATGCTTCTTTCAATTAATGGTAAAATCACAAGATGCTTATCTATTGTTTCGCAAATGTGGGAGACAGTGGGTTTCAGCCCTTCATTACATTGCAATAAGAATTTTTGACTGCAGAAGTCAACAAAATCTCTGGTTTTAGTATTTTATGAGGATAAAAATATCTCCTTTCTAGGGATTTGGTTAATACAACTCATCTGACCTTTAACATGCCACACAGCAACCGTGTGCCAAAACTAACAGCTGGGACATGACAGCATCTTGTTTAGCAGTCTTTTCCATTATTTCATTAGTTTTATGAGAGAAGTTGGTGGGTTTTGTCATGAAGGCTTCTATTTAAGCTTCTTGCAATATAAAAAGAAAAATGTGCACAATTTGTAAGTGTAAATGACTACTGCTCCGATTTAAGAAATATCCTTTTTGAGTTTTCGCTGAATAAAAGCAAAATCAAAAGCATATCCCTTGAGTTATATCTAATTCATTTTTTTATTAATCATGTCAAGGGACTTTAAATCAGTGACACATTTAGTTGGAGTGGATGGATCTGTGTCTCCTCTTAGTTTGAGCCAATTTTTCCAGTCTCCTTCCACTGCTTCAGTTCTCCTGCCTCAACAATGAGTTGGTTGATCCAGAGCTGTGTCAAAGTGAGAACTGCAATTTAGTCAGTATGAATGATTAGGTGCAGAGAGAGCCAAGAAAAGACGTTTTTATAATCCCATGTTATCTTCAACTGTACTAAATTCTCCCGGAGATTTTTTTTTCTTGTGTACATTAGCCTTGCCTCAGAAAAAGATTGCTTACCATCTCTCATCTCACTGGAAAGTTTTCCTCTGAAAAAATAAAAATCACCACACATAAAAAAGTTGCAAGTGAGTGACTTGATAAGCATCTAGAAACACTTGATTTAGGAAAAAAACCCATATGTTTTGTACAGGCAATACTAAATAAATCAAAACCTATACATAAATTTGTGAAGTTAAGTCTTTGCACAAGTATATTATAATCTTCTCAGGGGTGTAAAGCTCATTTTCAGACTACTTTTCTATGGCACAAGCATAGCCAAAGGCTACCATTATGTCCTCAGGATTTTTTTTGTTGGCAACAGCTTTGAACTTCTATATTCACTCATGCAAGTGAAAGAAATAATGTTTGTTTTTCTTCATGAGGCTTTAAAAATGTTCAGTATGCTCACATTGTACTTACATTTCTTTAATTTTAAATTTCTTGACTTAATGTATTTTCTTTTTATTTCAATTTACACAAACTCTTAACAAGAGATGAAAGAAATTAACCTAAAATACCTTCTGACTGCACTTTCTAATGATACAAAGGTAACTGTATTTAACTGTAGGTTATTTTACACCAACTTTTTAACAAAATACATTTTAAGAATGTGAGACCAGATCTCTTTGCCAAGCACTTTACTCATTCTTCCCACACACATAAAGTCCAAAACAGATTAATTCAGTTTTGCAGGTGAAAATAAAAACCTTGGCCTATTTGAAAAGACCATTTAGCAAGTGGTCTCCAGCTATTATTTAGCATTTACAGGTTGCAGTCTAAGCGTTAAAATGTATAGGACTGTTCATGTTTAGCCCTTGACCAACAGCTAAACATTATATAGTTGCTCTATCACCGTCTCCTCCATCTCCTCCACGCACAGTGGAATGGGTGGAGAACTGGGAAAGGAAAACTCATGTGTTGAAATAAAACCACTTTTAATAAAATCATTATTAAAAATATTAATGATAATACTAATACCAATAATAACAGAATATACAAAATGATACATGGCCCACCCCAGGTGATGATCGCAGAATAAGTGCTCTCAGCAGTGAACAGCAGATCGTGAAGATGGAAAGTGCTGTAGTTCCAGCAAAGGCAAAGATTACAACAGGCACAGAGACACCTGGACCCAGACCTGAATGTGGTGCAAGAAAACAAGACAGACAGAGCAGCGGACTGAGAGCAGAGAGAGATATGCTTCCTAGCAAATCTTCCACTTCTTGCTGAACATAATGTTTATGGTATGGCCAGATTGGGTCAGCTGTCCTGGCTCTGCTCCTCCCAGCCTTTACTTACTTGTGAAAAGGTGAGTCTGGGAAAGGTCTGTGATTTCTTAGCAACAATCAAAACCATCAGTATTTTTCAGCATTATTCCGATGCTAAATCTGGAAAAAACAGCTGCTGGGAAGAAAATTAATTCTGTCCCAGATAAACATAAATATTACCTAGCAACAAATGAAAACATTATGTGTTATCAGTGTTGCCTTCACACTAAATATGAAACATAGCATCTACTGGGAAGAAAATTAACTCCATCTTGGCTGAAATAATTGCTTGAATTTTCTACAGTTTCTTCATTGTGTTCTTAAATCTTTACTCTATTAGAGTAATTTCAGTATTTTCATCTATCCTAGTTCATATCAAAAAAAGTGTGGCATTTGAAATTGTTTTTTCAACCTCTCTGGGAAATAAAATCTCCTGAGTTCTTTAGTAAAGTGCTTCTGAAACTGTCATGAAAAAAATGAGGAAAGGTCGTCTTCTCCCTTTTCCCTTTTTTCCCTACCTTTTTCTCTCTTTCTCTTTCCTTTTTCTTTTTTTCCTATTCCTTTCTATTTTCCTTTAATTTTCTCCAAGTGAAGAATTAATAGAAAGACTAAAATGATCCCATATTTAATTAACTAAAACTGATTAAATTAGATTAAAATAAAATTAAAACAGAGTTGCTGGCTACACTTGCCTCCCTGAAAGGACTGTTGCTTGGTATTAACCTTGCCATTCTTTTACCACACTTGATTGTACAGGAAGTATATGTTTGTTCTATGGCATTATGATTAAAATCCCCTTCCCCCAAATTCTTAGTGTGGAAAGTCCCTGTTTGGTAGCTAACTCAGTCTCAATTCTGTCGGTGTTACAGACAAATATTACACTTTAGAACTAGTGTAAATAGACATTATTTCAGCAACCTAGTCTATAACATTGAAGGATTAAAAGATTATTTAATCAAGAGATCCCATCATTTGGTCAGAAAATGCAAAAATAATAATGTTTTATTCATGAAGTTATACTTTATTTTAGTAACATTCATCACTGTGTTCCAATTAGTTGTTTATGTACATGTCAAAGGTATTAACAGAAGATTTGCACTGTAACTCATCATTGATTAACTGGACCATCATTTTAAAGTGCTACAGGAATTTTATAAAGTAGTTGTCTTTTGCTTTCAACTATGTTGAGTTTATGTTCATTACAGTTTCCAAGGATACATTATTTTTGCTGCCTATGCACATTATGATCTGCTATTTAATAAATCCAAATAAATCTTTTGACAGTGAAAGATTCAAATGAAATAAATAAGATTCAAGTAATGTAAAGTGTTGTTAAAAAGAGGAAAATGTTCCGAATTTCCTGCCAATTTTTAGCAAATAAAAATAAAACCAAACACTTATTGCACGAGTGCCTGGAGGTAATTAAAACTGCTGTTAAAACCAGAAAAA
The DNA here is from genome assembly GCA_033558185.1 of Dromococcyx pavoninus. Lineage (NCBI taxonomy): Eukaryota > Metazoa > Chordata > Aves > Cuculiformes > Neomorphidae > Dromococcyx > Dromococcyx pavoninus. The sequence continues at coordinate 1,997,692 of JAUMJL010000139.1, read as the reverse complement.
AAGAACCAAAACCAGAAAACAAACTAATAATAAAAAGAAGGCAGTGGAAATATTAATGTACAAAACCTGAAAATCATCTTTCCGTTATAAAAATACCCTCATATCCCAAAAAAGACTTTGGGATACTTATTCATCAATAAAAATTTCTAAATCTACATGTCCCTCTGATGCCAACCAGACTGACAGTCATTCTGATATGCACTACAGAATGCCATTTTCTACATCAAAAGAGTCTAATAAAATTTTTCCAAATGGCATTCAGACATTTCCCCTCTTGATCAATGTTGCTAGCTGGTTAGCATCTGAAGGGATTGTTTTTCCTTTCAAAGAACAATTTGAGGATGGTCTAGAAGAGCATTCAGTCTAGAAGGACATGCAAAAGAAGAAGGTTTCAGTGCTGTAAAACTCCATGGGATTCAATAATTTCCACCTGGAATTTAAAATCCAATAAGCTTATACACTGAAACCTGGAACAATGAAATAGGACAAATTACATGTTAGGGAGTCCCCAGCTGTGTGTTTTAGAGGGATAACAAGGAAATTCCACTGGATATGTTACCATAACAGGTGAAGTTTTAGTTTTCTTCAGGAAATATTTCCCAAGCTTATTAAAAACAAAAACTAATCAACCAGGAGAATTTCATATCTGTGATGTAGATATTAATATTGTCAACATGACCAAAAGCAATTTTTTTGCAATAAATATTAAAGTGTGCCTGAAGTAGTCTTTAACAGTAGAAAAAGATCTTTGGGAGAAAAGTGAAGGTCTAAAGTTTCAGAATTTTTTTTTCCTTCTAACATGATCCCTGATTGGGGCTTTGGCATTCATGGAAATTGTGAGTTTATGACTATGGTTTAAAGCCATGAAACAAAGCTCCAGATATTATGCAGAACAGATTCTAAGGGGCAAGCTGTTATAAACTAATGATTAGTCCTGTCATTTAATGCCATAATTCCTTTGCAGGGAATTAAACACGAACTACTTGGTTTGTTCTTCTATATCATCTTACATTTACTGGGAGATGGGAAACATGAAGTGGTCTTTTCTATCCCTTGAAGATATTGCTCCAGCTCATTGTAATATTTTGGTTTTAGGATTGTCCCCACTTTCTCACTGATACAATGAAATTCCATTCACCAAGAATAGAAAAGATTTTTTTTTCTTTGTGATGTGAGGTCTAGGTTGTCCCCAGGGTTTGTTTTAACTATCAGAAAAAAATTACAGTACAAGGAATCTTCTTAAGTTCCTGTAACTGCTGTATAGGATTTCTATTTGGACTCAGCGATAGAAATAGGTGTAATACCACCATCATAAGATATAAGACTAAAATCTATTAGAAATTGAAAATTTTATAATTCTCATAAGATAAAACGTTCTTTTAAATGGGTCATTTCACTCTTTAGACAAGGAGAGATGTTGCATTATATATGACATTTTGTTCATGAAAGAAGAAAGAAATAGGTTGCAAAGTTTGTGGGGGAAAAAAGCTTAACCTGTGTCAAAGAGATTAAAAGAAATCATAAAAATACCTGACTATGCAGCACACATTTAAGCTAATCTGCTAGCAAGAATGTTTTACGATTAGCTAATTCTTCTTTTGAGGGCTGGATTGTGACTTAGCTGCGGTGTTAAGTCTGATTGCTTTGGAATACTCTTTCAAGTATTTTCAATGGAATTGAAAGAATAGAGATGGCTCTAAAATAACTTATTGCGCTTGGACAAAAGCTAGTGTCCAATTATTTAAAATGGAAATCTCTGACAAATATCAAATGGAAAAAAAATCCAATTTTATGTGTACAAGAAAATGAGAGAGATCTTTTATGAATTATTTTAAGATGAAAGCTTAAGAATTAGCAATCTCAAAGTGCATATACAAAGTAAGATTAAACTGAAATAATACTCCCGTATGTTAGAATTACACTGTTTTAAGATGACATAAGCTTAATATAAAACTATTTCTTTCAATTAATTTATATATTGCAGATTTATAACTGAATTTTGAAAAGAAAATCCAAGCTGTAGTATGGTTATGGTTAGCAAAATAATAAATATAGAACACTACGGAAAATATAGCACTGAGCATCTGCAGTTATAATTATTCTGTGAGTGTTTTTATTGCCACAAGTTTACTGGAGTATCTGAAAGTATAAAATTAAAGAGATTATATTTTTTAAATTTTGTATGATTGAGTACTATAGAAAAAAATTCCCCTAGTAGATTTCCTAGAGGGCAAGTCACTATGCACAAATGAGTCTTTGAATACAAAGATGCCCTTACTTCTAGAGCTAGTGAACCATATAATAAAATATTTACATCACCAAGAGCTGTAGAATCCTAAATTCCATTTTGTGGAAGCTATGGACTGAGGAATGCTGTAACAGTGTTGTGGCAAACAGTTATTCTGTTTGCGTTTCCCATGGTAACTCAAAGTAATGTCTTGGTATCTTTTGGTGGTTTGCTCCCTCCCACATCTGGATACTCACATGTAAGGTATTATATCAGCATAGTTCTCATGTCTGCTGTGTAAAATTATCCTATCATAAAGTTTGCAGGTGAACTGAATCTTATGCTTGTTTTCAGGAAACATTTTGTTGACTGTTCATTCTAATATTCTTATGTTGATGGGGAAATTTGAATGTCTTCAGTACAAATGTCAGAAAGTGTTTGTAACTGATAATGTGATATTTCAGTCAGAAAATTGTCCAGAAGTTTCAAAATGGGATATATGATTTCTTTTACTTCCTGTTACTGTCCACAACAATCTTACTCTCTTTTAAGGGTTTTAGATCATCCATCTTTTGGCCTCTTTTTCTTCTCCTATTTTTTTCTTTTACCTTTTCCTCCTTTGTTCTGTTCAAGGCTGAGTCCTAATAAACTCCCCTGTCTTTCCCTTTACTCAGTCAATCTACTGATTACATGATCTGAGACTAAAACTGTCAAAAGTCTTTTACAATGCCCTTCCATAGTATCCATAGTATTCTAACTGTGGATTTATCTTCATGGCTTAGAGGCTTTCTTTAATGTGAAGAAAATCACTTGTTATATTTATTCTCCCAAAATCCTTAAATATTTTCTTTGGAAGTCTCATGTTTTACTCAGAGCTTTACGAAATAGAACTTTGGCAGCCAAAGGAAAATATTGTGACTTTACTATTTGTTTTCATTAGTTGGATGGTTTATTTTATCTTGATTGGAGGAAAAAAAACGTAGGTTATACAGTATTTAAGAAAAGAACCTTTTTCATCTATCTTTTCAATAAACTAGCTGGCACAGGGCTGATTCTACTTTAATAGCATAAAAGAGCAAGTATTCAGATAGTGCAGTCATTCCATTGACTTAGAAGAACTGACTCAGTATTCAAAACAAAAAAATATCAAAATCAGAGAAATATATCAACTTTGCTTGCATTCTTTAATTATAATTGCAAACTGGAAATTATAACTTTAACTTGCATTAACCACGTTTCAAGGCATTTTTTAAAATTACATATATGGCTGTATATGTTTGTCCTCCATTTTCTGTTATTAGTTTCTGAGACAATATGTAAATATGCCAAAGCTGTGCACTATTAATGCAATCAAAAGACTTTTGAGGTTAAACTGATGTGCTGTGCAAATGTGAAATCAGAATCTTTTCTTTTTAGAAAAATTGTGTTGTCTCCAGACTGAACTCTCGAAATATGAAATAAAACTGCCCAGACTTGGAAAGTATTGTGAATACACTAAATATTTGCATTAATGTTTTAAATTAATCTTTGGTAATGTCTCATGCATAATATCCAAACCTTATCTGGCAGTTTTCAATGAAGACAGTAGTTGACTTTCATATATAAAGACCCGCTTGTATTAGTAAGAAGAGGACTGCAAGAGGTGTGTTTATTATAATAGTACTCCTGAGGGAAAAGAGACACTTAAAGAAACTGTATCTTGAAATGCTTCAGGAGTCTGATTGATCTGTAATCAACAAGATTTGGATAAAATACCTATGAAAGTAATAAAACACCCACAGAGAGGAACTGTCTGGGAGCATTACAAATTACACACTTCTAGAGACATTTGCTACATATGATAGCTTCAGCTTTTCTGAATTAATATCTGCTGCGAAGTTAGCATCCAAACTCTCAGCTCAAAACCGGTGTCATCAAAAAATGAAAATTAAAGTCTAGGTACAACTTAACTGTGTAATCTACACTGTATCCCCGCTAACTCTGAATGCAAAAAAAAAAGAAACCTGAAGTCTTTCCAAAGTTTTCAAGAGGACCAAACCTGAATCGACAATTTATAAATCAAGGCTTTATAACGAAAGCTAATATCAAGGATACCAGTGTGCAACAATGATACACTTGTTATCGGAGCATAACATATGTCTCATAGAGCTTTCATCTTTGCTTTTTATTCTAGATTGACATGCAAATGACAAGCAGAATAGTATTTTATGTTATGTCATTATATAAATTATAGCACGTTTAAATTTGAATATAAACATAAATAAATTTCCTCAAAGTTTTATTGAAAAATAGGAATAAAGGAGGAAGATATCTAGTGGGTAATTTAATAGGTCATTTAACTAATTTGTGCAACACTTTTAACAATATTGAACTTTTCCTTCAGCTCTAATGGAAAGCTGAGTGTTTGAAAATCTGCCTCATAGGGTAAGTAGCAATATGGTCTCTCCTCTTCCTCAGTGTAGCAGGAAAATACTGTTCTAATACTAGTTTGGTGGAAGATTTTCAGAGTTGTGACAAAATAAGATTTTTTTTTATAGGTAGTGATTGTCGCCTCTTTGCAGAAGAAGATGAGAACTACACCTGAAATATGCTGAAAGATTGTTAATACAAACATGTAGGCAACTGCATTGTAAGTAACATATAGCCAGCTAACCGAAAGTATGACTGTGATATTTTCTAAAGGAGATTATTGAAATACTTCAATTTGCAGTATTAAAAATTCTATGCAGCATATAAAATTTAATTAAAAATCATTCAGCAACACACTAGCTAGTGTCATTCTCTTCTAGTGATTCTCTATTGGCAAATTAATTTTGATAAGCACAGGTCAGTAAGAAAGTCTTTTTTGCAGGAAACTCACAACGAGAACCTAGAATTTTTGCAAGACATTAAATTATAATCCTCCTTTACACTCAAAGTTACTTTAGCTGGTTTTGATTTTTATTTTTTTGATACAGACTCTGTGTAGATCCTGAAGTTAAACATGAGTCAGGAGTGTGCCCTTGTGACAAAAGTGGCCGACAGTGTCCTGGTCTGCATTATGCAGATGGTTGTCAGCACCATTGGTGAAACACACAGAGTGCTCTTACCAAACAGATGCCTCAGTAGGACAGATGTGGAATGTATTCAGTGGAGGGCCACAAAACTAATGAAGAGGTTGAAGCTTTTGTCATGCAAAGAGAACCTGAGAGAGTTAGAACTGTTTAGGTTAGAGAAGGTAAGGACCACAGGGGAATCTTTTCAACAAATGTAAATTTCTGAAGGGAGAGTGTAGAGAGGACATAGCCAGGATCTAGGACGTTCTAGCAGTATTGTAGTTAATAGAAATTTGTGAATACCATTTCACTTGGGCAGTATACCTGGATCTTTTATCTTTTTAAAGTAGATGTTTTCCTGTAATTGTGATCTCCTTTAAACTTCTGTATTACATCTGAAGTATCAGTTCACATACCGGCACAAAATTTTGAAAACAAAAGCAGCACCATTTTAATTGCATTAATGCTACTTTTTCTAACTAACTTAATACAAACAATTGACTTGAATGGATATTCTTTAAAGGACAACTGAGGCCCTGAAATTAATGGTGGCAGCAACAAAAACAACAGGTTTCCCATGTAGATGTCTGCAGGCAGAAGAGACCATCTCTGGCACGGATCATAGCCAAGTAGTGCTGCTGACAAAGATTGCCCCTGAAAGTTGGGGTTTTTGGGTTTTTTTTGTTTCTCCTTTTCCTTTTCATTTCCAGTTGGTTTCTTTGTCAGTCACTGCAGTTGCTGGCAAAGTTCTGTGCCAGGAAGAACACTGGGAGTGAAAGCAAAGTACTCTGACAAAATTAGAGATGGATAAGTGCCAACATATGCCTGCTTTTTGAGGACTAAGGGAACTACTGTGCTGGCACATAACAACATAGCATCACACCAATGACATTTACAGAGAGAAAGGGAAAAAATCAAGATAGTAAAAATATTATACAGGCAATTTGCCAGTGATTTTAATATGATCTAATTTGCTAATTGAGAAAAATGCTGGTGCAATTTACACAGCTTGCATATGCTATTGATTCTTAACAATGCTGTAGGAAAAGGAATATCTACTTGAACGATAAAAGTGCTACAAACAACATCAAATTCTGATTTCTCATTTTGATATAAAAAACTCTAGACATTTAATTATGAGCATTGAGGATGTGTTACTTATTTAGCTACATTTGATACTATTTTTGCCCAAGGTTGTTTTCTGTCTTCTTGGCTTCCAATATACTGGATGAGATCCAGGCATTTGGAAATTGTCATGTTAATAGGTATGGCTCAAGTTAGCAGTTATTTCTCTGAGGCACATCTGCAAAGTTGGAGATGCAATTCTTACCAAAAAGGCATCCCTTCTTAGGGTAGGGAAGAGAGGTGCAGGCCTATCGACCTGTCCATCAGGTAATGTGGCCGTTTGATTCCTCCTCTCCAAAATAAAGGGTTTCCAGGTGCCAATTTCATACTTTTGATAACTCTGGCACCTCTTGGTGAAGTGGGACTAAGTCAATTATTATGTGTTCATTGGCTTTTGGCAAGGCCTGCTCTGTCATCAGAATCGGGACCTAGTGGTTCGTCATGCCCTTGGGGTGGGGAGCTCAGTGCATGCTTTTAGGGGTCTTTCTGTTCTTAACTGAAGTAACAATCAGGCTTTGAAGCCTCTGCCTCACCCCAGGTGTCACTGAGTTGATTGCAGTGTTAGACTACTGTTGTGACCCAAAGTGGACTGTCCAGGGGGTTACGGGGTATCCTGGGCCCCTAGAGTTCATAGATACCCTTTAGCTAAATGAAGGTGACACGTCACCAGACGACTCACTTAAAATAAAAGAAATTTATTTACACAAGTGAAGTCTTAGGAATAAGATAGTTGCTGGCTTGTTGAATCTGTACTTCTCTCAATGAAAAGAGAAAGAAAGGAGAGAAGGGGGAGAAAGAGAAGAAAAAGAATACAAATTTCCCACATACACTTTCAGCATTTTCCACCATAGTTTCCAGCATCCTTTTAGGAGCCTACCAGGGGTGAGGCTCTCCTTGACGTGCTGTTTACAAACAAAGAAGGGCTGGTGGGTGATGTTGTCGGAGGCTCTGTGGGGCGTAGTGATCATGAGATAATTGAGTTTTCTGTAAACAACGTAACAAGAGAAGCCAGGAACAGGACATCGATGCTGGACTTTTCGGCGGGCAGATTTTGGATTATTTAAGGAACTGGTCAGGAAAGTACCCTGGGAAATAGTTCTTAGTGGCAAGGGGGTCCAGGAAGGCTGGATGCACTTCAAGAATGAAATCTTGAAGGCGCAGGAGCGGGCTGTCCCCGTGTGTTGTAAGAAGAGTCATAGGGGCAGATGGCTGGCCTGGATGAGTAAGGAGCTTCTGAAGGAGCCAAGTAGGAAAAAGAGGATTTATCGCCATTGGAAAGAAGGGGACGTAAGCCAGGTCATGTTCAAAGATGTTGTTAAGTCGTGTAGGAAAAAAATCAGGGAAGCAAAAGCCCAGCTGGAGCTCAAATTGGCCACTTCTGTTAAGGACAATAAGAAGAGTTTTTGTAAATATATCAATGGCAGAAAGAAGGGTGGCAGCGACCTCCACTCCTTATTGGATGTGGAGGGAAATATAGTCTATTGCCTTGTTTGGGTTTTTTTTTAAAAATCAGACATTATTTTTCTCACTGTTTATTTTTAAGATATCTACGCAATTTATTTTAATATTGTGTCCTGATTTATCTTTGTTTATTACTTAAATATTCCTTTTTTTTTTGCTGAATATGTTCAGAACTTTTTAGTCATAGAATCAAAGAATAAGGCCTTTTTGTCACCAGGTACCTTGCCTTACAGAGCCCCCAACCTTCCTTCTCCTGACAGATTACTCAGAGAAATCTTTCACATTGCCCTTCACCTTCTTTAGTGTCAGCTGTGCAGCTGCACTTTGGCCTTTCGCACTTTGTGTCTACATAAGTGGACAACATCTTTGTATCCCTTCCATGTAGCCTGTCCCTGCTTTCACAATCTGTATATTTCCTTTTCATACCTGAGCTCAGCCAGGAGCTCCATGCTTACCTTATAGCATACTTGCCCAACATGTATCCATTGGAATGGACCATTCCTGTTCTCTAGGAAGCTGTACTTGAAGGGCAATAAATAAACTAGGCCTAGATTATAAACAACTATTTGCTTTCTTTTTTTTACACACTGATTACCCACATTTTCTAAAATTTATTAGGGATTTTAAACTAATATCCAATCCATTTAAATGTTTAATTTTATTATGTTATTCATTAATTGATCTAATTTTTCTTAGAGACTTTGGAATCTTCTGCTAAGTACTTTGAATACATATACATTAATGTATTTATAAGCCTTGTGCAATAAATCTTAGTAAAGCAGAAAGCATGATTGCCTCTAGAATTGTAAACAAGTAGAAAATAATTCATAGGGACACCTCACAAGTTTATCTACCCCAGTTTCCTGCTCCTGTACATAAAAACTGACACTGGTAAATGCTGTCTTGTCCTGTCATTCATATTGCAATGCATTCCCTACCTTACAGCTCATTTAATTTTTCATAAATTTTAGCTCATTCTATTTTGTTCTGTTCCCCACAAACATGGAGAACATTCTTTTTGTGACAACATTTAGCATATGTGAACATTATTTTTGATCTCTTCAAGTCTCCTTCATTCTAAATAAAGGAAATTCAGTTAATTCAGGCTTTTCTTATCGAGTTTTTTTCCCAGGTTGCTTATCACTATTACTGCCCTCTTTTGAACTTTCTCTAATTAGTGCCCACCTTTTTTGAAGCACAGAGCTCAAAGTAAAATGCAGCTTCCATTTGAGACTTTTGCATTACAGAGAAAATAAATTTTTGTTGTTTATATACTATATTTCTGTAGCATAAAGGTAGTTCCTTTTTTTTTAATGCTCTGACAGTTTTGACTTAGTTTAAAGGGAGACCAAAGGATCTTAAATGAAAATTTTTGGGTTGGATCAAAATTACTCATGACATTTCTCAAAATCAGTCTATTATTTCAGCTCTTCGGTTTCCAATTATGAAATGTGGATAATACGGTGTTATGTCCATAATGTGCCAGCAATCAAGATGTTACACAGAAAATGTGGTACAAGTTTGAGAAAATGCAAGGCTTGATATCTGTGATCAAGCAGCTGAAAACAAGATTTTTAAAAATGTATTTGCTGTGTCGCAATGCATGTAAGTATGTTGTGGTTAAGTCTCTCTCTCTTACTACATGGTGAAGTGGTTAAATGTTGTTGTAACTATTGACCTCAGTCAAGAGCCAGTGATGAACTGCCTGCACTAGATGTTTTGAACTAAATCCTCTTAAGAAGATACAGAATAATACTAAATTTATTGTAACAGTAGGTTCAAGAAAGGAGATAATTTCTTTGGAGAAAACACTGAGTCTGTAATAGAAAATAAGAGAACATTTATTTTTCAATGAGGCAAAGCATCAGTAAAATACAGGAGATTAATCTGATCTCTAAAAGATATTTGCATTTCTAGGAGGTGATACAAGACTCTATATAATGAAAATTGCCTACTAAAATAGACTAATTTTGAGAGGAAAAAAATTAAATTTGCCTAGAATCAGAGGACTTCAGAGTGAAGACTGACTGTTCCACCAAACAGATGTGTGTGTTTAATGACTGTAATTTGAGACACGTGGATATCTACAAATGATTTTAAATGGGAATGTCTTTGAATAAGGTAGAGAGATCTTTAATCTTAAATTGTGTTTTTTTATTTCTTCAACCATTTTTTAAATGAAGATTTTAACTGCATTTCTTAGTTTGGATGCTCTAAATACATATTTTTATTTGCATTTTATCTAAACCAGACTTGAGCTAAGGGTGATTTTAAAGTTAGATACTGTCCAGCAGTTCTTCATCTATTAGAAAAATAGGTAAAGCAGTCATTCTCCTCAGTTACTGAGGCTAGCATAACAAGTGTTTAGTTCCTGGGAATATCACCAAAGCTCAGTGTTTCACCAGAAACAGGCCAGGAGGAGAATTGGTGTTTCAGTTAAAGCAGGAAGAAATGATATTTCATTAGCAGTCAGGATGTCCACTTGAATAAAGGTTTTAGAGAACATGCTTATATCCTGATGGCTCCCAGGGAGTTTGTCACTGATTATCATGGAGAAAAAAAAGTAGTAGAAGAAGCTTGATGTGCTATCTAGTGGAATATTAATAAAAGATATCATATTATGGAGCCATAAAAGATGAAAGCGTGATCTTGTGATGGGTCTGGTGATGCCTCCCTCTATGGAAGTTTTAGAATTGCATACAGGTTTTATTTAGACTCAAACATTTAGTTCTGCTGTTCTGGTAAATAAGCTTAGGACATAAGTGCAATGAAGGACCATAGAAATATTAAAAGTACCAGACATCTCTGAAAAAAAATTAGAGCAATTGTAGGCTCTGGGAAAGGCACAAATAGCTTACTAATTAAAGGATGCTGGAAGTACACTTATAAGTAACAAATGAGCATATGCTGATCATTAATATATCTATATTAAAAGAAAATTCATAACCATTAGATCAGGAAGGGTCTGGAATGGAGTCTTATAAAGTAAGGATAATGGCGACTAAAAAACTTTTTTGCTTCTAATATTGAGATTAATAAATGTACAAAACCAGCAGATGGTTTCTTGGCCCATTATCAGGGACTATGCTCAGTGATCCACATAGTCACTCATTTTGTATAAAGACTGTTCCACGATAGCCTCATCCACTTTCTCCTCATGGTATCAAGGAAGAAATTAATATTGTCAGGTTTATATTCTGGATATGGTATGCTTCACTGTATATTTTTGAAGAGCAATCCAAGGGTGTACTTCTGGCCATTTCCTATTTTCTTACACTAACATGGTTAACTTTTACAGGGAACTAATATAATTTAGCAGAGAGGATGAGAGTTTTCCTGTGCTAGGGAATAGTCCTGAACGCATTGTATTTACTAACAGAAGCATAACCTATATTTGTTAACTTCTTAGACATAATGATTTGATAAACTTCACTAATTTCATGCTACTTTTGCACACAATAACAGTAATATAATATTTTTAATTATTATTACTTGAGAGAGGAAAGAAGTATGCTTGAGCATCTAGGGAAGGAGAGGTAACTTAAGACTGTTAAGCATGCTGAGGAGCAGATAGTCATGTGCCCATTCAATCTATGCCCCAAGTTGAAGTGCTGTGTACCAGTTCTGCTCAATCCAGCAGAGGACTGCAATAGAGAGAGAGTTTCACACACTGAAGACAATGTTTAAAATGTTATCCTACTGATTTTGATTGAAATTTTATAAAATCTTTCTGCTTGATATATTTGCCAACATTTAACATGTTTTAGTCTGCACGGTGGGGCAGTTGGAACTAGATGATCTTTAGGGTCTCTTCCAACCCAAACCATTCTATGATTCTACGACTTTTGTAACTGTAATCATGTTGTAACTAGAGAAGAGTAGCCCTGACTTTTTCACACAGTTTCCCTCCCCCTTGTTGGTCCAGAACAAAGTAGCAAAACTAAAAGGAACCTGCTCTGGTGTAGAATGGATTCTTTTACCTTCATCTGCATCCATTGTCAATATTTTTGTGTTAAACTTACTCAGCTTTTGTCATGTGAGTTTGGCTGACTGCGTTTTTAAAAATAATTTTTGGAATTTTAATCTTCATATAGTTTAACCAAGCAAATTATGACTCCTATATAGTTCATTTTTCATGCTAGATATTAAGGTACGTGTGTATTCTTACACAATAATCTCTTAATCATATTGCTATTCATAAGAGCACTAAATATTTATATGCTTTTGAGTATACCAGGAGCTATCTCATCAAGCTAATAATTACGCATTAGGAATAAACTCCTTTCTCCATGGCCTGAAGCTCACATTTTTTACTCAAAATTACGCCAGAGATGGTTTATATGCATCTGCTTCTTTTAAAAGGGAGAGTAGATTGGCTATAATGATCATAGAGTAAAAACTAAAACACTAAGTTGCTTTTCCTCTCACTCACCACAACTTTTGGCAGTTAAAAATGCTGTAAGTGGAAGGATATGGAGAAGGGGACTGGGAATATTTATGCAGAAATGAGAGACTGGTATAGACAGGAAGAACAGGTTTGATTGGCATGCTCCAAAGCACTCATAGGACTGAATAAGGCATGTTCAGTTCACATCTGATTTACAAAATGTGTACTTTTCAGGAAACAATTATATGTTGCTGCTGTAAATAACAGTAATGATATCTCAAATAAGGAAATAATATCCATTTGTATTTCAAATATTAATTAGTAACTTAAAATAATAAAAGCCTATCCTGACATGAAAGCAATAAGATATTAATTTTCTCTTGCAACAATGTCTGGAGCAAGACAACTAATAAATTGTCTACTATAAAAACAATTGCATTTCAACAAGCAAAATCCAGGATAATGAAATGATAGGGTTTTATTGGCTATATTAAAGAATCTAGAACTTATTTCTTATAATTTTATTTTGGCATGCTTTTGCCTTACGTTGAAAATCTCAATTATTTCATTAGATTATTTAATTATTTCATTATTTGATTGTTAATTAATTTAGTGTTTTAATTTATAATGTTCTCAATTTTTGTGCATAAGTGAACAAAATGTATTTAAGTACAAAAAGTAAACATATATAGTCTTACATGCACTTTTACATATGCACTTATGTTAATATACACATATGCTGTGTGAATATAGGCATATCTCTATGTGTGAATATAGGTGTAAACTGTATCTATTGCATTGGTATGTGTCTTCTGCTAGTCATACTGATGATTAAAAGTATCCAAGTCTTTCTATCTGGCTAAGGATGTTTTTGAAGTAAGAGGAAGGAGACTTGGTATACTCGACTCTGGAAGTTCCCAATTCTTATTTAAAATCAAAGTGTTCCACATGATCTTTTATGTTTCTTGAAATGGCCCCCAGCAATATTCATCAAGATACCCAAATTTGTGCCAAATCTTTTACTTCTGTGAATTTGCACTAAGTTCATATCAGACTCTTCCCATTAATCATTCGCAATGATTAACAAAATTTAAAAACTTAATTATTAGGTAGGGTCATTTACAGTTTTGCATCTAACCTGTTGTAGAAGTAATACCAATAATCTGACAACTAAACACATTTACCAGCACTGTGAAACAACATTTGTAATAGAGTGGTACCTCCATTAAATTCTAATACTCAGCTTAATTGTCATAGTGACAAGCAGATATAGAACTACTAAAGTTTGAACTCACAGCTGAAATGTAAGTATTATATGATCTGATTATTTTAGTAATTTTTTTCAAATGGGGAAATCACTGCAAAAAAATGAATGTTGAGTGTCTTTGCTCACTGTTTGCTCTTTTTTATTATGAAATTGTCTTTCTGTCTAGGAACAGAATTAATCTCAGTTATCTACAATTCATAGCAGCTGGAAGAGTTGGCAAATCCGCTGTTATTTTTCCATCAGTTAGTTGAATGTACTTACAGAAACAGTCATAAAATACATCTATTACTAAATAAACTATATAAGGAACATTTGGCCCAGGGCCAAATAACTATCTTCTAGTTATCTTTAGAATATAACGTTATCTATTCTAATATACAAGGCTGATATTACATTTAGATTTCCACATTAGACATCCACATTTAGATTTCCCTGGATTTGATAATTTATAATTAATATATAAATTCTGTAAGTCTCTTCCCAGTCCATAGCTCAATTTCAATAGAGATACCGATCTCAGTAAAACAGAAATTAAACAAACTGCTGTCTTCTCTAATGCACACCAGGAATTGGGGTTTTTTTTTTGCCATGTGTAGTTAAAGTTTACAAACATTAGACTGACATCAGATCACAGGATCTCAACACTTGTCTAAGCTTGCCTCTAACTAAGCTGAATTTATGTTGTATTTATGATTGGAGGAGTGATTGCTGCTGCACCTGTTTTATGTATCTGGAACTCTGTGAATGTCATCCATAACAAATGTCTGACCAAGAGAGTCATAGCAAAAGAAATAATTGCCCTTTCTTTCAGCTGAAGCTCAGGCAGGCTGCTTAATTTTCACACTTTGGATGGGCATCAAAGAGAAGGAAGTAGGTTTTGATAAGAAAATTTAAGAATAACCCCATGGCAGTCCCTCCCAAGGCTGAGGAGGTATTCAGCATTGACACATTGAACTTCAAAGAGGGACAACCTGACAAGCTCCCGTGACCCCACCATGTGTCTGCTTAAGGAAGCGTGGTGACACTGACCTTTGGACAAAGACAGGTGCCTTGGTTTAAAGGAAGACTAAGACAAACATATAGTACAGTATGGTCTGTATGGACCAAAACTCACACGTGATGGTACAAGAACTGTTATCTTTCCTCTGCTCGTGTTCAGAGCCAATTTTGTCTTGGTTTAAAGGAAGACTAAGATGTCTAATGGGGCAATCTCCCACAAGAAAATCTCCACAACCCTTTCCAATTAATAGACTTTAATTGGGGGAGGGGAAAAAATGTATAGGAAAAGATAACAGTTCTCAAGTGCAAATATATATATAACCAAACACAGATCAGAATAGGCAGCAAGGCTGTAACCAACCCTTCAAACGAATTAAGTCCTATCTTTACTCCTTATGGTGCAGTTATATTTAAGGGAAGCAGGGGGCATTACCACACCTTGGAGGGGGGCGGATGACAGTGGCGAAGAGTCACTCCGCAGTGATCCATCTGGGCTCTGAAACAATGGTGTTCAGGGAGAGAGATGATGATCCCTAGGGAAAAAAAACCTCATGTGGGGGAATGACAAGTTGCAAGGGATGGGGTGGAAATCCTTCTACTGGGCAGCACGGAGACCATCCTCATCTTCCTATCTGAGAAGGGAGCTGGGGGGAGGGGAAGGGGGTGAGGTGGACAGAAAGTCCACAGAAAAATTCAGCTGGCGCTGACTGCACTCCTCCTCTCTCTCTCTCTCTCGCTGAAGTAAAACAGCACAGCATGTGTAGCAGGGGCAAAGTTGAGAATTTTACAGCAGTTGATTGAACTTCTTTAAAATACTATAGAGTGGTTGAAGTTGGAAGGATTTTCTGGAGGTCATCAGGTCCAACGCCCTGCTAAAGCAGGACCACCTAGAGCCAGTTACCCAGGAACGTCTTCGGAGATGGAGACTCCGCAACATCTATGGACAAACTGATGTTCTGATGCACAGTTTAATGTATCCCTAAACCTGGCCAGAGTGCAATGTGGTTCTCATCTAACCTAAAGTTCTTGATTTCTCATGAATAGACGTTATGTTTTTGGAGAACAACAAGACATACAGAGCATGCGGGTGAGGAAGGGCCAAAGAATGGATCTGGACTTGGTGACCTGCAAACACTTCTGTATCTCTTGTTTTTGAAAACCGTTGTGAAGATATGCAAAGAATTTTTGGTGCACAGAGCTATCATTTTCTTCTGTGTTATTGCTTCTTTTATAAGAAATCTCTACAGCTGACTGTATATTCAAATTTTAGTTCCTTTAAGACCCATGCTGAATTGAAAAAAAATCGAATTAAGTTATGCTTATACCTGACGTTTTTTCTCGAGAAGCTGTTAAAATAACTTTGATTTCTAGCAGATGCAATTTGAGCTCAGATGTCTGTAATTATGAGAAAAGAAATTCAAGTTGATATTAATTTTCTGAATGTTTTCTCCATATTAATGCACATGACCACAGTATGAAATATTTTGAGTGCCAAGGATTCATAATCTTTACAGTAATATATATATACCTTTAATGAAAAATCAATACAGTCAGCAAGATTTTTTTCTGATATGAAAATCATCATTAAGATAATAACATTTTTTTTAGAAATTCACTGTACTCAAAATAGAGCCACATAATGCTTTTAAACATAACTTGGCCTTTAATTTATTATTAAAAACCAGTGCATTTCATTTCACTACAGTTAAGAACAGATAAAATTTAAAATATTCATTGGTCATGTAGTTCTGACTCCTATTTTGATTCTGGTAAGGTTCTACCTGAGATAAACCAAACACATAGGTGTTCTTATGCTTATATTGTAATTACACAAATTTAGTCCATACTACCTGTCTGTTCCTATTTACGAGCCGCTGAATTCTAAAATTAAGATTTTTTTTGAAAGAAAAGCAGCAATAAATTCTGAAAAACAAAACCCTAAAATGTTTAATTTTGGTAAAATCTGTCATTCTCTTTGTGATATGAAATGAAATTTTGAAGCACATTTTTAAATCAGTATTTACACTCACTTTAAGGTGCTTATATCTGGAAAAGACTGAAGTCAAGAGCAGATTATTTAGGTTATTTGAAGTCTAATGATAAAATGTCATAGCTCTTTTCATGGCCTTACTCCTGACTCCTTCTTAGTAACTAGAGAGGAATCTTTTGTTTTTACTTCTTCCAACTAGCCAGGAAAAGCAAAATTTTCCAAATTATTTATAAGTTGTATAAGAGCACTGCAACAATTTTCCAGGTCAAGAAACTTTTCGTCACTTTACCCACATCCTTTCATGGATCTGTTCTTTTTAATATCCTTGCAGTTATTCAGCTTCAAGTAGGGTTTTCTTTCCTTCAGTAAGTGATGTGGAGTGGCTCAGTCATTATTCCCCAAGGACAGAATTTGTGGTTTACATTGATTTCACACAATTCTCTTTGTGCTTTGAATTTTTCCTTCTTCACATTTTCTTAAGTGAAATGTATGCTGCTCCTCAACGGTTCAATCTCCTAGTTATTCTGTGCAATACATAGAAAAATTTTGCTTTCACTTCACTAGTCTGTTCACTATGACAGTTGTGTACAAGAATTTAGATGGACATACAGATTTGTTATTTTGAAAAGTTAAAATATTTTCATTATTTTTTAAATAACAATACCAGTGCTTACTTAGTTTTCCTATTCTAACAAGTGAAAATCCATTACTTAAATACCTGTACATACATAAAAATGGGCATGAAATCTTAGAATATTGGTAGGATATAAAAAATGTAGTAATGTTAAGAATAAGCAAAAGTTTTATAACAGAAGCTTTTTTTTTGTTAAAATTATGTGTTATAGAATCTTACTTTAAATGAGGATTGTTGAACTGTCAAAATAATTTTTTAAAAATAAAAATTCTAAGGTTAATTCTGGAATCCTAAAATATGTTCTGAGTATCACTAATTCAGGACCATCAAAATAATTTGAAAAACTGAAAAAATTATCTTTTCAGTGGAATATAAAAAGCACAAACATTTAAAATTAGTCTATTTTATGACTTCACTTTAATGTTAGACTACATTATCATCATGTGTCATTTTCCCCTATCACAAAATAAGTAGTTATATGATGTTTCTTCCAGCTCCTGTGCTTATGAAGTGGAATTTTATGCAAGGAAGCTTTGGTCCACCATTAGTGCAAGGTCATCTAGGAGGACCCATACCAGAATCCCAAAGATGGAAATGCTCCAGATTTCGCCTGTGAGGTGCATGATTGCATATAGCTTTCTGTCTTCTCTTTCTAGCTGCATGAGAGAGGAAGGAAAAATAATAATAAAAAGTAGTAGGAATTAAGAAAAATGCATTGTGTAACAGACAGAAGTATGTATATCAATAGAGAAACAAATACATTGAAATACTTTTCACAATAATTTCTATTTTATTTTGGCTGATTATTTGCTCTTTGCACATGTCATATGATATCAATTGCAAATGAAAAGGGAAACGGAATCTGTGAAATTGCCAATTGAAAAGGACAAATATGCATCACAAAATGGCACTGTTGATGAGACATACAAAACTCCCATTCTGTACTGAGGTTCCAGAGAACTTTGTCATATATATTGTTTTATGTTCTTTATAAACAAGAAATCCTTATAGTTTTAGTGAAATTGTATTAGTTTTGTTTCACCCAATGCATTTTATTCTTAATGGTTTGTCCCTATGAAACCACAATGTTTAAGGCACAAGAAGGGAAAACAGGCTTCGTTTGTTAGGGATGTGGGTGAAGGATTTCATATTTCAGTAGGTCATATACAATGCCAACAAACTTGCAGTTTCACATACTTGTTCCTAGTCAAGAGGGCAGTAGTTTCCAGGGAGTTTGGCTGTCCTATATGCTGAAATAATAAACTCAGTCAGAAAAAAATATAAAATTCATAAATTATATCAGACACAGAGTAGTCTAAGAAATGGAGTTTCTCCTATGAATTTCTTGACTGTAAGTGGTGAAACAGTAGAAACCATAAATAACACAGGATTTTACGTTTAGCATTATGTGAGTTTTATAGAACTCAAATAGAAACAGCGAAGCTCTCCCTGGATACTTCATGAGTTGTGGGATGAATTTTCCTCACTGAGGCCAAGTAACCTTTTTTCTCGTACTACAATATTCTTATAAACAGTGGGGATGCATTTAATTTCTTAAAAGCTATATATAACTGCTAATTATAAATGACAATTTATAGATATATACCCGACCTAACATAAATTTTCTTTAAAAGGATAGCCCTCTGTGATCAAAGTTCTAGATTTTGAGAAGTCCTTTAAAGCCTTGCAATGTGTTTTGCTGGAATATTTTCTAAAATTTAAATGATAGGTCTTCAAGAACACATGAGATAGAAAGTAGAGGTTTGCAGAGAGACAATTAAGAAAGTACTAGTAAGAAGATAGTACAGATTGTAGTGATCAAGCACAGAGCTCAGTCAGACAAGTGTATTGACTCCATTTTATAAATGACTGAACCCTTTTATATCCCTTTCTGACCTTCCTTTGTTTCTCCATGATCTCCTTCCCCTGCACATTCCTCCATCAATTTGTGTAGTTCCAATGACCCTCTGCAACACCCTGGACCCTCAGATTTACATCTTTATTAGTAATTTGCAAGTTTCTGGTTTGTCTGCAGCTTCTTGACAACCATAGCAAGTAGTGTGACTGATCAGGTTTGTTCTGGTTATTGTTTCCCTTATGTTTATCTCTTAGCTCTCTATCTCTGCATGTTCTGCTTATTATTTTCCACTTCTTATCATACCATTTTTGACAATGTTCTTGATCACATAATCTTACAGAAATAAATGTTCCGACATTCCCCCACAAATTTATGTACCCCCATCTATTAGTGACTAATCAGCTTTGATTCTCCTTATTGCCTCATTTGTTAGTCATGTTTGTGTTTCAGTATGTTTATTTACAGATTCCCTCTTATCTTATTACCATATTTTACATTAAAAAGAATTTTTGACCAGATACAATAGGGAGAGATGGAGCAGACACTCTCTCCTTCCACATACCCTTACACTTGGAGTCTCAAAATTGTCTTCCCTTACAAGAGCAGTGGTTGCTTGTACAAGCAAGTGAAATCACAGATTGGTTGATGTTGTAAATCTCCCTGCTCAAAGAGGTTCAGCTAGGGCAGGCTGCTCAGTGTCATGACTTCACAACTTCCCTGGGCAACCTCTTCCACTGCTCAAGCATCCTCACATTGTGTTCTCTCCCCCGTTCCTCCTAGTATTTAAATGGAATTTCTTGCATTTCTATTTTTTGCCTATTTCTTCTTGTTCTCTCAGTCGGCACTGCTGAATATCCTTTGTCTTCTTAACACCATGTCATCAGGTATTTATACACATTCGTAAGATCCCTCTGAATATTCTCTTTTTCATGTTAAACTGTTCCAGCTCCCTTGGCCTCTCTTACAGAAGCTCTAGTCTCTTAAAAATCTTCGAGGCTCATAATGGAGTGTCCTACTGACACTAGAGTAAAGTAGTGATGGAACACATTCAAAGAATGACTTTTTTTAGACTCATACACCATCAGAGCAGGGTGACTAAAGTAGGAAAGAGGAAGTAAAAACCTCAAATAAAGTAAAAGTTTGGGAAATTTGCATTTTAATCCCCATGTGATTGAACATTCTGAACCAAGTACAGGTGCTGGAATGCCACAGTTGAGTCTCACCCTGCTTTAAAAAAAAAGAAATAAAGCAGTATATTCCAGAGTTCAGTCAAAAAACTTGTAAGCCTGGAACTGTCAGTTGTTTTTTATGGTGATCTCTGAAGACAGAAGCAGATTTTTATAATTGTTTTTTGGCTTTCTACATCATGCCCACATACCTTTATATAAATGTATATGTTTTTTAAGTAATAGTGAAGTCTAGGTTTAGGTCGCCAGATATTATATGCTGAAATCTAAGGGAAACAAAGAGAGATAAGCAGTTTCTCTTTGGTAACCTGTAAAGCAAGTGTCAAGGCTCTGAGCACACCTCACTAGCCTTTTCCAGCCTGCTTGGGATCTTCTCTCACAATTGCCTACAGCTCAAGACTCCACTTCAGCTCAGTCCTAGCCCTGGTCCTGAACTCTCTTGTTTTAACTGGTGCCCCTGTGCACAGGATGCTGGTGGTAGCCTCAGCTGAAACTGGTTAGGGGTCACAGAGGCCATGGCTACCATAGGAGCTCTGACAGAGAATGCAGCTAAATGGACCTATCACACATGCAAAGCACATATAAGCAATAACCGAGTTTTTTAAGACGTCTAAGAAATTTGTATGTGATGTTCAGAAAAGTGGTCATTTTCATAAGGATTTTTATATTTTCTGAGGTATTATGAAATCTAATGTGGGGCCTTGTGAATGTTATTCTGCATCTTGTCCATATGGCCAAGTATATAGACCAAGAATGGATCCAGCTAGGTTTGTTGATACCTCAGATACTGCAGGGCTGAAAGTTGCAACTGGTAAATTCTGAAGAGGTTACCATATTCCTTGTATTCATAAACTTTTCCTCGGGTGTCTGTATAATAAAAGGGAAAGGTCCAATTCAATCTACTTCAACCCAGATTTGAAGATCAACTTCATGTTTCTAGTTAAAAAAAATAAAAAATATAAGCCTTGATATACACTGTTCACATAGAGCTAAATTCTTAACACTAAGGAGGGACTAATAGCAGAAATAAATCTTCCCTTTACTGAAAATAGTCAAACATAATTTTTTTTCCCGCAGTTTATACCAAGTAAGTGAGAGAGAGAAAGGATAGAGAAGAAAATGCTAGCTTGTTACTACAGTAACTGGGAGAAAAGTAAAGCCATTTTGGCAACTAGTGACATGGCAAACATCTATGAGCAGGTTATGTACCTCAATCTGCAGGACAACTGGGAATTCACTATGCAATAGCCATGCTGATACTGTTAGAGTTTCTATAATTTAGCTGTAAAAAGAAAGTTTTGTAACAATCCCTTTCTCTTTTTTTTCACATAGTAATAATCTACTTATTTTTCAAAACCAAGAAAATGTTTGAACACTGATGTAAATGAAAACCAGCAGAATATTGAAATGATTTTGTCGCAATGTTTAATTTATCCAGTTTAAAATTTTTCTTGCAGTAGGGCTATGAGAGTCTATGCTTTATTCCAGCATTTAAAGCATACTGAAAATATCACCTCCATGCTTCCTTGTAGAACTAGTGGTGATGGCATTTTAAAACATCCATCTTCTAACCCTCTAAAGACTTTAGCTTGCAAATATGAATACATTGTTAATAATTAAATTTCTTGAAAAACTAAAAATATAAAATAATGCTGAATATAACCACAATCTTCATGTATGAAACTCAGTTTTATTAATGAAGACATGCAGAACTGTACTTTTCATTTTCCTTTGGTTAGACTGAGAAATTGTTTTCCATCATCCTCAACAAAACAGGACACACAATTATATGCAGACATAAATTGATTAAACAATTTACTGGTGTTTGAAGAATGTAAGCAACTTGTAAAATTAGTTACATGTGATGTTCAAGAAACCAGAAAAATCTGATTACAAAATAAATAAAAAATAGGTACATTCCTACCCACTTTTTTTCACATTCTAGATGAGAAAGCAGACTTCAGAATGAGAGAATTTCTAAGGAAACTAAGTATATTCTAAAATGGCAAAATTGAGCACTTAATTAACTGCTTTCAGTTCTTTCAATATGCATGTATTTTTCTACAATTAATGTGAATCTGATTTTGATAATCTGATGGTTTCTTTAATAAAAAGCAGTACTTTAGAAAAATTTCTTCCTTTTAGTCTCCCTCGGTTTGGTTAATTGTAGGATATGTTTAAGTACACTGTAATTATCAATGTACTTCTGTCCTCATCTCTCATTCCCAAAGAATGAATTCCCAGAACCTGTAAAACACAAGATATATCATATATTTGCGTGGAACTGTGAACCAGTGAGTAAAGTACAAGTCATTTCTGTATGTTTGGTAACATGCTGCAAGTGGACCTAAGAGTGAGGAAAAAGAAACCATGAACACTGTTATCCTCCTGGAAGAGGAAAAGCTAAGCACAAAAAGTGTATCATATGCAACTCATAGGGAGGTACACCTATATTATCTAGTAAATATTCTACTCGGTCATTGAAAATTAGTTTTACCTGTTGTCAAATAAGTTTGAGACCTGTGACCTAATAACTAAATCCTTTAGTGAAATTGTTCATTTATATCTTGACTTTAAATTCCACAGTTTTATGACTAAGTCGAGTTCTCAGATGCAGTCTGAAGGAGTCTCCTAATTATGAACTACTTGAGAATACTAATAGAATGCTCGTTATCTAGGCCGTTATGGGAGGATCAGAGAGCACCAAATTCTCTGTACAACTCTGTGTGCTATACCTTTGAAACTCAGGTAAGGGTAACTACGCAGCTGCAGATCCAATTTTTACACTTCAATAAGTATTAAACAAATTAAGAAGTTTAAAGTAGGGAGGAAAGACTTCATTTTACTTTCTCAGCAGCTTCCACCTAATAATTTCAAGAATTATTCTGAAATAAAATCCACAAGAGAAACATATTTTTCATGCTACACAGAACTTCTTTGAATAATATGGTATTTGCTTGTTTCATTTATTGTAACATGGAGACTTTTATGTATTAGCAGTAACATATCTTTTAGAAATGTGCTCCATACAGAAAAGACAAACCCAAATTTTGCTCAAAGAAGTTTTTGTGTTGCATATTGGGGGGAGAGGGAGAAAGAATGACACCACCTTCCAAATACAAGTAATTGTAAGGAAATATAATTTTTTTTAAAAAAAATTGATATAAAAAAATATGTGGACAGGCTGGAGAAAGGCCACTAAGATGATCAGAGAGTTAGGAAACCTACATATGAAGTTTGTTCAGCCTTGAAAGAAGTTTTATGGGAGACCTTATTACTATGTACTGATACATAAAGGGTGTCTACCAAGAGGATGGAGACTCTCTTTTAACAAGGAGTCACATGGAAAATACAAAGGGTAATGGCTATAAGTTTTTCCTGGAGAGATTCCAGTTGGATTCCAGAAGAAAAATTTTCACCATCAGATAAATTAAACATTGGAATAATTTCCACAGGAAAGTGGAAGATTCCTCTACACTTAATGCTTTTAAGGCTCAACTTGACAGGATGCTTGGCCATCTCATTTAAAATATAAAAATAAATTAAAGAAAAGTTTGGACTAGATGATCCTTGAGGTCCTTTCCAGCCTGGCATTCTATGATTCATTCTATGACTTCCTTCTATGAAATCTGTTGGGTTCACAGCCCAAAAATGGTAATTATTCTGTCTCCAGACAATAA
The DNA here is from genome assembly GCA_033558185.1 of Dromococcyx pavoninus. Lineage (NCBI taxonomy): Eukaryota > Metazoa > Chordata > Aves > Cuculiformes > Neomorphidae > Dromococcyx > Dromococcyx pavoninus. The sequence continues at coordinate 1,973,842 of JAUMJL010000139.1, read as the reverse complement.
ACATATATCACAGTATCACAGTATCACAAGGTTGGAAAGGACCTCTGAGATCATCAAGTCCAACCTATAACCCAACACTAACACCAACCATCATCTAGACCATGGCACTCAGTGCCACATCCAATCTCCCCTTAAACACCTCCAGGGTCGGCGACTCCACCACCTCCCTGGGCAACGCATTCCAATGGCCAATCACCCTTTCAGTAAAGAACTTCTTCCTCACATCAAGCCTAAACTTTCCCTGACGTAGCTTGAGTCCATGCCCTCTAGTTCTGTCACTGGTCACCTGAGAGAAGAGACCAACCCCTGACCGACTACAACCTCCTTTTAGGTAGTTGTAGAGAGCAATTAGGTCTCCCCTGAGCCTCCACTTCTTAAGACTGAACAGCCCCAACTCACTCAGTCGCTCCTCATAGGGCTTATGCTCCAGCCCCTTTACCATCTTCGTTGCCCTCCTCTGAACACATTCCAGTATCCTAACATCTTTCCCAAACTGGGGGGCCCAGAACTGTACACAGTATTCCAGATGAGGCCTGACTAGTGCCGAGTACAGGGGGACAATAACTTCTCTGGTTCTGCTGACTACACTATTCCTGATGCAGGCCAGAATGCCATTGGCCTTCTTGGCCACCTGGGCACACTGCTGGCTCATGTTGAGCTTCCTGTCAACCAGCACTCCCAGGTCCTTTTCTGCCTGATTACTCTCCAGCCACTCTAGCCCCAGTCTGTAGCTCTGCATGGGATTGTTGTGTCCAAAATGAAGTACCTGACATTAAACATCATCCCATTAGAATCAGCCCATCTCTCCAATCTGTCCAGGTCCCTCTGCAGGGCCATCCTGCCCTCTAACAGATCAACCCTTCTTCCCAGCTTGGTATCATCTGCAAACTTGCTGATGATGGACTCAATCCCCTCATCCAGATCATCAATAAAGGTATTAAACAGGACCGGACCCAACACTGATCCCTGGGGGACACCACTGGTGACCGGCCGCCAACTGGATGAGACACCATTCACCACCACTCTCTGGGCTCGGCCATCCAACCAATTCCTAACCCAGCACAGAGTGCTCCCGTCTAAGCCACAGGCTGCCATCTTCCCTAGGAGTCTACTGTGGGAGACAGTGTCAAAGGCCTTGCTAAAGTCCAGGTATACCACATCCACAGCCTTCCTCTCATCCACCAGGCGAGTCACATGGTCATAAAAGGAGATCAGGTTGGTCTGGCAGGACCTACCCCTCCTAAACCCATGCTGGCTGGGCCTGATCTCTTGACCGTTCTGCAGGTGCCGCATGATTTCACTCAGGATTATCTGCTCCATAATTTTACCTGGGACCGAGGTCAGGCTGACAGGTCTGTAATTACCTGGATCATCCTTATGGCCCTTCTTGTGGATGGGCATCACATTGGCCAACTTCCATTCTTCCGGGACCTCTCCAGTGAGCCAAGACTGCTGAAAGATGATGGAGAGCGGCTTAGCAATCTCATCCGCCAGCTCTCTCAACACCCTAGGAAGGATCCCATCCGGCCCCATAGACTTATGAGGGTCCAAGTGGCTCAGCAGGTCTCTAACTTCCTCCTCATGGATTGCAGGAGGGCCATATTTCACCCTGCCCCCATCAACCACTTCAGAGGGCCAACTGTCAAGCGAGCTGACATCCTTGCTGTTGAAAACTGAGGCAAAGAAGGCATTAAGTACCTCAGCCTTCTCTGCATCTTTGGTTACTATATTTCCCTCCACATCCAACAAGGAGTGGAGGTTGCTGCCACCCTTCTTTCTACCATTGATATATTTATAAAAACTCTTCTTATTATCCTTAACAGAAGTGGCCAATTTGAGATCCAGCTGGGCTTTTCCTTCCCTGATTTTCCTCCTACATGACTTAACAACATCTTTGAACATGACGTGGCTTACGTCCCCTTCTTTCCAACGATGATACATCCTCTTTTCTTACTTAGTTCCTTCAGAAGCTCCTTACTCATCCAGGCTGGACGTCTGCCCCTACGACTCTTCTTGCAACACATGGGGACAGCCCACTCCTGCGCCTTCAAGATTTCATTCTTGAAGTGTATCCAGCCTTCCTGGACGCCTTTGCTACTAAGAACTATTTCCCAGAGTACTTTCCTGACCAGTTCCTTAAATAATCCAAAATCTGCCTGCCGAAAGTCCAGCATCGATGTTCTGTTCCTGGCTTTTCTTTTTACATTGTTTAGAGAGAACCTGATTATCTCATGATCACTACACCCCAGACAGCCTCCGACAACAACATCACCCACCAGCCCTTCTTTGTTTGTAAACAGCAGGTCAAGAAGAGCCTCACCCCGGTGGGCTCACTCACCAGCTGAGACAGAAAGCAGTCCTCAGTACACTCTAAGAACCTCCTGGACTGCCTCCTCTCAGCAGTGTTAAGTTCCCGGCAGATATCCGGAAGGTTAAAGTCTCCTAAAAGAACAAGGGCAGCCGATCTAGAGGCAGTCTCCAGCTGCTTAAACAATAGAAGATCCATCTCCTCCTCCTGGTCAGGCGGTCTGTAACATACTCCAACCAGGAGGTCAGACCTGACCGCCCCTCTGACCCTTACCCAGAGGCACTCAACCTGGTCATCACTGATCTCGACTTCAATAGCATCCAGGGTTTCCCTAGTGTAGAGGGCCACCCCTCCACCCCTCCTCTCACGCCTGTCTCTCCTGAAGAGCCTGTAGCCTTCCATGGCAGCACTCCAGTTATGAGAGTCATTCCACCACGTTTCCGTGATAGCAACTATGTCATAGCTCTCCTGCTGGACCAGGACTTCCAGCTTCTCCTGTTTGTTTCCCATACTGCGTGCGTTTGTGTACATGCACTTCAGTTGGGTTACTGATGACACCCTTTGAGATGGCTCATCCTCCACAGCAACATCTTTGGTGAGCCTAGTTACTCCCCCCTCCCCACTCATGCCTAGTTTAAAGCCCTCTCTACAAGTCCTGCCAGCTCCTGAGCTAGAATCCTCTTACCCTTTGGAGTTAGATGAGACCCATCTGAGTCAAGCAGGCCAGGTGCCGTAAAGGTTTCCCCATGATCAAAAAACCCAAAATTCCTCTGCCGGCACCAGTCCCTAAGCCATTTATTAACTGCATATATTCTCTTGTTCATATCTGTATACATCCCTGCCACCGGAGGAACCGAGCAGAACACCACCTGTGCTCCTGCCCTATCCAGTGACTGTCCCAGCTCCTGGAATTCCTTTTTAACTACCCTTGACCCTCTTTTCGCTAGCTCATCACCACCAGCTTGTACCACCACAAGCGGGTAATAATCTGATGGTTTAACTAGGTCTGGGAGTCTCTTGGCGATGTCGTGTACCCGGGCTTGGGGAAGGCAGTAGACTTCCCTATGAGTTGGGTCCATCCTACAAATAGGGCCCTCCGTCCCTTTCAGAAGGGAGTCTCCCACTACAATGACCCTCCTTTTCTTTTTCTTACTTGAAGTCCTGACCTGTCTGATGGGCAATGTGAGGTTAAGAGCCTCCTCGGGTGAGTTCTCTGTCACACTATCCTCCACCTGAGCATCAAATTTCAACACCCCAAACCTGTTTATAGGGGTAGTTGGAAAGGTGACATTTGAAAGGGAGGTCTATAACCCCCACGAGAGCAGACCTGCTCCCAGTCCTCCTCACCAACCAGGTCACTCCCCTTATTCTGTTGATGAGGAATATGGCATTCCTCAGCCTCCTGGGGAGGATTACTGGGAGGAAAGAGGGTTCTACTCCACCAGTCTATCTCCCTTTCACTTTCTCGAATACTCCTCAACCTCTCCACCTGATCCTTAAGATCTGCAACCATAAGGAGAAGATCTTGAATCTATTCGCACCTCAGACAAGCATTTTTGGTATGGTCCTCAGGAACCACAAGTAGGTTGAGACACTCCCTGCAGTCTCGAGTCTGGGCAGTTGCATCCCATAATAGTGGTTCCGTTTGGATGCCTACACTCCTGGTGGCAGACGCTTTACCACGCCTGATCATGATTGCTGCAGGGGAGTGGGAAGTCAACTACCTGTTAGAGAGTGCCTGCTTGCCCGAACTGCCGCGCAAACTGCCTATTCTGTGACCCTGTATACTGTGACCCTGTTTGCCCGCCCCTGTTCGCCGCGCTTCGGTCACTAGCGCTCCCAGTGAGATGTTTAAATGCCCCGCGGCTTTTTCCGGGACCGCCCCCCTACCACGCGGTCGGCCCACGTGACAGTTGCCGCTTCTGGGGTTCAGAGAGAGTCGCCCTGCCGGGGTCCTCTCCTGAGCCTTTGCCTTTCCCTAGGAACTCTCCACCCGCCCAGATTGAGCACCCAGCTGCAGTACTTACTGTTCCTGCCGCCGGTCACGCCGAATCCTTAAGAAACAGATTTTCTAAAGTTAAATCACATTATTGAAGACAATTGTTTACATTTTCTGCCATTTAAACCTATGCCTACATATCTCATGTGTAAACTTTCAGAAATTATAGGGTACAGAACGCCCTAGGTGGCTACAAGTAAGAAACACGCTTATACTTTTCTGCTGCCCTATGAGACTGAAGATTGTAAGATTTTTCCTCTCCTATTTTTTAAAGTCTGTTTTGAGTATATGGAAAATAATTTCGATAGAGTATGTGAAATTGTCATTTGTACAACTACAGCACACAGAAGACTGAAAAGTCTGATCCTAATATATTCAGGCAAGGAGAGAGGCACATAGTTTAAGAAAGTATGCATTAGTATATGTATGTGGACAGGCTGAGAGAGTTGGTCTTGTGTAGCCTGGAGAAGAGAAGGCTCAGAGAAGACATTCTAGCAGCCTTCCAGTTCTTAAATGTGGCCTACAGGAAAGCTGGGCAGGGGCTTTTTATCGGGGTTTGCAGTGATGGGATGGGGGTAATGGTTTTAAGCTGAAAGAGAGTAGAAATATATTAGATATTAGGAAGAAATTTTTTACTGTGAGGGTGATGAGGCACTGGCACAGGTTGCCCAGAGAAGTTACAGATGCTCCATCCTTGGAGGTGTTCAAGGCCAGGTTGGACAAATGTAATCTCGTGGAAGGTGTCCCTGTCCGTGGTAGGAGATTTGGATCTGACAGGTCTTGAAGGTCTCTTCCAACCCAAACCATTTTATGATTCTATGATTATAAAAACTACAGAAAAGTTTTTCAACATAATATTTTTTTATCATGGTTATTAGTTATCTCTCCCCCACAACATAACTACAAGTTTTTGATTATAATATAGCAAGTATGTCTCCTGTACTGTGACAATAATTTTTATGAAGACCAGAAAGACTGTAGCCTTGTCACTGGAAGAATTCCTCTGGAAAAAGATAATATTCTGTCTTGATATTTAATCAAGAAATAATATTTAACTCACTTTCCACTGAAGTCTTATCCATCGTCTCCAGCACAACACAAAATTCGAAACAGCAGGTAATTTGTTGAATTATATTACATGCTGCCCCTCTGTTCTATGAGAATCCATTAAGATCAGTTATTACTTCTGTTTCCATAAAGCCTTTCATAACCAGTTTCCCAAAGTACCTTGCAAAGATTAATATTGCACATTTCACTTAGAAATCAGTATTTTGTTATTGATGCATACTAAATAGTCTGCAGCAGTCTCAATTTTAGATTCTGAATTATCCTGAAGCAAATAACATAGCACATTCATTGAGGATACTTAATAATGTAATTTCATAAATCCTTGGTCAAATGACTTCCTTCTCATAGCAAGATGAAGATGCTGACAGAAGCATGTCGTTAATATTCCATCAACTGTCTGAGCAACTAATTCAATTAATGAGTTCAATTAGTTTTACTTCTCATACTGCATACATAAATACATGCAGATTTTTTGATGCTTTTGGAGTGCTTCTTCTGGTTTGTTTGTGTTTAAGGGCAGACATGTTTTGGTAGTCCTGGTTTCTGCTGGGATAGAGTTAATTTTCTTCCAAGTAAATATTGTTTTTTAGATTTAATGTAAAAAAATATTGTTACTACCAACAGTTCTAGTTGTTGCTAAGAACTAAAGGATTTTTCAGTTTCTTATGTTTTGCTAGTGTATAGATGCAGAGCCGGAATACCTAACCCAAACTGAGCAATGGAATATTCCATATCGCAATATCATACTCAGTATAAGAATGGGAATCTGGCTGAGGGGCGAGTGGGCAGTCATTCCAGGTTCTGTATTCAGTGCCCCTCTCACTGCTATTTCTGTATTCGCTGTGGTATCTGTGCTTACTGCTATTGCTCAACCACTGCTTGGAGGAACTAATCATCGGGTGGTGAATAGCTGTGTTTTAATATATTCTTTTCCATTTTTGTAGTAGTAACAGTATTCTGTCTTCTACGTTGCTCTATTAAAACTTTATTTATCTCAGTATAGGAGTTTCACTTTACTTCCTAGTTCTTCTCCCTGTTCCACTGGGGTTGGGAGAGGAGTGAGAGAGAGGATGCATACTGTTTATCTGTTAGCTAAGAGCTAAACTACCACAACTTCACGCAATTGCCATGCCTAACAAATACAATGAAAAAACAAGACTCTCTTCACTTTCATTAACTGTAGAAGCTTGAAATCTTACACTACTTTTGGTAAATATTCTTTTTCCTAAAATCTTGTAGATCAGAATAAAAAGACTAGAAAAATCAAAGTATATGAAAAAAATAAAAAAGCAAAAGTATTTTTAGCCAGTGATCTCATAGAACACTCTGTTTTTTCACGTTTTATCTGAGTTTCTTATTCTGATGAATTCACACAAAAATAAAATACACAAATATATGTGTATTTTCCATTTGAACTTTGCAAACACGCACTCATAATTTATATTTAGAAAGTTCTGTGAAATATTATATATATATGAAAAAATATTGACGACTTCAACCTTCTCATTGGCTTAAGTTTCAGAACAGAACTACACCACTGCAGTATATATATATGAGAAGCTTGAATATTCTTTCTTAAAAAGGTAGAGGCTGACACTCCATGTTGATATATAACGTGCAGAAATGCCATTGTTGATCTCAAAAGGGTAAATATCAAGAACATTTGTATATTCTGTGCAAGTTCATAAGCTCTCTTTCTGTAAATTATCTATATGTATTGACCTGTATCCACATGAAATTCATCAATTTTGCTAAAAATAAGTTGATCTGGCTCTCTTGATTTTAGTAGATTTTGGCTTAAAGTTAATAAAGAGATAACTGAATTCATAAATTGGTGTTGTTTATCTAGTCTCTCTCAGCTAAATTTTATATCCATTTAGGTAGCTGTTTCTGTAAACAGTATGACTGTAAGCTCTGTATCTCAAATGTACCTGCCATCTGACCTACTCATCTAAAAATCTATTCAAGTAAGAGCCTTCTGTTTCATAATTTAAGGGAGTTTTTAAAGGAAACTATTCCATTTGTCTTTAAATGATCAGTGATAAGGAAGGGACAGGTATTTTAGATTCCTTCTGGCAATGAAAAGTGCAATATAAAGCACTGCACTCTTAAAGAACTGAATGTGAAAAGCTGAAACATCATAACTATTTTACCAATATTCTTCTACATATACTGCAAAAATTGAAGTCATTTGTTCATGCAAGTTTATCAAAATGTAAATGATGAAAAACAACAACACAAAACCTATGAAAAAATGAAACACAATTAACTGAACAGATGAGGCTAATGAAAATAATATTCAAAAAAATGCGAATTGCTCCACAAAATTTTTTTCTGCTGCCTTGCAATTTGTATCATGAATATTTTAAAGTAGAGAAATTTTTTTTCTTTTTTAAATATTCTGGGTATTTACACTGACCTTACTGAAGTAAACTTTACAAATGTGAAATATGTGGTTTGTGTCTTGCTTCAAAGGCCATTAAGTCTTCACTTTCAATAAGTAGGAGCTTATCTGGAACTGTGCCTTAGAAGTGAAATAGCTATTGTCCACTTGAAAACTATCTAAAAACTGCTTTTAAACGATTAGTGTTTTGACCTACAACTGGTCAGAGCACTGTCTCTAGTCTCCAACTAAATAGATATCTCTGAGGCAGGGAATTGCAAGAAGAGATAAAAAGCATATATTAGTTCAAAATGCACTTGAAGAATTCAATAAGTCTTACAGTTTTAGATGAGAGGAGGTCATTTTTGTTCTCTTGGGTCTAAAATGGCAGCAACAAGATATAGCTAGCTACTTTGAAAAACAAACATAACCCATATTTTTTTCCTCCGTACTTGATTGCCTTTCTTTATCAATTAATTGTGATTGGCTATGTGGGGGTTTTTTCAGTGAATAGTCAAGGCTCCCAACTCCATATGGAATCCAACATTTTAATTTAGTTTGGGTAAGTTTATTTAACTAACAAATTTGTTTTATTGCTTTTCTTAATCTGTTTAAAGCCTTGTTTGACAAAAACGTTCCCCTCGGTCTCAAAATATGGATCAACTAAAAGCACTATTAAAAGCACCATTTTCTTCAACTGTTTTCACCTCCAATTGAAAAAGTTTTGTGCCCATAAATAACTGTTGTCTTAAAGAATGAGGAATATTAGCATCTATCTTGGTGTTGGTCTTAGCATCTGTCTAGACTTTTGAAATTCAAAATTACAATTTTAAAATACTTCTTGAATTATCACCTTTATTTCTGTGTATCGATACTGATACCTCTCTTGCTTACTAGAATTAACTTTATCTGATAGTTTTAATGAATTTAAAACCTTTTTCAACAATTGATTTTAATTTTCAGTGTAAGTCATTTAAGAATACTGTGGACTAAAACATAGTTGTGCTATAGGTACAAATTATAACCTATTATTCACTGGCACGTGCAATACATTGGCATCCACTGAAAGAGGTGTTCAACCTTTGATCACTTGCTTTAGGATGCAAGCATTCGCTTTTCCTGCTCAAACTGCACACAAAGAAAGATGGAGTAAGATAAAAATGCTACCACTGAAACATGTAGCAGATCTCACATCTGGATGCAGGAAGGAGGACCACAGCCAGTATGAAGGCTATACAGCTTCAAGATTGCAGAGTATATAGGGAGTTTCTTACAGCTAAAGCAGCCAGAGAGATTATGAATCTGGTCTTCTATAGGGAATTTCTACTGTAGATTGCATGTCTGTTCTTCTCTTACTTCAGTTTTATTTCTCTAAAACACTTTCGTGTTTTTCAGAAAGAACACTTTGCAGGGAGACAATCCTCCATCAAAACGAAGCAAGATTTCTATGGGCTGTTTACATATGAAAGGGTGAAAAGAATGAATGGCTTTCATCTAAGTGTTTTATTTAGGGTGTTTCTGTGTCTGTACATTTGTGGATCTAATAGTTCAATGAAAATATTTCTAACAGCTACGAAAGTGCTGGTTTGGATGACAGTGTCTGTTTCAGCACAACATTTTTTTCTATGGTTGTATCACAAAATCCTTTGATCGTATGAATTTCTGCAATCCAGATATTAAAATGTCAAAATCAGAACAAAGAGATAATAATTTGAATAAATCGACTTATTTTTATTTCATTTTTTTATCTGCTCCCTATTTGTGACACTTCAGCTACTATCTAAAAACTTAACAGAACTTTAACTTTTATATAATAATTTTAAGTATCTATTTGTAATTATTTCTACTCAGATTAAATAGCTCCAAAATTGGTGCTATTTTTGTACAAATACATACACCCAATGTGCATGCACCTACATATGTAAAACAGCTATACCTAGCAATCCCTTAAATAAAAGTCTGTAAATAATACAGAAAAATATTTAAGAACTTATAGGGGTTTATAATAGTTAAAAGTAGTTAAAAACTTTTAAGGTCAATATTATGCCATATCTAAATAATTATAAAAACACCGTTGTAATGTCACCCACTAATCTGATTTGCAAGGTAAATTATTTAAACCAGAACACCATATCTTTATTATAGAAGTTATGATTTCCGATTTGTTATCCACTAAAAAATAAAACTTAGGGTTCACAGGCCACAATGTTAAATGCATATGCAGAGTTCTTTACTACAGAACACATTGCCAAGAAGCTTATATTTCTGTTGATAAAATTAGAATGTTGTGCACAGCATAAACACAAGTCTGAAACATATGACTGTGCATATTGAATTTAGCTGATTGCTATATTTTCATTTAATAAGCAGCAGGAGATCTTTAATTTCCAGATAACATAGAAATTGTTCTTAAATTTATAGAGAAACATTCTGTGATGTTTTACATAAAATAAGTAGTGGCTTTTTAAATTTTCCTGCTAAAGGAAAAGAATTAGAACATTAAGAGATTTACACATCTTACCGGGAGACGAATCCTCTTTTGAAAACTGTTCATCATAACTAAATATTATAACTTTACAAATATTAATACACAGTCTTAAAACATCTTTGGAGGGACAGGTCCATGCTATGTTTTAGCTTAAACATGCTGTCTCATAACAACTATACAAATTTTTTGTTTGTTTGTTTGAGTTTTTTGGTTGGTGTTTTTGTTTTGTTTTTTTAAATCTGTTTCATCTTGACTTCTTCATATTTACTATAACGCCAGAGCAGATTCTGTATAAGGTCCCGGTCCTACCAGAGCTACTAAACCAGTCTTTGCCACTATTTGCGTTGGCTTTTGCTGTTGCTAGTGCTGTGACATACATCAGACTTTGGAGGCTTGCCTCAAGGCTGTTCATATGGAATGAAGGAGGTGGTCAGATACAGGCAGGAAGAAAACATGATGTTTATGAAAGACATTTTTTTCTTCCATGTGACTTGTTGAGTGAAATGTTGATTGCTGAGTATGATTCCTCCTTCACCATGCACCTCCTATTGATGGCCACAGTGGCACCTGCAGCACAGTCTGATTTTCTCTCCATGTAATATGAAGGCAGATAAACAAATGGTACTGTATATAGCTCATCATTTTTATTTGGAATGGCTGGAAACAGGTCCAAAAGTTTGCCGTAATTCAAGACTTAACATATTTTCAAGTAGTGCTTGCTTTCTGTGTCATTTCAATATTTTCCTGAGCAGTAGGTATTTTGAGAACCTCGTTTCTACTGTAAAGTTTATTGACTGTTTGATTGTCAGACTTGTGGCTGTTACTTTACCCTGCAACCCAGCCTTTGTTCCTTCTCTTCTGTCACTGTAGATATAAAAATTATCATAACAGAAAAAAAAGAAATCGAACCAGTGTTTGTATGCAGAAAAGATGCTCATAATTCCAAAACCTTCTCTGAAGATCTGAAAGCAAATCTCATGCTAACAGAGTCAGCCTGGGTAGTAGGTATTTTATCTTTCCAGATAAAATTAAAATGCATAAAAGGCCATAACAACAAATGAGGCAACTAAAACAACAAGCATCACTTATTGTTTAGACTGCTCAGAATATGAAAAAAGAGATCCAACCAAATCAGTGCTGAAAGTCTGTTATACAAACAATACATGACAAAGAAGTAGGGACCCATTAGAATTGATGATGCATTTTTTTCCAAATAGAGATATTCAGAGTCTAATATTTCTGTTACAAAGAATACTCAGAAATGTTACTCACAATAACTACAAATGTATGTGCCATTATAGTTTAATCTGATTTATTTTTATCCTAAGTATTAAGTTCTGGTCACTAAATAATAAAAAAATTTCTTTTATGGCCATTTCTAGTACTTCATCTGACAACAGGTCCTGAAGGTAAGCCAATGCTGCGCTCCAACTGAACAGGGTTCATGGATGCCTGAGTATCTCAGGCTCCACTTCCACACTGGAAGACTCCAAGAGAAAAATGACAATAGTTTTAGAGTTTCTATTTTTTCCTTTTGATGACATTTTCGCATGGATTACAAAAATAACACTTGAAATTGCTAAATTGAATATTACCGATTTTTTTTTTGCCTAATATGACTTAAGTATTAGAAATTCACAGCTTCCTGGAAAATGAACTGGCAGCTTAAGCAGCTGTTTTAGTGAATTTGTGCTATAAAAATGCAAGTAAACAAACAAAAAAATCCTAACAGCAATAAACAATTAAAAATAATTAAGCACACAGGGGAATAGACAGCAGGGTCTTGGCAATGTTATTCTCCTATTGTTTGTCCTGCCAAATATATTCAGACTTGAGGGAGTTTGGATTCATATCAAATACTTGGAAACAATCCTGTCCATTTCCTCACTGCCTCTGATTTTCCACGTGTTACCAAATAGGGCATAAAATCTAAAAATTCTCTCACAGTGAGGTTTGTTAGGGCTTGCAAATTGGACATGGTGAGAACATGAATAATTTAGTTGCTTTTGAAAGTAATATTACCTGAATCAAAAAGAATATTTAAATATACCTAGCAAAATGAATTTCATTTAAAAAGGTTTAATGCAAGTAATCATGTTTTTAAATGGTCTGGAGATCTTACTACTAAAATGTAGAACAGATAACATGCATTTCTGTATAAAAACTCATGTAAAAGTCATACCCATGAAAGCAAGGTTACAAAATAGACCTTTGGAGATGTAGTGCTGCAGTCTTGAAATATTAGAATGTTGCTTTTATCTGCTACTTCCTCAATATTAAAATGTTATGCTATAAACAAATAAGTGGGAAAATGAAGGCCAGTTAAGAATTTGGCAGTCTTCTGGCTAAACAAGGCAACTTGTTGGGTAGTTATTATTGATCTTTTCTTTGTCTATGTTTGGGGTTTTAAGAAATGCCAAAAGCACTAAATCTGTGGGGAAGGCACTAATTTGTATTACTAAATAAAATATTATTTCAAGTGAGAATAAACTTAAAATGATTAAATTCCTTCCCTACTTCTGTTCTTCCCTAAATGAAAGGGATAAAATATCATCCAAATATATGCTTCCATATTTACATATGAAGTTTTGTATTAATACATCTCCAAATGTGTCCACCTAGTTTAGATTGTGGAAGCTTGTCCAATTGTCATGATTTTGCTGACTTCAGACATCTATATTCAACATTTAATGACAAGACAAAGCTATTTAATTTCTGAATCGTAAAATTATTTTAAAATTCTATGTTGCAAGATAATCGGTATCATGGAGCATGAGAACAAAAGAATAGAAGTTTCAGTTGCCAAAAGTAAATATAGAATATTAAATGTTCTCTGAAGTGAATAGCAATATTGCTTGGTTATCTGGAAAAGTAGTAAATAGCTTTCCACGTCTGTGAAAACAGAGATACGAAGAATAACTGTTGTTGTCTAATAAAGATTTTCAATTAAAGGAACGGCTTCACACATTATAATACATTCCTATAGAGCAGGATATGAAGTATGAAACAATTATAGCAGAGATCAGGGATTTTTACATGGTGCATGACTCAGTCTTTAGAGCCAGAGGTGATTATAAATTCCTTATTACATAAATAAAAGACCTGTAAAAGGTTTTTGTTGCTGGTGGGGAAATATAGGCCCTGCAGGTTCTATTGCAGAATAAATATGAGGGTCTGAAGGTGAAACAGATTCCAAAGGAAAACAACTCAGCCTGGAAACATCCCCCAGGGTTAAGTAAACCAAAGCCACCAATTAAAATGGCTTCTGTAAGAAGAAGACGAGGGTCTTCATCATTGGGGACTCCCTCCTGAAATGTGCAGAGGGTCCAATATGCAGACTGGACCCATTGCATAGGGAAGTCTGGTGCCTGCCTGGGGCCTCAGTTGGTGAAGTGGCAAGCCAACTTCCAAAACTTGTCAAGTCCACGGATTATTACCCACTACTCATTTTCCAGGCGGGTAATAATGAAAAACCAAGTAGAAATCTCAAAGCAATTAAAAAGGACTTTAGGACCTTAGGTCAAATGGTAAGGGGATCAGGAGCGCAGGTCGTATTCTCCTCTGTCATAGGGAATGGTGAGGGAAGGAATTAGAGGAGCTAGGAGTTGAATAACTGGCTCCAAATATGGTGCAAAGAACAAAACCTTGGGGTCCTTGACAATGGGTTAGCCAACAAGCCCAGCCTGCAGGAAAACAACAGGGCACACATGTCCCATAAGGGCATAAGGACACTTTCCAAGAAGTTGGTCAGACTAATCAAGAAGGCTTTAAACTAGATTGGAAGGGGGAGGGGAACATCACTGGACTCAGTGAATTAAATCATAGGAATGGCATGTCAAGCTCTGAGGGATAGTCTGGTGGTGAGAGCACTTGGCCTGCCACCTCAGTCGAAGTGGAGAATAGCACTCCAGCTGGCAGCCAGAATTCAAAGGTTATCAGTGGGTTACAAACCACCGCTAGTAGACAAGCAGGACTTGAGCGTATTCCATCTAGGAAAGTGGTAGAAACAACAGCCCAACTGAATTGCATTTACACAGCATGGGCAACAAACAAGGGGAACTGGAAGATATTGTGAGGCTGGAAAGCTATGATGTAATTGCCATTATGGAAACATGGTGGGGTCATTCGCACAACTGGAGTGCTGCCATGGGTGGATATAAACTCTTCAGGCAGGACAGGCTAGGAAAGAGAGGTGGTGGGGTTGCCCTCAATGTTAGGGAAAGTTTTGATTGTGTTGAACTGAAGTATGCTAACGATAGGGTTGAGTGCTTGTAGGTTAAAATCAGTGGAACACACAGTACATCAGACATAGTGGTGGGAGTCTGTTATCGGCCGCCCAGCCAGAACGAGGAAACTTATGAGCTCTTCTACGAGCAACTGTGAGAAGTCTCACAATGACTGGCCCTTGCTCTTGTGGGAGACTTCAACCTTCCAGATGTCTGCTGGAATTATAACACAGCAGAAAGGAAACAGTTTAGGAGGTTCATTGAGTGTATGGAAGATAACTTCCTAACATAACTATTGAGTGAAATGACTAGAGAAGGTGCCCCGCTGGAACTGCTATTTGTGAGCAGAGAGGACCTTGTGGGGGAGGTGACTGTTGGAGAACGCCTGGGGCTCAGTGATCAGGAGATGATAGAATTCTCAGTTGTTGGAGGAGTAATGAGAGGGGTCAACAGAACTGACACCTTGGACTTCCGGAGGGCAGACTTCAAATTGTTTAGAAGGCTGCCTGATAAAGGCCAGTGGGAGACTGTTCTAAATGACAAAGGAGCCCAAGAGGGCTGGATGCTCCTCAAGAAGTAAATTCTGGTGGCACAAGAGCAGGTCATCCCCGTGTGTTGTAAAATGAGTCGTTGGAGAAGAAGGCCAGCTTGGCTTAACAGAGAGTTCTGTGCTGGTCTCAGGAAAAAGAGGAAAATATATGAGCTTTGGAAGACGGGGCAGGCATCTCAGGAGGACTACAATTAGCAGGTGAGCTCATGTAGGCAAAAAATTAGAAGGGCTAAAGCCTAATTGGAACTTCAACTGGCGAGTTCAGTGAAAAAAAATAAAAAATATTTCTTGAAGTATATTAACAGCAACAAGAGGACCCAGGAGAATCTCCCTCCTCTACTGGGTGCAAGGAGAATAGTAGTAACAAAGGATGAGGACAAGGCAGAGGTACTTAACACCTTCTTTTCCTCCATCTTTAATACTAAGGTAAGATGTTCTCTGGCCTCCACACCTCCTGAGCCAGAAGACTGTGAAAGTGAGCCCTCAGTGTTCCAAGAAGACTTGGTTAGAGACCTGCTTGGCCAATCAGATGTCTACAAGTCTATGGGGCCGGATGAGATACATCCAAGGATATTAAGGTAGCTAGGAGAGGTCCTTGCCAACACCCTTTCCCTCATCTATCAATAGTCCTGGCTGACTGGGGAAGTACCACTTGACTGGAAACAGGCAAATGTAACTCCCATTTACAAGAAGAATTGGAGGGAGGATCCAGGGAAATACAGGCCTGTCAGCTTGACCTCGGTAATGGAGAAGGTCATGGAGCAGATCATATCGAGTGCTATCACACAGCACATACAGGACAACCAGGTTATCAGATCCAGTCAACATGGGTTTATGAAAGGCAGGTCCTGCCTAACCAATCTGATCTCCTTCTATGACAAGGTTACCGGTTTAATAGATGAGGGGAAGGCTGTGGATGTGGTGTACCTGGACTTTTGTAAAGCCATTGACACCGTTTCTCACTGCATTCTGATTGAGGAACTGGCTGCAATTGGCCTGGACGGCGGCACCCTCTGCTGGGTAAAAAACTGGCTGGATGGCTGGGCCCCGAGGGTGGTGGTAAATGGAGTTGGATGCAGTTGGAGGCCGGTCATGAGTGACGTTCCCCTGGGATCAGTTCTGGGTCCAGTCCTGTTCAACACCTCTATCAGTGTTCTGGATGAAGGGATCAAGTGCACCCTTAGCAAGTTTGCAGATAACACTAAGCTGGGTGGCAGTGTTGATCTGCTTGTAGGAAGGGTGACTCTGCAGAGGAATCTGGACAGGCTGGATTGATGGGCTGAGACCAAGGGGATGAGGTTTAACAAGACCAAATGCCAAGTCCTGCAGTTGGGACACAACAACCCCAGGCAGTGTTACAGGCTTGGGGAAGAGTGGCTGGAGAGCTGCCTGGCAGCGAAGAGCCTGGGGTGTGGGCTGGGAACCGGCTGAATATGAGCCAGCGTTGTGCCCAGGTGGCTTGGAAGGCCAATGACATCTTGGCCTGTATCAAAACCAGTGTGGCCAGCAGGACAAGGGAGGTGGTTATGCCCCTGTACTCGGCACTGGCGAGTACTGTGTGCAGTTCTGGGCCCCTCACTACAAGAAGGACATTGAGGTGTTGGAGCGTGTCCGGAGAAGGGCAATAAAGCTGGTGAAGGGGTTGGGGAACAAGTCATATGAGGAGCAGCTGAGGGAGCTGGGGTTGTTTAGCTTGAAGAAGAGAAGGCTGAGGGGAGACCTAATTGCTGGCTACGGCTACCTGAAAGGAGGCTGTGGCAGAGTGAATGTTGATCTCTTCTCACCGGTGATTGGACAACAGGAAATGGCCATAAGTTGCATCAGGGGAGGTTCAGACTAGATATTAGGAAGAGTTTCTTTACCGAAAGGCTGGTCAGGCACTGGCAGAGGCTGCCCAGGGAGGTGGTTGAGTCAACAGCCCCAGAGGTGTTTAAAAAAAGAGTAGGTTTTGAAGGACATCGTTTAGCAGAAGATGGATATGGTTGGACTCAATGATCTCCAAGGTCTTTTCCAACCGGAAGATTCTATGATCTGAAGAGTACCAAAGGTCTCCTCATTGTCAGTGGTACTTTCTGAAAGAGTGGCTTAGAGGGCAATAGAATATGTAGAAAGTTGGAGGATTATAAAATTTAACCACTTCCACAGTTCTGTGGCAGTTCTAAATTCAGTTGTTCCTTTTAAAATTATTGCTTTTTGACACTTGACACTATCACTGAGGAATTTTAGAAGGGAATTATCACTAAAGGATCCGGTTTGAGGATTAACTAAATGTCTCTGCAGAAATGAGGTTTTGGTGATTTGTATAAAATAAGTAAAATTAAGTAAATGAAGAAACACGTTTTTTACAGAATTGTTCTCTGGTTAGGACATTCAGAATTAAATTACCATCACTTCTTCATAGTCAATTATAAATTTGTAATGTCTGGCACAAATATCATGAGATTCAAGTCTATCGTAATACAGATAATTTAGAAGCTTTATCAACGTATCTCTTAAAATAA
Organism: Dromococcyx pavoninus; assembly: GCA_033558185.1. Classification (NCBI taxonomy): domain Eukaryota; kingdom Metazoa; phylum Chordata; class Aves; order Cuculiformes; family Neomorphidae; genus Dromococcyx; species Dromococcyx pavoninus. The sequence goes on along the minus strand of JAUMJL010000139.1, from coordinate 1,956,319 downwards.
GTTTTTTCTGTCCATTTGCTTTCAAGACCTTTACTTCCATTCCCACCAGCCCAGTGGGGAGGACGCTCCCGGACCAACAAGGAGGATGGAAGCCCTTGTGCAGGTTGTATCTCAATTACATAAGCAGTGGGGTATTGATTGTAAATCCAAAGATTTTACTCTTGCCGTTGCGAGACTTTCACAAATAGGGGTCATTGACCGACCGGTGGATATTCTCCACCCTGAAGTGTGGGATAGGTGTACTAAAGCTTTAGCTGAGGAAACTATGTCCTCAGGCTGTGGGAAACATCTTAAGGCCTGGGGGAAAGTTGTGCAGGCCTTGCAAAAAGCTATACAAAAGCAGGAGACCTGGGTGGCAGCAAGAGACTGCTTGATGGTCACCCCGAAAGTGGGAGTCGGGGCAGCCACGCAGACTCTGACCCCCCCCCCAGATGATAATGATCCTGCTGCTCCTGAAGATCAGCCAGAGGGTGATACATCCCCTCAATCCCCGAACCCCGTCTCTCTTACGGAGGGACAGGAGCAAGCAAAATCCTTTTGGGGCGGCTTACTTGAGGAGGTTAAGCACATCGCGGAGGAATCAGAGTCTCAGGATGTCTGGGCTAGTCTACCGCCCTATGCGCCCCAAGATGGCGCCGAGCGGCAGGAAAGAAGGCGGGGCAAAGATACCAACGGCGGGAAAAGGGCGGAAGCGCTAGAACTATCATGCGCGTACAGGCAGGAGGGGGAAGAGAACAAAAAGGAGAACGAAAAGGAGAAAGGCGATAGGCGCGATAAAGAAGGAAAGGGAGGTGTTTGCGAGGGGCGGGGAGCGGCCAATGAGAACGGCAATCTGAAGGAACGCCTCCATAATGCAAACACACACCCCTCCTCCCCCCCCTACCCCCCCCCCCGAGTAGAAGGCGGGGCAAGCCCGGAGAGGGGGGACAAAAAAGTACCGGAGCCTGGAAGTGACCAGTCAGTCGAGTTCAGGTCCCGAGTCAGACAGCAGCTGGGACGACAGGTTTGAAATCGAGTTAGATTTGGAGGAGGATGAAATAAAAAGAGATAAAATTAAGAGCCAAAATATTTTCATCTGGAATGGAAAGGGATCGCAGAGAAAGGAAATCCCTCTCACAGACTGGAAAAAAATAAAGATTGCGTGTGTCGATTGGGGTCCAGCAGCCACGCTAGCATTCACGGTCCGGGTGGCAGACGGGGGACAAAGGATCCACTCCCCGATAAACCCTAAGGATACACAAGCAATCGTTAAAGCAATTGCGGACAAAGGGCTTAACTCTGCCATGGTCTCCACCCTCATAGATGGGATTTTTGGGGGAGATGACATGCTCCCATTTGATATAAAACAAACTTGTAGATTAATTTTTAATGGAGCAGGAATGATTGTTTTTAAACAAGAATAGGAGGACAGCTGTGCAAAGCAACTAGCTCAGGTAACTGGGGCAGATCACCCACTGCATGGCTCCAGCCTGCAACAACTGATGGGGACAGATCCAACCATGATAACCCCTCAGGCACAAGCCCAAGGCTTGTGATCCCATGAAGTTATGGCAACTACTCGTGCAGATAGAGAAGCCATTCGCACAGCCTCTAGAGTTATTGCTAAGCCATCACCTTGGTCCACAATAAAGCAAAATGAAAATGAGAGCTTTACACAATTTGTAGATCGCCTCCAAGCAGCAGTTGACTCCTCGTCTTTGCCTCCAGAGGCAAAAGGTCTGGTTGTTGCAGACTGCCTACGTCAGCAGTGCAATGCAAAAACCAAAGAAGTCCTACGATCACTACCAGTAGGATCAAGTATTGCAGACATGATTAAGCATGTCGCAAATGAAGAGCATTTGGCCCCGATTCAGGTGGCTGTTCGCACCGCAATAGCTAACATAATGACATGTCTTAAATGTGGCCAGACAGGCCATGTGGTAGTAAATTGCCCCCAGTCAGGGAATTCACGCCCCCCATCCAAAAACGATACAAAGGACCATGCTGGGCCTGTGGAAAGAAAGGACATCACGCTAGGGAATGCAAATCTAAGTCCCGGGGAAACGGGAAGGGGAGAGGGCACCCAGGCCGTGTACAGCCCTCTCCCACTTGGAACACGAGACGGCCTGACGATGTCAACCCTGGATGGGGAGGGGCGCTTCCGAACCCACTGCCCCCTCAACAAGCAGTCAATTACACGGTCCAACCAATGGTCCAGCCGAATCCACCTCTGTCTCAGGGACAGCAAAAACCACCTTTTGGGGAAAAGACCCCAGGGTGTCCCTGGCAATAAAGTGCGATAACCCACCAGTGGTGTGGGGAATCTGTTCCCTCTATAATACCTCAAATGATACCACAATTAGCGTTCCATTTTTAATTGACACTGGAGCAGATGTTACAGTCATTCCTGATACGTATTGGCCCCCTCGTTGGAAATTAGAAGATGCCCCCATGGTAGGTGGAGTTGGAGGACTAACATGAGCTCGGAAGAGTGCTCGATTGATAGCAATCATGCTTCACACTGACGAAGGACCAGAGAAAACCATCACCCTTTTTCCGTATGTCATGTCAGGAGTCCCACCCCTGTTGGGAAGGGATGCTTTAGCTCTTTTAAAAGCCAGGGTGACAAATTTATTTTAAGGGCCACTGCTGTACACCCACCTCCACCAATCAGATTGAAATGGAAATCATCTAACCCAGTTTGGGTCAAGCAGTGGCCCCTATCAAAGCCTCGAATGGATGCTCTTCTTGAGCTGATTGACCGTGAGCTACAGAAAGGTCACATAGAGCCCTCCACTAGTCCATGGAACACTCCAATTTTTGTAACACCCAAACGAACCGGCAAGGGGTTCCGTCTCCTTCATGACCTGCGTGAAGTAAACAAGATAATCCAACCTATGGGCCCTGTCCAAACATTGTTGCCTATGAACTCTATGATTCCTTGATATTAAGGACTGTGCTATCCTTGATATTAAGGACTGTTTCTTTTCGATACCCCTGCACGAGGAGGACAAAGAACGGTTTGCTTTTTCAGTCGTGTTTCCAAACAGCGAACGTCCCAACCTACGCTTCCAATGGAAAGTGCTACCTCAAGGTATGGTCAACTCACCTACTATCTGCCAGATCGCGGTGGATCGAGCATTAGCACCGATCCGATCCACTAATCCAACTGCGACTATCATTCAATATATGGATGATATTTTAATTGCTGCACCGTCAGGAAATCAGGTAGACCAGCTGGTGTTAACGGTTTCAGATACTTTAAAAGCGAACGGGTTCGAAATTGCGAGTGCAAAAATTAAAAGAGGACCATGTGTAAGTTTTTTGGGAGTGGGGATCACAAGTTCTTACATAACTCCGCCTCAAATAAAGATCCATCGGAACATTAAGACACTCCATGATATGCAGAAGTTAGTGGGATCTTTGCAATGGCTCCATAACATTGTTCTGATCCCTCCTGAGGTCATGGCTCCTCTATATGATCTTTTGAAAGGAAAGAACCCATGGGAACAAAAAACCCTGACGATAGAAGTAATGAACTCTCTCGACTTTATCGAGCAGCAGATGTTAACAAGTACGTTCGCTAGGTGGAACCCAGGTATACCGCTCGATCTGTATGTGCACTTCACAGAAAAAGGGGGAGTAGGAGCACTAGCTCAGGGCCCCACTGAAAAAGCCCGACCAATACAATGGGTAATCCTAGGAAAACCATCACGTGCATTTTCTCTGGGAATCGAGTGCCTCGGTAATCTCATCATGAGAGGCAGAAAACTCGCCCTAAGACATCTAGGCATTGAACCTGCTAGGATATGATTGCCCTTTTGCAAACAGATTCCAACACAATCAGTAGCGATGGCCATAGCTCTCGTCGGACTTGGTGGAGAACTTTGTTACGCCGCAAAGCCCCCCTGGACTCAAATGCTGGCAATAGTCAACATCGACCTTCCATGGAAGATCACAGACCATCCTCAACCGGGACCAACAGTCTTCACAGACGCATCCTCATTGACTTCAACGGCGGCAGCAGTTTGGCAATCGGGAGGAGAATGGCATTGCGTTAAAATGATCGACTGTGCTCTTTCTGTCCAACAATTAGAAGCGACGGCCGTAGCACAGGCGTGCGGACTGTTCCCAACAGAACATCTCAACATAGTAACTGACTCAATGTTTGTAGCTAAGCTTTGTTTGGCCATGTCAGGGCCTGGTGTGTCAACATCCACAGTACCCTTAATACTAGAAGAAGCACTTTTTTCTCGACAGGGCACTATATCGGTCATCCATGTCAATAGCCATAGTCCAATTAAGGGTTTTTTCCAAACTGGTAATGACAAAGCAGACGCTGCTGCAAAGGGTCTGTGGACACTGAGAGATGCCCGGCAGTTACACGAGTCTCTCCACATTGGAGCTAAAGCATTGGCAAAGAGATGTGGGATTTCAGTCACTGACGCGGAACATGTAGTAGCTACATGTCCCCACTGTCAGAAAGCTCCACTGTGGTCCAGCGGGGTAAACCCTAGAGGTCTTAAAGCCTCCGAGCTGTGGCAGACGGATTTTACACTCTGTCAGTTGTTGAAACCTCGAGCATGGCTAGCGGTGACTGTAGACACATATAGTGGAATGATCGTAGCTACTCAACACCTTAGAGCTAATTCTAAAGCAACCATTCAACATTGGCTAACAGCTATGGCTTGGCTTGGCATCCCTAATCAAATCAAAACAGATAACGGTTCAAATTTCGTGTCTAAATCAGTTCAAGCATTTGCTCAGAAATGGGGTATTACCTTAATACATGGCATTCCGTATAATAGCACAGGGCAAGCTATAGTGGAATGGGCAAACCAAACTCTGAAATCTAAATTAGAGGTATTAGCAAAAACAGAAGGGTTTGTCAACACCATTCCCTCAGGGGACAAGGCACGTCTGCTAGCGACTGCTTTGCTAGCGTTAAATCAATTCCCTAGGGGGGAGGAGATAAATAGTCCCACCCAAAAACATTGGGCCACTCGAGCACTAGAAGAAGGCCCGTCAGTCATAGTTAGAAATGAGCTGGGAGAATGGGAACGAGGATGGGAACTAGTCTTGACAGGGCGAGGGTGTGCCGCTGTCAAAAAAGATGATAGAATTAAATGGTGCCCGCTTAAATCTATCAAACCAGACCTTCAGAATAAAACTAATGAAAACTGTGAGTCTTTATTCACAGGACTGGATCATTGGGCGCCCTCATAACCCGAACGCTCCAGTGCCTCGTCGATCAATCGACGAATACCGTGTCTACGCCTAGGGCTCCCGTGCCAGCAGAATCCAATCCATGCAAGGACAATCCCCACCGGGGAGGGTCGCGATGTCTCTGTGTGATCTTTCTTTTAGCACTTGTGCCATCATCTAGTGGTTTGTATCAACATCAACCACGGGAATGGGTGTTAGGGAGGTTGGATAAACCAATGATGTTACGCACAGTCATCACTGCAGAACCCCCTGTCTTCCAAGTATCTCCCTGTGAGTTAGTCCCTGTAAGTCCATGTTTAGAAAACCTGATGTACTACATGTGCCCTTACTTTAATCCCGGCAGAGATTACTGCAATGCCTCTAGTCACTACTATTGTGCCTACTGGGGACGTGAGACCATAGCCTCTGACTGGAAACCTGAAGCAGGTGAGGACAAATACCTGAAAGTCCAATGGGGACCTCTAAATTGCGTTAGGCATAAAGCTGGGAATGAGCGTTGCAGGTATCTTATACTGCAAGTAATGAACGAACACGACCGGTCATGGACTTTCTGCAAAATTTGGGGATTTAGATACTGGGAATCCGGCAAAGACAGGGGAGGATGATTCTATATCAAAAAGTAGGAAGGAAAGCCCAATATAACAAGCAAAGGCAATCTGTTAGCCTCCACCACTGTTTCGGCCAATCCTCTAACAATTAAGCAAATAGTTCCCTCAAACAAACCTATTGTAGATCCTATTCACCTGTTTGAGAGTCAAAATAATTACTTGTTTAGTAAGCCATTTTTTGATGTGTTAGATGCTACCTTTTTGTCATTGAATCAGTCAAACTCAAATCTTACGCGTTCTTGTTGGTTATGTTATGATGTGAATCCACCTTTCTACGAAGGCGTAGCTCTCAATGCTCCTTTTAGTTATTCATTAGACAGTAATCCGAGTCAGTGTAATTGGACCACTCCGCGGAGAGCAATTGTCGTAGACCAAGTTAGAGGTGAAGGAGTGTGTTTAGGTAATGCAGTGAGCCAAGACACTAGCGTTTGTGTGCAGACCTTTGCAATTGACCAACCTATAAATGGGCAATCCCATCTGAGCCTGGGATGTGGGTCTGCCATCAGACAGGAATAACACCCTGTGTGTCTCTTAAGCTTTTAAGAGATACTGCTGACTTTTGTGTGCAAACTTTGATTGTTCCCAGGGTCCTGTACCATCCAGAAGAAGAATTTTACGATCAGTGGGAAAGAATGAACAATAGACTTCAACGAGGAGGAGTAATAACAGCTGTAACAATAGCAACACTGCTTGGCCTGGGAGCAGCTGGTACAGCCATAGGAGTGACATCCCTGGTAACCCAACGCCAACGCCTAAATCAATTACAAACTGTCATCGATGAGGACCTACTAAGAGTCGAGAAATCTGTGTCTGCTCTGGAACAATCTCTCTCCTCTCTTTCAGAAGTAGTCTTACAGAACAGGTGAGGATTAGACCTCCTGTTTATGCATGAGGGAGGCATCTGTGCAGCCTTAGGAGAGGAATGTTGCTTTTATACTGATCACACCGGAGTAGTTAGAGATTCTATGGCAAAATTGAGAGAAAGGTTAGCTGAAAGAAAAAGACAAAGAGAGGCCCAACAAGGATACTTTGGGTCATGGTTTAACTATTCGCCATGGCTAACCACCCTGATGTCTTCTTTGATGGGACCAGTTGTAATGATCATAATTGCACTGATCTTTGGGCCCTGCATACTAAACAAGTTCATATCATTTGTCAAGAGTCGGCTAGAAAAAGTTAACATCGTGTTTGTAGAACGCCGACAGTTGCTCTAAAGAGTGCCTTATGTTTTTCCTTTTAGAAGAAGTTTTTCAACTCTACCTCTACCTATCCTCACCATTCCAAGTTGCACTTTATTAGTCTTAGTGATCTTTAAGTCACCTTATTAACGCCTCTTATAAGTTTATATCTTTTATAAGTTTTTATATATTTTCTAAGTAGATAATATATGAGATAAGATATATAAGATAAGATAAAATAATATATGATAAGATAAGATAGGTAAGTTCCTTATTTCCAACAAATTTAGTTAAGCATGGGGAGGGGGGAAATGTTGGTAGCAAGAGTCTGGCGGCCAGAAGATATCGTGTTGTACGGAAAGATAAGGGCCCCTCTCCCCAGTAGCCAATAAGGTATTAGTCCATGATGTAACCAGTAGCCAATAGGTTTAGCTCATGATGTAAGCAGGAGGAAGTGACGTTGGAAACCTCAGCTATATAAACCCGTGTTATCTATCAATAAACGGCCATTTTGCCATCCACCACATTGGTGTCTGTGTGCAGATGGACCGAGTGACCAGTTTGGTCGCTTTGCCAAACCCAAACCAGGTCGCCACGCCTTCACTGAAGGCAACATAAAGGAAGTTAGGTGTGTTTTTAATTGCTGCATCTTTCCCTTAACCTGCAGCACGGAAGTTATTTAAATTAAGATAACTTTTTCAAGAAAAAATAATACTCTACAGAAATCAAGTTTTGTTACAAAAGCACTCTTATAAGTGGGAAGAACATTATATGGAAAAAAAATCTGCTTTAATAAATATAGGAATACATGAAATTTTATTTTGTCGAAATAAAGAGTAAATTCAATGTTAATAATAATAATAATATCTACTGACCTTATTACTGCTCTGTAGTGCATTTCTTTTTGCAATTATGCTTTCTGATCCAAATATTCATTCCTTACTAAGTAGCTTTTAATGATGCTGAAAAGAATTTAAGAGATTTTAAAGACTTAGAAAAGATCCTTAAAACGTAATGGTGAATTTTGTGCACCTGTTTGTACATATAAATTTCTTGTTAATAAAGTAGTAAATGAAGTGAGAGGAAGGGAAATGAAGTAGAATATAAAACAAATGGTCTTGGCCATTCAAGTGCAACTCTTTTCCAAGTTAAATTGATTAAAGATGATTCAAATCCTAAATTTATCGATTGGCTTATCTTCCCATTGTATATAATTATGTGCTGGGTTGGATCAAGACTACTTCAGGTCCACTATATTTGCTGGAAAGTTGTTATCTCAGTAAAGTTTCCTGGCTCTTTCTACCTTGTGTAATCACTTATTCCCTTTTTCTTCTGATTTCTTAATAAAAATCATCAAACTAATGTCTAGTAATACCGTACTTAAAGCATATGCATTCTCATGTGTTTTAATGTGCTTACTAGAATAGTTTATGAACCACTAGAAATAACACATTTCAGGATGTGTTTTACTGTAGAATTAGTGATAGTCTCAGAATAAGACACTTGTTGCTTTTGTTATATTATCCATTTCATTATTTTCGAATACTCATCAGTAAACTCTTCAGCTGCCTAAATCCTTCTACTTAATATAATTTGATGAATCCATGAACATCCAATCACTGGATGTTCAGACATCCAGCAAAAGCTGATGTGACACATAATACAGATTTTTTTTTTGAGAAGCTAATGGTGCCAGATAAAATAAGTTGGTAGCAGTTAATAGAAAATATAAATTAGTAGCAAATACTTGTATTTGGGCAATCAAATGAAACTCAAAATGGAATTGTAATTTCAAACGTGTTTACTGAAGGGTAGGAGTTGGGGATAATAGGAAGAGAAAAGAATGAGAAGGAAGAACAAAAAGGAATACAAACACTACACATAACACTTTTCTCTCCCTGTTAGAGTTCTTCTTTACCTATTCTACTGTGATATACCTGATCCTGCTTCAGTAATGAAGTACTTCACATCTAACATTAATTAGAATAACTTAAACACAAGGATCTCTGCTCCTGTAACACTACTCTAACCATTAGGGTACACGGAATCTTTCTCATATTCTAACTTTCTCATATATTTGTAACAAATGTGTATTTATTCTCTTTGAAGGGGAGTGTCTTTCAGTAGGAAAGTGTGAGGACATAGGTGGAAGTAGAAGGCAGAAGCTCATAATGTCACATCACTCAAATGTTCTAGACATATAGAAGCTGCTCTAGCTAGTTGCCTAGACAATATTAATGTCAAATATTAACAGCAAAAATTTTCAGGTATCTCATAGATTTTTTATATTAATGGATCTGGTATTCAGTATTTTTAAAATGTAGACATGGAACAAAAAATTAAAAATATAAACCTTCAAATGTATAGAGTAAAATCAGCATAGATTTTCAGACACATTTAGTCTTTTTCCCTATTACAAAACATTTGCTATCAACTGACTTGTTAAATGCCTTGAGTCATTTGAAACATGACCTGCTTTTCTTAGTGAGCTACCTCTGACATAATTCTAAGTATTGTTTCCATTACATTTTATCTTCTCGATCTTGTTTAGTAATGTCATTTTATATTCATACTTCTTTAATATTTTCCTCTTGGTCTTCCTGTTTGCTACTGCATTGTAAACTCATACATTCCCTTTCTAATCTTGCTCCTTCAATAAATACCCTGGGTTTCTTTTTGTTCTGTTTTTTTCTTGGAAGAGCTTCAGAGCTGTAATTTTTGTAATGGCTGTTTGCTTGAGTTAGTCAAGCACAAATATCTTACTCTAATTGTGCTAGATAAATCAGTGGAAAAGGCTACTCTTGTTCTTAGATCTTGTATCAGAAAAGTTGTCCCTTTGGTATTTTAATTTGATGAAATATTTTAATTGATGCAGAAATAACTTGACAAGGTACAGGCAGCACTATTATTTGGAAAGTCTGTGACAGACCTGAAGTATGATGTCTTTAACTATTGAGTATAACATGAACTTAATTTTAAACTAGATCTGCTGAGACAAGATACAGTTACTATTGTAAAGTAAATGCTACAAACTGGAGTATTTATCCTCCAAATATAAACACAACTATCCTCTCTCACTGTGAATTTAAAAGTTTATCTTTGTAATTTATCCAATAAGAAATAAAAACATACATGAAAATGTGGAAAAATATTTTAATTTAAAAAGAAGCAGCCACGTGGTAGGACAGTTGGAAACTTGACTTAAATTTACAATTGCATTGTACATTATTCTTGCTGTTTTCTTGAGTAGAAGGATAGAAAGCCTGAATACAGTCAAAATATTCAGTAAGTTTATCTGTAGCACTGAATGCAGTTAGGACATGTTCTTCCTAGCTCTGGGCCATTGTAGGAATAAATGATGCTATGACCTTCCTTCTCTGAAATAGCTAGAGGTATTCAGCCTGAAGAAGTGAAGGTTCCAGAGAGAATTTACAGCAGCCTTTCAGTACTTAAAGGGGGCCTACAAGAAGCCTGGATAGGTACTTTTGCAAGGACATGCAGTGATAGCAGAAGAGGTAATGGCCTTGAACTGAAAGAGAGTAGATTTATTATAGATATTGGGAAAAATTCTTCACCATGAGGGTGATGAGGCACTAGAACTGGTTGCCAAGAGAATATGTAGATGCCCCATCCTTGGAAGTGTTCAAGGCCAAGCTGGATAAGGCTTTGAGCAACCTGATGCAGTGGAAGGTGTCCTTACCCACGACAAGGCTATTAGAACTAGATGATCATTGAGGTCCCTTCCACCCAAACAATTTTATGATTCTATGATTCCTTGTAACTTAAACTTCAGAATGCTTTATAAAACTTTCATCCATTTAAACTTTGAAAACTAATGGCACAATATTAATCCTATCTTTTTTTAAAAAATGCTTTTATTAAATTAATATTCTGAGCACTTTGAGTATTTAGTCCAACTATTATTTTGTTTATGAAATACTTCAGGAACTGAAAGACCAATACAGAAATATTTATGTGAAAACGTGAATAATTATCATCACAGTTGCAATGTGTTTTTGAGTAGGCACATGATAATACTAAAGCACTCATCTGATCTACCTGAATATGTCTTTAACGGCCCACACTTTAGGAACATTTGGACAACTTTTTCTAGCTAACACTTCATTTTTATTACCATAGCTGGTATGATATGCAAGAAAGACTTAGAATGTCCTGAGCTGGTTTGACCTAGCTCTCCAACTGCTCAGTCTGCCACTCTCCCAAAGTTTCCCCCCTTTCAAAGGAAAGAACTTCAGGTTACATAACTTAGACAACTTTCCAGTTGCCTACATGATCCATTATGCAAGCATTTTATAGGATCTAAAAAAATAAATCTCTTAAACTTGCAGCTTTTAACTGTTTGTGTAATGCTTTTTATTTTTCCTATTTGTGTTGCATTTAGCAAATTACTGCCCTCCTCAATGGTTGTTTTATTTCCCTTTGTTGTACTAGGCATCATTTTTCCTAGGCACAATCTTGTTTTCAGTTTGTCTCCTAAGAAAATAAGTCTTATAAGTCATACTGCTGGTGGTTTCTGACCTTGATACATTTTTGGCAAAATTAGCTAACAATGTCTAAGTCTAAAAAAGACATTGGAAAAAGTGTAAGCAAAATAAATATTTGAGTGAAAGAAAAGTAAGTTTATGATACATTTAGAAGGACACAGCTTATAAAGAACTCAGTATTTAATAAACACTAGAAAAAAACTGGAAAGATCTCTTCCAACACCAAGGAAAAACTTCAGTCAGAATTGAAACCACATGAAAAACTCTTCAATGATGCCAAGTTTTTTCATTTGCTTGGGATTTTTTCCCATAAATCTCCTATGCTTAACCTCTTTTTCTCATCTTCAGTTGATTATGCTAAGGTTTTCTCTTTGCCCTGAGTTTCTTTTGCTTTATATTGATTAGTGAGAGCAGATTAATTAGACAATATGAATAATGGTTATTTTCTTCTCCCTTTATTCTTTCACAATGCTCTAGAGGAGAACTGGAAATGCAAACAAATCCTGAATTTTATGTAAATTCTTGCCTTGGCTGTCTCTTTTATACATTATAGATGGGTCTGAAGTTTAGAAACAGAAAACAGAGTACTGATGGCCACCCCTTCCCCTCACATGCCCCTAAAGGGAGAGGAAGAGTGCAAAGAATACTTCAAAATTTATTAATGTTGACTATAATTATTTGAGAGGGAACGTCAATATATCTGGATTGCCTTTGAGCTCTCTTCTTTCAATTAATTTTCTACAGGGAAGTTGCTAAGAAAATAATTGTGTCTCAGTGTCTGCTACTTTCAGGTTATTTTTTATATCAAATACATTTTTTCCATATTAAAAAAAGTTGTCCAAGAACTTTAGCATATCATGAAAATACATATTGAAATACATAGATTAAAAGGAGAATCACCTTCTTAGTGTTAGTTTGTTGTCTCATAATTTTGGACTTAATTTGTATATTTCTATTAAAATGTAAACCATAGATAAAATGTAAACTGACTGTCAGCAGTTTGGCTAGAAAATAAAATTCTAGCCTTCAGCAAGACTTTGGACAAATGAAATAATTAAATTATACTATCACTCTTGTTTTCAGCTTATACAAGCTCTGTGGATTCTGCTAGCTTTGGAGCTGAAAAAAATCATGTTAGCATTTAAAGAATGCATTTTATTCTACCTAGTTCCCTAAGGAATAATTAATATCTCAACTTAGATAATCTTTGGCAGATGAAATCCTGGTTTTCACATGACATCGTAAGCTATTACTTTGTGCAGGTGTAGAGGAGCAAAAGGTTCATCAGTTTCAATGTCTGGCATGCGTTACTGATGCCCAGGAGACTTGAAAGACAACACTAGAGAAACCTGCTCTCACTCAGTGGTTACACACTTCCAAATTGTTAATGGTCTCATTAAGTATACTATACAGAACGCGTGACTTATTAATTGTGGCCTCTCCTATATGAAATTACCTGCATAGGTTTGTTATTCTTTGAAGGAGTTACTTAGACATCAAATAATTTTAAAGCCATGTAATCATTAGTGGTGTAGTGTCACTGCATTGTCACTAGAGACACTGCTGTATTATGAAATCTACTTTGGTATTTTTAATGATGCATTCTAAATAACATCACAAGTGCACTTTCTAGGTTCTATTTTATTCAAAAGAAAAGACAATGTGCTCATTTTCTATTAAATTTCATTGCTAATCACTAAAAAGTTGAAAGTTAATTAAAAAAGACCTCTTGCATTAATATTTTTTTTTGTCAAAATTTTTGTCTAACAACTGGTTAAATTTTTCCTAATACCTCCATATTCCTCAATTACATGAAAAAAAGTTTCATTCAGTATTAGTGAATAACATCCTGGGTATCAAAGGTAATATGCATCCCTCCTGATGTTTGTTTATCGATTCAATATACTGATCTATTCAGACAAATACATTTTCATTATTTTTGTATTTTAAACAAGTGCAGTGACCAGACACAATCAGGTTAATTTTTTCACAATTAAAAATATTTTTTTTCACAATTAAAAATATTTCTTTAACCAAAGAGTGAACCTGAGAATTTTCTTCTTCAAACAAAAGTTCTGAGAAAAATTATAAGAAACCTGTATTTGTAAGTAGCTTTGCCTGCAGCTGTCATCATGTACTCCAGATAAATAAAGATTTATATGAATAAGTATATAGATAAAACCAAAATAAAAGAAAAAATAGAATTAATTAAATTTCAAGATAATTTCAGGTGCATGAGAAACAACATCATATTTTCATTGTCTTTCATGTCATATAAATACTTGGTAAAAGTGTGTAAATCACTTTTATAGAATGGGAGGATTATATTTTAAGCTGCCAAAGGCTGAAATTCTTTTGAATATGTTCATCAGCAGAGGGGTGGAAACAGTTTAATATAAGAGTGTCTACAATTAATAGAGTTGCATCTAGTTGGAAGGTCAATTTATTGTGTTACTGTTGTCTTTCTTTAACATCTCTGGCTTTTTGGAAAGTTCCTTTCATGAATCCCAGGTGTCCTCAATAACATAAATTAGAGTGAAGAGTTTACAGTACAAAAAGGTATTTCTTTCTACTTTTCTTTTCCAGCTATAAACGAATTAACGCTTTCAGGTTAAAGAGGTTTTAATATAGTCTCAAGAGTGTGCATTTGGCAATAAATGAAGACAGTTTACACCATATTTCTTATCATTTAATTAAACATTTTTAATTTTTTTTTCATATATGTACATTGAGTGTCTCTCAAACTCAAACATTTTTTTCCTATAAGGGGTGGTGTTCAACTTTTTATACACAACAAGATTGTTTTGGACTATGACAGATATATGCTTTTTATCAAATTAAACAAACTTGCAGAAAAACAAAGAAAGAGTCTCAATGGAGTTCTCAATTAAGAGATTGTGCCATTTAAGATTCTTATGGGGGGTGGGGTTGGTGTAGTGTATTATAAATTAGATTTCCCAAATATCTCAAACATATTTATATCTTTCCTATTCCTTACGAAGTACAGGTTCATTAAGGTAATGAAGTCAGGTGTGTAGCTGTGGAACAATTTGTATTTAAGAATTTACAGTATCACAGTATCACAAGGTTGGAAAAGACCTTTGAGATTGTCGAGTCCAACCTATGACCCAACACCAACACCTACTCATAGTTTAGATTTCTGAAAACCCCATTTTAAATCACTTCTCACTCTATACTATATTCGCATCAAGAGAGTGGCTACTAAAAAAAGTTCCTTTAACATGGTACCATTGACACGGTTCATCTGTGCTAAAACTAAGAGTATACTAAGAGTAGATGTTTGGGTACTTCTGTATTTCCTGTACAATTCACCACTCTCATCTCATTTCTAAAGCACACACAAAAAATATTCTTTCTGATGAGTCTTTTTATTTTCAATCAGCACAGACATAGCAATGAAAAATTCTGTCGTTGTTCATTACAACACAAAGAATGGATCAATTCTACCCAGTATCTACAAAACGTATATGTCAATGGATGAAGTAAACTAATACAGAAAGCAATGTAGTTCCAGCAGATAAAAGAATTGGTCAACTAGCTGTGTTAAAAATAAGATTATATTTCTTTATATAATTACATAATTGACCTCGTTCATGCAACTAATTTGAAAATAATACTAATAATAACAAAAACAACAACAACTAATAATACCACAGAGAACTATGAGACTCATGCTATCAAATCTACCCAAAATGATGTATTCTGAAATGTTTATCTTTGGACAAAGTCAATTCAGACCCAATTGAGAAGGAAGGAAAAGAGGAAAGAAGGAAAAGACAAAAGTCAGTAGAATGAAATGCAAAAATGGCCCTTTCAACAAAAGATAAAATATTTGATGTTGAAACAAATATTATAAATAAGTATAGTGGTCATATAATTATAGGAATACGTAGATTTTTTCAGACAAAGACTGTTAGTCTCTTCTTACAGTCATAAGTCTTTTTGCCTCCCAAACACAACGAAATTTGGAACATGTCTGAGTAACATGGAACAATTGGTAAAAATTTTGGTTGCCCTAGTGAGATTGCTTTGTTTCTCATTCTTTACTGAAGATTTTTTTTATCACCTTACTAGAAAGGTGATAAAGAGAAACCTGATAGAGAAGGTTTAGTTTTCTGTTTTGCATAAAACGCTATAGTTTTGAAAAGTTCAACATTCAAAGATAGATAATCAAAATTAAAGCTCTTTTTTTTACTACAATACTGTCCACCAAATTATGATGACGTTTGTGTAGTTTCCATTAAAAAATAAATCTCAGTATGTCACACTCTGAATGTGAATGTAAACGCATCTTTATGAGGAAGAAAATCTTTTAAATACCTGCAATACCTAGTTTGCAATTATGGAAGTTGCATTAAAAATGTCCAAACATTTTATTGTGAAAACTTCTTTCATTATAAAATGTTTCAGTATTCCCCAAAAGAAAATAATGAGTTTCACATTGTTGAAGTGCTCAAAAATTAAATTACATTATTTTCAACATTAGCTATTAGTCTTATTTTACCCTGAAAGAAAACAGATAAAATCTTGTTGTTTGCATTTTAAAGCCTAGATTGCTTTTTTTTCCCCATTTGTGACTAGTGTATGTATATATATACACACACACATTTATGGCTGGATGTATAACTCATGTTTATCAGCCTGAAAATACAGTTCATTATGAACCTTTTTTCACGAGAAAACCATAGTCAGGAGAGAATGAAAAACTAGACTTTATTATTTGAAAGTATATGGTAAAGACAAACGCAGTCTAATACCTTAATAAACAGATTCAAAATATTTTATGACTAGAAAATAAAGATTTTCAATTTGGAGTAAAGTAAATTACTTCTCATTTTAAGGTCTTAACAAAATATTTCTCTTCTGTGTTTGAAATTGAAGTGTTGAAGGTTTTAAGTTCTGCAGAAATTGCTAAAAAAGTGTACTTTGTATACTTTGTATACTTTTTTTTTGTATTTTGGACATCAAAAGTTTATATGACAACAGAAGAATTTTCCTTTTACCATGCAGAAAATGTTAAAGGAATGAGACTTCCAATATTTTTTTTAGCAATGGAGATTCTGAAACAGTACACTTCACATCTTCCATTAAAGAATAGATTCTATCACCTGGCACAGAAAGTAAATGGTCACATACTTCAATGAAATTTGAATAAATATTGGAGAGCTAACTTGATTTTACATTTGTGTATGCTCTGCTTTGCATCTTGAATTATTTTTCTAATGCCTCTTTCTTCCTGCTCTCTACCTCCACTTACACGCGTGCACACTTAAGGGAAATGCTTCAGATCAAACCCAGCTGTCACTGCAGTTATTAGAATCTGTTTGGATTTCCTGGCACTCTTGTAGCTAAGGACATGAAGATAAAACAAAAGGTCAACAGGCATCAGAAGAAATATCTTCTCCCTCTGATACATTTCTAGATTAACCTTTCAAACCAAAGCTATCCTCTCTGCAATTATCTTGTGGGATAACAATCCTTCTTCACAAGGCTCAAAACCCAACTCAAATCAGAAAGTCATAGAATCGTGCTATGGTTTATGTTGGAAAAGACCTTTAAAATTATGAAATCCAACCATTAACCTAGCACTGCTAAATCCATTACTAAACCATGTCTCTAACAGCATATCTAAACATCTTTTAAATGCCTCCAGGAATGGTGATTCCACCACTTCCCTAGGCAGCCTGTTCCAATTATTGAGAAATATTTCAGTGAAGTAGTACTTCGTAATACCCAATCTAGACTTCCCCTGACACAACTTGAGGACATTTCCTCCTGTCCTATCACTTGTTACTTTGGAGAAGAGATTAACATCTGCCTCACTAAAACCTACTTTCAGGTAATTGTAAGAGAACAGAAAGATTTCCCCACAACCTCCTATTCTCAAGACTAAACAAATCCAATTCTCTCAGACACTCCTCATAAAACTTGTTCTCCAGACTCTTCACCAACTTTGTCACTCTTCTTTGCAGCACCTGTCTCGATCTGTTACTGGTCTGAGAGGGTTTGAAATGATCCCAAGGGCGAAATTAAGACACAAACGAGGTCAAATGTCACAATCAAAAGTTATTATAACCTATGCGAAAGAGACAAAAAGAACAGGAAAGGAGAGAAGGAGAGAAAAAGAGAGACAGAGAGAGAAAAAGAGAGAAAGAGGGAGAGAAAGTATAGCTACCACCACGGATCCAGCGGCGTCCCGCAGGTCCTGCTTTGATGTTCGGTGAGGGAGCGCTTCCAACTTGATGTTGATCGTTTCTCCTGTTTTATAGCATCTGAACCGTCCCTTCCACCTGGTGATGATACACATGCATTGTGGGGGAGGTGTTTGGGGGTCTCCAGGCCCCTCTGTCCAGTTCTCTGGCACCTCGGTGCTCAACGGGAGGGATTAGGTTACCTCTTGCATAAACAGAAGATGGCCTCTCCAGTCTCTTCGGGAGCTCCGTACCAGAATCCAGCACAACCATAAAACTCCAGCCTGGTTTACGGTCTCAAGTGTCAGCAAGGTTGAGACAGTCACCTAAGAGAGTCTTTTACAGTCTCTTACAGCACCTCAAAATCTTTCTTATAGTTAGGGATCCAAACCTGAGCACAGTATTCAAGGTGTGGTTTCACCAGTGCCAAGTACAGAGGGAAAATCACTTCCCTAGTCCTGCTGACCACACCATTTCTCAAACACGCCTTTGGACTTTTTGACCACCTGGGCATACTGCTGGCTTATATTCACCCAACTGTCAACAAAGAACAATGATCCTTTCCCACCCAGCACAATTCTAGCCACGCTACCCTGTGCCTGTAGTGTTGCATGGGGTTGTTGTGACACAAGCATAGGCCTCACCACAGAGCCTTGTTGAATCTCATACAATTGTGCTTGGCCCATCAATCCAGCCTATCCAGATTCCTCTGTAGAGCTTTCCTTCCCTAAACCAGAGAAACACTCTCACTCAATCTGGTGTCATCTTCAAATTTACTGAGGGTGCACCTGATCACCTCATCCATTTCATTGATGAAGATATTTAACAAGACAGGCCCCAACACTGAGCCCTGGTGAACATCATTTGTGACTAGCCGCCAACTGGATTTGACTTCATTTGCCACAACCCTTTCAGTTCGGCCATCCAGCCTTTTTTTTTACCCAGCAAAGAGTGAACAGGTAGACAACATCCACATTCTTTCCCTCATCCACTAAGGGGATCGCCTTGCCATAGAAGGAGATCGGGTTAGGAAAGCAGGATCTGTCTTTTGTAAAAACATGTCGACTGGGACTAATCACCTGAGTGTCCTGTATATGCCCCATAATGGCACTCAAGGCACTCAAGATGATCTGCTCCATTATATTTCCTGACACTGAGGTCAGACTGAGAGGCCTGTAGTTCTCTAGCTCCTCTTTCCAGCCTTTCCTGTAGATGGGCATCTGATTTGCTAACTTCAAGTCAAGTGGGACCTTGCCAGTTAGCCAGGACTGCTTATAAATGGTGGAAAGTGTCTTGGTAAGCACTTACATCAGCTCCCTCAATACCCTTGAGTGGATCCCATCTGACTTCTGTGTGTCTAGGAGGTGTAGCAGGTCACTAACCATTTCCCCTTGTATTATGGAGGCTCCATTCTGCTCCTGTCCCTGTCTTCCAGCCCAGGGAACTGGATACCCAGAGAACAACTGGTCTTGCTACTAAAGACTGAGGCAACAAAGGCATTAAGTACCTGAGCCTTTTCCTCATTCTTTTTCACTATGCTTCCCCTCCCATTCAATAAAGGGTGGAGGTTCACCTTAGCCCTCCTTTTATTGCTAATGTATTTATAGAAACATTTTTAATTGTCTTTTGTGACAGTAGACAGGTTAAATTCTAGTTGGGCTTTGGCCCTTCCAGTTTTCTCCCTGCATAACCTCACAGCATCCTTATAGTCCTCCTGAGTTTTCTGCCCTTTCTTCCAAAGTTCATAAACACCTTTTTGCCCTGAATTCCAGTCAAAGCTCTCAGTCCAATCAGGCTGGTAGTCTTTCCTGCTGGCTCATCTTTCAGCATATGGGGATGGTTTGCTCCTGCACCTTTAAAATTTCCTTCCTGCATCTCTAAGTCCAGACTTCTTGGACTCCTCTGTCCTTCAGTATTGCCTCTGGAGTGACTCAGCATTAACAAGCATTGAGGAATAATTCAGAAGCGAGGTAGAGACAATTTGTTTGAGGTAATTAGAAAAAGAGAAGGAAAGAAGAAAGGAAACAATTACTATAACAGAATAATATTGTTGTCAGGGGCTTTTTTCCCCCCAGTCTTTCAATTCCTTTAATAAAATAGAACATTTGAATATGTACTTTTAGAATCTTATTTTGTTGCCTTTCTCATTCCTTGCCAGTTTTAACTTCAGGTTGGCCTTGGCTTTTCTAGCCTTGTACCTGCAGACTGGAGAGTATCTCTATACTCTGCCTGGGTCACTTGCCCCTCCTTCCACATATTGTATGCTTCCTTTGTACATTTGGGTTCAGTCAAGAGCTCCTTGCAAGCCTCTTGCTGCCTCTTGCTGTGGTTGAATTCAAGTAATTGTCTTCAAATGCCTGCCAAATTTCATTCACAACAGAAACTTCAGGAAAACTGAAGTGTACACTCACAGAAAAACATAAAAAACAAACAAAACACAAAACTGTGACAAGCTACTGAAAAGTACTATAAACAAAACATTGTCAAATCATGGAAAAAGCAGCATAGTGAGTGAAATCTGACTTAGAACCTACTTGCTATTAAGGAAAAACCCTCACAGGTATTACAAAATAAAAAAACAAACAAACAAACTCACAGCAGTACTACAAGCTTATTAAGTTACTATTTTCATTGCTTTTGTTCCACTGGTATTAAGACCTATTTCTTTAGCATTTCTTACCTTTTGTGATGATCTTAATTTTTTTAATATTGCTATATTATTTCCCATGTTCTTGATTCCAGGCTTGCTTATGTTCACCAAGAACTGACAGCATGAAGTTAGTACTTAATTTAAAATATGTTCAGACTCTCTTTGGCACGACAGCATAAGAGCACTTACTGAAATTTATGCTAACAAGGCTTAGATTCAGGTGTAAAATGCTTAACACAAATGCATTTATCTGAGCTGGATATCAGTATTAAAGTAAACATGTTCATTCATTCTAATTATTATTTTTTTATAATCTAATAGTTAGGGACACAGTCAGACTATAAAAGGTCAATACTACTGTAGTAAAAGAACAGTAGTAATTTAGCTGTTAGCCACTTAACTATAATAGAACTGCTTGTTCTCATTTGGTTACACCGGATAAAACACGTTGATATCTTATTCTCTCAGGAGACACCTGAATTAAGAACACAGGTAGAAAATCTGTAAAATTCTTTTAAATTCCCAGTCATAACATTCAAAAGGCTAACATTTCTACATGCTAAACAGTTGAAATATGAATCAGACAAAAATATGCCACTTTAATGAATATGTAACATGTTCAAAAATATAAACCATGAATGACTGGAAACTGAAACTGACTTCATCCTACTTCATTTACTATTGCAGGTACAAAACTTGTAATGAATTAGGGGTTTCAGTAGTTAGGTTTACTTCTTTTCTTGCATAGACCAATGTGCCTACTGCTGCAAGGAAAAATCTCTCACTTGAAGTCTTATGAACTGATAATGCCTACAGACATCTGAACAGGCTCCTACAACTTACCTACAAAAAGCTTTAGCCACACACACAAACCCACTCCCACAGATGTGCACATCTTCTTGCAGAACATTTGATGTTCATCTTCAGCTCTTGGTCAAATGGCCTCTAAGACAGTTTTGGATATTCTTTTCCAGCAAACTGGCTACACTCACTTTACTCTCTTATCTACTGTTTTCAGTGAGACCAGATTTTCAGCCACCAAATGAAAATCAGGGTTGAAAAAGGCTAGATTCTTCTTTCTGCTTGTAATTAAATGGTTGTCTAGGCTGTAAAAAGCCTTTCTGTTTTTCAAAACAACTAATTAACTGTTATGTGAATAATTATTTTACATTATTTTACATTATATATAATGTCATACAATTGTTTTATATTATTTTCTCATTTTGAGAAGAAAATTGTCTGAGTCTAGATATTTCTAATAAAATTTTCCAACAATTTCTCTTAAATTATATGGGCTAGTTGTCATTGTTTTAACACAAATCATAAAAAGTTTTTTAATAAGTATTCACCGTTTCCAGAACAAGCTCTAGTTACCTTGTTTTATGATTTGAAAGTGTCTTTGGAATTAAAGGAGAATTAGAAGCTACATTCGTAGTAGAATTGATAAAATAAGGTATTTACACTATAACATAAAAATGTACTAAAAGATTTTAATAGTAATGTAGATCTGCAAAGGTGGAGATAAATTTACACCAGTGTGTAATTTAGCACCCTTTTTGATTAAGAACGATACCTGAATAAATGAGAAATTGTAGTTTATTGTATGAAAAATGACATTTCAGTCTTTAAGAGCTGAATAGAACTTACCATAACCTAGTCTTTTAATTCCTGATTTATTACTTCTACGTATGTGTATATCTGTGTTAATGATATTTTTACAATTTATCAATTAAAGTACTTTTTTATTCCAGTAGTTTTATTCTATATCGGTAATATTAATATTTTTAAATATTATGAAAACAAAGGTAATGTTTTTCATAACCATGAGCTTCTGAGAGAAATACCTGTATTTCTTTCTATTTCTGAAGAAAACTCCTATCATTTTATTCAAATATTTAGATTCCACAAACAAACCTTGCATTAGTTAGTAGTTGTTACTGAATGTTAAAAATTTTGCCGAACTGGCTATATCATTCTGCCTTATATAACACAATTAAATTTAAACACTGTAAAGAGTTATTTGGATACTGCCTGTACCATACACTAATTTTTGTTTAATCTTCACTGCCTCATAGCAGCATCCAACAGCAAGAGGAACTCTAAGACAAGTTGGAGTAAATGGAGAAATTTGTGATAGACGATTAGAAATACTGTCAGGAAAAGACAGTTTGGGAAGAAGATCTGGGATGGGGGAGGAACATAGCTGCTATTCTGCACAGCTGAAGCAGCCAGACGTATTTACAAAGTACATGGGAACAGTGACTGAACAAATATATCCAACCACTTGAAAAAAATCAAGCTCACAGTGTGAGACATGCCAGAAAGATAAGAAAACCTCCTATACATCATATAGAGTGGTTGAAATAAGTCGTAAATCATAAGTATATTGATCTGTCTGAGATATAAAAGTACCAATGAATTATAAATTGAGTTCACTTTCAAGTAAGTATGAGAAAAATGCTTTAAGTAGGGATGTTATACTGATTTTTACTCGAAGGCATGAAAATCATATTAGATTATTTCGGTTTACATAGAAGTAGTCTTTCATAAACATGCAGAACTTGTTCATTTTCACAGTACCCTTTGTATTAAGTTCAACTTATGACCCCATTCAGAAAAAGTCTGTGATATTGCAAGCACTGGATTTGTAAGACGCTATTAATTATCACAGACATCAATGTTTTAAGTTGAAGCATTTTAAGTACACTTTCTGTTATTTACATCTATAGCTTGTGTATAGGTAATTGAATAGTAGAGCACTGTGAGATATTAATTATACAAAATTATTTGGCATGTACTAATTTTGAATGTATTTCATTCATCCAGCTAAAGAAGCTTTATGTCCAGCCATTGCAACCTATATTGCAGGATTCAGCAAGCACATGCTTTCTCATCAAAGACTACCTAGTTGACAAAGATTACACACTTGTGCTTATGAAAATATGTAAGTAGAGATACCTGCTATATGACTGTAACGGCAGACAAGATTTGTCATTGCAACATGTCCTTTTATATGTAATCTGGAAGCAAGACACAAGATTTTTTCAAGGCAAGCAAGACAGTGAATAGTTACACCAGGAGAAGAAAGGAATATATAGCTCTATCTTGTCTCAGTACTTGGATCATCAATTAATGCTGACAATGTACATTTACAGTGTAGACTTTTTTGTTATTAGCTTGTAACAAATGAAACTTCTGAGTGTGCTGCAGCCTAAACATTCTGAATTGGAAATGTTAAAGTCTTTTCATAAAGACTAGCAAAATCACAATCAAAGATTGTGAAACCAATTAACATCCAGAACAGAATATGTGTTGTTAGATTGTGGTTTGTATGAGATCTTCAGAAAAGTTTTAGAACATCTTGTCTGAGACCCTTCCTATAACTACTTCAGACAGCACAGTGTAAAGGGATGTCTTTGTTCTCACTCAGACTTCATAGCCCAAACTGAATGGGTTGAAAACTTTGCATTTGCTTTACGTAATTGAAACACTAGATTAATTAAATATAATATAATGTTCTTCACAAAGTACAGTTTATTAGTGGTATTACTAAATTTGTTTGAAATCATGTGGAATGGATCATGTGATGCTATTGAGCTTAAATAGAAACATTCATTGAATAAAGAGAGGTGATTTGATACAAAACAGACTAAGTTAATGTGAATTATTAAATGTTTTTCCAATGTATTTTAATGCATTTTTCCATGTTTTTTAACCAAGATACAAATTGTTAGAATACATACTAACCTTGCCCCTGCAGCTAAGAAGATTATGATAAACATGCTAAAATTAGTTGAGCATACTACCATGTTAATGACCAAATGTGCCCTTCTTATACTGTTTGTAGTGCTATTCATATTCATGGAAATTTTTACCCAAGAAAGAAATTATTTGATGTCTAAAAATTACATAACTCGATTTTTCTTGGCTATGAATACTTAGTTTTGCCAGAGTGAGAAAACAATCTTGAATAGAAAATAAAGTTGCAAGTAATGAACAACGAAAAAAATAACAAATCCTAATCAAAATTAAAAGTAACCTGCCTCACATTCAAGTCAAACACCTCTTTAAAGAAAACAAATATCATCTGAAAAATATTGTGTACAGTGCTATTTAAAGAAAAAGGAATGTCCTGCTATGAAGCATGAATACCTTACATAGAAGATAAGAGTTTCTTTTAAGCCTATGGGAATTATTAACTAGAACTGGCTAGCACTAATCTTTTACACTACAGGTTAGGACAAAACACAGTCAAAGGGTTCTATGAATCATCACAGAATCATAGAATGTCCTGAATTGGAAGAGACCCACAAAGATCATTGAGTTCAACTCCTATACCTGCACAGGACAAGCCCAACTTTCACACGATGTGGCTGAGGACATTGTCCAAATGCTTCTTGAATGTTGTCAGGCTTGGCGCAATGACTACTGCCCTGGGGAGATTTTCCAGTGCTCCACCACCCTCTGAGTGAAGAATGTTTTCTTAATATCCAGTTGGAACCTCACCTGGCACATCTTCCTACCGTTCCCTCAAGTCCTGTAATTGATCACCAGAGAGAAGACATCAGCACTTGCTCCTCCTCCTTCCCTTGTGAGGAAGCAGTAAACTGCTATGAAGTCCTCCCTCAGCCTCCTCTTCTCATATTAGTGCTTACAAGCTCGCAACTTTCGAAGAAATGACAACAAGAACAGTACAAAACATAAACCTTACTTCAATTAGTTTAAAATATTTTTACTAGACTTCCCTCTGAATTATTTCAAACAGATATTTAAGTACATAAGAAATATAAAGGACTAGTAACAAACAATTTTCAAGCACTGTGGAGACAAAACAGAACGGTCTCATAAATTGGCTTCAAACTTTCACCTTGTCTACTTATAAATTTTTAGGAAAAAGAAAATCAGACCAAATGTAGTTGGAGGGAGGGTTTTTTATAATAAGGTTGGCTCCATGTAACCAATTCAAAATTTAAGTTGCAGAAAATATTTTTACAGCAGCTAAGAAATAATACATTACTATGTAATAATTCAGGCTTATGCTTGTAGATGATGAAATGATTAGTTGCATTTTTTCACTGCAGTCTTTCTTTAGCAGTTCTTAACTGATGTGCAGCTGCTGAACATTGTTAATAGTTTTCATTTTAATGTAAGAATTTACATGTAGAGAAACATGCTCCACTCTATCACATACTATAAAAAAATAGTATTTTCTCATTGGTCTCATTGACTAGTGCTGAGCTAGATATATGAACAAATTTTGGCTTTGAAGAAATGACTTTAAATTTAGTTTCTTAGAGAGTTCTATGCTTATGGTCTGTCATTGTCATATTCATATACTGTCAGAGGAATACATTATTATTAGTGAAGTCAATGTAACCTGGAAGTACCATACCAAAAAGCTGTCTGTAAATAACCTGAACATAAAAGTATTGAGAAGGAATCAGAAATCCAGAGAAATAAAACAAATAAAACTAACCGTCTAGAGGAACTGGATCCCTGAGAATGTTTTTCATGTTCTGAACTTGTGAGTTAGACTTAGTACAGTCTGTTCCCAATATTGTTCTAACATTTTTTTCTAAAATCTAAACATGGAATTCTTTAGAAACTGACAATATGTTTAAGATAGCAATATTTCTGAATAAAGGAATTCCTCATCATGAGTTTCAAGATTCTTTTCTGCAAACACAAGAGAGAATACAGAGAGTTTTTAATAAGGTAAACAAAATATTTGCTTGCCGTTACTTTTCAGAAAAAAAAATCACTAACAGAAATGCCAGAGACGTGCAAGATGGTAAACATGTCTTTGAAAAAAAAAAATGAAAGAAGTAATATAAATGAAAAAAATAACATAAATCATCTGACATAAAATAATTTTCACATCTCACTATTATTTCCTTTTTATCTCAGTCTAAATAATATTCTAATTTTCTATGCAAAGGTAAAAAGAATCACAACATGACCTGAGATGGAAGGGACCCACAAGAATCATTGAGTACAACTCCAATACCTGCACAGGACAAGCCCAACGTTGATACCATGTGTCTGAGGGCATTGCCCAAATGCTTCTTGAATACAGTCAAGCTTAGTGTCTTGACTGTTACAGTGCTCCACCACTGTCACAGTATCACAGTATCACAAGGTTGGAAAGGACCTCTGAGATCATCAAGTCCAACCTATAACCCAACACAACACCAACCCATCATCTAAACCATGGCACTCAGTGCCTCATCCAGTCTCCCCTTAAACACCTCCAGGGTCGGCGACTCCACCATCGCCCTGGGCAGCGCGTTCCAATGGCCAATCACCCTTTCAGTGAAGAACTTTTTCCTAAGATCAAGCCTAAACCTCCCTTGACGAAGCGTGAGTCTTTGCCCTCTAGTTCTGTCACTGGTCACCTGAGAGAAGAGACCAACCCCTGCCTGACTACAGCCTCCTTTTAGGTGGTTGTAGAGAGCAATTAGGTCTCCCCTGAGCCTCCACTTCTTAAGACTGAACAGCCCCAGCTCCCTCAGTCGCTCCTCGTAGGGCTTGTGCTCCAGCCCCTTCACCATTTTCGTTGTCCTCCTCTGGACACACTCCAGCATCCTGACATCTTTCCCAAACTGAGGGGCCCAGAACTCCACACAGTATTCAAGGTGAGGCCTGACCAGTGCTGAGTACAGGGGGACAATAACTTCTCTGGTCCTGCTCGCCGCACTATTCCTGATGCAGGCCAGAATGCCATTGACCTTCTTGGCCACCTGGGCACACTGCTGGCTCATGTTGAGCTTCCTGTCAACCAGCACTCCCAGGTCCCTTTCTGCCTGACTACTCTCGAACCACTCTGTCCCCAGTCTATAGCTATGCGTGGGATTGTTGTGTCCAAAATGAAGTACCCGACATTTGGACTTATTAAACATCATCCCATTGGAATCAGCCCATCTCTCCAGTCCGTCCAGGTCCCTCTGTAGGGCCATCCTGCCCTCTAACAGATCAACCCTTCCTCCCAGCTTGGTATCGTCTGCAAACTTGCTGATGATGGACTCAATCCCCACATCCAGATCATCAATAAAGATATTAAACAGGACCGGACTCAACACCGATCCCCAGGGGACGCCACTAGTGACCAGCCGCCAACTGGATGAAACACCATTCACCACCACTCTCTGGGCTCGGCCATCCAACCAATTCCTAACCCAGCACAGAGTGCTCCCGTCTAAGCCACGGGCTGCCAGCTTCTCTAGGAGTCTACTGTGGGAGACAGTGTCAAAGGCCTTGCTGAAGTCCAGGTATACCACATCCACAGCCTTCCTCTCATCCACCAGGCGAGTCACATGGTCATAAAAGGAGATCAGGTTGGTCAGGCAGGACCTATCCCTCCTAAACCCATGCTGGCTGGGCCTGATCTCTTGACCGTTCTGCAGGTGCCGCGTGATTGCACCCAGTATTATCTGCTCCATAATTTTACCTGGGACCGAAGTCAGGCTGACAGGTCTGTAATTACTTGGATCATCCTTACGGCCCTTCTTGTCGATGGGTGTCACATTGGCCAACTTCTAGTCTTCCGGGACCTCTCTGGTGAGCCAGGACTGTTGAAAGATGATGGAGAGCGGCTTAGCAATCTCATCCACCAGCTCTCTCATCACCCTAGGATGGATCCCATCTGGCCCCATAGGCTTATGAGGGTCCAAGCGGCTCAGCAGATCTCTAACTTCCTCCTCATGGATTGCAGGAGGGCCATATTGCACCCTGCCCCCATCAACCACTTCGGAGGACCAACTGTCTAGCAAACAGACTTCCTTACTGTTGAAAACTGAGGCAAAGAAGGCATTAAGTACCTCAGCCTTCTCTGCATCTTTGGTTACTATATTTCCCTCCACATCCAACAAGGAGTGGAGGTTGCTGCCGCCCTTCTTTCTACCATTGATATATTTATAAAAACTCTTCTTATTGTCCTTAACAGAAGTGGCCAATTTGAGCTCCAGCTGGGCTTTTGCTTCCCTGATTTTTTTTCTACACGACTTAACAACATCTTTGAACATGACCTGGCTTACGTCCCCTTTTTTCCAATGGTGATACATCCTCTTTTTCTTACTTAGCTCCTTCAGAAGCTCCTTACTCATCCAGGCCGGCCATCTGCCCCTACGACTCTTCTTACAACACACAGGGACAGCCCGCTCCTGCGTCTTCAAGATTTCATTCTTGAAGTGCATCGAGCCTTCCTGGACCCCCTTGCCACTAAGAACTATTTCCCAGGGTACTTTCCTGACTAGTTCCTTAAATAATCTGAAATCTACCCACCGAAAGTCCAGCATCGATGTCCTGTTCCTGCCTTTTCTTGTTACATTGTTTACAGAAAACTCAATTATCTCATGATCACTACACCCGAGACAGCCTCCAACCACAACATCACCCACCAGCCCTTCTTTATTTGTGAACAGCAGGTCAAGGAGAACCTCAACCCTGGTAGGCTCACTCACCAGCTGCAACAGAAAGCAGTCCTCAAAACACTCTAAGAACCTCCTGGACTGCCTCCTCTCGGCAGTGTTAAGTTCCCGGCAGATATCCGGAAGATTAAAGTCTCCTAAAAGAACAAGGGCAGCCAATCTAGAGGCAGCCTCCAGCTGTTTAAACAACAGAAGATCCACCTCCTCATCCTGGTCGGATACTCCAACCAGGAGGTCAGACTTGACTGCCCCTCTGACCCTTACCCATAGGCACTCAATCTGGTCATCACCGATCTCAACTTCAACGGCATCCAAGGTTTCCTTAGTATAGAGGGCTACCCCTCCACACCTCCTCTCGCACCTGTCTCTCCTGAAGAGCCTGTAGCCTTCCATGGCAGCACTCCAGTTATGAGAGTCATTCCACCACGTTTCCGTGATAGCAACTATGTCATAGTTCTCCCACTGAACCAGGACTTCCAGCTCTTCTTGTTTGTTCCCCATACTGCGTGCGTTTGTGTACATGCACTTCAGTTGGGTTACTGACGACACCCTTTGAGATGGCTCATCCTCCACAGCAACATCTCTGGTGAGCCTAATTACTCCCCCCTCCCCCTTCATACCTAGTTTAAAGCCCTCTCTACAAGCCCTGCCAGCTCCTGGGCTAGAATCCTCTTACCCTTTGTAGTTAGATGAGACCCATCTGGGTCAAGCAGGCCAAGTGCCGTAAAGGTTTCTCCATGATCGTAGAACCCAAAATTCCTTTGCCAGCACCAGCCCCTAAGCCATTTATTAAGAGCATGGATTCTCTTATTCCTTTCGGTATACATCTCTGCCACCAGAGGGACCGAGCAGAACACCACCTGTGCTCCTGCCCTATCCATTGACCGACCCAGCTCCTGGAATTCCTTTTTAACGACCCTTGACCCTCTTTTAGCTCATCACCGCCAGCCTGGACCACCAGAAGCGGGTAATAAGCTGACGGTTTAATTAGGTCCGGGAGTCTCTTAGCAATATCCCCCTACCCGGGCTTGGGGAAGGCAGCAGACTTCCCTATGAGTTGGGTCTAGTCTACATATAGGTCCCTCTGTCCCTTTCAGAAGGGAGTCACCCACTACAACTACCCTCCTTTGCTTTTTTTTCACTCGAAGTTCTGAACCTGTCTGACAGGCAAAGCGAAGTTAATAACCTCCTCAGGTGAGTTCTCTGCAATAATGTCCTCCACCTGAGCGTCAAATTCCAGTACCCCAAACCTGTTCTGTATGGGCAGCTGGAAAGGTGGCATCTGAAAGGGAGGTCTATAACCCCCACGAGAGCAGACCTGCTCCCAGTCCTCCTCACCAACCAGGTCACTCCCCTTATCCTGTTGGTGAGGAATATGGTGTTTCTCTGCCTCCTGGGGAGGATTACTGGGAGGAGAGAGGGTTCTACTCCACCACTCTATCTCCCTTTCACTGTCACGGATTCTCCGCAGCCTCTCTACCTGATCCTTAAGATCTGCAATCATAAGGAGCAGATCTTGGACCTGTTCACACCTCACACAGGTGTTTTTGGATGGTCCTCAGGAACCACAAGCAGGCTGAGACATTCCTTACAGTCCCGGGTCTGGGTGGCCACATGCCTTAACAGAGGCATGGTTTGGATAGCTACACTCCTGGTAGCAGAGGTTTTGCCACGCCTGGTCACCATTGCCGCAGGGGAGTGGGAAAAGCCAACCACTTGCCAGAGAGCACCTGCTTGACCTTTTCCTAATATCCAACTGAAACCTCACCTGGCACATCTTCCTACCATTCCCTCAAGTCCTATAACTGATCACCAGAGAGAAGAGATCAGCACTTGCTCCTCTTCCTTCCCTTGTGAGGAAGCAGTAAACTGCTATGAAGTCCTCTCTCAGCCTCCTCTTCTTCAGGCTGAACAGACAAAGTAACTTCTGCCCCTCCTCATATGACTTCCCCTCTGGACCCTTCACCAGCTTTGTGGCCTTCCTCTGGACACTCTCCAGTAGCCTGATATCATTTTTATACTGTGACACACAAAAGTGAATACGATATTTGAGGTGGGGCCTCACCAGTGTAGAGTAAAGCAGGACAATCACCTTCCTCAACCAGCTGGCAATGATGTGCTTGATGCACCCAGCACATGGTTGGCCTTCTTGGCTGTCAAGGCACACTGTTGGTTCATGTTCAACCTGCCGTCAACCAGAACCCCCCAGGTTCCTCTCCGCAGTGCTGCTCTCCAACCTCTCGCTCCCAAGTCTGTGCATATATCCAGGGTTTCCATGTCCAAGGTGCAA
This sequence comes from Dromococcyx pavoninus, assembly GCA_033558185.1. Lineage (NCBI taxonomy): Eukaryota > Metazoa > Chordata > Aves > Cuculiformes > Neomorphidae > Dromococcyx > Dromococcyx pavoninus. Next base: position 1,925,245 of record JAUMJL010000139.1, on the reverse strand, counting down.
AACTCGGCACTTGCCCTTGTCAAATTACATGTGATTGGTGATTTCCCAGCTCTCCAATTTGTCTAGATCCCTCTGCAGGGCCTCTTTGCCCTCAAGGTGCCAACCTTGCAATATTGTGCCATCAGCAAACTTGGTTAGTAAAAACTCGAGTCCTGCATCCAAGTCATTTATGAAGACGTTAAAGAGCACTGGCACAAAGATGGATCCCTGCAGAACCCCACTAGTGACTGATCGCCAGCCTGATGTAACCCTGTTCACTGAGGATCCTTTAATTATTCACCCACTGCATTATGTGTTTATCCAGCTATATGGTCGAAATTTTGTTTACTAGGGTACTGTGAGAGACATTATCAAAGGCCTTACTGAAGTTCAGAAAGATTACATCAACTGCTTCTCCTTGGTCGACTAGGTGGGTAATGCTGTTACAGAAAGTTCAACGAGGTGATTATTTTTCTTTTCAAGGAAAGGTATTCTAGAAAAAAGTATGTGTACATTTACATAGGACAGCACATTGCTTTCTTACATCTGAACAGGGACATTTTGGTCTAATACTTGTAGCTAGCAGAAGTTTCTTAGCTGCTAGTGGCTTCTGACAGGTACTGTGGATTGTGACTTAAAAGAAAATGCTTAGGGTAAGTTTATCTGAAAATTTGTTACATATTTAGAATTTATATCCTGCAAAAAATAATTAGACTTATGCCAATTTGCATCAGATAAGACTATTTCTATGAGTCCCAGTTCAAAATGATCAAATACATATGTGATACAGTTTTCAGTTTAACGGCAGTGGCCCTAGATAGGGGAGGATGCCATATTGGCTTGATAAAATAAAATAATTTGGGATATATTTATACAATAATGTACTTGCAAATAGTTGTGCAGACAGTGCAAAGAAAGAGGCTGGCTGAAGAGTATATTTTCAGAAGTTGGCAACAGCTTCATCACTGAAGAAAATTGTGTCATGGAACAATGGTCTAAGAAATTATTTCTACACAGGAAGACTTGGATTAGAGACATTACTTATTGATGCATGTCCCAGTTCTAACAACAAACTTTTTGTCAGCTGCCTGCCTACACAGGCTATACTATCCTATGTCTATATCCTATATCCTATAGTTATTTCTATTTTCAAATCTAGTAACTATTTAATTAACAGTGCCTATGACTAAATGAAAACTAATCTCCATTTTTCCCTAGTGTGTGACCTTTAAGACAAGTTTGTATGTATTTATCAGGAATGTTAAATGAACCTACTGGCTTAATCTCAAGGATTGCTCAAATTCAGGAGACTCACATGTCAGTGAAGCACTCTGCCACTAAGCTGGCAGCCCTGAGAACTGGCTGGCCAGAGAAATCTCCCTTGACAGATGTTAGCATGTTTGTGAGAGGATGGGAGGCATCCTAAACTCACCATCTGAGATAACTGGAAAGGTATACCCTAGCTGAGGGTCTAAGAATCCTGAAAAACCACATGCCTGTAGAAATGCTTCTCAGTGGAAAGCAGAGAGGCTGAAGTTAAATTTTCTAAGACCAATGAAGCAAAGACCAGTTATGGCTATCTGGATTTCAGTTGTCTCTGTTGTTTTACAGTTATTGAACCAGGAGATTGCTTACTTGCTTATGTGGGGGAGAAAATAAAATATAAAAATAAATATTTTTTCAGCTCTTGAATGAATCCTGTTTTGAAAAGAAATAGGATCAGGATATAAATAAACAAATAAGAACCCCAAGCCCCTCCTACATAAACAAATAAATGAAATAACCTCAAGTTATAGAACTTTTTAATTTACTTCTTTCACGTATCATGGGATTTTATATGAGTTAAAGACTCTAAAGAGAGTCACAAATGCTCCACTCTAGAAACAGACTGTAGAATAATCGAATTTGTTAAAAGGAGATCAGTAAAACTTATTTTTTGTTTCACATTTTCCGAATAGTTTATGATATAGAAATTTATGACTAGTCATTCTGTCTCTGTTGTGTATAAGGTCCAGGCCTTCTAATGTTCCAGTTATCAAAATTATCACATGAATACACTGTGGAAATTAAAAGGCTTACTTAAACTTGAAGAAAGCATAAAAGGCTCACTTCAAAATCAAAAGTAGCCTTTCAAACTTTTTTCCTCACCTTTAGAGTGAATTTAAAAAATAGACATGGTTCAGCCTAGCAGAGTTCATAAGAAACTATATTCCTGTTTAACTTCTTTGGTTTTTGGTTAGATTCAGACGTTGTCACATTTAGTTACCTTTTCATCATTAAAATATTTGTAAACATTTTCACAGCACATAACTAACTTCCTGAAGGATGGGCTGTGATCTTATTGTAACTACATGTATTTATGTTTGAGTTTAGATGTATCAGGTTGGGTATTTGACCATGACTGAAATATTATTTAGGGTTTTTTTAGTTTGTTATATTAAAAAATGTATATAAATATTTTGAAATTATCAGTCTCTCTTCCATGCATTCCTTTTGAAATACAATCACATACAAATATAAGGTTAATGCTGAAAGAAGTCAATTTAAAATTGACTGATGAAACACTTATGAAGTCATGAGCTGCTGGCATTTAGTAACAAGACCGTTCAGTCTTTTGATTTTTGATAACACGTTTGAATCAACATACCAGAATCATCAGAGTTCTTTAATAAGTTGATGAATTACACTTGCTACCACTTCTATTTAGAAGGACATTTTCTATGATCAGAAGACAAAGAGAGGGTAAAGTATATCTTTAGCTATTCCAAAATAATTCTAAATATCACCTGGAAATTTTCACAAATATTAATATTTACTGTATTCTCACAAAGATGACAAAACCCAAATAAAGAACACAACCAATCTAAACCAACAACCTTGGCCTAAGACACTGTTTTCTCATAAAGTCATCACAGCTTCATGGATAGACTTGCAGAGTAGTGTCATGGAGGCAGCCACAAAACAGATATCCAGCCACTCTAAAGTTTCATTTAGATTCATTTCAACCAAAATTACTTCATGTTCCAACAAACAGAGCAAACCACAAGTCTGGATGTCAGTGGGAAAAATTACTGCGAAACTGCCTTAAGAATTCCTAATTTTCACAAAACAGTCTTTAGAAGGATAACCCAAAATGTGCACAATCCCCTACTCACAAGAGGAAATCTCTCCCTCCACAGTACATAGCAGGTAGAGTCACTCACCCAAAGGAGCAAGGGCTCACACAAAGATATATCCAGAATCATAGAATCATAGAACCATCTGCTGGTTGGAAAAGACCTTGGAGATCACCGAGTTCAACCATACCTGTCTCCTTACTAAACCACGTCTCTAAGAAACTCATCTACCTGTCTTTTAAACACCTCCAGGGATGGTGACTCAACCACCTCCCTGGGCAGTTCTTTCAAAGCCTGACCACCCTTTCAGTGAAGAATTTTTTTCTGATGTGTAATCTGAATCTCCCCTGGTACAACTTATGGTCATTTCCTCTCATCCTATCATCTGTCTCTTGGGAGAAGAGACCAGAACTCATCTCACCACAACATCCTTTCAGGTAGTTGTAGACAGTGATGAGGTCTCCCCTCAATCCTCCTCTTCTCTAAGCTAAACAACCCCAATTCCCTCAGTCTCTCTTCATAGGGCTTATTCTCCAGCCCCCTCACCAGCCTCATTGCCTTTCTTCGCACACGCTCCATCACCTCAATGTCTTTCTTGCAGTCAGGGGCCCAGAACTGAACACAGTACTTGAGGTGTGGCCTCACCAGGGCTGAATACAGGGGCACAATCACCTCCTAGTCCTGGTGGCCATGCTGTTTCTGATACATTGACCTTACATTGACCTTCTTGGCCACCTGGGCACACTGCTGGATCATATTCAGCCGGTTCTCAACCAACACCTCCAGGCCCTTTGCCGTGAGGCAGCTCTCCAGCCAGTCTTCAAGCCTGTAACGCTGCATGGGGTTGTTGTGTCCCAAGGGCAGGACTCGGCACTTGGTCTTGTTGAACCTCACCCTGTTATTCTCAGCCCATCGATCCAGCCTGTCCAGATTCCTCTGCAGAGTCACCCTTCCTTCAAGCAGATTGACACTGCCGCCCAGCTTAGTGTCATTTGCAAACTTGCTAAGGGTGCCCTTGATCCCTTCATCCAGATCATTGATGAAGGTATTGAACAGGCCTGGCCGCAGCACTGAACTCTGGGGAAAACCACTCGTGACTGGTTTCCAACTGCATTTAACTGCATTTACCACCACTCCATGGGCCCGGCCATCCAGTCAGTTTTTTACTCAGCAGAGAGTGGCACCCATCCAGCCCAATGGCAGCCATTTCTCAGTTTCTCAGAATACTGTGAGAATGGTGTCAAAAGCTTTATAAAAGTCCAGGTATACCACATACACAGCCTTTCCTTCATCCCCTAAATGGATAACCTTGTCATAGAAGGAGATCAGGTTGGTTCGAAAGGCCTACCTTTCGTAAAACCTTGTTGAGTGGGCCTGATCACCACTTTCTGTATGATAGCACTCAATATGATCTGCTCCATGACCTTCCCTGGCACCGAGGTCAGACTGACAGGCCTATAGTTCCCCAGATCCTCCCTCCAACCCTTCTTGTAAAGGGGTGTAACATTTGCCATTTTCCAGTCAAGTGGCACTTCCCCAGTCAGCCAGCACTGCCGGTAGATGAAGGAAAGTGATTTTAGCAAGGACCTCTGCCAGCTCCCTTAACACCCTTGGGTGGATCCCATCTACCCCCATAGACTTCTGCATGTCTAATTGGCCAAGCAGGTCTCTAACTAAATCCTCCTGAATCTTTGGAGATTCATTCTCACTGTCTTGGCTCAGGAGTCCAAGTATCCAGAGAACATCTCACCTTACTACTAAAGACCATGGCAAAGAAGGCATTAAGTACATCTGCCTTGTTCTCATCCCTCATCACTACTATACCTCCTGCATCCAATAAAGGAGGGAGATTCTCCTTAGTCCTCCTATTGTTAATATGATTGAAGAAATATTTTTTATTGTCTTTCATCAAACTGGCCAGTTGGAGTTCCAGTTGGTTTTTGGTTCTTCTGATTTTCTCTCTACATTATCTCACCTCACCCTTGTAATCCTCCTGAATTAATCACTCACCAAAAGGAAGGTGAGGGCACTCATTCCTGGGAAGTTTCGATAGGTGGCATCCCAGTCCCAAGTGGAAAGTTTCTAGTCAGAGCACACTGCTCCAAGGATAAGCACTCAAAGGGGATCTCTGGTGGGACTTCATTTTATACCCTAGTTGAGTCTGACCTGTGGTCAGTTCTAATTGAATGACGACGCACAACTTCCAGGAATGTGTTCCTGACAACATTTCTCTACCTCCTCCCTCTCAAGCACTGCAGGAGAGGCAGAGAACGCAGGTTTCAATAGCATCAAAACCCCCAGTTTTTGTTCCTTTGGCAAGTCTGACATTTGTCAGGTCCTTGGCAGGCCATAATATTTGTCAGGTCCTTGTCAGGGTGTTCTCACCAGCTATCACATATGTATTTGATCATTTTGAACTGGGACTCATAGAAATAGTCTTATCTGATGCAAATTGGCATAAGTCTAATTATTTTTTGCAGGATATAAATTCTAAATATGTAACAAATTTTCAGATAAACTTACCCTAAGCATTTTCTTTTAAGTCACAATCCGCAGTACCTGTCAGAAGCTACTAGCAGCTAAGAAACTTCTGCTAGCTACAAGTATTAGACCAAAATGTCCCTGTTCAGATGTAAGAAAGCAATGTGCTGTCCTATGTAAATGTACACATACTTTTTTCTAGAATACCTTTCCTTGAAAAGAAAAATAATCACCTCGTTGAACTTTCTGTAACAGCATTACCCACCTAGTCGACCAAGGAGAAGCAGTTGATGTAATCTTTCTGAACTTCAGTAAGGCCTTTGATAATGTCTCTCACAGTACCCTAGTAAACAAAATTTCGACCATATAGCTGGATAAACACATAATGCAGTGGGTGAATAATTAAAGGATCCACAGTGAACAGGGTTACATCAGGCTGGCGATCAGTCACTAGTGGGGTTCTGCAGGGATCCATCTTTGTGCCAGTGCTCTTTAACGTCTTCATAAATGACTTGGATGCAGGACTCGAGGGTTTACTAACCAAGTTTGCTGATGGCACAATATTGCAAGGTTGGCACCTTGAGGGCAAAGAGGCCCTGCAGAGGGATCTAGACAAATTGGAGAGCTGGGAAATCACCAATCACATGTAATTTGACAAGGGCAAGTGCCGAGTTTTGCACCTTGGACATGGAAACCCTGGATATATGCACAGACTTGGGAGCGAGAGGTTGGAGAGCAGCACTGCGGAGAGGAACCTGGGGGGTTCTGGTTGACGGCAGGTTGAACATGAACCAACAGTGTGCCTTGACAGCCAAGAAGGCCAACCATGTGCTGGGTGCATCAAGCACATCATTGCCAGCTGGTTGAGGAAGGTGATTGTCCTGCTTTACTCTACACTGGTGAGGCCCCACCTCAAATATCGTATTCACTTTTGTGTGTCACAGTATAAAAATGATATCAGGCTACTGGAGAGTGTCCAGAGGAAGGCCACAAAGCTGGTGAAGGGTCCAGAGGGGAAGTCATATGAGGAGGGGCAGAAGTTACTTTGTCTGTTCAGCCTGAAGAAGAGGAGGCTGAGAGAGGACTTCATAGCAGTTTACTGCTTCCTCACAAGGGAAGGAAGAGGAGCAAGTGCTGATCTCTTCTCTCTGGTGATCAGTTATAGGACTTGAGGGAATGGTAGGAAGATGTGCCAGGTGAGGTTTCAGTTGGATATTAGGAAAAGGTCAAGCAGGTGCTCTCTGGCAAGTGGTTGGCTTTTCCCACTCCCCTGCGGCAATGGTGACCAGGCGTGGCAAAACCTCTGCTACCAGGAGTGTAGCTATCCAAACCATGCCTCTGTTAAGGCATGTGGCCACCCAGACCCGGGACTGTAAGGAATGTCTCAGCCTGCTTGTGGTTCCTGAGGACCATCCAAAAACACCTGTGTGAGGTGTGAACAGGTCCAAGATCTGCTCCTTATGATTGCAGATCTTAAGGATCAGGTAGAGAGGCTGCGGAGAATCCGTGACAGTGAAAGGGAGATAGAGTGGTGGAGTAGAACCCTCTCTCCTCCCAGTAATCCTCCCCAGGAGGCAGAGAAACACCATATTCCTCACCAACAGGATAAGGGGAGTGACCTGGTTGGTGAGGAGGACTGGGAGCAGGTCTGCTCTCGTGGGGGTTATAGACCTCCCTTTCAGATGCCACCTTTCCAGCTGCCCATACAGAACAGGTTTGGGGTACTGGAATTTGACGCTCAGGTGGAGGACATTATTGCAGAGAACTCACCTGAGGAGGTTATTAACTTCGCTTTGCCTGTCAGACAGGTTCAGAACTTCGAGTGAAAAAAAAGCAAAGGAGGGTAGTTGTAGTGGGTGACTCCCTTCTGAAAGGGACAGAGGGACCTATATGTAGACTAGACCCAACTCATAGGGAAGTCTGCTGCCTTCCCCAAGCCCGGGTAGGGGGATATTGCTAAGAGACTCCCGGACCTAATTAAACCGTCAGCTTATTACCCGCTTCTGGTGGTCCAGGCTGGCGGTGATGAGCTAAAAGAGGGTCAAGGGTCGTTAAAAAGGAATTCCAGGAGCTGGGTTGGTCAATGGATAGGGCAGGAGCACAGGTGGTGTTCTGCTCGGTCCCTCTGGTGGCAGAGATGTATACCGAAAGGAATAAGAGAATCCATGCTCTTAATAAATGGCTTAGGGGCTGGTGCTGGCAAAGGAATTTTGGGTTCTACGATCATGGAGAAACCTTTACGGCACTTGGCCTGCTTGACCCAGATGGGTCTCATCTAACTACAAAGGGTAAGAGGATTCTAGCCCAGGAGCTGGCAGGGCTTGTAGAGAGGGCTTTAAACTAGGTATGAAGGGGGAGGGGGGAGTAATTAGGCTCACCAGAGATGTTGCTGTGGAGGATGAGCCATCTCAAAGGGTGTCGTCAGTAACCCAACTGAAGTGCATGTACACAAACGCACGCAGTATGGGGAACAAACAAGAAGAGCTGGAAGTCCTGGTTCAGTGGGAGAACTATGACATAGTTGCTATCACGGAAACGTGGTGGAATGACTCTCATAACTGGAGTGCTGCCATGGAAGGCTACAGGCTCTTCAGGAGAGACAGGTGCGAGAGGAGGTGTGGAGGGGTAGCCCTCTATACTAAGGAAACCTTGGATGCCGTTGAAGTTGAGATCGGTGATGACCAGATTGAGTGCCTATGGGTAAGGGTCAGAGGGGCAGTCAAGTCTGACCTCCTGGTTGGAGTATCCGACCAGGATGAGGAGGTGGATCTTCTGTTGTTTAAACAGCTGGAGGCTGCCTCTAGATTGGCTGCCCTTGTTCTTTTAGGAGACTTTAATCTTCCGGATATCTGCCGGGAACTTAACACTGCCGAGAGGAGGCAGTCCAGGAGGTTCTTAGAGTGTTTTGAGGACTGCTTTCTGTTGCAGCTGGTGAGTGAGCCTACCAGGGTTGAGGTTCTCCTTGACCTGCTGTTCACAAATAAAGAAGGGCTGGTGGGTGATGTTGTGGTTGGAGGCTGTCTCGGGTGTAGTGATCATGAGATAATTGAGTTTTCTGTAAACAATGTAACAAGAAAAGGCAGGAACAGGACATCGATGCTGGACTTTCGGTGGGTAGATTTCAGATTATTTAAGGAACTAGTCAGGAAAGTACCCTGGGAAATAGTTCTTAGTGGCAAGGGGGTCCAGGAAGGCTCGATGCACTTCAAGAATGAAATCTTGAAGGCGCAGGAGCGGGCTGTCCCTGTGTGTTGTAAGAAGAGTCGTAGGGGCAGATGGCCGGCCTGGATGAGTAAGGAGCTTCTGAAGGAGCTAAGTAAGAAAAAGAGGATGTATCACCATTGGAAAAAAGGGGACGTAAGCCAGGTCATGTTCAAAGATGTTGTTAAGTCGTGTAGAAAAAAAATCAGGGAAGCAAAAGCCCAGCTGGAGCTCAAATTGGCCACTTCTGTTAAGGACAATAAGAAGAGTTTTTATAAATATATCAATGGTAGAAAGAAGGGCGGCAGCAACCTCCACTCCTTGTTGGATGTGGAGGGAAATATAGTAACCAAAGATGCAGAGAAGGCTGAGGTACTTAATGCCTTCTTTGCCTCAGTTTTCAACAGTAAGGAAGTCTGTTTGCTAGACAGTTGGTCCTCCGAAGTGGTTGATGGGGGCAGGGTGCAATATGGCCCTCCTGCAATCCATGAGGAGGAAGTTAGAGATCTGCTGAGCCGCTTGGACCCTCATAAGCCTATGGGGCCAGATGGGATCCATCCTAGGGTGATGAGAGAGCTGGTGGATGAGATTGCTAAGCCGCTCTCCATCATCTTTCAACAGTCCTGGCTCACCAGAGAGGTCCCGGAAGACTAGAAGTTGGCCAATGTGACACCCATCGACAAGAAGGGCCGTAAGGATGATCCAAGTAATTACAGACCTGTCAGCCTGACTTCGGTCCCAGGTAAAATTATGGAGCAGATAATACTGGGTGCAATCACGCGGCACCTGCAGAACGGTCAAGAGATCAGGCCCAGCCAGCATGGGTTTAGGAGGGATAGGTCCTGCCTGACCAACCTGATCTCCTTTTATGACCATGTGACTCGCCTGGTGGATGAGAGGAAGGCTGTGGATGTGGTATACCTGGACTTCAGCAAGGCCTTTGACACTGTCTCCCACAGTAGACTCCTAGAGAAGCTGGCAGCCCGTGGCTTAGACGGGAGCACTCTGTGCTGGGTTAGGAATTGGTTGGATGGCCGAGCCCAGAGAGTGGTGGTGAATGGTGTTTCATCCAGTTGGCGGCTGGTCACTAGTGGCGTCCCCTGGGGATCGGTGTTGAGTCCGGTCCTGTTTAATATCTTTATTGATGATCTGGATGTGGGGATTGAGTCCATCATCAGCAAGTTTGCAGACGATACCAAGCTGGGAGGAAGGGTTGATCTGTTAGAGGGCAGGATGGCCCTACAGAGGGACCTGGACGGACTGGAGAGATGGGCTGATTCCAATGGGATGATGTTTAATAAGTCCAAATGTCGGGTACTTCATTTTGGACACAACAATCCCACGCATAGCTATAGACTGGGGACAGAGTGGTTCGAGAGTAGTCAGGCAGAAAGGGACCTGGGAGTGCTGGTTGACAGGAAGCTCAACATGAGCCAGCAGTGTGCCCAGGTGGCCAAGAAGGTCAATGGCATTCTGGCCTGCATCAGGAATAGTGCGGCGAGCAGGACCAGAGAAGTTATTGTCCCCCTGTACTCAGCACTGGTCAGGCCTCACCTTGAATACTGTGTGGAGTTCTGGGCCCCTCAGTTTGGGAAAGATGTCAGGATGCTGGAGTGTGTCCAGAGGAGGACAACGAAAATGGTGAAGGGGCTGGAGCACAAGCCCTACGAGGAGCGACTGAGGGAGCTGGGGCTGTTCAGTCTTAAGAAGTGGAGGCTCAGGGGAGACCTAATTGCTCTCTACAACCACCTAAAAGGAGGCTGTAGTCAGGCAGGGGTTGGTCTCTTCTCTCAGGTGACCAGTGACAGAACTAGAGGGCAAAGACTCACGCTTCGTCAAGGGAGGTTTAGGCTTGATCTTAGGAAAAAGTTCTTCACTGAAAGGGTGATTGGCCATTGGAACGCGCTGCCCAGGGCGATGGTGGAGTCGCCGACCCTGGAGGTGTTTAAGGGGAGACTGGATGAGGCACTGAGTGCCATGGTTTAGATGATGGGTTGGTGTTGTGTTGGGTTATAGGTTGGACTTGATGATCTCAGAGGTCCTTTCCAACCTTGTGATACTGTGATACTGTGACAGTGGTGGAGCACTGTAACAGTCAAGACACTAAGCTTGACTGTATTCAAGAAGCATTTGGGCAATGCCCTCAGACACATGGTATCAACGTTGGGCTTGTCCTGTGCAGGTATTGGAGTTGTACTCAATGATTCTTGTGGGTCCCTTCCATCTCAGGTCATGTTGTGATTCTTTTTACCTTTGCATAGAAAATTAGAATATTATTTAGACTGAGATAAAAAGGAAATAATAGTGAGATGTGAAAATTATTTTATGTCAGATGATTTATGTTATTTTTTTCATTTATATTACTTCTTTCATTTTTTTTTTTCAAAGACATGTTTACCATCTTGCACGTCTCTGGCATTTCTGTTAGTGATTTTTTTTTCTGAAAAGTAACGGCAAGCAAATATTTTGTTTACCTTATTAAAAACTCTCTGTATTCTCTCTTGTGTTTGCAGAAAAGAATCTTGAAACTCATGATGAGGAATTCCTTTATTCAGAAATATTGCTATCTTAAACATATTGTCAGTTTCTAAAGAATTCCATGTTTAGATTTTAGAAAAAAATGTTAGAACAATATTGGGAACAGACTGTACTAAGTCTAACTCACAAGTTCAGAACATGAAAAACATTCTCAGGGATCCAGTTCCTCTAGACGGTTAGTTTTATTTGTTTTATTTCTCTGGATTTCTGATTCCTTCTCAATACTTTTATGTTCAGGTTATTTACAGACAGCTTTTTGGTATGGTACTTCCAGGTTACATTGACTTCACTAATAATAATGTATTCCTCTGACAGTATATGAATATGACAATGACAGACCATAAGCATAGAACTCTCTAAGAAACTAAATTTAAAGTCATTTCTTCAAAGCCAAAATTTGTTCATATATCTAGCTCAGCACTAGTCAATGAGACCAATGAGAAAATACTATTTTTTTATAGTATGTGATAGAGTGGAGCATGTTTCTCTACATGTAAATTCTTACATTAAAATGAAAACTATTAACAATGTTCAGCAGCTGCACATCAGTTAAGAACTGCTAAAGAAAGACTGCAGTGAAAAAATGCAACTAATCATTTCATCATCTACAAGCATAAGCCTGAATTATTACATAGTAATGTATTATTTCTTAGCTGCTGTAAAAATATTTTCTGCAACTTAAATTTTGAATTGGTTACATGGAGCCAACCTTATTATAAAAAACCCTCCCTCCAACTACATTTGGTCTGATTTTCTTTTTCCTAAAAATTTATAAGTAGACAAGGTGAAAGTTTGAAGCCAATTTATGAGACCGTTCTGTTTTGTCTCCACAGTGCTTGAAAATTGTTTGTTACTAGTCCTTTATATTTCTTATGTACTTAAATATCTGTTTGAAATAATTCAGAGGGAAGTCTAGTAAAAATATTTTAAACTAATTGAAGTAAGGTTTATGTTTTGTACTGTTCTTGTTGTCATTTCTTCGAAAGTTGCGAGCTTGTAAGCACTAATATGAGAAGAGGAGGCTGAGGGAGGACTTCATAGCAGTTTACTGCTTCCTCACAAGGGAAGGAGGAGGAGCAAGTGCTGATGTCTTCTCTCTGGTGATCAATTACAGGACTTGAGGGAACGGTAGGAAGATGTGCCAGGTGAGGTTCCAACTGGATATTAAGAAAACATTCTTCACTCAGAGGGTGGTGGAGCACTGGAAAATCTCCCCAGGGCAGTAGTCATTGCGCCAAGCCTGACAACATTCAAGAAGCATTTGGACAATGTCCTCAGCCACATCGTGTGAAAGTTGGGCTTGTCCTGTGCAGGTATAGGAGTTGAACTCAATGATCTTTGTGGGTCTCTTCCAATTCAGGACATTCTATGATTCTGTGATGATTCATAGAACCCTTTGACTGTGTTTTGTCCTAACCTGTAGTGTAAAAGATTAGTGCTAGCCAGTTCTAGTTAATAATTCCCATAGGCTTAAAAGAAACTCTTATCTTCTATGTAAGGTATTCATGCTTCATAGCAGGACATTCCTTTTTCTTTAAATAGCACTGTACACAATATTTTTCAGATGATATTTGTTTTCTTTAAAGAGGTGTTTGACTTGAATGTGAGGCAGGTTACTTTTAATTTTGATTAGGATTTGTTATTTTTTTCGTTGTTCATTACTTGCAACTTTATTTTCTATTCAAGATTGTTTTCTCACTCTGGCAAAACTAAGTATTCATAGCCAAGAAAAATCGAGTTATGTAATTTTTAGACATCAAATAATTTCTTTCTTGGGTAAAAATTTCCATGAATATGAATAGCACTACAAACAGTATAAGAAGGGCACATTTGGTCATTAACATGGTAGTATGCTCAACTAATTTTAGCATGTTTATCATAATCTTCTTAGCTGCAGGGGCAAGGTTAGTATGTATTCTAACAATTTGTATCTTGGTTAAAAAACATGGAAAAATGCATTAAAATACATTGGAAAAACATTTAATAATTCACATTAACTTAGTCTGTTTTGTATCAAATCACCTCTCTTTATTCAATGAATGTTTCTATTTAAGCTCAATAGCATCACATGATCCATTCCACATGATTTCAAACAAATTTAGTAATACCACTAATAAACTGTACTTTGTGAAGAACATTATATTATATTTAATTAATCTAGTGTTTCAATTACGTAAAGCAAATGCAAAGTTTTCAACCCATTCAGTTTGGGCTATGAAGTCTGAGTGAGAACAAAGACATCCCTTTACACTGTGCTGTCTGAAGTAGTTATAGGAAGGGTCTCAGACAAGATGTTCTAAAACTTTTCTGAAGATCTCATACAAACCACAATCTAACAACACATATTCTGTTCTGGATGTTAATTGGTTTCACAATCTTTGATTGTGATTTTGCTAGTCTTTATGAAAAGACTTTAACATTTCCAATTCAGAATGTTTAGGCTGCAGCACACTCAGAAGTTTCATTTGTTACAAGCTAATAACAAAAAAGTCTACACTGTAAATGTACATTGTCAGCATTAATTGATGATCCAAGTACTGAGACAAGATAGAGCTATATATTCCTTTCTTCTCCTGGTGTAACTATTCACTGTCTTGCTTGCCTTGAAAAAATCTTGTGTCTTGCTTCCAGATTACATATAAAAGGACATGTTGCAATGACAAATCTTGTCTGCCGTTACAGTCATATAGCAGGTATCTCTACTTACATATTTTCATAAGCACAAGTGTGTAATCTTTGTCAACTAGGTAGTCTTTGATGAGAAAGCATGTGCTTGCTGAATCCTGCAATATAGGTTGCAATGGCTGGACATAAAGCTTCTTTAGCTGGATGAATGAAATACATTCAAAATTAGTACATGCCAAATAATTTTGTATAATTAATATCTCACAGTGCTCTACTATTCAATTACCTATACACAAGCTATAGATGTAAATAACAGAAAGTGTACTTAAAATGCTTCAACTTAAAACATTGATGTCTGTGATAATTAATAGCGTCTTACAAATCCAGTGCTTGCAATATCACAGACTTTTTCTGAATGGGGTCATAAGTTGAACTTAATACAAAGGGTACTGTGAAAATGAACAAGTTCTGCATGTTTATGAAAGACTACTTCTATGTAAACCGAAATAATCTAATATGATTTTCATGCCTTCGAGTAAAAATCAGTATAACATCCCTACTTAAAGCATTTTTCTCATACTTACTTGAAAGTGAACTCAATTTATAATTCATTGGTACTTTTATATCTCAGACAGATCAATATACTTATGATTTACGACTTATTTCAACCACTCTATATGATGTATAGGAGGTTTTCTTATCTTTCTGGCATGTCTCACACTGTGAGCTTGATTTTTTTCAAGTGGTTGGATATATTTGTTCAGTCACTGTTCCCATGTACTTTGTAAATACGTCTGGCTGCTTCAGCTGTGCAGAATAGCAGCTATGTTCCTCCCCCATCCCAGATCTTCTTCCCAAACTGTCTTTTCCTGACAGTATTTCTAATCGTCTATCACAAATTTCTCCATTTACTCCAACTTGTCTTAGAGTTCCTCTTGCTGTTGGATGCTGCTATGAGGCAGTGAAGATTAAACAAAAATTAGTGTATGGTACAGGCAGTATCCAAATAACTCTTTACAGTGTTTAAATTTAATTGTGTTATATAAGGCAGAATGATATAGCCAGTTCGGCAAAATTTTTAACATTCAGTAACAACTACTAACTAATGCAAGGTTTGTTTGTGGAATCTAAATATTTGAATAAAATGATAGGAGTTTTCTTCAGAAATAGAAAGAAATACAGGTATTTCTCTCAGAAGCTCATGGTTATGAAAAACATTACCTTTGTTTTCATAATATTTAAAAATATTAATATTACCGATATAGAATAAAACTACTGGAATAAAAAAGTACTTTAATTGATAAATTGTAAAAATATCATTAACACAGATATACACATACGTAGAAGTAATAAATCAGGAATTAAAAGACTAGGTTATGGTAAGTTCTATTCAGCTCTTAAAGACTGAAATGTCATTTTTCATACAATAAACTACAATTTCTCATTTATTCAGGTATCGTTCTTAATCAAAAAGGGTGCTAAATTACACACTGGTGTAAATTTATCTCCACCTTTGCAGATCTACATTACTATTAAAATCTTTTAGTACATTTTTATGTTATAGTGTAAATACCTTATTTTATCAATTCTACTACGAATGTAGCTTCTAATTCTCCTTTAATTCCAAAGACACTTTCAAATCATAAAACAAGGTAACTAGAGCTTGTTCTGGAAACGGTGAATACTTATTAAAAAACTTTTTATGATTTGTGTTAAAACAATGACAACTAGCCCATATAATTTAAGAGAAATTGTTGGAAAATTTTATTAGAAATATCTAGACTCAGACAATTTTCTTCTCAAAATGAGAAAATAATATAAAACAATTGTATGACATTATATATAATGTAAAATAATGTAAAATAATTATTCACATAACAGTTAATTAGTTGTTTTGAAAAACAGAAAGGCTTTTTACAGCCTAGACAACCATTTAATTACAAGCAGAAAGAAGAATCTAGCCTTTTTCAACCCTGATTTTCATTTGGTGGCTGAAAATCTGGTCTCACTGAAAACAGTAGATAAGAGAGTAAAGTGAGTGTAGCCAGTTTGCTGGAAAAGAATATCCAAAACTGTCTTAGAGGCCATTTGACCAAGAGCTGAAGATGAACATCAAATGTTCTGCAAGAAGATGTGCACATCTGTGGGAGTGGGTTTGTGTGTGTGGCTAAAGCTTTTTGTAGGTAAGTTGTAGGAGCCTGTTCAGATGTCTGTAGGCATTATCAGTTCATAAGACTTCAAGTGAGAGATTTTTCCTTGCAGCAGTAGGCACATTGGTCTATGCAAGAAAAGAAGTAAACCTAACTACTGAAACCCCTAATTCATTACAAGTTTTGTACCTGCAATAGTAAATGAAGTAGGATGAAGTCAGTTTCAGTTTCCAGTCATTCATGGTTTATATTTTTGAACATGTTACATATTCATTAAAGTGGCATATTTTTGTCTGATTCATATTTCAACTGTTTAGCATGTAGAAATGTTAGCCTTTTGAATGTTATGACTGGGAATTTAAAAGAATTTTACAGATTTTCTACCTGTGTTCTTAATTCAGGTGTCTCCTGAGAGAATAAGATATCAACGTGTTTTATCCGGTGTAACCAAATGAGAACAAGCAGTTCTATTATAGTTAAGTGGCTAACAGCTAAATTACTACTGTTCTTTTACTACAGTAGTATTGACCTTTTATAGTCTGACTGTGTCCCTAACTATTAGATTATAAAAAAATAATAATTAGAATGAATGAACATGTTTACTTTAATACTGATATCCAGCTCAGATAAATGCATTTGTGTTAAGCATTTTACACCTGAATCTAAGCCTTGTTAGCATAAATTTCAGTAAGTGCTCTTATGCTGTCGTGCCAAAGAGAGTCTGAACATATTTTAAATTAAGTACTAACTTCATGCTGTCAGTTCTTGGTGAACATAAGCAAGCCTGGAATCAAGAACATGGGAAATAATATAGCAATATTAAAAAAATTAAGATCATCACAAAAGGTAAGAAATGCTAAAGAAATAGGTCTTAATACCAGTGGAACAAAAGCAATGAAAATAGTAACTTAATAAGCTTGTAGTACTGCTGTGAGTTTGTTTGTTTGTTTTTTTATTTTGTAATACCTGTGAGGGTTTTTCCTTAATAGCAAGTAGGTTCTAAGTCAGATTTCACTCACTATGCTGCTTTTTCCATGATTTGACAATGTTTTGTTTATAGTACTTTTCAGTAGCTTGTCACAGTTTTGTGTTTTGTTTGTTTTTTATGTTTTTCTGTGAGTGTACACTTCAGTTTTCCTGAAGTTTCTGTTGTGAATGAAATTTGGCAGGCATTTGAAGACAATTACTTGAATTCAACCACAGCAAGAGGCAGCAAGAGGCTTGCAAGGAGCTCTTGACTGAACCCAAATGTACAAAGGAAGCATACAATATGTGGAAGGAGGGGCAAGTGACCCAGGCAGAGTATAGAGATACTCTCCAGTCTGCAGGTACAAGGCTAGAAAAGCCAAGGCCAACCTGAAGTTAAAACTGGCAAGGAATGAGAAAGGCAACAAAATAAGATTCTAAAAGTACATATTCAAATGTTCTATTTTATTAAAGGAATTGAAAGACTGGGGGGAAAAAAGCCCCTGACAACAATATTATTCTGTTATAGTAATTGTTTCCTTTCTTCTTTCCTTCTCTTTTTCTAATTACCTCAAACAAATTGTCTCTACCTCGCTTCTGAATTATTCCTCAATGCTTGTTAATGCTGAGTCACTCCAGAGGCAATACTGAAGGACAGAGGAGTCCAAGAAGTCTGGACTTAGAGATGCAGGAAGGAAATTTTAAAGGTGCAGGAGCAAACCATCCCCATATGCTGAAAGATGAGCCAGCAGGAAAGACTACCAGCCTGATTGGACTGAGAGCTTTGACTGGAATTCAGGGCAAAAAGGTGTTTATGAACTTTGGAAGAAAGGGCAGAAAACTCAGGAGGACTATAAGGATGCTGTGAGGTTATGCAGGGAGAAAACTGGAAGGGCCAAAGCCCAACTAGAATTTAACCTGTCTACTGTCACAAAAGACAATTAAAAATGTTTCTATAAATACATTAGCAATAAAAGGAGGGCTAAGGTGAACCTCCACCCTTTATTGAATGGGAGGGGAAGCATAGTGAAAAAGAATGAGGAAAAGGCTCAGGTACTTAATGCCTTTGTTGCCTCAGTCTTTAGTAGCAAGACCAGTTGTTCTCTGGGTATCCAGTTCCCTGGGCTGGAAGACAGGGACAGGAGCAGAATGGAGCCTCCATAATACAAGGGGAAATGGTTAGTGACCTGCTACACCTCCTAGACACACAGAAGTCAGATGGGATCCACTCAAGGGTATTGAGGGAGCTGATGTAAGTGCTTACCAAGACACTTTCCACCATTTATAAGCAGTCCTGGCTAACTGGCAAGGTCCCACTTGACTTGAAGTTAGCAAATCAGATGCCCATCTACAGGAAAGGCTGGAAAGAGGAGCTAGAGAACTACAGGCCTCTCAGTCTGACCTCAGTGTCAGGAAATATAATGGAGCAGATCATCTTGAGTGCCTTGAGTGCCATTATGGGGCATATACAGGACACTCAGGTGATTAGTCCCAGTCGACATGTTTTTACAAAAGACAGATCCTGCTTTCCTAACCCGATCTCCTTCTATGGCAAGGCGATCCCCTTAGTGGATGAGGGAAAGAATGTGGATGTTGTCTACCTGTTCACTCTTTGCTGGGTAAAAAAAAAGGCTGGATGGCCGAACTGAAAGGGTTGTGGCAAATGAAGTCAAATCCAGTTGGCGGCTAGTCACAAATGATGTTCACCAGGGCTCAGTGTTGGGGCCTGTCTTGTTAAATATCTTCATCAATGAAATGGATGAGGTGATCAGGTGCACCCTCAGTAAATTTGAAGATGACACCAGATTGAGTGAGAGTGTTTCTCTGGTTTAGGGAAGGAAAGCTCTACAGAGGAATCTGGATAGGCTGGATTGATGGGCCAAGCACAATTGTATGAGATTCAACAAGGCTCTGTGGTGAGGCCTATGCTTGTGTCACAACAACCCCATGCAACACTACAGGCACAGGGTAGCGTGGCTAGAATTGTGCTGGGTGGGAAAGGATCATTGTTCTTTGTTGACAGTTGGGTGAATATAAGCCAGCAGTATGCCCAGGTGGTCAAAAAGTCCAAAGGCGTGTTTGAGAAATGGTGTGGTCAGCAGGACTAGGGAAGTGATTTTCCCTCTGTACTTGGCACTGGTGAAACCACACCTTGAATACTGTGCTCAGGTTTGGATCCCTAACTATAAGAAAGATTTTGAGGTGCTGTAAGAGACTGTAAAAGACTCTCTTAGGTGACTGTCTCAACCTTGCTGACACTTGAGACCGTAAACCAGGCTGGAGTTTTATGGTTGTGCTGGATTCTGGTACGGAGCTCCCGAAGAGACTGGAGAGGCCATCTTCTGTTTATGCAAGAGGTAACCTAATCCCTCCCGTTGAGCACCGAGGTGCCAGAGAACTGGACAGAGGGGCCTGGAGACCCCCAAACACCTCCCCCACAATGCATGTGTATCATCACCAGGTGGAAGGGACGGTTCAGATGCTATAAAACAGGAGAAACGATCAACATCAAGTTGGAAGCGCTCCCTCACCGAACATCAAAGCAGGACCTGCGGGACGCCGCTGGATCCGTGGTGGTAGCTATACTTTCTCTCCCTCTTTCTCTCTTTTTCTCTCTCTGTCTCTCTTTTTCTCTCCTTCTCTCCTTTCCTGTTCTTTTTGTCTCTTTCGCATAGGTTATAATAACTTTTGATTGTGACATTTGACCTCGTTTGTGTCTTAATTTCGCCCTTGGGATCATTTCAAACCCTCTCAGACCAGTAACAGATCGAGACAGGTGCTGCAAAGAAGAGTGACAAAGTTGGTGAAGAGTCTGGAGAACAAGTTTTATGAGGAGTGTCTGAGAGAATTGGATTTGTTTAGTCTTGAGAATAGGAGGTTGTGGGGAAATCTTTCTGTTCTCTTACAATTACCTGAAAGTAGGTTTTAGTGAGGCAGATGTTAATCTCTTCTCCAAAGTAACAAGTGATAGGACAGGAGGAAATGTCCTCAAGTTGTGTCAGGGGAAGTCTAGATTGGGTATTACGAAGTACTACTTCACTGAAATATTTCTCAATAATTGGAACAGGCTGCCTAGGGAAGTGGTGGAATCACCATTCCTGGAGGCATTTAAAAGATGTTTAGATATGCTGTTAGAGACATGGTTTAGTAATGGATTTAGCAGTGCTAGGTTAATGGTTGGATTTCATAATTTTAAAGGTCTTTTCCAACATAAACCATAGCACGATTCTATGACTTTCTGATTTGAGTTGGGTTTTGAGCCTTGTGAAGAAGGATTGTTATCCCACAAGATAATTGCAGAGAGGATAGCTTTGGTTTGAAAGGTTAATCTAGAAATGTATCAGAGGGAGAAGATATTTCTTCTGATGCCTGTTGACCTTTTGTTTTATCTTCATGTCCTTAGCTACAAGAGTGCCAGGAAATCCAAACAGATTCTAATAACTGCAGTGACAGCTGGGTTTGATCTGAAGCATTTCCCTTAAGTGTGCACGCGTGTAAGTGGAGGTAGAGAGCAGGAAGAAAGAGGCATTAGAAAAATAATTCAAGATGCAAAGCAGAGCATACACAAATGTAAAATCAAGTTAGCTCTCCAATATTTATTCAAATTTCATTGAAGTATGTGACCATTTACTTTCTGTGCCAGGTGATAGAATCTATTCTTTAATGGAAGATGTGAAGTGTACTGTTTCAGAATCTCCATTGCTAAAAAAAATATTGGAAGTCTCATTCCTTTAACATTTTCTGCATGGTAAAAGGAAAATTCTTCTGTTGTCATATAAACTTTTGATGTCCAAAATACAAAAAAAAAGTATACAAAGTATACAAAGTACACTTTTTTAGCAATTTCTGCAGAACTTAAAACCTTCAACACTTCAATTTCAAACACAGAAGAGAAATATTTTGTTAAGACCTTAAAATGAGAAGTAATTTACTTTACTCCAAATTGAAAATCTTTATTTTCTAGTCATAAAATATTTTGAATCTGTTTATTAAGGTATTAGACTGCGTTTGTCTTTACCATATACTTTCAAATAATAAAGTCTAGTTTTTCATTCTCTCCTGACTATGGTTTTCTCGTGAAAAAAGGTTCATAATGAACTGTATTTTCAGGCTGATAAACATGAGTTATACATCCAGCCATAAATGTGTGTGTGTATATATATACATACACTAGTCACAAATGGGGAAAAAAAAGCAATCTAGGCTTTAAAATGCAAACAACAAGATTTTATCTGTTTTCTTTCAGGGTAAAATAAGACTAATAGCTAATGTTGAAAATAATGTAATTTAATTTTTGAGCACTTCAACAATGTGAAACTCATTATTTTCTTTTGGGGAATACTGAAACATTTTATAATGAAAGAAGTTTTCACAATAAAATGTTTGGACATTTTTAATGCAACTTCCATAATTGCAAACTCCAATAATTTTTTGCAAGGTTTACAGAAGGGTAAAAATTCAGATTAAAGTATTCAAGTCACAGAACTGAAAAAAATCTTCACAATTTCTCTGTGCATAGGGTTTTTTAGGGAAATCTTGTGAAAGATTTTGTCATATGTACATAATTGAATATGTTGAAATAGCAAGGCATAAAGGTGATTTTACTTTAACTTCCTAACCATATAGACACTGGATATGAGAGCAACTGAATAAAACTTCACTGCAGATCTTGGCGAAGCATGCCTATATTTATTGCTGTTGTGCTTTATAGACTATAGTTTCAAACATAATACATTCCTGCCTGTAGACATAAAGTTATTCCCAATTAAATTAAGTTTAAGAATCCCTAACCAATAGAATGTGGATCTTAAAATTTTTCAGTTCTCTTGAACAAATATTTAATACTTTTTTTTTTTAAATTATGACACTGCTTTTGATTAACTGGTAATAAAAACTGCATATTTGGTTGTATCTGGGGATGAGAGGGATACATTTTCCATCTACATGAGAGTATCCTTTCGAAATTCTGCCAATTTCAAGACAATTTTTCTGTAATTATTGACTACAGTCAGATACACTTATTTAAATATAATGATCCTTATTTGATTGTGTCCTACACTTTAACACTATTTCATCAATAATAATTACTGCAAGTATAATTAACAGCTCAAGGTATCTTGTTAGACAAAATATTATATTTAGTACAGTGTCTTGAAGGCTAATTTGAAAACAATGGATAATCATTAAGAGTAATTATGTCTGAGGAGGACAATTGAAAACTTTATAGGAAAGTTTTTGGGTCATGTATTTGATTGCACTGAGATGATACTCTTCAGGGTATAATGATTTTCAGCTCCATAAACTTGCTTTCTATCGCAATATTTCTACCTCGCAATTTTCAGTCTTGAAAGTATTTCAATATCTGCTCAGCCTTTGTAAAAAACGCCTGAATAGATTATAAAATGATAGCCCTTCAATAAAAAAATGAGGCTTCATAACTTGCAGAACACGAAGCAATTTTATTATGCAAATTGTTTTTAACTTTTGGTTCCCTTTTTTTTTTTCAGCTAGGCAAAGTCTAAGAAAAACAAGATCTGTTCTTCCCCAGATTTTCAAGTTGTTGCCTGAGGAGAACTGAGCTGGTTTGAGCTAGCTTTCCCAAGCGCTCCAACTACTCAGACTGCCTCTGTCCCAAAACTTCCCCGCTTTTCAAAGGAAAAAAATATGGAAGAAACCAAAATCTCACTAAATATATGTATTTCTGTAATTTCTAAATACAAACAACTACACCGCAAGGATATGTAAAGCAGCAAGGGAAGAGGGGAAGGGAAATGGGAAAAAGGACAAAAAGGAGCTATATAACACTCATCATACAACTATAACACCCAGTAACTAACAAAGTAAAGAATTAATGAAATCTTACCACACCACCTCCCCCATGGAGAGCCAGACAGCCAAATCCGACCCATTAAAAAATTTTCCGCAGGCTTGGCAGCAGACAGGACCAACGCAGGGACCTTCTGCTCCCCAGACTTGCTGAAAGAAGAGTGTACACTTTTATATACACCCTATTTATATGTTGAGTTACGTTAAAGGAAGATGTGGAATACTTCCGTGGATCAAAAGTCAATCCACTACATTCTCCACCCCTTATTCCATATCATTTCTTTAACGTAACACCTGTACATTGTGTTTGTCTATATCCCGCACATAGACATATATATATAGTCCTTCTTTTATTCTGAGATCAGCCACAATTTTGATTTTAGGGCTTAAGAGTTCAAGCTTGGAACATCTGCTGGTGACTGTTTCTCAGGTAGTCATGAGAGTCTCTGCGTTAGACTGGCTCGACTGGGCTTGGCTCATCACTGGAGACTGGTATCTGCTCTCGTCAGGTCTTTCTCATCTGGTGTCATCTCCTGTAAAACTCAACTCAAGACACTGAATTAGTTTTTCCCAAGGATAGATTTCCTTGAGGCACACACTGGGTCTTTCCATCATTTCTCATTACCCACCAGGTATTTCCAGGCCCTTGAGTGAAAACAATCCCACAAATGGGTTTGTCTTTGCTTGAGGAAGGAATAATCCAAACGGCTTTACCTAACATATCCCTCGGATCACTGGAACTTTGTCTCCATCTACAGTGTGGAGGGATTCTGCTTGGGCAGGCCCAGCTCAGTTGACAGAGCCTCTGGTGTTACCTAGCCAGTTGGCCTTAGCTAAATGCTTATCCCAGTTTTCTGCTGTGTCCCCCATACAATGATGTCATCAATATACTGGATATGTTCTCGGGCCTTACCCTTCTCTAGTGTAGCCTGACAGATGGTTGGACTGTGCTTCCACCCCTGGGGCAGTCGATTCCAGGTGTATTGAATGCCCCTCCAGGTGAAAGCAAACCGTGGCCTGCACTCTGCCGCTAAGGGAATGGAGAAAAACACATTCGCAATGTCAATGGTGGCGTCACCACTTCACCATCTTGGACTCCAGCTCATACCAGAGCTCCAACATATCTGGTACTGCAGCATTCAGTGGAGGTGTAACTTCATTGAAGCCATGATAGTCCACAGTCAGTCTCCATTCTCCATCAGACTTGCGCACAGGCCAGATAGGGCTATTGAAGGGTGAATGGCTTCTGCTGACCACCCTTGGCTTTCCAGCTTCAGAATCATCTTATGGATGGGGATCACAGCCTCTCAATTTGTCTGATATTGTCGCCGGTGTACGGTTGTCGTGGTTATTGGCACTTTTTGATCTTTAACTTGCAGTAGTCCCACTGCAGAAGGGTCTTCTGAGAGGCCAGACTTGGACTTCTCTTCAATCACTGTGGCTACACCAAAAGCCTACCGGTACCCCTTTGGGTCCTTGAGGTATCCTTTTCTTAGGTAATCCATACCTAGAATGCAAGGGGCTTCTGGCCCAGTCACAATGGAATGCTTTTCCCATTGGCCTCCTGTCAAGCTTATGTCGGCCTCTACCACTGACAACTCCTGAGACCCTCCTGTCACTGCAGAAATAGAAACAGTCTCTGTACTCTTATGCTCTGATGGCATTAAAGTACACTGGGCACCAGTATCTATCAGAGCTTGGTATCTCTGAGGATCTGATGTGCCATCAAACCCACACAGCCCAGTAAACCCGATTGTCTTCTTGGTCCCTCTCCTTCTCCTGGCAGAATGCAGGGCCCCTCTATTGGTCTTGATCAGAGCAACTGTTGTCGGACTTTGACTTTGGTTTCTTGGAGGTTTTTTTTGTCATCAGGGAGGTGGTTCTCCATCTTCTTGCCTTTCGGCAATTGCAGTTTCTTGTCTAAAAATACTGCATCTATCACATAGACAACCGTCTTGTCAATGTCTTCTCTCTCAGCTCCTTCACTCTAGCTTCAAGCTTGTAAGTGAGTTCACTACCCACTTCTTCATGTTCTCTCCCTTGCTGCATAGGTATGCCCATAGTTGGCTATGTGACTGACGCTTAGGGTTTTCTTTCCCTCTACGTGGGAATGATGAAGATTGTGAATGAGACTAAGATCGAGGTATAGGTCGAGGTCGTCTTGGTCCATCCCACCATGATCGTTCCATTGGCCTTTCTCTGCAATCTCTATAATGTCTGTTGTCTCTGTCTCTAGGATAGTCCTCATATCTGGAGTATTCATAGTCTCTCTCTCTTCTTTCCCTATCATGGATAGGTCGGTATAGGGAACCAGAGGAGTCTTCCAGACTTTCTGCTATGCGCCTTATCCAACAATACATGGCTTCCATGCTTGGTTCACCCGTCCTTGGATCATATATGGTTATCAAGCAGCAGTTGTATGGTTTAGGAGTACCTTTAATTACCTTTTTCCACATGGGCTGTGTGCAGGGGACACGTTCTGGAGCTAGGATGTCATAATAGTCTGGATCAGAATAGATGGTCTCCAACATGGCTAATTTCCGTAAGTATTGGATGCCTTCTTTCTCAATATTCCACCTTCTTGAAGAGCTTGACAGATATTACTATCACCCTCACAGCGTGGAGGATTTGGATCCAAAGACTGGACACCATTCTCTCCTTTGCCATTTCTTGTTCTATTACAGGATCTCGGGCAAGAGATCCCAATTGTTGTGCTTCATGACCTTCAATCACGTGACTAATAGCTCCATTGTCCCAGCATCGCACCAGCCAGGTGAGGATTTGTTCACCAGGCAGGCGAGAGTAATCTCTTCGTAAATCTCAAAGATCTCTTGTGGTCAGTGATTGTGTAATTTCTCTTTCTCCCATTATTTCTTGTCCATCTCTCCTGCATAGAATCTTTTCCACTTCTCTTTGCACTCTTCCGCTCATATGTGGAACTGCTCCCACCTCCTCTCTGTATCTCTCACGAGGAGGTGGAGACCGAGCATGCTGTGGAGATGGACTTCTATGTCGTTCACGCCTTGGAGATAGACTTCTACATCATTCACGCCATGGAGATGGACTTCTACATCATTCACTGTACCCCACAGGTAGAGGTAGCAAGTAGTCTTTTGGGTGCTGAGATAAAGGACTCAACCAGTCATCAGGTAAAAATAATTGCCTCTCAGGTTGAGTGGAACACTTTTGATTCTTCTTTGCATCTTCTTCTCTTTCTTCTTCTTCTTCCATGCATTCCAGTTGCAGAGATGGGTCTGTAAGTTTTACGGTCTCCCTCACCAACTTCTTCTTTTTCTTTATAGGAGTAACAACGACTTTCGTGTTTTTAACTTGAGTCCTGGTTCTAGTAGACTTTGTAGAGATGGCTTTGACTTCAAGTTGTGTTTGGACCCAAATTTCATGTGTGGACCTAATGGAGACATCACTGGTTTCAGGTGGCATGGTTTGGGTTTTGGTCTCAACCTTAATCTTCTGAGAGTAATCTTTACTGGTTTCAGGTGGCATCGTTTGGGTTTCTGTCTCAACCTTAACCTTCTGAGAGTGATTTACGGCAACTCGATAAGCATTAGCCAAGCCCCAGTACAAAGCAAAGAATTGCAAGTTTGGGTTGTCATATGAAAGACACCTTTCCCTTAAACAACGTGTCTTCTCTTCAGGATCAAACACCTGTTCCGGCGTAAAGTCCCAAGTAACACGAGGTGTCACACATCCTACCAGTTTACCAAAATCCGACCATGCTCTCTGCCATCCAAAGACTGGCCTGTCTAAGCTCCTTCTCAAAGCTCCAGCGATTTCTCTCAAAGTTTGGCCTTTCTTACAACAAGGGAACCAATGCAGGAACACCTTTCCAATTTTAAGTAGTATTTTCGCTGCTAGTAGTAGTAGTATTTTCACCACTAGTATCATTGTCGCTAAAAACTTTAGGTATGGGTTAGAGCTGATCTTAGGAGTCTTTGCCACCAAACCTTGCATGGCACCACTACGGAGACTGTATATATATTAGGTCATCAATGTCAAAATTAAGGAATGGAAACCATTCGTTACATCCATCTGAACGGTAGCGATCCCCGATGGGATATCCACAAAAAAACCTAGAATCATGAAAAAAAAAGAGTAAAGATAACATTGTTACTGTTTTTCTTCATGTTATTCCTAAACAAAGCCTTATTTATATAAACAAAGCTTTCTTGGCCTCTTTCCCAGTAGTGGTTTTATAAACAAAGACTGCACTTAGTAGTCTTCCCGGACTCTGGCGGTGTTCCCTGGATGCTGTTCTCAAAACAATAGGTTAGTTTACAAAATAAAACCAAACATGTCTGTCTTCCTGGACAATGTTTTTCAAAACAAACCACGTATAACCATCCTTTGCTACCAGAATCTGAGTCTTTCCCAAGCTCTCTAATGCTCAGTTTAAGTCCCTTTCCCAAAGCTTCCCCCTTTTTAAGAAAAAACTATAGAAAAAACAAAATCACACTAAATATATGTATTTATGTATTTTCTAAATATAAACAACTACATATATCAAGGATATCATGCAAAACTCCCAAGAAAGGGAAAAGGGGAAAGGGATAATGGGAAAAAGGACAAAAAGGAACTAAAACAAAACAGGTATGCATACTTGTAAGACCCGGTATCTAACAAAGTAAAGAACTAGTAAAATCTCACCACTTCCCTTGAGGAAAACAGAACAGCTAAATCCAACCCAGGACTCTTCCCCCATGCGTGGGCAGACAGCAGCAGCTGCTGCAGACCTCATCTCCAGACAGGATCAGCAGCAACAGAACTCCTGCTCTCCAGCCTCCTGGAAGAAGAGAATACCCCCTTATCTACACCTTATTTATATGTTGTGTTACATTAAAGGAAGATGTGGAATACTTCCGTGGATCCTGACCTCCATAGTTAAGGAAAACCTGTAAAGGCCATTTTTTTAAGGAAGATCTGAAAATCCAAAAGTCAATCCACTACAGTGGTACACAACAAATGAAAGAGTATGTAAAATGGTGATTAATAGATCTAATTCTATAGCTTTGGAAAGCCCTGTAATTCCATATACTGAACTAGGAAGCTTTCTCACTAGTATCAACAATACATTTTTGTTAAAATGTGTTAAACCAAAACCTTTGGGTGAGAACAGATAAACTGCACCAGTATGGCTTTTTAAATCTAACTTGGACTGATAAAGCCATGAGTCACTGTGATATGGGTTTTAACATGTTAGCAGAACATATGCTCTCTATGAACATGGCCACCAGTTGGTGTATCATATTGAAATCTAAGCTGGTGTCTCTACTGCTTCTAATTCTTAGAGAAACTCTTTGTTACAAGATGCAGTATTGACATTTGGACCTATACAATTATCCACAAATGGGAATGCTTGATGCTGATAGTTCCTGCAGTATAAGCCAGTGACAGGGATAGTTATAAGTCTTTTTTCCTCCTTGTTCCTATCATTGTTTTCTGTTGATTAAACTAACCTATATGTTGCTAACTTAATAACCTAAACCTCTAGTTTACACAAATAATTAGTTTCCTAATAGCTGTTTATGAAATGGGTTATCACTATTCTCAATTTAAGTTATAATTTAATACATGTAGGCCTGTAAATCAGCTATATAATTAGAGAATTTGGTGAGTGTTTAAAATTGGGCTAGTTTCAAACTTTGAAATAACCATTCACTGTATTGATATTTTTTAATAATACACATAGCCAATGATTAGTTCTAATTCGCTGTTGGTCATTAAAACTGCAAAATGAAACCATGAATCCTTAACAAGATTATTCTAAATTAGCTCAGAGTATACAATACTACAGACCTTCTGCTGCTGTCTTTGACATTCTCAGATACTGAGGATGCAGTAACCAGTCCTGAGAGGTGTGTAATGAAGGCAGATGAGTGTTAATAGACAACCTTTTTTCTTCTCTGTTCCTTCTAGCTATTATTTTTTGCTTCTTGACACCTCCTCCAAAAAAAAACGTGGTGAACTCACCTGTTCTTGGCATGGTTCATTTTATTTTTGGAATCAGAACTTGTCTTGGTTTATCCAGTCATCTGTCTTGCTTATTATTCAGGATTTTTCTAGTTCCATCAGGCCACCTCTCCCACCTGCTCAATCTTTTTCCTTTACCCTATTTATTTAACCACTTGACAAGTTTCCCCTTGCTCATTTGGAACTATGGCTATTTTTTTATATATTTATGCTTAGCTGTTATAAAATTTAATTAGTGCTATGAAATAGTGGTTATAATGTTACATAGTACTCATAGAGCTGTTATATTATCTAAGCACTTTTGTTTAAGTTAAAGTCAAACACTTGCTAATATGTTGTTTAGTGGGGTTTTTTTAAGTCAGCGTAATAGGTCTTTGCTTTGGCTACAGTCACCTGCTGCATGATCTTGGACAAAACACTTCTTGCTTGTATCTCTGCTGTACCTTTTCAACGTCTAATTTATATGCACATTACAATTTGCACTACATTTCTAGAGCAAAGACTGTCACACAACAGTTGCATGTACAGTATCTGTTGAAATAATGAATTCCAAGTGGACCTTGTTCTTACGATGTTGTTATTAATATAGTAGATATGTCCTTTAGCCTCATAAACATTTATTGATTTTGCTTCTTATTTTATTTGGTTCTAATGCTTTCAAAAATATTTATTCTTTCCTCCAGTGACCGAGAATCCATTCCTACTACCAAAAGAGAGGGTCAATTTTATTTCAGTAAGACAGAAGTTTAGAAAACAGAAACTCCAAGTATTGCTCATTATTTGGGTTATTTCATACCTAACTTCCTAACAGTCTTTGATGTTGTTAGTGTAATATTCTTGCAGTATATTAAGGATGTGATGAAACAGAATCTCCTAATCTACAATAAGTGGTTCCCAATACACAAGTAATTGAATCTAAGTAATTCTGGACATGCTTACACCTTGCAGATACATCTGTCAAAAAGACGCTGGAAATTTGCATAAGGTAGTGAATAAAATTAAACTCTTCTACTGCACTAGTTAACAGTACTACCAGAAAAAGAAGAATACTAGAATGTGCCAGTTATGTCTCATTATTGATCAAGAATATGCAGGTTTATTAATTAAATCACACATAAAACATAATTAATTTAAGGATGAAGTAAAGAAGTGAAGTCTGAGAATCATTAACTAAGAAGTATCCATCGCAGAAAAAAAGAAAATTAAACCTTCTTTTTCACAAAATCTGATCTTTCCCAATCCATTAAAGTAAATAAAATACATAAAATATACCATCAAAACACCTTGAATATGTCTTTTACTTCCCATCAAGTTCAGGTCTGCATTTGGAGTGCTAACACATTTATCTGAATCAGCAGATGTTCCTTTGATTTCATCCTTTTTTACTTCTTTTGCTCAATCCTTCTGCTGTTTGTAATAATATCTTACTCATTCCTCACCTGTCATATTATGTTATCTTCACCCTTTGTTAACTTTATGTTGTCTTCTGCCTTTCTCTGAACCGCATTAAATTAAACATGCTAAGAAATGGCGGAGTTTCTGAAGGTTTTCTACTGTGTTTAAAGTATCAGAAGTTTTGAAGGCATAAAGAAAAAAAAACTTTATAGCAAATCCACAATATAGTCTTCCTTGTGTTATTCAGTTCCTCAGAGAACTATGCTATCAATTGGAAAAAATCAGCTTCAGAAGCAGGTTATACAAAATCAGATGCACTTGTGTTTACAATTGGGTATTGTTTATACAGTACGTGACACACTAGGTAGTCTATACTAAAATAAAAACATTAAAACGTAACAGTATACTAGCGTTAAAATCCTGAAGACCACTTCAGATGCACAGAGCTTAATTTTTTTCTTAGATTTGCAGGGAATCTATGGCTCTGCAGTTCATGACACTAGGCTTTTGGTGATGATAGCTTTAAGACAGTAAAGTGAAAATATCAAAACTGTAATAAAATATTTTCTTCTAGGCCCTGATTTAGCAAAACACTTATACGCATGCCTATCTCTAATCATTTGAATGATCTAGAAGTTTTCATGATTAAATGAAAGAGTAATCAGGTCTATATCTGAGAAAGGAGTTCATGAAAGTTCCAGGTGGAATTTTGGGTAGTAACTGGAAGCTTAGTCCTTTGACAAGGATCTTAATAAACTATATTTTTAAAGTGTAAACAGAAAAGCAGGTCAACTCTTATCCAATAAATTTTTGACAAATTGCTTCACTGAAATAGAGGTCAAAAGTTATTGTCATCTTTAATTAATTTTGTAATTCAGACAAAGGTAATTTGCTTAGATAGAGAGCGAGTGCAACAGAAAATACTCAGCTTATTTGTTTTTGCTGTGGAAGTAACGAGGGGGAATAACATCAGCTCTAACAAAAATTTTTCCTTAAAAGTCGGATGACTATTTTTTACTGTGTTCCAATGGTCTAGTCAATACCGGTAGTTGCTAGCAACTGAACATTAAAGCTAATATTTTTGTAAAGTGAACATCAGTTTTTATCGGCGAGAAAAAACAACTTTTCACTTGGAGAAAGTGGTATGAATTCATGTGTAAGATAAAGGATTGTCCTGAGTAAACCTAGTAAATGAATATTTTAATTACTTTGCTTGCTCTCCAAAATTTTCATGATTGTATCCAGACTTAGTAGCTAAATTAAGTTAGGAA
This sequence comes from Dromococcyx pavoninus, assembly GCA_033558185.1. NCBI lineage: Eukaryota > Metazoa > Chordata > Aves > Cuculiformes > Neomorphidae > Dromococcyx > Dromococcyx pavoninus. The sequence goes on along the minus strand of JAUMJL010000139.1, from coordinate 1,893,709 downwards.
AATAGCCATACAAAAACTATTCAGGAGTACTCTGACTGATAGAAATGCTTTGTTTTGAAAAAAATAACCTCTGCAAAAGAGGCTTAGTATTTTTTACTTTGTTGGGGTTTTTTTAATTTTTGTTCATTTGTTTCAAGTAATATTAAGAGATAGATGGCAGGCAGATGCATAATGAGAATTATGTATGCTCTAAAAGAATTTCCATATTTTACTGTTGGATGCAGCCTGTATCACAGTGGCATCTCTAATGGGTATTAAAGTATAGGGAATTAGGACAAAAAAAAAAGAACACGTGGAATAAAATTTGACTATTTAAGTTTAGGAAGTAGAAAACCCCCATGTATAAGTGCAAGAAAGTTCAGACTTATATTTGATAATTTTTTAAGATTTATTACTGGTTTATAGTATTAATATCCCTGTTTCAATCTGATGACATATATTTGATCCTTGCTTAACTATAATGCTGCTGTTCCAGTAGTGTGAATCTCCCTAGAAGCCTTAAGAAACAGACAGCAAAGTTTAAAATCATTAAAATTTTCCTCTAACAGACAATAGCGCAAGGTATTTATATTGCTGTATAAATACGTGCATATATGTGTATCTATAATGTCATCTGTCAAGAGAACTTACACGGCAGAAATATAGCTGTCTATGACTGCTATCGGTTTCTTCAGAGTATGTTCATCTTAAACATCTTTTTTTCTCAATTTTTTTACGTTTCCAGAAAGCTGACATTTTTTTTCCCCCAAAGAATACAGCTGTTATGTAGATTCAGAGATAAAAATCTGGCTTTTGATATTCTGCCAAAAGCCTGAAAATAAGGATCAGGTGTTTAAACCAAGATAAGAGCTTGAATCAAGTAAATCTCTGGTCTGTGATGCCGTGTCGCATTGCTGAACTGAGCATATTTATAAACAAGAGGTTCATTCTTTCTCCCAGGCTACATCTTATTCTAGGAAGAATAAAAAGAACTTCGACTCTGTTTCTTACTACTTCCTCCTTAACATTTTTCTTTGACATGCTGTCTTCAGAAGCTTTACAGTTTATCAGGTAGATGTGCTGTGGTACCTATCACAGAAAAAACACTTTTTATTCTCTTCTTTTTGCCAAGACATACCACAAAATATTATATTTTATGATTAGAATTTATGCACCTCTTGGCAGAAATTGGTTTTCTTTTGTGCTTGTGTAGTATCCATACAGTAAAACTTCTAATAATTACCAATAGCTCAAGAGAAATACAAATAGGGTACAATAATACTGTGAAGTCTTTATTTTCTAATTCTCACACTTCCTAGATAATTTTTATATATCTGTAGCTGAAGAGATAGTCCTTTGTACTAAGACCCCATAGTGTATTATGATTTTTCTGCTTTAATTAATTATTATTTTAAACACTCATTTTATTTATTATATATTGACATTCAGGGAGGTAAATTAGTCAAAGTTATGTATTCTTTTTTGCTGCTTTATATAAAGTTGTTGTATTTCCATACTTGCTGCTTATACATTATTTCAAGATTATAATTGTAGATTATAGATCTGTTATTGCAAAGTAATTTTTTGAACAAGATGGAAAGAAAGAATATGCCATCATATTCCACTTTTCATGCTTTGGCAGTAATACATATATCTGCTGAATACTCAGTATTTAGTAAACTACACAAATATCTGTTCCTAAATATGAAAATTTTCTTCCAATTTCTCATTTTATCTTTTTTAGGATTTTCTACAAAAGTATTAATTCGTTACAATTGATACCCTATTATTTTTATGTTATCTGACATCATATTCAGAATATACGTTTCCATTTAGTTGCCTTATATTTAGTGAAAGCAGTTTGCTACTTACTCCAATGCCCTTGTTAAACCTCTTCATGTGCTATTGCACAAATGTGTTTATACATCTTTTCCCAGTTTTTGTATCCCTGCAGAAAATGCTGTTACTGTGTCTTCAAGCTATTGTTTTTTAGTGTGTGCATTACAAGGCTTTAGATGTGGAGTCGCTGAAAAGGAGTATGGAAAACGCAGCTATGGAACTCTTTAAAAATTACTAAAACACCGTGCACGGTGTGTTATAAGCATTACAAGACATAGTCATGGCTGTCTAATTTCCCTGTCTTTTCCCTTGTCCTGATCAGTTCAGGACAGCATCAGCCTACGCAAGATGAAAGATCAGTTATGCCTACACTAGCAAAATGATCAGAAGTGTGTTTTTTAAGAAAATATACTGATTATACTCATTGTTTGTACTTTAGCTAGCCCCACAATGTGATCACAAAATCCAGGGACAGGATTACTTTTAGACTAAATTGAACTCAAAAGTGTGTTGCTCTTCAAGGAATTCAAAGTAACCTCCATTAAAAACAGTCTGCATATCAGATCCTGAAAAATAATGTTTTAGCCTGTTCATATTATGCTGTATAACCTGGCAATGTTGCTGTAGATGAACAGAGTAATATATAGATCTTTTCTCTTTCAGAAATATTTATGAACAAAATATAGTTGATGGAAATAACATGTAAGATTTGTATTCTTAAAAGACCTAAATAAGCAAATAAAACAAACCCTTATGAAATTGCAAGTGCTAGGCTGAATCTTCAAATTTTCATACTCATACAGTTGTCATTTATGTCAAAAGTAAGGAACATGACACATGTGGTCGACACACCTGAGGGATTGGAGGCCATACAGAGGAACCTGGACAAGCTCAAGAAGTGGGCCTGTGTGAACCTTTTGATGTTCAACAAGGCCAAGTGTAGGGTCCTGCACCTGGTTTGTGATGACTCCCAGTATCAATACAGGCTGGGAGATCAAGGGATTGAGAGCATCCCCACAGAGAAGGCCTTCAGGGTACTGGTGGGTGGAAAAGTAGACATGAGGCAGCAATGGGTGCAGACCAGAAGGCCAACCATATCCTGGGCTGCATCAAAAGAAGCATGACCAGCAGGTCGAAGGAAGTCATTCTACCACTCTCCTCTGCTCTGGTGAGACCCCACCTGGATTACAGCATCCAGCTCTGGAGTCCTCAACAAAGCAAAGACAGGGACCTGTTGTGACCCAGAGAAGGGTCACAAAAATGATCAGAAGCTTTGAACACCTCTCTGTGAAGAAAGGCCAAGAGAGTTAGCCTGGAGAAGAGAAGTCTCCAGAGGGACCATGTTGCCCCCTTCCAGTACTTAAAGGGGGCCTGCAAGAATGGTGAGGACAAACTTTTTAGTAGGGTCAGATAGGATTAAAGGTAATATTTTTAAATTAAAAGTGGGTAAATTTAGACTAGATATAAGGAAGAAATTTTTTACGATGAGTGTGGTGAAATGCTGGAACGGGTTGCTCAGAAAGGTGGTAGACACCCCATCCCTGGAAACGTGGGGCTCTGGGAAACTTTATCTGATTAAAGAGTCCCTGGTCATTGTGGGTTTGGACTAAATGACCTTTAAAGGCCCCTTTCATTCCAAACAATTCTATGATTCTATGATATGTTAGCTGCTGACTTTAGTGAACTAAAGATATTTTAATATAATTATTAACAAGAGTTTCAACCAAAGGAAATATATTTTCTGATTTTGCAGTAGTCTATAAAACAACAATCTAAACATGACATAATTTTTTACATTTTACACTGACATTTTTCACCAGACTGCCAAGTCCATTGACTTTTATCTTACGCTTTCAGTTCAGATCTAAATGTTCTAATTTAAAAAGAAGTGTAGTAGATTTCCAGATAGCATGTGAATTTCTGTAACAAGTATCTTTATAACTCTTTGACTATGTTGTGTGTCATTCCAAACCTTTGTTGGAGTTAAAATGTCAATAAAAAATGCCCCACCCTCTTAAGGGGTGAGTAACAAAGACAGTTTGTCATTCTACACCTTTAATTTCTAAACAATACCTATTATTATTATTATTATTATTATTATTACAGAAAAACACTCAGAGTTACTAAGTTATGTCTTTCCTCTTTCTAGTTCTTTTTTATGACCACCATATTCGTCCTGCTGTTTGGTCTTCATTGTGCAGTAAGCAACAGTAGGTTGTAAATCCTTCAGGCAATTTCCTCCATGTGACTTCATCCATGCAGGAATTTCTAAAGAACTCAGCATCGACCTAGATCTGTTTCTGTTACTTAATAGTGAAAGCTTCAATGGTTCTTAAACATTCCAGTGAACATGAACTCATCATTGACCTATCACAATTTTTGGTGCATGTAAATCATGAATAATAATGAAAAACATATAGTGACTTTCAATTCATAGTTCATTCTTCTTTACATATATTGATTTTGATATATTATTATTGTTACATTTTATAAATAGAAACCCCTAATATGCATGATATGTGCCATAGTGCCATATACAATAGACTACAATGGTACCACAATTTTAAATATATATGATATCAAAATTATTTTTCAGGAATATTATGGGAAGAGGACTGTGCTTTCTGTGGTTCTGAGAGCGGCACCTACCATTAAGTGCTGCTGTTTCTGCTATGCCTTTGCTTTCCATCCAGCCCTCCCCCCCCCCCCCCCCCCCCCCCCCCCCCCCGGATTTCACTGCTTCGAACCACACCTTCAGGGAGCAGAGGTGACTATTTTTCACTTTGCAATACTAATGACTACTTAAAATGATAGTGCTTAAGCTATCACTGCATCTTTTTGATGCATTCTAATAAATCTTATTTCTTGTGTTTTAACAAAGTTCATTAACAACTGCAGTTTCTTTTAATCTGTGTTCCATGTTAGTTATTTCTGTCATGAGAATAATCTTGTGGTTTATTTTGCAGTATTATTTTATAGTTAATTAACTAGTATTTGGTCATGAGCATAAAAGGTTAGAAAAATGAAGATTAAATGAAAAGAAAAAGATTATAGATTCATGTAATCAAAGGCTTGGAGATACGAATGTTTAACATGCTTGGCTGATTTTAATTGTCTTTAAAATTTATACTAAGATACAGGGTTTTAATTATCAGATCTAAAATATATATTTCTATATGGACAAAGCCAAAGTTTTATCAGAATTTCAAAAGAAATATTAATATGTGGTGAATTAGGCTGTGGACTGATCCAATGGATGTAAAATAATACCCTGACAACTGGATGTTGTACTAGCACTTATGACAAGGTTGTTGTTTGTGATACTTATCAAATCACATGACAATAATTTCACAGGTTGCCATTAAATCCTTTTCCTAAACACTGAACTTGAAAACCTGTGTGACTTGATTTGTTGAGTTGTTGAGTAATTATGATTTCCTCTGATCGTATATAAGAGCTTATTTCACAGTAGTCTCGTAAAGATAAATCAAGTGATGCTTGCAAAACGCTGAAGTATTGAAAGAATACCATAAGAAAGCCAAAATGAAATTAATAGTTCTCCAAAAGGTCAGAATTTCAATGGTGTGCCATCAGTAGAGTCCAAAATCACACATTGAAAGACAAGAATAATAGAAACTCCCACAGCATATTCAGAACACTGAGGCAGATGTCCTAAAGAGATACAATCAATGAAATGAATCAGAAACTAAATCAGAGAATTTATAATGAGGGACATGCAGAGGAGTAGAATGAGATGAAAATTTATAGAGGTAATTCTAATCAGAGATATTCTTTGTTATTCTATTCTGTTAGTAAAATGTTTCTTTTTTTTAAATGCTCTAAGTACATCTGTTGATTGACAGAACCACTTAAATGAAAATTAGCTCAATTTTACCTTTAAATAAAGACTTAACTAGTGTTGAGCTGTAACTTGACATCTTATATTCTGCTTAAGAATGTCATATTTTAAATGTGATCATTGAAAATGGAATAAAAATGACAAGAAATTGCCTGGCATTGCTGTATTGAAACCAGTTGCTTTTTCAAATAAATATAATTTTTTAAGTAATGGGTAAGATCAGTACTGTAGAATTACATATTCAAAGTAAATACTTAATATAAAAGTTCAGAATACTTTTGCCATCCTTCTTCCCTTCACAGAATATTTTTGTTGCAAAAATATTCTTGTTACTATACCTGTTCTTCAGCTTTTCTCAGTAATTTAGTGGTATCTTCATCTCTCACTGGTACCATCGCTATTGACTGGAATATTTTCAGAATACTGAATATATTAAAAAGAAAGGGAATTGCTATAAAACAAGACAGTGGAATTCATAATTTTTATAAGCCTGAAGAACAATTTGGAAGTCTGATTTCAATGTTGTCCGGAGTTCCTTTAAATACTCATGTGTCTGAATATTGATTTAATTGCTATACTAGGAATTATTTAATGTTGTGACATTTGAAAAAAAGAAACAATCTAAGAACTCAAATGTATTACTGTAACTTGCCTTTAAACCACAGGAGTTTAGGTATTATGCACAGTATTGTCCAGAATATGCAGGATGTATTTTGGGATGCATATACATGTATCTCAATATTTGACCTGTCTTTCAAGTAGCATGGGACACTATTTGTAAACAGTCAGAACCAGGGCTTCCCATATTTCTTAACAACTGCTCAATAGCTGAAATACTTTCTAGGTTACGTGATACAAAGATTGAAACGTGTTCTGCTAAAGGCAAATTAAATGACGTCTTTTGCTTTCCTAGAGATTTTTACAGCTGCTGGACTATAGCCTGCTTTAATTTTTTGAAACTTTGATTTTCTGAAAGTATACAGAAAAAAATAGATTGTCAAAAAAGTCTGACTTCATTGATTAATGATTAGGTCACCCATTAACAAGTGATCAAAAGTTTGTCTTTTTCAAGGATTTTTTATAAGATGTGTATTCAACATACACGAACAGTCACAAGGATGTATAATGTGCTATCTACTTCAGCTAAAGAACAAAACTGAATTTGTATGTACCACATCCTGGATGAGTTAAAGCACTATGCACATGAATAAATGATTTTTTGGGGGAAAAGTTTAGGGCAGAGATGTGACACCAGTAACATAATTATATGTAGTTTGAAAGAAGCAATAGGTTCTACTCTTTTTTGCACAGAGATCTGTTCAGGTTCCCAGGAACATCAAATGTGCATGTACTCACTGCTTTACATTAGTGTTTAGGAATAAAAATAGCTAGTCAGCATGAGATATCCTTTTAACATTGTTAAGACTGGCACCTGCAAAACATACAGCAGAATTTTAGTTACCTATAGTACTTTAAGATTGAAACATGAGAAACTTACAGCATTTGGGCAATTCCAGGTTTAAGTATCAGCAGGCTGGAGGGGAGTCAGGGCAGCCCCAGGCCCATATATCAGGCACCTCCTTGGGGAATGGGTATTGTCTAGGCCACTGGTGGCAAACACAAGGCCTGCATGCCATATCCGGCCCTCCACCTTGTTTTATTTGGCCCGGCACCTTGTTTCCACCTAGTGATAGCACTGAGCTCCTTTCCCCTATGCTCCTGCCAGCATGCTGGTGCTGGAGTGATCCATGTTATGCTGTAGGAGCAGGCTGATGTGGTCCTTGATGAAAACAAGTTTGACACCCCTGGTCTAGGAAGGGTCGCCACATGGGCTCATGTCTGGACAAGGCTGTGAGGAGCTGGAGGGTGGTCCTGCTATGATCTCACTGAGGCAGGGACTGATGGACCGAGAGAACTGAAATGGGGTGCACGGGCCTTCGGAAGGGTGGCAGAGCCATGTAGGGAAGCCATGCAAGGCATATGAATGTTCTCAGAGCCCTGATAAAAAGAACCTTGAAGAAGGTGGATAAACATAATGAAACATGGTAATTCCTTACTTGCAATGGACTGTGACACCCTACAAAAACATCTGCAGAGAAACTATACTCCCTTCTACACGTAACTCATTGCAAAGAATACTGTATTTTTTATTTTTCATCTTCATTCGTATCATCTTTTTATAATCTAACAATATGATTCTTTTTATACATCTTTAGACCAATACAATGTATTTATTTCACTAAGATATATCAAGCTTTGCATTTATTTTGGTTTATTTATGACTAGGTAAGGTCTTCATGGATTAGAGCTGAACCTCTAAAACAAAGATCAAGAACATGTCAGACGAAAGGTAGATTGCATTTTTTCTGGGTTTGTTTCATTTTCCCATTATTATATTTATATTCCTGTGTATCCTCTGGGTTTCCTATTGTTATAGGATCGTGATCTGCTACATAATCAAATGTCTTAGGTCTCATAGGCAGAAAAGGTTCTAATTAGATGATTCTATCTCACCACAAATGCATTCTGCCACATGACCAAACTAAAGTAGATATATATTCCATCTAGATGTTGAGACTCGAGTTTGAGGCTGAGGAAGCAGACACTTAGGTCTACCATATTTTCACAAGAGTTTATGCACCCCAAACTGCCATGTCAAAAAGTAATCATCCTGTAGATCAGAAATGGATCTATTTTTATTGTGGCAAAAATTATGTTTAAGATGTCACAACATTTAGTGATTTCAATAGAATAATTGTAGCAATAAATATATATTAGAATAAATTTATAGAATCACAAGAATAAAATAATAAATAACTCTCTAATAGGATATTCTTATTAATGGTATTTTGGAAATATGATACTTCAGACGAGCCCTTTATGTTGTGTTTTGCAATTGATTCTAAAATCAAATCAAAATTTTTTCAGTATTACCTAAAGACTAGAAAAAGTATAATTTTTTTTTTAATAAGAGATATTCTTCAAAATGCCAGGAAAACTTTTAGAATCTGAGTATCCATCAAACCTGCCCTGTACTGAATTCTAGTTTAGATATAGGCAAGCTGCATGGTGTATTAGTTTCTAGTTGTGGATATTCCTACTTTAAATGAAATTGTGGGGATTCCTTTTATTGTATTCTGCCCTTAATTTTATTTGGGTACTGAAATTCACGTTCAGGTACTGAAAAGAACATATGAAAATACTGTTCATCTCTATATGATTACGATTTCCCCAGAATTTTATATTTCTACTGTTGCAGCAAAAAAAAAGTGAGGAACTAAAAGTATATTGAATTATTTTTTATCCAATAAACAGTAAATACATAGCGTTTTGTATTATTTCCATGGTAATTCAGCTCTGTAGATTAGAATTCTTCATCACTGAATGACAACAGAAAAAAGTAATGGATAATAAATTGAATGTCGATCAATAGAAAAACTTTCACTTTAAAAGAATACATAATTAAAACCTAGTGCCTTAGTTGTCTCAGAAGAACATCCATTGTATACGAAAGGCATTTGTTTGTTCCATATTTTTGTTCTTTAATTAAGAGGTGATAGTGTGCCACTCATTACACAGGCCCAGTGAAGAAATAGAGATGAAACCGTCTTTCTTCCTTGGGCTTTGAATCAAACCTTATATCACACGTTATTACGTTTTTTATCCTGTTCCATATTTGTTCACCAGGTGACTGAGAAAATCTCATACATTTCCAGATATTCTATGAAATAAAACTTACTGTTATAAACCAACATTTGCTGTTATAAAAATTGCCTATCGTACACGTGTATGATCCAGTTTGCAAAGTTCATTTGTAGTGTATTTTAGAATCCATTTTCAGAAAGATTCATTAGCTTCATGAATTTTTCTCCATCTCTGAGATTCAAATGTAAGACTGTTTTATTTCTGATATAACCTTTACAGTCAAATCCCATAAGAATGACAATAATTGGATGGCTAGGAAAGAAACACATTCATATATATATATATACAGACATAGAAATATATTATGAGGTAAGCTTTTGTAACATTTCAGTTATTTTTTGAGTATTAGCAGCTAGATATATTTCATCTGACAATGTAAACATGAAATCTGAGACTTAAAACTGTTATACATATCTACGCTACAGTTTCTATTTATCTGTATGTTTTCTGGGTTTATATACAGTAACTGAAGGGAAAACTGGGCTGACAGAATATAATTTCTAATTCCTCCTATGTTTATCAACAGAACAGTAAAGGACCTACAGGTTAGGTTTTATTGACTGTACTTAGTTTTGAGGGAATTCAATTATTTTAGTCTGAGAAGGACGTGTCTCATTTCAATTCATCTCAAAGCACTCATTTCAAGCATTGATATGTTCATTATAATGTTTTATCTTGATTCTGAATTAATTTCTTATGTTAGTCTTTTCCCTCACTGTCTAATGAAACCTGGAGGATGTAGTATATCCTAGCATCACTACTATACTCTTCGTCTGAATACAGCTGTACAGAAGGAGATGGGACTGTTGATCTTGCAAAAAAAATTTCCCTATGAAATGCTTTTGCAACTTATACCCAAAGCTAATATGAGCACTCTAGCATGCCTAATTGTATAGTAGGAAGTCAGAGTGAATCAGAATGGGAGGTCAAACTTAAAGAACTATGATGATGTGAAAAATAACTTAGAAAGTAATAAGATACAAATCTCTGTGCAATGAACATGACAAAGTTTTCAAGCACATGCTTGATGCTTCAATAGTTTTTTAATTCATATATTTAAGTCTGAATTAATTTTGAAATTATTTTAATATTTTTTTACTCAATGTTACTATTGTTATTTTTTAATAATAAGGTTCTTATCTCCTCTTCAGACCTGTAACAAACGTCTTAACAAAAAAAGTTCTTTTCATGGAGCCTAGAAACCATATATATGCTCATTATATTCAGTACTTTACTATCAAACTTCCATTTAAGCATTAAAAAACAGTTCATTTCTTTTTTTATTATTTAGGAATAATTATAATATATGTACCTCAAAATTTTTTAAAAAAACCCATAATAATTGGATCCCTTCTGAAATTATGAAGGACTTATGTGTACTCTACGATTCAGAGGGTTACATATCAGAGTATAGATCAAATATATAATCAAGCAAAATTCTAAATTAAAAATAAACACAGAGAAGAAAATGCACAAAAACCATAGAAGGCTCAGTCCTGCAAAATGAGCATTAAAAAGATTGGAGTATTTTCTAGGGGATTTTTTTGTTGTTGTTGTTGTTGTTCTGTAACTCCAAACTAAAAAGCTCAGTCAAATTCAAACTGGAATTTCCATCTGTGTGCTTAGTGTTGAAAAATATTGGTTTAATGCTACCTGAGCAAGAAAGTGGAGATAGAGAAAGCTTTATCATGTGTTTGCATATCTCCTGGTAAACTAAAAGACTGAAAGAAATCTATCTTACTAAATGAAAGTTCACTCTCTGCTCAGCTGTTAGGGAAGTACCACATTTAACATTCATTACACAAGGAAGATTTTATTGCTGTAATGGGGCACAGTAAACTGAATTTCACTGAGGACATCATGCAGCTCACAAGGCTGAGTCACACAAACTGTAGTCAACTTAGCCTTTTTTGACCAAACTAGGTAAAAGGAAGAAAAAAATTATCTTTCTTCAGATACATGCTGGATCCTAGACTTACTGAAACAGGAACTCAGAAAAAGAAAAACAAAACAAAAAGGACCCCAAACAAACAAATAACAAAGAAATTCCAAACTCCAACCAAAGAAAAACCCCACAAAATCTCAGAAAGGAACATGGAATTGAAAGAACTACAGCCATACTCATGAATTAATGAGGAGAAAAGAACACTCAGCTTCTTTTCACTAGGGTTTTTCTAGTTGAGTACCATTCCATACGGTATCAACTGCCATGATTCGAAACTGGGAAAGTACTGGATTCACTGGGATCCTTCATTTCAAGCTGTACTAATAGTAGTGGCTGGTGACAGACACCAGTACAGCACCATGAAAGATTTCATTTTGAATGACTAGCAAACTTCAAGGAAATTTAATTTATATGGAAGACTTCTAGTCAGTTTTAATTCATGTGTGTCTGACAAGCTGTGTGGTACACATCGTTTTGGTACCTCAGGCATTTTTATAAATACTTTAGGGACTTTTAGAAGGGGAAGGTAAGTAATCATGCAGTAAAGAAAAATACTTAATCAATTGTTCATCAGGAAGTACAACCTTTAGAATATGATCCAAAGTATTTTTTCTGGTATGCCTTTGCCTGTTGTCATTTTATTTTTCCATTTGCTATAAAGGCACAAAATAGGAAGTTTCAAGCATCATGGAACAACTTGACAGGAAATATTTTTAAATAAGTACTACGTTAAATATAAGAGCATAAATCACTGAAAAAATATAAGTCCTCCAACATTTTGACACAGAAAATCCATAATTCAGGATATTTTTGCATTGGTATCAGTAACCCTGAATCAGTGTAAAAATAACAGAGTACTATTGCATATTAAGCTGTGGCTGTAGTAACAGAGCTATTGCAACAATACAGTGCTGATGTTTGAGATATTATTTTTTCTGTTGCTAAATAGATTCCATGGAAAAAGTCAAAGATTTTCTCTCTGGCCCTATTTATATTTGAGAAAGTGAAATGTTAGTTTCTTGCTATGTTGCTTTCTCACTTTCACTGTATCTAAGTACAATCACAAGACTGACTAATACTTTATTTGTTTACGTTAGTCAGTCTCCCAAATACCCAAGTCAAGAAAAAAAAGATAAATTGGAGAATTATTATTATTAATATCTCCTAAACTTCTCATTCTTCTGTCTGATCTTATATTCTATAATCTTTCTGATAACTCCGTAACTCCTTAAGCAATAAATTCTATCATAGTATGTTTTTCTCAGTCCTATTGCAAATCTGTGGTTGCTATTTAGTCACCTGTTTAGGAAACACAGACTGGTCAGGAAATATACATTCCACCATTATAGTTGTTCCATGTATATACTACACATTTTTTTAAACAGCTTTGATACGTGAAAACAAGTCCTTAGATAATCTGCAGCTTAGATAAATTACTTGGGATTTATTATTAACGTATTACTGGTGAGAGTGTAGATGTCATAGAATCGTAGAATGGTTTCAGTTAGAAAAGGCCTTTAAGATTTGAGTCAAGCTATTGATCCAGCCCTGCTAGGTCTACCACCAGACCATGTCCCCAAGTATGACATCTAACAATGACTCAATCACCTCCTGGGGCAGCCTGTTCCAATGCTTGGCAACCCTTTCAGTCAAGAAATTCCTCCTAATATCCAACTCATATCTCCCCTGGTGCATCTTCAGGCCATTTCACCTTGTTCTGTCACTAGCTACCAGGCAAAACAGACCAACACCCACCTCGCTACAACCTCCTTTTAGGTAGTTGTAGAGACCAATAAGGTCTCCCCTCAGCCTTTTCTCCAGGCTAAACAATCCCAGTTTCCTCAGCTTCTCCTCATAAGGCTTGTGCTCAAAACCCTTCACCAGCTTTGTTGCCGTTCTCTGGACATGCTCCAGCATCTCAGTGTCCTTCTTGTAGAAATGAGCCCATATCCTGCTCAGCAACAAATCTGACTTGATTCTCCAGGGTTCTTTCCTTGCTTCTCCAATGTTTTGTTGAAAAAAACCCAGAAATTTAAAGTCTGCAGAGCCTCTTCTGATTATTCTCTCATAGGTGTGGCACACTCTTAATAAAATCATAATTTAGACAAGCATTCAAAAATTACAATTAAATCTGGATTCCACACCTATAGAAAGATAAGATAGATAGAAAACCTCCCATTGGTACTGGACTGTCAGCTTTTCCACTAATCAGAAGGTATAGGGTTGTGTCTTTTCAGAAGCAAAGGATGGTAGGGTATCAATCATGAGCTGACTTCCAGAGCTAATGAGAATATATTTAAAAAATAAGATATTTCCACAAAGAATAGAAATAAAAAGCTTGTGATTTTTTTTAGCAAAACTAGGAAGTGGTGAAATAAAGAAATGTTTAGTTTAAAATGTCAGTTTTATCTCAGGAGCTAGATGATGAGTGTTTAGGAAAGCAGCCGGTGATATATAAGGCACACTCTATGTATACAGTACTCTAGCCATTGTACTTTGTCTTTTTACAATAAGTTAAAGCTGCATCATTATCATAATGCAATATTAGTGACCAGTATAGGATGCATCATCAATTCTATGTTGTAGAAAGGGTAATATTATGGATAATGTATCTTCAATGGCACAATTCCATTTGATTTTTTGCTCTAAATCTGTATCTAGGGTGACTGGACTGTAAGTAATGTAACCCTATTTAACTTTATGTAAAATAACACCATTTTTCTCATTTCATGTAGTGTCCTTTCTGCAGACTTCATATAGGCAAAATCACTATCCATATCAAGGGTGAATAAGGACATTAGGAGTTAATCTGTGATGAAAAACTTCTGGATGATATTACTTAACCTCACATGCATGCATGTGAATACATCCAGCAGATAAGGTAATGTTATGTCTTATCAAAAATAAAATTAAACATTCAATTGCAATCTTCAAAAAGCTATACAATAAAAAGGTGCTGAACATATCAGGTGTTGTTATGGAAGAATTTTCGTGCTTATTACTGGTTAGTGTGGGAAAGATGAATACCAAAAGAACTGAGTAAACTCAATAGCATCATACTGTAGCTAAACAAACATGGTAAGAAAATTCAAGGTTTCCTGGCTTGAGATGCCACTGATTTGAAAAAGACGCTTACTAAAGTAATTAATTCAAATTCAAAGCCTGTGTTGTGATGTGTTTTAAACTGGTGACTAACAGTGTTGATAATACACCAAGGTTTTAGCTATTCCTGAATAGTGCTTCGTGTCAAGATCTTCTGGGATTCTTACTGTCTCCTGTCCCTGCCAGAAGGTAGGCTAAGGGTAGGAAAAAAATTGAAAACGGGCATAGGTAGGACAGCTGACCCCAACTGACCAAAGGCACATTTCATATCATACAAACACATATTCGACAATAAAAATGGGGCAGGAGTTTTTCCAAAGTAGCCACTGTTCAAGGACTGACTGGGCACTGATCTGCTGGTGGTAAAGGATTCTTTTGCACTAGGTGTGGGGTTTTTTTCTTCCTTCATTTCTTTTTTGTCCCCATCATTTATGAGACTACTTTTATCTCAGCTCATGAGATTTTTCTCACTTTTGTCCTTCCAAATCTCTTCCCAGTCTCACAGGGTGGGTTCTTACCTGTTACCTGCAGCCAACCCACCATATATGGGGAAGTATAATAAGGCAATTAAAACTATTAATCCTTTTGGTTTTACCTGTTTTTGTGGTGTCATGCTCCCACTTGCCAGGGTATTGCATTTTTCTTGCTCTAGGGCCCGCTTAGAACAATGCTTTCAAGTTTACTAATGTGCTTTCACACCTTTGTTTTTCCTTCATTGGACTGCAGCTCTGAGTTACTCAGATTTGTCATATATGGTGTATTTTATGTCTTTTAGACAGTTTGAGGTCTGCATTTCTTTAATTAGGTGTTTATAGTCCTAGGGTCTTTTGTGGCAGATATACATCCCAATCTCTTACTCCTTGCCTGAACTCTACTATACCACCTCCTTTGCACTTCTGAAAGCATCTCCTATAGTATCAGACCTGTATTTCTCTATATTGCCTTGTCATGTCAGCATTGTAAATATCTCATTTAGCATAGGTAACTACTTGTTACAGCAGCATATAATAAACTTGTTTTGGACTCCACACAAATAAGTAAAATAAATGAGCCATAGATGCCTGGTCTAATGCTATTTAGGGCTAAACCAAGCGAAAGCAAAGCTATAGGTAGGTTGATATGAGTTCAGATAAAGCAAGTCTGTCAATGATCAATTGTGGCATCTCAGACTTCAGTGTCAAGATCATGACTCACTACTAGCCAGTAGTTTAGAACAGAAAAAAGAGAAATATGAGTTCCATTTTGGAGATTTGGCTAAGAAGCAGGTAGTAGAGATTTCGGAAAGAGTAGTTTCCTTGGCATAGGTAAAAAGCCACATGAATCTGGATCTAACTGTGCATAAGGGTTAATATACAAGCCATTTACAGTAACTTTACAAAAGTGTTCAAAGTGCATTTTTGGTGACCTGGTTATTTTTAAGATGGATTCATTTAAAGTAATACTTATAATATAAAAGAATGAAATATTTAAAAGTAAGAAGATGAGAGGAGGATATTATATTTCCAAGCAATATTCAGTGGAAATACATAACATCTCCCGTAGTGGCAGTAATTAAGAAAAATAAAGGCAGATGAGTAACTGCTGCTTCTATGGAAGAAAATTAAAAGCAAAGAGCACTTCATCTAAAAGAGTATCTTTCCCTTTCAGACAAAAATAAGCCACACTAAGTAGAAGTACAAACTACATTTATATAGTATAGCATTTAAATAATATTTATAACCATATGGATGAGAAACTGCATAATCTGTTATCGCTATTATTGTTCAGTTTACAAGGTAATCTTTCTGAAAACAGAATGATACCCTTCGCGTGATGGAGAAAGAAAAATATTTGTAAACTTGGCTTTTCACTAGAACTAAATGATCCGAAGTGATACCTTTCAAGTGTTGTGTGAAGTCCCCGAATGCAAAATATCATGTAAATGCTTCCATTTCTAATTGCAAGCTCGATTCAAGAATTCATGGGCTATTTCTGTATATAGGTGTGCACTCATGGTAAGTATTCACAAATATTAAGGAAAATTCTTTATTAATTCCTATACCTTCAGATGGCATTTTTACAGTTTATAACTGCATCGTACTCAGCTAGTCTTTTGTATTTTAATGCAGATAAATGCCTACCTAAAAAACCTTCAGCAAGTCATGGTCAGAGTATAACCAAATTTAAACAAGGTAGCATTGCAATTCCCATTATTATAGTCAAACACTTTGGAAAAGTTAGTTCAATTTGTCAAAAATGGGAAAAACTGTGTGTCTCATAGAGAAGTAGGGATGACTGTAGCTGTTTTTTGAGAAATAATAATATTGATCTTGTGACTCAAAGCTAGGGAGGTTGTATCTGAGGACATCAGTGTTGAGTAAGATACTTCCGAGAGCATTATCTAGGCTTTAACCATTGCTATTGAAATCAGCAAGAGGAAACTGAGCTAAAATCCAAACCAAAATGAATCATATTAGAAATTGTTGGGTATTTTAAAAATTAAAGTGCATTATACAATTATTTAAGTTCCTAATTTAGGCATGCAGATTTAGCTTATTTAACTATGAATGAGAATCATGTTTTACTATGAGATGCAATCTGCCAGTTGAGTTTTGAATCTGGTTGACTTCTTTCTTTTCTCTTTTTACTTCAAAATAGAATATATCATATTTGGAAATCAAGAGAGCTGAGAATAGATTGATAAAAATAATGTATCTGTTCCTCTGAAAGCAATTTAGCATTTTACTTTATGCTTTTGAAGGATGTGTTTGGTACACAGAAAGATGTGAAGATAAAGTGAAGGATAAAGAAAAAAGATTTGAAAAGATAAAGCAAGAAGTGTACAGAAGAGTCAGAGGAAAAAACAGTTTGAGGAGCAGTGGGAATACACATCAAAAAGCTAATTAACCAAGAAAGTGTTAAAAATAAATTGCTTCACTTTATTCCTTTGGGTGACAGAGAGTTCTTCATTGAAAACTGTTAAGCAATTGATGGTTGGTTGACAGCCAAGAAGAGAGGAAGTAAAATGCTCAACTGTCATATAGAATTTCTCTCCATGCTGCAGTCCCCCTTCCACTACAAAAGGAACCACTTGATTGAGTAAATCCCTGTTGCTGGCAGGTGACCACTGCTGCTCATACAGTGCTGATCTACGAACCTTGCTCTGTACAGTTGTGCTGTCTTGTTGGCATAGTATGAGGCAAGAGTGAGATTGACATAGATTTACAGGAGGATAAGACCGAATCATAACACCACCGGATGCTCCTAAAAAACAAGGGATGTGGAAAACTCCCAAGTAATTCAACATCACATACTTTGTTCTCAGGCCAGAGTAAATCTCGAAGGCCAAAAAGACAACCTAGGTTTATAGTCCGGAGTTTAATTTGATATGAATATGAGTAATTCAATATGAATAATACTATTCAGCAACGTGTTTGCAATTTTGTTTTGCTAGTATGATGTGGCATACTCTCTACAATACAATACCAGAATGTCTGCAATTTTGATTCCTTTTTGTTTAAATTGTTTGAAAGTATCACTTAAAGTCAATAGTGTTTCACTAAAGTAAGAAACTGCAACATAGATAAAATTGATTTTAAAAGTAATATTTATTTTTATAGCTTTACATGTAAAAAATTGGAAGAAAATAGTAAGCGTTATTTGCATTAGCAATAAACATCAATAATATTGATCTGGATGGATCTGCTGACGGTAGTGTCATGTAAATCTTTCTATTCATAGTTACTCTTTAGAAGAGACAGATAAAAACAGGAGGATTTGGTCACTTCCAAACAGAAGACTGATGAAGACTAACAATATTACTGTATTCCCAAATAGTTCTGAAAAATACATTTCTTTTTATGTTTCCAAAAAGCAATTAAAAAAGAGTATTACATGCTGTATTGGGGGAAAAATAGTGTTCCTGTCTCCTACATGTCTCAGAACTAATTTAATAATTTCAGAAACACAGTCTACAAATGACAGCATCAGATTACTATAGTAAATTGAAAATATAAAATCAACCATATTCTCTAGACAAGATCTGAAGTTTTATAAGTCATCACTACAACAAAGACACATGGAAAATAAACATTGCACAATATTTATTTTCTATTTGTTCTTTATTGTTGCTAAACTGACAAGAAAAGCCTATGTCCAGTTGACATTGTCTAAGATGCTGATGTTTTTGACACTTCCAGTAAAAGTTTGTTACCTGTTTTTCATTATGCTCATACAGATGCATGATATCACTCCTCTGTCAGAGCTCAATCCTCTCCGACTATGTTCTTTTAGATATTCTACACATGGAAATTGTAATGTTTTATACAAAATTTGCTTAAAGATAATTGTCACTACATAGGATTTATGAATTAGCAGAGTGATACAAAACATCCTGCATAAAATAATACAAATATAAGTCACAATTAGCAAAATATACATCAATAACAATACACAGTTCACTCCAATACCAGCACGATTCCCATATCTGGCCTCTAATATGCTCACCATCATGACACTGAGCAACCTCAGTCACCAGGAAGGAACACACATGTCAAAATCTACTCAAGCACCTTACTCCCTTCATAATACTTCTGCTAAGTAGCTAGTTTTTATACTCTCTGTTGGGCTGAGCCACATATTGAATCATTCCTGCCTCTCATCATTGTCTGCCTAACTCACGCTCTTTTAATTACTCAGGGAGAAATATTTACACCACCGGTGGATCCATGCCAGTCCACTTTGTGTTGAGATAACAATTACACTCTTTGTAACACCTGTGGCCAATCACAGCCTGCATGATTCCCTGAGCTTCATGGGCTCATCGCCTTTGCCCATCTCCTCTAAGCATTCTTCCATTGAAGAGGTTTGTTGTTCAGTCACATCTTCTTTCCAAATGTATATTGAAGTCAGGAACTGAAATTTTTATTAGGAGTATGAGGTTAAAGAAGTTCTCTTTGCACTTGAAGTAAAAAGTGATGAGATTTGAAGTAGCTGTTAGTTCATGTTACTTCAGAATAATACATGAGAAAAAAATGTAAGAGTTTAGTGTATCTATTATTGCCACCTTATTTTTATTAGTATTTATGTTTGAAGAATAAACAATATCGAACTATCAAATGCATCTTGAATTCAGATCTCTTAAACCATCTCATTATCTACCTGTACAGGCTTTAACTGAAGACTGCCTGTTTTGTGGCCAGAATTATTAGTGTCAGCATTTTTGGCAGGATGTGATGCTGTGTTTCTTACCCACCCAAAACAATTGATGCTTTTATGGCTGAAGAGAACTTTTAGACATTAAAAGCTATTCCTGCTGAAGAGCAAGACATATATGACATTAGTAGACCGTGGTTTTTTGATAAGAGTATGTTGGTACCCAAACTATTCAGCGGCTGCTTAAGTTTGGGGATACCCTTGGGCCAATTAAGGTGAAACTACACTAAACAATGAATTTAAAATAACGGACATTTAATTATACAGGTGATTTCTTAGGAATAAGATAGGCATTGCCTTGTTAAAGCTGTACTTGTAGTGAGGAAAAGAGAAAAAAAGGGAAAAAGAAAAGGTGTGGGGGATGGGAGAGAGGGAAAGAGTGAAAAAGTGTAAGCTATCACCACCCCATACTCCAGTGTGGTCCAGCATTGTTTCAGCCCTACTAGAAATCCCCGATGCCAGGTACACATTGATTCCTTGGGGAGGCATTTTTAATGCCCCTGTGCCACTCCCTCCCCAGTCAGGACATTATGTAGGGCAGGGGTTGCAACTACCATGTATTCAATAATCTTCATTTGCATATGTATGGATGTCACTACTTATATGTATTTGGCAAAGGTCATCTTTTCAGAGGAGGATGGGTCGAGCAAGGCCACTGTGGCTTCTCAAAGTTCTCTACCCAAGACACATCCTGCTTACGATTTAATGGAGTTTGCCTCATCCACTCCTACGCAGGAAAAATGTTTGAGGTATTCATGTTAACTCTTCTAGTCTCTCACTGCCTTCACATGACTTGCTTCTTCCTGCAGACCGACAGCCAAAAACAATTGGTTTAAGACATACCATTTGCATCATAGAATTGGTTCATTATAGACTATAGTCCACATGAGTAAATTTCTGAGATGTGAAATGATAAATTCTTCAGCAAACTGGCTATAGATATGCATTTTCCACCTTTTTCCCCAACTTGGAATATTAAAAAGCATTTCCAGTTGGAAAATATCTGGAAGACATTCAGAGGTTTGGGACTGATAGAATTCGTTGTATGATGATTCTCTTTTTCACTGGCAAGCTGTTTTTTAAATGTTTCACTCCTCTTTTCTTCTCTAACTACCTAACTAACACCTACTACGTACTCAGTTATTACTGTGTTATATATACATATATGCAGGAATCTGAGTTGCTATTGAAATACCTGTAAGATATATACAGTGTGTGCATGCATAATTTCCCCATCTTGTTAATGTGCTTGGCACTATAAAGGTTACATAAACGAACAAAAAAAAAATCTTAACTATTTTGTCATTGTATTTGGTGCTTACATTAACTTGTGGGCTTTTAAGAATATTCCTTAGATTCAGTTATTCACAGTAATCTAAAAGCTATATTATTTTTACATTCTATGTCCTTTTTCATTGTCATATTCCAATGAAAAAAGATAAATAATTGCATTCAGAAATAGATCAGCAAGATAAAGCATGCAAAGGCTACAGTGTGAAATATGTATGCATTCTGAAACACAGGAGGCTCCATCTGAACATTAGAAACAGTTTTTAACTATGAGGGTGACTAAGCACTGGAGCAGGTTTCCCATAGAAACTGTAGAGTAGTAGAGATTGTAGAAGATGGAGATCCCAGGGAGATACTAAAAAGTAATTTGGACATGGACCTGGGAAAACTGTTGTAACTGATGCCACATGATCAAGGGGTTGGACTAGATGACCTCCAGATATCCCATCAACCCTTCTGTGATTCTGTAAATTTCCTTTCAGCTATAATTTTGAACAGGAGAGGGAAGGCGATGCATCTGCCATTGTTATCAAAGCTCTAATAAATATGATAGGAACGATTACAAGAACATGTTAAATCACAGAATCATAGAATGGTTTGGGTTGAATGGCTGGAGAGCTGTCTGGTGGAGAAGGGCCTGGGGGTGTCGGTTAAGAATCAACTGAATATAAGCCAGTAGTGAGCCCAGGTGGCTAAGAAGGCCAATGGCATCTTGACCTGTATCAAAACCAGTGTGACCAGCAGGACAAGGACAGTGATTGTACTCAGCACCGGTGAGGCTACATCTCGAGTACTGTGTTAAGTTCTGGGCCCCTCAGTACAAGAAGGACATTGAGGTGTTAGAGCGCATCCAGAGAAGGGCGATGAGGCTGGTGAAGGGGCTGGAGAACAAGTCTTACGAGGAATGGCTGAGAGAACAGGGGTTATTAAGCTTGGAGAAGAGGAGGCTGAGGGAAGACCTCATCACTGTCTACAACTGCATGAAAGGGGGCTGTGGCAGAGCGAGTGTTGATCTCCTCTCAAGTAACAGGTGACGGAAAGGGGAAATGGCCATAAGCTGTGCCAGGAGAGGATCAGACTAGATATTAGGAAGAATTTCTTTACTGAAAAGATGGTCAGGCACTGGAACAGCTGCCCAGGGAAGTGGTTGAGTCACCATCTCTGCAGGTGTTTAAAAAACGGATAGATGAGTTTTTAAAGGACATGGTTTAGAGGATGATGGGTGTGGTTGGACTCAATGATCTCAAAGGTCTTTTACAACCAGAACATTCTATGATTCTATGATTCTGTGAATGGGACCTTAAAGAACATCTAGTTCCAGCTCCCCTGACATGGGCAGGAACACCTCCCACTAGACCAGGATGCTCAAAGCCTCATCCAACCTGACCTTGAACACTTCCAGGGAGGGGGTATCCACAGCTTCCCTGGACAACCTGTTACAGTGTCTCACCACCCTTATTGTGAATAATTTCTTCCTAATGCCTAATCCAAATCTTTCTCCTTGCAATTTAAAGCCATTCCTTCTCATCCCGTCACTACATGCCCTTTTTAAATTTCCTCCCCAGCTTTCTTGTAGGACCCCTTCAAGTACTGGAAGGCCACCCTACAAAAAAATTCAGAGAAATTATGACTCATATATAAAACTACACCTGTGAGCAAAGAATTGAAATTATTTTTGGCATTCACAAAATCTTCAAATGTTCTGATGAAGCCTAATTTGCCAATACTGAAATTAAATAATTATTCAATATATCATATATCAGTCCTGCCTTAGGCCAGTAATAATAACTTCTCCAACTAAAACTACAAAAAGGTTTTAAGAGTTCAAAAGGTAGCTGTCCCAATATGAATTTGGCCAGAAGACTAGAGTTAATATCTATTTGTCAATATTGTAGTATCTTAAAAGAGGTTTACTTTTACATATTGAAATTATCAGCACCAGAAAGAATTTCTCATATCAATAGAAACCTAATAACCTAAGTGAAAAAAGCGAGGAAAAATAAAGACAGAATTCTCTAGAAAGACAAGTAGATAATACATAATAACAGTTCACACTATATTTGAAAGTGTAACAGAAAATAGATTCACATAGTATTCTAGGTATCATTGCTGTAATAATAGATTTTAACGTTTCCCAACAGTTTCTTAGTTCATGGTAGAAGATACTAAATATGAAAAGATGATGCACTAGTTCTCATTATCCTAGCTTATCTGACATGATGACATAATACTTGCTTTTTCTCTTTCTCTTGTATGATAACATAACTTTCCGGCCTAAATGCAAATACCATCTCTTTCAGATGGTCTAGCTGATTGACATAATCTATCTAAAGAGAAACATTTTATTACTAATTTATAATAAGTTTTGATCCTGCTGTTTCTTTTCCAGTCTTGAAGAAGGTCTCATAAACCTTAGAGATGATACTTTTTTTTTCTGCGACACCATTTACACCAAATTAGTAGAATACATTACTTTTACAACTTGCTTTGCATGTGTCATTCTGGAGGGAAAAAAAACAGTATTGAAGCTTACATATATGGGAAAAAAATGGAATTAGTTACATGTATTTTATAATTTTGTAACATGACTACTGAATGCTAATAAATAAAGTTAACTGCACAACTAAATTTTTTGATGGAATAATCAAGATAATCACAAAAAAAAAAAGGCAAGAAGCCGGCCTGAATTTAAAGGAACATACAGTACTATGAATCAAAGTATTTTACACATGACCAACATGGTAGGACACTCTTCAAATAAGACATTAACGTAACAATACAAGAAAACACATCACCAGAAGAGGAAAGATTAGTTCTTTGACATTATAGGAGCCGGATAACAATTCTCATGTTTAAGAACGGCTTCCTGAAAAAGTAGTTGTGTGTTTTAAGATACTTCTCATTTGAAGTGCATATAACTGTATTTAAGCCCTTCCTTAGGGGATTGCATTGAAAAGTACATATGAAGAGAGAAAAATAAATTTTAAGTACATTATCTAATTCACCTCTGTATGCATTATAAATACAGTCACAAACATAGTGGAAAAAAGAATCAAAGAAACAGAACAGGTGTTGTACAAGTAAAACATAGGCAAGCTTACATGCACAAAATTTTATTAGTAGGGCCTATATTGATGGCATACACTAGCTTCAAAGTTACTTTAAGAAAAAAAATCAGAAAAAGAGAAGGGGGAAAGAAATGCAGAGAGAGAATTCATGTATGCCTTTGAATATATCAATAAGTCTTCTACTAAGTCTTCAAGTTATGAACTAAAATATATGAAGGAATGGATGAAGAATTCTTAGTATGGAGTTACAGACTAATAGCTAGAAGACAAGAGTGAAGAGGCAGACTAAGATAAATGTGTTTTAAACATTAATGGTGATCACTTCCTACAAGAAACTTAATCTAACATATGTAACTATGCTTCAGAGTCTGCCAGGGCAACATTGTGAGGATAGTAACACTTGCGATACTGAATAAAGATGCTGTCATAGCAGCTTCAGGATGTGTAATGAAAGGTTGCAAGGGTACAAGTAAGCAGCAGGCTGCAGAAACTGTGGCCCTCATTATTAAAAAAAGTTAAAGTCTCTAAAAAACCATGGAAGTAGAAATTTTATTGGGAGAGACCGTTCTCTAAATTTGATGACTCCATGCATGTTCGCTACGACTTAGCTATCTCACTTGATTGTTTCAAATTATCAGTAAATCTTGGAAAATTCTCGGCTCATGAGAGCTGTTTCACATTTTGCAAAATATGCATGAAGTAGTTTAATCTGTCTGATACACTGGACCAATTCTGTGTTAACGCTGTCAGCCTATTCTGCGTGCAGAGTGCTTCTGTATGGTGCATTAGCAGCAAGCAGACTTATTTTGAGCATATTAGAATTGCTGACTATCTGTCAGAGAAGAAAATGTGGGCAGGAATATGAGTCATGACCTTTATTAACTCATATACTTTAATAATGGTTAATAAAGTAAATTAATATTAAACAGCTGATTTTTCTTTCCTTTAAAATAAAGGATATTCATAGCATTTAAAGACAGAGATGATAAATTTGTAGCAATCTCTTTAGCGCATAAAGAAAAGTTAAATATGGCATTCACTAGGAAGCACTATAATTGCAGCTAAGACAATTTCAGTCATTGGATCTTCAGAGTCATAGCAGGAACTTTTGTCCTGAGTTTATACACAATTTTATTATCTTAATATTGCATAACGGTCATGTGACATCAGATAGGTGTATGATATTAATATTAGAAGTAAGTATAGCATGAATTTACTGCCAGTCACTTTCCCACAGCTCCCTTGGCTCAACATCGGACAAACAATAACACATATTGAGAATAATAATAATTTAGCAGAAATAAGCTGATAATTTAGAACAAGTACACAGCTCATATTAGGGATGTACCAATAATTATTTAAATATTCTATATATTAATATTTTACATAGAAATATACTCTTAGTGAGTTAATAGTTTTTTTTCCTAATGTATTGTTATTTTGGCTTGAAACACTTAATGCACATGGACTTGCACTGAGCATTTTTCCTTTTGGCTAACAGATCTGGTGGGTTTCTGTCAGCACAGAGCTCCCAGAGCTATCATGATCTCCCAATGTCTTGCTGACCTTTCTGAGATCAAAGAGATTTCTCTGTACACACACACACCTGCAGAAATGGAAGTAAGATGGCAAACAGTTCTCTTCAGACCTCTTTTCCCATTTTTTTCTCCCTTTTATGTATCTGAATGGAGATCTTCATCTCCATTTATGGAAAAATTTACTTCTTCCTCTTGCTTTTGTACCCACCATCTTTACCACTTTCTATTAAAAGCTGGGTATTTTTGTAGGACACAACGTTTTCCATAAGATCTAAACTAAATGCATCATCTAGCTTTTCTATAGACACAAAACACCAGACTCTCTGCTGACCATTACTTTCCTCCTGTGTTCCTAACAGACTAACAAAATTCCTCCATTTTATTGTCCTTAACTTAGTTGGCTGTATGCTTTGTGCATAATTCTAATTCCAAACCTGAAAGTCTGAAAATTTTTTGTTAACTGTAATGGAACTACTCTTACACACAATGTTAATTCTATTACTGGGAAGACTGTATCAACTAAGGGGTGATTGTACACTCTGAGAAATGCAACAGGTTCCTTGACTAGGTGACAGCTATCATTCCTATATTAACACAATATAATGAGCACATCACATCAGTGGTAAGTATCTGTTTAAGTAAATGAGACTAGGAATTAAAAAGAAAATATTAAAATCTCCAAACTTAAAATTTCAAAAGCTGTAGCAAGTGTTGTCATTAATAGTTCAGTTTACAGAAAAGATAATGATGAATTCAGATCATTGCATCTCTAGCACTAAACAACCACATTCTTTTCTCAGTACTAGCAAAGGTAAGGTCTACATGTTGCAGTTTTCTTAGCACGCTTCTGTATATAATATTTTTTTTTATTGCAAAGTAAATGCATGTACCAAACCACACCAAACCAAACAAAATTTGAATCTAACAGCTAAACTGCAATGAAAAAGCAGAAATCATGGTGAAATGAATGAAATTTAAAATTCAACAATAAGGACAGAAATGTTTTTCTAGCACAAGACATACTATTGTTTTCTATAATCAGAGAAAGGAAGAAGTCTACTTCCCTTTCCATTTATTCTACTCCTACAAAGATTTTTAAACCTTGTTTTCAATACTTGAATTTTCTTATTTTTCTGATGCGGGGTTTATTTAGGCTCAGGAAATCTAGCCTAAAAATATTTAATCATTCTGAGCAAGTTCCGTATGTAGTGTCTGATGCAGTTTATATTTCATAGTAATTTTAAAAGGAGATTGTTTTCATATATTAAATACAGCGGATTATTTAGGTTGTGAGATTACCATTTCCTGCTCAAGAATGAAAGAGAACATAACACAGCCAAATACAAATAAAAAAGAACATTATGTGCTTGTACCATATAAAGAATATTAAAAAATCCAGTGGATAATTTTAGGTTATTTTATACTTATTAAGGTATATAAGACATTCTCAAGTTACATATAACTATTCAAGTTACCATACATATAAGGCATTCTCAAGTCTAGAAGACCTAACACAAAGACTTTACCACTCATGATTTAGCACAAGGACTTTTGTCCTGTTTCTGAGTTCCATTTTATTTTTTAAATATTGGAAAATTTGCTAAAATACCTAAGTTGAAAAATATTACACAGTATTATTAAAAAATATTAGGAGTTACAACATAAAAAATTAAAAGTTAGAAAAAGCTATGATTAATATCATCTAGGCACATTAATAAGACACTTTTACATACACACCTTCTGCTATCTTTTTACTTACTTATGACACACTGATTCATTGAGTTTTGTCAAGATAACATTCTGAGAATAAACCACAGGTTTTAGAGGAAAATATTTCATGCCAAATTTGAAAGCCTGAGAGAGGCAAATATGTTCCCAGTAGACACGTACACACAGAAATCATGTGTATATCACTTATATATCACCACTTATATACCACCACGTACATGCACAGCTGGCCACACAGATCCCAGACAGACCTTGGAGCATTCACATGAACACAGACAGCATTAATGCCCTCATCCTACCGCCCTATGTGGCTGAGCAGTACAGAGATTTGCTAGTAGAAATAAATAGACCTATGTATGATTTTGATCTTTGCAGCAGCTGGACTCAGACTCCCAGTAGATGTCCCTTGATCCCAGTCTTCCCAGTTGTGGCATCTTGACTTAGGAGTCCCCAAGGCCACAACCCCACTCCATTGTCTGATACATACCATCTCACTCGTGCACACAGAGAAAGGAGTCCAGGAGTTCCCTGGTCCTATAGCCAGCTTCCTATGATCTCATAGGAGACATACAGACACTGTCACACTCAGAATAGATTCTTACAGACCCCCTTTCTGTCACTTCACCTGTTCACTGGCTAGTCTGTCTTGATCTCACCTGCACACTCACCCTCACTCCAGCTGCTGTACTGCAGATCCTAATAGACACATGCACAAAGAGAGAGTAAATAGACTATTCAGAAGATAGAGTTTAATAAGGAGCCAGGACAGATCACAGGGATTCAGGTGCAGGATATGGCCAGGCAAGTATACTGACCAGGACCTACTTACTTGAAAATGGAAAATTCTATTTCATTATTCTTCTATTTCCTACATTTGTTCCTCCCCAAATCACCGAAATTACTGCCTTTTCCCACCTTTGGTTCCTGCTCTAAACATTTCACAAAAATCTTGTGTAACCCCCAAAAATGTTCTTTCCCTGCGTCCCATAATGTTTTCTGCATCCTTAGGCAACAAACTGCCTTAGTCTGAAAGGTGATTTGAAGAGCTCATCCTGTTTACTTAATCTTGATGGGTTTCATGACTAGAGAATAGGGCTGGTGAAAGGGCTTGGATAAGGTATCTATTCCTCAAGCTTTTAGTTTGGGTTCTTGCCTGTCATTATTCCACTGTGCCCCTCTAGTCTTGTGAAGGTGAATCTTTGGTGTACTGATGGCTCTTCTTATGTGAATGAAAGCTGCCAGGCAGGATATTGTTTGTCTGGTCGTCCCTGCATTCTGTCATTGTTTTTCTGTGCTTCTTCATGGGTGTGGAGATGACCATTTACCTCATAATATAAAACCAGTAATATAAGGGAGACATGGCTTTCTGCAGGACTCTAGCTTCAATTGTTGCAAAAATTTGAAGGTATTAAGTAAATGAAGCAGACTGGAAAGAAGAAAAAGAAAGTGTCAAGGAGAAGACAACTGAGAAATGTCCAGGGAAATGATCCAGATTTAGCTCTCTGCTTCACCATTCCCATGTAATTCCGGATAAGTCACTTAAAGCACATTTTCAGAGGTGAACAATGATTATGTATTCTTTCGTTTCTGAGTGATTGACTTTATTCACTATGGTCTTATTTGCAAAACAACTGGGTACTCATAACTTCACCATAAGCTAGTTGGAGTTGTGCTTTGAATACATAAAGTCGAATATATTGTTAAATGAGGACTAGGTTATGTGAGATTGGGCACATAAAATTAGTGCCTCTTCTGGACCTTATTATTGTTGTGTCTTTGTTCTCCTCTAATGTTTTATTGCTAATAATAGGACATAAATAATAATGATATCCTTCATTGCATAATGGTGCTACAAAAATCAGCTTGTATTTGGGAAACTACCAGTAATTATTACTACTGATGATACTATTTTGTCTTCTATGTCATTGATATCAAACCAAAATATTTTGTGACAATAAAATACTGTAAGAGTATAATAAAAGCATTCTTCACATATCCTTCCTTACCTTGTCTATGGTATATGACTTACCTGTAACTTGCATTTGAGAGATTTCCCTTTCTAAATATTCCAGGAAATTGGATTCTTTCTCAAAAAATCCTAACCTTGCCCACACAGCTTTTTGAGTATATGGTCACACATATGTGCCAATTCTACTCTACTGAGGCTGTTTGCTAAGAAGATGGAAGCCTGTAATTTTCTTTTAACTACACTTTGGATCCAATGCCAGAGATGAATGTTTATGTGCAGCAACAAGAAAGAGAGAGGAAGTTGAGAAACAGTGAAGAAAGCCCAGACCAGACTGTACTGATAATTTCTTTGCTATTAGAACACAACATTAGACTACCAATATAGTGATAACAGAGGCAACTAATCACTTTGTTAAAATATGACATCACAGTATCATTATTTCGCTACTTCACGTATCAGGAAATCTTGTTGCAATGAATGTCTTGTGGAAATTGATGAACAATAGTTTAGTACTCAAAGAACATTTAGAATATTGTAGAAATGCACTGATAGAGAAAAATTACAAACTGAGCTGCCTACTCTGTAAGCACCAGGTATACCACATACTAGGAAAATATTTATTTCTAATGTGATTCTAATGTAACACAGATTATGTTTCAATGTATGCGCAAAACACAATAAGATTAGTACTATTACATTTTTTCTTTTGATGATTCAGCTTTATAAGCTTAACTTTCAATACAGTTTTCCTAGCATTTGACAAATAAAGATACATAAAATTCTCATTAAGACTCAGGATTGAATATATTTTAATCTGCTGTTGAACAGATGTCATTTTAGTAAAAGACACAAATACTAAGAAAATTGTCTATGCTAGGTCAACACTGACTTAAGTATACAGATAAACTAAGCAGATATTTATTTAAATTGTATGTGTTTTAGACATGACAACAAAGAAAATTAATGACATACATAATAACAAGAAAAATAAGGGTACAGGGGAATGCAATAAGTTTAAAATAGAATATGTGCATTTACAATTTTATTTGAATAGGCATTCTTTTGTATATAACCCATGTAGAACATGATTTTGTTATTTTTGTTATTTTC
This sequence comes from Dromococcyx pavoninus, assembly GCA_033558185.1. Lineage (NCBI taxonomy): Eukaryota > Metazoa > Chordata > Aves > Cuculiformes > Neomorphidae > Dromococcyx > Dromococcyx pavoninus. The sequence continues at coordinate 1,863,384 of JAUMJL010000139.1, read as the reverse complement.
TTGGAGCTATATTACTAAATGATTTAGTTCTGATTAAAATAATTTGCCATGATCAGTACTGAAAGCTGGAAGCATTATGCCCATTTTTAAACTTCAGTAAATTATTTTATTTGCATTCTGTCCTTCACTTATTTTAAACATATCCAAGAATACCTGTACTTTCTTTCATTTATATTATATTTCCGATGAATAATAAACCCAAGGTATCTGTCAGAAAATAAACAAAACATATCTAACATAAAATTAATGTCAATTTTGAGGTATACTGTAGTGATATTGATAAATGTACAGTACAAGTACTGAGTGATCCTTTAGCATTGTAGGGATAAGTGAGAAGACTTAAAGAGGATGTCTCTTGGTACTGCAGCTCAATAGGCTTTTACATAATGTTTTATAAAATGCTGTTGGATTCTTAGTAATTTGAATACATCCATAGGTCTATTTGATTGCAGAGATGAGATAAAAGATGTCTATATGGGAGTTTGCACTGGCAAAAGAAAATGAGGTGTCATCTTTCCAGTTTCCTGCTTTTTTTTCCTTATACAATTTTCATGATGTGGGGTAGTGCCCAAGGGCTGTTTATAACTATTTCGAATTCTTTATTGGAATTCTTTATTCTTATTTCTTTATTGGACATATCTGATACACATATGAGGTAGCTTGAAAATGCTGAAAATTTCTTTAGAAAACTCTTTTTCAGAGTGCTACTTAGTACTTTCTGATTAATTTATGAACAATCTTTCTTTAGGCATGCCAGTTCCTATTGTTTTTAACTTAATTTAATGCATGAGTCATTCATAACAAAGTCACACATTCAACTTCTCTAACACATCACTGTATTGTCTGCCATACTTCTTGCTTCATTTGATCCAACTCTGTTAGTCCCATCCCAGATCTCTTTGGAAATTGCTTACCCAGTACATTTGTATGTCCTATATATTTCAGCAAAATTTTGTTCCATGGCTTTGCCGTTTAATTTATAGTCTCCTGATAAATAACAATGAATGGGTAAATAATGCTAACAAAAGGCTTTCGGCACTTGTTCTGTCTGCAATAAAAGAAATGAAACTACATTGATTCATAACAAAAATATCTGAATGATAACCTTTTACTCAGTTAACTCATGTTGTCCTGGAAACAAGGATGACCTTCTCAGGAGAGAAAAAAATCTTTGGTTTATGAGGATTTCAGCAGTTTATCAGTATGTTTTTTCACTAAAAAGGAGTAATTTTAGTCTCTATGGCATACATTAATACAGATTAAACTTTTAAAGTTGATTTGCATCAGATACAAACAAATTTTTAATGACTTATGGCTCATTTGCTAGTGGTTGTTTTATTAAGAGATGTAAAACCTTTCTGCCATCTACTTTACAAAGGATTTCTGCCCACAAGCACCACTAATAATTAGATTTTTTTTTCTATTTCACAAAGCTCTCGTATTTTTTAAAATTATTTCTGTAAAGAGGTAATCAGTGTGCCTTTCATCTGATGAGCCATCCTTGCAGCCAATGAACTTGGAAGCCTTGCTTCTGATGCATTTGAAGATTACATATCACTTGATGAGTGAGGTGGGCAGGTTGCAGACCACACTATATTCATGCACTGGTCACAAAATTTTATGTAAATACAGTAATTTAATATTGTTGATATTTCCATAAAACAGACTTCGCTCCCCAATTGCTTCTCTTTTAGCAGAATAAAAAAAGATGTAAATCCAGAGATGATGCAAACGGAAGGTGCCATTGTCAAGAACTATCATGTCACTTCCCTAACTGCTCTTCAGCACACTCCCATATGGATTCTTTTGTTTAATGTTGTATTAATAATTTCCCTACTTTGACCTAACTTAGTCTAGTATAAACACTCATGGTGCTGAAACCTGCTTTGAATTTTTCCCTAGGTGTTTGCTAAAATGAAAGTTGTGCTGTCAGAGCTGGCTAGAATGGCTTAGAGATATCTTCAGTCTAGGTACACTAACTACAGTTATGATCAGGATAAGTGCCTGACTAACACTTAGCTCAAGGAACACAGTTAACCTCCAGCTTTTCCTCTGTCCCATTCTGTGGGCCACCTCAACTTTAAAACATCACACATTGCCTATGCAGAGAAAAGCTCAGAAGAAGAAACAAGAAAAAGGAACTGGATTGTTAAGAAGATAAACATAAAGTCTTTGATTCAATACAATTCTCAAGAAAGTCAGCATATTACAATAAAGTTTTGGTTGCTGTTTCATTAGCATTAAGAACTGATGTGGAAAGCAAGTTTATTTGGGAACAGAAGTGCCAAATGAAAATAAATTAATAGTGGAAGTAGATTTATATTAACCTATTAAAATACGGAAGGATGAAAGTTTCAGGATATTTTCCCTCCGTCTTAAGGAAAGGCTTAATTATATAAGGCTTGAAATGTCACCCTTTTTTCCTTTTAATTATAGGTTAATGCAAATGAGCAAAATGGTGTTATATCTTGCAATCACAGAACAATGAATTTGGGTGAATCATCATTGGAAGTACTCCATGCTAAACCAGTTAATTGAGGTGAGATTTCTAGGAATGTAGAGATGTTACCTAAACTGGATTCCAAATAAGCAAGGCTGACAGTACATTTCTCTGCATATTTCTGTTACAAACATCGCTTACTTTTGGTGTAGGTAGTTTCTGTGAATAATAAAGATCCCAAACATTCTGATGTTTTAATATCTGTGCCTTGACAACATTTTCAGACAAAAAACGCGTATGTGATATTCCTTTCCATGTTTTTGCTTTCCTTGTAAAAGTGAATGTGCAATTTTCTCTGTCCTGAAAAAATAAAAATGGGAATAGAAGAACCTGAAAGAAGGGGAAGTGGATTTTTCAACTCTTCCTTTTCCAAAATTACCTTAAAACAGAGAAATGGAACAAAACATCAAGCATGCATTTCATTTCAGCGTGAGATTCTTAGGTTTCATACCTTGGGAATCCCAGTCTCACAGTTTGGACACAAACTTTATGAGATGTCTACAACCTGCAGGAAACAGAGGTGAGCTCCATTACAATACCGTAGATCTGTGAAACTGCTCAATCAGACCAGAAAGTTAGCTGCTATCTACATTTCACCATTATGAAAATTCTTTTGAAGAAGTAATAGCGAGAAGTTACAGAAAACCTACTCTAGTTCTAAAAATGAAATTAATAGAGTCATGGTAATTTGCTTTCTGGAAAGGAATATTTCTCAGCGTACCTTCATAGTATTGAACAGCACCTGAACAATCTATGCACTGTTAACACTGAATAGAGTTTAAATTGAACAATATGACAAAATATATTTGACTAGGTATCATGACATATCAGTTTAATCTGATGTTATTGTAAACAAATTCATGTTTTCCATGACATACATTCTTGTTTCTTTAATGTATTATCTTTGTAATCAATTTTAGATCACTGTGTTTACTTTTGTTTCTATCTTCCCATAACAATATCTCTACCTTGACTACTGCTGTAGGTCAAACCCAGCAAGCAGCTGATCACCACACAGCCACACACTTACTCTCATTCATTGAGACGGAAAAAGAATCAGAAGGGCAAATCTGAAAAAACTAGTGCGTTGTGATGAAGGCACTTCAATAGGTAAAGCAAAGGCTGCATGTGCAAGCAAAGGAAAATAAGGAATTCATTCAGTGCTACCCATTAGCAGGTAGACACTTGGCCATTTCCAGGAAAGTAGGGCTTCATCATGTTTTATAATTTCTTTGAATATAGACAACGTAGCTCCAAATTTCTCTTCCTTCCTCCTCGTTTCCTCAAGATGAGCAAAACCATCATATTGTATGGCATACCCCTTTTGTCAATTGCCATCAGCTATTCCAGTTGTGGCCTCTCCCAGTTTCTCGTACATCCACAGCCTATTCACTGGTGGGCAATGTGAGAAGTAGAAAGGCATTAACGCTACGTAAGCACTGCTCAGCCATGAAATCATTGTTATCAACACTGTTTTCAGCATAGAAACAAAAAATAACCCTATACAAGTTACCATGAAGATATTAAACTCTATCCCAGCCCAAACTAGTACCACTACTTTCGGTCCAGATTTCTTTTCCAATGCACTTTTGTTATATGCACACATATTGCTTATATGCACATAAGTAGATATATAACAAATATAAGAATATGAAAACATTTTCATAGTCATTAAAATACCAGTGTTACAGTTTTAGTAGACAAAGTATAATCATACTTCCTATTACTTGAATCAATATAGTTGTTGTTTAGTCTCTTGAAGTCCATTCTTCTATGCCTTTTCTCTGCCTTCACCTATCTGATTTTCTTTTCCCTGTGTACCTCTTCAGACACATATACTCCTTCAAAGATTTTCTGCTCTCCAAGCATTTCTCTCCTTTATTTTTCTCTTCTTATATTTTATCATTTGTCATACTACCTGACTGTCAGGGGCGTGTTTCTTAGCTATTCATATAGATTAATGGCTTCATTAAAGCTGGGTCTATTTGTTGATAGTAATTAATTTACTCAAGTAATGTCATGTAAACACTGTGTGATAAGAATTACTTCAGTTAAAGTTGGCAACAAATATCACTTGCCTTTGAAAATGATTTTTTATATTTCTGATTTTATCATTCTGAACCTTCAGTTCAGGCAGGTACTTCAAATTGATTGTTTCTGAACAAAACCAAAAAGCAAATATATATACTAATGATTTATAGTTCAGTAAGTTGGCCTTAAAAGGATTGTTTCAGGGTGACCTTTGATTTTTCACACACAATTAGCTAGCAAACAGAAAATACAATGAAAGAACTTACAGGAATTCTAACTTGTAAGCCCATTATTTTCCTTTCTGCAGTCACAAGGTCATTATTAGTTGCAAAACAATATCTATCAGGAAACAGGTTGGTACTTTTTGATCATAAAAATTGTAAGTGCATTTGATTAATATCTCTCCAACATCTTTAACTGTAAACACTTATTTATATTGTTGTACTATAAATTTTTATTTTTCCTAAGCAAATCACTAGCTAATAGGCAGAGAAACTCAGTTGTAACTGAGTAATTATTCTAAATAGTACAAGCAATTTTTGTACTAATGGTAGTCCATTAACAAGGAATAATTATCTCAGGCAACTATACACTTAAGATTAATAAAAATATTTTTCTCAGAGACAGTCTTATATATTTAAGCATCATCTTTTGTCTTAAACTCCTTCCTTAATTGTGTAGATCTTCTGGGATTTAAGAAATATAGCCTTAATGTTTTACTCCATTAACTTTTATAGAGCTATGGCCATTAACATTCAGGATTGTCTTCTATGTACTTTTGTCTCACAAACTGCACTTAGAACTGAAAAAAACAGGCATCTAAAATTTGTCCCAGTTTAGAATGGTTTGTAATTATCAGTAAAAACACATCCCTGTCACTGGGATGAACTTTACTTATTTTACATCTAGATCGTCGGAGCTTATTTTGTTGTTAAAGGAAACCTCATTGTAGGTTTAAAGGAAACTTTCCTTTTGTCCGTGTATGACTAGAGTCCCTATTTTTATCTCAATAAGTCTTTTAATTTCAATTAGTGTTTGCATTGGCATAACCTAGAAGAATTTTTTTTGTATGAAAGAAAATTTATTTTTCACGTCAACTTGTTGAATTAAATAAAAGTCACTGAATATCTAGCTATTCTTATTCTTATTCTTATTCTTATTCTTATTCTTATTCTTATTCTTATTCTTATTCTTATTCTTATTCTTATTCTTATTCTTATTCTTATTCTTATTCTTATTCTTATTCATGATAGCCTGAAAAGTCTCCTCTGTAGCATGTATGAGGTCCAACACAAAAATCGTGAGACTAACCCTATAGTTCAGGAACCACAAGTGGTATTGGAGAGACAAAGAGATTACTATAGAACATGCTCTAACTTATCACAGCGAAACAAGGCTCAATTAAATCACTTCACTCAGTACAAGTACTTGAAAATGTTGGTGTGAAAGAGTGAATATAGTAATTTAACATCAAAGAAACTGAAGAAAACTGCAATGGAAACTTTTCAATTATTGACTTAATCTTACGGTGAAGAGATACCAAAGATCAAGTCAGTGCTCAAAGGAAACCACTTTTTGTTGGTAGAAGATGTGAAAGAAAAGTGATGGAGAACCCCAAGAGCCTTTCAGAAAATAACCTGTAGAATTGTTTTGAACATTGGCAGCACTATATGCAGTTGTGTGTCAATTCAGAAGAGAATTATTTTGAAGACAGGCATAGTTTATTTTCTTGATTTGTTAAATAAAAAGAGTTACAGGCACAGTCTTCTTTTTTGTTTGAACTTCTATGAGATATTCCAACTTACGTGTTAAAGTAGCACCGAAAAAAGACAAGTTGATAGCAAAAAAAAAAATTAATTTTTTTTGTAAATGTATACTGTGGTGAAGTTAAGGAAGATTCCTGCATCAAAACCATCATTAGAAATATGTCTGAAAAAGTGTCAGGATAAAAGCTGTAAGATAGTTTGTTATAATAAGGAATAATAAGCTACTAGAAATTAGATTAGAAAGTCCTAAACTAGTTGTTGTGTGAATCCACCTCCACACCAAAACAAGAAAAGTGCAAACAGTGATAGCAAAATAAAAAGAAACACTTAAGCAAGTCAAAGATATGCGTACTGCGCCTCACAAATCTCTTTAAGTTCTTCAGGGGAGTCAATGAGCTGGTACAACTATTCAAGTATCCAGTCCTTCTTTAAAGGATTTCAGTTAAATTCTCTAAGCTGCTACAGTGTAAGAAGGAAAGATACCCTTGCAGATTACTAATGTCAGTGATAGTCACCGATAGAACCTTTCACAAATCAGCTATTGAATTAGTTTTGCTCTAGAAATTAATAAAATAGCTGTAATAGAAGTGAATACTGAAGTTTGCAACCAAAATAAACTATCTGTTTTCTAAAAAGTTAGAACAAAGAGAGGAGAGTTAGAGTAGGATCTCATATATGAGCACCTGCTCAGTGAAACAGTAGATGGAATTCAATATTGTAAAGTAAGGATAAAAGAGAAAAATAGTCCTTGCTGTGTATGTACAGCAGCTGGCATGGAACTAAGTGTTTCTTCTCAAGCAAAATATCATGAAATCAGACAGATCACTGAAAACCTCACCTCAATATCCAGGTGCAGCCAAACATACGTAATATTTAGGAAATTAACAGGGAATTTGTGTTGCAGGAATCAGGGGATATAATCTTGTCATTAAATACCCCCCAAATTAACAAAACATTAATAAAAATATTAATTAATTGATTCATTTTTCAAAGTTTTTAATTAATTTGCCTTCCTTTTGTGCTGACTTAAACCTACCATTTCAGGCCAATATGATTACACTACAGAATGGATGGATGTCAGTGTAAAGATTTAAATTCTTAGTTAAGAATTTTGGTTGCTCTTTAAAAGTATTTAACCCCCTCTATTGCAGAAAGCAGAACAGTCTGATTTGATTTTTTCCTAAATTGTTTATTCTTATAGAAAATTTATTCTACTTGGTTGAGGTTCAGAATGCCTATCACATTAAGTCAATAATAACCCTACGTCACAGCAACCAAAGCGAAAATTCTTGTCAATCTAATATGCAAAAACTGCCCTCAAATTGTGCTTATAATTATCCAATTTACTGATTTCCATATTCATCCTCTTTATGCAGTTTTTCAGGTACACACCAAGATCCTTCTTCAAGTTTTAATATAAAAAAGTCAGATTAAACAAATAAGAAACTTTTATTTATGTGATTTTGTTGGTTTGGTAGGATAGAGAAGACAGGTAGGGAAATAGTAGAATTCTTTTAAAATCTTGTTAAACCTTTCCTTGGATAGGAAATCTAATAAGAAACTTTCAGTATTTTTTTTTTGATTGCAGGGAGTCAGGGAGAGGTGGTAGGTTCCTAAGCACCCCGCTGTAATTTATGCCATGGTGATGCATAACTAAGGCGGAAAACCACATTTTAGATTCTCTTACTCTTCAACATTATTTTCATATATAATGGGTTACGTCAGCATTACTGTAAGCAGATAACAGCTGACAGCTGTAATTCATATGCAGTCTTACACCACATAATTACATATGCTCCAAGTTGTTGATATGTGTCACAAATATTTTTATAGTCACACATGCAGTTTTGAGATTTAGCATAATAGATCTCATACGTTCCTTTCCTTTTGTAAAGAAATGAAAAGAAAAACATATAAGTGATAAACGCGTCAGATGTGAATACATTTTTGGGGTCCTTTCTCACCATCTGTAAAGCTGTTTTCAACCTTTTCAAGTTTTGTACTACCACTGTCATGTACAGTTCATTTTTTGACCCTCCTACATATCATTACATAAGCATCAGATATTACATCATATTTCATGCCAAATCCACAGGACAATTTTAAAATATAAACATGGATTTCATTTCAGAATTGCTAAAATCCCCAAACTGTGCCAAACCACCCAATTTACATCAATATAATTACACTTACTCAAAAATCGTAAACAATTGGAATAGTTACATGTAGTGGATTGACTTTTGGATTTTTCAGATCTTCCTTAAAAAAAAAAATGGCTTTTACAGGTCTTCCTTAACAGTGGAGGTCAGGATCCACTGAAGCATTCCATATCTTCCTTTAACGTAACACAACGTATAAATAAGGTGCAGATAAGAGAGTACGCTCTCTCTTCTTCTTTCGGCAAGCTGGAGAGCAGGAGCTCCATTGCTGCTGGTCCTGTCTGGAGCTGAGGCCTGTGGTAGCTTGGTAGCTGCTGTTGTCTGCCCGCACATGGGGGGAGAGTCCTGGGTCGGATTTAGCTGTTCTGCTTTCCTCAAGGGAAGTGGTGAGACTTCACTTTACTTTGTTAGTTACCGGGTCTTACAAGTGTGCATACCTGTTTTGTTTTAGTTTCTTTTTGTCCTTTTTCCCATTTTCCCTTTCCCCTTTTCCCTTTCGTGGGAGTTTTGCATGATATCCTTGCTATATAGTTCTTTGTATTTAGAAAAATATGGAAATACACATATTTAGTGTGGTTTCGGTTTTTCTATTTTTTTTTTTCCTTAAAAAGGGGGGGAAGCTTTGGGAAAGAGGCAGACTGAGCGGTTGGAGAGCTTAGGAAAACTAACTCAAACCAGCTCATTACATTTCTCAGTCTCTGATACTGGTTTTATTTTATGGGCTATTTAGAAAAAAGACATCTTATTTAGTATGCTTCTAAACTGTAACACATAATTCTCAGATTCCTTTGTAGGTCTTATAATACTGCTTCACTATGACTGTAACTGTCTGAAGTGTATCATCTAAAACTCACAAATATTAGCTAACTTTTTGACAAATACTTTACCAGACCAATTATATATATGGGATATATTGTTTCTAAAGAAACAATATAGAATGACAGTAAATACAGAAGCCCAATGTTAAAATATACACTATTTTCTCTAGTGTGTAACCGAAAAAAAAATATTGTAATCTGGTCTCAGAAACTTAATCAAGCATTATATCTACAAAATTAGAATAACTGTAACAGCTACTCTTTTATTACTTCCTAAATTTTTTTTGGGAAGGAATTGTGGAAGTTCCGCTAGAAAAGTTGTCAATATAAGGTAAACCAGGTAGAGAAATTAGAATCATGACTAAGCCATTACAAACCCCTCATTTTTTCAAATTTAGATTAAAATAAACTTACAATAACCATAAAACTTATTATTATTACCTAAACTGACTAATCACCATTTTGCAGTTTTCCAATACTAGCCTCAAAAACTCTACTGTATTACTAAAGTAAATCATATTAATTTCTTTCCTGTTTGCGACTTGGATGGATCTTTACTGAAGATCAAAAAAGATCTACTAGTGCATGACATTGTCCTTGTAGATGACCTTTTATAGATATTGAAGTCCTGTTCTACTTATTGAAAGTCTGTACAGAACTGAGTCTGGATATACAGAGATTCTAACATGATTGCAAGAATGTACTGTTTTGATCAGAATATGCGTACCTCATACATCAGTAACGACAAGTCAAGAATTCATACTGTCAGCAAGAAACACGACACATTGTACTCAAGTGCTCAAGCTATTGTCTCATTAAGACTAAATGGTTCTTGCAGAATGTAGCAAGAAAATAGCCTGAATTAGCTGAAAATTTTTCAGTACATTATAAGTTTGTGAGTTTTTTACTTTTGTCAGTTGTCCTATAACTAATATTTTTCTTTTTTTTAAGTTAATAACCATCTCCGTACCTTAATTTTACCAAAAGACAAGATTAGATGTTAAAAGATTGTTTATCCATGACCTCACTGCTTTGAAAATACATACAAAAAACTCCCATTTGAAATACAGCAAAATCTAAACAATTTTTCTCCTAGACAAGAAACAGGATCACAAATGATGAAGGACAAAATAAATACATACATGTAAAGTTCAGTTGTCTAAATTTATAACTCTATCACAAAATCCAGTATTGCTCTATATCTGCCTGTTTCTGGTAGCTCCAGAAACTTCTTCAGCTTCTTTTTCTGGACATGAAGTTCACTGACAGATCAACCGGCCAATAAGTTCTTTCCAGATTCATAAAACACACTGAACAGAATCTATATTCCCAGATTGTATAAAATAGCAAAAAGTGTTAAGTTCTCCACCATCATTCAAAATTAAAGGCATCTTGATCCACAAAGTCCGCAGAGATATCATCTTGTCATTTTAATAGGCTATAAGGTGAAGAGTCATGTACAATACTTCGAATATCTGAACAGTTTAAATTTGTTTCATGGTTAAGTGTCCTTGAGATCATTCAAAATCAAACAGGAGATACTGCTGTTATCACATGAAAGGAGTGAAATGGTTAGTGTTCAATTGCTCAATTCATTTAGCTTTACTGATCTCAAAAGTCTATTGGATTTTTTTTATTTACAGTTGGTTTGTTTATTTCTTTTAGGCTGGAAGAATGGAGAAGAAGGGAAGATATCTATCTGATATTTGATATTAGGTGGATGTGAATGAACGGAAGATTTGTTGCTAGTGGTGAAACTGGTTATGTACTTGGCTTTCAAGTGTGAACAAGTTAGAAATATTTCTCCCTACCCTTTACGTGACCTATGTGATTCCTTGTAATTTCATGTCATCACTAAGCTGAAAATCATCCACTGATGTATTCTGAACTGAGAAAAAATAATTACAAGGGTTTTAATACTTGTGGTATCACTTTTACAGATGGATTAAAATATTTTTCAATATGTGTAAAAAGTGTCTAAGTCTCCTCTGAATGCCATGGAAATTTGCCCATATCTTTGTCTCAACTCTCCATACTAAGGATGTTTCTAATTGTTATCAAGCGAAAAATTCTTCAGATAAAGAAAGGACAAAAAGATGCACATTTTCAAGTGTAACAGGGAAATCAGTATCGAAGTATGAAAGCCAGCAAGTACAATCTGATCTGAAGTCTGTGAGTAGCTTAATAAAATGACTTAACTGCTCAATAAAAATCTCAAACATGGGAAATGATAATACATTAGGAAACAGTGGGTAGCAGAGTAAGATGTTCTATCTCCAGTTTAATTGCTTTAGTCTTTGCATGCACATTTAAACAAAAGCTGTTCACTGAGCTGGAAATTTTGGAATTTAAACCATAATTTTTTTTTTTATTCAAGGCTTTTAACAGCTTATGTGTCCCTTCAGCATGGTAAAATCCAGGCAGCCCCAGCAATCTGTCATAAATAAATAAATAAATAAATAAATATCAGAAGCACTTTGTAACCTTTTCCATTTTCTTTCACATTCCTTTTTGACCTAATAAAGTTGAGAAGAAACTGTCTTTCCAGAGGGCATTTAGCAAAGTGCCTGAGCTGGAAATTTTGGAATTTAAACCATAATTTTTTTTTTTTATTCAAGGCTTTTAACAGCTTATGTGTCCCTTCAGCATGGTTTGGACCACATTTAATGTACTGGCATTACTAATGTACTAGGTTTTTGTTTATTTCTTAACTGTAGGGTGACATACTATGCATGCATTCTCCTTATCCTGTTTTTCTACTCCTTGCAAAAGGCCAGCTGTTGTAAGTAGATGTTGCAGATGTTATTTAAGTTGCATTGAGCATTGCTAATGAAAACTGTTGAATTACAATGTTTTTGACATTTATGGCAAACCACATTGAACAAAAACTTCTTTCATTCAATGAATAAAGTATCAAAATATTTTTTCTCCAAATTCATATAATTATTCCTTTAACCATTTTTATATAGATGTTAAAAAATAAGAGTTTTAAAAAGGTTTACTCTAAATTGTAATTCTCAGTTTAACTCTCAGTGCCTAAACAGGAAATATTCTTTTTTTGCAAGTTTCTAAAATCTGTTTCTTTGAGATGGTTCTAATTTGTTGGTTCTATTCATGTAAATAAAACTGTTGAGAAGTTCATTAAGTTGTGGATCGTAGACTGAACTTTTCCTATAGAAGATTATATGCCATTTTTATTTTATAGATGGGGCTCAAAAAGTCTAGCATCTATCACTTCAATATTATTTTTGTTCAGATGATAGTAACATTACTCAGAGTTCTTATTGTCTGAGCATTCATGCAGCAGTCACAGTGTGTGGAAGCTGGAAAACTATTGCCAGAGCTTCCAGCATTGCCACTGGTTTGATGATAGTATTTCTGACAGCTCTGGTCCTTACCTGGTGAATAAGTTATACAAGTAAAAAGATTATATAAAACTTATTATTATCACTATACATGAATATGCAGCTTGATTTCTGCCAAGACAAAGATTTCATAATCCTAAAAATAGGGAAGTTTGGCATAGGGGTAGATTAGTACTGGATTTACTATGCTGCGAAAAGAGTCTTCTACTGAAAGTGAACTCCTTTTAGATGTGTTGAGCTGAGTGTAAATGACAGCCTTTGGGGCTCCAAGTCATATAATCCATTGTGACAAAGAAGGAAAAGAACTTCTTAAGCAACTAAAGGCCAGGCCATAGGTTTGCCGTTTCAGGATAAGAAGCAAAGGAAAACACTTCCCACTTCAGAACTTTGCTCTTTAGATTAAGAATCTTTGTCTCACTGAAAATAAAGTTCAGTGCAAGCACGGGGGAGATGTTACAGCATTCCAGGTGTTAATATAGTCCCATATCTATATTTATGACTAGAAATCTGGCAAAGATTTGTTTCAATATAACCTTTTTCAAAGCTCAGTTTAGAGTAATTTAGTGTCTCTGTTGCTAGCTAAATAAATACTCCAGACTCAATGAGAATCTCGGACATTGCTTGAAAATTAACAGAAGTTTTCTCTTCCACATTTATGCTCACACATTCAACATTACATTTGCAACAGCCTACATTTTTATATCAGTATGAACTTATTTAATGATTCTTTGATTTATGTCAGTCTTCTAATTTCTTTGTTATAACAATTAGTATAGACCATGCTATAAGAAAATGCAGGATTCATTATTTCAAATGGAATATAATGGGAAATCTAAACCACTACATTTACAGTCTTACAGATAAAGAAATACATTTACAGTCTTATAAGTATTTGAAGGCAACTGTCACTGAGATGTAAATTGCTAATAGGCTCTTGTGTGGTCTTACATTTAGTCTAACTACACTATGGAACAAAGAGCAACAAAAAATACGCAATGCTTAAAGCTTTGTTTTCTCCAGCAAGGTCATTTGCAGTAAGGAAAAATCTTTATATTTTAAAAAACACTTGAGCATTCCGTCTCTCACTGTCTACAATCTTTGTTGACTCACTTGTATTGTCAGACTTCATGTCTACATTTTTTTCCTTCATGTTTGCCTAGCAAGCATATGCCCACACTCACACCTCTCTTACAAGGAGGTAGCTTGTATCTGATGTATTCAATCAGTTGTGTTGAGCTTTGGGAACAGCTCTGGTGGAATAGCTGTGATAAACAGGACTTCATGTGGATTTTAGGCCATTTCATACAACATCTTCTTTCTTGACAGACTTTAAAATCCTAGGCACATCTGCATTTCATCAAATGTTCTGTTGATATTTTAGTATTTGTGGGATATGATTGATCATTGAATACATTTATATACAGAAAGTACTCTATTGTTTTATTCATGAGTCTGGCCACCATTTTGTGTGTAAATTTTTTAACTGAAAAAAACCCTGGATACAGAAATACGTAATTTCAGAAGTGTTTTCCCACAGAGGAAAAAAAACAAAACAACCTGTTCCTACATACTATGGGGACATGTAATTACACAGTGAAGTCAATGACAAACTCTGTATGTACAGTTTATGTTCTTTTTCACATTTGTTTCTTAAATGTTCATGTTATTCAGCATAATTTTACCAGTTGGTAATATTTTGGTCAGGTAACTGAGCTGTGCAACGAAAAATTATGTCTGAAGTCGTAGTGGGTTGGCTTCTGTAATTTTCAGGTCTTCCTTAACAACAGAGGATAGGATCCATGGAAGTATTCCAGATCTTCCTTTAATGTAACACAACAAATACATAAGGCATAGATAAGATAGAATCATAGAATTGTAAGGTTGGAAGAGACCTCTGAGATCGAGTCCAACTGTGTCTGTCTCCCTACTAAACCATATCCCTAAGAAACTCTTATACCCATCTTTTAAATACCTCCAGGGATAGAGACTCCACCACCTCCCTAGGCAATCTGTTCCAATCCCTGACCACTCCCTCAGTGAAGGAATTCTTCCTAATGTGCAGATAGTTCACCTAATATCCAGATAGTTCACCCAATATCCAGATAGTTCACCCCTTCTCTTTTCCATCAAGGCTGGGGAGAGGGGACTTTCACTGAGCGTTGGAAGGTTAAGCTTGGGGAAGCTAGCTCAAACTCACTCAGAAACTATTGGTAGAACAGAAAAATCTCATAATGATTTTCATCTGTGAGCTATATCCCAGAAAAATATCAGCCAATAATTCACAATTTTGGCATTATACATAGTTTTTATTCTTACCCTGTATATGGTACCATAATTATTTTATGAAAAGCATTCAGTGGCCCTGGGTGTATGCAAGCATTCCTTCTGTTTCCATCAGAAAACATTAGATATTTTCCATCAAATCATCCCTCTCTCTGCTCCAGTCCCTATATGTTCCTCAGTCCCCTGTCAGTCTGACCTCAGTGCTGGGGAAGATTATGGAGCAGACTGTCTTGGTTTAAAGGAAGACTAAGATGACTATTGGGGCTATCTCTCATAAGAACAACACCACAACCCTTTACAATTAATAGACTTTAATCGGGGAAAAGAAAAAAAATTGTGTAGGGAAAGATGACAGTCTTCAACTGCAAACATATATAGAACCAAACACAGAACAGAACAGACAGCAAGGCTGTAATCCAACCCTTCAAAAGAGGTAAGTTTTATCTTTGCTCCTTACGGTGCAGTTAAGGACAGCAGCGGCCGCTGCCACACCTCGGTGGGAGTGGGGGGGCTGCAGTGAATCCGACTGGGCTCCGAAAAAAATGACGTTCAGGGAGAGAGATGATGATCCCGAGGGAAAACAAAACTCACGTGGGGGAATGGCAGTCACAAGGGACGGGATGGAAATCCTTCTTCTGGACAGCGCGGAGACTTTCTTCGTCTTCCTGAGAAGGCGCCAGGGGTGGGGGATGGGGAGAAGGGAAGTCCAGAAAGTCTGCAGAAAAATCCAGCTGGCACTGACCTCACGCCTTCTCTCTCTCTCCTCCTCTTAAGAAAAAAAGGGCACAGCATGCGTGGATCGGGGGTAACAATACAAAGTGAGCGTTCTTCAGCTACCCATGCGAATGAGTGGGTTTCCTCTTTCCTGCCAAAGAGCGAGAAGAAGTGCCCGCCTCCGGAAGCAACACCCTCTTCCCGGGGTGTCACCAATGGCGCTGCCCCCGAACTCTCAAGATGGGCCCCGCCCCTCTCCCACAAGTCCCCGTTTTGGCAAGGGGAGAAAAATTCTCTGAAAGGACTGAAACTAATATGTCAACTAATAACTTACATGCAGGTTTTTACGTCGATTGTTGTTTATCAAGAAGAGAAAGATTGGTCTGTTTGAGTCATGACTGTGTATGTAGTGGTCAAAGATATATTTTCATACATCCTTCTGCTATTTATTTCATATATTCCTTCTATTTCAGTTCTAAAGAAAACTTCATTAATGATCTTCTGGATAATATTCTGTCATTAAATGGAATCTTTTGTTCAGTGCAGGTTTTCTTCTACAATTGCAAAGATTTTGTTTCCAGTGTTCTGTTTTACTGTATTTCTCCATTCAAACAAGATTCTTGTGAAACTAGAAAGTAGGTGTTTTTTCCCAAAAAATTAAATTACATATGCTTATTAGTAGAAAAAAAATACTATTTCCAATTTTGCTTTTTTTTTTTCTGAAAGTGCTTAGTGGGCTTAGTTGATAATATTTTAAAATTACCAGATTTAATCTAAATTTGCAAAATTTCACCAACAAATGTGCTTCCTAAATTTATGTCTTTTTGTTAGCTTGAAAGGAAGTGAGAGTTGAAAAACATTAAGAAAAGACAGAGTATTGCAAAAGTGGAGAATGCTGGATCTGCAGATCATACGTAGCTAACCAGAAAGGAAAAGGGAATTTAGTTATGATTATGTTATATTTGAACATAACATGTAAGGGTGTTTTTGTAAAAGAATTTGTGACTGTCATTTGTGGTGTTCTCTGAGCAGCCATCTTGCCTTGATAGAGTCAAGTAGAAAAAGAAAGAAACGAAAGAAAAAGAGAGAGAAAGAGAGAGAAAAAGGTATTTTGCAAAAGGGAAAGTGAATAAATACGTCTTAATTATGTTCTTTTTTTTAGAGTACAATTTCAATTGAGTTTATTTGTTTCAAAATAGTTGACTTCTGGTTTGTTTTAGTTTGTCTACCTAGGAAAGAGCATTGCTTGTATCTACAAATCCTTTTCTCAGTTGCACTTAAGTAAGTAAGTGCACTGAAACTGCATATATGGAATTGAAGGAAGAATTTAAATTTTTATGAGTTCAATTTTTATGAGTCAGCAACTAATTTACCTATACTGTTATGTCTGAAAATGCAAATACAACTATCTCTAACTCATTACTTTGCCAGTCTTTCTACCTAATTTACCAAATACTAAGAACAATACTTTCATTTATTGTTAGCAAAGATATAGACTGTCAGAGTGCAAGACTGCTATACAAGTGAAAGGATCTGAACTACCACTCAATAGATGCAGTCTGCAAGCCCATTTTAACACTCATTAATGCATTACTACAGAGAACTCTTATTATATCACAACATAGTTAGTAGTTCTCTGATACGAAATATATTTCATTTGCCTTTGAATATACATACGGGTTAATAGTGAATAAAAATGGACCTTCTGTTTTTCTGTTAACATCATGAGAAAGGATAGTAGTAAAAGAAGTAACCCGGTGAGTTCAAATAAAGAATCTTCTCTCTAAATTATATAGCTCATAAATATGGATGAGTTAAATATAATACAGACAGGTGTGCATCACTAAATCTAAGGTCTAAACAATTAATAGACTAACAGAAGTTTAAAGGCAGTGTCATTATATCAAATGTTCTAGGGTGAATACATATGAAATTATTTTTAAGACAAGAGTTATTGACCTGATTCTTCAATACCCCACAGGCTTCTCTCTAAAATTTTTTTTTTATATTACCTTTTGAAGTTGTTGCAGGATAGGTGAGCAGTTTGCACAAGCAACAGCCTAATTAGAAAGGATAATGTCCGTTGGGACAGCAAAACCTTCTTCATATTCCATCATATAGTCCAAAAATATATAGGGTGGGGTAATGAATTTTAAAAATGCCAATTTAGTGTTTCTCTAATCACAGATACTTCATCAGCTGACAAAAGAAAAACCTCAGTAGGTGTAGCACTTCAAAATCTGGGACAATTTACATGTAATTTCAGGAATCAGCAGGGATACACAGCTGGATAAAAATGAAAAGCTTGCTGTAATTGAAAATTGCCTTGCAGCTTGTTTATGATTAAAATGAAGTTCAGTTCCTTGAAATCTTGTTTAGTAAATAAATCTGTTTTAATTAGGCAAAGAAATATTGTCTATTGTCCTTGAATGATAAAACCAGTACAGACATTCTTTAACAATTCATGCTAATCGAACATTTATACATACATATATTTGGCAAAATCCATATTCTACAACTTGAAGGCTCTCATTTGAGCACATCCAAGAAATGTGCTCTCTCCCCTGAAGAGGCTGTGGTCGTCTATATTACTTACAAAGAATCTTAGTGACAGCCTGTTGTGTTTTGCGTAAAAAAAAAAGCATTTACATCTCTTTACATCTAAATAGAACAATCCTGTCTGAAAGTGCATGTGAAAATTTTGCCTAAAACCTGAATTTAAAGCTGGACTGAAATTTAAAGTTAACGTCTAATAGAGTTCTTGCTTATTTTGCTTTTCAAATTTTGTATCTTTTTGGTGTGCTGAATAGATTGAGAAGTGTAGGAGGTGATTCTCTTACAATAAAACGGTCATTAGACACTTCTAGATTTTGTTTTCTTAAGATAGTTTATTAGTGTTTGAGTGAGAAGTAATATTACAAAAGAGTTGTAAATAAAACCTGAGGTCGTAGAATTCTTAGAGCCATTCTCACTGTGATGTTTCATCTGGTTTGTTTCTTTCTTGGTTTTTCTTTTCAAAGTCAAATATGAATCCCCAGTCCTCACTAGGTTTACCTAGAAAAGAGAAAACTTGAGTTTACAAGGTAAAGAACTATATATATGTATAATTTTGAATCAGAAACTAAAGGTTTGTAGCATTGAAAAATGTGTCTACCCAAGACCTAAATCCAAAAGCCACAGGGAAATTAATGATATAATTTCTAATCCTCAGCAGACAAATCATTTCTGGTATGCATATCCTGTCCTAAAACATGCACATAGACATACTCATACTCTAACACTAATCTAATTAATTTCCTTATGTTCATTTCTTCAGTATATACTTACAGGTGCTGAAAGGTCATTTGAGAGACTCAAGTGAAAAACAAGGAATTTAATTTAATTTACTAATTTAGTAAATGGAAAAGCACTCAGTCCATCCAATTAGTGATGAGGAAAAAGATTTAAAATTTAACAAAGAAGGAAGTTACAGGAAAGAGAAAAAAAATTAAAAACTTTTAAAAAGTATGTATACATCTAATAAATAATATAGGGAAAACTTTCACTACCTATATAAGTAAACCACTCACTGCCACTATATTATAAAACCAGAGAGGGAGATCAGCAAGTAATGTTGCATCTATAAATAACTGAAGTCATACAGCAATGCCATGTCATGATTATCACTACTGTTAGCTTTAGTTATAATCAAGGAAATATTTCTGTTCATATTACAGTTACAGAAACTTCAGAAGAAGGTGACATATCAATTGCTAGCTACCATACTGTTAATTAACAAGTTTGGTGCTCTTTTCAGACAACGTCCACGTTCTCTAAATGACAGACTCTATTCCACAAGGAAAAAAACATATTTTAAATCTAGAACTCTCTTTTCTGAGGAATTTGTGGAAAAATGTCTGTAATACTAGGTCTAACAACTAACACTGAATTTACAGCTTAGTATGTATTCCTAGGTCTACTATAGTATGCTTTATAGTTACTGTCACTTGAACTTGTATTATTAACACATTATAAAGTTAGCATGCAAATAAATAAAATGTGACAAATGATGTTTTATATATTATTTTCTTTATAATTTTTCATGCATAAATTTGAAAAAATATTCTGCAGTGAGCTTTTGGTATGAACAGTAAATATAACCAATGGTTCTAGGAAACAGAGAAAGAAAAAGAATAAAGTCTAGAGAATTTAATCTGGTTCTGGAAAATAATTCCGGTTACTGAGAGACTTTCAGCTGATATTTGGATGAAGTATGACACATTTTAACTATATCTGCATTTAGCTGGTGAAAATATGTTTCATATTTTTCACATTTTTTTAAAAAAAAAAATCTTTTCCAAACAAAGCATGGAGCTATGTTCCTGGATGTACTAGAGACACACTGCTCCAGGAAATAGATCTTTGAGGGTTTTTTTATATAGGATCTGCTGAGATGAAAACTAATCCTTTAGTATGAGGTAGCACATTTTTGCAGCTGTATTGGAACAGGGAGTCTCAGCTTTTAATGTCATCTTCAAAATGTGCTTAAAATATTTTATTGTTATTCAAGAATTTGAGCAGCAGTATCCAGAATATATTATCTATATTATTTTGTAAAGGCAGTCATCCATTTAATTTTCAACAAATTTTTTACTCTGTGCGTGTCAGAACCATAGCAAATAAAAGCATGTATTATTATTTCTTAAGTATGGCTAATTATACACGCTATTTTACATTTCATATATAGCATTTACAGATACGGGTGCATTTGTTCAGAGATGAATATGTAAAAGAAAGTTAGAGGAGTGTGTTTATGTGTGTCTGTGAGAACAGAAAAAAGACCAAACAAAACCAGTTGGGTTTTTTTTGTACTGTGGCTTAGAAGTAAGCAGTGCACAACAGACACAGCATTCACAGATTAAGTGAGCCATGACCAGAATCTCACAGATAGTGTGAAAAGTTCCCTGCTGGGTCTTGGCTCATTTGAATTTGGGGTGCATACTTTATTTAAATACTTAATTTATATGGCACCTGGAGAGTATGAAAAGCTTACTGAATAGGCTGTAAAACAGGAGCAAAGCATATGGTAGATTTCAAACAGTATATTTGAAGACCAGAAGTGTTGTTTTTAAGAAAATATTAACAACAAATCGCAATAACGAGATGATCTCTTCTGCTTCAGCTGTTGCATTTCACTTCTTCTAGTATTACAACATTCTCTGTCCAGATATAACTCCTGAGGATGGATCCCATCATCTAGTTCTTGGGCTGCAGATACTCCTTGTTGAAGATGGATATGATGAGACTGCCTTATCCTCAGGATGGTGTAGTCTGGTAGAGACTGTGCATCATAAGAGAAAGGGAACAGGCTTATTTGCATCAGGAATGGCAAACAGGAAAATAAAAGGACATTCACGAAGACTCTGCAGTGCCAAGAGTCTAAGACCACAGGTATTTGAAGTTTGATATGGCCACCCTTGAAAAGGAACAACAGAGGACATGAGGTACTAGGAGGATGCAAGCTAGAAGCTTGTGATTTCTGGCAGTAGAAGCGAGGCTTCATGTCCTTATTTAAGAGTTTAATCTCATGGTCTCAACAAGCAGGCACAAGAAGTAAATTCAAACAGGAGGATTATGGGTTAGACTTCGAACTAGGATCTGTCTGGAGAAGAGCAAGTGAAAGGTGCTAGTTGTTGCTCACCACCTTTTATCTGGGACAGAGGCATTCATTTTCCAGATATACTTAGCACCATTTGAAACAACAAAGTATCTACACCAGGATCTGTAGCACTGCATAAGGCTCAGTGATTTTCATGTGCTTCCTGACTACTGTACCACGCTGATCAACTACAGTGGCACCAGTGATAGGGTCAGAGAAAATCCTGAGCTGACCACAGTTGTGTTACGGACTTTGTGGGTGAGAGTAGGTGGAGGCCCCCTTAGTGGTCAAGATAAAACAAAAGGCAGATATATCCAACAGACTAGTGCTTGCCTACACAGCTAAGGTTACAAGTAAATTTTTTGTTTATTCCTTAATGTCACTTTGTTTGCAATATAGGATTATAGGGAAGAAATGAAAATCAGTTACAAAAGAACAGCTACGCAACCAAGCTTAGTTACCTGGAGAGAAGGTCTTTCACTATATTTATTGGAGGATAGGACTGAAATCGAATGGTATGTAAGGATGCAAGCAGAAGAGTGATGTGAGGGAGAAGGGCAATTTTCATATTCACGCATAGAAGAAAGACCATTCAAAGGCTTATGTTGGGTATCTACCAGATATGCCCAGACTCTGGACAACAAACAAAAATAATCACAAATCTACGCATTGATTGTGAAGTATGATGGGATTGATATCATGGAGACTTGAAGGGACAGAAAGAATATAACTGGAGCACAACTACTTATAAAGAACGGGGATCTAGGCAGTCATTCACTAAGCAGAATCATAACATGAATCCAGAGATACAATCTCTTGAACATCTCTAAGTCATAATTAGAAGAGGAAGAAACACTGAGGAGGCTGTAGCAGACTCTCTGAGCAAGAAGAATTAGGAGGAGGTAGAGGATGAGGCTTTCCTCTCACAATAAGTCATTTTCATGGGATATTTTGTCTACACATACTTTTCCTATTTTCCTATGAGGATAATTGCAATCAAACCCTGGTGCTCTATATAGGACTGATGATGATTTCCTAATGTAAATCTCTGCTTACAGAGAACAACTGGTTGTAAATATGACCACGAATGGCTGTTTAAGCTACAACAGTTTGAAGATGACTGAATTCAAGAACCACAAGAAGGCTAGGAAAATAAATTGGAGAGTCAGACTTTATCTTATTCAGGAAAGTGCTGGGCTGAATCCCCTGGCAAGTGTCCATAAAGATGAAGGAAGCCAGAGAAGAGCCGACTGAAGTTTTTAACATAAGTTATTGACATATCTGCTCTTTTTTCAGGAAGATCAAGGTGTTTGTCAAAACAGAATTATGTTGTTTAAGCAAGGACCTTCCTCATGAACTATAATGCAAAAAAGAATGCACTCCTACAATAATTGGAAACAGGAATAGGCCAGAAAATTAGGTATGAAAGCTACACGAGGACTGAATGGCAAAATCAGAAAATCAAACCCAATTCTAATTAAAATTAATAAAAAATATTAAGAATAATTACTTTGATTTTAACTCTTTTCTGGAAGAAGATAATTGCAGAAACTTACATTGATATAATACTGTTAATTATATATTACTCTCAGTATCTAACTTCCTAGGAATCTTATAGGGTGACTGTGTTTTATACTATGACGTAAAGATTGCAACATTACATTTCCAGATAGATTATTGAATACAAGAATACAAACAATGGGAGAAAACTAGTTTATGATAACAATTATGCAGTCTTAAATAATTCCTGTGAGGACTTAAGTAATCTGTCTGTGAGTCTCATCTTATTTGCTATTGAACAAAACTAATCTTTAGGATAGGCCATCCCATGGACTACATTCATGTTTTTTCTCAGTATCTTAAGCAAAGCTGAGAGAAAAGTCTTAGCAGTGCGAAAAGTTACCGTTATTCCTGAATGACTGCTCTGGCATTATTAAAGAAAATTGGAATTTTACCCCATATGCAGTGAGCTTTAGGACTTTCTTATGCACTCAGTAAATCTTGGGTGCTAGTTTTGTGCTAAAAATAGTGCCATGTGGCAGATGAAAGCTGAAAATATATGTTCTTAGAAAAGTTGATTGATGGAAAACAAATCTTTTTTTGTGACAGGAAGAAGAATATTGCTGCTGTTAGTTGTAAAATGGAGTACATGGTTAAAGCAAAAGATGGACCATTTCTCCTTGTAATATTAGTACATTACCCAGAAATTCAAACCCTTATTATTCCTGATTCAGTTCATGAAATTTAGTTTGTTAGATACTTCCTTAAACAGCTTAGGAGCGATTGTAGACAAAAGACTAACTATTTAGAATACAACATTTCTATATTTAAAAAATTTAATTTGATCTTTGTGTTTTAAAAATCTGGGGTTTTTTATCAATTTGATTGTGTTTTATTCTAATACTGATCTTACTGTGTCTGAATCAGATCTTTTGCATTTCCTTTTGTAGGAAGGCAATAAAATAAGAATGGGAAAAATGTTCAAGAGTCTATAAAAACAGACAGAAAGATGAACAACATGTATTGCACTCTGAATGTATCTATGTCCATCTGACAATTATTTTGTCAGATGTTCTAGCTTTATTAATAGTTATTTGTATCAGGTATAACATATTGGGCAAGCCTAGAAGCCAAATGCTCATGGTAATTATCCTTGATGCTGTTCAGATCCCTGCTCTGAAACAGTGAAACATTGGTTTTAGAGAGAAAATCTTCAATCACAATCTACATGCTCTTCTAGGATTTTATTTTTCTCTTCTACACAGGTGTTCTTTAATAGACTTTGGAATAAGATACATTTTCATTTCAGTGAAAAGAATGTAATGATCTGATCCTGAAAGCTTATCAAAATGGTTTTAAATTGCTCAAGACAAGTATGATTTTGACTGTGCTACTGAAGGAGATTTCTAAATTTCCAGAAAGGGATGATATAGAAAATAAAATATGATAATTTGATGCAGGATATGACCTCTGTCACTTGTACAGAATAGATCAATTAGCTACATTCACAATCAAAGCACTCATTACATGGACTGACTAAGATGAGGATTACTGGCAGTTATTTGTCCAAAGCATGAGTGGAGTTTGTTGAATCAGTAGTACAATATTTTTAAGAAACTATTTTTGAAGAAAACCTTTTTGCTGAAAGATGAAAGGCAGCAATGATAGTAGTAACTGTTATGTTAAAAGCTGAGATTAATCAGTGATGCTAAGATAGTTAATGCTGGACAGAGATCTTTTTTTTGTATGTAGGTATTTTGAAAATTCTTGTGTCAAGAAAGCACCAGACTCTTTAGTATGAATTATTTTTCTATAGAATATAATTTCAAAGCAAATATATTTACTGTGTTGGTGTTAATTGAGAACAGAACTGAGGAAGAAACAGAGAAAGAATAGAAATACTCTTACTGTAATTCTTAAAAGTAGTATGTGATACTGACAATGTGTTTGTCTTCCAAAAATCCTTACACAAGTTCTATTGCTATAAAGAATTTCGATATACAGAAACTGGTGCAAATTACATTTCATGCAGGGGTGTCAAACTCACAACCCACAGGCCGAATCTGGCCCTCCACCTTGTTTTATCCAGCCCGGCACCTTGTTTCTACCCGACAGCAGCACTGAGCTCCTTTCCCCTACACTCCTGCCAGCACTGGTCACGTGTGTAGCGTGTGTGACATGCTTTACGCTGCAGCAGCAGGAGTAGGAGAACCACAGGAGCTGTGAGTTTAACACCCCTGACTTAGTGATACAGTATGCTTTGCTCTACAGAGGCCTGATAGGATGATCTGTTTCTTTTTATTTTGTATAGCAATTGAGGTTTTCAGAAGACTGTCAGTTATTTCTCACAGTGTGAAATTTCTACTGAATTTCTGAAAAGGTGATTCTTTGAAAGCACACAGAAAACAACTGCATTTCTTATGAAAAGCTATGTGTATCACAGAACTGGAGCCTATCCAGTTCTTTATGATAAGCATTTGACTATCACAAAAAAAAACCAAAACAAACAAATCAAGAGATTTAGGAAACTTGAATTTCAGTACATAAGCTTTTTAGTTTTCAGTAATCCTCACCTTCCCCTGAAATATATCAGAAGGAAAATATTAGCTAACAAATCTATTTTTCTTTAAGCTCTGGATTTGCTTTGACATTATTCTGTCTGCTTTTCAGTGAAATGAGCACCTGCATAAATATTTTCTCTTCTTTTTCTTTTTTAATCCATTTTAGTGTGCAAAGGAAAAAGTGATATTACTTAGATGCAACTAGATTCAGTTATAATTACCTAAACTTTGCCCCTGCAACATCTTTTAAAATCCAAAATATTGCAAAATCTAGGATGATCTGACTGCTCCTTAAAGCATATTTGGTATATTTTATCATTTCTAGAAATATCTTACTCGAAAAACCCTTTTTACAGTTGTTAAAGAAAACAGTCTTCAGTATCTCCTTTGAAATATTTCATTACATTCAGCCTGAAAATAGTCAATAATAAGTTTTCGAAAGCACAATGGCTGCAGTAATTCTAAGGTCTGAAAATAAGGAAAATAACAGTGCAGTGTGTCTTATGTCTTTCCTAGGTTTGTTGATTATGTAGATATATTCTCAGTTCAATAATATACTTTTTTAATAGCATCTGACTACCATAGAAAGCGATAAAAAAAATGGGATGGGAATGAGCTTAAGTAGGTACAATTCCTAGCCCTTTCTTAAACTTTATTATATGATCTTGTTCCAAACAACATAATAATAGTATAGATATGCTTACAGTATTTGCTTCAAAGGTGATACATATCTTCTTGCACTGATATTAGGATGCTCACCTCATCATCATATGAGTTCTTTTAGAGAATATTACCACAATAAAACAAATCTTTTGGCTTCTGGTGAGCAACAAAGCAACTCTTTGAATGATATTGCAGTGCTTTTTATATCTAACAATGTCTTCTTTTACCTGAACTGTGACCGTTTAAAAAAATGTCTCCTACAATATTTTTTTAGAGAGAAAGACAGCAAGCTCAATCACCTTTGCCGTATTCCAAGAACTGTGTTCCACCATACTCTATAAAAATAGCTTTCCATGGTAACAACTGTCTGGCTAGTTATATGTTCTCCAAATATTTCTAATACCTTAGAGGCAGACATTATTTATATTCATAAAGATTGAAAACAGAGGTTAGAAAAGTTTTTGATTGCTTGAATCAACCTAAATTTCAGCTCAATTGAGTTAACAGCAAATCGGACAAGATTTTTAAATGAAAATATGCCACAACACACATTAGCAGGATTCTGTTTTCTCAACACTTACTCTCGGCTTTCAGATCTGATTATTATTATAGTTTGCACCTATATAGGCTAGATGTTGATTAACAGCCATCATCCTTAGGACATTCACAGTCACTACAAGTCAACACATTTCTGAATGCATGATTTATGCTACTTAGAATTCTCTGAAAACTATACACAGTTTTTAAAGATTCAGTGCAGATACCAATTTCATTTCTTATTGTCAGTGGAAATACTAAAGGTTTACTAAAAACTCCTCGAAATATTTAGTTTCTGACAAATTAAAAAAAATAAGAAAAAATATTTAATTTGTTCTTTTCAAATGCAGTGTCAGAATTGCTTGGAAATTTTATCCATAGTTCAATCCACTATAAATTATCGTAATGATCCTTATATTTCTTTAGTATCAATAATATCATAATATCAGAGAAGCACAGGAGGATTGAATGTTAATCCACATTAATTGCAAATGTGGGACTGCAAGTGTTTCTCTTGGATTTTTCCTTTGCTATCAATAGTATCTCAGATCACACTTCAGAGAAAGCGTAGACTGAGCAGTTATCAGAATTAAAGGAAATTATTTATGGACAGTTCATGTAGTGAAGGTTTTCAGGGAAAGGAAAATCACTTTTTATATCTGTGATGATTTCTGCTGTTAAACTGAGGTTTTCAAATGTAAAGATGATTACTTAAAAAATTCATAAATACTAAATGAAATTTCAAAACAAAGTATGGATTTACAATGATTTAACTTCTAATTTTTGTTGCATGCTTACAGACCAATACCTTGAAATTAATTTTATGAGCAATTTACTTATCAGTATATCAAATAGGTAGCCATTTGAAAAGATTACTTTTAAAACTACCTTTTAGATTTCTCTCATGTACTTGATATTCACAAATAATTTTTCCAGCTCTCCAGTTCCCTTTGAGAAACACTTAGGATGCTCTTGGGAGTGTAAAATAAATTTTTGATAAAGGAGGCTTAGTAAATATTTATAACTCTTTAGATTAAGTAACCTAAAAGACATTTAATTAACAAATTAAAGATATATTGCAATTAATCTGCAATGATTATCAGTAACAGCATCACAAAATGTTATGTAAGTAATATGAATAAGGAATTTATAAAAAAACCCTATGTTTTTTTACAAAATTTTAATCTGAGTGCCAAAATGACTGAATTTTATCAAAACATATACTAATATATTTAGCTGTAGGCTCTTCTGTAAGTTCTCTATGATTCATTCAAACTCATAATCATCTGAACAATTAGATTGATGAACAAATATTAATGAAGACTAATCCTATTAGAAGTTTATAAAGTACTCATTTTTTTGCATAATCATTACATAATGGACACATGAATTAATAAAAGGATTTTTTTAATGAGATTGAAAAAAAAATGTTCACATTGCTACTCTTAAATACAGGGTGTGGAATGTAAGGTGAAATACCATTGGTATTTAAATTATTGTGGTGTTACTGTTTTGAGTAATTATATTGGATAAATGAAAGTATGTGATAATGTATTTGTGTGCATGTGTGCACTTGTATGCACACACACATTTTGGAAAGATCAAATAATAAGATACCTCACTTCTGCTTCTTATATCAAGCAAAAAGACTGTAGAATAATAAAAGCATCTCACAGCATGTCTTTTTAAACAAAATTTTTGAAAATCTCATAACATTTCAGCTGCTGTTGTCATAAGTCACTTATGCACTTGTTTATATTTTTTTTTACAGAATTGTATATTCAATACTCTTCCATTATAAATGCATAATGACATTTTTTTTAGAAAGGGAATATCAGGTCTCATTACTCCTACAGTAACTGGTATTGATCTAATCTCACTTTTAATAGAATGGAATTAGAATAAATTTCATCAAGGTCACTTAAGTCATTTGGGTTTCAGTGTCTCTGGATTTTTTTTCCTTTTTTTTTTAAAGGAATCACTCTTCAGCCTTTTTGCAGATATTTGATGCCATTCACAGAAACACGAGATTCTGTGATTATTCAGCCTAGAGGGGACCTCAGGAGAACTCTATTCCTATCTCCTGGTCAAGGCAGGTCAGCTGAGATCAGACCAGGTGGCTCAAAGTTTCATTCTGTTAGGTCTCAGAAACTTACAAGGATGGAGACTGCAAAGCCTTTCTGAAGCAACTGTTCCTAGTGCCTTACTGTCTTCATAAGGAAAAAAAAATCCTATATAAAGATGGGATGTTCCTTATTTAAACTTATGGTTGCTGTCTCTCATCCACCTGCCATACACCATTGTGATGAGATAATTCCTATCTTTTCTTCAGAAAAGTGGACTACTATTAGGTTCCCTTGTATTTATCTCTTCTCCAGATTAAACAATCTGTCATCACATTGGTAGCACCCTGTTGAACGTTCTCTAATTAATCACCATCTTTCCTCTGTGGAGTGTCCCAAAACTAACAGCCTAATTACTGAAGAGAGGGGAATAATCATTCCTCTGTACCTCCTGGCCATGTTAATATAGTGCTGGTTGCTCTTAGACTTCTTTATTGCCATGGCACACTGCTGGCTCATGCCCACCTTGCTATTTACCAACACCCTCTCAGGTCCTTCTCAGCAGGTGCAGTCCAATCCCATGTCATTCCTGGAGAGTCTTTCTTCCCAGGAGCAAGACTTGGCATTTGTCCTTGCCAAATTTCACAAGGTTCCTGGCAACCCATTCTTCCAACCTGTCCAAGGTTGTCAGCTGTAACAACATATCTTCTGTGCGATATGTTGTCATCTGTAAACTTGATGAAAGTGTATGATGTGAATTTTTCAGTTTGTCCTATTTATCTAATAGGCATTCAGAGGAAAAATCTTACTATTTGTAAGGATAGAAATTAATATTATATCAGATTATTGTCCTTGAATGTCATGTGTTTGGGGAACTTCTATTTCTGATCAGCCTTGGGAATGTTCTTTGAATTACTTTTTTAAAAAAAATATTGCTGCAAAGCTGGCTGTTTACTAACTCTGAGATTGGTTTGGGGTTTTTTTGAGAAATTTAATATATGTTTTTATATTCAACAGAAGAATCTTCTAAACATTAATCAGAAAACTATGTGAAAATATTGTCTCTGAGGAAAAACTGTCTTTCTGACTTAATGAGTCAACATTTAGGTTTATGGATCAAAGTTTTTATGACTTATTTCAGCAACTTGAGTGACACAAGTATTGCAGTTAAATATGTCTATATCTAAGTGTAGGTGCATGTCTATGTCTATGTCTATGTCTAAATCTGGGACCTAGAGAGCATTATGACAGGAATGTTCAGAAGATCAGCAACAAAGGCTAGTCTTAGTTTTAAAGTAAAGCTTTACCAATTTCTTTCATTAACAACACACTTCATGTTAACGTTTAAATTTTACGTTTCACTATCACTATGTACTCATTACATGCAAAGCCATCTGTCTTTAAAATATAATTTAAAAAAAAATCCAAATTAGCTGTTATATATCATGGTTAACCTACAGTCAGTTCTGATGGCTGTGGTCTTTGATAATGGTCATTGTGGGATTCAAGGTGATCATTTTTGACACATCTTTGACCAGAGTGATTGGTGCTGAAGTTAGCTTGTCTTCTTTGTTTCATCTTCATGTCTGATATTCTTATGTTTCTTCCTTTCTCAAAAGGGGCATTTCAACTGTTCCTCATACTGGTTCTGTTGATTTCATTTCATTTAAAGGTGACAAATAACAATGAAATAAGACTTATATTTTGTCATAAAAGTATCTATTAATTCTTATTTAGTGCATAAAGTAATTATTATATGAAAGGTGTAGTTATTAATATAGTTCACATATACAAAATTATTTGGTCTGAATATGTAATTCACAGCCTGTAAATGGGTAAGTACATAGGAAGGGGGAGAAACATTTTTAACATTGTTGTATGGCACAGGTCACACTGTTTTGCAGTATGGATTCATGCTGTTACAGAGAACCATCCCTTTCTTGTCACATTTGTGCTGCTAAATTTACAAAAAGCTGTATGACACTGACATATTCCTCCAGAGATATTGAGAGGTACAATATTTTTCAGCTACTCCAAAATTTAAAAAGTCTCATATTGCTGAATCAGGATGTGATATGTTGTTGACTTAAATGAAAAACTGCAAAGATGGGGTTAGTAATCTGATTTCTGCTACTTTTCTTGCTAAGCGGCTGGTATAATAATGCCAGAATCACAGTAAATTTAAGTGGAGTCACTTCCCAAAGTTTGAGTTAGACATATATTTCTGCAGTATTTTTCATTAGCCTTTTCACAGAGCTGAACACAAATGTAAAGTTCTGTAGCAAACATTTTTCCCCTTTATTGGCTTTCTTAGGGATTGAACTGGTTTGAGCTATTTTCCCAAGCTCTCTAACGCTCAGTTTAAGCCCCTTTTCCCAAAGCTTTCTCCTTTTTAAAGAAAAAACTAGAAAAACCGTAATCACTCTAAATATATATATTTTCTAAATATAAACAAATACATATAGCGAGGATATCCAAGATAAGGGAAGAGGGGAAGGGAAATGGGAAAAAGGACAAAAAGGAATCAAAGCAAAACAGGCATGCACACTCACAACACCCAGTAACTTTAACAAAGTACAGAACCACCTCCCCCGAGGAGAACCAGACAGCCAAATCCGACCCGTTAAAAATTTTCTGCAGGCTTCAGCAGCAGACAGGACCAACGCAGGACCTCCTGCTCCCCAGCCTTGCTGGAAGAATAAAAAGAGCGTATTTCTTATCTACACCTTATTTATATGTCATGTTACGTTAAAGGAAGATATGGAATACTACCGTGGATCCTGACCTTCATGGTTAAGGAAGGCCTGTAAAGGCCATTTTGAAGGAAGATCTGAAGCCAAACGACTACAAGGATATTTCCTATGCCTAAAAATCAGGCAAATGTTCTGCAAAGATAACTGTTCTCATCTTTTATATATCTTCCATGTAGGTAAATCATAGAAAATAGAATTTAAAAATTCAAGCTCTTTCCTTCATTTCCCTAAAGTCCATTCAGTCCCTGCTCTAACTTCCTTCCATTTCTTAATTTAAATTTTCCATCCATGATATATCATTACGTACATGGTTCATTTTTTTTGGCTAAAATAGCATAAAATTTACTTGTTCTCAAGATAATCATTAATTGATTTATTTTAAGATTAAGAATTATGTTTTTGTCAATGTAAACGTATATTAATTTCCACTCTTAAATCATCCTGGAATTGATACAAACTAACTGTAGATAACCTTATTGAATGTGTATAAATAAAACAGATTTAAAAGTGTCATTAAAAGAGTATATCATTAATGGATTTTGAAAGTCAAAGTCAGGCTACTATATCCTTCAAATGCTTTTGGAAGTTCTGTTCCAAAACATTTTCAGGTATTTATTATGCAGTCTGTAGTCCCAGTTTAGGAGTTTCCTGTTAATGACAGCATTTGTACATAACTCATCTTCAGGTATGTAGTTCCCTTTCCTATCGTGAATGAGGGGTTAAGACATGGGGTAACTCCATGTTTCCATTTATTTTCATAAATATACATTTATATATGCGTGTGTGTATTCTGTATTTGTATGGAATAGTCTTAAAATAAGCTTTAAGATCATGATGGGAAAAGTAAAGTTTCGTATTCTGCTTCTTTAAGGTTGTGCACAGGGGCATGATTCTCTTAAAGTATCTGTTCTTCCAAACTGGACAGGTAAAAAATGTTATAAATGAAGGTATAGCACTGGGCTTCTAAGCACCTCAATGTGAATGTTCTAATTTTCATGCATCCTGACTGTCTATAAATGCCATTGAAATAAATACGAACTTCAGAGATGGAGAACAAAGAATATTTAATTTTAGATTTTTAAAATTTTACTTTCTTCCCACTGGTATTTCTTTTAATTCAGGACTGCATAGTTCTGCTCAGGTAGTTGTTAAACATGATATAAAATATTAAAACACTGACAGAATACCATTTCTTCTAATCTTTTTTATGCTAAATTTATGTCAATTCTTTTCTGCATTTATGACAAAATTTATGCCTACTTAATAAAATGGGAACTATATAATGTCTTTGCATATGAAATTATATATAGTGAGAGAGGTCAGATTTTTTTTACCATTATGGGAATACCAGTTTAAAGATGCCTTCAGAGCACAAGCGTCTTGTTTATTAGCTTGTACTGTTAATTAGATGAAACCAGAAGTCTCTAGGCAACCAAAGTTCCATTACTCATAACTTTATTCCTTAGGGAGTGTAAGGTGTTTCCTAACTCAGCTCATAAAGCTTTATCAGTGCTAACCTACTCTTCATTCTTTTAAGCTTGCAGTATATTGAGAAATTCTAATGTGTCTTAACCTCTTGAGTATGGCAATATCCAGGTAACTAGATTAATTCATCCAACATATCTACCAAAAGTCTACTCTACAGTATATTTTTTTCACTTTTTAATGATTTTTAAGATTGTGAAAGCATGAAAACATTCATCATATTGTGATAGTCAGTAAAAATTAGGTTGCTGAAATTATCTCAGGTATTATTATTCATGCAAAATTATGGCAAAGTCAAGACAAAAAAAGGAGCATTTATTGATTAGTTCTATTTAGCTATGAATGCAACTTTTTGATCTTTTTTTTTTGCTCTGATAGAAGTCTGTCCAAATGGGGCACTTGGTTAGTAAAACTAATATAGCATAGTGAAGCTACACAGCACTGTGATATCATGTACAAAATTCTTTCTTTCTTTTCTGCTTTCAGTTATGTATGCCAACCCAAATTAAACTTAAGAATATTGCTGTAATCAAAGTACTGACAGTAGAAGTTTGCTGCTGACCAAGTTGAGAATAAGTAATAATTATAGTAATAGGAAAATGTTTGATGAATCATCTGCAAGACATTTGAGACACCTTGTGAATTTGCTTATAAAATCTTTAAACTAACCTATCTTAAGAATATTTTTTTATATCTATATTTTTGAAGTCTTTTCTTCTTCTGAAAGGTACATTGAAATTTTGAAAAATATAGTATGATGTTTTTAAAGCTATAGAGATCTGTTATTTCATTTAATCTTATTGCTTTTTCACTTTGTCTATATTTTTTCTATAGTTCCTATCCTCTGCAGTAGTGCTAAAACAGTGATATAATTCATATTTCTCATTGTATTGTTAAATGCATCTTTCTTTATCCTTCTTGATACTGCCTTTTCTATATTTGTCTCATTTTTATGATCTTTTCCTTGCCTGTATAAGAGGTTTTTCATGTTTTTGTCATCTGTCATTGTTGGAAAGACCTCTAATATTCCATAGAAGTTCAGAAAATTAACATCTGAAGCTTAAGGTTTTGTATTTTGAAGCAACGATACAAAAATTATATTTTTTCTAGAGAACTTATATTCTTTCAGTACTCAGAAAGAGTGTCCTAAAAATAAAGCCTGTAACAAACCCTTGTCCTTTGCAATAATAATCTTCCTAGATCATTAAATTCATTTAAAGCCATTTTTAGTACCAAGTACTTAATGCAAATTCGTGCTGGTTTTGATCTCACAGGGTCCGACTATTGAAATAGCACCACTTATGGTGCATTTTAAAAATTTTAAGTAAACTACTTTCTCCTGTACTTGCTTGTCGTTGTTAGTTGAATCCATTTTACAAGCTTATCCTTCTTCAGAACTTGTTTACTCAGAATGTTAATAATAATCCAGATTGCTCTACTGGCATTCAAAAGAGCAGGGAAAGGAACATTTTTGTTAATTTTTATGAAACTATATTCAATCCTGTCACATATCATGCTGTCTGTGTTGAAAGGCTTTTTAGTTATCAATGATTCTCTGGCTTTTATCCTTTCAATGTCTTATCCCATACACTGTAGTCTCTGTTTACAGTATTTCCTGGCAAAGATCTGAACATAACCTTTTCCCTACATTAATTGTACAGTTTTTGTGGCCTCCTGTTCTCAAAAGAATAATTAAAGTGATGCACAGAGCATCTATTGTATTTGTTGTAGTTATTTTCTGCCCTGTCCGTTTAATCATACTGTTTACTTCTCAGTAGTGATAGATGGGAAAATACTAAAAATAGTAGACTAGTATTCCAGCCGGGATATGCGGAAGATCCATACTTTCTTTGTTTTTCTAGCCAGGTATGAGTATCATAGAACCACAGAATCATAGAATGGTTTGGGTTGGAAGGAACCAACTTTATGGTCATGGAAGCCATTCAAGGAGCTGGAATCTAAATTTATACATAATCACCATCATACCATTTTCTTCTATGAAAAAATATTAGTTTTTCCATTTTACTGAATTCTCTTCTTAGTTACAGGTAAGCGGAATTTGTTTTTTAAGAAAAAGCAAAGAAAACAACAATATTCATAGTTGGTTTTATAAAGACAGATTTTAAAGTAGAAAAAAGGAACTGAATAGATGTGGTTTTAGGGTTTTTTCATAATCTATACTTTATAGATCATTTAATATAGTTTAAAATTATGAGCATTTGATATAAACAAATATAATAAATGCAAGAAATTAGCTCATATGGTCTCAAAGTATTTCCTTATCAACTTCAAGTTCTACAGCTTGCCAGTAACTGTAGAACTATAAATTACATTGTTATAACTTATTTTAATGTAGAATTAACTGCAGTCATAGGTTTCTTCGTCCAGAATTTCTCAGGATGGATCAGTTTAGTGAAAACTTACTGTACCTCCAGTTCTCTTCATGTATATTGTTTTGCTACACATGTCCTACAAAAGCAAAACAAAATTAAGTAGTTGCAAAAATAACACCATTCTGATCTCAAATGGAAAATATAAGTACATAGATGTTACACTGGAGCAACCATTGCATTTACTATACAGATTGCAAAGTTGCAGTAAAAGGCTACAAGTCATGAATGCAATTAAGATACTTTGAGTTCTAGTTCAGACCATTTTCTATTAGAAAATATTGTTTGATGATATTGTTAGCATAACATATAAAATATAAGCAACATATAGTATCATAGAAATGCCTAAATATTTATCATAACCCTGTCTCTGCATATAATGAAATGTTTCTTTTATTATAAAAATCAGATAGTTTCTCTAATGATAGTTTCTCACTTTAGGAACAGAAAATTCGGAAAAAATGGTAACAAAGGGCCATTTACTAATGCTGTAAACTACTACCACATGATACATTTTTAAAAGTTTTCTAGTTTCTTCCTAAAAAGTAGTAACATTTCTGGTAATACAGAAACATGCCTTCACAGTATGGCAACCCCTAAAGAAAATTTCAAAATTTTAGTTGTGTTGTACATAGAAAATTTTCCCTATTATATCTTAAATAGGTTCACTTTCTGTTTTCTTTCTACTAGCATTCTGCTTCAGTTTAAATACCTTCTCTCTTTCAAGAGGAAGGAACCCTATAGTAAGAACGTCCTTGTTACAATATGTGTGCCTCCCTTTTATCTTCAGACCTTTAGCTCTTATAACTATTCCTTATGCCAAAATTTGTTCCATTAAAGGTAATCGAGTTTGTCTGGTTTTTTTTCAGATGATGTTTTTCATGGTGTCATGTGGGATTATCCTTAGTTGTGCAGAGCAAAAAAAAAATAAATTTCTTCCTAGCTTTACAATTATGTGTTAGGATAGGAAAACCCTCTTACTTTATTATTGCTGAAAAGATTAGACCCCTGGGAAGGTGACTCTCCTGAAACCTGGAAGCGGCAGCTCCCAAGTGGGAGGCTGACGTGGCAGGGGGGTGGTTCCATCAGCACTGGAGGGAGATTTAAATGTGAGCAATGAGTGCCAGTGACCGGAGCACCTTGAACAGGAGTGGGCAAACAGGTGCGTGGCTCATCAGAAGGGCATGGTTAGTCAAGGAAGTTTGCTAAGGCAGTTTGCAAAGGCAGGGCACAGGGAGGGCACTGAACTCTGCCAGAAATACCAGAGAATCATGGTAGCCACTCATCAGAAAAGTAAGGCATCTCCTAACTTTGCTCCAACCGCTACTGAAACAGCCTCACAAACTGAACCCCAGTGAGTGCATGCACAACTGGATTCCCACAGCTGGAGTGCTGCCATGGGTGGCTACGAACTCTTCAGGAGGGACAGGCTAGGAAAGAGAGGTGGCGGCATTACTCTCTACATTAGAGAATGTTTTGATTGCATAGTACTCAGTAATGATAGGGTTGATTGCTTGTGGGTTAAAATCAGTGGAATGTGCAGAAAGCCAGATATAGTGGTGAGAGTCTTATCAGCCATCGAGCCAGGACAAAGAAACTGATGATTTCTTCTACAAGCAACTGGGAGAAGTCTCGCAGTCTCTAGCTGGTGGAAGTATAATACAGCAGAAAGGAAGCAGTCTAGGAGGTTCATTGAGTGTATGGAAGATAACTTCCTGATACAGCTGGTGAGTGAAATGACTAGAGAAGGTGCCTCGCTGGAACTGCTGTTTGTAAATGGAGAAGGCTTAGTGGGAGAGGTGACTGTTGGAGAACAGTGGGCATAGTGATAATGAGATGATAGAATTCTCAGTTCTTGGAGGAGTAAGGAGGGGGGTCAGCAGAACTGCCACCTCGGACTTCTCGAGGGCAGACTTTGAACTGCTTAGAAGGTGGGACACAGTTCTAAATGACAAAGGAGCCCAAGAGGGCTGGATGCTCCTCAAGAAGGAAATCCTGGCGGTGCAAGAGCAGGCCATCCCCATGTGCCATAAAACAAGTGGTCGGGGAAGAAAACCAGCTTGCCTGAGTAGAGAATTTTGTATTGATCTCAGGAAGAAGAGGAAAATTTACAAGCTTGGGAGAGGTGGCAGGCATCCCAGAAGGACTATACAAGGGTGAGGTGAGATCATGTAGAGAGAAAATCAGAAGAGCTAAAGCCCAACTGGAACTCTAACTGGCTGGTTTGGTGAAAGACAATAAAAAATGTTTCTTCAAGCATATTAACAACAACAGGAGGACCAAGGAGGATCTCCCTCCTTTACTGGATGCAAGAGGGACGGTAGTGATGAGACATGAGGATGAGGCAGAGGTACTTAATGCCTTCTTTGCTTCGGTCTTTAATAGTAAGGTGAGATGTTCTTGGGATACTTGGCCCTGAGCCAGAAGACAGTGAGAATGAAGCTCCAACAATCCAGGAGGATTTGGTTAGAGACCTGCTTGGCCAACTAGACATATCTATGGGGATGGATGGGATCCACTCAAGGATATAAAGGGAGCTGGCAGAGGTCCTCTCCAAACCCCTTTGCTCATCTACCAGCAGTTCTGACTGACTGGGGAAGTGCCACTTGACTGGAAAATGGCAAATGTCACATTCATTTACAGGAAGGGTTGGAAGGAGGATGCGGGGAACTACAGACCTGTCAGTTTGACCTCGGTGCCAGGGAAGGTCATCTTGGGTGCTATCATACAGCACATGCAGAACAATCACGTGATCAGGTCCAGTCAACATGCGTTTATGAAAGGCAGGTCCTGTCAGACCAACCTGATCTCCTTTTATGACAAGGTTACCTGTTTAATGGACGAGAGAAAGGCTGTGGATGTGGTGCACCTGGACTTTTGTAAAGCCTTTGACACCGCTTTTCACTGCATTCTGATTAAGAAACTGGCTGCCTTTGGCTTGGACAGGAACACCCTCTGCTGGGTAAAAAAATGGCCAGGCCCAAAGGGTTGTGGTAAATGGAGTTAAATCCAGTTGGAAACCAGTCACGAGTGGTATTCCCCAGGGTTCAGTGCTGGGTCCAGTCCTGCTCAATACCTTTATCAATTATCTGGACAAAGGGATCGAGTGCACCCTTAGCAAGTTTGCAGATGACACTAAGCTGAGTGGCCGTGTTCATCTGCTTGAAGAAAGGGAGGCACTGCAGGGGGATCTGGACAGGTTGAGATCGATGGGATGAGGTTTACCAAGACCAAGTGCTGAGTCCTGCAGTTGGGACACAACAACCCCATGCAGTGTTACAGACTTGGGGAAGATTGGCTGGAGAGCTGCCTGGCAGCGAAGGGCCTGGGGGTGTTGTTTGAGAACTGGCTCAATATGAGCCAGTAGTGTGCCCAGGTGGCAAAGAAGGCCAATGACATCTTGGCCTGTATCAGAAACAGCGAGGCCAGCAGGACCAGGGAAGTGATTGTACCACTATACTCAGCACTGGTGAGTCCACACCTTGAGAACTGTGTTCAGTTCTCAGCCCCTCAGTACAAGAAGGACATTGAGGTATTGGAGCGTATCCAGAGAAGGGCAACAAGGCTGGTGAAGGGGCTGGAGAAAAAGTCCTACGAGGAGCGGCGGAGGGAACTGGAGTTGTTTAGCCTAGAGAAGAGGAGGCTGAGGGGAGACCTCATCACTGTCTACAGCTACCTGAAAGGAGGTCGTAGTGAGGTGGGTGCTTCTCTTCTCATGAGTGACAGGTGATAGGACGAGAAGAAATGGCCATAACTTTGCCAGGGGAGGTTCAGACTAGATATCGGGAAAAATTTCTTCACTGAAAGGGTGGTCAGACATTGGAACAGCTGCCCAGGGAGGTGGTTGAGTCGCCATTCCTGGAAGTGTTTAAAAGGTGAGTATATGAGTTTCTTAGGGATGTGGTTTAGTAAGGGGACAGGTACGGTTGGATTTGATGATCTCAGAGGTCTTTTCCAAACAGATGATTCTATGATTGAATCATCGAATGATTTGGGGTGGAAAGGAACTTTAAGATAATGTAGATCCAATCCTCCTGCCATGGGCAGGGACACCTTCCACTAGATCAGTTTGCTCAAAGTCAGGTTGCTCAGCATCTCATCCAACCTGGACTTGAACACGTCTAGGGATGGGGCATTCAAACCTTCTCTGGGCATCTACTTCCAGTACCTCACCACCTTAGAAGCAAAAATTTGTTCCTGATGTCTAAATAATGTACCCTGTTTTGACTTAAAACCATTACCCCTTGTCTTACCACTACACTCCCTGATAGAGAGTCCCCCTCCATCTTGTAGTATAAAATTATTTTAAAAGTCTGACACAATTAGACAAGCCATCAGTGTACAGATTTCAGCTCTCTTTTATTTTTTCTGGTCCCATTGTTCTTGCTATTAACTATGGAACATACGCACAAATTTCAATATATGTAATGAGGCTGATGTACATCCTGCTCTCTCTGTAATCTGCATAATTCAAATATATTTCAAAGAGTTAGAAGACCTTGATTATCTTAGGCAGAAGATCTGCCATGTCCAAAATAGCCCACTGCCTGTACAAATACAGAAGAAACAGTGAAATAGTAAAATCTGTGGCACTTACTCTCTTGGTAGATAATCCTTTTGTAAAACAAGAGCCTTGAGGGCTTGCAATGCCTTCTCCCAGGACACTTCTTTTTTTGCCTTGTGAGTCTCTGTTAAGTGTAGGAAGAAGTGAGTTCAAATTAGCCTACTAGGTTCCAGCACATCGTTTTCTTTAGGCCCTACAGGGTTTAATGTCCCCAAACTCGATTTTGTATCTAGTTTTCGGTCTATTAAGATGCCTTCTGTCTTGGATTGATATACGTAGGTCTAAAGCATGACAAGTTTAACTTTTCTCTATTACATTATAGATTGTGGGTTTGATATATCTAACAGGTTTCCTATTTTTTTCTCTGTTGCTGGGTCAGTAAAGTCTGGAGTTTTGTTTCTTACACTATTACTGCATGTAGTCATTTTTTCTTGAAGCAGTTAATCTGTTTCTGCTTCAAATTTATTGTTCTCTCTACCTTGCTTATTCCTTTTGTTCAGAAAATATTATCTTGCCTTTTTCTAATTTGAAATCTAAATCTTGAACTGTCTTCAAGGATTTTATGAGCCAGCTCTAAAAGCTCAAGTTATTCAGTCAATACACTCTAGAAAGCAACAATCAGCCCTGACAATTCTCTTTAAGCTATCATCTCAGATGTACTCGTCAAATATGGTTGAATAGATGAAATGAAAGGACATGTCTGAGGAGAAAAAATGAGTGCATAAACTGTTAGATTTGTTTGTGCTTTCCATCTTAAGAAAGAGGTAATTACTCTTAGCTTTGTAAGATACTGTAATACTCCAAGACGTAGAATAATCCTTTTGATATACTCTATCAAGTGCCTTTTAAAAATTAATAAAAAATTATGTAGTTCCTTTGTCTTTGTGCACAAGGAATTTTCCAGTTAGTTGTGACAGAATAAACATCTGCTTATTGTTCCTGCTTGGCACAACCCTCTGCTTGTTATTTTGCCAGTTGACTCCTAATGTGTGGTTTGAGTCCGTCGCTCTTATCAGCAAGAGTCATCTTGCTGATATAGCTCAACAGTATTTAGTGCAATTTATTTCACTAATACGTATTTCACAGAGAAAGAGAATAAAAGAGTTCTCAATGTTTCAGCAGCTGTATCACAAATTACTTGCTGTTGGTGTATATTTTTCTTACAGAGCATTGTCTTCTGAGATCCTTGTATTACCAGACTATAATTTTTTAGATGAATTACATTGTAGCTCTTGTTCTAAAAATAACTTTATAGATGCCTTCTGAGATTTATGCTTTTGCAGTTGAGGAAATGTTTATATTTTACCCCAAAATATTTCTCACCATATAAACTCCTACTCTTCAAACTCTTTCTAATCTTTATTACAATCTCTTTAAATTGCTTGCAGCAATTCTCTTTTCATGTATAATTTTAAAAACAGTGTTTAAAAAATATTAAACTGAAGAATTACATGTTTCTATTAAAGACACAGAAAAATCAATTTGGATGGCTTGTAAGAAAATGTTTACCTATTTACGAGGAAACAACACTGTGCATGCAAAAAAATATCCTTTAAAACAGGAAAAAAATATCTTCATTATATTTCAATTCACTATACATGTACATGTAGATTTTAGTCTACTGAAAGTAATATGCATGTTAATATCTGTGGACAACATTAACATGCACCAAGAAAAGTGCACCTAATGCACAAAATCTTGTTTTCTCTTGTGAGGTTTTAGAAGTCTTACACTGAAACTCACAATGACATTTAAAACTGCCTTTGCTCCTTTTTATTAGGATCACTCTTACTTCAGAGTCATGGCAACTTATGGAAAAAAGTCAACAGATTTTGAAAGGGTACACATAAACACTCCAGTATAAAACTGCATCCCCGTCAGAGAAGCAGAACTTTCAAAATCAGTGTACTGCCTGTGATGATTTCCAGAATTATGAAATTAGCATTTAATAAGCAATACCAGTTTCAAAATCTATAGAATAATTATTATTGTTATTTTAATTGATGGTTTAACAATGCTGATCTTTTTCTCTTGATTCCTGGCTTCTACTTTCCTCATCAGATCAATTAGAATATGTAATTCAGACAATTACAGTCAATAGACTCTTCAGGGGCAATATGTGTTGCGGCACAATGGAGACAGCATTTATCTGACTAAAGTTGGATAAATTACTGAAGTACTGTTTTTAATTTATTTTTTGTATGGAAATCATTTGACAATAGCTGCCAATAGGGCTGAAATTTAGCTTCCTCAGTTTAAAACCCTTAGAATATTATTCAGATTACTAAATGTCAACTACTTGGACAGGAAAGACAGTTTGGCGTAATACCACTGTCACAATTTAAGTTAAAATAGGAGAAACTTAGGGAGAGTTTACTAATCTGCTTAACCCTTTCTCTGACAATCTCACAAGAATGGAAATAAACTGCTCAGCTTGTTGGGTTATGGTAAACACTCAGCAATCACAGAAGGACAATTAGTATTTTCCAGCTTGCTCTACACCACTTTACTTGGGCTTAAACCCCTTGTCTCTGTCAATCTCAAAAGCACAAAAATAAACCTTCCAGCTTATCAGAGTATGGTAAACACCAAGAAATCACATAAGGACAATTAATATAGTCCAGCTTGCTCAACACTACTGCAACTGAGCTCTTATCAACAATCTCACAAAGAAAATTAATCTTGTCTAGCAAATCAGAAACACCCTTTGAATCTTCCTTAATGGTTAGTAAGTTTCCTAAGACATGTATATATATAAACAAGGCAATTTTATTAAGAATAATTGATTAAAAAATCTAAATAAGGGTTTGGTGATGGCCAGTGGTTTGCGAAAACACATTAAAAATCACGCACCTGAGCACGGAAAAGAGTGATATACAGGTAAGAAATATGTAGTGAAGGTCAAAGCATACTAATAATTAGCTTGTTGTTAAGATGTATATTTAGTGTGCATAGCACAAAGGCCTTACCCCAGCTGGCCTTCCTGGGAAGGGGAGGGGAGATGTGGTCCCAACTATTGGCTGATCCCAAAAGTTTTGATGACATTTTCCCCACACTTTTCCTTTGTTTACATTTTTATACTTACTTACACCTTTAGGGCAGAGTTTTAGATGGAGCTTGAAGTCATTATGTCAAACTCTGCTGACCGGTGGAGGAAAAGTTCTTGCTTCGCATGCTAAAACTTAACCATGCATGCCCAGTAGGCAGGAGGAGGCGGGTTGACTTAGGTGTGTAGGTGTGTTTTTAGTATTATAATGATATGACAATGATGTTATAATGAGTACAGATCAACCAGAGGGCAAGATCGCCAGAGCAGCAGCTGCAGTTCATCTTCTTGGAAAATAATTGGACAGCTGCATCATGCTCCTTGCTGATAGTGGTGGCTAGCTATGTCTACATTTAGCTTTATTCCCACATACCACATATATAAAAGAAATAGTCCTGAGATCACACTTTTATAATAATTACTCCTCTATCAGTTAATCTAGAAATAAAGACATATGAACTTTCTTTGGTAGCTGAAATAAATTTTTGGTACTTAAAAAAAAAATTTAAAAGTTATAATTTTTGAAATCTGGGAATTATCCTGAGTTTGGATTGTATCATGTATTTGAACACAAATACGATTGCAAAAATTTGAATGCGTAATGCTGTATCTGACTGAGTCAAGAACATAACAGTTCTGAATCATTACAACTGACACAATGGAAACTAATTGTTGTATAGCTCAGAAAAGGTACACGGATATAATTATGAATAGGAGGCATTAAATGAGAACAAGATCCCCACATTGCTATTAATGATCCCTTCTTAAAGAAGAGATTTTTTCATCACATGCGTATTTTCTCCTAGAATTACATTTAATCTGACACTGTTT
Organism: Dromococcyx pavoninus; assembly: GCA_033558185.1. Lineage (NCBI taxonomy): Eukaryota > Metazoa > Chordata > Aves > Cuculiformes > Neomorphidae > Dromococcyx > Dromococcyx pavoninus. The sequence continues at coordinate 1,819,717 of JAUMJL010000139.1, read as the reverse complement.
TAAAACACAGTCTAGATGGAAAGCTATAAGCAGTCCTTTTAGCTGATGTATCAATTTTATTGTGGAGGTTAATGAATGCCTCCTGAATTTGACCAGATATTTTGTTTCTCATCATGTTCGAAAAGAAAGAAAAGCGCGTGCAATAATTGCACAGAAAAATCCTCGGGAAGGATGCATTACCACAATGTTTGATGTCTGATTCAGAACTGCTCACTCCAGAGTGATTTTCTGAGTACTGTATTATTTCATATTAGGGTGACAGTGATGTTATCAAAAGGACTACAGACATATAAATGTCTACACGTACTTATTAACTTACTCAAAATAAACACCTAATGGAAAACGTGTCTTTTTAATTTAAGAAATTTTATATTGAGTTTTCTTCTGAGAGAGATGCTGACATTTTGTAGATCATTCTGAGTACTGTTACTCACTTCTGCAGTGGAAAGAACAGTTCCCAAAGGATGAGTTATACCAAGTACAGGATAGTTACAGAATCTAACAGACTAGTTTATTAGCTCATTCTGCTTTTAGAATCATCAGGTTTTGTAATTTGGGGATCTACTCTGAAATCAATGATATGCAATCTCATGGTTTCAACTGTGACATCGCTTAAATATAAGGGTATGTTAGCTGGTTTTAGAAAGTCAGTATGCTTAAATGCCAATACCTCACATACCTGAAAGTGAATGTTTTTGTATCTCAAAGGATCTCCATTTCTTATTATTACACTCTTCAAATGAGTACTTGAAAACAAAATCAAGTTGTTTTATTTTAAATTTTGACTTTTTTTCCTTCTGTGTAGTTGATTCATTTTTTAGTATTTTCTAACGATTGAAAAAGTGCAACTGGGTTAAAAGAGTTTCTTGGGTTTTTACAGGTTTTCAGAACAAGGATTTTTATGTATAGTGCTTGTATTCTCTGTTTCATCATTTGCAATTTGCTTTCTATTATCTCAATTCATAGAAATTTATTAAATTTTGCGTACACCCTGAAATAATGTGTAAGCATGTGGTTGATTTGGTTTTGCAAATCCAAAAAGTGATATCAAAGACTAGAAATAGTTTTAGAAACAGGAAGAAAGCTTGCCAGTCTTTTTATCTCACCCTACACTAAACTCATTCTGACACCGACATTCCAAACAAGATTTTATGTTCAGTTGCATCATTTCAATTAAATAGTAAATCAAATAGGTAATTTGCAAATTAGAGTTATTCAACCAAATGATTCATTCAACTACAAATGTAAAGTAATGTTTCATTGATTTTTTTGCTGGTGCTGAGTTTGTTAGGTTAGTAACGTGTGCTGTTTGTTCTTGTGTAAATTGTATTTATATTGCTTTTTTGATTCTTGTTATTTTTGTAATCTAAAAGCATTGAAGATATTATATGTAAAAATCTCATCACATGTCAGAGCGAAGAAAATCTAGAAAGTTGGGAAACAATTCTGACTAGTTGCAAAACTTTATCAGAGCAATATTTTTATATATAGACTTCTGATGAGATTACATGCGTAATTTTTTTATTTAAAGCTTATTGAATGATTCAAAAACATTTACTGTGTCAGACAAACTGTTTAAACATATGTAGTTCTGAATCTGATGTTATGTAAAGTCAATAGAACTGACGTCTTGGATTGTAATAATGATGTACTTGTCGGATCACCTGAGGTAGAGGTGAGTTCTTTGGAAGCATGGGATATTTCTATACGTAGGAATTATACTATTTGGAATTTTCACTGCTATATTTTTCTTCTTTTTATGGAAATAATTTCAAACAGTATTAGAGATGGAAAGAAGGCAGAGTTTTTTTGTCTTTCAGACTCAGGTAATACAAACCAAACAGGTTTTTTTAATGTCATATTATTACTTTCATTTTAACAGCAGCAAAAATATTTACATGCAAATAGTTCTAAATAGAATAATGTGTTTATTTGTTTAAAAGACAGCATAAAACTTTGTTAGTGATCGATATAAAAAAAGTGATTTGATGGTAAAAGTGGAGAAAATTACTATGTTCAACGACATTATTGGAGAAGCAGCAAGGAAAAAAATAAACAAATATATAAACTAAAGTGAAATGTATACATAAACTACAACATTTCACTACACTGTTAGGTTTTTACAAGTTATTGCTACCAGAAAATTTCCAATTATTCAAAAATATTTGCAGATCATGAAACATTTGTTGGTTTCAACTTTATTGTTTTGTAAATTACAAAATGATACTGAACAAGTTTAATCTAAAAAATTTGTTGATCAGTTTATTATTCAGTTAGTTATAAAAGACAGTTTGCCTATGTGAAAAAGAAACTTGTATTTGGGTCAATTTCTCATAACCTTTCATAACTCTTAATTGCTTGCTCATACTCCTTTTTTTCTGTAAAAAATAATAGTACAGTTATAGTGTAGAACATCTTTTCACCATCCGTGCTGCTAACTCTTCATTCTGTAGGTGATAATAATACATAAGACCCTGAAAAAGAAGTGTGTTTACACTCTCATTCCTTAAATAAGTGTGCCCTTCAAGTAGAGAGGTAGTGAATTAACAAATATAAAAATACAGTATTAAAAAAAAAATGACAGAAAACAGCTGTAATATTGCATAATGACATCATATAAATAGGAAAGTATTGAGTTGAACACAAATCACTGACATTAACAGGACCTTGGGAACATGCTTAACATCTGAAGATGTTAATTATTGAATTACAATTAAAATTAGATGCACAAAAGAAAATATTAGGGGTTTTCCTAAGGTAAAAGACATCCTAAAATCATGAAAAAGGATGCATGATTTTGTAATGATTCACCGAATATCTGGAGCCCTAATATATACTATTTAGCCTCTAATACATTTAATTAAGTTTTTGAATAGCATATAATTTCATTGAACATAATGAACAAATCCCACAGTTATTCACGTTGTGACTGAACTTGAATTCTTGGGACTCTGTTGAAGAGGGACTGACTGGAGCGTTAAACAGATGACACTGAAGTGCAAATAAAGAACCTCAGAAGTCTTAAGGATTTTATGTGTGAGAAACAGATTCTGAAAGAAATAAGAAACAGTAGTCATTGCTATTCTGTGACATTTAGAATTTCTGGCTTTGAATTCCAAGCATATGCTATTTAACTTTATGCTTTGAGGTACACAATTTAATCAAAGCATGCTGACCATGAGAACATAAAAGAATTCACAGTGTTCAGAATTTGTCAATGGAAGTTAAGATGATATTTCCACTTGTTGTTTTCTCTGCTATACAAAAATCATTTTCCAATAATGAATGATTTGTGAAAAAAAATCTCCATCATGGCTTTGGAAACATTCTTGTTAAGTTCCGTTCAGTCAAATGGCTTCCTAAACATTCTTGTTATGTTCCATTCAGTGAAAAACCTATGACCAGCAGTTACAACAGAATATGTAGAGGAAGGTATTGAACATCCTATCCTTTGCTTGTAGAACAGCACTTCAGACAGGATATAGCCTTTCTGCTGTAACTGTAGTGTGGAATATTTTACAGAGCAACAGATAACACTGAGAATATGTGGATTTCAAATTAACCTCATAAGACTATCAATAAACAAACCTCATGGATTTTTCTGTGGGCCACATTCACTAAAAGAAGCTAAGCATATACTGTCATATATAACATCTACAGCATATACAGCATATTTATGACATATAGTTGATGCATGCTGCAGTTAAAGGGTGTTTGGATGAATCTCAGACAAAAAAAAGGTAAATATGGCATTGTTTGGAGAATTTTTATTTGTAAATTGCAGGTGTTCAAAATGACAGAATTTATTTTATAAGGGTGGAGCCTAACAATATAACTACATGAAAAGACTTTTTAAAGGACAGAAGAAACTGTTACTAATCTGTAACTGTTATGACGAGAAAGAGAAAGGCATCTTGCAGAACGTTTTCATGCAGTATCATCATGATTGTGACTGTTTTGATGAAATGTTACTTTTTGATAACCAAATATAGCCAAATATCCTCCTTGTAACCTTATACCTAACTTTGAGGTCAAATATATTGAATGCTTGTTTCTCTGAATTTAATGATATCTGTTGCTATTGTTACTTGTTGGTTGTGGTCCTGATAGATTTTTGATGTTCTACTCAATTGGGAAGGTATCATGATCTCTGCAATAGATAATGTGACAGAGGAAAAAAATTGTTAGAAGAAAATGTATCTTAAAAAATATCAGCTGTCTATGCCATGGGTTAATCATTCATCTTCCTTAGAAATTAAAGAAGTACTTACAATGTATAGCTACAAACTTTATTTTAATATTTCTGTGGTTAAAGTCATTTGATGTGAAAGTTCAAAGAAAATACTCTAAGAGTCTCAATATGTTTACAAACTGCATTATCATTATGTAGTATGTGTCTTACAGTTAAAATCTTCCTGGATCCCAATAAGAAAGGTACAACAATAAATGGTTTCATAAAATAGTTGGGTTTATGTGATACAATAGAAGAGGAATATAGATAGTAAGTAAATCTTACGTTTCTTCAGATGGTGGGAACCCTCCTTTTATGCATTGGATACATCCCAGATATATATTCCAATGGCATATTGTGCAGATCCAGTCTATGGACAGAAGTTCCATTGCACTGTACAGTAAATTAATTTACCATTTCTGAAAGACTTTATCATTGATATAATCTGATACCTGAATAAGGAAATATTCTATATTCTTCTATATTGTGATATTTCAGTTAAGGTGAGGAATAAATACTGACATCAGACAGGAAGTTCATTGGACCAAAATGTAAAATCATAAACAATGAGTGGATTTTCTCTGTTTTATTTGTAACTGTATCTTCCCATCACCAAGTAACCTTCATTAAATTCTTCATTTCCTTTAAGAGTCATTGTTATTATTCCTATTAGTTTTAGAAAGGATATGTGCCAAATATTCCTATTAACATGAGTTACTCTTCAAAGTACTTAGACAATGTTGTGACTCAAATGTTCAAATTATGAACCAGCCTTTTATTTTATGGCATCTAATATCCAAGCAGACTCAGGAAAAACATATATTTCAATCCTGCATTTTCAGTATCCAAAGAGTCCAGGCAGAAAAAAAGTATACTGCTTTAGTATTTATAAAGGTAAATTCATTTTATTTAGTTTATTGCTGAGGGGAAAAAGAAACAACCACACTAAAGCATATTTATTGTAGTTTGTCATTAGAAAACTGAAAGTTAAACTGTGATAGTTGAATTGCCCAGGAATCAAAAAATTAAGACACTGAATTCTCAAAGACAGTTCAACAAATGTTCCATTCATTTATATTTGGCTACATTTTCAAGGATTTTTGTGAAGACTGGGGATTGAAAGCAACTATTATAGATAAAAGCTTCAAAAATTCTCTGAATTTCACTTTGTTTTCCTGTTTCCTTGTTTGTTTTTCCTTTGGTTTAATATCTATGGCAATTACATTCCATAAAGAAATTTTATGCTACAGGCACAAAAAAAAACGAATAATAAGATTTAGGTATTAATGAATTCACCTACAAGTCCTTTCATAATGTGATAATATCTTTCAGGTTTGAAAATCCTAACAGAGAAGAACTTTTTACAATATACATGTTTTTTTAGGTTTTCACTTCTACAAAAACTAGAAAATATGGTAAGGTCTACCCTGCAACAGGATATCCACTATTTCTCAGAAGAAAGGCGGTGATAAATTTTTTTATGTGTCTATGTAATACATTATTTAAAAAAATAATATTAGGACTCTAACTCAATATTTTGGGAAACTGTTAAATGACAGACAGCCTCTACTGACTGAGGTGAATTCAATCTGGTGATAATTATTATATATTGAACCAGAATTAGTTTTTACAGTAGGAAAAATATATATGTCAATATATGGGTTTTCTTTCATAAGACTAAGGAGTGTGTAATTGCACCACTGGAAAAATCCTGAACCTGTTATGTGAAGACCAGAGAAAGATAATCCTTTTACTTTTATTTACAGGAAAAAGGAAGCTCCAGAACTTAATATTAGAAAGTAGCACATTGAAAACATACATAGTCACTAATCAATTCTTGCCTGACAGGTAACTAATTTTTAGAGTGACAACTCTTTGGAAAGTTGCAGTAAGAATGGCAGATGGAGTGTGATGTTCAATTGTAAAAGCTACAACAACAATTTAGATATGCAAAATGTCTCAAAGCTCTGCTTCAGGGTGGTTTAATGCGTCTTAGGAGGCTGTAAAGAGATAGAAGGAAAGTATTCTGTGAGACTGAACACAAAAGTGGCAAAGGATAGCAAAGGTACTGAAATGTGACAAATACCGGGTAGAACAATATGCTTGTCCTGTTCTTTTGTCTAAATAAGTTGTATCCGGCTATTGTCAGGGGCAAGATATATGTCAATATATGTGAATTTTGGCCTAGTCAATGATTGCTATTGTAATAGGCTCAGATTTTTATGACATTTCCAACAGAAATACTTTTTACATTGCCAGTGTTTAAGGTTTTATTCCCATTGCAACAGACTTCGAATCTTCCAGTGCAAACCATACAAACTCAAAATCCTTAAAATAATTTGCCTTTATTATCCCATAATTCCCCAGTGATTTTGAAGAGGAAGAACAATACATATACATTTGATAATCTACTATGGCTTTCTCTCTTAAATTCTGTAATACAAACCTTCATTAAAATGTTAAATTAAAATACTAAATGTAGCCAAGTTAAAAATATTTTTAAAAGGTAATAAAAAAGGATCTAAAAAGCATTTTTTATAAAGCGCATTACAGTCCTAATCTTTCTTTTCATTTTACTCAATGTTAATATTCTGCAGATTTCAACAGAAAAGGGACTAAGCCTCTCATGAGCAGTGGCATTTTGATGTATTACACCAATACATCAGCCCATGCAACTCCTTGATGATATATTGGACTAGTGCTTTATCAAAGTGTTATTGCTTTGATGAAAGCATAACACCCTCTGGCAATGTCCTGTAGTGAAAACTGTTATGTTACAGAAGAAGTTATGTCATGTCATGTCATGTCATGTCATGTCATGTCATGTCATGTCATGTCATGTCATGTCATGTCATGTCATGTCATGTCATGTCATGTCACGTCATGTCATGTCATGCTATGTTTTATGCTGTTATACTAATGAAAATATCAGAAAAAAAAGAGGTTATGTTCCAGAAATGAGTGGTAGTAGCAGATATGCCAAGTGATCTTGACTGAATTCATACAGTTAAGTTCCCAAAGGACTCTGAGCTGCTAAAGTAATGCTATTTGCAACTTTCTGTCCTATACATTTTCAGCATACAGATTTTTGGTTTTGATAAAGAAGCCCAAAAATGTGAAGAGTAATGAAAAATATTTTACCTCAGAAATGGTGTCTAAGTTAAAGAGAATTTTTTATTTGGCTTAATTCCTCTTCCCACATCTATATGCAGTAACTCTTTCTGAAAAAGTTTATTTGGACATAATATCACACATTTGAAAACTGAACACAGAAATCTGTCCACGTACAGAACAGGCTATATCCTGTTGTGTTTAAGACACCTGTTGACTGGGAAGACAGAAGGGTGAAACTGGCTGCACAAAATATTTTGATAAAACTGTTAAACACTCACCTCCTTTCAGAACACAGTAAAACATTTCTCAAATTTTCTTATTTTTATTGTATATAACAATCTAAACCAGATCACATTAAGATCAACAGCAAAGATAGCAAAATCAGTCAGCATAGCTCTAAGTGTATCTCCATTGCAATGGAGGTGTCAAATATACCTCTAAATAAACACATAATACAAAAAATCCACAATCATTTACAATAAAAATGGATTATTTGTTGAGAGATGTATTAAGAATGTTTAACACTACCCCTATTGATACAATTCAGAATACGAAAGAGGGAAAGAGACATAATAATAAACAACATTTTCAAAGTTTTGGCTGTCTTCAAGGTCATCTAAAGCATGGCTCTGCCATCCTGATGCACAGATTTCTGCTTTTTTTTTGAACAGTATAAAACTATTCATCCAGGGGCTTTTACTGTTATTTGAAAATAGTACTACTAATGGCATAATTAAAAAGTATATAGTAAAGACTAAAGATAATTGAAAACTAAGTAATACACTGCCTCAATTTAGTTTAGGTGTTTGTGAGGTCTGTTTATGTGAGTACCATCAAAGTCACCTTTTAGGATAAAGATGAATTTTTGCTGCTTGTTTTCAGGACATCTCAATTATATACTGCTTTACGAGATATCCCATACCGTATGATGGTGTGCTCAGCAATAATTCTGGGGGAAGGAGGAATGAAAGGAAGTTCAGAGTTACAGTGTCTGTCTTCCTGAGTAAACATTACACATGATGAAGTATTGCTTTTCTGGAAATGGCTGAGCATCTTCCAGCCAATGGGAAGAAATGAATGAATTCTTTATTTTTTTTTGATTCTGTACACAGTTTCTACTTTATTTATTAAATTGTCTTTATCTCAGCCCATGAGTTTTCTCATTTTTGCTCTTCTGATTCTCTCTCCCATCTCACTGTGGAGGGAAGTGAGTGAGCGCCTCTGTGGTGGTGAACTTTCTACTGCAGTTAACCTACAAACACGAGATCCATTTACCTGTTTCACTAAAACTGCTCTCTTGCTACTTAAGCACATTGCTCTCTGAACTACTCTCTTCCATATCAACATTTATTTGAAATAGATGAAGAAAAAGAATTACCCCAAAGTAAAATGTACACAACATTACCTTTCATTTCTAATAAAATTAATACAAAATTATAGGCAGCTTTCAGTTCAAAATCTTATTTGCCATATATTGCCTCAAAGTTTTATGACTAAACATTAAACTTTATTAAAAGGATACAGTAATACTACTGGCATAGTTAGTGAAAAAACTACACCAAAGCAGTGTAAGCGTTTTATATATTATTCACAGAACATTCTTCCCATTGAGATAACTTCCCTATCACTTTGGCAGAATATAAATCCAAGAGCACTAAAAAGAAAAAAAAAAATCTGATTATGACAATATTTTTGTCATAATGAGTTGAGGCATTATTTAATGCCAAACAGGTATGGGGACTGATGTCAAAAGCCAGCCTTTTGTTAATGACTTGTATAGACCATATGCCATTTGATTTCATCTCCAGAAAATATGAAACTTCCAGGAAAAAGAAAAGGAAATTTATAAGTTAATCTATACATAATTCTAAGACTAACATTAGCAACAGCATTTCAGTAAATATTTGGAAAATCTAACTCAAATTTTAGAAGGTACAATGTTGTCTCCATTAGAAAACATAAATCAAGGCAGAATTTTGTGAAGCATCTACATTGCTAATTTCTTATCAGAAATACGCATGCTAAAAAATATTGATATTATCTGGGTAAAACTGTCATTCTAACTCTGAGACACCTATACTTAAAGTAATGAAGAATAATATGCAATATTTCTGAATCTTGATACTATATAAAAATTTCTCTTAAGTCTCATATGTACACTTGAAATTGCTAGAATACAAATACTGTGTCCTTTCTACTTTTCTGAGTATTGTCCAATTCAGTATTTCAGAAGCCCAAAATACATAAAAGTGGATTTATTCCTTTTTTTTTCTTTTTTTTGTTGCATTTGTTTATTAGGTTTAGCAATAAACTGGTCAGTTACTTGGCATGAGAATTCTTTCCTCAACAGCATTGCTTTGTGCAAACCAGAATATTTTGATGGAAAATAGATTTTTTTCTCTCAATATTTTGCAATGTAATAGCTGAGAGAGCATTTAATTAAAAACAGTGGGATTCATGATATATTTGTTACCAACATAACGTGGTGTATCAACCGACAACAAATTTTGAGCCTTAAAAATACATAGACTAGTAATTTATATTTTTTTCTCATTTCTTGATCATTCTGTTAGTCCTTCTGTATTTTCGGTTGGGGTTTTTTTTGTTAGTTTGTTTATTTGTTTCCCAAAGAAAACTGTAGGGTCAGCCTTTTCTACCAGAAATATTTCCATAGCAGATCAGAATACTAACTACTTAGTCAATTTCTGTAGCAACTCATAATGAGCAATGACCACAGTGTGATGAATTACCTATCAGAGTTTGGGTGCTTCTCAGATCATAAATAAATACTATATAAAAAATAATCAGTAATTCATCTCATTATGTGGATAGGAATGTAATAAACTTGCAACTAATTAATGAAATACCTTCTCCTTTTTGAAATTGTTAGTGAATGAACAATCATTCAGGAAGTAGATTTCTGCAGACTGTTAAAAAAAAACCAAACTCAAACTTGGAATAAGGCTTTAAAACTTTATGTCTAATGTATATAGTGGTTGAGTGAATGAGACAAAAATAACAACTAATTAGTATAATGTATTCAGAAAGTTTGCTTTTATTCTCCAGGTAGGGATTTGCTTCCATGATAGAGAGATCTATGTGAAATGGAAATTCAGATTCATGTCCCAAAATTTTCTGTACCCAAGAAAAATAATAGTTTTAATGGAAGAGGAAAGCATGTCATACAGTTCAAAACTACAGTTGTCAATGCCAGATTCAGCTACAGATTTCAACTCTTAAAACATCATGTTCTTTTCAATGTTTGTCACTTTCTCCTTTCTCTCTTCATTAGATCTTTCCAAAGCCTTTTTCTTTTTATGTGTAAAGATTTTGCCTTGTGTAATGAGGAGAATTTTCTGATACAGACCTTGATCAGAAAGATGCATGCTTTTTGCACATTTTAATCACGAAATCATAGAATCATAGAATGGGTTGGGTTGGAAGTGACCTTAAAAATCATGTCTTTCCAACACTCCTGCCCTAGGCAGGGACAGCTTCCACTAGACTAGGTTGCTCAAAGCCTCATCCAGCCTGACCTTGAACACTTTCAGGAATGGGACATCCACAGCTTCTCTGAGCAACTTGTTCCAGTGCCACGTCACCCTCATAGTAAAAAATTTCTTCCAAATATCTAATCTAGGTCTTCCCTCTTTCAGCTTTAAATTGTTACTCCTCATCCTATCACCACACCTTGTCACAGTTTAGCCTTGACCCAGCTAATTTTTGGCTAAACTCCTGCAGCTGGACTCCCAAATTTCACCCTCCACACCCCCAGGGGAAGGGAAAGGCAAATGAGAGGAAAGAGGCTTGTGGATTGGAAAATAAAGCTACAGCTTTAATGAAATTATGATAATAGTAATAATAATTGAAATAATCAGCAAGTAATGAAAATATGTACAAATATCTGAGATCGCAACACCACCCCATCCCTCAATGACTATACATCACCACAACTGCTGTCCAGTGGACACTGGGGAATGGGTCCACAGCTAGGAGAGTGTTGAACTCAGGAACTGGATTCGGGAATGCATGGATCCGGGATCAGGAACTATCAGATAAACAAGGTCCTTGCTGGACTTCGGCCACCGCAGAGGAGAGTGAAACCCTCATGATCTCTCAGTTTTACACAGAGTATGACATATTGGGGATGGAATACTCTTGTTTGGTCAGTTTGGGGTCACCTGTCCTGTCCGTCCCTCCCTGCAGGTGCAGCCGCTTTTTGCTACCTCGAGGATGGTATAAACACTGGCCCTTCTGCATACCCATGTCCCATGTTATCACTTCTAGAGAGAAACTGTCTGAAAAACATGCATTTAGCTTTCAGAAGATGAAGTTCCTTTAGACTAGGCCAAGCCAGAGTCAGGTCCAGTGAGGACCTCATCTGTCTGACTGCTCCTGATTCCAGATCCGTGCATTCCTGAATCCAGTTCATGAGTACAACTCCCTCCTAGTTGTGGACCCATTCCCTCGTGACTGCTCTACAGTATTCGTGGAGACGTATAGTTACCAAGGGGTGAGGTGGGGGCACAATCTCAGATATTTGTACTTATTTCATTAATTCCTATTTTAATCATCATTATTATAATTTCATTAAAGCTGTAGTTTTAGTTTCCAATTCGCAAGTCTTTTTTCTTCGTTTTTCTCTCCCCTTCCCCAAGGAAGGAAATTCGGGAGCCCAAGTGCACAGTTTTAGCTGCTGAAATTAGCTAGGTCAGGACTAAACCGTGACAGGTTTGTGGTCTAAAATCAGAATTCCTTAAGACAAAATTAACATCACAAAAGATACTAGAAAATAGTTTGAAAAGAAGAAGAAGACACATGAATACATGAAAAATATTTAAATAACTATCAAGTGAATGATATATTGCAGAATATAAGAGATTGCTTTACCTCATCATTTTTTACTCAATATTTTCTGACTATACAACATTCCCATAGTAACTGTTTGTGATATCACAAATAAAGGCCTATAACTTAACGGAGATACCCTTCAGCCCTGGGTGAAGAACCTCTTCCTAATATCTAACCGAAACCTCCCCTGGCACATCTTAGTGCCATTCCCTCGAGTCCTATCATTCGTCACTGGAGAGAAGAGATCAGCACCTACTCCTCTTCCTTCCCTTGTGAAGAAACAGTAGAAGGCTATGAGGTCCCCCCTCAGACTCCTCTTCTCTGGGCTGAACAGACCAAGTGACTTCAGACTCTCCTCATATAATTTCTTCTGTAGACCCTTCACCAGCCTTGTGGCCCTCCTCTGGTCACTCTCCAGTAGTTTTATGTCCTTTTAATACTGTGGTGCCCCAAACTGCACACAATACTTGAGATGGGGCCGCACCAGTGCAGAGCAGAGCAGGACAACCACCTCCCTCAAACAGCTAGCAATGCTGTGCTTGATGCACCCCAGGACATGGTTGGCCTTCTTGGCTGCCAGGGCACACTGTTGGCTCATGTTCAACTTGTGGTCAACCAGAACCCCAAGGTCCCTCTCTGCAGGGCTGCTCTCCAGCCTCTTACTCCCCAGCCTATCCATGTATCTAGGGTTGCCATGTCCAAGGTGAAGAACTCAGCACTTGCCCTTGTTAAACTTCATGTGATTGGTAATTGACCAGCTCTCCAATCTGTCCAGATATGTCTGCAGGGCCTCTTTGTCCTCCAGAGTGTCAACCGCTCCCTCCAGTTTCTTGTCATTGACAAACTTACTAAATTTTGAGTCTTGCATCCAGGTCATTTATGAAGGTATTAAATACTGGCCCCAGGATGGATCCCCATTACTGACTGGTTGCCAGTCTGTTGTAACCCCATTCACTATGACTCTTTGAGCCCGATCTATCAGCCAACTCTTCACCCACTGCATTATGTGTTTATCCAGCTGTATGCTGGACATTTTGTTTATGAGGATACTGTGAGAGGCAGTATCAAAGGCTTTGCTGAAATCTAGAAAGATCACATCAACTAGTTTCCCTCGGCCAGCTAGTTGGATAACCCTGTCATAGAAGGAAATTAAGTTTGTTAGGCAGGTCCTTCCCTTTATAAACCCATGCTGTCTGGGACCAATGACTGCATTGTCTTCCAGGTGTTTTTCAGTAGCTCTCAGAATTATCTTCTCCATAATCTTACCAGGCACTGAAGTGAGACTGACAGGTCTGCAGTTACTGGGATCATCCCTGCTGCCCTTCTTAAAGATTAGGACATTTGCCAGCTTCCACTCAGCTGGCACCTCTCCAGATTCCCAACAGCATATGACACTCCCATACAGAGGTATGATATCCATCAGCTCTTTAAGTACCCTTGTATGAATCCCATTTGGTCCCATTGACTTGTAGGGGTCCAGCTGGAACAGCAGATCCCACGCAAGTTCAAGGTTGATTGTGATGTTGATTGTCATTTGCGCAGTCTTGGTCCTCTGGCCATGGACTCTGGAGGGGGAGGCAGTAGAGCCCATCATCGTTATTGAAGACAGAGGCGAAAAAAGCATTAAATTTCTCTGCCTTCTCCATATAGGCACCTTGCTCCTCATGAGGTGCTCTTGCTTGTCAAGTAACAGGACAATGTTATTTCTGGCCTGCCTTTTGTTAATAACATATTTGAAAAAGCCCTTTTTATTATCCTCTACAGTGCTGGACAGCTTCAACTCTAACTGAGCCTTGCCTGCATCTGTCCTTGTTTCCACAGGCCACGCACCATCTTTTTATTCCTCAATTTGAGTAGAAGATTCCTACTTAGCCAGGCTGGCCTTCTGCCTTCTTTGCTTGACTTCCAGCATTTTGGAATTGCGTGGTCCTGGGCTGTTAGGAGATGATACTTAAAAAGTGACCAGCACTGATGGACCCCAGCACCTTCAAAAGCTTTTTCCCAGGGGATCTTACTAAACAGTTTCCTGAGCAGTCTGATGTCTGCTTTCCTCATATCCAGAGTTGAAGTCTTTCTGACAGTTTTCCTCCTGTTGCCATAGATGTTAAACTCGACTGCTTCATGGTCACTATGACCAATTGCCACTTCACCCACAAGAACTTCTCTGTTAGCCAGCAACAAATCAAGGCAGGTACCTTTCCTGGTTGGCTCCCTCAGCACCTGTGCCATGAAGTTATTGTCCAGAGAGCTTAGAAATCATCTGGATCTGTTTGTCCCAGCTATATGGTACTCCCAGCTGATATCTGGCAAATTGAAGTCCCCTATGAGGACAAGGGCAGATGACTTTAGAGGCATCCCTTAGTTTCTTAAAGAATAACTCATCAGTGGCATCATCCTGGTTTGGTGGCCTATAGCGGACTGCTACCATTTTAATTGGGCTCAGGCTCTCAACTATGCCATTGCCCACTGTAAGCTCCGTGCAATCCAGCCCTTCTGCTGTATAGAATACTACCACCCACAGGTATTTAATGAATCCTACACAGGACTTGAGAAGCATCATCACAAATAAACAACAGTCCCTGAGTTCACGGACACCAGGTGATCACCGTTCTGATTGGCCATGAACACCATGGCTAAACAATGAGCACAATCAGGAACACTGTGAAAAGAGAAGAGCTATGCAGGAATGCTGCATCTCTACAGCCCCCATAGTTCAAACATAAGAGATATCCAGCAGTTCCCTTTTTTTCCCTTCCTCGGCTCTGTTCAGGCTCCATAAGGGAGGTCAACGAGGCAGCTGAGAACAGAGATTTTGCATTTTTAGAAAGAAGAAAGTTGTTTAATTAACAATATAAAAGCTGGACTGTCTTGCAGCAACTTTGGAGTTCTCACCTACAAATGGATGCACTGTGTAGGAACTCCCAGTTGTTTGGGTAAGGCTCTCCAAATTCCTCATTGCAACCAGGGCACCCAAGCAACTGTGGATCTGGATGATGACATTAGGGCAATAGGCAATGTATCTTTCTTAATTACTATACTATGTAGTAATGATTAGACACATTGTGTTTAAATCTGTTATTGTTAACTTGCTGTTAATCAGTACTAACCTTTTGTTACCTTTCATGTTTTAATAAGTTAAATAAAACTTGATTTCACATACTATTTGAGAGTTTGGGCCCTTTATGCTGACTGCACTCTGTGGTTTGCATTCTGTGGTAATGCAGGTATAAGGTCCAACATCAGTAAAAAATTATTATTTGGGTTTATCTCCCTATTCTTGCTACTCAGTCAGGTCAGAGATCAGGAATAGCTATTCAAAATTTTCAAAGAGTTTGCGAAGTCCTGTGAAAGTATTTTTTAGAAATAAAAGAAAGAATATAACAATAATTTCATATCATACTAATTTCACATCAGAATTTCCGAGGAAAACTTAGCGCTCATGTTAAGTTCTTGCATTTAAAATAGACAGCATTTAAGAAATTTTTGAATTGATTTTCTTTAGAACAGAAGAATTCTAATAACCCTTAAGTAAACTAAGAGTAATTTAAGGCAATTTATCTTCATTCAGCTGTGCAGCTACATTTTGATTAAACTTATTGTTGGCCTAAGTATAATTACATATTTTTTTTCCTTTTTCTTTAGAGTGAGGGATCAGTTGCATTATTTTGATCAGTATACACTTTAGAAACATATCACCAGTTAGTGTCCTGCTTCTGTAGATTTTATTTTCAAGCCTCTTATTCAAAGGGGAAAACCAACAAAGAAATCCTGCTAATTCTATGAAACATCAGTACATTCCAATACAGAAAATGAAAGGCTATTGTGTTTCAGACTGTCTGTACACTCAAGCTCCCAAACGAAATGGGTTGCTGAATAGATTATAATTTGTGTGAAATTGACTGTACATGCATGTTAAACAATTTTCTAAAAATTTGCACAGAATAGGAACACCATAGCAATATTCTATTGCACACAATTGCAACTAAATATTATAACCTTAAATAGACATTTGTTTGATATGTATCATGTTCTGTAAAATCCAGTCTTACTGAAATGCTTTTTTAGAAACAGTACAAACGTTTATGCTAAACACATTTTGTAGCATTTGCAAGGAATGCAAAAAAAGTCCAGGGAAGTTCAAGTGAATGTTTAGTGGCAACACTTAAAGTTCATGTTTTATGACAGCAGCAGAGAAGATGTAGTGATTTTTACCGCTTTCTTTCAAAAGCATGTTAACTTTTCTCCATAGGTCTAAAGAACCTAGCAATGCTCATGCAGATGTATCCAGTCTCTCATTGGCAGCTGGAGAATCTTAGCCACACATTTCGAGTAACACTTATGAAAACATTCATTCAGCTCCCAGCATACTGAAGACTTTTTAAAGTTAGTATTTTGCTCCTTTCCATTTAAAAAATTCTTAAACAGGAGTTCTTCCATTATCCTAAAATAGAAATTCAACAATACTTCAGCTCACTCCAAACCATCTGTTTACACTCATTTCTATCACAAACTTCTCTGTAATTTGCATTTTATTCAAGCTGTCAGTTCTGCCTTTGACAATATTAAATAACATCCCACAATTGCGGTAGTTCTTTTCAGTCATAGTGCTATAATAAATTTTCAACAACAGAAGGAAAGGCTCAAGATAGGTGTATGTATTTGTGAAAGTGAGCTAAAATTATGTGAAAAGCAAGCAGTGCACATGGACTATATTGTTCCATATCCTGGTCTTAATATTTCTGCCTTTAACAGTATACAAGTTACACAACACAAATACAGACTTTTCTTTAATACAAGTTTGGCATTTCAATACTATCTGTAGCCTCCACACAACATGAATTTATAGTTTTCCCCCCTTATTAGAAAAAAAGTTCTGTGACAATTATGATCTAGATGTGAGTCTGAGATCATTACCATCTAAAAATAAATGAAAATGTCTTTTCTGTTTAGGTTTTTTTATTCCTTTCAATAGTTTTGTCTCTATTTCTAAGGGAAATATACTACGTAAAAAGAAAAAAAACTAGTAATAAAAACTTTCAAATTGGAAGATCTCATCATCTCTTTTCCATGCATTTTCAAAAATATCTCCTCTCTTTTGACTTCAGGAATACTGAAGCATGTCATACAAATTTTCAGTGTCATAAATGTACCCTAATGCAAAATGTGGAATGAAAATAGGACTTCAAAGAAATAACAAAACAGAAGGAAAGATAAATGACCCAATATTAATTCAAAATACTTTATCAGTCAATTAACATCTTATACTGATTGTTTTAAAAGAGCTGTTCATTCACCATATTTTATGCTGTAGATCTCTTGAATCTAGGAATGATAGTATCAGTATATGAAGCTAAGAAATACAGGAAGTTTTGCCCAGAAATTCTTGGCTTTATAACTACATCTAAAAATTGACAAACTTGAATGGGTTTATAATGTAATCAAATATGTTCTCCCCTTCATGCTCCATGTACCATCTGCTGTCTCAGTAGTTTAAGGATTACAGAATAAGGTTGACACATTTGGTTTTATTAATTTCAACATCCAAATCATTAAGAATTGAGAAGATTCTTTGATCTTTGCCTTTTAAAATTCCACTTAATCTAAAAAAAATCCCCACTCTTCATAAGATGATCTGAATTGCTAGCTGAAGAAAGTAAAACTATTTCTTGTGTAGAAATAGGCAGCTGCAATGCACTGTTTCTTAATGCTGCCTTATTAGTGTGTGTTTGATGTCAAAAGTACCTATTTCTGGGGAAAGAGCTCATTCCATTTCTATTGATGATAAATTTTATCCATTCAACGGGTTTTCATAAATTAGTTCTTACTGTGGTGCTGGTTAAAGGACAACAAGACTGATAACGGTTATGTCAGCCTATATCTAGAGAAATGTAATTGGCTTCAGTGCTGTTCTTTCATGCTTCAACAACTGAAGAAAGATAGAGTTTAAAGGCATACTTTGTGGAAAAACTGTAAAAGACTTTAAGACAGAAGTGTATGATAATTTTAGCAAAGAGAAAAAGAAGTGAGAAAATAGAGTACAAAAGATAGTAAATACTTGAAAAAAATGGAGAGGCGGGAATAAATTAGAATTCATACTTTGCTCTTGACTCAGTGAGAAATCAGTAAAAAAAATCACTGTACATCTCGTCATGAGTTGCAAATTGTAGTCAGAAACAGTCTGATGGACTAAGGAAGCCAATTAGAAGTCTCTTGACTATTTGCCTGTGTGGCCTATGTTAGGCTGCTTGCATCTACTTTGGCCTAGAATTATTATTTTTTAATTTAAGTACAGGGTTTTTTTTATTTAGTATACATTTAGGTATCAAAGAACTACAGTATTTTTCAGACTTTTATGTACTGAAACTGAAGAGCCAACAAAGACAGTAAATTATCTTTCCACTTACATGCAATCATAATTAACATTAAGCAGCAGGAGGAAGTTACTTGGAGATGAAAGAGAATCTTAGAGATTTCATTTTTTCAAAGTTATTATAAACGATAATCTGGGCAAAAATAGTGATCTTTTCGTGATTTATAAAAACAAACTCAATTTCTGTTTGATTTAAAAAATAAAGAGAAAATTATTTTTACAGGTAGGGTTCTGGTTCATAGCTGTACAAAACAATTGTCTTCTACAAGTACCATTCTAGAGTGTTTTATCTAGACATTATTTTTAATGAAAGAAGCAAGACATAAGACTTCCTTTTCTAGTTAGAAATATTACTAAATGTTACCACAGAAATACACTGAATGTCCCCTAGATGCCACCAGAGTTTAAAGGGAAAATTGTTAATCTTTAGTAAGTGTTGTGTCCTCTCTCAGTATTACCAATTCTTTCACACAAAAATGTGAGCAAAAAGTATAAAAGGTGCTGGAAGATTCAACCACACCAGGACACTTGGAAGAGGCAAATAAACTCTGGGGAAATGCCAAAATTGTGTGTTTTAGTTGTTTTCTACAGGCGTTGCAATGGCATCTGTTTTATTCACTGTTCATTATCAGAGTTTCATGAAATGATCAAAAAATTACAAATGAAGTGAGAAATAACAGTCTATAAAATAAGCAAACCAAACTTTAAAAGTGAACACTGATCAGAGAAAGAAAATACAATAATTAAAAAAAAAACAAACAGGAAAACAAGCCAAAGAAATGAACAATAAGAATCAGCAGAATGATGAGTAGATGGTCATTATGATCAAGATTCTAAAGAAAAATAAATAAATATTTATTACAATCTTAGTTTTTCCTCATAACATGTAAATTTAACTTAGATCTGGGCAGCAAAAATTAAATAAGTATTTGAAAATGAAAGTGAATAAAATTTTCCATATTTAAAAACTACTTTTTCTCCAGATTTCATTTCCATAGGCCTGATTTTTGTCACCCAGATCTGAAATAAACTGTTGAAGAAAGAGACTCAGGGTCTGGTCATCAAACGCAAGTGCTGGCCAGATTTTCCGAGCACTATTAAGTCTATTTTGAGTGGTTACTTTTCACACACACTTTTCTTTTCCTAGGTTTCAGTAGCTAGAAAAAAAGAAAAAAAAAGTCCTTTTTTTTAATTTCAAAGATTGTTTGTTTAAAAAAAAATTAAAAACTTTCAGTTTTGGGTGAAGATTTTTAAGGAGTTGGTAATATGACCAAATAATTAGTTGTCATCAAGATTTATTCTTGGTCAATCTAAACATATCCTCATTTTCTAGGTTAAGAAATTTTTTCCTGTTCGGTAAGATTGATTCTAGTCTTCTGCACAGTGAAACATTGTAGCAATAGGCACAGGAATGATGAAAGCAATGAACAATTATTTTAAGCAGGATGTCTAAAAGGAACTCTTTAACCTACTATGTCTGTCAGAACTTATCTGCAATTATTTTGCATTGATAAAGCTGGATCCTTTACCTTTAAAATGTTATTGCTTGATTAAAATCATTCACTAACACTGGTTTAGGGATGAATCCTTATTTTTTTCTAAATAGAATTTACATTTTCAACTTTATTTTTATAATGAAGGCAGAGCAATTGGAATTTTTTGTCTAATTCTATAAACAGTTTATACTCATTGAAATGTTTGGGGCACGAGATTTTTCAATCTGCCAAGATTAGTTAAGGTAAAATTTTAAAGGAAAAGACATACTGTTTAACCAGGTGCTATATGCCATATGCCAACCCGATAACACATTGAGTTTATTAAAAAAAAAATATCTAGTTTGTAGCCTTCTCAGTATATAAGTAAGCAGCTCAATAGACCAAAAATCATAATGACGTGCCTCTTCTGGAAATATAGATACCTTTTCACTTCAGAAAAATGTGGGCTCTGAGTCTAACATCTTTACTTTATATGCACTGTTCGAAACAGATTTATAACAGACTATTAAGATCATGACATATAATAATTGAAACACTCAACAATTAGGAAAACACTGATTAATCATTCTGATTATATAATTTCAACGTTGATTCCTCTTTACAGACCTACCTGAAAGGACAGTAATACACTATAGAAGGTCACTTTGAATGGTGTCTTGTCAAGTTCCTCAGGTGATGGATGTGTGTAACTCGTCATCCAGGAAGACACCTTCCATGCATTACTGTTCCATGCCCTTTCGTCTTCATTAGCATTGGAAGTGAGAGGAGTCATTGTTGGAGCGTGCCTTCTTTGTGTGCAGGTTGGGCAGGGGTCTTTAAGGGTCCATGAAGGTTGTTCATATTAGTTACACACAAAGTGCTGGGCATAGATCAGTCAAGTGTAACTTCTTCTCTCCTCTGATTCACTGACTTTTGGGAGCTTATTTCTGGGAACCTAGTCCAACTTTTATTATACTCTGTTACTGTTGTGGTTCTGGCAGCCGGTCACCACTGGTGTCCCCCAGGGATTGATGTTGGGTCCGGTCCTGTTTAATATCTTTACTGATGATCTGGAAAAGGGGATTGAGTCCATCATCAGCAAGTTTGCAGATGATACCAAACTGGGAAGAAGGGTTCATCTGTTAGAGGGCAGGATGGCCCTACAGAGGGACCTGGACAGATTGGAGAGATGGGCTGATTCTAATGGGATGATGTTTAATAAATCCAAATGTCGGGTACTTCATTTTGGACACAACAATCCCATGCAGAGCTACAGACTGGGGACAGAGTGGCTGGAGAGTAATCAGGCAGAAAAGGACCTGGGAGTGCTGGTTGACAGGAAGCTCAACATGAGCCAGCAGTGTGCCCAGGTGGCCAAGAAGGCCAATGGCATTCTGGCCTGCATCAGGAATAGTGTAGTGAGCAGGACCAGAGAAGTTATTGTCACCCTGTACTCGGCACTGGTCAGGCCTCATCTGGAATATTGTGTGCAGTTCTGGGCCCCCCAGTTTGGGAAAGATGTTAGGATACTGGAATGTGTTCAGAGGAGGGCAACGAAGATGGTGAAGGGGCTGGAGCATAAGCCCTACGAGGAGCGACTGAGTAAGTTGGGGCTGTTTAGTCTAAAGAAGAGGCTCAGGGGAGACCTCATTGCTCTCTGCAACTACCTAAAAGGAGGTTGTAGTCAGGCAGGGGTTGGTCTCTTCTCTCAGGTGACCAGTGACAGAACTAGAGGGCATGGACTCAAGCTTCATCAGGGAAAGTTTAGGCTTGATGTGAGGAAGAAGTTCTTCACTGAAAGGGTGATCGGCCATTGGAATGCGCTGCCCAGGGAGGTGGTGGAGTTGCCGACCCTGGAGGTGTTTAAGGGAAGATTGGATGAGGCACTGAGTGCCATGGTTTAGATGATGGTTGGTGTTAGTGTTGGTGTTAGTGTCGGGCTATAGGTTGGACTTGATGATTTCAGAGGTCCTTTCCAACCTGGTGATACTGTGATACTGTGATCACAGCAACCAAACCATGGAACACAGCAACCTAAACACAGAACATCCTATTCAGAAAAATTTTGGAAATATTCGTAGTGAAAGTGTCTCACAAATGGTGCCCCCTGTATACACAGACAATATAAAATACTATGCTTTATTTTTAGGATAGTTTTTTAAACATGACTCAAACACAACTCATTTAATTACTTAAATAACAGCAGTCTTAGTTTAATGGACTGTGAAATTAGCTGTGAAGACAGCTATCACTAGCCTTTATCGGAAACTGATTTCTGCCACTTCTTATGAATTAAATAGAGTATAAGTAAAATATGAATTTGTTAAAATAACCAATATACTATGAATTGTCGCTTTAGAACAAACTATTAGTATCTATACCTTTCCTTCCCTTTCATGCAAATTACAATTTACAGTGTTCTTCCCAAGCTTATAAAATAAATACAGGAAAATACAATTAATTACCTTTTTGGGTTTGTCTATTGAAGTTTTTATTTGCAAAATTTATCCTGGCTTTATAACAAAGATTCAATTTACTTTTCTTTTTTCCCCCAACTGTCCTCTACATTCTTGTAACTCAATATAGTATTTAAGTTTGTTGTAATGAGCAAAATGTATCATCATCAATTAGAGGAGCTTAGATCTCATCTTTATGCTAAAATTGCTCTTGTCTCTGAGGATTACTTGCTGGAGAAATTTTGTTACTTTTCAGCCTTCTTTTTGTAGCAGCCATATGCAGAGATAGTCCTAGCTTACGTAAGATTTTGCTAGCATGGTCAGTTGTAGTCTGTATGACTATGGACAGGTTTAAAGCCACGCTTCAGGATTTTCATCTGAAAGTAATTTCAAATAGAAGTGAAATTAAAATACTTAGATGAAGATGGGAGCAATTCTTCCTACATTTTGTGTCTACCATTCACAGACAGAAAGCTTAGAACCAGGGCCTAAAATGTTAGTTAATATGTGTACATATACATATATAAAATATTTGAATCGCAAAGATTTGTTGTATTTGTTTTTAAAGTACTCTAGGTCATGGTTGAAAGGGTATATCGATAATTTTGAAAGAAATCAACATAGTACAACAGAGTTGAAGGGATATATAAATAGTACTTTGGTTTGCATTTTATTAGTTTGATAAAGTGTGAGGACTTGTGATACCTTCTTCATTACTGTTCATTTATTAGATTCTGAAGAAGCCAGTTAAAGTCACAAAAATGGGAGCTTACTCTTTTTCTTTATGAAGACTCTACTTCAGTATTGAAACCAAAGAAGAAGAAAAAACTTGTCTTTAATATGGCCTAGGCAGATGGACAACAGGATTAGACAGAGCAAAGGAGATCTGCTGAATAGCAGTCAAAGTGGGTAAACCACAGTCAGTAATCACAGAACGACGTTTTTCCATTTTTTTCATTCAATTTGGAAAATCAAAAGCAGAAAGGGAAAACTACTCAATGTGCTCAAATCTGCAAGGTATCTCTAATTTGTCAAGTCAAAGTACAAGGATGATTTAGCATAAAGCTTATGTTACGTCTTAAAGAGTTATATATGTAGTTATATAGGCATCATTTTAAATATATCTCTAGAAGTCATGTCTAGTCTATATATAAGAAGTCATTGTTAGTAAGGTTTATTCTAAAGATATTTCCTGTGTCATAGAATATTCAAACTGATTTGCATATCAATATTAGAAGCTAACCTCACATAATCTTAGAAGTGTGTAAATAGACCAATAATTGCTAATAATACTAGTATAAAATACAATGCAAAGCTGTGAATCATAGTATGCGTGCTCCAGGAGATTTATGGCATTTTCAAAGTATAAGACACTAAGCACATAGGAAACTGGATCTATATTTATTTTCTGTTGCTACAGTGAGAAACTATGGTGTCTAGACTTACTGAGTGAAAAAGAGCAGGCAGGTTTTCAAAACTGTTACATCTTTTATCTCAACTTCATATTTTGTATATCTAAGTATGCGTTTTTGAGAGGGAGTGCTGGTAACCTTACTTTGTAATCAGACTGTTGCATCTGCCATGTAATCATCAGAATGGTTTTTCAAACTAAAGAGTTAATCAAATAAGGAAAGAAAATACTCATTTCTATTAGAGGGAACTGAGGGAGGAGGGAAAGGACATCATTAGGGTTGGACTTCCAACCCAGATAATTCTATGACTCTATGATTACCGCAAGTGTTTATTGAGTTTTTCATTGTTTTATTTTCTACCATCTGTGATGTCAGTGAACATCTAGTCCTGCAAATAAGAATAGTCCTCATTGTTTTAAAGTTAATTATTTACATGACAAAATTATCAACAAGAGAAAGGCTATTTGGGATCAAATCTAAACCTGTGGTTTTGTTTCTGTTTCGTTGTCTGCCAGGAAATATAACTTCCAACTGACCATATGAAAAGGAGCTTAAATCCCTTCTTGACTCTAAAAACAAGCAGACTGTTTTGTACTTATTTGGAATTTCTTAAATATTATCATCATGTGCTTGTTTTTTCTATTTCCTTCTTATTCCTAAATGAATCGCACATTATTAATACTTCAAAGGAAAAAGGAAAAAAAATTTACTTAAATAAATAGGTAAGGAAAAAGACTAATAGCTGAAAAATATTCTTTAGCAATATTACTAAATTGCTAAGTGGCTAGAAGTGGACTTCTTTTATCCGTACCCATACATATGAAGTTAATTTATCTAAGTAATGGACAGTTTTCCACAGGTTTTCCATACAAACTCAGACTGTCTGCATACAGAAAGCCTCCACTGTTTTCTTCTGAAGATTACAACTGACACTGTCTATTCAGTTATGAGATAGCAAGCACTTTAGAAAACAGGGTTTGGGGGGACCTTTTTTTTTTTTACAATTCTCACATCATCCAAAATACGTAGATATATAAGCTGCTGATTTCTACTGTAGACTTCAGTAGAGCTATGCTGATTTAGAGCAGATAATGACTTGAAGAATTTGACACTCAGATATTCTTCTGGCTTAGGAAATAATATTTAAACTTTTCTTCTTTCTCTGCATTATTATGAAAAACATGCTGTACTGTCATGAATGCATGTATGTAGTTTTGAGTTGCATACTTAATTTCTTTACAAATCCCTTAAAATTAAAAATATGTGCAGATATGCAACTACTTAAATCTTTGAAAAGGTTTTATTTTCTTCCTACTTTAAAAGAAGGAGTTAAAATTCAAGAAAGTGAATAACAGGCTCTGATCTGATCTCCTTCCTCTCAGTATAATTTCAGGTTGGTTATGCTCAGCAGGAGAAAAAGTGCAAGTGAATATGTTTTTTTTATTCTGAATTATAAAAAGGATTTATGATTGCAAACCTGAATGTTCTGCCAGAGATAGAAAGATTTCTAAAACAGATTAAGGGAAAAATAAGTAATTTCAAATAAGTGTAACTTTGCCTATTCTGAGTTCAATGAGTTTTTTTGATAATTTTATTTACACAGTTACTTATAATAACCTTTGTTCTTTCTCAGATTCCTTGATAAATTTGGACATAGCTAATCTAATTTCTAGGGTTAGGTTTGCACTAAAGTATCCTGCAAAATCAATATCAGTCTCTGAGAGAAGTAAACTAATACTGCTCTTCTTTTCCTTCATATGATTATGTCCATTAATTCAGCTGATTAAATGAAATATCAAACAGTTAAATTCTTATCTCCTTCTATTCTCACTTCCTGATTCCAGGACTTTTTTTTTTTGCAAACATTCTCCAAAGCTTGACCAAAACAGTTGGAGGGCTGAGGGTAGGATACGCCCCAATCATATAGGACTTTTTATGAACAACTTGTTTTTCCATTGTAGAAGAACTATTTCCAATTCTAGAGGAGCATAAGAGGACCTTATCAGTTGTTTTTGGTATGTGGCTTGATAGGACTACTAGGACGAGCTCCTGGTTTTCTCCCCATGATGTACACTCTCTACAGTTTCCACTGCAGCACGGCTTTCCTGGTTTTCCTTTTTTCTTTTTTTCTCTTTTGCTTTTTGCCTGGGCCCACCTATTTTTTATCCTGACTTGGCCTTAAAGTGTTGAGCTACTCGCTTCTGCTGCCCAGCTTTGACCAGACCTTAGAAAATGGTCTTCCTATAGCCTTCTTTTAACATTCTTTGGATTTAACACACTTCCCACCCAGATCGTAATTTTGGAACATTTGTTGAATTACCCGGATCAAAGTTTTTAACTGTCTTAATTAATGTATCCAGATCCACTCTATGTACTAGTCTGATTCACACTGTTGAGTTTCAACTTCTATTTGTGGTTTTCTTACAGAGAATAGGTGTTTTTTCTGGTAATATTGTTATCTTTGTACTGAGTACAAGGACTATTGTTGATTTCAGGTAGCTAAGACATAATCCAAAAAGTTTCTGAATTCTGGAAATTTCAGAAATATATGTAGGCTGAAGAGCAAGACGATCTTTATTTTAGAAAAGGTTTTTGTTGTTTTGGTAAGTGAAACTAATAGAATTATCTAGACTTCATTGTGAATAGGTATCAGCAGACACTGTAAAATAATACAAAAATGGTTGTGATATCCCCCAACCATTCTTTATTTGATAAAAAAGAATAGTTTTCTAATAACAGTCAGTGATTCAGTAATATATATTGTGGAAACAATTTAAAATCACTTCAGCTGAGAATTTAAGGATCAGGGGGTTTCACTATGTGAACTTTAAAAGCTCCTCTCAGTACTGAAAAAAGAGAAAGAGTCCTGTGCAGTTATTACACCCTGCAACTAGAAAAAGCTACAAAAAATTGTTAAGAATTCACTTAAAGTGTACCAGCCAGCTCACAAAATATTATTCCTAGTGTACAAAGGCAATAATTACATACATTATTGGGGTGGGCAGGTAAAGTAAAACCTGATTTTTTTGTGTCATGTTTAGGAAGAGTGCAAATTTAAATCTGAATCCCCTGTTTATAGAGATTTTCTCACTGCTGCGGAATTTAAATGCAAAAAAAGTAGACTGGATTTTTAAGGTTTCTCTGCCACATGTTATCATATGTTCTGTCAGTTCACAGTTATTTTAATTATCCCATATATTCCAAAAATATACAGGTCTGCGAGTGTCCAGAAATCACAGTTTCACAGTATCACAAGGTTGGAAAGGACCTCTGAGATCATCAAGTCCAACCTATAACCCAACACTAACACCAACCCATCATCTAAACCATGGCACTCAGTGCCTCATCCAGTCTCCCCTTAAACACCTCCAGGGTCGGCGACTCCACCACCTCCCTGGGCAGCGCATTCCAATGGCCAATAACCCTTTCAGTGAAGAACTTTTTCCTAACATCAAGTGTAAATCATATCTGTATCCTTCAGATCATCTCCAAAAAAGCAAGACAACAGTGTGACGTTTGTAGATGCTGCACTGGGTTGTAAGAATATATGTATCAGCACAATGTTGACAAAGTGAAGAATGTTTATGTGCTTGGAAAGTTACTGAAGGATTAGGATCAAAGAGAGGTAACTTAACATGCTCCTCCGCCTGTGTATTTGAAGTAGATATTTCTGGGTTCCTTTTTTTACATGACAACCTGAAAAAGAAAGACGTATTTAAAGAATAAAAGAAGAAAAACAAATTGGATACGGTTTATGAAGGGTATCTTAACATCTTAACATGGACAGTGGCTACCTATGCTCTGTGTTCCAATTTGCCTTGTGAAAATGATTGAATATTGAGTAAAAATGTGTTTTTAAAAGTAAGCTCAGAAATGTAATTCAATACATGGATTTAAGAACAACGAAATGTGACAAAAACCTGATAAAATCTCTATCTATTGAACTTACAGGTGTTATGTATTTTGAAATGGCTAGAAAGGACCCACTTATGATTTTCTTCTCAGAGGTATAACTGCATAACAGTCTTAGAAGATGATGTCAAACATTTCGTCTGTGACACTGCCTTTCCCCCTTAATCTCATACTCTTGGTAACCTTGCCTAACTTAAGTTATTTAAATCTGAAGAGTTTTCTAAAACAGCGATTTGCTTTGCCAACAAAGGCACAACAAGAAAAGAAGGTAGGGTTTTTTTGTCAGATCTCTATGTAGAAAAGAGTAACAAGTATTTCCTGAATAAACTTACATCTTTGTAAGAATTTTCATGTTAAGATCATTATCTGAAAATCAAAGAGTTACAAACTTCATTTAGACCCTGAACATCCCTAAATCCCATCCAAAATATTCCCTATTTATGAAATAAAAATACTATGACAAAAGTACTATTTTTGAAAACAAAACAAAATAAAAGAACTTGTGGTTATACAGCTTTACAAATAAGGAACACAAAAGAATTCAGTTCAGTTAAATATTGTCTCTTAGAAGTTACACGTAGTAATTAACGCAAATTGTAAAACTACATAACTCTTAGCCAGCTTCTCATACATAAATCTTACAATGTAAAGGTCTTCCCTTATAACATTTTTTGGGTTTTCCTTGTGTTTTGTTTCAGCTGTCCAATGCCATGATAATTACAGTATTTATCTCTTTCTCAAGGAAACTTTATATGTTTTCTTGTATACATCTGCTCTGTTACAGCCTCTGGAATACTGATATTTGCAGTGCAATTCCATGATTGTTGTGGAAGTATGGTTCCTGTAGAAACAAAGATGACCACTTTTATGTTTAATAACTGGCAGAAAGGGAATTTACACTTGCACTATTTGCATGACTAGAAATACTTCATAATTTTCATAAGACAAGATGTTGCTGATACTAAGGAGAAATACATATAGAAATATTTTCATGATTAGCATCCCAGGATTACCTCTCAAAAGTAAATGTTTTCAAAATTTAAAAGTACTGAGAGAAAGATTGATAATTTTCAGTTAAATAAAGAAGTAATGACGTAGTCGGAGAGCAGAAATGTTATAGTTCCATTTTTACACATGCAAAAAGAGCACAACATTTTTTCATGGGCTGATGTCTGCAGAAATGGAAGTTGAAAAGGTCATGGAGAAATACTTTTCTAAAAAACTACATCTCCTTTCTGAACAAGGACATCAGGCGGTCAATTTGGCACCTTATTTCTAATAGCTACTTTAAAGTTTCCCTGTCTTTTCAATAGCTTGTTTTAACTAGGGAAGGTAAAAACTCACCATAGGTGCTATACCTGTTCCTAATGCATTTGGCAACTTTCAGAATGTTTTGTTCAAGTACTGGAATTAAATCAGTGGTATTTGTGATTTCAAACTAATTTCCCTGCAGACTCCTGAACCCTTCATGTTCACAAACATGTTTTTTCCACCTTTCAATTCCTTCTTCTGTGAAAGCTCTTTTTGTTCTTTTGTTGAAAATCATTTGATTGCTTGTGACTGCTAAACATCTGCAGAGGCATATCAGCTGCCACACTGCTTCCACAAGCAGAAAGCTAAAAATCCCCTAAACCCCTGTAACTGTCTTGCTTGAGTGCACTTGCTACCTATATCTTGATTCTCTTTCTCTCTCCATCCTTGAGTTCTCCTTGAAAGAGCTGCCTGAGAACTTATCTTGATTTGGATGAAGTCTGCAACAAGGGATTTGCTAATCTGTTCTTTTACATTTTTCTCGCTCTTGTCATTAGTTAATACAGCCATGCCGAGTCTATAGCAAGTTTCTGTAGTTTTGTTCTGAACAACTTACAACTGTTCTCACACTCACATCCTCCCTTTCATTTTTTTTTAAAAAAAGCAGAAGTTTAAACTGGGCTGAGTACTGTGCTCTAATTAATATGGAGGTGACATTCACAGGAAGCTGCTGTGCAAGAATATATAGGACTTGGTAAGACATTTTTCTCATTAAGTCATATCATTGTAATAACTATCAATTAAGTAGCAGAAGTACCTCCTTTTAAAGATACTATCTCTTCTTGCCTTTCCAAGAAGTAATATGTGTTATCAAAGCCCAATAGCTTCTGCTGAAAAAAAGATCAAGCAAGCTTGAAAGCCAGGAAGTGCCACTGTACTCAAAACCAGAAAGATGTAAATTATTTCTTTAGTACTGGTACTTGTGCAACATCAACACCTAGAGAGAGCAAACAGAAAGCATATGTCGCGTAGCCACTGTGTGAGTAAAAGTCCATCTTGCCTTGGGAGGATTTTTAGCATCTGTTTTCCATAGGTTTAAATGCATGACACATTTGTGCAAGACAGTGAAAAAAGATCTTTTGAGCTAGCTATGGTAGTAACATGTTCTGGAAAACTATATCCACTGAACAGCCAATTTAAAAAAATCAGGGGTTATGATCTTCAGGAAACTCACAATCTGTGTTTTGGTTGGTTAGATTTTTTGTGTGTGTGTGTTTTTTCCATTCAGTTGCAAATCAAAGATTTCAAAGTCCTTATGACAATAGTAGTTGGCATCTTCTCACATTTTGTCAGAACCATTCTGGTGCCTCAAATGAATAAACCTGGATGGTCATGCTCTTAATGACATAATCCCATGTTCCCATTCAGTGAAATTTACTGTGTATAAATGAAATAACTAATTTTAATAACTATATATTCCCTCTATAGTTGTATTTCATCTAATCAGCTAAACTACTGCCAAAGTAAGGGAGAAAAAAATATCACTAGGTGTAAGTCCACTCCTTGTAAGGGAGGCTTTTTAAATAGATCATGTGCATCACTGTGTAAAAGTGAAGATCCACACATACTGCCTCACTTACAGATCTATCTGCACAGAGTTATGTCCCTTGGATTGAGATGAGTCAAATTTCAAATATTTACGGAGAAAAATATTACACTGCAGGAAATTTTTTTAACTTGTGAAAGTGTTCAGTATTTGTGTATGCTTTGTCTAATTTAGATTAATTCAGTTATTAGCATTTCAGGCATTAAAAATGTGTATTGTTAACATCACTATAAACATATTTATTAGCCGAAGTAATCAGTCTTTTTTCTGATCTTTAACATGAAAAGAAATGTCTCTTAAAAATGGTTAGTTTTGTGTCATACTATAGATATCATATGAAGTAGATTTTATATATACATATATATAGTACTATACTATTGCTGAATCTCCTTAGGTTCCTGTTTGGTAATGGAAAAATTCCATTAAAATGTATTCTCATACAATTAGAAGTTTAAGCAACTATCTACTGCTGAAGAAAACCTGGGTTATAAACATGTTAAAAAATGCAATTTTATTCTGCTATCTAAATATCGGAGTGGAATAATTTCTTAACATGTTATTAATTCTAGTGGGAAACCTTCTTAGATGTAGAAATACCAGCTAAATTTTTTTTCATACTATGAATGCAAGATTCCTAAATTAACTCTTCTATTTGCAGTTAACATCTTTAAAGATAGTATCCAGACAGAGAACAAATGTTGTAAAGCAATAAGAAGGAGACCTTTCATATATAGTGCATTTGGAATTAAATTATTCATTTAATCTGTATGAGTATAAACTGTCCATGAGTAGAAGATCAAAAACCCGAGGACATATTTAGTGCATATTATTTTTAAGAGGAAAATGCTAATGCCTGCTTTATGTTTCGTTCTCTTTGACCAGGACAAAAGAGAAAAACACCCCATACCAAGCCCTCTGGTCTATATTTGTTAAGGTTTGTGCTTACATCAAATTTGTCAGAATATTGCAAGAATTATTTTGACCAGCTTCAGTTTGTTGTCACTTTTATTGTCTATCACCACAGTAGAATTTGGCAGTTTGCCTGAGAGAGTAAGGACCAAACTTCCTGTAAAATACGTGATTACAAAACTGAGTTGTTGGTCTGGTTTGCTCTAGACTGGTGTCTGGACATGTGAGGATATTGTTTCATTTATTTATTTTGGTTTTGTTGGAGGGGGTTTGGGGGGAGGTGGGAGGATGGGGGGATGTTTAAGAGGAAAACCCTGCAGTCTCAGTTCTTGAGTGCTGAATCACTCACGTAAGGAAGAAAAATCCTCAAAGGACGAGAGATAGTGAGAGAGAAAAAAAATAGCAGTTCTGTCATTCATAAGGATTGAGCTGGTTGCTATAAGTCACAGAGATGAAATAAAAGACAGAATGATTCTTGGACCCTAAATGCCAAAGAGATAAAATAGCAGAAAGTTTGACGTGACAGAACCAATAGGATCATAGGATAATTTGGGTGGGAAGGAACCTAAGTAAGTCTCTTGTCAAACCTCCTGTTCAAAGAAGAGTCAGATATGAAGTTAGACCGTGTTATTCAGTGTTTGATCCAGATAGGTCTTGAAACCTCTTAAGAAGGTCACAACACGTTAGACAATCCAGAAGAAAAATGGTATTAACTAGTTATTCATGTAATTCCTGCCTGTGTAATAGAATACTTTAAAATAAGCACTATTACAAAGGAACATGCCATATGATATTATTTTTCTGCCATTTGCAAATTGTTTAAATCGTCTGTAATTAAAAGGACAGGTAAGCTCTAAACAAGAGTGACCAGAAGATCCAGTATAAAGATACTGTTTGTTCATACATAAATAGCATAGTGAGGAATACCACAATTTTGATAATAGCCAAATACTTATGACAAGCAGAGCATAGTGCATAAATGCAAGATCAAGAAATAGTTGCACTGTCAGTTTACATGCTGAAAACAGGAAAGCTTAGAACTTAGGTAATTCTTTAAAGGTTTTTTTACAAGTGCATATTTTCACAAGGATTTTAGTGACTTCTGTATTTTATGTTATTACAACAGTATTAAAACAGTATTATTTCTTTGTTCATTTTAACCCTACAGGATCTCAGCTGTATGTTTTGATCAGGGAACATGATGGGTTTTGACACCTTATAATTTTCCACAAAAGGAGTTTTGGTTCAAAATGTATGTATTATCAGATGGATCTGTGCATAATTTCCATCCGAGTTCTCTATTACTCCCTCTTCTTCTGAGATATATTTTCAGGAAATGTTACCAGTCTAATTTTAGTAATGCTGTAAGTACCATTCCTTTTCATTAATCAGAAGTAAAGGCATGCAAAAATACATAAATCGGTAGATATGTTCTGAGTGGACTCATTTTGTCATTATGGTGATTGTGATTAGGAAGACTGCCTTTCTATGATAGGAAAAAGAATGATGGATTTACATATGGAAGAATTAAACTATATATTAAAGAACAAAAACAAATGTCTAATTAAGGAGAAATCTAAGTGAAACAATTTCTTATACTTATTTTTAAGAGTACATATTTTTTCCTCTCAAATCTGTACTTTTTAACATAAATAGTAATTTATTATTGAAAAATACTGATTAAGATCAGTTTTCATAGGTATAGAATAGAAGAATATTAAGAAGTAGATTCTTAAAATATCAATACTTTAGCAAGTTTATACAGTCTTTGTAAGTCTGTTTGTACAACGAAAATATTCTTATGAAGATGTGCATTCAAGGTAGGAATGAACATTACAGTCTTAATAGATACTGAAGAACAAAAAAGTCTGCTGTGGTGCTCACTGATTTGAATAAGAAACTAAAACTTGGAAAATAATTTATAAGAGGTTCTTGGAACTTTTGTCCAGAATTTATATTTTCAGATTTTACTTACCCTTCCCTAATCATCCTGATCTCCTGTTCATTTCAGAGAATACATAAGGAATATTATCGCATATCAAAATTATGACACTATTTTTAGAGCTCTGATTTTTAAATTATACCAGTTCAAGTAGGGGTGGACTTCTACAAAAATAATTTAAAAATAAATAGTAAAACTACCGGGTTTGGGTTTGGGTTTTTTTGGTGTTTTTCTTAGTAATGAAAAAAAAAGCTTATTATTGCATACAGTCATAAAATAAAACAATGAAAATAGGATAATTTATTAAAGAGACAGTATTGCATAGTATTCCCAAAAGAAATGCTCATAGCATATTTGAAAAAAAAAAAAAGTGTTTCACCTTGAGAGAATATCAAGATCAAGTTAACGCTGCAAACCTTCGTAGGTTATGGTGTTCATTATAAATAAAATTAAATTTCTCAATTGCTTTCTCAATTGAATTCAATATTTATATTCACACAGACAGCATGGATAAGATACCACAACAAAGTCAATTATCACAAAATGTGTATTACTATTTTAGACTGTAAATCACTCTAGGGTTCAAGGGTTTTGTGATGCACTTTGTTCTCCTATTTCCTTTCCTATAGGGAGAGAGATGAAATGGAATGCAGAGCTGGTGTCCTATCTATAACTGATAAATATAAAAGCATCTGGACCCCTAGGGTTCAATGGACTGATTAGCCATTGAGATCTGGTGGAACTTTAAGTACGAGACTTTTGCCGCAAAACACTTGCATAAGATGCTTGGAGTGTTCGTGCTTCTTGTTCTGGTAAAAGCATTGAGTTAGTGAAGGACTGCAAATTCTTATTTGCCATCTGGATGTCGTGACAGAATTCTACTCTGCTAAATCAAGCTACTTCAGAAGAAACAGAATGCCCTGGCCTATTTGCCACGCTTCCTTGAGAATAGAACTGCAGCAGTATTATACACAGCTACAGATCAGGAGTTGTACTGACAACATGTCACTATTTCTACATTTCAGAAGAAAATTCAGGCTTGACAGAGCTGCCTTCCTTCAGAGCTGCCTTACCTGATTTTTCTACTGGGAGATAAGAATATTTTGGACCTGTATCTAAATAGTAATGGTTTTGAAAGTAACTAAGTGGTAGAACACTACTTTTCAAATATAGATTTAGAAAATTTAACAGAAGTGCAATGAAAAATCTTTTGGTTTTCCTAGTTATTTGTTCCTAAACTGAGTATCAAAATCTGTCCCTCAATATTCTCAATTCTCTTTTTTTTTTCCTCATTCCCTTTTGCCAGGGCTTGGATCTTTTCTCTTGGTAAACTGTTGTAGGTAGTGATGAACCCTTGCCTGAATAGGCAGAGAGTACTATAAAGAAGAGCAGATAGATTAAAATTTGCTTGT
The DNA here is from genome assembly GCA_033558185.1 of Dromococcyx pavoninus. Lineage (NCBI taxonomy): Eukaryota > Metazoa > Chordata > Aves > Cuculiformes > Neomorphidae > Dromococcyx > Dromococcyx pavoninus. The sequence goes on along the minus strand of JAUMJL010000139.1, from coordinate 1,784,776 downwards.
ATCTTAATCTGTTTAAGAAATGCTCAGAACAAATCCAGCAAGACAAGCTTTTCAGTGAAATTTCCCAAAGAAGATTGCAACTGCTATATCACATGAAAGCTGTAGTGCATTTAGGCCAGTGGCTTTTTTACTACAGTTGCAATATTAGTTGAAATATTACTAACTTCTGAAGAGCTGACAATTTATTTTCTGAATAGCTATCAACATCAAGTTTTAAAATAAGGGATAAAAACTGGAACAGTACATGTACAGACTTTCCTATTCAGTTCCAGTGACTGAGAGGATACTTAACAAGCACAGATTTTGACAAATCACAGTCATTTACATTTTAAGTTCTAAATTATTCTATATTTTTATTATATTTAAAGTAGTCCACTTTTTATCTCAAGTATTTTCTCAAAAAAGTTTAGGTAGGGTTTAAAAGCAGTCGTTCCCATTTCTGATTGGAAATTAAATTGATAATTAGATGTTCAGTATTGAATGTGTCTTATGGTAATAGTAGCCCATGGACTACATATTCTAGAGAACAGGTGCAAAACAGTGCGGATGAGACTGATGAAGGTGGACAGTGATAGACTATAGAATAATAGCTTTTCAGATTTAAAATTCTTGTCCAAAAATAATTGAACAAAGTGTAATTACTCCCACTCTATACTTGTTAAGCTATATTTGATACTGTATAAGGTTTTTGTTCTCATGGTTGAAGAAAGAAGCTAAAAAACATCATAGGATTAGTTGAATTGCAAATCAGATGGCTGGAGGGTTGGAGAAAATGATAGACGAAGAATGATTGGAAGAATTTTTGCTACTTCAACTTACCCAATAGAACCCTGGGGGATCTAATCACAGTCTTACAGTACTTAAAATCCAGCTGATTGTAGACTCTGTGTATTTTAATGTCTTCCCCATTCCTAATATTCTATTTCTCAAAAGATAAAGACATACCAGCTAAGCACAGTAGCATCAAGATTTGCAACCATCAAGTCACACTGTATTTAAATACTTTTTGTTTCGTTGTTTACAGCCTCTAAAGGACATCTTCGTAGTGCAGTTTTCTAACTCTCAGTTCTGATAAGTGAATGGCCAGTTCTCAGTAATGAAAAACTCACTTAAATTCAATATCTGTTTGAATTTCCGTGTCAGTTTTAATAAGAATGTACTTGACGTTTTGGATTTAAAAGCCCAGCAATCTTAGCATATAATGAATTCAGAAATACATAATTTCTTTGTGTTTATTTGAGCATAGTGTAAGAAAACAACTTCCCTGTAACTCTTCAGAAAAGGAAGCATAAATTGTGCTTATTACATACATATGCACTAATCAGGAGGATTTATGAGGCTGCATTTTTAAATTACCTCCAGAAAACTGAGAGTTGATACTTGTCATATATATACTAAAATTGTATAGTAGAGTATAAAAGAAGAACATTTTTTATGTTTTCTGTTGAATATTTACAGCATCATTCAAAATGGATTTTAGACATGCAAATTCAAACACAAAAAGAAATTATATGAGAAATAAAAGAGAAATACTACTGAAATATTTTCAATAGTTTCTACTTTTTTAATAGTTTAATAGTTTTCTATTTTCAATAATTTCATTGTTCATCAGTGTTTAAAATACCTCCTCTTTCAATATGAAACAGTTCTTTTTCAGGAAGAAGCAGTGACTTCTTTTCAGAAATTGATGTTCAGCGAACATTATGCCTTTTATAACCTTTCCAAAATACGAATACGCTGCTTAATTCACAAGACAGATCTTGAACTACCCTTCTAAACATCAAGTGCTTTTGTTGAAAGCCAAGCCACAGAAGCTTATTCGAAAGAGACAAGTTTTGACTTTCAGATTTTCATGAAGTCTTTTACTGTTCATCTATGCTCATGCTGTATTTAGCTTATCCCTTCTGCTTCCAAATACTATGACTGCATGTGTTTTATTTTTTATTTTGGTGTGGTTCTCTCTTTTTGATAGGCCTGTCCTTTTAGATGAAGAGGAATTGATTTTCCTGGAATAAGGTATTTTCCAAGATGCAGCAGGAAAACTAAATGCATGATTATTTACAGCATGTTAATACAGGTCACATTTTAGGTGTCTGTACAGTAAGCTACACTCCAGATACAGAGAAGGTTATTAGAAAGCTTGTTGTGTAAAAGAACTTTTAATTAAGCTTTCATCATCTGTTCCAGACTATGTTTAGGTGGATAAAATAGTTGCCAATTATCTCAGTAAAAATAACATCTACATAAATAAAATTAATAGTCTGTCTATATTTTTTCTACACTTTAGCTGTATTAGTAAAGTTATATTTTGCCTTTATGCTATCATTAAATAACCTATGAGCTTCAAGGACAGTTAGTGTTATTTGGAATAAAAAGTTAAGTAGGGCACAAATTTAGAAAGTTGTCTCTTTAATAATGCAATTTGTAACACTAGGGTCCCATATTGTCTGTTTACTCAAGCAGGTGGATTTGCTGAAGCAAAGAAATGCTGATGATGCACTGTGCTGACCCACATATCAGTTCCCAATAGACTGCACCAGCTGGTAGAGTTTATGCTTATAGCTTAAACAAAGCAAACATTTTCCCCTTTCCATTACCTCCTGCTGATGGACACAGAAAAATATAAATATTGTCAAGTTATCTTCTATGAAGAGATCTGTGAGCAAGTCTACACTTACAGTTATTCATGGTTTGGAGGTTGTTTTCTTCCTCATTCTGTATTATTTCTTGTGTGAATATCAAATAAAAATTATCTCTGGGAAACGTCATTTATATACCCATAAAATTACCTATCTTCTTAATATATTTTAAACTTGAACGTAAATCCTTGGGCATTAGTCTAGAAAAGAAAAGAAATTATTACAAACATTTTATTGTTTTCTGTTGTTTCATTTTCACGGGTGCCTAAAATAGTAAAAAGCAGCAGTGAGATAAGTTTTACATCAAAATTAGAATTTTGCACCCTGGCAGCTGTCTTTTCTGAGGATTTTGAAAACATAACTGAAAAGAATACCAGTGTTAATGCAGTAAAAAGGTTGCTTTCTGTCATACCTGTGATACTTCAGTCATATTGTAACTGTGATGCTTATTTAATTAACAATAGCATTTTCCCACTTAGATCTCTGTTAAACAGAAAGTGAAAAAATGCCTCTTTACTAAGCAAGGTTTTACAAATGAAAAACTTTGATTTCTGTGGGAGTCAGAAATTTTTCATGTGAAAATTCTCTCAAAATCCATCAATATGCAAGGTCAATACTTCCTCATAACAGAGAGATTGGACCTGGTGATTTTTCACCTAAAATTAAAATATTGTCTGTGACTTGTTAATAACTGAGTATTGTGAGGTTTTTGTAGTTGTGGTTCAAGTGTATTTTTTTGCTTTGCCAATCTATATCTGCCAACTCCATTCATGTTATACCAGAAATTGATCATGACTGATCTGCATGTGTACACTTTACGTCCATAAATCATATCTGTATACATTTACAGACTTGCATGGAAATCTACAGAAAACATAATGCTTATTGCAGGATATTGCTACTTTATGCAGACCTAAGTTGAGGAGGTTGCAAATAGCTGTCTCAGAGTTAGCTGTGGAGCAGAATTTTGTCACGGAATTGCATGAAGTCTAGTAGCCTTGTACCATGAAGGTTCTGAACCCTTCCCCTGATGTTATAATGACACACCTTAAAACAGAAAACTGTTCTAAATGTAACTCATGTCTGTGAGAGTCTCATTTGGTTGATTGACTAGTGATAATTAATGAGCACACTGATGTGTCCTTGATACAGATATAGATTTGGTGTTGCACATGAAACAGTAATAGAAGAACGCAAATGGTTAATTTGAGTGAATGCTGATTCACAAGCTTTAGTGTATGAATAGCCATGAGCCATAGCTTTGATGCCGAAAGTCAGGCTAGACTGTAATAAAACTTGAATGCTTATTCTAAGCAATACTTTTGCATTTTGTGAAGTGTCAGGAAAATTTCCACTTTTTTCAGACAACTCCATGATGTCAATAATGACTTTTAAAAACAAAACAATATTTGAACTTTACAACTGGGTCAGAATTTTTTTTTTTAATGCACTGTCTTACTTCCTTCTAAGAAGAAAATAATCCTGAAAATATGATAAGAAAAATTAGACTTTAGAAAGTATTTTGATATCAAATTCTCAGTGTAGAAAAAGCAATTTAAAATTTACTAGACAAAATGCCTTTATTTGCCATAGTGCACTGACATATTAAAATAAAAGTGTATATTGTTCTCTTTACCCCTGAGATAACATGGATTTTATTGTCCTTAGGAACCATGACAACACAAAGATACGTCTCATGTTTAAACCACTGTAACATAAGAGTGCTTGCATAGTTTTAGGAATAGAACTGATTCATCACAACAGTAATTTAGAATTATGAAAAATGGGCTTTTTTGGTATCTAGTTCTGTGGAAAGAAAATATTACAGTAACTGTCAAAAGATGCGCTTTTTAGAGCTCTTTGGTGCTTTGAAATGAAGTTTCTTCTTGAATTTTCCACCTAAACAAATCAGTGTTCTGATCCTCTCTTTTGTCTTTCTCTTTTTTCTTCCTAGACAAGAAACCAAGAGAAAATTTCCTAGAGGAATTATAGAAAGTTAATTCAGTTCTCTTCTTATTTCTCTTTCCTATGCACGTTTCCTGGTAAAATTATATTGTTCTCTTTGGAAAGCATTTTCTTTATATGTGAGTACATAAAGAGCATAAATACCTAATTCTTAGAGCTTTTACACTTCTTTTGAATGTTAAAATTCTGCTGAAGGGATACTAATTGCATTTTTCCTCCCAAAGACACTGATAGGAAAGGATGTTAGACAATAAAGGAAATTAATCAGTTGTTTTAAAAAACACAGACATCTAAAAAAAATTACTGTTTTTCTGTGGGTTAAATACAGTTTTATTAAATATGGAAAAAAGCTGTGGTTTCCCTTGTCCAGTTTCAGTGTACTCAACAGAGATCTCATTAACCTGCAAGATATTTTCTAATTCAGTCACAGATGCAGTCATGAGTAGTCGGCTGGAAATGAGATAACTGAGGTGTGACAGAACTCTTAGTCTGTATCCATAATTCATAATTTATAATAAAAGAAAATGCAAAGGTGCCCTATGAGGGAAAGTTCTTATGGTGAATTAAGTTTTGTAAAAGTTGATAAAATTAATTGCTCTTCTGCTTTTCATATCAATGTTCCTTCTTCCAATACTTAGAACAAAGCTCTTGTTTCAGGATTACAAGGACTCAGGGAAATAAAGGCAGGTCAACCTCATTTGAACCCTGAGAAGATGATGAAACCAATCATGGAAATCTTTTCCAGACACAAAAAGGACAAGAAAATCATCAAGTGTAGCCAACATGGATTCACAAAGAGGATACTATGCTTGCTCGTCTGATAACCTTCTATGATGAAATGACCAGTCTTCTAGAGTACAGGGGATACTGTCTACCTAGACTTCAGGAAGGCTTTTGACACTGCCTCCCATACCATCTTCACAGAGAAGATAATAAAGTATAGACTGGATGTGCAGACAGTGAAGTGGATTTGAAACATCCTCATAGAGAAGATTGTGATCAGTGGTATAAAGTCTAGCTAGAGCACAATTTCATTTTTCCATGAATGTAGAACAAGAATTCTACATTTTTTAAAATAATGTAGAGTTTTTGTCACTTTAAAAAAATCTAACTTATTATATCAAACCTTTGGAAACACCCAGCCAAAGAATGGTTGTTCAGAAAGAACGCAGCAGAGAGTCAGTTAAGTCCTTGGTTCCTGCCTGCATTAGGTACTTCCCAGTATACTGCCCAGCCAGGTTTGAAAAGATTTAAATAGAACGTGCTTCACTTCCAAAAAAAAGAAACATTTCACTGATGAATACGGATCACTGTCTCAGATGTTTATTTTGTTATGTCTGACACTATCCTTACATCTCTGGACTATTACATTATAGGGTTTTCAGAACCCGTGACTGAGAATATTCCTTTCTTTTATCTACTATATTTCTATTTGGAGTAAGTTGATCCTATTTTTATCACCAATGGAAAAGATCTTTGAACATCTATTGCACTTTCATTTCCCTTCATTTATAAAAGTGAAGAAAAAGTAAAAAGATATCAAATCACTATAGCTACATTATACCCTGTGAAAGTCTGTAATAGCTCATTGACAGGCTCTTTTCCATTTTCCATTATTTTTATATTATGATAAAGACAGTAACAACATTCAAATCTCAAAACATAATAATTAGGAATATTGAGAAGTCACTTAAAAACACCAAAGAAATAAAAGTACTAAGTGCTGCATGATAGTAAAGGTGTTCTTACGTGCACCTTTACAAGAGCTGTCTTCCTTTCTACATAATGAACAAGAGACTCCTTAGCGGCAGAGCTGAGCGATGGAAGTGACAATATAACTGCAAGAGCATTAGAGACTGTGGAAGAATTTAAAATAAAATAATTACTTCTACTAGTTCTGCAGAAGTTTCAATAAATACTGAAGAGAAGCAAATTGCAGGTGCTGAATTCAGAGAGTTGTAAAAAGTCTCTGTAGAAAATATTTTCAACTATACACTTTAAGATTCTGATTGGTTTTCTCCTATATTGCCTCCTGCTGCTGAAAGCCCACCTGGTCTCTGTTACATCTCCTATTCAGCACAATTTAATGTTTGTTAGAACTGCTTCAGAGCTGAATATTTTAGGAGAATGTTAATATGGCAGATTTTGATATTCTATTGCTCAAACGGCAACAATCTTTTTTATCTTTTTTTTTATTATTTTTTGCTGAACTCTGGACTAAGAGAACTTGCAGAGCAAGAATTTAATTTTTTTCACCAGTTGCATCAAGCAGTGAAATATAAGTCTTTCCTATTTAAATCATCAGTCATTATATGAAATAAAGAGCAACATCCAGACAAACCCTTACAAAAATGATATGCATTAAATACTACAACACTACAGAGCTGTTACACTCTAGAGATAAATGTTTAAATTCTAAGAACTACATTTCTCAGAGGTACTCTTACAGTCAACTTGTGAATTTTACATGTCTCAGAGGTATCTGAGCATGTCTCAACTGTCTTTGTATTTCATTCTCTTTTTCAGATCAAAATACACTTTAGATTGGCTATAAGCTGTACACTCACTTGGAAGTCTACCTTTAGAAATCTGTATCTTAAAATCTTTTCCATAAAGAAAGATTTGCTTCACAATACAAAACATTTAAGAAAAAAAGATATTCAAGGTGAATGATTTACGTAAAGTAACAATCTTTTAAATTTGCCTTAATATTTCATCAATATGCGTTATCCTTTCATAGGAACTGTGAAGAAAGATTGAAATCTATATGGAATATGGATTTCAAAAATCTTCAGAGATGATTTGTCTTAAGGACGACATTCTTAAATATGATTTTTTTTTTTTGTAGATAGGTCAACAGATGTGAATTATTTCAAGGTTGTTTTTTTTTCCTTTTGAAATACCTTAGGAATACTACCTACATTCTGCAAACTTCAGAAATGTTGCTGAAAGGGAGAGGAAATAACTGTTAACCTCTGTTTAATACAGTAAGACTTGTTTTGCTATCATAGCTGCACAGATGCTTTACAGGTCATTAGCGGCCAAAATTTCGTTGGTCAAAGTTTTCTGGCTATTTACATCTTTTTGTTATGTAAAAGATGAGCTCTAAAGCTCAATGCATAGTCCAATACAATTATAAATATATTTGAAATCTTTTACAAATGACAACAAATGATTGGGACACCACACAAAGGTATTTCAGAGTGTAAGCATCACTTTTGTCTGATGTACCACCCAGTTCTCCAACAGTTAAAGGTGTCATGAAAAATAAGTAAAAGTGTTGCATCTTACACAGTAGAACTACATTGTTATTACGCTGTAACAAGAAGAATCTGAGGGAAGGAATTGCAATGTACTACTATTGAGTGAAATAGTTGAAGTCCATGAAATTGCTGAAATCCCTGTGAAAATTATTACTGAATTTTTGTTATAACTAACCTCAAAATGCTGACTGAGGGAAGATGTTTTCTAGGTTTTTTTTTTTTTACATTTCAAGTCTCTTAATGGTTCAGTAGTCTGAAATTCCATCAAGGCTTGCTAAAACATTTCAGGGGTTTGATTGCTAACATGATTCAATTTTGATAGAACTGGAGAGAATACCTTTGATTTGCAGAAATTTAAAGGGAGTTCAAGGTTGTGGAAGCATTCTCATTGGCACATTGAGTAAAATGGTAGAAAGGTATTGTCTTCCCCCATCACTGACATACAAAAGTTGTTCACAAAAGGACCAAGAGACAGAAACAAAGGAGGTTTGTAGAGATGTGGTTGTGTGAGAAAGGACATGTAGGCAGCACACAAGAACTGCTAGGATAACAAACAAGAGATATATAGCAGGGGCGTCCTGTGCTTGACTTCAGAATACGGAACTTGCAGTTAAGAAAGAATGCACAGAATTCGGAACTGATAACGGGTAATGAGAAAAACAAGGCGGGGTAGACATTTAGCTGAAGTACCAATATATTCCTTTGTTTAATGAATATGTATAACCATAATTACAACATATATAAAAGTGTGTACTCTACTCTCAATAAACGAAGTCTGCTCATCTAGTATCTAGGTGTCACTCTTCCGTCCTCTTCAGAGGTTCAATACACTAAGGTCCCTCTTTTGTTTTAAAATATCTGGGCTTTAGAGCTTATTTGCTTACAGTTCTTACTGGCAGCTTACACATGCCAGTGAAAGTTTACATAGTAGAAAACAACTCAGCAGATACTTATGATTAGCATCATAAACTGCACACACTGTCAGCAACATAATAGGAGCAGTGGACATTATTAAAGCGGTTTACTGTCAAAAGGAATGTTATAATTTCTCCAGCCATGCGCATGTATTTCTATAAAGGGAACATGTCAAAAGACAATGAATTTTGATGTTGTTAGGAAACGAGACTAAGAAGAGAATTATATGACTTTTTAAGTTAACAGCTGAAGTGTAATTTTTCACTTTTTGATCAGATATGGTCATGACTTCAGCCGGCTTTTTTTTGTAGTCATGACTGATATGGATTTTGTCATTGCTCTTCTTCAGTGCTAACTGTATTATTGGATCACAGACATTCACAAAACTATGTCATACTATATGCAGTCATAAAATTGTACCTAATTTTGACTGTGCCTCTAAATACTTACATTTTGCTTTGTTTATTTTTTAGATAATTTATATTTATACTGTTTTATTATCTTGTATTTACTTTTATTTTATGTTTGCTTATGAAAGTGTCTGAAGTGATAAGTCATGTGATCTTGGACTGGTACTAGATAGAAAATTTTATGTATCACATCTACTTTCCATGAACATTATTTTGTTCAAATGATTAACACTATCAACTTTGGTGTAATATAATGAATGCATGGAGAGTCTTTATGATAGAACTGAAACTGGCAAAATAATCCCTATTATAGCAATGAAAAAACCTGAAAGAACCTCCTGATTCATAAAGTAGAATATTTTGCTCTCACAGAAAAACATATCTTGTAGATTCCATTATCAGTTCTATAAATCTCTATCTAAAAGTAATGTTTTTCATAGCACCTTAGCAATTAAAAATTAATGACAAGACTTTATTGGCTTTAATTTCTAGAAACTTTTTGTATAAAGGTTTAAATGCAATAATTTCATGCATCCATTGGTACTTTTGAAATGTTTCCTCTAAAGAAAATTTAATTGAAATGTAATTATATGAAATGTTCATTTCACAGAAAATGTTTTCAGCCAACTTTGTTATTTTCCTAATTCCAAATAGTTGAATTTAGATCATACAGAATTGTAAGCAATACATTAAACCAGGCTGTAAGTAGACAACATCTAAGAAGCTGGGTTTTTAAAAAACTTTTGAGCACTGCATGAGTATGACAATGTTCATGACATCATTGAATGAGATGATCTATTTTATTTCATTTTTTTATGGTGCTGTAGCGTTACAGAATAGTGGGGTTTCAAATCAAGATGTTATCTTAATGTGTAACCCCTCAAGACACTTGTTCTTGAAAAAAAGTCAGTTAACTTAAGAACAGCTGGACTTCTGAATTGCATTCTTCAATTAAGCCCTTAAAAATAAATAATCCAGACTAGTGAGCCCAGTTGTTGGGGTTCACTAGTTGAACTATTGTTTCTTAGTAGCTGCTGGTAAAATTACTTTAAGAGAATTTCAGAGACTTTTCAACCATTAAGGATCTTACAACAGAAGAATTTGTTCGTATATATGAATTTAGAGCATATTCTTTCATATAAAAGTTATGCTTGTGAATGAGTTTATACAGCTGATTAGTCTCATTCAAGCCCACTGAGCTATTTAAGTGCAAAAGTATTTGCAGAATCTTGAGCAGTGTGTTGATCCTGCATCACTATACATTTATACACGCAACAAATGAAAAAAACTATTTCATGTAACACATGAAACCATTAAAAAAAGTATAAAAAATATTTTTTTGTCATGATTGCTTGTTGCCTTGGTTTAGACTCTGCCCTTGGCTGCTTGGCAGCTAAACACTGGATGGTATAGTTCCCAATTCCACCCCTCCCACCCCTAGAGAAAGGGGAAAAGAATAAAGGAGAGAGGCTTACAGGTTGGAAACTAGAAATGAAATAAGCTTTAATGAAACAATGACAATAAAAAGGAAAAGATAATATATTAATAAGAAAATATATACAAATATACAAAACCAATTTTGAAGTTCCCAGATGATGATTACGTCTCCACCAATGCCGCAGGGCAGGCACAGGGGAAAGTTCTGGACTCGATGACAGATGACAGCTGGATTCAAGATCTGGTTTCAAGTACATGCAGACTGGGATCAGAGGCAGACAAATGGACAGACATAGAAGAAGAGAGACTGACTCTTGTTATCCCTCAGTCATGGAATGCAATACTTCTACAGAAATAAGCATAAGCAATGATTTCTCTGCATGCATTTGCCTTGTTTCTTGGTAACAATTATACATATTAAGAATCATCACTTCTAGGAGCAGACACTGGAAAATACGTTCTTAAAAAAATGCAGTCTATTAGGAAGGATTTAAATGAAAAGTTAGAGGAGAACTGGTTTTGGTTTAGCTCAAATCAGACCACATATTCAAGTATCAGTTTTGGAATATTCTCTTTTAAGACGGTCAATTTAAGACAAATAATGAGGTTTCATTAATAATGCTGAGAAGAACAGGTGTCTTGGTTTAAAGGAAAAACTAAGATATCTGTTGGGATTATATCTTCCATAAGAAAATCACCACAGCCCTTTGCAATTAACAGACTTTAATCAAAAGGAGAAGATGAAATTGTATACGAAAAGATAACAGTTCTCAACTGCAAAAATAAATACGTAACCAAACACAGAACCGAACAGACAGCAACGCTGTAACCCAACAGTCCAAAACTCAACACCTCAAACGAGTTAAACAACTCCTCCGTGATCCTGCTGGGCTCCGAGAGCAAAACAAAACTCACGTGGGGAAGGGCGGTCACAAGGCGCCGGGGGGTGGAAGGTAGGAAACGGGAAAGAAGTCCAGAAAGTCCTCAATGATCCCGAACGCCGCTCTCTCCCAGCCACTGCACGGGAGCCGCCACTTTCTCCCTTCCAGGCCAAAAAAAAGTGCGGCTGCACGTCCGTACCGGAAGCCGCTCCTCATCCCGGGATGTCCCCAGCAATGCTGCCCCACCGGAAACTCACGGTGCCAGCGTCACTGCGGACTCACCGGTCCCTCAACGGGCCGGCCAGGCCCCGCCCCCACCAGTCTGCGTGTCGCCAAGGGGAAAAAAAATTCAAAAACCTGAAACTACAACAGGAAAACTAACAGATAAAAAACCCCTGTTTTTCTTGAGAAATATCTCAGAACTGACTCTTATTTAAATAACTAATAGGCCAAGGTTCACAGGCTTTGAACATATCTGACAGTGCAGCATTTTGGGACAGGTCTGGGCTTGCCTTGGCATGAGCTGTTATTTAACTTGTGTGAACAATGAACAATAGCCAAGTGATCACTATCTTGCTTGAAATGAAGTGTGACCAAGTATGAGCAATCAAAGGAGTCATGGCACAGCAAACCATTGCTCTTTCTGTCGGTAAAGTCTGATTCTTGAACAACCTTCAAACTTGAGCTGGGAGTCAGTAAGCAAGAAGCATACTGTGGTGAGGAGGGATATAGAAACAACTCTACTTAAGGACCTACAGGCTCCTGAGGAGGGTGAGACCTCGCTTCATGAACACTGACCTACTCCTCCTTGCACTGCCCTTAGGCTGCTGACAGCTTGCCGAGTCCTGGTGACCTGTCGCATTTCTGTTTGCCTCAGGTCCTGGAGGGTCTCTGGAAGGGGGAACGTAACTTAAGCAAAAAGGGGTCACGACACTCTAAAGGGTATTACTGTCAACAATGTTTTTGTGTAGTAATTTAGACTACAAGTGTCTGGATTATTGCTACTGGACTGAAGATAACTGCTGCATTTTGATGGAATTTTTAGGTAGACTGACAATAAATAATTCTTGACTCCACGTGACATGCATTTCATTTTTGTCAATAAAAGGATTTTTAAGTGTAAGACTTTATATTATCTTTAACCATTTCCTAGAAGCAGTTCAGTATTTTTGGTAAAATTATTCTAGGAACATGTCGCTTGAGGTAGAATTCTGGCGTAAAACTCATAGGGTTTTTTATGATAATAATAGTAATGATGATTCAAATAATTATAAAGCAATTTAATGTGTAAAAGTATCCGAGATCGAAGTCCCACCCCAGTCCTCAATGACTATATACCACCAAGTGCTGTAGGGCAGACACTGTGGAATGGGTACACAGCTAGGAGGGAGCTGAACTCAAGAACTGGATTCAGGGATGCATGGATCTGGAATAAGGAGCACTCAGACAAATGAAGCCCACACTGGATGTCGGCCATCACGGAAGAGAACAAGACCCTCATGATCTCTCAGTTTTATACTGAGTATGACATATATGGGATGGAATACTCTGTTGGTCAGTTTGGGGTCACCTGCCCTGTCCGCCCATCCCTGAGGGTGTGGCCTTTTTGCTAGCTCGAGGATGGCCTTCATTGCTAGAGGAGTAATTATAAACATTGGCCTTTCTGCAAACCAGTGTTCCATGTTATCACTTCTAGAAAGAAACTGTTTGTAAAACATGCAGTTAGCTTTCAGAAAATTGAATTTTCTTTAGACTAAGGTCAAGCCAGAGTCAGTTACCCCAATGAGCTCCAACCATAACGATGACTTTCACATACATTTATCCAGCAAATTAATGTAAAGAACTTCGAAATGTGTAATCTCTACCATGAATGAAAGGCGCAACAGCAATTCCTATTCTTAGTTTGTTCATAACAGTTTAATATTATGTCTAATACTTGTTTTTAATACAGTTCAGAATTTTATGCTACAATAATAACCTGCAAAAATATTATCGAAAGGATGCAAATATTCCTGTAAATACATAATATTATCATAATCTAAATGCATATTCTTAATATTTGTAGCTGTAAGAAATAGACTGGGGACACTATGAGCCCTCAAAACACATTTCCAAGCTTCTTAATGAATCACCAGAAAAGGTATTGATTTTCCATGAATGTGAAATATATACCTACATTCACATGAATATTGTTTATGAGAAATTTAATAGCACAAAAGATCTGAGATGAGGTTAGGACATCATTATACCCATTGAAACTTTATACATAAATTGAAGTGTTTAAAAAATAAATATTTTTTTAATATTCGGCTATGGATGTTGCACTTTGATTTACAGTTTTGCTGGGTCATTTTTTGACATATGTGATTATTGTAATTCTGTTTTAATTTATTTCCGTAGTAGGATAAATCATTACTGATAACCTGTAAAATCCAGTTGATATTATCTTTTTTTTTTACAGAAGCTAAAGGCTGAAGCAAACTTAGACTTCTGTTATCTCTAAGACTTGGTAATTATATTTTTGTATTGAAGTTTTTTTCAGTGCTTATGTGCATTGAGAACTTGTAGGTTTGTTCTTTTCTTTCAGTAATGTCAGAAAAATACTCATAAAGTAGATCAACATATCTATTAATGGATTCCTTTTCTGTAACTAAATAGAGTAGAAATTTATTACAACATAAGCATCTTAATTTATTACAGCATAAGCATTTTACAGTACATTCAGTTATACAAGTGTGTATAAAACATGACAAAAGCATCCTCTAATCAAAAGCAAAACTAAGGCAACTATCAGAAACTGGTGTGAGATCTTTGCCAGTAATTAATTACAGTTCTATTATATCATTTGCTATAACGATGGACTGTGTGAAGAGGTGTTCACTCCCTCCTCTGAAATACAGAATCAGCTATGCCTTTGCTATGGTGACAATTGTTTGCCTACCCTGTTCTTAAAACCTTTTAATGTTTGCAACATGAGAAGTTCTGCAGGCAATGACGGATGAAAATTCAGGGAGCTATAGAAGGTGGCTATTTATGCACCCTTAGTGGTATTTTTTAGGTAAAAATATATTCTTAAATTTTAAAATAATTTGTAAATTGTAGATAACAGTTACACTAAGACTATACCAATAGTCTTGTGGTCAGACACTAATACTCATAAACTTGTGGTATTCAAGTAGAGTAAAAATTAGACAAAGATAGTGTTAAGCGGCAAAGTAAGTGTAATAAAAGATAAGAGATTAATAAAATATTATATAAAGAAATTATACACAATAAAGTTCTTACAAGCTCTTATGAAAATAAGACCAAAATTATTGTCACAACTTGCAAGGAAAATATCATAGGATTAATAACAAGCTTGCAAGTATATCAGATAAAATCAGTTACATTCATGTAGTTAAGAATTAGCAGTAGGTGTACAGATGATATAAATGTTGAAATACTTAACTAAGATAGGAATAGAATCATAGAATCAACTGGTTGGAAAAGACCTTTGTGTCTATGTGTATCCAAGCTCTCTGAAAAAAATTTGAGCTTCATTAGTCCACTATTAGAAAAGGAAAAAATGAGAGCAGTTGAAATCCTTTACTAAAAATCATTATACAAGAAGATAGCGATAGTTTATAATTATATTCCTGCTTTTGAAAGCATCCTAGACTTCTGCATTGACTTCTGCATTGCTAACTTCATAGAGTGTTTAGTAGTGGCTCACCCTGTAAAATAGAAAAGGTTCATGAACTATACAGAATGTTTGATATGGAGCAATACAGTTCTCAAGTGTCTAGCTCATTTTTTACACAGCAATTTAGATAGTTGAGAAAATTAAAATTATAATAAATATAATAATTGTATTCTATATCAAGACTCAGTATACAATATAATACTACCTTCTCATATACAAGAAAAATTTTGGTTAATATTTTTTTTCCTCTTAAAAAATAAACACGTGGGTAACGACAACCTGAGCTAAGCAGAAAAAGAGCTCTTCAATAGAGAGGTGAAATATAAACTGGCAGGTCAAGAATAGATGCAAATCACAATACATGATGGCTTTGAGTTACATTTCTTGCCTAAAAGCAAGTATATTCTTCCTAAATATAAAATACTAATCAACAAGTAGCCAGAGCTTTAGAAAAAAAATTGCTATTGTGATAATAGTTACCTTCAAACCACCTTCAATAGTTTACGCTCAAGAAGGATTTGAGGATGCCTAATATGTCAATTCTCTTTACTGCAAAAAAAAAACGAAGGAGAAAAAGAACACTACAACCTTTGAAAGTTTTAATAATGTACTAACAGGTTTAGTCCAATAAATTGTAAGTTGTAGCAATGACTCATGTTTAAATAAAATAATTATTTCTAATGCTGAACAACATTTTGTATATCATTCTTTGCCAACTTAACTAATATAAAATCTTGCAATTTAGTTACTGATTAGTGTAAGCATGCAAAGATCCCAAAGCACAATTAGTGTGGTTTAGAATGCCTAGTGAATTATTAGTTCATTCATTAAAATTATCAATATCAATACCAATTGCAAATTGGTCCAACGTCAGTAAATCTTTACTTAAAATGATGCTTTACGTAAAATAAATCATGCATTTGTCCTATTCCTTTTTCTGTAGCAATAGGATTTGCCAGTTGTGAGAAACTTTCATGTTGTTTCCAAATCTAGAAGTATGAAGATCTTAAAGAGTACCTCAGTTCATCTACAAAAATGGTATATTTCTATCCTCTCTCTGCTCTACAATCAGGATCTAACCTCTCTCCTAATTTTTTAATCTAGCTAGTACACAGTGATGTGCAGCACGAGTCTTCACGGATATTTGCCCTTACATTTCTGACAGCATGGTCAGAGAAGTATTAGATATATCTTTATTCCTTCAAAGTTAAATTTCTAAACTGCTGACAGCAGTGGAAAATCCAGACAATAGCCAGATCAAAAGGAAGTTTCTTCTCTGATCTCCAATATGTGTGCAGCTAAAAGGCAAAATACCTGAGAAAACAAGGACAAACAGCACTATCCTATCACCCTCCAGGGCCCATTAGGAAAATAAGGGATTTTATGGGACATGATAAATGATATGAGGATTTCTCAGAACCAGGAAAGATGTTTTTTTAGTGCAAGTCAAAAGAAGAGAAACGGATGCACAATATGTCAGATGTTTCCCTGCAGTTTATTCAAGTTTCTGTGGCGGATATGAAGTGTTATTTGGCTTCCATTTTTACTTGATTCAAACACCAAGAAAAAAAACTTCTCAAGGATATATTATGTGAAGATTCAGTGGGGACTCTGGTCTGCAAACTAATCTGGTGATGAAGGTAGATAGTTCTTCTAAAATCACCTTCATACTAAAAGACAAATTTATACTTTCTGTATAATCTTTCATTTCCCTTTATAAACCTGCTAGAAATGATAATGAGTAAACTGCAGAGGATAATTAGCATGCATTAAAACTCAGTAATTCTGTGATAAAACTGCTCTTATATCTAGATACTAGGTGCAAAACATTGTTTTAATTCACTTCTGCGTCGCAAGGTAGTGAATCTTTTTGGCAGGACACTATTACTGTTAACTCCACTTCAGATAAGGTGCTTTCTGAATTTTTAATCATCTGCTTGGAAGTGAGCTAATTGGTCCTTTTCCTTTCTATAGAGCATATTTTATTTTCAGTTTCCCTTGCATATATAAAAATGAGGAGTCTGATTAAATATGCATGCAACAGAAGCTAGAAATAAAGAATTCAAAGGACAACCATGGGGAGGTTTGATTGGGCTTAGCACTTCACAAGAATTTTTGGATTAGAAAAGTTTGTGACTCATATATAATGACTTTTTATTCCCCATTAAACTCTCTCTTTTTGTCTTAGTCACTTTTTTCTTATACAACTAATGATATGATTCCATTGAAAACCATGAATGTTTCACTCAATAAGTTACAGAAAGAACAGTATTTCAAGCTTTGCGATATTAACGAACTAAAGAAAAAGAAGGCATAAGAAAAAGAATGTGACCACTTCGCTCTCTTCAGTGACCAAATAACCATCTGAAAGTTAATTATTCATGTTGTCTCAAAGACTTGCTTCAAAGAAGCTTTTTTGAATCTTGAGTATTTTGTGACAGAGAACAGAATAGGTATGTGGAGCCTAAAGTCAGGAAGAGGAAAGATTAGAAAATAACTATCTGAATAAAAGAATTCATAGTTCTTACCTGTTTTTTTTTTTATTTTGGGCTGTTCTTTTTCAAGTAAGTATATAAACAATAGATTTGGAAATCTAGATGTTTAGCAAATGTTTTGAGAAGGGCATCAAACTGCCATAGAACTAATACAAATAGCAGCCTTATACTTAAAGCTTGTAGATTGTAGACAGCTGCAGTCAATGTTTTGTGCAGTGGACCTATCTTTATTTTAATTTTATCCTATTTGTACCAATATTTTAGGGATCCAGTAGTATTTCTATCCCAACTCCTTGATGCTATTGAATTTAAGTTGTAGATTTTTTACCCAGGCTCCCCAAACAAAAAACCTGAAAACCAGCCTATGCTAAAATTCCTGTTTGGAGTCAAGGAAAATTAACTTTTGATGCATACCAATAAACTAGGTTTTTTATGAGGTAAGTAACATGAATTAACATAGATTCTCTTCTGCATGGGAAGAACAACACTTCTATACCTTGAATATAATGAGTGCCAATTGATACCAGGTTAATTAGCGATAGAGGTGAGCTAGAAAAGACATATAACAAGACATGTAACAAACTTGTTTTAAATGTAAAGTTGTACAGAATTTTTAGCTCTGTTAGTCAGTATATTCTATCTTTAGGATGTAACCAAACGTGTAAGTAGAGGGTTCTTATGATAAGAATGGATTTATTTACTTACTGGGCTGATGCCATTCTATCCAAAGAAAAACACTGTTAAGATAAATTATGTAAGGTAGAAAATATTAAAATAAACAATTTAATAAGATACTCAATATTTTAAACATTGCAATCCAATACTGAAGTAAAAAAAGACTACCAGAATCATGGAATCATAGAATGGTCTGGATTGGAAGGGGCCTTCAAAGATCATCTAATCCAACCTCTGTGCAGTGAACGGGGCCATCTTCAACTGGATCAGTTTGCTCAGAGCCCCATCCAATGTGAGCTTGAATGTTTCCAGGGATGGGTCCTCTACTATCATTTTGGGCATCCTGCTCCAGCGTTTCACCACCCTCACTGTAAAAATTTCTTCTTTATATCTAGTTTAAATCTATCCTCTTTTAGATTAAAATTGTTCCTTGACTTGTCACTAGAAGCCTTGTTAAGAAAGCTCTCCTCATCTTTTTTACAAGTCCCATGTATATATTGAAAGGCCTTCTCTTCTCCAGGCTGAAGAACTCCAACTCTCAGCCTTTTTATAAGACACACGTGCGACCCTTTCGTAATTTTTGTGTTCTTCCTCTGGATGCGCTCCCAACAGGTCCATGCCTTTCCTGTGCTGGGAGCCCCAGGGCTGGATGCAGTACTCCAGGTGGGGTCTAACCAGAGTAGCCTAGAGGAGCAGAATCACCTCCCTCACCTGCTGACCAAAGATGGAGAGCTAAGAAAATTTTCTTTTCTCCTAGTGTGGAAGAAAGAAAAAATATTTATAACATCAAGATTAAGGTCATAAACCTTAATATATTTTTTAATTGGAAAAAATACTATTTTTATATATAAGAATAGTGTATATATATATATATATATATCCTGTACTTCACAGGATAATCACACGGGGATTTAATTTCTATTCCCACCTCCAAATAATTCCAAAGTGTGAACAGAGATATTCCTATACTTAGACTTTCAGTTGTAATCTGAAGTATTTTGTGGCCTCCAACGATAAGAATATGAGAGATGATATTCTGGACTGAATGGACCATTACTTTTTTTACCTTGATAATCATCCTCACAAGTAATCTTTCATAGTGAAATTGTAAAAAGTTCTTCATTAAATATTTGCAGCATTTTCAAACCAAATAGATCTAGAAATCTTCAGCCCAGAGGCTATCTCTGTGTCCTAATATTCCACCCCCCCACCCCCTGCCCCATATACTAAGCTATTCTGGACCTCGGGTTTATGTTTGTGTTTCAACTATAGCTGAAATAAAAAAAATGTCAACTATTGTTGACATCTTAAAGATTTAATTAAAGAATTCTTACCATAGCAGAATTCCATGGGCATTACTGGATGATAAAACCCTAGTATTATAAAATATATTGCATCACTAACGTGTGGCTGCAACATGTGGAAATCGTGAACCCAAAATAACAACTCATTCATCTTCAACCAGCTATACTGTACTGGGTGAATCACCTATGTATTCACACCAAGTTATCTAAAAAAAATGCTAAGGTGTTGTTTATCTTTTTAAGCGAGAAAATTACTTTGCAGAGTAGAATATATTGTGCATAAATGTTTACCACTAGAAAACACTTTCTGAGTTTTTTCTTTAAAGCCTTTAATTTTGTTTTAAAAATACTTTGCTGTTGTATTTTTTAAATAAATAATACAAAGCCTTTATTTTCTCCTTTCCTTTCTCAAAAAAACTATGTTTATTTTCAAGAAAGAAAATTTAAAAAGAGGAAGTTCAAATATTTGGCTTTGGGCATAGTGGTAAGAACTTAAGAAAAGATCACGTATTTTGACAATAGCTGATTGGTTTATAGATTAGACAATTTATACAGTATTTTCTGGAGAATTACTAAATAAACTTCTTAGTGTTTTAATACAGAGAGGTAATGACATATGTACAGAAGGCTATACCACTACTAGTGATAAACCCTTTTTTCATAATTTTATTTTTATTGCAAGTTATAATGTATTCTTCACTAAATGAATAATAAATTAGGAAAAGTTGAAAGCTGTTGCAGCTTTGCAGGGTTTTTTTCCTTTTTTTATTTACAAATTTTCCTCACAAATCGGTTATGAGGCTCAATATGACAGATAATAGAGGAAATAATATACCAAGAGTTTATGGTATGAAAAAAAATGCCATGATATTTCTCAAATATTTAAAACATATCTCCTATTAATTATAAGTGTAGCTACTTTCATGACAAATTGATTATAATAACATCCTAAGTGCCATCTAGATTGTGTCTCTGATATGCTTTAAGAATTCAATTTTTTAAAAAGCCACTGCAGATTTTTTCTTTCATGTTGAGACATCTTAGCAGACTTGAATTTCTGAGGCTGTGAAATTAAAACTTTCTCTATACTTTGAAGTAACAGGGGTTGGACACGAAAAATGAAGAAGAACAAAGTCTCAAATTACCATTGATAATGCTCATTAAGAAACTGAGCCCTCAGCCTTATGTAATTTTGCCTCCTATTTCAAAGATGTTTCATCATATTCAACAATAAGTATAACAAATGAGGAATGGTAAAGAGGGAGAGGACTCAAGGAATAACACTCTATGACTCCAGGCAGTCAGAAAGTTTTAAAAAATAACTAACCAGTTAAGAAGTCTATTCTGAACAACCATGTAGCTGTTTGAGGACTGCTGGGAGAAGCAGTTCCTTGAAGACTTAGAGACCTAGAACTTATGTGTGGAAGGAGGATGAGGAGAAGCAGTAACAGATGCAACGAAGGAGTCAATATGTATTATGGCACTAATCACACAAGAATACTTGAAGCATGAGTATTTGTTGCTGCTCATGACTTAAATGAAATGTGGGTACTTCTGAACTTAGTTAGCTGGCTCTCAATGGATGTTTTGGAGCACCACAACAGAAAAGGGCTGAGAGGAAATGCGTTGGCATTGAAGGGAAAACAAAAGTAAAGCAATTGCAGAACTAGTCTTTAGTAGCGATGTCATCACTGAAGCTGAGTGGGAATAGGATTAAAATAGGAAGGAAACAAAGACAAACAAGATGCAAGGGAAGAGCACCATAGACCTGAAGGACCTCAACAGTGTGTGCCTCAAGCCGACCTAAGAGTTCTAATATTCAACAGTATGTTTCAAAGTGAAGAATAGCATACAAGACATCATTCAGGAATTCTGTCTTAGCATGTCCTCTGAATGAATTTTAGGTGACATTCCTGGAAGAAATATTTTTTGATTTCAGTAACTACTGATTGAATTAGAATTTATTATACTTCTAGAAAAATTTATTGAAACACTTGATACATAATTTTCCTTCTTCCTTGGTAGTATAGCTGTCTTGCCTTTGCAGTAATCAGTACCTTACTGTTTAACAACTAATTAACAAAGATAGTGATGTCACAGTAGTTACATTTATTTGAAAGTCAATATTACTGCAATTTCATTCTTCCTTTAAACTGGAAATCAGTACTTGTGCTTTTACACATATGAGTACACTGCAAAGTACCCCAGTATTTTGACAAAAGACCATACCTTCTTACTAGCAATGCCTCACTTGTTTGAGGTGAAGTTCTGTGAATGTCTCTTGTGGCCAAGTCTGACCAACTGTGAAACTCATAGCACAGTAAACAATTTCTGTTTTTTGAGGGTGGCTCTTGAAGAAATTCCAGACTTCAATACCCTGCACAGACTCAGGAAAAAGATGGGTCTCCCTCCATGAACATTGACTCTATCTGCAGAGTCTTGAGGCAGCTAAAAGCTTATTGAGTCCTGCTGTTCTATTCTGCCTGGAGACACTTCCATTGTCTTAGATCCCAGAAGCCTGCTGGAATTAGAAGCGTAACTTGAGAGAAAAGGGGTAGTTAAACTAAAGATAACTGTTTGCTGTATTTTGGTTAGATTGTTAAAAGTTTTTGTTTGGCTGACAATTAATTTTGATTCAACATTGTGTTCCATTTTGTCAATGATGGGATTTGGGATTAAAAACTAGAAATAGTCATAGATTCATCAGGTCTTAAGATAGGGTATTTCAGGCAGTTAGCTGAGAACTGGAGGAAAATGTGGATTCCTGTAGTCTTCAAATGGAAGTTGTCATGTAGATAAAAGCATGAACATGAAAATGACAGAAATTTAATTGAAAAACCTGTTTTCATTGTTTGGGGAGTGAAAAATAAAATTAACTATAGTAGATGCTGGATGTTATTTTCCCTTTTGATTCCTGTTCACTTCAGAAGATGCACAATTTTTAGTTAAAACAGAAAGCTCTACCTTCTCAAGCACCATAAAAATGGAGGCAGAGCTGCATCTAACACAGAAAAAGAAGTTACTTTCTACACATGGGGACATAGACTAAAGTGAGGCTGGAAGATGGTAGTCACTAAAACTGAATCAGTAAGCCAGAAGGCAAGTAGGAAAAGTGAGGGAGATGTCAGCTATTTCTCAGGTACGATGGCTCATGTTTCTTCCATTTTCTTGATATGAAAGTAAACACATATTTAGGCTTTAATATGGTAAGAATGCTGGTACATGACTATAAATTAAACTTCAAGGATAATAACATGAGAAAATCACAGATTGCAGAAGGGGAAAATTGGTTGGCCAAACCTGACCTGGGACTAAACTAGTAAGACAAAATAGGATACACTATCAGACTTTACAGTGTGTGAAGTGGAATTTTGGGAGAAAGATGTGAAAAAATAGTGCATGAAAGAATGCTGGCTTACTAGGAGTTTGTGACTAATTCAAGGTATAAAAGTCAGTAAAACAAAGGCCAGTGGGTAGAGAGGATGAGTTATTATTATTACTTTATTATTATTTTTTGATATTTTGCATTATTTTATTATTATTTATTATTTTATTACTATTATTTAGGACAGAGGGAAGGGAGTATGCAAGGTGCAACAAACCATGCAATTGAGGCAATTCAGTATTTCCTCTCAAGCATTTCTTCTTCTGATCATAGCAACTTTGAGTGGGATGATAAATGTATTGCTGATCTGATCATTCATATGGCTAACTTTATTCTGTGACCAGGAGAGAATAGAAGTGCTTCTCCAGTCATCAGTGAGACATTATTCAATGGAGACAAAGCACATATGCTGACAGAATATGGGCAATTCCATCAAATAAGAAAGTTTCAAATAAAAGTATAATGCAATACTAATTGCCAACTATCTTTTGGTTAAGGGAAGATCTTTTATTTTTTTTAATTGCTAATTTAAATTACAGCCTGGTCTGTACTGTGAGGATTGTACTTTCTCTTATGCGTTTCTCCTGAATACCAGAGTTCGGACTGGGTCATGACGGTATTGGTGAATCAGTCAAATCTTTGCAAAGCAATGCTAGTGGTCAATAGACTTTTTAAGAGTAGAATTCAGCCTGCTTAGCAAAAATGAACCACAATGCTCCGGTTTCTTTTCCTTCTGTTGGTTTTTATTGGGATTCTGTTGAATTGCATACAAAAAGTACATGATCAGTGTTTCATGTTTGAGCTACTGACTTTTAAAGTATGTAATGACTGTGGGTTCATTATTGACCTTTGAAACCCAGATAGGGAAAGGAATACAAGAATGAGCAGTTCACTATAATGGCCCACTCACACTGAACGGAAATATTGTCCATCTGTGAGAGTGAATATTCTTTATTTCAGGTATACAATAGCTACGTATAAAATTTATAGCTCTAAGTACTGAAAACAACTATGCATCCTACAATTTTCCAAACCCTCCTGTGAGACTACCACAAAGGGAAGCCTTGACAGTGTGATGTAAAGCTCTGAGAATAACGGAAACAAAAGTTGTAAGTGTTCAGTCCTGTATACACATGGCTTAGAGACAAAGCTATTTATGTTTACAACTGTTTCATTTCACCAAAAACTTATTGTTCTTTAAAATGAACATTTAATTATAAGCAGCAGTTGTTTAAAACGTACACTATATTTAGAAACACATATTTTCTTAATTCGTTAGGTTTGGGTTTTTTTTATCAGATGTTCTATAATAATGACTTTATCATTGAAATTCAAAAATATATATTTGAATTATATTTATGTAGCATGAGATTTAACT
Source organism: Dromococcyx pavoninus (assembly GCA_033558185.1). Taxonomy (NCBI): domain Eukaryota; kingdom Metazoa; phylum Chordata; class Aves; order Cuculiformes; family Neomorphidae; genus Dromococcyx; species Dromococcyx pavoninus. Next base: position 1,760,347 of record JAUMJL010000139.1, on the reverse strand, counting down.
AAATTAATTTTGAATTGTATTACGATATAGGTACAAACTTTTAAGGTAAGTAATATGCAAATAATGTGTCCAGGTATACTAAGTTAGTGTACAAGTGCAGAACAACTAAAGAATCACAACCTGATGTGGAGGATTACAATATTAAGAGAGCATCTCTGCCTCAGTGATGATATGGTGGTAATGTTCCTTTCAAAAATCAGGCAAAAGCTCCAGAAATATAATGTAGCTTCTGTGGGTTTTATTTTGTAAACTTCCTAACAATAGCAAGTATTCTTTATGGGTCAGTTATTTTCACGAGCATTGTTTTAAGAAATATTTCTCTACTGTTTTATAGTAACCTGTCATGTATATGACAGTATACAGATAAAGTGGAGCATGAAAATAATTTTAGCGTAGTTTCCAGAAACAAAACTCTTGACACTTCTTTTGTGGCTCTCTAGAAAACAAGGTTGCTGCTACGGAGGCAGAACACGTACTATCTATGCAGTGCTTTCTGTACCCTCTCTTACTGTTTAGTTATGTATGTGATGTAGTAATATTTACTAGTTTTTTTTAAAAAAAAATCTCTTTAAAAAGAAAAAATATAAGTATTTGACTGAAAAGGAGATATTTTTCTCTGGCCACTGATGTTTAAACTGTGAAAAATAGCAAGGTGTTTTATTATTTTTCTTCCTTACTAAAAACCTATTAAAATTACATACTTGAAATCAATTCAGGATTGAAGCAGTTTATTATTTCATTAATGGCAATCAGTGAACTACTCTTTCTGGATCAATTTCAGTAAGAAAACACAAAAACCACAACGCCTGAAATGTTAATATAGTGTTAATATAAACACCCTTCTATAATCCCAAGAAATACTTACCATACATGAACATACTCATAGCTATATACACAAGCATGTGCTCTAAGAGAATGTGGGCTAAAGCAGACCCCCCCCCTTTCATGCTGTCCTCTACTTTTAAACATCTGTTTTGATATAGATGCTCCACCTTTATGTCTACCTGTGCTGCTCCCTGTAAGAAGCTAATGTACATGCTGATGAGACAGCCCCCCATGAGGCCACATACATCCACATACAGAGCACAACAAATAACACTGTAATCTGTCATCTGATGCTAAAGTTTGTGCAACAACATTTATTGTTGAATTTTTTTATTTGTTAAAAAATTCTGTGACTGAAGTGTTTCATTCTGTCAGCCCTGAATAAATTTCTTAGGTTTTAAGGTAGAAAGACAAAGAGGTTTTCATCGATTGAAACTGTTTATAATGTTTCTTAATTTGTTACATTATAAGAATTAAAATTTTCTGAAATTTTCACAAAGGAAAAGCTGTTAAATTAATTGAAAACTTATAGTAGTAGGAAATATTAAAAAAGGAGATAATTGCATATTATTTAGTCATAAAAATCTTATCTAGAAACACTTCACTGTAAAGTAGAAAAAAGTACATAGTGTTGTATTGAGTCGGGCTCGATAGAGCCTGTATGGTGCTGTGTTTTGGATTTGTGACCAAAACAATGTTGATGACATGCTCATGGTTTAGCAATGGTTGAGCAGTGCTTGCACAGTGTGAAGGCCTTCTCTGTTTTTTGTTTCTCACTCTGTCCCCCTCTTCCAGCAAGTAGGCTGGGAGTGGCCAGGAATCTATGAGAGGACACAGCCAGGACAGCTGACTCAAACCAATCACAGAAGTATTCCATACCATATGTATCATGCTTAGCAATAAAAGCTAGGAATACATTTTTTCCATGGTAGCTGTTGTTCAGACTGTGGCTGCACATGAATCTCCTTCTGGGAGATGGTGATGGACTGCCTTCACTGATTCACTTGTTTGTTTTCTCTTTCCGCTTTCCTTCACTTTAACTCTGTTTTTCTTGACCTATGAGTTTTTCTTGCTTTTCTGCTTTCAATTGTCTCTCCTATCCTTCTGTATAGAGGAGATGAAAGAGCAGCTGGGTAGGTGTTTAATTGCTGGCCAGGATCAACCTATCGCTTATGTAATCCTACTTCCATACACTAGCGGAAAGAGTTACTTTCTTCTGTAAACGTCGAAAGGTCTATATAAAATGATTTGAGCTTTTAAAGCTGAACTTCGAACTAGTTGTGAGGGTGTCCTTCATAAGTCACCTGCAAAGAACTCTAATATATGTGAAGAGATGGTAAATGTCTAGAATGGGGATTTAAAGAAAGGTTGTTTCAAGACAGAAACAATTCAACAAAAATAATTTACTACCATCTGTTGGAGGTAGCAGTTTGTTACAGGAAAATGCTATGATTCTTTGAGAGTCTGTCTTTTTTTTTTCTGCTTAGTTATCAATGAAAGCCACTTGTAATCCTTAAGCTTCTAATATTGGTGAAAATTTGTGTTAAGATATGTTTTCAAATAGTGTCAGAAGTATTTTAGTACATTGTATTATCATTTGTGTGTTTGAAACTTTGCCGTCTTCAATTTTCTAGAGTTACTTCTTCTGCCTCAGTAACTGAAGATCTATGTCAATATGTCTTTAAAAATATATCCTAAAATTAACACAACAGAAATTTTCACATCAAGTGTCAATAGAGCAGAAAGTATTAGACTGGCATTTCATTAGTTTCTGCTTTCAAAATAAAATTAGGATTCCTGGTGGAATTAATAATTTTAAACCTTCTTCTTATCAGTTCTGCCAAATATCATCACATCCAAAACACCAAAAGAGTTCCATGAGGCATCACTGTAGAACTAACACCTAAATATATGACTGCATTCTTCTGCAAGTATATTTGGTGGGAAGAGATTTCATGACGCAAACCCACAAAATATTGTATGATTTTGATGAGGGTTTTCAAAACCACTTATTAACAAACATGGTTTACTTCATTCAGTCTTTAGAGATCAGTTCTTATGCAATACAGCAGTGATATTCTGATTGTATAACTACTTTCATAAAGATATCTTTTGGTTTACTGTTCTACAATGTCCCTTATCATAGACTAGGTTTTCTCTTATTTTGCTTTACACAACCGTGAAGCGTTACATCTTGTGTATTTTAAAGTTATAAAATATTTACATTTTTTCCATTAAACTGTAATCAATACTTGATATCTTACAATAGCAGAAAAGTACATGAACCTCAAAAAGAAATACTCTATATGAGCAGCATACATATTTGAGAAACAAATATCCTTCCAGTTCATGAAAAATAAAAAACACGCTATGCTATGCTATAAGATCATTACCTTTTCTTTTTCTTATTCTTTTCTTTCTTTTTCTTTCTCGTAATTGCTAAGTGTTTACTAGGTCACTTATATTTAATGCTAATGACTACTATCTGTTTTAGCAAAGATCTACTGTGTAGCTCCTCTTCAGCAGCTCTAAGCTAATTCAGAACTAGCAAAGTGATTCCGCAAATATATATTTTTCATGCCATAATCTGACTGAACCGCAGGTAATCCAGGATATGGAGGTGACCTCATCAGTCCACAACAGGATGAATTTAACAAAGGCTTTGTCTGATGTTTTTGTTAAATGTCTTTGTCAGAAATCTTATGAATTATGAAATCTTGTGAATTATATTTCCAGCTAAAGAAATTTTGGAAAACAGTCTACGTTCTAAATCTGTAAGAAATGGAGGCATTTCTTTACTAAAAAGTTTGTCAAGGATTGGAATAGGCTGCCGAGGGAGGTGCTTGAATCATCATCCCTGGAGGTGTTTAAAAGGCAAGTAAATGTCATACTTGTGGACACGATCTAGTAGCGGACTTTGCAGAGTTGGATTGATGGTTGGACTCAATGATCTTAAAGTTCTTTTGTAACTTAACACATTCTGTGATTCTGTGAAAAGACAGTTTCTGGGAACATTAATGAGAAAAAAATCAGCCCAAAGATAGCCCTTTTTGAACCTGGAGTAGGAGAGACCTTTTTGGCACCCTCTGGTTCCTACTCATGCCACACACACTGACAAAACATGGGGGGTTTACATTTCATGAACAGGTCAAGCTACACAATCATTGTTATGTCAGGTTTTCTTGTTAAGCTACAGTTTCTTAAATATCAAATATTAAACAGATTGTAAAAATAAAATTATATTTGTAGTGTTTTCTACTCTGCTCTGTCAGTGGAGCTCAGGAAGAATGTTTATGATCACCACAACTGTCAAGTCTTTAAGAAAGAAAAAAACACTTCTTTATGTAAGAAACAGATTTCTGTCTTGTGGTTGCAAGCAGCAACAAAACTGACCAGCAGAGAATTATACTCCTGGATGTCATTTGCAGATGTTTAACAGAAATGGTGGCTGATCCAAATCACAGCTAAAATGTTTTGCCTTAAAGTACCAGGCAGTACCCTACTACGTTCCTCAGAGACTTTGCAAGCATGCATTTTATTAAAACTTGTAGAAGACATTTTGCAAATATCTCCTTTTAGAAAAATCTCCTTCAAAATATGTTGTTTTCTAGTATACTTTTCTGCCTTAACTGGAAAATAACTGTACATTTGTAAGGGAGTCCTTTCTCTCTAGGAGAGTGTCCTCTTTGTGATGTTAAAGTGAATGCCAACTGTGAAATATTCTGACAAATTCTATCTGGGTAATTATTGCAACTGTATACAGCTGGTCAATCATTTGATTGATTGATCTATCTATCTATCTACAACCCTCGTAAGCTACTATTTAGTGGCCTTAATACAACTTCTTCTTTGAATTATGTGCTTAGTCTTCTGCACAATAGTAATACAATTTTTGTTAAGGTGTGAAATATTTACTTTCCTATACTTTATTACCTTGTAATACTTAACTAGTGCATCTACTTCTGTAACGTTGTTAGACTTATTAATTACTTACTGGTTGATCTCCCTCAACTTTTTTCACCTGGCTAGGCTAGTTACTTCTAAATATGTTCAACATCATTCTTCATATGAGATTATTTACTACAATAGATTATATACAGAAATTGTATATGATTAGATATTTTGAAAAAGAATTCACTGACTGCTGTATTTCCTACAGATATTAGAGTATCATTTCTTGGCATTCTATGTTATTTCAGTAGTGGCACTTATGACAAGGTCTTCACCATTACTAGAGTTAATCTATTTCTGTTTTCAATAACACTGTCAATTCAAACCAATTTCCTCAAAAATGGGGTTAAATTTTCTTCCATAATGACATCTGTCTACATGTCATATTTGAAAACTCAGTCTTCAGGTGCATCAAATGAAATGTTTAAAAAAAAATTAGTTCCCTTTTTAAGAAACGTAATTTGAAAACAAATATATTGCTTTTCTGTTGTATGGGAAAAAAGTATTACTTTACATATTCATTCTTTCTTCAGTATTCTGTTTAAATCAGGATTAGCAGAAATTAGGGAAAACTAATGGTGTGTAAGAATCAGATTACATAATACATGAAATTTTATATTAAAAATAGCTTGTTTTCATGTGCACTCAAAAGTACACTTGAAATCCTTTGTCACATCACTATGACCTATAAAATCTGAAGTGCCATGTTCAGTCTTTCTGAAATTTGCGATTTTATAGAAGTATAATATAGCTATATACCATATATCTTATTGTAAAACTATGTAATAAAGCAATTTTTAATAAATTAATAAAATATTTATTATCACCTTCCTTAGGAGAGCTCATAATTTTCTGTTCAATAGTTCAATTTCTGAATAGATTCTGATAGCAAATGCCACCTGTTTTTGACATTTTATATCAGATGTATTTCTTACCATACAGTGGTATACTACTTCAATACAAATTTTAATTACAAAAGCTTGTTCACTGGGAAATTATATAGAAGAATTATATATATCTTATTATATTATAATAAGATGGAACTTATTAAACATGTAACAAAATATTTATTATTCTCTCGGGTTTAAATTATTAAATGGAAAAACATGTAACTGTTAATGCAGAATATTATTTTCATGCATTAAAAAACTCCAACAGCTTGCAGTTGTGACAATGTTTATTCCAAGAGTAATTCTGTGACTTTGCTAACATTAAACAAACTTCAGTGCTTTTCAATGTGAATTGCACAATGGGAACTGACTGTCAATGTAATCTTGTTACGTCAGTCCTGCATTTGTTCCTTACACTTCTATTATCTATTAAGTAGAACGCTTATTAAGTAGAATACTATTCAAGTAGAATAGGAAATGATTCACAACTAGCACTGAGCTTCACAATAATGTTATTTGTTGAAGTACTTGTAACATTGAAAAAAACCCAAGTACCACCTTTAAGAGATAAATGAGGTATTAAACAGGTAGAGTGGATCGTTTATCTGTATTTTGCTGTACACAGTGCTGAATTCTAACCACCTGAAAAATGAAATTCTTGGGTCCAATAACTACTTCACGCTTTACTTGAAAATTTTAAAAATTACATTTTTTTAAAGTATTTTAAATATTCTATTTTAATTTATTTTTTTAATTAATCTTTGCTGGAGAATTGCTAGAAAATGGAAGAAATTAAACAACTAAGTTATTTATGTGGCTCTATCTTCTGTTTGTTATGATATTCTTCTATGAACAGTATACGTCTAATTCAGTCTTTTTAGAAAATTGATGTCTATTCTTTTCTTCCAAGAGGCTTTACTTAGTAACTTAAAGACACAGGAGAATTTCACAAAAAACACTTATGAATGTTGCATTTATAAGCACTATTTTTTCAAGTGGCAATTTCAATTTATTGTAATGTGGAACATTTATAGAGTGTGCCTCCTGCAGATACAGAAATGATACAATGTGTGATTTGTCATTTCACTTCAGATCAGCTCATGGATTGGAATCAGCTTTAGAAAGCAATGATGCTAAAAGCAGAGTTTCTTGTAGCCATATAAGGAACATACCTGTGTTGGGTTTTGGACTTGTGACAGAGGATGAGGCAAAAATATAGCAATAACTGTTAGTGTTTAGGTGACATACAATAAAAGAACTAGTTCAGCTTGTTTTCTCTCAGATGCTCTGTTTTTGTTTCCATTACATTCTGAGGAACATACTGTTCAAGTAGAGGCCTGTCTGCAGATCAGTATCACTTCTATGCTTCAAGCACCAATAATTTAAGACCTTACATCTTTGATGTTGGTACCCACTAAGTCTCTTCCCTTTCAGTTATAATATTGACTTTTCTTTATAGTTTCCTGCAATATTTCATGTTATGTTATTGCCATGCGGGTTCATTCCTAACAAGATAAAAGGAACACTGCAATGCACTTTTCAACCTTTATACAGGTGATTGTAAACCTGGGAAAAGTGGCATTTTTTTCTTTCTTTTTCTCTTGAAAATAATAAAGGCAAAGGGTGATCTGTCTCACTCTCCTAGCTCCCAGTTTTACCAAGTGCATTCAACAGATGTATTTCTGTGTATTTGCGAAGTAATCTTCATGGGCTGGTTATTAGCAAGGTGGATCATAGTAACTGCAACTGGTGGAAGATAATCATGAATAATGAGCACATTCTTAAGACAGGTCTTTGCAAACATTGCAACTGTTAATATATTGAGAATTCTTTTCTGAAGAAAAAATTTTGGTCTTTAGTAACATTCGTGATAAAATAGCTCAGTGATAAAAATTTGCATTTCTCCAGCATTTCCCTCCCTCCTTTACTTCCCCAGAAAAAAAGCGATAGCTGCTCTGCACTGATGAACCAAAGGTTAATGGATGACAAGTCAAAATGGAAATAGCAGGTCATGTACAAGTAAGGATTCTGGCAAAACTCTTCAGAAGCTGAAATGTGAGATAATTACACAGAAACTAATCTTTTATATTATGTTTTCAGACATCATCAGGAATTCATTAACCATCAAGTAGATCTAATTTGAGTTTCAGGCACAACTGAATACCAACCAGAAAGAACCTGGCCTTGATGTTTCTCTTCAATTTTCTTACACCTGCTCTGAAGCTATCAAGGGATGCACGTTAATCTGCTTTTGCACAGAACCAGCTGTTATGTTTTGTAGCAAGTCATTACATGTCAAAGTGAGTATTCCAAAAATAAAATTAATTTTTCTTTTGACTTCAGCTTCTTTCTTTGTTTTCTTATGTTGATTTTGTTTTCTTGTTTCACCATCCACTTTTTTAAACAGCTTTTAAATTTTTTTTTCCTTTCTATTTTCATTACTAACTAAATTCACCAACACATATGAACTGGCATATTTCTAGACTGGGATAGTCTGCAGCTATGCAGTTTGTCTTGCTTAAAGAATGATATGTAGGAGGGCAATATGCTTTTCTCAGTAACACAGAGTGTGTCTCATGGAATGGCATCTCCACAGCTGCAGGAAGAACAACAATTTCTTACTTCAGTAATGGCTGGAATGGGAACTCCTTTCCTTTCCTCCTTTTGCAACCTTTTTTGAAGAAAGGGAGCAGAAGTGTCCTTTGAATTAAAATAAGAAAAAATATTTGGACAAAATTATACTCCCTGCTCTTTTTTTTCCTGACTCACTTAATTGTTTGAACATTACAAACCTACTATTCATCAGTTTGTTTCCTTCTGTACAGAGGGTGTATATAAGCTATTTCTTTGTTAATGTGATGATTGCCTATCTTGACTTGCACAGCTATGAAGATCTCAAAATACTTCACATGCTAAGGTATTGATAATTGACATAAAATAGCATGGGTACTTTAGCATTAATACTATAAATGTTTACATTATAATTTCTGATTTTAAGTATTAGATCTAGAACCTCTAGAACATTCCTTTTGGTGGGCTGATTAAATGACTTAATCAATTAAACAGTTCAAAATTTGAAAGGACATTTTAAAATCTTTCTGTTCTTGAGTTTATGCATACTTACTCTATAGCATGGGTAGCTGTAGGTTTGTAAATCAGGGGACACAGTGCTGCCTTTTGAAAGGGGAGATGAAGGATGCAGTGCAAGTGAGCGCAAGCATAGCATGGTAATAGATGGGGCAAAGGATGACATTGGATGACACTGAGAATATAAAAAACTTACTAGCAACCATATAAAGAGGTGGGATTTGGACAAAGTGGCTTTTAAGATTAAGACAATGATCAAAGAGCAACTATCTAACACATATCACATTTACCATACACAATAACTTCAGATTTAATGCAGAACTGTAGATCTACAAAGAAAAAGAAAGGTATAAAACTATGTTAGAAAAGACACACAAATAGTCCCAAGTGAATTCTGGTCTGAGGAAAAAGAAAACATCACCATCAACATCACATAACCTCATGAAGCATGTGGGAAGCTGACACCTTGGTGCAACACCTCATCCTTTCTTGAAGGAGTACCGGTGCATTGTGTAGCTAGACAATAAACATAATGCCAAAGAAAAGCAATACATTAGGAAATTTTTGTGTTGCAGTTTTTAATTGCATTATTAATAATACTTGTTTTACATTGATTAGATAATTTAGATTGATTGGGCCTTAAACAGCCTGGTCTGGTGCGAGGTGTCCCTTCCCATGGCAGGGTCATTGGAACTAGATTATCTCTAAGGTCCCTTCCAACCCAAACAATTCTATGATTCTATGACTCTATGAAATGTGAAGTGTGACACAGCCAGCAGTCTCTAGGATGGATGCAGCCTTCCAGAGCAGTTCATAGAGTCTGTACCCTATTTTCTGCAGGGAATTTTTTAAGTATGGTGAGTGTGCTACCTGTCATTTGTCAGGGAATGTGCATACAGCATATAGACCTTGTGTTCCACCTCATCCTAAATGCTGGGTGGAAGTTACCCAGATGTTGGTCAGATGACTGGTTTGTTTCTTGTCATTTACAGTTACTGAGAGTGCTGAGAGCAATACAAGAATGTGTAAACATGAATACTAGCACCAGTCTTCACACATAATAAAGATATCTTTTTTTTCTGTCTCACAGGTTTTATAAATGTAGCCTTGATTTTTCTGAGATCTGTATGAGAAATTTTATCATGATAAAGTGGATAGACTGTATAAAGATTGCAGTATCAGCTAGTACTCTGCGAAGAAAAACATTATCTGTTTATTTTGAGTCTCACTGTTATTGCCTACCATATACTCTGCCTTTTTATCACCTATTTAATGAACTGCAGGACTATCTTTCCTTTGTGCTTGGTATTCAACTTGGTACAAAGTTTCCCAGCAGGTGTGATACTAGAATTAATGGACAGCAGTTAAAGAGAATAAGATCCAGAAACAGAATTAACAATCTAATTTACTTTGTCGAAATAACTAGTGAGTGAACACATATGCCACTGAAACAGATGAGCTCTACTGTGACAGCTAAGAGACTAATGCTCTGCAGTGGACACGAATCCCTGCTCTGAACACTGAAATGTGTATCAGTACACATATGCATCTTAAGAAGCAGTCTATAGAGTATCTACTGTTAAAATCTCAGGTAGATTATTTAGCATATGTTTTTAATAATTAAATGACATGATTTTACAAGACAGCATTGAAATACAAACCTTCACTTAGACCATATGCTTTTTTTTATCACATATGCTTCTGGTTACAAGTAAAAATCCATAAAGAAACATAATCTGAGAGACAGAACACTGTGCTTTATAATGTGTACATCAAATGTGAAACACATGGTCTGCAGTCAAGAAGAGAAAACCTCAAATAAGGTGAAAGCCCAGGACAGCAAATTACAAAGACAGAACAGTACCTAAGATGAGAACTACTTTTGAGAACTGTTTTGGAAAGCTATTTCATCTGTTTATTTAATTTATTGAGAGCGTCCTTTATGACTTTCTGCACTATGAGCACTCCTCTTCAGAAACAGGGGTTTATTATCCTTGCAGAAACTAAACAGCAAGAAGTACCAGTCCTATTGTATCTCTGAGGTGAATAGATGGAAGCCAATGTTACGTATGGATCTCTGTTCAGTAGGGACACAGTAAAAATAAAGGCTGAATTAAGAACTAATTCCTCAGAATCTACTCTTTTTTTTCTTTTTTTTTTGTTTTTAAATCCTAGGTGTACTAAATCTAATTCAGTTTTACCTCTGGAATGTCTCAAAGCTGGAGAAGAACAGCAGCTAACAGCAGTCTAGGGCTTCACTCTAAAAGGTTTGTTCAGTCAGATGAAAACCTTTCACTACAAGCACCTCTTAAATGTGATCTGTCATGTGTAAGATACCAAAGCTCTTGCATTTCGTCTGTGATAGCAAATGTATTATGTGTCTCCATGAATTACACACAAAAGGAGTTAGATACTGTTTGTAAAAAAAGCACGCTTGCAGGGTTTAATGACCACAAGCAAGAAGTCACTTTAAATCTGCTACCAACATCACTTTGGCATCTTTTATGAGTGAGTATATAAAAGCTTCCTTGCGTTTTTAAAATACCATGGAGTTGTTTTCTTTAGAAGTGTTGGTACAGCAATATTCCAGCTGACTTCATCCTTGATATCACTTTTATGTTGCACATCTTCCCCTCTAATAGTTAAAAAAAATGAACTCAGGAAGTGAACTCAAATGATTAGTCACTTGCCTTTCATCTCTGGGGCTACAGTCTCTCACAGGAGCATCTTATTCTCTTCAGATCAGATGTCTGTGAGTCTACAGTGTTATACTTTTTGATAACCTTGGCTTCTAGGCCAAAACAAAACAAAACAAAACAAAACAAAACAAAACAAATCAAATCAAATCAAAACACTCTCTTTTCTTTTCCCCTATGGTAATACTAACCATTTCATATTCTCCTGCTTGTTTAGAGGATGAAATCCTCTGCTGGTTCAGAGACAGCCGAGAGAAGAGTAGAAAACATGGCGTTATACTTGCCTTCATTTTACTTTACCAACACATAAGAAGCAAAACAGTATATAATGATATATCAAATTTCTTTTAAATTTTGAATCAGCTAAAACCTGTTTTCTAGTTATATCTCTAGAGCTAAATAGTGAATTTCCTTATAATAATTTTAACTAGATAAAAGTATAATTAGACTTTGACTATGGGACATATACTCTCAGAAGTTCAGTAGCATGCAGAATGGCCTTATATAACACATTAGCTATTACACATTGTAATACCAGGAACTAAGTACAGTCAGGTATAGATGAACTATTACACAAGTTAAAAATAATGAATGGTTGAACTCTTTCTGATATAGGAATAAATACTAAAACTAAGCTGTAAATAATTTATTTTTCCACAAATACATGCCCAAGTACTTGATTCATTTAAATTGAAATCAATTGAAAAGTACACTGCATGTACTTTTAAGAAGAATATGACTCAATATATTAGAATTAGCTTCCAGCTATTGTTGTCACGCTCTTCAGAGAGCATAAGTGAATATTAGTGTTTTTAATACAGCTGCAGGGATATAAGTAAAAGGTTAATTACCTCGTGTTAGATTCTTTACAACTACGTATTTTACCCTAATATATGTCATATAATATAGATTCAGTCAGCATTATTACCTCAAACCCATGTAGGAAAATTTATGCATATTACATATAGCAGCCACCTTTAACCATAAAGAACTGATCAACTGACTTTTGTTGCCTTATGTTAATTTTCTGTTCTGACAACTTAATCAATAAGATGTCAAAGAAATTCTATGAAAAAAACCAAAACATCTGGCACTTTATGTATAGCTTAATTGTCAAAACAGCTGAAGTCTACAAACCTCATTTATTCCATTTTGTTACCCTTATTGTAGCAGTACTCCAGGGAAAAAAACCTAAACACTTACAAAACATGAAAACAATCATACTGGGGTTTACTAAAGGTCCATCTAGGTGTATATTCTGTCCTAGACTGTGACAAGCCACATAGCCAAAAAGCTTAGTTGTCCATCAACCTTAGAAATGTGGGTACTGAACAGTCCTATCTGTCCTAGATCTTTTCTGATTTTTTTATTTTCTTTTTTTCTCTCACTGCATTACTGAAAAAGTAACATCTGCTCTTTGACTGCCTTGGAATCCCGTGCAGCCTACACTCAGTAAATACTAGCTCCTTTAAGAACAAAGTATAGTTGTCTTGCTTGTTTAATATCAACTGCCTGACTGCAGTGATGCAGCTGGGATACCACTATACAAGAAGTTAGTGATCTGCACACTTTCTTCCTTCTCATATATACAGGTGCAGTGTGATTGTTTACCAACTGGCTCCCAGTGGAAATGGGGAATGGTGTGTTGAGTTCACTTCATAACAATCCATCTCTGCTGTTCCCCTGCTCCGCATTGGATCTCTCATCAGAGTCCTTCATGACTGCTCCAATGTGGGTCCTTGCCATAGGCTGCATTTCAAGAACTGCTCCAGCACAGGTCCTTTTCTTGGGACACAGTCCTTCAAACACAAATGGCTTCAGCACGCATGGCTCCCATAGGTCCTGCCAGAATACGTGGCCCTGCATGGGCTCCTCTCCATAGGCTGCAGTTTCCTTCAGGGAACATCCACCTGCTCCTGTGTGGGGTCCTCCACAGGCTGCAGTGTGGCGATCTACTCCAGCATTGTCCTCTCCGTGGGCTGCAGGGGAAAGCTGTATGGTCCTTTCCACAGGCTGCAGGGAAATGTTTTATACAACACTCAGAGCATCTCTTTCCCCTTCTTCATGGATTTTACCTGGGTAACTGCAGGGCTGTTCTTTCCACACATTTTTCTCACTCTTATCTCTCACAGATGCTGTACAATGTTTTTTTTACCCTTTATTTAATACATTTTCATTGAGATAACACCAACTTTGTCTGAAGTGTTCCACCGTGTCCTGCACTGGGAGCATTGGACCTAGTTGGAATCTGCAGGAATCAGCTAGCACCGAAGTGTCCCACATGGGGCAGACTCAGCTGCTCCTCACAGAGGCCACCCTTGTAGCTATCCTCCACTAAAACCTTTCAGTTTAAACCCAATATATTCTCATTCTACATTTTCTTCTTATTCTGGAAGAACATATCTGAAAGCAAAATAAGACATAAAATGCTGATAAAATCTGTTTTGATAGAACAGGAACAATCATACAGTGATTCAATATATATATATAAAATTCAGATCTCTTGCCCTGGATTTATAAAAAGCCTCATAAATGGCAAAAATATGGCATGTACATATATGTCATGTATGGCACAACTAAAGAAGGATGCTTCCTTTTTTTTCATTAGAATTACTTTCCTGTTTCTTTAAGCATGTAATTTTTTGATTCACTGATCCCAACTGAAGGCTAAGAAATCATGTGTTGAGTCAAGTTCAGAGTGTCTTCAGAGAAAAAGAGTTGTTCCCTAAAAGTAAAAAAAAAAGAAATTTCCTGCTTGAAATAAGAAGTTATTTAAATAACAGTTTGTCATTCATTGGAGATAGGACTTGCCTATAGGAAAATCAAGTAGAATTTCATAACACAAATAGTGGAAGCAACAAAAGGCAAGAGCCAATAAGAAAAGTGATGTGTTGTAAATCAGTTTATAAAGGACCAGGTCTAGTTTTATTTGTAAAAGTATCAGAGGGTTCAGTTATCTGCTTGATTCTTAGGGCAGGATAAAAAATTATTTGCTTAAATTTTGCTGGTAGGCTTGGACCATAATGCTATGTTCTTGATTCTTAAACATGATGCTTATATATTACTAACACAATAACCTATTTATTTAACAATTATTTTTTTAAAAAATAAAAGTCTTTTTAGCAAAGAATCTATATTTCACTGATATTACACACACCTCAAAATATGAAATTCAAGACAATGCATTACTATAAGGACCTTGTTAAACCCCCCACAAATATTCAGAGAAGCTAGAAACAGCAGCAGAAATGTTATAAGAAGTATCACATTATTGAGAGACAACAAATAGTGGTATTATAGGAACTCAGAAGCTGAATATCTTCATGGTAGAACTATTTTCTAATGTTGGCACCCAATATAGGTAAATAGAATATGAAGAAACTATCTTAAGTTGGCTTATAGAAGCTTCCAAAACAAAGAATAGTTTTCCTGAAGTTACTACTCCTTTTTAGCTTGTTAATACTTTGCCAGCAATAACATTACTTAGAGACAGAATGTGGTGAAGAATCAATGAACGAGCAATTGTACTTTGTCGATCAAAAAAAAAAAAACCAAAACAAAACAAACTGAATCCTTTTTCTCCTTTCTGGGCCTTGAAAAAAGCCACAATTGTTAGTGATAAACTCATAAAATCCGTATATTATGAAGTCATCTGAAGATACTGCAACTCTTTCATGTATCGTTTGACAAGAAAGTGAATTCAGTCAGGAGGAAAGATGAATTGTTAGTATTTATCATCCTTGGCTTTATAATCTGTTAATTAAAAAGCCAGAAGACACACTTATTTGGTAGGCTGTTTTGGACATCCTAAATCACTGGATAAATTTGCTTTACTGGATAAATTTCAGTTTGATTTTGATTAAATACCTCTTCTAACAACATACAATCATAGCTAAAATGATCCTTTGCTAAAGATACTGCTATATCCTTCCATAAGTTGCTTCAAGTTTAAACTTAAAGTAAACTCATTTTTCGGCTGAATTTGCTGCACTTCAGCTTCTAGACACTGAATTTTGTTGTACTTCTGACATGAATAAAAGATAGATCAAATTTATTTTATGCATTGACTTGCTTAATCTGTCTTTCAATTAGTACTTTGTTAAGCTAAATAGGATTAGTTCCTTGAACCTCAATCTTTAAATAATTTTTGTAATTTTTTTTTTTACTTATAAAACATCAACATTATTCGTGAACTGAGGACATCAGAAACAGTCACAGAGCTCCAGTGGCAGTGTCACTAGTACTGAAAAAAGCACAATTTATTCTTTAGATTGTAAACAAATATATTTTAATGTAAGAATATAATTCAAATGTCTGCTTATTTTTTTAATACCTCACATTTTTCTTACAATATGTGCATAGATGCATATATTTTTGTCAGTGCAAAATGGATGTTAATTAAACATTTTTAAAATTATGTAAAGTATGTGTTGATTTTGTGTCTTTTTTTTTTGGACACCAAGCCTATTAAAATAAAAGTATGAAAAGAAATGTAAAAGCAATTTAATAAGCTTGATTTTATATCCTCCGTAACGTTATTCTGTTGTCTTCTTTTAAAACTGAAGAAAAAGCTCTTTCTGTTTACAAATAATTTTTTCTTTATTTTTTTCCACAAATAATAGCCATACCACATAATAAAATGTACTACTTTGTGCCTATTGCAATATGTTCTATCTAATTTTTAAAAAAATTGGTCCTGCACCTTGAATAGCGAAAGTTTGGGTGATTTGGATTTATATGGAATGAACAAACAGCTAACAGATGTGAGCTGGTGGGTTTAAATTTAAGAAAAGCAAGATGGGCTACAGATATATTTTGGTTAGAGTGAAATGCAATCTTTGCAATCTTGCAAGATAATATAATCAGAAAACATAAGAACAGTCTCATGAAATAAGGCACAGAAGCTCTACTGCGTCCAGATAACATAATTGTGACTGTTCTCTTAACTCCTGCTCAGCTTTTGATTAATCCAGCTCATGTTAAAGCCTAATGCATGCTGGGAACAGCACCATTGTGTCAAAGGGAGAACACCAGCTAGGCAGAACAGGTGGCCAGGAAGAGCTGAAGGGCTTTTATGCAGCCATGGTCACCTGCAAATTGCTGTCTCTGGCAGAGTTTTGTCAAATGAAGAGGTCGACAGGACAGATGTAGGCACCAACAAAACAGTGAGCTTATTTTACTGTCTACACCAACATATTACAATACATCAATCAGCAAAGATAAGCTAATTATATTGCACAACAATAATAAAAAGCTCAGCAACGCATTGAAACATTATTACACAAAGTGAGTGAAAGTGAGAAAGAAGAAATACATCATCAATTGCCCTAATATGTGGGAATTCTAAGAGCAAGCTCAAATATGTTAGTGGATCAAGAATGGCCTTGGGAGAGAGATACTGTAATGCTTGTTGGAACAAAAACCTGGGAACAAGAAGGAAGAATTTAATACACGGAGCGAAGTACATGGGGTACTGTACCATTGTTTTAGATAAGTGCTCAGTATATGTAAACTGAGATATGACTTTTAGAAAGAGAATCTCAGTGCTTGTAAAAATATTTGCCACACTCGCTGTTACAGTGGAAAATTACAGAGACTTTGTTATAGCCACCTGTAGGATATATAAAGATCGTCTTGCTGTTAATAAACCATCTTTGTCTTCAAAGCCAAACTCAGAGTCCGTGCTTCGATATGCCACACTAATACTTCACCATCTTCCAGATCCGCAGTTGCTGGGGTGCCCCAGTTGCAGCGTGGATCTGTACTGGCAATTGGGAAGCCCTATACAGTGTGTCCACCTGTGGGTGACGTCTTCAAAGTTGCTGCAAGAGGGTCCAGGTTTTTATATTGTCGAACAAACAACTTACATAACATCAAATAAGGAAATATCTGGTTTCACTCTCCTCATGGTTTCCACCTGGGGTCTGGCTAGTGTTCCAGGAGGAACTGATGAAGTTTCTTCATCTATTTGACTGTGCCTACATGTTCTCAAGCGGGGAACACATCCTTCTTAATAGCAGTTATATTTCATTTAAGCTACATTTCTACTAATGATCATACCTACTTTGTTAATGAAGAGGATACTACATGACTATATTTGGTGTTTGGTTGGAAGGTTCATCTAGAGGTCAGCTTTAGTTTGAGGTCTATTGCTTAGGCCTCAGCACTTCAGGCAGCTGTTTTCCCACCCCCGGCGGTTTCCTCAGAATCCACCAGTTTATGGAAACAGTATAGACCAAACCCCCAGGCTCAATCATATAAAAAATTATCCCAAAAGCTTTTGAAGTGGATCCAACAGCAGCTGGATGCCTCCACCATGATGGAGGAGGAAGGATGAACACTCTCACAACTGGCCAGGTAACTAATTCTTTTCTTTTGCTGATAGGTGCATAATATTAAGAGTCACAGGTTATAAATTATGAAATTTTATTACATGAATATTGAATAAGTGAATAAATGTGATAGACTAGTCTGGCAAAAGGGGATTGAATCCATTTGTTGTATTATTTTATTAGATTTCTTAATGAGCTCATGAATTAAAGTTTACATCACTGAGTATGTTGTCCTTTAAATTTGAGATATTTCAACTGACTTTGACAATAATATGATATTGAGAACTATCATTTGATTAAATGCTTGGCAGTAATAACATAAGGAGATAATTCAAATCTCTTTTCTTGTCTCTTTTTGTCCTTCCTGCCTACTTTTGACTATTGGGAGATGACAATCAGACTCTGACAGAAATTCTTACAGTGGCTCTGTTTCCCTCTCTATCAGTTCCTTTGTGATATGGACTCAACAGAAGTGTTTTAAACTCTCTTGAGATCTTAGGCTTAACTTGATGTGCACAATGATATCAAAATCCAGTAAAATGAAATTACTAGTATCACGCATGGAGCTAAGTAATGCAAAAGTAATGCAAAATGTGTGATAGATAGCCTTAGAAAGTACATTCTAAGTGCCTTTGTCATCAGTGGGCTAACATTTAATATAATACATTGGACCTTCGTTTTGTGTCAACATGTCTCATCTCAATGATTCATATGTAATATATAAACCAAGATAATAATTTCTCTGATAATTAAAAAGGAATTGTAGTACTCGATAACTGTAGCTGATGCTGA
Source organism: Dromococcyx pavoninus (assembly GCA_033558185.1). NCBI lineage: Eukaryota > Metazoa > Chordata > Aves > Cuculiformes > Neomorphidae > Dromococcyx > Dromococcyx pavoninus. The sequence continues at coordinate 1,741,774 of JAUMJL010000139.1, read as the reverse complement.
GTACTTGGTAAGCCAATGCGATATGATGCCTTTTCCATAATGATAGGATAGCACAATGCCACTAATATGCCAGTGTAAAAGTCATTTCTAGGTTATTGATCCTTGTGATTTCTGAAGTTTTCCTTATTTCTTAAAACTTAAAATTTTTGCAGAGTAGGGAAAATTGGTTAGATTGTTCAAAGTTTATTATGTGCAATGTCAATTGCTAATTTTCAATACCAAATACTGTCCTTATGAATTATCTAGAAATTCTAAGTGAATGTTCTTACTGACAAGTTTTGTTGAAAATAGATTGGAGAACAAAATTAAGATGGGATATCATTAAATCCAGTCTATATTTTTTCTCTTAGATTATTTAAAATTTTTACTTCTTTGATATTTTAAGAGGAAAAATATTGCTCATGAATTATTAATTTCAGTGTAATGGTTTGTGGGTTTTTTCTGCCATGAAAAAAAATATATCTTCAGAGGAAAACACAGTTTTCTTAAAACCATTCCTCGAGGGCTACAAATATTGACTATCATTTTTGATACCTAGTTTTAAATACTACAAAAAAAGATTTTTCATTAATTATTAAGTACTCTTAAAAAATCAGTTATGCCTTTGTTGTAGTTTCAGGTTTTTGAAATTTTTCTCCCCTTGGCGACAAGCGGACTGCTGTGGGCCGTGGAACTGGCCGGCCCGCTGAGGGACCGCTGAGTCCGCTGTGACGCTGGGACCGTGAGTTTCCAGGGGGCAGCATTGCTGGGGACATCCCGGGAAGAGGGGTGGCTTCCAGCACAGGAGTTGCCCACACACTTTCTGGCACGGAAAAGAGAAAGCGGCGACTCCCGTACAGTGGCTGGGAGAGAGCGGCGTTCGGGATCATCACCCCAGCTCCACAGGTGCTGTGCCGGTTCTCTGTAGAGAGAGAGAGGAGGAATGCGGTCAGCACCAGCTGGATTTTTCTGTGGACTTTCTGGTCTTCTTCCCCTCCTCCCCGGCGCCTCCTAGGAGTGGATTTCCAACCCGCCGTGCGACCGCCCTTTCTCACGTGAGTTTTGTTTTGCTCTCGGAGCCCAGCAGGTGCACGGAGGAGTTGCTTAACTCGTTTGAGGTGTTGGGTTTTGGACTGTTGGGTTACAGCATTGCTGTCTGTTCGGTTCTGTGTTTGGTTACATCTGTATTTTTGCAGTTGAGAACTGTTATCTTTTCCTATAAAATTTCATCTTCTCCTCTTGATTAAAGTCTATTAATTGCAAAGGGCTATGGTGATTTTCTTGTGGGAGATATAATCCCAACAGGTATCGTAGTTTTTCCTTTAAGACAGCCTTAAAGCACGTCGAGGTAATGAAACAAAAAACCCACCAGTCACTTTTGTAAAGCTGTGTCTGTATTCTTAACTGGACCACCTGTCTTTCCTGTTTTGTTCTTTTCACTGTGTTTTTCTGTCTCATGTTTGACTTTCATGCAAAATTTTCCCATCAGAAACGAAACACAGTAGTAAATATGTTGAATTTCGGATGAACTGGTATGGGAATTTTCATCCAGTATGATTTAAAAAATACAGTTTAAAATTTCAAATGTTCACATAAGTGGTTCCTCTTGACCAGTAAATTTTTAGGAGGCAAGCAAGATTATCTCTGTCATACCTCCTCAGCCTCAATGTCATTTTTCTATTACAGACACCATTAACTAATACTATGAAAGAAATCTTGTCTGCTACTTAAAGGCATTAAACAATGCTTTCAAGAATAAGTTTAGATGTTGGTAGGTCCCAGGATCACCACAATCTGTCACATTATGTTCCCTTCTATCTGAGGGTGTTCTCAGTTAACACACGCAGTACCACCTGTTCATGGTCTATCTCTCTTTGTGTATGCATAATACGTGTGTGGATTTATGTGTACTTATATACACACACATAAAATAGACATGCAAGTAAATAAAATCAGATTTCAGATTAAATGTGCTATGTCTAAGACCAAACTTGTCCATCTGTATTTAAGCTAAGGTAAAGTTTAATTGTGAGAAAGTTTCTCATTGTAATAACTATATCATAACACAAATTACTAAGGAGGGTATAAAGCAGGACATGAGAGTGCAGTATTCTGCTATGTTTACCTTTACTATTGTGAGACATGAAAGTAAGTCATTGCCAGTACAGTGCTGGCTTTTGTATCTTCTATTGATATAAGTTACATCAATATAAATACCCCAGAATTTCTTCACCTGCATTTTATTGAGATAGTTGGTGAAAAAATCCCATGAGCTAAACCAAAGAAGTACAGCTTTCTAGCTTACTCTGTCTCCTTTTCAGCTTCTCTTACTGAGTGGGTGGAATTAATGAACAGCATGATGACTGAAAGAAGATAAGTAGTTGAGAGAGATCACATGACACAAGAAATCTTAACACTCAGTGCAAGTTGAGCAGAATAAAACGTCGCTTCTAATCCCTGTAATTTTTTTTATTTGGCACAGTAGTTCTATTTTGATACAGTTCTGGCTGTCAGAAAATGATCTGACTGGGATCAAAATTCAAAAGCACAGTGTAATAGTGCTTCAGAGATCAGAGCCACAGTCAGTGGGATTTTGCTACTAGCTATTAGAGATGGTAAAATGGAGAGAAGCAAAGGAGTGAAAGGTGATCTTTCTCACACTGAAATCAATAAGAAATTTGCCATTGACTTCAAAAGAAGCAGCAGGGCAAAATAACAGCCAAGCAGAGAACACTCAGAAGAGTATCTAGAAAGAAGAGTTAGGAAAAAAATAAAGCAAGACGTTTAAGGAGAGAGAAAAATGGTTTGAATAAAATGTAAAAATGCAGAAAGTTAGAAAATAGGGGAAAAAAATCTTGAATTAGAAAAGTTCTCACTTTCACAGGTTCTTAAAGTAACTTGCTATCATGCTTCAGATATTATTTTCATCTCAGAAAAACAATTTCTTAAATTGATCTCATATTTGCAGAACAGTCCTTCAGTAATTTTATCTTGACTACTTACATGGCCTGGGCTCTAGACAAATGATTCCATGGATTTAAAGATTATTTCACTTTCTCCACAGCTGCCTGTTGAGCACTGGGGGGGGGGTTGTGTTTTTGTTGTTTTGGTTTTTTTTAATATTTTATATAACAGAAGCAAAACTAAGATAAATTCATTCTGCCTAGGAAACCTTAGAAGAGGTAGGAAACAGCCAGTTAAACAAGGGAGTTTATGTCTATACACATGCATGCACACATATGGATGATACGAGTAATTGTGTATTTGCTTATGATTTTATTAGGCTTAAATTCCAGATAAATAGAAGAGTAAGTTCCCTGTATGTTTGTTGAGGTCAGGCTGCAAACACATTTAGCACAAAGAGTATCTGTACAGATTTTGAGAGATTTTGAGCTGGTTCCCCAGTGTTCTTAGGCTGGAGGCTTTATAGCAGGTTTGTATAATATTGCTCTGTCTTTCAATAATTAGTGACTCTTCTTCCCTAGTCTTACATGTCCTTCAACATGATTTATGCTATGAAGTAATAGAGAAAGCAGATATTAAGTGAAATCAGAGTGCTAAATAATGTAAGTGAAACAGCTGCCATACATAAATGTCTTCTGAATTTTAACAACCCAAAGTGAGATCTTTCAACCCAATTCAGATATGACTTCATAATTGAAATTGAAAATATACAGTGCTAATTTAATATAAAAGGATACTTGCACTAAATCAGCAACTTCATAATCTTGATGTCTTAAACTGGCTTCCAAGATAAATGTGCAGACTATTAAATTAGATAGCACTGCTCCTCTTTGCATCCTTCTATAGTGTAATTATATACTATATAAAGCAGAGTATACTTCCATAGTACTGGGGAAATATGTTCATTAACAGTTGTCAGTCATTCAAAAAATACAGTGATAACTATGGAATATAATTCCAAGAAGAGATTTATTCTCTATTCAGATTTTGATCTAATCATATGCAGTAAGTGAGGCGTAGGACCACAAACAAGAAAATGATTTAGTTGAAAATCCAGAGATCTGTATTAAAAGGACACATTCAATTTTTATCACTGTGGGATGGAATTAACTTTCTTTTTAGCAGCCTTTATAGTATTGTGCTTTGGATTTGTGAATAAAACAGTGCTGATAACACACCAGTATTTTTGCTATGGCTGAAGATTTCTGGCACGTTGATGAGGCTTTCTTTTTTTTCCAGCTCAGCCTGAACAACGAGCAGGCTAAGTGTGGACAAGCAGGGAAGGGACAAAGCCAAGGCAGCTGACCTAAGCTGACCAAATGAGGTGGAAGGAAGGGTATTCATGGTTACGGCATTCTTCTTCCTAAATTAAAATTAAGAACTGTCATATTGGGGATATATTGCATGTTTATACAAGTCACAGTTAGTCTACCTTGTACCAATTGTTTTTTCTTTTCTTCAAATCAGTGTGACAGAAACTATGTTCTGTTCCATTTAAGAATAGTAAAGGTCTAAATGCAATAAAATCTATGTAAACGCTTTCTTGTTCATTTTGGTTTGTGGGAGTTTATTTTGTGGATTTTTTGTTTTCTTTTCGTATATTTTTTCCCCATACTTCTTAGAAGTTTTATTTGAGTATAATAAAGACGGTCAGAGGAGTTTTCTAGCTCTTTTGTCTATACTTCCTCTTTAGGATTGATTTTATAAATGTTAAATTTCACATATGTTCCATGGTAATAGTGTATATATTTCAAACAGTCTGAATTAAGTCTGGCTGAGATGTTTTCAGTTGTACAGTAGTGGAAGAAATTTATTTTCTACTGCCATAACAAACAAATATAAACATAGAAATGCAATTGATCTTTCTGTAAATACATATATTTTTTAATGGCATCAATATTCAGTATCATAAAAGTAACCAAAATACCTTTTCTCTTATTCTAGATGGACACATAATAGAGCAAGAAAAGTTACTCAGGAGATATTTTGTATAGGCATCAGTGAATTATACAGCAAAAAATAATTCTGCAATCATTTTTAGAGTTAGAAAGTCACACTGTCTGTGACATTCCAAATGAGGTAATGCAATCATCCCTCTTTCGGTTAAGTTGTTCAGCTTGTATGATTACAATAGGTGACATCCAGAGTTTGAATTTTCAGTTTTGTTTGGAGAACTCTGAATAATACTTCAAGTAACCAAAAAGTAGCAGTAAATATTGCAAGTATAGACTTGTAAATGTTATTTTATGGGTTTTTTTGCTGGTAGGATAGGAATAACTGAAAGGCAGGCGTCTTCACTGTAGTTTCAATGCCTATGTTTTCAAAAGGTCAAAAAAAGCAGCTAGAATTTCAAGGAGAAAATTGAAAAAATAAAATGTTACAACTCTGTTTCAGAGATAAAATTTGTATTTCAGTTAAATTAACTGTTTCATCAGGGATATTTGAAATCACTCACCACTTGAAATCTGTAAGATATGACGAGATATCTATCAGAAGGATAGGCTATACTACAATGAAAAAGTATGAAGCTGATCCCATGGTAAAAACCTCTGAACAGTTCTGTACAAAGGTTAAAAATGAAGGATCATAATCACCCCCTCTGAATTCGGATATTATGAAACTACTATCACATCAAAGGAATTTTCAGTAGTTTCTCATTTGTCTTTCTATGCATTGTGAAAAATATTTTGATATCATTAAAAACATTTTAGTATAGGTTTAAGTATTTATTGACTTAATCTTACATTGAGAAAGGTTATTTTTTAAGGCAACCTCTAAAATTAACAACTCTCACAAATATTTACATTGGGAAATATTTTAACCACATATTGTCCTTTCAAATTATTTTTATTAAAAATAAGACATGAACAGGAATCCAGTAAATTTTTAAAATGTATCGAATAATGCAATCCATACTCATAGTCCTCCAAACCAATAAATCAGTCTTAAAGTAGCAGGAGTTTTGTCTTCACCATACTACTAAACACAGTGCTAAGTGTTAATCCTATGGCATACATTTCACATTCAGCACTTACAGTAATGTGCTTTATTACAGGCAGGAGAAAAAAAGCCTTGTGGACTAGTCAATGCCATTGCAACATTGTGGAATAATGAATAGTCAAGATTTGATTTTAGTTCTAAACCAGAAGCAGGAAGAGCAAAAGAGTTTTACAAGATTAAGTGTTTTTGTAAAGAAACTTTCTTTAGTAATTGCAGCTGAAGGAATTACCTGGTTTAAATGTAAACATTACCTTTGTTTTTTAAAAAAAAAAGATAAAAAAATAAAGAATCAGCTCCACTGTTTGAATTTTAAGACTCCTGAGCAAGGGAACTAGTTTAAGTAAACCATAAACAAGCCAACAGTTTCTTTTGAACCTGGCTCTCATGGATATTGACAGAGCACCAAGATGGAAATAAAACCCATTAGAATACATTAGAATAAAGAAGACATTTAAATTGTTATGTGTAAACACAGGTGACAGCAGAAAATGTGGATCGGAATATATAAGAAACTACACTGCAATGAATCGTGAATATAATACTTTTTTCTTTTTCATTAGATTTGAAGAAAGAAACAAAGAGTTAAACTGTAATAAATGGAGGATACTAAGTACAGGAACAATGTAAGAAAATTATAGTCTCATAAAATGGTGGAATGTTTGTGTTGGAACAGACCTTGAAGATGATCTAGTCATGGACAGAGACACCATGTTGTTCAAACCTGGTCCAACCTGGCCTTGAACACCTCCAGGTCTATAGTATCCACAACTTTTTAGGATTGCTTATTTGCCTCAGTTTAGTTCTTGCTTTGCACAACTCTGCAACTCTTGCGTTGAATTGTGGTGTTGTAAGTCTGAATATGTGTGTATTGAAGCAATAGCTAATTCCATAAATGCAAAAAAAAATCCCAGATAATAACCCACAAACACTTGTCTGTTTTTACAAAAATGAAAAAGAGAGAACAAGAATGTAAACAAGAACAAGAAATGAAGGAGGGAAGTAGAAAGGCATAAAATGGAGGAAGGCAGGAGAGGCAGGGGGATGGGAATGCAAAATGATCTCTGAGCTGTATGTGTTACCATGAGAAAAGTGAATAGGGTATGCTGAAGAACAGAAGAAGTCAAAGCCCTAACCCAGTTAAAGACTTTAAAAATGTGAAGAACAAATCAATGCACTTAGTGGTATCTGAAATTTTTTAATGTAAATTGTCCCTGGAAAACTAAACCATGGAGTTACAAAGCTTTGACATATACATTTGAGAATTACCACAAAAATCATGAAATATACGATGAAGAATTTGTAGCATGTCCAGAAAAAGTTATTGAAGAGTATAAAAAATATCCAGTGTAATGACTAGAGAAAGAAGGTAGTAATTTGGATAGATTAGCTAAACTCACTGCATCATGACTGGCATTTGAAAATTTTTGTACAGAGACAGCACTGGACTTGAAGTAATTTACCGAGGATTAACTCTTCACAAACCAGTAAGCAAAACATTGATACTTATGTTTGTGCAACATGAAAAAAGTGTCTTTAAAGTGTAAACAAGGAAAAAAACCCTGTATCTGAAATGAGCACTGAATCAGAGACCTACAATATGCTTCACATATGCTTTTTCCAAAATAAGGTGGGGGGGAGGGAGGGGGCTGAAATAGCGGTAGATGGAACTTAATGTGAAGCCTACTGTTTGCCAAATGAATTATACAAAAACTATAATGATCTGGTCATTTTGTGAACATTTTGAAGAAGAATGAGGACAGTGAGAGTGGCCAGTGATACCATTAATTCAGAGAAGGTTTTTGTAGAAACAACAGTAAATGTTAAACAACATTGAGTGTCAGCATAACTAAAATAAATAAACGTTTTTGTAAATTTTCAGTGGTCAATGGTTCACTAGCCAAAGTGTTCAAAGAATGAATGCTAAGAGCGTGGAAAAGAAAGCCACATGATAAGCAGATAAGCAGAAGATAATCTCAAACCTTACACACATTAGACAAAGAGTAGGTTTCCTTCAGAAAAAAAGAAGCATAGTAAAGAATCAGAGTTTTCAGGAGAAGCAGGGGAAATACATTCTTCAATAGTTAAAAAATGGTTATTGCTTGGCTATACTATAAAGGCAAGGGAGAGAAATCAAAATAGTAGAGGGTGTGGAAGAAAAAGCACACCAAAATCTAGAAGTCCCAAGGTACACATTCTTAGGAAATCGTTCTCTCTCAAACTAGACACTAAAGTAGGAACTCACTGAAGTATGTGAAACTGGAACACTCAAGAGTAGGCAGGGAAATTCAATGAGTAAATTTCAGATACAATCTCCAGCTCATTCCAGCAGGCAACAGAAAGTAGAAAAGGAATACCGTCTCTCCAAATTAAATACATAAAACAAAATATCACATTTACATAGGGACAGATATCTAAAAATCATTGCTATGCTTTTTGGATAAGTAGAACTCCACATCACAAATATTCTTTAAAGACATCTTAATCACAATTATGCAGCTGGATGTATTGTCCTTGTCCTTTGCCTATATGCTAAATTTCAATATCTCAGTAAGTGCTGTCTCCAAGCCACTGTAGTTACATCAGTATAGAAATATGACTCACTGACAATGTCTATTGTTTTCACTAAATTTATGCCCAGTTAATTTAGTGGGCATAAATCTGAGGAGTTTCAGGCAATTACGGGGTTTGATATAGAATCATTATCATCTAGCATATTAGTGGAAAGTAACTCAAAATGGTTAAAAAATGTTTTTATGTTAGACTGCTAAAGGAAAACAGGTACTTTTAAGCTATGCAGTTTGAATTTATTTTTTTTTATTATGCAGAAACATATAATATGTAATAAAGATCACATAAATGCAAACTGAAAGAATAATCTTGATTCTGAATGATCATTAAACAATTCAAAGTGGAAATTGTTGGGATAGAATAAACTTTGCATGAGGGTATGATGAAGATTTCATTGTGTCTTTTGTACAGGTAGGTATGTGAAGTTCACTGGCTTTGGATCCTAAATATTTTGTTGCTCTGAGAGAAGTCATTTGTATAACACTTTTTTACCTTTCCTACACTGAAAACCTCACAGGCTGGTTTAAATTTTCTCCTGAAGCATTGCCATATAAAGGTCATGGTCAAGTCAAGGCACATGCCATTTACAATTTCATTACGTAAGGTAGGAACGATACCATAAGCTTGTACTACTCAAACAACATTATGTGTAGCACCTATCCAATTTAAGAAGACATTTTTATCCAGTAAAGCACAGCAGTATAAAGAATGGACACATAGATCTTCATTAATGAGCAGCAGAAAAATGACAATATGCATGCTGGTGAAAGACAAATAATATCAGTTATTATGTTTATTGTCTATTTTCATCCATCAGACATTGCTATTACTCTTGAAGTGAATGGAAAGAGTATATTTATATATCCTAAGTGTCCATATTTCAAGAGCTGTTAAATAGAAAGTTGCGAATTCCCTAAAAAAAAAAAATTGTTGTAGACTGGGAAGATATTCTGGGATTCTTCACTCATATTTTCACATTTTTATTTCAGCAGCTTAAGATACTGGACAAAGAAGTACTTTTGAATAACTCAGTATTTTTTTTAACTTTTCTCTGAACCATAGTAGCAAAATTGGTGTAGAAGTTGCAGAACTATGACTTATAATTTAGGGTAGATGTTAGTATAGATCTGCAGATCTCATGGTTTCCAAATGAATAACTTGGGGAAAAAATGATAAAATCATTGCTGTAATTTGCCAAAGGTCACTGGCAAAGCTGGGAGCAGAACATGTTTTTCAACATGTTCTGAATCTTCAGAAATATTAACATAATTCTTTCTGTCACATAGTAATACAAATAAGTTTCATTTTCTACATTAACATGTACAAAACCAAGTTGTAATAATATTTGCATGTACAAAGTTTCTTACTTAAGAAGAATCCATGATAGTCCATTTAATTAGCTACTAAATTGCCATCAAGTAATTTTCATTTTTACAGTGTTTCTGGCTCTGATCTGACTCTCAGCTGATGTAATGTCTTCTTGCCCTTTGAAACCAGAGCATGTGTACTTTGTTACTAATGTTAAGGGATGGTATAAGTGGCTGGTTTGCCTTGGCACTTGTTAGAAAACATACACACACTCATACAGTTGTCCCACAGGAATCCCACATTTGTGGATCCCTCCTGAATACCACCTGCTATGCCTGCTGTGACCCAGGGTTTCCTACTTGCTGTCTCGTCTAGCCTGAAGGTTGCTGGTGAATGCACACACGCACCTGCTTTGAGGAAGACACAGACACTACCCCCTAGCAGCCAGCACCATGCACACTAGCTGCGACTCACATTCCCATTCCAGCCAGCAGCACTGAGCCCCTCACCTCAGTCACACCAGTCCCTCACAATAAATGGTTTGTAGAGCATACACTGTTCATTCTTAGTGCAATGTCTGTAGGTTTTAAGACCCCACCACTCACTGAAGCATTAGCTTGCAAAAAACCCACTTGCTTAATTAGTGTGACTGACAGGGTTTTTTTTTGCAGTTGGTTTTATCTCCTTATTGTCTACTTCAGCCTTTTATTCAGGCTTGTACTTCTGTTTGTTTGGCTTCCCCTTTTTCCTTGTATTCCAATTTGACAAAGTCCTTGACCAGATGCTCTTAAGGGAGAAGACATTCTCTCCTACATACCCTCACAACAAATCTGATGAAAAAAGTTAATATCTGTTTTTATATATATTCTTCAAAAACTTAAATTGACACTTGAAATTCATTGTCATAAAAATTAGATGTTTATATTACTCCTCTGGATAATTTTATTTGGTTTTTGAGTTCACAAACTTTCACAGATTACATACATGAAACAGAACCAAAATTTATATCTGATTATTTTGCTGAACTATATGGCAATTGCATCTGTGTGCAGCAGAATTTAGGCTTAAAACCTTTTCATGTGCAGTTTCCATATCCCTGTTTTGCCTTGGTGGGCTTTAGAAAATAAAACACATTTTTTCCTTGAAAATTTTCCTGCATTGAGGATATCGCCAACTTTTCCAGTTTCCCAAAACTTAGCACAAACATTCTTCCAAGCTTTGTGATACCGATAAGGCAAAGGTATTGAAATATTGATAAACACAGTGTAAATCAGGGATTTTCAGTGCTTACAGTACAGCTTTTTAGAGTCCTAGTGTAGCAGGAAATATCAGCATTTCCTGGCTCAATCCTGGAAGGCCAGAACTCATAAATTGGAAATCTGGTAGAGATGAGGCAAGATGAAATGAGACAAGACGAGGTGAGATGAGACAAGGCAGGGAAGGGAAGATTTCAGTTGTAATGGACCTACAATGATCATCTTGTCTGACTGCCTGATCACTTCAGGGCTGGCCAACAGTTAAAGGATGTTATGAAGAGCATTGCCCAAATACCTCTTAAACACTGATGGGCATGGAATATTGATCACTTCTCTAGGAAGTCTGCTCCCGTGTTTGACCACCCTCTTGGAAAAGAAATGCTTCCTAATGCCGAGTCTGAATGTCACGCTGTGCAGCTTTGAACAATTGACACACATCCTATCAATGGATATCTGGAAGAAGAGATCATCATTTCCTTCTCCACTTCTCTTCCTCAGGAAGCTGTAGAGAGCCAGGGTGTCACCCCTCAGACTCCTTTTCTCCAACCTAGACAAGACCAACGTCCTTAGCCACTCCCCACAGGACATTCCTTCCAGCCCTTTTGCAAGCTTTATTGCCCTCCTTTAGATGCATTCAAGGACTTTCACATCCTGAAAATAATTTAGTATATACATGACCCAAATCATTGCAAATGTGGCATGTTTCACAGAATCATAGAATGGTTTGGGTTGGAAGGGACCTTAAAGATCATTCAGTTCCACCCCCAGCCATGGGCAGGGACACCTCACACTGGATCAGGTTGCTCAAGACCCCATCCAACCTGGCCTTGAACAGTTCCATAGAAGGGACATCCACACTTCCCTGGGCAGTCAATTTTGGTGTCTCATAATCCTCAAAATGAGGAATTTCTTCTTAACATCTAAATTAAATCTTCCCCCTTGCAATTTAAAGCCATTCCCCCTCCTCCTATCACTACTTGCCCTTGTAAAAAGTCCCTCCCCATCTTTCTTTTAGGACCCCTTCAGGTACTGGAAGGCCCCTATAAAGTCTTTTCTCCAGGCTGAACAACCTTAACTTTCTCAGCCTCTCCTCATAGCAGACCAGGACTAAAATTATACAGGCCAAGTACTGTAAATCAAAGAACCTTACCCTAGAAAAGTTGCAGCATTTTGTTTATTAATATGTTTTTAATCAGGAGATATTAAATGTTAGTATAAAAATATTTCTATCCATGATAAATACATGTTGAAATTTATCAGACAAAATTACAGTAAATTGATTTTTAATCTGACAGACACATTTTTTAAATGAGGTCTGGTTTTGTTTGTTAATAAACTGAACCTAATTTTTTTTTCATAAAATGAAAGCATATTTATTTAATTTTTTTCAGAGTAATGTATAAGTTGTCTTTTGGATGCTTCCTCAATTTCCATCAATTTTCTTCAGCAGAAATTCCAACGAAAGTGAAGGTTGAAATTAATTCAAGAACTTTGAAACTAGAATCATATAAATGGTTCCCTTTCCTCATTAAACAACAACAGGTTTTTTCGGTATCTCTGCACATATAAGAATAAGCAGTATTATTGCTTTCTAAGAGAGCAAGTCATAGAAATATAATTCAAGAAGACAAATAGCATAAACATTTCCTCATGCATGAATATAAATTGTTCGCTATTCTTAGAATTTCACCAAGCAACTGTGGTTTAATTTTTAGTTGACCTCAATAAATTATGAACGACAAAGTTAGATAAATATTTTTGTTAAGGAATCCAGAACAAATCGCTTGGGACTTAGTTGCATGGCTCACAAATTTGTTCACAAGCTGGTTTTTATGCATTTATTTAATCTGCTTTTGTTATAAATATATGCATATTTGAGAAATAGAATTTAATACAAATGGGAAATTCAGCACACAAGATGCTGTCTTTGTTCCTTGCTACAGTTCTCAGATAACGTGTAGGGCATGTTCCATTTCCTATCAGCTTTTCAGTCCTTTGTTATCGTAGAAAATTCATACTGGTGGAATAATAAGGAGCTCACTTTGTCTTTGTTGTTGCCATAATCCTTTTAAGAATATTGTGATACATGAAATCTCTTAGATCTTCATTGATAGAAGCTATTCTTTGCTCAATGCAAGTTGTTTCAATCAACTACTAACAAACTTCGCTCATGTACTTCTACCAGGCTCATGCCACTACAGAGGTTTATCTGGATTATTAAACAGAAAGAAACTTTGAAGGAAAAAATGAACTGTTGTTAAATTTTGCTAAACTGTAATTAAAATTACATTTTGCTGAGTGAGTTTCTTTGTACTGAGATTGGGATTTGGTTTTTTTTTTGGTTGGTTGGTTGGTTGGTTTGGGTTTTTTTTCTTAATTTAGAGCTAACATATTGTAAACCAGCATTACCCTCACGGTATACACATACTGACTCTTGCATAATTTTTACCTGTACATCTTATGGACTTCATAGCTTTATCTCTACAGCTCCCAGGGGTTAGTATTTTATCTTCAGAATTATGCCTTACACAATGTGTATAATAATTACAAAAAGGACAACATTGTCATGAAATTTTGGAGTCATCTTCAAAGTATTTAAAAAGAAGAAGGAATAACATTCTCAAAGTCCAAAAAGGCATGCGATCACTGAAAAAACGGTATTGAACTTGCATACCTCAAGAGGTTTCTAAAAATATTTTTTGTCTTATCATTATATCCTTACAACCAAGGATATTGGTTCTAATTTCAAAAACTCCAAGGCGGGAATAATGATGTTATAAATATCATAGAATCAAATTGGAAGGAACCTAAGGAGGTCATCTAAATCCAGTATTTTGCTAAAAAAAGGGCTGCCTCCGAGTTCAGACCAGCTTGCTCAGGGCTTGATCTAGTAGGATATAGGTCTTGAAAAGCACCATGGATGGAGACTGCACAACACCTTTAGGCAGCCTGTTCCACTGTCTGATTTTTCTTGTGGAGGAAGAGAGTTTCTTGGGGATAATCAGATCCTCCTCATTTCAACTTATGTCCATTTTTTCTCATCCACCTTTCTTGCACCGCTTAACCGAGTCAGGCTCTGTCTCCTTGATGACCTGCCTTCAGGTGCTGGGGCAGCGCATGACCTGCTGTTCGGTCTGCCAAAGCCATCATTTGTTGAGGCTGAACAAGTCCAGGTCCCTCGGCGTCCCCTCAGATAGCAAGTGCTCCAGCCCCTCAACAGCGTGGAGGCCTTTGTGGTGGTGGTATTCCCACCCCACCAGCCACACCTTATCTTCCCCCTCTAGCGTACTATCTTATCCAGTGAAACACAGGCTTTGTAGGGAGAAGAATTCCCATTGTAGTGATGCTGTCATCCAGGACACCAAGGGAGTCCCTTAGTCTACCTCAAGCTGCTGTGTCTGGGAAAGGAACTCCCTTATTGACTGAAGAACAATGATAAATAGTCATCTTGACTGGGCACACTGGGGAAAGAACACCCGTTGTTACAATAGAGCAATCCCAAGCACTTGGGTACACCTTCAGTGTTCTTGAGGTTCTGTGTGCCTGGGAAGAGGTTCTTTCATCTCCTGAGAAAGACCATTGGTCACCCCCCTTTGGACAACCGATACCCGGATCGTGACCCAAGTGAGGTGCTCTGATGCAGCTAGTGGTTAAGTTCGATTATTGTGACGTGTTCCAAGTGCAGCCAAGTGAATATTAAAACATCAAAATGAGTATTGAATTACCTGATAAAAGTCAATTATCACAAAACTCTATGTGATTGTACAGAAGGCTCTTGGAGTTCTTCTGATTTGTAAGGGGCTAAGACTAGTAATCTACCCTTGAGTAAGGAAGCCTCTCGGGTGTAATGTGCAATCTCATTTGTTAACATAGCAAATGAAAAGGTCTTAGGCGAAGTCATCCCCTGATGACTGTTGCCTCTAGTGGAATGCAGTGTGCTGAATGTAAGTACTCGCACCAATATTAGGAAGGACATTTTCAGGCTAGTCTCTCTATCTGTCATGATCCGTACTTTTCTTATGCTTAAGTATTGATATATTATTGCATGCATACTTATCACTGTATCTGTTTGTTTGCATATATATTTGTTACACTGTGTAGTAAATAGGAGTGAATTTCATAATTTTCAAATCTGATTGATTAATTTTATTATAATGCATATATTGAATATTTTAATTACTTGGCAAAATTTCTATTAACAATTATCAATTGATTAACAATCTTACCGTAACAAATTCTTAATTGCTGAAAAACTAAAGTTTTCTAATTTCTTATCTGCGACAGCCTCCACAGAATTCACCCTGGTCTACCAATGTCTTCCTTGAATAAAGGGGCTCAAAACCAGATACAATGCTGTAGATGTGGTGAAATGAGCGCTGGGTAAAGGGGTGCAGCCATTTTCTCTGACCGTCTGTCCATGCTTAATACAGCCCTGATTGCTGCACACTGCTGTCTCATGACCAGCTTATCATCTACCAGACCTCTCAGGTTCCTCTCAGCAGATCAGTGCCCCAGCTGGTCAGGCTCTAGTCTGTCATTGTAGGATGATCTTCCTTCCCAGGAGCAGGACACAAAATTCATCTTGATTTAATATAATTCTGCCAGCCTGTCTAAATCCTTCCGGATAGAAGTCATTACCTCAGTCATATTGACTGGTTATCCAATTTAGAATCATCTGCAAACTTGATAAGAAAACTCGTCCTCCAGGTCATTGAGAAATATTTTAAATAGAACAGGTCTCAGTATAGGTCCCTAGAATACTTCACTTGCTACTGGTCCCAAAGTAGAATATGAACTTTTACTCACTACCTTCTGAGCCCAGTATTCCAGTGGGTTCTGTGCACCATTTAGTTGTCCTCCTATCTAGACCATAAAACCCTAACTTGGATAAAAGAGGAGCTCAGGTGACTTAAGGCTATCCTGTGAACAGGGTAAGATAAACATGTTTAAATCATTGGCTACACTTCAAATGAGATTCTCTCTAATGATTGGTTTGGTTAGAGAAGAATGAAGAGTGTAAAGCTGGTGTATTGATACTATTGTGTAGAGTTAACAGTCCTCTAAAATCATATTCCCTTCTGAAATGTTCCATTGACTTTCACAGCGGTAAAGGAAAGGTACATTTATAAATTTAAAGTTCTGGTTTTGGTAGGATGGATCTTTATATAGGCTTTTAAAATTGATATGCTTCTGAGATGAGATTGTTCATACCTCCAAAAGCCTTCAAGGTTATGAACACACTGGCCTCCGTCCAACAAAGCACTTAATCACATAATTCTCTATTCATTTCAGTTTTACAATTCGGATGATTGAATTTAAGCTTTAGTGTTTGTTTGGACTTGGGTCAAACTGTTCAGCAGCACTCAGGATTGATCCGGTATTAAACTTATTAAGGAGAAAAACATAGGCATAAATTATAAACTCAAGCAAAAGGTATTTTCTGTACAGGAGTCATGAAGTGGTCAGATGAGTAAAGAAAATGTGTTGCAACATCTTCCAAGAACAATATTATATATAAATATACAATTAGCCTCTTGTTACTTGTAAAGATTTTTATCAAAGAAATACTATTTCATAGGGTTTAATTCCTCCAGTTTCGTTGATATTACTACATTAAGTCTTCCTTTCCGTAAGAAGTTTTTTATCTCACTCTAAAAGACACAATAATATATCATAATGAAAATTCTGTTGCATTTGTGCACCATTAAGTATAAGCTTATACAATTTAAAATTAAAGACTTTGAATAATTAAAGTATATGATTTCTATTTCTCTGATATATATATACATGTTTACTTAATATAATATTAAACCAGGGCACTAATAACAGTTTTCCCTACTAACATGCAATACAGATAAAATGAAAATGTATACCCATGCCATAACCTCCATTGAGGCAGAACGGCATGAAGAAAGAAGACCAAAACTGTAGCATATGATTCCAGCTATAAGTACTTATTAAATTAACAAATTTCTTTGTATTTGTGAAACACATCACTTGTACTTACGTGTATTCCTGGCATCAGAAAAGAGCCATATTTAAATTCCAATGCCAAAATAGGCAAGGAAACATGTAATAAATATTAGAAGCTTGTCAGCAACAAATGTGTGCTTGGCTTTTATAGGGAGGGCGCTTCCTAATAATGGTGTCATTCTGAAAACCTGCCTAGACCTGCAGGAAAAGCTATATGTGAGAGGCTTTCCTCATGGGCTGAGTAAAGCAGGCACAAGACTCCTGTCTGATGATTCTTTGAGCCCTAAAATCAGTAAGAGATATTTGTGAAAATGCAGTTCTTTAGCATTGCCGCATACATTCATCATCCCAACTTTATATGCTATAACTAATGAAGAAAAGGCAATTGGACTTCTATGCCAGAAGTACATAAAGAAGATCAGGTTTTTTCTCTGTATTGATGCTTATTGCAAAGATACTGAAGACAGTATGACTAAGTAAGCTCCATACTTGATATACCATTCCATTAATTGATGCTAAGGTCTGCATCTGCTGAGAGTTGTCAGAGCTCAGATACATGGTCTTTCCAGATATAGCTTAATTTTACCAGCTGAATGCATCAGCTCATTCAGAATTTACGTCAGAGGTCTTTCAGTATCTCATTGCTGGTCATAGCACTGAAGAATGCTTCCCACAGACAATTTTGGCAAATAAGCTAGATTTACTAGGAATTGTGAGGCATGCACTTTGTAAAAGTAATTAATGGGGAGTACAACAGGATGAAAATAGCATAATACTGACAGTAGTAACTTTTCTTTTGAAGAAATAAAATGCCATGTATGTACTAAATAAGCAAGGGTTTAATATTTAAGTTGCAGTCACATTCTGCCACAGATTTTCTTCATTAGGAATAGTGAGCTATTTAGAAATTATTTATGCATCTATAGACGTGTATATATAACTGTAGATATGTGTATGCATATGTGTGTGTATATAGAGAGAACTGTTCCTGTAGAAATCACTTTTTTTGGTATAATTTACTACATCTCTACTATTTTAAATAATACAAAAAATCAAACATTAAAACATAACCGATGTCTCTATTGTCTTTAAACAAAAATGTAGCCAACACTAATACGTAATTCACAGAAGAAAAGTTAGTAATAGAATCAGGATTTTACAATTATGACAATTATATTGCTGTAAATAAAATACTAAGGGAAAACCCATTTTTGTTTTCTTCAAAGAGGACGTATTACAGAAGAATAAGTCTCTGAATTTTCTAAATAACTGAAGCAGAACAGTGACGAAAAAATAAGAAAAAGAACGTCCCATACCCCAAAATTTAATTAGAGCTTACTAATTTTATTTGTCACTTAAATAAGGAATTATCAAATGCCAGCAAGAACTGAAAAATCAAGTTTCTTTTCTCGTCTATCAGTTCAAAAAAACATCAATCGCTGAGTAATTGCTTTGGTTTTTGCTTTCCCATGCGCCACAGTTTATATCAAAAAAAATCTTAAGGAAGTCTTCAGCAAGCACCAGAGGAATAACAACCCAGAAATTTTTCATACAATTCCTAAGAGTTTTCCCACCATTTGCCAGTTGTTTTATTTTCCCCAATCCTAAACAATTTAGAAGTTTCAAGTTAGTGTTTTCAAGTGGAAATAAAAATTTCCTAGACTAATCAGAACAACATATTTGAATTCCAGACCTGATTCTCTTAATGTCTCTTTCACAATTACTTACATTCATTTTCCTCATGCATTGGACTTCAAAGGGATTAAACATGAAAAAAAAATTAATGAGGTGCAATAATATTTGCAGAATTGAATCCTTAGAGAAATGTTATTAATGCTAAAAGTGCATCGAACACCAAAGAGACAATAATGTAAATAGTAGTATTCCTTTTCATGAAATCTTTTAAAAAAATGAAATTGTAGTTTCTTTTAATATAGAGGACTTGAGGTAAACTGCATCTGTTGAAACACTTCTCTGCACAGAATACTCAAAACTATCAAAATGATCTTCTCACAGGATCATATTGCATCTATGAAGAGATCAACAGCTCACCTATTTCCAGTACAACACCTTGGTAGATAAAAGACTGCTAGACAATGAGAAATTTAATCAGTTTTGTAAATGTAGAAAATGTAATCATATTATTCCATAATTTGAGTAAACACCTCTGGTTTAGGGAAAGATGAAATATCTTCCTTTCCCACCTCCCTGTCTCATGTCATTAGCCCTTTATTTCCCTTGCTCTTATAAGAAGTTTTGATATTGATACTAGAACAAATGGGGGTTAAAAAATTTCTATTTAACTAATAGGTTGATCCAAATGATATTTTGTTTTCTGTTTCAGTTTGCCACTAAAAAGTAGGAATTATTTGCATCTCAGCCAGATGGAAGAATTAATTGGATCGTATTTCTTACATTTTTTTGCAGGTTTTTAACATATTTTACTTTCTGCTTAAAATTTCACCTTTTTTTTTCTAATAATGAAAATGTTATTGCTATCCTAAGCATATATTTTATTGACTCATTGACCCATGTATTATCTAAACTGTTTCTAAGTAAGTTGCATGGGCTGCCATCAGGGAGCACTAAGAGAGCACACAGTTCCTCAGCTCACTCTGCCCAGAATGTGACTTGTCAGCTACGTGACCATCCTACTTTCAGATACCCTTAAGTGTCTTATGCTTGAAGCTACAAATCAATCTTGTAAGCATTGAGGGTGTGCACAGATCCTTGAAGGTGGATTTTCAGAGACACAGTCAATGCCTACTTCAGCAACTTAAATTTACAGTAAATTTAAGGCTAAAGGCATTCACTGCAAAAGGAAATAGAATGTCATAAGCCAATAGCACACTAGAACAATAAAACTAATATACTTTTTTCTAGATAGCAATACATGTTAGAAAGTTTCTAGAGTTTCTAGATTAGTCCCCTTATTTCTTATTTGCACTCTTCTGAATATCGTTTTTGCTTTTCATGTCTTTCTTATCCGAATCAAATACCCACAAATGCATTAATTTGAACATTCAGGTAGGAGGTCTAGAATAATATAAAATAAAGCAGAATTATCCCATAAGATATTCTGTTTACTGAAACAGGTGTTCAACATCATGTCTTCACCTAGAAACACTTATTTGTATTATGGATGTAGTTTTAGCTCACAGCATTGTAAATCTTTGTTTTACATTTCATGGAAAAGACCCGTTAAAATATAGGTGTTTTAAAACAATTAAATATATTTAATGATATTTAATATACAATACTGTATATTAATACATATTAATATACAATACTGTGTATTAATGTAATGATATTTAATATACAATACTGTACAAGAGGATGGATTTTATTCATATGTCTATTCTGTTTGTTTCATGCCTGTGCATATTTGTTAGTATTTTACATATAAAAATACTGTCTTTCCTCCTGTTGAGAAGTGATAGATTACATTATATCAAATGTCTCTCTGTAAGAAAGGAAAAAAATCACTAATAACTTCTGAGCTTAAGTGCTAAATAAAAACTCTAAGGAGAAAAATCCTCAGACTTCTTAAACCATTGTATAAAAGCTTGTATTGCTTCACTGAAATGAATATCCATTACTTGTGGTTGTGTTTTCTGAGTATCTTTAAAAAGCCAGCTTAATTTGGTTCTCTGACATAGCACGTATCACGTTAACAATAGTTACAACAAACAGAACTAAGAAAATAAATCTCAGAAAGGCCTTAGGTTTTTCAAACAAACCTGAAGGCTTTATTTTGAGACAGTATGATTTTCAGAGATTGCTGTAAACTGGATGATCATCCACACGGAAACTCAGTCCATTATAAAAACTCTGGGGTAAAAATGTTGTTGATATAAAGTTCCTAATAATAGAAATCAAATTAGTAAGTACTTTTAATAAACACTTCTCTTTGCTTGTTGTTTTTTCTCTTAATTTTTTATTGGAGTGTATTATTAAAAAATACATTAATTTGAAATTTTCACTGTATTGAAAAGAAATTGTGACTAGTACTTCTTTTTTGACATTCTTACATACAAAAAGAAAATATTTACTTCACAGTATTGCATATATATGAAGATGCTATACTGTCTCCAAGGATATTCATTTGTGAATGAAGGAAAAAAGTAAAGAGGAAATATGCCAAAAGAATTAAGTACATGGCTGAACTCCAGAGGCACTTTGTACTTCAACTTTATGAAAAAGGTTCTTGTAATAATTTCTGTGGAAAATATAAACAATTTATTACTCCTTCATTTGAGACATCATAAAATCTTATACAGAATTTACATTCTTCAAATTAAAATATAGTATTTTATTATGCACAGAATATTTTGAAAAACTACAGGGAAGCTTTTCAGGAGCCTGAAAAAACATTGCCTTCCATCTCTAAATTACTGGTTTTGTAGAGAGAAATTTTGGAGTTTTGCTTGTCATTCTAAAAGCCCTGTTATACAAAACAGTTTTTCACTACATGTGTACGTGGATGCACTTAGTTGGGATGAATCATCTGTTTATACTGTTTTCCTCTATAGTCTCTGCTGAGATTATTCACGTCCCCTATTTTGGATATAACTCAATAAAAATGATTTTCTTATTACTCAGTTCTGTGCATGGATCCAAAAGAAGAATAGATTACTAACCGAGGTAAGGCACACCAGATTGCATGCATGTCATCTAACACTCAATGTTATACATCTGGTGTAACCTAGTTGTCAATATTTTCTGCATAGCTAACAGGAAAAACTAGTTACACGTATTGGACAATTCATCCTGTCTCTGGTAGGAAGCTATTTTGAGCTTGTATATGTTGTCTTTAACCTGTTTCTTGTTGTCAACAGATGTGATGAAGCAGTTAACTGTAGGTCTGAAACTAGAGTTATCAGAGATTATTAATACTCAAGACAGTTAAATTTTAGGCAAGTGAGACAAATTCCAGTGAATAATAAAAAAAATCTTAGAGCACAATAACTGTAATAGAGGACTAATTAAAAAAAAACAAATCAAACAAGTTCTGTTCATTTTTACTAGTTTTTGAAAATTTACAGATAAATCCCATTTTTGTGTGCTGTTGAATTTAGAACTGTACATCTTAAGAAACAACATTGTTGATAATCCTTCTGCATTTCAATGTTTTTAATTGTTATATTCAAATACCATGATTGAGTATTTATGTATTATTTTACCAATTAAAATATTATTAAAAATTACTCTTTTTTACCTGTTAAAGCTGAAAACAAATTATTATAATGCAGAAGTCTCACTATTTTAGTTTCGGATATCGTTATGCCTGGCTTTGAATACATTGATTTACTCTAATATACTAGTTAGTTTCTTCATTTTTTCCAAACATAGCTAGTAGAAAGTGGTTTGTAGCAGAGAAGGCTCTAGATATGTGAAGAAAATAATTTCTTTACTGCTATAGAAGGCAAACATAAAGACTGATATAGGTTCATCCCTGCTGCTGTGCATCTCTGTGCAGTAGCAAGTAATAGTCTTGTGGCATGATGAGGTTCAACAAGGCCAAGCGCAGAGTCCTCCATTTAGGTCACAACAACCCCATGCAGCCTTACAGGCTTGGGGAAGACTGGCTGGAGCGCTACCTGGAGGAGAAGGACCTGGAAGTGTTGTTTGACAACCAGTTGAATATGAGCCAGCATGCCCACGTGGCCAAGAGAGCCAATGGCATCTTGGCCTGTATCAAAAAAAGCGTGGTCAGCGGGAGCAGGGAGGTGATAGTGCCCCTGTACTCAGAACTGGTGAGGCCACACCTCAAGTACTGTGTTCAGTTTTGGGCCCCTCACTAGAAGAAGGACATTGAGGTGCTGGAGCGTGTACAGAGAAAGGCAATGAGGCTGGTGAGGGGGCTGGAGAATAAGCCTTACGAGGGAATTGGGGTTGCTTAGCTTAGAGAAGAGGAGGCTGAGGGGAGACCTCATCACTGTTTACCTGAAAGGAGGTTGTGACGGGGTGGGTGCTGGTCTCTTCTTGCAAGTGACGAGCGACAGGACGAGAGGGAACAGCCGCAAGTTGCGCCAGGGCAGGTTTAGACTGGACATTAGGAAGAATTTCTTCACTGAGGGAGTGGTCAGAGATTGGAACAGGTTGCCCAGGGAGGTGGTGGAGTCTCCATCCCTGGAGGTGTTTAAAAGACGGGTAGATGAGTTTCTTACAGATATGGTTTAGTAGGGAGACAGGCACGGTTGGACTCAATGATCTCAGAGATCTCTTTCAACGTTATCATTCTATGATTCTATGACAGCCAGTGCTAGAAGTAGATAGGGAAAAGTATTGTAGAATTGCAGTCATATCATAAGATGAATGGAAATAAAAACTGATAAAAACATATTTGGTTCACAGTTAAAATTTGTTTTTGTAGTTCAGACAATTAATTTCTTTCTCAGTAAGAGTGATAGATCTAACACACAGAAAAGATTTTTGTTCATATAAAATGCACTCTTTCTTTCCAAATATGTACTTAGAATAAGTGTATATTTACTCTTCAGTATCCTCTTTTCTTGTGTTTTCTTTTAGATATGTTTTTAATTCCCCTTTTTGATCGATATTGAGTGTAAGAAGCAGCATTATTTGTAATAAGTGTTATTCATGTGAGTTATAAGAGGTAATCTGAGCTGTTGCCTCTTATTAGAAGATAAAATCTGTATGCAATATGTCACTCATAGATAGGCAACTTCTTGAAGTTTAGACATTGATAATCATTTCTCTGATGATACATTTTGTCTATAGACAAGATTGTAAACAGTGTTTAAAAGGGTTAGAAACAAAAAACCCAGTGGAAATAGAACAATAAAAATAAAAATAAAAAATTTAGTTCCAGATTCAAAGGTCTTTCAACAGAATAAGGGATAATCTCATGATCCAATTTAGATGTCTTTAGCTGTACAGATTAAATAAATTAATGGAAAATGAATTAGAATCCTAGCTTTCTTACACAGCCACTCAAGTAAAGCATCTGAGTAAAAACGTGTTGGGGATGTTTGGTAGAAGGGGTGTTTCAGAACCTCTGAAGTTGAACATAATGTAAATACTTTTCCATATGCTAACATTTCTCTGTTTGAAAAGCCCAAAAGAAAAAGGCCCTTGTTTGAATGAATTTTTCTGTTGTCCTTTGGTTATAAAACTGTGTAAAAAAGTAAAAGTAATTCATTTTCATTTGTCCTTCATAAGATACTCCACTTCCCACAGTATTTTTTCCTATTGTTTTGTCTCTCTTGTCTCTCATAGTATGTAAATCTTACATTATCATTAATTGGCTTTGTCGCCTTTGCATGAATCTCATTAACCTTTGGTACTCTCTTTACTGAGATGAAGCAGCTGAACTCAAAATAAGGGTGCATGAGTATTTTAGAAAATATATTTTCTATATATGTGCTTATTTTTATTTTTCTGATTTATTTTATATTACTTAAGGGACGTTCTCGTAATAGTTTGTGGTTTGGTTTGTAAGAAAATTCTTCAATTTCAAGATTATGTGCCTATGCACAAGCATAAAATTATATTGAGTTTGTTTATTTTTATCAATATTTCACCTCTTCCTATATTTTCCTTTACCCACAAAATAAAAAGGATTGTCTGTGAAGATAATATTAACATTTTTTTCTCTTTGTTGGAATCTGAGGTTTTTGTCTGTGGTGGTAATGAAATAAAAAGGATTGTAGAACTAACTAAAAGGTAACAGAACTAATATCTCAAAATGTATTTTAACAACATCTTCTTTGCAAGTTATGTTATTTCTAGGTAAGGAAGTCCAGCTTATAAAGTGTTGAAATGATTGTATTTATAAGGAATATAATTTGCAGATCTAATTAAAATTGGAAGTTTAAAAATTACTTTTGGGTGTACTTTTAATGCACTATGATGAAATAATTTCAAAACTATTTTAGAATAGTTCTTGAGCATTATTATAGTGGCTGCTTTGAGGAAATCTTTACTGGAATGTAACTGATAATATGAAAATGTTTGTAAACAAAAATTTGCCATAATAGACTAATATTGGACTGTTACTAGATTTAAATAAAGTAAATTAATAACAGCTATGTTAATGTAAACACATCAGCCTTTTCATCAATAACTGGGACAACATTTGAGAAGTAAAAGCATACTTTGCAGTTTAACAAAATAATTATTCTGCTTTTTTCACCATTTACATCATGCTTTCTTTAAGCTGTCTTATAAACAAAAATGGGAAGGTTTACACCAGAATTATGAAGGAGTGCAGAGAGGTAGATACTCTGGCCTCTCAGATCTGCTTAGCTTCTGAGTTGACCACTTTCTTTTCCACACAGTTTACAGCCTTAATTTAACAGCTTTGAAAAAGCAGTTCTTTTTCATAGAGATTAAAACTTTCTATGTCTGTTTGATGCTTCAGGGCAGATACTCTACGACCTACAGGCTCCAGGTACTGCAGTTCAGTAGAAATGCTTGACTCAAGTATTTACATTGAAATTGTGTCACTTAATACTCATGATGAAAGTCTTTTTTATATTCAGGCTCTTTCAGCTCAACATTCCGTCTTTGGGGTGACAGTTCTGGTTTGATTTTGAGCAGTTTTCTTCCATAATGCTTCCTTTGCTATGCTTCCTTTGTTATGCTATGCTTGCATATTCAGAAAATAAATTCCTATCTTCCTTTCCGAAACCATTGATGCCAAGCTCACAACTGTCGTAATTTGTTGTTCTGTGATTCCAAAGGAACAGATACAGCCCTTATTTATGATTTCCCATTAATCCTAATCTTCATTTGTATTTTACAGATTCTGAGATCTTCTTCTCAGGCCTCTTTGAAATGGATAATAATCTGAAGTTTGAATATGTTTCACCTCACTTCTGTTCCACTCATTAAAGCTCATAAATTGCACTCATAAAATGTCACCCATTGTCTGTGACAAACACAATCAGTGTTATGTGTGTAGCAAATATTTGCTGAAGCTTTCCAGAGGTAAAAAAGGAGGCCATCCAGATTATCATATGCATTTCTGCCATTATGAATGCACTTGTGTAGACTTTTACATATAAAGAAGTTTGGGTGTCACACTATTCCTAAAGGCACTAATTTAAAGGTCTGCAGTTATTTTATATTAGAAATATTCTTTTATTGTACATAGGTCTTCCCACATTTATATTCAACTAAGGCATTGTTAAGGCATTTCTTGGGTAACTCGGTTTTGGAAAACACAAAATCAGAATGCTCAGGTTCTGACAACTGATTTTAAGGGCATATGTGGTGGTACGCCTAGTCTTATGCAGAGCTGTATAAAGACATATGGCTGATATAAAAAAATGAGACTGTGACTGTTAACTGCTATGGCCTGAAACCTTGGCAACAGAAAACAAAAATATTTCCTTTCAATAATAATAATACTATTACTAATAACAATAATAAGAACAACAATAACAATAGTGTTATTAATAATAACAATTATAAACATGGAAACATAGAACATTGGGTTAGAAGGGACCTTAAAGATCGTCTAGTTCCAACCTTCCTGCCAGGGGCAGGGACACCTGCTAGTTGCTTATATCCTAATCCAGCCTGTCCTTGAACACCTCCAGGGATGGGGCATCCACAATTTCTCTGGGCAACCTGTTCCAGTGCCTCACCACCTTTACAGTAAGAAATTTCTTCCTAATATCTAATCTAAATACACTCTCTCTCTTTCAGCTTAAAACCATTGTCTCTCACTCTACCACTATGCTTCCTGACAAAGAGCCTCTCTCCAGCTTTCCTGTAGGCCCCCTTTAAGTGCTGGAAGGCTGCTATAAGGTGTCCCTGGAGTCTTCTCTCTAGACTAAACAAACCAAACTCTCTCAGTCTGTCCTCGTGTGGGACATGCTTCAACCCTCTGATCACCTTTGTGGCCCTACTCTGGACTCCCTATAACAGATCCCTATCCTTCTTGTGCCAAGGACTCCAGAACTCTATTTTCTATTTATTGCATAATGACCGTTAGATTTCTTTTACAGAGTGAGATTTTCTTTGCACAGCAGGAAGTTACATTAGATCTGCTGTTAGTATCAGTGATAAGGTAGACATGTAGCCAATAACACCATTGCTCACTTTGTGCAAGAACTCATATCTTCTGTTTGTAAGATGTATATATGTTACTATCCTACGTGAGTTTTAAGCTATACTACAATTGCACTGACGTATACAAAGCCCTGCAGCTTGAAGGTGAGGAGCATTGATAGTGGAGTAGAACGAAAGAAGAAGAAAGGACAATTTTGATTTTCATAGTTCAACATGATTAATGATGATCTCAACTCCTATGACACATCTCAGGTGGCCAAGAAGGCCAATAACATCATGGTTTTCATCAGAAATAGTGTGACCAGCAGGACTATGGAAGTGACCATCCCTTTATACTCAATGCCAGTGAGACCATACCTCAAATACTGTGTTCAGGTTTGGACCCATCACTACAAGAAAGACCCTGAGGGGCTGGAGTGTGTGCAAAGAAGGGGAATGAAGCTGGTGAAAGGGCTGGAGAACAAGTCTTATGAGGAACAACTTAGGGAAATGGGGATGTTTAATTTGGAGAAAAGGAGTCTGAGGGGAGACCTTATCTCTCTTTACAACTACCTGAAATGAGATTGTAGTGAGGTGGATGTTGGTCTCTTGTCCCAAGTCATTAGCGATAGGATGAGAGGAAATAGCCTCAAATTGTGTCAGGGGAGGTTTAGATTGGATATTCGGAAACATTTCTTCACCAAAAGTGTTGTCAAGCATTGGAACAGGCTGCTCAGGGAAGTGTTTGAGTCACCATCTCTGGAAGTACTTTGAAGATGTATAGACGTAGTGCTTAAAGACATGGCATAGTGGTGAATTTGGCAGTGTAAGGTTTATGGTTGGGCCTTTGCCAACGATTCTGTGATTTCAAACATACACATCAAAGAACTAAAGCTGCATACAGGTGGCAAGAAAATGTTAAACCCATGGGTATCCCTCTGGCCTAAGGAAAATACTGTTTCTTTTTTTTTTTTTTCCTTTTCATTGATAATACATCTCTAAAACTTGCAAAATCATACAAATCTGTTCCAAGTCACTGTATCTATGCATCTTTACTAATTTTATAATTCATATTTCCAGGAGAATAATACTTAATAATTTACCATATTTGCATCTTATTTCCAGCCTTTCTAAATGCTTAAATTGCATACCTCTCCAAACTAATCCAGCCTTGCTCAGACAACACTTGAATATTCTCTGTGTTTTTTGCTCTGATGTATATGACTCTTTAACTTCAACTAGTCTATACTTTTGACTTATTAACTTCTATGAATTCCTAAAAGTGAGATCTGTAATATGGGTTTATAGCCAACTGAAAAAACTTTCTTGTCAATGATGATGACACTTCCAGTAAGACCTTGACAATAACCTCTTTTATTGTGTAAGAGAGGAGAGAAAGTCTTACTAAAAGTCTTTTACCAAAGTTAAAATACTGATTACTGTCATGTCCCTATCATAGCAGTGAGACTCAATTTAGTGCATCCATTTAATGGGAAACAATTTCAAGCACTCACAGATGTTGGAGTTATCTGAGAAATAACAGAGAATTCATAAGAAGTCTCGAATGAAAACAAAAGATACTTAACAACTTGGTGCACAGAAGGAGAATTCCTCCAGGTGGAAGTGTGAAGGTTTGGAATGGCACTAAACGTTGTAAGTTCAAAGATCTCTAAACAATTACAGACATCTGAAACTCCTTTCTCTATCTTAGCAATGTTTTGGCTTCAAGATGTGAAGCAGGTTCTTTATAAAATAAACACATTAAACAAAGAATGTTGTGCTATAAACATGACCAGTGCTTCCGGAAACAAGTGCTTTGAACTCTGTTCTTGCTTTTACTAATACAGTTCTTGTTCATGACACTCTCATGGTCATAAATTAGTGGAATTATCCTTTTTGGGTTTGTTTTCCTAAACTAAAGGATATAACTGGACTAACTTCCATTGTATCTTGCTATTATTTTTATATCAATTGATCATTTAATTTATATGAACTATTATGCATTTCAATAAATAGTATTGAAGAACATATACAGTAGGAACCAGTAGAGTTCAATCATCTGCCTTATAAATATTAAAATCACAGACAGAAAGTAGGTTTTACCTACTAAGAGATCACACCTCCACAGTAAGATTTTCCTCTTCTATGTAGACATTTCAAATACTATGGTGCGTATTACTTGCTCATTCAGCTTGATGGTGCATTTACTTATGTGTACATGGTAAATATGATTATTACAATTTAAGTAAAAAACAACCAGTTCAGGATTTCTTTTAAGGTAAAGTAAGACCCTTTACTAAACTGATGTGCCAAGTTGCCAAGAAGTTAAAGTAGCAGCTAGCAAACTTTTCCATATTTAAATTGCTGTGTAAGGACTGAAGAGAAGTCTGTAGGTAGAAGGTTTGTATAAAATTCTGATATGTTCTTATGCTATTTCCTGTGCCTAGGGACAGCTGAAATAGATTTTTCTGTAATAGGTATAGTGTTGGAGGGGAGACTGTGGGAGAATAAAATATTGAAAATATTGAATTTGAATATGCATGCAAATATTTTCTTTTTTCCTTCTTTGAATATTTTTAATGATCTTCCTACGAATGTTATGGTGTTATATCCCTGGTCAAACCAATGTAAGCCTCTAGGTAGAATGCAGTGTTCATACTAATATCTAATCTAATCTTGGGAACTAATGAACAGTTAAGTCCTCTCTTGTGATATTTGAAGACTAGAACAAAGGAAAAGACATCAAAGACTGCAGAAAATTGGCATCTGGGCAGTACTTCAGGAGCCAAAAAAGATGGAGGACAAGATAACCCTGTTTTCGAACATTACATGGAAACATCAGAGGAGGCCAGATGCCAAAGAAATAGGGTAAAGGACTGCTTTGCAGACCTCAGACTCAATAAAGGACTGTAGGGAGCATGCACAAGGGGCAGGACATCTATTAGAATTAGTATTGGGAAATATTATTAATATGCATGATTTTTATGAGAAATACAATACATATATGTAAGTTCAGTGTATAAATAACTGCTACTCATTACCATCAGCAGATCAAATCCCCCTGTGTAGGCAGTACCATATTAAAGAATGCGTGCTTCTTAAGACCCCTAGTTGGTGTTAAGGAGTTTCTTTTCCAATTTTGATGACAGTAGGATAGTAGTGTATCAGGAATATCTTCTTGTTTTAAAACGTTCAAGCCTGAAGAAAAAGTTTCAGCAGAATATATCTGAATATTGTATTCATCGAAGAAGTTCAAGTCCATTTCCATGATGTGAGAAGCTATGATAGTAGTCCTTAGTAGGAACAAAACCAGGTGAAAGTGGAGGATATACTCAGATTCATGAGTGGAATTATACTCATTACCAAAAAAAAAAAAAAAAAGAAAAAAATGAAAAATGGACTGAAAGAAAACCCAAGTGATCAGGTGATACTATTGCTTCTCTTCATAGTCCTCGCACAAAAAACCCAAAAGAAACAAAGACAGACAAGTGTCCCACTCAGAAACCCATTACAAACTCAACTAATTTCAAGTATAAGTGTAATTCCCAGTCTGAATGTTTGCCCAAAGGTGTGAACAAATATAACCTGTTCATTAAAAGTGAAATAATTTTCAAATACAAAAAAGTCCGGCCAATTAAACAACTCAGAGAATTTTAGTGCATCTAAGTACTTCTGATTGGGCTATGAAGCATTAGACTTAATAGAAAATACTAAAAAAAATTCTAATATTTCATTAAAACACATTATAAAATTCCAGAAATTTTATAAGGAAATATTATATTATAGTGTATTTATTATATTCATTATATTATATTATATTATATTATATTATATTATATTATATTATATTATATTATATTATATTATATTATATTATATTATATTATATTAATATTATATTATATTATATCATATTATATTATATCATATCATAATATCATATCATGTTATATTATATTATTATAATGATGTTATATTATATATCATATATCATCATATCATAATAATTTTAATTAAATACAGGTCTTTCATCATACTGCTAATAAAAGATACGGACTTGTGAGTCTCATTTTTTATTTTTAACTTTTTTTACTAACAATTGCTTTTGGATTTCTTCTGTTCTCATCATTTTAGACTAATTATGGGGGGTGGAAATATATATGTATGTGTATTGATTGTGACATCTCTTCATCTGTTTGGAACTAATAATGCTTTCACAACAATTCTTTTCTTATATGCTGGATACTGATATAACAGTGGATCAAAACATGGAATGTGTGTTCATTTCCTAATATAGTTGGGTCATTCTTGCAAAGTTTCCATGATAAATTAATTCAGAGAGAAACTCCCAAACAAATTTTAAATAAAAATATTTGCTCTATAAATCTGGAAATAAGTAAGAATATTTAGTGTCGTTGAAGAAAATGGTCAGAGTCCACACATGCTGAATGATTTATTGCTCTTTTTATTACTGTCACTTTGTTAACTTTCTATGCTCTGATAGTATATTCAGATCTCAGCAGAAAGCAGTGCAAGTTGTTGCATAAAAACGAACCAAAAAACCTTACGGAGCTCCTGAAAATGGAATTCTGTTATAGATTAGGGCTGTAAGTCTTCACCTAGGTGGGAAGAGCTCCATGGTGTCTTACAGACAGCTCCGTGGTGTCTTCCATTGCTGTGGTGTCTTACAGATTTTCTGTGGTCCCTCTACACAAAGTGCACTTCTAAAGGTTAAAGTCTGCTTGCTGTGCCCCATCTCATCAGATCTACAGAGCTGTCCTCCTCAGCAAATGTGCAAGAGCTCAATACTCCCTAATCAGCCGTCCGGGAATGTAACTGCTCTCCTGTTGGAGAAGACTAATGTAACAGTAAACTGAAAGAGAGGTTGCAAATTTTCCGAGGAAAATTTTTTCTTAATCCAGTGATCTCCAAAGGGAAAAAGAAAAAAATTCTATCAATCTCCTCCGACCCAAGAAAGAGCATCAGTTAGAGACTTGTTATGCCCCAGTAAAATCTCAAAGATCAAATGAATTTTTCAAGTTCTTACATAATATTAAAGATCTTTTGTTTTCCTTTGAAAAAGATGTATGAAAAACCAAAAAGCAGATTCCATGAGCCGTCTGTTTCAGCCTTATCTAAACAGGAGGAAACACCATTAAACCAGCATATTTAGAGTTTCTTCTTGTCTTTTAGGAACTCTTTTATTCCTTCTCATTTTAATAACTTAGCTTTAGCTTTACTATCAGCCACAGTAGTAGAGACGTCCAGGCTAATGCAGTAACACAGAGATTGATAAAATCTTAATTTATACAAGAGTTTACCTTAGTAGAATCCAATGCAGAATCACAGTCTATATGACTGAAAATTTTAAAAGCCACAGAATAAGAGAAAGAAGCATTTTCCCATCATTCTACTGAATGCAGAAATCCATCATTTGAATTATTGCAAAATTGTTTGTATTGTAATTATATGTAATAATTTCTAAACATAAGGTAGAGGCTCACAGACTCCTTAGACACCTTAGATAAATTAACAGAACTGGAAAATATTCTATATCACGAAATGATCTAAACTTCAGATTCATAAAATAAAATCCTGTGTATCTTTGTAGAGAAAGAAAATAATTTCTCTACTAGATAGTATGCCATAGTTTTTTCTTGAAATTGAAAGACTATGATGTTTATCAACATGCAATGGTGTTTGTTCATTACGTTTATTTAGATTATGGGTTCCCAGAATTTGAAATAATTGCAGAAGAAACAACAGAAACAGATCTTTGATTGTTCATTGTTTGTGGCATCTGTAGGAAATATATTGGCTTGACATCAACCGTTAGCAGGCTTTATTTAAAATGAAGGGGAGAACAGTTGTGAATTATAAACATTGTCTATAATGGAGCTTTGCAGTTTGCATAATTGTGTTTTGTGAAAGAAAGGAGGCAAGCTTGGTCTGACTTCATTTTTCCACTAGAAAAGATTCAATTGTTTTCATCCCGTGGTATCAGCTGCACTGTGCTTTGTATGAGATCACTGTGCTTAGTTTCAATAGCCTGCAGAGAGGTTATTTTTTAAGTGCTGTCTTTTGCAGATGTGCCAAGGGAAATATAATTTTGGTCTCTTTAATAATATGCAGGAAGATAGATCTTTTCTGAAGTTTTTCTTCACATGATGCTACCAGAATTGCCCTGTAAAAAAATCATAGTTTCAAATAAAATTACATTTTGAGTCAGTCTGTTTCCCATAAGGATTCTCCAGAACTACGTAGAGTTTCAGTAAATATGAATATACTTAAGGTTATACTAAACGCTATTTGAAAAGAAGATATGTATAAAGACTTTGCAAATATAAGACCAATGTTTCAAAACCAAAATAATTAAAGGCCAATGACAGGAACATAAAATTTGTCTCAACCAAACTTTTAGACACAAAACTCCTGGTACATTCATAAAGAGTTTTGGGTATTGATCCCAGCTCTACAGTGAATATGACAGAACAAGTTTTCCGTTTCCAAGATAAATTCTCATCTTGATTTTTTAACTTAGACCAAGTGTCCACAGAATAAAGTCTATGAATTGGTAAACCTTACCCCCCCACACTTATCTGAAGGAACAGTACAAAAATTTACCTCATCACATATGCTCACGAATAAGCCCAAAGTCTTAGTTCTTTTTTCTATTAGAATAAGGATTGACTTTTGGATTTTTCAGATCTTCCTTAAAAAAATGGCCTTTACAGGTCTTCCTTAACAACGGATGTCAGAATCCACGGAGGTATTCCACAACTTTCTTTAATGTAACACAACATATAAATAAGGTGTAGATAAGAGAGTAAGCTCTCTTCTTCTTCCGGGAGGCTGGAGAGCAGGAGCTCCATTGCTGCTGGTCCTGTCTGGAGCTGAGGCCTGCAGCAGCTGCTGTTGTCTGACCACGCATGGGGGGAGAGTCCTGGGTCGGTTTTAGCTGTTCTGCTTTCCTCAAGGGAAGTGGTGAGATTTTGCTAGTTCTTTACTTTGTTACTGGGTCTTACAAGCGTGCATACCTGTTATGTTTTAGTTCCTTTTTGTCCTTTTTTTCCCATTTTCTCTTCCTCTCTTCCCTTTCTTGGGAGTTTTGCATGATATTCTTGCTGTGTGTAGTTGTTTGTATTCAGGAAATACATAAATACATATATTTAGTGTTATTTCGGGTTTTCTATAGGTTTTTTCTTTGAAAAGGGAGAAGCTTTGGGAAAGGGGCTTAAACTGAGCATTAGAGAGCTTGGGAAAGCTAGCTCAAACTGGTTGAAATAGTCTTTGAAGTCTTTTGTAACTACCAGTTTTGGACTTCTGCTTTGACAATACAGATTCTCAAATAATTTTTACTCCCAAACTTATTGGTTTTTAGACTTTAAATCCCCTTATTAAACTGAAAATCAATTTTAGATGAGTTATTTCCCAAAATTTCTGGGAAATAATTGGTGAAGTAATAATTAATGAATGAATTAATCCAGTTAGCAAAGCATTTAAGATATTCAAGGTATACATCCATGATATTTGATTTGAATGAAATCATGATTAGTAAAAAAAAATGTTAATTATACTAATATTATAACAATCTTTGTGTGGGTTTTTTCTTATTTTTCTTAAAACATTCTTCTTACAAATAAAGATTTCTGATAGTATCTTTTTTTTGAAGGCAAATTAGTTACTATTTTTGATGATGGCAAGAAAATTTCTGTGGAGTGCATATAAATGTGCATGGAAAAAGCCTGAAATGATCTGTTAAGATAATGCAAATGGATCTCGCTAAAGAAAGAGACAGCAATGGAAGATTCAATTTTACTGTATGGATCAGACAGCAAGACAGATGTGAACCTAAAAGCAAAATACAAAATCAAAAGAATTCACAACGTAAGTACAAATAACAGCAGTAAATGTGATTATATATAAAACCCACTATAATCATAAAATTATTATGTGAAAAGACTAGATTTGTGCAACATCAATAGCAGAAGACAAAGCAAGCTTTTTAATCTTCAAATATTATTTGCGTCTTGAAATGAGGGAGCAGAGAAATGAGATTATTTTTTAATGTTAATCCTTTCTTAGAGGATTAGAAATTAAAACTAGTAGAGCAGATCCTGACTATTTTTTAGAGAAAGCCTTCAATCACATTATAATGCAGCTGAATGTAGCTTGGTCTGGTGCTTATTTGGTTATAATTAAATATTTTCACCACATGTGTCAGTGGCAATATCTGTATTACTGGACATCAACACTAGGATATATTGTTTAATGATGGTTTCAGATTGAAGCAGTTAGAAGAGAACATAGTCTCTGATGGATAATATCTGGGAAAACAGTTTGCAAAGAAAACAAGTCTAATATTCTATTACTTATAATAAGCAAAAGTGCTGGAATGATAGAATTGAGTCATCTATGAACTCTAAAGACCCAGAGATATATAATTGAGAAATTCTCTGTAAACTTTAGTGTCACTTGCATCTTAGGTCATTTCCAAAAGGAAGTAGTGTACTAAAAACATGTATTTCAGCAACATTAAAATAGAGTTCATACGCAAAACTTACCTCTCAAACAATATAATGTGGTAAAAATATGTAACATTATTTATTAGCTGTTGTTTGCTAATGATTCCTCCAAATTTTTGTTTTCCTTTTCAAATATGAATTCAGTAAAATGTGCAATTTTTAATTAAACCACAGCTTAGAAACAATCTTTTTCAGTCTAGAAGTCTCTTGTTATGATGTATTAACCATGTAGCAATGGGTAAATGATCAGGTTAGTCATGACTGTTGAGAAGATTTGAGTTCAAAGACCTAGTCTAGTTTAGGCAGAACAGGTATTTCAATCTGAATTGAATAGAGATGCTGACATTACTGTCAGGTTATCCATCATACTGTGGTTTAAGTCACATCATTATTATTCAGAAAAACACTTTGAAATATCTTAAGTTTTATCCAAGTGTTAAACATGAATATTTGAAGCCTTGTAAATGGTTCTCTTCCAGATTCAATAATAACCTAGGGGTGTTTTTATAAAAATAATTCACTTCTCCCTGAGGACTAAACTGTTACTGTGTCATGAGGAGACCATTGGTTCCGATGGGTTTGATAGGGATGTAAAAAAAGGCTTAGTGAAACAGGTAAGAGATGCCACAAAACCTGGCAGATCAGACAATATATATGTAAGTACACTATATATCTCTCACCTTTAATCAATATAAAGAACTATTTGAAATAACTGTCTATACACTATCATCCCTTAATGCTGCTAAGACATGATCTATGCTAAATTCTCTTAATGATGTAGACAGTTCATTCAGAAAAGTCTATGCAGAAATTCACACTGGCTAGAAGATGTTTTAGAAGTTCTACCCCAAAGGGTGACATGTGGCACACACTGATTTACAACAGTTAAACACTTGTAAATCCCATGTGTGCCTTCTTCAAATAAACAAGACATTCCAAGGGATATAAAGTATCTTTTGGTATTTCTGAATTGTCTTCTTGCACCATAATAAGACCCTAATTGGAATAGTAGGAACAGATTTACCAGCCTCAGCTGCCTCTCTGTGACATTATGTATGTAAACAACCAGCAGGCAGGAAACACCTGTAGAGGTATTGTCTGGGTGACAACAAATGGGCACTTTGGTACCTCTCAGCAAGGAGTCTCCAATTACTAACACCCTATTTACTTTTCTGGTGGCACTGGCTCTAAAGAGGGTGGATTGTTGGAGCAGCTTTGCATGGCTGGCTTTTTCTGGATCTCTTCTGCTGCTCACTCTCTTCATTTTCCAGCCCCAGGATATCACACCTGTTATGCAGGGGCAATTCAGTAGGAGAGGGAAGATTTATCCTTCTGCCCTGAGAAGAGACAAGAGTCCAGTCTTGTGAACTGGTTGAATTTGTCACTTCAGAGTCAGAGCAAGCTTAGGTTCCCTTTGCGAAGTCTGAAAGTAGAGCTATTGTTCAGCATGTGTAATTTGTGAATTTGACAACTGGACCACTTGGTGGATAAAGAATTGGCTAGATAGTCATACTCAAAGAGTTGCAGTCAACAGCCTGATGTCCAAATGGAGACCGGTGATGAATGAGGTCCCTCAGGGATCTGCACTCTGACCAGTATTATTTAACATCTTTGTCAGGGACATGGACAATGGGCTTGAGTGCACCTGTAGCAAGTTTGTGAATGAAACCAAGCTGAGTGGTGCAGCTGATATTCTAGAGGGAAGGGGGAAGGGAAGCCATCCAGAGGGACCTTCACAGGCTGGAGAAGTGGGCCCCTGTGAACCTCAAGAAAGCAACTTCAACAAAACCAAGTGCAAGGTCCTGCACCTGGGTTCAGTAGATACTTATAAAAAAACCATAATTTTTTCCTTTCTTTGCTCCTCTTCATCTAGTTACTCTTTTACAGATTTCAGGACATGTCACTTTTTTACATTTTTAATTTTTACTCTAATGTTAGATAAATGACTGACCTCTCTTCAAAAAAAAAAAAAGATTTACTTGGGGTAAATTCTAGTCTAGAACATTTTCAGATTGTTGTCTAAATCCTCACAAACAGATCTATTATAAGAGACTGATATCAGTATCTCACATTTGGCTCAGAGGTACATGTAAGCAAAAAAAGCCAGCCAACATGGCTTCAGACTGGGTGTTTGAATCACCAGCTGGCTTAGACTGCTAAACTATACATTTTCTAATGAAAGATTACAGAGCAAAAAGCCCTAATTCACATGCCACCTCCAGATACTCATGAATTAATGCATTAGTTCATAAATAAATCACATGCTCAAATCTCTTCTTAAACTCAAGTTCAGTCATTTGCTGCATCTCTACAGGTATCTTGAGCATTCACTCAGATTTCTTTAATTACTAGTCATCAATATCAGAAGGAACATTGAACTCTCTCTTGACCCTCTCCCCACAAATACACAACACAATGGTAAATTTTTAGTAAAACCAAATGAATGGATGGACAGCAATGAATGGGTTATATTTTAATTATTTCCTGAAATAATATATTGATTATTGAGAAGTATATATTAAAAGTTGTATTCTAAAGATAAAAAGGTAATTATACTTAAGATATTTAATTTTTAATAGTAATTTTCACTTTTTTCTGCTATTTTGGTACAACATTTTCTGTTAGATTTTACATTCCATGCTATCTGATAATTAAAGACAAATCTGACAGTATTCAATTATTGAGTTCTCTGGAAGGCGTAATACAGTAGGTAGCTAATGGTATTGATAGACAGTCTTTCATTCATTGCATCCCTACTAGGTTAGTGTTGTTTGTAGGCATCAAATCCTTATACATTCAGCAGGTGAGAAAAGAACAAGAAAACTAACTAACTAAAGGTTCTCTCCTGTTTCCATTGTTATGTCAAGAAATGTTTTTAGTTTTCTTTTCAAGAAGAATAAATTAGTAGAAAAGCACTTCTAAGAGCTTAATAAAATGTCTGAACTTGTTCAGATAGTTTGATTTCAAACCACTGATAACTATATTCTGTCTGATGAGGCTGAGAAAAGGAAGTTAGTGGATACTGAAAGAGGTGGGAGTGTTTTTCAGAAAGAAAAAGAAACATTAACACTTACATTCAGGCTTCCTTCCACAAAACACTGGCCAACTAGGAAATGTGCTCTTCTGAAGATATCTCTCCTAAACAGACTGAATGCTCTTTCAAACATAGAGGTGATTATTAATATATAATACTACATTTACAATCTGCAGCTAACACATTGTATCTTCCAGTCCTATGTTACTGTCAGCACAACATTGTTTGTAAAACAGGAAAAAAACATATTTAAGTTCAGATGTTTGCTGAAAGGTAGCAGATTATTTTGCATTTAGTAAATGTGTAATAAACATAAAATTCACACTTATGAAATTCCTGTGGGGATTTTTTTTTCTTCACTTGGTTGTGCTGACATTGCTATTGTATACTCTCATCTTCATTTGATTTTTGCAACATGCACCCACAAGTTCCTCCTTTTTATTACTACGGCAGTAATGTCCTGCTTTATGCAGCCCAACATCTGCAAGAAAAGATGTATAAAAATAGTTTTTCTGGTGTCTTGATGGTCAGAGCTAGTGTTATGTTCAAGTGTAGGAAGGTGATTAGAATGAAACAAAGAGCTTGTTATTTTCCTGTTTGGAAGATGAGTTTTGCATTTGTAATAGAGTATGAATGCTGAACACTTAATTGACTGCAATGGTGAAGAACCCAGGATACTGCCAATTTAAAAATTAACTATATCTTGCTAAAAATTTAAATTTAGAAGTTTTATTTCAAAATAGAAATTACACACCTCATAAAATAAAGGAAGTTTTAAGAAGTGCTTTGATTAAACAAAACATTTAAGGCTTTAGAGAAACAAAATTTTTGGAATTGTTAAATGTTTATTTTTGCTGTTGGCTTCCAGAAACAATTACAACATTTTTATTTCGGTATGTTGATTGCTTTTACTTCAGAGAAAAGAGAAAAAAACTAAATATAAAGAACAAAGTGAACAACCCCTCAGCTGGTATTATTCATCACTGCATAGTTAATGACCACAGATTTCACACCCAAAAATGAAAACTTTGAGCTGTACAACAAGGTCAATAATCCTGCAAAGCTGGAAGATACCTAAATTTTTTCAGACTTAAGAATCTAAAAAAAAAAATAATTCAGCATTAAGTCAGTGTAGTATGAAATCTAAACTGCTATCTTATTATAGTAAGCCTAAAACCAGTAATGTGAGGTACTGAAATCTTTCATACACTGAAATCTTGTTTTGATGTGTAAATACAGGTTTTCCTCTTAGTGGTATTGTATAAAGAAGTGACTACTGATATCAATTTAATTACTCTGGTATAAAGTTAATAGAGATCAGAAGGATCAACTTACAAGGGAAAAATGTACTATATGTAAATACATATATATAAATGTATGCCTGTCTCTGTGTGTGTCATGCAAATATAAATTGTATATAGACACTTATAAGTTATATTTCAAGCTTGTATATTTTTTAAAAATTATGAGTGAAAAAAAAGAGAGTTTTCATAGAATCATAGAATCATCTGACTGGAAAAAACCTCTGAGATCATCAAGTCCAACCGTCCCTGTCCCCTTACTAAACCATGTCCTTAAGAAACTCATCTACTCGCCTTTTAGACACCTCCAGGGATGGTGACTCAACCACCTCCCTGGACAGCTGTTCCAATGCCTGACCATCCTTTCAGTGAAGAAATTTTTCCTGGTGTCTAATCTGAACCTCCCCTGGCGCAAGTTACGGCCATTTCCTGTTTTTCTATCACTCATCACTTGTGAGAAGAGATCAACACTCACTCTGCCACAGCTTCCTTTCAGGCAGCCATAGACAGCAATGAGGTCTCCCCTGAGCCTCCTCTTCTCCAAGCTAAACAACCCCAATTCCCTCAACTGCTCCTCATAGGACTTATTCTCCAGCCACTTCACCAGCCTCGTTGCCCTTCTCTGGATGCGTTCCAGCACCTCAATGTCCTTCTTGTACTGGGGGACCCAAAACTGAACACTGTACTGAAGGTATGATCTAACCAATGCTGAGTGCAGGGTCACAATCATTTCACTGGTCCTGCTGGCCTCGCTGTTTCTGATACAGGCCAAGATGCCATTGGCCTTCTTGGCCACCTGAGCACACTGCTGGCTCATATTCAGCCGGTTGTCAACCAAGACCTCCAGGTTCTTCTCTGCCAGGCAGCTCTCCAGCAAGTCTTCCCCAAGTCTGTAACACTGCATGGGGTTGTTGTGTCCTAAATGGAGGACTCTGCACTTGGTCTTGTTAAACCTCATCCTGTTGGTCTCAGTCCATTGATCCAGCTTGTCCAGATCCCTTTGCAGAGCGTCCCTTCCTTCAAGCAGATAGACACTTCCACCCAGCTTAGTGTCATCCGCAAACTTGCTAAGGGTACACTCGATCCCTTCGTCCAGATCATTGATAAATGTGTTGAACAGGACTGGACCCAGCTCTGAACCATGGAGAACACCACTCGTGACTGGTTTCCAACTGGATTTAACTCTATTTACCACAGCTCTTTGGGCCTGGCCGTCCAGCCATTTTTTTACCCAGCAGAGGGTGTTCCTGTCCAGCCCAATGGCAGCCAGTTTCTCAATCAGAATACTATAAGAAACGGTGTCAAAGGGTTTAACGAAATCCAAGTACACCACATCCACAGCCTTTCCCTCTTCCACTAAACAGGTAACCTTCGTCATAGAGGGAGATCAGAGTGGTATGGCAGGACCCACCTTTCATAAACCCATGTTGATTGGATCTGATAACCTGGCTGTCCTGCATGTACTATATGATAGCACTCAAGATGATCTGCTTCATGACCTTTCCCGGCACCAAGGTCAGACTAACAGGCCTGTAGTTCCCTGGATCCTCCCTCTGACCATCTTGTAAATGGGAGTAACATTTTCCAGTTTCCAGTCAAGCAGCACTTCCCCAGTCAGCCAGGACTGTTGATAAATGAGGAAAAGGGGTTTGGAAAGGACCTCTGCCAGCTCCCTTAATACCTTTGGGTGGATCCCATCCAGCACCATAGACTTGTGTATGTCTAATTGGCCAAGCAGGTCTCTAACCAAATCCTCCTGGATTGTTGGAGCAACACGTTTTGAATGACTAGGCTGACAATATACAGTATTTTCCTCTGCTGAATCTGCATTCTGTGTGTCTCTTTACTGCTGCTCCCCCAGGCTGGAATTCCTCAATGACACTTGTCATCACAATCTCTGTCTACTAGTTTAGGTAAAAGAAAATTTCCCACTATGTTCCAGACAGCAGGACAGTAATAGAGCATGTGTATCAGCAAATAGCACTTCAAAGATCACTCACATGCTCCATGGATATTTCATGAAAAAGATAATGCATGAAAAGAAAGATAAGCCTACAGGTAATATTCCTCAGGTCACTGTTGTCAAGTTTGATGATCACTCTCCTGCCTGTGGGTTTACATGGAAAAAAAAAATCTAGATGATTTTATGATTCTATAAGCATTTAAACTTACGTAATGCATGTGATAATGGACAACGAAAAGTAACTATATTGATTTTCATATTATTAGTCTATATTTACTGTCATGTAAATAGGATTACAACCTGGCCCACAATTTATGATTATTTAATCTATATTTTTAACATGGGAGTTCTTATATTTCAAACATAATATAAGAGTATTTCAAATCCTTTACCCATGGGGATTGCAATTTTATTTTCTTTAATTTTCCAATTAAATAAATAAAATCAAATTCTTAGTGCCCACAGGAACATACTTATGTGTAATACTGCATATATTTATTGTCTCTTAGGAGGCAGTAATTTTGAGGTATATTCATTAATATTTA
Source organism: Dromococcyx pavoninus (assembly GCA_033558185.1). Lineage (NCBI taxonomy): Eukaryota > Metazoa > Chordata > Aves > Cuculiformes > Neomorphidae > Dromococcyx > Dromococcyx pavoninus. The sequence continues at coordinate 1,699,335 of JAUMJL010000139.1, read as the reverse complement.
CAAAGCCCAGTAGCTTCCTGAATCCATCTTGTACAAAAAGCATAAGGAAGGTCAGAGAGGTGAACCAGAGAAAATTAATTTCTTATCTAGAAATGGAAAAAGAATCACTGCTTCTGCATCCAGTCTTCAAAGTCATAGTTACAAAATACTTAGCTTTACATTGAAAAAATAGGCTCACAAATAATTTTAGAAAGTAATAATGAATTATTAACATTTATTACTAAACAGTCAGGAGAATACACTTTATGAATACCTTCTAGTTTCCTTGAGCGGTTTACTAGATTTTATTAAATATTAGAATTCATCTAGGGAAAAGTTTTATAGAATTCAAAAATATATAAATCAGAAATGACACAAAAACATGACCTATTGATAAGATTAAAATACTAATATTAGCCTCCGGTTGGTTGACATTGTCTGGCTGCCTACACCCTCCCATTCACTGTCTCACTCCACCTCCTCAACAGGACACATGGAGAAAAGATGGAAAAGCTAGAGGGTCAAGGTAAAGACAGGAAGACCACTTACCAATACTGTCGCAGGCAAAACAGACTTCAGTTGATGAAAATTAATTTCAAGCAGTGCAAAGGAATGGGGAATGGGGTGCTACAATCAGTCCATAACAGTACCTCTCTGCCACTCCTTACCCTCATATTTTTCTCCTGTTCAGGCATGGATGCGTCCCATTAACTGCAATCCTTCAGGATAAGCTTGCTCCAGTATGTTCTCTCTGTAGGTTGCAGTTCTTCCAGAGAATATTCACTTAGTCTAGTGCTAAGTCCCCTATTATGCTGCAGTATGGACATTTTGTAGAATCGTAGAATCAGAGAACCGTAGAATCAGAGAACCATAGACTCAGAGAACCATAGAATTATAAAACGTTTTGAATTGGAAAGGTCTTCAAAGATCGTCTAGTTCCAGCTTCCCTGGCCTACGCGGAATACCATTCACTAGACCAGCTGCTCATAGCCTCATCCAATCTGACCTTGAAGACTACCAGTGACAGAGCATCTACAAATTCTCTACACAAGCAGTTCCAGTGCCTCCCCACTGTCATAGGCATTTCTTCCTATATCTAATCTAAATCTACCTTCTTTCTTTTTAAAATATTTACCCCTTCTCCTATCACTACTTGCCCTTGTAAGAAGTCCCTCTCCAGTTTTATATAGACCCCTTTTAGGTACTGGAAGTTTGCTATAATGCCTGTCTGGAGTCTTCTCCAGGTTGAACAACTCCAGCTCTTTCAGCCTGTCCCTATAAGGAGGAGTGCTCCAGCCCTCTGATCATCTTCATGGCCTTTCTTTGTACTTGTTCCAACAGGTTCATGTCTTCTTATGCTGGTGGCCCCAGAGTTGAATGAAATATTCAAGGTACGGTCTCATGAGAGTGGAACACAGGGGTAGAATAGCATTATTCAACCTGTTGACCATGCTTCTTTTGTTGCAGCCCAGGATACAGTTGGTTTTGTGCAGGACCTTGCATTCAGCTTTGTTCAACTTCTTTTAGTCCAAAGCTGTCTACAAATATTAGTGAAGAACAGTGTACACTTGATTTACATACATGGCTTGTAAATTGTTAAAATTAGGTAAACTTAATTGCTTTATAGCAAACAGCAAGATGTTCGCTGCATTTATGGATTTGGTGCACATGCTAATATTGACTGAACATTGTAAGGTTCATTTGAAACTATTTATTGTCTTCTTGACTGAATATATAAGAAAACTCATTTTATACTTCTGCAAAGATTAAAAGACAAAGTTTTGGTTTTAGGAATTATTAATAGTGCTTTTCTGAGACACTACTATACTCAAAACTCCATGTGTCATAAATATGTGCCATACTTATACAAAGTACATTTTACACTACCTTTACATAAGTAAAAAAGAAAGACATTTGAATCATTAAATTTTAAGAAATAAAATCAAATTTTCCAGTGAGAAAAAGTGTGGCACTTACTAAAAAGAAATATCTCATAGTGACAAAACCATATTTGTCTATCATAGGAGAACAGATTAAGAATTTCATACAAATACAAAATTCAAATTAAGAACTGCAGATTTTGTGTATCTGTCTATCATATTTTATGATCATAATAGGAAAAAAAAAGGATTCACTGTTCCAGAATCAAATAGAAATCAAAGTTGGGATTAAAAAAAAATGAATGTAAAAATGAAAAAAACCCCAGGAAATGTTTTTGTGAAATTTCACTCTTTTTTTAGTTGCGCATCCTGTAACTGCATTCCAATACAATTTCAAATTTTATTTTTTAAAGAAATATCTTTTTTTTCTGTTTTAAAAGACCTCAAATATGTGCACAATTTTTGTCCATACAAGCTAGAATGCTTGCAAATTCTGAAAGGATCCTATGACCTCTGCCACAGAATCTTTATATTGCAAAACCCAAGCAAACAGAAAGAAGAAAAATGTCAGTATTTTTTTCAGAACTTAATGTTTATTACTTTCTCTATTTTGTATTACTCATATCTGTTGAAAGAGTGTAAATTTTCCTATTTTAATTTCACCATTGTGAAAACAGCCTAGTCACCTAATTCACTAACCTCTTCATCCATTTTGAAGCTAATTCAACTTTTGTATTCAGAAAGAAAGTGTAACTCTTTCCAGAGAATTTTAAGGATAAAATGTTTCATCAAAATTTTCTCAACATTTTCGCAGATTTTGAAATAATGCAAACTTCTGTCCTGTTTTGAGTACATGCTTTAGATCAAATATCAGTCATATGAATGCTACTCAGAGTAACGAACTTGTTTGTTGCCCATGCTGTGTGCATTGGTGTAGATGCACTTCAGTTGGGCTATTGATCCCACTATGATCCTGAGGGGAATAGTCTTAATTCCTAAGTGACTACTTGCTGTAATTCCTAACCCATCAATAACTTTTGCATCTTTGCTGCCACTTGGAATGCTATCCCCCACTTCTTCTAATGTGGCAGGCCAAAGGGCCTCCCTAGCACTCCATCACTCAGGCACAGGTGTGCCATTCCCAGGCTTTTTTCTATTAAAGTCTGGTTTTGTCCCTCTCCTACTTCATATCTAGTTTAAAACTGTATTGATGAGCTCTGCTCTCTTCTTGGTAAGCATCCACTTGATCCTCGGGGACAGGTGTACCTCATACTTTGTCAGAAACCGTAGTGTTGTGTAGGCCAACTCATGGTCAGAAACCCCAAAGTTCTGCTCCTCACACCAGGTTTGGAGCCTGGCATTTATTTAATGGCTCTTCCTACCCCTTCCCTCATCATTCCCTGTTATAGGAATGACAGAGGAGAACTTTACCTGTGCACTCATTCCCCCCACCATTCATACCAAGGCCCTGAAGTTCCTTATCCTCCCACCTATAAATCAATTTGGTATTTGAAATGAGTCCTTAAATGAATACTTATAGAAAATATCAAAGAAAGTGAAAAATTGTAACTAACCAATAATAATAATAATAATAAATCTTACAATAAACTAAAGTGGCTTTCTTTCCAAACAATGTTTCACCAGGCATAGTTCTCTGAAAACATTCCCTTAATAGTATTCTTTTTAAAAAAAGAGAACCAAAAGGGAAAATTTTGTTTTCTGCAGGAGAAATAAATGTGTAACCATAACTTGTGCTACCTTTAATTTTTATAACTCCAAATAACTAATGGATAAAGAGAAAAGAATGAAGTTTGGAAGTTAATTACATGAAGTCAGAGGAAATAAATTGTTAAGAACACCTCAGAATACTGTTACTGTTACTACTACTATTACAGGTGAGGTAGAAATCATGTAGTATAGTAGTCTGATACAGTCTGATACAGTCACTGTGCCTGTCTTCAGCCTCAGACTGGGAAAGAATTTATTCATATTTGAGAAGTCCTTTTTACATTAGTTTAATTGCTACCTGAGCAATCAGAAATGCACAAAGAACATATTTCCTGTCCTTCAAAAAGGATTGCCTGTTTTATGGCAGGAAAATTTACATAAGCATTTGAGAAATGAAAAAACAACAAACAATAACAAAAAACCTCCAACAAATCCTCTGATTTTAAACCTGATATATTTTCAGAAAGCAATATTATGAACTGTTGGTAAACGAAACCCAGGATGTCAAATAGTCAGAGAATCTAATGTTAATTTGTGCTGTTAAGTAATGTGAGAGTACCTTAGGCAATTTTCTCCTCATTATTTACTCAATAAATGCTATATTATAATACATCAATTGAACAAAGTTGAAATCGGGTTTGAATACTGTTTTGTTTGGCCCTGTCAAGTGATTACCATCATTGCATCTATAATACATTATCACTGTATTTTAATATATGGTCTATAGAGAAGTCATAGGAGTGTATCAAAAATCATAATCCAAACAGAATGCTTTATATATTGAGCATAATACAAAATAAACAGATAACGATACAAATATCATTAAATAAAACAATTGCAGATGTTTTTATTTCTTAAGTATGATGCCTTAATTAGCAGATAGAAATCAAAATTCTAAACCAACTAACATATAAATCAATGAAATATTAACTATAGTATGTGTATTCTGTTGAAATTAATATTCTAGTAAAAAACAACTTAACATGGTGTTAATTATATATATTGATTAAGAAAATTCTCATCCTCTGCTATTATTTAATTATATAAATGTATATAGAAAAATGTTTTGATGGAGTCAATAGCTTTAGAGAAAAATATTAGAAATAAGTATTGTATGTTACAAATATATTTAGGCTTAAATATAATAACTTTCCTGTGGTAAGAATCTCTCCCCATTCCCATATGTAATTTGACCACTGAGAAAAGCTTCTTATTTATTATAGTTTAAAGTATTGTCAAATGGACAGAAAAATGAGTTGGTTAGAAACTCCTTGGAGGAGGAATACTATATTTTGAGCTTACAGTTGTTTGTGGTAAAATGGCTATAAGCTACTGTGAATTCTCTAAGTCAAAAAAATTCTGCAAAAACTTAGAGCCAGTGACTCCATATATTTTACCTTGTTTGGAGAAATTTTATAAGGATTTATTTTCTTCATGATAGAATATTCTTTAACTTTTTTTAAGTATTGACTGATGAGTTTTCATATAAACATCTTTTTGGAAAAAAATAGATTTGTAGTGTCACGTTCTCTCAACCATAGGTGGATAACCTTAGGACAGACAGATGTTTGGGTGTTTCCAACTGAGACTCATGCTCTCAGCAAACACATATGATGTTCATTCTTGGTCTTTTGGTTTCTACAGTCTCAGCCATCTGTTAAAATGGCACCCTGCCTCTTAACAAGGTAGTCATATTGTTCTAAAGACATATGGAAAACAAATAAATATAGGGTTAGAGAGGCTATCTGAACAAACATCTTCCACTAGAAGAATTTCCACTTAAATCACCCTGTCATATCCATCTTTAAGTCTCTAAATCCCTTAAAAATAGCAATATAATATAACAACCCTCTTTGTAGTCTGTATTTTATTGAAAAATATGCTATCATATTTATCATATTTATGTATTGTATTTTTGAACCTTTATAATTTAAAATTTCTTCAGCCAATATCATTACCTTTCTGATATAAATCACTGTCTTGAAATGGAAATTCTTCATTTCACATCAACTTAGCTATATTTTCAAAATTATTTTTTATTTCAACTTATGTAATCTTATGAGGTTTTATATTTCAAAATTCAAATCACATTATACTCTAGCTTTTTCAAAATTAAAGAAAGAAAAAAGAAATCAGAAATAGCTAAGACATTACAGCTCTTTTCAACCAATTGCTGGCGAGATAGTTCTTACTTTTGTGAGATTTGGGTTTAACCAGTTTAAAATGCAGTCATAACCTACAGGCTGGATTATTGACATTCTTCAAAGCTCAATATGGAAATATAAACATGACAAAACCTGCAGCTAGTTTAAAACTTAGAAGTTTATCTATTTGATTACTAGGACAGTTTTATTTTATTAACTGAAGATTTTCAAATACAACTGGACAAGCCCTCTGTGACATGATTTTCCTTGGAAGTTATTCCTAGAAGACATCCAGAGGTCCCATTCTGATTTTAATTTTTTTATAGAGGACAGTTGTGAGATGATAATGCTACAATAACCTTGGCAACATTAAACTTGCATTTTTACTATTATTTATACTGATTTATTATGTTTGAATGTTTGATATTATCTAGTAGAAATAAATTTTTAATAAATTATTTCAGACTATATATTAAATCTTGGAAGTTTGCTTGGGAAAATTATTAGTTCAGGTTAACATAACTGACTCAGGTTAACATAACTGACACCTATAGTCAGTTATGTTAACCTTTAGACACCTATAGTCAATAGCTTCTGAACATCTCTAAATATTAAAGTGCAAGAAAGCAGTAAACTACACAGAAGATCACTTTTTTTGCGTTACACTGACAATTCCATGGACAGACAGTGTAATGACATTAATTTTGTAGAAGGTTGTTATGAGAAGAACATTAATGAGTATATGTGAGGAAAGATAAACTATGTGATGTTTGTTTGAAAGGAAGAGGACTGGCTGATAAAAAAATATCCAAGGTTGTGTGGAAACAATAAAAGGAGGAAAGACTGAAAAAAATACATAAAGGAATGAACGAGTTAAAGAGAAGGAAACGGTAGGTACAAAATTTGGGAAGTAATAATTCTGCTATACAGCAATAGCTGAGATGCATTTCCAGATTTGGATTTTACTTCAGTCATTGAAAAGAAAAGGAGTCATAGGAGTCATTTAATATACCTCCTTCACTTTTTAAATCTACTTGTCCTTGGTATCAAATACATTTCTTCAAAAATATGCTGTTTTGGAAAAAATTCCTCAATCATAGTATCAATCTGAAAATTACGTGAGGTAATAATGATTGCAAAATTCCCTCAGAATTAACATCTACAGTAGAAAAATATGAAACTATGAGTTCAGAGAAGATATTAAAAGGACCAGAAAATTCATTATTTAGCAAAGTATTTTATTTTTGTCTTAACTACTATGTGTTTGATACAGGAATATTGAGAAGCATGCAGATTATTAAAATATGTATAGATTATTAATATTAGCAAAAAGAGTTATATCCATTAACATAATTAGTATCCTGAATCAATTATTTTTATAGAATTTGTTGCATTTTCCTAGTAATTATTATTCTTTCTGGTGCAGAAGAAGTGTATCTTTTTTAACACTTTGCTAAATAAAACAGAAAATACTTGTGCAGTTGGTAATATGCATTTCTCAGCTGAAAAACTTTAAGTGTTCCTTGATATCTTTAAGATGAACAAAGCAAATTATTTTGCATAGTGAATATAATCTAATATATTTTACTAGAAATTCTGTCACCGCAGGTCTTCAAACTCATTTCTCATCCTGCAATCCTTTTGTCTTGCATTATTTTGACAATAGTCTAGATACAGGAAACAGCTTATGAGAAAGGAGTTGCCACAATGATTTGTTCTGCATTCTATTATTTCTGAGTCAGTAATAAACAATACAAAAAGCCTTTGAATGCATTTGTCACTTGTATTTCAACTTAAAGGATGTTTTTAAACTACCAGTTTTGATTTGTATTCATTATTTATAGCATCAGATTGTTTTTCCAAGTCAAGTGATGCTGCTTCTTTCTCTCAGATTGCTTAAGAAATTATCTATTAATTGACTCGTTCTTACTGAAGGAAATATTATTCTTTCCAAAGACCAGAAAGAAGAGAAGGCTCCAGAGAGATCTCATAGGGGCATTCCAGTACCTGAAGGGGGCCTACAGGAAAACTGAGGAGGGACATTTTGCAAGTGATAGGATGAGGGAGAATGGCTTTAAATTGGAAAATGGAAGATTTAGATTAGACATTAGGAAGAAATTCTTCACAATGAGGGTGATCATAGAATCATAGAATCTTCTGGTTGGAAAAGACTTTGAGATCATCGAGTCCAACCACACCCATCATCCGCTAAACCATGTTCCTCAAAAACTCATATACCCATTTTTTAAACACCTCCAGGGAAGGTGACTCAACCAGCTCCCTGGGCAGCCTGTTCCAGTGCCTGACCACCCTTTTGGTAAAGAAATTCTTCCTAATATTGAGTCTGAACCTCCTCTGTTGCAACTTATGGCCATTTCCCCTTGTCCTATCACCTGTCACTTGAGAGAAGAGATCAATGCTCACTGTGTCACAGCCTCCTTTCAGACAGTCGTAGACAGTGATGAGGCCTCCCCTCAGCCTCCTCTTCTCCGAGCGAAACAACCCCGATTCCCTCAGCCTTTCCTCATAGGACTTGTTCTCCAGCCCCTTCACCAGCCTTGTCGCTCTTCTCTGGGCATGCTCGAAAACCTCAATGTCCTTCTTTTGCTGAGGAGCCAAGAACTGAACACAGTACTCAAGGTGTGGCCTCACCAGTGCTGAGTATAGGGGTACAATCACCTCCCTTGTCCTGCAGGCCATACTGTTTTTGATATAGGCCAAGATGCCATTGGCCTTCTTTGCTGCCTGGACACACTGCTGGCTCATATTCAGCTGGCCATCAACCAATACCCCCAGGTCCTTCTCCTCCAGGCAGCTCTCCAGCCATTCTTCCTCAAGTCTGTAACACTGCATGGGGTTGTTGTGCCGCAAGTGCAGGACACGGCATTTGGTCTTGTTAAACCTCATCCCCTTGGTCTCAGCCCATTGATCCAGCCTGTCCAGATCTCTTTGCAGCACCTCCCTTCCTTCAAGCAGATCAACGCTATCTCCAAGCTTAGTGTCATCTGCAAACTTGCTAAGGGTGCATTCAATGCCTTTGTCCAGATCATTGATAAAGGTATTGAATAGGTCTGGACTCAGCACTGAACTCTGGGGAACACCACTCGTGACTGGCCTCCAACTGCATTTAACTTGATTTACCAACACCCTCTGGGCCCGGCCAATGGCAGCCAGTTTCTCGATCAGAATACTGTGAGAAATGGTGTCAAAGGATTTACACAGAGCTCTCTGTTAAGTCAAGCTGGCCTTCTTCCCCACCGACCCATTTTACGGCACACGGGGATGACCTGCTCTTATGCCACCAGAATTTCCTTCTTGAGGAGCATCCAGCCTTCATGAGCTCCTTTGGCAAGGAGGTTGACTGGCCTTTATCAAGTAGTCTTCTAAACAGTTTGAAGTCTGCCCTGTGGAAGTGCAAGATGGCAGTTCTGCTGACTCCCCTCCTTACTCCTCCAAGAGCTGAGAATTCTATCATCTCATGATCACTGAGCCCCAGCTGTCCTCCAACAGTCACCTCCCCCCACAAGGTCCTCTCCGCTACAAACAGCAGTTCCAGTGAGGCACCTTCTCTAGTCATTTCACTCACCAGTTGTGTTATGAAGTTGTCTTCCATACACTCGATGAACTTCCTAGACTGTTTCCTTTCTGCTGTGTTATACTTCCAGCAGACATCTGGAAGGTTGAAGTGTCCCAGAAGAACAAGGGCCAGTGATTGCGAGACTTCTCCCAGTTGCACGTAGAAGACTTCATTTGTTTCCTCATCCTGGCTGGGTGGCCGATAACACACTCCCACCACTATGTCTGACGTACTGTGTGTTCCACTGATTTTAACCCACAAGCACTCAACCCTATTAGCATATTTTAGTTCGACACAATCAAAACTTTCTCTAACATAGAGGGCAACCCCACCGTCTCTCTTTCCCAGCCTATCCCCTCTGAAGATTTTATAGCCACCCATGGCAGCACTCCAGTTGTGTGAATCTTCCCACTACATTTCCATGATGGCAATTACATCATCGCTTTCTAGCCTTACAATGGCTTCCAGCTCCCCTTGTTTGTTGCCCATACTGTATGCATTAGTGTAAATGCTTTTCAGTTGAGCTGCTGTTTCCTCCTCTTTCCAAAGTGGAATAGGCTCAAGTCCCAACTGTCCACTATTGATGGTTCGTAAACCACCGATAACCTTTGAATTCTGGCTGCCACCTGGAGTGCTATTCTCCACTTCCACTGAAGTGGCAGACCAGGGGCTCTCACCGCTAAACCACCCCTCAGAGCCTGAGGTGCCATTCCCATGACTTAATGTATTGAGCCTAGTGATGTCCCCCTCCCCTTTCCAATCTTGTTTAAAGCCCTCTTGATTAGTCCAACTTATTAGAGAGCATCCTTATGCCTTTATGGGAAAAGTGTACCCTGTCATTTGCCAACAGGTCTGGCATGTTGGCCAGCCCATTGCCGAAGAACCCGAAGTGTCATTCTTTGCACCATGTTTGGAGCCAGTCATTCAATTCCTGGCTCCTTCCACTCCTTCCCTCACCATTCCCTATGACAGAGGAGAATATGACCTGTACTCCTGATCCCTTTACCATTTGACCTAAGGTCCCAAAGTCCTTTTTTGATTGTTTTGAGGTTTCTAGTCAGTTTTTCATTATTACCCACCTGGAAAATGAGTAGTGGGTAATAATCTATGAACTTGACAAGTTTGGGAAGTTGTCTTGCCACTTCATGAACTGAGATCCCAGGCAGGCAACAGACTTCCCTATGCAATGCGTCTGGTCTGCAAATTGGACCCTCTGTATCTTTCAGAAGGGAGTCACCAATGAAAACGACCCTCCTCTTCTTCTTTACAGAAGCCGTCCTAGTTGGTGGCATTGGTTTGCTTAACCCCAGGGATGTTTCCAGGCTGTGTGAGTTGTTGGCCCTTGGAGTCAGTTCCACTTGCAGACCTTCATATTTATTCTACAGTGGAACCTTCAGGGCCTTGTTAGTAACAGGGGATAAACGCTGATTGTGATGCTACTTGCGACGAGCAGAAACCTGCTGCCATTCTGCTCCATCTTCCACTTTGCTTACCTTAGTTGAGTAATGTGGAATGGTGGGTCCTCTTTTGTACTAGACTGAGTGATGAGACACTGGCACATGTTGCCCAGGGAAATTGTGAATACCCCCTCCTTGGAAGTGTTCAAGGCCATTTGGATGGGGCCTTGAGCAGCCTGATATAGAGGGAGATGTCCCTGCATGGGGATTGGAACTGAGTGATATTTAAGGTCCCTTCCAAACTATTCTATGATTCTATGATTCTATGAAACATGCTGCATTTGCAGCAATTTAGGTCACGTACATTAATTTTGTTAGTTTTACTGTAAATAGGCAACTCAGCTGATACATTTGTTTATCCTTTCCTTCTCCTGATTTGATTCTGATTCTACTGATTTTCTTTCCTGTCTTGCCTTTCTCCCTGTTTCTTGCCAAGGAATTTATCCTATTATTCTAGATGTGCCTGGTGAATGTTAGTGTGAGAGTCAAAGTCTATTACTTTGTATTAAACTGAGATAATGACCCTGTTGTTCTGTACTAAATTGTAATGAGTGTCTTGTCTCCTTCAATATCAAGCACCACTGATAATCAGGCTTTAGACTGATAATCTAAGAGAAAGCACATTCCCTGTCTTGTGATGGCTGGTTGAAACTGAGACAGTGGCTATATAACTTCAGCATTTTTGCAAAATAGAGCTATGGCAGATAAAATAAATGTCAAGAATGTTGAGGAGAATTAAGAAATAGAACTGTGCAGTGAAGAAAGAGTAGAAGGAAGGAGTCATAGGAATGTAAGGCTGAACAACTTGGGCCAAAAGTGCAATGAAGACCTATATGCCCAAAACATAGTTTATCTGGTATAAAAGAGAATTGGATAAATATCGTGGGAAAATTTAATCACAGCTATAGAGCAGCTGTCCTGTATGAAATGTTTATTTATCTAGAGAGCAGGCTTACCTATCTTCTACAGGAGAAATTTCTGTCTATATCCTTATCAATCATGGTCAAGTCAGAAAACAATAATTATTAATCTGAGGAGAGAACGACAGGATTTTCTGTTCAAAGTTACTGCTTAACTCCATCACAAGCTGAACAAACTGTTATTTTCAAAAACTGTGACAGTATTCTCTGGATCTAGCAAAAGTTACATCTAAAGATAGGTTCATGAATCCTTATTTTCTATTAGTTTTTTTTGAGATTTACACTCTCCTTAAAAAGGCTTAAAGTAATACTGATACTTTTACCATCACTCACGTAGCTACTGTACAATACTGTTGAGCTTCTGGTGTTTTCTTCTACTACTGTGATGAGCAAATGCCATGATACCCCTCATAAATTATTGTGCTTCCTAAAGCTAGAAGTCAGTCAAACTCTGTCAGCGTTTTTTCTGTCTTGTTGTAATAAGGGGACATCAGAAATGAAGCAATTAAATATAGACATGGAACAAAGAGTTAATTTGTGAAGCATGACAAAAAAAACATAGATATTTGAACCTACTAAGTTTCAACACAGGCTGCTATAATGAACATTGAATAAGTCATCCAGATTACTGGAAAAAACCCCAAACTTTCTGCGTAGCATTTAAATGGGTATTTAACACTAAATTTTTCCTTGATTAGACGTTAACTTAAATTAATGATTAACATTTACTTGAAAAATATCCCAGACCTGCAAACAAAACTGTGCAGGATGTGTTAGGAAATGTGGCATCTTAGAATGTATTCAAATATTACATAACATTTTTTCTTACCTTTTTCAGAAAAAGTTTTTTTAATAGAGCACTTGATGTAGATCAATGTCTCTGTTAATAAGGGACAAATCTTAATTCATATTAACAGGAAAAGATGGAGTGAAGGGATGACCTGCTGGAGAGAAGAATTATAGCTGTTTGTTTGATTATGTACCTATAGTAAGAAAACTTAGAAAAAATAACATACATGTTATATACCACCTTAAAATCAATGGTTGACAGCCTTTTGTTTGTCTTTTCAAGTTTCTAACAAAGTCATTACACCATGTTTTATATATGGTTCACACTTCTTCCATGCTTAGTGAAAGCTTGTTTTACCCATTCAGTGAATACCTGTAAAAACTCTTCTAAAATAAAATACATGTTTGTATTAATTCTATTTTGTTTGTGTTTTAACAATATAAATCAGAAACAAAAAAATATAATTTATGTAAATATAACTTTATAGTTTTTAAAATTTGTTTTTCAGTTCTTTTCAAAATTTTAAGAAAGGATTTGTTACTGTTTGGTTTTTTTGTGGTTTGGTTTTTTTTTCTTTCTAGTGTCTTTTGTAAAGCAATACATACGGAAGATAACAATGTGACTGACTAATTCACTGGAATAACATCTTAACTCCTTGCTCCAGTCATTTTCAGTGGTCATCCTGACTGCAAAAGTGTAAGCAAGATACAGTCTATCATATATTTTGCGCTCCTTAAACCTCATGAACATCAGAGAAAAGTAACCAGTGAAAACCTCCTAGAGGCTTTATGACTTCCAATCCTGAGAAATTTAGATGTTCACCCATTTTACTTATTTAAAAAATGGGGGTTTTTTGAGAGGAGGGGGGATCAAACTGCATTTTGATAATTGTTTGCATGGTAATTGCAGTTTCTCAACAGTAATCGCATATTCTCTTATTGCTTTCTAATTACTACTTAGCAAGCAGATTAAGTTCCTTTCTGTCCCAAAGAAGCTTTAACTTGATGTATTTCTTATCAATATAACCAGCTGTTCAGTAGTAGATTCAATGATGACAGCATTTCTAATTGCTTTTTTTCGTTTGGCTAAGTAAGTTCAGAAGGACACTAATTAGTTCTGTCATGCTGAGGTAGTTTTGTTATGAACAATGTAATCAGTGTTTCATTGAAAAGACAACTTTCCCAAGATCAACACTGCTTAATTATCCCTAGAAATTCATCCTCAGTTTCTTTATTTGTTCTTGATGTCATGAGTAAAGTGACATGAATTAAGCTGAACTGCCACTTAAAAGAAAACTTCTACTAGTGCACATAATGATTTCTGATTTTCCTCTGCTCAAAAGCAATCAATTGAAACAGTCATAAAGACTTATTCTTTATTAAGGTCTATGCCTTGCTTTAGGGCAAGTTATTTCAAAATTATAAGACACTGAAGCAGTTTATGATATTCACACTTGTGTGTGCTTCTCTTACATAAAACATCACAATATTACTATCTTTTTCTAAGGTATTTACATCTCATTCTGCCACAAAAAAATAATGAATATCAGTTACTTCTTCAGTGTTTGCATTAATTAAAAATCCATTACTGATTTCCTTTTTTTAAAAAAAAAAATAATATAATAATGGTTCTGGATCATATAGCCCAAAAACCTCTTTCATAGTTGGGGACAAAAACATTAATGGAGCTCATCATAGAAGTTTTCTTTAGGGTTATTACTTATTTTTAAACATTTCTATTATTTTTGCTAGTTTCTTTTGCAAATTAATACAAGATAGTACCTTCAGTGTGTCTAGATTAAGAAAATCATGAGCTGATCATAGCATTCAAATAAGCATTAAAAAATGCATTAGAGTTAATGACAGGACATAAAATAATAAATTATATTCAAAAGATTTTATAAATCACTTGTTCCTAAAGCTTTCCATGAAAATATATTTCTTAGAGAACTAGTTAAACTGATTATGTAAAGTCCTGTTCCCAAACTAAAATCTTGTTTTAAGGCTACAGTTATTCTCCATTGAAATGTTTGCTATCTGTCTTAATACCAACTAAATATCTTAAATGAGCATTTGTACTTAGATAAAGAAAATAGTAATTATTATTAGAAAAAATGCTAAAATTATTTTCCAAGATAATCATCGAGAAAGAAAAACTTGCAAACATAATCTGTATTCAGTAAAGTATTTTTGAAGAACGATTCTCATGACAAAACATGACTAAATAAAATCTGCCTTGGTACAATGTTTGAGAGTTACTCTTTAAACTATCGCCTGATATTTCTGTTTCTTTAAGACATCAGGCAGAACCTAAAGAGCTAACAGAGAAGTAATCCTACATATTGCATCATCCAAACAAGGTCATACAAATTTCTATATTAAATTACATGCAGCTACCCCGTCATTTCCTTAATCTTATGAGTGGCTACTCTTCTACACTGCAATGCATAATTTCCTAGTGTAGGCAAAACATCATTATGAGGCCAGGTTGAAAACCAATTGTTTGTTTTCAATTTAGCAGTACTAAGTTTCTTCACATTTCCTGTGAAGTTTTCTTATGCATTGACATTTTTTATTCTGTCCAAGACTAAGTGTGGTTCTGTCGTATTGAAGCCATCAGTAATTTCAAACCTCTTATTCAGTTGAAAGATAATACAGGAATATCAAAGTCCTAGTGTCTTGCCTTTTCATGCAGAGCTGAATGCTACCACAAACCCTATATATTTTGCCTAGAAGATTCTCATGGTGGAACCTAAGTTACATTGTTCATTATTTACTTTTGCAGGTATATGTAATATGCACTTTTCTGCAGAAGGAAATAAGGTGTTCCTTTCCACAACATTTTGTTAATGACTCAAACAGAATGTACTTTGGCTAAAGAAAGAACAAATTTAACAGCAGTGTTTGAGTAGGGTTTTTTCTTACGGTCCATTCTACTACAGGACCTTTACATGCCTGAATTATTTTAGGCTATATGCTAAGGAAGTGTTGGAAGAACTGGAATTGTTATTATTGGCTGACATACACAGGAAGCTAGTCTAATATCACAACAAGTGGAATATGTTAAGTGGTGAATAGGCACACAAAATACTCCTCTTGAGATGCAAAATAAGGCCTCCTTCACCACTGTTTATACATATGTCATCATGCACAGTTGTGATCTTGTTTATCTGAGACTTAGTTTCAGTCAAAATCAGATTTCCCACATATAGCTCAATCTTCAAGCCTTTAATACTAGAATACAAGATTCCTTCTGTAAATGAACATCCTCCATACACAGAAAAATTTACCTCTATACACACATATATGTTCATATCATTCATGTGTATGGGAATGTGCTTTCACAGACATTGCTTCTAGCCATTTGTCTCAGTGAGATTACAGATTAAAACAGCAGAGCTCCTCAAATGCCCCAACACCAGATCAAAATAGACATAGTTGATAATAAATATTTCATTAAATATACTTCTCTTTTGTGTGTACTTGAGATTGAAATTTTTTAAGCATTGACATTTAGATTGTTAACACTCAGTACCCTGTGCTGTACATCATCAGATGTTGAGACTACCAAAGCAATTACAACTTTGTAATTATTACAGGGAAATATAAAAAAAAGTTAAAATTATAGCAAAAACTATACCACCATGGGAAAAAGAAATCTCTTAGTCACTGGAATTTAATACACCTAAACCTCTCTAACTTCTACCTTCATCTTTCCAGTCCTTGAAGCTCTCTGTAACACAGCTAGGAAAGAAATCTTTCTGCAACAAGGGAGAGGGAAAAAGGATGAGATGAGAAAGTGAGACAGATGGTGCAGGATTCCTTTTGGATCTCAGTAAGAGGTGCTTGACTAAAAATGACTTAACAAAATATCTCTTTTAATAAGACACAACAAGAAGAGGAATGATTTACTCTTTGGTCTCTTCAGATACTGGGAACCCCTTTATTTTGCAGCACTGATCTGAACTGAGACAGATTTTCCCATGGCATGCTGCACGGATCCCATCCATGCAGAGGTTCCCCCTTCTTTCCATTCCATGGTGTCCTTTATTTTGTGTTACAAACACACTCTTCTGACAGGCTGGAATATTATCTCCGTCATAATGTCCACCAGCATACAGCACAGTGGCACAGGATATTCCAGTAGGTTCCTATGTAAAGGCTACTTATGCAGGACTCAATATTCAGGCCTCTCAAGTTTTGAGACAGGCCCAACAGAGGAGACAAGCCTTGCTCAAGATCACTGCCTCCACAGACACAAGGTCTTCTGCAAGGCTCCCAATATAGACACCTAATTCTTCCTGGACTTACAGTATTCTTATAGACACACATACTGAGAAAAATCTTAA
This sequence comes from Dromococcyx pavoninus, assembly GCA_033558185.1. Lineage (NCBI taxonomy): Eukaryota > Metazoa > Chordata > Aves > Cuculiformes > Neomorphidae > Dromococcyx > Dromococcyx pavoninus. The sequence continues at coordinate 1,682,512 of JAUMJL010000139.1, read as the reverse complement.
TTATCTATAACCTAATGATTACATATGTAACCTAAATGGTGCTAAAATGCTCTTCACCAAGGTCTTACATTCTAAATATACCAGTTACAAAAATGACTGCTTAGTTATTGATATAATTTGGGGCCCAACACTACCAGTCTACATGAAATCCAATGGTGTTAAGAAAGAAAATAAACCAATGAATAGTCTTTTATGCATTCCAGTTTTCTAACTTAAATGCTTGTCTCCATTACAACTGTATTGCTGTGGAGTGCTCACATGGGTTTCTGAATGTGGATAACTATATTCACACAGGGACTAAAAAATATGAATCTTGTCTATTATAAGTAGTCAACTGTTCTGTAACAGGGCATGCTCAAAGATTGCCATTGGAGGAAGACAGGAGGTATATTATATTTTCTTGAAGTATTATTAAACTTAAATATTCTTTTTCTAAAGAAAAGATCTGGGAAATACATATATATATATATTAGAGTGGGGGTGGGGGAAAAGCCATCCAATAACTGATGCTAAGAAATTTATGCTAGTGACTTCCCGTATACCTTTCTATTACTTCTAAAACACACTGCATATATTGAAAAAGCCATTCATTCTTGTTACTGTTTGCTCATCACTGTTTGAATTATAGATGAATAGCTTCTATCATGTATTTTGGCTTATGTTAGTATTTAATTTGGTTTGAGAATAAGCAAATGATGCCCTTACCAGTTTTCATGCTTTTTAAGACCATTTTGAGAAGGCAAAAGTTTATTGATTTAACAGGGATAGTCATTTTGCAGTACTATAATTTTATCTGTCTGTTCTCCTTACTGAAATACCAAATAACTGTAAGATGTACAGATTATGAAAAAATAGTTGAATGAACCATGCGGCAATAGATGGTCAACAAAATTTCATTAGAAATTCCATTTGGAGCCTTTCTCTGTTTTTGTTATGTATTTTTAAAAAAACTAATAAATTTTTTCACAAAGAATTTCTCCTATAAAATAAGTCTTAGATGCAGTGAACTGTTATTGTATCACTGTAAGATAATACTTCTTATGAGCCTGATACCAAATCTTATATCAAAAATAAATGGTAGGATCCTTTGATCTCTCAACACTGTTCATCACATTGTTTACATAAACAAAGGAAAAAGAGTAATTTAATTCAATTGAAATGAAAACATTTTAATGCCATCAGATGTGAACAGGATAGAAGTTTGATTAATACGTTTTAAAGTGGTTTTTCTGTGTTTGAAATGCTCTCATTTTTTATAGGTATAGTTAATCCCAGTCCAAGGAAATCATTTTCTTCAGAGTGCTGAAATGCTTTTTGTATTGAGACAGCACATGTCTCTAATATAGATACGTTCACTACAGAATTAAGAAAGGGAGTACAAAAATATTATTGGAAACAATGACCAAACCTTCATTGATTCTGCTTGGACTAGCCAATTTCCCTGTTTTCTGAGGAGACCATCTAATCTTAATGCTATAATTGCTACAATTGTTACACTTGTTGCAATAATTTCTTTAAAATATTCATGGACTTGTGTCTATTTATTCCCTCTTGACTGGCAGTATACAGTTGGCAGGAAATATCCTGACATCACAGCCAATTTAAAAATGTGGTTGTTACAGATTGGAATGATAAGAAATGGTCACAAAACTTACAAGTTTCATCATCTTTGACTTCAGCAATGTTCTTAGATTCCATAATTCACCAAAACAACTAATTAATATTTATGATGATTATGCATATATTTTAATTTAAGTTTCAGTCCTTTAGATTTCTTGTCAGAATAGTGTTAAAGCAGAGAACAAGCTAGACAGCACATCTATTCAGAAAAGACAGTCTTCAATGAACAATTTTTACATGAAAGGTACTTAAAACATGATGACTTAGGTCATCAAGAGGACAAATTCAGTCTAAGATAGTTTTAATCATTGACATGATTTTCAGAATACCAACAATAAAAAGAAAAAATACATGCTCTTAATTTCAGCCTTCTTTTCAAAGATCAAATTTCATTATTTTGCATTTTAAACCATTCAAAGTGCTAAATCCATTGAAGATGTTTAAAAAGAAGTGGCTTAAGAAATCTCTGAACTGTTAACTACCGGAAAATGAAAGAGTTTTCTGAGGAAATGCCATAATATGCATCTTCTCTTTTTATAGTTTCCTTGATTATTTGGAAAACGTTTATCAAAACATTGTGGAGCTACACATTGATTCATATATTAAATTTTTTGAAAGTATATTTTAATTGAAGGTCATTTTCTATAGAAGAGAAATTCTATATTTCTCTGGTGAAGGTTTGAATGACATGATTTCACATTTGTGCTAGCTGATTACAGGCAGGAATTATGTTCTGTTCCTCAAAGCACTTGACAGATAGAAGCTACCCCAAGCCTTTGAATAGTCACAGCACATGGTATCACAACCGTCCAAATATAAGAGCGTATAGTTTCAGATATGCGACAATATTAGGCATGTTGACATGCTTAATGACATGTTGACATGATGAAACGAAGCTGTTAGAAATTATATTCATTGTTGAATCATTATTCAGCTTAAGCAATGTATCTTTTACAATTGAATACACAGGAGGGAGGTTCATCATTATTAAAATGGAGGCCAGAAGCTTAGTACTTGCTTACAAAGAACGTAAACCTGCTCATGCTCTAGCAAGAGAAACTCTTGCTATAATTTGTCTAATAGAATGCAGTTCTTTCTACATTATATGTTTTCCATTTTCGCTAACTTATTTAATGACTTGCCTCCTATGTTTTTTGTGCTGAGATGATGAGGAGACAGAGTTGTAGAAAAGTAGCAATAATAAATTAAAGGCTATTTCAAAGACTTTTTATGAAAGCAACTTCTTGGATTAATTTAATTTTATTTTAGGCCTTTCAATCCTTGAAATACTTTGTTTTTCGTGTGTTCTCTGTTTTGTATATTTTTTCTTATTTAGCTGTTCATTGATTTCCCATTTGTTCTTCTTGTTGTATTTCAGCATATGTGATCATTAGTGAAAGTAAAATCATCACTTATTGTTTTCAGAGCTTCTGTGGTTTCCTCTTGGCTTTTTTAGAGTTTTGTCTCTGTTGCAGAGCTTTTATTTTGATTATGTTGTCATCATATGAAGTTTCAGGTGAAAAAAAAATGGAAAATCAAATGCAATCCACATATCTTATTTCCCAAAAATAAAGCATACCATACTCAGAGAAGGAGACAGAAACATTTTAACTTTAAAAAGACTTCTTGAATCTCTAAATTGGAAAGATATGGACTTGACAGATGGACCACTTGGTGGATAAGGAACTGGCTGGATAGTCACACTCAAAGAGTTGTGGTCAATGGCTCAAAGTCCAAGTGGAGACTGCTGATGAGTAGTGTTCCTCAGGGCTCAGTATCGGGACCACTGTTGTTTTTAACACCTTTGTCACAGACAGTGGGATTGAGGGCACCCTCAGCAAGTTTGCCAATGACACCAAGCTGTGTGGTGCAGTCAACATGCTGGAGGGAAGGGATACCATCCAGAGGGATCCTGGCAGACTTGAGAGGTGGGCCTGTGCGAACCTCATGAAGCTCAAAAAGGCCAAGTGCAAGGTTCTACACCTGGGGTGGGGAAATCTCAAGCATGGTTTCAGGTCGAGTGGAGAATGGATTAAGAGTAACCCTGAAGAGCAGGGCTTGGGGTTATTGGTGGATGAAAAGCTCAACATGATCAGGCAATGTGTACTTGCAGTCCAGAAAGCCAACCATATCATGGTCTGCATCAAAAGAAGCGTGACTAGCAGGTTGAGGGACTTGACTCTGCTCTCATGAGACATTACCTGAAGTACTGTGTTCAGTTCTGGAGTTCTCAGCACAGGAAGAACATGAATCTATTGGAGAGAGTCCAGAGGAGGGCCATGAAGATGATTAGCAGCCTGGAGGATCTCTTATACAAGGATAAGCTGAGAGAACTGGAGTTGTTCAGCCTGGAGATGAGAAGGCCCTGTGGAGAACTCATAGTATCCTTCTAGACCGTCTCGTACAGGGGACCTATAGGAAAGCTGGAGAGTGAATAAGACACCTCTGAAAGTACTCAACTATCTGAATTTTCCAGTTATCCTATAAAAAAAAATATTGTCATGTGCAGAAATTTGGAGTGTGCATGTTCAGAAGTACTGTTGTTTTTCTATATAATTAGTGGGAAAATAGGATTTAATTTATTTTGCCATCCATACAGCAAATCCCACTGATATCCATTTCACTCAGGGCACATCTGTTTTATCGTGCTTTTCACTGCTGTGTGCCAACACCTACGCTTTAGAGAGAGTCATGTTTTCATGGTAAGTTCAGAAATTTGCACCTGCAAAATTCCTGTTTCAGTAGAAAGGAATTGGGAATTTCTATATATAAATGTTAGCCTTGCAAGCATATTCCTGAAATGAAATAACAAACCTTGTAAGTACACAAACTAGGATATCCTATGTTATTTGCAAAATACAACTTTTCCTTTCTTTTGTTACAGTGAAACTTGAAAAATACAGTATTTGTTTTCATGTTTACGACACCTAAAATATATTCTTGTTCAGACTTCCTATTTTCTATAACATCTCTGTTCCAGCATTCTTTCAAAGTTCCATGCTGACAGTCATTCAAAGGCTATGAGCCACAAAATCTGTCCAAGAAATAGGGACTATCACTTTAAATTAATTAATTTATAATTATATCATTATGTTGTCATGTGCAGCAGGAAACAACAAAAAAATACTTGCTTCTTGGAAAAAAAAGATAAATTACTCATAAACGTGAATATGCCTTTCAAGTACAAGAGCAGATACAACCAGCCATTAACTGGAGTTGCATTGTACCTGGTTCCTCTTCCTTCTATTTGCAAACCAAAAGAGTTTTCAAGCAAATCATTCTGTTGTTATTAGCATTTGCTAGTACACTGAAACTGAGTTGGAACTGGTCATGAGATTAAAACACAGAAATTTTGCTCTTATGATCTTATAGGAGATGTGACATTAAGAAATATTCTTTCTTTGTTTTCCTTTTGAGTACCTACCCTGCATAACTTTGTTTGTGAGCCTGTTTCTATGAAATACTCTGAAAGCAAGACTAATATTGAGGCCTGACAACAACATTCAGTGCAATTAGACTTTCATTAAGTTTAAGCAAGTCAATAGGTATATATACTACAGAATGAGGAGAGACACATCTTTCAGCCTTGGTAATAACATAGAACAATGTTATTCAGAGGCACCAACTTGGATCTAAAAGCATAACACCATGGTTCTGAGTCTGGAATAATTAAAACTACCTCCTAGCAAAGCTAACTAACTCAGGTTGAGTAACATGTTAAAATATCTGTGGTAGTCATTCTAGCACTAGCCTGTTTACAGCCAACGTGGGATTTCTGGATAGCATTGTACACTGAGGAATGAATACATCCTTTTATCTCTTTGCCATCTCAAAAAGTTCTAGAAATTGTGGTCATAATCTTTATTTTTACAAATAAACAGTATTAAAACTCATTGTGTAGGATTTTACCTCTGAAGTTTAAACAACCCCTACCACATCCCTCCCTAACACAAACTAGACAAAGCAATATCATTATGACAAAAAATCCTGTATTTTTAGAATGCCTGTATTCATTTAACAGTAACCTATTCTGTTTGCTTTGTGGGGCAACAACAACATCAGGACAATATTGTAGTAAAAAGCAGAAAAAAAATAGCTAAGTGGAGAACTTGACTGCCCACAATCTAAAGAGAATCACTCCTAGTTTAAGACAACTATGCAGAAGTAGAAGACTGGAAGGACTATAGGCCTAACAGAAAATAATCTTATAATGCAGTGGTCACTCACAGGAAAATGGCTCAACATTCTATGACAAACATATAATACTTGGCACAAAAAACCCAGAGCTAGTTACTACTTTTAGACAAATTTCCTCAGATTCTAGAAGTAGTTGGAGCACAGAGGACAAATAGCATAGCCTTCCCTATGACACTTCTTTTCCTCTTTGACAAATAGAGAGCTCCTGATTTGACTGCAGGAGTGGAAGAGTTCTTTTTTAAGTCCACATTTCTTATCACTAATATCAGTTTTATTTATTGAAAAAGACGTTGGAGTAATGTCTATATACTAGAATGGAAAAGATGGTAAATAACAAGGTTTTACTGTGTATATGAAGCTTGGCAGCTCCCAGAGAAGAGAATTTTTAATAAAAGGCACAAGCAAACTAGGTTTTACTACGTCATATTTATCACTCATCACTGTAAGCTCTTAAGAACAGAAATTCAGATAACCCTTTGGTGACTTAAGTTCCTGACAATTTGCTGGATAAATGTATCTTGAGAACACAAATTGGAATGTACTTGTCATTTCATCAACTGAAATATGTAGCTGGATTTCTTAGCCAGGTTCCATAACTCTGCTCCTCCTTTTGAAGTTATTTCATTTCATGGCTGAAAATGAAGTAACTTCAAAGCACTACACACACTTTTGGCTCTTGGTGCTTCTCTTTAATGAAGATTGTACATTTTGATGCTTTATTAAACTTACTAAAGGTCATGGTGATGTTATTCTGAAAAAAAATATATGACATAGTTCACTTAGAGATTTTCATAATATTATGTTGAGGTTTGAGGGATTTTTTCAAATATTTGAGACCAAATTGTGCAACAAAGACTTATAAATATTTACTAATATTTTGAAAACTGCCTAAGCAGATCAAGCATTTGTTATTCGTGGTTATGTCCATATTGTTAGGAAGTTAGTGTTACTAAGTGGCAGTGGATTAACCACTAAAAAGGTTTAAGATTTGAAAAGTTTATTTTCCACACGCAAAAGTAAAAACTCAGTAAGTACTCAGATTCTATATGTGAAGCAAAGTGCTTTGCCTGATAAACAAATCTTGTTTCAAGTCATATATAATATATAATCAACCTCTCAAGACAACCGTAGAAGTGAAGTACATATTAAGATGTCAACAAGCATTAGCAAAATCAATAGAAACCAAAAATAACAGTTGTCCATAGGAAAAAATATCCATTAGTAGTAAGATCAAAGGTGATTAACACAAACATTTCAATAATTTTAATTAAAAAATAACTCTCAAAGTTTTCAAGTAAGGATAGGTTTACATTAAAATTAAATGAAAACAAAATTTTCAACCTCTTTAACCTTTCCCTGGTGCTTAACTACCCATTAAATTTTATTGTCTGCATCTAAGTAGCTTGTTCTTTTCAAAAATGGATAACATATATTTGTTTTCTTCTTTTCTATTGGACACATTCTGAAAACATAAAGGTAATTAAGATGACGTGGATATTTGTGATTTTGGTGCTGTGTAAGCATCTTTACCTACTATCCAACTAAGTAACGAAAAGATATTATGCAACCCAAATTAGAAAAGGAAATTTTTATTTTTGGAAAAAGATTATAAGAGAATTACTCTACTATTTTATTTGAAAAATAAAATATATGTATCTTACTTAAATATTTTAATCAAATCTGGAAATCTTTAAAGAGATAATTGTCCTGACCGGCAAAACTCTTTTTCTTCCTATCCCAATCTGGATATCTGAATGTAACCAGATGTATTCATGAAATTTTGTTAAAGTTACCTTGTTTGGGCTCTTTTTTTGGTAGTAAAATTACCATACTTAGATACAGTATTTGTATTACCACAACACTACTAGCATTTTCTTTATGTAATGAAAAAATTCTATATTTTCCAGTGAAAAACACTGTTTCCTCACACTTTCTTGATAGAATTTTTCCCTCTTGACCATTTTTAACCATTTTCTAAATTGTTCTCATATCTAGAGTATTTTCCTTATGGGTGGGGAATGAAATATGCCATGTAATTATACGTTCGTCAGACTGATATTTCCTCCAGAACGATAAAAAGGATATTTGACTTAATTCTTGTTAATTTTTTATACTTAAAGTGATATCATTAACTCTAAAAATGTCTAAACCCAATAAGCAGATATGTAATTTATTTTCTTAGTTATAATTTCTGGTTTTGATAGATTTTACGAGGTAGTGGTGTCAACAATATTTTGATCAAGACACTGTGATGATAATAAGCCAAAATGACCACAGAAACCTCTTAATACCTCAGGAAGGTGCACTGTGTGAAGAATTAAGCAAATAAAATCAAGGTTAAAATCCAGAAAAGATCTATCTTTTTTATTTGAGATGTTATGTTACTCAGAATCCTTTGCAAAAATCTTTCCATGACATAAACATCCATGCTGAAATACACAGATAGAGAAAGAATAGATTTGTTAAGTTGAATCTTGATGAAAACAAGAATTAAATAGTGCACCTAAAAAGAACAGAGAAGAAAGAAGTCTTGCTATTTAGTGTGTGAATCATCACTTTCAGCTAAAACAAAGCAGATATTAGATCTTAGGGTCTACAGTGCAGATAATTCCTTTAATGTCTGGTTTATGATATATACAAGGTCTGACACATACACAAAAAATGAAACTAATCCTATAGCTCAGGAACCAGGAGTGAGAGGGGAGAGACAAACAGATGGTTATAGAACATGCTCTAACCTGCCACAGTGAGACAAGGGCCAGCTAAAATGCCTCATTCAGTGTGAGTGGACACATGTTCAAATACAGTATCACAGTATCACAAGATTGGAAAGGACCTCTGAGATCATCAAGTCCAAACTATAACCCAACACAACGCCAACCCATCATCTTCATAAATTTTCATATCCTTGGTTGGAAATATTGTCGTGTAATAGCAAACAGCGAGTTAAATTTTTTTCTCATGGAAGTGAAGAAATCCACAACAGAAACTTTTCAGTTATTCACTGATGCTTACAGTGAAGAATGCATGTCTCGTGCATTTGGTTTTGAGTGGCACAAATAATTTTTGGAAGGCAGAGAAAGTGTGAAAGATGATGATCACCAAGACCACCCACACACAGCATTTACTGATGACAACCTCAAAAATGTGCAAGATGTGATTCAAAAAGACAGAAAGTTGGGTGTTTGAGCAGTAGCTGAGAAATTTCATTTAGACACGTAAAGTGTCTGACACGTTCTAGTGGAAGAATTGAACATGAAAATGGTTAGTGCAAAAATGGTTCCAAAAATGCTCTCAGATGAACAGAAAGAATGTCACAAGGAATTGTGTTTGGACCTTTTGCTATGCATTGGGGATGAATCAGCTTTGTTGAATTTGGTAATTGCTTGTGATGAAACTTATATATATATATATATATATATATATATATATATATACACACATGTGTGATCCAGAAACCAAGCAACAATCAATGCAGTGGAAGTGGCATGAAATATTTTACAGCATACATACTTACAGTAAGCCAGTAGTATACAATACTTATGTTTTACAACTCTATATTAATTCATACTCTAACACAACACCTGATAGAGTCTACTCATGTTTTCTTTCTAGACTTGTGTAAATTTATCCTTTGCATTTAAAATTAATAAAATAAATACATTAGTAATAAGGTTATGGTGGGTTGACCTTGGCTGGCCTCCAAGTCAGAAGCCTACTAAGGTGCTTTCCCACTCCCCCTTCCTCAACAGGACAGGGAAGAAAATAAGATGAAAACCTCAAGGACTGAGATAGAGACAGTGGAATAAAGAAAAACAAAAGCCACACACAGAGGCAAAGGAAAACAAAAGGTTTTACTCTCTACTTCACACTGGCAGGTGGTGTCCAGTCACTTCCTGGGAAACAGAGCCTTAGTGATTACTTCAGCAGACAAATACCTTAGTAAAAACATACCCCCGTCCTCCTCCTTTCTCTTAGCTGTTGCTGAGCACAATATCATACAGTATGGAATATCCTTTTGGTCTGTTTGGGTCAGCTGTCCTGGCTATGTCTTCTCCTAATCTCTTGCCCACTCCTAGACTACTGGCCTTTGGAGGAGGATGTGTGGAGACCAGGGAGACAGTCTTGATTCTGCTCAGCAGCAGTCAAAACATTGGCATGCTGTCAACATTATCCTACCTACGACAGCTGCTTATATATAAGAATATGACACACCATTTTGGAAAGGAAAAGTCTTAAATTTTCAAATATTTTAATAAATTCAATATTATAATCACTGGGTATTTAATATTAACCAATGTAGAAGATTATTTTGAGGAAGGAATATTCAACTTTATTTTTAAATTTAATTGTTTTGAACTTGAAACACTGTATTTTGCACAATTATAAAGTCACAAATGACAACTGCAATGAATAGGTATTTTGTTGTCTTCGGTGGTGCCATTCCTGTAATTGTAATTCTGCAACATTCTTTTAATTGTCTATCTGCATCATCACTCATCTTGAGCAGTTATCTTGGCAGGTAAGCTCAGTCTGAAAAGCTACCACTTGTGGAAACAAATCAGCAATGACAGTAAGATATAGGCTCCTCATTACCATGGTATTGATTTCAAATGAACATTTTTTTGTCAGCGTTCTTTTTAAAGGGATTAACATCATTACAGTCCTAATCAATTCTGTATTGTGATCTCCAGTTCTGTTCACTCCATCTGCCCAATTAGTGTAAAAGGGTGTTTTATTTTGTTTTTCTAAAATTAGACTAAGTTGGAACAGGTGTTTCATTTCTAGAAAATAAGCAATCAGGCACAGAGGGTCCAATTTTGAATATGCGTTATTTCAAGTATCAAAATAACTTTTGTTGTATTGTAATCACACTTTATTATGGCTTGATATTTAGTAAGAATAATTGAAAAAATTTTTAGATATGTGAAATTTCAAGATTTCCATACTATCTAATTTATTATTTGTGTTTAGTTGTTCTACATTCTTGATTGTCACTGCAAGCTCTATGCAGAATCTGGGAACACTAGAAAGACAAGCATCTGTTCTATAAATCAGAACAGGAAGTGTTCTGTGAAATCTCAGTTTGTGCTTTTAACATTTGAGGAAGAATACATTCAATAGATTCTCAGGAAGTAGCTGATTCTGTAGAGCTGAGTCACAGTTGTGAATTTAAAGATGTTTCCGGTACAATAAGAAATGTATATTATTAAAAATTACATTATAATTTATACAGTTTACAGTAGAAATATAGTGTTCTGACATACTTTTAAGATTCAGTTTTCGATTTTTTCTTTCTTTCTTACTTGATTCATAAGTACATACTGTTAATTCATGTATTTGATGCATTCATTCAGATTAGACTTTTTTCTCCAAAAAAAAAAGTTTGGGCTTATTTTTTTCCTGAATATCTGAAAAACATCTCTTTCCTTTTTCAGTTGAAATGTGTACCCATTATAAAAAGGGAAGATGCTAGCTGATCTTTAAGACCATTCTATGATTCTATGATAATTCTTCAAGTGCCTGTATTAAGATACAGTATTGTAATTTTTCACGTAAGGTGGCAGTAATAAAATATTAATTGATTTTATAAAACTGAAAATAAAAGTAGCTTTGTGACTTAATGCTCACTGAAAGTTTGCACTGAAAGGTCTGCTACTTGTAGATTTGATAAAGAAACCTATAGTGTGTTTACAGGTGAAAGCTAATTGCATTTCCACTTTATTAAACTGCAATACTATTCCTAAGAATGAAATTATCATCAACATCTTGTTTCGTGTTTTACAATAGATATCACTTCAGAAAAATTCCTGTTAACTAAAATTCTCAGTCTATTATTTTGGTACTTTTTATTCAGGAAAGAAATATTTTTTAATAAAAAAGCTCAGTAACTTTATTCCTTGTGACAACGGTGGCAAAAATAGATTAGAATCCAGTTTCAAGAGACTTTAAAAGAACCCCCGTTTAAGATTTTTTATTTAGCCATAAAAAATTATTAAACCAGCATGTGATGCAGCTATGCTATGAAGACATAGGTGTTTCCTTTTATTCTTATCTTTTTTAATACTATTTTTTGAGAACTTTCCTAGCAGTAATTGTGTACATTTCCCCTGCCACAATAAGGCTAGCCTTTTCCCTTTTTTGTTTATTTTGAACATGTAAATAATGGAGTGTGACAGGCATATCAGTAATTCATACTGTGTCACATTTGAAAAGTATTTGATGAAGCACTGCACTGGACTTAAGTCATTTGGACTTACTAGGCAGTAATATCACACTGACTGTGAGAGCTACAATGACTGGTGAGAGAATAGGATGCAACATGAAGCTCTGAACATGGGTTTTAGTGCTGCACTTGTATAATTTTTAAGGATACATTTTTAAATTACTTCTGAAATTCTTTGTATTGCAACAAATATTTTATTAGATTTTATATTTGTTAGTTTATCCATTCTTTCTATATACTATCTAGAGATAACATATCTAGACGTGTTTAAGTATATAGATATTTATTTGTCAGCTCCTCTGTCACCGTGAGATTCTATTTGGAATCTTCATTACACTACAGATTTTCCTAGTTTACAGAAATGTTCAAAGCTTGCTGGCAGGTCTCAACCTTCCCATAATATTTATAGCATTCTTCAGAATTTTTTTTTAATATGTTTTGCAAGAATGAAGGAACCAAGCTCACTCATAGCCTTGAAAATGTTCAGATTTAAGCCTGTTGTGCATGTCTATGAGATCCATCAGTAGTGTAGTGCTGTATGTCAGTGAAGCACTCAAACCTTCTAACAGTTTAAACTCTAGAGATTTTATAAATCTTCTGGTCCAGTAATATTATGATTCTAATCAAGATATCTCAATATTAACTCAGTAGAAGTAATGATAAACCCTCCTAGCCTTCAGAAAAATACATGTATGAAATCTTGCTTGGCCTCCCTCAATGTTTAGCTCTCATATACAGCTAAGAACTATAAGCAGTTCTTAGGTATGTCTGTGATAAAAGGAAGACTAGGAACTATGTGGACCCTCTCCAGAAGGAAACAGGAGACCTGGTTACCCAGGATGTGGAGAAGGCTGAGGTGTTCAATGACTCTTTTTGTCTCAAGCTTCACTGGTAAGGGCTCAAGCCACACTGCCCAAGCTGCGGAGAGCAAAGACAGAGACTGGAAGAACGAATAACCTCCTACAGCAGGAGAAGATCAGGTTCTAGATCATCTAAGGAACCTGAAGGTGTACAAGTCCATGGGACCTGATGATATGCATCTACAGGTCCTAAAGGAACTAGTAGTTGAAGTTGCTAAGTCAGTCTATGTAATATTCGAAAAGTCATGGGAGTCCGGTGAAGTTTCCACTGCCTAGAAAAGTGGAAACATAACTCCCATTTTTTAAAATGGAAAAAAGGAATACTCTGGGAACTACAGACTGGTCAGTCTCACCTCTGTGTCTGACCAGATCATGGAGCAGATCTTCCTGGAAACTCTACTGAGATACATGGAAAATACGGAGTTGACTGTTGACAGCCATCATGGATTCAGTAAGGGCAAATTGTGTCTGAGAAATTCAGTGATCTTCTGTGATGTGGCTAGAGTGTTGGTAGATAACGGAAGAGTAACTGACATCATCTTCCCTGACTTTTGCAAAGCATTCAGCATTGTTGTCTCTAAATTGGAGAAACACAAACAAATGACCAAATCCATGGGTAAGGAATTGACTGCATGGTCACACTGAAAGAGTTGTGGTTAGTCTCTCAAAGGCCAAGTGGAGGCTGGTGACACGTGGCATTCCCCTGGGCTCAGTGCCGGAACCACTGTCACTTAACATCTTTACTGGTGACATGGACAGTGGGATTGAGAGCAGCCAAGTTTTCCCACGACACCAAGCTGTGTGGTGCAGTCAACACACTGAAGAAAAGGATACCATCCAGAGGGACCTTGAGAAGGTTGAGAGGTGGGCCTGTGCTAACCTCATGAAGGTCAACAAGGTCAAGTGCAATGTCCTGCGTCTGGGTTGGAGCAATCCCAAGTGCAATTACAGTCTGGGTGGAGAATGGATTGAGGGTGGCCCTAAGGAGAAGGACTTGGATATGCTGGTGCATGAGAAGCTCAACATGAGCAGGCAATGTGTACTTGCAGCCCAGTTAGCCAACCATATCCTGGGTGGCATCAAAAGAAGTGTGACTAGCAGGTTGAGGGAGGTGATTCTCCCCCTCTACTACACTCTTGTGTGATCTCATCTGGAGTACTGTGTCCATTTCTGGAATCCCCAACAAAAGAAGGATATAGAACTGTTGGAATGGGTCCAGAGGAGGCCACAAAGGTGACCACAGGTCTGGAGCACCTCTGCTGTAAGGACAGACATGAGAGAGTTGAGGTTGTTCAGCCTGGAGATGAGAAGGTTCTGTGGAAACCTAATAGCATCCTTCTAGTACTTCCAGTACAGGGAATCTATCAGAATGGAGGGGAGAGGATCTTTATTGGGGAATGTAATGATAGGATGAAGGGTAATGATTTTAAGTTGAAAAAGGGTAGATTTAGATAAGATGTGAGGAAGAAATTTTTTACTGTGAAGGTGATAAGGCACTGAAAATGGCTCAGAGAAGTCAGGGATGCCTCATGCCTTAAAGTCTTTATGAGCAGGTTAGATAGGCTTTGAGCAACCTGATCTAGTGGGAGGTGTCGCTGCCCACTGCAGAGATGTTGGAATTAGATGATCTTTATGGTTCCTTCAATCCAAACCATCTATGATTCTGAGTCTGATAATGATTAGATGACTAATGGTGAACCACAGATACCACCTGAAGTGACTGTAAAAATAATGAATCCTGACAATAGCGGAAACATTAAATATGAGTGTCTTGCATGATGTAGAAATGAGTTTCCCCATCTAACCCCAGACATTTGACAAAGCTATCCGATTTAGAAGAGCAATTATCAGGTGTCTCCAAGTGGTGATTCAGCTTTCTTAAGGTCTGAATAGAGTTAATTACATGACTGCAGAAAGAAGAGATTCTGTAAGAAAGCAACACTTTGTTGTATTATAGACAGGCAGAAATGATAATCGATGAAACACATCTGAAAACATTTTAATAATATTTGTCAAATACCGACAATACATGGGATACATATTGATAAGCATCCCTTCTTATAGCAGAACTCTGTTACAAGCTGCTATTTCCCACACTATTACCTAAAACTGAGTCATAAAATCGTAGAATCATTAAAGTTGGAAAAGACCTTAAGAGGATCATCGAGTCCAAAGGTCAGCCCAGCACCACTATACCTACTAAACTATGCCCCAAAGGGGAACTAGTACACTTTTTGGAACTACTCCAGGGATGGAGACTAATTCATTTCCCTGGGCAGCCTGTTCCATTACTTCACCACTCTTTCAGTAAAGAAATTTTTCCTAATATCCAACGTAAATCTCCCCTGATGTAACTTGAGGCTATTTCCTCTTGTCCTATCACTTGTTACTTGGGAGAAGAGACTAGCACTCACCTCTCTATAACCTCCTTTTAGGTAGCTCTAGAGAGCAATTAGGTCTCCATTCAGCCTCCTCTTCTCCAGGCTAAACAATACCAGTTCCCTCAGCTGCTCCTCATAAGGCTTGCTCTCCAGACCCTTCACCAGTTTCATTGCTCTTCTCTGGACACGCTCCAGCATCTCAATGTTTTTCTTACAGTGAGAGGCACAAAACTGAACACAGTATCCAAGGTGCGGCCTCAACAGTGCAGAACAGGGGCACAATCACTTCCCTGGTCCTGCTGGCCACACTATTCTTGACACAAGCCAGGATGCTGTTGGCCTTCTTGGCCACCTGGGCATACTGTTGGTGCATGTTCAGCCAGCTGTCAACCAGCACCCCCAGGGAGTCTGCCAGGCAGCTTTCCTGCAGAGCATAAGCCTATTGCTTCTTGGAAAGTAGAGATTTCTGTAACTCTTCATTCCACAGCTCTGAAGTTCTGAACCTAGTATAAATTATGCCGCATTCATGTTGATATTTGAGGTTACATATATATTTTTTTAGAAATGTGAGAAGCTCGAGTATATCTCAAGACCTATTAGAGAACAAAATAAACCTCTCATTATCAGACTGTTATAAAAATTCCTCATTATTAATTCTTTCTCTATCAGATACAATATGTTTGCTTTTTGTTAAAAGGTATTCTTTATAGTTCTTGACTAATATAAAGACGTGAATTCAGGTTCTGCTGTGTCTATCTTGAATAAAAATAACAACTGTGATTATTGTGTTTATTGTGAAAGAAAAGCACTCATACTTTATTTCTAATACAGGAGCAACTAAAAAGATACATACAGAGAATTACCTTTACTTCATTCACTATAAGGGCAGTTAGGTACTGGAGCAGGTTGCCCAGAAAATTTTTTTTTACAACCCTAATATTTTTAACCTAATATTTATGAACTGGTTTTGGTAACAATTTGCCCCAAATTTTGAGACAGTGTAAGTAGAGAATGTCTTTATTATTTCTGTATAATAAGTATGTTAATTTTTCCTGTTCGAATTTGAAACCAATGCCCTACATGCCATTTTATCATTTTTTTAAATGATAAAATAAATGTAGAAATAAGCATAGTTTTGTGATTAAAAATACTTGGAGCAGAACATGCTTCACTAATAGTTTGCAGGGGTTTCTTTTTCTGTTGTAGGGCATTTAAAAGCTGCTAAAGAATTTGAAAAGTATCCCTGTCTTTAAGTGTTTAGTATCATTACTACTGCAGAAACCTCTATGTAAAAGGCAGTATATTCACTTTTGTTATATTCAAATATTTCCTTTTCTCCTAAGGAGATTACGATAAGCATAAAAATCAGAGTTTAAAAAACATATAATTTATCCTCTTATCAGGCAAACATCAGGCTTAAGTACATATTTATTCGTATAAATTTATGTATTTGTTTTAAGATAAGAGAATTTTAAGATAGATCATGGTCATATATTATTTTGTTCTGTAGATTTTATTAAAAAAAAATCTTTTGTGAGACAGGAAGATATCAGAAATGGTAAATAACTATGTACATTTCCTTAACTGTGTTCTATAAGATTAAAACTATATCCAGTAAGGGGAATAATCCATATAAGTTCTTGTATCATACTGTATCTGAGTGATTAGTTTGGGAGAAAAACCCCCCAAAAGGTTAAATTGATTTCTAAGTGTTGCAGAATTGTTAGATTTGTAAGAAGAAATGTATTGTGATATTCTTAACGTATTGTAATTATGAATGATATTTGAGAGACAAGCAAAAATCTAAGTAGTGATTATTTTACCCTGATTCATGGGACAGCAATGTTTGGTTTTGCCAGCACAGCCAATGAGTCAGTGGCCAGTTTTTCCTAAGAATATTTTAAATAATATGTTAGAAAATGTTTTCCATTATATTGTAGCATAACACTAATGTAAATAGTGCACATTAGTAGAAACTGTAAGTAGGAAACAAGATAGTAAAATAATTTCAAATTCTCTTAACGGTACTTCAGTTCATATTCATAATTGCAAATTTAAAAAAAAATGTTTTGCAAAATTTGCAAAAGCAAACTACAAAAGGCTTCAAAAATATACCAAACCTTTAGACTTTACTGAGTGGAGCACTTCATGTGTACAGATTAATAGTGTTCTGGAGTATGATGTCATACTCTGTCAAGCCAGAGGGAAATAAATTTAACAAGAAAATGGAATTAGATACATAAACATTTGTTAATTTTACATAAATATGTCGATGCCAATGACCATTAAATTACACCTATTGAATCATGAGGTAATTTTTTGTCATTGAATGTCTACTAAAGTAATTGTAAGTGTTTAAATTTAGCTGGCTTCATAGAATTTTGAGTGAATGTATAATTTTCAGTAGTGATAATAAGATCTGGGTGTCTAGTGTTGATTTGAGCAAAGCCAAATGTACAAATTTTCTTTTGTAGGCACAATTTCTAATCATTAAATCAGATTAATTAATATAAGAACTCATTCCAGTAAATTCTCTCTTATGTTTCTAACAGTTTTGTTTTAAATTTAAATTGTGTTGGTCTAAGTCATAAATATATAACTGCACATCCTTGATTTCACATGTTCTTTTTCAGTTCACAGAAGTTTAAATATAATTGATATGAGAAGCAAAAGCAAAGACACCCTTAATCTTTGCTGGTTTTTTTTTTCATAAAACCAGGTGTTTTTTAATAAAACCCGGGAAAAAAAAGATGAAGATGGGAAGAGATATCATATTAATTTATGATTTTTCAATGTTTATTCAGAGAGGTAAAAAAATTCTACTTGGTCATACACTGACGTTAATTTTTATTGCTTTTTTCCCTACTCATTATGTGACATGTTTTTGTCACTTTATAGAAGGTTATATTGGTGAAGGTTAAAAAACTGGCATCCTGTTTTCTGTTTAACATTTATTCCCTGACACAATGAACATATTTTTTCCACTTCTGCTACAGTCGACACCGACCAGGATCTAATAAAGCAATGTCTTTAACAGCTTAAAATTGCTCCTGATATTGTCTTGTCAGTTTTACCAGTCCTTGAGTGATACAGATTATGAATACCTTTCAAGAACATTTTGAGAGGTTGGTAGATGAGTTACAAAACCGACAAGAGTTTAAAATCATTTTCAGAGATGTAAAATAGCACAAAAAGTACTTGCCAAACTGTTGGATCATATGTTTTGCAGTATTTTATCCAAGACTTGATGACTTTGCAGTATAATGTGCAATGACAGTATAAGTTTACTCTTGTACACTCAAAAGCTTAAATAATATCTCATAGCAAGTTTTAGATCAGAAACTTTTGCTATGTTTTTTCTATGCTTTTTGAGTAATGAAGCCTATGGGATGTATTCCTATAGTCATAAGTGAAGAATTTGTAAGCTAAATTCTGTAAAGCCTAAGGATAAATTTAAGACTACTGAGAGGAGGTGTGATTTTTGAAAGTGTAACAGAAAAACCATATAAATATATTTCTAGTCTGTATTAGGGGGGAGATAGTTTTTGCAAGAGCACAATTAGAATTAAACATGCAACAAAAATTTAACAGAAAGTATTATGCTGAAAATCACAGCAGAAAAGACAGAATTTCCGGACATACTGATGAAAGTTCAAAGTAATGTTGCTAAATTACTCATATTCTAAAACATAATATCATTTTGTGTAAATTAAACACTGAATGCAGTAACATCATGGCAGCTTGAATCTGTGGATATTTATGATTTTACTTTCTTACTTTATGTAAATATTGATTTGGACATTTATCAGAGAGAGAAACCCACTTACAGGTTTTATTCTGTAATAATATTTTTTTGCTTTTGGAAACTGCCTACAACAAAGGACAGCAGAGAAAATGCACACAAAAAGACTTGCATATGTAAATGTTTGTTAATTTAGATCTTAATTTCTTACAAAAAGGAAAACTGAAAAATATGAATCAGCTTGTTTTGCATTTTTTCAAGAATATTGTTTAATTATCAAGAAAAGAAAAGAAAAGAAAAGAAAAGAAAAGAAAAGAAAAGAAAAGAAAAGAAAAGAAAAGAAAAGAAAAGAAAAGAAAAGAAAAGAAAAGAAAAGAAAAGAAAAGAAAAGAAAAGAAAAGGAACAAAGTTTCTTCATCCTTTGTCACTAATTTCCAGTTTCCAATTGAAAATACAGTGGAACCCAACACCACAATCAGACTTCCAAGGAAAGATGTACTGTGTTTTGGGTTTTTTTTTCAAGATTTATCTGTAGTTGTAACATAAAAGAGCAAAATTTCTTATTCATTCACTAAAGACCACCCTTATTTTCATCAATTCAATTCAAATGGGACTGCAACTCATGTAAGATTTTTTTCTTGTTAAATTTTATTGAGGTCATACCTTAAGTATCCCTTTCCATTGCCTACAAATCGACTTTTCACTTACGTATAAGTGAAGTTTTTGTTTGTTTGTTTTTTAGAAAGACTAAAATGTTTCTAAAAAGATAATTAAAATAAAATGCTTTTCTTCATCAACCATGGAGGCATTTTATTAATTTTAGGGATTTTTATGTAGCCAAAAACCAGGATTAAGAATGTTACATTCCCATAGCTGTATTTCTATAACCTCAGGTCAGACAACCATCTGGTACTTCCTGGCTAAACTTGTGTCCTTCACAAACAAATTTTGTGATTATAGATGGTCTCTTAGGTATTTGTACTCATGTCCATCTGTTCATATGGCATTATGCCTATAATCAAGTCTGTGTTTTCACTAAGTCACTGGTGCTGGACATCAGTGAGTTTTGACCAGGCGTCTGAATAAAATTACAGTTGCCATATTTTTTAGATGCACAAACTATTCTGTGTTGATAACACTTGTTTTGTGATGAACTGACATTTAACTTTGCACACAAGTGATGAAATTACACCTTTGAATTTTATAAGACAATAAGTTCTCCTTAAAGCAGAGTAATCTGGTGGCAAAAAGCATGTCATATTCTTCTATAATCCACTCAACATGTTCTTATTAGCTACAAACAGGCCTAGGTCTAATGAGAAGTATTTTGAAAAAGTATGACTGTGTCTTGCTGCGATGAACTTACGAAAGTATTTCTTCACAGTAGTCCGTGTATTTGATGCTAAAACACTGATACACTACCACTTTGGCTACTGCTCAACAGCGCTTGCAGAAGGTCAAAGCTTTCTCTTTCTCCCTCTCTTTCCTCAAAGTCAGTATGCTGGGCAAGAGATTGGGAGGTGATGCAGCTAGGACAGCTGGCCTGAACAGATCAAAAGAATATATATGAACATGATCTCACGCTCAGCAATAAAAACTCAGGGAAAGAAAGAGAAAGAGGAGATATTTCATGCTATGGTGAATACCTTCCCAATTAACTGTTATGTTTTCTAAGATGTGAGAGGATTTCCTGATCATACAATCTTAGAATCTTCTAGTTGGAAAAGACCTTTGAGATCATCCAGTCTAACTGTACCCATCTTCTGCTAAACCATGTCCTTCAAAAACTCATCTACCCATTTTTAAACAACTCCAGGGACGGTGATTCAACCACCTCCCTGGGCAGCTGTGCCAGTGCCTGACCACCCTTTAGGTAAAGAAATTCTTCCTTATATCTAGTCTGAACTTCCCCTGGCACAACTTGTGGCCGTTTCCCGTTGTCCTATCACCTGTCACTTGTGAGAAGAGACCATATAATGAAGGGGAGTAATGAATTATTTCCCAATCTTGCATTGCTTGCAAGTATAGCTTCTGTTTTTCTTATCAAATTGCCTTTATCTCGACCCACGGTCATTCTATTTTTCTCTCCCCATCCCCCACGAAAAAGGAATGAGTGAAAATCAAGATGGTTTATGGCTGCCAGCCAGGGCCAATGCACCACAATTCTAAAATAATATTTATAAGCAGAAATCTTCCTTGGAAGATATAAATTTGAAGACTATTAAAATTCACATGTCAGTAGACCATGTCCAAATCAGAAAACTTTGCCTGTCCTATAAAACATTGTATTTTTCAAATATCAACTGTTTTTTGTTTTGAAAGGACTCTTTTGAAGCTGTGAACAAAAGTCATTGGTTTTCAGTGGCAGAAGAGAGATAATTAATGCAAAGTATGAAAAGTGCTAATGCAGAATTGTATTTTTAAATTTTCTGACTGAAGAATGATGATATTTGTGTCTTGATGTATAGGTGACTGATATTATATTATCTTGGAGGTGTGATTGAACAGATATACATCTAAATTTACTATTTCTCCCATCATTCAGTGTATTTTTTTATTATCTTGTGATATTTTGTGAGATGAAGTACATGAATTACCCAAAAGAGGGTTTTTTTGAATGAGATAAATAAGTCAATAATTAGTATTACTAATAAAAACTCAAAAAAAGAAACAAATGAAACTTAGTAGTAAACTCAACAGTCAATGAATGTGGAACTGAAAACAAAAACAACAAAAAGAATTCAAAGGAATGCTCTCTGTGATAGCAATACAATCTTTGTAACCTGAATTATAATTTAATAAATTTAGTCACCAGATCTACATAGCAAAGCCATTATTTCCTCATGGATTTCTTTGTTAATAGAAATGATTAAATTTATCTTATGTTCCTTAAGGGTTTGTATAAAGATTCAAAAAGGCTGGATCAGCTTTTTACTTCTATATATGCCAGTTATTTGCGTGTATCATGCTGTTTTCATGAGAAATGCCATTTATATTCTCAGAAGATACTTTTCTAATGCAGGTGAGAAGATATCCATACATAATGACTCAAGGAAATTTAACACAGCCATTTTAAAGTTATTAAATAGCAAGTTGAAATACTATGTTCAAGTCTCACTTTTAAAGGACTAGTAAGAGAAACTTACTCTGTGAAGACACTTTAACTGTATGTCACCGGACAGTTTAGGTATTCTGGGTCTTTATGTTATTTTAGTAGCATATATTTCAGTAATAAAGTGTATCTTGCCCTAGCAACAACATACAAAGTTGACTAAAACCAGCTTTAAGTCACATCTGGGTTGTCTAAGACTGAAACCATTGGGTACCTAAAGCATCCTTGTCCCTCAACACCACCCCTTAGAAAAAGAAGGACCTATGATAACTATTTTATGAATAGAAATAGACTACTTGTAAAGTAGCTAATGGAACTGGGTGTAGTTCTTCTAATGGTAAGAATTTTAGAATATGATGTTTAAAATAACCATGAGGGACACAGAATATAGTCCTTTAAACCTCAGCTCCTTATGTAGTGAGTAATGATTTCATAGAAAATTCCATAAAACATTTGCTATAGTTTGTTCCTGCTCCACTAGCAGGCACAAAGTTGAGATCATCTCTCAAGTCCTGTGATAGATGTACAAGTGTCTTTTAAAAAGCAGGTTATTTGCTATAAGAATCAACCAAAAAGGAGAAAAATATCTACAGTAATATGCTTCCTTCAGTGTAGAAAACACTTTTGTATCTGTAAAGACTCTGTGCCACTGAATTTTGAAATAGCTTTTCTTGGTTGCAAAAAAGTATAGATCCATAGCAGAGTTAAAATATCTAAAATTTTGCAGCAGCAGTACTACTCAGAAACCTGTTACAGTCTCGTACTTGCTGAGCAAAACGTTATCCATCGACTAAGAATCCAGAAAGTCCCTTTCAATATTGCTTCGAATCAAGCTAGGCAACAGCATTTCTGAAGTTCCATCAGCTGGTGATACAACACTTCAGTAGTAGTTCACTCACTTAACCATATTTCAGAAATATTCTTGGAATTCCTAAGAGTGCATCAGAAGCACATCTTCACTGCCGATAAAAACTAAGTTAATAAGTTTCCAAACTTGAAGTAGTTTATCTGTAACATGGATGTATTTAAAATATAATAGGTTTTGAGTGTAACTCATCTGTAAACTGTTTGAGAAACATTCAAAGAAAGCAGTGAGGCTATAAAATGCAAAATGGCAGTCAATTATGAATCTTCATATGTGTATTTCAGGGAATATAAACTGCGTACACATTTTTTTTGTACATGACGGAATTATGATAATAAATACAAATATTTCAGTTATCTCTTTTTTGCTTCAGTTCTGGAGATAATTTCAATAGAGCTGAAAAAGAGAAATAAACTTGAATTTTTTATATTTTCAGTGGTATTTTTGTGCATAAATTCCATGAGCTTTGCTGAATTCCTTGAGCTTCCATGGAATTAATTCCTTGAAGTTCTATTCTTTTAAATTCTATTACAACAAGAAGATAAGATTGTTTTTGTTGGAAAGCCAGTTTTAAAAAAATGTTAAAAATGAACCCTAAAATATATGAGGAAAAAGCTTGAAAAACATGAAAGAAAGGAAGAAAGAAGTCATATTTGAGTCGTATTTTTTACAAGAAAGTTTTTACATTTATGAATTTCACTTATTTTTAATGAATAGCTATTAGTATTTGTTTTTATAAATAATATGTTTTATAAAAGAGAAAAGCTTGAATTTTTGTAGAGAATAAATGAATTATAAGTAAGTAGGATTCTGAGGTGAATATGGGAGAGCATTATTAAAAATGCATATTCAGTGCAAAATGTA
Source organism: Dromococcyx pavoninus (assembly GCA_033558185.1). Taxonomy (NCBI): domain Eukaryota; kingdom Metazoa; phylum Chordata; class Aves; order Cuculiformes; family Neomorphidae; genus Dromococcyx; species Dromococcyx pavoninus. The sequence goes on along the minus strand of JAUMJL010000139.1, from coordinate 1,658,645 downwards.
TTTTTGCATAATGGATTCTTAGATTAAGAGTGGATAATAGTTTGCATTAAAATGGCACAAGACAGAAAATACAGAAGTTTTGTAGCATTCTGAATAAAGAGGTATATCCAGAAGGCTGAAGCATGCTTAATATTGTGAAGAGTAGGGCATGTTACAGCAGTAATAAACTTTAAGAATATGTACCATGCTACAAATGACTCTGTGTTTTCAAGTGTTCAGAGGACTCCATTAACCTTCAAAATTGCAGCTGCCTTAAGGTGTCTCCAAAATAAATTATTTTTCTGGCACAGATAAAAAATGAAAACATATCCAAGGTTTCCTCGTATGAAAATCGTGTAGTGCTGTTAAGTTATTACTTCAGTTACAGGTGATATTTTGGCTGAAAATACTGTTTCTATCTCAAGAATTCTGCAAGCACATCAATGTCTTTCAAAATTTGCTTGATGTCTAAGATGATGAGTCAAAAAATAGACTTTCCAGCTACAAAAGAAATTTAATGTAGATTGATTAAGCTATTGGAATTAAAGGCCAGAAATAAGCAAAGAAATGGTGCCAAAGGAAAAAATTCATGGAAGTGAAGGTTACAGGTGGATTTTGACATGCCTGCTTAGAAGGGTAGGCATTTAAAGACTTGCCTTGATTGTCTTTATACTAATGCACAGAACCTGAATGACAAGCAAGAAGTGAAAGTGCAGGGCTATGACATTTTCAGAAAAACAAAGACTTGGTGAGATAATGCACGACTGAAGCTTTGTCATAGGTGATTAGATGTCCTATGTGCTATCTTTGGCTGAAAAGGCTTTCACAAGGAATCCAGAACATGCCTGTCAAAATCTGTGGTCAAGACTAAAGGGAACTTAACTTTGCCTATACCATCCTGAGAGTCTTACCACATTACAGACTGCTTCATCAAGCAGATAGAAGTGCATAAAGCTTTGCAGGAAAAATCTCCATGTTATGGACCCTGTTCTTCATAAGGGATATCAACCTTCCAAACACCTGCTGGGAGGGCAACACAACAATACAGAAGATTCTTGGCTACATTTTTGACAATTTCCTAAATCAAAAGGTAGGCTGGCAAATAGAGACAGTGCTCTACTTGACTTCTAGCTCATGAATAATCATGAAATGGTGGCAAAAGTCATTACTCATGGCAGCTTGAATTGGAGAGATAACCCTAAGGTAACTGAGTCCAGCATTTAGAATAAGTTTAGGACAGTTAGCAGAAGAGAACTCTGGACTTCAGAACAGAGTAGATTAATACATTGAGTAAGAGTGAAAGAAAGTGCTTGAATCATAATTAGGGACTATGTGTGCTTTCTAGTTAACAAAAGTGAGAATACATATGATCTGTTAAGTAGGATGACCGCTACTGAGGAACTGAAGATTACAGAGCACCAACCTGTTGTCTGAGTATACCATGGGCTTCAGAGATGTGTCTTACCCAGAGACCAAGAGTGGGAAAGTCAAGGAGCAGACACAGCAACAGCCATTCTCACCTCTCAAGTGAAAAACAACCTACAAAGGTTCTTCCACTCTCCAAGACAGATGCTAAATGAGCCCTTGTGGCAGCCCGCTGGATTCTCTATTGTGCTCTCATGAGATCCCACTTGGAGCACTGGCTCCAGCAATAGTAAGATATGGACGTGTTCGAGTGGGTCCAGAGGAAGACCACAAGAACTGTCAGGGGGCTGGAACACCTGCCCTGTGAAGAAAAGGCTCCCAGGAAACCACGTTGTAGCCTTTTAATAAACAAAGGGGATTTTTAAGAAAGCAGAGGAAGGCTTTATAGCAAGCTGTGTAGTGACAGTTTTAAAATGAAAGAGGGTTGCTTTACATTGGATATGATTTTTTTTTTTTTATGGTGAATGTCATGAGACATGGGAACAGGTCAGCCAAAGAACTTGTGGAGGTCTCATCAATGGAAGTGTTCAATGTCTGACTGGATGGGGCTGATCTAATGGGAAATGGGGTTGGAAGTGGATAATCTTTGATCCAGTTGTGAATGCTTAAAAAGTTGTGGATGTTTAAATAGAAATCTAACACCTTGGAAGTATTGATGGACATCATTTCAATGCCTTTTTCATATCTTTATGTCCTACAATCTGTTCCCTTCTCTTGATCTTAAGACTCTCTTACTGAGGAACTGAATGATAACCCCTCACACCGAAATACTGAATGACTATCCACGATCCATATCATGGATATGCACATGAAATATACATAAACTTACCTAAATTGAGATCAACTGGCTATGAATGAGTGGCTCCTGGAGGGCAACCAGGATCAGGACAAAACTCTGCACAAAAAGGGAACAAAATATTTGCTGTTTTGAGCGTTGTTCTGGCATTAGCTAAAAACATGTTTCAGAGCCTTGTAGGTGGGATGAGAGGTTTCTGGAACGTCTGTTTTGCCTGACAATTGCTTGTTTGTTCAAAAAATAAACAAATTTTACTTTACAAATTTACTGATGCACAGCAGTATATTGGTAACCTTGTTTGTATGCAATGACCATCTGTGATTGCCTGCTAGGTCCAATGTGCTGACTGCTGACTGCAAGCTTCACAAGGGATGAAACTAAACCTTGCTGCCCCTTTGCTGTGAAGATGTACTCGTCAACTCTTGCTGTTGTTTTGTTCTTGCCATTGATCTCCTCAGTGTAAGGGGAAAAAATGTATTTGTTTTTGAATTGGTTAATAATGTCCTCAAAGCCAGACTTTGCTTGCAATTATCCTACAGAACTCTAAATAGCATGAGTCTGCTTGATGACTGTGATAAATCTGATAGTTGTTCTAACTGAACACTGAAAACGTGTTAAGAGAAAACTGATCAGAGGATTATATCTGAAAAGAACACAAGTAGATATGAATGAGCCTGAAGAAAATAAAATATATGAAACTAAACCTACTTTAGTGAGTAAATCTCTCTTACATTTTCAGTTATAATATATTTAAAATATTGTCAGATTTCTCTATTAATTGTTCAAAAATATCTGTTTCTGCAAACTGTAATTTGGTGTTATGACTATATTTACATGTCTATATTTAAGAGATTTTGCGAAATGAAGATTGCTTGAGGCTTTTTATATTCAGTGTCACTTTCAAAAGTGTCTAATTCTTAAGGAAGCATTTTCTGAAGGAATTCAAAACATTACTAAACTGTAAAGCTTGGACAAGAGAAACTGAAAATTATTTTTACCAAATCTCCTTAAAATGATACAATGAATAAAAATTTGTTAAAGTTCACAAAAAATGCAAGCAGCACAATTTTAAGGAAACTGTTGCTCCTATGAAGCTAAGAAATGTGAGGTAAGACATATAATTATATTCCCATTCTTTATTAAAACTTACAGTATATTTTTTAAGGCATATTTAAGTATGATAAACAATTATAAATGAAATAACGTAAGGATAGATTAAACAACGATACTTCCTCATTGGAAGCACAAGTGCATCCTATTATGTTTCATAATGTATGTAATATATTATCAAAATTAAAATCTCTTGGGCAATGTGAGATTTACAAATGATGAGTCAGAAAGATTATTCATGTCTGAAAAAGAAAAAGTTGAAGAAAACTGAACGAGATGTTTGAGATTATATATAATGGAAGATAATTACATCTTTCTTTTCTTCCTTATTCAGTTAAAAGTCCAGGGTACGATAAATGCTTGTAACAATGTTTGTAATGCTAAAATTCAGATAACTGAAAGATCAGAATATAAACAGTGTAGAGCATTATTCATAAGATCAAATGAAAGCTTATGGATTTGTACTGATGAGCTTTATGAGGTTATCATCAGATAGATCTCAACTTTTTTTTTTGTAAACGTAGCTATTACAAATAAAAACTTTTTTAGACTGAATGTAAACTTAGAATGTGAAATACATGTATAAATGACTTTAGAAAGTGGAGTGGTTTGTTTTTTATTTTTATTTTTAGTATAAGTTTATATAATTTAAAGAGTAAGTTTAAATGATTAAAATATAAAACTACTTCTTTCATATTGCTCCTTGATTTCAGAAATCTACCATTGCATATGTCAAGCTTATGTCTGGCCCGAATTAAGAAAACCACTTTTAAGAACAAATTTTTCACTTTGACTCATTTCTAGGTAACAAAACTGTGAACAGTCTTCAAGAATATGTTCTCATATTAAGTAAGGAAACCCAGGATAATTCCAATATATACTCTTTTCTGTAGAGGACAAAATAGGCTAAAGTTCTTATTTTCACAGTCCTAGAATACAGTAGAGATCAGGACACTTATATTTGGTCATTGTCCCATTAAATGGTTGCAGCAGGTTTGAGAAGTATGGGAGGCACAATGATGTGCTTAGTTGCAGAAATCTGCTATGTAAAACATTACTTTGAAACATTTCACACATTTTTCCATGCATTCACTTCTTGGGTTCAAATCTCGGTGCTGAGATACCTGCTAGAAAAGTAGGGTTTAAATTGTGCGTATTGATATACAAAAACTCACAACTGTTGCTGTAAGAGAGGACTGATGGAAAAATGCAAATATGATTACTAATAAGAATCTACTTTTCGAATGCTACTGGAGCAATCATTTTACCTGAATAGATTAATTATTTGTAAGCATAAAACAAATAGATACCAGATTACATTTATCAAAATTCTATGAAAATATGCACTCTTTGCAAAATGATACAAATTCAGAAGATTCATGTCTCAGAAAGGAGGAAATTTATAGATTCCATAGAAATAATGTTATCAAAATACATAAAAACCCCCTACTTTTTTCTGCTTTTTATAAGAAAATAAGTCAGTTGTTTCCAACATATTCTGTACCTGCATAACATAACACAGAGTTTTCCTACATTTTTCTTGAATTAGTAAAAGGTAATTTAATGACGAAAATGCAAATGCTTGTGCTCATTTTTTTCTCTATTCCCTTCCAAAGCTTCTTTTTAAAGCATTAAAACCATCATTTTGCAGAAACCAAGCATTATAGATAAAAATCAGTAATCTAAGCAGAACTTATATTAAAACGATCATTTCCATAAGTATTCTCCTGTGGCCTTCTTAAATACATGTGTTTTGCTCTAGCACACAGAAAAAAAGTTGGAAATACTATACTTAGTTTCAACTAGCAAAACTTCTCTTACACATCTCTCTTGTGCATATCAAATTTTCTCAGACTCAGTGATAGTAATAAAAGTTTTCAGATAATTTTTTCTGTAATCCTCTTCTCTTTTTCTCACCATATTTCAATGGAAAGGACAAACCTGTGTACATGGAGAAAACTTTTCAGAAATATTATGAAAGTACTCTGCAATTATTCCAAGTAAAGGATGAAATTTGTATTTCCTAACTTAGTAGTAGCCATTTCGAGAAAGGGATTTATTCAGGCTAATCTTCCTTCTAATCATCAGGAGAATTTCAAGCTAAATCAATTTAGTGTAGAATATTAGAATACCTGTCAAATATCCATGAAAAGAGAGAAGTAAGGATATAAGAAAAGATTAACTGCAATTCATTTTTTTAAACCCTGACAAATTCTGTAACGTTATGAGTAGAAAGAGAAACTTGAACAAAGAATTTACCCTTAGTCCAAAGAATATTTCAGTGGTCTAGCAGAATGCAGAAAAGTAATGCCATTAATACAGATAAACGTCTGTAATAAGGAAGTTAAAATGTTCATATGAAGTCTTACTATCATTCTTGTTTTATACACACTTTCAGTGTTCCTCTGGGAGACACTTGAACATTCCTCAAGAAGAGTAGGGTAGGGGCAAGTTTCCAATTAGTCATCAGTGTCCTGGGATCTTTCCTAGAAGGAGAATGGTGTTCATGGTGGTACTATTGGTTGAGGGGTCCTTTCTGCACAGTTATGGGTACACCTTAAAAAGATGTATGCATTCTACTTCGTTCTCCCTATTCTCAGTTTAAATTAGAAAGTTACATGACCCAGTTCGAATCTCAATTGACACAAAGGACTGTTGCTTACTATCTCAGTTTTCCACAGGTAGCATTCACAGAACTTTGGCTAAAATGGGTGAGGCAGTGGTTACCCTTTGTGGTACAATTTATCTTCTGCTGGTTAATCAGGAGATTACTTAGGAGGGAAGGAGATGTGTGTATCACTTTTAATCAAACATTGTGAAGAATAATAATTTTTGAAATTACTCTAACTTTCTCTCTACAAAAGGCCAAATTAATGATGGGAGAATTTGGAATATGACATGTAAGGTATTCTGTGCTGTATTTCTTAGAAATACCACAGGAAAAAGAATCACATCTCAGCCAATACTACTATCTCAGCATTATCAACAAAACAAAACAAATCAAAATGGTGAATCAGTTGACTTTGCTAAATAAGGATAACTTGGACTGTGACTTTTGCCAAGATCTGTTCATAAGGTACCTCTCTGTATTCATATGAGATGTTTTTTCAACCTACTATTTTAACTCAAAATTTTTGTAATCATATATTTTTTAAAGATATCATGGAAGACTTTAATGATCAAACACTTTGGTCTTCTTCACATGGAATAAAAGACTTGGAAAGAATGTTCATACTTAATAGTCTTTGTAGAAGAAATGCTTATTTAAAAGAGCCATTAGCTGTGTTTCAGAAGTAATAAAAATATATTTTCTTGAGAATGAGAAAGGGTAGTATATAAGCTTACAAATCTAAAATGTTTCAACAAAAATGGAAAATGCTTCATTTTCATGGGAACTAAAGCAGCAGTGTACTGATTGCTGCATTTAGAAATGTCAACCTTCTTGTTATCTGCCCAGCAAACTTTTTCAAAAAATTTGTTTTGTTCGGTCATTGTTACACTTTTTCCTATCACAACATCTGAGTAGAATAAATATTTAAAGATGTAATATTCAAAATTCTTCATTATGTTTTCATTTAATTTTTACATAAGGGTACACCTTAGATACTGCAGATGAAAATATTCTGTGTTAGGTCCTGCCAAAATTATTGTTGATTTTCATAAATATCGATGGTTAGATGTGACTCTAAATGACTGCGAATAGAGTGCAGGTCTAGATTATGAACTTCTCTACTATTTAATTTATTTATAGATATGTGCTTGGAGGTCTGTAAACTCATGGAAAAATGTTAATTAAAAACAATCAAGAAACAAAATGAGTGGAAAATGGCAAAAAAGAAAATTCAGAAACATCAATAAACTGTCAACATCAATCAACATCAAAATCAAGTCTTCCCAATGTTACAGTGTCCTCCTTTTGGTTGATTTACGATTAATGCATTTGGGATTAACTCGAAGTTTTGACTCAATTGGCTTACATTGACTCAAAGAGAAATATTGAATGAAGCTTTAATGTAATACCGTTATCTGCATAAAGAGCGGCAGTATCATTTGAGTAAAAATAATGTCTTTCAGAATTGTTATGCATTTTTTTCAAAGGGATTTTAAAAGTATGCCTCTAATTCCTACTAGGTTTCAATAGCAGTAAAGAACTTTCCTTCTCAAGATCTTTAAACAGTCTATTTATTGCCCTTCAGTTATCTGAGATCTTTTGTCTTCTTTTTATTTCATTTCAAATGTGTATTTAGAATTCCCTACCAATTTTTCACTGAGATAATTAAGTTTCACTAACAATCTGATAATAAATATATCCCTCACTGAACTTTTTGGCTATACTTTCCACACAGAAAATAATTACCTCTTAGAAAACTAAATAATTTTCCCATGAGACTTCCCAATTAAACACTTGTGCTAGATCTGTGTCAGCTATATGTAGTCAGTAATATTTTAAAGTTGTTTAACCATTTTCTTTGTTTTATAGTTATAGGATCAATGCAGATGCATATGGCAAAATGTTTCTCAGCATGCAAGTGTAGCCTGGACTTTACAGATATTTTTGTAAGAACGATGTGTAACTCAAGACATATGAAATTCAGTTTACTTACCTTGAAGATTTAAAGATGAAGGAGTCATGCAAACCTGGCTTGATATGATCTTGTGGGCTCCAGGGAGACTAAAGATTTCAAGTTACTTGCTTACATTGCTAAGCCATAACTCTCCAGAAAAAACTACATACTCAACTTGCTGTTGTATCTTTCTGTTCCCTCAGTTCCTTTTGAATTCACTTTTATCCTTGAAGAAAAAGCTACCTACTAATCATTACAACCATCTCAGTTTTTTCAGTCCTCCTCAGTTTGATTAATTGAGAATCCCCAATTACTTTACATTCTCTCTCAGAAACTGGAATGAGAATAAAGAGACAGGCCAGGCAACATCCACATCTGTTCTTCAAGATATGAAATTTTTGGAATTATGATCATGTAGTTCTATGTATTTAAGGACAATTATATACTGGCCTGTAACTATTGATTAAAAAGTATGATAAACAGAATGATTTAATACTGATAGATGAGAAAATAAGATTATGTACTGATTTCCTAAAAAAATACAAAAAATGAACTTAGATAGTCAAGTAGGCTCAGAAGGTTTTATGCTTGTTTTCCAACTGTAACTATTTCAGAAGTTATATATTTATATATACGTTAATTGCAGACTTTCTGACTGGAGTAAATTAAGGCTCTGTTGGCTAAAAGCCCAAATGGAAAAATGCCCTTCTTTTCCCCTACATATGCACTACATCCCATGCAGAAAAATAAGTTAAATGTAACAGTAACTGTTGATATTAATAAGGCTTTGCACATTTGTCAGGTATTCCTTTACTATTTTAAATTAAAGATGGTTTTAAAAAGAAGGGGTAAAATAAAATACCCAAACAAATATTTCCAAGATTAAACAGAGAAATCATCAAAATTTTCATGATTTATGTGAAAATCAATGAGATAGGTAACCATATAAATCATGCTAACTATAACAGAAAAATTATGAGAGATTCTGAATTTTGAGGAAAGAAGTGAATATACAATACAAAATATGTAGTAAAAATTTCCAAAGACTTATCTGCTACCTGCTTTATTCAAGGGATTCATGAAGGTTTTTGCTGAATACGCAATAAATATGAGTATTTTGAAATTAATCTAGGAAATAATGATAAAGCAGGCACAAAACTATAACGAATGTAATGTCTGCAGTGTTGTGATCCTTGAATACCATAAGTTTATTGACTTAAATATACTGCAAATTGAAGGAACAATTCTACCGATTTTCAGCCACAGTTGGCTTATTTTTTCCTTTGAAATAAGTTAATAAAATAATCCAAAGAGATAGATAGAAAAGAGAAAAAATCCAATATTATTTAATTTTTTTTTAAGAAACAGTGAGCTCATCACTGAAAATGCTGAAGATTTGTGAATATTTTAGGAATTTCATATCTGTTCTTCACAGCTGTCCTTGAGCATTTTGGCAATTGTTAGAATTATTATAAAAATGTCATTATAATATTCTCTATTACCACGCTATTCACTTATTTTCTTATTTCAGAAAGGAACAAAAAGATAGGCTTCAATATTTAATTCATTAGGCTGAAAAAAGAAGTTCATAAGTTTTTGCTAAATTCACAAAAGGAAATGAAAATTAACAAATAAAATAGTAATAATAATATGACAAATTTTTGCCTAAGACTCTTCTTCCTTTGGAATTTACTCTTCTGCAACTTAGCAAAAAAGTTTTGAAACCTCATTTCGTTTACCTGTTTTTCTGTATTCCCGGACTACAATGCTGCGTGATACACTGAGGCTTTGTAAATAACTCAGAATCACCTACCACATGGTAAGAAATTTAATAGGCTGAAGACTCTCAAGGGGATCATAAGCAGGTTTTTTTCTATCCACCAAGACAGAACCACATACATACTGTAGCTTTGTCTTAGTATCTAAATAAATATAAATATAAATATAAATATAAATATAAATATAAATATAAATATAAATATAAATATAAATATAAATATAAATATAAATATAAATATAAATATAAATATAAATATAAATATAAATATAAATATAAATATAAATATAAATATAAATATAAATATAAATAAATATAAAACAGAAGGTCACAGAAGGAAGGGTTAAAAGAACCTCTGAGCAAAACTATAATCTGAAGATTAGAAAACTGTTTTGGAAAATAGGAAGCTGAAGCTCAAATTTCTGTCCAAAAACAATAAATGTTTTTTTGAGTCCTCCATGTTAAGACAAAAATTTCAGCCAGAAGTGTTGCAAATAGGTTTACTTCTTTGTACTAAAAATGAATGAAAAGAAAATAGAAAAGCAGAAATATTCATACAGTAGTAGGAAAGTTGTTTAATAGGTAGAACTACCCCAGAAGAGTAAAATCCGTAATAAATAAGTAGTTTTAACTACTTTTCATCATAAAGCCTCACACAATACATGCAGCACCTAATTTTGGCTAATTGTCTGCCTACACAATTTTTTCCTATTAAGAGTGACAAAAATATTTGCTCCCTTTCAGTAGCAGCTGAGTATTTGTAGTCACTGTTAAACTAGGTAAGCTGTACTTCAATTGAGCAATTCATCCTGACTAATATTTGGATTAAAGAGGCAAACCCCCCAAATTACCATGTTTTTTGCTGCTTTTTTCCTATAGACCAGAAGAAACAGGTCGTTAATACAGAACGAGGGTCTCCACGTGACTTAACTAAAAAAATTCTCTCTATACATCAAGGTTCTGTCTTCTGACTTGTCATGCCTTGATGCATTTCAGTTAGACGAAGTACCCAGTGACTGAAGAAAGGGCAGTATCACACCCTTTTATATATCTTGAATACCACCAGAACAACAAATAAAATGCAACAGGAGGACCCTGGGAACAATCAATTACCAGCTAGTCAGCCTCACCTCCATGCCTTGTAAAATCATGGAATGGAGCCTCCTAGAAGATGTGTTGAAACATATAGAGGACAGGGAGGTGGCTGGAGACAAAAAGCATCTGAAAAGTTACAGTCAGTGGCTCAATGTCCAAGTGGAAACCAGTAACGACTGATGTCCTTCAAGGGTCTCTACTTGGACAAATAAAGTTTAATACCTTCAGCAATGGCAAAGATAATGGGATTGAGTGCATCCTCAGCAAGCTTGTGGAAGATGCCAAGCTGAGTGGTGCAGATGATATACTAGAGAGAAGGAAAGCCATCCAGAGAGACCTTGACAGGCTTGAAATATGGGCCCATGTGAACATCACAAAGTTCAACAAGGCCAAGTATACGATTCTGCACCTGGGTCAGGCCAATCTGCAATATCAGTACAGACCTTCCAATATATAAAGGAGGGTTGTAAGAAAGATGGAGAAAGGCTTTTTACCTTGGCTTGTAGTGGTGAGAGAAGAGGCAGTATGTTTGAACTGAAAGAGGGTACACTTGGATTGGATATAAGGACGGAAATTTTTATGATGAGGTTGGTGAGACACTGGAACAGGTTGACCAGAGAACTTCTGACCTATTCTTGGAAGTGTTGAAGGTCAGGTTGGACAGGACTTTCAGCAACCTGATCTAGTGGAAGATGGGGTAGGAATTAGATTATCTTTGAAGGTCCCTTCCAATCCAAACTGCTCCATATTTCTATGATTCTATATGTTTTTAACATGTAAAGGGTATACTTTTGTTTATGCATACCACAAAAAAAAAAATTGAAAGTAAACAACATTTCCCATCAATCTAAACAATGATCTTTCTTCTGTTGGACCCTTAGCTGCCTTTCACTGTGTTTATTTCTTTATATGTTCTGCTGAAGCCAACCTACTTACGTCTGAAGTCCCAGAAGTCTAGAGTTACTTCAAGTGACACAGAAATAAGAATAATTTGCAGTCCTGGCCTTTAATCTCTAGAGGAACAGAGAGGATTTGCACCTTTTCTTCTTGGTCTGCTATAGTTTTGCTAGTAAATAAGAGCTTTTTTTTTTTTTAATCATATGAAATGATCATTCTAAGCTGTTAACTGAGAACAGCTATTTCTTTCTTGTCTCTTCCTAAATTAGATTTGTTTGAACCCTAGCTTGTTTTTGTTTTCTTTCATTTTGAAAGATTCCTCATCTATTTCTTGAAATCATAACGCTTGGATTAAAAAGAAAAAGAAGATGAGTCAGGGATAGGCATTCCAAAATGACTCATTAATATAGCTAACTTTCTATTTATGAACTGAATAATCAGCTTTGTACTTCATAATCATACTTCACAAGTAGATCAATTACTTCATTACTACTTCTAGAGACAAGAAAGTAAGTATATTAAAAAAACACAAAACAGGGCAATAAAAATCCCTTCTAAATAAGGTTATTTCTTCTTTCTAAAATAGCATCAAAATGAACATGAAAAACAAACTAGATGACATTTAAACTAACAAATTAAGGAAAATACTTTTTGTATTAATTTATGTATCTAATTACTGACAAATAAACACTTAATTGCTACGGAAGTCAAAACCCATATAGATCAGTCCTTCTTCATCTCATATGACACTGTGTGTTAGGGAGAGTTTTCTTCATTAAATGCCAAATTATGTTCATCCTATCTTGCAGTCTTTCACCTACATTTACTTTAGACATATAAAGCTGTAGATGCAAACTGGAAAAATACTTTAAAATATTTCACCCCAAAGTCTAGAAACAGATATATTGTACTTCATACCAGAATTGTTCAAAAGTACAGTTGAGTCATGTAATGATTTTACTACCCTTTCTCTTCAAATCTGAATATTAATTTTCCTATTTGCAATATCTTTTCCTCATTTTTCTCTGTTGGTTTCTTCTATATTGGCTGTATATCCATGAAGTTCTGATCCTGTTAAAGTGAGCACAAGTTTTTTTAAAGACCACTTAGGCTTATACATACCCAACACGTTTTCAAAGATTGCAGCCTTTTTTCTGTGTTCTTCTGTTACAAATCAAAGCTAACCAAAGAGAAAAGGTGAAGCAAGTGATATTGGTGTTCATAGAGCAGCACTCCCACCTTATGGATAAAACAGAGGGAGAGAACAAAGAAGGAAGATATAAAAATACCAACCATCTAATCATCCAAACAAACAGCCGTGCCCACCCCCCCCCGCCCTGAACAAACAACAAACTGCCACCCAAAAATCAACACAAGAGATCTGGGAAGGCTAGTACATAGTTAATACATTTTAAAACATCAAAAAAGGGGGAAAGAAATACAAGAAATGTTATAAAAGAAAATATGTGGTTGTTATGATTTGAGTTAAATTCGGGTCCATTTCCTGACTCTGGCTGAGCCTAGTAAATTTAACTTCATTTTATATAAACTAACTGCATGATTTTCAGAGAGTTTCTCAATAGAAATGATAACAGAACATTGGTATGCAGAAAGGCCAACTATTCTTCTAGTAACCAAGGCCATCCTCAAACTAGCAAAAAAAGCCACACCTTCAGGGACAGGTGGACAGGATAGGTGACCCTAAGATGATCAGCAAAGTATTCCATCCCATATACATCACACTCGTTAAAAAACTGAGGGATAACGAGGGTCTCGTTCTCTTCTGTGATGGCTGACATCCAGTAAGGACCTCATCTGTCTGATTGTTCCTGATTATGGATCTGTGAGTTCCTGAATCCAGTTCCTGAGTTCAGCTTCCTCCTAGCTGTGGACCTATTTCCTTGTGTCTGCTTTACAGTATTTGTGGTGATGTACAGTCATTGAGGGGTGGGAGCAGGACCTCAGATATTACATGATTTTATTATTATTATTGTTGTTATTATTATTTATTATTATTGGTGTTGTTATTATTATTTATTATTGTTATTATTATAGGTTTTGTTGTTATTATTATTATTAGTTCATTAAAGCTGTATTTTTAGTTTCCAATCTGCAAGTCTTTTTTCTCTCCCCTTCCCCTGGAGGTGTGTATGCGGGAATTTGGGAGCTCAGCTGCACAGTTTTAGCTGCTGAAGTTAGCCAGGATGGGACTAAACGGTGACAGTGATAATGGGGAAGAAACTACATGCTACTCATTCCACAGTTTGAGCTTTCATGTTTTAGCACAGTTTTGTCAAGAGCCCAAAGATCTGAAATGCAAATTATTACTGATGCTACTAATTTAGTAAGTCAAATTTTTAATGGAAACTAAAAGTTCCTTACAGTCAGAGTAAAAAAGTGGATAAAGAGTGGTAGCTGTATTTTCACACAAGAGAAAACAGAACTCGACACCAAGTATTAACATATTTTTCCTCATTAAAACATAATGTTCTCTCAGTTTGACCAGAGTACCATTTGAAGGGTAGCTGCTTTACTAATCTACTCTCTCAAAGTTCAAAAATGAAAAAAAAGTTCATTGGCTGAATTTGAACTAGATCCATGGGCCATTTTTAACATTTTTGACAATAGTTTACTCAGATGTTGTTTCCCTCTTTGTTTATTTGAAACTCTGAAATGCTGGTTTCTTTTGTTAAGGGTTAATCGAATAGACCGTATGTGAAATGACTGAATCCATTAAAATTGATAATTTTGCAGAAGTTAATTGTTCTAAGTTTTGACTTCATTTTGACATCAAATTTTTAACATTTTTCACTAGGTGAAATTACTATTGTTCATCTTATGAAACTTGTTATTTATGATATTCTCTTGTGTTTGAAAAGAAACCTGGTGGCAGAAAGAGAACAACTTTGCATTCAGAATATGAGTTCAGATTTATTTTTTTTTTAATGTGGATCAAGGCTAAATTTTACACAGCCTGGGAAAGTACTCAGAGAACTTAAAATCATCCTGGTGAGATTTTTCCTGTTCTCAGGATTTAGGAGGACAGGGTATGACAAAATCCAGAAGAAAACCAAGGGCCAACAAAACAAAGCTATTTCCCACCCCACCCTGCCCAGGTATTTACCCTTAAGACATTGATTTTACAAGAACTCCAACTGAGTAGCCAGGAGCGATATCCTCAGGGAGCAATCTTGGAGGGGAAAGAAAAATAAAAGAAAATATTTAAGCTACTAAAAACACCTGCAAAGTTTAAGTTTAAACTGAGGAACGGCAGAAGAATCTCGTGATTTTCAGATCTGGTATAAATATGCAGCAGGTAAATGATAACATAGGAATGAAGGAAGAAGCAGTAGTATTTTAAGGTTCAGAAATTGATCAACACAGATCAGGAGGATATTTCATCCAGTAAATTAACAAGGCGAGATTAGAAACAACAATGATGTTTCTATATTAGTTCGAGAAGCCCTGGAAATACAACAAAGAATTAGCAATTCTGATTGTGTTAAAGAAAAATGAGTAACAAGAATAGAACAGCAACTACAAGAAATACCTGTTATGTGATAGTAAAAATGTATCATTTCCAAGACAGGAAACGTGCTCTAGATCTTCAGTAATGGCTACAAACAATCATATCCAAGGGACAAAGAAAAAATAATAGGAAATAGATAACAATGGAAAATTTTAATTTCCTATATACAAACTGAAAAAGAAACATATAATTTATAGATAATTATTGAAAACAATTATGAACAGCTTTCTCTGCAAAATAACCAACAGATCAGCTGCAACTGCAAGGATTACTATTTTAAGTTTTGCACTGAGTATCCTATCAAAGCACTAGTCACAAATACCAAAATTGAAAAAAGTAGTGGCTGTAATGATATTGAATTTCTCATTTTAGTTCAAAATAAATCTATAATTTATTGTTTCTATTAGAAATATTGTACAGAGGAAAACTTGGATTGCTTGAGGAAACAGGTAGTAAGGTTGATGGAAATTAAGACTGATTAAGATGATCCATTTTGTAAGAGGTAGAAAAGAACAAATTAACCTTCAAAGATTTTTCTCTTTCTCAAAGTAAAGGAGATCTGTTCTTCACGTTTTCAGTACTTTATATATTAATCATATTTTTTTCTGTCAAATTATTTCCATTCTCTTTTTTGTCTTAATCCTTTCAAATTGTATATCTATTCCTCTAATATGTATTATAGTATTTCAGCATAAAGGAAGAAGGAATTTTTTTCTTTATATCACTAAAAATATTTTTCAGGAGTTTGGTGATAATTCTTCTTTTAGTTTTCATCAGTTACAAATTTCAGAAAGAAGAATAACATTGCCTTACCTTAGATTAGATAAAATTACTATAGATGAAAAATAAAAATATAAAAGGACTGTAAACTGAAAAAGGGCAAGAAAAACAGTTTTCATACTTCCCAGCATCCTTCAGATATAGTTTTAGGAAATTCTCTATAAGTTTAGAACACAATGACACTAAGGAAAATATCACTAGTTTTGTCCATTCAGCTTTTTAGGTTTGGGGGTTTTTTTAATCCATATATCTTTCAAGAGTCTTCTTATGACTTACTTTTCTGGTGAATCTGTGGTCTTTTTTATTATTAAGGTTAAAACTTATTGGTTATTTGCTGTGATTCTACAAAATTCGGTTTGATAACCCACATGAGCTTTGTTAATTTCATGTTGTACATTCAAAGATATATAATCTGTTCACAGATTTTTTTCAGTCCTCAAAATAGTACTCTGTTTGATAAACAAAAGTTGCACTTTATGTTTCACAGTAATTTGTTGGATTAAAAATTCCTGAGTTTAAGTCATCAGTAGATGTAAAAGAAATTAATCCAAGAAAGAAGAGCTGGTGTTTTTCTTCAGGTGTTACTTTATGTTGTTTTGCGATGTCACTTTAAAATTGACAGAAAGTCCAGGAAAACTTCCTGTCTCAGATGAAGTAGGAAGACCAAATGCTGCAAAGTAATCGTTCACGCAATGCCATCAAAATGTAGCTAACATTGAAAGGTGAATCTTATGAAAATTCAGAGCAATTTTATTTTAGAACTTAAAAAGAGTGCCAGGCATGCATAAACCATGATTCTTATGAAGTATTTAAATATTAAAAAGTCAAAATCCTTCATTTGACAGTGTCTGACCTTTAAGCTTATCTGCTCCTAAAATACATCCTACCTATCAACCAAAACTTTAATCACTTTCTCCTTTCAGATATTGAAAGAAAGATTCCATTTATATCAAGTAAAGGTCATTTTTCTTTGAAATGTGGATTACTTACACGGACTTTTTAAAGAAGTGAAAACTGGAGAACAAACTCAGGAGAAGCAACTCTCTCTCCACACTGACAAAGTACTGAGTCAGCACTGGAAAAGATTAAGTATAATTATGTGTAACTCCCAGACACTCTAAGGACCAGCCCTGAAATGAAATGCAATTCAGTTTCAAAACATATGAACCTAATACAGTGAAAAGGAGATTAAATGAAATGTTATATTCTTCAGTTATTTTCAACTATTTCTTAAATTGCAGTCAGGTTGAAATGGCACCAAGAGAGAAGAACAAATGTGATTCATCTGAGATCATTTGATATTAAAATGACAACCTCTGTTTGATTACTTACATGTTAGAGTAAATGGTCAGCTTTTCTTAACTCTTACATAAGCATTTGTTTTACTAAAATATTACATTACATTTTAATGTTTGGCCCCAAATATCAGAAAAATTCCAACATTTAAGATATACTCAAAATGCAATTTCTATGAGTCTCCGAATGATCAAACATTTCATAGAGAAAAACAACTGTTATTCAGTTTTCTAAAATGAACTGTGTCAGAAGAGTTACCTCTAGGACTTACCCACATCTTAGAATTTGAGTTTTTAGTTTACCTGAACCCATATATATATGAACATGAGGTTATTTTGAATAAAATATAAAACTATTATTAACCTATTTGATCTTTATCTACGATCTGGATGAGGGGATTGGCTGTACCCTTAGTAAGTTTGCAGATGGCACTAAGCTGGGTGGTAGTGTCAATCTGCTTGAAGGAAGGGAGTCTCTGCAGAGGGATCTGGACATTTTCTGACAGACTTTACAACTCTTAACATTTACTGTTTTTTAGATAGAATAGACTAGATTCTTATGATGATGTGGCACATTAAAAAAACCAATTCATCTTTATTTCTGTAGGTTTTGGTATTTCAGATAAAAGATAATATCTTTCCTGAATATCACAAGAAGACACACGTGTTGTTACTTTGCATGTTGAACGAAAAATTCTGTTTTTAAAGACTGTTGGTGGTAGCATGGTTACAACCTCTACAAAGAATCGTATACAAAGTATAAAACACAATAATAAAAAAATATTTTAAAAATAGTTGAAAGGTAGAAATATTAAATGCCTTTTTGATACTTTTATATTTTTTCTTGTTCAGGAGGGTAAAACCTCTAATACTGTTGCCCTCATCTTTGTCATTGTTTTATTAAGTATTCATTACATTTGACATATCAAGTAAACATAGGTAATTCATTAAAATTCATTAAATAAAATAGACCTGTGTACTATTAATTTCTCCAAGTTTATCACAGGTAAAAAAAAAAATCAGTGCCAAAAATCTCCTTTAAATGAATGTAGTTATCAACAATAGACTATTAACAGAAACCAGAAATTTTTAGAGAAGAATTCACTTTTTAAACAATCATTTTTGCACTGGTATTGAAGTTCCACAAACCACAAGAAATACAAGGAAATATACACATTTGTCTAACTTTCGTAGACTAAATCAGTACCCATAAATACTTAGTTTTCAAGACACAGTTTAACTGAAAAAAATTCTTCAAAATCTATATTTCCAGAGGAAAAAAAAATCTTTTCTATTGTGATTAATACTTGGTTTCTGCTACCATTGCCCTCCCATTAGGATGATTTGAAATTTATGCTACATATGAGTAAGAGTTAACTATTGTCTATCTAAGCATATTGGTATTATTTTTATATTGCTATCTAATATTGACTAAATCAAACATCAGTTTAGGCTCCATGGCTATAAATTAATCTCATTACAATTCAGCATGGGGGATGATCTAAGTACTGTATATATATATATATCTCAAGTAAGTCTGAACACTCTAAAGCTTCCCAGTTTCAGTCCAGATTATTTGACCATCATGTTTCCCTGTGAGTCAGCATTGGTTATTAAACGAATAATGCCGAGTACACCATGCCTCAGTCATGGCCTACCACCCCAAATATAAATTATGATGAAGTAGCTGACTTCATAAAATTTTTTATCAAGCAGAGGCACAGAAGGTCAGCAAAATTGTTTATACAGGCATCTCAAAAAAGACTGATGAAATGTAAACAATCTCTTTCCATGACAAATTTGAATCTTGTAGTATCATGTTTAAGAGTCGGGAAACCTGAGTTCTGATTACACTGATGTTAATTCTCTAAGACTAATTTTCTGTATCATTGTTCAAGGCATTAAATTCTCTCAGAATCTAAATTCCTGGAAAATATCATTAAATGTCTAGCCTCATAGTAAGAAAAATATGATTTGTAGAAGTCAAAATTATTATTATCCAAGGTATTTTTGGTGTAATATTCAAAATGGATAATTATTTTTATATAGGCATATATTAAAATGATATATAACTTATTACATATTATACATGTCACATATAATATACAGTAAAATACAATATATTTAATATATAAATTACTTAAAATTAGTTATACTATCATGGTTAATATGTATATAAATCAAATATGTATGTATGAACTGTGTTTGTTAATATTATAAGTGAATTCAGACCTTTCTAAGGACTGTTATACTCAGCCAACATTATCCTATGAAGACAGGATATAAGCACCCACATTGCTTTTCTTCCATCTGCACACATGAACACCTCTAAGTTGTATTTAATCACAACATCATATTTGTAAAATTTTTCTAATACTTGATCTGTTGTATTCTGCTTCTTCTTTCATATTGTTTTAATACAAGTATTAAATGCAAAATGAACATATTAATGTAGTAAAAGATAATGTAATAAACAATGGCTTTCCATATTATCATATTTGTTCATATGAATAATGTTACGTGATTTTAGATGAAAATAGGATACTTCCATGAAAGAAACTCAAACCATTTAGATTATATGTTTTTATGAGGAAAAAAAATTCTGTAATAAGCAAAGGAATGTATTCTATTATTTACAAAATTATTATGAATTCTATAACAGGAACAGAAAGGACAATATGAAAGGGATGAACTTTTCCTCAGTGATTACATTTAGTCAACATGTCCTCTTCCATACTTGCCCCAGCTGTGAAATCCAGTGTGAAAAACTTCTCAATTCATAAAGTTTAGTTAACTTCATTTATTGCTATCAAAATTTTAATTTATGATTTAGATACTGAAGGGAAAAAATAAGTCATTTAAATAAACATTTAAAGAGATGTCTTTCTTCCCCTTACCTCAGGCTCAGAGGGACATATGTCCTCCTCCATTCCAGTCTGAAGTACCCTTGTTTTTTTAAAAACTTCTTATGGCACCTGTAATCTCTTTTGCAGGTGCTTTTAGATTTAGGTTCTTAATATGATCGTTAAAAAGGTTGGGAACTAAGCAATTAGTTCTAACTTCATGTTTTCATTTGTTAGCAAGTATTGAAATGCTGTCCTTGTTGAACTTTTTAATGCTCTCCAAAAGATAAATTTCCTTATTGGAAGTTAGATGAAGAATATAAAGTAATGACTAACCCTATCGCTCAGGAACCAAGAATGACAGGGGAGAAAAAAAGAGATGGCTATAGAACATATTCTAATCTGTCACGGCAAGACAAGGCTCAACTCGATTGCTTCACTCAGTATGAGCGGATGTGCATTCAGATATAGATGTTGTCTTACCTTTGGTTGGAAAATGTTGGTATGCAAGAGTAAACACCGAGTTAACATAGAACTCCTTGTTAAACTGAAGAAATCCACAACAGAGGCCTTTCAATTACTGACTGATGCTTACAATGAAGAGATTCCAAAGATCAAGTGGTTGCTCAAAGGAACACATTTTTTTGTCAGTGGAAGATGTGAAAGCAAAAATGACAGGGATTCTCAACAACGTTTCAGAAAATAATCTTCAGAACTGCTTTCAACATCGACAGCGTTGTATGCAGCAGTGTGTCAACTCAGAAGGGAACTATTTTAAAGGTGATCCTAGTTGATTTTCTTCATTTCTTACAGAAGAAAAGTTACAGAAATAGCTTCATTTTTGTTATATCGGACCTTGTATATCACATATAGTACATAGTATACAATATATTCTATATATAGTAGTATATCCTATCCTCTTGAGAGTAGTGTGTTGATTTGTTGTTTTCCATATGAAATACAAGGTAAAACACTTCCCTTGCACATTCTAAAGACGGCAGTGTAGCTCCCATATTGATATGTAACAAACACAAATGTTATATATGGTGTGTCAGCACGAGAAAGAGACACCCTGAAGCCAAATAGAAACCGTATTTGGTATTCTGACTCACTTGGTGGCTTAACATTGAGAGATTAAAATGTGCTGAAATATTTATGGAATGAAAACATCCCCAAGAGTATGAAATTACAGTGAGCTGTCCTGATTCTTTGTTATTAGTTTGATAATTTGAGAAAATGTATGCTATTCTAAAACTAAAAGCGACAATATTTATTAATTTTTCTGAGTTTAGGTAACTATATATGGATGTGACTATGTATGTATGTTGCCCATCTTTGCAGAGGGATGTAGCAGTGCAGTTAATATGAATGTAAAAAGGAATAAGCAGTCTATCAGATATTATATTTGTCACATCCATTACATAAGTCTACTTTTTTCCCTGTCTTAACAACTGAGGACTGCACAGATCGTCAATGAAAGTTTTAGAACACAGACTGAAGAACAGTCCTAATACAAGTCAGACAAATTTATTCTCCTAGCAAATACAGAAATCTTTATCAACTAGCTTGTGCACATTGAAGTGTTTACCCTTACAAACCAAATTTATCATTTAACTTCTGAAACAATCCCCAAAATAACTACAAGTTGAGCTATATAATCCTAGTTTTCTTAGTTTAGAACCAAAATAAATAACAAATTAACATAACTGGCAGCACTTGATGGTAGAAGAAGGTGTTTGCTTTTATATTTGTTAATATTCCATCTAAACTTCTTTTTTTTGATTAATACATAACCTTGTCGCTGGACCTTTTCTTTTGCCTATATCTTTTCTCATTCTCTTTCCAAACGAGAAAGTTTCTCTGTTACTTTTTTCAAAATATTAGGAATCCAAATCTCCCAGTTTCAATAATCACACACTTTATCACAAAAACAGATAAGGAACTCAGAAAAATATAATTGGAAAAAAAAATTAACTTCTACAGCCAAGTTTCTGGAGAACTACAAATACAAGAACAGACCAGTCTGTCATCCAGAGGGACCTTGGCGGGCTGGAGGAATGAGCCACCAGAATTTTAAGTGGATGGCAGGCTGCATGTGAGCCATAAGCATGCCTTGGCAGTAAAGAAGGCCAAGAACAGTCCTGGCCGCAGTGATAGGAACATGGATAGCAGATCAAGGGGAGAGGTCACTCATCTCTCCTTAGCACTTGTGAGACCACATTCAGACTCTTGCATCCAGTTATTGGGGTCCCTGATATAGAAAAATGCTGATGAACCTGTGTGAATTCAGTGGAGGGCCACCAAGCTGGTCAGGGACAGGAACACTGTGAGAAGCTGATGGTGCTGGGCTTGTTCAGCCTGGAGAAAAGATAGTTCTGTGTCGATCTAACATCAGCCTTCTAATTGGAGAAGATCTTTCAAAGAAAACTTTATCAAGAAGACAGAGGGAGTCTCTGTGCATTGGTGCATGGTGAGAAGATGAGAAATGACAGTAATAAAATGAAATAAGAGAAATTGACACTGGGTACAAAGAGAACTTTCTCTATAAGGACAGTCAAGCTTTACAAAAAAATTCCAAAACATTTGTGTACTGTCTATCCTTGAAGGTTTTTGAGCCGGATGATACCCTAAGCAGCCTGATCTGACCTCACATATGACTGTGTTTTGGGAATCTGAGGTCCCTTCCAAACTGAATTTTCCTATGAGCCTATCATTCTTCCAGTGTTTTGCTTCAGAATGAACTGAAGGAACTGACCCGCCTCATACTATTTTGGGAGGAAAACGATGTATGATTGAGAATGATTGTGTGCTTCCTCTCAGTGAGTTGTGTGGGTTTTGCTAACAGGTTCATAACTATATTGGTAAATTGTAAGTATAGGCGGATGGAAAGCATGTAAGCTTGGGCCCCAATTTGGGCCTTGGTCTGAGGGACATGTGCGGTTGCGATAAGGGAATGACCTAACTATTGCCCTAACAGATATGCAAGTTACTTAAGTATCACCCTAACATGCATGTGTCAAACCCTGGACTGAGAAGGACAAGACCGAGGAAGATTACGAGCCTTCATCAACCAATCACTGAAGGCCCCAAAGGAACATGTGCAGATGGGCAAACTAGCATTGCATCAGCCAACATGGGGTGGAGTTTTGTTTCTCAGAAATTTGATGCATATGTAACTAATTTTCAGAATCTATATGAATATGTAGTAGATAATAGTATAAAAATGCATAAATGAAATGTAAAGGTGTGCATACGGACTAGCAAGGTATGCACTCAGCGCTTAATAAACTTTGCTCCACGGACTTTGATTTTGGCTTAAGTTTAGTTGTAAGTTCGTTTCTTACATTTGAGCACAGCCAAAACAGCAAATCAGTATTTGTTTTCAACATGGCCAAACCAGCAAATCAATATTTTGGGAATGACCAAAATATCAAATCAAATACATGGGTGCACTCTGAGCTGCAGCTTCTCCAAAGCTGCAAAACCAGATTCCTAATCTGTTCAGGACACAATCTGATACTCTCAAGGCTGCTAGACAAAACAGCAGAACTCAGATCCAATCCGATGCACAATAGTGCCATGGAAAACAGAAGAAAGGAAAGAAGGCGGGGGAAGAGAAAAATAATCACCACTTCATAGGTGTCTGGAAAATGTGGTCTTCAGGAGCACATGGTTGTGTGGTTTTTCTGCAGCAGGTCTTCAGGTGGATGGAGGTTGTGTGTGCCTGCCTTGTTTGGTGGGCTTCTATTTATAGGGGTGGTCTTGCTGTGAAAGTTCTCAAATTGGTGCGTGCCTATCTGCTGGCAGAAAGCTAGCTGCAGTAAATTCAAACCTTTGGCACCTAAGGTCAGGTGCAAACTAGTGAGGGAGGCATGGACTTGTGCTTCCCCCGACCTGACTGCGCATGCAGACCCAGAGGGTTCAGGCAGAGGTTATTCTGGCAAGGGTCTGTTGATCTGCCAGTGACCCTGGAGACCCCAGACCCAATTCCAGAACCTTCCCAAAGGAAGCATGCACAGAAGCTAGTAAATGTTGTTGGCTTTTTGCACTAGAATCCTTATGTAGGTATTCACAGGCTGATATTGCCTATTTCAAACACCTTCAGGAGTATTATGCTTTTTCAGGTGAACAGCTTCCTAGTAGGCCACAGAACCTGTTACTCAAGGTCTCCATTTCAGCATGTGGTAGAATGCTAATTTACAAAAGAGAACCAGCTATTCTTTCAACAGCTCCAAAGCCAATGTTCTTAGGGAAAAACTCCCCTGCAGCAGCAGAGTCAGCTCAGCAGGAGCCACAGCACTGAAGAAGTTTTTAAAGACAACAATACAAGTAGAGTCAGTCTTCACATCATTGCAGAATGAATTGCAACAGTTTATGTTCTAGATTGTATCAGAGATCTTTCTTATCTCTTACTGGTGGAACTAAAGTAGAGATGGATCTGAACCACAGAGCCTGGATAAATTTCTAGCATGTGGAAAGTTAATGGTAAATTCCACATTGACTTCAATGGAAAGATTTTCTACTGTCCACATTCAAATTATTATAACTCAAGTATGTGTATTTTCAGAAGTTTATCAGTGAGAACATGGGTTGACTAAAGTGTCCAGCAACAGTTTCACATTACCATTCCAACCTATCTTTAAAGATATATTTAACTACAGATGTGGTTTTTGGCAAGTAGAGCACTGAATATTTAATACATTTGTAAAAAATATATGCCTCTGAATAAATCTAAATTCTTATAATATTTTTTATTTTGTTTCTACTTTGTTGTGTTTGAGAAGGATGAAAGTAAGAATTTTCAAAAAAAAATCTAAATTCCATAGAATAAGTAATTATAAACAACAGTAAAAAAATAACCCTTATGTCACCAGTATCACAAAAGTGGAAGCCAGTCAACAAGATTCAAAACTGTTACATTGTGAAGAATATTATCATCACTCATGTTTAAAGATAAGAGTATGGTGCCATGAGATAGAAGAATTATTTCAGATAGCTCTGAACATCAAGGAAGGTTCTTCCTCAAAGTTAAAAGGACGTATTTTACCAAATGTATATGAATATATAAATATTTTTAATCTAAAAAGACTCAAGGAATATATTGATTCTGTAAGTAACAACATGTAATGTCATAGAACTTCACAGAACATACTATGATATGATTCAAGACAGAAACACTGAGATTTTTCTCTCGATTTTTTTCAACCCTACTGAACTAATATTTTCAGATATGCTTTGGTCCTAACATCTCACTGTCATATTAACACACTCTAGTATAAGAGTCTCATTTTCTTATACCCAGCAACATTTAGCATGTCCAAAATAAAGAATCATAAACCAGTTTGGATTGGAAAGGACCTTTAAAGGCCATCTAGTCCAACGTCCTGCAATAAGCAGGGACATAGAGTCATAGAATCATAGAGTGGTTTGAGTGGGAAAGGAGCTTAAAGATCCTCTAGTTCCAACACCCCTACCATGGCCAGGGACACCTTCCACTAGACCAGGTTACTGAAAGCCTGGCCTTGAACATGTCGAGGGATGGGGCATCTATAACTTCTCCAGGCAACAATTTCCAGTACATCATCACTCTCATAGTCAAAAATTTTTTTCCTGATATCTAATCTGAATCTACCCTCTTTCGGTGTAAAACTATTACCCCTCATCATATTACTCCACTCCCTGATAAAAAGCCTCTCCCCAGCTTTCCTGTAGGCCCCTTTTTAGGTATTGGAAGCCTATAATGTGTCTCTGAAGCCTTCTTTTCTCTAGGTTTAACAACCTTAAATCTCCCAGACTGTCCTCATATGGGATCCAGCCCTCTGACCATCTTCATAGCCCTCCTCTGGACTCCCTTTAAAAGATGCATATCCTTGGATATGTTGAAGACTCTGGACCTGGAGGCAGTACTTCAGGTGAGGTCTCAAAAGTGGAATAAAGGAGGAGAATCACCTTAGTTGACCTGCTGGTCACAGTTCTTTTGATGTAGCCCAGGATACAGTTGGTTTTCTGGGCTACAAGTGCACATTACTGGCTCATATTGAACACCCCCAGGTCCTTCCCCTAAGGGTTATTCTCAATCCATTCTCTGCGTAGCCTCTCTCTGGGCTTCGGTTTGCCCTGACCCATGTGCAGGACCTTGTGCTTCTTGGCCTTGTTCATCTTCATGAGGTTCATACAGGCCCACTACCAAGCTTGTCCAGGTCCTTTTCAGATGGCATCCATTCTGTCCAGTATGTCAACCACACCACAAAGCTTGATGCCATTGGAAGACTTGCTGATGTTGCCTCCATTTCCATTGTCCATGTCTGCGAAAAAGATGTTAACACTGGTCCCAGTATTAACCCACAAGGAACACCACTCAATGCCAGGCTTCACTTACTTAGACACTGAGCTGTTGAGCCCAACCATTTGAGTGTGACTGTCCAGACAATTCCTTATCCAGCAAGTGATCCATCCATCAAGTCAGTGTCTCTCCAGCTAAAAGACAAGAATTCTGTTCAGGGCTGTGTTGAATGCTTTGCGCAGGTCTAGATGATGTTGGTTATATTTTTTACTGTATCAGGTTTCTCAGAATCCCCTCCAGCCTCAGCCTTAGTGTTTGCAGGCATGGGTCATTTGTTCAAGAGAAAAACACTGAGATCTTTCTCTGAGCTTTTTCACCCCTTCTCCATTTATCCCACTGCCTCCACTGACTTCCTGTCCTTACTCATTCACTAATTCACAGAAGAAATCAAGGAGGAATTAAAAATAAAGGTAGGAAAAACAGATGGAAAAATCAAGGTTATGTGACGATTAACTTAAACGTTGAACTGAAGTCTAATTTCACCAGATCACTAGAGGGTGATGGAGGACAGAGACTGAGAGAGTTGGGTTGTTCAGCCTGCAGAAGAAAAGGCCCTTTGAGCAGGGACTCCTGTGATAAGACAAGGGGTAATGGCTTTAAACTAAAAGAGAGTACATTCAGACTAGGCATAAGGAAGAATTTTATTTTATTACTATTTTATGATGAGAGTGGTGAAACACAAGTTGCCCAGAGAGGTGGTAGATGCCCCATCCATAGAAACATTCAAGGTCAAGTTGGACAGGGCTCTAAGAAACCTGATCTAGTGGAAGATCTCCCTGGTCATTGTAGGGCATGTAGACCGGGACACTTTTAAATACCCCGATCAATCCAAACTATTCTATGATTCTTACATGGAAGAAATAAGCCTCTCACACTAATGGGTTCATGTATGACAATGAGATGTTTAGACGAAAGCATACCTACAAATATTAGTTCAACAATATATTATGAATTTTTGCTACCTCATAGTGGGTGTTTTTTCTGAAGAAGGACTCATATCAAAGATGAACCTATTATTCTCTGTTATTTCTCAATTGTATATCATACACGTAGTCTAATTTTTCTTCAGTAAACCACTGTTACATGACTGAGTATCCTGCTTTGAGCAAGAGGTTAAACTACAATGAAGTCCCTTCCAAAAGGAATAATTGTATGATTCTAAGATCTGATAAATTATTCATATTTTTAAGGACACATGGAGCCAGCACATCAGAGTGATAACAGGGTCAAATTTCCTGCACTGTATAACTAAATTACGTTTCTCTAAGACTGTTTCTCAAATATATATACAATTACACAATGAGTTATAAATAAACATTCTATGTATATGTATTTGTATGTATATATCTAAAATACATAAATAAGAGTACATACTATACAAAATTACATCTCAGTATTATATCTTAAAATTATTACTAATCTTAATTTGTTAAGAAAAATGCCTATAATATTTTTAAGTTCCAGTTATGACAAAGCATATATTGTGTCTCATTTTTGAAAATTATATTTCCTCAGCGTGTATACAACATAATTGGAAAATTCTACACAAACTCACAATAAGATAGTCCTCAAATTCTGTATTAACAAGCTTTGGAAGAAAAAAATCCCCAAACACACAACCAACAAAAATTCTGCACTATGTTTCCCTTAACCTCCTCTTGTACACTATTACATTTTTATTTGCTGTCTGATGTCATCATCGGGGTGCAATGGTCTGATCCCTGATACCAGCAAAAAAAGACAGAAAAGTTTAATTCTCCTTTTGCACCCATCTGTGCAGTGAATATTCCTATATTAAATGATGAATTTACTAGCTATGCAACATATTTGTTCAAATAAATGTTACATCTGTCCCTAGATGTATTGGACTGAATTATTTTTCTTTTACATAGTTTTGACTTTATTTTTTATAGCAATTCTTAAAAATATGGTGATATCAAAATACACTCTAATCCAAATATATATCAACACAGTTCAAAAAATCACATCAAAGCTTTCTGTGAACAAAAAAGAGAAATACAGCTCCCCCTCCTCACCTCCCCTTCCCCCCCCCCCCCCGCTCTCTTCTTATAAGCACAAAGTAAAAAAGCACATTGTTTGGTAGTTTGTATTCTTCGTTTCTTTTCTTTTTATTAATCTTTTTCCCAGCACTCTAGCAGGTAATTATGACTCCAGAGAACTGATGTTATTTTAGGACTCAGTTCTTAAGAAAGTGTTCTCAGGATCTATGGATTTTTAAACAGCTCTAGAGCACAGATGAGATAACAGATTCATAGAGAAGAAAAGAGCAAACTTAGCCAAATCTTTTGAAAGGGCCTTCAGAAATCAAATTTGAGATTATGAAAATAAAAACAAATGAAAACATTCTTTATTAGTATGACAGGTTTGGACCATCAGTATTATCTATTCCATATATTTATATTAATGTGAAAAATTAATTATAGAATTCACGAAAAAAAATTCTTAATTTTTTCTTTGTAAGAATTGTACTATTTACAAGTCCACAAGCCTTAAATTTATAATAAATATCTGTGAACAAAAATAACGAAGATCATACTTCGGGATATGATCCACCTTACAGCAATCTGTCTGTGATCAGCTTGTGATGTGGCTTTTGTCTGCATTTGGTTAAAAAAAAAGAGTGAAGAGAGAAGAACATGCTCTCAAAGACCCATTTCAACTTCCTGAGATGTATATCTTAGGATATGATAAATGATGTAAAAATTGTATTTTTTATCCTGAAGTGATGCATTTCCAATATATACACATACATTCACATAGAGTTTGCCATCACACTTCTGTTACTAGGAAAACTTCACAGCTAGAGACTGACAGCATGTGCAGAAATCGTATTACTTCCATTTCTCTGCATGGCATGCATAGACGGTTGTAAAAATATATTTTCCGTAGATGCCTCCTATATGAGTACCTCCAGATGCATTAGGTAAAAATATACGCATGCATAAACAGGTCTCTCCAACTCCCAGACTAATGGTTTGACTTATAATACAGTTAATAATGGAGGACAGACTGTGAGAAAAGGTGAAGGTATGGCCAGCCAGGCATTCTGGTCAGCAACCTTTATTGCAAAACCATCTCTTTTATTTCCTTATCTTCTGTTTCACCATGTGTGTGCCTCCACAAACCACCTTGATTCCTCATTTTCCCCACTTTTATTTCATTCTCTGAACACCCCATAATATCTTGTGCAAACCCAAAAGATGCTTCCCTTGCATTTCATAAAACATCCCAAACTGCCAGGTAGAGACCCCCCTCAGTTTGAAAAGAGATCCTGCAAGCAGCTGCCTTTGATTGACCCTGTAAGTCTCACTTCCAGACAATGGGACTCATGTCTCCAATGATTTGGTCTGATTAGGGTTTAGGGCTTCTCCCGTCTGATACTGATCTTTTGTATGTTTAGGGATATTTTGTGGGTTTAGGGGTTTGTATTTTTTGTTTTGTGTGTGCAAGTCTTCAATCATATAACCAAACACAAACATTTAACACTCAAACAAGCAAATTTTTTAGAAACTGAGTCATGGAATATCTGAAAACTCAGATATGATTTCATCTTTGAGTATTATTTTCTATTTTGTATCTACCTCAAAGCCAAAATAAAACAAAACAAAAGAAAGCAAACAAAAAATAACAAACACACACACATAACCCAACCCCCAAATCAACAAAACAACAAAATATTTGTTAATTTAATTTTGATGAAAAGCACTATGTATAGTACTTTTCTGTGAGAAGATTCTGTTGTTCAACTTCTAACATATCAGTAAATGCAATTATTACAGTTATCTTTTTTTTTACTAAAAGATCCCTTTCTCACTTAGAGTTCCAACACATTTATAAGATAGTGTGTGAAGAGCAAAATAGTAAGATAATTTTGGAAGGCTCCATAAAGAAAAAAGAAAGATACATGTTTAGCAAAATCTTTCTATTCCTTCCCAACTTGTTTATTTGTTATTTATATTATCAGGTAAAACTCACTATTTTTAACAAGGCTTCTTCTTGTTTACTAGCTACTGACTGAAATATTTTCTACTAGCTTTTGTTATCTTTATTATGTTTTTGCAGCAAAGTACTATGATTTTTTTTTCCTCCAGCAGAGCTACCAGCAATGTCTCTGGCAGAGAACTACAAAAATTTACCTATGACCTTACTTTGTAGAAAAAGGCAGTAAACGGTCAAATGACAGTTGTTCAGGAAGGAACAACTTAAAAGGTACACTGAGACAAAATTTCCCACAGCAGCATGTTCTTCAGAGTCACTTTTATAGAACACTGCACAGAATAGAAAATTATTTTCTTTTGCCATTGACCAGAATGTAACACACAGCACTTCAAATGCAGTGGATCTCTATAGTTCAGGAAACTTTAAGCTGGTATTAAGGGGTAGAAGCCAGTTAAACACTAGGACTCTTCACTATTGACCTCAGCACTGAACTATGAATAACTGAAGTATTTCAGCTGTCCAGTGAGAACATTTGTGAGTACTTTTCTATTCTGAAGGAACAAATGTAAAATCTAATTGATTCCATAAACAAATTGCAAAATAACTCAGCAAACAGTTTTACAACATAAATACGGCATACAGTTGAAAGGGTGGCTGTTCTTTTCTTCCTGTTGTAGATTTTTTTGCTGCTAGTAGAAGACCTAGAAAAATACAGGTTTTCTTGGTTGAAGTTCTGCTATTTCTGTAAAACTACAAGAGTAGCACAGCATTAATATGTCTTAAAAACTGAAATGTGAGATAAAATATATCACTGACAGGTGTTACTCACATCTTTATAAGAAAAAAAAAAAAGCTCGTACTAGTTCATAACACAAAAACTATTTACTCTGGAAGGTTCTCTACCAGTAATTATTACTTCATGTTTTGAATGATTGTAATCTATAATAATAAAATATGACATGTCACAATTTTTTTTAGTACAGCTGTTTATTTGTTTCTTCCCATTTGTATAACTAATAGGTTTGTAAGGGAAGAAAGAAACTTAACAGGCAAAGAGCTAATTGTTTCTAACAGAAAGTTGCTTACAGGCATAGATAAAGTCAGAAACTGAAGCAGTCCTTGTCCAGTGTCATGCTTTCTTGCAAAAAGTAGGGTATACAGTGAAGACAGATGCACTACAAAGGGAAAAGCAAACAAAAAAACCCACAAACAAATAAATCGCCCTCAAAAAGAAAAAAAAAGAAAAATTAGGAGCTGCATTCTACTCGAACATATAAACTGGCACACTGGACTCTTTTTGATTTGCTAAAAACCAGGGCACTTTTTAGTATTGATCATTATTAATATTTCAGAAGATGCAGTATCAGTTAGTTTTAGAAAAAAAAATGGATTTTTATTTTTTATGTCCTAAATGTAACAGACATGACTACATTTATTCCAATCCCTAACTCTTTCAGGTATTTTCATGTATCTTCTCTTTATTTTTTTTGTGTCTTGTTCTAAATTTGAAGTCTTCTTGTCTCTTATGTTTTTAGCTGTTACAACTATGATTTCTCTCCTGATGTTTCTCTTTTATTCATAAGAGTATTTCTACACTTTAATGTTTTATCTGTTTGTTGGTTTTGTTTTTTTTATTTGCAGGGTAAGTGGGTTACACAAAGATAAATACTTAGATAGGTTTTCCAGTATCTGCATGGAAAATAATGGTTTACTCGTTTGACTCCTGAATACTGGTTACCCCCTTACAAAACTTTCAGGAGATTGTCAGACCTATTGACCATGTGACTGGATCCCAGACCCCTGCAAAACAGAAAACAAACTTGATTCGTGATTTTCAGAGAGTTTCATTGTTTTCTTATTTAAATAGTCTGTAATTCCTTACTTAGGGGAAAGAAAAAAATCTGAAAAGAGCCAAGAAGTTAGGGAAGCTCACAAAATATCAGAATAATTTAAGATGGATTTTAAAACAGTGTAGTTTTAAGCCACTTCAGTATTGGATAATTAATTTTAAGTCCAAAACAATAAGAATAAAACCTTACTCAAATGAAATCTGTCCACCTAGGGAGATGAACTTGATGAACTAAACTGATTTTAAGTGGATACAAGTTCACACAATGCAATCACTCAATACAAATAACAGTAAGAGAAGAAATTGGCTTAACAGCATTAAGATGTGCTTAAGCTGACATTGCACATTCAGATGTCCTACAACAAGCTGCAGGTCTAGTAATTTAAATCTATTGTTTTAATATGTTCTTTCCAATTTTTACAGCCCTTGTGCACATTTCATATTATTTAATCATTTGCAGTTCTAATGGATGGATATTTAAACTATTGTAATTCATGGCTGGACTTGTATGTTACAGGAAATACTGTAAGGATCTGCTCACAACAGAGGATGATAAGCCTTGAAACACATCAAGCAAATGCAGTGATGACTCAATCTGGACTGTCTTTGACATGCAGCAACTCAGCACAGTATGCTGCTTCTATCCTGAGTGACCACCATAACAGATGGAGCCCAAGTCACAGACTAAATGAACTCAATAGACCTGGACTCAATAGACTTCATTCAGTGGGGTAGCCCAAAAACAAAGGGAATGATACCACATGAAAGGACAAGGAAGAAGGTAGTAGGATAGTGCAGGACCTGAGAATGATATAAATGGTATGTTGAGCAGTGCTTTCACAAGGTCAATGTTTTTACTTTTTCCCACTTTGCTTCTCCCAACTCCCCTCCTCTCCAGCCTCAGAGTGAGCAAGAACGTGGAGGAGAAACAGCCAGGACAGCTCACTTAAACTGATCAAAGGGATGTTACATACCACATGTTATGCTCAGCAACAAAATCTCGAGGAAGCAAGGAACAAGTGGGGACATTCACAGTTATCACATTAGTCTTCCCAGTAACTGTTACATGTACTGAGGCCCTGCTTTCAAGTGAGTGACTAACGTATGTCTGCTGATGAAAGTGATGAATAAAGTCCTTGTTTGCTTTGCTTGTACATGTAGTTTTTTCTTCACCTTTTACACTGTTTTTATGTTAATCCATGGGTCCTCTTACCTTCTTTCTAATTTCTCTTCCACACGCAAAAAAAGGAGAGTGAACAAGTAATTCCATGGATGCTCGGCTGCTGGGTGAGGAAAATACACCACAGGAGCTTAGTAATGAAAATTAGTGATTACTTTAAATATAGGAATATGGCATTTTCTAAATTGCATTTTCTAATAGAGAGATACTAAAACACAAGAAAACATATGGAAAAATGAGTACTTTTTTTTTGCGTTTATTAGTGTAAAATTCTCATTTAAATATTGCTGAAAGTTAGTCTTTACAAGAATTGAATATATGCAGTTGACTTCTCTGGGCACCTCTAAAGCAATGATGATGTCAAAACAATAAAATAGAATTCTTCACTACAATCCCTAATATAGTTCCAGAACAAGGCAGGATGGCAAGTTACTGCAGGCAATTTTTTTAATAGGTGAGATTTTGTAATTTTCTTCTGTTCTCAAGCAAACAGAAAGTTTTTTACATTATTACTTTTCTGATGTTAATATTACAAATTAACTTTTTTAAGGCTGATTAAGGTTTCTATCAGAAAATAACAGTTAAAGATTTTTTCTTTTCTAGTTTCTAACATCAGCCTGGATAAGACTGAGCTGCACCGTTCTAATGAAGTAATAACCTTGTAAAAGATCTACTATGGCCATATTAAAAAACTGGATCACCCAGGCAACAGAAGGGAGAACTTCTCTTCCTGTCCTCAGAATTTTTTTCATGTATTTATATGTTTAAGCGATGGATGTGTCATTTTCCTACCAGTAATATTACTGGATCTGATCATGTTTTGGTATATGTTGAAGTACAAAACTGAAACAGAAATTAATGCATTTAGTAGAAATTATTCTTCAAGGAAACTTTGGTTATTATCATGTTTTTGAGACTCGTGAATCTTTCCTGTCTGACTGCAGGTCTTTTGAGAGCAAGACCTGAAAACTTTCTTTATGACGACTTTAGTGTACTTTTTGGTGCATATAGATAGGGGGTAATGCTGGAATGAGGAAAGCGTACCCTTGATGGAAAAGGATAAAGTTAGAGAATACTTAAGCAAACTTGGACATAAGTCCATGGACCCTAATAAACTACACATCAGTGGTGAGGGACCTGGCAAATGCCACTGCAAGGCCACTCTTGATCATCTTCCCAATGATCATGGTGATGGGGAAATGTGCTTGAGGAGTGAAGGAAAGCAAAAATTTCCCCTATCTTCAAAAAGGACAAGAAGGAGGATCCAAGGAACTGCAGGATGGTCAGCCACATCTTGATCCCTGGGAAGGTGGTGGAACAACCGGGAAATCCTCTGTACGTGAAGGACAAAAAAGGTAACTGGAGTTAGTCAGAATGGTTTCACAAAGGCGAAACCATGTTGACCAGCCCACAAGGAGGATGCACAGAGGACAGAAGCAGGCTTTTTTCAGTACTGCTCAGTGCCAGGACCAGAGACAATGGTCACAAACTGAAACACAGAAGATTTCCTCTAAATGCCAGGAACCAGTCTTTCACTGTGAGGGTGACTGAACCATGGCATGTGTTGCCCAGGGAGGTTGTGAAGTCTCCATCCCTGAAAATTCTCATAAGCTGGCTAGATGTGGTGCTGGGCAATTATCTGTAGGTGATATTGCTTGAGCAAGTGGTTTGGACCAGATGACTTCCAGATGTTCCTTAGTACCTTGACCAGTCTGTGATTCTACAAATAAAATCTGAGAATATATAATCAAATTTATGATACTGAAGTAATACCCAGATACTTAATGTTATTTTTTTATAGTGAACACTTAAAGAAAGTAGTGTAATACAAATCTGTGTTATTTCCTTCTGTGAAAGCAGTGGAAACAAACTGTAAAAGTGTGGATATTTAAATTTAAAATACAGATAAAAGTTATGAAAGTAACTATCTTTTCATTTACTGCTCACGGACATAGAGGAAAACTGAACACTTTCATAAAGAAAAAAAGAAGAAAGGGCACTTGTTTTGTTCAGCAACTCAGAAAAATGAAAAAAATACTAGCAAAGCTCAGACACGCAAGTTAAAAAAATATAAATTTGATAGATTTTACAGTCTCCGTACTACAATATAACTGTATGTGAGATTAACAGACAACTTAAACAGTACTGCAATACTTTAAAAAAATATTTCTTATGATTGTCGAGATCTTTTAGAATACATTTTGAAATTACATAAAATTGTTTTTAGTTGCTCATTGAAGGAATGTTCATTAATACTCAGGCATTAGAGACTGCTTTCGACAGTAGCAGGAAAACTATAGTCTTGAACCAAGATGAAGATACCCATGAATTGTCTAATACATGTTAGTTAGAAGATGAAGAAAAAATTGTTTATAAAGACACAGAGCACAAATTTTCTTCATGGAAAAAGAAAATAAGAAACTTCTCTAATTTGGACTGAAGCAGAATATATTCTCAGACTTTTCAGCTAAGCCTCTCTCAAAACTTCAGACAGTTGTTGCCTCTAGAAGTGATATGCCCGATAATTTCCAGCAAGATAATAGGGCCATTGTTATGTAGAGAGGCCATTGCTCACCCCTATCCTTATGTAAATTAAGACCACCCTAGATTTAGTGGTGAAGGGAGTCAACACAGACAGAACAGGTGACCCAAATCTGACTGATGAAGTATTCCATATCATACATGTCAGAGTCAGTACAAAAGCTTAGAGATCATGAGGTTCAGGCCCTCTTCTTCAATGCCTGACGTTCAAGAAGGACCTTCCCTGTCTGTTTGTTACTGAACCCATCTGCATGTTACTGAATCCAGTTCCTGAGTCTAGCTTCAGTCTGCCTCTGAGTTCTGTTCACGCCTGCCATCAAGTGTTAGTGGTATCTTAGTATCATCGAGGGAGTTTGAATTGCTTTCTGCATCCCTGTATGTATTGTCTTATTTTCTTATTAATATTATCTTCTTATTGTTATTATTATTGTTGTTGTTGTTGTTTCATTAAAGTTTTTTTCATGTTAGTTTCCAACCTGTAAGTATCTTTTTATTTTCATTTCCCTTTTTCCTTTCATGTGGGGAAAGACTGGGACTAAACTGCACTGCCCTCTTCCTCCCTTCAGCTCCTGGCCTGAAAGGAATTTCAGGAGCAAATTCTAGAAGTCACTAACAGTGATAAGAATGTGGCCTTGTATATGATTTTGGCCATTACTAGTGAAAGTCCACAGACTTTGTACTATACTGATTTGACAGTGCAAGGTCACAGGGCTGGTCTACTTGCCCTGGTCTGAGCTGGTTTTACATTGTTTGAACAGCTCGCTGGTGGCCAAGTGACCAGTGAGGCCTCACCTACTTCAGCTGAAGCTCTGTGAATGCCATTCATGGTAAAGATCTAACCAACCTTTATGTCAGTCTAGCTGAGAGATGGTAAGAAGGAAACAGAATGATGAGAAAACATGCGGACTAGCCTCAGGTGGAACTGAGGATCAAGGGTGAATAGCTGATCTGAAACTGTATATAAGGTGCCTGGTATAAGCATTTATCAGAGCCAAAAAAGGCAAAAAAGGAGCAACAACAAAAAAAGTAAGATTCCTAGCTGTGTGTTTGGGAACTTTTTCCTCTTAGAGCATTTTCAACATTTGACCTATAAGACTCTAACGTCCTTAGACTATTTCTTTTGAATTCCCAAAAGGTAATGGAAGTAAAAACAATGCAACAAGTAACAATAGTATCTATTCTGTATCTGTGCTGGACTGTAGACTTTTATTTTCAGACACTGGTTGTGTTTTCTATACAGGCAGTTACAGAATGCACAGCTGAGTAGCACTATCATTAAAATAATTAGCTTCTGTAAAATGCACCAAGATTATCTTTTTCTTTTAATGAATTTCACTTTTTACTGGAATTTGATACCACTCATTGCATCTGTTTGACACTGATTCTTGCTTACTAGTTTAATCATTACAAAGGTAAGAAAAGAATTGCTTTAATTACATTTGCTACTCCCTTTCCTACTTACTGATGATCTTGTTTGCCCTCTCTTCACCCATGGGTCAATGGCTTCAGACAGGGAACACAAAGTCTATATTCAAACTTATTATGTGACAAAATTGTTCATTTAAGTGAACAGTCTCAAAATGTACTCAGTACAGTTGGTATAAGTGTCTGTGTAGCATATTCATCTGTCTGGAAACAAAAAGTGGACTTTGTAACAGCATTTATACCTGATTTAAATCCAGGTGGACTTCCCTTTTACTGTATTAGGCAATAACTAACAATTTTAAATATACACATAAACAAATTCTTAACTAGTGAGTTTAAACCACTCAGCCTTTGCTTCCTCCTCCCAGCACAGCACCATCACTTCAAAGATAAATGTACAGAATACTTCAAGCATGAAATGAGTGAACTGACATCAAGAAATGAAATTTTCCATTCAACTTAAGCTGTGAAAAATAAAGTTATTCAGTATCTTTTGATGTGAGCCATGAAACTGGAAGACTAAAAAGCCTTTACCATCATAGAGGTACCATTTTTATCTATAGCAAAAGACAGGATTGTCAGAAATACGAAGTAAAAGGCAGCTGAGGAAATTTATTGAATACTTCATTCAAATACTGTCACAGTGCACCCAAATCAGTGGTTGGGCACCTAAATCAGCTTACAGATCTAATCAGGAGCTTCTATCACTTTTATCTGCTGTTGGAAAATGCTTCTCTCACCAAAATGTTTCTCATCATTTAGTAACTCCAAAATAAATAGAAAATACACTCTACCAATTTCATGATATTCCACAGGCAAACGAAATAAACTTGAGAAAATATATTGAGTTACATTCAGATAGAACACATTTAGTGACAAGAAGATTTGTGTATGCTCCTAAAATAACTTTTGGCAAACACTACAAACAATAGCTATTTGAAAGTACTGACAACTAAGACTTGCATATGAACAGGAGATGTTGGACACTTCTCTCTGTAAATTCATTCTCTCTTTCAAAGCACCACTAAAGACTTGTCTGGTTAGTTCAGAATTGTTGGATTCCTGCTCCCTCATCATCTTTCAGGTCTCTTTGGAAGAGCAACAACTTGAAACTGTAACCTGTCTTTGCTGCATTCTGGCTTAAATAAGTAATCATGACAGCACAACCACAACTTAAAACTCTAAAGATATGTGACAAGGGTCAATATACTTAGAACGGGGAAAAAAGATTCAGGGAAAAGACTCTATTGAGAATCTTCAACTGTAAATCTGTTTCATAAGAAAAAATAATTTGACTAAAATTGCACTGACATATGTAATAGAGACGTAAATATCCCCACACATTTTTAGTTTTCTTCTTGCTGATTACGAAAGGATGCATATTGAAGCACTATGTTCAACTCTCATTGTCAGAAGAAGATAACTTTGATTCTATTGGTGAAGAAAGAAGAGAAGATTTCTGACCTATTCAGATACTATTGGCTGGAATATGGATTTTATCGTATTATGAGGACAAAAGCCACATCATGAACTGTTGTGGGGGTGGGGGGAAAGAAATCCAAACCTGAATATCTGTAAGATAACTATGAACTCACATGGATATTACTCTTCACGGACATGCTTAGTATTAAGGCAATTAATATATTTTTCGTAAGTAGAAACTTGATACTAAAGGAAAATTCTTCATGTTTTATTGGGAAAAAAGTGTAACTTATCCATTAGAGGCAAAAGACTCAATTTACAATACCTCTAAAGCATCACAAATTTTATCAAAACTTATAAGAAATCTGCTTGTACAGTCAGCCTAGTCAAGCTGTTGTGAGAAACTTAACACCAGTGTTAGCAAGGAGCACCCACACTCGATGTTATTCCATCGTCTCTATCTTTACCTTAAGGCACATCACCATTTCCTCAGTCTGCTATTCTGTGCAATCAAATATGTTAGTTTGTTTGGCTAATCTTTAAAAGTTCAGTGGATCTAGGGGGCTTTAATTCTTCTGGAGTATTATGTCAAATACTTCATGAGTATCAATCAGAAGTCCAGTTGGCACTGCTTCAGTCTGTGGGAGACTTCAGGATTCACTTGAAGACTATACTCCATCATGGTAGATTTAGCAAGAGGAGTGAGGGCGATTTAACATTTTTATAAACTTTCGTACACAAAGAGCCAAAAATGACAAATTCTTTGAAAGCAAAATAAAAATACGAAGGATTGTTTTTTCCTGGGGAAAAAAAACGAAGAAGTATTTTCTCTGTCAGTTCTACCTTACTTAGTAAGATGCTTATACCCAGGAACCATAACAAACAGAGGTCATGGTTTAACCTCAGTAGGTGACCAGGCAAGAACTACACATCCACCCACTTGCTCCCCCTCCATGTGGTGGGGGCGAAAGTTGGAGGGGTAAAAAAGAGGAAATTAGTGGGTTGAAATAAAGACAATTTAAGAGGTATAGAAAGAAAATTGCATAAAAGAAAGTAATATAAGTAATTCACTCAGTATTTTTTATAGGAAGGCCAACCATTTCCAGCTGAGCAGGGCTTCATCACATGTAGCAGTTACTTGGGAAGACAAATGCCATAATACACTTAGGGATGTGGTTCAGTGGTAGATTTGGCAGTGTTAGATTTAATGACTGCAGTTGATGATCTTAAATGTCTTTTCCAACCTTTATAACTATGATTCTACAACTGTGAACATCACCCACATTCTCTTTCTTCCCCCAGCTTTTATTGCTTTGCACGACACCACATGGTATGGAATAGCTTTTTGGTCAGTTAGAGTCACCTGTCCTACCTGTGCTCTCTTCTAGCAGGGCAGTGTGAGAAACAGAGGAGACCTTAACAGTGTGTAAGCACTGCTTAACAGTAACTGAAACTTCATTGTGTTACCAACACTGCTTTGAGCAAAAATAAAAAAAATAGCCCCATACAAGCTACTATGAAAGATTTTAGCTGTATCACAGCTTGATATATTAATATGACTGATATAAAGTATTCCATATGTGTGCACTATATAACTCGGGGTTTTTTCGTGAAGAATATTTCAATCAGCTGACATTCTATCTAAGTACATTACAATATTTATTTGAAAACAAATGAAGAAGCACTGGTCTTAAGTTATCCTATTAATAATAAGAAAATCTGAATACAGAGTCATGAAAAGCCTTTATTCCAAGCACAGGGCTTGCTGTCTCACAGTACTTTGCATAAAACATTCTTTATAAAGATCAGTACTGCTATAGTAATCTAGATATTTACTTGTATAAAAGTAATAATAAAGTAAAGATAAAATCCCTTAAATTAGCAGTGCTTGAAAAACTCTGGAAAATAACAAATAAAAACTGACATTAATGTAAAAAAAAGAGGTCAATGTGAACTATGCAATTTCTTTTTTTCTGATTTGTACAAAGCAAACTTCAGTCTGTAATGATGCATTATTGCACAAAATAACAGGAGATGAGAAATAGGTAAGAGCAAAAGCTAGGCTAGAAATCGTCCTGCAGTATTACTGAAAGATTCAAAGCTGCTTACCTACTTCTTTTGCTAGAATAAGCATGAATCAGCTTAAGACATCAATTGATAGTGTTATTGAACGTGGAAATTATGAAGTAATATTTATTAGCACTATGAAGAATTCTGAGGTGAGAAATTAATATATACAAAAGTGTTGCAAAACTAAGCAGTTTTATTTGCATAACTATGGTAAATTGGTAAGAAATATAAGTAAAAATATATTGAAAATAACCAGTCTCCAAAGACAAAGCCCCTTTAAATTTAACAGATTTCTAGTTTCCCTAGTCAGCAGTTAAAATTTTGAAAGAACTTTTAATGTAATTTTGGTCACAATTAGAAGAATGCATTCTGTGCGTAAGTTCCTGTCAGTCCTTCCTTATATGTATGTTTTTAAAAGATATTTGGAAGTGACATATCAAATAATTAGTTAAATAAAGAAATTTAAAAATATTAATTATTAAATTATTAAATAATAATTTCCTAGTGGAATAGTTTCTTTTCATGAATTGAAGGAGATAGTTAAGGACATTTGTTAACAGTTTTCCTAAGTAGCAAAAAATACTAGAGTTTTTCACCCTTTACGTACTTGGATTCAGCTCATGAATCTCATTTACACATTAAGATGTACACTGTGAGCAAACAACAGATAGGAAAGTGACTGTATTGTGCTATACAGATACAGGAACTACCCAGATCAGTTGCTGTAACAGCATGAGAACCAGGCTGGCTCCTATGTGTCTATAGTGTATAGGAGTTTCCTTTTATATCTTCTATAGAGGGGTGTCCAAACTCCCCAAATATGCTTTCCTTTGGTACTCACTCAGATGGATGAAATGGACTTGGAGGAAACTGTATAAGCCAATGATATCAGAAAAAAATTAGAGCTAGAAAAAGGATTTCTTAGTGACATTCCACTGAGTTACAGATGTATCCTGTGAGCTCCTAAGATGACATACAAACCTTACCTTAAGTTCAAAGTTGATCATTAAAAAAAACCAACAATGGAAGAGGGTACCTGTTCAGGAAATTAAATTTAAAGTTTTGATACAAGATTATCAAATTTCAATGCATGTCAGTTCTAGAAAACATGTCATCAGGTCATATTATTTTTTGAAACCATAATGAAATATTAAAAATATTTTTGTACTTTGAGATTTTTTTCCCAAGCGTATTTACTTCATAAGTTTAAGAGAACTTATGAAGTAGATGTCCTTTAATCCTTGACAACTTTCCCCAAAGTTTTATCACTTCATATGAATATCATAATCATCAAATAGTGGAGAAGGATCACCCACCTCCACTTGCTGGTAATAATCCTTCTAATGAAGTCTGTGAGACTGATGACCACCTTTGGTATGATGACACTTTGCTGACTCATGTTCAACTTAGTGTCCATCAAAACCCACAGGTCCTTCTGAGCAAAGTTTCTTTCCAGACAGTTAGCACCCAGCACGTCACCATCTATGGCTTTATTCCTCCTGAGATAAATCTACTGAGTTTCTCCAATCCAATAGTTCCTAAAAGGTATTTTTAAGTAGTGAAGGCTCAAATGAACATACTGTACTAACTTACAATCAATGTTCTTCTCAAAGATAAATATAATTATTTTTCTATGTTTGGTAATATCATGATCCTCATAGGTTCTCAAACTCTAGTTGCTATAGGTTCTCCTATTCCATGCCGCTCTTTTTATCCTTTTTGTTTTGAATTGTTATAAGGAAGTTAGGCTGAAGTGAAAGCCCTCTGTAAGGCAAATTTCTTTTAAAACAGAATAGCCTTGAGGAATTTCTTCAGGAATAGATTTCTTATTGATCTGTCATCATCTTTTGATGTAGTGAAAAATTCTTAAAGCCTGAAGTATTTATTAAGTTCTAAAATTGTATTAACACTGTATAAATAGTACAGAAAATAAGGTCCTTTACCTGACTAAGAGATTGGCGTTCATGAAATTACTTATCATTCAATTGGTAATGAATTTTGTGGCAGAAAAGAAAAAGAAATTAATGAAATATACTGTGTAAAGCATATTCTTAAAAAGAAATAAGAATGATGGTGGGGTTTTTTAGGTGCCTGTAGGGAATAATCATAATGAATGTATAAGAAAAACACCACATAAAATATAAGTAATACCGAATTAGCAATTCTAGGGATACAGTAGTGAAGTTATCCTATCATGTCAAATCATCAACTACTTTAAATGAGAGGAATGTTGAAATTTTACTAGTTTGGATCATATGTACATGTTCAATATATGTGGTGATCTAAACAAATTTTTTCCTAATCTAGTAATAACTGATTTTCAATGGTTAGAATTTTATTCTGAAGATTATTTCCAGAGCCTACATTTAATGAAGGTATTAATAATCTTAAATTAGAAGAATAAATGAAACAATGAATGGATGCCTCATGTTTTCATGCTTCACCAGGTACAGGTTAGAGTAATAAAGGTTACTTTTAGTGAAAATAAATTAAAGTAATTGTGAAATCATTTGCAATTTACAGGAGTAAAAAGACAATCATTGAAGGCCTTTCAGATATCTTTGACATCTGCATTGATTATCTATTGAAAACCAAAATACTTTAGGAGGAAGAT
Organism: Dromococcyx pavoninus; assembly: GCA_033558185.1. Taxonomy (NCBI): domain Eukaryota; kingdom Metazoa; phylum Chordata; class Aves; order Cuculiformes; family Neomorphidae; genus Dromococcyx; species Dromococcyx pavoninus. Next base: position 1,615,150 of record JAUMJL010000139.1, on the reverse strand, counting down.
TCTTTTCTTCCTGTTTTTATATTCATGAAAGTTGTTCACTGGAAATCAAGACTTCAGATAGTATTTCACCAGCAGCCATCACTCCCTCAGTACTGCTGCTCACCCTTCAAAGTTTAAAGGTAAGTAAAATACATTTCCAGTGTGTTATGGTTATTTATAGATTAAAATTCAGCTTGCATTGAAAAGGAAGCCCATTAAATTAATTAATAACAGTGAAAAAAACCCTTGTAATTAATATTTTGTATTGAATTTCCATTCTTCTCATGTTTTAAGAGGGTAGTGAGATCAAGTCCTAAATGTTTCACTGGAATTAGCAGTAAAATTTTCATTTAGAAACTAAGGTTTTGTATTAGATGAAATATTAATAATTTCTATTAATGTTAAAGTATGTTTGAATTAAATATCAGCAGCATGGTAGAAAAATGATGTGTCGATGTTTAAACATTTATATTTTTCATTAACTAAGACAGATATATCACACCTTTAAACAGGGATTTTTTTTTATTAATCGTTGAAGAAATTAGCAAATGTTTTTCAGCTAGAACAACACAGCTTATCTATAATTGTTACCTTCTGCCTGTAATAGCTCACAATACTTGCAATAAATATACTACTTTATTCAAAATATCATTATAAAGACATGATATCATATAGCTTAAAATTTATGGAATATTTTCACATAGTGTAAGGAAATAGCATCATATTTTGCCTTAAAAAAATCACTAGGTAGCATCTCTTTTATAGATATAATGTTGAATCTGTTTTGCAACATCATTACACCGAAAGATCTAAAATAAATATTACTACCAAAGCCTGGACATAGTTCAGAACAATTATACTTCTTAGATACATGGTATTGAAATCATCTAATTTAAAATTCTAGTGTAAAATATACAGAACACTACTAATGAACACCATATTTCTTAGTTGCCCAGATTGATGTTTATTTAAGCTTCCACTTCCCTTGTTTTTCAGTAGTTGAAATTCTGCCTTGTCTACTAATATTGCAGGTAAGTGATTTATAAGTAACCCATCAAAATGGGTTGCAACATTTAGAGTCATAAAATATGGGTCTAGAATATTCTATCTCTGCCTTTATTTGGTTTAAAAGAAAAATAAATTACTCTCTCTTTAAGAATAGAAAGGGATAATGCTGTCACACCAGCAGCATTTTCTTCCTTTGGTAAAACTGTCTCACATATATAAATAAGGTCATACAGACATGCAGTTACAGATTTTTAATTTTTTTTTTAACAGCAGCTGTAACATACTAAAATGAGTATCTTGCAAAAAGATGGACAGAGTCATAACAGTTCCTTTTAAAGAATTAGGAGATTTACCGAACCGCACAACGATTATACTGAAAGTTTCAGACAACCAATGAATGTTAGTAGTGATCTCTTAGATGCAATACATTGTAAAGGGATCTCACTCTTCCAGAAAACTTATTGAAATACATGGAATTTATTTCGTAGAATTTTCCTATTCCCAGCCATCAGGTCTCTAGTTTGTTATCAATCAGTATTATGAGAGTAAGAGATCATGAGAGCCAATATCCTGCAGCAAATTTATTTTCACTCCATTGTCGCATTGTAATATGATACATGCATGTCAGATGAAAATGTGATAGCTGTAGAGTAGTCTGTAGACATAGTTCTTCAGGATTTTGTACAGTACTCTGCAGCAGTTCACAAAATTTCAATACCATGACATTTCAAAAGTGCCACCCAACATATTACTAGATTAATGATTAATCAAAGTTTGATAAAATCCCTCAAAAATAAAAAGAAAACATCATTTAGATATTGTTTTGAAAAAGCAGTACTGTAATGCCTTCTTATTGTTATTATAGTGACACAGTAAGTGATACTATTACGAAGACCAATTAGAATCCTTACAGAGTTGATTCTACTAAAAATATTTAGTGATTAATAAAAATGAGTTAGAAGAAAATACCAAGAAAGACTAGGAAATAGCAATGAATTTTTTCATAGTTTCACATGAGAAATAGATAGAAGGAAATATTTATTCGTTTGCCAGAGATTTTTTTTTATTAAAAGCTTCTTTAAAACAGATGTCTTAAAGTCCTGGATTTCTATAAATAGAAATTTCCTGCAGCAATGAGTGGAGCATGATATTCTGAATCTTATTTGCAGTTAGAATATTCCTTGAACCTATGGAGTAAGGGAAGATTCTATTTCAGATTTTATTATAGCTTCATATTTGCAAAGTGAAGGTTAAGAAACTCTCAGGCTCATGTATCACTGCTTTTTAGTGTTGGAGGTTATAGCTTCATATATTCTTAAATGATCTTAGGAACTTTATAAATATACAAAGAGAAAATACATCCTTCAAACTAAAAAAAAACCCACGTAATTTGTAGTTAATGATAGCTATAGAAAATAAAGAATTGTCTCATCAAAGAAACAATAGAAACTACAGAAATCCTACATGGTGTTACTTGACTTGCTTTTTTTACTTGCATACATTTTTTCATCTTTTTCCTAAGAAAGATATCACTAAGTTTAATTTTGCAAGATCAAATAAAATAAGTACCATCATGTCAAAGTCAATTTTATTTCAAATATTCTTGGAATTATTCAGAGCCACAGGAGTAAAAAAATTGAGTTATCTGCAAAGAGAAACCAGAATTTTGTTACTAATTGTGCCTCTGTAATCCAAATTTTAGTATTTTGATATATTTCATCTGTTCACCAATTACAACAGTGATGACTTTACCTCATCATTAGTGCATAAATTCCAGACTATAGTTATGAGGATCCATAATAGCCATCAAATCACTTTGCTTTTCTGTGGATCCATAATAGCCATCAAAATCACTTTACCTTTCTGTGTTTGGAGTATTGGTTTCTCTTTTGATGCTGTGCTCTATTGGGTTTGTGTGGCAAAGTTTTGATTAGTGGGGAGGGCTACGGGGGTGGCTTCTGTCAGAAGCAGCTAGAAGCTTCCCATATACTGACATACGGACTACCAGCCAGCTCCAAGATAGAAGTGCTACTGGCCAAAACTGAACCAATCTGTGAGAGGGGTAGCTCCTCTGGCATAACATATTTAGGGGAAAAACTGCTGCACAATAGCAGGCAGAAGAGGGGAGTGAAAATATGTAAAAAAGACAATTTTGTAGGCACCAAGGTCAGTAAATAAAGAAGGGAAGGAGGTAGCCCAGGCACCAGAGTAGAGATTACCCTTCAGCCTGTGGTGAAGACAATGGTGTCCCTTGGAGTAGTCTGTTTCTGAGGGACTTCAGCCCATGAAAAGGACCCATGCTGCAGAAGTTCATGAAGGACTGTCTTCTGTGGGAGAGACCCCACGCTAGAGCACGGGAAGAGTTCAAAGAGGAAGGATTGGCAGATACAACACATGACAAACCGACCACAACCTCCATTCCATGTCCCTCTGTGTCACTCAAGGGGAGGAAGCAGCGAAATCCAGGAAAAAAGGAAGGGTGGCGTGAAGGTATTTTAAGATTTAGTTATATTTCTAATTATCCTGCTCTGATTAGATTGGTTATAAACTAAATTAATTTTCACCTAGTCAAGGCTGTTTTGCTCATGATTCTGAGTGATCATGTCTTTATCTCTACCCACAACCGTGTTCCAATTTGAGCTAAAGAAAAAACAATTTTCTAACTTTTCATTTAAGCCTCTTTTAAATAACTACTTATTTTAAGAAGTTAAGAACGTGTTTTTCAGGCAGTGTCCATCTTTTCAGATAAAATCTCCTGATGTTGTTAGTTATCACCAAACTAACAGGGTACTGGTATGCAGAAACATTACTTATAGTTACTCCTACAGAAACCAAGGCCATTCTCAATTTGGTTCATTACCTTAAGAAAAGGATGAAGAGTCATATCTGCAGGAAGGAGTGAACAGATGACCCCAAACTGACCAATAGAGTATTACATTCCATATACCTTGTATTCAGCATCAGCATAAAGCTGAGGGATCATGAATGTCAAGTTCTTTCCTTTGCTGCCCAGTATCAGTGTGGATCTCATTTGTCCATTTGCTCTCGATCCTGATCTGTGTGTTCCTGAATCCAGTTCTAAATCCAGCTGCCATCTGGCACTGAGTCTAGTCTGGGACTTTCCTCATGCTTGCTGTACAGCATTGGTGATGACATATAGGCAGGGAGTTTGGCTATGTATGTTTGCATATTTGTATATTTTTTATTATTTTCTTATTAATGTATTATTTTCCTTTTTACTATTATTGTTTCATTAAAGCTGGTTGAGTTTTAGGTACCAGCCCAGAAATACCTAATACAGTATTTGTCTAAGATTTCTCCAGATATCTGAGCACAAGTTTTTTAATAGACTGCTACGAAAATAGATAAAGACTAGAGGGACACACCACAGGGAAAGATGAAAAAGCTTGGTGAGGGGAAAAGGATCACTGGATTTTGTGAGAAATTATTGTGTTCCCTGAAAATGAAACAGAAGTGAGGCCTGAGTAGGCACTGTTTCTAGTTCAAGAGCCCTGTCCCTGCAGAAAAACTCTAAAGTACTGAACACAAACACAAGGAAACTAAAGCCCATCACTCAGGAATTTTTTTTTCTGGATTTGAAATTAAGAATTGTTATTTAAAGAAAGTGATGCTGACATTTGAGAGCTAATCAGAGTTCTATTTTTGAGAGGCAAAGTAAATATTTTTACTTGGAAAGATTTAACTATGATAAAAGAGTACTGCACAGTTGATAAAAAAGTTTTGATATAATATGAAGAAAAACAAATGAGTTGAAAGAGAAGGAAGGGAAGGAAGGGAAGAAGAGAGGGAGGGAGGGAGGGAGGGAGGAAGGATGGTGGAAGGCAAGAAAGAAGGCAGGCAGGCAGGAAGGCAGGCAGGAAGGCAGGCAGGCAGGCAGGAAGGAAGGAAGGAAGGAAGGAAGGAAGGAAGGAAGGAAGGAAGGAAGGAAGGAAGGAAGGAAGGAAACTGGAAATCAGGAAGGCAGGCAGGATTGCAGGAAAACATGAAGGCAGGCAGGCAGAAAAGCAGGAAGGAAGGCAGGCAGTCATGCAGTCATGCAGTCATGCAGTCAGGAAGGCAGGAAGGCAGGAAGGCAGGAAGGCAGGAAGGCAGGAAGGCAGGAAGGAAGGAAGGAAGGAAGGAAGGAAGGAAGGAAGGAAGGAAGGAAGGAAGGAAGGAAGGAAGGAAGGAAAGAAGGAATTTTAATTTCAGATAAATTGCCACTCTATTAGCAAAACAATACTCTTTTTTTTTATAATCATCATGTGTTGGGGCATTGGCAATCCTGAACGACTATCAGGAGTTTTAGGCCTCAAGGACAGTTCTGAAGGGGAACAGAGAGGGTTAACCTCCGGTCAGAACAGTCCGGCTAGAACAAGTTGTGCAAGTACAAAATAGGATATAAAGTTGCTAATGTGTTATAAGATATGTAAATAAGGGATCATAAAATGACCAATTAAATGTTTAAGTTAGGCACAAGGATAGACATATGTAACCAATCACAATTTGCCAAGTCACGAATGCTTGCATGTATGGAAGTAGCACACACTATAAATATCTGCTGAAGCAGCTAATAAACGAGCTTGAATCTGCATCATATTGATGTCTTGTTCTTGCATCGCTCGCCATGGTAAGCCACAGCAATCATGATGCTCTTTAAACAGCTTCTTGTCTGTACTGAGTTGTTCTTGTCTTCCATAAACATTCAAAAGGTCACGTGTAATATGAAAGTTTCAATTAAAATATCCAAATCCAACGAAATTTTGTTGACACAGATCAAATGCATCATGTAACTGGTCAAGAAGGTCTACCAGTTATTCAAAAAATATCTTTCTGCAAGTTCATATAATTATCATTTTTCTTGTCCTTGTTCTGAGAAAAAAAGACTTGAAAGTATGAATGGAAATTATTCCATTTCTACAAGTAACAACTCCCAAGCAGCATCTTTGGCTATTAGGATCATTATGGACAAATTGTTGTCATATACTTAACATTGAAACAGGAATTTCTTTCAGGAATCACAACAAAGTGTTAGTTGCAATGTGATCTTTTATACTTGCTTCCACACTCCAGCTTGATTGTTTTAAGGAAACGAGATGAAACCTTAGAAAAAAATCCTATAAACTGTAGTTGAGACTTCAATTTCTTGGTAGATTATAACATTTTATGTAAATAATGCATAGCACACATTTACTGAGAGGCATTCTAATAAGAGACACGATTCAACAAAGGTACATGTTATCTGGGATGAAGTAATCTTTTGAAACAGTACAACCCTGGAAATAAATAACTAGAAAGCAACTTAGCAGAAAAAGTTCTGAATATTCTTGTGAATATGTTAAATATGCATCAGAAGCAAGTCCCTGCAGCAAGAAAGGCCAGTCACATACCGATCTATTTTAGAAAGAGTGTATTCTTCTCTATCCATTATTTCTGAAACTCTATGCAGAGTGCTGAGTCCAGGTTTGGCCTCCCCGGTACAGGAAAGGCACTTACATACTGGAGCAAATTCAGTGGTGAATCAGCAAAGTGGTCAAAGGGCTGGAGAACAGGATAAACAAGTGTAGAAACTAAGCTTGCTAAACCAAGAAAAGCTGGGTTGATAAAAGGAAAGAAAGATCTACTGTGATAGTGGTCACTCATGAGGTTTCCTGGAGTTGTGAATCTCCATCCTTGGAGATTTTCAGAACTCAACTGGACATTACTCTGAGCAACCTGTTTAACTGGATGTGCTTTATACTGGACTTAAAACTACACAACTGCTGAGTATATGATTTCATGAATCTGAGGTGTCACTCCAGTTACAAAAATATTGAAGAGGTATTTAGGTACATTGCAGGTTTACACTAATTAAAAGTGTTAGCTGGATGTAAACTTCAAATATGCTCCATCATGTAGGGCTCCACCACGAGGACTTTAACTTGTTGCAATATAGTTTATTGGTTCGGTTCCTTTCTCAAGAAGAGAACAATAAGAGAAAGGTATAAGTATAGCTTTTATTGGTTTGTCTCCCCTTAAAGAAAGCCTATATAGAGCTGTAAGGGTTTAATTTACAAAATTTGGGGCAGGTGAAATGGATGAAAAACCCCTTACGGTCAAATGAACTAATTCTTAGTATGCTGCACGTGGCTTCCACCTCCAGCTGAATTACATTTTCTTAGATCTGAAAAGAATCTGTTGCCCTTAGGCACTGCAGAACTTAATCAGCAGTAACATTTCAAATCCATCTTTCTTACCACTTCATGCAATGTTTATTATCATTTTTTCCCCATTTTACAACCTTACTGCAGGTTCAAACTTGCAATGGCCCTATCAGAAGAGTGAATTAATATTTTAAGTTTAGTAAGTGTGGTTGTACAGCGGATCAGTGCTCAGGTATCAGTGCTCTTTTAATAAGTCATACAAACCCCTAAACATTAGGTCCTAGTCTCCAGCAGCCCAAAAACATCTCATGCTAAGACTTGGGCTGTCTCAGTTGCCATCAACCAGGATCCTCAACACTGACATTTGTAACTTTCCAGAGAAGCTAATTTACCTTGCAAAATAATGCATCTGTGATCAAGAAAGAAAGAAAGACCCCTACATTTCAGTTTGCTTCAATTAATTGAATCTACTTAGACTTAAAAGACACTGTGGTTAATGCTAGCCAGAGAATCTCCAAGTTATTTCCTTAAACCTATATAAGGCTAATGACCCAAGTGAATGGACTCCATGCAACTATTATGTAAAACTTCTAAGTAGAGCCAGTTAGAGTAAGTGTTCTTATTTTCCTTGAGTACCAACCAGAACAAAAAGAAATGAACCACTTTGCAGGGGCATCCAAAATATATGTATTTCTTTCTTTTCTTTTGGAAGTTTGACATTATGTTATCTTAGAATGCAGAGTTACTCCAAGTGTTATGATTACTACAATGTTTGACCATTCAAAAATTATTAAAATTCTTAAATATAAATGTTATTTGCAGTCAATTGAAATAAAGCCCAGGAAGAGAAAGTACTATGTCATTTTATTTCAGGAAGATAGTAATTATTTTTTAGAGTAATATAGAAAAAAGATACATGTGTGACAACTTATATTGTAAAAAGAGTTTTTACTATAATGTATCTAGTTTATCATTCTGAAAATAGTTTCACAGACTAAAGAATACCTCTGACAGAAGAGTAGAAGTACCATAATATATTATACTTCGGTTCCAATCAGGATTCTGGAAGTGAAAGAAGGATAAAGCAAATACATACCAGGAAATACATGAGAAGAAAAGGATGAAGAATAGAAGGAATATAGGATTGCTCCATCAAAATAGGGAAAGATAAAATGTCACTATAGTAATAGTTCAGTAATTTAAAGTAATACCACATATTGTCCTTCTGAAATTGCTATTAAGAAATACCAGGGAAACATGTACATATACACATACATTATAATAGAATCTCAAAAGGGTAAAGACCGGAGCAGACTCAGCTCTTTCCCTCTATGAATAAACATAGGCATACAGAAATAATTTTCTGGTATTCTCATAATATTGAAGAGTATGCTTCTAAATTTTATTAAATTATTAGCCATTTAGACTGCCTTATATTTTGAGCTATATTTATTGAAGTACTCTAATTTGGAAAGACTGTCCTAGGTAGAGGTTAGCTAAAGTCACCAATTGCCTTCTGTATACAATATGAAAAAGTTATAGGCCTGTTACAAATCTTGGCTTAAGACTCTAGTTTCTCAGCACAGGCAGCAGTAATGTATCATTTTTAATTCTGGAGTTTGCCCTATCTAGTTCTAGAAATGTTAGCCACCACTAGGGCAATCAAAACCATTAAGATATATAACATGTAATTTCTCTGAGTATTAATTGATAATAAAGGAAGGTATTTTTCTCCAAGTCAAGTCTGTTTTGCCCACCACAGCAACTGGTAAGTGATCTCCCTGTCTCTATCTAGACCCACAAGCTTTCTCATCCTTGTTCTTCCTACTCTCTCTCCTTTATAGCTTTAGATGAGGGGAATGAGCAAGTGGTAGGATGAGTGCTTGGCTGCCAGACAGGATCAATCCACCATAGTACTGTTCTGCAAGTTCAGCTTCCTCTGAAGAGGGGATACTGTGGAAAGGGAAGAGATTCACAATGTCACTAGTAAGTAAAAAGAGCTTACAGGGAAATTCAGTAAATAATGAGAAGTGGTAGTCTATAAATGCAGAAATGCTAATCACCACTGCTCTACCATCTGTTCATCTATGATTTTGATACTATGTATCTAGTAAGGTTTATCTCAATCCTCTGATGAACAAATTAGGACTGTACTTATCCAACATGCCTAGTAAAACAATAAAAAAAAAATCCATTGAGATAATAGGATTTTACTACCATATAAAGTAGTCAGTACTTAGGGTGGCACTTTTGAGTTAATTTTGATGCCCATGGACACAATTTGGCCATTACTTTGTTTTCATATGGAGCAAACTCACTGACTTCAATGAAATTGCTCCCACTTTAGTGATGTGAAAATCAGACAGATTTTTGTTCTCTTCCATTGGCAATCTATTGAAGAGTATTTAGCACGTGGACATTATTGATGTAAGTATAACCATGCGCTTTGAAAATGATGGAATGTGAGCTTGATCTGTCTCTAGTAGACTTTTTGAGACTGTAATTTTAACTATTGGGCAGAAAACTACATTTGGTACAATGAACATCTATTGATCTCTGCACTTTCATGATGCATCTCTTCAGATGGTAAGAGTGAATTCATAGACACATTCCTTTATCAGGAATCAATTTGTTAAAACTAGAAGACAGATTTGGGTTTTCTAGTTCATATTTAGTGCATTCTTTGATGTTGTTTAAAGTCCCCACATTTATTGCAAAGAGAAATCTATCTTTTTCAATAAACAATGTGTCTAATCTCAGAGAAAACTTATATAGAATAGCCAATATGTCTATATCAAAAAAGAGAAGCACCTGTTTCAACATGCAACATTTCCAATTTCTTGAGAAATTATTTTTGTTTGCTAGTGGATACGCAGTATCTGTCTTAATATGAATTCTTCCTTCTTTGCAGGTTTGAGCGGGTGATGCATGTAGTGTAAGTTCTGATAGCACATCTATTTCAATAAGAAATATCACTGATTCAAGTACAACATATCTGATTCAAGAGGAAGAGAATCTCGTGGATAATTTATGGATGCTTTTCATAAGATGATATATCTACGACCTATATAAAATTTACTGAACATTGTATTTTTTTGTGTGAAGCATAAGATTTTCTTGATCTCAGTAATCCAGGTTTTACACCCTTGCTAGTATTCTAAAACATCCATATCACTTGTGCTCTTGCAAGTGAACCAAAAAATAGATGTTATGAGAAATTAAGCAACACATTACATCTGCAACAAATTCAATCTCAGCTCCATTTCCAAATCAACTGTGATAGTCCAGTCTCTCAACACCACAGCATTGTACTACGTGAGTAAAAACAGTATTGGTATTTTTTCACTTTAAACAGTTTGTAAAGTTTTTGCTTGATTTTAAAGGTAAAGTTTATGTTAACAAATAATTTAGAAAAATAAAGAAAACAGTTTCCCCAAAAATATACATGCACACATTAAGTCTACCCAATCCAACACTCTTCTGTTCAAGATTTCAAAGCAGCCTTAGGCAGGTAAAGGTCTTTCCTCTATATTAATCTCAAACTTTCACGAAGTTATAATCTATTTGATCATTTTTTTGAGGTTGGAAATTTCAAATTAAATGAGTTTGATCTTATTCCCACTGTTTTACATATCTTCATATGTATTATTTCTCTTCTCTTTTCTGACATTTCCTGTATGTTTCTTTTTATTTCAGTTTTTGCTAGTATCTTTCAGTAAAATAAACAGTACTTTTTTGTAGAAAATTCAACTTTCCTTTTCCATCTTTAATAGTGATAGAGACATTATAATAATTCAGTTAAATTGCATTTTTGTAATATTCTAATTCTGAATTTCTGAAAAGAAATACATAGACTAACATTACGTAAAAGTACCAAACTTCCTATTATAATTCAGGTATGTATATGTGTTCTTTACTATTCTTATCTAAGGAAAATTTCCAGTATTGCAGTGTAGATAAATATTAAGTATTTTTTCATGTTTATGTAAGAAATGGCTCATTGTTTAATGAGCCCTGAAATAATTTGTCCAATTTAGTCAACAGGCCAACTCGTTGTTGGCTGTACGGTCTGTATGATTATCTCTTGTAGTCATGTGTCATGAGAAGAACCACGCAAAAAAAATAGAAAAGTTACCACATTGTGTCAAATACGTTGTATTTCTTGCCTGTTATTTTACATGCAGTGGTAGTAGATGCTCTTTAGGAAGAATGTGCAATCCTGTCTACTAACTGAGGTCTGTTCCCCTCGTTACCACTGCCTCCCCAGGCAATGTACAATAACGAATTAGGGAAGATTCCCTTTCTTATCTGCTTCTAGATCTTTTATCTGTGAATTCGTCTAATTACTTTTCACATCTGCAGATACTGTCTGCTTCCACAGTCTCCTACAGAAATAGATTTCAAAAATTCATTAACTAATGCTCAAAAAAAGTGCTATCTTAACTCTTTTAAACTGTTCTTATACTTAATGACTGACTCTAGCTTCCGTATTGCAGGATTGTGTTCTAAACTCTGTAATTTTAAAAAAAAATTATATCTACTCTTTACGAACAACACACCTTGAGCTGTCTTCTATCTGAACAATGTTTTAAAACTGGTTCAGTACATTGCAAGAAAGATAAGATTAAACTTGTAGGAAAGACCTTTTTTCCTCCTTTTTTTTTTTTTTTTAACAGCGTCAATGGATCTTTTAAAATTTAGGAGTGCTTATCCCTCAGAGCCAAATCAGAAATTTATAAGACGCTAATCCTTCTGTGTATACCATCTAAAGCAGATTTCTTTGAAGTTTTCAGCTGGTTTATTATATACATATTATCTTGAGAAAAGCCATGGATCATTTCTGCAATCATACATGTTTTTAAGATGTTCAATATAAATATTAAAAATATATGGTATATAATACTATACTTTATGCTTCATGAAGATTATTCATTTCAGTTATATTGGTTTTTTTTTAAAAAAATTGTCAACCACAAAAAAAAAAAGTGTAAAAATAGTATCACCAGTAAAACTTTAAACTCTTAAGGATCGTTCTCTCTATCTTTCAAAGAGTACCAATAATTTCTGATTTACTACCATTTAAGAGGATTGAAATAAAATACAGAAAACCATTATCATTTTGAGATGAAACTCAGCATTACATTTCTAGAGAGAACTGAACCACTTTCTATATCATCTCCTTTGCATAAACGTACTTACATTGAAAACAAGAGAGCACGGCAAATAGATCACTACTCAAGCAGGTGAGATGTACTGTCAGGTAAAATTTCATTTTAAAACAAAACTTTTTAAATAATTCAGTGAACAGTTTTTATGATCCCACATATTAGAACAATGGTATTAAGGAACCATTTTAAAATTTGTCTTGGAGAATATTAACTAGGTATTCATAGGAATATTTTAACTTCAAAATTAAAGAAGTTGAACTGCAGCCCTTGGAGTGCAATTTTGATCTTGTTTACATTGATCTGAAGTAATAATTGACTGAAGTTGAGTGCAATGAGAGGAAGTTCTGACTAAGTTTAAATGACAAATGATTTCTGGTGGTGGTTTGAAAAGATCCTCAGTATGTCTGGGCAGACACTGTGTCGTCAGAAGTTATCAGTGCACTATTAACAGTCGTACAGTAAGAGCAAAAGGCATACATGGATTTTCACAGACACACTTCATATTGAACAGCCCCAATGTAAAGGAAAACTGAGCAGTTGCAGAAGCTTTTCAAGTAACCCCTAATTCTCCATCCCCTTTATTTATTGTAGTTCTTTTACTACCTTTTCTTAGGAAGAAGAAATATCAAAATTTCACAGAAACACTAAACTTGTGATATCAGCCATGGTCACTTGGCACTCTGTTCTTTTGGAGTGTCTGTTCCAGATGTCTGAATGTATTTTATGTGAGAGATCTGGTCAGTAATTGTGTTCATGATGGGAATTTATTGTTCAGCCAGCTGTTCCAAACTGCATCTGTGCAGTTTCTAGCAGTCTTAAAAGGTTAAACAAATCTTTGGGTTTCCTTAAAGCATCTAAAGAAACAGGACACTAAAGAAACATCTAAAGAAACAGTGGCATTAAGAAAAAAATGGGTAAGGAGTGAATAGAGCGAAAAAATCCAAACAATTTCTTCTACATATTTTGCCATGGTTTACCCTCAGCCCAGATTTGTTGGCTGCTAGGTGTGAGCAGTTGGTTCTAATTCCTTTCCCCCTGCCCCGCTTCAGGCAAAGGAGAAAGGGAAACAAGAGAAAAAGGCTTGTGGGTTGGAAAATAAAACTAAAGCAACTTTAATGAAACAAAAATAATAATATGGAAAATACTATTAATAAAATAATAACATATATACAGATACACGAAATTGCGCCCCACCTCCTACCTCCATGACTGCGTCATCACAGATGCTGCAGAGCAGCCACAGGGAAAACTGTCCCAGGCTGGACTCAGTGGGAAGAGGGAGCTGGGCAAGGAACTGAATTCAGAAATGCATAGATCTGGGATCGGGGCAAAAAGACAGATAAGGTCCTCATTGGACATCGGCCATCAAAGAAGAGAGATTGACCCTCATAAGCTCTCGGTTTTCTACCCAGTAAGATGTATATGGGATGGAATACTCTGCTAGTCAGTTTTGGGTCGCCTGTCCTGTCTGCTCCTCCCTGCATGTGAATTCTTTTTCACCTCTCTGTCTTATGACATTCCACTAGCTTGAAAATGACCTTGGTTTCTATAGGAATAAGTATAAGCAATGCCCTTCCTGCATATCAGTGGCCATCTAGAAGGAAGCACTTCCTTAAATGACATGAAGTTATCTTTCAGAAAATGAAGTTACTCAGACAAGACTTAGCTGAAGTTAGAAACTTATTCTGCTTTAGCTCAAATGAGAATATGATAATAATCACTCTAATGTTAAGGAAAGAAAAAAAGATAGCTAGGCCTCAAGGAAAAGAACTATCATTAACCGTTTGAGAATGGAAGAAGGTTTACCATACTGATTAAAATACGCCAAGAGAGAAAAATGTTTAAGAAAAGACAGTAAATTTATTTTATTAGAAATGCTGGGATACTAGAGAAATAAAAGCATTTATTGGGAAATATAAAACTAAAGAGTATTTGCAATTATAGAAGAAATGTTACTGTGTAAAATCATAATTTTTCTTACTGGTTTCTTTTCTTTCTGACTTTTCTTATGATATATAAATTTCAGCTCCACAGATAACAGACTGGTTACAGGAATGAAACAAATTCCTTTTTTTTAACCCTAGGAACTATGAAGTCTTCTGAGCAATTAACACTATTTTTATTGTTTTACTGCTGTTCCATCTTAGGCAGTGATTTTCCTTTCTTCTGAATAGCATCATTACTACTCAATTATTGGAAATCCTGACTGACTAGATACTGAAGTAAAAACTCCCTGTTGACAGCACATGCACAAAATCTTAAGAAAGGAATGTAAGTAGCAAACTGCCTATATATCTTCAGCTTTATCTGTACTTGACATTCACATTTTAATGGTGGCACTTCTGGTTACTATGCAGAGCACTGACATGGAGCCGGTGAAGTTTTCTAAAGTGTCTAGAAAAAGTTAAAACTGAACAGCATTAATAAACTATCTTTTTCACATCTTTTGTTCATGGATCTACTTTCAAAACACTAGATGACTTTATTAAGGTAGGGAGAATTCTTTGGGAATACTTTTCCTTCAAAAGGTAGTTTACTTTAAAAATACTTTTTACTAGGTAGTTTTAATAGTATTTGAGAAGAAAAGCTGAAAACATTCAAACTGACTACACTTTCAAAGGTTTATCATGCATGTCAGTCCCTAAAAAACAGCAGTAAGACACATGATTTTAGCAAAACACAATGAGAAAATGATAGTGAATTTAAAAAATATTTTTAAATCTAAAATTGAACATAAATAGACTCTCTTATTCAAAAGATAATGAAGATAATTAGTTCCCAACCAGAATAAACACATTTAAGAATGTGTGCTGCACACTCTCACTTGATGCAGGAGTCTTTCTACCATTAGGGTTTTAAGTATATAAATAGTATAAGGTTTAACTTATCAAGGTTTCCTTAAATGACTGTGTTCTATTTTTGTTTTCTGAATGATACTCTGGATGATAAAATATGAAATGACTCAAAAAATAGAAAGAAAATTTGAATAAAACCAATTTTGAATAATTTCATGCAAATCAAAAGCAAAATGCAATTTCTTATTAGACCCAAAACTATAGTAAGCATTGTAGTATGGAAAATTTGTAATGAAAAATTAAAAATAAAATGGTTATAACAATATCTTAAAGTACCTTATATAATTTTTTTCCTTGTTTATTTGCATTAAAATATAATGAATATCTGTAAAAACAAAAAGCAAAAAACTGACCTTGGTTTTGACTCATGAATAATTCAGGCTTGAAATTCATTATCTCAATATGTAAAATGAAAAACAAAATTTGAAGACAGAACACAACTTTCAGTTTTCGTTAAATATCAACTGAGTGACAAAACGTCAGAGACCTGAAGGAACTGCCAGCCTTGACTGTCCCTAGTCAGGCCCTGGGGCTCCCTGAATCCTGCCCATGTCCCAAAACCCCATCTCACCCCTCTGGGACAATCAGGCCCTGACCCAGTGATGTCACACAGTTCTTCACAGCCCTGACTTATTCATCAATATGGCCCACCAAGCCAGGTCTACCCCACCAACATTCCAGTCCCAGCTTGGTCAGTCTCCATGACCCTGTCTGGTCATACTGGTGCTATGTCTGATCCTGGCTCCCCTCACCAGGCCTGATCCTGACTGCTCACTTGAGGTCTGATGTCCTACCTGGCCTTAGCTCAACCCTATCATGAGCTCTGGGGACCTTACAATAATGATTCTTCCATCCTAGAACTTTCCAATTTAGTACTAGCTGAGGGCTCTCTGACTAGGTCCTTAAATTTCTCTTGTTAATCCCATTTTTATCATCACTTCTACATTTCTCTTGTACTTTACCAAGTGTTTACTAAGATTCTGAGACATAACTGACTCTTTTCCAGGAAATCATTTGCCACTTTTGTTGGGCATGGTCAACCTTTGGCAAATGCCTACTGTATTTTATCACTTTTTTTCCTTTTACTTATATAGATTGCACTAGGCAATCCACATT
This sequence comes from Dromococcyx pavoninus, assembly GCA_033558185.1. Taxonomy (NCBI): domain Eukaryota; kingdom Metazoa; phylum Chordata; class Aves; order Cuculiformes; family Neomorphidae; genus Dromococcyx; species Dromococcyx pavoninus. The sequence goes on along the minus strand of JAUMJL010000139.1, from coordinate 1,598,881 downwards.
CTGTTACCTTGAAACCCTTATATTGCCATTGCTAGTAACAGCCCATAAGGTCTACATTGAGTTTGTAAGACCTCAGGAGTGAAGCTTATCAGGCTTGCCCTGTCTGAGCTTTCTCGACCTGCCTGCAGCTAATTTCACTGCCTCAGGACTCACTTAATTACATCTTACTTATGGATCATAGAATCTTTTAGGATAAGCACTCAATACAATTTTAAAGTGGAAAACCCCATAAAATTATATAGCTCATGTGAAATTAATTCACATTATGAATCTTACTGAAGATTTAGTAATTAAAAGTCTTAATGACAATAACATGAAAGGAATAAAGTGTTTTTTACAAAATCAATGTTTGCAAGTTCAGTTTGAAGCATAATGAAAACGTCATAGCTGCTATTATTCTACATGAAAATTATTAAGTGCTTTGAAGTTAAATGAGAGATCTCTTCTGCTCTTCTTTGACCTTCAAGCTGTTAGAATTCTTTAATTTTTGCATTTCCCTTTCTCTGAAGATACTCTGCCCATGTTTAATATATTTTTTTAAAGATGTTTTTATATATCCACAAGACTTCCATACGATCATCATCATGGTGGTTTTGGTTTTGGGTTTTTTTGGTTATTTTGTTAGAAATTGTTGTGGATGTGGTGCCATGGTGCTGACAGTAAATTTGGCAACACTTAGGCTGCTGGTACACTGGTGCCTGATGATGAGATATGTTGTTTCATTGTTGCACTGTATTTTTTTCCTCTCGCTTTCCAAATCCAAGCTTCTCAGACTGCAAGCTTGTTGAAGAAGGTACTGTCTTCAGCAAAGGTACCCACTAAGCAGGTCCTGGACAATGCCATAAACAACAGCATTTTACTGCTCAGGTTAAATGTTTGAACTGATTGAACAAAGTAAAGTTACAAAACTTGCTCCCTAAGATATTTATCACAGTATCACAAGGTTAGAAGAGACCTTTGAGATCATCTAGTCCAGCCTATGACCCAACACCAACACCTACTCATCATCTAAACCTTGGCACTAAGTACCTCATCCAATCTGGTTTTAAACACCTCCAGGGACAATGACTCCACCACCTCCCTGGGCAGTGCATTCCAACTTTTCAGTGAAAAATTTTTTCCTAATATCAAGCCTAAACCTCCCCTGATGAAGCCTGAGACCATGTCTTCTTGTTCTGTCACTGGTCACCTGAGAGAAGAGACCAAACCCTGGCTGCCTACAACCTCCCTTAACGTAGTTATAGAGAGCAATAAGGTCTCCCCTAAGTCTCCTCTTCTCCAGGCTAAACAACCCCAACTCCCTCAGTTGCTCTTCATAGGGCTTGTGCTCCAGCCCCTTCACCATCTTTGTTGATCTCCTCTGGACACACTCCAGCATCTCAACATCTCTCTTAAACTGAGGAACCCAGAACTGGCCCAGTGCCACACACATTTTGTAAAGCAGCATATGACAAATTAGCCTGGTTAGATTCTAGGAAAAGAAGAATTTATTTTCAAATTTTGTAGAAATATTTTCTTCCATCATTATTAGAATAGTATTGGATGTTTGAGTCTCATATGTACAATTTTGAAAAAAGCTGTAAAGATTTTTCTTTGTAAGTTGATGTTTTGATTTAGTCAAGAAAAAAGTGCAAAAAAGTTTCACAAAATAATGAAGGCTGTGTCTCTCATTAAAGAAGAAATTAAGTCACTGTGTATCAATATGACAGAAACCTAAGGCATCTCTTTCATTTTGAAATGTACTTGTGCATTTTTTAACAGCCTTATTCTCCTGAAAATAACAATATAACTAATTCTACTGAACTGCAAATTTCTCTGTATTTTTAAAACTTCTTTGAATATCAAACAACAGTTTTGTTGAAAATCCAACTCCTGTTTCAGTCTTCATCAGCAGTTTAGAAATCACAAGTTTACTCATTTATGTGTGCATATATTACTCTCAAATCTCATATCTTCTTTCTTCATTATTATTCATTTCCCAAGTCAACGTACAACTGGAACAATATTGCTGTATTATTGTTTATGGTTTAACTATACACAAAGTAAGTTTTCAAGCCAAATTATATAAATTTTTTGATGACTGAGTTCTGAAAGATGAATGGTTTAAAATATAATTGTTGGTTAATGAAATGAATATTTAAAGAAAATTGATTCTTAACTGTAACTAGAAGGAAATTATTTGTGACTAGGGCACAAATACAAAATTTTAAAAGCATGTAAATGAAAAGTAATTATTTAGATTATGTCTGAGCAATCAATCAACAGAGTTTTCCCGGACATGTAGAGAGGGAAAAAAACAACAAAGGAAACAAAACAACAATTAAAAAAGGGGTAACAATACGTGATGAGTGTTCTTATAAAATATTTTACAAGTTCTTATGCATAAATGAGTATCAAATCATTACCAAGGAGGAAATAAATTACATCCTCCCTAACTCTTCTTCAACAACAGCCATCAATACTGTCTCTCATCTATCTCAAAAAAATTGCTAGAAATAGCACAATTGTAATGTAAGGTGTCCATTGCAATGACAGGTACATTAGCTAAAGTATGCCACTGTGTCTGAATTTAATATATAATCAGCTTAATTGACATATGATTTTTTATCAATTATAATCAAGAATAATCAGGTAATTTTCATAGAGGTGAAAAGAAGTGGCAGCAACTAGATAAAATCTACTGAAATAAGGAAGTATAGAATAATTTATTAGCTGAAAGTACACTCCATCTTATACATAGACAAATGCACAGCACACACACACTCTCTTCTGCAACAAACATAACTTGCTGGGGATAATCGTGAACAACTGAAGAATCACTTCCAAATAACCAGATACTTAATATTAATGGAAGGAATCTCTTTTCCTTTTGAAGCTATCAACTTTATATAAAATATTTAAATTATAAAGGTCCACATCAAGAAATAGGATAAAGAAGAGAAAGAAGGAACATCCGCTTCTTCCTTTTAGTGGATAAAGCATTTGTCAGAAGAGGACTTCATGACTTCTGGTTTGATCTTACTGGACTTTTCAGAAGAGCTTACTGAATTATGCGGAAAGCTATGAAAACGTGGGTAAAAAGATGTGAATACTATCTTACTACATCTTAACTCATATCTCTTTGTATTCTTTTGTGCAGCAGTGTCCATTTTAATATTTTAATAGGTAATAATAGCTAAATATTTTAATAAACCAAAAGAACAGGTAGAACTCAATCTGGCCACTGTTGTAAGAGATATCAAAAAAATAGTTTTACAACTACATTAGCAAAGAATCTCTGTCCTTTGCCAGATGAGGGGCGGAACATTGCCACCAAGGATGAGGAAAAGGATGAGGTGTTTAATGCCCTCTTCGCTTTAAAAGTTTTCAATAGTGAGAGTTTAATAGTTTTTAATAGTCAGAACAGTTATCCCCAGGGTATCCAACACCCTGAGCTGGAAGATAGGGACGGAGACCAGCATAAACCCCCCATAGTTCAGGAGGAAGCTGTTAATAACCTGCTACATCAACTGGACACTCACAAGTCTATAGGGACAGAGAGGATCCACCCCAGAGTACTGAGGGAACTGGCAGAGGAGCTTACCAAGTCACTCTCCAACATATATCAGCAGCCCTGGTTAACAGAGGAGGTCACAGATGACTGGGGGCTTGCCAGTGTGACATGCATCTACAAGAAGGACTGGAAGGAGGATCTGGGAAATTATAGGCCTATCAGCCTGACCTTGGTACCAGGGAAGATTTTGGAGTTGTTCATCTTGAGTCTGCCCATGAAGCAGGTGTGGAACAACCAGGGGATCAGGTCCAGAGAGCATGGATTCATGAATACCAGGTCCTGCTTGACCAATTTCATCTCCTTCTGCAACCAGGTGACCAACCTAGTGGGTGAAGGAAAGGCTTTGCATGTTATCTACCTGGACTTCAGTAAAGCCTTTGACGCTGTCTTTGACAACAGTCTCCTAGACAAGCTGGTGGCTCACGGCTAGTTGCAGTGAACATAGCTAAATCCAGCCGGTGGCTGGTCAGAGCTGGGACCAGTCTTTTTTAATATCTTTATCAATGATCTGAATGAGGAGATTGAGTGCTACCACAGGAAGTCTGCAGACTTACTTGGGTGGAAATGTTGATCTGACTGAGGGTAGAGTCTGGACAGTCTGGATTGATTAGCCAAGATCAAATGTATGAGGTTTCACAAGGGTAAATACCGGGTTCTGCACTTGGGTCAAAATGACCCCATGCACAGCAGTGTGCCCAGGTGGCCAAGAAGGCCAACATCATCCTGGCTTATGTTAAGAATGTTGCAGCCAGCAGAAGCAGGGAAGTGATGGTTGCCCGTACTCATCATTACTGAGGCTGCCCCTCAAACACTGTGTTCAGGCTTGGGCCCCTCTGTACAAGAAGGACATTGAGGGACTGGAGCATGTCCAGAGAAGAGCAACAAAGCTGATGAAGGTTCTGGAACACAAGTATTATTAGAAGGGGCTGAGGGAACTAGGGCTATTTAGTCTGGAGATGAGTATGCTGAGGGGAGAACTTATCATCCTCTACAACTACCTGAAAAGAGGCTGCAGAGAGGTGGGTGTTGGTTTCTTCTACCAAGTAATAAGTGATAGGATGAGATGAAATAGCCTCAACTTTCACCAGGGGAGGCTTAGAGTATTAGGCAAAAATCTGTACTCCAAGAGTGGTGAAGCATTCAAACAGACTGCCCAGGGAAGTGGTACAGTCTCCATCCCAAGAGGTGTTTAAAAACGTGTAGCTGTGGCACTAAGGGACATGATTTAGGAGGCATGGTGGTGTTGGGTTGACAATTGGACCTGATGATCTTAAATATCTTCTTTAACCTCAATTGTTGTATGATCCTGTGATTCTATTTTTTTATTTCTCTGCAAAAAATTTACATTAAGATGATACGGAAAGAAGATTCTGTGGTATAATAAGGGCAAAATAAGTGGAGAAACATGAAAGAATCTAAAGACCAAAGATCATTGTTGAGTATTCTCATTCGTTGTCTGGCAGTGTGTTACAGCCTGGCCCCAACAGACCTTCTGGGAAGAATCGGGGAAAAGGGAGTAGGTTTCTTCTAGTTGTTTCTACAGCAGCCACAGAAGTGACAGCAATCATTTCAGGAGTTTATTCATAATCCAAATCTTTCCTTTGAGTTCAGTCAAAGTCAAAACAATTCACAACAAGGACCTTACAAAAGGCAAAAAAAAAGGCCAAAAAAACCCCAGCAGTTCAAAAAGCAGTCCATATCAACTAAAAGTGCAGAGAAGAAATGAGACAGATAGTGAGAAAAAGTGAGGTAGATTTGAGGAGAGAATAACGACAGAGAGAGGAAAAGAAAAAAACAACAGGAAAATGGGATTATAACATAAAAATAATCACTAGACCAATGGATCCAGCAGAGGTTTTGGAAGGAAATGTGGTCCATGAGACAGAGGGCAGGCAAGTGTGCTCTTCAGCACTGGCTGTTTATAGATAAAGATCTGCCCCTTATCAGCATATGAGGTGTACAGAGGAGGGGGTCTCACCATGCCTGCATAGTATCCCTGCTTGGAAGGTTCTCTTCTGGAAGGTTCTTCCACTTGAAGTTCAATAGCTGCTGCTTGAATTCCTTGGGCACACTTTTACAGTAAGGAGAGCTCTCACCTCTTCAGAGTGTGCAAATGTCTCAACCAGACTGTTCAGCAAGCACCAGCAGCCCAGCCACAGGTGTACAGGAGTGATGGACAGTGCCTGCTCCCATGCCAGACTGCACGAAGCCCCAGACACACCCAACCTCTTACCAATATGATTGTTAAAGACACATACGCAATTCATAAATCACCTCTTACACAATGGTCTTGGAAAAATGTCAAAGGAACTATGGAATAAAAAAAAGAAACATGCTGGATTCTTCTGCAGAAAGCTTTCTCAGTGCCTAGCAGGTTGCAGTTCAAGCATTTCCTAAGTTAGAGGCTGTACGTTTGCATCTAATAGTCCCTAAGAGAGTTTTGTTTTTTTAATTTTTCCAGTAGATTTCAGAATATATGAAAACTTTCGTATTCACAATATGCTATAGTGTATTACAGGATGATAAGCTTAAAGTAATACCTCAAACTGTTTCACAGCCTCATACTTTATGCAATGGGTCACTTTTATATTTTTTCTGAAGTTGCCTCCTTATAACATCATTTTATGCTTAAAAATTCTGTATTTGACTTCTCCCTGTAAAAAATGTTTAATTTTGCAGTTATTCCTTCTCGCACCTCTGTAATGAGAAGAAGTAGTTTTATATTCGTCCACTTTTTGATGTTGAATATGACAATAGTGAAGAGAAATATTTCTTTCCTAGTTTACGTAAATAAGAACATCAAAAAAGTGATGATGCATCTCAGTGTCTGTATCCACTTTGTAGGGTATAGCCACATCACATGCCCTGAGGGTTGCCTCCTGTGTTAGCAATTTACCGTTTTTATCTGCACATCTGGAAGGAGTTGTGAATGCACATCGTCTACTTCCTGTAGCTCTATTTACTTTGGAAAGACAACTAGATATGTAAGTAAACAGGGCATCAAGTATTTCCTAGTAGGATAACTAGAGGATTGGACAGTGTACACATTACAGATGTTACTTGCTCTGCAGTATATAAAAGTATTGATGGCAGGTTTAACTTGCCTCAAAAGCACAGGCAAAGAAAATAAGATGGAAAAATAAATGGATCAAGATAAAGACAGAGAAATAATTTAGCAAATACCATCATGGGCAAAACAGAATCAACTTGGGGAAAATAGGTTTAATTTGTTTATTAAAACCAGATTAGAATGGTGAGAAACAAAGACAAAACCTCAACACCTTTCCCCCACCCAAAGTTAATCCCTGGTTCAACTTCATTTCTTCATTCCCAGTTCTTCTTACTTTTCCCCCTGCCAAAATCAGTGCAGTGGAAATTAGAATAATGGATTGCAGCAAGTCCATAACAATGGAAATCAAATATTTCTACTAAAGTGGTTAAATGACTGGTCAGATAACAATGTCCCATAGCACTCTGAAGGTACATTGAGATCTGACCCCTTTGTCATGGACTATGATGGCTACATATTGTCCTAAGTGATGCTGTGCCTGATAGTGCTTCACAAACAGATACAGCAGATTGATGCAGTCTGTGGCATATTGACGAAAAATCCCTGATACACTGTTGGGAAGTGGGGGAGGAAGAAGCAGTCACAACTGTAAAATAAAAAGCAAAGCAATGCTTTGGAAATGTCTATGTTTTTTTTCTGAATGTATTCAAAAGGAAACCACTCTAAATAACAGACTGGTCTGCTTTAGGGTTTATTTTGTTTACCTGGTTTACAGAGTTCCCATATGGGCAAAGGAAAGGACAGCTATCTAAGACGTAAAATGAAGATTAAATGCAACTTCTGCCACAAAATATAAAAGATAATTTTGATACAGAAAACAAAAAGAAAACAGAGGAGGAATCAAGTATTTTGTGTAAAGTAGCAACTGGCTAAATAGAAATTCTGCTACTGGTATACCAACTACACAAGAATTCCTACTTATGGACAACTTGAGCTATTAAATCAGATTTCGTAATTAATCTTATGTCAGCAAGGGCTTGACAGCCAAGAAGAAAAAAGTATGAATTCAAGATATGACAGCTCTCCTACAATGCCGTGATCATGAAGTAAACCAGAAAAACAGATGAACGTGCAGCCTGTGTTCATCTAAGCTGTTTTTCCTTTCTGAATGTTTTGTTTTATTTTGTTTGTATTTTGTTGATTCTGAGATTTGCCCCTCCTTATTCCATAAACAAGTTTTGCTCTTTAAGTCAAGTAGTTTGTCTCATGTTTCCCAAATCACTTTTTCACACAACTCCCTGCATTAACTGCATTTACATAACATACTTCTGCGAGCAGTGCTACATCAATGAAAGGTGAAAGTATTATTAGAGCTATGCTGCAGAGTAGAGGTGGGTGTATGCTCATTGCGTCACCTCTGATCAATGGGAATGCAGTTGTTTTAATAGATTGAAATGTTTATGCTAACACACAAAATTGTGTCTTGCACTTTTTCTCATAAATTGTGTGGGATTATCATCTTGACATGACTTTCCCTGTCTGACACAGCCAACATTTAATCCTTCACCAATGCATGTCATTGACTCACATTTCATAGGTCTGACATGAAAGTCCTAAAAAGAACATCCAAAATATTTTGAAGTGACACAACAGAAACCTGTTAAATCCTTGATTGTATAGCTAAAGTGTGGATGTACTATTGTAGAGAAAGCAATAGGGCTTGCAATCTTTTTTTCTGTGTCAGTAAAAGAAATACTTTAAATGCTTTGTAGTTTTGATAAAAATAGAAAAAAAAGTCTAAGCAGTTTAGATTTTTTTTTTAAAATGAATTATGCATTCTATAATCGCTGTAAGCATCAAGTTGCATAAAAGAAACAAAGGCAATTGGTTGTTCCATAGCTACATAAGAAATTTGGGGGAAAAAAAGAGAACTATAAACTTTTGCAAAAACCCTTGATTGTTAGTGGACACACATCACTAATGATTTTTCAGTATGCAGCCTGAAAACATGCTGCATGGGTACATTCTTCTTTGAAGTCATTCAGGATGAACAATCCAAATTAAAGACAGAGAAATGCAACATATCCACCTGCCTTTTTATACTTCCCTTGGAATAAAATGCTGCAATTTTTGTAGCACAGCATGCAATTTAAATGTACCTTTTTTAACAAGTAATAAGAAAATTTAGGCTTAAAATATTTTGGTGGTGATATTCTTAAAATAATATTTAAATATTGGTAGCTTTACTTGAGAGGAAACAGACATATAAAACAAATAATACAGTTTATATGTTGAAATAAAGACAGATCAATCAGTGAAGGAAAAATTAAAAAAAAAAATCATGCAAAGGTAGGAAATGACCACTTTCTATAAGCAGACTAATGTTTTTTCAGTCTTCAAACAATGGCTATTTTGGAAGTACTACCTACAGTTCTATTCCTAAGTATAACATCATATGGTATGTAATATTCTTTGGTCCACTTAAGTCTGCTGTCCCAGCCGCACTTGCTACCAACCTCTTGCCAACTTCAACCTGCTTCCTAGGGAGGCAGAACGAGAAAAAGTGAAGACCTTAATGTTGGTAGGCCCTGCTTAAGAACGGCCAAAACACTGCTGTATTATTAAAGTTTTTTGGTCACAAATCCAAACCACAGTTACCTTACATGCTACTATGAAGAACATTAACTTGAATCCAGGCAGGGCCTGCACAGTTATATAATAAAATCTTTATTTGAATTGACAATTCTAAACCAATTTAATAAATAAACCTGAAAAATCAAAACAGTTAACCATGTTGCCTTCTAATCCAGTATCTCTAGAATTTTGAATTCATATCTTCTTTCAGTCATTTCTGATGACTTTGTATCTATGACAAGTGTGAAAAATAAATATGTCACACAAACATTTAATCTGAGAAAGGTCTTTTTGTTTGTCTCTCCACTAATAAAGACAGCATTAATATTTGTACTGTGAGACATGTTCACTGAACTGTGCTTCCCACATCATAACTTGTGTTTAATCCCTATTGGAGACTTTAAATTGTTTACTATGATTATGTTCTTCAGAGCTCTTTGGATGATTTGCTGCCAAAACTTCCTTTTTGACACTCACCATAGGAGTATATGAGATTTAACCTTTCCACTCGTTACCTGCAATAGTTCGTAAAGAATAACTATTGAAAAGAACCCAAGCACTCACAAAAAATTATGTTTAAGTGGAAATCAAAGATAAATCTTCATGTTCCTTTTGTTAAATGCAGATGTTTTATCAGTCCATAAGAAACTTCTGCTTTTATTTTGGAAAGTTCTTGTGAAAGAGAAACACACTGTCACAAATAAAAGCTAGGTGATCAAATTCTGCTCTCTCAATCTAGTCAACTCAGATAGACGAAGACAGCTCTTTGTTTTCAAAGTATGAATATCCTAATGGCAGTAGCAAAATGAAAGGAGTTATTTTTAAATTTCTAAGTAGAGAACTACACAGAGGTGGAATTTTGACATTACGATTTTAAATGACATCCAAGAATATTAATTTTCAAATGAGCTAAACAGTCTGTCCTTTACATGGGGAGAAAAAGCCATTTGGAGAACTCAGAGAAATTATGATTTACCATATATTTTGAGCTTGGATATAGTGAAATTCTCTTACTGGTTTTAGAATTTTATATTGTGGAAACTTTTTCATAATTTCCATGTTTAGAAAAATAGTTTTGCAAAAGACAGATTTTTTAAGATCTTTAGTGAAACAAAACTTTACATACTTAACAGCAATTATAAACTTCTTGGTCATGAACAGATCAAAATTCAGTATCAGTCCTATTTTCACTCACATTCAAATTATCTTAAGGTTAAGGTGTTACAAATCTTAAACAAAGATGATCGAATACCTGCATAACATTTTTGTTCACTCAGCATGGAAGGACCGATTAAAGGAATTTTTTGATAGCCTGCTTTCAGAGAATGGTGATATTACAGAAAGAGTGAATGAAACAATTACCTCTTAACAATTTATAATACAATTTATAATACATAAGAGGGACAGATGTAATCATTTATTGTGGTGCTTTGCAATACAGTGGTCATTTTGAAGCTGCAGGGTATAAACAGCTTTTAATTAAAAGTTAAATACTGTTAATTAAAAGGAAAACCACCAAAAAATGAAGTATCTAATGATAGACTATAGGTCCTGAGATTGGACAGATGTTTTTAAGATGTCAAATAAACTTATTTAAAAAAATAGTGAATATAGCAAGTTTGCTATTAACCAGTAAGTATTTTCTCCAGAGTTCAAGTTCCTGCTGACCACAGACAACCTGTTCCACTTTCTTCAGCTCATGTAGACATGATTTCAATTATAGATTGTGGACACAGGAATCCTCCCTTTTAGCTTAGTTAAATGCATTCACTTCTTAAATTCTGTGTTCTGGAATATAAAGTGAAGTAAGTTCCAAACATAAACACGAGTGAAAATTTTCAGAACTCAAATTTTCCCTAAATCTGTTGGTTTGATTTGTTGCTATTGCTTGTTTTTTGTTCTTCATTGTTGCTTTCTTGTATTTGGGGTTTCTTTTAAAGGAAATTAAACCAAAAAAAACCTTCAGAGTCCAGAAAAATCCTGTGAGAAGACCTCTTGTGATTTTCTTTTTCTGCCAACTTTAGCAAATTTTTTATTCAGAATAAGATAGTAAAATTTTTTTTCTGTTTCCAGTTAGGATTATAATTAAGAAATCCCACAAAGCTAATGTGCTTTCCTGTTTCAGGCTACATACATTATAATGCAGATCAGTAGGGAAAGAAGAAAACAAACACAAACCAATCAAGAAAACTGCACGTTCAGGGTTTGTGTTTTTTTTTTTTTTGCTGTTGTTGATTTGGTATTTTTTAGGGGTAGAGAGTGTTGATTTTTAAGAGCTTTTTTGCCTGCAAAATTTACTTTAACGTGCCATTAAAAAAATGCATATTAGAAAGTGGTATCTTATAAAAATGGGAGGTTTACTATCATTGGGTTATAGAAATGCTTAAAAGTTATAACTATACCAATGGATTTCAGATACAAGTTTTGCAAATTTTCACTCCCAATACATGCAGAATTTGTGAAGAAACTTAAAGCTTGTTTTCTCAAAACTTCAATAAACAAAATTCTAAATTAAAGTCTAACAAACAAGCAAGAAAATGAAGACTACGTGATTAAAAATGCCTTTAATGACTTAACTAACATCAATGAGGTTCTGTAACAATTTCCAGTAAAAAAAAATCCAATACTTCAGGTGCAAGGAGAAAGAAATAGTCTAATAAAGACTATTAGAACAAGACTTTCACTTGACAATACTAGCTTTTTTTGAGGATGCTGTGATCCCGATTATGATGCATTAGTGATGAATTTGTAACTATTTCATAAAAAATGAGTCTGTAACACCTAATTTAGTCTTATTTCACTTGCCACAGAGCTAATTCCATGGATTTAATTAATAATAAACTTAGACCAAAATGAAAAACATTTATTTTCTTGTGAATGATACCAGAACCAGACATTTGCTGTTCAAGTGAATCAGAGACAATATTACATAGCTGAGGATCAAACACTTGACAGAAGCAGTTTTCACCACAAAGTCACATTACCCAGACAACATACAATTTCTATTCTAAGCTGCCTTATTATATATTGTTTGAAAATATTTTAAACTTATAAAGCAGTACAATTCCAATACAATACATTTCTAGAATTATTCACTTTATAGATGCATGGCCTTTTCCTCTAATATGCAATACCCTATTTTTTTTTGCTTTGGGTATTTTTTTTTCTAGAAACAAATTACTAAGTATGTTACAACAACAGAAGAGACACCAATGACAGAAATTTTCACTAGTACCAATATCAGAAGACTAAAAGAATACAAGTCTTTCACTATGTTTTCAAGTACAGTCTGTAAAATCATTTGTGTTATGTCAGAATTCTCACATAGAGCAACAAATTTTATCAAAATGATAGATATTGATAAACCCATTTTTTTCCATTCTTATTTTACACTGGTTTTAGTCTTCAACTTCAGGTATTGTAATGTAGAATATGATCAAGAGCTGTTACAGTTATTTTAGAAACTGTCCACAGGCATTGAAAACAGTTCTGAATCTGTATTCACAGAATTTTACTTGTGTTAGTGAAGTTTCATATAACCATGTGTCTGAAATATTTAGGCAGTTTGTCTTGGAGTTGTTTCCCTTTTCTTGAAAATTAATAAATAACGAATAGGATATTTTCATGTTTGACTATTTTGTTTGGTTTTTCTTCGCATAACATATTTTGTGCATCTGTACTATAGATATTTATTAGCTACAATAGTTTTCTGATAATAGGCTAAAGCTATTGAGAAGTAACTTTGAATTAGCAGAATATATGGCTTTACACATACCTTCCTTATTAACAGTTGCAGACATTCTTCTGAGTTCTCACAATACATTCTCCTGTGCATTTTAACATTTGCAAACATATGTTTTCTTTAAAACAAAAGAAAAGCAAAACATAACAAAAACCTTTTGCTTTTATGAGACTAGAGACTTTCAAATGAACATTGTCCTGAATAAATAAGAAACCCTAAGAGAAGCTTGGAATACTGTGAATGCTGTGGAAGTCTTATGTTTAGCTCCAATAACAGTAAATGCATCTTGTCATTCTTGAATATCCCCTTCCAGATAAACTGCAAGAAGAAATGGCAAGCATCATTGAATTCCCAACATAAGGATATTGAATTGTTGGAGCGGGTTCAGAGGAGGGCTACAAAGCTGGTCAAAGATCTGGAGCACCTCTGCTATGAGTACAGGCTAAGAGAGTTGGGCTTTTTCAGCCTGGAGAAGAGAAGGTTCCCGGGGAGACCTCATAGTAGCATTCCAGTACCTGAAGGGGGCTACAGGAAAGCCAGGGAGGAACTTTTTACAAGGGCACGTAGTGATAGGATGAGGTGGAATGGCTTTAAACTGGAAAGGGAGAGATTTATATTAGACATTAGGAAGGAATTCTTCACAACAAGGGTGGTGAGACACTGGAACAGGTTGCACAGGGAAGCTGTGGATGCCCCAGCCCTGGAGGTGTTCAAGGCCAGGTTGGATAGGGCCTCGAGCAGCCTGGGCTGGTGGGAGGTATCCCTACCCATGGCAAGGGGGGTGGAACTAGGGGATCTTTAAGGTCCCTTCCAACCCAAATGATTCTATGATTCTGTGATTCTATAATCATTACAGGAAAATAATAATTTAATAAGTGTGAAACTGATTCTTTGAAAAAAAACCCTAATATTTAAATGGAAGGAATTTTTAAGTAAGTCTCAAGATGGTCTCATATGAGGTTAATTTACACTTCTCATAAGACAAAGAAAGTATTACACCAGCATTACTTAAATATAATCAAGGGCAGGGAGATATACATGCCTTAGATGTTTTTAATTTCTGTTGGGATTTTTTCAGAAATAGAACACATATCAAATACTATTTCTCATGTCATTACACTCTTTTAAAAACCTGTTACAGCTTTTTCAATTGATAATGGAAAGTAGAAATTAGCAGATGATCCATTTAAAGGTGAGGGGAGAGAATGCACTCCAAAGCTAAACAGATGCTTTTCTATTAAATAGATGATAGACACTGAATTAACTAAAAAAAATATCTCACTTGAAGCTAGATGTGATTTTTTTGGAGAGTGGAGCAGGGGAGGTATGAGATTATGTTTGTTTTAAAACAGTTTTCTTTCCTTTAAGGCCTGTTCAATCTCTTACAATTTATCTTCTGTCATTTTCATTAGTACATCTTCTATTCTATTTGCACTGGTTTGTTTATTACAAAAAAAAAGGGTACCTCAGTAACTAGCTAATCTGTTTTTCATTTGTAAATGCGCTAGATAGATAGTCTGAAAATTTGCAACTGAATGAAAGTTGAATGAATTGGACACAATTTAATTTTTGTTATTGCTTACTATCAACCTGCAGCTTCAAAAGAGATGAAATTTGTAAGGAACTCCAGCGTGTGAATGGCTTAAATAGCTACCACTCCAGCACAAGAAAGCAGGAAATGCATGAAGCTCAATGGCTTCCCAATGACTTTCATTTTTTAAATTTCTGGCAGCTATAGGTAATACATTTCTTTTCAGAGACTTTTAACCTTCCATACTTTCTCATTTGCTTCTGCTTGAAGTCCAAGTAGCTCCCAAAGTGTTTATGTAGTAGCATCCTTCAGATTGCCAGATCAGGTCTGGTATCTCACGACCATTGTAAAATCAAAGCTCCCATTTGCCAGTTTTCCTATTAGTTGGTTATAGGTGCCATCATCAGCCAACAGAAGAAATGAATAGTTAAAGAACAACTATTCAATGATTACTATTTTGGAACAAAATTTTCATTTTAAATCAGAATATTTTAACTGTGCCTGCTTTGAAATTTGTTTTTCCAAAATTTTTAGAGATACGTTCTATTGGTCAGTTTCTGGTCAGCATGCCTGAAAAAGAAATTTGGATGCATTGAAGCCAGATAAAATAGTAAATGTAAGAAAGACCATGTTTAGTTAAGGGTTCTCCCTTCAGGTTATCCCAGAGCTGATTTTTTTCACTATGAAATGTTAATTTGTTTGTTTTACTGGAGCTCTCACAGGGTGATTCAGCATAGTGTATGTCAGTGCCGTCTTGGCTTTCAGCCTGGGTATTTTATAAGGCTCTAAATCAGCCTGTCAAGAGAAAGAACAGAAAGATAACAACTGCTAGTTAAATCAATTCACTTTGACTAAATTGAACAAATTTAGTTGGCCTCTGATGCACCCTGGCCCAGGTTCATGTCAGCAAGAATGAACATGTTCATTCAAGGCTAAGCTCGTGGGTGAACAAAACACAGTCCAAGAATACCACAGAACATGTTGTCTGTAAACACATCTTTATATGGACAAAAAGATGTTACTCAGACTTGATGCACAGACATGGCGGGAAACAAGTACTAGGATTTTTTCATGGTATCTGAGAAAAGTGTCTAAACCTAATAAATTAAAAGAAAAATATTTCTGGTTATTTTAGGAATGAATTCCAATATATTCCACTTAAATTGGTATCTCCAAGATTTTTTAAATTTTCTTTGAAAGAAAGATATAATAGTAGTAGGGATACCAAATGCAGAAGGATCTAGGAATCACAGATCTGTTGTTTTTAATATACACCTTCAATAAATGTTTGCATCTATCAGTATAGCTCATCTTACAAGTTTTCATCAGTATTATAATTCCTATTAATAGCCAGTATATTGCCACAGTGAAAGCAGGATTTCTAGTTCTGAGACATCATCTGTTTTACAGAGCAGTTATGTTCACAAGATTTTAATATAGACATAAGAATGAAATATATATACTGAATTTAACCTATAGCACGAGGAAAAATTAGAAATTTAAGTTGACTTGAAGAAGCCAAAAATAATTTAGACAATGCCCTCAATCACATGGTGTGAAAATTGGGGGTGTCCTGTGTAGGGATAGGATTTGGACTCAGTGATCCTTTTGGGTCCCTTTGAACTCGGATAATTTTATGATTCTTTCAATACAAATTTAACTTAGACATAGGATTTTCTTTTTAAGACTTCAAGAATTTTTTAAGATTCCATATAAATTGAAATTATAAAAAAGCCAAAAATTTCACACTTTAAAACAATCATCCATGTTTAAAAATCTCATTTTTGTTTCTTTCAGGCTTAGCCTTAACCCAGATGTGTTCAGTCTCGCTGTTTTGAATGTACACAATCTTATGACAAGACTCATTTGTTATGTTTGGTGAGTCACAAATCTTCCTTCTTCATATAATAAAAATAAGAATGTTAGAAGTCAGAAATACAGTTTTGACATCAGAAAGTTAATATCTGCAGTTATACAATTACATGATTATCACAGTGTGCATTACAGCCTAACATTAACTAATACAGAAATATGTTTCTTGCTGAATGTTAGAATACCAAGCCTACCACATATTCAATGTCTCCTTCTTCTTCACCTACAGGAACAGGCATGGAGTAATATTACAAAATAAAATTTTTAAAGAGCAGGTTTAGAAATTAACAAACTAACAAAATATCATGCTTTTCCCATAGCAAAAGAAGATTGCTAAAGAATAAGTTGTGGTTAGTCTGCTCTTCACACCTTAGAAGGCCTGAGGAGTTAATATTCTTGTTAGAAACCAATAAATGAAAACATAATCTTCAGCAGATCTTTTACTTTTGCTAAGATCCTAAAGCATTTCTAACACCGCTGACTTTATGCCCTGTTATCTAATGGAGAAGCTTCTTCACATGTATTAGTGACGGCTTTAAGTGATTTTTCTCCAAGATTGCAGTTCTTCTGCCTGAGTTATGGATCTGACAGAAAGCAGCAGTGACCAAGCCACAAAACTGCAAGTCGGTTCTTAAACATTCGCTAAGTCCACAATTTTGTTATTCTACATTGGTTAGAGATAACGTGACCTCAGTAACTGGAAAAATATTTTGAAAAACCCAGTGATTACATGGAATAAATGTGTAAAAGACAGACTACTGGGAGTTCAAACCAGCATTTAAAAGTAACTTGTGAAAAAGTCAAAAGCGAGATGAGCTAAAATGCTATAAAAGGTCACAAAACACTTCTGTAGCAATTATAGAAAAACAGGCTAGTTTTAATATAGGCAGGTGTTGTGTAAACTGCACATGTAAGACAGTGTGAGATAACATATTGGGTATCTATCACAGGTGGGTTTCTGCAGAGGTGGCCTCTGTTGCCAAGGTCTGCCCCATGCTGGACACATTCAGTTCCAGCCACCTTCAATGGACCCACCACAAGGGCGCGCCTGAACCTATCAGCCCAGCTGGTCGGGCCTCTGTGAAAACTTACCAATAAATCAAAAATCCATTAAAAATTATCTTTTAATAAGTACCTGATTTTAGCTGTTCTTGAGCACTTGATCAAGAGAAAGTTTTTCTTGCTTTTAGTATGCAGTCCTATTTTGGATCTTTTAACATACAGCCAGGACAGGTCTTCCTCAAATGATTTCAGAGACCCTGGTTCATATAAAACTAGGTCTGTGATGTGCTGGATTTTTTTCTAGAAACTTCTTGAGGAAACTGGTTACTTTGGTGAAAGTCTTACTTACTCAGTTATGGCTCTTTCCCTTATTCCTTTCTGTTGCAGAAAACCCATGTAATGTTCAATTCACTTGATATTTTGGGTTGATGTTTTGGTCATAAATAGAGAGTATTTATGCTGCAAAAAAACCAACTCTGGTAAGTTGGAGGAAAAATTATGTTTCTATATGAAGTTACATAACTATTCTATTGATCATTTAATCTGCTGGTGTTATAAGGAGGAGCTATAAGTAACACCTGTAATTCTTCTTACTATGAAGTCAAACAGAAGTCATAAAATGTATTGCATTTTGTAAGATGAAACAAGGAGAGACAATCATTCCTTGTTCATGTAATGCGATGAAGAAAGCACAAGCATCAAAACATTTAGAAGTACAATTGAAAGAAAGAAAAAAAACCCCTATGGCATTCTGTTACGCTTTACACATCAAATAAACCCTGTATTTAATGTTAATGTATACAGAGTAAGAATACTGCTTTCCATCTCTGCATAAAGTTTACCATTGGGCCCTGGATAAACATATAAACAAAACAGGCCCATAAATTCCCTACAAAATTCATGCCAAGAGTATTGCAAGGTAACACATAGCATTCAGTACAGAAGCTAAATGAGCCAGTATTTAAGGATGATTTTCAAAGATATCTACTTCATCCGCCAAAAACTATAATTCAGGGATTGTTGAAAATCAAAAGATATACTTACAAAACATATATGAGGTTTTGTATTTTATAGAAAACCTTTATTTTGTTTACGTTTCTCCAAATTGAGATCTTAAGTTTTACAAATGTACTAGCATTTGCCTTGAACAATACTAGCTAACTCAAGCTCTTCAAATTAATATGAATTATCTTCAAATTAATACGAATTATCAAGAACTATTCTAGGTTACCAAAGCAAATCTAACAGAAGCTGTTCCTTTTCTGTGGCTCTTGTTTTCATTTCATCTCTTTTCCTTAAGTTTCTGTTATCTTTTTACTTACTGAAATACCTCTGATTGCCATAACTGAAACTATTTCTCTTCTCTATCCATTTAGCTATAAAATAGTACTATAAAAAACAGGGTATTTTTCACATAAGGACACATTCTCATCTGGCAAAAGAGCTAGTCAGCCTTCTTCTTTTTAATAATATCTGAAGGCAAATTGATCAAAACAACCTGTTGTGTGCTAACGATTACTTTGGAGACATCCTCAGGAGACCATTCTGTGCCATGAATTCTAAATGGGCAGGAGTTTGCTACCTTGGAGCTTCAAGGTATAACAGCACAGTGTAACTGTGGTTGATGCAACTCTAAACTTATAATAACAAGCTCTATTGAGAGACAGAATATAATTGCACTGACTTAGTGTCAACTTCATACGCAGACACAATTTACTCTGTAAGTCTAGACACAGCTTTCTTCTGCCAGTGTAATGGCACAAAGATCTACCTTAAATCGAATATCCCCAGTCTTCAGGGACTGACTTTACTTCACCCTCTTTATTGTGTAAGCACAGGTAACCCACTCCCACGTGTACTGGATGCTGTGTTTCTGTCACGTGTTGCTTAACTCTTCCAAAATCCTGTCCAAACAATCCAGAAGATGCTTTTCCCACTCTTTTAGATTCTGGTCCAGGCATGTTAAACCTAAATACCATAATCCTTCATAGAACAGTATACAACCTCAAAATGCAGGGGAATGAAATCAAGGGTGGGGAGTTGCAGAGGGAATCCTCCTCCGTAAGACTGACAGTGAAAACAAAAGGAACTCAAAAGAAATATTTTACAAAAACAAATAAATGCAGTAGTTTTAAAACAGTCCAAAGTAGTTTTGCCTTTAGAACTTGTAATTAAAAGTTAGTCTTATTATTGTACTTTCATCTTACTACTCCACCTTACTTCAAAGATTTTCAATAGCAAAATTGCCAACCACACCCTGTGTTGCAATGATTATTTAACATCTACCTACATGAATAAATTCAAGACAACGTTGTTATCTGGTGCCTGTTTTCAGTCAATATGAAGGAACAGGCTAAAAGATTCAATGCCGCATAGAAAGATATTGAAAGAAAAGTATTATAATTGTTTTTAAGTAAACTTCTAAATAATAATATATATTATATATACTATACTACGCTATACAGTGTAACATGAAAATGCATTAGTACATTATTTTGCCTTTTGCCAGTATTAGTTCAGAAGGTGCTGCATTATAGTTCTTGTGTTATATACAGATAAATATTATTTAAAAAATATTTTAGTTTTAATGTTTTATCTGTAAATATATTTTTTTACAAAGACACATCTTAATGTTACCGGATTGCTAATCTGAAATATTTAGCTGGTTTGCTAATAGCTCACTCTTTTTCCATACTTGTTTTCTGTTCTCCACAGCCACCTCTGCATTGTCACTTTATGAATTCTGAAACACAACACTGAAGGAAGCAAGCACAGTTTAGCAGATGTTCCCAAACCACAGAGCCTGTCAAACATTTCTGATCACAGTACTTCCTGGCAGTCAACTTTGAGCTGTTTAACAGTGTGACAGACAATTTTCTACTTTTCTCTGTAAAATCTCTCCGTAAGGTTAAATTTGTAATAGAATTATAAAACCGATTCGAAGATGCCAGTATTTTTCATGTGACTAGCTCCCACTGGCTTGCAAGACCAAATCCTAAGAACAGTGTACTTGCAAATTGAAATAAGTGCTATATATGATCCCAAGGTAATTTCAGAAGATTCTGTCTCTTTTTGAGTAGATGTGGACACAGTTATTTCTGAAAAATAAATTAGTCATTCTTTTCTTCAGTGTAAGGTTTAAATTACAGACATTTTGTTTGGTAAAGAAATAAGAGACTTTCAGATCAATTTTGTTAATATTATTCAAAATCTTTATTTCATTGCATCTCAAAAGTAAGTAAAAATTAAGTATGTTAAGGACACAACAATTAGAATTCTCAGCTACTATTTTAAAACTTGCTTAAATGAATATTAACAACCTATATTGGCTGAGGGATCATGGTTTGTTTGGTCTGAAGAAGGGGAGTCTGAGGGGCAACCTTATTGCTCTCTACAACTACTGAAAAGGAGGTTGTAGCATGGTGGATGTTGGTCTCTTCTGCCATGTAATAACTGATAGGATGAGAGGAAATGCCCTCAAGTTGTGCAGGGGAGGTTTAAATTGAATATTAGGAAAAATTTATTTACTGAAAGAGTGGTGAAGCATTAGAACAGGCTGCCCAAGAAAGTGGTGGAGTCACCAACTCTTGAGTAATTCAAAAGACGTGTGGATGAGACGCTTCAGGACATGGTTTCGGAGGCATGTTGATGTTTTGTTGATGGTTGGACCTGATGATCTTAGAAGTCTTTTCCAGCCTTAATGATTCTATGTTTCTCTACAATTCTAAGCATGTTCCCATGCATGGTATTTCTACAAGGAACAAAGGAGCCCAGGAGAGCTAGTAAGTGTTTGAAAATAAGTTCCTCAAAGCACAAGAACGCTTCACATATTGTTCTATGAAGCACAGTAGAAGGCCACCTTGGCTAAACAGGGAAGTTGACCCTGTACTCTAACAAAAAAATGATGCATGTTAGAAGTAGCAACAGGTACAGACTATCAAAGATAACTACAGGTGCAATGTCAAGCATGTAGGATGAAGCCCATATGTCAGCATGAGAAACTGCCGTTTAACTCTATATATGCAACACTGTAAAAGAACATGCTGGAATGACCTATATGGGTCTGTGCTGCTCTCTAGTGGATAGTATGAAAGTGATAGCATTTTTACGTGTCAGGAGAAGATACCTGGCTATCACATAAGATAGAACTACAGAGGAGAGAGAACCTCTCCATAGATGGGATTTGTGTGATGTCCTGTGGGAATTTATTCTGATTCTGTCTGATGCTGTCAAAATTGAGGCTCCCAGCAGCTGATGATGCACTCACTATATTTTTCTTCTTGTTTCCATCTTATTATTAAAGCAATTCTGATTCACTATTTGCTCTCAGGCTTTTCTTATTGACATCTGGAAAGAACCTTGCGTCCCATTCAGTCCCCTTGTGCAGAGCACAAGGTCACAATCAGAAATGGTTTCACCCATTTATTGAATTAGTCATTAAAATCAGAATTGCCTTCCTTCCCACTTCAGTGAGTGTGTAAATTCTTAAAGTGCCCGAGACTTCTTAGAAATAAAGTAATAAGGTAATTTACCATTGCTGAAATCCTTAATTGCTAACACAATTGCTTAATAACTGAAGTAAAAGAAGTAAAAGAATAAAAAAATGAGTTCTAATTTAACTTTTGAGTAGAAATTTCAAAATATGTATTTTTTAATCTAGACTAATCGGTGGAAAAATGATGATAAAATATGCCTTAAAATCTAGCAATGTATGCTAGTATAAAAATCAGATTTAATACATTTTTCAATGAATACTTTACACTTATATTCCCTACAAAAATTGTATAATGTTAGCAACATCTTACTATTTCTAGAAATAGGTAGATGAATAAAAATGAACATGGAATATCTAATATTCCATTTAAAATATCTCAGTATGGGTATATTTGTTTGTATTCTTATTTTAAGGTGTTAAATAAATCTTGTTAATAAAAAAGAATGATGTTATATTTAAGAAGTGAAGTCTCTGAATAATATCTCAGTTTAAGATATGGTTATCTTATATCAGTATCAAATCTTCAATATTACAGTAAGGTTCCTTCAGGCTCAACTCTGTTGCTCTGGACATCTGGAACATATGGTGAAAAAAACAAATGCCTTAAGCCATTTTTTATACCCATTAAAAGTATAGTATAGGCCATTGAAATCTTGTAAGGGCACATTCAAGGCAAATCAGCAATCAAGTGGTACCAGTTCCACAAACTGGGGAACTACAGCTAAAGACCATCTGTCACAGCAGAGACTGTGCACCATTGCCTTGAGGGACTTTGAACAAACCTGTAACGACAAAATGAGTCTGTGCTATACTCTCTACAGAAATGCAGGCATAGTGTGCTTATGAAAAAATATCTGTGGCATTTGCAAATTCTAACATGCTGTGACAATCTGACTGACTTTTCATCAATCAGGGTACCAAACAGGGAATCCTCCATTAATAAACAAAAATATACTTCTTATATAGCTTTTATAGAGATTTTCCCATTCCAAGCAGATTAAATTGCCATCCACTGTGTATAAAGGAAACCCTATCTAGCAAGGCTTTGCAAGCCTAACTTTCAGGATTTCAACTGAGTTCTGCTCATCAAGTACCCTGAATACAAACTGGAAGAGTTGCAGTTTAGAAAATAGTTGGAAACACAGGTATTATTAGGCTGGAGATTTTCCTCTCATCAGCATATGCACTGCTTTATGTTTACACTGGATTCCATGACATAAGAGTTTATATTTTAAAGCTTATTTCCAGATGACATTATTATTTTTTCTGTTAATTCCACTTATATAAGTTGTCTTTTAGTAACCTGAATATCCATTGATATTACTTAAAAAAAAAAGAATAATTTAAACCTAAATTTTATCTAAGGGAAGATGGGAAGATTCATTTCACAGTACCTACGATTTATGTATCTCTTTTCTGTATTTTTCAGTGAAACCCAGAAAAGTGAGTAAGCATAAGAAGAACAATATTTTTTGTACATTTAAGTTTAAATTTTCAGTCTCCTAGACCCCAGTGAGCTAAGTAGATGGAAATTCCCCCTCATGGAGCAAATAAATAATAAAATGAATATAGTATAAAGAAAGAGTGAAGGTAAGGAAAGTTTAGACTTTATGTTAGGAAAAAGTTCTTCACTGAAAGGGTGATTGGCCATTGGAATGCACTGCCCAGGGAGATGGTGGAGTCGCCGACCCTGGAGGTGTTTAAGGGGAGACTGGATGAGGCACTGAGTGCCATGGTTTAGATGATTGTGTTAGTGTTGGTGTTAGTGTTGGGATATAGGTTGGACTCGATGATTTCGGAAGTCCTTTCCAACCTTATGATACTGTGATACTGTGTGATACTGTGATCATTGCAAGTAAGCAGAAGGGAAGGTAAGTACATGGTGGAAAACAAATCTGTAAGCATTAACTTCAATATGATGTGTGAGAAAAGAATATGATGCTTTTTTGAGAAAAGACTGCATATGTTAGTGAATTTTTCCAGCAACTCTAGTTTATGCTGGAGTATTGTGTTGCCAGAAAGGTTCCAAAAATATCTATCACTTTTCTTTCTTGTCTCATACTGACAAATGGTCAAGATGATCTTTAACAATTAAAATTTGTGAGAGTAGTCTCTAGGCTGGTCTTCTGGATTGGATTTTATTAGGTTACTAAAACTGGTGCTCAGATGTTGAACTCTTGTATTTGTTTCAAATCTTTTACTGCAATCAGATAGCTGTTGTCAGTTAGAAAGGTACAATGCTTACAAGCCACACATTCCTAGGGTATCTTCGAGGCTGAGGTGTTATATGTTATTTTTGAAAGAAGCACGGATAGAATTAAATTACTTTTTCAAATAATTAAAATGTAGTACCTAGATTTAGGAAAGTTGATTTTCCTTTGAGAAGTGACATGTTTCAGCATACGTGTTTGAAAGGCAGGGGCACTTCTCAGTTTGAAATAGAAAAGAATAAACCACATTAACATTTTTTTCCTGATCCAAAATAGATTTTTTTTAAAATAACTTCTCTTTAAGATTGTGATTAACAGGCAACCACATCTAAGTAGGATGCTTTGAGTAGAGTTCCAAGGGAATCAGTAGTTAGAAAGTAACTAGGAAGAGAACTTTTTATGTTATCCTGATTTATAGTATTTTAAAAGTCAGATGCTCAAAAGACCAACAAAACTGATACATCAGCTGCAAAATTGTGCAAGAGTCTTTAAAAGACAAAAAAAAATAGCTTATCAGAAGTTTGATATAGTTTCTATTTATATAGTAAAAGAAACACATTGGATACAAACAGTTTTCAAATAACTTTTGCTCCAGACGAAAATGCAAAACACACCAAAAGGGTAACCCAAACTAATTTTTAGATAAAATGTGCCACACATTTTAAGTACTGAACAATGAAAATAAAGTTAATTCAAATATTAATAATGTAACATCTTAGTTGTTCTGAATGTTCAAACAAAAAGTCAACATTTTTCTGTAAGCTGCACTGTAATACAACATACCGTATTGAGCTTGGTACCACTAATAGCTGGAGAAAGGCAATAGCATGTGGTATGAAGCTCTTCATATTGTGTGACCCATTGTGATATTGTAGTTTTGAATGCTTTGCAAAAACATGGCTTGGATTTAGAAGAACAAAAAATGATGCATAATATTTCTAAAAAAGAAAAAAACAAAACAAACCCCACAACAGAAAACAAACAAAACTTCTAAAAAAAAAAAGAATAGACTTTGACCAATAAGAAGCATAGTATTCATGTAATAACCACTACTTCTCAGTTTTTAGTTTTCCTTACTGTTAGATGTTCCTACGTATCCAAGCTATGTAATGATCATTAATTAATATACTTTCCTCTGAGTAAAAAATGGGAATACGTATCTCTATAAATACACAAAACAATTAAATATAAAACTGTTTTCTTCAAAGTAAAATAGTAAAATACCTTAATTTTTAAGAAAATGAGCAAATTCATCAGTTCAATTTCCACATGACCCTTAAAATTTAGCAATGTGCAAATATTCCTGTTGGAGAAATAATCTGATATATAAAGAAATCTTTCTTTAAGAAATACAGTGTAAAATTAATGTTTATCAATATGCTAATAAACATTTTATATTGCCAACAGAAGCAGTACTATAAGGTCTTTTTAAAGTTGCAAGAATTTCTTCATTATAGAAATGTTGTAAAACATTTCTGAATTTATAAATGGCTGAAGATTCACTTTGATATGTTAGGGAAGTGCTATTTTTTACTTAAAAGAAAAATATGGATGTTATTTTTTTAGTCTTTAATGGCTTATTCTATTAAGTTTGTGTATCTGTGTCATTGCCTGGAAGAATTTAGTCCTATATTGGTCCATATACACTGTAACACTGTAATTCAGTTCTCCTGAGGCTACTTTCAAGTTAGATGCTGTTGATTGAAATCTTGACTATATCACTCTAATCATGCATTCATGATGTCTATGTAGAGACATTATAAGGTTAGAGTTACAGCTGAGGTATCCTGACATTTATTTAGACTAGGTTAAAAACAGTACACAAATTTTTGATAGACATACTGAGAAATATGTATTTAAAATATCTATACTTTCAACTAACTAAATTTTCCAATAATTGTTCATCTAAAATAGAATTATTATGAATTAGTAGTTTGGTTGTCTTCTGTTCAGTATTTCAGATATCATGTTACTCACTTCTTTAGGAACAAGGCCAAAGTGTTCATCAGGCCATAGAAACTGGCTTTGCTAGTTCAGGATTTTTTTTATCTGTTGGGATTTCCAAAGATTGTCCTGAGCAGACTGAATAAACTTGCCAAGTGATTCAGAAATGATCACAGTTATGTTAACTGCATTAAATGACAATATTTAGAGTGGTTTTCATTCTCTTTCCTGATCAGTGAGTCATGTCAAATGCTGAACACCCTAACTCAAAATTTCCCAGGTACATATATCAAAGATCAAATTATTTTGCCTTCAAAAAGTGCACTGTGTAATGGTTACCAGATTGTGTAGAGTTAAGAACACCTCATAGTCACAGAGGTATTCGTCTGGTTTCAGCAAGAGACTTATATTATTGGGTCAACATCTATCACTTATGTGGTACTTAGTTTTCTCTCTCCATTTCCCCTTCTCCCAAGTTCCCTTTGAAATTTATTTGTATTTATTTCCCCAGATAATCTTCTGATGCTGATGTGGAAACACATGTGCAACCAAAGGACTAAAAAATAGATCAAATTCTTAATAAAGTGAATCCCTCATGTTGTTCATTGTGTCAAGAAGGAAAAAAATAACAGCACACAACACAAGCATTTGAACTGAATAGGCTTATGTTAAAAAGCATCCACCCAGTCAGTCTTCAGCAAAACATAGTAGGCAGTAGTAGGATTAAATTTGCTAGACAGAGATCTGGCTGATGTCATTATGAAGCCGCTCTTGATAATCTTTAAACAATTATGAGATGTCCCTGAGGACTGCAGTGCACATGGTTTGCGTGACAAGGCTGGGAGTGGGGGGGAGCCACAAGGGTGGCTTCTGTGAGAGGAAGCCAGAAGCTTCTCCAAGGTCTGATAAAGCCAGTGCCAGCTGGGTCCAAGATGCACCCTCTGCTGGCCAAAACTGAGCCTATCAGTGACAGAGACAGCTGGAACAGAGTAATGATAATACATGAGATAAAGAGACCTGCCGACACCAAGGTCAGTGAAGAATGAGGGGGAAGAGGTGTTCCAGATGTCAGAGCATAGATTTCCCTGCAGCCCATGGTGAAGACCACTGAGAGCAGGCTGTCCACCTGCAGCCTATTGAGGTCCACATTAGAGCAGATATCCACATGCAGTCCATGGAGGATGTAAGAGACTTTAAAAGACTCTCTTAGGTGACTGTCTCAACCTTGCTGACACTTGAGACCATAAACCAGGTTGGAATTTTATGGTCATGCTGGCATCTGGTACGGAGCTCCCGAAGAGACTGGAGAGGCCATCTTCTGTTTATGCAAGAGATAACCTAATCCCTCCCGTTAAGCACCGAGGCACAAGGGAGATGGACAGAGGGGCCTGGAGACCCCCGAAGACCTCCCCCATGATGTATGTGTATCATCACCAGGTGGAAGGGACGGTTAAGATGCTATAAAATAGGAGAAACGATCAATATCGAGTCGGAAGCACTCCCCCACCAAACATTAAAGCAGGACCTGCAGGACACCGCTGGATCCGTGATGGTAGCTATACTTTCTCTCCCTCTTTCTCTCTTTTTCTCTCTCTCTCTCTTTTTCTCTCCTTCTCTCCTTTCCTGTTCTTTTTGTCTCTTTCGCATAGGTTCTAATAAACTATAATGTTTGATTGTGACTTTTGACCTCATTTGTGTCTTAATTTCGCCCTTGGGATCATTTCAAACCCTCTCAGATCAGCAACAGATCGAGACATTTTAATTGGCATCATGGACAGGATCCCTCTGGCGAAAGTGTCCGTCATACATTAAATGTGATTGGGGTCATTATGTTGTTTGCCTCCTAGAGGGTGTAAACTAAGAGGCGACTTAACGGAATTAAGCTTATTACCCCCCCCCCCAGGACGTTAGAGCCTCGTTCTTACAGTAAAGCCACAATGGAAGAAAAAAATTATGAGGGGGTGTTAGAGCCTCAGGGGGCATTAGAGCCTCATTCTTGTGGCCGACCTGCAATGGAATTTTTAAGTTGTGAGAGGGATCTCTTTCGTTCCACCTCTGACCCTGAAGTGTTGTTTAAGTTTTTGGAGTTGTTTCATGCAAGACCTACAGTGCCAGGCCTGGATTGGGCCAAGGAGAACTGGCATAATTTGCAGAGTGTTACGGACCATGTAGTCATACTGCAGAAAGATGCAAGGGTGAAAACTGGAAAGGGGAAATTATTAGTCTGTGCTGTACTAGGTGTTAGTTTAGCAGTGACTGTTGCAGATCGCATTGGCTGATACAGTCAAGAGAACTGTGTCATTGAATCTTTGCAGAGCTTAGTGCAAACACTGAAAAGCCAAATTGTTGATCTCAGAAGGGAAAATGAGGAGTTAAGGGAAGAACTGGAGGAAGAAAGAAATTAATCATCTCTATTGAAGGGTGTTTTAAGGGATGAGTTGGCTGGGAAATGTGATTCAGGGGCCAAGTTAGAGGAACATTTGGTTGAACAGGGGATCCGCCAGGTTGACCCTATTTATCTGCTGGAGGAGCTTAGGGAAGCAAAGGCGCACATTACAGAGAGTCCCTGCCTACGTCCCCTGATAAAGACAGAGTATATTTATGAGGATGGTGAAGATCAGAAGCCCTCTATCACAACCAAAGAGGTGCCCTACCCTGCTACTGAATTGGTCAAATTAAAGAAGGAGTTCGGTCACTCCCCTAAGGAGTCTGAAACAGAATATGTGTGACGAGTGTCTCTTAGTGGAGGAGATCAGATATTACTTACTGAACAAGAGGCCAACAATTACTGGGGTCCTGGCATGTTTCTCACCACGGGGGACCGGAGAGCCCCTTGGTCGCTCACACAGCGAGCAGCCTATTGGGCAGGGGGTTTGAATCCCTTTGAGAGAGGTGACCCCCTCACAATCACAGGAACGGTAGATCTTTTGGTTGAAAATGTACAAAAGACAGCTTGTCTATAGATGATGTACGACCACAAATTCCCTCCAAAGCATGAGTCCCCAATGATGATGCTGGTGGATCCAGAAAGAACGACCCACTTGTTTCGGCGACTCCCCGAATCCTTGAAGCTGATAGGCATACAATTACAGAGTCAAATACAGGCTATGGGACCATTAGATAACTTAGAGGCTACTCTAACTTCATCACCACCAGATGGTCGACGTCAGAGAGTCTGGATGTGGGGGGAGATAGCCCAGGAACTTATAAATTATGGCCGAAAATACGGTCCCATTAATGTTAACTGCACCCCTAACAAGGGAGTCCAACAACTAGACGTAAAGCCCATTTCCCCGCCAAGGCAGTCTGAATCCACTCGTGGGAAAGCCCTGAATAATACAGGCCAGTCACGAGTTTGTCGTGGTCTGTTGGCTCTGGGTTGGCAGAAGGGGATACCTAAGAACTTGATGGGTGGACTCCCGACCCTATACTAGAAAAGCTGATTGCAAAGTGGTCGGACAGGCCTGTCAGATCTGGGGATGGGGGGGGGGGGGGGTATACAGTGTTCCCCTGTAACCAATAGGGAGTTTTTGCAGCATTCTCCTTTAACCCGTCCGACTGCCCCCCCCTTGATAGACTCAAAGAGACTGCAGGCAACACCATGTAAATAGTCAGGAAACTGGATGTCCTGCCCTCCGGGGTGAGAGGGGGGGCGGAGGCTGGATGTTTATTAGGCAACTCACTGACAACGGGAGGGGGGACCTTCTGATAACTGCTATTGTTGGTCCCCTTCAGAGACCAGTCTCTTTCCTGGTGGACACTGGAGCCCAGATCTCAACGCTTAGTTGTGGTGATGCTGCCAGCTGTGGGATTTCAATCTCTAAACACCCTTTGCAGGTGGTGAATGCCCTCAGGCAGGCACAACCAGTTCCCACAGCCATGGTCAGTATCCTTTTGCCCGGGGATGAAAGCTGTATAAGAATCCTAATGGCAGTGGTGGAGTTTCCATTCAATCTATTGGGGATGGATGCTCTTAAGGGGCGTGTCTGGACTGACAACTACAGCCGACAATGGTCATTTGGTGTGTCTGGACTGCATGTCAGGTTACCCCAGACAGCGCCACCCCTTCCCCCTTCCAAACTGACCAATGTCAAGCCTTATCCTCTCCACTTGGGTGCCAGGTCAGGCATTACCCCAGTGATGGAGGATCTGAAACAATGGGGAATTGTGATCCCTAGTCATTCCCCTTACAACTCCCCGGTGTGGCCAGTGAGGAAAGCTAACAGGAAATGGAGACTGACCGTTGATTATCGTAGATTAAATGCGAACACTGGTCCTCTCACAGCTGCTGTACCCAATATTGCTGACCTTATAAGATTTTGGCCACGATTGACATTAAGGACACGTTCTTTATGGTCCCACTCCAGGCAGAGGATAGAGACCATTTTGCCTTCACCTTTGAAGGTCAGCAATACATTTTCAGGAGGCTACCGCAAGGGTACAAACACTCACCCACACTTGCCCACCATGCCTTGGCCAGGGAATTGGATATGATACCCAAAGAAATAGGGACAGAGGTCCACCAGTATATTGATGATATTCTGGTAGGAGGGGAACAGGCTGAGAAGGTACAAATCACCCAAGATCGTATAACCTCACATTTGGAGGGAATGGGCCTACAGATTCCTCCTGAAAAAATGCAGGGACCTTCCCAGGAAGTTAAATTCCTGGGAATCTGGTGGAAAGGCAGAATGGCATGCATCCCGTCAGATACTTTCTCCTCTCTAGAACAGATTAAGATGCCTGAGTTGAAAAAGGAGCTTCAACATGCTTTAGGACTGCTGTTTTTTTTGAGAAAACATATTCCAGACTTTTCTACCATCGCTCACCCCTTACATGACTTACTTAGGAAGGGAGCTCAATGGCATTGGTCAGAGGTGCACCAGAAGGCCTTACAACTACTAGTATTTGAGGCGATGGCTTATCAGTCCCTTGGCCCACTTCACCCCTCGGATCCCATCCATATTGAGTGGGGATTCTCCCAGTCGGGATTGTCTATCCACATGTGGCAGAAGGGGCCCGAGGGACCCATGAGACCTGTTGGATTTTATTCCCGCAGTTTTAAGGATGCTGAGAAGAGATACACAGTCTGGGAGAAAGGCCTCTTTATTGTTAGCTTAGCCCTATGGGAAGCTGAGCAGACTATCCGACAGCAGCCAATTGTGCTTAGGGGGCTTTTCAAAGTCCTCAAAGCCGTACTAGCTGGAACTCCCCCCCCCGCGACGGCGTGGCCCAAAGCGCATCCGTACGGAAGTGGTATGCACAAATTGAACATTACGGTGAGATTTTCCAAGTGTCAGAGGGTACCCCAAAGTTGCTGGCTATTCAGGATTTGACCGCCAAGGAAGAGGGTGCAGAGCTCGCTCAGGTGATACAGAAAGCTCCTACTTTCCATAGCCAGCTGCAGAATGTGTGGTTCACAGATGCTTCTGCAAGAAGAGAAGGAAAAGTGTGGAAATACCGGGCAGTAGCCCTCCGAGTAGATGCTGAAGAACAGGTAATCATAGAAGGACAAGGTAGTGCTCAGGTAGGGGAATTGGTGGCTGTGTGGAGTGTTTTTCAATGAGAGGCCCGGTCTACCTGTCCCATCTATATCTATACTGATTCTTACGCAGTCTTTAAAGGATATGCAGAGTGGCTCCCCTTCTGGGAACAGTACGGGTGGGAAATAAATCGAATACCCATATGGCAAAAGGTGAAATGGCAAGAAATTTTAGCCATTGCAAGACAGGGGACATTCTTAGTGGCTTAGGTAGCCTCCCATCAGGATGACGGGTCTTCCACAAGCCAGTGGAACAATCATGTTGATGAACTAGCCAGGGCTGCCCCCTTACAGATCATCCCATTGACAGAGGACTGGGAACAGTTGCTAGAATGGCTGCACATTAAACACAAACACACTGGAGTCAAAGACCTCTATAGTGAGGCCCATGCTAGAGGCTGGTCTGTTACCAGGGAACAATGCAAAACTTGTATTTCTGCCTGTGAACAATGCTGGACTCGGATGGACAGGCATCTCCTAGAAGAAGACCCCTTATATTTAAGAGAGGGAAAAGCTTTATGGGATACCTGGTCAATAGAATAATTGGTCTGGAAAATGTTGTTTGAGTATTAGATTGTAAGATTTAGGTCTTCTACACACTATTCCCTTTTCTTTCTTTCTTTCTTTCTTTCTTTCTTTCTTTCTTTCTTTCTTTCTTTCTTTCTTTCTTTCTTTCTTTCTTTCTTTCTTTCTTTCTTTCTTTCTTTCTTTCTTTCTTTCTTTCTTTCTTTCTTTCTTTCTTTCTTTCTTTCTTTCATGCCACCACAAAAATCGTTCATGGGGCAGCAATGTTGAGCCATGGGGTGGTGTAAGAGACTGTAAAAGACTCTCTTAGGTGACTGTCTCAACCTTGCTGACACTTGAGACCATAAACCAGGCTGGAATTTTATGGTCGTGCTGGCATCTGGTACAGAGTTCCCGAAGAGACTGGAGAGGCCATCTTCTGTTTATGCAAGAGATAACCTAATCCCTCCCGTTAAGCACCGAGGCACAAGGGAGATGGACAGAGGGGCCTGGAGACCCCCGAAGACCTCCCCCATGATGCATGTGTATCATCACCAGGTGGAAGGGATGGTTAAGATGCTATAAAATAGGAGAAATGATCAACATCGAGTCGGAAGCACTCCCCCACCAAACATCGAAGCAGGACTTGCAGGACACCGCTGGATCCGTGGTGGTAGCTATACTTTCTCTCCCTCTTTCTCTCTTTTTCTCTCTCTCTCTCTCTCTTTTTCTCTCCTTCTCTCCTTTCCTGTTCTTTTTGTCTCTTTCGCATAGGTTCTAATAAACTATAACGTTTGATTGTGACATTTGACCTCGTTTGTGTCTTAATTTCGCCCTTGGGATCATTTAAACCCTCTCAGATCAGTAACGGATTGAGACATTGGATCACATGTCAAAGCAGGTGGATGCACCCGAAGGAGACTGTGAAGAGTCCACGTTGGAGTACATTTTCTGCCAGGACTAGTAACCCTGTAGGGGACACGTGATGCAGCAGTACATTCCCAAAGGAC
This sequence comes from Dromococcyx pavoninus, assembly GCA_033558185.1. NCBI lineage: Eukaryota > Metazoa > Chordata > Aves > Cuculiformes > Neomorphidae > Dromococcyx > Dromococcyx pavoninus. The sequence continues at coordinate 1,565,832 of JAUMJL010000139.1, read as the reverse complement.
TGTATCCCATGGAAAGAACCCATGCTGGAGCAGCTCATGAAGAACTACAGCCCATGGGAAGGACCATTGTTGGACAAGTTCATGGAGGACTGTTTCCCGTGGGTGGGATTCCATGCTGGAGCAGGGGAAGAGTGTGAGGAGGAAGGAGCAGCAGAGACACTGTGTGATGAACTGACTGCAATCCCTATTACCCATCCTCTTGTACCACATAAGGGGAGGATATAAAGAATCCAGAGTTAAAGTTGAGCCCAAGAAGAAGGGAGTACTTTGATGAAGATAGTTTAACATTTGTTTTATTTCTCATTATCCTACTCTGACATTTTATTGACCATAAGTTAAATTAATTTTCCCCAAGTCAGGTCTGTTTTGGCCATGACAGTAACTGGGCCTTATCTTGACCCATGAGCCTTTTGATATTTTTTCTCCCCTGTTCTGCTGAGAAGGGGCGGTGACAGAGTAGCTTAGTGGGTACTTATTGTCCACCACATAGAGGAATATAAAAGCCACTCTTATCTTCAAGAAGGACTGAAAGGAGGACCCAAGGAACTACAGACCATTCAGCCTCACCTCAATCTCTGTGAACCTGATGGAATAACTACTCCTGGAAACCAACTCCAGGTGCATAAAAGAAGGTGATAGTGAGTAGTCGGCATTCAAAAAGAAGAAATCATGCTTGACTAACCTGGTAATCTTCTACAATGAAATCATTGGCTTGGTAGATGAAGGGAGAGCAATGGATATTGTCTACCTTGATTACAGTAAAGATTTCACCACTTCATGCTGTAACACTGTCATAAAGAAGCTGATGAAGTTTGGACTGAATGAACAGACAAGTGAGATCGATTCAAAGTTGGCTGAATGGCCAGGTCCGGAGGGTGGACATCAGTCATGTAATGTCTAGTTGGAGGCAAATAACTACTGATGTACCTCAGAATTAAATACAACATTTTCATTAATGATCTGGAAAATTGCTATAGAAGAGTCCAGGAACACTCTTTCGCCAAACTGCAAGGTTCACACTGGACCTGTTTACTTTCTAAACTCCTTCTCAGGAAGGAGTCGAGGTGTGGCTGGATTCAGTCTTAGACTGAAATGGAGAGTTTGCACCCTAGGTTATACCACAAAGTTGGTTTATTTCAGCTCATGTCAGGACCCTCCTGCAAAGAAACCTGGACAAAGAAACCTCTAGGCAATTATACCCTTACAGTCTAAGATCCCGCCTCCTCATATATTTTTCATATGCTATCCACATAACAGCTGATCAAAGAGTGTTTCAAGAGCTGGGTTCTCCTTGCACACAACTGATCTCCTCCCCTCCTCCTGAGCAGACCACCTTCTTTCTTATCTTCAGTTGCTAATAACTTTATTATCTTCTGGCTTTTTTCTTCCCCAGGAATCTCTCTCATGTAACTCAATAAGAGTTGCATGTAAGCTCGTCCTCATGTCTTTTCTGTACCAAGGTTTCGTCTGTCATCTGCTGCCAGTTTTTGAAGGTCTTTTTCCTCAAGTCATAGGTTTGACCCTTTTTATTTTGTGGTGCAGGTCACCCATTACTTCTCTAGTTGGACTCCTGCTCAGTCATTCCTGTTAACCAAGTTCACTTTGCTAAGAACGAGATCCTTTGTGTCAAGCTGTCCACTCATACTAAGCAAGTTACATTTCAGCTTAACTACAAGCAATCATGCAAGTAACTCTAACATTCTGTAAGTAAATTTATTTCAGTCTCAATTATAATGAGCCACAGTGTACCATGATCAAGTTTGCCAATAACACAAAGCTAGGGAGAGTGACTGATACACCAGAGGGTCGTGCTGCCATTCAAAGGCAGGCTGGAGAAATGGGCTGATGGGAGCTTCGTGAAGTTCAGCAAGGGGAAATGCAAAGTATTGCACCAAAAGAGGAAGAAGCACATGCACCAATACACAATGTAGGCTGATGCTTTGTAGGAAAGGACCTGAGGATTCTAGTGAACAGCAAGTTGCTCTTTCTGCAAAGACAGCTATCGGTATCCTGGGCTGCATTAGGAGGATTATTGCTAGCAGGTCGGGGGGGTGGCTGTGTGATCCTTCACCTCTACTTGTCACTAGTAAGGTCACCCCTGGAGTGCTGTGTCAAGCTCTGGGTCCCCCGAGAACCATGGCCTTACTGGAGAGAGTCCAACAAAGGACCACTAAGATGATTAGGAACCTAAAGCATCTATCGTATGAAGAGAGGTTAAGAGACACAAGACTCTGGCCTAGAGAAGAGAAGGCGCAGGGGAGACCTCATCAACATATGAAAATACCTCATGGGGGGCAGTAAACAAGATGGCTCTTCAATGGTGCATGGTGACAAAGCAGGAGGCACAACTGAAATGCAGGCTGTTCCATAGGAACATCACGATGCACTCTTTTACTGTGGGGGTTACTGAACACTAGCACAGGTTTCCCCGAGAGTTTGTAGTCTTCCATGGCTGGTATAAAAGTATAGAGACTTCATTATGTTCTGCAGAGTTACTCATTCCTAATTCTTCAAGTTATCTCACAGGGAGGCATTTAAGAACACGATACAAATATAACATTTCACAATAAGTATAAATGACTTCTCTACATTTTTGTGTAAAATCTATTCTGTAGTATCTCTACCTGAAAAACAGGTAATTTATTTTCATTGGGTTTGACTTGTTATTTGCTTTCTCTTCAACAGTTCTGGAAGGTACTTTCAGTTCTTATCTTGTTGATTTATTAAAGGGGTTTTTTTAGCTACTTTTAGCAAACCTTGACAGAACATTCAATTTAAGCTCACTTGAACTGCCTCTCACTGGCCTTTATCAAGCAGCCTTCTAAACAATTTGAAGTTTGCCCTCCAGAAGTCCAAGGTGACAGTTCTGCTGCCCCCTCTCCTTACTCCTTCAAGATCTGAGAATCCTATCATATCATAATCACTGAGCCCCAGGTGTTCTCAACAGTCACCTCCCCCACAAGGTCCTCTCTGCTACAAACAGCAGTTCCAGCAGGCACCTTCTCTAGTCATTTCACTCACCAGTTGTTTTACTAAGTTATCTTCCATACACTCGATGAACCTCCTAGATTGTTTCATTTCTGTTGTATTATACTTCCAGCAGACATCTGGAATGTTGAAGTCTCCCACAAGAACTAGGGCCAGTGATTGCGAGACTTCTCCCAGTTGCACGTAGAAGACTTCATTTGTTTCCTCATCCTGGCTGGGTGGCCGATAACAGACTCCCACCACTATGTCTGACGTACTGTGGGTTCCACTGTTTTTAACCCACAAGCACTCAACCCTATCGTTAGCATAATTTAGTTCAACACAGATGAAACTTTCTCTAACATAGAGGGCAACCCCACCGTCTCTCTTTCCCAGCCTATCCCCTCTGAAGATTTTATAGCCACCCATGGCAGCACTCCAGTTGTGTGAATCTTCCCACCACATTTCCATGATGGCGATTACATCATCGCTTTCTAGCCTTACAATGGCTTCCAGCTCCCCTTGGTTGTTGCCCATGCTGCGCAGATTAGTGTAAATGCACTTCAGTTGGGCTGTTGTTTCCTCCCCTTTCCTAAGTGGAATGGGCTCAAGTCCTGACTGTCTACTATTGATGGTTTGTAACCAACCGATAACCTTTGAATTCTGGCTGCTGCCTGGAGTGCTATTCTCCACTTCCAGTGAGGTGGCAGACCAGGGGCTCTCACCACCAGACCATCCCTCAGAACCTGAGGCGCCATTCTCATGATTTAATCTATTGAGCCCAGTGGTGTCCCCCTCCCCCTTCCAATCTAGTTTAAAGCCCTCTTAATTAGTCCAATCAACTTCTTATGCCTTTGTGGGACAATTGTACCCCATCGTTTGTCAACAGGCCTGGTGTGTTTCTACATATTTACACAGAGGTTTGTATTTATATACACACAATCATCACCACACAGTCTATAATGCCTGCTTCAAATGTGTGGGAATTTTGACAGCATTGCATTCTGTTAAAAAAATTGAGACTCTATATATAATATATAAAATATATAAGGATTTTTGTAAGTATATTCTTCTCAAAATCTACAAATTTGCTAGTAAGATGCTATAATAATTTTGATTCCTTATAGATCACTATTGTAATTACTGTCACCTATAATTTTTTTAAAAAATCTTGTTCAAGGAATAGAAGTTCTTTTTTGTCTTTGGAACAAAACTGTGATACTTAACATCGTACTGGTTTAGGTGTTTCAAAAAAAGGAATACTTTATAAATGAAATATCTTTTTATTTTAACTATGAAAATATCTAATCAAAATAAGAGCTTATTATCACAAAAAAAATTATATTTATATAATTTATTGGTTTCACATTTGACAACAGTCATGATTTAGCCCCAGCTAAACACGAACAGTTTTGGTAGTCTCACTTCCCTTCCCCAACCCCCTCCTTCAGGGAAAAGGAAATGAGAAAAAATAAAGACTTGTGAATTGGAAAAAAAAATAAAACAGGATTAATGAAACAGTAATTATAAGAAAATACTATCAATAAGGAAATAATTAAAAAAATACAAATATAGGTAACTGCACCCCCCACCTGTCGATGATTGCTTCACCACCAGTGCTTCAGAGGAGGTACAGGGAAAGGTCCTGGGCTGAACTTGGTGGCAGCAGGGAGCTGGACTCAGGAACTGGATTCAGGAACACATGGATCCAGAATCAGGACAAAAAGACAGACACCTTTTTAGGTCACGTGTCCTGTCCACTTCTCTCTGCAGGTGTGACCCTTTTTCACCTCTTTGACTTAGGGTACTCCACCAGCTCTGAGATGGCCTTAGTTTCTATAGGAATAAATATAAGTAATGGCCTTTCTGCATACCAATGCCCATGTCTCTTTCAGAGGGAAGTACTGTCTGAAAACCGTGCAGTTAACTTTCAGAAAATGAAGTTACTTAGATAAGGCTTAGCTGAAATGTTTGAAATCTAATTCTACTTTAGGTCAAACCAGAATATCAATATATCTTTTCATTAAAATACTATACAAAATTAAAATATCCTACGAATTATATTAATTTCTTGCTCCTCAACCAAAATAAAAAATTCTGGGTTTTTTTTAATTGTGAAATGAAAAGCATTTTTAGGTATTTGATACTTGTTTCAAATTGTACCCATTACATAGGTGAATACAATGTTTTCTGATTCTATAAAGCCCATGAGACACCTGAGAGTTCCTTAGGTTTCCTTAGGTTTCATTATTGTTACAGGAGAGTTACAGAAGTGATGTCATGATGGAGAGCTTGTTTTTCACTGATACTGTGTATTCTGAGGAGCTGTACTTTAACAGGTGAGATAATAAGAAAGACTGACTCTGGATGAATATGTATTTGATCTTGCCAGACTTCCCTGATAATTTTGGTAGAGTAGTTGATGATCAATTATTTTTAATATATTCTTACCTTTAATATTAATCATACTTCCTAGGGTATTTTCCCCAATTTATTCAAAAGAATAATTACTGAAATGGATCAGCCCAGTCTCTTAAATCGTCTTTAATTCCAGAATTCCCTTGGATGAAAATAAATCAGCTTCCAGTGGTTTACAGCTTCATTGTACAATATATTGAATCCTGAATGCAAAGTGTCTGCGTAAGCTTTCATAAGTTTATGTGTGGGATATATTTACGTGTTTAAAAAAATATGGATTATATCCTTCTATAATTATGATGAAATCTTGAAACAGATAAATTGTATTCTGAAGTAAATCAGGGTTCAATTTAGAGCCTAAATATATGGTGTTATATGCTCAAACATGTTAAGAAGCAAGGCAAAAGCAAAGCACTTTTATATTTCTCAGTATTTGAAAGTGATGGCAGTGAGTCCATCTGCTTTATTATTTTTTTGTTTAATGTGCACCCTAACTTTACAAAGTAAGAAAGTTGCTTGGGATTAAATCTTTCAGAAAATATATGCAGATGTTCAAATTGCCTCCTACAGTAACATCAGGTTGCATATGCTACAATATACTAATTACAGCCCAAAGGAATAATTCCTTAAAAATTAACCTCACAAATTTTGCTTAAGGGTTGGAAACTGACAATCCTTTGTAGTTTATGATTAACTGTATGCATAAATGAATAATAGTAAAATGATTACATATTTTCTGAGGCTTACTAACATTGCTATACATGAAGGAAAATGCATTATTCATCCCTTCTATTCTGCTAACATGAGGTAACTCAGGATACAAAATTTTATCGCAGAGTCTGTATTTTAAAGGAATAACATGCATTGTTTATGGTTCAGTTCTTCTACAATGCCCATCTAAAACTTCCGAGGTTTTTTATTCCTTTTTGGATAAATAAATATAAGAAGGAGGAAGAAGATTATATGACTATCACATCTAATTTTTAAATATTCTTCTGTTAATAATTCCTGCTTCTTAAAGAAATGCAGATTCAGAGTAATAACGTATGTTTATTTATATCATTTATAGTAAAAAAAAAAACCACCAAAACCCAACACCCCCTCCCCCGAAGTGAAAAATCTTCTAGTGTCAAACATATTTTTACCGAAACATATAATTTCTGGAACCAAGAGAAACTCTGCTTAGAAAATTGTGCTATTTTTGTAAATGTTACAAGAAACATTGATGATATACAGAAAATAGAAAATTGGTTTACTTCAGTCCACATAGAACAGAACTGAATCCACATGAAGTCTGTGTTTGTGCTCCAGTTATGAAAAGGATTTTTTATTCTGTGGTACTCTATGAATCAACAAGGGTTCTTCTCAATGATAAGAAAAGTTAAAATTTGATTGTATTTAACTAATATCATAAAATGACATATTATAGGTCTCACTAGATATTATTATTAAAATTATTCATAATCATTAATTGTTTATTTTTATTTTTATAAATTTATTTTATCATTTAGGAGATATTTAAAGGAGGCAGATGAACTTTAAGATTAGCAGGCAAAGTTTCAAATGCAAATCAACATTTGATATTGTGTCCATTGGTAATTTAACAATCTAAAGTGTCTATTTTAGAAGTAAAAACAATGACAGAAAAATCCATTTTAATTTGAAAATAAATTTACATTTCATTTTAGAATAAATTCTGACACTATAAACATCCAAACAGTCCCTGCATAACTGGGTTCTGTATGCCTTGTAAGACTAAACAAAGGTTTCCTAGTATGCAAGTGCTTATGAAAATGAAATCAGGTAATACTGGCAGAGTGACTGTTTTATTGCATTTGTTAAACTTGAATATCTCAAGTTCAAGAGTATGTGAGGTTACAGAAGTGCTGAATCTCTTTATTTAGAGATCTCACTTCTAGACACTAATAAATATCAGTCACTTCAATTCTTGTTTTAATTATGCCCACTATAATAGGAAAAAATCTATTTTGACCGTTTTTTCTCCTGACCACCCTGATACTCACTCAGACCAAGATCTGGAACAAGAGAAATCACAATAAACTGTAATATATAATTAATTTATAGCAACTTGTGGATATAACAGAAAATAATCTTAACATAGTTTCTGTAGAATCAAAGATCCTGAAGAGAAAAAAGATAATTAAATCAAGATTTCGTTAATCAGCCCAGATCATAATAGCATTGTTACACCATTGCTGTGGGGTCTCATTCAGACATTGAATCTGATTTTCCCTGCTGTCAGCCTCTGATAATTTAAAATGGGCATAATACTCCTTCTGACCTTAACTATTTGGTAATAATTTTCTCTTTCCTTGCCTTCCACTAACTGGAAGCTGCTGTCAGTCATGTATTTTGAAATACAACTAATTGTGTTTTGCCCTTAGAAATACAACAGCGAGGAAGAAGTAGAAAGAGACGTAGAGGTTATAAGCAATGCTTATGATAAGGTCCTGTTCCGTTCAACTGATTAAAACAAGAGCTTGCTTGGGACCTTTTATTCTAACTCAGTCACAAAACTTAGTTGTCTGAAATAATGTGGCATAAACATTCATGAACCTATTCATCCTGTAAATAAGTCATCCTACATTTTTTCATTTTTAGAATAAACAATTTATGAATAAAAAAGAAAACAAAATCAGTAATGTATTAAAGTATTAGAAGTCTCGAAAAAAGCTGTGAAGTACTGTAACTTGGAGATATTACCTATCCATTTAAAACATTTGAAAATGCTAACAGAGATAAATAACTTAATATGATATCTAGGGATAAAAATACAGCAGAGCAAAGAAATTAAAGACAACATCAAGCTACAAAGCAGTGGCGTAGAATGGTGGGAGAGAGCGAATGCTCTTTTTTTTCCTCATTTTTGAGTTATGTCAGGGGGGAAAAAAAGCCTTTCCTTTTAGTGGTTGCTGATAGAGGAAAGAGCTTTATTTTGGTATGCATTTTGAAAGGCAGGGGAATAAGCTGTTTGTGTCATTACTTGTATAGTCAACTATTCTGTTTCGCTAAAATTTTGTAGTTCAACCCATTTTAACTACTGTTGTCACTGCCAATGCATGTATGAAAAATTTCTTGTGATGAAACTTGAGAGAACTCTCCTTTTTCTTATAATGGTCCTTCTTGTTCTCATCACAGGTTGTCAGAGAAACTTTCTTTGCTATTTCTTTTCTATATCATAAATACTTTTTTAATGTATGTAGGAATACTTTTTAAAGTGAATGAGGTGCTTAGTGTTTCAGATTAAAACATAAAAAAAAATATGCCAATAAACATATTTCTTTTCTCCAGGAAATTAGCTTTTATACTTGACCTAGCAACAGGATACCAGATTAATTGTTTTCTATAAAGAGTATTAATCACAATTGTGACAATTTCCCACAATACACTACTAGAGTAATTGAATATTGCCATTCACTTTGAATACAATTTAAATCACAGAGAAAAGTTAAATGCTACAGAGAGAAAAGAGTGTAAATTTTTGAAGATGATACATGCGCTAATTGCTAAGCTGTGATGGCATTTTCATTTTTTTCTAGGCTGCTCAGTGATTAATTTTGTGTAGTGATAGAGTTCACTGAAGTTTCTCATTGAACGAGTTACAAAGATTAGATCCATCTGAGTTTAAAAACAAAGAAACAAACAACAAAACCAACAAACCTTCAAAGAAAAATAGATTTCACAATAATATGATCTTGACTCATTGACAAATTGTGCATATAATAAAATGTATTGGGTCTGGCTGAGATAGAGTTAATTTTCCCCATAACAACCCTCATAGTGCTGTGCTTGGTACTGGTAGCTAAAGAGGTGTTGATAACAAACCAGTGTTTTGACTACTGCTGAGAAGTGCTCACACAGCATCAAGGCTGTCTCTCCAACAATCCTTCCTCACCAGCAATCTGTGGATGGCTAAAGCTTTGGGAGAGAACATAGCCAGGACAAGTGACCCAAACCGACCAAAGGGATACTCATTATTACATTTGTCTTCTGGAGAAACTGCTATGTGTACTGAAGTCCTGCTTCACAGGAAGTGACTGGACGTAGCCTGCTGATGGGAAGAAGAGAATAAATCTTTTCCTTTGTTTTTGTGTGCAACTTTTGCATTTTATTTATTAAATGCCTTTATCTTAACCTGCGAGCTTTTTTGTCGTCTTATTCTCTCCTCCTCCCTGGTCCTGCTGAGGACAGAAGTGATAAAGCAACTTGGTAGGCACCTGGTGTCCAGCTGTGGGCAATTTACCACATAAAAATACAGAGATCATTCAGTACTCTGTAAAATTGATTCATGTGTGGTTTTTTTTAATAAAGTTTTAATATATCAGCCCAGAAACATCAAATAAATATAGCTGATCCTTCATGTCTCATATACGTAAGTCTTTTGCAGAGAAATAGGATTTCTTTGGCAAGTAAATGCTCAGTACTAAGTCACATCTAGCCTGAGTACAAGTCTTAAGGTCTGCTTTAGTGTGCTACTGAACTCAAATGTAAAACTGTGCTACAGGCTAGATAATTTCCTGGTAAATATCTGCTATTATAAAAAATAGCATATTAATACCACTCTATCTCCAGCTCCTGAACATAAGATACTTGAGGTACCCCAATATCATTTGCATACTCTGAAATACCGGGCGTTTTGCAAGGGGTTCAGTACACTAGATGTAAGAATAATTACAATAGCTGCTTTTCATATAATTTAATCTGTTTAATATGAGGCAAGTTTTAATGCCAACATAATGGTAATATTTAAAATTCATGCTATAGTCTATATGTAAGAGTGGAATAAAATTTTTAAAGCATAACTTTTTACTTAATTTTTGAATACCTAAATAAATAAAACTTTGAGGAAATTAAATTACATCTTACTACTGGAATATTTATGTTTTACTTAATGCATTTTTTTAAAAAACCTGAATTTTAGCGGCTTTTTTAAAGAAAAAAGATCAGGGATCTTGAATCTGTCTTACTATAAAATAAAATATGTTAATTTTTTTACATTTAAAATGGTCATATATCTTCAAACCTATCAATCTAAAGAAATCACAGAACTAGAGTATTCATCAATATGGACAAATAAAACTAAAAATAAAATATATGCTGAAGTGGAGGTCTTTGATTTCAATTTAGAACAGAAGTAATGTCAAGGCAATCATGACTAAAGAATTAGAAATGATTCAATATATATTTCAGTTTCAGTTCTTGCTTTGCATGTATTTCTTTAATCGACTTCAAAAGTTTTGTACTTCCTTCTCTCATTTAAGTAGTCTTAACCATGAGGTCAAAGTGGGTTTATTTTGTTGGGTTTTTTTTAATCTTTTAATATTAATAAACAGTTTTGCATTTTAATATGTGATATTTTATATTGTCTAGTTTTTCCTGTTTACCACACTGGTTTACTATATGGTACCTCTCACAGAAAACCACTGTCCTGACCCATCACATCTCTGATGTCTTATCATTTAAGCTGATATTGTGTTCTTCATTCACTCTCATTTCAGTCTTAAGGGTTGTTAGCTTTTAGCTCTTTGTGAAGTCAATGGTATGCACTGTATACTCGATCATTCCATTAACAGAAGCAGAAATCACAGAATGTCAGAAGTCATAGCTATGAAAAGAAAATCTCAAGAAAATCACAAACCTCAGGACTCTGGTGACAGCTGTTGCGACGAGTATTCATCCTTCTTCATGAGGAAGCTCTTCGTTACCTTTTTTTTTTTTTTAAAAAGTGTTTACATAGAGATAACTTTAAGACTGTTATAGCCTATACAATATCTGTCATGAGCTTTTGTGTGATGGGAATAAAATTCATTCTTGTCCCCCTTTACATAGAACTGTGTTTGATATTCAAACCTAAAGCATTCTTCATCAGGTAATTATGGACTGTTTATACTAGTTAGTCACTTGTAGAAGACATTTTCTAGATACTTTAGCTCTGCCTGTCCTAGCAACCTTAAATCTTTGATTACTTCCTAGCTGAGTAAAAAATGTCACAGAATTTTCCATTAGAACAAGATTTTCAGAATGTGACCTTAACTGCAGTACAAGATTTATCATCAAGATAAGGTCAGGTGCTCCCTATGTGTGGAAATGGATATATGTCTGGAAAATCTGCATTCAAAAAAGGAATACTTGTTTTCTAAGTCAGCTTTGTTTTAATTATATATAATAATCAGATAATGTAAACATCACCTGTGATATGTACAAGGTCAGATTGGTAAATCATAACAAGTCTCCTGATTTTATCTTATAAGCTGTAAACCATGCATATTCTAGGCATTCCATTGTAAGGAATGTATTTTCATTGGGGAAGAATCAAATAATAGCTGAAGGTAAGAACAGATTGACTGTAACCTGTGGGCAGATAATATTTGTTATCAGTTTGCTCCTACCCTCACATAAATAACTTTACTTTATAAACTTGAAAGTATGCTTTGTGGTTTGTCATAGGGTGAAACACCTTTACTGTTACAAAAAAAAAAAGCAAGATACTGTAGAGATCGTTGTATCTCAAACAAAACAATGCATATACTGTTTGAAAAAACTATTGACTCACATTCCTAATCCTAATAAAATTTGCCTTTTATACATTAAGTGTTTTGTGGTTTGATTTTGGGTTTGTTCTTTTTTTACTTTTCTTTTTTGGTATGTTGTTCCATAGGATATACTTGTGTTAGATTAAATATTTATGTGGAAATGCATGGGATGATTAGCAGGGAAAGATCAGTTGCTGCTTTCACAGAAATGTTATTATTGGAATAAAACAAAACTATTCCAGTGTTTAGCCCCAGTGAAATCAAACGGAGAGCTCCGATTAGCTTCAGCATTAGTAATATTTCATACAAAATCCTTAGCAACAGTGCAATCATAGAATGTCAAGATCATAGTATAATTCAGGTTAGAAGTGAATTGAGGTTAGAAGAGAGCTCAGGATATCTCGTGTCCAGCCTCCAACATAAAGCAGAAACAGATCTGAGTTTGTACAAGATTGCTCGGCCTTGGTCCAGTTGGATCTCAAACACCGCCAAGGATGGAGACTGTTCAACCGGTTGCCTGTTCTTTTGAGGAAAAAGATATTCCTTGTATTCAGGTGGACCATGTCCTTGTTTCAGTTTATGCCGATGTGTAACATCCTTCTGCTGTCACTGTGAAGGAGCCTTGTTCTGTCTTTCTGATGGACCCTCCACAGGTGATGTGGGTCTTCTGTTAGGTAACCTTAAAGTTGTCTTTTTTCCAGGTTAAACAAGACCACCTCTGTCAGTCTCTTCTGAATACTCTCTGCTGCATTGATCCAGTCTATCAATGCTCAACACTGAGTGTAGAACTCTGGATGCAGCCTAAGACGTAATGAGGAAAGTGAGGTAATCACTAATCTTGACCTCCTGGCTGTGCTGCTGTTAGCAAAGCACAATACCTTCTTGATCTTTCCTGACACAGCATACTGCTGACTCGTGCCCAATAGACTTGCTCCTTTGTAACACTGCAAGGGAGCTTTTGCCTATCCAAGAGCAGAGCTTAATGTCATGCAGTGTTGAATTTCATTAGGTTCCTGGCAGACCATTCCTCTTGCCTCTCTAGATCCCCCTGCATGGCAGCCCTGCCACAGAGAGATTTGACTTTTTTTCCTCTCCTTCTCCTTCCCCTTTCTCTTTTCCCTGCCAGTTTGGAGCCACCTGCAAAAGATGAGAATGCACACTGTTACTTCCTCCAGGTTATTAATAAAGATAGATTTCTCCATTTTTAGGATAAGATCCATTAATCATTATCCTCTAAGTCAGGTCCTCTAAACTACTTTTTATCCATATATCAATCTACCCATCCAACCATAAAATTTAACTTAGATACAAAATTATCTGGTATACAAGAACAATAACTTTAAACCAAGTACATTTCAACTGAAGGTAACTGGAACTGCAGAAAAGATTAGCACAGCATAATAATGATAGGGGAAAAACTGCTAGAAAAAAAATTGTCATCTTCTCCAAAACCTGGACATGGTCAGTGGGATTGAGTAAGCAAGTTTGCCAATGACACCAGGCTGTGTGGTGCCGTCAATATGCTGGAGGAAAGTGGCCTTGACAAGCTTGGGGAGCAGGCCTGTCTGAACCTCATGAATTTAGCAAGGCAAAGTGCAAGGTCCAGCAGCTATGTAGAGGCAATCCAATCAGAGGCAGCATGGAGAAAGGATTGAAAATAGCCCTGAAGGAAGGACTTGAGGGTGCTGGTGGTTAAGAAGCTCAACATGAGCTGGTAATGTGCACTTGCAGCCCAGAAAGGAAACTATATCCTGGGCTGCATCAAAAGGAATGTTACCAGCAAGTTGAGGTGATTCTTCCTCTCTACTCTTGTGAGGCCTCACCTGGAGCATTGTGTTCAGTTCTGGAGTTCTCAGCACAGGAAGGATGTGAGTCTGTTAAAGCAGATCCAGAGGAGGGTCACGAAGATGATCAAAGGGCTGGAACATCTCCTATACAAGGATAGGCTGAGAGTTTTTATGTGAGGGTGGTGAGGCATTTGCACAGGTTGCCCAGAGAGGTGGTAGATGCCCCATCCCTGGAAACATTCAAGGTTAACTTGGATTGGGCTCTGAGCAACCTTATCTAGTTGAAGATGTCCCTGTTCACTGGAAGGGGGATTGGACTAGATGACCGTGGTTCCTTCCATTCCAAACCATTCTATGTTTCACTGATTCCATGATAATTGTTTAAACACAGTGACTCCCTAAAATTAAAAACTAAATGCTCTGAAGTATTACAGGTTATTTGTTTAACCATATATACTGCATAATTATTTATACATATATATTACAAAGATATTTCTTGGTAGTAGACCACGGTTTGTAATATATTTATTAAAACAATGGACCAAGGGAAATATTCACTGATGGGGATTAGATAAATAAGATAGTCACTTTCTTAAAACAAACACAAATCTAAAAATTCCTACTGTCTATCTAAACCATGTCTGGCTTCAAATTTCAGCAGAAAATCATTTAGACAACTGAACAATCTTTTTCCACACTATTTTGCCAGAATGGAATATATCAAAGCAGCCTCTGATTTAAGATTTAAGCTTAAAATTTAGAGATAAATATCTCCACTTTCCCCTGGCATTGGGTATGCAACTGACACTTCATTCATTACAAGTTAATTTTGTTTTGAGATATTTAATTTTTAAAAAAAGTCCTTGCAGAATATTCATCACATACTTCCTGCTGAATCTGCCTTTAAACCACCACTGCAATCATATGGCAATGCAAACCTTTGGAAACAGAATTTTAGATCAGAGTTTGCAGGATGAAATGTAATTTGATTTTTTTTATTTACTTGGGGATTTATGGAGTTTCGTTGATATAACTTGTGTGGTTACTTCCACTTTTGAGATAAAGTGAGATCATGTGTGGTTATAGGATCATAGTTTTGCCACAGAACCAGAGGAAACACAATTATTTTGACTGATTTTTATTTTGCATTTTTACTTTTCTCTGAACCAGAAACTCAAAGTGAACCTTGAAGAAAGGGTGGGATAGAAGGTGCCAGCCCACACAGATCAAACCCTAAGAAAACATTCACACGAATATCTGTGAAACAAAACGGTGAATTTTCACATGCAGCTCTTTGCAGAATACATTTTGTCAAGGCACTGAAACATCAAACCGTTTTTTTTTATTGCATTTGCTATTTCACTGTCATCTTTGTACACTCTTAATTAATCTATAGCATTATCATATCTCACTTTTCAAAAAACTGTTGGACTGTTCCAATTATGTTTTTCATATATATCATGCGTTGCTTAAACAAAGGCACTGTCATGCAAATCGAGCAAGTAGGTTTATTTATAGATACTGCAGACAGTGGCATATGGAGAAATGCAGAAAAAAAAATTACAGATTGAATTCAGAAGTAAGAAAGAAAGGATGTGGTCTAGAAACCACATGGCTTTGGTAATCTAGTGGGAACAGGAATCTTAAATGTAAAAATCTTGCCACTTAAAAAAAGCTTTGGTTTAGAAAAATATAAAAGAAAAAATCAAAGAAAATAAGTTTTATGGAACAATAAAGGAGGTAATAGAAGAAAAGTTAACTGCCTACTTTTGTATAATTACAAGTTGTATTTGATTACTGAGCAAAAGCTCCAGTGGGTTGTTTCTTACTTTTTGTGAGTTACTATTTGATTTGAACCATTAAATAAAATATTATTTAGAGTATCTGTGATTAAAAAAAAAAGCAAAATTGAAGAGGCAGGAAGTCTTTAGCATTCTGAAACATAGAAATTTTTCAACTTAGCCGTGAAATAACTGGGTTTGTTTTTCATTCCTTGTCCTTAGTCATGTATAATCTCTGGATTTTCTGTTTTATTATATTGTTGCTCATTTATTTATCAAAATACCAGAATTAGATGCACCTAGTATCATAAAAAATACGTGAAAAATTAAGATTTCATTGTCTCTATGTTACTGTATTTTATATACAACAAAATCATGGTCAGTTCCATCACGATTGTTGCACCTCATTGGATATGTTCAGAATAAATAGTGTTACAGTTTGTATTTGGTCCTATCTCCTGTATTAGCAGCTCATTACATGCATCTATATATATCAGGTTAATAAATGTTATATGCAGGAAAATTATGTAAGTTCGCAATAGCTGAAATGTAAATAAGTTCATGAAACTTAAGTAAGTTCAGGCTCTTGGGTTTCTGAGTCATTTGCTACTTACACACTTACATGTCTGCAAGTCTAAAACACCTCTGTATGGGCTCCAGACTTCTTACAGTTCAATTTGCCTCAGGTTAATTTTCTTTCTAATTACTCCAATGCAGTCCAACAGGGGATTTTTGTGCCATAATCCCTGAGTCTTGTAATGTTTATCTTTTAGAATAGTTCACAGGTATGAGTAAAGCCCTAGAAAAGCATTATCACAGCCTAGTAAATGAAGTCTGAACTTAACGAACAAACTCACAAACAATAAGAAGAGAGTCTTACAGGCAATCATGTAAATAACAAGTTGCCTAAGTCTGTACAGTGAAGTACTTTGTTTTAAAATCTTCTGCTATCCTCGTTTAAACTTCACTGACAGGAAAATGCATTGCCCTTTACTAATTATTATCAGAAATTAAGGAGAAAGAAGGAGTCTAAAGGAAGACTAGAGACTTGTGTCTTGTTTCTTTCTGAAACAATTATATCTACCTCTTGACACCCCTAAACATTTGTCATAAAAAGAATTCACAGTTAATTTGTTGAGACAAGCAGGTTTGAGACCAAAGATCAACTTCAGGCTTAGCCACTGCATCCTTAGTCTGCAGCATGAGGTAAACAATATTCTATTCCAAAGACTATTTCTGCATTTTCTTTTAAAGTCAAAATAAATTAATTTAATATAGATTTTCAGAACTAGAAATGTAATCATTACCTTCTCTCCCAGAGCAATTCCAAAAGAACTTGACAGACACCATTGTATTTTTAATGTCTCTAACTCATTAAGCTTGCTTGGACACTCATAACATCAAATGTGTTCAAAAATAGAGATAGAAGAATACTTATTCCAAGAATCCAATGAGTATTTGGCATGAATATAGCATTATGTTGCTGGTGTGTGTTAACAGTTTGATTCACAGTCCAATCTTCACAATATTCTGTGACTAGAGTTACAGGTGAACGTTCCAGTGTAAAACAGAAGATCTCAAGGTAAATTTAAATTGTCTCCAAAGTAAACTAGAAATCTGAGGGATCATGATTTTGAATTTAGATGTTCATATCTCTTTTCAAATTATGTTCTGTCCTACTCCTCTAAAATCAACCATATTTACCACAGCATAATTACTTTTAAAAGATTTTCCATTTTGGTGTCCTCACAAGTTTAGTCTTTTTGTTTTTTCTCAAAAACAGAGGGTCAGTGTAACTGTAGTTGACATAACCATTAGCTAACTTGGAATTTTCAACAACACCATCCTTTTAAACATTATATCCTATGCTTACACTTACTTACACTGTAAGAGGAGCACTAAAGAGCCCCAAGGCTCTATGTCTATTTCTGTGAATAAGGCAATCACCATTTACAAGCAGTAGTTCCTGCCTAGAGTCTACCAAGAACTAAAATAAAGAAAATCGTTCAAGTCTGAAAAATACAAAGGTCACGAAATAAATTAAATTCATTTTTTTCTCTTTGAATAAACTAAGAAAGCAGCATTCAGATCACAGCTCCCTCCTAAAGCTAATGCTAATTTAGGTGAATTATCCCTGAGAGATTCAGAGGAAACTGATTTCACTAACTTTAGAACTAATGGGATGCATCCTTAATGATGATATAAATGCACCATCTTCGCAGTTCAGCTTTGTCCTTTTGAAATATAAAGGTTCTTTTATCACCTTTTGGTCTCATAATCCCAAATCATGCTGAATGCTTAAATCATTCCATTAATTCTTGCTATCCTTTCAAAAACCGGAAATTGCTGATGGCTTGTGTCCTTCAAATTCACATTAAAAAAGGCAAAAGAAAAGTGACATTTGAAGTGCTTGGTTTTTTTCCAATTGGTTGGCTGATGAAGTGGTTGATCCTCCTACATTTTTTGAATTATTAAGCTAAATTCTCAGAAAATATTCTTGACTGTATAAGCAATAATGTAATAATTAAATATGTAAAACATTTTCACTGCAAAACGAGTTAATATAAATTAGAACATACTGAAGTTGTATCAGTTGCTTAGTGAAAATAAAATTATTTTTTTTTTAAAAAAGTATTTACCTGTTGGAATAGAAAGAAAGCAGCCTCAGATTCTGTACCAAAACTAGTTAATGAGTTACTGTCATTAAACATATGATTGATATAAATGTAATATCCAATTTTTCTTTATTAGTCCCCTACAAAGAGGTTAGAATTTGTTGTTGTTGTTGTTATTATTATTATTACTACTATTATTATTATTTCTGAATTATTCATTTTTAAGCATTAATAATTCTGTTGTAATAGAGTTTTTTTAAAGAAGTACTGTCAGATTCTGAATTTTTGTTTTGCTGTTGGGCATATAATGATTGTATTCTGGAAACTAAGTAATGACAAATACACTAGCTAATGGATATTTCTATGGAGACCATGGTTTACGTATCATGTGTATTGTAGCTCTTAGTATGATGAAACTTAGATTACAAAATATACTTAATCATCCTTTATTACATTGACCTGTAAGCTTCTAGAACAAAGCTAATAAAAATTACATTATTAAAATGGTAAAAATCTCAATTAAAGATGCATCTAATGTAAGTTTTTGAGTTTCCCAGACTACTAGCCCTTAATTTAACAGTATCCTGTAACCCACTTTCATTGCTAGTAGGCTTAAGGAGAGGGTGGGTGATGTGTTGATACAAAAATTGGGGTTTTTTCTGTCTTTCTGAGACTACTCAAGTACAAAAAGAAAAGAAAAATATTTTGTTGTGCCTAAAGAGTGCAGTAACAGACCAAGTCAGATTTTCTTTCAACAGTTATGGGGTGAACTCTTGAAAACATCTCTGAATTTATCCTGAATATTTCTCCACAGAGCCTGTGAAAATAAAGGCATTTGTAACGCAATCAAACTAAACCCATTATTCTTTGGCCATTCATTTAGTTAACAGGAAACATTAAGTTCTCCACTGATGGAGAGGCTGATGGATTGCTGAAACTCTATCATAACCTTTCATAACAGATTATTTATTTATTCATTTATTTCAGTATTTGTTTATCATTAAATTTACCGTAAATTTCTTCGAAGAAAAATGAGAAGAACTCATGTTAAAAATTGAATGGGTATTTCATGCAGCTGTATAAAACTGGGAGATTATTCAATGTCTTGAAATTGCACTTATATAATCCAAGAAATTTTATTCAGAACTACAGTTTTCATAGCGTAGCATTTGTGATAATACAGGTTCTCTAAATACATAAGTTCTAAGATGAGAAAAAACACAGTGGAGTTTAAAATAAATTTGAAAAATCAATCACAGAACTGCATACATGAAATATATGATATGTTTAGGCAAAACACTTATGATGTCCTTCAATATAAACCAAGAATATATTGTTTCAAACACATAAACTTTCTTTAACTGTACGTATCTTCTGAAGGATTGTTGAGGTTGGAAGGGAACTCTGGAGGTCATCTTATCAACCTATGTGCTCGTGCAGAGATACCTAGAAGTTGTTTCCCATGACTATTTACAGATGGCTTTTGAGTATCTCCAAAAGCTCTCTGGACAACCTAGTCTGAATCAGCACTTTATCATAAATATTTTTGACTAACAACAATTTCCACATGATAATGCATGATAATGTGTTTTCAATATCCTGGCTGGAATTCTGTGCTAATATTTATTTTTCCCTGAGTATGATCTCCTTTTATTTTCTGTAAGATATTCTATGATATATAAAGAAATAAATTTAAAAGTAAAAAAAAATTGCTGTATTATTTTTAAATGTGGAAGATAAGGTTATATCTTGCACATAGAAGTATAAAATGCTTATGTAATAGACAAAAAGTTTATAATAAAACCTTAGCTCTCAAAAATTATTTTTGCACTTGGGAAAAAAATAGATTTTTACCAAAGTAGACTACATTTACAATTAGTATTTAATATCATTTTTAAAAGTTATGTGTTTCAAATTACATTAAAACCTACATTTATAGATTATTTTTTTTAGTTTCTTATCATGTCTTTTATTTCATTAAACCAGAAATAAATATATCAGCTTACTCTTCGAAGATTTTCTATTGAAGTCGTTTTAAATGTCCTATTAACCTCATAAACATTGCAAACAGTTTATAAAAATGAACTATGTGTCAAAAATATCTATCTTTAAAGACCATTTCTGTTTATATTTTTCATATATATTCTAGATGCCTGTACTATTTTCACTTGTGTTTATTGCAATGCCAATTACCTTATCATCAAATAAGTTTTATCAATGGTAGAAAAATATATTCTCTTACGTGTCTGTGTTAAAAATTCTTGTGATTAGATTGAAAAAAGATATGTTAAAGGGCCACAGTCTTTGCAATCTGTACTTTTTAGGTATCTACCTATGTAAAGGGTCTTTCTCCTTAATATATGTTTGTAGAACACCAATAACCTGCATGCATATAGGAGCGTTGCTTCAGCTCCTGAATAGAAAATCATAAATAGAAAGCTAAATCTTAAATCTCCTTTTTACAACTTAGTGGCCTTTCTCTAGGCTTTGGGTAGATACCAAACTTGATCAGGGCTCTGGGCTCTTATAATATGAGCTATATTTAGCTTTTTCTCAGAAAGGCAAGTCTGACAATATTCTGTTTACTTTCTAACCATTATGCCACAGATTTTTATTTTCCCATGAGGAAGTAGCTCGATTTTACATTCCTTCTTCCGTGTGAAGGATTTGAATGTATCCTGGTCATCTATCAGTGAATTCTGGAGGGTAACCTATATCATGAGCACATGAACACATGCATATATGCATACATCATCTCGTGAATTATTTCCTTTCCCATTGAGTATTTGTATTTTAGTTGAGCTAGCCAAATTAAGATATCTGACTTAGTTTAAGTAGTATTTTAAAATATTAACAACAGTTCATTGTGGGTACAGCATGGGAATAATTGTCTATGTTCGTAGCAAGGCTATAGACTCAAAATCACTCTTCTTAGTTTAATGACTTTACAGATACTACTTAAAAGACAATTTAACTCAGTGTCTCTTGATAGCGGCCAGTAAAAAAAGCATAGAGGAAGAGAATTAAAAAAAAAAAGGAATATGAATAAGATTACACTTTTCCCATCCCAGAGTGCAGAAGTGAGAAGCCTAGGGATTTCCTGAGCTAAAAGATTCGTCTGAACATTGCGTTTCAAGATAACTAAATGCAATACTCCCAAAGATTTTTAGAAATTATCTATGGCAAACTGTTCCCATTTCAGAATATTTCTCTTTAAAAAAAAAAATAAATTTCTAACCTAACATCTAATAATTTCACTTTTTTCTTTAATAAGCTCTTGAAAACTAGTTTTTATTAAACATTTTCTTTTCACAGTTTTATGCACTTTTGGTACATTTGGTTTTTATTTTTCATTTTCATAAGGTAAAAGTTCTAATCTACTTAGTCTATATTCATCTGAAGTCATTACTCTGGTACTACTTATTAGAAACATGTATTCCAAGTTGTATTATTATTATTAAATTATTATTGCTATAGTTAGTTTAGATTTCACTGTTTAAATGACATATAAAAATACCCTGGGTTTATAATTCCGCTTCCCTTTTGCTTTAATAGTCTTGTTTGGGTTTTAGATAGTTAATTTTAAGTTATTCATTTTTTGATCCACTGTTTTGTCTTTGCCCTTTGGCTTATTTTTTCCATTTATCTTACAATGTCAGTGAGGATACAGTGTGTCACATTTCTACACCCCATTCTCTCATGCATTTCAGAACTGAGATTCAAAAGGCCAAGAAAGTATCTAATTCATTGAGCACAATAAATTGGAACTTAAATTTGATTTGCAATGGGATTCTTCCTGAGATAACAAGAAATATGAAAATGGTAGGTTTTTTTTCTATTAAAAACGTTAGTTCATTAAATGAATGAGAATAATGCTGGAAAGATCATGCAAGATGTTCAAACATGCACAAAAAAAGAGAGGGAAGAAAAGGTAAATGTATCATACGTCTTTATTCTCCTTCTGCATGGGTAGTTTTGAAAGATGCAGTCATAATGTAAAAAGTATAATTAATTTTATTTAAGTTTAAATATCCCAACTGAATAGAAGGTTTTGTTCAATAGTAAACTTAAATTCAATCAAAATAGATGCCAGAATGCTGCAATTAAATGAATAACTTTAAATTATGTTCATTAATCCACAGCCTTGATTTAGGCTGGGATAATCCCAGGTTTTGGATTTAAACCCAAAGAGGCTTTGGAGATTCATATTAACCTTCTGAAGGGCATTTCACAAGGTCAAAAACATGTCACAAAATGAATATTAATGCATGTGGAAACTGTGAAAGGAAGCATTTCTGCTATCAGTTTTTTGAGAATATCACTTAAAGGAGGACTAGGGGAAAAGATATAGCAAGATCCTGCATAGCAGGAGTTAGAGAGGCCCTGAGGACCATGATGAAGCTCCCCAGGGAGGCAGGTCAGGACCTCACCAACCAGAGTTGGTCCCAGAGATCCAGTCAAGGAACAGGGCTGCCCCCATGGGCAGGAATTCACTCCAGGCCACAGTCTAATGCTTTGGGCATCTGGGAGTCTTTCCCCTTCGTAATCAGCAGGATGGGGCTGCCCATGGATGGGCTGGTGTTGAAATGGTTCCTAGTCTTGTTACACAAGCACCTAGCAGGAGGATTGTCAAGGACCTTAAAATAACAATACAAAACTGATGTATACAAACTGCCTAATGCTACTTCATATAGCTGACATATAGGAAAATTTGTGACAGGGACTAAATAAGACCTTACAGTCCTCTCTACAGCTTCATGGATGTGACTGGTTCCTTCGTAGAACAATATCATACACATCAGAAGTAGTAAAACAACAAAAAATTGAAACACATCTCGAAAGAGAAAGATCATAGAATCATAAAAACTTCCAGTTGGAAAAGACCTTTGAGAACATCAAGTCCAGCTGTACCCATCTTCTGTTAAACCAAGTCCCTCAAAAACTCATCTACCCATTGTTCAGACACCTCCAGGGGTAGTGACTCAACCACCTCCCTGGGCAGCTGTTCCAGTGCCTGACCACCCTTTGGTAAAGAAATTCTTCCTAATATCTAGTCTGAACATCCTCTAGTGCAATTTATGGCCATTTCCTCTTGTCTTATCACCTGTCACTTGTGAGATCAACACTCGCTCTGCTACAGCCTCCTTTCAGGGAGCTATAGACAACAATGAGGTCTTCCCTCAGCCTCCTCTTTTCCAAGCTAAACAATCCCAATTCCCTCAGCTGCTCCTCGTGGCACTTGTTCTCCTGTCCATTCACCAGCCTTGTAGCCCTTCTCTGTACATGCTCCAGCACCTCAATCTCCTTCTTTCAGTGAGGGGCCCAGAACTGAACGCAGTACTCAAGGTGTGGCCTCACCAGTGTCGAGGTACAGGGGTACAATCATTGTCCTTGTCCTGCTGGCCACGCTGTTTCTGACACAGGCCAAGATGCCATTGGCCTTCTTAGTCACCTGGGCACACTGCTGGCTCATATTGAGCCAGTTGTCAAACAACACTCCCAGGTCCTTCTCTGCCAGGCAGATCTCCAGCCGGTCTTCCCCAAGCCTGTAACGCTGCATGGGGTTGTTTTGTCCCAAGTGCAGGACTTGCCATTTGGTTTTGTTAAACATCATCCGATTGGTCTCAGCCCATCAATCCAGCCTGTTCAGAACTCATTCCAGCACCTCCCTTCCTTCAAGCAGATCAACACTGCCACCCAGCTTGGTGTCATCTGCAAACTTGCTAAGGGTGCACTCGATCCCTTCCTCCAGATCACTGATAAAGATATTGAACTGGACTGGACCCAGCACTGAACTTGGAAACACCACTAGTGACCGGCCTCCAACTGGATTTCATTCCATTTATCACCACTCTCTGGACCCGGCCATCCAGACAGTTTTTTACCCAGCAGAGGGTGTGCCTGTCCAGGCCAACGGCAACCAGTTTCTCAATCAGAATACTGCGAGAAATGGTGTCAAAGGCTTTACAGAAGTTCAGGTACACCACATCCACAGCCTTTCCCTTGTCCATTAACTGGGTAACCTGGTCATAGGAGGAGATCAGGTTGGTCTGGTGGGACCTGCCTTTCATAAACCCATGTTGACTGGATCTGATGACCTAGCTGTCCTGCATGTGCTGTATGATAGCATTCAGTGTGATCTGCTCCATGACCTTCCCCGGTTCCGAGGTCAAGCTGACAGGCCTGTAGTTCCCCAGATCCTCCCTCTGACCCTTCTTGTAAATGTGAGTTACATTTGTCAGTCTCCAGTCAAGTGGCACTTCCTCAGTCAGCCACGACTGTGGATAGATGAAGGAAAGAGGTTTGGCAAGAACCTCAGCCAGCTCCCTTAACACCCTTGAGTGTATCTTATCCAGTCTGACAGACTTGTGGATGTCTAATCAGCTGAGCAGGTCTGTAAACAAGTCTTGTTGGAACGTTGAGGGTTCATCTTCACAGTCTTCTGGCTCAGGAGCCTTGGAGCCTAGAGAACATCTTACCTTACTATTAAAGACCGAGGAAAAGAATGCATTAAGTACCTCTGCCTTGTCCTCATCCTTTGTTACTACCATTCCCCTTGCATCCAGTAAGGGGGGGTGATTCTCCTTGCTCCTCCTGTTGCAGTTAATATACTTGAAGAAACATTTCTTATTGTCTTTCCCTCAACTGGCCAGTTGAAGTTCCAGTTGGGCTTTAGCCCTTCTAATTTTTTTGCCTACATGATCTCAGCTACTCCTTGTAGTCCTCCTGAGATGCCTGCCTCCGCTTTTAAAGTTCATATATTTTCCTCTTTTCCCCAAGACCAACACAGAGCTCTCTGTTAAGCCAAGCTGGCCTTCTTCCCTGACAACTCATTTTACAACACATGGGGATGGCCTGTTCTTGCGCCACCAGAACTTCCTTTTTGAGGAACATCCATCCATCTTGGGATCCTCTGTAATTTAGAATAAATATAAACGTATAGATATATACTATATAAATATAAATATATATACTAATATAGCATATGCAACATTCCCTTAGAAAATGTTGGTATTATTCTAGCACTGGAAGTTTCCAGTTAACATGAATTTGTTAAAAAAGTCAAATTATTCAAATTATGTAGGTATTTAGGAGAATAATAAAATATTCAGAAAAACTAATTATAATCTTGGGTTGTGAGTATTCCTGGCAAAGAGG
Organism: Dromococcyx pavoninus; assembly: GCA_033558185.1. Lineage (NCBI taxonomy): Eukaryota > Metazoa > Chordata > Aves > Cuculiformes > Neomorphidae > Dromococcyx > Dromococcyx pavoninus. The sequence goes on along the minus strand of JAUMJL010000139.1, from coordinate 1,540,552 downwards.
GTGGGATAACTGAGTGGCAGTCCTTAGCACAGGAAGGATATGGATGTATTTGATTGGGTCCAGAGGAGGACCATAACGATGACCAGAGGACTGGAGCACCTTGCATACAAAGACAGGCTGAGAGAGTTGGGTTTGTTCAGGGTAGAGAAGAGAAGGCTCTGGGGAGACCTTATATCAACCTTCCAGTACTTAAAGGGGGCCTACAGAAAAGCTGAGATGGAGCTTTTTATCAGGAATTGTAGTGATAGCATGAGGGGTAGTGGTTTTAAGCTGAAAGAGGGGAAGTTTACATTAGGTATTAGGAAGAAATTTTTTATTGTGAGGGTGGTGAAGCACTGGAACAAGTTGTCTGAGAGAAGCAGTGTTTAAGGCCAGATTCGGTGAGGCTTTGAAGCAACGTGGTCCAGTGGAAGGTGTCCCTGTCCATTGCAGGGGGATTGTATATAGATGAGCTTTAAGTCCTTTCTAGTCCAAATCGTTCTATGGTTCTATGATTCTATGATTCTATTTCTGATCTTTCCCTTTTAGTACTTAAAGAGATAGGAATTGAAGGCATTATTGTTTGTTTTTCCTCTTCACAGTTAAATGACCTTATTTTAAGGGCTTATTTTCTTCTCTCATTGAACCCTCAGCTAAGTCTTTGAACCCAATGAAAAGGTGTACTTCAGAGTTTTCATTGTGCTTGGAATTCAAGTCTCATTTAAAAATCAGAACTGCCTGTATACCTGGAAGTCTGTAAGTATAAGAGAGTGCTGTCCTATTTTTTAAATTATTTTGTCATAGTTGGGCAGCTGTAGATCTATATTTTATCTAAAGCTGCTGAAGGTTGATTGGTTTAAATAAAAACATGGTTGTGCCATACTGAGTGCCGCCAGCAAAATACATACCTCTTTGCTTCCAAGGCATCAATGAAAAAGGATAGAAACTATCTCACTATGCTTAATCAATAACTATTTACCTAGCAGTATGAAATTTGAGTTTCTTTTTGGTCTGAAATTATATGAGTGCATATGTCCTGAAAAAGAGTTAATCATGAATAGGGAAGACTAAAGAAGAAAGTGTCCTTCATCATTCTTGTTGAAGATGCTCCACTGTGCAGGAAAAAAATGGTAAGATTTCTGTGACAGTTGGAAAGCTAAGTATCCCTAACTGGCTTTGAGAATTCACAGAGTCAGGCAGAGAATTAATCATTATGAAATTGACCATCTCAATACATGAAAGGCTTCTAAACTTCATTTCATGGTGTTATACAAAGATTGTTCAATATATAAATGAAGGTTTGGAAGAAAAAAGTGCGTAACAAGGTGAGTGTTCTGTACTGAGACTGCATCAAATGTTATAGTTAAAATATCAGATAAGTACTTGGTTCAACCCATGGGTTAGAATGGGTCTATTCTCTGTTTTGGAGGCTTGATTTGTCAATGTTTTAATTGAATACCTGTGTGGCCATTGAATAAAGTCATATTTTGTTGGACTTTACCTTTCAGCACTTTGTGTTTATTGACTCCTTCCTTAAATAATATTGGATTTGAACTTCTGCCTTTCAGTGGAGGCTACAGACATCTTAAGGCAACCTATTCTAATACTGCTAGGTAAGCACGTTACATGTAGCTTCTTCTGAACTTTACTATGATAATCACAATATTTTGCAGGAGGAAGCGCATCAGTCTTTTCAGATATGTCCATAGAGCCCTTTGTAGAACAGTCCTCTGAAACTACACTTGGGGAGAAAGAAAATATATTTCCGCAATATCCTTATATTTACACTTTGATTATAATGACTACAGCTATAGATCTATTACTACTGATGCTACTATTACAAGTGTAATATACCACAGCAGAGTATGACATTTCCTAGGTATTGTAAAACCTCTAGAAGCCATCAAGGATTTGCTTAGTGTACCACAGAACATATTTGAGCAATTAATTTTATGAGACAAGGCGCCTTTGTGAATAAAACCACCTTCAGCTTTCAAAGTAAATGTTTTGTAACCAGTGTGATAAAACAAGAACTAAGCTTAAGCCACAAGAATATCTGCAGGAGCTTCTTTTCCTTCATTCCACATTTTATTACAATAGAAAGGAGCACACCACATAAACTGAGAATTAAAACTACTGGTGTGTATTATGGGCATGCCAAGTTTTTTGTCTGGAGATTAGATTTGAGCTAGGAAAAGAAACTGCTGTCAGATCCAGTTTTGTACACAAAGCTACTGAAATTACAGTGGATTGAAAACTTGACTTATATTTTGTTAGTACTTGATTTACATCTCTGCTAGAAGAATTTCTAGAAAAAATACGGAAGAGAATGCACTAAGAAAATATTAGGTTAAAACTAATAACAAAAATAAACAGAAATGACAAAAAAGGAAAATGTTCATAACAAACAAATTGAGGAAAGGACAGGGAAGCAGTGAGGTAACTAATCTAATTCAACTCTAGGCATACCTGATGTTCTCTATATAATTTCTAGGTAGCTTCTTTATACTTGTTTGTTTAAATTAAGGTCGCAACAGTACATTAGAAAATTCTAGTTACATCTTTTCTTTCTTTTTTTTTCTTTTCTTTTTCTCTGAGTTCATGGATTTTACAAGATGAAAAATACGTTAGGACATTTTGGTCTGATTTCCTCTATTGTGTGGGCTAAGGAATCTGATCCAAAAACGTACTTCACATTGAACTCTCTTCTTTAGAAGAGAGTTCTAAAAAAAAATCCAATAACTTTCCACTTTCCTTTTTTTTTCCACTTTATACTTTGCAAGAAAGTGATACCTGCTAGTTAGAGTTTAAAATATTTTTCTGGTTTGCAGCTCTGTCAAACTTGACACTCCTACCACAAATGGATGCAAGACTTCTGAAACAAAATTAAAAAAATGCAAAGAAATGTAATGAGAAGAAACATTTGCTTCTCTGTTCCCTGTGAAATCCACTGTGAGGGTCGGATATTGTGATTATACTGCAATATGTTTATGAAGTATACTGATTTTTATACAAATTACAATGATGAAGAAACTACACCTAACTGGAAGAGCAATCAATTTCTGTGATTTTCAGAAACAAGATACATATTAAACCAGCAATTAGTCTGGAAAAAGCAAGTCAGTCATCTGTATTTGGGTTTGTTTTTTTTTTCTATTTGAAATTACAGGCTTATATGATGAGAAAATAACAATAAAGACATATTGATATCTTATAAAAGACTCTAAATTTTTTCCTAGACAGCCTCCCTAGAGATGTAAAAAAAAAAACTAAAAAAATCCAGCATTTTCAGAGCTCAGATGTGTAAGTAAATAATATATCACATTTTCATTGAAATGTTGAATGTGATCCAGTGAAAAATAAAATTGTTGCATCAGAAACAAACAAAACAAAACAAAACCCCCAACAATTCAGTCTTTTCTCACATTTAATGGTAGTGTTTCAGATGGAAATGTAACAGTGAATCTGAATATGTTTCAAACAGCTGAGTAAGAGGTAGATAGTGTAGTGAGAAACACAGAGAGAACAAAAGTTCACTTTCAAATGTATGAATTCTTATATTGTCCGAAGCTGCAAAATATACTGTCAGTCTATTTTTTGGGGGGGGAGGTGGTGGTGGTCTTTACAGTTGTTAAAAATATGACTGAAATTCTTAGTTAATAAGAGTATAGTAAGAAAAACATTATAGAGCAGTACTAATATTGGAATATCTCCCTTATGTTACAACATGAAGGAAACTGCAATAACATTTTAATTTTATAAAAAACAAAGTAAACAACTTTCATCTGGTTTACTATAAATGTGTGTCTTGGTTTTGTGGGGCTTTTGTTGGTTTTTTTTGTTGGGTCTGTTTTTTTTTTATTTTTTTCTCCCCAAAAGACAAAACATAGATGCACAGAAAAAGAAGTATTTCTTATGAATGCAGCAAGAAATTCTTTAATCCCATACCTCAGCAATATAAAATATGTTAAAAGCTCTTGTAGTGATAGGACAAGGCGGAACAGTTTTGAAGTGAAGGAAGGTAGGTTTAGATTAGACACAGGAAGAAATTTTTTATAGTGAAGGATGGTAAGACACTGAAACAGGTTGCCCAGAGAAGTTTGGATGCCCTGTCATTGGAAGTGTTCAAGACCACATTGAATGGGGCATTGAGCAAACTGATCTAGTGGAAGATGTCCCTGCCTGTGGCAAGGTGCGTGGATTAGACGACCTTTAAAGATCCCTTCCAACTCAGACCATTCTATGAACCTATGCTTCTGTGAGTTATATAAAAAAGAGTAGTTACGTTTACCAAGGAAAACAAAGGGAAAAAGCATGAGTGTATATATATAGAAATACATGTCTGTTCGTATTAATATTTAAATACACATATTTTTTCTTTTGTAAATCTGTGTTTTCACAGATACATATTCCAAATTAATTTTTTTCAAAAAAATACTTATCAAATAAAAATTTCTAGGTAGCTTCTTTATACTTGTTATATATATATACTTATATCAAATAAAAAAAGTTTCTGCAGCTTCTAATAGCCAACTTCGAGACCTGTTTTCTCAGAATATTTGAAATACTGTTTCAGAAATAAACACAAAACCTCATGGAAAGGAATTTAGTGACATGGCTGGTATTTCTTTGAAGTCTGAAGCATGCTAAATATTTTCTTTATTAATAACTGCAGCAATTTAGTCTGACATCTTCTGCTTGTAAAAATCCACACAATTCCATTGACCATACGGTTTTTGGAACATCAAGCTCTTCTGTTTTAGAGCAGATAAGAGTTCAATACTTTTAATGTTGTACTCATATTTTTCACATATGAGTTTTCCTCAGGCATACATATAAAGTTAGACAAATATTAAATCACAGAAAACTGCAGGAAGAATAAAAGTCAGATATCTCAAAAACTGATATGAAATGTTGGCTTTGAAGAGAATTTTTTTCCTCACAACTGCAGACATCAAGCATGAAGAAAGGGAATTTGCATTTCCACCCACCTTAGAAGTTGTTGTCTTCCTACATTTTCCCTCAAGAAGACTGTAATAATTGATATCTTTACTGACATTTTACCATATGAGGTATGAGAAAAAAAAATCAAGTTGTGGAGCAAGCAACATCAGAAAGAAGGAGAAAAATAATGACGGGACATAACAACAATAACAATGTTGTTAGTGCAACGTAACAAGTAGTCTCACAAAGACATATTGAAACAACAAAACACACACAAACCCCCAAAGGCATTGAGAATAATTCTAAAGGGGGCTCTTTACTTTGAACATGCTTATCCTGTGTTTTCAGCAAAGGAAAATAAAAAGTAGCTTTTTTAACAGTCTCTTGTAAAGTTTTTTACTAAATCAACAATAAAATATAACCATTATTTCATGAAAAATAACAGAATATTGACCAATACTTGGTCATCTTCTCTTTAGACACAGTGCATATTTTGTTACTGAACTTAATACCGTATAATTTTTTAGAAGTTCACAGGCATTTTATGACTTTTAATAAAAACAATCAAAATAATTTAAGATTTTGATATATCTCATTCATTATTTTAGTAATATAATATTTTGCCAAAGTAGGAAATGTATCAAAGATAATGTATAATAGGAATCTAAATATAAACAGTTCATTGAAACATGATTTTTCCTTAGAGATAGATGAGCATTTTTAGAATTATCATTTGCTTTCATTGTGCAAGCAATGTGCTTTGTAAACAAACTATGTTAATGCAATCAGCAAACAGTACTGCTGTAAGTAAAAATTCTCCTCATATAAGAAAGAACAAAATAACTTACTTAGAAATTGTAAAAATAGTAGAAACCAGAGAAATGAGTGCACAAAGACTGGAAAAGGTGTTAACATATTGAAAATTTTAAAAAAAAACACAATAAAGAGAAATCTTATTAACCACATATCCTGTCTGCAAACCATGAAGATGAACGTGGACTGTTAGAATTTGTTCGTTAGAGGTTGCAAAAGTGTGCCTAGAGGCTCTCCAGCAAAAATACAATTAGATTGAAGCTTCATTATTCTTTAACACATTACGTTTCCCACTAGATAGTGATCAAAGAAAAAATACTAAAGGAAATCGTAGGATATGAGATTGATTACAGACTGAGTCAAGAGTGCAATCACTTTTAGGTGCAATCTCAGCATGAATAGAGTCCCCAGAGAGCATGTTGACATCAGATAACACTACAATAAGGGAAAAATCAAACTACCTTAAGGAAGTAAATTGGTTTGTGTAGCATTACACAAGAAAGGATTATACTTCAGTTTGTCATTCTTCTTGGGATCCAAAAGCAGGGGTTCTAAAAACATTTCTTTCAGCTATGAATAAAACCCAAAACCAGAATTGTTCAGTTACTCTGGTAGAGGCAGTAGAAACAATCTTTTCGCATGTGTGCCTTTGTGAAAGGTTCAGTTAATAGTTCTCCAATTTAAAATACCTTTATTCTAATTTTTGGATGAAACAATATTTTTTATGTAGTTATTTCCTCTTTTCCCATTTAATTTGCAGTTACCCAATAGAATTTCACATATGGAAAACTTATTTAGGCTTGAATTATTTGTTCCAAACACAGAAGTGACTGTACAGTACTAGCATAAATTATCTGCTGTTATGAATTAGGAAACAACCACTGAATCAAACTCTGCAACATCTGTTAACATAAGCCATGTATTTTTCATTTATAGCAATGGAATGCGAACTTCCTCTGGGAACATGACTCCTCAATAACAGCTCTTACATGTTGAGGACTAGAAGTCCAAGTTTAATATTACAGAGGAGCTTTGGAGATCTTTTCCACTAGTTTACTGACAAGTGAATCTCCTAGCAATGGATCTTTTAGAAAATGTATGTTTCCTTCAGAAATTTGTAGACATTGGGAAAAATAGAGAAGAAGAATTCTTTCTTAGAATTTTCTGGTTTTTGTACCAAGGATTTGTGTTTGAATGCTGTAATATACTTTTCACTGGATTATGGCACAAATTCTGAGCTTAATATTCCAGATCATTACTCGTAATTCTCTAAATTTCTTATAAAATTAATCGTGATGATTCCTGTACATTTTGGTTATTATGAATGAATCTATTTAAAAATTTTTGCTATAGCACTATGGTTTCTGTTTCTGAATTTTTAACACTGACCCTATAACCCCAGATCTGATAGGAGTGAGGGAGAATGACAGAGAAAAGATGCCACAGACAGATCTTCAAGCAATGGAGACACTCCAACATCTGCTCTATTCATAGAAGGTCACAGGATACATATGCTTCATTTTACTTCGGTAGTAGGAGAGAAAAAGAATGGCAAATGGTGAATATTACATTTGAATAAAATGCAACATACATTTGCTACCACGCCTGAGCAAGAACATACCAAATAATTGTATATGAAGAATAATGCCAGTACTATAATTGAAAAAATTAATTGTAAAATCTATTCGAGTAATTTTATTTTTAAAATTACTTTTGATCTCAATAAACAGTTTACTTTTTAGCTGAATAAAATATCACTTGCAAAAGTACTTTATAGTGGTTTACAACATCAGGAATACTGCAGTAACTTTGCAATTTTTGTCCTTTACTGATAAACAAATATTAATATGTCATTGTGAAGAGCTCATAAGTAATGTTGATCCTACATTTAATTAATAAATAAATTATTTATTTTGAAGAGTATTTTGTCCAGTATTTAGTTTAATATATTGCTTGACAAAGCATGGCTTTTTATCTTACCATATTTATGATAAGAAAAAATAGGGTTTTTTATTGTTTTGCATACTTTATGTATGTATATCATACAGTAGATGTCTGAAAGAAAAAACTATAACTTATAATATTTTATAGGAAATGTCAGCATTACAGAATTGCTGGTGGAATGGAACAATCTGTTTCAATGTCTACCAGCCACCTTCCCCCACCTAGATACCTGGACAGTTTAGACCAACGACAGATACTCAACCAGACAAAGTACAATATTCCAGTTTGTGAGAAAGTAGGGAGACTTATGAGGCAGATGAGAAACAGAGAGCGCTTTCTGTCACTCAGCAAGCTAGCCGGGTGACTTACAAGGAGATCAAACAGCATAGGTTCTTGAATATTAGGATCTTAAGGATTGTAAGGACCCCTTTGCACTGGTCAGAAAAAACAGCTGGGCAGGTGGTATCTTGAGGAGTTAGTCAGATTTCACAGCAGCCAAGGAGGACAGCTCGGTGATAGACAAGCTGAGAAGCTTGACAAGCTTGATTTCTATCCAGCCCACCAGCCTGGAGTCCAACTGGCAAGATAGCTGGTGAACATACTGGCAGATAATCAGATAAAGTAGCAGCTGGTTGCTTGGTCAGCCTATCAGCTGTTCCGATTTTCATTGGCATTTTTGACACAATTTACACCTTCCCAAACAATAATTCAGTTCAATTCAGACAGGCTTTGGGTTTTTTTTCCTGATAAAACTTGTTAAAAAACAATCTCATCAACATTAATATTTGGTAAATAGAGCAAATACCTGGTGAACAGTATCTTTTTACCTCCACATAATCACATCCAAGTAGTTTATTGTAAACATCCATGAATCCTTTCTTTATGAGGTTCCTGTATACAAAGGATAGGTGAATTCCTCATTTTTCAGAAAGCATTTGGTTCGGGCCTATTCCTCTATGGTAGCTTGTCTTTCGAAAAGTAATTACTATGTTCTACCTGCACTTAGATTTCCTGACCTCCTTAGGGCTTACGCTCTTTCTTTAATATTATCTAAAAAGATTTTTTATTCCATTAAAGTATTAGTGAGAGATGGGTCTACCACTTATCCCTCCCTTACCTCAATATAAGCTTCTCCTTTTTATTTTTCATATATAGTTACTTATTTAATCAGGCCACCAAGGCACCTCAATTAATTTTTTAAGAATTCATATCTATGCCAATGAAATTTAAAATTTTAAATATAATTTTAGGGCATACTGTAGCAAACATCTTTAAGGGCTTTCTTTTCAGTTATTACTCTGAAACTTTATGAAACCTAATAGACCTAATGTCATGTTTCGCTGTTCTAATGAAGTTGTCAATTTTAAGGGCTGACTACAGTCAAATTTATGTTTTGTAGTCAAATGAAAAAAAATTACTGGCGTGTAAGTTTTTGAGAACGTGGACATTAGATAAAGTAGTTTTATTTAACACCAGCATTATTTATTTCTTCTGCAAAGATTAATGTATTATTGGTAGGGAATTCTTTACACCTTTAAAAAGTTACTTTCTCCTAGAATCATAGAATAATAGAATGGTTTGGGACCTTAAAACATCTCCAGATACAACCCCTCTGCTATGGGTTGGGTCACCATTCCCTAGATCATGTTGCTTCAAAGCCTCATCCAATCTGTCCTTGAACACCTGCAGGATGGGGCATCCATGACTTCTCTGGGAAACCTGTGCGAGTGCCTCATCACCTTCACAGTAAAAAATTTCTTCCTAATAGCCAATCTAAATCTCTCTTCTTTCATCTTAAAACCATTACACTTCGTGCTATTGCTACACTTGCTGATAAAGAGACCCTTCCTAGCTTTCATGTAGGCCTGCTATTAGGTACTGGAAGGTCTCCCTGAAGCCTTCCCTTCTCTATGCTGAACAAGCCCAAGTCTCTCAGCCTGTCCTCATATGGGAGGTGCTCCAAGCCGTCTTATCATCTTCATGGTCTTCCTCTGGACTCACTCTAAAAGATCCACATCTTTCATAGATGATGAAGGGGACGAGTTATTCTACAAGCAGCTGGCAGATGTCTCAAAATCACCAGCCCTTGTTCTTGTGGGTGACTTCAACCTGCCAGATATCTGCTGGGAGATCAACACAGCAGAGAAGAGGCAGTCTAGGAGATTCTTAGAGAGTATGGAGGATAATTTCCTGCTCCCGCAGGTAAATGAACCTACCAGAAATGGGGCCCCACTAGATCTGCTGTTTACAAACAGAGAGGGACTGGTGGGAGGTGTAGTGGTCGGAGGCCAACTGGGACACAGTGACCATGAAATAATACAGTTTTCAATATTCAGGGATGTGAGGAGGACCACCAATCAAACCTCTATGCTGGACTTCTGGAGGGCAGATTTTGACCTGTTCAGAAGACTGGTCCAGACCACACCCTGAGACACACTCATCAAAAACAGGGGCGTACAAGAGGGATGGATGTGCTTCAAGGAAAAAGTCTTGAGTGCACAGGAACAGGCTATACCAATTAGCCAAAAGGCAAGTCGGTGGGGAAGACGACCACCTTGGTTGAATAGGGAGATACTGAAGGAAATCAGAGATAAAGAGAGAGCCTACCGACTGTGGAAGGCAGGGCTACTACACAGGAAGAGTATAGGACTATAGTTAGAACATGCAGAAGGAAAATCAGAGAAACAAAAGAGCAATTTGAAATTAATTTGGCTACTTCTGTTAAGGATAACAAAAAGTGCTTCTATAAATACATTAATGACAAAAGGAGGGGCAAGGAAAACCTCCATTCTTTGTTAGACCCGGGGGGGAACGTAGTTACCAGGGATGAGGAGAAGGCTGAGGTACTCAACACCTACTTTGCCTCAGTCTTCACCGGTGGCCCTCACGATAACTGGCCTCCGGAACTCACAGATAGAGACAGGAAACCAAATGTCCTCCCCTGTGTTCCAGGAGGAAATAGTCTATGAATTACTGAGCCACCTGGATTCACACAAATCAATGGGACCTGATGGATTCTATCCTAGGGTGATGAGGGAGTTGGCGGAAGAGCTTGCCGAGACACTCTCCATCTTCTACCAAGAATCCTGGCTCTCTGGGGAGGTTCCAGATGATTGGAAGTTGGCAAATGTCACGCCAATGCACAAAAAGGGCTGCAAGGAGGACCCGGGCAACTATAGGCCTGTCAGCCTGACCTCAGTGTCTGGCAAGGTTATGGAACAAATCATCCTGAGTGCAATCACACAGCACCTTCAGAATGCACATGGGATCCGACCCAGCCAGCACGGCTTTGTGAGAGGCAGGTTCTGTCTGACCAAACTGATTTCCTTTTATGATCAGGTAACCCACCTGGTGGATGAAGGGAAGCCTGTGGATGTAGTCTATCTGGACTTGAGCAAAGCCTTTGACACTGTCTCCCATGGCATACTCCTGGATAAACTGGTAGCCCACGGCTTGGACAGTTGCACTCTCAGCTGGGTTAAGAACTGGCTGGACGGCCGGGCCCAGAGAGTGCTGGTGAATGGGGCTGCGTCCAGCTGGCGGCCGGTCACCAGTGGTGTCCCTCAGGGATCAGTGTTGGGTCCGGTTCTGTTTAACATCTTCATCGATGATTTAGATGAGGGGATTGAGTCCATCATAAGTAAATTTGCAGATGACACCAAGTTGGGAGGGAGTGTCGAACTGCCGGAAGGCAGGAGGGCTCTGCAGAGGGACCTTGATAGGCTGGAGAGATGGGCTGAGTCCAATGGGATGAAGTTCAACAAGGCCAAGTGCCGGGTCCTACACTTTGGCCACAACAACCCCATGCAGCGCTACAGGCTGGGCACAGAGTGGCTGGAGAGCAGTCAGGTGGAAAGGAACCTCGGGATACTCATTGACAGGAGGCTAAATATGAGCCAGCAGTATGCCCAGGTGGCTAAGAAGGCCAATGGCATCCTGGCCTCTATCAGGAATAGTGTGGCCAGGAGGACAAGGGAAGTGATCCTTCCCCTGTACTCGGTGTTGGTGAGGCCACATCTTGAGTATTGTGTTCAGTTCTGGGCCCCTCAGTTCAAGAAAGATATTGAGGTGCTGGAGAGGATCCAGAGAAGAGCAACAAAACTGGTGAAAGGACTTGAGCACAATTCCTATGAAGAGAGGCTGAGGGAGCTGGGGTTGTTTAGCATGGAGAAGAGGAGGTTCAGGGGTGACCTTATCGCTCTCTACAACTATCTGAAAGGAAGTTGTAGACAGGTGGGAGTTGGACTCTTCTCCCAGGCAAACAGCAACAGAACAAGAGGGCACGAGGTTAGACTCTGCCAGGGAAGGTTTAGGCTGGATATCAGAAAAAAGTTCTTCACAGAGCGAGTGATCAAGCATTGGAAAGGCCTGCCCAAAGAGGTGGTGAATTCACCATCCCTGGAGGTTTTTAAAATAAGACTGGATGTAGCACTTAGTGCCATGATCTAGTAATCATGATAGTGTTGGCTTAAGGGTTGGACTTGATGATCTTGGAGATCTCTTCCAACCCAGATAATTCTATGATTCTATGATTCATGTGCTGAGGACTCCAGAACTGAATGCAGTACTCCAGGTAGGGTCTCACAAGAGCAGAGTAGAAGGGGAGAACCACCTCCCTTGAACTGCTGGTCACATTTCTTTTGATGCAGCCCAGGACACGGTTGGCTTTCTCAAGCTTGTCAAGGTCCCTGTGGATGGCATCCCTTCCTTCCAGCGTGTTGACCATGCCACTGTTAGTCTGCAAGCTATGCCAACTTGCCTGGACTGTAGTTTAGGATACCCATTGAGGGATTAAGGCACAAATGAGGCCAGATATAATAACCACTTAACTACTTATTAGGAAAGAGACAGGCTAGGGGGGAGGTGGGGGGGGAGGGAGGAATGGCAGTAGAATAAGAGAAAAAGAAAAGAGGGAGGGGAGAGTGTGCAAGAGAATAATGAGAGTCACCACTGGGGTTCTGCAATATCCTACAGATCTCATATCCTGGGTCTGTCTTGTAGATGGTGGTGATATTCCAGCCCTGGAGAAGGATGGCAAGCCTCTGCAGATTCATCATCATTTTCTACCATCTCTTCTCTGGGGCCATTCAATTCGCTCACAGGTCAAGTGATTCATGACTATCCAATCCACACCAAGGTTGAGGTTAGAATGGCCAGAGCATGGCATGTGGCTATCATGTGCAGGCCACGAGCTAACAGTTCATGAAGCCTCCATTACACAGTCTGTGAGTTAGAGCCTGTCAGTCCACCATTTTGTGCCCCAACCTGTCGCAAGCAAAGCAGCCCTGGCAGTTCAGGGTCTTATTTTCTCTTCAAGCACTACCAAACACAAAGTTTGAGACAAACGTAAAATCCAGTTGTCACAGCCACAGACCTTGGTGTGATCAGTAAACCTGCCTCAATCGCACTGTCCGTGTCTGTGACAAAGACATTTCTTAAACAATACCAGTCCCAAAACCCACCCCTGAGAAACACCACTCATCAACAGTCTCCACTTGGACATTGAGTCACTGACCATATTTCTTTGAGTGCAGCCATCCAGCCATTTCCTTATCCATCGAATGGTCCATCAAATCCATATCTTTCCAATTTAGATTCAAGAATGTTGTGTGGGACAGTAGATGATGTCAGTTGCTCTTCCCTGATTCACCAATACTGTAGCCCCATTGTAAAAGGCAACCAAATTCACTAGGCTCTTCCTGGATTCTCCCAGATTCTCACAGGTTGGGATGATATTTCATGATTGTATATTAGTTGTACATGACATTCACAATATAGGTAACTTAATAGTCACTTAGAATACATAACACTGAGAAAGTAAACTGTGTATATCCACATATTTCATATCACAGCCGATGTGATAAAATTTTACACATGGCTGAGGAATATTTTGACTATAAAACCCTCTCAAAATTTTGTGATGTGTGGTCATACAGAACTACCTAGCTATGACCTCAGCCTGGGATTTGACTTCTTTAACCAGAACTAAATTCCCACAGTCCAACATAAATGTAACAATTCTGTGATAAAGTACTCTGACAGAGTCCAACTAAATGAACAGTACATAGGCTTGCCAGGATACTTCTTTCTTTCATACCAAGAGATATCACACCAAAGAAGATAAGATAGCCAATGCAATTTTATTAAATGAGTCACAAATGGTGACCGTATGTATTTTATCAAAGAATTATCAAATAAGATTTCTGTCAAGGAAATAAGAACTAGAAGAACTATATATGTGGCTTATTTGGATTCAGGATTGTGGCCAAAATTTGATACCATTGTAATTCATTAAGAAAGGCACCACTGAAATAATATTCATCCAATGCATTCATGGAATAGAGAAGATTGCCATACCCTTCAGATTCAGTTGAAATCGGTGTTGTTTTCTCTGCTGTAATTGTGAAAATGTGGACCACGTCTGGAACCATTTTTAAAGTATGAGAAAGGTTGACCAGGAATGGATAATGCTGTACACATCAAACTAGAAGTTTTTATGGTTAGTGAAGTAGATCTGGGGGCAAGTAGGAGAACCACATAGACAACATATCTTTCCAGGACATAAATTTATGACTGAAGAAAAGAATAGGATATTACTTTCAAACTCTTGAGTAGTAACTATGTTTCCAAAGAAAATTTTATGTGAGAACTCTAGAGCAAACCTTTTTGAAAACGATAAGGACATACAAGCAATTTTTCACACATTATCATCAGACGACAAAATCTTAGAATCTTGTTCAGTCACTGTACACTGTCCTCCAAACATGTGGGAGAAAAAGATCTGTATGTTGGTATTTACTTATTTAGTCAAAAGACTTCACAACCAACGGAAGATTTGAAGACTTAGACCAATTTTACCTGTGGAGGTTACACTGTTAAGTGTAATACAAATGACAATTTAGAAAGGAAGCAAACATTATCAAGACTTTTTGTCCATGTCCCAAACATATTTACCATGAGTAAAAAGCTGTAGTGAAGTCCAGCACCAGGTACTGTTATGCCTTAGCTTGCTATTAGGAGAAATTTATAAATTACAATTTACAAATTACAAGGAATTTCATTCAGATGAATGGAAATAACCCTTCCTGATGCAAATACTGTCTTCTCTCTCTCCTTTTTCTCCAGCTTCCTCCTTCTACATCACTACTCCCAGAGAAAGGGGAAAAAAAACTTCAGAGAACTAAACCATAATGTTGGGTTTCTGAAACAATGTAAAACCTTCATGGGGGAGTAAAGCAAAATAAATAAGTAAATGGCAATATAAGTTTCCTCTCGTCATCTTCGTCTTTTAGCAGATGGTGACACATCAAGGAACAGTTTTCCTCTATAAAGAAACTACAGTTTTTCATTCACAACTCATTCATCTCATTAATTTAGTTTCTTTTAAATTAAAATGTAACTCAAGCTGTTCAGATTAGATATGTGTTTCTAACTTCATGAATTATCCTACGACTTTATTGGAAAAGCTGGCATAAAGAGACATATATGCGTAAATGTATATGAATCACAGCTGTAGAAATTAAGATCTTTCCCTACTGTATTAGTCCAGGAGAGAATTTATATAAAACTTGTTATTATGTTTCTTTTCATTGACTGACATCTTTTCCATTTAAATTTTAGGATTGGGAAGGTGTCCCCTTGCTGTCTTTTTATTTGATTATTTGAACCGTTTCTTTTAGTTACAAGATTCATCAGTCTATGAATGATCTTCTCATTATTTACTGTTGTTGATTTTGTCTCTTTTGTCCATGTTGAACTGATTTTGTGTGTTTGGTTCCCCCTTACTTTCAATTGCTACCGCACGAACCATCTGAAAATGTGTACAGCATATTACTAACGCAAGCAAAATATCTATTTCACAGCAAACCAAACCTAGATAAACACACCCATTTTACTTGAAAGCTTAAATTAAAAGCTTTAACTTTAAATCAAAACTTAGTTTTCTCTTATTCTCAGTCTTTTAGAAGCTCTAAACCACCCTTACTGCATTTTAATACACTGGTATCTCCACATGGCTAGAACCAGTCAGACTCGCCTACCAAGATAATATGAATATGGTTAAATATGTACGTGCTAATATGTCTGTCTTCGTCACCTGAGTCACCTTTTATGAAGATTTACAAAATTCCAGTAAAACACCTCCAAGTATTTTGGTCCATGTCAGCACAATAAAAGTTATCTTTTTGTTTATAAATAAAAGAATTACTTTGTGTAAGGCTATTAAAAATGCAAAGTAGAGGTTATAAAAAATAAACAGGTGTGCATCGTGCATGTGATATATATAAAGTTTATAGATAAACTGCTATGCATCATGTATGCGATATATGTAAGGTGTAAGGATATTTTTATTAATCAGTCCTACGGTGTCATAAAGAAATTTTAGAACTATTTACACTTTAAAAAAACTATAATGAATAACCATCCTGTATTATTTTTTTAAATCTTGAAGTTGAAAAATTATTAAACGTGTTAAATATTAGGAATTTTATTCTTTTGTTGTTCCATCCAATTTAAAGCAGGTAAGTATTCCTTGACATCATCGGGATTAATGAATAGAATAGAATAGAATAGAATAGAATAGAATAGAATAGAATAGAATAGAATAGAATAGAATAGTTCAGTTGGAAGGGATCTACAATGATCTCCTAGTCCAACTGTTTGACCACTTCAGGACCACATCAGAAGTGTTTGCTTTAACTGTATTCTAATTATAAAACTCTGGCTTTAAAATAATCTTATTTTGCCTGATTCTTTTGTTCAACTCTTCACAACAGAATAAACTTCAATTTTTAAATGTTGATTTCATTTCAGATATTCTTATGGCAAGGTGAAACATTACACAGAACCAATCTAAATTTGCCTGTAATGAACAACAAAAAAACCCTGTTTAAGACCTGGGGCAAAACTTGGTGCAACTTTTTTAAGTTTTACAATTACTTCTGACTCTAATTGGTGACAACATTAAAAAATAACCAAAGGCTATATTCCTCCCTCTGGCTCTGTGAGGAAAGGGTAGCCAAACCTGGTTAGAAGTTGTTAAAATGGGCAGAAAAGGGGGCACAGACCATGAGCAGCATGTGCCTACATTCCTTGGGACTCATTGAGAGCTCCAATAACAGATTTTAACTTGGGTCATTTCTCTACTGAATTAAGATGCAGATGGAGGAAAAAAGGCAGAGTTAAGAAACAGGTGTTCTCTATAGTTTGATATCCTGCTGATGTCACAGATAGAATAGCAGGTGCTTGTGCTACTGCAAACAGTTATAAAGAACACACAGATCATCTCAGGCTACCTCTGTACCTTTCTAGTGAAATGGTAAAACTGACATTTTATCTCCTAGAAACTATCAAAATCTTGCATGATACCTTAAAATTTAGCAAGTTCTCTCTGTGTCTTCCTTAATGATCTCCAGATCTCTACTCTGTCATAATACACAGAAACGTTTGGACCATTGGACTATTCACCATTTTTCTATAAGGCTGTTTCATTGAAAATTCAGCCTTGCACCTGAGATGCTTTTTTTCTGGTGAAAAATTTATCAAAATACATTCCTCTGTTTTTGGTTAAATCAGATTATTTTACCAAAACCTCTGAAAATTCTTGATCATCTCTGGTAGTGAGAGTAAAGAATTTGCACATGTTCTTGAATGTGTAGTTATTGCATATGTAGTTAATAAACATAGGACCTTTCTAGAGACTTGTTTTATGATAAATCACGTATTTTTGTATGATTTAATACTATGATTGCTAAATGCAAACAATAACCTATTTTTCTTTTTTCCAACACATGACAATAAACATTGTATAAATGTAGACATCAATAATCAAATACTGATAATGCATTTAATTTTTTTTTTCTTCATGAAGCTGCTGAGGTTATAAATTTCCCAGATGTTAATAATTTACTTGGTTTTTTTTAATGAAATAGAAATTACTAGTCCTTCAGAGCTGCTAACTTACTTTTCTTTTGAGTGAAAACTTCTGAGATTTAGTCAAAAAGACCAACATGAGCTGAAATACTTTAAATAGTAAATGTTTGCTCACCTTTGGAAGTTTTTTACTGATATAAATTAGATTATCCATATAGCCGAACTATCAAATTAAAAAGATAATGTAAGTGTTCTTTTCTGGCTCAACCTGAAAGGTTATTATGGCCTCCTCCTCTGATACTTTCACTGCACAGTAGTATTGCACCAGTGCTTAAAGATGAATATTTGCCAGTGTAAGTCCAGACCAGAACCTGAATCTTTTCTGAGGAAAAGAAAGAATATTTGATTAGGTAGAGGATTCATTTGAAATCACGAGATTCAAGATAATCTTTGAATGTTTTTTATTGTCTATGTGAACAGATAAGCATATGCTGTTATTGCTGAAGAGTTATGGAGTAAGCAACAGGACTGCCAAGTGTTCTTATGCTGTCTTCTGTGAGATCTCGTTCCCACTGGAAAGAGTAGAGACAGAACCTCTTCTACTGATAATATTCTCTCCTACTGCCTGTGAGACAGTTGCCTATGTTTCTCTCATTAATTATAGGGATAATAAAAATAAAGACAAAAGTTATGACATGTTTTTTTACCCTGACAAGTTATTTGCAATAGGATGGTGTTGCCACCAACATTTAATTCAGATGGATTTGAAGATGGCATTTTGGTATATTCTTGTAAAATAGTAGTATGTATCTTCTAAGGGTTAAGAGATTAGGAGTTTATCACATGGAAATTTGGAGGTTCAGATGCTATAAGAATAGAACCACAATAATTAGCCCTATAAAATCTAAAATATATGTCCCACTTAATAAATATCTAATGTGTGGATATCAGGTTTTATTTTAAGTTGTGTATTCAACAACATAGAGGGGCTGCACTGAACACATGCCAGTCAGAACATCCAGTCCAGTTGTGACCAGCACCAGGACGCCAAAGGAACAAGAAGCCAATACCGAGAGGTCACGGTATCTACATCCATACATAAAATCATAGAATGGTTTGGCTTGGAAGGGACCTTTAAAGGTCATCTAGTTCAATCCCTCTGCAGTGAGCAGGGACATCTTCAAATCAGGTTGCTCAGAGCCCCAGCCAACCTGACCTTTACTGTTTCCAGGGATGAAGCATCTACCACCTCTATAGGTGACCTGTTTTAGTGTTTCACCACTTCCATCATGAAAATAATATTCCTTATATATAGTCTAAAACTACCCTCTTTTGTTTAAAACCATTACCCTTGTCTTACCGCAACAGGCCCTGCTAAGAAGTGTGTTCCCATCATTCTTGTAGGCTCCCTTTAAGTATCGAAAGGTCACAATAAGGTCTTCATGGAGCTTTGTATGCTCCAGACTGAACAACCCCAACTCTTTCAGTCTTTCCTCCTAGCAGAGCTGTTCCATCCATCTGATCATTGTTTTATCCCTTCTCTGGACCCGCTCCAACAGGTCTTTCCTGTACTGAGGGCTCAAAGGCTCACACAATATTCCAGGTGGACTCTCATCTGAGCAGAGTAGAGGGACATAATCACCTCCCTTGAACTGATGGCTGTGCTTGTTTTGCTGTAGCCCAGGATATGGTTGTCTTTCTCAGCTACATCTCCAATTCAAATAAGTAACAAACACCTCCAACCATTTTTTATAAAGAATTGGATTTCTCCTTATTTAAGCCAATTACTAGTAATTATCTGGGTCAATATCACCCGCTGGATCCTTCTCCACATTCATTAAAAGAATGTAAAGATTTAATAGCTTGTTTGTTTTTCTTTGCTTCATTCCAAGACACAACTAAACTATTAAAGTGGGCAGATACAGTCTAGAGCTTTGAGACCAGCTTCCTACTCAGTGATTGCCTTTTCTCTGCTTGCTTTACCCAACTGTAACAGAGTCATCTAATGAATTACAGTTGTGCAGGTGTAGTCAAAATCTCATGTTATCTCAGAAATACTGTTGCGTAGGTTTCACCTGTTAAAAATTTTGAGGTCTTATTCAGACAAAATAACAGAGTTCAGGCTTGTTTCTTCCCCATTACCACTCACTTCATCAATATTTTGGAGAGAGATAGAAGATGAGATCAAGAGAGTACGTGTCAAATCACAGCTTATCTCAGACTGTTAGTGACAGTCAGCAAAGTCAATATATATTTCTACTCTACCCTAGAATATACGAAATATGTATTTCTTTAACTTATCTGTGAGATTTCAGATCTGTATATGTCTACAGGGACAAACAATGCATTATTTGGCACTGCCATCTACAATTTTGCATTTGCACTTCTAATATTTCTATCCAGAAATTTTTGGATTTTTGTGATGTGGGCAATTAGAAACTTCTCTGAGTCAGGGGTGTTTATTAATGTCTACATATCAGACCAATTTAAGTGAATGCACTGCAAGTGACTGTTGCCAAAAATCCTTGCAGGAGATCTGGAACAAAGGTTAATAATATACCAAGTAATAATAAAAAGGTTGATTGTCAAAGAGTATGAAAAGAACTTTGGTAGAAAGACTGAGTAAATTCCAGCTGTACTGAACTGCTGTGTGTGCATCCTTGTGTATCTATATAATCCATATAAACTAGAAACATTTTTATTTGTTTTGATGAAAATTTATTAACATTTCACTTATATATGTGTAGGAACCTAATATATTTATTGAAATGTTGCAATCGATTTTCTTTGCTGAAATCTTACATTGTGAACCAAGAAGGGCCTCTATAGGTAAGTCAACTAGAAAAGGAATTTTAAAGAAAATTGTACCCCCATTGATGAAAGGGGGGTAAAGACGAGGAGAAGGCAGAGGTACTCAACAACATTTTTGCCTCAGTCTTCACTGGCAACTGCTCTCCTCACTCTTTAAGGGTCAAGGAAAAACAAGATGGGGACCAGGGGGCGTATAGTCCCTCCCATTTTAGGGGAAGATCAGGTTTGTGACCATCTGAGGAACTTGAACATATTCAAGTGTATGGGACCTGATGAGATGCATCCCAGAGTCCTGAGGGAACTGTCTGATGTGGTTGTCAAGCCACTTTCCACGATATTTGAAAAGTCATGGCAGTCAGGGGAAGTCCCTGGTGACTAGAAGAAGGGCAACATTGTGCTCATTTTTAAAAAGAGTGGAAATGAGGACCCTGGGTACTACCTTCCCATCAGCCTCCCCTCAGTGCCAGGGAAGGTCATGAAACAGATACTCCTAGAAGCCATGCTAAAGCATATGGAAGACAGGGAGGTGATTCGAGACAGTCAGCATGGCTTAACCAAGGGCAAGTTCTGCCTGACCAACCTAACGCCTTTCTACAATGGGGGGACCACATCAGTGGACAGGGGAGAACTGATGAATGTAATCTATCTTGACTTCTATAGAGCCTTTCACACAGTCCTCCACAACATCCTTCTCTCTAAACTAGAGAGATAAGGATCTGATGGCTCGAGTGCTCAGTGGATAAGGAATTGGTTAAATGATTGCATTGAGAGAGTAGACGTTAACAGTTCAATGTCAAGATGGATATTTGTGACAAGCGGTGTCCCTCAGAGGTCCATACTGGGACCAGTGCTGTTCAATACTTTCATTAATTATACAGACAGTAAGATTGAGTGCACCCTCAGCAAGTTTGCAGATGATACCAAGCTGAGTGGGGCAGTGATCACACCAGAAGGAGGGAATGTCATCCAGGGGGACCTGGACAAGCTGGAGAAGTGGGCCTCTGTGAACTTCGTGAGATTCAACAAGGCCAAGTGCAAAGTCCTACGCCTGGGTTGGGGCAACCCCTGGTATCAATATAGAATGGGGGATGATGTGATTGAGAGCAACTCTGCAGAGAAGGACTTGGGGTTGCTGATTGATAAGCTTGACATGAGTGAGCAACATGCACTCACAGCCCAGAAGGCCAACTGTATTCTGAGCTGCATCAAAAGAATCTTGGTCAGCAGGTTGAGGGAGGTGATTCTCCCCCTCTGATGCTCTCTCATGAGACCCCACCTGGAGTGTTGTGTCCTGTTCTGGAATCCCTAACACAAGAAGTATTTGAAACTGTTGGAACGGGTCTTGAGGAGGGCTACAAAGATGATCAAAGGGCTGGAGCAACTCTGATATAAGGACAGTCTGAGAGAGCTGGACTTGTTCAGACTGGAGAAGAGAAGGCTGTGGGGTGACCTCATCGTGGCCTTCCAGTACTTGAAGGGAGCCTACAGGAAAGCTGGGGAGGGACTTTTTACAAGGGCAAGTAGTGATAGGACAAGGGTGAATGGCTTTAAAGTGGAAGGGGGAAGATAGAGATTAGACATCAGGAGGAAATTCTTCACAATGAGAGTGGTGAGACAACTGGCACAGGTTACCCAGGGAAGTTGTGGATACATCCTCCCTGGAAGTGTTCAAGGTCAGGTTGGATGGGGTCTTTAGCTGTCTGATCTAGTGGGAGGTATCCCTACCCGTGGCAGGCAGATTGGAACAAAATGATCCTTAAGGTCCTTTTCAACCCAAACCATTCTGTAATTCTGTAATTCTGTGATTCTGTGACTTTGTGATTCTATGATTCTGTGATTCTGTGAAACCAGTTTTAGCAGCGACTTAAACATCTTTTCGATTTTACATGTAATATCCAGGAAATCAATTTGTTATTTGTAACACAAAACTGTAACAATCATATTCTCTCATGCAGGTTCTCTTCATGCATCAATGTCAAATTACGTATTCTTTTTTCCTCATCATCAATTTTGACACTATCATAGCATTTCCAAAGTTTGGTATAAAATTTAAGAACAAAAGAACTAAAGCCTTTGACACTATTTCTCACAACAGTCTCCTTGAGAAAATGGCTGCCATTGGCCTGGATGGGCACACCCTCTGCTGGGTAAAAAAATGGCCGGACGGCCGGGCCCAGAAGGTGACGGTAAATGGAGTTAAATCCAGTTGGAGGCCAGTCACGAGTGGTATTCCCCAGGGTTCAGTGCTGGGTCCAGTCCTGTCCAGTATCTTTATTAATGATCTGGAGGAAGGGATCGAGTACACCCTTAGCAAGTTTGCAGATGACACCAAGCTGGGTGGCAGTGTTGATCTGCTTGAAGGAAGGAAGGTGCTCCAAACAGATCTGAACGGGTCTGAGACCAATGGGATGAGGTTTAACAAGATCAAATGCTGAGCCCTGCTCCTGCAACACAACAACCCCATGCAGTGTTACAGGTTTGGGGAAGACAGGCTGGAGATTTGCCTGGCAGAGAAGGACCTGGGAGTGTTGTTTGACAACTGGCTGAATATGAGCCAGCAGTGTGCCCAGGTGGCCAAGAAGGTCAATGACGTCTTGGCCTGTAACAGAAAGAGCATGGCCAGCAGGACCAGGGAAGTGAATGTGCCCCTGTACTCAGAACTGGTGAGGTCACATCTCAAGTACTGTGCTCATTTCGGGGCCCCTCACTCCAAGAAGGACTTTGAGGTGCTGGAGTGCATCCAGAGAAGGGTGACGAGGCTGGTGAAGGGGCTGGAGACCATGTGCCACGAGTAGCAGCTGAGGGAACTGGGATTGTTTATCTTGGAGAAGAGGAGGCTGAGGAGAGACCTCATCACTACCTACAGCTGCCTGAAAGGAGGCTGAGCAGAGTGAGTGTTGATCTCCCCTCTCAAGTGATAGGTGGTAGGATAAGAGGAAATGGCCTTAAGCTGCATCGGGGGAGGTTCAGACCCGATATTGGGAAGAATTTCTTTTCTGAAAGTGTGGTCGGATACTGGAACAGGCTGTCTGGGGAGTCACCATCCCTGGAGGTGTTTAAAAAATGGGTAGTTGAGTGAGTTTTTGACGGACATGGTTTAGCAGAGGATGGGTATAGTTGGACTTGATTATTTCAAAGGTCTTTTCCAACCAGAAGATTCTATGATTCTGTGATTTTATGATTCTATGATAAAAACGTAATTAAAAATATATTTAAGTAATTCATAAGATAATTGTGTGTATTTTTTTCTCTTTTTTTAATTTTGGTGTCATAAAAGCTTTGGCTACTTACAGCTTTGACAATTACTGACACATGGCCTGGCAGAAACAAACTTTCCTAGACAGCATCACTGAGCAGTTGAGTACTCAGCAGTTACTGAGCTCAATGTTTCTTCTCCAAAATAAAGCCATGGGGGAAACAGTTATCATCCCTGCCAAGATCGAAACCAAGGAAATTACATAAACCGGCACATAAACCTTCATCTCGGATTCTAGTTTGAGTAAAACAATTGTGTTAACCTTTAAGCCAAGTAATTGTCCCTAATCAAAGTGTCATTTTTTTTAGGTAATACAAACATCTCATTAATTAAGGTTTGCTTATAACTTTTTTCAAACACTTTTAAAAATTCTATCCTAGTTAGTTGTTCAGGTTATTCAGAAAATGAGGTGGTGAGTTCTGGAAACTGTTGCAGGTGACCAGAGATAAGTTTATTCCTGCACTGTTCTTGTACCCTCTTTCTTAAGAAGTTAGTTTGGAAAATCAAATATTATCTTGGATTTTTTATATTCCATACCTATTGTGATGATTCAGATAGCACGAGAAACCAAATAAAACTTGGTGACTTGTAGTTGCGTGGCCAGCTAACCCCTACAATGGAAGAAGGCTTGGAGCAGATGGGTACACATGTTGTACTTATGAAGTTCAAAGAAGAATGTAGAGAGCGATCACAGCTATTGTAAAGAAAGCTGACCATATCAGAACACAAAGGAGACCAGGGAATGAGATTTGTTTCAGCTAAATAGCTATATGAGTGGATCAACTGGCTATATCAGATGACTGGATGAACTGGTTTTGTAAACAGTCATCCCTGCATTAATTATTTTTTTTTTAAAAAAAGGAAAAAAAGAAAAAGAATGTCTGTCTTTCTGAGCTAGCCAGAACAACATGGGGGAAAAGTATACATCACTTAGTCCAACACAGGGTATAGAAACTGAGTAATCAACAAAATGACTTTGAATAGGGCAAAGGGCTTCAGCTGGCTTCAGACCATATATTCCTTCTCGTTGACTGGGGGACATCCAGTGTCATAACAGTGAGCAAATTTTAGACTGGTAATGGGAAACAGGTTTGTATTGTGAACCAACAGCATATTGTACATATGTTGTGATTTTAGTACATTGCCGAGTCACTCTGATAAATTGAAATATGAACATGGAATTAAGACACTAAACTCTCCTTGTATGAAATATCTAAAAGATCCCGTTCAGAGAGTATTGGATATCGACAAGTTTTTAAGAAATTTTTTCTCTGAAATTGCTGAACTAAATACTGCTACAGCTATTCATATCCAGTATATCGATGACATTGTTTTATGGGGGAACACAGAAGAAGTAGTCTTCGACAAAGGACAGAAGATTATCCATATTCTTCTTGAGGCTGGTTTTGCCATAAAGAAGAGCAAGGTCAAAGGACCTGCCAGAAAGATCCAATTACTAGGAGTGAAATGGCAAGATGGAAGGTGCCAGATTCCAACTGATGTCATCAATAAGGTTGTAGCAATGGCTCCACCAACAAATAAGGAAGAGACCCAAGCTTTTCTGGGAGCCATAGGTTTCTGGAGGATGCACATCCCAGAGTATAGCCAGATTGTGAGCCCTCTTTACTTTATGACCCATAAAAAGAATGATTTCCAATGGGGTCCTGAACAACAACAAGTTTTCAGGCAGATCAAACAAGATATTGCACATGCCTTGGCTCTTGGACGAGTCAGGATGGGACCAGATGTAAAGAATATACTCTACTCTGCAGCTGGAGATAAAGGTCCCTCCTGGAGCCTCTGGCAAAAGGTGCCTGGCGAGACATGAGGGAGACCACTAGGTATCTGGAGCCAAAGCTACAGAGGTTCTGAGGACAGTTACACCCCTATGGAAAAAGAAATCTTAGCAGTGTATGAAGTCATACGAGCAGCTTCAGAGGTAATTGCTACCGAAGCACAGCTCTTCCTGGCACCACAATTACCAGTGCTGAGCTGGATGTTCAAAGTTTTCCTTGGGGAAAAACTAATTCTGTGCCTTAAGTTGAGTTTTACAGGAGATCATACACCAGATGAGAAAGACCTGAACAGAGCCGATACCAGTATCCAATGATGAGACAATACCAGTTGAGCCGGGCCGGTGCTGTGCGTGACTCTCACGACTTCCTGAGAAGCAGCCACTAGCAGATCTTCTGAGCTTGAACTCTTATATTCCTATTGAGCATCTAACCTGATGAATCAAGTGCTCTGGGTAGAAAAACAATTTCAGGAAGAAGAATGCCAACATGAATACAAAGTGAACCAGTCCTAAAACCAAAACTGTGACTGTGACTAAAGGGCAAAGGATCCAAACTGAATTGCCATTGGTGTTGGTCTTCAACGACAGACAACAGCCTCGAGGGCTGGGGATTGCCAAGCGCCTCCTACCATAGTCAAGGTCAAGACTAGGTTGGCCACTGTGTTCACCACCAAGAAGAACTTCAAGCTCCACTACTGGCTGTAACCCAGTAGGAGTTGAGCAGTGGGGACACATGACATACCAGATCTTGATGTGAGGGATGGTCTCCTCTGTTATAAGAGAGACATCCAGGAAAATAAAACCTGATCTTCAAAGACAGACGACAACCTTGGAATAAAACAAGGCATATATATATATGCCTATGCATGGGATATAGACTAACACAGTATACAGGTGTTGCATTAAAGAAATGATATGGAATAAGGGGTGGAGAATGTAGTGGGTTGGCTTTTGGATTTTTTCAGATCTTCCTTAAAAATGTCCTTTACAGGTCTTCCCTAACAACAGAGGTCAAGATCCACAGAAGTATTCCATATCTTCCTTTAACGTAACACAACATATAAAAAAGGTGTAGATAAGAGAGATTGTCGCTTCTTCTTCTGGCAAGGCTGGTGAGCAGAAGGTCCCTACGTTGGTCCTGGTCTGGAGTTGAGGCCTGCGGTAACTGCTGTTGTCTGCCTATGCGTGCGGGGAGAGTCCTGGGTCAGATTTAGCTGTTCTGATTTCCTCAAGGGAAGTGGTGAGATTTTGCTAGTTCTTTACTTTGTTAGTTACCGGGTGTTACAATTGTACATGCATGTTTTGTTTAAGTTAATTTTTGTCCTTTTTTTCCCATTTTTCCCTTCCTCTCTTCTCTTTCTTGGGAGTTTTGCATGATATCCTTTCTGTATGTAATTGTGTGTAGAAAATACACATGTATTTGGTGTGATTTTTTTTTTCTGTAGTTTTAGTCTTGAAAAGGAGGAAGTTTTGGGAAAAGCACTTAAACTGAGTATTAGAGAGCTTGGGGAAGCTATCTCAAACCAGCTCACTATGCTAAAACGCATGGAGAACAGGTTTCGAGACAACCAGTATGGCTTCACCAAGTGCAAGTCCTGCTTCACCAATCTTCTTGTCTTCTGTGAGGGAGTGACTACATCAGTGGACAAGGGAAGAGCCACCGATGTCATCTATCTGGGCTTCTCTAAGCACTTTGACACGGTTCCCCACAACATTTTTCTCTCTAACTTTGGGACAGAAGGACTCAATTGATGGGATTACTCAGTGAATAAGAGATTGGTTGGATAGTGGAACCCAGAGTGTAGTGGTCAACATCTCAATGTCCAGATGGAGATCTGGGATCAGTGTTTTTTAATATCTTCATCAGTGACATAGATGATGGGGTCGATTATACCCTCAGCAAGTTTGCAGGTGACACCAAGCAAGTGTGGGATGCCATCCACAGGGTCCTTAGCAAGCTGGAGAAGTGGTCTTATGAACACTTCATGAATTTCAACAAGGAAAAGTGCAAGATCCTATACAGGGGTTCGGACAAACCTTAGTATCAGTACAGACTGGGGATAAAGAGATTCAGAGCAGTCTTGAAAAGAAGCACCTGGGGGCCCTGGTGAATGGGAAACTAGACATAAGCAGGCAATGTGCACTTGCAGTCCAGAAGGTCAACTGTATGCTGGGCTTCATCAAAAGAAGCAATGCCAGCAGGTTGATGGGGGTTATTCTGCCCTTCTACTCGGCTTTGCTGAGATGATATCTGGAATTCTGCATTCAGCTCTGGAGTCCTCAGCCCAGAAAGGACATGGTTTGAACCTGTTGGAGCAGGTCCAGAGGAGGGCAGCCAATGTGATCAAACACCTGGAACACGTCTGCTATGAAGAGAGACTAAGATTGTTCAGCTTGGAGAAGAGAAGACTCCGAGGAGACCATGTTGTAGACTTTCCATACTTCTAGTGAGTTTATGAGAAAGACAGGAAATAAAAAAAAAAATTAGCAGGACATATACAATAGGACAAGGGGTAATGGTTTTAAGCTAAAAGAATTTTAAACTAGAAGAGTTTTAAACTAGATATTAGGAAGAAATTTTTTACACTGAGTGTGTTGAAACACTGAAATATGTTACTCAGAGAGGTGGTAGATTCCCTGTCCCTGAAAACCTTCAAGGTAGGTTGGATGGGGCTCTAAACAACCTGGTCTAGTTGAAGATTTCCCTGGTCACGGCGGGGGGCTGGGCCAGATGACCTTTAAAGGTCCCTTCCAGCCCAAACCATTCTATGATTCTATGATTTTAGAAAAAGTAAACAACCAACAAGCCCAACAACTCACAAATTATAGCATGACACAAGAGGGTTTCTCTACTCTTACTGAGTAGATTTTCATTTATGGTATCCAGGAATATCTAATTTATTTTGCAAATGCATAGAGAACAAATTTCTTATATTACCATATTAAGCTATTTTGAATTCCATCTGACTCTAAGCACAGGCATGAAGTGTAAGAATGGATTTTTAAACTACACTTTTAGGATAATTTTTGCTAAAAGAGAATAGAGGCTATCAAAGTTCTAATTAAATGTTTCAGAACAATGACTTTTAATGCATTAGGTGATAGACTCCCGTGTTGTCTCATTCTTATAAGTTATGCATTTAAAGAAAGAAAAAAAACATCCTTAATTCCTTACAATGATATATATTTTCACTACTACAGAAATGTATTCGCCAGTTACTTAATACCTATATGAAGATAAAACCCAACTAAACTTTTCTGTTTCATTTCTTAGCTTTAAAGTATTCTTACTTTAGCATAAAGTGTGCAACACAGATTTTTCTTAAAGTATAGAAACTTTGTGGCCCAATTCTGTAAACATACCTGCTTTTCATTCACTGGTTGCTCAGAAGAGTGAGTGCCTTGGAGACCTCTAAAGTGTGTTGGTTGAACACTCTCTTGAAGTCTAATGCAAGCTGCTGAGAGTTAGACCATACAACAATAACAGGAAAGAAACAAAAAATAAACACTGCTGTGGAATTCTATTTCATATTTTTAAGCAGTTGTTTATTACACAATACTTATTTATACTAGACATTTATAGTGTAGCATTAATTACTAACTAAACATTTAAATTATTTGGATACAAAATTAATTATTATTGTTAATTATTTCCTGGGAAAAAATGAAAAATAAAACATACAAGAAAAGGAATTCAATAGTACACTCATCAGTTGCATATATGCAGGAAAAGTAATTGCTAACATAGATCTCCCTAGAAATTGACAGAGTGTATATAACATAGCGTATCAAGAAGCCTACTGTACCTGATTTTTGTTCTGCTCTCTCCATGAGAGTGATTTTAAATTATTTAAGAACACTTAACTTTTAGTAAGTGCGTCCAGCTCATTTTATCTTTCTATTCCACCTTTATGAATATTATTCAATCATCTGTGGTACGTCAATATCAAGCAAAATCTAACACTTACAATATAGTTTCTAGTAAGTTCCCACTGGCTTAAAACTGTAGATGCTGAGGGTCAGAATGCTTCCAAAATCCAGGATTTTGTTGGAGACAAAATGCATTCTTTTCTAGAGTTGAGAAAATATGGAATTAAGTAGTAATTTGTTTTCTAAGTAGGATTTTAATATGTACGTTACTGAGGGTAAAGTTGAAAAATATGTACAGAGTGCCTCTAAAGTGCTTATGAAGGTACAACAGACCCTAAAGCCAAAGTTTATAACATCACTGGCAATAGTCTGTTTTTACAACAATCCTATCTGGATGTCTTCCAATATTCTGCAAAAGTTATTAAATATGGGAAAAAAAAAGGAGGGATATTTTCTTTTTGTTTCTAAAAAAATATTGTGGCTACATTATATTTGTTTAAAATACGTTCTTTAGTTAGAACAGTAAATGCATTATGTCTCCATGGCTTTTTAAATCTTGAAAGCTCTCTCTATCAAAGTTAATTTCATTCTACTGGAAATCTTGAGCTCAGCAAGGTTTCTGATACTCATTTCTGTCCCATTAAATAAGATTTCTACCTTAGTAAGAAACAAAAACATTTTTAGTTCAGTGTATTTATGTTGAAATCCTTGCTGTGTTTCTCTTTCACTCTTACAAGTGGGCTGTGATACTGTCATTCTTGAATAGTTAAATATAAAATACATTTTTATTAAACTATTTAAAAAAGGATAGTTTTCTTCATAAGAGAAATATATATATTTGTTGGAAGGGTACCGCAACAATTTCCATCTTCACAAGGTTTAACTATGAATTAATACCTACTGTGGAACCATCAAAGTGAATGATTCACATATGTAAAATATATTTTCTTTTCTGGCTTTGTGGGTCTTATTTTTTCATCCATAAAAATAGTGTTAGACATCTTTAAATGTGGAGAGAACATTAGTAATTGTCCTGAGCAGTATTTCAGTGTTAAGATCTATGTTTACCACTCATTCCTTAGTCTTTTATTTTAATAGCACAAAGACTTCTTTTGATTATGAAAGGGCAATCAGGAGATCATGAAAGCACAAGAGGGGGCATTTTTTTTTTCTCTCAGGGTCACACACAACAGAAAGGGAATGGTTATCCAATTAATCCTGTTCCACAATTTTTGTTCAATTTTTTGTTGTTACTTCTGAAAGTGATAGCAAAATACCTTTGGAACAGAAGTTGTGGAACCTGAGTGAACTGGTGAGTGGAAAACTTAAAAAAAAAATCAGCTTTGAATAGGGAGTTGGACTATCAAATGCTGATCTCTTTAGGGAATGAAATCATTCAACCTTCCCACAAGAATGTCAATGATGTGTAAATGTTCTGAGAAAGTTTTCATTTGAAAGTTATGCTCACCAAGGGATAAAAGAAATTAAGATACGGTGAATGTGGGAATGGGAGTCACAGGAGCTCTTTCAAAGTTTTGTCTCAGCTGTAAACATCAAGATTTGCATTTTTTCCATACCACCCTTCCATAAAAGTGTATCTACTAATTTCTGCATCACATCTCTCTGAATTATTAACATGTACTGCAGACTGCAACCTGAAGGCTAACAAAAATGTGTTAATAACATATGCCATCTCATAGAAGCCAAATTGCAAGTGGAAGTATTAATGAGAGATATAATTGGCACTGATTGACAAATACCTTCTTAGATACAAGCTGAGAAAAGGTGAATTACTTAGGGTGAAATCTGAAAACGTAAAAGGGTTTTGGTTACCTTGGTAGATACGGTTGTATGAACTGAATGCCATTGATTAGGGAAGGATTACACTAAGTGACCCAAGGGGCAATTTAGAGCCTGCTGTTCCTGTCCAGAAAAATTATTTTCCATTAAATGATACAGTGTACAAAAAGATTCCCTTCCTTCCTCTGTTGGAGACAATGATTGGTCTTCCTGGTGTCAGTCTGTCATAATACTTCTGCATCAGTGAGGGACATTAAGATTTTATATACAACAATTCTGCATATTAAAATACAGACAAGTTACTATGCCGTTGCTGCGAGATCTTAATAGAGCTTTTGAAATCAGGATGTATGATAAGCAGAGACTAATGTCATATTGCATTACGTTAGGGGAAGAGAAAATTCCTGGTATTCATAACCAACGTCTAAGTAGTTAAAGACTAAATTTCCAAGAGGTCTGAAAACTTCAAGTTCATGGTTGTGTTCACAGTCAGCATGGTGGTTATACAAACGGTAAATATTAGCCTTTTTTTTTCTGATCACACTATTAAAGACGGCTGTCTCATTAAAAATGCCACAATATAAGTATGTTTAGAAACTTTATAAATCACCACCAAAAAATTATGCCTTAATAAAAACTTAAGAAACTATCAAGAAAATAATTGCAGATGAAAATTAGGAATAAGATTTAGAGAAAATCTATGGCTCTAAATAGTAAGATATGAGGTAAGGATTATTTTTTTTCTAAATATTATGTATTCTACTGGAATATAGAGGAAAAAAGTTTACTTCTGAAGTACAAAACCACAAAAGAGTCAAGGAGAAAGATAATGTACAACAAAACAACAGCAACAACCCCTACAGTGATTAGGATCAGGTATTGACTTATTTCCTTTTCCTTTAAGTCTTTCATTTATTTATTCATGATATGGCAAAATAAAATATCCAAGAACCTTTTCCTGTAACAATGTTATTGCTGCTTTTTGCTTTACTAAAATCCAGACCTCTGTACACAACAGTACCTGATTCTGCTGTCATCTGCTGTCTGCTGCCTTGAGCAACTGACAACATTGCTTTGCTTAAAACTGCTCTGTTCCTGCCTATTGTGGCAGAAATCTCTCTACTGCATATATCTTCAAGAAAACGTGTCCTGACTTCTTGGCTTTTAATAAAAAAAGGAGAGCAGAGTTCTGTCTTTGCATCAGAGACAAGCTGATAACCTTTTACTTCCAAATGAGATAGTTGTTGTCCATTTTTCAGATGCTGCTGTAGAGCCATAAATTCCAGCACAGACATTGCACAACATTGTTCAAACTAAAGCTGCTCTAACAATCTAGAGCCCAACAGTTCTAAGATGCAACATACTTTTCCTGGAAGCTTACTGTCAGTTCTGTAGAAATTATAAGAATAGGATTAAAACTGACAAATTGTTAGCTTTCTCCTATAAATTATTTGCCTTTCACTCCTTCAAGGCTATTCTTGATGATAAGTTCTCTTGTAAACAAAAAACAAAGGTAGGGGGTTTGAGATTTTTTTTGCTTGGTTGGTTTGGGGTGTTTCTTGATTAATGGAGTTTTGGGGTTTTTTGTGATTTTTTTTTGTTTGTTTACTTGGGTTTTTGTTTTGTTCTGTTTTTTGTTGTTGTTTTGGATTTTTTTGGTTTTATATCTGTAGCTACATTGCATGTTCTTTAGTATATACTTGGGGCTTTAAAAAGGGCAAAGAAGAGCAATGCCATGCACTACCTTCCCTCCCACTTATCCACAGGGGTCATACTATGCCCCTCTTCATGTTCATAACTTACTGGTGTTGTCAGATTTAACTTGCTTCACCAGTTATTCAAATTACTTACAGATAGTTTGCTACATCTCTAGCATCACAAGAACATCTGTCACATTATGCTGCACGGAAGTGAACACTGACTTTGCTTCTAAAATTTATAGTTCTCTGGCAAATTTTGTAGCAATTACAGGCTGATTATATGTCCCTAACCTTTGTAAAACCAAGTTTTCATTTAATTCTGTTAAAGTATTATCAGGATGATGTATTTAGAGGCTAAACAATGTGATAGAATGATGTTTCTAATTAAATGCAAAAAAAAAAAAACCCAGACGTTAAAGCTGTAAAAATTACAAAGAAACATTATAAAACCACATCAACCCCACAAAATTTAGTATAGATTATTCCATCTATTATGGCCTGTCATCTGAAGGTGTCGGATAATCTTTTAATAGAAGAGATGAATATTTAACACGCTAGCCATGTCTATTGCACCAGTGTATGTTTGAAAAAAAGTGGAGGACAGAGGGATGCAGAATTATCAGCTTTCATATTCAATTATAATATGCTTTCTAACATATGGTAGCTGCAGTGTGTTTTCATAGTCTGCAGAGTTTGTTAGCATGACAGCAGCCATATGCCAGTTCTCTCTATCTTTGAAGAAGAAACGGCTTTAACTTCAAATAAATAAATAAATTAAACCCTCAAATTAGTGTTTACCACTATCTTCCTTCTTTAAGTATGTGGGTTTTTTTTCTTTATGTTCTTTGATGGAAGGAAGTAGATTCAGATAATTTTAGAATGATATTAATCAGTGGAGAAAGAAAAAATGAAAACCTTTCATAATATGTATCAGAGTCAGAAAATTGTCATGTTGTTATGTAAGGTCTACTCACTAGAGAGCCAGCCACTAGAGAGCATCAAATCTGTGTCCTAAGAAGCAAGGAAAGAAAAGTTTCAGCTGTTTTCATAAACCAGAATGAATTTACATCTCTGTAGCTCAAGTGCTCTACTGCAGATCATAAATCAATTCATGTGTATTTTTAAAGCCACTTTATGGTAGGTGTTACCCACCTCATAGAACTGTACAATGCGAAGCCTTTAAGGGAAAAAAAAAGATAAAGAAAGAAATAATATTAATATTAATATCAAAAGTCTGACTCACAGCATCCAGAGAAAGATTTATATAGAGATAGAAGGTGGAAAGACAAGACATAAATTATCTTCTATTACTGTTTACCTTCAAGTCAAGGTAATTTCAGAAAGAAAACAATGGGAGAGAAACATACTTTGCATACGCCTCATGTCTTTTTAGTTTGGTGTCTTTTAAAACAGGTTTATGCTCAAGGCCACTAAACCTTCTTTTACATTACCCTCTAACTCTGGACTCCCCCATCTCCCACTTACATCTTTGTGTCCATTCTTTATTCACTGTCAGGTATCTTATGCATTCTAAGAAATACATCTCTTCTGGAACTGGATGTATTTTCATATACTATATTTATGTATTTTCAGGGACTTTAGTGTCTAAAACAAATCTGCAAAAGAGGTGTTAATATTTTATTGCACATAAGGAATAAGGAAAAAGTCTCAATCATAGGATAACTGTTGGATTCAATGTTAATGTTGATACCAATAACTACAGGCCTGTCAGTCTCACTTCAGTACCTGGCGAGATTACAGAGAAGATTATTTTGGAAGCTACTGAAAAACACCTGAAAGACAACACAGTCATTGGTCCCAGCCAGGACGGCTTTATAAAGGGAAGATCCTGCCTTATAAATTAATTTCCTTCTATAACAGTTACCTACCTGGTCGACCAAGAAAAATCAGTTTACATAATCTTTCTGGATTTCAGCGAGGCCTTTGATACTCTCTCTCAGTATTCTCCTAAACAAAATGTCCAGCTGAATAAATACATAACACAGTGAGTGAATGATTGACTGATGGGTCAGGCTTAAAGGGTCATAGTGAATGGGGTTATATAGGGCTGGCGATCAGTCAATAGCAGGGTTCTGCAGGGATCCATCTTAGGACCAGTAATCTTTAATATCTTCATAAATGACCTGGATGCAGGACACGAAGGTTTTCTGATGCCAATGTCACAAAACTGGGGGGAGAGCTGTTGACATTCTTGATGGCAAAAAAGGCCCTGCAGGGGGATTGAGACAAGATGGAGTGTTGGGCAATCACCAACCACATGAAGTTAAACAAGAGCAAGTGCTGGGTTCTGCACCTGGGATATGGCAACCCTGAATAAACAGAAAGACTGGGAAGCGAGAGGCTGGAGCGCAGCCCTGCAGAGAGGAACCTGGGATTCTGATTGACAGCAAGTTGAACATGAGCCAAGAGTGTGGCCTGGCAGCCAAGAGGGCCAACAGAGTCCTGAGGTGCATCAAGCATAGCATTGCCAGCTGATCGAGGGAGGTGATCGTCCTGCTCTGCTCTGCACTGGTGCAGCCCCACCTCGAGTAATCTGTGTAGTTTTGAGTGTTTCAGTATAAAAAGGACATCAAACTACTGGAGAGTGTCCAGAGGAGGACCACAAAGCTGATGAAGGGTCTAGAGGAGAAATCGTATGAGGAGAGGCTGAAGTCACTTAGTCTCTTGAGCCTGGAGAAGAGGAGACTGAGGAGGGACCTCATAGGATTTTACTACTTCCTCATAACGGAAGGAGGAGATGCAGGTACTGAACTCTTCTCTCTGGTGTCCAACGATAGGACTTGTGGGAATGACAGGAACATGTACTGGGGAGGTTTCAGTTGGATATTGTGAAGAGGTTCTTCACTCAGAGTCTGGTGGAGCACTGAAACAGGCTCCCCAGGGAAATAGT
Source organism: Dromococcyx pavoninus (assembly GCA_033558185.1). Taxonomy (NCBI): domain Eukaryota; kingdom Metazoa; phylum Chordata; class Aves; order Cuculiformes; family Neomorphidae; genus Dromococcyx; species Dromococcyx pavoninus. Next base: position 1,504,859 of record JAUMJL010000139.1, on the reverse strand, counting down.
CATGGTGCCAAGCCTAATGATATTCAAGAAGCATTTGGACAATGCATTCAGTCCCGTGGTGTGAACATTGGTATTTTCCTATGCAGAGATAGGAGTTGGACTCAATGATCCTTGTGGATCCCTTCCAATTCAGGTCATTATGTGATTCTGTGATTCTTTGATACTTTTTCGTAAGACAAATATAGATGAAAGAAATCAATACTGAATATGAATTAGATAAATTTAGATGATTTTTTCCCCATAGAATTAATGTTTGTCAGATTTTAGTAAATCAATCTTAGTTACTTAACCAATAATACTGAACAATTCCAGTATCCTTAAAAAGTTTTTAGCCAAATTTAGCATATCAGTCATACCGATTTGATATTATTACTGCTCTAGATCCAGATTTAGATACAGAGCTGATCATTTATAAAATGAAGGTGATAGTTTTATGTCCTCTTCACTATTTACCTGGCATATTGAGTTTTAACACATAAAGTTTTACCAGGCAATGAGTAATTTGTTTTGAAGTTCTAAGACATAAAAGCATCCGTAGATTTCCTACATCCATAATAGTTCAGGAATCTTAAAAACTTTCAAGAAATGGTTAACATCCGACCAGAACAAAAAGAAATAATAACTCCCAGGCAATATAAGATTCTTGCAGAGAAAAAATATCAAAAATAACTGTGCAACTATTTCCTTTTCTGAATTCTTTGAGAAAAGACAGTACATACATTACACATGGGATATAATTATAGAGGACTCCAAGGCAGTAAAAGGTGACTGATAAATATAAAACATAACCCATCTCTCAAGTTTTCATTTTTGTCCCATATCTCTGACCATCAATAGAATACAAGGATTTCTGAAAATCTTAGGGGAATCTATTATTCCTTGTAGTTTTAAAAATTATTATCCAGAAAAGAAGAGAATTGATAAATGCAGTCTGTTTCTCCTACATTACTGCAATGGTTGTATTTCTTTCTCACTTACTAAGATACCTACAAGGGTACTAACTCTATCACCTTTTCAATATACTTTCATTTACAGCATTTTACCTTGCTCTGTAAAGTGTACCTGTCAGTACCCTAAATCAAGTAATACCTTAAGGGGTTGGGTTTTGGTGTTTTTCTTATTACTGTTCTAAATATCAATGTGAAAGAGTATAGAACTGACATCTTCACAGAAACCCAGAATCCAAAAAATCATAGAAGTGTTTAGATTGGAAAAGATTTCCAAGATCAAGTCCAACTGTATACATAACATCACCAAGTCCACGACTAAACCATTTCTCTAAGTACCACATCTACAAAACTTCTAAATACCTTTGGGGACAGTGACTCAACCGCTTCCCTGGGCAGCCTGTTCCAGTGTTTGACAACCCTTTTGGGGAAGTAATGCTTCCTAATATCTGGACTTAACCTTCCCTGGTGCAACTTGGGCTTGTTTCCTCTCGTCTTGTCTTGTTAGTACTTGGGAGAAGAGATCAACCCCTGCCTCACTACACATTCCTTTCTGGTAGTTTTAAAGAGCAATAAGGTCTCCCCTCAGCCTCCTTTTTTCCAGACTGAACAATCCCAATTCCCTCAGCTGCTCCTCATAAGACTTGTTCTCTAGGTCCTTTACTAGCTTTGTTGCCCTTTGCACACCATCCAGAACTTCAAAGTATTTCTTGTAGTGAGGGGCACAAACCTCAACACAGCATTTAAGGTGTGGTCTTACCAGTGCTGAATACAGTAAGAAAATCACTTCTCTAGTCCTGCTGGCCACTTTGCGTCTTTTTTTTTTTATAACTATTGTTGAAGTTTTTGTCTACCAATGACCTCCTCATCAAACAGATCACAGGTACTGTTAAAAAGCAACAAACCAAATAGATTCATCCCCTTTTTCTTATTATATAGAATTCTGTCATCACTTCAGTTTTGATAGAGAATTTGTCTAAAAAATTCTCCAGAAGTCTATAAATAAAGCACAAGTATTTTATTATTTAACATTGATAAGACTAAATTGTAGATATACTGTAAGTAAATAAAGCTTTATTTAAAGCTTAAAAAGGAGGTGCAAATTCATCTTAGAAAGTTATGTAAGATTCCACTTGCTATATATATAGTAATAAGAAGACAACATATAACACTGAAAGCTGCTAGAAAGAATTACTGTTTTCTAAGCTAAAGCAAATCCTCTTGATAGACTGCTTTAACACTTCTATTTCTGATTTTTCCATTTTAGCAGATGCTGTTTTCCATCTGAAGAGCAAAATAGCATACAGAATACATTCCAAAGAAGAAATTACAGCTAACCAGACATTCCAGCACCAGCATTTAGGTAAGTTATATGGTGCAATTTGTGCATTTTTCCAAAGAAGACAACTCTTTTGACTGTTCCACAGAAAAATTATTTATTTTTATAAATACAGCGAGGTCAACAAACACTGCATTTATCCTCAGGTTGAAATTCCACCTTTTGAGTTCTCAAATACTTACTTTGGCGCTCCATGACTTTCTTCTAACTTCATTTGCAAACAGTAGCACATAAGCTATCTGGCTAATATTTTATATCATGCTCATAATTTTAATATGGATTAGAAGAAAAACAGAAAACCTCTCAAAGACAGTAATCCAGAATGAATTATGAAAATAGACTTACTGATATCCAGAGTTAATTTCTAGGTTACAGCACTGTGTGGAAAATGACACCTATTCTTGAGACTGACGGAAGAAGGCACAGCTGCAATGTAGTCACCCCGACTAAATGGTCACTCATATTTTTTCTGAGTTTATATAGATCTGCCAAATATTTTGTAGAAATTTATACCTTCAGCAAATTATTTTGCAATCATCGACACCAATAAGATAATAATGACTTTTGGCCTCTACTGACCTCAAATGTGGATAGACAAACTCATGCAACATCAAAAACTTTGAGCCTCTGGCTGGGGAAAATTCCTAAATATTTCTTCATAAAATTTGATTAGTCCTGTGACACTGATTACTAAAATATGTTAGCGTGTCTGCAAGATTTACTAATTACCAATGAAGGAAATAATGGAAAAATTATTGCTTTAAGAAGGTATCACAATCTACATTTATATACTGCTGCCATTAGTTACATAAAAATAGCACAAATATGACATCAGAAAACAAGTAAACAAATCACTGCAGAACAATTATTTAAATACAATATTTATTCAGAAAAAAAACATGTTTACAGTTCTGTGACTACAAATTAAAACCCATCAAACTTACAGTACACAAGCATCTTGACTCCTTGCTGAGAAGGGGTGAGATTGTTAAAGGAAATATGAAAAAGGCAGCTGAGCGAGCTCTGAAACGTCCCATTTAAGTTAAGGTTTAATGTTGAGGAGTTTGCTATGTTAAGTTCTGAAAGGCTGCAGGATCACAGTTGGACGATATAAAGTTGACAGATAAGAATCAAAGAGTAAAGAATTCAGAGAGTAAAGAATCAAAGAGTAAATAGTTCAGTCAGCTAGTTAGAGGAGTCTTCGACCACCAAAACTTAAATGAAATAGAATAACATTTTTTAAAAAATTGAAAAGGCATTGGTTTATTTAATTTGTAATTCTATTTATGTGAATCCAAATCCTCATGAGCAATAGTGGTAAGAATATACTCAAAACACTTAGAAACAACAGTCCTGGGAAACATCTTGCACAGGGAAGGACTTCAGGCCAGGTTTTACAACCCTTGCCATTTGCAGTGTGGTGATCATGCAAAAAAAGTGCAGGAAAAAACAATAATAATAAAAAAAATCAAAAGAGAACAGTTACAGAACTAAAGAATCACACAAATGTTGACTGAAGAGATCTCTGTAGATGTGTGGTCTCACTGACTGAAAACAGAATAACAGCAACACTGATTCAGGTCATCTGGTCATCTATATTAAACGTCTTGTAAAATCCTCTTAAACCAATGATGCCCTCTTAAAACAAAATGTCCTAAAACACATAATGCAGCAAGTGAACAATTGGCTTATGGTTTGGGCTCAAAGGGTCGTAATGAATGGGGTTACATGAGGCTAGCAACCAGTCACTAGCATGGTTCCACAGGGATCCATCCTGGGGTAAGTGTTCTTTATTATCTTCATAAATGACCTGGATGCAGGACATGTATGTTTGCTAACCTAGCAACATGAAACTGGGGGCAGTTGTTGACACACTGGAGGGCAGGGAGGCCCTGTAGAGGGATCTGGACAGATTGGAGAGCTGGACAATGATCAATGACATGAAGCTTAACAAGGGCAAATGCTGGGTTTTGCAGCTGGGATACAGCAATATATTTGGATATACATATATATTTGGACTGGGAAAGGAGAGGCTGGAGAGCAGTCCTGAAGAAAGTGATCTGGGGGTTCTGATTGACAGCAAGTTGAACATGAGCCAACAGTTTGCTTTGGCACCCAATTGGGCCAACAGTGTCCTGGGGCGAATCAAGCACAGCATTGCCAGCTGGTTGACGGAGGTAATTGTCCCACTCTATTCCACACTGGTGCAGCCCCACTTCAAATATTCTGTTCAGTTTTGGGCGCCACAGTATAAAAAGGATATCAAGCTACTGGAGAGTGTCCAGAGGAGGCCACAAAGCTGGTGAAGGGTCTAGAGGAGAAATTGTGTGAGGAGATGCTGAAGTCACTTGGTCTCTTCACCCTGGAGAAGAGGAGACTGAGGGGGACCTCATAGGAGTTTACTGCTTCCTCATAAGGGAAGGAGGAGATGCAGGTGCTGAACTCTTCTCTCTGGTGTCCGATGTTAGAACTCAAGGGAATTGCAGGAAGATGTGCCGGGGGAGGTTTTGCTTGTATATCGTGAAGAGGTTCTTCACTCAAAGTCTGGTGGAGCACTGAAACAGGCTCCCCAGAGAAATAGTCAAGGTGCCAAGCCTAACAATATTCAAAAAGTATTTGGACAATGCACTCAGTCCCATGGTGTGAACGTTGGTATTTTCCTATGTAAAGATAGAAGTTGGACTTGATGATCCTTGTGGGTCACTTTCAACTCAGGTAATTGTGTGATTCTGTGATTCTATGATAACATTGTTCTACCTGAATATTGAGTCTGACCTAAAGCAGAATCAGACTAAGTGAAGCACCTGAGGATGTGAATTTCCCAGTCTCTCTGGAAAACAGGTTCTACTTCTGCACCAATATCCTGGTGAAAACTTTCCTTTCTCAACTTCCCAAGGTGCCATTCACTCTTGTTTGCCCTACATATACACTGTTGGCTTGTATTGTACGTAGTGCCTACAGTGATCAAACGAGGTGATGATCATGCTACTTAATTGTGGTCCTTTTGTATATTCAGGAGAGCAAAATCTTACTGTATTGTAGAAGAAAAATGCTGAATTTTAGAAGGATCATTTTCTGTAATCCACTGTCACATCTAATGTCTCATTATCATTGTGTTTCCTTTCAGACTGTAGTTCAAAAAGAGATTTATAGCTTTACCTGAAACATTTGTATCGTATATACTGAAATACAGTATAATGTTCAATATTAGAAACATTTCCAATTGAGAGATAAAAAACTGATACTGTGATTCTATTTCCAATAACATAGTTCGCAACACCACAACTAAAGTGAAAGATGAAATTTCCTCTCCTCTGTCACCGTTAGAAATACTTCACTTCTACCTTCCTACTTTTTGATGTTTTATACATCTTGTTCTGATTCTGGTTTCTACAATCTCTTTTCTGAATGAATTCAAAATACTTATCCAAGAAAAAGTTAACCATTTTTTTGTCTTTTTTTTTTTGGTGTTGACTTTCTGCTGAGGAAATGATTTAAAACATTTCAAGGAGCAGTTCAATAAATGAACAAGATAAACACAAGATAAATGCAAGATGTATGAAATTAGAAATGTAGAAGTAGATTAGAGAGATGAAAGGCAGAATTGTATCTTTCTTCTGATGTTAAACTGCTAGATTATCTCCATATCTAGTGAAGACATGATCAGTATATTAAAATTAGAAATTACTTCAACAACTATCGCTTAACTTCATAGTGATTTCAGTAACAAGCACTTCAACAACTTAGTTGTTAAAGTGAAAAGTTTCCAGTAAGTCAGTAAGGTACAGGAAATAAAAAAAAAATGAATTTGAATCTAAGAAAAATATTTGATGTAAAGCATACAACAGAATTATTTTTTAAATAAGAATGATTGAGTAAAACTGAGTACAACTGAGTAAGAAAGAGTTACTGCAAATTAACTGGAGAAACAGTTCATATGAATTAGTATGATCCTCCAAAAAATATTTTCTTTGCTAGATGCAACCTCTAGATGCAATACGACAGGGCAAATAAACTGATCTATCAAGGCATTGCCAAATCAGCAGTCCTACTTCCTCCTGTCCTTCTGTCAGTGAAAGTTATTCGTTGTGCAGGCTCTGGCAGTCATTTGACCTCTTGGTGAACAAATCCAGCTTATACATATATCAACAATAAACAACTTCTTTGGTTTTGGCTAAATTGGTTTCTGTTTTTTTAGTGAGTAGCCACTTCTTTCAGTAACAATGAACTACAAAACCAGCTCAAATTACCTAACTGAACTCCACCCTGAAGTGATTTTGGCAAGTTAGAAAAACCTATAGCAAGTCAGCTTGATAAAAAGGAACATTTTCTCATGTAAACAGTGTGTAAGTAAAGTTCTCATTTCTTCATCTATGTGCTTATAAACATTGTGAGCTATTTTGCCTGTGCTATAATTATCTAATTGTAAATTTATCTGAACATATTCTAAGTATTCACAGCAGAAACTGCATAGTAAACCATTTTTACTTTCAAAGTGTTTAGTAAGTCAGGACATTATAACTTAAGGAAAAGAACAAACATCATATTTCATGGAATACCTAAGAGGAAACAAAAGGCTTCCAGTAAAGATTAATGTGGAGATTTGGATGCAAAGACATAGAAAGAAATGTTTTCCAAGAACTTGCAGAAAAATAATGGGGAGTATAACTTAATATTAAGAATTTCCTTTTATCTTCTGGAGGAAAGGTGAAGTAAAAGACTGTATTACTCCAGGCTGTGGAATACTCTCAGCAATTTTACTAAAAGCAGGAAATGTGACAATGCAACTTCTGAACATCTAACACTAACTGAAGACAATAAATGTTTATGATCTGCATTTTGGTTTTATTAAGAAGCTGATTTATGGCTAACATTGAATTAGTGTGTTTTCATTCTTTTTTCTAGGCTCAGAAGTAGTGAATAGTAGTGAATAGGGTCCTATCATCAACTGATCTGCATCGTGCCCCAGGAAAGTGATGAAAATACGTCATAAATTTAAGAAATAAAACATGATATAAATACATAAGATATCATTTCTATATTTTATTTATGTTCTCTCATGAAGTAATATTAGATGCATTTTTTAAAGAAAAAATAAACATTTTTACATTATTAATCAAAACAGATTATATCATCCTTTTTGAGGTAACGTCATATTGGTGACCACATTTATTAAAATTAAAACTCATACGACTCATGGGTCAAGGGTTTTCAACCACTTTTGAACTACTGCCTGTTCACAATAAAAGAACTGTTTACTGGACACCTGTGCTAGGGTACACTAAATGTTCACTGTGGGAGATATTTTTGCCATGACATCAGAATCAATATGCACTACATAGCTCACTAGACCCATCGAAAAAAAAAATTGGAATCGAGATGGATTTTGGAAACATTTCTTGCAATAGAATGTTTTTCGTAAACTGTGAATTTATGTTTTTTTAATGGAAATCATCACCTTCTGATCTTTTAATGTTTATATTTGTGACTGTTTGTAGCACGTTTTGCTCCAATCCTTGATGTATCATTTGTTTGTATAATAATTGTTTCATTTATTTTTGGTGCAATTCATGCAACTACACTCATGAACTACCCACAGCCTTTAAATGAAGTTCCTTAGGTAAGCTAATAAGGACATGAGGTACCTGTGAGATTCAAAGTACTTCCTTGATTTTGAAACTGTGATAGATAGAAACCAACCTGCAAATGCTTTTCCTTAATCCAAGATTACCAAAAGGGTAACTCAGGATCTGTAACTGTACAAAATTATTTAATGCAGATTAATTATAATACCAGCTACCAGGCTATGGAGAGGATAGTGTGAAAAATGTCAGATTAAGAACAGTTTTTAGATTTTAAAAAAAATAGGATTATTTCAAAGAATACTGAAAAAATAGGATTATTTCAAAGAATATTAAAAAATAAAAAAAAAAAATCATGCTGGTTGGCTAGGAATTTGGCAAATGAAGTACAGAACAGAGAAACTTAGTTTTAGAGTGCTCTATTACCATGCAAAGCAGGAAGTCTTCCTGTGTACCTTATGAGTCCATAACAGATAACACAACCACAGCAAATAATAGCACCTAACTACCAAGCTTAAACATTTGGTGATTTTATTACCATTTAAGTGTTACCGTTAAATTATATTTTCAGTATGGTAATAAAATTTGATGAAGAATGTATATCTTGGCTAATAAAATAACAAACTTGACTGATTTTCATCTGTTAAATTCTTTTTGAAGCTTTTAAAGGTGCGCCTTCTCCATCCATGTTTATGATTTACATTGCTTTTGTTAAAAATTAATTATAATTTCCATTTGTTAGATAATAGCCAGCAGCATCATTTGATGGTATTTTAATATATGCATGTTATATGCAGTTGTGATTATTCTGAGAGTATGGCCCACCTCTTAAATCTTTTAAGCAGTTAATATAAAACCTTGATTGTTCTTTCTCATGAAATACAGCTTTCAATCTTCAGTAATTCTGAAAATAATCTACTTTCTGTTCCATCCTACCTCAGTCTCGGATAGACTTTCCCTGCAGTGCTAGGTATATGTTCATTATGTTGTAACTCAATTATGAACACATGGCATTGCATAACATGAACACAATGATTTCTAATAAAATCTGTTACAATAACTGGAAAAGAGGAAGTGGAATTATTATAAATTTTTATTAATACGTAATAAAACCTAAAGAGACTGAAACCCCAACATTTAAAAAGATTTGTTTCTCAATGTGTTGATTAATAAGACTAAATTGTGTTCTATTAAATCATGCTGTTGCAACAAGAAACATAAAAGGAAAAGAAACTGTAGTGTACATAATAAAATACAGGACCTATAGTTTCATTATCTGTATTCAATTTCTTATCTGGATTTGAAGAAATACATTTAAACTGACTGGAAATTTTGAATTGACATTAGGTTTTATAATATTACAATATTCCCTGAGTCTTTAAAATTTCAGGTAAGAAAAACTGAAAAAAAAAAGCATTCATTCTGCTTAATTTCACTTAGATTGATATATATTAAAAAAAAAACAACCAACAAAAAACCCCAACCTTCATAGGTAAAACACAAAATATTTCAAGTTGTTTTCATTCTATATTTCACATCACAAATATGCTGCATCTTGTGAAAACCTGGGCTGCTTTTGTCCTCATTGTCCTCTTTTGAGGGAAAAAAACCAATAGTGCTGTTGATTGGGCAATGTATCTCATCATAGTAGGTGGCTCCTATATGCAGTAATTTTTTTTCTCCGGTTTTCAGATATTTAAACTTTAATCTAAATCCAAAGTCCCTTATGCATTGTTGTGACACTGACTGATCAGGGTATAATAGTTTGGACAAAATGCTTGTCACCTCTGCCATTTGTACCATTGATATATATATTTTATGTGAAGAGCAAAAAACATACTAAGATTCTATGCTTGATAAAATATTTTTTTACAATGTTGTAAATATTTTACTACTTAGTTATCAAGTAAATCATTCTCAATGAAAATGAATGTACTGAAGCATTAGCAATATAAAATTCTGAGGAGTCTGAAAAGGGAAAACAAACCCCAAAAAGCAATGGAAAGGACTATAATAATCTCAGACTTTACCTATGAAAATGATTTGTCGCTGAATCTTCATTTGTAGCAGTAAAAAATAAAAACTTCACCACACACTTTTAAGACTGAGAAGATGAGACTACGTGAATTGTTAATGAAGTAACGCAGTCTAAGAAAAAGCTCAAAATAAAAACATGCTGATTTTTTTTCTCAGGTTTCTTGTGGTAAGATTAACACTGGTAGACTCAATAAGAGTGTGTTTTCATTTCAGCTTTTATAAGCTAAAATTCTTAAGTGATAGCGCCAGTAATGTTCTGTCTAGGATACCTTAAAAATAAGGTTCTGTATATGGCAGCTATACCATTATATGTGTCCCAAACTGACCCCACTGCTTGCTCCTACAGTTTCTCTTCAGTCCCTTGTCCCCTTAAATAATGCAGGTACAAAATATATATTTTATATTCATAGGGAAATAAATAATGCAATATATTAATACATTAACATTCATATGTATATTTATGCATACCAACCTCTGTAGTACAACAATATTTATTCATTCATATAATGACTTAATTTATGAAACTGATCTACTAGGGGAGGAGAACCCGTAAACACACACATCTCAAACAACAAATAAAAAGAACAGACCCACAATCAAAATTAAAGTGTAGCTTCACAAACGGACATTACAGCAAAATATAGGTGGTGATACAGGAGAGGGAAAAAACTGGTTGTGAGAAAGGAAAAGATAGGAAAAGTTTGATTTGACACTGCTATTCAAAAAGTGCATGAATACCCAGAATACTAGTCTGTACTATTCTTGAACTATTCTCACATTGTACTTGTATTTTTTAACTTTCAGTTTTGTCATAAAATCTTTTTTTTTTTTGATGAAACATATATGATTCTCACTGCTACACTCATTTACATTTTACATAGCTGTATAACTTTAATAAATTCACTTAACTCTTACTTCCTGGGAACTAATAAATCAAATAAAGTTACTAGCAGTATAACAAACAAAATATGAAAGACACTTGAATAAATGGTATGTGTTATGCTCTGGTTAATAACAAATTCTTGCATTGAGTTTAAAGACTAATATTGTCAATAACTGCATCTTAAGGGGAAATCTTCTCTGAATGTTCAAAATGAAGACAAAATCATCTTATTTCTAGAGGAGATTAATTGGCCCAGTTACAATGCAAAAAGTCAATCTAGTCCTTAAATAAACATGCACATAATAATTAGTGCAAACTTTTCTAGAGGTTCTTGAGACTTATGCAAACATCAACAAATGTATTTTTGCTTAGACCCTGCAGTTCTATTATGAATGCCATCTAATTTGCTTACATTTTTGCTCTTTAGTGTCCTACTCTTTGAATTCTATGATCATGCAATAATGTGAAAGATAGACTCTTGGGTACTTTCAAAAGCAGATACACTGCTACATATAAAGAATGACAGAATGAAAAAAAAGTTTTCTTATTGTTTTTCTGTTATGGAAATACCGGGTAAACATAAGGAAAGACTCAGAATATTCATGTCTTTTCTACCTACATATCCACAGGCTCCTGTTAAATTCTTCTTGATCCGTAACTGCCCTCCAGGACATTTTGGGGATTTATTCACATTCTCCTGCATGAGGGTCAGAGCTAAGGGAAAAAAATAATTCCTTCTATTTTTAGGTGCAAAATCACTTTCACATTCTATGGCATTTATCTTACCACTAATAACTTTCTAAATCTAATGTCTCAAGGAAACAGGAAAGTATCTGTTTTAGAGAGTTGTTGCAGTCAGTTTTCACTGGCTTAGTAGTACTAACCAATTCCATTTTATTTTACAGTCCATGAGGCATGTATAGATGTATATATACTTCTATAACAGGGCATATTTAATTGGCAGAATGAGAGTATAGACAGACAGACAGATATGCCTGATTATGTTCTTTAATGAAAATACGTTATTTGGTGTCTAAATATTATAGGATATTGACTTCAGGTATACTATTAACTATCCCGTTGTTTTGAATGTGTCCATATAATGACATTCTGAACTGGTTCTAGTCTTAAATCAGTTTATTGCCTTGAAAAGGCAGGTTATATTTTATCCAGAGTGAGTCTTAAATTTGTCTCAAAAATTGTTCTGGTTTGGTGATTAAATAGTCACTTTTAAGAATCTTGGTTTTATTTCTCACACCATTTAAAAATAAGTATCTAAAGAGGACTCATTCCTTAATTTTTATTTAGCCATTCAACTCAGATTCACCTTGCCAAACCCTGGCTCATAACAATCAGACAGTTGCTCAAAATAGCTAAACCCGATTCAGAGCAAGGCAAGCCCAGGACATAGAGAAGTGCTCGTTCTTTCTGCTCTGTACAAAACCTGTGACCTTTTACTTATAGTGGTAAAAGTCATATTCACTTGCCTAAGCCAGAGACCTGCTTGATTGTCCTTAAAGTATTCTCTGTCTTGGTAGTCTGCTAAAAGCAAGCAGAGATTTCTCTGAGCCCCCAGAGAAGCTGGGAAAATATCTGCTTCATTTTGTAATAGACTTTCTAATGTATTTATCAACTTGTTTTTATATAATAAGTTAAGCTCTAATGATCCTAGGAGGAAAAATAATTAAAAAAAAGGCACTTTGATAATCTGTTGCTTGATTTTAAACTGGCACCAACTATATTACTAGCTCGGTAATAACCTAGTTTCAGGTTACTTGCTTCATGTTACCACAAATCCTGGGAGTATAACATGGTCTCATCTTACTCTAATCAGAAGCAGGCAAACCCTTCTTTGCACATGAGCTCAAAGGCTGATCTTTCTTGAGCTGATCGTAATTCATGTTTGCCATCTGTTTCTACTAAAACAAACGAACCAATTTGCCACATAAAGATATATTTCTAGGCAGAATAGTTATTAGAAAAATATTGAAAGCTCAAGCTTTGAAATATTAAAAATAATAAATTACAAAGGATTAAAAAAGCAATAAAGACCTTAACATCATGTTGATTTTATTATATATCCTGATTCTTGTATATTAGTAATTTTTCTCTATATACACAGAATATTTATACAATTGCATTTAACTTCTCTCATTATATCACTATTGTATTTGTATAGGCACTTATCCTCACAGACTTCAATGGATTTTTATAAGAATTGTACTTAATAACAATAAACAGATCAACTACTAGGCTATTGGGTGAATGAATTCTAGTTTCTATTCATCATAGCGTTGACAAAATCAGGAAGAATAGAAATTTTACACTAGAACACAGGAACTGGCTAGGAAAAAATAACCTCTAGTTATTATGAAGAGTAAATAACCTACTAATCACTGATAAAAGGGTTTTTATTTTTTTACTTCTGAGTTATGTGGCAAAAGGTAGCTCCAAGAAAATAATTTCTTCACTGAGAGTCATCTTAGTTTTGTGTTCCACTTATGTGTCCACAGATTGCCAGCAAATTATTCTAAAAAGAATATATCTTAAAACATATTTATCATGGTAGCTAAAACCTGATTTAATTGACAATTTATCCTTCAGAAAAAAAAATCCAAAATAACAATAAGAATGCAAACAATTGATCACCAAATATCCTTCCTTTTACTAGGATATTAATATTGAAACTTATTGATATTGAAATCTGTGATCATGCATTCCCAAAACAATTATTTTGCTACCATGAAAGACATTGATAATATTATCTTATGGTGTTCTTCAGAACCGGAACCTGCTGATCTTAATTGATCAGATTGTTAAATAGAAAGGACAGTGACAAGCCAGAAATGGAAAAAAAGTGTACAGGGGATATTAAAGCAGATGGAAAAAAAAATAAAATTAGTCTTCCTTGCTACAATTCAATATTCCAATTCTGCAGGGTTTTCTTCTCAAGAATAAAAGTGAAAAACTGTTTCCAAAATATTTCTTTTCTACAAATAAATAATTCATTTCCTTATAACACCAACATCAGTTTAATAATTGAAAACCCTTTACTGTAAACAATTCCTATCAAAATTTTTAGAAGTTAAGGAAGAGCAAATTGTACATAAAAGAAATTATTGTTTAGATAGTACTGCTATTTCAAAGATTGAAAACTGGTGTAGATGAGATAATGGTAAACTCCAACTTTGAACTGGAGGCAGTTGTCTTGAGAAGAGCCACATTAGTAGATGTACCTTATTTAGTACCTTCGTAACAACATTAATTAGAAAACAAACAACACAATTGTGTCTTTCCAAAATGGTGGTAATTGTTTATGGGCACTAATCTGTACAGAAAAAATACTTGCATAGAGTTTAGACAGTCATAGACATCTGCAGAAAATAATACATAAAGCTGCAGCCGAAGAAAATGATCCAGTGTAAACTTTAAAGGATAGAGAAAAGAATTCAAAACTAGATGATCGTTTTCATGGTCTAAATGTAATACAATATAAACTCACTTATTTGCAGTCCTAGAAAGATTTTTAAACATTAATTCTGTTAGTGTGTCTCTGATTGATGTGCAATTTTCTGAATACAGACTGTTTTCTAGTTGATGTAGCAGGAAATCATACAGGCTAGACTTTCTACCTCTGCTACAGTCTTTTAGCAGAAATATCTTTTAGCAGAATTATCTATTAACAGAATAATCTAAGAAAAAAAAATGCTTCTAAGTATCACTTGTGCATTAGTCACAGAGTCTTCCCACATAAATTCTTTTCTATCCCATCTTATGCAAATTATGATCCTAGTCATAGGAAATTGAAGATTTCTTCTCAAAATAACTGAGTAAAAGCTAAGAAAATTTTCATTCAAAATATTTTATTATTCTTTTCCAGCTCAACCTATTGTCCGTGTCAGGATTATCATACAGTATTTCTGAAAGAGTGAAGCTCAATATTATTCTCTTCATATATGGATATCCTACAAGTTTACTTTATATTTAGCTTCTAACCCTTTGTCCCAAAATAACAATGTTTAGAATAAGGTGGGGGGTTTTTTTCAAAAAAAGGATTCTCTTTATGACTAAGAAAAGTCATAATATTGAATACCTCTGTGCTGCATTTCCTAGCATTGTAGCCGATGAAAGTTTTACTGACGACTCAAAGGTTTAATGCCAAAGTTTGCATAATATATATTTTTATTGTTATACAAAATGTAACAACCAAAACCACTCCTAATAACAATATGAAGTCAAGTCAGATGTACAGATTAGTAGTCTCAAATATTGTGCTTTGAATGAGGATCTTTGATAAATATCTATGAAGATAACCATAAATAAGATTAACATTTTTTTAATTCTCAGATTATTTGGATTTACACAAATATGTTGACCTGGACCTATTTAAAATGATTAAGATATTTGATGCAGCATCTCACTTTTACAAAACAGTACCCATAAAACCATATTTACTGGACCATTTAGACAGAGATTCATTTTCTATGATTTTCTAAGAGGATCTTCTTTTATTTATTTTTACCCCATCCATAAAAAGGTGAACATGTTTTTAAATACAATTTTTTACTTACCCCTCTTTCATTAACTTTATTTTCTTAGGGCAGAATAAATGGTTTTATTTATGGAATTTTTCCTATAAAAATAAATAGAACGTAATAAATAGAAGAGTCAGAGGAGTGTAGCCAGAAGAAAGTGAAATTTGAATAGGTAACTCTTACCTGGACAAGTTATACGGTTCTCATACAGTCTCCAGTGAACAGTCTGACTATCCTGTGGAATGCTATTCTCTGACAATAAGCCTTCAAAGCACCCTTGAGTAGATGACATTTCAGGAATGAAAAAAGCCAAGATTACCAATTTCCTTTTGTATTGTACTGGGTATAGTTTTCTCCTAGAATGAGATCATAACATAGCATTTTTTTATATTTACTAATCTTTGTTGAAATGCCCTATGGCCTCAGTTGTGCATTGTGTGTCTGTTTTCCCTTTTCTTGGTCTTCACTGTGAGCCTTATAGTATATATAGCCTTTTGATAAAAGGAAGCTCACAGACAACGGATATTGAGCTTAGATATTTTGATTGTTTCTTTTTTTTCAGAAAAAAAAAAGACATTTTTTTATATCTCTATTTGGTATTCATTTACTGATCAGTTTCCTAACTCCATAATATGAGTTCATAGGAAATTCCATCACTTCCACATACTTTCCCTTTTCAAAGTCAATGTTTCAGAAGGCGAGGTTGCTAAGAAACTGCAGGAGTAGTACACACAAAAAAACCCCCTATAAGTAAGAATTTTAGTTATTTTGTTTCTAAAAAAGGAAATGACTGCTTTCCTTTTTGTTACTTTTTGTCATTCCATTCACGTTGTATCTCTTTTTATACACTATGTATGCTATAAATGGTACAGTCCTGTAATTTCTTGACTTGGTTCATGATATACCAACAAAGAAAACATCTACCTGATTCTTGAAAAATATTCTTGAGTTTATATTAAATAATTTTGGTTATATCAGTATTCCTGCTATTAGTAAACCTTTAATAACTGTGTCCATATTAATCCTTGTTTTCAGTGATTTGCAACCACTTCCCATTTGATGTTCTTGGGCATTTTTTCTCAGTTTGATTCTACTTGAAGTCAGACATCTTTTTGTTAAAGTTTCTATTAGGAAAATACTTTGTTGTTTGAAATGTTGATAGAACATCACTTTAAGCATCCCAGAACAGGAATGATTTATAGCTAGTGCCATAAGCTTAAATTCTAACAAAGAAGTGTCCATTACTGAGGAGACTTCTGTTTTCTATAAAGAAAGGTATGATGGATCCTCTGGCACCCCTCCAGGGAAACCTGTATGCACAATTACCTCTCTGAAATGCCTGTACGCCAGTGCGCACAGCACAGGGAATAAATAGGAAGAAGACCTGGGTGTGGCTGTAAAGCTATGGTCTCATAGCTACAGAGATATGGTGGGATAGTTCACATGACTGGAATGCTGTCATGCAATTTTCTAAAACTACGCAAGTTTTAGAAAAGATGTGCCAGCAAGGTGAGGTGGTGGAGTTGTTCTTCAAGTAAGAGAGCAACTGGAATTATGGAGCTCTTCTTAGGGGTGGATGAAGAAAGAGTCAAGATCTTATGGGTAAGAATTACGAGGCAAGCTAATATGGGTGCCACTATTGTGGCCACCTGATCAGGAAAAGGAAGTTGATGCTTTCACAGACAGATGGAAGTAGCCTCACAATCACAGGCCCTGGTTCTTGTGGAAGATTCCAACAAAACAGCTAGACACATTCAGTCCAATAGAGTCTTGCAGGCACTGATGAAAACTGTTTGACAGAGGTTATGAAGTAGCCAATTAGAAGTCGAGTGCTGCTAGACCTTGTACTAACAAACAACGAAAGTCTGTTGGTGATGTAGAAGTAGAGGTCAGCCTTGGCTGCAGTGACCAAGACATGATAGAGTTAAGCATATGGTGTGAAAGATAAAAGGCAATAAGCAGGATTACATCCCTAGATATCAAGAGAGATAACTTTAGCCTCTTCAAAGACTTACTTGGAGAAATCCCATGGGAGAGGGATCTAAGAAGGCAGTGGTTAAAAAAGAAGCTTCTGGAAAAATTCCAATGGAAGATCGCAGTTTATGGAATGTGGAAAAAGGGACTAATATAGGAACACTGTTAGAATATGCAGGAATGCAATGAGGAAGGCTAAGGCCAAACCAGAATTAAATTAAAATAAAAAGGGTTTCTTCGAGTATATCAGTAACAAATGTAGAAAATGTAGGCCTTTTGTTGAATGAGTTGTGTACCCTCTTGACGAAGGATGCAGAGAAGGTGGAGTAGCTGAATGCCTTCTTTGCTTCACTCTTTATTGCCAAGGCTGACTTTCAGGAATCCCAGATCCTGGAGGAAGGAGAGAAACACTGGAGAAATGAAGACTGTCCCTTGGTTAAGGAGGAAGGGGTGAGAGATCATCTAGGTAGTTGGGACACCCACAAATCCGTGGGCCCTGATGGGATGCACTCAGGAGTTCTGAGGGAGCTGGCAGATGTTATTACTAAACCACTCTCCATTATCTTTGAAAGATCATGGAGATCAAGAGAGGTGTCTAAGGAGTGGAGGAAATTCAGTATCACTACAATCTTCCAGCAGGGCAAGAAGGAGAACCCAGGAAAATACAGGCCAGTCAGCCTCACCTAGGTCTCTGGAAAGATGATGGAACATCATCCTGGATGTCATCTCCAAGCATCTGGAGGGCAAAGAATTATCACAAAAGGTCAACATGGATTCAGTAAGGGGAAATCATGCTTGACCAATCTGATAGCCTTCTGTGATGTCATGAATGGCTGGGTAGATGAGAGTAGAGAAGTGAATGTTGTCTACCTCAACTTCAGCAAGGCTTTTGACACTGTCTCCCATAACATACTCATAGACAAGCTTAGGAAGTGTGGGTTAGCTGAGTGGACAGTGAGATGGATTAAGAAGTGGCTGGATGGAAGAGTTCAGAAGGGTTATGATCAGTGATGCAGTGTCTAGTTGAAAGCCTGTAGCTAGCAGTGTTCCCCAGGGGTCTCTAGTCGGCTGATTCTTGTTCAACATCTTTGTGAATGACCAGGATGAGAGGACAGAACATACCCTCAACAAGTTTGCTGATGATACAAAACTGAGAGGAGTAGCTGATATCCCAGAAGGCTGTGTTGCTATTCAACAAGACTGGGACAGACTGGTGAGCTGCACAGAGAGGAACCTAATGAAATTCAACGAAGTAAATTGTAGAATCGTGCACCTAGGGAGGAATCAGAATCCTAGAAAGATTTGGGTTGGAAAGGACCTTAAAGATCACCTACTTCCAACCCCTCTGCCATGGGCAGGGACACCTCCCACTAGACTAGGCTGCTCAAGGCACCATCCAACCTGGCCTTGAACACTTCCAGGGAGAGGGCATCCACAACTTTCCTGGACAAATTGTGCCAGTGTCTCATCACCCTCATCGTGAAGAATTTCTTCCTGATGTCTAATCTAAATCTTCCCCCTTCCATTTTAAAGCCATTCCCACTTGTCCTATCACTACTTGCTCTCGTAAATCTCTCTCCCTAGATTTCTGGTAGGCCTCCTTCAGATACTGGAAAGCTGTTATGAGGTCGCCCCACAGCCTTCTCTTCTCCAGGCTGAATAAGCCCAGCTCTCTCAGTCTGCCCTCATAGCAGAGGTGCTCCAGCCTTTTGGTCATCTTCGTAGCCCTCCTGTGGACCCATTCCAACAGTTCAAAATCCTTCTTATGTTGGGAATTCCAGAACAGGACACAATACTCCAGGTGGGGTCTCATGAAAGAGCAGCAGAGGAAGAAAATTACGTTGCTCAACCTGGTGGCCAAGATTCTTTTGATGCAGCTCAGAATATAGTTGGCCTTCTGGGCTGCGAGCGCACGTTGCTGGCTCATGTCGAACTTCTCATCAATCAGCAACCCCAAGTCCTTCTCTGCAGAGTTGCTCTCAATCACATCATCCCCCATCCTATATTGATACCAGGGGTTGCCCCAACCCAGGTGTAGGACTTTGCACTTGGCCTTGTTGAATCTCATGAAGTTCACAGAGGCCCACTTCTCCAGCTTGTCCAGGTCCCCCTGGATGACATTCCCTCCTTCTAGTGTGACCACTGCCCCACTCAGCTTGGTGTCATCCGCAAACTTGATGAGGGTGCACATGGTCTTGCTGTCTATATGATCAATGAAAATATGAAAACAGCACTGGTCCCAGTACGGACCCCTGAGAGACACCATTAGCCATGAATCTTCATCTGGACATCAAGCCATTGACCATTACATTCTGAATGTGATCATCCAATCCATTCTTTATCTACTGAACAGTCTACTCCTCAAATCTTTCCAATTTTGAGAGAAGTACGTTGTGGGGGACCATGTCAAAGGCCTTATAGAAGTCCAGATAGATTACATCCAGTGCTTTTTCCCATGACTGATGTGGTCACCCCATCACAGAAAGCCACTGTTTCTACAAAGGAGAAAAGCTTCTCATCCTACCCCTTTTTATACATGGATATGAACATACATAAATACAGAAACGGAACACTAAATTTCACTGGGCTTAGAAGCCAAACCCTTAGCTAATATAAATGATATGCTAAGCTAAAGACATTTCATCTGGGTAGAATAGTTAGATGAAGTTCAAATTTGTATTTCTTTTTAATATATTTTTCGTAATAAATTATGATCTCTAAAGACCCAATTTAAAAAATAATATATTTACTTCAAAACCAGACTGCTTAACGTTGCTGAACACTGAATTGTAGGTATGAATGGAGCAAATAATTTCCAATGGCCTAATTTGAAAGTGCAATAATAAGGTATCTGATCTTGAGAAAAACTTAAAATTAAAATTGGCCCTAGGTTGCCTACCTTTTCTCTTTACTTCTCTGAGGGTTTTTTTCTCCCAATCTCTTTTTTTTTCTTTTTCTTTATTTTTTTTAATGGTTCATTTGGTTTAAAGAAGTCTTTCTAATACTTAATTAGCTCCTGTGGAATGACATACTAATCATCAAACATTAAAAGCTGCCCACTCAAATCCCCAGTTAAAATAATAACTTAAAAAGGAGTTTAAAGAAGCTTAATAATTTGTTGAAAATCTATATACATATCACTTCTGCAAAGAGGCTTATATTGTAGGTATGTTAGTTAAACTAAATGAAAAATGATATAATCACTGGTATTACTCACCCTAATTTTTCAATATTGTATTTTTACAAGAAGCCGGCAACAAATGTGGTGTTTCTAAATCAGTGCTTCCTTTGGTCTATCTCATAAACTCTTATGGCCTACCTATATGTAGCCAATACACAAATTTCCTTTAGATTTGTGATCTACATCGTATTTATCTGTGCAATGTCCTCTCATTAAGAAATTTACAGGGAAATAATTTTGAAATAATTTATTGATGGAATATCAAGTATATGAGGTATGACAAAAAAAAGTGAGACTGACTCTATAGCTTGGGAACCAAGAGTGGGAGGGGACATAGAAAGTGATGGTTATAGAACATGTTCTATCTGCCACAGTGAGACAAGGCTCAACTCAATTGCTTCATTCAGTACAAGGGCACGTGTTCAAACAAATAGTTTTCCTTACTGTCATTCAGAAAATGCCAGTGTGCAAGCGTGAAAAGCCAGTTAACATCAAATGTTTTGTGAAACTAAAGAAATCCACAATGTATACTCCTCAGTTATTGACTGGGTTGTGCAGGGAAGAGAACCCAAAGATCAAGTCGGTGCTCAATGGAACCTATTTTGTGTCTGTAGAAGATATGAAAATAGAGCCGACAGAGATCGTCAACAGCCTTTCAGAAAATTATTTGTGGATTTGCTTCAAACTTGGGTGGAACTGCATGCAGCTGTACATCAATTAAGAAGGGAATTATTTTGAAGGTGATTGTAGTTGGTTAATTTGTTAAATAAAAAGAGAGTTAAAGGCACATTCTCTTTTTTTTTTTTATTAAAGACCTGGTAAAGAAGTGTAATCACATGCACTGTTAGTTAATACCATTCTTTAGTAAGATCTATATTATGTATTATCAACTGAACATCTCATTCCCTAATATACTTGAACCTCCATTAGTTTGTAGAAGTAGAGGGATAAATATTCTAGAAATAACAACTCTGTACTCACAGTCTCCTTTTTTTAAAAAAGTAACAGAGGTCAGGGACATTTTAGTTCTAAACATGCCTTAGGCTGGGAAACAAAATAGTAATAAGAATTAAGACAATCTAAACTAAGTTTTACCAGAACTTACTGACTCTTTTTCAAAAGATATCAGAGAAAGGAAAAAAAATATCATAAGGTAATTTTTTTTCCTAAATATTTCTTCGCATTCTTGCTAAAATGTGTGCATAATTAGAGAAAAAAAAAGAAGTTAAAATTTATGATATTTATTCACTATAATAATCAGATAACATGAATAAAAAATATAATTACAGAATCAATAATTTGTTAAATTAAATGATGGACAACTCAAAAATCTTAATGTGTGGTGTTTGTTACATACATAGAGACAATGCCAGGCATTACAAAAAACCCCACATTTTGTTGGAGGAAGCAAGACAGCTCCTCTATTGTTTCTGTCCATGAAGAAAATTATTTTGGTTTATTCTAGGTGTTTTGATTGCATACAATACAGTATGGTACAGAAATCCTAAAAGTCCTGTCAAACTGACAACATGGTATTCTTATTAACTTAGATCCAGATATAACACTGCTGGTATGTACAGCATCGAACCGTTGCTAATAATTATTTACTATAAAGTGAGTGCATTTGGATTTTGGTGCTTACTCCATTCTCCCCCTCCAACTTTTCTAACAGCAGCCCTCTTACTATTAGAAACAAGACCGAGTAAATAGTGGTCAACACTCTTTCACACAGCCTTATGCCACAGTGTTGAGGATTTTTTTTACGACTGAACAATTTTCTATTATCTCAAAGGAAATATTGCCATTGTCCAGTCAGTATTTCTACTATTTGAATACCTTCTTAAATGATGCTTCTTGGCACATACAGCTTTGTATTTGGGAAACAGGTTAATTAAAATGTTTTATATCAAAATGGGGGGGGAGGGAATAAGGAGGAAAAGGTCTTCTTTGAAAATAACCTAGCTCAGTTATGCCTGAGCAGATTGGATCTTCATCTTTTTATTTCAAATTTCACAGAGAATTTCAGTAAGGTTTCAAAAAATTTCGGTGTACACGGTATTGCCAAAATTAGATTGGTCACTAGCAACAAGGTAATTCACAACTTTGAAAAAATAATTTCATAGTAAATCTAGTAAATCCTCAAGAGGAAAATGAAAAACAACTTCCTTCTCCACCCCTCTAAAAAGTATATCCCGAACATTTAAACCCAAACACAAAAAAGAAAAGAACCATTACTGTCCCTCAAAAACCCTTTAAAAAATCTATTTTTATGAAATATCTTCTAAGGCAAGTTTAGAGGATTAAACTAACCTGCTAAAGAGCCATCAGAATCTGCTTTTTAGACTGTCCAATCTATAAAACATTATCTGTTATTCTGCAACTGAGTTTCAGCTTAATTTATGCTTGTCATGGAAAAAGCTTCCCGATGTCAGGTCTGGCTGAATGTAGGATTGTGCAGGGGGATCAAGCTGCGCTGCTGGTTAGGATCCCTGCCAAACAAGTGACATTTCCTAAGAACATCAGCAGAATTTTAAGACGTTGTTTCTGTCCTTCTCAAACAGGACAAATAAAGGGGACCAACAGGGAAGAAGGAAAGAAGAATTAACCTGATAGGAGTACATGAATGATAAGAAGGAAAATAAAAAAGCTATTCTGAACAGGGAACAATGTCTGCTTTAAGACTAAACTACTGAAATTAATCATTTGTCCTTTGTAAATGGCTTAATTTGCTGCTGTAAAGTGTAAGGTAATTAGAATATTTTTGAAGACAAATATTTAAATATTTAGCAGCACTATAAAAAATTGATGAAAAGAGCAAGAGTACATTTAGAGTATGTCCAATCTACAGTATGGAGGTAAGGTCCAGTGACTTACTCGGGAGAACAGCAGCAAGGAAATGGCCTGAAGCAGTAGCATCAGGAGAGGGTTACATTGGATACTAGGAAAAATTTCTTTGCTGAAAGAGTGGTGAAACATTAGAATAGGCTGCCCAAGGAAGTGGTGGAGTCGTCATCCCCAGAGGTTAAAAAAACATGTAGATGTGGTATTTTGGGACACGCTTTAGTAGGCATGGTGGTGTTGGGCTAACGGTTGGATCTGAAGATCTTAGAGGTCTTTTCCAACCTTAATGACTCTAGAATTCTATGATTCTATGTTTCAGTGCCACATCATAATGTGTTTATTCACCATCTCTACATCTATTTAAATGATACTTTCTGAGCTGAAGGTGAGACACAGTATATTACGCTTAGAAACTATTGATCTGTATGAAGACCTATATTTCTTCTTTGTCCTGGGCAGATACTGGGCTCAGTTTCCCAGATCTTGATAGGTACAGTCCAAATCCTACCCAGAAGGAAACATCAAGCACATGATGGGATTGCTACAGTCTTTCATGTTGACTTTCAACTACAGGGGCAGGCTGGGTACACAAATAGAAGTACAGTTTTTCAGAGCATGGACCTTCTTTCAGCAGGAAGACAAGGTCTGTATGATGAAGAGAGAGGAATTTTTCTGCAGTAAAAAGGCTCTCAAAATACAAACACACAAGAAAATAACAAAATAATAATTAGAAACCTCTCTGTCTTTTGGTAGGAAAAGAAGTGTTAAACTTAATGGTTCAAAGATTTTTAAATACTGTGTTTACAGAATATATAATATGGTAGGTATACATATTTCTAAAATCTGAGCTAAAAATCTGCTATAAGAAAATGATTATAGAAAGTAGAGACTGGTAAGAACAAATATCCCTAAAAAACGGAGGTTGTATTTCAGGCAATTGAGAGCCCAGCTCTTAGTTATTTTGGGTTTTAGAGACAGTTTATAGTTATGAGTACTGCAAGGTTAGTCACCTGGGCTCTTTCATCATCCTGGAGAGGATGTAATTACAAGTAAAATAATTAAGAGAAATAAACCAATTACAGTTAAGTTCTATGGAAAAAACTCAACTAGCAGAAATAGTAAATTTCTGTTTATTTCTGCTATCAGCTATTTTATTAGCATATATTTTTAGGGAAGTCTTTTAACAGACCTTAGGTTATAAAATAAAACCTAAGTATAAAAAACCTTTTTATTCTAGCACCTTCTATATAAGATAAGACTAGGGTTAAAATTTTAAATGAATCATCTTTTTATATATAATTTATAATGAAGCAGATTTTAAATGAAAAAAATAATTCAATAACTTATTCAATATTAATTGAGAAGGAATTAATGGTTTTATAAGTAGACAATGTGAGAAATTTTTACTGAGTCCTATAAAACAAAGAAAATAGATTTTAAAGTGCTCTATTAGAAAAGATAAATTATTATATAACATATATAATATATAAAATATATATGTTTCAAGTATGTTATCTAGTTTAATTTTAGGAGTAGACATACCTTAACCATCGCCCAGCCATTCTAACAAGTAGTCCTTTAAGAAATCTGTAAACAACTGAAGATCAAATATACCTTTATTTTACTATTCTGGAACCATGCTGGAAGAGCAGTCATTTTTATGCATGGATAGAATCTAGTAATTATAATTTAGATGAACCTCCATTTTAGATGCTTGATCTTAGAAGAGAAAAATAGTGATACTTTCTTAGCTGAAAATACGGGAAGGAAAAAACCCACTTTGTTGATATTATAATTAGATCAGAATATCCACTTCATATTATAGTAACAAAGTAAAACATTTCTAAAGAAAAGACGTTTTGACCCACAAAGTTATGGGACTTACTGAAGAATTTAATAAAGAGTAAAAGAATATAAAATTACTCCTACAACTTCAGCTTAAAAGTTTGTCATTGAGCACAACTCAGGAAAAAAATAGTATTACAGTAAGTTAGTAATTGTATGACAGTATATTAAATATAGTAAAAAAAATATAATACGCTAACTGTTCTGGAATTTAGTCTCTTTGCCCCTTCCTCCTTTGCTCTTCCCTATGAAATTTAACAGATAAAGAAGAGAATTTTATTTAGTGGATAAAGTATAAATAAATTTTGAGACCTTGTGCAGTATCATTGTACTAGTATGTTTCTACCTGTATTTGTTTGCCTTTATACTCAGTCTTCTTGAATACATTATTTTCCACTATGGATGACTCCTCTGAAGCATCAGATTCTGTCTACTGCCCTTAATAGCAAATCTTGCATTCTTACACAGTTGACAGATATCCTTAAGAAAATGAAAATAAATTCCTTTCTTTCGCTCTCTGTGCAAAAATTACTGAAAACTTTCACCACAGGAGAAAAACTGGGACATATATGTGAATGGATTGGAAGGCAACAGGCTGCAGCCCCACAGCTTGGAGGCAAACATCTTGACATCTGTTAGAATATCAAAGCAATTCTTTTTCCTTGCTGGTTCTGGAGTGGGAAATGAGTAGCTGAACAACTGTATTACTGGTTTATTGTGTTTTTTTGTCCTGGTACTACAGTTGTTCTTCATTTTTTTTGCTTTTGCCTTTCCTTCTGCATTGTCTTCAATTTGAGATTGCAGCGCCAGATATCACAGATTCTATTAATGATTGCAAAGCAAAATTTCGCTGGTCACAAAGTGCTTGATTTAACTCAGGAAAGAAAAGGAGTAAATTCCATGTTACTAAGTTTTAACAAGAGTAAGTTTAGTTCTGAGTTTATGTGTAAACAATATAATACAATGAAAGCAGCTTGCTTTACCAATGATTCCTAGCCACAGTGTAGAGCTCTGCTATATTCTGTCCTTTACAAACAAGAATATTTCACATAACTTTGAAAGTGGTATTTTGAAAATATCTTTGCCTTGATCAGTGCTGCTAGAGTTGATTTCAATTAAAGAGGCAGAAAAAGGCAACAAAGAAAGAAAGTGAATGTCTCATTTAACCTGCATTTTGAAATACATTATTTCTGTGACCTTCTGTACCCTTCTTCTAAAGTAATTGACAAAAACAACAATGAATTTATTTCCAGTGCTCCTAGGAAATATGTATTCCTATTAACAGTAAGGTATTTAAAAGGAGTGGTGAAGTTACAAGTATTTTATAAGAAAAACTCTGGGATATTATTTCTCTGGGATTTTTCAATACTCTTGCACTCAGTGAGGAGAGTTTAGAATGAAACCTCTATATTTATAAACAATTACGTGCTGCTAATCTATATCTGATAAAATCCCTGTTAAACTCAGACACTTTCTCTTTCAATTTCTTTTTATATTTTTTCTTTCCTTCCTTGTTTCCTCTCTTGCCTTCATTATTACAAGAATGTTATCCTGCAGAGAAAGAGAAATTTCATTAAGATTCAGAAAGAGTTAGATACTGAAATTGAAGCAATATTCTTTTAGATTTACTCTTTAGAAGACAGAAAAAGTTTGACACATTTTACCATATTCGATTTTCTTTTGTGTTTATACAAACCTTCATAGTTCAAAGATTGTATGGATTCTTTCTTGAGGTTCTTAAGTTGTCTTTTGACTGCAAAATAAGGAATTCAAATCTTAGAGGCAGGCAACTTAGGACAGATGTTAAAGAGCCAAGAATGATGGCAACGAGAAACATTAAGGTCTTCTTTTATTAATTATTTCTTATGACTGTTCACTTTAAGAAATACATTCATTTCCATGTAAGTAAGCATCAGTGTCCCCAGATAACATGGAACCTGAGTATCTCCCAAATTTGTGAGAATGCTATAAGTTACTTTCATTTTATGTCTGTAGAAACTGAGAAACCAACAATAGGATTAAATAAGTCCTTTAAAAGACTACATTAGAATGTTGATATTTTGAATGTTAGACCTTCGATTTATACAAAATATAAGCATCTCTTATGCCGTTCTATTTAATTATTTTCAAAAAATTAATAACTTTAGAATATGTGGTATACCTGGACTTTAGCAAGGCCTTTGACACTGTCCCCCACAGTAGACTCCTAGAGAAGCTATCAGCCCGTGGCTTAGATGGGAGCACTCTGTGCTGGGTTAGGAATTGGCTGGATGGCCAAGCCCAGAGAGTGGTGGTGAATGGTGTCTCATCCAGTTGGCGGCCGGTCACCAGTGGTGTCCCCCAGGGATCGGTGTTGGGTCCGGTCCTGTTTAATATCTTTATTGATGATCTGGATGAGGGGATTGAGTCCATCATCAGCAAGTTTGCAGATGATACCAAGCTGGGAAGAAGGGTTGATCTGTTAGAGGGTAGGATGGCCCTGCAGAGGGACCTGGACAGATTGGAGAGATGGGCTGATTCCAATGGGATGATGTTTAATAAGTCCAAATGTCGGGTACTTCATTTTGGACACAACAATCCCATGCAGAGCTACAGGCTGGGGACAGAGTGGCTGGAGAGTAGTCAGGCAGAAAAGGACCTGGGAGTGCTGGTTGACAGGAAGCTCAACATGAGCCAGCAGTGTGCCCAGGTGGCCAAGAAGGCCAATGGCATTCTGGCCTGCATCAGGAATAGTGTAGTCAGCAGAACCAGAGAAGTTATTGTCCCCCTGTACTCGGCACTAATCAGGCCTCATCTGGAATACTGTGTACAGTTCTGGGCCCCCCAGTTTCGGAAAGATGTTAGGATACTGGAATGTGTTCAGAGGAGGGCAATGAAGATGGTAAAGGGGCTGGAGCATAAGCCCTATGAGGAGCGACTGAGTGAGTTGGGGCTGTTTAGTCTGAAGAAGAGGAGGCTCAGGGGCAACCTCATTGCTCTCTACAACTACCTAAAAGGAGGTTGTAGTCGGGCAGGGCTTGGTCTCTTCTCTCAGGTGACCAGTGACAGAACTAGAGGGCATGGACTCAAGCTTTGTCAGGGAAAGTTTAGGCTTGATGTGAGGAAGAAGTTCTTTACTGAAAGGGTAATCGGCCATTGGAATGCGTTGGCCAGGGAGGTGGTGGAGTCGCCGACCCTGGAGGTGTTTAAGGAGAGATTGGATGTGGCACTGAGTGCCATGGTTTAGATGATGGTTGGTGTTAGTGTTGGGTTATAGGTTGGACTTGATGATCTCAGAGGTCCTTTCCAACCTTGTGATACTGTGGTACTGTGATACTGTGAATATGGTGTGGAATACTACATCTTCTCAGAAAGGAAGGGTTACTGTTGTTAAAAAGGAGAATTTATGGGAACCTCAGAGTCAAACTTCAAGTTTATTAAGAAAAGAGTTTTTCAAAAATTCCTTAGCTATACAGTTGAATTCCCAGTTGTTCTAACCTTCTAGAAGAAGCAAAAGGCTCAAGAAGAGGTCACTCCCCTATTTTTGTTTTTAATATCAAAGCATCATTCTGTATATTACAGAATGATTCCATTACTGATTCTACTTTTGACTTAGCATTTTGCATTGATGTTAAAAGTGTATGAGTCTTTTGAACAAGATATCCTTTTTTCTTAACGTTGCATCTGAATTGGAATATTTTCTTTCTTTTTATTTTATCTTAAATTTGTCCTATCAAATTTTAAGTTGAAGAATTGAAAATTACAATGAAACAGGACGTCAAGGAAAATCATAAAACACTGTTAGAGACCCAAAAATGAAACATGTCTGAATACAAAACCAGTGCAACTGGCTGTCATAGAGTTATAGAAAATATAAGTGTTTCTATATATAAAAGTGACATTATGAATTCACAACACCCATGTCCTGTTTGCATCAAGTTTACATTCCCTTTAAAACAATGCTTCCAAAGTTATTTTATATTCAATGGAATATTTTTTTAAAAGTAATAATTAAAGTAAGAACTAAGTTAA
This sequence comes from Dromococcyx pavoninus, assembly GCA_033558185.1. NCBI lineage: Eukaryota > Metazoa > Chordata > Aves > Cuculiformes > Neomorphidae > Dromococcyx > Dromococcyx pavoninus. The sequence goes on along the minus strand of JAUMJL010000139.1, from coordinate 1,475,684 downwards.
TGAAAAGCAATTATTTTTTATATTACAAGAAAATATATTATATTCAAGAGATTATATCTTTAGCTAGTGCAAATTAGCACAAAGCTTCATTTGATGTTGGTATCTACTTGCTGACAATGTGACTCTATACACTTACAGTTTGTACAAATGTTATTATTTGCCTTCCAATATCACATTTTCCCTCTGTGAATCTCTTTCATGATCACTAATATTCACTATTATATATTTTCAATAGAAGTTCTCTAAGTTTTCTAAAGTGTAGGAAGCATACAAAAGTTTTCACATAAGACAGTAAGCAAAAAATGTGGCATTACTGACTGATGAACACCTCATGTCTAATGTTACACAGTTATTCACAGGATATTTGTTTAAATAACTGTTTTATTTGAATCTTTTTCATTGATATTCACATGAGGAATCAAATCTCCCAAGAGGAAGAGTTACTGGCTGTCTGGGGCCATGTAATGAGTTTGTTACATATGTAATTAGATGGACTGGATGAAAACCCTGAGCTGATTTCTGTTCAATTCTTACAGTCACCTGACCTCTGCTCCTATGTGACCACCCCTGCACATGCTTGATTCTTTAGTATTGACTTCTAATTGTGGGTTAAACTATATAAAAACCACTTTCTAATTATGTTAAAAAAAAAAGGACGGTCTTACTGTCTTATCTGACCAGTTCTACATCTTCCAGTACATTTTCTGTTTACTGTTCTGTTGAACAACTTGTGTTGATGTAATGCTTTGTCAACTCTGCATTGGGAACAGCCTGGGACAATCACTAGGATGAACAGATTCTCCAACCAGCTTATTAATCAACACATACAAATGGTAGCAACGAATTGGTACAATAGGGGCTGCCTATGCGGAATCTCCTGGACTCTCTTTGGAGAACTGCAAACATTTACCTATTTTTTACTATTCCTTTTATTTTAATGTAATTAGTTTCCACTGCAGAAAATTATTCAATGAATCAACATAAGATGTGATTTTACTGAAGAAATACACGAAACATGTTTCTGGAACTAGGATTTTCTTCAATAATTTCATTTGAAAAAATAAACAGCTTAACACGAACAATATAATAATAATATTCTGGAAGATAAATATTTTAAAAGATTTCTCTTCACCACCTAAAGAAGACGGTCATGCAACCAATATTTTTTCAAAACATTTTTATGCTGAAATAGTGAAGTATTATATACACCATACTTACTAATTTTTATGCTACATAGAATAAGCAAATTAGTTTTTCTGAGCATCTTAAAGCCTTTCACCAGCAAAAGTGAATGCATCCTCCAAGAATTCATGCCTACATAGAAACATTATTATGATTATTAACATTTGAGTTTTACATACGAAGTGAAGGGACAAGATTACTGCATTGTTTGAAAAGAAATATTAGGAACAGCAGTAAATACAACCAAAAGGCCATCACTTCAAAGATTACAGTTCTTCATAAATGACTACTCAAGAGCAGAGGTGAGATAAAGCAGGAAAAAAAATATTTAAAAGATTATGTAAATAAATAACAATGATTAACTTTCATGTTTTCTTTTGAAATTTGTTTATTCATAATATAAAACAAGGGACAAACTCAAATAGAATAATGTGCAATATAAATATTCATTAGAAGAAATTAATTTCATAAATTGTTTTAGAATTTTTATTTCTGAATTGCTTTGGAAGTATTTTAAATATTTGCTTAATTATTTATTTCAGAAGCGGTAAGTCAAACTATTTCATATCATAATCTCTTACCTAGCAAATATTTTTCTTTGTAACATTTTTATCATCTGATAGAAAACACTAAGACAGCTTTGATTATTTTAGGGTATCTTTCAAACTCTTCCGTGAACTTCAACATTGTATGCAGCCCAAGCAATGTTAACATTTCCTATACTGATGTATTGACCAGTTTGGGTCAATAACTTCCACAATTACTGCAGTTATAACCACAATACTACTAAAATCTATGATAGTTGCTTTAAATAAGCATAATCAAGACCACTTAAAGAATTTCAGAAATCTAAAGAGGAGATTCAAATGCAATGTAACTGCCACTAGCAATCACTTGCAGAGGCCGTCACCTCAGTGCTGGCACATTCTGCAGTGGACAGAAGGATAGCAGTGTATGAGGTGGTTTCCAAAACCAAGGAAATCTGCAGAGACCTGCTGGAGGCTGGCAAGGCTTGGATAGGGTCAGGAGCAGCTACAACCAACTCTCACACTTGTCAAAGCCAGCCACTCAGGACCACTAGCAAGCAGTCCATGGCACAGCAAACAGGATGCAGTGCAGCAAGAAGAGTGGCCTTCATCAAGTGGGTTGTTTACTTCTGGAGGCAAAGAGAGGCATCTTCCTGCTGAAATAAAATGGTAGTTACCCACCACAACATCATAGCTGTGAGTGAAACCCAGATAGAACTGATGAAACCTCCCTTGGTGGGCACCCACACCCAGACTGATCTTCCAAGAACTGAAAGAAATGCCCAGACACAAAGTTTTGTGCAATTCCATAACCTGGAAGTCCCCCTATATGCTGAAGGCAAAGTTGTATGTCATGGGTGCAAGTACACCCAGCTGGAAGAACTCTTCAAGCAAGTAGCCCATGTAGGAAACATAACCCCCATTTTTTAAAAAGAGAAGAAAGGAAGTCCTGTGGAACTGCAGACTGGTCAGTTGCAACTCTGTGCCCAGCAAGATCACAGAGCAGATTGTCCTGGAAAATATATTAAAACACATTGGAAACAGAGAGGTGACTAGTGACAGCCAATATGGCTTCACTAAGGGCAAATTGTGCCTGATAAGTTTTGTGGTCTTCTACAAATGAGTTACCGCATTTGTGGATAAGGGAAGAGCAATAGATGTCATCTACCTGGACTTGTGCAAAGCATTTGGTTGTGTTCCGTACAATATCCTTGGCTCTAAAATGGAGTGACACAGGTTTAACATGTGGTACATTTGGTGGATAAGGAATTGGTTGGATGGTCTCACTCAAAGAGTCGTCCAAATGAAGACCATTGATGAGTGGTGTCCCTGAAGAGATTGTACTGGGACCAGTATTTTTTAACATCTTTGTTGGGGACACGATGTTACAGTTTAAGTTAGACTACGAGAGACCTCAGAGTGAGAGTTTACCAGTCTGCTTAGCTATTTCTCTGACCATCTTGCAAAAATTAAATAAATCATTTAGCTTGTCGGGTCACAGTAAGCACTGAGCGATCTTGCCAGGACAATTAATCTTATACAGCTTGCTCAACACGGCTTTACTTGGGCTTTTATCAGCAATCCTGTTAGGACTCAATTAATCTTTTACAGCTTGCTGAGTTTGAATCAGAAACTTCCTTTAAATCCTTCTTAACAGTTAGTAAGATTCCTGAGACTTGTATATGTGCAGACAAGTCAATTTTATTTTAACAATACTGTCATAACAATTCATGACTAAATAAGGGTTCAATGGTGACTGAAGATAAGATACTGTTTGCGAAAATACATTGAACAACCATATATAGTCAAGCACCTGAGCATAAGTAGGAGCAATATGCAGGTAAGAAATATGTAGTTAAGGTCAAAGTATAAAGAGATACTAATAATTAGCTTGAAGTTAAGATATATATTTACTGTGCATAACACAAAGTTCTTACCCCAAATGGTATTCAAGCTGAAGGGGGGGGGGGGGGCGATGACAGAAAATGGGGTACAACCCATCGACTGATCCTAAAGAGTTTCAATGATGTTTCCCCCCCAAAAAAACCTTTTCCCTTTGATTTCATTTTTATAATAACTTGCACCTTTAGGGTGGAGTTTTATGTGGAGCTTGAGTGACTGAAGCTTTATGTTAAAACCTGCTTAGTAGCGGAGAAAATGTTCTTGTTTCACATGCCAAATCTTGACTCTACATGCCCAGTGAGAGTGGTTATGGGAGTGATTTGACTCAGGGATGGGGAGAACTTGGGTAGTTTTCAGCATAGAAATGTGTTTTAGTAATATAAAGATAATATAATGATGTCCTAATGACTACAGGTCAACTGGAGAGCAGAATTGCCAGAACAGCAGCTGCAATTAGTCTTTTTGGAAAAGAATTGTGCAGTTATCCTTGGGCACAATGCTCCTTGCTGATAGCAGGGGCTGGCTATGTCCAGCTTCGACATCCTGTCCCCTACTTGACAGGGCAAGATGCCCTCACTGCATTCCTTTCTGATGAGAAGTGGGCTGCATCTGTCCTTGTTGCACCTCCACCAACTTTGGTTTTAAAGAAAAATTGCCTTGTACTCAGCCCATGGCACGTGCAGGGGGAATATACAGAAAACTTTAGAGTTCCCATTTCTCCCCACATTTAGCTGTATTCCCACACATAGACAGTGGGACTGAGGGCACCTTCAGCAAGTTTGCAGATGACACCAAACTGAGTGATGTGGCTGATGGGGAGGAAATCTTTATTAGGGAGACAGAATGAGGAGTAACAATTTTAAACTGAAGGATGGTAGATTCAGATGAGATATTAGGAAGAAATTCTTTACTGTGAGGGTGGTGAGGCACTGAAACAGATTGCCCAGAGGAATTGTGGATGCCCCATCCTTGGACGTGTTCAAGGCCAGATTGGATGGGGCTTTGAGAAACCTGATCTAGGGGAAGAAGTTCTTGGTCATGGTAGTGAGGTTGGAACTACATGTGCCTGAAGGTTCATTCCAACCCAAACCATTCTATGATTGTAGTATTTCCTAAACTAGAACTAGGCTTTTAACGCTGATTGCCTTTCCCCTTAGCAGCAACTTTAGGACATTTCACTCCGCAGATTACATGAACAAAGAAACAGTATGAGCAAGGTATAATGCAAAGGAAACACCTATAACAATAATTCAAACCGTGTGTGGGGTATAATACATATATGCACAAATAACTTATTTCACAATAACAAAAAGATCAACACAAAAAATAACCTTGGACTTCTGAAAAGAATCACCATAATTCATTATGAGCTCATTGTGTTCTACAAGATGGTACTGGTTAATTTTTATGTGATTCTACTCTGAGCAAATTCATCTGATACTAAGAAAGAGTTCTACCTTCTAATTGGCTTGAAAAAAAGCAAACACAACGAAACCACCCTTCTCTATCTTCCCTTCCAAAATACTTATGGTCTGATTCTCCTTTACTTTAAAGCTCCATCCCTTTAGTAGTTTAGGAAAAAAAAAAATAAAAGCTGACGTGCTAATAAGAACCAGGGTCTGGTTTTGTATATATTTAAATAACTGATTCTAAAACATCCCATTTTCACTTTTTTTTAAGAATAATGACTTCTTTTAGTCCTTTCCCAAAGTTAGGGGTTTTTTTGTTTTGTTTTTTGGGCCTTGTGGGGGAGGTAACTGTTGGAGGACACCTGGGGCTCCGTGATCATGAGATGATAGAGTTCTCAGTTCTTGGAGGAGTAAGGAGTGGGGTCAGCAGAACTACCACCTTGGACTTCCAGAGGGCAGACTATGAATTGTTTAGAAGACTGCTTGATAAAGTCCAGTGGGAGATGGTTCTAAATGACAAAGGATCCCAAGAGGGCTGGATGATCCTCAAGAAGGAAATTCTGTCAGCGCGAGAGCAGGCCATCCCCGCATGCCATAAAATGAGTTGGTGGGGAAGAAGGCCAGCTTGGCTTAACAGAGAGCTCTGTGTTGGTGTCATGAAAAAGAGGAAAATATATGAGCTTTGGAAGAGGGGGCAGGCATCTCAGGAGGTCTACAAGGAGTAGCTGAGATCATGTAGGCAAAAAATTAGAAGGGTTAAAGCCCAACTAGAACACCATCTGGCCAGTTCAGTGAAAGACAACAGAAAATGTTTCTTCAAGTATATTAACTGCAACAGGAGGAGCAAGGAGAATCACCCTCGTTTACTGGATGCAAGGGGAATGGTAGTAACAAAGGATGAGGACAAGGCAGAAGTACTTAACACCTTCTTTGCCTCCATCTTTAATAGGAAGGTAAGATGTTCTCTGGGCTCCAAGACTCTTGACCCAGAAGACTATGAAGGCGAACCCTCAGTGTTCCAAGAAGACTTGGTTAGTGACCTGCCTGGTCAATTAGAAGTCTACAAGTCTATGGGGCCAGATGGGATACACCCAAGGGTATTAAGGGAGCTGGCGGAGGTCCTTTCCAAACCCCTTTCCCTCATTTATCAACAGTCGTGGCTGACTGAGGAAGTACCACTTGACTGGAGACTGACAAATGTAACTCACATTTACAAGAAGGGTCAGAGGGAGGATCTGGGGAACTACAGACCTGTCAGCTTGACCTCGAAACTGGGGAAGCTCATGGAGCAGATCACACTGAATGCTATCATACAGCACATGCAGGACAGCTAGGTCATCAGATCCAGTCAACATGGGTTTATGAAAGGCAGGTCCCACCAGACCAACCTGATCTCCTCCTATGACCAGGTTACCAGGTTAATGGACAAGGGAAAGGCTGTGGATGTGGTGTACCTGGACTTCTGTAAAGCCTTTGACACCGTTTCTCACAGTATTCTGATTGAGAAAATGGCTACCATTGGCCTGGACAGGCACACCCTCTGCTGGGTAAAAAACTGTCTGGATGGCCGGGTCCAGAGAGTGGTAATAAATGGAGTTAAAGGCCGGTCACGAGTGGTGTTTCCAAGTTCAGTGCTGAGTCCAGTCCGGTTCAATATCTTTATCAGTGATCTGGAGGAAGGGTTCAAGTGCACCCTTAGCAAGTTTGCAGATGACACCAAGCTGGGTGGCAGTGTTGATCTGCTTGAAGGAAGGGAGGAGCTGGAATGAGGTCTGAACAGGCTGGATTGATGGGCTGAGACCAATCGGATGATGTTTAACAAAACCAAATGGCAAGTCTTGCACTTGGGACAAAACAACCCCATGCAGCATTACAGGCTTGGGGAAGACTGGCTGGAGAGCTGCTGGCAGAGAAGGACCTCGGGGTGTTGATTGACAACTGGCTCAATATGAGCCAGCAGTGTGCCCAGGTGGCTAAGAAGGCCAATGGCATCTTGGCCTTTATCAAAAATAGTGTGGCCAGCAGGATAAGGGAGGCTATTTTGCCCCTCTACTCCGCACTGGTGAGGCCACACCTCGAGTACTGTGCTTGTTTCTGGGGCCCTCAGTACAACAAGGACATTGAGGTATTGGAGTGCATCCAGAGAAGGGCGACAAGGCTGATGAAGGGGCTTGAGAACAAGTCCTATGAGGAGCAGCTGAGGGAACTGGTAATGTTTAGCTTGGAGAAGAGGAGACTGAGGGGAGGTCTCATTGCTGTCTACGGCTGCCTGAAAGGAGGCTGTGTCAGAGCGAGTGTTAATCTCTTCTCTCAAGTGATAGATGATAGGACAAGAGGAAATTGCCATAAGCTGCACCAGGGGACATTCAGACTAGCTATAAGAAAGAATTTCTTTACTGAAAGGGTGTTCAGGTGCCCTGGGAGGTGGTTGAGTCTTCATCCCTGGAGATGTTTAAAAAAAAATGGGTAGATGAGTTTTTGAGGGATGTGGTTTAGCAGATAATGGGTGCAGTTGGACTCAATGATCTCAAAGGTCTTTTCCAACCAGAAGATTCTATGATTCTGTGATTTCTATGTCAGAAGGTTGACGGGATGGACACAATGACTAATACAAGCTAGATTATAATTGATTCTGGACATCATAGCTTCTGCCTGGTTATGTAATTCTTTTCAAGAATATACAGATAATTATTTTCCTTTACTTATTATATTCAAAGTCAATAATAGGTTAAATTGTTTCTGATGGCTGTATGGACATAATTCATCTGAAATGCCTGCAAACTATTAAGTCTGTGTTCTGTCTTTTCATATCAGCATTCACTGAAGGATTGCAATATGAAAATATTTTTTGTATATATCTAAGAAGTGCTAATCCCATCAGGCAAAATTTATGAAAACAAAAACTCTTCTATCTGAATTAATAATGGAAACATTGTATAAAAATATTTATCAAATATAAAGCAGGTTTTTATTAATATTTAACAGAACTGATCTATGAAAACTTATTTTTCAAAGTATTAAAAGACCACTGCTAATATTTTCTTGCTGTTATACATCATAGTTCATGTGAATCGAACACCAGCTCCTTTGTTACAAAATTTAATTTCAGAGATTGTGCCAGGATCACAAATGTTAAAGATCTTTACTGTTTCAACTAAAAATCTAGGCTTTGCATCTAGAAGTTCTAACATAATCACATTATTTAGAGATAAAAAAGGAAGGAAACAGGCATATCGATTACATTTTCTGTGATACAGATAACTCCTACATGTATCATTTGTCTGCTCTGAAATATACTTGATAGAATTGGATAATTAAAGTGACCACAAGAATACTCTTTCAGGAAACACATTCTTCTCCAGCATTTTTAAATACTGATACATTCCAAAGGCAGAAAACTAACTCTTCAAATCCTTTTAAACTAATGAATGCTAATATCATTCCCCTAAAAGGGATAAGGCAGTTTACAACAGTATCCAGAGGTACAGTTGAGCTACACTAGAGGGCTTTATATCAACATATACGATCCTAAATCTCTACATAAACACAAAAGTACAAACATATTGATTTACAATAATTATTTACAATATTACTAAACTCCTGAAAGTTTCCTTGAGTTCTGTGGATCTGTAGATGTTTAAAAAACTGAAAAGTGAATCACTACAATTTTCATGCATAGAGGTGTAACCGAACTGCAGGCACAAAGATTTGAAGTGTTAACTTAAAGGCTTAACTAGAGACATACACTCATCTCAGCAGAACCTTTCACAAAAAATAAGAATGTTAGAAGACTATGAAGGACTGAATTAATGATTCAAAATTGTATTCTTTCCTAGTTATCTTTTAACAAAGGTCAATTATTATTTGTCTACAGAGATATTTCAGCTATGGTCTTTGTTGTAGACAATTTTCATTTTTTCCATTTCATTCCCCATGCTGATCAGACATACAGAACCTTAGAAAACAGACTAATATAGCACATAAAACACGTAAATAAACAATAAGTCCAACAGGACTTTGTAGTTCAGACCCAAGAATATGCTGTTGAAACTCTGTGATTCCTTGATATGAATTGCTAACAGTTTGTCACCAACTGGCAGAGGGGTATTGATTTTAATCTGCCAGTAGCAGACCTTAAAAAACTTTCTGTCTTCCTATATCCATCTGGGTATATAATCATAGAGGAAAAAAAAAACCAAACAAAAAACACCCCACCAAAAAAGATACAAACACCAAATCAAAACAAACAAAAATAAACCCACAAAATCCTTGATTTGCCATCACAGTTTGAATATCCTAATGAAAAATGTAACAACAGCAAACAATTAACTGAGAATTTACTATCAATATAATATTGTGTAAAATTCCAGGAAACAGTAAAAACAGCATCACTTTTATTTTGTTGGTACCACCTATGGACACACCAATACGAAAAAAGTTAGACACTTAAGGCTATTTGATAGGAATCTATGGATTAGATACTTAGACCTTGTATGAAAATTGTTAAAAACTACAGGCAGTTTGGAGATAAGCCAGAAATACTTACTTGCAACTCAGAATCACAGAATCATTTAGGTTGGAAAATACCCTTAAGATCATGGAGTTCAACTAATAATCTAACACTTCGTAGTCCACCACTAAACCATGTCCTTAAGCATCACTTCTACACACCTTTTAAATATCTCCAGATATAGTAACTCAACCCTGGGCAGCCTGTTCCAGTGTTTGACAGTCCTTTTAGTGAAGTAATATTTCCTGATACCCAATCTAAACCTCCACTCGTGCAACTTGAGGCTATTACTTCTTGTCCTATCACTTATTACTTATTACCAACACCCACCTCACTACAGCCTTCTTTCAGAGACTTGTAGAGAGTGATAAGGTCTCCCTTTAGCCTCCTTTCCTCCAGGGTAAACAATCTCACTTCCTTCAGCTGCTCCTCATAAGACTTGTTCTTTAGATCCTTCACCAAATTTCTTTCTCCTCTTTGGACACCTCAGCGTCCTTCTCATATTGAGGAGCCCAAAACTCAACACAGTATTCGAGGTATGACCTCACCAGTGCTGAGTAGAGGGAGATGATCACTTCCCTAGTCCTGCTAGCCATGTGATTTCTGATACAATCCAGGATGCTATTTGCTTTCTTGGGCCCACTGCTGGTTCATATTCAGCCAGCTGTTGACCAACATCTCTAGGTCTTTTTCTGCTGGAAACCTTGCCGTCCATTCATCCCCAAGCCTGTAGCATTGCATGGGGTTGTTTTGATCCAAGTGAAGGACCTTACATTTAGCCATGTTGAATCTCACACAGTTGGCCTCAGCCCATTAATCCAACCTGCCCAGATCTCTGTAGAGCCTTTCCAGTCTCAATCAGATTAACACTCCAACCTAGCTCCTAGCTTGGTGTCATCTGCAAACCTACTGAGTATGCACTTTATCTACTCATCCAGGATCATTGACAAACATAATAAACAAAAATATCAGAAAAAAACATCACGTACAGGGAGGTGACTCTTTATCTCTTCTTCACTCTTATGAGCCCCCACCTTGAGTACTGCATACAGCTCTGGCACCTCCAGCACAAAAAAAGACATGGACCTGTTGGAGCAGGTCCAGAGGAGGGTCCAGAGATGGAACTCCTTTTTGTGAAGAAAGGGGGAGAGTTGGGATTGTTCAGCCTGGAAAAGAGAAGGCTTTGGAGAGACCTTATTGCAGGCTTCCAGCAGTTAAATGGTTTTTTTTGAGAAATACTGAGAAAAGTTCCTTACCATAGCCTGAAGGGATAGGATAAGTGGCAATAGTTTCAAAATGAGAGAGGGTAGATTTAGGCTGGATATAAGGAAGAATTTTTTTAGTATCATAAAACACTGCAAAAGATTGTCCAGAGAAGTTGTGGATGCTCCATCCCTGGATATGTTCAAAGTCAGGCTGGACCAGGCTTTGAGCAGCCTGATCTGTCCTTGTCCTTAGCAGTGAGGTTGGACTACATGATCTTAGAAAGTCCCAGCCAACCTAAATCATTCTATGATTCTAAGATTCTTTAGGCTCCCCAGGTCTCCTGTGCAGATTGCTCTTCATCCTTCTGTGCATTTCTATAGCAGAGATAGCCTTGTTTTACAGAAATGTTGTGAAAATACGCATAAAGAAACATCAAGAAGTTATGAAGATTGCTTATTCAGAGCAAAGAGAATCCAGGTGAAAATAAAGTTTTACAGATGTAAGCTTTATTTTTGAAAGAACTACGACTGCTTTTTGTATAGTCCTTTCTTAGAAATCAGGAGAAAGAGAAAAAATAATGTGCAAAAAATGAAAAAGTCATATCATATTTTTTTCTATCACTGGCAGTAACTTTTTGTTTTAAGGTAGTCAAACTAAACATATGAAAGATAGTAAAAAGACAGCAGAACAAATTCATTTTCGTTCCATATGGGAACAAATTTCCACATACTTACTATGTTCGCAACACTGACAGTATTTTTTACTCCTCTAAGAAAGGAAGTATGACCTTGTAACAATTATTTCCTTCATTGTCAGAGCTTGAAACTGTGCACAAGATATTTCTTTAGTAATTGTGTTTGATCACAGCTAAAGTACAAGCCTAGCATTATTTTGTTAGTGCAAAATGCAGCAGGAGAATTGAAGGACAGAAGTAGTTCAGTTATAATTCATTCTAGTATAGATTGCAGGTATAATTTTAAAAATGATACATTCTTAATTATTTGAAAGTTATTTGAAATATTATAGTTATTTAGCGGCAGATGGACTATATTGAACTACAGATTGTAAGCAAACTTGTAGCTCTGACCACTGTTCTAGAGGTCATAGAATTTAACCAGTGAAAGAATCAAAACCAGCTCTTTTAGGAGTGACTACAGTTTAGAAGATACAATCATATTCTTATGAATTCCATAAAGTTTTAAATAATATGTAATACACATTAAATCCCAAAAAGTGCTTTGATTATCTTGCTAGTGGCAATCTGATTATAGACTCCTTTAGAAAGAATGTACGTGTCACAAGAGAACTGCTTGGCAATAAAGAAGGATATAAATTATCTCAGGCATGTATACTTAACTAATACTGGCATTAGATGCCAGCAAGAATAAAAGTAAATAAGCTTGCAGTAAGAGCTCTGCATCTGAGATTAGATTCTACTACACTTACAGCTAATAGGTTGTTTAGATCTAGTTTGTGTTGGTCTACTTAGCACTACATTACTGTAGTTGTTGTGTTAATAAATACTAAATGAGAAACTGGCTACCATATGTTACTTTTGTTTACTCAGTGGAGTGTGTTTCAATCTAAACCAGCATCCTGACCATGAAGAAGAAAGCGTTGAGAGCAAAATATGTAACAATTCAAGGCTATCACAGCAGTGTGTGGGAATGGAAACAGGGGCATGATACATTATGTAGAATCATACTGAGCAACTTTTCAACCTAGACTGAAACATTTCCTGGAGAAGTTCTCTTTTCCTACTCCTTTAATCTGTCTGGCAAGCAGTAAATCCATACTAAATTTCAAAATGTGTTCTGCTTAACTTCTGAATACCAGTTGATGCCTTTGCAGTGAATCACATCGGTTCCTGAAGAAAGCTTTCCTCCTTTTTTGAAAGTGAAAAAATGAAAAGGTGTGAAAATATGAAAAAGTACCATTCAATTAAATATCAAGGCCTACATTTTATTTTTTAAAAAAGTCAGAAGACAAATAAATCAAGACCTTTGAAGCATACAAGTCAAAATATTTGACACTAGAAGAAAGGAATAATCCCCCCATAATTATATTAGTTTTACACAAAAGCCAATACTCAATAACAATGAATGGATCAAACACACAAAAGAACAGAAGAAACAATTAACTCTAAAATAACATGATAAATGAGAATTCTCAAGTAGAAACAGCGTGTTCAGAATCAACTACCAATTGTAAATGTATGAATCCTAACTACAGAGGTTTCTTGTTCATCTTCAGTCACAATATATATAGCTAGTGTAACAGTTAGGAAAAGAGAAACATGATCTATTACATGATCTGGTTTTGTTTTCACTATATTTTTTAATTTTTTAATAACCACCTATTACATTTCAATATACTAATGCCTTTATCTGTGACTCAGAAATTTTATTATCTTAAAATTTGGATCAGTCAAACTTCAGATTCTCTAGTTGCAGAGAAAGAAAACTTTATTGGCTTACAGTCTGTTTCCAAAGAAATAACCTGGAGCTTCTACAGTTGAGAAGAAGAAAGCAGGCATATATAATAGAAAACACTGTCAAGCACGATGGTGACAAGAAAGTGTTCCCTATATATGTGTAATAATTGCTACAGATGTTTCTTTTCATGTTCTTTCTAATTTCATTCTCGTATTTTGAGAGCATTTGGGGGTTTTAATTTTTTTTTTTAATTCTAATTAATTTACAGCAGGATTTTTATATTGACTAGTGAAATAATAGTAATTCAGGGAATTTAAAAAAAAAGTTGGCTTGGTCTTATAAGACCCAAGACAGTTCTTCCTGATTTCCTTCATTGAATACATTATTATTGCTATTTTTCTCATTTCAGCATATGCAGCTTGATGATAATCTCCAAAATAGATACGAAAAGAATTGCCTACTGGATACAACTACTGACAAGACCAGTGTGGTTGCTTTTACCTCAATTGCACCACTGTCAGCTGATGGTGCTGCCCTCCTCCCAGCCCTGAAGGTTACAGTTGAGAAAAACCTCCAAGATGAACACCTTTACCCAGATGATTTTGCAGTGCAGCAAGGAAGCTCAAGCACCTATGTAAGCACAGAGTAGGCAAAGACCATCTTTACCAGCAACGCACCATGAGCCAGACAGCCGTGCTCTTGTTGAGATGCTACTTTTCAGACTCATGGCATGGCACATCAGGTAGGACAATTTCTACCTCAAATGCCTGCAGGTCTGCACCCATATCCTGGTGATCACAGTTTTTTCCATCCATTTCTGTGGTCCTGAGGATCATACCACTGTCAGGCTGCGGCTGGATGACATCCTTTAGTGTTCACAATGCTAACTGGAGGAAAAACTTCTAAACCACTTCCTTTTAGGCAACAAGACAGTGCCTACCTGAGGAAGTCATCTTGCCCCTGGCCTTTTAAGCAACTGGCCCGTTCAATCCTTTCCTTCCAGCACACAGTGCAGAAGCCAGCCACTCACACCCAGATGCCACAGCAGCTGGAGGAGGAGCTGCAAGATCAGTGTACAAGATCAGTTTACAAGATTGTTAATCTACAAACATCAGAAGAGGTCTTACACGGAGTGCTATGTTTGTGGGGTCACAGCTGGGATAAAAGAAGGAAATACAAGGAAGAATAGGAAAACCTCCAGTATCAACCCACTGGCAAAAGTAGCAATGTCTTCTTCCAGATAGGTCTCCCATGCAGCACATTGCCTGGAGAGTCTGTGCCACAGACCTGAACACACTAGACATAGAGAATTCACTGCTTAAGAGGATCTCAGCATAACGAAACCTTGGAGAATCTCAGCCAATCCAGTTAAAGATGCCACTGCAGCCGAGAGTTCTCTTGCCACCTGTAACAGGATAGGACATCTCATCTTGTTGGAAAGAACTGTTTCCAATTTATGCAATGCAAAGATGAAAATAATTTAGCTTATTTTAACTAACCTTCTCTGTGAATATCAATATAAAACTGTTGCAGAACATGGGCAGTTATACAAAAGATAACATTCCAACCTGTCAGAAAAATACACAATTTTGTTTTTTACACAAAATGTAGAGCACCATGGTGTGAGAAGAAGGACGAACCTCTCCATGGATGGGATCTGTACTGCATGCCATGGGAAAATCTTTCCATTGTCCATTCGATTCTGCATTCCTAGCCTTTGAAGGGACTTAAGTTTTACTTGCTGTCTGTATGCTTCTTTTAAATCAATCTCATTATCTGTTTTTCATGCTTTTTATTGTTGTGTCTTTCTTATTGAGATCCAGAAAGAATCCTGTTTTCTCTCTCCCTCCCAAGCACACCTCCTTCTCACGCACACTTCTTCCTTCCCTGGGTGCAGCATACCCTGATGAGCCCTTGTGTTTCTGAAGGCCATTTTTACTGGTAGAGACTGAGGCAAAGAAGGCATTCAGTACCTCACCCTTTTCCATGTCCTGTGCTACCAGAGCCCCCTCTTTATTCAGTAACAGGTCCACATTTTTCCTTGTCTTCCTTTAGCTGTTTATGTAATAATATAAGCCTTTGTTTACTTTAACATCGCTCTCCAGATTAATTCCAGGCCATTATTTCATGGGAACCTTTCAAGTAGGTCTTTGAAAAGTCCAAAGTGTGCTCTCCTGAAGACTGTTAGATGTGTGCAAATATGGGACAATACAGAAGCAAGTTGATGAAATATAACCTTTTTTTGTATAACCGTAAGCTTAAACAACTGTACATAGGTATTTTTCTTGTGAAAGACACTGGGTGTATTTCTTGATAAACTAGTTCAACCCAGTTTTGCTGATAACCGCATAGTGCTGCACAAGAAGATATCAAGAGCACATGGGCAGAACCTAAGTTTATCTGGAGGACAAGCTGGAGGACTGCTAACTTCACCCAACAACCAGCAGATAGGAGCAGATAAGACCCCAAGTGATGAAGAGAGCATGCGTCATAGAAAATATACCTATTCTATGAATCCATCTATATAAACCAACCTTTTCTCAAAAATAGCCAGGAATATGTATAAGTATAGTAAATATAAACTGAATGGAAGAATTGTATGGTGTGTGTGTTGGTGGAGCGCAGATTCCCCGCACACCCAGCACTGTTTGCTTGCCTTCATTCACTTAATAAATTGAAATTGCTGGACTTCTTAAGGTCTGAGCCTTAATCTTTTATTACAAGACCATCATTTTGATCTTGTTTTTTGTCCTGCTCCCTTGTCTGATGATCCTCACTACATTAATGGTCACAGCACTCAAGACTGCCTTTGACCTTTACATATCCAGTGAGTCCCACCTTTTTAGTCAGTACGAGATTTAGCAGAGTACCTCTCCTTATTAGTTCCTCTACCACTTGGGTCAGGAATTCATCACTGGCACTCTTCTGCAACCTCCTGGATTACTAATGCCATGCTGTGTTAATAATGGGGTTTGCTGCCCCCTTACAACCAGGGCCCGTTAACAGGGTTACTTTTAACTGTACATAGAAGGCCTCATCCACTTGTTCTTCCAAATTAGAAGATTCTATTTAGAGCAGAAATCTACTGGAATGTCATCCATACTGGTCTACTCTTTAATCTTCATCCATAAACTCTCATCATCTATCCTTAGACATTTACTCTGCATTCCATGTAAAAGTACAGCTCCACTTCCTCATACTTCCTAAATTGCAATGAAATCCAAAAGGCTTTCATAATTCCATTTTCTGCTATCTGTTGCAGTTCTTCCTAGTAAAAAAACCCTGTGATTGCTATGATGCAAGAAGTGGTTGTTATTGCAGAGTGTGGAATATTTTGACTTAAGTAGAGCTGTTTTGCTGTAGAATTTGTTTTCTAACTTCAGTTAAGTGATATCTAAGTGGCAGTATTTGTGAAAGTTAGACAGACACAGACTGTTCTTATGATGGTATGTTTTTCTAAAACAGTGCTGTAGCCAGACAATATTTCTTCACTTATCTGAAGAACTCAAGGTCTGACAGAGAACTAGCTTCAAAGCTTTAATGAGCAGAGACCTGGGTGTTCTGAAGTTCATAATAAAATTAAGATGAGTCCTTGGAAAGTAATAGAATATGCATGAGATTGCTGGGAGTATTTTTATATATGCACGTAAGTTGGATATATATTCTTTAACCAGATTTTGTCTCCCTGTTCATGATTGACAGGAATCATTCCTTCATGCTGCTCAGTGCTGAAATAAAGCATGTTTGCTATCTAAAACTCCAAAATGAGTGTTAGAGTTTATTTGCTGGCATTTTCGGTATCAGCTCTATGGATTCCAAGTTCACAAACTGCTTGATCAGATCAAATCCTTGACATGTGTCTTCCTCTAATTGCTATTATATCTAATGCTATGATTATTGGTTCTGTTTGATGACATAATAGCTTTTAGAAGCATGAATCCATCATTATTCAGCCCCCATTTTATTTGATTCATAGTCACTATAACACTGTAATATAAATCACAGTATTCATTTTAATGCATATTCTTCTTTTACTCTGTATTATAACTATTGTAATATCATCATCAGTATTACCTTTGGAACCAAATGTCTCCATTTGTCTTTGTTAAGAAGCAAGTTTGAAGTAAAAGAGAAAATAAACATACAACAAATCAGAACTACCAATAAAACCAAATAATTATTCTTGTATAATTTAAAATTACACACCTTACTGAAGTGTTTTATTTTTATAATCAGTTTGTAGAATTCCTTGATGTAGCTCATATATTCTTCATTTACCAAATTACATCATGGAATCAGGAATCTTAGGTCAGCTCATTCCTCCTTCAGTAAGAATGAACTGTAGTCATCCTCCAGTTGCTGGCAAGATGTAGCTGGAGTACATCCTTTTACAGAGAGTCTTACGTGATGGACTTTAGTGTTCAAGAAACCTCAGTTTCTTCCTTTATTACATAAATCATTATTTTTTTGAAACTGTATTTTTATTTGCTTAAAAAATAAGATATATACTCGAAGTATCCTCAGTTACTTCTGCAATTTAATTCTACTTCTTTTTGTGGCATTTTGTAGCAAAGATTTTTAGTTTGCTCTTACTATTACCGCTCCATAAGATATAATTCCAGAAGGATTTTCTATGAGATGTTAAAGTCAGTTTTATCCACTAAATTTTACTGCATTTAAGATACTTCACTTAAGCACTAGATTCACTATTACCTAATAAAACTCTTATATCCACACATTAGTCTGTATTACTAACAAAAATATTCCCAAATTAGTCAAAAATAAATCTTAAAATATTTACTCATAATTAAAACAAAATATTCAGATTAATGTTGCATAGATGCTTTTTCTACATCTTTACATCTACAAAGTTGTAATACTTGGGTAAATTTACTAAACCTCCTGCAGTCTTACATATCTAGATTTTTGTCTATTTAGTTTCTGAACCTCTTGAAAATTAGTTTCTTTTACCATCAACTCAACCTTCAGAAAAAAAAGAAATAAAAATGTAGTTTTAAAATCTTAGAATTGGTGAGCAAGTCAAAGTATTTACTTCCACTGCATATGCTTCTATTGTTTTATTTTTATATTTGTACTGTTTTTAGCTGCTATACAGTTATTTTTCTTCATAGTAGCTTGTGTGGTACTATGTTGTGAATTTGTAATGAAAACAGTATTGATAACCAACAGTTTAGGTATTGTTGAAGCATGTTTACACAGTGTCAAGGCTGTTTATGCTTCTTACATCGCCTCGCCAGTGAGTAGGCTGGAGATAGGCAAGAAGCTGAGTTGACACAGCTGACTGTAAATGACTGAAAGGAAGTTCCTTGTAATATGACATCAACCGCTGCAATAAAACTGGGGGAAGAAGGAAGCTATTTGAGGACATGGTATCTGCCTTACCAAGTAACCATCACACTTGATGAAGCCCTGCATTCCTGGCTGAACATCTGTCTACCTGTTGATGGGAAGTAGGGAGTTAATTTCTTTCTGTTGCTTCCTGGTGCAGACAGATTTATTAATTTGTCTTTATCTGAAACCATGAGTTTTATCATATGTATCCTCTAGATTTTTCACCCATCCTGCTGTGGGAGACTGAACGAGTGGCAGTGTGGTACTCAGTTGCTACCAGGGTTAAACCATAAAGTTTGTTATTCTTCTGTGTTTATGCCATCTCTTGATGTTTTTATCATTTATTTTCACTTTTAACTACCTCAACCACCAAACACTTTTAGTATAATGTTTTTCATTTTCAAATCAGTCTTTTGTGATCTATATACAATATATCATGAGACTAGCTTTTCATAAATTGTTCCTCTTCTGTATCTACTTATTGTTGCTCCTTTCTCCTTTACCTTGTTTGTGATTGTTTCCTATACTTTGAATGTTCCTTATACATTTTGTTTGACAATTACCTAACCATACAGCAAAGTTCAAAACACATAATTTCAAGTTTTATCTGTTATTTCTCTCTATTTTGACTGTAGTATTTATGTGGCTTTGTTGTTCTGTTTGGTTCCTTATGATTAATCTATCTCTAATAAGAGTAATCGAAGTCAGAAGCCAAAGTCTTCTTACACTTCTGATTTCTAAGTAATGCATTGTTGAAGCATTACTAATTCTGGTTTCTAGGTTTATCTGGCTTTTATGTGTTTTCTATTCTTTCCATAAAGTTGCAGGATTCCTGTATTTTTTATACATGATAATTTGGAAAACATTCCATATATGCATTTAAGAGATTCATAGAAGAGAGAATTTGTTCCAATTCTACTCATGCGATTTTTTTACAAGAACACGTAAGTTAATACACAGGATGGTGTCTTTGTCACTCTTCTTCTAGATAAAAAAACTTTAAAAAATCTAAGGATATTTTTCTTCTATGCCCTATTGTGATAGTATTTTGTCAGAAGAGAAATGCATTTTCATTACCAACCTACCATTTAGTAACACTTGAGAAAAAAAAGAATTCAGAGAGTAAGTACCAGATTCATTTTTTTTAAATTTAAGAAGTGTCAAATAATACCTAATATTTATTTTAAGGGTAAAAAAATCAAGGAGAAGGCATGATATGAAAGGTTTTGACCAAGCATAATGGCATGGGTAAGCAAAGGAAACACTGATGTTAGAATTAAAAGACGGAAGATTATTTTCCTTTTACGAGAATCAAATACCCCAGACTGACAAGGATATAAAATTCTAGGCATATCAATGTGCCAATACAAAATATAATGTCACCAAAGCTAAGCAGGAATATACATGATACAGAAAAGTTACATGATCAGGATAGTTATTCCAATCTCATAACTATACCTTATTGTAAGGAAATTAATCAGAAAAATTATACGATGGAGTTGATAGCTCCAGCTTGTTTTTCGTTTGTTTGTTTTATTAATACAAATGCAAAAAGAAGGTATCAGATACAAGAATGTATCAAATACAGCAAAACAGTCTGGATAATGAAGAGTACTAATTACAGGAAATGTAAACATTGTAAAGGCAAGAAGGTAGTCAGGAACAGTCATCATTGATGTAGAAAAAATGTATCATATCTGACCATCTTAAGGCCTTTTATGATAATGGTGGTGGTGTAGTCAGCATTCCTTGTGGGATTATTTCAAGATTTGACTAGCTAAAGTCATGACTTAACTAGTTCAGTCATGGTCATAATTATGACTTAAATAGAAGGTTGGTCTAGTTGAACGGAAGGGACTTTTGGAGGTCGTAATTTCTATTATTCAGTGACTATTAATATTGATTAATTTTGATGGCTAAAATTCATACAAATGATATTATTGATAATAACTTTTTCTTAGGTAGATAACACCTTTTGGTTCATCTTTCTGCAAATTGTTCAGGTACTACTTTAACACAGGTACTGAATTGTTTGTTATCATTTTATTCTTTTTTCTAGATCTTAATTTCTACAAGCAGATTAATTACTGGATTCAGTTGAAATTATTCAGTTCCTTATTAATTTTAGCTTAATTTCAGTCAGTTCCATAGGAAAAAAAACTTGTCATACACAAAAAAATTTCTTAGTTTATTTTTTTTAATATGCTAGAGCGTATGAATTCCAAGTATTCTTAAATGTTGTAAATTTGCATTCCTAGCCAATAGTATTTTGTCTTTTTAAGCTACTAATTTGGAATGTGAAACTATCTTATTCTCCTCTGGTATTCAGTGTTTAGAGTGAACTTGTACTGCTCATATTGTTCATATTATAACCTGTTTGGTCTCTTGAGAGATTCATTGATTCATTTTCTTTTCCCAGCCTGTTCTCAGATTGTCAGTATTGTTTCTTAATCTAGTTCATATGGACAGTGAAAGTCTCTGCGGTTTAGCTTACTGACACAAAGATATGTGCAACCAGCCACACAGGAATCCAAGGAGAATTATCTGCTCAGAGCTATAAATCCTTAAATGTAACCTGGTATAATGAAGACACTGAAACAACCTTTATCTACTTTATTGCTTTATAAGCCATTTACATTGGAATTCCTTTTGTCCTTCCATATCTAAAACAGTGCCCTCATATCAGAAAGAGGATTTAAAAATGTGTTTTCATCACAAGCCAGCAGTTCAAATCGCTCATTACATTTGGTGAGGGAAATTAAAACTCTTTACAGTAAGATGTACTATATAAGTAGATATTCTGGCTGTGGCTGTATCCACTTCAGCAAGTAGCACAATAAAGTAGATGGAGAACCGTAGAGCAAAATGTTATAAGGATATGACAGCTATGTTGTCCACCCTGGAGAGGTGGTACTTAGGGTGATTTGTTATAGTTCCAGTGAAAGTTCTTGAAACAAATCTTTTAGATTATTTTCATCCAAAATAAATCCGGTTTGTTTTCCTCCACTTTAAATCACAGTATCACAGTATGACAGTATCACAATATCATAGGGTTGGAAAGGACCTCCGAGATCATCGAGTCCAACCTATATTCCAACACTAACACCAACACTAACACCATCATCTAAACCATGGCACTCAGTGCCTCATCCAGTCTCCCCTTAAACACCTCCAGGGTCGGTGACTCCACCAACTCCCTGGGCAGCGCATTCCAAGGGCCAATCACCCTTTCAGTGAAAAACTTTTTCCTAACATCAAGTCTAAACTTTCCCTGACAAAGCTTGAGTCCATTCCCTCTAGTTCTGTCACTGGTCACCTGAGAGAAGAGACCAAGCCCTGCCCGTCTACAACCTCCTTTTAGGTAGTTGTAGAGAGCAATGAGGTTGCCCCTGAGCCTCCTCTTCTTCAGACTAAACAGCCCCAGCTCCCTCAGTCGCTCCTCATAGGGCTTGTGCTCCAGCCCCTTCACCATCTTCGTTGCCCTCCTTTGGACACACTCCAGCATCCTGATATCTTTCCCAAACTGGGGGGCCCAGAACTGTACACAGTATTCAAGATGAGGCCTGACCAGTGCTGTGTACAGGGGGACAATAACTTCTCTGGTCCTGCTCGCCACACTATTCCTGATGCAGGCCAGAATGCCTTTGGCCTTCTTGGCCACCTGGGCACATTGCTGATTCATGTTGAGCTTCCTGTCAACCAGCACTCCCACGTCCCTTTCTGCCTGACTACTCTCCAGCCACTCTGTCCCCAGTCTATAGCTATGCATGGGATTGTTGTGTCCAAAATGAAGTACCCGACATTTGGACTTATTAAACATCATCCCATTAGAATTGGTCCATGTCTCCAGTCTGTCCAGGTCCCTCTGTAGGGCCATCCTACCCTGTAACAGATCAAAATGGTTGTTTGAAATTTAAATTTATCTGAAAAAAAACCCCAAATTTCTGGTTAGATTCCTTCTAAAACCAAATAGGCAAGGAAATACTGTCACTTATTTTACATGTTATCTCAAAGAGTTTAAAGCCAAGTTTTGTACTAATAAAGTATCAACAATAAAAATAAAATCAAATACCTTCCACTCAAAATTTTTCACTGAAACTCCATATAATCAGATGTAAAGATGTCTGAAAATATTTGAATTAGAGGTCAGGATGTGTAAGAAAATAAATTAAATTAATTCGCATCATTTTTAAAGTTCATTTAAATCTTTGTTTAGTGTTTGTAAAGTAAATACTTGGCTTTGGCTGGATATTTGATTGCTGGATACATGAGAATAAATGTATGAAATGCTATAGTTAATGGTGTTCATTACAGTATTCTGTGTTGGGATTTTTAGTTTTGGCATTTTTTTTTTCTGAGTTTTACTTCTAGCACGAATGTTGAAGTCATACTTGAAGCGAAAGGTGGAACATCATCAGAAGAAATGTACTTATATAAGGGGAAATCCATCAGAGTTATGAAAGCCTTGATGCACTAATACATTTCAGTCATCGTGGAAGAACCTGAAATAAAAAGATATATTTGGAAAACGACTAGTTTTGCGTTGAGAACATTTTTTCATCTTACACCCCTATCAAAACGTCTTTAAAGTTAATAGGATCAAGGCAATTACTTGAATAGTAGGATAAATATTTGACCCTTGGCCATGAATCATGATGTATCAAGGAGAATGTACAGTTCTAAGAAACAGAAGAAAAATGGGCTAAATTTTATTACTATAAAATTAAGAAATACCTAACATAATATATACAATTCCATCAAGTTTTCTTCGCCCTGGATAGAAGAACAATCCCAAATGCTCAAGCTGGATTATTTCATAGTTTTACAATTGCAAATTCAACCAAGTATCTCTACTGTACCAGATTTCTCAGTTAGATAATAATCAATATTTATGACAAAATATTTCAACTAATAAATCTAAGAAAATACCGTATTAAATATCTTGCCATGAACTATAAGGCAGATGAGAACATAGTAAATGCATATTTGTACTCTGGGTTGAAGAAATATTTGGAAAATAGTACATGTATGCAATTATTTTCTTAGTGAATAGCCCTCTTATTTTAATTTTTCAGTTGCAGTTTTAGTTTTTGGTAAATAAGAAAAAAATTGGAAACTGTTGACCAAGGAATTAATCAGACCCTGATTACCACTGGTACTACCCAATTATTAATTTACTTCAGGTATCTCCTTATGTACCTATATGCAATCAATTAAAGGACAAGAAAAAAATAGAAGATTTAAATAACAAGCCTTGCTTTAGAAATATGATTTATATTTTGATCCAACAAATAATATAGTTGCATGCTGATGAAACTAAAATAACTACTTCGATGAATAGCAAATAAGAAAGGATAGAATCTCATAACCAAACATCTCATTACAATGCATACACAGAGTTAACCTTAGTTTCACATTTTGTTGCTCTTTATCTTGGAAATTTTAACATATTTCCATTATATTGTGATTCAGGAAAAACAGAAGGTACAGAATACTTTTTTTGATATAACAAACAGTTATTTAGGGGACAACTGTTAACTTGTTCACTATTCTACACACTGACCTCATTCTGGTATAAAATCATGATAAAGTGCTATAAATGCTATTTGTCTGGAAAAAAAAATTGTATGCCAGCTGCATTAAACGTCTGATTATTGAGGAAGGTAGTCTTTGTAGAAGATCATCACCATTAACAGCAGGGATGCAGAGAGATAATTCAAAGATATTATGCCTGTACTAAGTCCATCAGTGTCCCTGAAATTTGATAAATTTCTATATCTAAAGAAAACCTATATCCCTTGCTGTAACCATTCTTTAACATAGTGGATATATAGTATTTAGTTCTTTACATATAAAGTAACAATAAGAGGTAAGATACTTTATCAGATTTTGTAGATTTCTGTTCTTAGATGTTAAAAAAATCCCAACAAACATCTCTCAATCAGGTCAGTATTTTATAACACTAGCAATTATTCTACTTTATTCCCCAGAAGCAGGGTAGCTAAAACCCATCTGTCCATCTTTGGATTGACATTGTGCTCATCCAGTATAATTATAATTGTAACTTAAGAACAGATTACTGAAATCACAGGCCACATGTCGGACTAGAGGTATCCATCTTTCACATAGCTTGCTGAGAGCTCTGGGCCTCTCTCCTCTCTGGCTAGATGGGACACCATAATATGTATAATTGCCAACACTGAAAGAAAAGATGATTTTGTGATGCTATTATCAGCTTTTCTCACAGAACTGCGGGATCACATATGCCATTGTTTTCTGTACCATACGTTACACTATATAGTTATATCCTATCATGTAATAATAAAATTCTGCAAAAATAAAGTGATTAATATCAGTGTGAAAGTTCAGGAATTTGTAGTTCATGTTAGGAATCATCAGTGTAAAATTCAAAGTTTACTGCATGGATTTTTTTTCCTTAGCTACTTCTTACATGATGCAGTATTTGTGCCATAAAATAATATGAAATAACTTATGTGATCCTACAGGTAATGTATTCTGCTGTATTTCACTTTCAGTTTTTATTTAAATTTGAAGTAGATTTATAAAACCCTTTTGAAGAACAGCTGTTTATGTGTATAAAATGTTTCTTAGTGATGTCATCAGACTTCAGCCAGCACAAATATACATCTGTCAAAGTCGGGGGTTCAATTGTGCCGTCTCAAAAATGAATGTTGAGTTGATGGTGAACCTGTGGTACATGTTCAGTTATGTCTACAGGATTTTTTTTATTCAAATGTTGAAAAGTACAGGCCAAGTAAGGAAGGTTGAGCCGTGACTGATTGGATAGCTAAATGTTCAAGTGGGAAAAAGCTTTGAATGTTTACTTGCCTAGTCATCCTTTTTATTTGTTTAATTACTTATTTAATAATGATGCTTAGCTGTTGTAAAGTCATGTAAGTTCACTTTCTCTTCCTTTTCGAAGGAGAATAGCATCAATACAATTTCCTAGAGTAGTAAAAATTTCAGGAAAAGGAATTAAATATTGTTGGAATGTGCATTATTTGATGTATTGAATTGCATGTTGTGCAGATGCCCAGGTGGGGGGCTGCAAGGGTGGTGTGTGAGGAGAGGCAAAGGCTCCCTCATGCTGCATGCAGTCAGTTCCAGCTGCCCCAGCTGGTTCCAACAGACCCAGCGCAGGGCATGACTGGGTCCCTCCACCAAGATGGTAGTTCTTCTGGGAAAATATGTTTAAAACATCAGAGAACAATGAGGAGTGAGGAGAACCAGCATGAGAAGCAGCCCTGTGAACATGAAGGTCAAAGAATAAAGAAAGGGAGGAGGTGCTCCTTGTGCTGGTGTGGGTTCACCCCTGCAGCACTTGAAAAGAGCCATGCTGGAGCAAGACTTCCGTGCTGCAGAACATGGAGGAGCCCACACCAGTGCAGGTGTTCCTGAAGGGACTGCAGTTATGTGGAGACCCCACACTGGAGCAGCGGGAAAACATGAGGAGTAAGGAACAGCAGACAGTCCCTATTACGGACTGGCCATGAAAACCATTCCCCTTCCTTGCTGTGCCACGCAGAGAAGCGGGAGGAGCTGGGAATGAAGGAGTGAAGTTGAGCCTGGAAAATGGGTGTAGTGAGAGTAGTGTTGTTTTAATTTGTCTTTGTTTCCCGCCATCGTATGCCATTTTCTTGTGACTGTAATTAGTAAGGGATCTCCTTGTCTTTGTCTTGACCCATGAGATTCTTCCTTTTATTTTATTCCTCCATCCTGTTGAGGAGGGAGAACGAGAGAGTGGCTGGATGGACAACTAGCAGCCTGCCAAGATGAGTCCGCCACACAAACTATTCAAGTTCCTTATTCAAGCTGGATTAAGAAAAGATCAAATATTGTTTATTATAGTAAAATAGTTAAAATTTGATAATTAGAAACATTTGACACCCAAAATTCATGACAGCACTCACAGCTCAGAGCCTTGATTCTGAAGAATGTCTGCATCTGTAGATATGCCTGCCATCATTTGCTCTCCCCAGTACTGCCCCAGCTTTATGGTTTGAAGTGTAAACCTGATCCTATAGTTGATATAATGACATCCTGAGGTTTTGTTTTACATCTAAGAGTAACAACTGTAATGCTTCTAAATCAACGGAACAAAGTACAAATTATTTATATGCAATTGGATCAAAACGCCTTTACCCTGTTATTAATTTACATAAGCCATAGATATAGCTGTATAAGAGACATACTGACTAAACAAAATTTCATTTTTAGAAGAACTCTATACTTCTCTTATCTACTGTTTTAGGATTTAAGCTGCATGTGGTATAATTAAACAATATAGAATGAGGCAGGAAGAAGTAGTCCCAGGAGCCCAGTCTAGGTGTGTTTGTCCAGCTTTTCCATCATGAGGCAGGAGTTTGCTTCTTTTGGAAACTGAAGGCCTCCTCTTTCAGAAGCCAAAATTCTGTCTTTCTGTACTTCCTCACAATGCTCGGAGTAAGAACCAGGAAAAATCTTTGATGCAGCAAAAATGATCCTCTTAACAAAAGACGTTGAATCTTGAGTTTGAGCTATTTTTTAAAACAACATGCGAAAACCTTATCATTGGGGCTTAGATATGTTGTTTTCCCCAAATTGGCTAACATCTAGTTTAGTGGGCTAGTCTAGGCTTTAAGGTTATGGACAGAAGGGAGCACTAGCTTGAACGCAATGTTCAGTTATTTGGGAAACACTGAAATCACTCATGAAATATCTGATAAGACAGATACATTGTAAATTTGATCATAAAGTGTTATGATGAGATTTTTCTTGAGAAAGGATAAAAAATAGATGATTTGAACGGAAGAAGCAGAACTCTGGAAACAAGAGTGAGGGCAAACAAAAAATGGAGGTGGTTAGAGCTTTCTTGGAAAAAGATGTAAGGGAAATAATTTAATAAAATCCATGGGGAGACAGGAGCATTGAATGACTAGGAACAAAAAAGAAAAAGGAGCATACTTGTGGAAGTATTAGTTTTGTCAATATGACACCATGATCTGAGAAGAAGTTTAGTTACAGGTAAAAAATCTGAAAGAAGAAATAGGTTCACAAGGTCATTTCTGCTAGATGTTTTGTAACTGATTGAGAGAATCTGAGCCTGGAGTTAATACTTAAAGCCTAGACTCTGCCACTTACCACATGTCTAACCCATGCAATACTGCTGATATTAAATCTGATTTATCAAAAGGAAGAATTTGACCAAGATAGTTTCTGAAAGACATTCTGTATAAAAAAGAGATATGCGTAAAATGGTGTATAAAACCAAATGTTTAGCTGAAAGTAAGTCATGATCACTTTTTTCCTCAGTAGTATTTTAGGTTTGTAGAGTGTTGCCTTCAGCGAAAGTGTGGCGACCTGGTTCAGGAACGGCACGGCAACCAACTCCAGGCCGCTTGGTCCATCTGCACACAGACACCAATGTGGTGGACGGCAAAATGACGTTTATTGATAGATAACACAGGTTTATATAGCTAAGTTTTACAATGTCACTTCCGCCTGCTTACATCATGAGCTAAACCTTATTGGCTACTGGGAGAGAGGGGCCCTATCTTCCGGTCGCCGGACCCTAGCTACCAACATTTCCCCCCTCCCCATGCTTAACTAAATTGGTTGAAAACAAAGGACTTATCTACCTTGTCTTATCATATATTATCTTATCTTATACTATCTTATATCATCTTATCTTATCTTATATATCTTATCTCATATCTTATCTTATATATATTATCTTACCTTATCTGCCTAGAAAATATATAAAAACTTATAAAATGTATAAACTTATAAATGGTAAGGCAGTTAGTCAGGGTGAGGAATGAAGGAGTTAAAAGGTGAGTGATGTTAATAAGGTAGTTTAAAGATCACTAAGGACAACTAGGACTATTAAAGTGCAACTTGGAATAGTGAGGATAGCTAGAGGTAGAGCTGAGAAACATTTTTCTTAAAGGAAAAACATAAGGCACTCTTTAGAGCAACTGTCAGCATTCTATAAACATTATAATAACTTTTTCTAGCCGACTCTTGACAAATGATATGAGCTTGTTTAGTATGCAGGGTCCGAAGATCAGTGCGATTATGATCATTACAACTGGCCCCATCAAAGAAGACATTAAGGTGGTTAGCCATGGTGAATAGTTAAACCATGATCCAAAGTATCCTTGTTGGGCCTCTCTTTGTCTTTTTCTTTCAGCTAACCTTTCTCTCAATTTTGCCATTGAATGTCTAACTGCTCCGGTGTGATCAGTATAAAAGCAACATTCCTACCCCAAGGCTGCACAGATGCCTCCCTCATGCATAAACAGGAGGTCTAATCATCGGCTGTTCTGTAGGACTACTTCTGAAAGTGAGGAGAGGAATTGTTCCAGAGCAGACACAGATTTCTCGATTCTTAGCAGGTCTTCATCGATGACGACTTGTAATTGATTTAGGCCTCGCCGTTGGGTCACCAAGGAGGTCACTCCTGTGGCTGTACTGGCTGCTCCTAGGCCAAGCAGTGTTGCTATTGTTATGGCTGTTAATACTTCCCTTCGATGAAGTCTGTTGTTCGTTTCTTCCCACTGATTATATAATTCTTCTTCTGAATGGTACAGGACCCTGGGAACAATCAAAATTTGCACACAAAAGTCAGCAGCATCTCTTAAAGGCTTAAGGGACACACAGGGTGTTACTCCTGTCTGTTGGCAAACCCACATCCCAGGCTCAGACGGGATTGCCCATTTATAGGTTTCGTCAATTGCAAAGGTCTGTGCACAAACGCTAGTGTCAAGGCTCACTGCATTACCTAAACACACTCCTTCACCTCTAACTTGGTTTACGGCAATTCCTCTCCGCGGTGTACTCCAATTACACTGACTCATATTACTATCTAATGAATAACTAAAAGGAGCATTGAGAGCAATACTTTCGTGAAAAGGTGGATTCACGTCATAACATAACCAACAAGAACGCGTAAGATTTGATTCAATGACAAAAAGGTGGCATCTAACACATCAAAAAATGGTTTACTAAACAGGTAACTATTTTGGCTCTTAAACAGGTGAATGGGATCTACGATAGGCTTGTTTGAGGGAACTATCTGCTTAGTTGTTGGAGGACTGGCCGAAACAGTGGTGGAGGTTAACAGATTGCTTCTGTTCATTGTATTGGCCTTTACTTCCCGCTTTTTGATATAGAATCACCCTCCCCTATCTTTGCTGGTTTCCCAGTATCAAAATCCCCAAGTTTTGCCAAAAGAGCATAACTGGTTGTGTTCGTTCATTACTTGCAGTATAAGATATATGCACTGCTCTTTCCCAGCTGTGCGCCTTACGCAATTAAGAGGTCCCCATTGGACTTTCAGGTATTTGTCCTCTCCTGCTCCAGGCTTCCAGTCAGAGGCTTTGGTCTCGCAACCCCAATAGGCACAAGAGCACTCATCAGAGGAATTGCGGTAAGCTCGACCGGGATTAAAGTATGGGCACAAGTAGTACATCGGGTGTTCTAAACATGGACTTACAGGAACTAACTCACAGGGGGAAACTTGGAAGACAGGGGGTTCTGCAGTGACGACTGTGCGTAAAACCGTCGGTTTGTCCAACCTCCCTAACACCTATTCCCATGGTTGATGTTGATACAAACCACTAGATGATGGCACAAGTGCTAAAAATAAGATCACACAGAGACATCGCAACCCTCCCCTGTGGGGATTGTCCTTGCATGGTTTGGATTCTGCTGACGCGGGAGCCCTAGGTGTAGACACAGTGTTTGTCGATCGATCATCTTCTCCTGCCACTGAAACGTACGGGTTACGAGGGCACCCAGTGATCTAGTCCTGTGAATAAAGACTCGCAGTTTTCATTAGTTTTATTCCGAAGGTCTGGTTTGATAGACTTAAGTAGGAAACACTTAACTCTACCATCTTTTTTGACAGCGGCATACCCTCGCCCTATCAAAATTAGTTTCCATCCTTGTTCCCATTCTCCCAGCTCATTTCTAATTATGACTGATGGGCCTTCTTCCAGTGCTCAAGTGGCCCAAGGTTTCTGGGTGGGACTATTGACCTCCTCCCCCCTAGGGAATTGATTTAATGCTAGCAGAGCAGTCGCTAGCAGACGTGCCTGGTCCCCCGAGGGAATGGTGTTGACAAACCCTTCTGTTTTTGCTAATACCTCTAATTTAGATTTCAGAGTTTCATTCGCCCGTTCCACTATAGCTTGCCCTGTGCTATTATATGGAATGTCGTGTATCAAGGTAATACCCCATTTCTGAGCAAATGCTTGAACTGATTTAGACACAAAATTTGGACCGCTATCTGTTTTGATCTGATTAGGGATGCCAAGCCAAGCCATAGCTGTCAGCCAATGTTGAATGGTTGCTTTGGAGTTAGCCCTAAGGTGTTGAGTAGCTACGTTCATTCCACTATACGTGTCTACAGTCACCGCTAGCCACGCTCGAGGTTTCAACAACTGGGAAAGTGTAAAATCCGTCTGCCACACCTCGGAGGCTTTAAGACCTCTAGGGTTTACCCCGCTGGACCACAGTGGTGCTTTCTGACAATGGGGGCATGTAGCCACTATATGTTTCGCGTCAGTGACTGAAATCCCACATCTCTTTGCCAACGCTTTAGCTCCGATGTGGAGAGACTCGTGTAACTGTCAGGCATCTCTCAGTGTCCACAGACCCTTTGCAGCGGCATCTGCTTTGTCGCTACCGGTTTGGAAAAACCCTTTAATTGGGCTGTGGCTGTTGACGTGGATGACCGATACAGTGCCCTGTCGAGAAAAAAGCACTTCTTCTAGCATTAAGGCTACTGTGGATGTTGACACACCAGGCCCCAACATGGCCAAATAAAGTTTAGTCACAAACATCGAGTCAGTTACTGTGTTGAGATGTTCTGTTGGAAACAGTCCACATGCTAGTGCTATGGCCGTCGCTTCTAGTTGTTGGACAGAAAGAGCACAGTTGGTCATTTTAATGCAGTGCCATTCTCCTCCCAATTGCCATACTGCTACCGCGGTTGAAGTCGCTGAGGATGCGTCTGTGAAGACTGATGGTCCTGGTTGAGGACGGTCCATGATCTTCCATGGAAGGTCGATGTTGACTATTGCCAGCATTTGAGTCCAGGGGGGCTTTGCGGCATAACAAAGTTCTCCACCAAATCCGACGAGAGCTATGGCCAGATATTCTGACATTGCCACTGATTGTGTCAGGAGCTGTTTGTGAAAGGGCAACCATATCCTGGCGGGTTCAATGCCTAGATATCTTAGGGCGAGTTTTCTGCCTTTCATGATGAGATTACCGAGGCACTCGACTCCCGGAGAAAATGCACGTGACGGTTTTCCTAGGACTACCCATTGTATTGGTTGGGATTTTTCAATGGGGCCCTGGGCTAGTGCTCCTACTCCCCCTTTTTCTGTGAAGTGCACATACAGATCAAGCGGTATACCCGGGTTCCACCTAGAGAGCGTACTCGATGACATCTGTTGCTTGACAAAGTCGAGAGAGTTCATTGCTTCTGTCGTCAGGGTTTTTTGTTCCCATGGGTTCTTTCCTTTCAAAAGATCATACAGAGGAGCCATGACTTCAGGAGGGATCAGAACGATATTACGGAGCTATTGCAAGGATCCCACTAACTGTTGCATATCATGGAGTGTCTTAATGTTCTGACGGATCTTTATTTGGGGGGGGCTTACGTAAGAACTTGTGATCCCCACTCCCAAAAAACTTACACATAGTCCTCTTCTAATTTTTGCGCTTGCGATTTTGAACCTGTTCACTTTCAGAGTATCTGAAACCATTGACACCAGCTGGTCCACCTGACTTCCTGACGGTGCAGCAATTAAAATATCATCCATATATTGAATGATAGTTGCAGTCGGGTTACTGCACCAGACCGGTGCTAATTCCCAATCCACTGCGGTTTGGCAGATAGTAGGTGAGTTGACCATTCCTTGAGGTAGCACTTTCCACTGGAAGTGTAGGTTGAGGCGTTGGCTGTTTGGAAACACAACAGAAAAAGCAAACCGTTCTTTGTCCTCCTTGTGCAAGGGTATTGAAAAGAAACAGTCCTTAATATCAAGGACAGCACAAGGTTGTCCCTCGGGTATCATAGAGTTCATAGGCAATAGCATTTGGACAGGGCCCATAGGTTGGATTATCTTGTTTACTTCACGCAGGTCATGGAGGAGACAGAACCCTTTGCCAGTTCGTTTGGGTATTACACAAACTGGAGTGTTCCACGGACTACTGGAGGGTTCTATGTGACCTTTCTGTAGCTCACGGTCAAGCAGCTTGAGAAGAGCATCCATTTGAGGCTTTGATAGGGGCTACTGCTCGACCCACACTGGGTCAGACGATTTCTATTTCAATCTAATTGGTGGAAGTGGGTGCACAGCAGTGGCCCTTAAAGTAAATTTGTCACCCTGGCTTTTAACAGAGCTAAAGCGTCCCTTCCCAACAGGGGTGGGACTCCTGACATGATATACGGAAAAAGAGTGATGGTTTTCTCCGGTCCTTTGTCAGTGTGAAGCGTGATTGCTACCAACTGAGCAATCTTCCAAGCTCGAGTTAATCCTCCAACCCCACCCACCATGGGGGCATCTTCTAATTTCCAGCGTGGGGGCCAATACGTCTCAGGAATGACTGTAACATCTGCTCCGGTGTCAATTAAAAATGGAATGCTACTGGTGGTGTCATTGGAGGTATTATAGAGGGAACAGATCCCCCACACCACTGGCGGGTTATCACACTTCATTGCCAGGACCACCATGGGGTCTCCCCCCCAAAAGGTGGTTCTTGCTGTCCCTGAGACAGAGGTGGATTCGGACCGTAAAGTTGGTTGCTTGTTGAGGGGGCAGCGGTTTTGGGAGTGTTTCCCCCCCCCATCCAGGGTTGACATAGTTGGGCCACTTCATGTTCCAAGTGGGAGAGGGCCGTGCATAGCCCGGGTGCCCTCTCCCCTTCCCGTTTCCCTGGGATTTAGATTTGCATTCCCTAGCGGGATGTCCTTTCTTTCCACAGGCCCAACACGGTCCTCTGTGTCGATTTTGGCGTGGGGGGAGTGCTGTTAAGGAATTCCCTAATTGGGGGCAATTTACCACCACATGGCCCGTCTGGCTGCATTTAAGATATGCCATCACATTAGCTATTGCGGTGTGAACAGCCACCTGGATTGGGGCCAAATGTTCTTCATTCGCAACATGTTTAATCATGTCTGCAATACTTGATCCTACTGGTAGTGATCATAGGACTTCTTTAGTTTTTGCA
Source organism: Dromococcyx pavoninus (assembly GCA_033558185.1). Lineage (NCBI taxonomy): Eukaryota > Metazoa > Chordata > Aves > Cuculiformes > Neomorphidae > Dromococcyx > Dromococcyx pavoninus. The sequence continues at coordinate 1,441,915 of JAUMJL010000139.1, read as the reverse complement.
CTACATTGCTGACGTAGGCAGTCTGCAACAACCGGACCTTTTGTCTCCGCAGGCAGAGACGAGGAGTCAACTGCTGTTTGGAGGCGATCTACAAATTGTATAAAGCTCTCACATTCATTTTGCTTTATTGTGGACCATGGCGATGGCTTAACAATAACTCTAGAAGCTGTGCGAATGGCTTCTCTAGCTGCACGAGTCGTTGCCATAACTTCATGGGCCCGCAGGCCTTGGGCTTGTGCCTGAGGGGTTATCATGGTTGGGTCTGTCCCCCATCAGTCATTGTAGGCTAGAGCCATGCAATGGGTGATCCTCCCCAGTTACTTGGGCTAGTTGCCTTGCACAGCTGTATTCCCATTCTTGTTTAAAAACAATCATCCCTGCCCTGTCAAAAATCAATCTACAAGTTTGTTTTATATCAAACGGGAGCATATAATCTCCCAAAAAAATCCCATCTATGAGGGTGGAGACCATGGCTTTATAGAGGCGTTTCTTCAGATGGCCATTCTCATTGGCCACTCCCCGCCCCTCGCACACGCCTTCCTTTCCTTCTCTATCACGCCTATCACCTTTTGTTCTCCTCCCCTTCCTGTCTGCACACGCATGTTAGTTCTAGCGCTTCCTCCCTTTTCCCACTGTTGGTATCTTCGCCCTGCCTTCTTTCCTGCTGCTCAGCGCCATCTTGGGACGCATAAGGCGGTGAACTAGCCCAGACATCCTGAGACTCTGATTCCTCCGCAGCACGCTTAGCCTCCTTGAGTAAGCCACCCCAGAAGGATTTTGCTTGTTCTTGTCCCTCTGTAAGAGAGACGGGGTTTGGGGATTGAGGGGATGTATCACCCTCTGGCTGATCTTTAGGCCCAGCAGAATCATCATCGTCTGGGGGGTGCAGAGTCTGCGTGGCTGCCCCGATATCCACTTTCGGGGTGACCATCAAACAGTCTCTTGCTGCCAACCAGGTCTCCTGCTCTTGTACAGCCTTTTGCAGGGCCTGCGCAACTTCCCCCCAAGACTTAAGGTGTTTCCCGCAACCCGAGGACATCGTCTCCTTGGCTAAAGCTTTAGTACACTTACCCCACACTTCAGGGTGGAGAATATCCACCGGCTGGTCAATGACCCCTATTTGTAAAAGCCTCACAACAGCGAGAGTAAAATCTTTGGGTTTACAATCAATACCCCACTGCTTATGTAATTGAGATACGACCTGCACAAGGGCTTCCATCCTCCTTGTTGGTCCGGAAACATCCTCCCTGTCAGGCTGGTCCTGCCGCTCCGGCCGCCGTTCACTCATCCAGGTGATTTTCTTCCCGGGTTTCGGCACCACTTGTTGCCTTCAGCGAAGGTGTGGCGACCTGGTTCAGGCCGTTCGGTCCATCAGCACACAGACACCAATGTGGTAGATGGCAAAATGGCGTTTATTGATAGATAACACAGGTTTATATAGCTAAGGTTTACAATGTCACTTCCGCCTGCTTACATTATGAGCTAAACCTTATTGACTACTGGGAGAGAGGGGCCCTATCTTTCCATACAACACGATATCTTCCGGTTGCCGGACCCTAGCTACCAACAGTAGTGTTTTTATTCCATTCATTGATCCAAAACATGGTACTTTAAAAAATAGAATTTTGCTGATTATTCTTAATATAACCCCTAAATATTATTTTTCTCTGTACTCCTTGGCTGTTGATTTAGTTCACTTTTTTAAAATATATTCTCACCTTTGCAACTCTATTTTACTACATTAAACATTGTGGTGCCATTGTGACCAGGTCCTAGTCATTGTTTTAGGCTCCTTGGTAGCATGCTCTCTGGTTAAAATAAATAGGAGGGAAAAGAAAATATTACATGAAAAATTGCAAAGATGATGTAGATATTGGTACTTTAGAATTCTGAACCAATGGTTTAGAATTGCAGAAGTAAAACTTTTAGAAACAGTAATCCTTGTAAACATTCTATTGTTTTTACATTGTGAGAAACTGAGAACATGTGATTACTTGTTCTCCACTAAAGTCATAACAATGTATTACTGTACTAGTACTATTATATGAGACAAATATGCCACAATTCTATATGTTTAAAACAGTTAATTTGGATTTTTTAATTTCATTATTATGTTTATTTAAAATTAGATTAATTATCAACTTAGGATTATAGTCTGACCTTTTTTAACTAAATTTTAATCAGAATTTCAAATTTGGGGTGTAGAATGAAATTATGAGTAATGAAAAGCAGTAGTCTTTAATTCAGGTTATTCTCTTGTGTTTACACTGTAATTCTCATGCATTCATCCGGGCCTCTTCTCCGAGTGTGCAAGTTAATATCCTTCAGTGAGGACATCTAGACATGCACCACAGAAAATGCTTGAGAAAAGAGCCTGTCTGCAAGACAAAAGGAATCTCTAGTGAGCTCCGAGACCTCTGTGGTCTGGATGACAAGCTCTACAGACTACAGAGAATCATCTCTGAAACACAGTTCTTTTCTTGAGTTTTATTTGCTTCTGGGAAAGGAATCAGTATTTTATCTACCCTGAAGTATATTTTTTTCCATCTATCTGTCCTTTGAAGCTGAGTTCGCCTTTCATATACTATTTCTATGGTATCTAACTACACATATACCCTCTGCTTCCTATATAAGGACATCTTTGTGCTAGCATGGCTGAATATGTTATGCTCTCTGGTGAGCTGTTTCTAAAAGAAACATGCACCCTGAAGCAAGCAATGCCTGTTTGTCCTTATTCTATCTCTCTGACTACAACAACAGCAAAAAATTGCCTCTGTGTTTAGTAAAGGAGAGATGAATATGTATCCTCTCATTGATGCTTTCTTTAACCAGTATGACCAAAGGAAAATAATGAAGGAAAAGAAAAGAGATCTTAAATAAACCAGATATCTTACCGAAGAGTTACATTGAGTGTGTGTTTTCTGCAGAGATAGGAATTTCTTGAGAGCACTGTGATACGTGATAAAGGAAAAAATGAAGACAATACAAAACTGCATCACAGTAGACTAATAATCAATAACAACATAAATAAAAAACTAGCAGCTAGACCTACTATAGAATTTACCATGTTGTTACTACCTAGATGTTTAACGTAGAGCAGATACAAATTTTAGAAATAAATAAATAATGAACAAGGACAGACAGACTAGTCATAACTGAGTTAATTTCCCCCCATTTTTAAGCAATCATGCAGTAGATTGTTAATTCATAATTGTTTGGAAATCAATGCTTTCTCTTCCATGGCTATTAAATATTTCTCAATATCCTTACAGAAAACATAAGACCTGCAGAAAAAAAAGAGTCACAAAGCCACACCTATAATGTGATCCATGAGGAGAGCAGAAATGATAAGGGCATTATCAAAATCTCAGTTCATCTGCAACAAAATCCTAAGTACTACATCCAAAGTGGATCTGATTCTGAAGTCAAATTCTATTTTGTGCCTGATAATTATTTTGAAAAGGTTTCCCATGTTTTGTAAAATAGTGAAGAAACTGGAAAAATGTACTTGAAGGTCTTCAGGTTTTGGTCATCTCCAACTTTAGATTGGTTTAACTTCTAACAAAAATATAAGGTCTGCGAAAAGTTTGCTTGGGCTTTCACTGCTTTCAGATGTTCTCTATTACTCTGACAGTCTTAAAATCTTCTTGTGTATTGCTAGCCATTGAAATGCACTATTATGATTGTTGCAATATTAATTCTCAAACCTACCCATGCAAATTTTGTGGACACTGCAGGTGTTCCTTTGGTTACTTCCAGATAGTGAATTGTAAAGAAATGAATAAGTTATACAGTAAGTTTTGTTAAGGACTAAATCAAAACACTACTGGGCTTGCAGAAAAGCAGCAAAGTTCACTATTCATACTCTGATAATCCTGACATTCAAAATCTAGCCCTAGCTCTAGTGAGAGTCCAGACTACATATGACTACTTGTTTTTAGCTGTATTCTCCAAAAATGCACATAATTTATGAAAATAAATGTAAATAGATTTCCCCAAACCTCATCATTTTTCCAACATAATCCTATATATCTTTCACATAAACTAGCGACACCTGTTAAAATGCAACTCAGTATTAAATCATAGTTACTTTCTGGTACCAGCCTTGTAGCTCTTTTCAGGTCTTGATAAGCCTAAACAAAGTTTAAATTGAAGCCCAGCATAACCATTCTCACAAGTCCAAAAATAAATCTTAACCTTTTTCATCCACTTAGTACTTTAGGTATGCAATGTTCTCATAAAACAGGATTCACCCTAACTTCTTAGCCTTATCTATTCATAACTTTTAAATCAACCAGTATTTAACTTTTCTTTCTTTCCCTCATCCCTCTCAAACTAGGCATAACAGTAAACTATAGGTGGCATGTTTAAATTGAACATTCTCTCTATCTTCCTCTTTAGTGCCATACATTCTACATACTGAACTCTGTCCTGCGTTTTTTATCAGTATTTCTTAACTGCGGCATCCAAAGAAAAGCGCATTGTGAACCTCTGCAGCCTGACACCTTCTCATCCGAGAAGAGGTATCCTGATATACACAGAGGTGAGAAAAAAAAGAGTAGTCTTAATTTCAGTGAATTTCTGCTCACAGCTCTATGGCTGTTTTATCTGAGATGCCCTGCACTTCTATATTTTCATGCTTGCTAAAAGAAGGGCTTTGACCTTATGTTTTCCTGTTCTGTCGGTCTCTTAATGAATATCACCTCAACCACACATTCCTTACCTCCCCTCATTCCACTACTTTAACCTGTCCAATTCCATACCTACAAACTGATACAGAGTTGCTAGGTAGCTAAATTGTTTTTATGGGGATGAACTGCAAGAATAAGGAGCTTTTGCCTCCAAATTACAGAATAATGATAATTGTTTACACAGAACTTTCTACATTATTGTCTTGTAGATTTTTGCAAAGATGTTCATTCATGGGATGCACAATATTTTACATTTGTGGAAGACATCCGGTCCCATTCCATCATACTGGGCCTATTATTTCCTAAAATCAGTTTTCCAGAATACTGAAAAGCACTGCCAGAAAGCTATTTCTAAAGTATTTATCTGAGTTTCATGTTCCACAACTTTAATATTCATAGATTTAGATACACCGCCTAAATTAGCCAGCTGGTATCCCTCCAGACACAACAGAAGAAGACACTCGAAATATCTGACATTCTTATTTTACAATACACTGAACATTTTTACATTAATTCAGCCATTGTACACTATCACAATTCAGGAAATTCTTCCACAATCTGTTTTGCTGCCTGAGATTCCAAGGAAAGTAATCCTTAGCTGGTCAATAGTAAGAGCAGGTAACATCTTCAGATTTTCTTGTTAGGAAAAGGATACCTCTCTCTACTGAAAAGCAAATCTATTCTCTGGTCACAGACATACAGAAGAATACTTTTTAGATATATGATCTAGTTCAGAATGAACGATCTATGAACCATTTTCAAAATGTAAGTGATTGTACCTCAGGAAAATGTTAGGAGCCCCAGACTTGGAAACTAACTTAAAATGAAAGTCAGTCAAAGGAAGAAGATCTTATAATTCACCATAAATGCAACCTAAATCAAACTTATTTGTCTCTAACTGTCTAGATAAGGACTTGTCTGTTCAGCAGAAAGGATAAACTTGCACTTTATATAAGACTTTCTTTTCCAGACTACCTTAAATAGTCTGGTTTTCTGCACCGATGTTGACAAATCTGGACTTGTTTAGTTTGGAAACACCATGCAGAACTGTTGCAAAGTACTTCTTGTTGCAGTGTTTCCGAGAGAGTTTTCTCTCTCATTGAATTCTCAAAGTTTTTGAGGGTCACTGAAAAGAAAATTGATAAAAATAGAGGTAATGAACACTGTCACCCATTTCATGGGTTGAATCCTATTTAAAAGCACCATTCAAGTAAGTGAGAACTTACCCACATCCGCACAGCTTTAACAAGAGTTAGAATACCAGTTACATTCTGACATGCGCTGGGAAAGCAAACAAAGCACAGAAAATTGTTATGGGAACATCTTACTCCAAAGCTCTGGACTTCATCTGCTCTTTCTAATGGTTTAGATATTCACAGAAAGCAAGCAAAGCTCAGATGAAGGGTTAAATTTTAATTCTTGTGGCAAGTTTGAGGTAGAGATCAGAAACTGTTAATGATCCTGGCAACAACTACTAATTGGCTATAACTATGTAGAAAATCAAAGAAACTGGTCTGGGAAGACCTGAAAACAAGGCCATTGGTGTCTTATCCCAAACATCGAAATTAGAAAGCAATAAACTGTGAAAAAGTATCTCCTTATGGGTTGCATCTTTTGCATGCATTTCTGACACAGTACAGAAGTGGAATTGTTGCCTGTAGATACTGGAACACGAGACATGTCATATGGTACATTTAAACTGGACCAGTGGCACAAAGGCAGGGACCTAGACTACCCTGAGTTTGAAATGTGATTGTTGTAGAATACAAATCACAGCATAGAAACATTAGCACAAAAAACTTGGAATAAAAATTTCTACCCACTTTCTTTTTCTATTTTAGCTAACAACTACATTTTTCGTCTCATTATACCTGTCACACTTCTTAATGAAATTTTATGACTGTGAGTAGTTGGAGCAATGAGTAACACCTTCAAATTCCCCCATGAAATACCCACTATCAGAAAAAATATTCCTCATAAAAAACAGTAATTCGAGCCCTAAAACTGAGAAAATAACCTTCCAAATGGTGTCAATGCACACCCCTGAACTGTAACAGTATATTAATGAAGGAATTATATAGTGAAGATCTTAAAATTTCTGTTCATTGAGCATTATACTGTACTTGTACTTAACTATTTCTGGATCTTCGCTGAAAAATAGCTACAAAATTAAAATTTATGTTCTAACATAGGGAATTTTGGAAGAAAGATAATACACATAAAAGAACTAGCGGTAAACTGTTCAAATATTCAGCTAAACAGAGAAAGAAAACATACAGTTGAAGATGCAACATGAGAAAACATATTTCCAATGTAATAAGCAGAATAAAATTGATGAGTTTCACAATTTCTCTTCTCAAAGAGAACGTTAGGTGTGTTTAATGTGCTAGCAAAAATTTTCCAACCTCCTTACCCTGGCATTTTTCACACTTAAAAATAAAGAAGCTTAGGCAAGTTTTCCTTGTCCCACATTTGCATGCCACTTTTTCACAGAAATTAGACTACACAGTAGCTTGAAGCAAATTCATGCAGTTAATACATTTATCTTTAAAGAACCAGATGGTCAATTTAGTATTTAAAGTATAGGTATTAAAATTTAAATCTTAAATTAATTTCATTCATCACTATTTATGTTTTTATGCCTTTAAATATTATTTTATATGTAAAACCAGTGATATTTAAGTTCACTATCCATAGAACCCTGAACTGTATGTTGCGTTCTAGCCTTCATGTTTCATACTTCTCTCTCTCTCTTTTAAAATTTTGGGGTATTTAATCACTGTGTCTTGCAATCAATTTGTTAACAGCAGTTTATCGCATTTAGATTGCACTGTTATATATTTGCTACAGACAGTATTTCAGTCTTCCATACTTCCATTTGCTTGGTCTTTTTCAAGAAAAGAAGAATGGGGAGATGTTTGTCTCAAAGCACCATTATGCTCTTACCTTCTTTCTTACTAACCTGGTTGCAATTGGTTTACCTCAGCAACGCTTCTCAAAAAAGGGCATATATTTAGTTTGCAGTTTCCAGTATGTACAAGCAAACAGGCAAGCCTAGCCATAATAAAGGGTATTATATGAGCACTGGAAAAGTAATTTGACAGGAATAAGAGCTTATTTAAGCACTATGATTTTGAAGGAACACTTTGAACTTGACACAAACTATTAAGGTCACAATTCTGCTACATATTTTTAGGGTCTTGTTTCCTTGCAAAACTTCACCTTGGTGTTTTTCTTTGGGCTGCATTCGAAGAGACTGACTGAATTGAGTTTTCCTGTTCTGGCAGCCAAATGGGACATGGAGAGGAAAGAGAATTGTGTTCCACATGGGTATGATTTTTTCTCTATAAGAAAAATTAAGAGCTCAAAAGTTTAAGAAAGGCAGAACACAAAGCTAATTTGTTTTGTCCTTTAAATGGAAAAGAGAATGGTTTAGAAATGCATTTTAAATAAATGTCTCTGTTCTGTCTCCTCTTCAGTCCCTCACAGTACCCTGCTCCAGAGATCAGCCACGTCCCTTTCAAATCTCGAAGGAACTCTTTTCCCTGTACTTTTAGTTAGTTTATCACAGCTGCATCCCTCAGGACAAGTCAGAAAAAATGAAATTCCTTCTGGAACTCACGGGTGCATCTGAGAGTCTCCATAATTATCCAGAAGGACCTATCTGTTAGAGTGCTTGGCACTGTTTCTGCAGTATTCCTAGGCCAGGCATTTTTAACAGAACTGCCAAGAAGTTTGTAGAATTCAGGAATTTAATCTTTTCAAACAAAATCCTTTATATAAAAGAAGGCACATCATTCACTAAATGATAGGTTATTAAATGCACATAGATTGTAAATATTGTAAATGAAGCCAAACAGTATAAATACTTGACTTCTTGCTAGCCCCCTTTCAAACGAAGACTACTAAAGAGAGTTTATCAGAGATCACACTGAAACAAGCTTGAAACAAAATAAAAAAGAGAAATCTTTCATTACACTAATATAATAAAGCAAGTGCTTTAAAAGTGCTTTATTTGTTTGTTATATTTTTAGGGAGTCTTTCTGGTCTCCTGAAGCTACCATTCCCACATGACATTCACTCTTTGCTTCTTGAACTTCTCTCTGCATTAGATTCCAAATGAAGCCTCTCCTGGAAACATTCCATGTTTTTATGGTTGTCAAATGTAGCTGCAACAAGTTCCCAATTTTAGAAAGACTCCATGAAAATCAGCATTCTTATTTTAGTCAGTGATGTTCCTAAATACCTGCTATTCAAAATTTAGGTGTTCAGGTCCGCATATATTCTTATTAAATCAAATAACTAGGTAAGTAAGTGGTTCAATATAGTAGGAAGGGTAGTATGTTAGCAAATATCAGTACTCGTAAGACTTATTGTGTTATAATGTTCATCATTTACTTAGTAGCAGTGTTTTCTCTTATACTTGTTCTGTGTGTAGACACTGCAGGCCCAGTAAACGATCTGCAAAATACAGATTTTCTTTTGTTTTGATTGGTTGCTGGAGTAGAAAATTCCTTAAAAAGAAACTTCTAATATTATACTTGCCAAAACTGTGTAAAAAATAAAAGAAAAAGTTGGAGAGAAAAATAAAACCCTGAGGGAGTAAACTGAAACAGAAAATGGATGAATGAGAAAATAAAATTATATTTTAAAGGACTACACGTTAGAAGAAAAAAGAAAAAGATACCCTCAAAGACTGAAAGCTGGAAAACTGAAAAAGTATTATTTTTATTATGATGGAAATACAAGGTCATTTATGGATCTGCTTCAGGTTTTTAGATATAGAATCAATCTTGGAGCTGGAACATTGCAGTAATTTCTTTGAATATATATATAACCTTTAAGTTCAAAGTATTCTGGGCTGGCTTAAAGACAGGAAAGTGTATTTGCCGGAAGAACTAGTGAACACTTGAAGTAAAATAAAATGCTTTAAATATGCAAGTTTTCTGCCCAAAAATGAAACCACAGTCTTCTTATCCTCAAATTCCCTTAGAAAGTGCTGAAAAGATTCATCTGGAGAAATACACAAGTAGCTCACAAACAAAAAGCAAACAGAAGTTCTATTAGACATTACAGACTTTCATCTAACAGCTAAGTGATTAGCCATTATGTCTGAGATAATACTCTCTAGAGCCCTTGTGAACTTGGAAATCCAACCCAGCACTTCCAAGGAGATCAATAATCACCATCAGTAAGTACCACAATATGGCAAGTCAAAGTGCGGAGACTACTATTTCTTCAATTAATTTTGGTTTAGGATCACGGCAACTGTCAACTGAATTTACACAACCTAGCTACTAAACAGAAAGGCTTTAATGACTACTTATATATTTTACATGTTGATATAATTTATCTCTTTAGACGTATTTTGGCAGTGGATAATCATGAGGCGTGACGCACATAATCACTTCTTTCAACTTTGAATATTATTACTATGATATTCTTTAGGGAGAGAAATATCTGCACTCAGAATGACTACAAGAACCCAGTTTGAGTTACTGCTGGACACACTAATAAAACACAGGTGATCATCTGTTGCTACCTACTCTGTGGAGGACTTTGGTTTAGGAAATATCTATCCCTCCTAGAAAAGACAGCCCTGACCAACAGCTCTCTGGTACTTCTTTTCTCTCCGGTGCGAGAGTTTCGACACCTATCTCCAACTGGATTACAGATTCAGCAGAAAGAGGGAATATTGGCCTTTACTGCAATGAGATATTTTGCTTTAGTTCAGAATTCAGCAGCGTTTTGAAGCTGTTGCCTTTCACAGGGTAGAAATTCACCTGATTATGTGTCACTTGCCTTTTTTCATTCTGAGTTTGGCAGCAGCCAGAAGACATTCCCTTACAGGGAGGCAAAAGTCTAATTTGTATCTGTTGGGGGAGCCTCCTCATGTAGAAGCCAGGCCACAAAGGCAAGATGCCACTAGACATTAAATGCTAAGTGATATCTTGCCTCTCTGTAAAATACAGAACCATAAATATAAGTAGCATATCTCTTTTTCCAGCATGGGCTATAGCTCTGTAGTTAGGGTATTATTCTGAGACATATGGACTGATACTCCTTTCAAACAAAAAAAAAAATCACCTTGATTTCTTGCATTCTACTTGGTTGTTATAATAATTATGTAAATAATTTAAGTAAAAACCAGCTATTTTAAAAATGAAATTCAGCTACTGACATAGTTTTGTAAGTATATGATCTGTTTTTTATTTGTTTTTTCTTTGCTTTTCCTATTAGCCCTAGGAAATTATATATGCAGTTCAGGTCAGTCTAGTTCTGTAAGAAACAGTCTTATTATTAAAAAAAAATGGAGGGGAAGGAAGAAAAAATACGTCTTTTAATAAGTACTTTACATTGTGTCTGGTATTCAGAACAAAGCATCAATCATTATCATAAATGTAAAGAAAATATTGGAACTAAGCTCTGTACGTGTAAATTCTATAATCTAACAACAAGGAGAAAAACACAAAGAAAAAAGTCAATCACAGACAGACATTCAAGATGAAAAATAAGAGTTTGCAACAATACTAAAAGTTTGTAACAATAAGCAGGTTGTTATAATAGTAACATCATGTCAATTTACATATCAGTAATGTTTCAAGGACCTTCCCAAAACTAGAATTTCAGTTCCAGAATGAAAATGAAGTGTACAGTCAACTTTGGTATATAAAAATAACAAAAACTGAATCTTCATGAACTCCTTTCATGGGGAAGAAGAAAGAAGGAAACATTGATGCACTGTTTCTTCAGAGGAGGCACAGCTTCATTGTCAGGGATGATCATTGAAGATCTGAAACCAAAGCTCAGTTCTCTGCATGATACTATTGTGGCAGCTCCCAGTAGGCAGCTCAGCCCCACATAGCCGCTCACTCACTTCTCCACAGCTGGATTAGGGAGAGAATCAGAAGGATAAAAGTGAGAAAACTCATAGATTCTGATAATGACAGTTTAATAGGTAAAGAAAAAGCTGCATGAGCAAGCAAGAAAAAGAAGGAATTCATTCACTACTTCCCATCAGCAGTCAGGTGGTTCAGCCATCCCCTGGAGAGCAGGGCTGCATCACACGCAATAGCTACTTGGGCAGAAAGATGCCATGGCTCCCAAAGTGTGTCCCCCCTTCCTTCTTCTTCCCTCAGCTTTTATTACTAAGCATAAGGTCATATGGTATGGGATATTCCTTCGGTTGTTTGGGAGACAACTGTCCCACTGTATCCTCTTCTTGCTTCCCAGCTTCTTGCCCACAACCAGCCTCCTCGCTGGCAGGGCACCGTGAGAAGTAGAAAAGGCCTTGACTCCATGTAAGCACTGCTCAGCAGTAACTAAAATATCCCTGTATTGTCAACACTTTTCATTACAAACCCAAAACATAGTACCAAGCAAGCTACTATGAAGAAAAGTAACCTTACCCCAGAAAAAAAAAATGCAAATACAAGCTCAAGCTTGTGACATATTTACTGGGCCTCAGAAAACTTCTGGAAGATCCTCTCTCTAATATACACCAGATATTTCATTTTGGGCCTCAGGAAATGATAATTATACTGAAAAATCTCTATTAAACCATTAGGGAGTTCAGAACCAATGTTTCTTCAAAAGAGTAGGTCGGGAAGAGAAAAAGGATGGCAACAGAAAAAAGACATTCTGTCTACAAAGTGATGTATTCTTGTTTTTTTTACTGTGTATTTATATCAGAGTTTTGAATAAATATATATCTTGATTTCAAAATATGACTCAAAAGAAACTCATAAAACAGCTGAGAGCACTGTAGAACATAGTCCTTGACTACTTATTTTTCCTTCATATCAGACATTTATTTGTACAGTTCAATATCAGTTATAGAAACATGGTTGGTTGCAATGCTCCAGAACCATCAACAGCTATTGACAACCTATTGCTGTGAGTCTTTAGCGGGGTTGTGATTATTTACCAGGAGAATAAATTAATTTATAGAAGAAAAGTATACATCTTGATTTATTAATCATGTAAGACACTACTCTGATTTCTTTAATTATTAGCTCAAATTTCATCCTTTAAAGTCAATATAATTTCAACACAACTGAAAGAAACATAGATGAACTGGTCAATAACAATTTTACAGAAAACTGTTCCGAGTCAAACACATTCCCTTGCTGAGTTTCCTTTCATTTGCATATAAAGTGCATAAAAATAAACCGTGACAACAATGTATAAATAAAGACATACCCAAAATTTTCAGTCAACCCAATGAATTATGATCATATAAAATGCATGCAAACAACTTCAAATTTATGTACAAATTCATATAAATTCTATTTTTTGTGGCTAATTCATGAAGAAAGAAAGGCATTAATTGCAGATTAATTTAAAAAAGTGCAACTTGTCCCTAAATGTTGATGAAGGTTTTAATGTTTTGGTTTTTGGGTTTTTTTCATTTAAGTCAGAGAAAAATTCTGTAGGAATCAATAGGAGTAAGAACGGGCTTTTAGGCAGATGGGGTGCAAACAGTATCTGTAAAACAAGAAGTCAGCATCTTGTTTTAATAACCCAGGAACTGGTGAAGATGTGCTAGTGAGGCAAAGCTCACAAATGTATAATGAATCCTCTCCCCTACCTCACTTGTGAACTCAAGTTTCTACACACAAGAACTACAGAATTACCTGAGAGATTAACCATGTGCATCCCCTGTCCCCACTCTAACTTCTCCTTCACAAGATGCTTGATTTTCTCCAGGAGTCCTTCCTTGAGTATATTTCTTTTCAACTGAATTTGAACCATTCTTGAGGATTAGCACTGTATTAAATAATGCCAGGTAAGTCATAGGTGAACATCTAATATCTTCTTCCCACTTGTAATAAATCAAGAAGTAAGTACATGTAAAAACGTCAAAGAAAACAACATGAAACTCAAAAGTCAGTCAAATTTTAAAAATTACTATCCTTAATGTTGCTGACTTCCTTTTAGCAGGGATGACAAACGTGGTCTGAGGTAATAAGCACATCTATTTTCTTTTGGTTTAATGAAAACTGAAATTGTTCTCAGCAATGGGTAGGAAAACACATCAGAAACAACCAAACCAACCAAGAAAGAGTAACAGGAGAACATGTTTAAAATCACAATAACAATCTAACAGAGGCTACAAGATGTCATTAATTTACAACACATCTCAGGCTTATAAATGTGAATATAAAGACATCAATCATTTGCTAATACTAACAGCAACCCTTTTAAAAATTTCTCTCTAAATTCAATTGCTGCATATCTAAAAGAAAAAGTTGGCTTCTGCTTAGAAAATGCAGAAGAGATTTCTGATTTGGTTGTATATAAATTATATACTCTGTATAAGTATTCACATGAGGGTCTCAAAATGTCTACCAGGCTTTTCCAAACCCAATAAGAGGTGATTTGGCTCAGCATAGCCTGAAGGTCAGAAACCAGTGCTCTAGGCAAAAGACATGATGGATATTCATCTACTAGCTCAGCCTGTGTGTGTGCATGCAGCAGGCTACGTCATTTTTAGCTGGGAGAAAAATAAAGCATAAAAATTCCAGAGACTTTATTTTTAGTCTAATACTTGAGGGTTTGTTTCTAGGTTTAAAATTATTCAGAATAGTTCCTGTTTGTCAAAGAGGAAAAAAATGGGCTAGATACATATAAATTTACCCTCATCTGAATTACAGTTAACAGCAGATTTATATTTACTAATGTGAAGGAAGAAATAAATAGTTCTAAAAACTACATAGTAAAAATACTAACAGCCTTCCTTTCTAATAACCTAAATTTAACTTTGAAAATTAGATTGTCTTTATTTTTAATGATGAAATTAAGTTATGAAGAAACGTTAGAGCAAGTTCCTTGGGTGAAAGCTCAGTGAAAGTTGCTATTTATAGGCAGTAAGTCAAAACAGTCAGGGAAAAGATGGAAGCAAAATGTATGTCTTTTTTATACAGACATAGGTGGCCTTGTTGCAAATACTTTGCAAAGCTTTCAGTAAAGTTTCTGAATTTATTTGCAAATTCCTGTCCAAAAGTAGAGGAAATATGTGCAGGAACATGGAATGACATTAGAAGAGAAATGAAGTTGCAAGTAAGACTGAAGACTATTTCCCTGGACAAACTGCTAGGTGTTAAGGAACGTAGAAAAAAAAAGGTGGTGAGCACTTTTTTTATTTAAGTAAGGGTTTGTGGGTTTTGGGGGGGGGAGGGGGTTCTGTTTCAAATTGCTTTTGAATTGCTTTGGGGTTTTTTTGTTTGTTTGGCTGGTCACTATTTTTTTCTCTCTTTTTTTCCCCTGTATATCAGTTAATTTAAAATGAAGTTTTAGCTTAGTTTCATCTAGCAGATTAACTTCAGTGGAAATGGTTAATCTGTCTTGTCTTTGACAGAAATAAAAAGTACTGGCTAACCTCAGTAAGAAACACAGCTCTTTTATCAGAAAAGAAAATAATCTGAGCAAAATTTTAGAAAAACACACTTCTAAAAATTACTGATAACAGCCCATAATTACTCACATATGTATCAATACTCTTGTAAGACATCAACATGTAACAATAGTGGTTTTAATTTCCATATATAATTGAGGTTTGTGTGCTTGACTTTCCTATAAAAAATAAATTCCATAGGGAAAAAAAGTGTTATTTCTTAAAGTGAATAGTGATGTTTCTGACTCATTTCTTAGCAAACAGGAGCAGGTTATGTATCTTTTTTCCTAAATCAGGACTCTTTATCTGATAATGAGTACAATAAATACAGATATTAAACTGTCCTATAGTCCTAAGGTTACAGAGGCAAGGCTTGGTTCCTGTAACATAGCAAGAATATATCACTTTTATATGTAGATTATTAATGCTATGTAAAAAGAATATGTTTAAGAACAGTTTTATCCAATTGTCTAAATAAACGGAATACATTTACACATATTTGGTTTTGAACAAATCTAGTCGGCTTTTAGCAAAAGAAACTTTGCACAAATTAGACATTTAATCTCTTTTCCTGCAGATATTCTAATAAGCCTCTCAGATGTTTAAGTATTTCTGCCACGAACATTTTACTTATTAGTATTTTCTTTCTTATTTCAATCTTTTGTATTTTATCATTATAGGCTATGTCAGCACAGTTAATCGTTTATTCTTCTACCAGTGAAAAGGTTTTTCTATTAATAACATTTCATAAATTTTAGCGTAAGTAATTTTAAGGTTATTTTAAGCATACAAGATGACATTTCTTTTTTTTTTTGCCAGAATATGTTCATTCTGTTAATTACATGCAGTTTATAAATAAATAAATAAATATGTTGTAGTTTGAAGGAAAACTAAGATGTCTATCGGGGCTATCTCTCACAAGAAAATCACCATACGCCTTTTGCAATTAATAGACTTTAATCGGGGGGGGGGCGGGAAATTGTATAGGAAAAGATAACAGTTCTTAACTGCAAAAAATATATATAACCAAACACAGAACCGACCACAGAGCAACGCTGTAACCCAACCCTTCAAAGGAGTTCAGTCAGTCCTATCTGCGCTCCTACGGTGCAGCTATACTTCAAGGACAACAGGGTGCGCTCCCGCACCCCGGGGTGGGGGTGGGGGGCGATCAGTCACTCCATGGTCTGCCTGGGCTCCGAAGAAACGGCGTTTAACAAGAGAGGTGATGATCCCGAGGGAAAACAAAACTCACGTGGGGGAAGGGCGGTCGCAAGGCGGGTTGGAAATCTTTCTCCTGGGCAGTGCGGAGGCTTTCCTCGTGTTCCCATCCGATATGGGCGCCGTGGGAGAGGGGTGGGGAAGGAAGGGAAGTCCGGGAAGTCCGCGGAGGCATCCCGCTGGCGCTGAGCGCGCTTTTCTCTCTCTTTCTCTCTCTCTGAAAAAAAGCGGCACAGCGCGCGTGGCGCGGGGTAACGATCGGAAGGCAGCTCTCCCCCAGCCACTGCACGTGAACCCAGGTTTTCTCCTTTCTCCCGCCACAGCGTGACAGGAAGTGCCCTTCCCACAAGCCACCCCCTCTTCCCCCCCCTCCCCGTCCCCAATAACGCTTCCCCCCCCCCCCCCCCCGAACTCGCGACCCCAGTGGTCTCTGCCCCCCACCAGTCCCCGTGTTGGCAAGGGGAGAAAAATTCTCTGAAAAAACTGAAACTACAACAAAATAAAATAAATAAAAACTAAAACCCAACAAAAACTAAGCAACATCAACTCCCAACCAAAATGCCTGTGTCTAGGGCCAATGAAATGATAAATGAACACAAGCACTATAGCATTATGAAGAGTGACTGAGGGAGCTGGGGTTGTTTAGCCTGGAGAAAAGGAGGCTCAGGGGATACGTTATTGCTCTCTGTAACTACCTAAAAGGAGGTTGTGGGCAGGCAGGGGTTGGTCTCTTCTCTCAGGCGACCAGTGACAGAACAAGAGGACATGGTCTCAAGCTTCGTCAGGGGAGGTTTAGGCTTGATATTAGGAAAAAATTTTTCACTGAAAGGGTCATTGGCCATTGGAATGCGCTGCCCAGGGAGATGGTGGAGTCATAGTCCCTGGAGCAGTTTAAAAGCAGATTGGATGAGGCACTTAGTGCCATGGTTTAGACGATGAGTAGGTGTTGGTGTTGGGTCATAGGTTGGACTCGATGATCTCAAAGGTCTTTTCCAACCTTGTGATACTATGATACTGTGATGATGTCTGAAAACTAGGAATATAGAACTCACGAGCATGACTCTATTGCTATAAAGTGAAATTTCTTCTAATCATAATTTTTCCTTTGAATCAAAATCCTACTTAAAACTAACAGACGCAGAAACTTGAAATACTCAACTCTTTAACTGCTTCTTACACACTGGCTCTACAAATATCGTGTATACATACATTATAGATTTGTACTTGTGTACTTGCATATCTTCTGTATATGACCTTTTGAAAACCAGTGACAGTAAAAGGCTTTTGTAAAATGGTATGATCTCTGAGCCATTCAACAGAGTAAGAGCTCATGAATTTCTTACTGCACATACTTGTGCTCAGTCTGAACTTGTGCTGAAGACCATACAGTAAGTTTTATCTGCATCTTATAATTAAAAAAGGTACATTTTTATAATTTAGTGGAGGTTTCAACCAGTGTTTTGGGTCATACAATTTTCTCATTGTAAAAGGATGGTTTACAGTAATTTTTTTCCTTGTAAGCATAGTTTTTCCTCAATAGCATGTGTAGAAATGTAATTTCAGTCTAGTTTATGTATATATGTTGAATCATGAGTATTCAGTGTTAGCCAGGTGCAAACCTTAAGGCTGATAAAGAGGATAATTATATTCTTGCTGTACTAGAACTTAGTTTCACACATGAACAGCAGCAGGAATTTTGATATCTGTAGAATATAAAGAATATACTTGAAGTTTTGAGTCTTCCCAGGCTATGCAACACCTCAGTGAAGGTTTTAATCAATCTAGTCTTCAAAACTCTTTTTATTTCAAGTCTTCAAGTAAAATTTTTAATTAACCCCCCCCCATAATTCTTGTCTGACACTAGGTCACAGGTTTTCATTCTTTTACATGATGTGACAGTATTACTACCCTTAGAATCATAGGATAGGTCAATTTACCAGGAACATCAGGAGGTCTCAAGTCCAACTTTTTGTCTAAGACAGGGGTAGCTCTGAGGTCAGACGAGGTTACTCTGTTATCCAGTTGGTCCTTAAAAAAAATCCAGAACATCTCTGGGCAGCCTTTTTCAGCACTTGGCTTTCCTCTTGCAGAGAAAGTTTTTCTTATTTCAATTTATGTATTTTGAACTTTGTCCTCCTACCATGAAGAATGGCTCTATTTTCTTGATGATCTTATCATCACCTAGAGTATTATAACCATCTCTTCTCCGGTATGGACAATCAAAGCTCCTTCAGCTTCTCCTCACAGGGCAAGTCCTTCAGCTCCTGACCACACTACTGACTATGTCCTGAACTCACTCCAGTTAATCAATGCTTTTGATTAATCAGGGGGGCCCAAAGCTGGACATTAAACTCTTAATACAGTCTCGCAAGAGCTAAGAAGAGGGGGGATTTTCACTTCTGTTTGACTTCTTACCAATTCTGTTAGTACAGGAAGCTTTTGACCTGCACTGCATGGACACACTGCTGGCTCATGCCCAGCTTGCCATTAGCCAGCACCACCAGGTCTTTCTCAGTAGAGCTGCCCCTCCACTAGTTAGGTCCCCGCCTCTATCATTCTATGGGAGCTCTTTCTTTCCAAGTGCAAGACTCATCATTTGTCCTTATTGAATTTCAGAAGTAAAGATAACCAAATTTTGTCTTAGATTATTTATTGCTCTTTCACTTTATGGTCTTCTGCTGATCTGTTTAAGACAAAACATTGGGCTAATCCACACAGGATTCAGACAAGAAAATTATGCTTGTGTTTCTGAGCTGTGACTGCAGAACTACATATAAGTAAAGGGGACCTGATGAGATTAAATCCTTATCAGCTTGGTAATGTGGCTTTTCTAAAGCAATTTCAGAACTTCTGGACCCAAAATAGTAACTGTACTCTCTAAAGGTATACCTGTTCTCTATTTCGGTGTCACTCACTCAGCAAACCTTTCCATGAGTCTTACATCATTTTCTCCATGGTCCTGAAGAGGCTATATTACCCTACAACAAGCACTGCTATTTTGTTTATGTACTGGATGGAAGCCAAAGTTTTTCAAAATCAGTACATTAAATGAGAGGAATTAAGACTGAAGAAAAGTATATTTGTAAATTAAAAATCACAAAATGCTAATGAATAAACAGAGGAAGTAAAAGTATATTCTCAGAAAAGTGAGAGTGAAAGTGAAATATTCTGTAATTCTCATGCTTCCTGAGTCTAATCAAGAGTGAGTAGTAAGTGTTACTCTTCTATTTCCCAACTCTTCATTGTACATTCAGGCAGTCATCTAACAAATGCTATTATTTTCTGTTCTTTTCTGTTTTATAAAAACTGTAGCAGCACTGCCCTCTTGAATCCATAAAAATCTTTTCAGTTGCCCTCTTAGTTGCTTTTATTTAATGACTTACAAGTAATCACAATAATTGTCTTAAATGTTTAAAAGCAGCTGAAGCAAGTTACTTATGAGCAAGATCTTTGTATTTGCTATTGTGAGGATAAGTTCTTGTTGCTGATTGAGAAACTAAATGGCTTTGGGTTATTTTTTCCTTTTTCTTTATGTATTCATGATTAAATATATATCTGTGACAGAAGAAGGGAGGCAGTATGTCTCTTTGTATAATAACATGTATTTTTGTGTTTGCTTTTTTTCATAATTTAAACAAGCTTTAAATATTTTTGGTTAAATTCCTTCTGGCTTTTACTAATCATAAATTTACCCTGAAAGAGACAGACATAAATATGTATGTACATGTTTATTTTTTAATGGGGAAAGATGGCTAAAATAGACTTGACTATAACCATATATTTAAACTTGTAATGAAAAGTAGAGAGCAGTTTCTGTGCTGTGTCTTCTAAGAGATACATCAAGGAACAATCAGCTTAAGAGGACAAAATACATCCTTATCTCCAGTTTCCCTTCATTTGTATGCAGATAAACATATTGAATAATTTGTAACTATTTCTAATAGGAAAGTTTAGCACTATATCAGTTTAGTGTGTGCATATGTATATGTCTGCAAGTGTGTTTATGTATATGCATACAGTGTTGGTCACTTGTCTGTTAACTAGAACACAAATACTTTACATTGAATGACAGAATATAGAGTAAACAAGAAAACATTGCCTCAGAAAAATAAATTAATTCTTTTAAATTTGCAGTTTTAATATCAGGACCCCTATATAAAGCTATGAGCTCATACTGGATTCCTGCAGGAAATCACACATATACAGCATGGTTAAATGAATGGCCGCAAAGACTTCAATTCTGTCTGCAATTTTCATGAGAACAAACATTTTTTTCTGTTCTTTAAAACAAAATTTTCATACATAAACAAAATAAACACACGTCACTAATGAGAAACAGGTAAATTGGGTTTTCCATATTTAATTTTTTTTTCCTGTTCTAATATTCCTTTCAGTGGAAGGTATATGTACTTTCCAAGGTTATTAAATCAATGATATCTAATTTTACTAGGTTATTAAACCCATAATATCTTCATAAGACAAAAAGAGCCTGTCTCAAACTTTGTGGACCAAGAATACTAAAATGTTACAATCATTATAGAGAAACTCTACTAACACAAGTGACATACTAATGCAGAGGAAAGGCTTCCTAGTTAATTATTAAAGAAATTGAAGTGAACTAATGAAATTAATTTTAAACATTTTATGGAATCAGGCAACATCATGACCTTGTGGTCATGTTTTCTAAAATTATTTGTTAAAAAGATGGAATAAGCATCTTCCCCTCCAAACTCCGTTCCAAAACTTTCCTAGAAGAAACACTGTCTAGGCCCACCAAAACCTATAAATAATACTCTGCAAGCGGGGCTATTGCATGTGCACCATCCTGGAAGGGCTTCTCAGTGCTGCAGCTTTGTCACTTTTTCCTAGTCATTGATATTATTTTTTATTATGTATTGTATCTTATCATATAAATTATAATGTTGTGTTATATCATGCTATGTTATATTATTTTGCATTATCAGATATATTTATTTTTATTATTTTTTTTATTTGATATATAAACTATTTCACTTCCACTTAAGGTAGCTATGGCAATGTGTATTGTAGTAATGGGAAAAAATATTAAAAAAATAATATTGATTATATGTACGAAACTTTTATTCTAATATAGACAATGGGTAATTATTGCTGACTTAGATGTTAAATGGACTATTTATTCAGTACAAGTTTTCAAAATTCAGCTGGTTACTCATGCCTTTTTCTCCAGACAAGAATGTAGTGATTTTTGAAAATTTGTATTTGTGATAAAACTTTGTGCTTACTGATCTCATTTCCTTACTTTGAATAGTCTCTTTCTGACTTCTCTAAGTGTTGTATTCACCAGCTAGAAACAAAGGGTGGGAAGGAAGCCTGCACAGAAATTAAGTACATCTAGGCAGCAAGGTTCTTTTTATACTTTTGTGACAAACTCAAGTTGAAAACTTGATCCTATTGAAATAAATTAGAGTTTTTCTTTTGATCCTTATGGGGTGTTGCCATCAGCGAAGGCGTGGCGACCTGGTTCAGGTTTGGCTTAGCGACCAAACTCTGGTCGCTCGGTCCATCTGCACACAGACACCAATGTGGTGGATGGCAAAATGGCCGTTTATTGATAGATAACACAGGTTTATATAGCTGAGGTCTACAACGTCACTTCCGCCTGCATTTCCGCCTGCTTACATCATGAGCTAAACCCTATTGGCTACTGGTTACATCATGGACTAAACCTTATTGGCTACTGGGAGAGGGGCCCTTATCTTTCCGTACAACACGATATATTCTGGTCGCCAGACCGTAGCTACCAACATTTCCCCCCTCCCCCCATGCTTAACTAAATTGGTTGAAAACAAAGATCTTATCTTATCTTATCTTATCTTATCTTATCTTATCTTATCTTATCTTATCTTATCTTATCTTATCTTATCTTATCTTATCTTCCTTATCTCATATATTATCTTATCTACTTAGAAAATATATAAAAACTTATAAAAGGTATAAACTTATAAGTGGTGTTAATAAGGTGACTTAAAGATTACTAAGACTAATAAAGTGCAACTTGGAATGGTGAGGATAGGTAGAGGTAGAGTTGAGAAACTTTTTCTAAAAGGAAAAACATAAGGCACTCTTTAGAGCAACTGTCGGCGTTCTATAAACATTATATTAACTTTTTCTAGCCGACTCTTGACAAATGATATGAGCTTGTTTAGTATGCAGGGTCCGAAGATCAGTGTGATTATGATCATTACAACTGGCCCCATCAAAGAAGACATTAGGGTGGTTAGCCATGGTGAATAGTTAAACCATGATCCAAAGTATCCTTGTTGGGCCTCTCTTTGTCTTTTCATTTCAGCTAACCTTTCTCTCAATTTTGCCATTGAATCTCTTAACTATTCTGGTGTGATCAGTATAAAAGCAACATTCCTCTCCTAAGGCTGCACAGATGCCTCCCTCATGCATAAACAGGAGGTCTAATCATCGGCTGTTCTGTAGGACTACTTCTGAAAGTGAGGAGAGGAATTGTTCCAGAGCAGACACAGATTTCTCGATTCTTAGCAGGTCTTCATCGATGATGGTTTGTAATTGATTTAGGCCTCGCCGTTGGGTTACCAGGGATGTGGCCGTACCGGCTGCTGCTAGGCCAAGCAGTGTTGCTATTGTTACGGCTGTTAATACTTCCCTTTGATGAAGTCTATTGTTCATTTTTTCCCACTGATCATAAAATTATTCTTCTTGACGGTACAGGACCCTAGGAACAATCAAAATTTGCACACAAAAGTCAGCAGCATCTCTTAAAAGCTTAAGGGACACACAGGGTGTTATTCCTGTCTGTTGGCAGACCCACATCCCAGACTCAGACGGGATTGCCCATTTATAGGTTTCGTCAATGGCAAAGGTCTGCACACAAACACTAGTGTCTTGGCTCGCTGCATTACCTAAACACATTCCTCACCTCTAACTTGGTTTACGACAATTGCTCTCCACGGTGTGGTCCAATTACACTGACTCGGATTACTATCTAATGAATAACTAAAAGGAGCATTGAGAGCAACGCCTTCGTAAAAAGGTGGATTTACATCATAACATAACCAACAAGAACGTGTAAGATTTGGGTTTGACTGATTCAATGACAAAAAGGTAGCATCTAACACATCAAAAAATGGCTTACTAAACAGGTAATTATTTTGGCTCTTAAACAGGTGAATAGGATCTACGATAGGTTTGTTTGAGGAAAATATCTGCTTAGTTATTAGAGGACTGTCCGAAACAGTGGTGGAGGCTAACAGATTGCTTTTGTTCGTTATATTGGCCTTTACTTCCCGCTTTTTGATATAGAATCATCCTCCCCTATCTTTACCGGATTCCCAGTATCTAAATCCCCAAGTTTTGCTGAAAGTCCATAACCGGTCGTGTTCATTCATTACTTGCAGTATAAGATACCCGCACCGCTCTTTCCCAGCTATTAAGAAGTCCCCATTGGACTTTCAGGTATTTGCCCTCACCTGCTCCAGGTTTCCAGTCAGAGGATATGGTCTCACATGCCCAATAGGCACAATAGTACTCGCCAGAGGCATTGCAGTAAGCTCGGCCGGGATTAAAGTAAGGGCACATGTAGTACATCGGGTGTTCTAAACATACAGGGACTAACTCACAGGGGGATACTTGGAAGACAGGGGGTTCTGCAGTGACGACTGTGTGTAAAACCGTCGGTTTGTCCAACCTCCCTAACACCCATTCCCATGGTTGATGTTGATACAAACCACTAGATGATGGCACAAGTGCTAAAAATAAGATCACACAGAGACATTGCGACCCTCCCCTGTGGGGATTGTCCTTGCATGGTTTGGATTCTGCTGACGCGGGAGCCCTAGGCATAGACACGGTGTTTCTCAATCGATCATCTTCTCCTGCCACTGGAACGTATGGGTTACGAGGGCACCCAATGATCCAGTCCTGTGAATAAAGACTCACAGTTTTCATTAGTTTTATTCCGAAGGTCTGGTTTGATAGACTTAAGTGGGAAACACTTAACTCTACCATCTTTTTTGACAGCGGCATACCCTCGCCCTGTCAAAATTAGTTTCCATCCTTGTTCCCATTCTCCCAGCTCATTTCTAATTATGACTGATGGGCCTTCGTCCAGTGCTCAAGTGGCCCAAGGTTTCTGGGTGGGACTGTTGACCTCCTCCCCCCTAAGGAATTGATTTAACGCTAGCAGAGCAGTCGCTAACAGATGTGCCTGGTTCCCCGAGGGAATGGTGTTGACAAACCCTTCTGTTTTTGCTAATACCTCCAATTTAGATTTCAGAGTTTCATTCGCCCGTTCCACTATAGCTTGCCCTGTGCTATTATATGGAATGTCGTGTATCAAGGTAATACCCCATTTCTAAGCAAATGCTTGAACTGATTTAGACACAAAATTTGGACCGTTATCTATTTTGATCTGATTAGGGATGCCAAGCCAAGCCATAGCTGTCAGCCAATGTTGAATGGTTTCTTTAGAGTTAGTTCTAAGGTGTTGAGTAGCTACGATCATTCCACTATACGTGTCTACAGTCACCGCTAGCCACGCGCGAGGTTTCAACAACTGGGAAAGTGTAAAATCCGTCTGCCATACCTCGGAGGCTTTAAGACCTCTAGGGTTTACCCCGCTGGACCACAGTGGTGCTTTCTGACAATGGGGGCATGTAGCCACTATATGTTTCGCGTCAGTGACTGAAATCCCACATCTCTTTGCCAACGCTTTAGCTCCGATGTGGAGAGACTCGTGTAACTGTCGGGCATCTCTCAGTGTCCACATACCCTTTGCAGCAGCATCTGCTTTGTCTTTACCGGTTTGGAAAAACCCTTTAATTGGGCTGTGGCTGTTGACGTGGATGACCGATACAGTGCCCTGTCGAGAAAAAAGCACTTCTTCTAGCATTAAGGCTACTGTGGATGTTGACACACCAGGCCCCGACATGGCCAAACAAAGTTTAGCCACAAACATCGAGTCAGTTACTGTGTTGAGATGTTCTGTTGGGAACAGTCTGCACACTAGTGCTACGGCCATCGCTTCCAGTTGTTGGACAGATAGAGCACAGTTGGTCATTTTAATGCAGTGCCATTCTCCTCCCAATTGC
Organism: Dromococcyx pavoninus; assembly: GCA_033558185.1. Classification (NCBI taxonomy): domain Eukaryota; kingdom Metazoa; phylum Chordata; class Aves; order Cuculiformes; family Neomorphidae; genus Dromococcyx; species Dromococcyx pavoninus. The sequence continues at coordinate 1,416,506 of JAUMJL010000139.1, read as the reverse complement.
CATACTGCTACCGCGGTTGAAGTCGCTGAGGATGCGTCTGTGAAGACTGATGGTCCTGGTTGAGGACGGTCCATGATCTTCCATGGAAGGTCGATGTTGACTATTGCCAGCATTTGAGTCCAGGGGGGCTTTGCGGCATAACAAAGTTCTCCACCAAATCCGACGAGAGCTATGGCCAGATATTCTGACATTGCCACTGATTGTGTCAGGAGCTGTTTGTGAAAGGGCAACCATATCCTGGCGGGTTCAATGCCTAGATATCTTAGGGCGAGTTTTCTGCCTTTCATGATGAGATTACCGAGGCACTCGACTCCCGGAGAAAATGCACGTGACGGTTTTCCTAGGACTACCCATTGTATTGGTTGGGATTTTTCAGTGGGGTCCTGGGCTAGTGCTCCTACTCCCCCTTTTTCTGTGAAGTGCACATACAGATCAAGTGGTATACCTGGGTTCCACCTAGCGAGCGCACTCGATGTCATCTGCTGCTCGACATAGTTGAGAGAGTTCATTGCTTCTGTCGTCAGGGTTTTTTGTTCCCATGGGTTCTTTCCTTTCAAAAGATCGTACATAAAAGAATACATCCAGAAATATGGGCCTTTACTTATTTATTTTCTGAGTTGTTATTACCTCACGCTTTAGACTGTGTCTTATATAAATAACTTACTGCAAGAAAGGATAAAGAAAAAATAAAACACTTCTCTTCTTAATCTCTATTCTCCTTGTTTTCACCACATATTATATTCAGTCCCATGTTGGTGAGGTGAGTGGAAAGATGGTGCAGGAGGCTGAGGTCATAAAAGATTCCTTCTTACTTGTTCTCCTCTGCTGCTCCTTACTTCTTACTGCTCCCCTGCTTCAGTGTAGCATGGGAAGCCCTGTTCTGGTGTGGGTCATCCATGGGCTGCAGTTCCTCAGAGGTGTCCCTGCGCCAGAATGCGGATATGGCACAAGGTAACTCATGGCCTACTCCTATACAGAACACACTGCAGGCGTTGCTACTGAACCCCTGCCTTTTATGTCCAATACAACATTTTCAACTGCTTAATAACCTGGTGCAACCTATTCATGCCATGCTTTTAGGAGGAAAGGAAAAAGTAACCACAAGCTAGGTCTTTATTATATTCTGGAACAATGATGCTTTGAAAATCTAATTAACCAGACTTCTCAAGCAGAACCTATTTATTCAATTGATTTGAAATCTTTTTAGATTATCTGTTTTTTCTACATAAAATACTGTAGATAGATTCTTAAAATATTTATCCTTCATATTATAGGCTACTGAAATCCTAGGAAAATATTTTTATATCACCCTCAAAGAACTGGAGAAAAAATGTAGAGAACGTACTTATATGTAAACACACAGCTCTTTGTGCAATCCTCTATTTAACATAACAGAAGACAAAATTATTTCTATATTCTTTGGGATATATTAATACTTTTAAGAGAACCGTGAACAATCATGCATGGTTTTTACTGAAAGCTTCAGGACTCTCAAAAACACACAAAGAATGTTGTTAGTCTAATTGAGACCTCTGATAGACATGCAGCAGTGGATTAAAATTAAATGACTAAAACTGCTGCTCCCCTTAGAATTCCTCCCTGCCCTCCTGACCAGTGTTGCCTCCCGGGAGGCATGGATATCTGTTTTGCTTGTGAATAAGCAGAACTATCACAGCTTTCATAGTCTACTTTGCATTAAACCGACTCCAATTCTGTTTAACTTCTATATGACAGACTGGAAACTGAGATGAGACTGGAGCTGGTTGACACCTACATCTGGGGCAACTATGTTTGTCAGTGGGATGAGAAAACTTAGTGGGGTGGTAGTAGCTACAGCTAATTGATTTATACCTGCTACTTCATATCTTTTAAGAGCACTGAGAGGGACAATATCTCCTCTGACGACTTCCCTCCATCTTTCCTCTGTATTCTTCATATCTCTATTTACCACACAATTATTGCTCTTAGTCTACCTTCAGTAGGTCTTTGTGACTGGACAACTTTTGGTTTGTGAGATAGTTAACACTTTTTGGCTGCTCAAAAGAGAAAATAATTGAAATGTAATGTAATCAGAAATTAAAGAGGTATCTGATTTGTCAGACCTTATTCTAATTCATGATGTTAACAGTGAAAAATTCTTGAAATCTGAAATATAATTCAGTGAATTGTTCTAAACAAACTAGGGATTTAAGTAGTGAGAAAAGTTAACAAATACATGTTAATTTCATATCATGGCTCGTACATGTTGTCATTAACTATACTTTAACTATACATTAACTATACTTTATACTTACATGAGCATAATGCAGGATTCCCAGTTCACCGTACAAAGGACACTGAGCTTTGTTTCCTGGGCTGCATACACTATTATTAACATTTCCAACACAGAATTTTTGTTTATAAAAACATGAACACGCAGAATAGAATATCCCTGTTTCACGGAAGAAAATACAGTCTGCATTTCTAAAATGCCGTGTAATTCCTACTCAGAGCCACTCCTGAACAGTAAGGGCAACTTAATTATCTAAATAGTAATTAGGAAATTAAATGGAGTTGAAAGCTTACATTCCTTTGAGGCCTGGGACTTGGCAAGTGTGGGAAAAAAGTCAAAAGTTTCTTTCCTTGATCATATCTTAAGGGATATGTGGTAATGTACAACTTCAGAAGAAAGGCCTTTTTTTCCCCTGAGATAATTAAGGGTGCATATTTTACTTCTGCTGGGATGAAAAAAAAATATATGTTCCATATAGATGTAGGCAAGCTTGAAGACTGAAGCTATTAATAGAGACTTTAACTTCTGTAATCATAAGCAAACACTAAAAGGTTGTTCAAATACTTTAAATTCCAACTTCATTCAAACCACTTACTTATCCTGTGTTCTGTACATTGTTTGCAAACAGGAAATAAGGAAAAATCCTATTTAGAAAGAATCTTAAATAATTAGAACAAAAGACTGCAAGGCAGGCAGAGATTCATGATAAATGTATCTATGACAACGTTCTGAAGATCATGACATGCACCCCCCCTTTTTTATATAGAATGCATGTCTGTAATATATGCAAACAGAAACATGATTTTGAAATTGCATCCACCCACAAAAAAACAAGTAAAGAATGCTATTATTTTTAGCATTTATAGAATACTTCAGGAAATATAAATGAAGATTATTGAGGTTTTTATTAAATAATCCTTATTCACCAGCTAGTAATTTAAATATAAATCCTATTTTATAATACAAACATATAGGAATAATTTAAAACTTTTCTCATAGGATTGCTACTGCAGTGTTATAATTAAATCTAATATTTGAATGTGTGTTGCAATGCAATTGCACCATTGAAAAAAGGTGTCTGTGTTTTTGTGATGGTTCTTGAGAAAGGTCATCTATTTCCAATGCAAGATTTTTGTGTGCTGAGACAACGGTGATCACAGTATGTAACATAAACCTTAATATATCTCAATTATTGAAAGCAAAACGAGCCTCTTGGAGCATCCCTTCCATCAATGACTGTTCAAAGCTCTTGATTATCCTTAGGACAAGCCAGTGTTCTTGAATGCTGAATGGGAAGCTAAAACTTGGAAATATTAAGTGTTTTGCACTGTGCATTTAAGAGTCTTCACTGAGATTCTGACAACAGATATTGAATGTTGAAACATAGATGTTTGGAATTCATTATTCTTCATGACTAGAGGATGAAAAAGCAGTAGCTGAAGCGACAGCAGTGTTTTGGCATTGTAGCCTAGTATCAAAACAAATACCTGAGCACAAGAAAGGAAAATTTCCTCTTCACTTCCGTATCTCCTCCTGCACATCCTAAACAAACAAATTATAGATTATGCTAAACTGTTATAAGATCATGTTCAAATCTCACTGTAGAAGCTAGATTTGGTAGTGTAGAACACAACTGTATCGAACAGTCCCTGTATTGGGTGCACGCAACAAAATTGTGGTAGTGAGTAGGCAGTGATATGCTTACAGATGTCTCTGTAAGAAGAGGTCAGGGGCTGCACTCTGCTGCTTCCAGTCTGTTCCAGCAGCAATGCAATGGACCCCCACAGTACACAGGTGAGCCTGTCACTGAAGCTGTTGGTTCTTCTAGGAAAATATGTTGAAGAATGAGCAAAATTCCACACAGACAGTGAGCACCAATGAAAAAAAGTGTGAGAAACAATCCTACAGACACCATGGAGCACCCCACCCCACAGCAAGTGGACATTTCCTGAAAGGAAGGCCATGGAGCCCGTGTACTGGAGCAGGGCGAAAGTGTAAGGAAGAAGGAGTGGCAGGGAGGAACCGCTATGGACTGACCACGAACTCCCCATTCTCCTTTTCCCCTGTGTCACTCAGTTTAGGAGAGAAGGGAGAGGCACTGGGAATGAAGGAGTGACACTTATTGGTAAGTCTTAATTGTTTTCATCTCAGGGTAAGAGGGTTTTTTTAATCATATATTTTCTCTCTCCTCTCCTTCCGGCTCCCCTCCCACCGGAGCAGCTGAATGGGCAATGGTCAGTAATATTTTTTATAGAAGAAAACCAGTGAAAGACAGGGATAAATTAAGGAGATTTACAATGCATAGCTGGAACTGTGTTGGACAGACAACTGGGATCGGGGAGGGATAGTTTAAGGGACTTCTTTTGTCCAAAGAAGAATGTTCCAAGAAATTCTTCTAGCTTAATCTTAATAACATCTCTGCTAGATAAAGAAGGTTAACTTCATACTTTCATCCCAGCTAGACCCAATTTAGTATGCTTAACCAATAGGAAAATGAAAGGCTAAACCTAGGCATCGTCTGTAACAGGTAGGAGAATTAGACTGTTCTTACTTTTACATCTGACGTTAGATTGCTAATTTTCTACACAAATTAGAAGTTCTAAGGTTATGTTAAAAAAACCCAGAAATTCCTTATTATCTTGTAGATACATGAACACTATCATTACGTAAAGAGAAAGTCTATAACTTTATTCAGTAAGTATTTGCGTAAGGCTGTACTGCTTGCATTCTTAAGGACATGTGAATGCTGACACTTGAAGAAAGAATCACAAAATACAGATATGAGATGGTATGAAATAGTAACTTTGATTTTGTTTTGATCCCAGTATGTTATTGTGTTGAGCATTACAAAGACACCAGATTAGTTATATTGATCTTTCTGCCACTTGCAATACTGTATATCCTGCTTAAACAGAATCATAGAATCATTAAGGTTGGAAAAGAACATGAAGATCATTGAGTCCAACCATAAACCTCACATTGCCGAGTCCACCACTAAACCATGTCCCTAAGTGCAAGTGTTACATCTACACATCTTTTAAATACTTCCAGAGACAGTGACTCCACTATTTCCCTGGGTAGCCTGTTCCAGTGCTTGGTAAGCCTTTCAGTGAAGAGATTTTTCCACTCTAACCCTTCCATGATTCAACAGTTTCCTCTTGTGCTATCACTTATTACTTGGCAAAAGGATATGGAAATAGTATATTCATTATTTAAAAATTAATTAAAAACATTAATATATATGTTCGTAGCTCTCTGAACATCTGAGCTGTCTGTTCTATCAGAAAGCACTTTCAAAGTATAAGCTGAATTTGGGCCACAATGGTCCTTGCACTTGATCTCTTATCAAGGCATGTAAAAAGTGTCATATTTGCGTATTACATATTATTTATATCTTATAGAGAATCAAAAGTATATAATTTATTATAACAGGCTATGAAATTAAATCATCACGATAAAAGTTGCAAATGTATGTTTTCTGTTGGGATTTGAAAAGAGACCTTCTTTATATTAATTTTAAAATACAACTCCCTAGAAGTATTTCTAGACTTCAAATATGAAGAATTATTTAGGATAATAACTTCTCTTACAATTGGAATTACAAGCTTGATGCTTTCCTGGATATGGGCCTATTGCTTCTATAGTGTACATGAGATATTCAGCACCTTATAGAACCGAAAGCTTGTTATTATCGAGTATCTCGTAATACTGTCAAGATGATGCCATTAAGATGTTGTAGCTAAACTTACTTCAAACTAAAAATACAAACCAAGTAATATATTTTCTTTAAGTTCTGGTAAAACTTAAAAAAACAATAGTTAATATTAAATTTCAGTTCAAGGGACTAATAGTGTTCTGGATGTGGATTAGGGCATCAGACCTTGGAATAATAGTTCAAGTTTAATTCAAGATAGATTTTTAAGGTGTTGTGGTTCAAACTAGCTGATAGTTATATTTTAGATTGACTTCATGACAAAGACAATTTCTAATAATCTTTAAACATTTAAAAGTTGTTCACAGAGATGTATATGAAGGATAATAGCATTATTCTATTCATATTAATTTAGATTTATGTGAACATAAAGCCAGGAACACAGAGCAGTGTATTTCTTTTTGTAGTGAATTCACAGCCTCACCTTTGGGCAACAATTAATCTCTACTGTAAACAGAAAGGTTTTGACATCTCTCCTTTTCTCAGCAGCATACCTCATTGACAGTTTTAATATTCTCTGTTCTGTGGGTTGAGCATGTAAGCTCAGACTTTGTAGAAAAGCAAAACTCCAAATCAACAAAACAGCCAAAAAAAACTGCAAAACCTGACATCTGTGTTGAGGATCTCCACACCCAGATGACTATTATCTAACTATTGGATGAAGATCCTGCTTATCTCCAGAAACAGAGATTCTTTAGACAGGCTTTGAATGATTTTACTAAAGTACCTTTAATAACCTTTGGACTTCCAGTCTGCATTTGTAATTAGTAGTCTATCAAGCAGCTGAAAAAACTAAGACATACCAGAGTATTTTTCCAACTGATGCCTTCATCGTGAAAAAAAGAGACTTGAATCACCCGATGAAGCTGTGCCTCAGTAGCTCAGAGGCAAGATTCTTACCAGAAGAACATGAAGTCCTAACAGAGAAATCCATTTGCTGTAGATGATACAGCTGTTGACATTGATAGGAAAAGAACCAAAGAACCAAAAGAACCAAAGAACCAAAAAGAACCAAAACGTAACATTTATAGATTTTACATCATATATATGTGTGACAAAATACTTTCAAGTCCACTGTGATGCGAAAAAAATAATGATCATTTTCAGATTTGCAAAAAATCCATTCAAAAAATACCTGAGGTATTATATGTGCTTTGATCCACTTTTTCCCACTTACGTAAAATGAATGTTAAAGAAGATTGAACACATGTTAACTTTATACCATGAATATACAAATGACAGAACTGTTACCTGCAGTACTTTATTTAACACTAGCCCCCAGTAAGGGAATAACTCATCAACAGTACTGTCTGAATCTAGTATTCCAGTCAATGTTTAACCAAACTAGTTGTCCTCTCTTCCATGCCATAATGTCCTAACTTGGATATGAGACTGTACTGGAAGACAGTGGTGAGAGCCTTGTGAAAATCAGTATAAATACATCTAGTGCACTCTCCTAATGCACAAATACAATGATGTGATTGTAGAAAATGATCGGGTTGTTCAAGCATGATTTGTCCTGTGCTTACTATTGACAATCACCTTCTCTTTCATGTGGTAGAAATGAGCTGTAGGAAAACATTTTCCAAGGACCAAAGTGATGATGATTGACCTTTAGTCACCCAGACTCATCTTTCAGCATTTTCTGAGATAGATACAACAGTTTCTATTCTTCAGTTTTCTAGGTTCTCCACTGATATCCAAGCACTTTTAAATATAACATACAGTAGATATCTGACAATACCTGTTTTGTCATGGAATGGTAACCCCCCTGATACAATGTAAGCTCTATTCTGCGGAGTAAAATTATCACAATTAAACTTAAATTTTGTTTCCTTCTCTATTTAAAATTAAGAAAGCAAATAAAAATAAACAAAATACCCAAACTAAACCCATTTATACTGACGGAGTTGAAGTTCTATGATATTTTGGGAAAAACCACAGTTTCAAATTACCCAATAGTTACCAAGGGCCGTCTTTCTTATTTGTTGAAGACTCAGTAAGTTGGCAGCACCTAGCATGAATTCTCTTTTGAGATGATTGTTATACTTGATTGATTGGTTTGATTCTCCAGTTCAAGAAAGACACTGAACAATTGGAGACCATTCAGCAAAGGGCTGCCAATATGATTAGATAGTTGAGTGACTTGGCACATGAAGAAAGGTTAAAGAAATAGGGTTTATTCAGCCAAAGGAAGAGAAAGCTAGAGAAGAACTACTGATCATAGTCCTTGAGTAGCTGAAAGGGAGTTACAGAGAACTTACAGATGTAGTCTCACTATACTGTAAGGTAACAGGACAAGAGGCAACAGACACAAGCTGTTTCTGCCTAAATACAAGAAAAAAAATTCCTCTTCACAAGAACAGCTGAACATTTAATAAGGTTGATCAAAGGAGAAGCAGAATCTCCCTTGCTGGAGAAATTCAAAACTCAGCTTCAGAAGGCCTTAGATAACCTTATCCCTGGTTTTGTAAGGGATTTAGAACTAGAGGATGTACAGAGCTCTCTTGGTATCTAGCATTTCTCATGACTCTTAACTGTTTTGGTGATGAGAAGGAGTTGTTATGGCATCAATATGTAAACACAAAACAGCTCTGTGAAAAATTTTATAGATTAATGAAGTGTTTCCAGTAGATTTGCTCTTTGCTTCCTAAAAAAAAAATAAAAATTTGTCTTCACATATTTTGAATATAAACCACAGCAAAAGTAATTCCAGCAATGTAAAGATAATGTTGTGCACTTACTGAGCTGGTATGAAAGGAAATAAATTTTTGTGAAGTTCTAAGGAGTTATTGCTGTAGTTGTACTGGAGAGTTATTATATTACTGTATGAGATACAGTTTCACAGCCTCTCCCTACCAGAGATCCAAATATGATATGAGTTGAAACATAGGGTTTTTTTGAGTAGAAATGGAAAGACCAGGGTTTCGGCACAATATTAGCAAAATAAAAATGAAGTGATGAACTGTCATTTCCTGCTCCTTACAATGTGTATTATTTGGTTATTTTTTCCTGAAAAATCTAAGGCAGTAAGATGCATAATCCAGTTGGACTCTGTCTTGTACGCTGCTCCTTTTTTTCTCGCCAATGGCAGAAAAAGATCGGTCATTAACCCACAGTATGGAGAGAAAGATTTGCCCTAAAAAGAACAGCCTGAAAAATGACCACTCTCGAAAATCTGAAAGCTACTGACAAACAAATTGGGGTTTTATTCATTGCTTACTTTTTATGTTATTGATGAGGAGAGGAGAGGAGGGGAGGGGAGGGGAGGGGAGGGGAGGGGAGGGGAGGGGAGGGGAGGGGAGGGGAGGGGAGGGGAGGGGAGGAGAGGGAGAGGAGAGGAGAGGAGAGGAGAGGAGAGGAGAGGAGAGGAGAGGAGAGGAGGGGAGGGGAGGGGAGGGGAGGGGAGGGGAGGGGAGGGGAGGGGAGGGGAGGGGAGGGGAGGGGAGGGGAGGGGAGGAGAGGGAGAGGAGAGGAGAGGGAGAGGAGAGGAGAGGAGAGGAGAGGAGAGGAGAGGAGAGGAGAGGAGAGGAGAGGAGAGGAGAGGAGAGGAGAGGAGAGGAGAGGAGAGGAGAGGAGAGGAGAGGGGGAAAACAAAATTATACTGCAATTGGACTTTGCATCCATCTGCAAGGAAAGAGATTTGGGTAGGTCAGTGTTTCAACATGTAGAAATTTCTGCAACATTAAATGCTTTCCTGTATTATTTCTGTAAAAATAATACAATTATGTTAATTAGCTACACGGTCAGAGAGAGTGCCTTCCATCTTGTGTTAAAATTTTTCTCTTGCTTGTAATGTTCAAAAGATTAACTTCTGAAGACTTATCATGGATACAGTAGCTAGTTCTCCCCTAGAAGCACTGAATATACTTAACCAATAACAGCAAAGTCCTTAGCTGTGCTGAAAATCAGTCTGTTAAACCTATGAGGGGAGTGTTTAAAATAAATGACTGGTGGACAGAAGCTTCAAGGAGAAGGCATTTTCACTAATGAGTAAAAAAGATGACAGCTTTATAAAAACATTTGAGTAACTTGAACTTGGGCCTAACATAATTAATATCTAACTTAAACTGCAGTCAGGTTCTGTGTATGTTTAGTTCACCCAGGGTGTCCATGTTCAGATCATTAATAAGTTTTCTAATGCTTCTGTGGTTAATCCTTTTAACAGAGCAGTTTTTCTTTACTGAACCATTGTAAGCTGAGACACAAAGCAACCTAGGCAAATACTGGAGCACATAAACTTGATAAACAAAAGAGACAACATAAATAATTAAAACTATACTTTTTATAGTAACATTCAAAATCCATGCCTTCATCATAATGTTCTTCTAAGGTCATTTGTTTTACATCACATACAAAACACTCTCCCTTAAAATTTGCAACATAACAAAATATTTATTTAATAATACATAAGCAATAAAAAGGTGGATGAGAACTACAGATGTTTTAAGTATTCATGACTACATTGACTTCAATGGAGCCAGGCAGATTTATGCCAACTGAGAATCTGTCCCTTATATTTAATATCTTTTTAAAAAAAATATGATATTACTTTCTGTGGTAGAAATGCAATGAACACACTTGATATTGTTTAGATTTTCACCTTACATTGTTTTATGTGAGATTTTGAGTCTCAAGTAGTGCACAAGTAACCTTGAAACAGATTAACTTAAGGTTTTCAATTAGAAACCTAGGGGTATTTTTCTCTCCATCTTCTATTCTGGGAAAAAAGTTAAAAATAATAAATAAAAAAATTAAAACGTTTTTTTAAATATTGCAGTTTTTTATAAATGCAGGAGAGTTTGAAACCAGGAGGGTGGAATAAATAATTCTTGTAGGTTGACTGCAGCCAGCAGTCAAGAACTCACAGAGCTGCTCGCTTACTTACCTGCCCATAGCAGGATAGGGAGAGAACAGAATGGAAATACATGAGTTGACAGGTAGATAAAGCAAATTCTACATGCGCAAGCAGAGGAAAACAAGGATTTTTTACACTGCTTTCCACAGGCAGGCAGATGTTCAGCTGTTTCCTGGAAAGCAGGGCCTCAGCACGCATAATGCTTACCCGGGAAGATAAAACGAATAAGCTCAAAGATCCCCCCTTCCTCCTTATTCCCCCAAGATTTTATTGCTGAGCATGACAACATATGCTACAGAATATCCTTTTTATCAGTTTAGGTTAACTACCTCGGCTCTGTCCTCTCCTAACTTCTTGCGTACCCCTAGCCTGCTGACTGTGGAGGGCAGAGTGGGACAAAGGAAAGCCTCAGAGCTGTGAAGCCAAAATGTTATTTCAACAGTGTTTCAGTCACAAATCCAACGCACAGTACCATGCAGGTGGCTATGAAGACGTTTAACTCCATCCCAACTGAACCCAGCAGAACAGTGAACAAGAGCAAATACCTGAAGAAATATCTTAATATGAAATTGACAGGTGTACAGGTGATTTAAAAGATAGATATACAGATTTGGAGAAAATAAATAAAGCAAAAGCATTTAAATAAAGACAATAATAGCCCAAACCTTCTGTTTATTGTTATTTCTAAATATAGGTCTTTTATAGTTATATTTTCTTCACACAACCAGGAAACAGTACTGAGGGAAGTAAATATGAAATCCAAAATTAGTTTTATCCTGAAATCACATACATCAATATTCCCCACATGCACAAAAAATATACACCTTCTCAAGCAGCCTAGCAACAGGGGTGCTCACCTTCTCTGCAAGAAGAATGCTACCATGACAGTGAGCTTCAGTTACAAAGTAATAAATTTTGAAAAGAGGAGCAAAGAAACACTGTGAGAGTAAGCGCCAATAAATACTGCATGTTTCCCTTAATGTAGTGTCTGTCCCTTTCTTCGCATGGTAGGAATATGGTTTTATGAGAGTACAAATAGCCAAGTGTCAAACAGAGATGCTTATCAGGTGAATCACTTGATCTACTGCGTAAGGAGAATGCAGAGAGCAATATTAGCCCCAGTTACAGTTGCAGGTTTTCTGAGGATTGTCATAGCTCATCTTTTTATGCAATGGCTTGTTGAAACAACGTCTGGGAAATACAGATTTCACTGCTACATCTCTTCTGTCTTCTTTCAACCGTGAACATGACTGACCTTTTAAAGGATGATCACAATACTAATAGTCTTCTGTATCAAGGTGTATTTTTTTTTACACTCTTTCTCACTAAAATGCCTTTCTGAATGTCTGTGAGTTCTAATTGACCAGAAAGGGAAAGATCCTGCAAGGTTTATGTTTTCATTCATACTTGAACAGTTCTGAAACCCTGTTGAGCTTTCCAGTTATTACACATAGTGTGTATCATGCCTTGTGGAATAGGTTCAAAAACACAGATGTGTCCAAATAATTAACCATATTTTAATAATCTGGTATCGGATATGTTTCTATTAAGGTTCTATATGGTTCTATTAAGGTTGGTGTGTTGATACAATGCATGTTGCAATAGCTACAGCCTTTAAATGTCACAGTAATAATGGTTCCTTCTTTTTGCATAAAGTGAGGAATGAGCAACAGATTCTGGATCAAAGTGTCTTAAGCAATTGCTAATCCTTACAGTTTAAAATCAACATTTTTTTGCATTATAAACCAGCTAGACATTGAATCAAATAACTGGTCAACTCTGCAACAGCGAACAGAGCAGCTCTAGCCTTCACCTATCATATACTGATTCCTTTTCCATATGCATTTCACTTTCTTCATCTTCACTTTACCATCCCCATCCCAATACCACCTAGAATTAATTTTTTTTCCTATTAATCTTCAAGCAGCCCACAGTTTGAAAAGTCAATTCTAGGTCGGTGCATCATGACCAAATAAGTTCTGTAAGAGATCCCATGACTTTCAACATCATAATGCTTAATTAGAAATTTTACTAGTTAAAAAACCAACAACAAAAAGACAAGAGAAGGTAGAATTGAAGTCCTTACCTCTAATGTTGTTTATTTCTTATATACTAGTCCTATTTTATTTACATAACTAGTGAGTTCAGAAGCATAACCACTAATTTACCCTGGCATAAGTGAAAGTGGCATTACGTTGTGAGTTTAGACAAGCTACAATGCATTTGAAATACATGAAGACAAAGCTAGGTGTTTCTAACTCAGATTGAGATTTAATGTGCAGACCTTGTATAAATGCTGGTGTCTATACAACATCTCTGAGTTCCATCTTTATTGCCTTTGCCAAAAAGAACAACTAGGATGAAGACGAAAACCTAAAAAGAATTTTGCAAGTATTTCACTTCAGAAACTCACAGAAACTAGTTGTTTATATCAAAAAGATGGCTGTTTAGTAGCAAGTTTTAAATTTTATTATGAAGACAGTATTCTAGTGATTCATGTTTATATCGGCTTTTTTTCCCTCCCATTATAATAGATCTTTAAATTTAGTAGTATGTACATTCTTTTATTTCAGCTTTATTAAGGAAAAAATAATAGTGTAATGGGAAAAATACATTACAAAATTTATGTCCCAAGTGGGTAATTATCGACAAGTTTTGTAGAAACTATTCATTTCATAGTGGGAATTTCACCTGTATATAAACAGTGAGCATTCTGATTATCTAAGTCATAACAAGTCCAAAATGTGAATGATATTCTGTTTGTGGTCTACCAGACCATGAACTATTCTATCATGTGAGCTCTCCAGGAAGGTGGAAGGATGCACCTTACTACATTTGAAAACAGTAGTTGAAAATAGAACCATGAAGCATCTGATATTTATAAAATGATGAGGATGCTAAATATAATGTCAAGAGTTCCCCAAAGAACAGTCTTATCCTATTATTCTAGATAAAAGTTTTGAGATCTTGAGTTCTCTTTTCTATTATTTTGTTGGCAATTCTGGGAGAAATTAAAAAACCCTACTTTTTTTGTAAGAAGCTATAACATATGCAACTAAATAAGCTAAAATATCCGTTATAGATTTCCTTTCTGTAAAATGCAAAATGTTTTCATAAAGAGACCTCAAAGTATATTGCATCCTTTATTATGTGACTTTGGATTCAGAATATTGAATATATATTAAAAATATGTTGAAGAAAATAAAAAAATTAATATATATTCACATATATAAATTTATTGCCTAAAAATATAGGTAATATAAAAGAGAGGGAAAACCTATTAAAAAAAAAACCAAACAACTCAGCTCCCACGTAGCTAACATGATTAAAACAAAACCAAACCAACAACATTTCAATATACTTAATGTCAGCAAGACTGGATATTTTTAAGGGATTCATCCACGTAAGTTCATAAAATCAAATATATAGCAGGTTCTGTACACACACAGTCTCATAGTTTCCATTTCTGTTCAGGAAATTTGAAAGCTTGCAAATCAAAACTTTTATGGAAAAACTCCACTTACAAGTTTAAATAAAAAATTTGTGTTACACTAAACAATGGATAACACACATTGCCATGCACTATTTTGCAAATATTCATTAGAAATAAAAAAAAATAAAGTCTGGAACTATTATTTATGTTAACACTAGTGTGGCAACTCAAAACATAACCAGCAGTCATACAATATTCTTCAGGTACAGTGTATATGAGCTATTTGAACATAGTCTGATTTTCTGATTATCTGAATGTCCATATATATCAGTTGGGTTTAGTACATAAATCTTTATAAACAGACAAACACATTGTTAAAATTAAAGGTATTTTAAAAATAGATTCATGAAGAACTGAAATTTTGAATATTTAAAATACAAAAAAAAGTCAGAATAAATGAAAAAAATATAATTTTATGCTGTAGTACATGAAAATTTTATAAGTGTATAAAGTATAAGTAATAATTTATACTTCTGCTATTTTTTGTTTTGTTGATTGTGTAAGGTATTACAGTTCTACTATGAGTAGACATATTAAATACAAATTTATCCCTAATTACTCCATAAAGCTAAAAATATGGAGAATTGTCATATACTTTACAGAAGAGGCAAAAGAAACTTCAGTATTTGTTTTTAGCACACCAATGTGGGCCTGCCATGCTTTTTCACTGCCTTGATTCTCCATCACAAAGGGTACCATCCTGACACTTAAGTTGGTAGAACTTTCCCTTTGTCCTCGTGGGGGACTTCAATCTACTGGATGTCTGCTGAAAATACAATATAGTGGAAATGGAACAATCTACGAGGAATCTGGACGATGTAGAAGATAACTTCCTGACACAGTTGGTTATTGAGCCAACCAGGGAAGGAACCCTGCTGGACTTGTGGGTGATGTGATGGCTGGAGGCCATCTTGGGCATAGTGGTCACAAAATGATAGAGGCTTTGAATCTTGGAGAAGTGAGAAGCGGGGTCAGCAGAACTGGGACTGTGAATTTCCAGAGGGCAAACTTCAGCCCGTTTAGAAGACTGATCAGCAGAGTAGCCTGGGAGGCAGTTCTGAAGGGTAAAGGAGTCCAGGAAGACTGAACATTCTTCTAGGAGGAAGTCTTAAGGGTGCAAGAGCAGTCTGTCTCCGTGAGCTGAAGAAGCCAGCAGGGAAGAAGGCTGGCCTGGTTGAACACGCTTGCCTTATTCTGATTTTCATAATAATCTTCACTTACAATTTGTTTTTATCACATTAAACCACAGGATTTAATAAGATTTTTGTAATTATTGTGGTTTAGTTGTCGTTTTCTACCCATTATAGCTAATGTGTTGGTATATTAAATTAGCTTTCACTTCTACCAGTAATTTTCCTTCTGTAGGTATTTCCAGACAGTTATCAAGTAATATTTTGAACTTCGTCTATATAAATTAAATAGGCTGAAATAGGCTAAAATAGGCCTAGCTTATTTCATTGTGCTAATCATTAAGTAAGATTTATAAATTTATTTCAAAGATTGATATTAAATCAATAAGTAGGTTTCATTTTTATTAAAGACATTTGACATGTTTTAAAAATGGTCTCTTTTAGGAATGACTATACAACTTAAACAACAAAAAAATAAAGTTATCGCCTTCCTGGAGAAAAGGAGACTGCCTTGTAGTCACACTAATGAAATTAAACAGATTTGTCAGCAATATCCCTAGTTTAAATCACTCATTATGTTTGAAAATATATGGGCAAAACCTAAAATACGTAGAAAGGGGTTTATTGCTAAATATTAATCATGCATCAAGTGATGACAGGTCCACAGTCTGAGAAGTGTATGTTACTTGTCATTTACAAAAGCAGCCACTAGAACTTTTACATAACTAAGCTAGTGAAAAAATCGAAAAGAAAACACAGAAAACATGCTTTGCCTTCCTGTTAAAATCCATCTCCCAGAGTTCTGAGGGAGCTGGCTGATGTCATTGCTCAGCCGCTCTCCATGGTATTTGAAAAGTCACGGCAGTCAGGGGAAGTTCTTGGTGACTGGAAGAAGGGCAATATTGTGCCCATTTTTAAAAAGGGTAGAAAGAAGAACCCTGGGAACTACTGACCCATCAGCCTCACCTCGGTGCATGGGAAGATCATGGAACAGATCCTCCTAGGAGCTATGCTAAAGCACGTGGAAGACAGGGAGGTGATTCAAGACAAGTCAGCATGGCTTCGCCAAGAGGAAGTCCTGCCTGACCGACCTAATGGCCTTCTGTGGTGGGATGATCACATCAGTGGACACGGGAAAAGCAATGGATGTAATCTATCTGGATTTCTGTAAGGGCTTTGAAATGGTCCCCCACAACTCCCTTGTCTCTAAATTGGAGAGATTTAGATTTGATGGTTGGATTGTCCAGAGGATAAGGAATTGGCTGTATGGTCACATCCAGAGAGTAGTGGTCAATGGCTGGATGGACATCTGTGACATTAAGGTCCTTTAATTTTTGAAGTTATAGTAACAGTTTAATCTACCATTATAAAAACAACAATAAAAAACCTAACAACAACAACAAAAAAACCCACCAAACAAAATCATCATCCAAGTCAATTTAGCTGCAGAGCCTGCATAGAAATGCTGGTTAAAGCTGTCACACAGAAAGTCATATTATAAACAAAAGTATGGTAGCTCAGCGAAGCTGTAGCCAGGTAAATACAACTTTGCCATTACTAGTCAGTGCTATCTGGTTGGAGCTTCCCTTACTCTGAGTTGGCTTTTTACAACTTCTTCTGTTCATAGTGGGCCACAGCAGAAGACATCATAATAAACAATTCAAGCACGTTCAAGGCAGAGTGTAATTATGGGTCTTGATTGCAGAAACCCATTTGCTACCATGAGTACCTGTGACTGTCTTCACCTCTTTCACTTGCAGATGGGTAGGAACATACTGCTCTCAGTGAACCTCAGCAACCATTAGATGAATTTAGCTGACCAACTGTAACAGAGGAGCCTGAATTTTTTTTGTGCCCAATACATGTGGATAATGCCATCTGTATACCTGATTTTATCAGGAGATTATCTACATGTCATATTCCTTTACCTGACAGTAGAAATTAAGAATGGTATTACTTCTAAGAAAATCCTGCAGGAGTTCTAAAGACCATATGACTGTCTAGCCATGTGTTTTATATGCAAATTCCCCTTTCCCTCTTCTCCCAGAAAACTAACCTAAGGGATAACATGAAGGTAACTAAGCTCCACCTGTAGGCCTGTGTGGCCCCTATATGCTATATTTTCGACCTTCTGGTTTTATTTGTCTGCTTTAACTTCTGATTGAGTGTTCAAAGTTTGAAATATTATGGTTATTTTTATAATGTTCCTGTACCATGTACCAGATTGATGTGATTCCTACCAGAAATATGAAATATGCATATTTATTTCTATCCTACCCTCACTTTCTTCCCCATAGCTTCATTCATTCATCCCTGGAGAGTGTCAACATCAGTAATTCATAGTTAAACACAATTTCTTTAACAAATATCAGAGATAAAGAAACACATGCTAAATTACAAACATGAAAATAAACATTTTATACAGAAACAGTACTTCCTAATACCTTAGGGTCTTTCTAGCGTAGAATTCATACTGAAGGACAAAAAGAACTGTTACTTTTGTTTCAATTGTCTAAGAAATATAAGACTTATTAAGGCAAATAAAAAAACCAATTTGTTTAGGTAACTGAAAAAAATAAATGATCCTTCTCCCTGTTCCAAATAATTTCCACTTTTTTCAAACATTATAAAAATTTGTTGGTAAATAAAAATGAAGTAGTGTATTCCATGTGGTTGCCTAAGACAGATAAGCAACAGAAGAGAGGCAAAAAAGAAATGTCATATCATGCTGGGAAAAATTCTTTCTTGTATTGGAAACAGACAACTTGATAAACATATGCCATAGTAATTATTAAATATAAATAAAATTGATTTAATGTTTTTATATCTGGACAAGATTGAAGGGGTTACTCACTAAGTGAGTGGAAGATTACAATCCCTTCTTGGCCACCTGGGCACACTGCTGGCTCATATTCAGCCAGTTGTCAATCAACACCCCTAGGTTCTTCTCCTCCAGGCAGCTCTCCAGCCATTCTTCCCCAAGCCTGTAACGCTGCCTGGGGTTGTTGTGTCCCAAGTGCAGGACTTGGCATTTGGTCATGTTAAACCTCATCCCGTTAGTCTCAGCCCATCAATCGAGCCTGTCCAGATCTCTTTGCAGTGCCTCCCTTCCTGCAAGCAGATCAACACTGCCACCCAGCTTTGTGTCATCTGCAAACTTGCTAAGGGTGCACTCGATCTCTGCATCCAGGTCATTAATAAAGGTATGGAACAGGACTGCACTCAGCACTGAACCCTGGGGAACACCACTCGTGACCGGCCTCCAACTGGATTTAATTCCATTTACCACCATGCACTGGGCCCGGCCATCCAGCCATTTTTTTACCCAGCAGAGGGTGGTCCTGTCCAGGCCAATGACAGTCAGTTTCTCAATCAGAATACTGTGAGAAACGGTGTCAAAGGCTTTACAAAAGTCCAAGTACTTAATATTACAAAAGTAATTTCAGTTTAAATTCTGGCTTTGAGTTAATAAAGCTAAGGTATAATGCACTCAGGTTAAGTCAGTTGTATGTTTATTTTCACTGATAATCATGACTAACGATATTCAATACTTTGGCCTTTTATTTTAAAGGGTGATTAAGGTAGTGATCCTACACTCATGAAAAATAACGTTTTTTACCTCAGCTAAATAATAGCTATATCTTAAAGTGATTACATTTCCCTGACACAACTCGTTTCAACACACAACTCTATTACTTCAAGATCATTGCACAGTAGAAATTCCATTAATTTCAGTTTATTTCTACATTATTCCTGACTTCAAGCTACAAAAAAACCCCTAAAAACATTCCACAACCAAACAACCAAAAAAACCCCACCACAAATTAAAAATTCATTGTCTTAACTGAGATTTTCCTTTACTACATTACAGCTATTTTGAGCTTTGAAGCTGAACTTTTCGGGGGCTTCTTTGAACCAACATGTTGAAGTACCAGAGTTATGAAGAGCAACTTTGTCTGGTTCTTGCCATATTTTAGCTTAATTAGTTGTTTTTCGTAATACTTTAAATATTTTCATCCTAGAGATTTTGATCTTATGATCAACAATTTACTCTAACTTTCAACAATTTACTCCAACTTTCATGTTGGAATCACATAAAAGAAATTAGAAGAGTTTTCAAAAAGTTATGTGCATAAATTTCTTCACATTTAAAGCTTTTTTTCAGAGAAAAGTTTTTTGTGTTTGTTGGAATGTGTATAAAGGAATCCAATACAAAAGGCAATTTTGCATAGTTCTTAAATATAATTTGTTACAGTAATAGTTCGATGTCAAGTCGAGAATGTTTTAGAAAGCTTCAAATATCATTTACTGGCTTTGATTGCACCCCCTCGAGTTTCAATCTAGGATAAAAGTTTGGAAGAAATCCATGTGAATTCAAAAAAGGAAATAATTACCTAATGTTTCTATTCTTGTTCCTAGATAAATTCAAGGATACATCAAAATGAAAAAGACAATAAATTCATTATTTGTGATGTAGTCAAGGTAAGATCTTTTGACTATATCTGAGAGATTTATTAAGTTTTCCTGTGAAAGTCATTGTTTAAAAAAAAATTAATTTCTCTCTTCAGCTCCCTGCAATGGTCTTTAAATGTTAGGTAAATTAAACATCTTTTAGATTTTTCACATTGCTGTAATACAGATCAGCTATGTTATAAGCACCTAGGAATGTCTGTGTCATATGGGACACCAGGTCACGTCCCCTTTGCTATAAGCAAACCAGAAAAACGAAAATATTGGAATGACTACAGAAGTTCTATATCCTTGGGGATTTTGCCTGTGCACTTGAAGTTCTCTCAAAGGTGCAGTTCATTTGCTTCCAGGATTGCACTGTGCAAGAACTGCTGTAAAGCAGCCAAACTGAGTCCCAGATTAGGATCTCTTTAACTTCAAAGGAAAAGCCATTAAAATACAACCATTTCCTTTTGCAATTGTGTTTCAAATGCATATTAAGAGGAAATTATACTTGCCCTAAGCCCCACTTCAATCTCATTTTAATTGGTAGTCATTGTTTGTATTACAGAGATGTATGCAGATAATGAAGTTATAGTCATGAAAGTCCCTAATGGAGGTAAGTTAAGACATCAAATGGGACTTATTTTAACTATCAAGGTCTTTAATTTGTCTAGAGAACTAATAAATTTTGTCTTCAGAGATGAGCTGAATCCATTTCAGACAAAATTGCACAGAGATTTGGTACGTATGGAAATGTGTGTTGAAGTATTTCAAGTACTAGGTCATAAAATAGACACCCAAACAAAGAATAGAGATTTTGAGGTTAATAGTTTTGCTTTTGTTGCAAGTAAGAAAGTATTATAGACTGTAAATCTCTAAGGAAACACAGCCACGTAGCCAAGAGTAAGGGACTATCAGTGCTAAGAATGGGAAGGATTTAGACAGGAAAAGAGCCTAAGTGCAACCAAGTAGCTTAAAAAACAGGCAGAAAACCTCAATTCAAAACTCTTAACTAACTGTTGGGTTTCTCAGTCCTTCTAAAAATTAAAGATGACCCTTTGACTCAGAGTTATAAATTCTACTTTCACTCAGTTCTTACCTCGCTCCTCATAATTTTTGATGGATATATTACATATTCAAAGTGCCATTTTAAAAGAAAGTTTTTGGTCATCAAACAGCACTGAGTTCCTAGTGACTAACATGAACAATATAAAATTTGGGAGTAGTAATAAAAGTATTTGCAACTATTTGACAGTTTTTATGCATCTGCTTAGTATGATGCAGCTCTAAATACATCAGCTAGGAGTTGTTTTCACAGACAAAATTAATTCAGACACTGAGTATTTTTGTTTGAAACTTTTACATCTGAAATTACATCTTAGTATAATTACGTTAAATACAATATTTATTAAAAATAATATTATTTTCTATGTTTAAAACAACACTGAACAAAATCTTAGTCTAAGGAAACCATAAAAACCCTATCATTTTCCTTCATGTCGTTTTAGAGCCAAGATTTGCTTTTCACAGTCTTTAATGAAAAGAAAGACTGCTATTCTCTTGAAGGAACTTCTGTAATGCAGATCACTTACATGTTTTGTTACCTGTGGTATTCTATCTGTTTACTGACATCAAAGGGATTTTGAAACTCAGCAGCAGGTAAGTGGAATCAAAGTCGTGTAAGGACATGTTCTAGAAACAATTGGGCATTGTAGAGAATTTAGAGATACCTTTGTCAAAGAAGAAGTATTTTGGCATTCCTTTGTCATTTTTCTCTTAAACATAAGTTCCTTATCTTTAGTTTGAAGATGGTTCTGCTTTCCATTTTTAAATGCTCTATTAATTGCATATCACTATTTGAAACAGAAATCAATAATATGATGACACTACTAATAATGATATGCCCATGCAGAAGACCCAGCTGGTGGAATGGCAGAGAGGAATTGTCAGGGACTGTAAACACCCCTCTCCAGTTTCCTATTCCCCTGCACCACTCTTGGCAGATTGGGTGGTCAGGGCAAAGTAGAGGAGATAGGAATGGAGGAGTAAAGTTGAATTTTGGTAACAATAGGGTGAGGAGAGCTGTTTTACTCTGGTTTTAACCATCCTCCTCTGTTTTTAATTGGCAATAAATTAAATTATTTGTCACAAAATTACAGAATGATTGAGGTTGAAACGGACCTCTGCAGATTATCTCTTCCACCCCCCTTCCTCAAGCAAGGCCATCTGCAGATGATAGAATAATAGAATTATTTGAGTTGGAAGGGATCTTTAAAAGTCATCTAGTCCAACACCGCTGCAATAAGCAGGGACATCTTCAACTCAATCTGGTTGCTCAAAGCCCCGTCCAACCTGACCTCGAATGCTTCCAGGGATGGGGCATCTATAGCCCCTCTGGGCAACCTGCTCCAGTGTTTTTTTTTTTATCTTTGTTCTGTTATGGCAAAATTACCCATGAATTACGTTTAAGTGATATCTTTGTTATCACTGTATTGACTCAGATATACTCCTTAATACACCCGATCCCTTCATTCTTCTACAACTGCACGATTCTTCTGATTCATAATAACGAAGAGGCCAGTTATACTACGTTTTAAAAGCTGCTTTAGAGAACTGATAAATATAATCCCTATCTTTATTCATGTTGGGCTTAATGAGAATCTGGCATCATTTTAAGAATTAATACCTAATCAAGCAAGGCACCTGAGGCTAAGTAACTGGTAGGTGTTTCTTGAATTGGAACTTTAATGGCTCCCCTATCAATCGAGTAGCATAACAGTATTTCTTCTGTAATTCTGGTCAAAGCAGATGTGTTTAAACAGAAACATAAGTGTGTAATAATTAGTTTATTCGGTGTGACTAGCAACATTTATCAGTTCGAAGAACAGAGGATACAAAAAGTAAGGAAGTTTTCCTAGAGTATATGAGTCCTAATTATTATTCTGAAGTTAAATGTTTTCTCTTTTGATGAAAATACCCCTAAATTCACGCAAAGAATTTAACTGTCTTGTCATTTTTTTTATATATAGTGTATTTATCTTATTTCCTCACTGGTCAAAATACTACATTGTAAACTACACATTTGACTGTAGCTCACACTGTAAGATCTTAATTTTGAATGTATTAAAAAAAGGTTTTAAGAGTGAGGGCAACAGAAGGAGAAATAACAATGTAAAATAAATATTTCTTTTTTAGGGATTTTCAAATAATGTCTATTAGAATACAAAATTTTGATAAACTGATATCAGATGCAGAAATTTGATGTATGAATAAAAGCTTCTGTCCTACATCCCCTCCCCCTCATAAGTTCTTGTTTATTATGTTTTATGGACATTATAATTATTGGGAGAAAAGAATAACAAAAAAAATGCTATAATACGCTGCATTGTAGCCAGCATGTCTCAGAGCAACATGCTGAGGGCCCTTGCTGGCACCCTGTCCCTCTAACCTTGGTGTGCCATCTCAGATCTTGTCATGGGCAAGCCTCATATTAGCCTACTTCCCTATCAAGTCTAGTTTAAATCTCTGTCAATGAATCCTGCAAGCTTCTGAGTAATATTAATAATCCTATATTAGAATATTAAGTTTAGATGAAGCAGAGCAAGAACATCCTTACTAAACCAATCAACTACCTGGAGGCAGAAATATTTTAGTTTAAAAAATAAAACCCCAAACTTTTGCTGAGAATTGCATGGATAATAAGTGTATAGATTTTTAATACTTTCAGAAACAAGAAACATTTGGAATTCTGACAACTTCATAGGTAACAATAAAAAATAATTTACTGAGTAAAATAGTTCTGTTGCTTAAACATAACCATGTAGTTCCAACTGAGATGCCTTGAGATGTAAAACATCCTCACTGTTCTCTTAGACGTGACACAGGACCTATGGGAAACCTCCTAAAATGACACCTCATGGCAAGGCAGAATAGCCTTGTTGCCTTTCTTTAGGAAACCGAATCCCATTTCTTCTGACAGTAGTGATATCTTTAGAGACTGATCACTATAATCAAGGGAAAGAAGTTTAAAATGTTTTGAGCATGCTGTTAGAGAACAAGGATTCTGTCTAGAGAAAGAAATCTGTCAATGATGAACAGAAGAACATGAAGAGAGTAACTGGAAATACAGCAAGTAAACAGTACAGGGAAGTAAGAACTCAAGATCTATAAAAAATGGCAAATAAATTATCAATCAGCAGATATTTGGTCAATCTGGTTTATTAAGCACTCAGTGTACTAAATGAAATGTGCTGATGATTGAAACTCTGAAAAAAATTGTACACATTTTCTTTCCAAAAAAGAAAAAAAACAACTTAAAATGACTAATTTCATCACAAAATCTGAAATTTCCCTTAATCTGTTATATTTAAACAAGATAATCTAATATAAACATTTTTTATCTAATATGGATTTAGTTATTATATTTATAATTGGGAAATGTAAACTCTTTGGAAATGTTTTAATACTGTGGAAGTGATTCTGAGAAAACAAAATAACCTGATAATCTTTTCTCAGTGCATTCTTCTCAATTCAAACTTCATATGGTGTTTTAATTTCCTAAGTGAAAAAAAAGTGTGACACAAACAATCTATGCACCAGGTAAAACTGTCAAGAATGATCTAAACTTTAAAGCAATATGTTAAATTTAAGAACTACAAACAAGAAAAAAACAAACGTAGTAATATCAGTCATTGTGAAGCTGTTTGATTTGTATGAATCTTCTTTAATGAGAGTACACCTGTTTTCCTCTGTTACACTAGTGCAGCATTAGACAAGTAAACATTAACCTTTAAAATAAAACAAAAGTATTTGTTTCATAGAACATACTGGGGTATTGTAAGGCGTAATAGTAGGGAATTAAGTCAGAAAGTAATCTTTAAAACCCAGAGAAGTTAATTTTGATTAACTGTATCTCTTAATAATTAAAAATGCATGATGTCATATAGAGAAAAGAATTTAAACATTAAAACGTACTTTACTGACAGATGGTAAATTACCTTTTCTGCAGTCTACCTGCTTCTCAGCGTTCTTTTTGATTCCACAGAAAGTCATAAATTCTACGGGAATTTGGGCTCAAACATTGCACATGCCTCCAGATATTTTCTCTCAAGATGTGGCTGTTCAGAGAGCAAGAACAAACTTATTGGTGGTGAAACAACTGGACCAAGGACAAGACTAGAGAACTCCAAATCATCAGCCACATCAGGTAAAGCTCACATAGGCAGAGGTGTTCATGTACCTAATTTGGTTTACTCCCCATGGGACTTAAGGCGCCGATTTCCAGTTGGGTGTTAGACACTTCAATATCTTTGTCCATATGGTCTTATGCCTTTATGTCTTATGTCTTTATCTTAGAACTAAGTCTTATGCCCTGTTAGTGCTGAAAGGAAAAAAATATAAGCAAAATAAAGGGAACTTGAAAAAAACAGTTGTTACTTACAAGATATCATTCTTTCTCTGAATAAATTATATTATATTTAGGAAAGCAGAAAAAAAAAATTCCCTGATCAAATTACATAATGAGAGTGAAGACGAATTAAACTGTAACACAAACCAAACTGATATTCATGGAACAAGAACTTTGTTTTGAACTGATTAAATAATTTAATAATTAATTTACTTTAATAAATTTAATAATTTAATAAAATATTTTAAAATGATTTTAAACTTTCTTGAACTATGCCTTGTCATATTTCAGGACAACTGGTAGCAACTGCTGTCCTTGGTTTAATCACAAAAGAAAGTGCCTTTCATGACAAAAGTAAATGCTTACGTGTAAAAGGAGGAACAAATTAAACTAGAATTAATAAAGGGTTTGTGATAAAGATAATGATATTTCTTGAATAAGAAGCACAAAGTCTGAACAATATATTCTATACAGTGAATAGTAATACATCATTGAAGTTACATAAAACTTCGTTAGTTTAGTTGGTGAGGGACTAAAGTTCAATTTACAGAATAGAACTCCGTTTCTTTATGACAATATTTTTGTTTAGGGGCGTTTGTTATTTTTAAAAAAAAAACCCCAACATTCTCCTCAAATAAAATATTTCGAGTTATTTCCAGTTTTCAAAATGTGAGTAAACAGATGTTCAAAGAGAAAAGAGTTGGAAAAATATATTTACACCTCAGATCAAATTAACATGACTCAAAATGTCCTTCCTCAATTTCGACCTAAAATGTAATTAATTTTAGTTAAAAGTCATTGTTATTTTTATTGAAATGATGATCAAAAGCTCTCATTTTCACAGGTAATCTATTCACATTAATTGATAGTTGTTAAATAAATAAATTTTAGTTTGAGAGTTATTTGATAAGAATTTAAACAAATCAATAGTCTAAATTATTCTTCCATAATTCTACTTGATGCTGAACTAATGATTTGGTACTGCTTGGTAAAGGTACCTGGTATTTAGATTTTGATAATTTTTAGTAACATGATTCTCCTTTTAATAAGTCCTTAAACCCTATTAAGCACCTTAAAATATTGAAAAAAAGTTAATACGTTTTTAAAAAAATAATTTGGTCTTATATAAAGACTAATTTAGAGTCATGAAAAAATATATGAAAGCAATGATCACATAAAGATCCATTAATAAGTCGGTATTTGCTCCTTCATATTGTTTTATTATTTTAGAGAACTTTTCGGTTTTAGAAGAATTATACCATGAAAGAATATAACATAGAGAATATCCAACAGAGCCTTTCAAATTTTTATGATTCTGTCAAATAGAACACAACAGAGAACAAAGGAAGCAACCAGAGGGACAGAAATATGCTGAGAAAGGGTATTTGAGAGCTTGGTTATAAGAATTCCTTTCATAATACAGTGAATATTGAATAGTGAAAGGAATAATTTCAACTGATACACTGAATGAGTTGTGAGCACTGATGAAGAGTAAAAAAATGAAGACAAAATCCTGCTATACTTCTGACAAATCAAAGCCAATTGTGTGATATTCATTGTCTCTATTACATATATGTTCCATAGCTGTACTTTAAGTACTTTTCAGCTGTGCAGAAACAGAGGAAGAAGTGTTCTTTGGTACAATTATTTTGGAAAGAAAACATAAAATGTATCAAGTGAAAGAAAGGTGCCTTGATGGATTGTATTCTTGCATAATAAACAAGTGGTAAAATATATAGAAATACTCATATCTCTCTGAATATGTTTGTATTTAACAGTCATTATTATCTGAAGTCTACATGAGTTCCTGATAGAATACTTTTAAAAGCTGTTTAAATTAGCCAAAAATTATAAGTCTCAGTGTTGTATATTTTCAAAATCCCAATAAACAGTAACATTTTTTACCTTATTGTAAATATTCACAATGAATTGGCTTAATAAAGTTTTATGAGAAAATAGATATGTTTCTCAGATCTAATTAAATGAAAGATTGAAAATTACTCTATTTTCTTTATAGACTCATGCCAAATGTTAGGGGATTTTGATACTAATATTTGTGAAGAAAACATAGTGTAAACAATGACAAGTATTTTGCATGTCCTTAAACGGCTTTGTTATTTTGAAAGAACAGAGAAAATTTTATGTCTTTGTGCCTTATCTGCTATATATTTTGTGCCTATTTTATTCCTATTTTATTTACTATCATCTGTCAAATCTATGATAAAAATAAGTAAAATAACTTATCAAATATACGATATTTTTAAAAGCTTTCTTACACTCTTTGAAAGTTTATAATTTTCTTCAAAATTAATCCTTTTTATTCTCTTGTAAGTGAATATAGCAGTATATTATCTCATACATGACACGACTTGTTCTTCGTGGTTTTCATTTTAGTGTCTTTGTTTACATATAGGGGACATAGAACTTTGGGCTGTATGGAAATAAAAAGAAACTCATATTATCTGTGCTAAAAGTTTGGACTAAGTTTATGGTAAAAAACTTAATTTACAATGTTTGAAAATAACGTGGTATTAAAATACTTGGTAAGTGAGTGATCAGTTTTGCGTGGTGATTTTTGGAATCACATTCATCACATCCATCATCTTGGCCTGAAAGAGGAAAATAACGTCTATTTTGGTTATGCAAAGATATGTGCCCTGTTGTGCTTTCTCCATAGCTCTTCAGAGTATTAATTTTCTCCTTTCTGTTCTCTATGAGTGTCATTAGTGCTTCATTCCAGAACCACTACAGAATATCCTTTCTTGCTGCTTTATAGAGAAAGCAGAAAGTAAGTACAATATTGTAATTATAAGATTTGGTAAGAATATTGCAGTGATTTATGCTTGTGAAGGATAATTTAGCCTTCTTTACATGAGGATATTATAATGATTGCTTCTTGTATGGGAAATGTTCTACTATCATTGCTCACTTTGCAAATCCTATTGACCCCACTATAATAATTTATATCTTAAAAAGCTTTCAGGGTTCTGCCTCATTGTCCTTCCTTGACCTGAATTAACATGATACCTAAAAACACTTTCTTCATGCTTGCTGAATGCATAATGACACGCATCACTCAACTATTTTTTTCCAGTGTAACACTAACTTTTACAATATGCCTTCACAAAATGTGTCAGACAGTATAATTTTATCATCAGTAATACTTAGTAGAACATGTTGACATTATTTAAAAAGATTATGCTTATTCAGCTTCTGTCTTCTATCAAGTGTGAAGACGGTGCCATAAGAGAATGCAAAAGACTTAATTAAAAAGGTTTTACGTAAATGATTTTTATTAATGGCTTTTCATTTTATCGAATAAGAGAACAGGTGAGTATTTGCTTAGAATATTGATTGTGAAATCAAACCACAGCATCTCTGCTATATAGAAATAATTTAGGCATTTGTAATCCATCTGAGCCTGAGACATGTTTCTGCTAAGGGATGTTACAAGGCTTTTGACTCTGGCAGGCTCTGGAGCACAGGTGTTGTTCTGTCCTGGCTGCTGGAGCTCAGCCTGGCACCCTGGAGGCCTGAGAGTCTCTCTCCCAGGCTGATGGATGCAGCTGCTACTTTATCATTTGGAGGTTCAGCCAGTAGCAAGGCTGAGTGTATATTCCAGAGACGTGTTTCTGTACACAGGGGACGTTGACATGGCTGGCTACAATGACAACCACAGGACAGTGCCTTTAACAATCTGCAAATA
Organism: Dromococcyx pavoninus; assembly: GCA_033558185.1. Classification (NCBI taxonomy): domain Eukaryota; kingdom Metazoa; phylum Chordata; class Aves; order Cuculiformes; family Neomorphidae; genus Dromococcyx; species Dromococcyx pavoninus. The sequence goes on along the minus strand of JAUMJL010000139.1, from coordinate 1,387,476 downwards.
TTGCACCAATAGGACTCAAACCAAACTCAAATACAGACAACCAAGTCCTTAAAATGTAAGTACAAATAGTTAAGTACCTTTCCTCCTCTCCAGCTGATCAGAACTAAAGTTCACTAGTGAAAACACACACACTGACTCACTTTCTAGGTTCACAAGCACACACATGCTCATGAACCCCTCAAATACCAGCACAGTCCCTCTGCTTAATATCTCTGTCTGGATCCTGAGCCCTTTCATTCATTCCACAAGCGTCCTAGTCACTGACTGGTCTAGCTTGATGTTCTAGCAAACACACACTCACATCAGGCACCCCAGTGAGCCCCCCCCCCACCTTCTCCCTGCCCAATATCCCTTCCTGGACTTATGCTACTTGGTCCAGCTTAAAGTTTGCTAGCAAATTACACCCACTGCCACCACCCACAGCCACAGACACCAGGTCTTCCACCCAGGCACATAGGCCCTGTGACCTACTGTTCCACTCCAGTTTGTCACCCCTGGTGTCACTTAAGTTGCTAGCTCTGAATTCACTAACAATCTCTTCAATTGCTGTCTGAGCATCCACACACGGAACAAAGAGCAAGATTACATAGAGAAAGTATTCAGTAAGAAGACAGGACAGACTGAGATACATAGGCATAGGGCTTGGTTAAACAAAAGCACTGACCAGCCGTTGTATACATAAAACTGGCCCCTCTTACTGTTACTATTATCAGTCTCCCATACCTTTTTTAGCCCCTTTTTCTCTTCCTTTGACCTTTCTCTAAACATTTCTCAGTAAGTTTTGCACAGTACTACAGCCCCCCTCAAATATCCTGAATTCTCGTGTTCTCTTGCTTCCCCCTTCTTGCCAGCTTCACAATCCAAATTGTCTCTCTCCAAAGTTAAGCCTGGGGTTTCTAAACAGAGCATCAATTAGCATTTCAAGAATTTTGGTCTCGGGTTGTTTTCTCCCTTATCAGTTGTCTGTCAGATTTGTGTCTTTTTTTTGTTTATTACTGTGGCTCCCTTTGAACGGGAAAGGTCCTTGATCTGACAACTTAAATGAAGCTATATGCTCACATGTCCCACATTCCCTCACAGTTCTATTAGACATTGAAATTCCAGATGCACAAAGATGAAAAAATCTTACATTTAAAAAAATTTATGTATTTTGTTCTTTTCAAAAGGTAGAATATACTTCCGTTAGTAATGGAAATAATTTTTGTGTACAGTCTTTGAACTGAATGCAATTAGAAAAACTTTAACGTTTTCTAATAGCTAATACAATTCTATGTGATATCCTTGGTATGTGCCTCATGGTTATTTGATTATTATCCCTTTTTTAATGCATGGTACAAATCTTGAAGTAGGATGAGTTATGACAAACACAAAAAAATGCTAAACTGAAGTATGTACATCCTCATTTTCCGTTCTTTCACCTAAGTGTACCAATAGGTGGCTGAATACAAGCCGGCAGTGTGCCCAGGTGGCCAAGAAGGCCCCCAGCATTCTGTCTTGTAAGAAATTGTGTGATCAGAAGGACTAGTGTTTATACAAATATCATTTTTCCTATCTTAATTCATCAATTATTCATCAGAAGGACTAGTCAAGTACTGTGTTTTAAACCACAGACAAACTGTTCCTTTTACTTTGTCTTAAACCACTGTTTTTCAGCCATGTTTTGAGATGAAGTGGTTGAAACTAGTTTGGAAGGGTCACAACAAGGACACAGACTTTCAGACTGGCTAAAATGCCCTTTGTGCAAGTGCACAAGAAGAGGTCATCCACTAGCCACTGCAAATTGGGAGGGGTTCGAGAGGGCTCAGGACCTCTCAGGCCAACTATACATACTCTTCTGAGACAATTGAGTGACAGCTGATGCAACGTAGAGCTCTTCCTAAAGGACCACTCCATGGGTGTAAATAGATATGATCAAATAGCCCCAACTGCTTAAAAGGGGAGACCTTTATTTTCAATGAGTGCTCCCACTCTTTTTAAGGATATCAGTGTCCTATTTCATCATAGGATCCTTGGGAAGGTGAACAATATATTTTCCACTAATTCTCTTTTTTTTTTTTTTAATTCGCCTTTCTTTTCTCCAATTCTTCTCTCCTTCCCTTTGCCTTTCCATTTCTGGAGAGGCATGGCACTGCTTAATATGGTTTATACACATACAAAACTTTGCCTTCACCATGAATTAACAGTTGTTTTATGCAAACAGACAAATGAATATTTGCAAACTGCCCTGGAATTAATAAATCAGTTTAAATTTGCTATACACTGTTGATTCAGTCTAGTTCACATCTTAGAATACCACTGTAATGAAACACATTCCCCTTCTCCTGGCAGGATTGAGGGATGTGGGAGGGGGGTCAGGATGTAATACTGGTGAGGCCACATGTCGAACACTGTGTTCAGGTTTGGGCCCCTTACTGCAAGAAAGACACTGAGGTGCTGGAGTTTTCCCAAAGAATAGCAACAAATCTAGTGTAGGTCTGAAGAAAGAGTCTTATGAGGAACAGCTAAGGGAACTGGGGTTGTTCAATCTGGAGAAAAGGAGGCTAAGGGGAGACCATATTGCTCTCTAAAAATATCTGAAAGGAGGTTGTAGAGAGGTGGTCTTGGTCTCTTTTCCCTAGCAACAATTGATAAATTGAGATGAAGCAGTCTCATGTTGCACAATGGGAGGTTTAGACTGGCTATTCGGAAAAGTTTCTTCACTGAAATGGTTATCAAGCTTTGGAACAGGCTGCCCAAGGCAGTGGCTGAGTCACCACCCCCGGAGATGTTTAAAAGATGTATAGCTGTGGCACTTACAGACATGGTTTAATGGTGCGCTTGGAAGTGTTAAGTTTATGGTTGCACTCAATAATTTTAAAAATCTTTTCCAACTCAACAAATTCTGTGATTCTGTAATATACGGCTAAAAGTTTTGCTTTTTTTGTTGTATTGTGAGTTAGAATCTTTTTCATGTTTTCAATCTTCTGTCAGGTATCAGGACTTGAGGTTAAATGCTTTATATTTTGTTGAATCCTGCTTTTTTAACTTGAAGGTGTAGAGAGGACTTCTGTGAAATAAAAACCAAAACAGAAAAAACAGGATGTATTAAGTGCTGAACATAAAATTTTAAAAAGAAAAAAATCTATGTGCAAAATATTGTTCAGGTACTACCATTTAGTTATACAGTAAAGGTATGCTATATATGACTAAGCTAAAAAAAGTGACAAATTATTCAGTAACTTTCTGAATGTACATTTATTAGAACATACTCATATATAAAAGTAATTTTTGAACACTTTTAAGATGGGAGGTAAAGTCCAGCAAGGTAAGATGAAAAGAAGAATCCACAACTGCATTTTAGTACTGATTTTATAAAAAGGCTACTATTTTGCTTTTTAAAATCAATCTTCAATTGATATGTCCAATTTCAAACAGCAAGTTTACTTTATCTTGGATATGATTCATAATGTCAGTTTGGTGGTTCCTACAACAAAAGTGACGTAAGCATGAGAAAAGTTGCACTAGATAGTTTAAGAATAAAACTGAGTGGTCATTATGGTTCTGAGATATATTTGACTTTTTTACATTACCATCAGACAAATGTTCCATAACAAAAGTAAAATAAAAAACCCGCTAGTAAAAATATTCAAATATGACATCACATTGGTGTATTTAATGAAGAAAGATTTTAGATTATGTTGTGAAGAAAGATAAAGAAATAACAACTACTACCATTATACACTTCTATGATTTAAAGAAAATATTTTTCATCTAAACTTAGCTTGGTGTTAAAATCTTACTGCAAATATGAACTGGGAGATAGTAGGATAAGATAGTTATTAAAAAGAGGTTAAAAATAAACTCAAATAAATAATCTTAGAAGAAATTTCATCATGTATATCAAAGTGGGTTTATGTCTTTTTTATTTTAATTTTGATTACTTCATACTTATAATAAATTTTCATTAACAATTCCTTTGTGGTAATAGGGAAAAAAAATCACCATTTGACAGATGAAAACCATTAATATGAAAGCCATTAATGACATAAATCATTAATATCTTCAAAATATCTCTCTGTTCTTTTGATTCTAATCTGGAAGAATGTTGTTTCTCTTAATCAAAGTTCACGTTCCCTAGAAACAGAAGCTAAACTTAACGATGAGACCTATCTACTTTAACTTTAGTCATTTAAAAGTCTGGTCAGTCATCAATATTTTTCAAATCAATAATAGAGAGAGACAGTGACCATTATACAAATATCATTTTTCCTATCTTAATTCATCAATTATTGCAGAGCAAATTGCCCCCTTGATCCTCTTTCCACTCTCTCCATTGACTGCAGTTAGGAGTTAACTGAGATAAATCTTACCTCAACAGACCTACTGACAATCACAAAATATGTTTAGCCAGATGTTTTTAACCCTTGCTGAGAGTCTTAGCCCTTAAGAACACCCTCCATATATGACAGGAGATTACAAATAATTAAGTGAAAAATAATTAGAGAGAAACAAAGCACAAAGAGATGATCTGAAATAAATCATTCAGACAGTGAGGTGATTGTGAAGGAGGCAGGTGTTTCCCCACGTGCTTTTAATTACCAAGTTGAACGAAAACAAATGAAAATTATCATAAAGTGTTATTTTGAAAAAAATGAAAGAAAATATGAAACCTGGCACTTGTTTAGGAGGGGGGAAAGAGTCACTAGAAAAGAAGAAATTCTAACTTCTAGTAGATCTAGTCTTCAAAATAAAGTCTTTTTTTTGTAGTCACTTTTGAAGAATTTTACAAAAATGCTTGTAATGTATGTATAAGTTTATTGATAAAGAGAAGAAAATTTGTTTGTCTAAGATCCTGTAAAGCAGGATTTTCAACCTCTAAATACACAACCTGGGAACCCTGATGTCTGTCATTGGTAGTACACCATGTAAAACTGTCACATACAGGCATTAGTTATAATTATGGAACAGAGAGTACTTTTAAAATAGCATGAAATTCTGCCAGTCATAAAATCTCAATTTCTCTATGTATGAGCATTTTTTGTATTATGCTTGTTACTATTGAAGAAAGCCTTAACATTGAAAGTCTTGGACTATTCGAATACAGGATCACCCATGGAGCAGACAGGAGGGACACCATTAATTGCAGTTACACCATTCACAGTCTTTCTGTGTAAATTAACTGTTCTCTTTGATAATCAGGGCTAGATGTTTCCCTAGTACAAAGATGAATTTTAGTTTAGTCTTAATGCTTTAATTCCTTTGATGCAGGTGTATGAGCATAGTTCTGAAAATCTTGACCTTTCTGACTTAAATATAAAATGATATGCTTACAGTCATATGCCTGAAAATGGCATATTTAACTTTCAGTTCCTCACTGTTTATTTATGGTTGTCTCATTAATAGGTATGGCTCAGAGAAGTGGCTGAAGGATGTTCCCCACTGAGTCATAAGGTTCAGGATGGGTCCCTTTGTTTTCTAAGCTCTTCCTCAGAGCAGAGCCTAGGTGCAGCTGGATCTGTCCTTAGTCCCAGACTTGGTCAAGATTTTATGTCTAAAGGATTATGTGATTCTCCCCATTCCCTTGTTATGAAGATACGAGGTGAAGATCTATGAGTTTGTCACCAACCAGATTTAGTGTTACCTGTGAGAGTCCCCTCACAGACTGAAGAAAAAAGAGGTTTCAGGTGTTAATTTTATACTTTTGAAAACTCTGTGGTGCTTCTTGGTGAGGTGGGACTAAAGTCAATTGCTATGTGATGACTGGCACTTGGCAAGGCCTGCTGTGTTATCAGAAGCAACAGATCGTCATGTCCTTGGGGCAGAGAGCTCAGTACATGGTTTCAGGGATCTTTCTGGTTTTAACTGAAGCAACACATGACTGTGAGGCATCCACCTCACCTCAGGTGTCACTGATTTGAGCCTTAGACCACCATCCACTCCATATATGATACAAGACAAAGTTCAATCCTTTCTGCAAACTCAGTCACTTCAGTATTTGACACATACAAGCACAATCAAGCTCACCTCTTGAGAGACTGACCTTGGCAGCCTGGGCAAGTCTGTTGTTCTACAATAGCATCTGATGATGCTATGTTTAAACTGTGACAGTGTCTTGGTTTAAAGGAAGACTAAGATGTCTACTGGGGCTATCTCCCACAAGAAAATCACCACAATCCTTTGAAATTAATAGACTTTAATCATGGTGTGTGTGTGTGTGTGTAACTGTATAGGAAAATATAACAATTCTCAACTGCAAATATATATATAACCAAACACAGAACAGAACAGACAACGCCGTCATCATACCCTCCAAACGAGTTAAACCCTGTCTTTGCTTCTTACGGTGCAGTTATATTTAAGGACAGCAGGGGCCTCTGCCGCACCTCGGTGAGGGGGGGAGTGGGCGGCAGTGGTAAAAAGTCACTCACCAGTGATCTATCTGGGAGCCAAAAAAAAATGGCGTTCAGGGAGAGAAATGATGATCCCAAGGGAAAACAAAACTTACATGGAGGAATGGTGGTCGCAAGGAACGGTGTGGAAATCCTTCTTCTGGGGGCGGAGGGGAAGTCCAGAAAGTCCACAGAAAAGTCGCCAGGAAAATCCAGCTGACGCTAACCACACTCTTCCTCTCTCTCTCTCTCTCTCTCTCCCCCTCTGAAGAAAAACGACACAGCGCACATGGAGCAGTGGTAACGATCCGAAGGGAGCTTTCTTCAGTTACCCACACGATTTTTTTTTTTTTTCTCTTTCCCGCTGCCGTGAGAGAGGAAGTGCCTGCCCTGGAAGCAACCTCCTCTTCCCAGGGTGTCACTAATGGTGCTGCTCCACCCCCAAAACTCGTGGCTCGGAAAAGGTAGGAGAATTAGCGAAGGTCATTCAATGATTCAATGGAAATAAAAAAAGGAAGCAACAATCCCTCTGTTGTTAATGTTATGGCCAGCATAGCTATATATTGTTATCTCTTTAGCAACAGAAGTTGAGGATAGCACTGTCAGGTATATGCAGAACACTAAGAAAAAAAGACAAAAAAAAGTCGGTCAGGTTAGAACTTTTTCAGCTCCTCTTTTCACAATCACCAAAGCCAGAAATCGAGTTAAAAATGTTGGTGAACAGCTGTTGTGGTGATGGATGTGTTGAAGGAGTTGTCAGGCAGGTAGAGGAGGAAGACAAAAGTAACCTTTTTTCTCCTTACTGTACTCCCAAATGTGCTATAGTTAGGATAAGTAAGCAGAAAAAAAAATTAAAAATTAAAAAGAGCTACTATAAGATCATAACTATTTTAGTTAAATGTGATTTTCATCCAAAGGAGTCTTTGACCTTTGATATAACCCTGTTTTATAACAGCAAACATTTCTCATGTGACTCAAGCAGTACCTCTTACGGCTCAGTTCATTAATTTAGAACTACCATAAATGCTTTTTCTCAGTATTTTTGTTTGCTGAACTAAAAAGAGATTTTAACAGTTTAGAGGACAGAAGGAAAAGGATGAAAGGTTATAGAGAATGTGATAAAGGACCAGTGAAAGTGAAATTAATCTGTTTTGTTATGTCTGATATGAGAGAGAAATCAGGATCCTTGATCTCTCATTTTCCATTTTTTTCCCCTTAAAGAATACTTTCTTTGTAACAGAATTAAAACCTTCATTCAAAGGCTACCTTCTTCAAAGGAGGACTGGGAAGACCAGGGAAACTGTGGGCCCACTGCTGAATGAGGCGGGTGCCACGATGATGAAGGACACAGAAGAAATGGAGTTGCTGAATGCCTCCTTTGCTTCAGTCTTACTGCTAAGAGTGACCCTCAGGAAACCCAGACCCTGGAGGAAGGAAAAAGTCTGGAGAAAGGAAGACTTTGCCTTGGTTGAAGAGGATTAGGTTAGAGATCATTTAGGCAAACTCCACACTCAAATATCCATAGGCCCTGATGAGACACACTCATGAGTGCTGAGGGGGCTGGCAGATGTTGTTGTTAAGCCATTCTCCATTATCCTTGAAAGATCACGGAGAACAAGAAGGAGGTGCCTGGGGACTGGAGAAAAGCCAATGTCACTTCAGTCTTCAAAAAAGTTCAAGAAGGAGGACCCGGGAAACTACAGGCCAGTCAGCCTCACCTCCATTCCTGGAAACGTGATGGAACAGCTCATTCTGGAGGTCACCTCCAAGCATGTGGAGGAGAAGAAAGTGGCCAACATGGATTCACCAGGCAGGGAATCATGCTTGACCAACCATTTTCTATGATGGCATACCTAACTGGGTAGATAAGGGGAGAGCAGTGGATGTTGTCTACATTGACTTCAGCAAGGTTTTTGACATTGTCTCCCATAACATCTTCATAGGCTAACTTAGGAAGTGTGGGTTAGAGGAGTGGAAAGTGGGGGGGATTGAGAGCTGTCTGGATGACAGAGCTCAGAGTGTTGCCATTGGTGTTGCAGAGTCTAGTCAGAATCGTGTACCTAGCAGTGTTCCCTAGGGCTCAGTACTCGAATAATGTAATTTAGGACCTGGGTTTTAGTGGTTATGTGATGATGGCTATGCAAGAAAAGCATTTACCTAGAAATTGGATGGGAGCTTGTATTGGAGGATTTGTGTTCCCTCAAAATAGGGTATTTACCACTCCCATCCATCATCAGGTGTTTTGAGCTTCCCATGGAAATTTGTCAAGCAAAAAGTCAATAATCCCCTGGTTGAACGAAAAACAAGGTTCCACAGTTTTGTCTGATGGCTCTTTCCTCGACTCAGGGTGAGCGAGTTAGAAAAGGCAGTTGTGAACATATCTACCCCTATGGAACAAATAGAAAATTTTACAACTGTTGTCCAGAATAGAATGGGCCTAGATATAGATAAAAGAAGGAGGATTGTGCATGGTTATAAATCAAACCTGTTGCATCTATATCAATCAAGAAAAACAAGTAGAAACAGATTAACGTTAAATTTGGGAAAAGATAAAAATCCTACACCAAGTGTCTGAAGATGATAATTCTTTTGGATTCACTGAACTTTGGAAAAAGCTCACATCCTGGCTACCTAACTTTGCTTGACTAAAACAGTTGCTTGTTACGAGTGTGATTATTATAGTATTAGCAATTTTATTTTGTGTAAGTGTATGACTAGCATTATCGTATTGCATATGCTTATACGCTCAAGGGCCATTCTGCTCCCAGTTACCTGTATATATTGAATCAACATTATAGCAAAAGAATTTGCTAAGGGAAAAGAAAAGGGGGGACATGAAACGAGAAAACTTAAAACATTCCTTTGCAAATGGCTAGTACAAGGACACCTTTGCAGACAGGTAATATAAGAACACATCTGCCAGCATAGATAAAGGATAAGGCCTAGGCCTCCGACCTTGAGATAAGAGACTGAAGTGCATCTTGCTGCATAGACGCTGGTTCTGACTGACTCTGTGGTTTGGTGATGGTACAAAGTGAGACAACGCCGGCGCAAGACCCGGAGGTGAAATGTTCATCAGTGAGAGAGACTTCTTACTTCATCCTGTTGACCCCCAAAGACCACCATCAGATGACAATGCGTAAGAACAAATTGGAGGGAACTTATGTTAACGATTTCTCAGATCTCATTAGCATAACCCAGCCTGTTCTTGGAAATTAGTGAATATGTATACTTTTGTATAATAAATGTCCAGCCTTTTTGTTGTCTCAGATGTGCAGTCTAGATGGAGCTACCCTCATTGCAACCACCGGTGAATGAACATACCTGCTTTATAACTCCTCGTGGGTTCTAAAGTTTATTTATGCAAGTCAGAGGAGTGGCTGATATCCCAGAAGGCTGTGCTGCCATTCAACAAGATGTGGACAGGTTGGAGAGTTGGGTGGAGAGGACTCTAATGAAGTTTAAGAAAGGCAAGAGTAGAGTTCTGTACCTAGGGAGGTATAAACCCATGTACCAGTATGGGTTAGGGACTGACCTGCTGGAAAGCAGCTCAGCAGAGAAGAACCTGGGAATCTTGCTGGACAAGAAGATAACTGTAAACCAGCAATGTACCTTCATGATATAGAAAGCCAAAGGCATACTGGGATGCATTAAGATGAGTGTGGCTAGTAGGTCGAAGGAGGTTATCGTCCCCCTCTACTCTGCCCTGGTGAGGCCCCATGTAGTGTATTGTGTCCTCTTCTGGGTTCTCCTGTTCATGAAAGACAAGGAAGTACTGGAGAGAGTCCAGCAGAGGGCCACAAATATTATTTGGAGACTGGAGCATGTATCTTATGAGGAAAGACTGAGAGACCTGGATCTGTTTAGCCTGGAAAAGAGAAAACTGAGAGGGGATTGTGAGGGTTGATTTCTTAAATGCTTTGTTTGTGTGCGTGTGTCTTCAACACTTATCTTAATGTGAAACTTGTGCTTGGGGCTTTAAGCAGCTTGGACTCTTGCTGCCTCAATGTCTGAGGGATATGGTTAGGGAAGGGAGGGGGCTTCTGCACAGGTGAAAACTGCTGGATTATTCTGATTGGACAAGAGCACTCCTGACTGCACATGCATGCCCAAAGAGTTTAAGCAGTGACTATTCTGGCAAGGGTCTTTTGAACTGTGAGTGACCTCTAAACCCCCAGATTCAGTTCCAGAACCTTTCTGCAGGGACTTCTACACATGATCCCCTTTGAGAACTTTCCAAGCAGGGACGCCGTGGCAGCACAGTGAGACCCTTCCTCTTTGTGCCTCATATGCTAATATAAGGTGAAACTTCATCTGTAAATAACCAGTGCCAAAAAGCACGCTCACTGCTCCGTGGACCATGATTTCTGCTAATATCTTCCCTGAATACGACTGGGTAGTGTTTATTTTTTTTTTATAGTTCCTCTTTTCTGCTGTTTTTCTTCTCTTTTTATCTTTCTCCGTTCTTATTCTCTCTTCATAAATCTACCTCACTTTCCCTTACAACCTACCTCAATTCTCATCACTTTGGTGTGACAGTGTCTGTATTTGGGCTACTGCTTTTAGTAGCATCCAGTCTTTTGCCAAGTTGCATCATTGTTACTGCTGTTTTGCAAGGGATCAGCCTTTTGCCAAGTTCTTGTAAGTTGTTGTGACTTTGACTGAGCTTAAAGACTCAAATTCTGAGTAAACACCTAAGGTGACTGTCATCACTTTCCTGCTGCCTCACAAACACTCAAAAGATACCCACCCATACTCCTACTGAGCAGGACCAGAGCGTAACATGGATCTTATCAATGCTTATAAATACCTAAGGGGCAGGTTTAAAGAGAATGGGGCCAGGCTCTTTTCAATGGTGCCAAGTGACAGGACAAAGGGCAGCAGGCACATATTGGAATACAGGAAGTTCCGTCTGAACATAAGGAAAAACTTCTTTACTGTGAGGCTGACAGCACTGGAGAAGGCTACTGAGAGAGGCTGTAGTATCTCTTCCTCTGGAGATATTAAAAACTGCCCTGGATGCGTTCCTGTGCAACCTTCTCTAGTTGAACCTCCTTTAGCAGGGACATTGGACTAGACAATCTCCAAAGGTCCCTTCAAACCCTGGCCATTTTGTGATTCTGTATGGTTCTGCGATTGACTTCCTGTTAACAAAGTATTCTCATACATTAAACTTCAGTAACTCATGAAAATTACAAACTGTATGTGAATGTTTTAATTGCATAAGCTAGTGAATCTTGCAGGGGGAGAGAAGAATCTTGTTATTTTTTCTGCCACAGTGTATTTTGAAGGATGCTGTAAATAAGAACATTCAGCTACATTAAAAAATCTTGTGTCTTGAAGTATATTACGGTGAAATCAAACTGACTCTTTGATTTTTCAAAATTGGGTTAGAAAAGCAAAAACCAACTATCCACGTGTACTGAAAAATTTTATTTAGACTCTATGAGAGTAAAAAAAGCCTCAGGCACTCAGCCAGTATGTATTTCACCATTTGAAGAGTTCAACTAAAAAAAAAATGTGTAGATAAATCACTGAGCAAGCAATGGTTTTAATTTATCAAAGTTCAAGACCAGTAAGAACTATTAAATCTGACCTGTATTTTCGAGCCATTACATTCCTCCTGGTTACTCAGCTCAATATTTTCATTTGATGTCTCTGCAGTTATTTTTTTTGGTTGGTTGGTTTCTGATTTGTCTTTATTTTTTTTCTGAAGTAAATCTCTGCGTTTAGCTTTGTCTTGTTTTTCTTTACTGCATAAATCTACTGCATTTAACAGTTGGCATATTGTCATTTGAAATGTACTTTTTACTATAGTGATTTCACCAAATTCTACTTTGTATAACTTGCCATCTTTCATTACTCGTCTCAATTTACAATACAAGTAATTGTCCTAAAAGTTTAAGGATATTTTCACCTTACATTAAAGAAATATTATTTCTCTCTACATAGCAGTCCCTATGTCATCTCTGTCATCTACATTTCAAAAAGTTTTGACTTGAACTCTGCACATCATCTGTCACAAGATAAAGCCTATCCAAAAGCACTGCCCAGACAAGGGTGACTTGTATTACATCTGTCCATCTCTGACTAGATAAGCAAGTATGAGTTGGAAAGCAAAGTAGCAACAAACAACCATAACAGTTACTATGTTCACACTTTTTGTAAAGTGTTAACAGAAATCCTGGTGGCCATAGTGACAGCTTCTAACTGGTCGTAGATACAAAGAAGTTCAGTGATAATGCTATGGGACTATGTTTTTTTTGAAGACTTGCACTAGTAATCAAGTATAGGAAGTAATACACAGTTCAAAGAGTAGCTGCTGGAGTGTTGAAGGATGATGTGTGGAAGGCTGAGTGTGAAGTGCAGTCATCCTGAGGAGTCGCCAAACAGGATCACAGTATCACAGTATCACAGTATCACAGTATCATAAGGTTGGAAAGGACCTCTGAGATCATCGAGTCCAACCTATATCCCAACACTAACACCAACACTAACACCATCATCTAAACCATCGCACTCAGTGCCTCATCCAGTCTCCCCTTAAACACCTCCAGGGTCGGCGACTCCACCACCTCCCTGGGCAGCGCATTCCAATGGCCAATCACCCTTTCAGTGAGGAACTTTTTCCTAACATTTTCCTGCCATGTCATCAGGGTCCACACATACTAATAGGGTAACTGTCAAAAAGGTCATAGATACATACATCCAAAAATTTAGGAAGACTGTAGGCAAACCCATCAGAATTTGTTTTTCCTGCGTGGTTGAGGCTTGGACCAGATTTTCATTATATTCAATTTGATTTTCCTTTATTGTAAGGTTCAAAGAAATAAATAAAGAAAAAAAAAACAGATAAAATATTCTTATAGTGGTGACTTTATAGCAATCTTCAGTTCTTAAGATTGTCCTGCCAAAGTCATACGCTATAATGTGAGTGGAACCTTCTCTCAGATTATATCTTTACCTAGAATGAAAACACATAGTTCTTCCCTTTTTATGAAAAGCTGTAACTTGTTTTCACTTCTGGGACCAATCAACACAAAAATAGTGACCTGCTTTCAGAACTGCTCCGTAGATATATTTTTCAATTCCTAATTATTATTAGTTGTGTTTCTCAAAATTATTTAGACAATTGTCTTCTCAAAACATCAAAGAATTCATTTAATTGTTCTAAAAATGATGTAGTTTTTCTTTTCATAATGTTCCAGTGCTAAACCATAGTCTGAAACAAAGTAAAACCTTTATTTTTTTCTAGGTGAATCTTTTATGGTACACTGTTTGCACCGAAATGATTATCGGCACAAGATTAATGGAAAACAATGCCTCTTCTTACATACACAGCTAACGAAGTCAAGTGTACATCAAGTTTACAGAGATTATTCAACTCTAATTTGGGAAATGCATAACATAACACTTCCAGTAAAGACAAATAGGTAAATTTAGTCAACTTATTTAGTCACTACTTCTGTATAAAAAACATGTTTTATGTTACTTTTTCTTCAACGTTTTACTACTGTTGAAGAATAAGTCATTCTTCTATGAACAAATCAAATTATTTTTTGTATGTTTCCTCTTGAGTGTACTTCAAAATCTCTTAGCCATTTAGCTGTTACTTTGGTCTTAACTGTATGTTCAATCAAGAGTTTACAGACTGCTAGCTAAAAATCTAAGAAGAATTTTTAAAGAACTCTTTTTAGTGCCTAAGAATTGTGTATATTGAATTCTAGAAATTTCTTTAAAAACTTTTTTCTTGTTATAAATTCACAGCCTCTTCTGATTGATATTCAATTTACTGCTTCTTTATTCTTGTATTAAAACTAACTGAAGAGGCAATAGGGAAATATAATTTTGTGATACCCACTTTAAAAGGCAGAATTGTACCAACAGTTTAGCTTAAGTGGACATGACAGTAGTCACAAGAAAAGTATGGCAAAGACACTGAAAATGTCAATAGCAGTAAAACAGATTAAGAATAAATAGATAAATGAATAAATAAACCTTCAAAAGTAAATAATTAATTCAGAGAAAGTAACAGTATACCTTTTGCATTCTTATCTTGGTCTAAATATTTAAATATTAAAATACTGATCTTTTGACTTAATAGATTTTTTTTTCTCTTAGGACCAATTATTGCCAAGTGTATGCAACATAAAAGGTTGTGCACGGCTTCTCCTTGTGTTAAGTACTAATTTGTCATTCTAGCTTTCTCACTAGCAGTATTTAACACCTAAATTTCTTTAAAACCAGTTTTCTGACTTTAGTGTATGAATTAAGCAAGAATGTGTTAACTCTTTTACTACAGAACTTTCACATTAGAAATGTGGTTTGTGCCTACTTTTACTGATAATTTAATCTAAAAATACCTATGCAGAGTTAAATCTATTACAGCTTCTCGGTTCTAGAGGCTACTACAGCATTGATTGCTAAAATATTCATATGGCTCTTCCATGAGAAATAAACAATTTAGCTTTCAGTTTATTATTTATAATTCAGTGTTGTCAGGGACGATCAATGTTATACTAAACTCATATAAATACCTCACTGAGAAATGCATATTTTATGTATCCTATATAATAGCAATGTGCACTTCAGAAAAATCTCTTCACAAGTCTACCGCATTATAATTGCTGTTATCTTGGGAGATACTTAATAAAAATAGCTCTGCTTAAGTGTGTAGCAAAAGGAAATATTAGAAGGAAAATCTTCAGAGATTCAGAGAGACATAACAGTAGGAATAATTCCTTATGAAGAGAAAGGAAAGAACTACTAGCAATTTTTTTCTACTGTGAGAATTCTTAAAATGGGATAGGTAAATCACAGAAAAAATTGTTTTCCATTTTCAAAATAGAGTTATTAGAGAATGATAAAATATTCCTTTGTACTATTTTTAATAAATCTGTCATCTGTAATAACACATTTTTGTAAGAGCTATTAAGACAGCCTCAGTAAGTAACAGCAGTACTTGCTAGAAAGAAATAGTCCTCTGATGCTTGATAGTTCCTGACTGTAAGTATCCAGAATTAAATTTATGCTTGACTTCCTTCTAATCTAATGAAATCAGGAAAAGTTAACTAAGTAAGAAAAACCCTTACACTCTTTATTGCTTATGGTACATACTTCTGCATGTTCATAGATTCAAAGGCAAGGCACAGTAGTCTTTACTTCTAAGTCAGTCACAGTGCAATAAATCTTTTGTTTTCAGTATCAGGAAAAAAAAAATCATCCTATTCTGAAATAGGTTCCAAAGCCTGTTGCCTCTGCACATCCCTATCCTGACAAACTAAGTATGTAAATATTTTATTTTATATTAGATTATCTTTATGACATTGAACAACTTGTGTTTCTATTGATTAAGTCTTTTTTAAATTATTTTGGAAATTCCTTTGCAACACTTGCATCTAGGTGTTGCAGCATTGTCATGGTAAACTAAAAGGTATAGTCTATATTGAGTGAATTAAAACCCCTCAAATAACATGAATTTTGGAAAAAAGTTTACTAAAAGATGTTCCTAATATCATCAGAAATTAAAAAAATATTTATAAAAAATCATATTTTTTTTTGTGAATAAAACCCACAGTGACCCAAGAGTTTTCAAGGCAAGAGAGACCTAAGTACAGTGTACTTTCAAAATCAAACTCAGAACTTTTAAGGACTTTATTTATGTTACACTGGAAAGAGTAACTGAAAATCTTGTCTACTTTCTTCTTGTAGTAAATTATGTCAGTTTGAAAGTTTGTTTTTTTTTTATAAATCTGACAGTCTTTCAGGCTTTCCTCTTATGATCTACATGCTATGACAGGTGCATAAACTAGTGGTCACCTGGAGATAGTTGTTATGGGCCAGCCCCGACTGACCTATGCGGCACGATGGAAGGGTAAGGTTCTTCTGTATATTTGAGCAGCAGCTGACGACAAATCTCCCCCAGGGTATATTCAAATGCAATATTTACTTTGAACACAGTCAAAAGCAAGAAACAAATCTCAATCCGAACCTTGAAGGATGGCTAAGGTTTCTCACAGTAAAAAAAAGAACTTAGGTATGATCCAATTCACTCAAAAGTGCAAAGGAAAAGAAAAATAGTATTGTAGAATAAGGGGAGAGAATAAGGATAGAATAAGGCAGAGAGCAAGAGACAGAAAGAAGTAGCAGGGAAAAAGAAGAATAAACAACAGCCCAGTGGAGTCCACCATCAGTTCCTCAGAAAGCATGGTCCACAGAATAGAGGGTGCATACGTGTGCACTTCTTGGCAGGGTTATTTATATATAGAGAGGTCCATGCCTTATCAGCGTGCAAGGACTGGTTTCACTGCATTTGTACTGTTTCTGTATGTGGAAAGCTCTTAAAATGGGGCATGTGCAGAAGTTCCTTCAGGAAAGTTCTTGAACTGGGACTGGGGGCTCCAGGGGTCACTGTCATTTCAACAGATGCTTGCCAGAATAACCTCTGTGTGAAGCCTTTGGGAGCGCATGTGCAGTCAGGTGTGTGTGTGAGGGGAACAACATCTACTCCCTCATCTCTCCCTCTTTCCTCTGCTGAAATGTCTCCCAGGACATTTCATTGTTCACTAGGAGCTGACCGCAGGTGTGGGTGCAGGGCAGCCCTTGTTCCCACACCTCCCCCTCTCTCTCCTCTCAATTTTTAACTAGGAGCCAGACTAAGCCCACGACATGCACAACCTTGCACACAGACAATGTTTAAGACATACAAAATACAAGTAAAGAAGTTGAGCTTTACAGCAGTGTACTCAACAGGGCATTGATATCTGGAAAGGGATTGAAGGACATGCGTGCTTTGTTTCCACATGTTTTCCTAACACTTTTTTTAGGCAAGTTTAAGATGTTGAAAGAAAGAGGAGTGGAAGAGGGTTTTTAAACAAATAAGACTGTAATATGAAAGCACTGAGTGAGAAAACCTTGATATTAACAACTTGAATCAATAGAGCCACAAACGGGTTAGAAGAATAGTTTGGCCACTACAAGCCAGTACCACAGGGTTCTCCCAGCTGCCAGAACTCCTTTCCATGAGAACACACTGAAGAAAAAAAGTCTTATATTGTTTTTCACTTTGCAGCATTTTATTGTTACATTGGTAGAGAGCACAGTCTTCCTGTGGGCATTGTGAACTGCTTAGAATCATAGAATCATAAAATCATAGAATTACCTGAGTTGGAAGGGACCCGAAAGGATCATTGAGTCCAACTGCTATCCCTACATAGGACATCTTGCTTAAGAAAAAGCAAGGTGCACTTCAAGATTTAAATCAGTTTGTTTCCCTGACCCAACTTATTTTAGTAGAGCAAATGCAAGTGTTACCATAGCAGTTTAATCTTTTGAACACTGCTGATAAATGTTGATTATAAATGCAGGTCATGTAGTACACTAATCTCTCTATAGTAAAAGATCTTTGATTAAGAAAAACTTGGGTTTTGTTTCATACAGGGATTGATATTAAGTCACTTATAAAAATAGAGATAAGTAATTAATGTTTTCACTGTAGTTCATCATTAATGACCCACTTGCTGCCACTCCTGTGGACTCACAAAATAGTTTTCTTCTTAATATCAAAATTATCTCTAAAAAATTTTATGGTTTTGCAGTTTTTTTGTTAATTTAGGATAACTTTAGTAAAAAGTTAGAGCAGCTAAAATCACAACATCTCAACATTCAAACTGCTCATCTATATGGTTAGCTGTGCAGAGGTCAGGTGAAGGGAAAAAGTATTAATACTTGAGAGCCTTATTTTAGATATTTAGAAAAGGGAAAACTGTATCCATATCGAAACATAGAATCGTTTGGGTTGAAAGCAACCTTAAAAATCATCTAGTTCCAACACCCCTGCCATTGCCAGGGACACCTTCCACTAGATCAGGTTGCTCAAAGCCTCATCCAGCCTGGTTTTGAACACCCTCAGGGATGGGGCATCCATGACTTCTCTGGACAACCTGTGCCTGTGCCTCACTACCCTCACAGTAAAAAATTCTTCCTAATAGCTAATCTAAATCTCCCCTCTTTCAGCTTAAACCCGTTACTCCTCATACTATCACTACACTACACTCCCTAATAAAGCTTTTCTGTAGGCCTGCTATTAAGCACTGGAAAGCTGCTCTAAGGTCTCCCTTCTCTTCTCTGTGCTGATCAAGCCAAATTCTCTCAGCCTATCCTCGTATGGGAGGTTTTCCAGCCCTCTGATCAACTTCATGGTCCTCCTCTGGACTCACTCTAACAGATCCATGTTCTTCCTGTGGTGAGGACTCGAGAACTGAATGCAGTACTCCAGGTAAGGCCTCACGAGGACAGGGTAGAAGGGAAGAATCACCTCCCTCAGCCTGATGGCCACATTTCTTTTGATGCAACCCAGGATACAGCTGACTGTCTGGGTTGCAAGTGCACACTGCCAGCACCCTCAAGTCTTTCTATTCAGGCATGCTCTCAATCCATTCTCTGCCCAACCTTTATTTGTGTTTGCGATTGCCCAACCGAGGTCGAGGACCTTGCACTTGGCCTTGTTGTACTTCATGAGGTTCACACAGGCCCACCCCTCAAGTTGTCCAGGTCCCTCTGGGTGGCATCTCTATCATGTTGAACATGCCACAGTGCTTGTTGTCAGCAACAATTTAACTTTAGAGAAGCCATGTTGGCTTTCATCAATAAATTCCTTATTTTCTATGGGCCTCTGCAGAGTTTCTGTGCCTGCTCCATGATCTTACCAGGAACAGAAGTGAGACTGACCAGTCCGTAGCTACCCAAGTCTTACCTTTTCCCTTTTTTAAAAATGAGAGTTAAGTTTCCCATTTTCCGGGCAATGGGAACTTCACCTAGGGACTTCACCAGACTACCACAACTCCTCAAACATGATGGATAGTGGAATAGCAGCTTCATCCACCAGTTCCCTCTGGATTTGTCAATGCATCTGATCAGGTCTCATGGCCTTGTGCATCTCCAGGTTCCTTAGATGATCTCAAACCTGAGCTTCTCCTGCAGTGGACAGTTCTTCAATCTCCCAGTCTCTTTCTTTGCCTTCTGTAACTTGACAGTGTGGCTTGAGCCCTTGCTGATGAAGATTTAGGCAAAAAAGTTGTTGAGTACCACAGTCTTCTCCATATCCTGCATAACCAGGTCTCTTGTTTCCTTCTGAAGAGGGTCTCTATTCTCTCTAAACTTCCTTTTATTACTGACATACCTATAGAATATTTTCTTGTTTTCCTTGACATCCTGGGCCAGATTTAATTCTATCAGAGCTTTAGCTTTCCTAAACTCATCCCTGGCTACTCAGACAATTTCTGTGTCTTCATCACAGGTTACCTGCCTTTGCTTCCACATTCTGTAGGCTTTCTGTTTTTGTTAAAGTTTGTTCAGGATTTCCTTGTTCATGTATCCTGCTTTGTGACAGCTCACTTAGTGATTGATTTGGCTGCAGTGTTCACAATATTGTGGAGTTTTAAATACTGCTGAGCACACAGAAGGTCAGTTCCAAGGCCATGTTTTTAGATTTTAGAAGAGCAAGCTTTGCCCACTCAGGGCTTGGTTGGAAGGGAATCTGTGGGAAGCTTCAGTGGAGGATAAAGGAACAAGTGAGTGCTGGGAGCTTTTCAAGAACACTGTCCTAGATACACCAAAACTGTTCATCCCTTCTAAAGGCAAGGGAAGTAGGAAGAACAAGAGACACCCTTGGCTTAACTGTGAGCTTCTGGACCTGCTTAGAACCAAAAAGGAAATGTACTAGAGGTTAAAAAGTGGAACATTACCCCTTGAAAATTACAAGGGCATTAGCAGGGTATGCAGAGATGCAGTTAGGAAAGCAAAAGCTCAGCTTGAACTGCCATTGGCCGGAGATGTCAAAAACTTAAAGAAAGGGTTCTTCAGATATGTTAACAACAATCAGAAACAGAAGAAGAATATTAGCCCACTGTTAAACTAGTGACCGATAGTGCTGAAAAGGCAGAGGTCCTCAATGCCTTCTTCACCTCTGTCTTTACCAGTGCTGTTGGGCTCCAGGTCACAGAAACAAGCATTCATGTTGATGGAGACATAGACCATCCACCAGTGAATGAAGAGTTGGTGTGTAAGCTATTACAGGAGCTTGACTTGTACCTACTGATCAGCCCAGATACCATCCAC
This sequence comes from Dromococcyx pavoninus, assembly GCA_033558185.1. Lineage (NCBI taxonomy): Eukaryota > Metazoa > Chordata > Aves > Cuculiformes > Neomorphidae > Dromococcyx > Dromococcyx pavoninus. Next base: position 1,366,990 of record JAUMJL010000139.1, on the reverse strand, counting down.
CTGAGGGTGTTGAGAGAGATGGTTGATGTTATTGCGAGGCTACTCTCCATAATCATTGAGAAGTGGAAATTCGGGGATGTCTTGAAGACTGTAAGAAGGCTAATGTCATCCCCATCCCCATCCCTTTTCATTACCATTATTATTATTATTGTATTATATCTCAATTATTATAGTCTTATCTGACTCCATAGGGTTTATCATTTTTAACCTTCTGATTATCTCCCTCATCCCACTGGGAAGTGAGATTGAGCAAGTGCCTGGTGGTGCTTAGTTGTGGTTAGCTGGGGTTAAACCATGAAAACCTCCCTATTAACAAGAAAAATAAAATACCAATTCAGTAAAATAAAAAAAAGACAGTTCATACTTGCACAGATAGCAGATGCTTCACCAAAAAGAGTTTTGGTGCCTTGCAGGTTAATCTCCACCTGCTGATTCATTGGTTGCTCGTAATCACATCTTGGATCTGTAGTAGACAACTATCGATTTCACAAAGTCTATATATCTTTAATTCAGGCTAAATAAGGAAGCACTTAAATGTAATTTCTTATGGTGATACTTGAAACAATGGACTCTAAAAGGACATGGAGTGTGAGAACATTTATATCAGTAAGATTATCTGACTGAAGACGCTGTCAAAATGTGATTATATGGAAAAGGGGGAAGCAATTAAAAAAAATTCAGATATGGACTTAACAGACAAACAGCAATGAAGACAATGACAAGAAATCAATATAGTCAATGATACTATTGATGGAATGTTGAGAAACTGCAGGCATCATTTCAAAGAGGACCAACCTGGACTTAGCAAGTGACAAGGATGCAAACCTGAGGGTCCCAGGCATTGAGAGTTACAGGGGATTCTTGGAGCTACACAAACTGATGAAGGTAGGGGATTGGGGAGGAACAATAGAGGATTAGGCAGTAAGTGGCATAAAAGGACCTAGCTACATGTGGATTGGGTCTGGTCAATACACTTATTGGATTGAGCCCTGTGCCCGATCATCTCAGCCTGTCCTGTCTTCTTATTCTTTCTTAATTATCTCTCTGTGTAATCTCACTCTTTATCCCGTGAATGTGGGTATGGGTGCTGCAGGGTTAAGAGCTTGCTATTGGGAAGACCAGTGTGAGTAGGTTTGGGGCCAACAGCTGAAGTCAGGCCAGAGGTGTAGACGCCCTTTGCCTGAATAAAGTGCAGTCTCAGCGTTAGTTACTGGAACAATTGCAGTGTCTTGGCTGTCAGCCACTGGAGTAGCAATGATGTATGTCCCAAATTCCACCTAGTGGGAGAGACCAGTGTGATCGAAGTGAATGAGGGCTGGTACTTATGGAATCCAGCTGGCAACTGGAACAGGACTTGAGTCACAGCCTATGCGCCTGGTTCCAGTTGTTGCGGAGATGACTGTATCTTCCCCAAACTAGGTATGCATGAGTGTTCTTGTGTATTTGCTGGCAAACTTCAAACTGAATCAGCCAGGAAAAAAGAGATCTTGGGTCTGGTATCAGGCAGGGACAAGTCCCAGTCTGGTATCTGGGAGGGATGCACAAGTTATTGTGGCTATAAGACCAGTATGTGAGTGTGTGAATATTTGCAAGTGAGAACCAAGCTGGACCAGACAGTGAGTAAGGCAGGTAAGAGGACCCAGAATCTGGCTGAGGGAGTTGGACTGACAGAGAATGGTACTCAAGGGATCTTTGATTATGCATGTGTTTGTGAATCTAGATACTGTCAAATGTGTGCTGTCAATAGTAAACAACAGTCTCTGCAAGCTGAAGCAGAGGAAGAGAACTTAGTATCATAGAATTATAGAATGGTTTTGGTTGTAAGGGACCTTAAAGATCATCTAGTTCCAACTCCCCTGTCATGGGAAGGGACACCTGCCAATAGACTGTGCAAGACTCATCTAACTTGGCCTTGAACACCTCCAGGGAGGGGACATCCACAACGTCTCTGGGCAACTTGATTGTCTGTGGTTTATGTTTTATATCGTGTAGGTGTTATTAAAAGCAGTGCCTTGTCGGTGGCAACCCGTGTAGCTGACCATGTTAGTGTCCTCTGTGTGTGTCTCCCCATGTGTGTGTGTCTCTGGGGTATGTGCTCAACTCTGCTACTGGTTGAACATGCAAACAGTAAAGCAGCACCCACTTCCATTGCACCGGGATTGAAAGTCCAGGTATCCTGCTGGGTTCCAGCAGTCAGACAGAAAGAATTTCTGTCTCAGAACTGCTGGAAGAAGCAGTTGATTATAACATCCCTTAACAGAGACTATCAACCAAGGCTTTGAGTACTATGGACCAGTCTGAGCATAGTGTTCCAGCAGGTTTCCTTGGAGACTACTTGAAAATGCTGACATTATTTACTGAATCTGAGAACATGTGAATAAAACTACAAAGTATAAATAGCATAAAAATCATCACTATGAATGCAAGTAAATCTAGTTAGAATCTTTATTAACCCTAGCCCTCTCTCTCCCAACCTCAGAGATACATTAAAGCAGACATTTCTTGTAATACAGCATCCTTTTGACAAAACTATACTAAAAAAAGCTTCTTGAATTTCATCATAGAATTGCGCACCAAAACAAAATAAATAAGATCATAAAAACATAGAATCATAGAATCATAGAATCATAGAATCATAGAATCACAGAATGGTTTGGGTTGGAAGGGACCTTAAAATGTACCATAATATCTCCAAGAAATTTTTACACAGTGAACTGGATAGGGGGAGGATTTTGGTCTGTGTATCTGAAAGCTGTGTTTATTGTTCATGTTCCTGACCTATTCTGTCATTCATATCCACAATTTCTCTCTCTCAGGCTTCTAAAGCTTGAAACATTGTTCCCCTCCTGCCCATTCTATGCTGCAATGGAAAATTAATAAAAGATAAATTGAGAGGTAGTGTCTGAAACAGAAAACTCTGAAACTGTGAAAAAGGAAATAACTTCCTATTTTTTGCTCAACCTAGTTTAAAGGAAACAGACATTTATTATACTTATTATTTAAAGCATATATATTTGAATCAGAGTCCATTTCTGTTTACTTTAGTGGAAACCACTTTTAACTGACTACTCACTTTAAAGACCTAAATTAATAAAAAGCTTTTGCATGAATTCATACTGAAGTTATACTATGACAGAAACTAAAAGTGCATGATTCCTGTCCTTCATTTTTTGGAGTTGGAAATTGTATAGTATATAAAAATGGATTGAATGCAACTGGCACCTCTGCTGTAGCACACATGGAGGGCAATCAAGCAATCACAATTACAAAGATATTCTATCTGCTGTTGACAGTTCTTTTGTCTCTGAACTGTTGCACCTCATCAATAATAAAAGTATGTTAGCCCTTTGTATAAACTTTGTGTCAAAGAAGAAAATTAAGTGTTAAGTATCTGTTTCAAGTAAAGCATACAATTGAGTTCTCTCTGCATTTGGATCTGCAGAAAACTGATAATTTTACAGATCTCTTAACTGAGAAACAGACAATGCAGGCAGATAAGTTCAGCAAATTCAGAAAGGTAAGTTAGTACAGTTTGCAAGCATCATTTGTAAATTACAGTATTAAAATTCTAGTCAAAGATTTCAGTGCAAATTATTTTAATGAGAAATAGAAATGACAGAACTGAAAACCCTCTAGTGACAATATCCATAAATGAAGGAAAAAATTGGAAACTTAACCTGATCTCATGACAGTGTCTCTTGGCTGTATTTTGTGGGTTTTATTTTCTTTTATGCCCTCCTCAGAATTGATCTTGAGTTATATATCCGTTTTTCATTTTTCTGTACATTCTGTACATAGAACTGACCCATGCCATTTACATTACTCCAATGTCTCATGGCTCTATAACATTAGTAGTCTGGATATGTGCCCATAGTAGTACTGGATAAACTATACTTGTTTTACAGACAGCCTGCTTTCTAACATGAAATGCTCATGCCAGCAAATGTCTTTGCTTGATTTCTTTCCATATGACATCCTTTCAGGGCATGGAACAATTTTGCACAGTTAAATGGTACTCTAACCAAAAATGTCTTCAGGTTCTGTAGATAATGGATTAGAACAGAGTGCCTTAGGTACATTTTCTGTTTCCATAAGACACAAGACTGTCAGGTATTTACTGGCTTGACTGTGTAAGCACAGTCCTTCTCAGAGTACTATATTAAAACTTGCAGCAGCTACAGCTCATGTGGTATGCACATAGACAAACTAATATTTTCATATCAGTCAAGATGAGAGTGACATTCACATAGTGAGAGATATTTAAAAACAGTTAGGAGTTAACTAGTAAGAAGCATCTGTAATAATTGTACATAAGATTAGGAAATCTTCAGAAGACAAGTTATGTGAAGAAAAAAGCTGATTCCATTGTAAGGAAAAAACCCCATAATTTTCTAGATAATTAATGAATAAATAAAATGTTTCACAGAAGTTGTTGAGGCAAGTTCACACGCACAAAGATTTTTTGAGAGAGTCCAAAGTTTATTACATAGATTTACTGTAATGGTGAAAGTTACTTCTGGAGAGAAGTAAAATCAAAAGGAAATAGGGGGAATGGGAAAAAAGAAAGCCTCTCCCTAGAACTCAGAAAGGAAAAGAAGTGATAGAGGCCCCAAGGTGAGCATCCCTCTTGGAGTGTCTACTCCAGCACCACAGGTGATTTCCGCTCATACTTCTCCCATAACAACTATAAACTTTACATGAGGGCCTGCTCAAACTCCCTATGGTCTATTCCTACTTTTGGAGCTGTTTTAGTGACTCAAGAACACTGTGGTCAGGAGCAGCTGCTAACTTCCAGCATCTTAATAAGTTGCGTGCGTGCATATTTTTAGGTCTCTATGTAAATGAAAAGCTTCAACTGCGGAAGGAACAATGGGGAAAAAAAGTGTGATCACATCTCAGTGACTATCACTTCCAAGGAGAGCTCACAATAACAACAGTATTAGGGTTTGCAGGTGCAAGACTATAAGAAGAATGAAAAACTGCTGCTGCAAAGGATCTGTAAAATACAGTGCCACAGCAGCTTGTTTGTAAAGCTACAGAACTGCAAGTGAGAGGCAAGCTACTGAGGTATAAATGGAGGGCTCTTGGCAATATAAAATCTAATGACACTTACTGCACTGTGCAACATTCTTGCACAGAATTATTAAATACATTTCTTAAAATAGTTTCTACTTACTTTTGAGACCAAAGGATTAATAGAATTATTAATTGCTCATTAATATAGTTTTTATTACAAGATTTAGAGAAGATATAGAATTATCTATAAAATTCTATATTTGTATGGATCCTTTCTTTCCCTGATATTTTCAGTTTCTGTCAAATATTCAAGCTTCTACTAAGGGATATTAATGACATCACAGATAAAGTCGTTTTCAGGATTTCCTAGTCAAAGAGAAAACATGTAAATAAATATGCAATACTGGGTTTTATTTGACATTATAATACAGTCTTCATAGAAAAAAATATTGTATCATCTTCTGGCAGCATTCAATATTTCATTATGATGTTTTAGTAAAATACTTCCCACAAGACTGTTCTTTTATATGAAGACTGATACCAACCTAGTGCATTAACTTCTGTGAAAGACCAATTCCTTTACCAAGTTTGCAGTGAATATTAGGGTAAAGTATTGGATTATTCATTATACCTAGTTTTCTATCTAGTTTTAAAATTTTTGATATTTCATATGAAAGCATGAGCGTTAAATGAAAATGTTCAGATTTACTATTTCACAAAATTTTTATTTTTTTAATTCACAGCTTGCTTATTATTATGTTCTATTCTTCCTCAAACCCTTAATCAAAATTGCACACAATAAACCCGATAAAAATATATATTCTTTACAAATTGAACAAGAATAAAACTATCAAATTATAAACTTCCTTTTTCTAAATGCTTGTTTGTGAAAAGAAGTTACTTAATCCATAGAAAATTCCTGACCAATTTTTCACCTAACAATGAACACCTAATAAAATTGAAGTGATTGGATGAGAATAGGCTCGTTCTGAAAAATTAATCAGTCTACATCGAGTCTTATTAAATTCTAATTTTAATGTGTAGGAACGGTATTATTGTGTTATTATATTTAAACAAACAGATTGAATTTTTGGCTGAGTAACTTTTTCTGCTTCCCACTACATTTTCTTTTATGTATTGAATATCTAACATAAAGATGCAGTTATATATGCTTGCATAAAATATGATGTAAAAAAATAGCATCTGTAGTACTATTACAGAAAAGAGTATCACATCAAGACAAAGTTAGAGGCAAAACAAAATAAAGAACTAAGGATATAATGGGAAAGTACATGGCTTAAAAACATCGTCTGAAGAGATATTTGTTTTTCAGAACAACTTGGCATATGACCACTTTGATGAAAATAGACATCATATCCATGATCTACATAGAGAAGTATGGGTTCTATAGAAAAGCAAATGTGGTAATTAATTACCTGTGAAAATACTGATCTGCTTACAAAATCTGAACTTTGCAATAACTTTTTCCCCATACATTTGGACAAATTATCAAGGGGGCATACATTTTGCCTTCTGAAAGAGGTGAGGAGTTTGCTTCACACATCTTCTGGAAGATCTTATGCATTTAATGGCAAGTATAAGGGAAAGTTTAGAAGTCATGTACTCCATCCAGTGCAAGACTTGTTTGTATATAGCACTGCCCCTTTTTAACTTTTAAAAAATAATTTGTTTTAGTTTTGTTTCTTTCTTTTTTGTTTTTCCGTTTGTTTTTTTTTTTAAATACCTTAGGTGTATCAGTACAGTATTCCCAGTTGATGTAGACACTAGATTATTTTGGGAGAAGTGTGTTAAAGTAGCACCAGTAAAGCTTGCCTGATGTTGGAACGAACCTCCAACGATCATTAAAGTCTGACACACTTCCCCCTGACAAATTTTTGAGACATTTGCTCTATAGAATAGACTACGTCTCTATTCCTTTGACTTGATAAAATTGTTTGCATTGTCTTTAAAAGCAGTCTTTATAAAATTATTTAACAATATTCTCACATGAAAGAGAATCATATGGAGATTCCACAATAATTTTATTATTATTAATGGTTTTATTAGAATATGCTCAAACAATAAAATTATAGCTATAAAATTCAAAGATAGGTATGAAAGACAGACGTTACTGATCTTGTTTAATTAACCACAGGAGCCCTTCTGATACTTAAAGGGGATCTAGAAGAAAGCTAGGAAGGGACTTTTTACCACGCCAAATGTACAGCAAAGTCCTGAAAAAAAGACGCTCATTACCAGAATATGAAATTGCGTGTGTTATTAATTTGCTGTCAAACAGAATCCACAATATATGAAAATTTTTCCTTAAGCAGTATAATCTATATAATGAAAGTACAGCCTAGCAAGAAAAATCTGACATAGCTGACAAGCAAACAGAATTGAACATATTTCTATCTCCAGAAAGAATGCTTAAGGGTGGATGACAACTGCAGCAAAGTAACCTTCTCCAGCCTCTCTTGAGGGATACTGTTTTTTCTGGATAACAAGAAATAGAGTCTTAGACCACGCTTTTGGTAGTGTGAATGTGCAGTATGTTATGCTACAATCTTGTTTAAAGAGTAAGGTTGTAACACCTTTATATGCAAAACAAAAATTAATTGTTATTATAATCAAAGTCATAACAGTCTAATCGAAAAATCATTAATGGCACACATCTAATTATTAGGGGAAAAGAAATATGTGTATATAGAAAAAAGTTTCAGTAATAGTGTAGCACTGAAATTATTATACATGTCCTTCTTTTCTACTTGCTTTTGCTCTTCTGCTCATGCTTCTCCTGCTCCCCTGTCCTAATGTTAGTAGCTTCGTTCTGGCATTATGGTTACTCAGCATCCAAAGACTTTTGTTGGGTGGATTAAGTTGTTAATGTTGAAGGCTTCTTCATCACTACAGATTCCCACCATGGGTCATTTTTGCATTTGATAACATGCTTTTACACCTTTTCTCTTTCCACATTGCTCTGAGGTCCAACTTATATACAAATTTACTATATATGGTGAATTTTACTATTGATAGATAGTATTTCCTTTTTCTCTGATGCTTCTAAAAGCAGATCTGCATTTATTTAACCTGTTATGTATTAGTTGTTTATGGCCGTGTGGTTTCTACTGCCAGCAATATCCTCTCTACCTTATCAGCACAGGCCTGCCTTATTCCACGATGTATCCTGCCTCTCCACTTCTTAAGGACTCTGTGGCCATACTAGATCTGTATTTTACCTCATTATGTAATTGTGTTAGAATTGTAAAATCACGGTTGTACCATACAAAGATGACCAAAAGAAAAAAAAAATAAAAGTCAAAGTAGACACCTGCTTAATTAGAAAAATTGCTATTGTTGGTAAACCAGGTATAATAAAGCTACAGACAGGTCAAGAAATTACAGCTGGAGCAAGCTTTAGCAGCCTCTACAATGCTAATGACACATTACTAGCAATGGCAATATTGTATATCAGGGCTGCTCAGCTGCAAAGATTATTCTGTGTGCTCAGAAAACAGACAGGTAAACAACAATCACAATCATTTTTGCAAATACATTATCCAACATTAGGGTCTGCACTCAGTAAAATGCTAATTTAAGTGAGAATATTTAACATGGATTAAATAGGAAAACAAAACTTTTAGTGATTATTAAACATGAGCCATGTAAGGGTTATATGTGTTAATTGGGCAATGATGAATAGACGATGTAGCTGGGTAACACAAGTTATCATGCAATTTATATTTTCTACAATGAAATTACATCTTTTTGGAGCTCTGTCATTAACACAACAGATAAAATGTTGTATTTTTCTAACCCCATAAGGAACTAAGTAGCCAGAAAACTGTAATCCTAACAGATTACGTTTCTCAGAATTTAACAGAAATATACTCAAAAACTTCCTCTGCTTACACAGGCAATTCTACCTCAAATTTTCATGTCTATCTTGTTTTCCACTTCCTTTCACAAAATAATTCCTAAGTCAAACACTAAAAATGTGATTTGGAAAACTATAAATGTTACTTACAAAATATATAAAATGACTATGACATATGTAGTATTTGTGTACACTTTATTTCAAAGATAATTAAATGCACTGGAGTTTGATTATGCCTATCAGTTTGCTGATTTGCACATACATTATTTTGGTTAATTTGCTCTGAACTTGTGCTGAAAATGTTGTTCTGGTATTCATTACTGAACAAAAGATGAACAAAACAATGGTAGAAACATAATCTGTTACTGTTTTACAAGTTTTTAACATATTCATTTGTCCTTTAACATGAAAACTGTGTAAGGAAATAATTCTTAATATATATATATATATCAATTCAGTAGCACTGTCTTAAATATTATTGTTTCTCATTCATATTTGTCTCAATTTCCAACTTATACGAAACAAGATTAATGAATCTTCTGTTATAAAAATCTAAGAATATTCCAGTTTTGAAAATAAGAGTTTCACCATTGAGCACACACAGAAATCTGTTACAGAGTTTGCTTTGAATGTGCATTTAACTACCGTGTTGGCTATTTACAGAAGAAGAGATTAGGACTGAGGAGGAAATGGTCAGATCTCAGGTAGCTAATGGTTTTTACAGAGGATTTCTCTAGTGAAAAAGTGGCAAGAAGAAACTGAAAAACAGCTGATTTGGAGGAAAGCTCTGGGTCACTGAATTAAGATTAATGCTGCTGCCTTCTGCTCTCTTTCCACATAAATGGTTCTCATTCTGACTTCATTCCTTGCTTTACCAACGCGAAGATATGAATTAGTCAGGGGACTTCATAAAAGTCTGCTCATGTCCAGAGCTGCCGATCTTTACTTTCTGTAGTTCAGCGGCTATTTAATTTTAATTGCTCCCCGAGCTCAGGTCGATTCTGGATAGCAAAAGCAGGGCAAGAATCATTCACTGATCCTTTGAAGTTTGAAAAGCCGGTATTCAGATTGCCTCGGGCTCTCACTCTTACATTTATGTGAAAATGTAAGCTGCTGAGCTCTTCTGTTGAACATCTACAACACTGACTTAACAGGAAGTATGTTGTAAAGTGCAACTTGATTTTTTTTTCCAGTGAATTTCATGTTAAAAATAATTAAAAAATGTAAAAAACATTTAGGAAAATCCACGTTAATGAGTTTGGGTAGATGTAAATTTGAGATCATATTGCAAAATCCCTTCATTAAACTTCTTTGGAAGAATTACTACATCTATGTATAGCCCCAAGTGCATGCTACAAGTAAAACACAACTACTTTCTCACTATGCGAGTTTCTCACAAAGTAAAAGCAATAAATGTTGCCCTGTTAATGGTTTTGCAAGAAGGTGGAAGAAATAATTTTTATCCTGTCCCTTCACTCCTCTTTCTTTTCCTCACCAATAGCAAAATTCAGTCTTTATCAGGAAAATCACTTCAAGCTCTGAGAAAATTGAAAGAGTGAATCACTACAGGACATAAGCTGACACTGATGGTGATGCAGAGAATAACATATTCCCTTATTGGTATTTCTTCATGGGGAATACTTTTCAACTGGAAAAAAGTACGTAGCAATACAAAAATGCAGCATCTCTTGGAAGAAGAAAGGGATGCTTTTTTTCGTATGCGCTGGCACTAAATTAAAAGTCAAAGAGCTAGTAATGCTAGAGGTGTGATGAGTTAACATCTAAATTAACTCTTCAGTGAAAACATCTAAGTTAACTCTTCATTAAAGAAAAAATTAATTGCCAAATGAAATATATGTTTTCTTCTTCCTGCACAATAGTATGGTGTCTCTGCAGAGCTTACCAAGTAACATTACAAACAAAAGAAAAGAGACACCTGGGGGACAGAGCACAAAACTATTTGTAAACATCTGTGTGCCTTAAAGTTTGGTCCTGTATTTACTAAAGCTATTGCAGAAGCTTGAAAAATCAAATCAAAACAAAATACAAACACTATGTCCCAAAACACCAAATCCTAATACAACATGATTGCATCATTTCTAATTCCAAATTTATACAACCAAATTTTTCACGAACTTTCTATTTGGGTTTTCCCCTCACACCAGGACTAAAAGGAGACAGTCTCCTCATTAGCAGAAGTGCTTTGTGTTTGGACCGGTACTTATCTGCTGTTCTGAAATTTGTCTCTACTTGCTTTCATAGAATGGCTTCTTCAAAATAGGCCTTTCAAAGTGATAGCTATAGCTGCAAATTGCCCCTTTACATAGCAAGTTATCATGAAATATATCAACTGCTCTGTTTTACCCTGGATTTCTTTTGCTTGTTCCTGTAAAACACAATTTCTCAGATCATCTTCAAAATAAAAGTGTCAAATAGGTTTAGGAGTTTTCAAAAAGAGTGGAAATTTTTTCTATTAAATAAACTGTTGATTACATTCTTAACATTTTTATCTTAGAACTGTAATACTCAGTACCAACAGAAGGCACTGCTTTTGAAATACCTTCATTTCACTATTACGATATGTGATCTACTAGCTGATTCAAATTCCTGATCCACTTGGATTAAGGTGATTAACACACAAGGCCCATATACAAACAATTAACCTTGATAGGAAATTTCAATGGAGAAAATTTTCTCCCCAGCTCCAGGAGTAGCTAAGACACCAGTCATGTCACAAGAGGTGACACCAGACTCCTCCCCATAATATTCTGGAACTACTTCTTGCCCCAGGAGTGGTTGAGAGATCTCTCGAGGTTGGGCTTCTGTGTTTGCCATAACGTTGCTTGGGGCTTGTTTCTTTCACCATTCTATTGAAGTAACTATCTATCTCTGGTTTAGTAGATATTGCAATATATCTTTAGGCAGCCAGTCACAAAACTCCTAAAACCCCCTCACATTTCACAATGAAATTCATATTTGTATTAAGTAATATGAAACTCAGACTACAGATGTTTCTAAGCAAAATGAATTTATACTTGAAATTACAATTCAGTTTATTAGAGTTTATGTGTCTAAAAACATCCTCTAAAAACATACTGCATTTTAGAAAAAAAAAATATTCTTCAAGAAAAACCTTGCACATGATTATCTGAGACATACACAAACTTCAGTACTTACATATCAAATTTTTAGAAGTCATGTAAAAAAGTGACTCAGTGTAAAAATAAGAAATAATTAGATATTATTTTGTACAGGAAGGGGTTCTTCTGATTTTGGGTTGTTTAGGTTTTGAGGGTTTTTTTCCCCATTTGAATAATATGTGATTCTCAAATTGGTTCAGGACTACTTACAAGTTTTTGGAAATGCCAAAGCATTTCTTGAGTTTTATTCTTGTGTTACTAAAGAAATCTTTGGGGTTTGCTATTGTTTCAGTGGGAGAAAAATCATGTCTTTGTACTCAATACTTAGAATTCAGTATTTAGAATTATGAGAGCTCTGGAGACCTGTTAGGTGACTTTCCAGTGATATATTTGAGTTTCCTTCTCCAGTTTTTAACTCTGACTATTTGAAGAGTTTAGGACTGTTCAGGAGAAGAAAGATTTTGCTTTCCTTGTTCCCCTTTTCTCCTTTTTTATTAAAAAAAATATTCTTGTGACTGTATTATATGGTTATGTGCTTAATTGTTTGCCCCCTGCTGAGTCTCCACTTCAAATTATGCAGAGACTTGGTCATTAGTCCATGCAGTTATTTCACACATGAGAATTATCATTTTTAATTTGGCAGAAGTGAACTAGTCACCCAGCATGCATCCACAACATCAACCTCAAAAGAGCAGTAAAATGAGTCAACTAAGTTGATTAAGACAATAAAGCTATCAGCATAGCTTTGGGGCTAACAAAAATGCTTACTCAATCCCCCTTCATGTTTGTAATTGTTTGTGTTTGTGGTTTTTTTCTCTAATGTCACTAATGTGGACTACTAATTCATGTAGTAAATTAAAATGTCCATAAAGTGGTAATGCATTCTATAAATTTATGAAATCACTGTTTAGAATTCTAATTATGGATGTATTTCAGTGTAACATGTAACATACTAAATTGCATTTATTTAAGTAAAGTCATCATTTTATCTTTATAGAAAGCCTTTCCAAGTCTTTCAGGAATTAAAGTCTAATTAACCTACTCACAAAACACAGACAACTTTGTAACAGACACTTCATTCTCTACTGCTACTTCTATGGAATATTAAAACATAGAAACATTCTGTTTAAAGTATAAAATAACAGCTCACTGGAAGTTTAGGTGGTTTTTTTTCCTTTCTACAACCATACGACAGAGAAATAGATACTTAAAGGATTTTAATTTCTTATGTAAGTGCTGAGATCTTATTCTTTTCTACTTTAATCACTATGTACTATATTACAGATCTAGTAGGTTTTTGTCACCAATCTTTAGTTTTTCATGCATGTATTATAGAAAATCCAAGAATAATTTAAAGTAAGCCCACAGATCTTTATGCACTGGTAAAGATCAAAAATACTGAGACTTCTTCTGAAAGACATTTTTCAAATATGTTTTCAAGAACCTTAAGTAGAAGAAATTCTAAAATTCAAATAGGCAAATATGCAAACAGTTAAACACTACAAAAAAAATCCCCCAAATATTTTTTCTCTAATATCTAATTCTACCACGTTTCAAAATGTATAGATTGTTTTTCTTACTCTCAGTGAAGATGGAGCACAAGTGATGATACACAGACTGGACTTGGGAAAATTAATTTAATTTATTGCCAATTAAACAAAGAAGGATAATGAGAAATAATAAGAAATCTAAAAAATATCTTTCCTGCACCTCCCTTCTTTCCAAACTCAACTTCACTTCAAACTCTGCTGCACCCTTGCCACTCCACCAGCCCCAAGTGGCACAAGGAAATGAGGAATGAGGGTCGCAGTCGGTTCCCTCATCTTCCCTTATACTCTTTCTCTGTTCCAGTGTGGGGTCCTTCCCATGGGAGGTAGTCTGTCATAAATGCCTCCAATACGGGTCCCTCCTGTGACCTCCAGGATGAGTCGTTTTCATGAGGTGCAGACCTTCATGAACAGACTAGTGCAGCACAAGTCCCCCATGGCATCACGTGCTGCATGAAAACATACTTTAGTGTGGGCTTCTCTCTCCGTAGGGCCACAGTTCTAGCATGGATTCCCCACAGGGGCACAGCTTCCTTCAGGGCACATCCACCTAGGATTCTCCATGGATTGCAGAGCGGATATCAGGATTGTAGGAGGACAACCTGCATCACCATGGTCTTCACCATGATCTGCAGGAACATCTCTGCTCTGGCACCTGGAACACCTCCTCCTTCTCTTCACTGACCTTGGTGTCTTCACAGTTGTTTTTTTCACGTATTCTCACTCTTTCCCAGCTGCTGCTGCGGAACATTTTTTTAGCCTTTGTTAAATATGTTATTGCAGAGGCATTACCAATGTCACTGAATGGCTCAGCTTTGACCAGTGGCATCTTGGAGCAGGCTGGAAATGGCTCTGTCAGACAGCTTTTGGTGTCTTCTGACAGAAGCCACCTCTGCAGCCCCTTGGCTATTAAATCCTCCTGTATTCAGCACTGGTGCAGTCTCATCTTAGATACTGTGTGCAGTTCTGGACCCAACAGTTTAAGAGGAATGTGAAGGCTGATGAAAGGGCTAGAAGGAATACTCTATGGGGAGCAGCTAAGCACGTTGGGTGTGTCTGGTTTGGAGAAAAGGAGGTTGAGGGGCAATTTCATTGCTCTCTACAACTTCCTGAGAAGGGGAAGTGGGGAGGGAGGTGCAGATCTCTTCTCCCTGGTATCCAGTGACAAGATGTCCAAAGCTGCAAATATATTCAACATTAGGAAGCATTTCATTACTAAGAGAGTCCTCAAACACTGCAACAGGCTTCCTAGAGAGGTGGTTGATGCCCCAAGCCTGGGCATATTTAAGAGGCATTTGGACAATACCCTTAATTTTGTGCTTTAACATTTGATCAGCTCTGAATTGGTCAGACAGTAAGACTAGATGGTCGTTGCCATAGAATCACAGAATCATGGAATCATAGAATCACATAATGGTTTGGGTTGGAAGGGACCTTAAAGATCATCTAGTTCAAACCCTCCTGTCATGGGCAGGGACACCTCCCACTAGACTAGGCTGCTCAGGGCCCTACCCAACCTGGCCCTCGAGAAAGCCCACAGCTCCTCCTAATTTAGTATCATCAGCAAACTTACTTAATATACATTCAATTCCTGCATCCAGAGAATTTATAAAAATATTAAAGAGCACTGGCCCTAAAATAGGGCCCACTTGCCACCAGCCTGATGTAACTCTACTTAATAAAACTCTTTGAGTTTGAACCTTCAGCCAATTGTTCACCCAATGTACTATTTGTCTAGCTTTCTACTGGACATTTTGTCCAGAAGAATGTTGTGAGATATAGTTTCAAAACTTTACTATCAAAACCCCCACATCTAATGGCTTCCCTTGGTCAATAGATGTGTAACCTTGTCGTAAAAGGAAATTTAGTAAGTTAAACAGGACTTTTCCCTTGTGGATCTGTATTGGCTATGACCAAATACTGCATTCTCTCTCACGTGTTTTTCAACTCCCAGAATAACCTTCTCCATAATTTTACTGGGCACTGAAGTGAGACTCACAGGCCTGTAATTGCCAGGGTATTCTTTCTGATCCTTATTGAAAACTGGGATAACATTTGCCATCTTCCAGTTGACTGGGACCTCAGAACACCTGAAAGACCCTCTGGAATAGGTGAATTTGCATGCCTTTTGCTTCAAAAGAGTGCTCTCCTGGTTGATGCTCGTTATCAGGAAACTTTCTTGGTGCACAAATCCTTTCTATTTCTTTCCTTGAAGTGACCACAGAATTTTAGCTATTGACTATGTACTTCTTATAATAACTTAGATCAATGAGTTAGGTATATCTAGAATATTCCAGTATACTAGTTTTAACAAATGTCAGGAGAGAATATCCTAATTTTATGGAGTAACATTAAAATTGCAGTTAGTTCTTGAGAAGTACTGGCAAGAGTAAATTCCTTTTAACAAAACCCAAAAAGTGAGCTACGCAATTTCAAGGGTATAGAAAGTCATCCAAATCTTTGTAACAGTACATAGAAATTGTAACAATGAGATATATATCTACCCGGTACTTAATTTTTACAAAGGTTTATCTCAAAAACTGTCAGGTGTTCCACTACCACCAGTCTAAACGTGCGATCCTGCATCTTCTAGTTGCTTTCTCAGAACAGGAATTATCATTGTAAATCTTCAGTCACTTATGTTCCTTGGAAATCATTCATATGTCAAACTATCTCAGCTTTTAACTGCATCAACAGCCCTCGTCTCCTTTGCACTAGACCATAGAATACTCCCTTTGAATTTAAAATTATAACAAAGTTATTTGAATGTAAACCCTGAAAATCTCCGTGTATATTTGACTGGAATATTGATATTTAAATTAGGTCATTGCTATACGTATTGTTTAGGGTAAGGAGGAGAGACATATCAAGAACTTAATGTATCACACCATGATCCAAGATATAATAATAAGACTGTGGTTGGGTCAAGTAAAAAAGAGAAAAGAACAAAACCACCACCATCAAGACTAACAAAGACTATAAACGAAAATCAAATCATGAGGCTGATGCTAAAGAAGGACTAAAATACTGAAATATTTATTTGTGAAAAAAATACCACAACTCATAAACATAGTCTAAAATCAATGCTGAAAACAGGAAGCTTAATTTCTGAAGATGGAAAAATGAAGTGAGGAGTTGTTTTAAAACAGAACAAATAAACAACTAAACAAGAAGTTAACAAACAGGATGTCTATACATCAAGAGCAAATGGAGTTCTACCCTTGTGTTATTGTAGGATAAGGGCCTACTGACCATAAAATAACCAAAATATAGCATTCAGGAAGATATAGAATGAACTGCATAACTTTTTCTCCTATTGATTCATATTTTGGTTACAGGTAAGATAACTATGCAATTGAAGTTTAAACTGCAAATGCATTATAAGTAGTAGAAAAGGATATAGTGTACAGGAAAGCAGTTAAAATTATGTAAAGAAAAAAGGTCACCAGAATTCTTTGGACTCAGATTGCTGCAAGCTGCTTGTTTCTAACAGAGTAAGTAATATGTGCCGTGAATGATTCTGTCCCAATAAAAGAAGTCAATGACTAATCTGAATGATGTTTGTGACTACCTGTCCCTAGAATACCTACCATGACAGTAGTACAAATTGGAGACATATATTGTGGAGTGGTTAATGGTATTCAGTCCAGAAACATATGCACAATCTGATGTAATCACTGTGCCTCCATAAATAATGGAAGAGACATATTCAGATACAGGAACCAGTAGCAGGACATTAAGAAAGTTCCTGGAATCTCTTGAATCCAACTTTTTGATGTGACTGTTGAAAAAGAGCTAATATTTTTTGGCTTTATTTTTGATCAACAAGGGCCAAATGACTGACTGCATGAAATTAAAATGTTAATTGGGTCAGAAAGATAATGGCGAACAATGAAATTTATTTTTTTAATGGAGAAAAATGTAGAAGCCAGCATAATAAATTCTGTAGATCCAGATCAGCAGACCTCAAAGAAACAATATTAAGTTCAGATGATGGACAAGTTTCATAAAAGCCTGTTGCAGCAAGAGTCCATAGCCTCAGGGTAGGAAAATATAGGTTTTATAGAGACACTATATGGAAAAATCAGGACCTGAGCAATGACCTGAAAAGAAAGGGAAAAAAAAATCCTCAAATTAAGAAATAGTAAACTTGTCAAATTACTGATGTGCATATAAGATAAAAATGGAAACTTACAGTAGCAAAACAAAACTGCAGAATTTGATAATAAGCTAGAAAGAAATAAAAGGAGTTAAAAGTAATTGTATTATAACTATATTACTATTATATAGCAAGTGTAATTTTTATAATATAATAACATTAATAGAGTTAAGGAAAGAGTTACTTTATTACTGAGCATGGACAAAAATGCACATATATCTTAAATTCTCATTCTTACCTCACTCTGGACCTTTAAAGTGCATGTTCCCCATCTGACCACATTTTTCTCTGTGGTTAATTTTCAGGTAAATTGATGATAACAATAACAATGTTATTTAGGAAAAGCATATGTAGATTTTATATGGCTAGGGAAACATGAGCCACAATGACTAGACTTCTAATCCAGAAGTCTCAGATAGGTACTTGAAATTATATGGAATGAAATGGGGGCATGGTGCCAGTTCTTCAATAGGGGAAAACAAAAAAAGAAAATATCTAGGAAATCATAAACCACTTCTTAGTGCTTTTAGAGTATCCTGAGCTCCAAAATTCCAAGAACTAATTAAAAAATCTGTTGAATAAGTTGATTGAGAAATCTGTGAAATTTTAATTTAAAAACCATATTATAATTTTAATTAATTTTGTGACTTTTTCAGCATATTTCACATTGCTTTCTTACAAAAAAATATTAGAAATAAAGTCTAAATTAGTCATTTTCTTTGACTTGTAGGAAGACTATGGTAGGAGTGACAAAAAAACTAGACCTTTACCCATCAATCAGAATTGTTTGCTGTCTGAAAGTTTGTAAGTACAGTAAAAACATTTGAAGAGTCAAGTATCAAGAAGGCAACCATGTTCCAGAAAAAGTTTCTGAGCCTTCTAAACAGAGGAAGATTACAATTAATTACAACCTGAAAGTAAATAATGTCACAATGGGGCAGAAGCTCAAACTCATAATCGTTATAGCTGAGTGTATAAACAGAAGTTTGACATGTAAAATACTTGAAATAATCAACATCTTTATTTGGGATTGATAACCTGAAGCTATGTCAGTTCTGGGCACCATACTTGAAGTATACCCAACAGAGTTGTGTGAACCAGAAAGGCCAGAGAGAGAAGCAAAAAGAAGGAGGTCTGGAAAACGTGACCTATAAGCAAATTTTATAAGTTTTTGTTGTATTAGACAAATGAAATTATAAAATTATTTGAATATGTAAAATAGTCATACTGCACTGAGAAGACTAAAGTAAATAGCACAGAAAGTCTCCAGTCACTAAAAGTAATCAAGCTGTTGAATAAATCACCTTTGAATATTCTTATAAAAGGTTAGACAAAAACCTGTAAAAAACAGTTGCATATAAATGACACTGATAGATAAATGATAAAATAATCTAGACAATTTCTAAGGTTCTTTTTCATCTGTTTTCTGTAAATGTATGATTTGAGACTCTAAGAAACAATATTAAGTCATGCAATATTACCTCAGGTTTTATAATTCTTTGAGTCTCAAGAAAAAAATCAAACAACTTTGTGGAACACCCTCATTGTTCGGTTTTTTCCTTTTTCTTTTTTTTCCACAGAAAAACCCTAAGAAAATCCTAATTATCCTTAAAAAAATAGTTGTTGGGAGGTTAACAGTCAAAAGGAAGTGACTACATTTGGCATAATGTTTAGTACTTTTTCTCAGAGTGTGGATCAGAGTGTATTCAGGTGTTTGTTGCCATTGAGCTGACTAGACAAGACTGGTAAGTAGTTTCTTGGAAGCTTTTTAAGTTTTCTTTGTAGGTGAAAAGTTATCAAGCTTTCAATATCTGTTCTGCAGCACTGATCATGTGTTTAGAAAACTGCCAAACTTACTAAGACTGGTGATATTTAAGGGGAAGTTCAATATAGACAAGCCTTCATCAGTTACATAAGGACTGCATTTTAGCCAAAAATTAAACTGGAGGGTAAGAGGGATAACTTTCCTCCAAAAATGTTCAGTTCACCACCCTTGCATAAAAAGTTTGTGAGAAGACTTTTTTAGCATTTTCTCCACAGTTTTGTGAGAAATTTACAAAAAAAAAATCAACTCTAAGTTACAAAGAAGTTTAAATCCTTTTAATTTCAACCTCTGATGGGACTCAGGAAAACAAAATGGATTTATCCATCACTAAATACAATTAATTGTATGTTGGCCCATTTGGAGATGGCTATAGATAAAAGAGCTTAATCATAATTTTCCAGGGAAAACTGTAAACAAATAAACACTATTGCCAAATTTTGATAAAAGCCAAATGAGAAGCATAATGTTAACACAAGTCTTAAGCATAGGGAAGTAAAAAAATAAAAAGCTCAATAATTATGTTTTCTCTTTGCTTTTTCCCATTTAGAAATAATTTTGCCTTAAACAGCATTTGTAACACAGATATATAAGTAAAAGTGTATCAAACCATCAAATTAGTGGAAAATGAGAGAAAACTATTCTGTTTATATGTGTGATACATTGCTTGAGAGAGAATTGATGTAATTTTACATTAAAAAATCATGGAATTCCTTTATAAATGGGTCAATAATGTCTAAAATTAGGAGCTTATACATATTCTACTCATTTTCCTAATTAATTACATAAAGATTTTACTGTTTGCTATTATCTGTATTAATTTAGAAATGATGCCAGCAAAGAAGAATTGTTTACAATGCAATAGCTGTAAAGAAAATGCCGTGTAACAGTAGGGTGTCCTACATTACACCGTGCTTTAGAAGAAAAAATCAGTAAGGAAGAAGACAGGATCGAAGAAAAAATAGTAATAATATGAAGTCAGGTATCACATATATAACATATATATCACATATATAACTTTTATATTGCATGTGGTATTTAATAATAATAATCTATACATGTGTTTGTTTATAAATATAGCCTTATATCTAAAAAAATCTGTGATTTTTCTCCAAATACACAATTTGATTTTGTCATTTTGTGTGTGTGCATGTGAGCAGGGGTGTAGTAAGGTATGTATAACTACAATTATTTTGATTAATGTGCTTTTTGGAAATAACTACATCCAGAAACATACCTGACTGCTTACATTATATTTACATTCTTTCCATAGAAATAAAGCATCTGCAGATGATAAAGCTGAAATCGGTAACTGGATTTGCTGTACAGAATCAACACATATTCAGCTAAATATTGAAAAGAGAAAGTAGTTTTACACCATTTAAGAAATGTTGTCAGATTACAGTACAGAAAGAAGTATAAACCAGATTGGAAAAGATGTAAGAGAGGAAATACTTGAAAAGTTATTGTCTTCCTAGACACAGTTAGCTATCTGGGAACCTATGATGTTAAAGTTGTGATCTGAAAGTGATTCTTGCACTTCAGTACCTGAATACTTTCTGAAAGCATAGGAAAAAAGTTATAGAATCAAAGAATCTTCCAGTTGGAAAAGACCTTGGAGATCATCGAGTCCCACTGCACCCATCAGTCTCCTCCAAACTTAACAACCCCAGTTCCCTCAGCCATTCCTCATAGGACTTGTTCTCCAGCCCCTTCACCAGCCTTGTCGCCCTTCTCTGGACGCGCTCCAACACCTCAATGTCCTTCTTGTACTGAGGGGCTCAGAACTGCACACAGTAAAGTCTCTAGCTATTGTTTTAAATGGGAAGTGGTTGGAATTTTAATCTGTTCTTTTTTTTTTTTTTTGATTATTTGTTGGCTTTCCATCCCTAAAGCCTTGTTAAATTACTTGTTCAACTTGGAAAAAAGAAAGGTGAAGCAAGGAGCTCAAGAACTCCATAACAGAATAATCTGATTTGATATCTGATGCTGTTAAACTTGTGGGATGTAAGGGTCACAGGACTAAAAAGAGAAGAAGTAATTAAATCACAACATAACTGCTGGTCAGTAGAACCAGGGTAACCTGATCTAGGAAGACTGTAAGGGGAGAAGCTTTTGACAAGTACCCCATCCTCTGATAGTACTATACTCAGATTCTTCAGATTTATAAAAAAATGTTGTCTAGTCAAAAAAAATCTATCTTTTTGAATGTTTAACACATGTATGATTCTACCATAATTTTAGAAGCAATTGCTCTAGCAGAACTTCTGTGCATTTCTTTGTGGGTAAAAAGGCTCTTTATATATTTTCTTAGTTGCCTGTTGCTACTTGAAGATACCTTGGCTTCAGCATGGTTCCAGACTGCTGTAATAGAAACAAGGGAGATGACTCCACTTTATTACATGCCTAAGACACTACATTAATTTTAATGCAGTCACATCATAAGCTATCATTTGCCCGTATTTTGACTAAATGAGGAAACTCAGGGTTGCCAGTGTGACAACTTTAGACAACACAAACAAAATAGCAATTCTTTATTACTAATTGACTCTTTATTACTGATTTTGTTTTAAGAGGTCAAGTGTCATTCTGAAGACTTCTGTTAATGCTGATGCCATACGCAAAATATTGATACTTACATTCCATTTAAGTTCTAGTAGTACTTCTATATTTTCATCTAA
Source organism: Dromococcyx pavoninus (assembly GCA_033558185.1). Taxonomy (NCBI): domain Eukaryota; kingdom Metazoa; phylum Chordata; class Aves; order Cuculiformes; family Neomorphidae; genus Dromococcyx; species Dromococcyx pavoninus. The sequence goes on along the minus strand of JAUMJL010000139.1, from coordinate 1,344,748 downwards.
TGCAATACTTGAAATAAATACCATGTTGACATTAGGATATTACTGTAATCAAATTCCTAAAACTTTACCTGTTAAGTACACCTCTTATTATTAAATGTCCTTCTGATTCATTATTTCATGGAGGTACTTAGCGCTTTCTAGTGATTTTGGTCATCAGTAAGATAGAACGTTTTGTTTTTAAGAGACATTTGGTCAAATATTTGTACTTTTCTGCCAGTTTTTAACCATCTGAGAGGTTTCCAAAAATATGTTTACACGTGGTTTTAGTGAAATAAATTCCTTCCATAGAATGCATTAAGAACGAGTAGAATTTGAAGTCCATTGGGTGGTTTTATTTTCCTAAATTATATGGTAAGAGTTCATTCCCAGTTCACATCCTACACTGTCTTACCCCATGTTTTGATTCAGAGCTTTCAGTGTCAGGAACAAATAGGATATTGATCCTTTTGTGATTGACCTTTTCCTCACTTAACACTGCATGGAGAAGGAAACAAAGCCAAACCCCAAAACTCAACAAAACTTTAAAATAATTCAAGAAATCCTAACAGAAAACAGAAATATTTTTAAAATGTTGATGATTTTTAATAAGATAACAGACCCATTTCCACTGTGTTTCAGCTATTTTTTCACAGTGACGTACAAGCACTGGCATCTGAAAAGACATCTATATCAAAACCACCATCCATGAATATTTTGGCTACTTTTATTATGTTAAGTTTATACCAAGAAACATAGGCTGCCTATTCTAGAACTGAACTGATTTCGTAATATTGTATTGATACGCAGAATTAGAGAGAACTAAATAGTACAAAAACAGAAAATGCATTTGTTCAGGTAAGATTTCCAATTGTGTATAACTTACTTCCTCAAAAAAATAATGTCAATTATGGTCATAACAAAAATCAAAGTAAGAATAAAAACTGTTCTGTTCCCTAAATATTAAGTATTCTGTTCTTACTTTGCTCGTATTTTTTACCAAACTTTTGCACATTTGATGTCATCAGTTTTTACCATTGAATATTGTTTTTGATTTAGTATTATTCTAGATTCTCTGGTGGGTGGGGATTTTATTTGTTTGTTTGTGGGGTTTTTCTGTTTGTGGTTTTGGCGTATTTTTCATTTTTTTGGAAATTACAGAAAAATCTCAAAGCCAGGTACCTTATTCAGTGTTTCAGAAGTGCTTAATTAATACGAAGCTGACTTTCATATATCAAAATGTGAGGCTTGTATGTGATAATAACGAAGAGAGTTTATTCCCATAAGCTGTGTCGTTGATCCCTACTCAGATCTATAAGTAAGAGGATAACAATCTGACCTTGGAATGATCTTATTTTTAAAAATTAAAAATCAGTTTGTAACGTATTGTTCCATTCTTGTATTCTTATAGGGAAACAGAAACTTTCTGTGTCATAGTCCCAGATAAAGATAAAACCTTATTCCTTTGTCCGCTCTTTAGAAAAGATGGATATTTATTAGACCTAGTGAGATACATCCTGTCTAGATGAAGTTTACATTCCACTATATTATAAAGGACAATGATAACGATGACAGCAACAACAATAATAATAACAGAGTGTTGCTCAAAAGAAGGCTTTGAACAAGATTGCTCAGTTGCGTTTACAACTTCAGTAAAAAAAATCATTATTTGAACAGTCTATATTTTTTACCTACACCTCCATTTTTTTCACTCCAGTAACAGAAAAAAATATTAGCTTTCATTTCTCCAGTGTTTGAGACTTGTTAGTGGAAGTGAGTTATAATAGCATAATATTAGCAATATTTTTGAACCCTGATAAAAATTCAGGTATGCTTGTAGTAGATGATAGAAAAGTCCTGTATGCTGCTAATTAATATTTTAAAAATTTATAGAATATTGTAAAGTAATCCGTTCCCAATGCTTCGATTATGTCATTTAAAGTCCTAAATCTGTGAGTTTCAATTTTATTCATTAGATGCAAAAACTTGAATAAGCTTGAGACCGTATAGTTAACTCTTCATTGTGAAAAATAATCGGAATGAAGAAATACGCTTTTAGGTAGGATAAGATGTAGGTCTCAATGCAGCAACATTAAAAGACATAATGGAATTTGGATGGTATGACTGAAATAAAAAAATCTTAGTCAAAAACAAACTGGAAGAAAGTTTTCATGAATTTTCTAGACATAAGAGCAGTAGTATCAAAAGAGAAAAAATATCAGGTAAATCAAATTAGCGATCAAGGAAAAAAATCAGATATGAAATAGAAAATAAAAGTGCATTCTAACTCCCAGATTGCCATAATTCTCTAGCTTCTCACAAGTAAATCAATGTAACAGCATTAATTCTATACCTTCTAATAAAAACAGTTATGCTTTGCTCAAATTTGTGGACCATGAATTCATATTCATAGCTGCCTCTCTGACTCCTGAGAACAACTGAAACATAATTTTTATTTTGAGTAGCTAGAAGAAGCAAAGAGCCAAAACAATATTATCCATCTCCATTTTCCTTGTTCTCCTAATTCACAGGTACAGAGTCCTAAAAAAAGAGGGATCTTGGCTTAGGGTAGCATAGGTTTGGGGAATAAATTATCTCAAAGGCAACTGTTGCCTGCTCTCTAAATATGTGGGAAAGGTGTATTGCAAGGGTTCTTGCAAAGGCAGCTTTAATTGGATGAAGTAAGCACTCCTAGTCATTGTTTCGCTGAATCCAGCTGACTTATGACCACTCCTGCATATGCACGATCTATTCCTATGGGTTACGTAGAAACACATACAAAACATCACCTAACTATGTAAATGATGCATAGAGTACTGTCCTACATGGCAATGTCTATATTTGCAGGAACAGTTTCTACTACTTACAAGCACTCTATCTACACAGATTTTGATAAATTATGCAGCAGGAACCACCTAAGAAGGTTCTGAAATTATCAGTTCTCCCCCCTCCCCGAATAATTAACACACTTAAGCAAACAAACCTATGTAGACACAGCAGAAGATACTTGGAGGGATTCTTCAGGACAGTCCAAAACGCCCTGTCAGAGAGCTTCTGCACTAATTGTTCAAGTACTTAATTGTGAAGGTGGCTATTACATTGGTTCAAGACCTTCCGCTGGTTCAAATCAGTCCACTAACTCACCTGTACAGGTAATTAGACAGGGAATGCCTGGTTAATGCAAGGAATTAATGACTCATTTATTCGTGTATAAACAGGTACTGCTCTGAAACTCAGTTACACCACATTTAGAGCTGTAGGTTAAACTTCAGTTTCCCATACATATAAGTTAAGTTCCATTGGCCTTGCCACTGTCCATCAGCTCAGAAGGAATGAGACAAAGATCTCATCTGTTTCAGCATTCATTTATAGAAAAATCTGGGGTTTTTTTATCATGATATGTACAAACTGCAGTGTTCTTTAATCATTCAGTTCTATTTCTTCCCAGTGTTTACAGACCAAAGTGAGGTAGAGTTAAGAAGAAAATCAGCTAACTGAAAATTGTTTCTGTAAAAAAATTATCTCAGAAGGGAGCTGTATAAAACAGAAAATACCAAGGCAAATTTATGTGTTAGATCCTGACTATTTAGTATAAGAATAATACACATACCTGGCTAAAATTCATAGCTGTGAATCTCTTCCGAAGCTGAAAACAGAGCTTTTTCTTATCAGAACTTGAAAGACGTTATTTCTCTTACTTTTTTTTTTTTTAATCAAGATACAGTACAGAATCACAGAATTGTTTAGATTGGAAAAGACCTTTAAGATCATTACATCCAAATATAAACCTAACACTGTCAGGCCCACCACTAAACCATATTCTTAAGTGCCACATCCATATGTCTTTGAAGTGCTTCAAGGGATGTTGACTCCACCACTTCCCTGGGCAGCCTGTTCCAATGATTAACAACCCTATCAGGGAAGTAATATTTCCTAGCATTTACTTAAACTTTTCCAGTGCAACTCAAGGCCCTTTCCTCTCCCTTGTAACTTGGGAGAAGAGGCAAACATCCACCTCACTACAACTTCCTCTCAGGTAGTTGTAGAGAGCAAGAAGGTGTCAATCTCTATGTATGCCAGGCAATACACTGAGCTGCTAGTTCACAGTTCAGGGTAGCTATAACCTATGCTACTGCACTGTTTTGCCCTTCATTTCTCAGCTGAGAAAAGTTTCATATAGTTATAATGCTTTTTATTCTAGGGCTATCTCGTTTAGGATAAATCTCTACCAGTTCTGATTCTACAGGTATCTTGGTTAGTTAGCTACAGTAACTGTTCTTTGTGCATCACTGTGTATACATTCCTGAAGAATGTATTTGCAAACCAAACAACTATTCTTTGCTTCATTTCTCTATCTGTAAATGGGAGATAACAGCATTCCTTTTTCTTTCTCATTTAGACAGAAGTTCTAAGACTCTGACCCTTTATTGTTGTGTTTGTTCAGCGGTTAAATCAATATTATAATTTTATTGAAACAAATATGTTATAAATTGATGGAAATACTTAAGCTGATAAAGACACAGATATAACGTCTTCAATTTAAATTATTAACAAGTTGAAGGAGCTAACCTGCGTGATACAATTTTAGCCCTGGTTCATTCACCTGTATTTTGCACTATGGGAAGAAATTAAATTTTTTCATAGCAAATACTTCACTTTTGCTAGCAGGTTAGGAGAAAATATGCCCCTAGTGTTTTGCTCTAGAGATATCTACAGCTAGCCAATAAAGCTTATGCTGAGTTCAGCAGAGTTACTCCCCTCCAAACCTCAGACTAGGCTCCAACTGTGGTTTCTGATGAGAGCAGACAGCTCTCAAACATTTCTCCAATAATTTGCTGGCAAACAAAGATGATATATTCTTCCAGATTCTGGATATCAATGTAAGGCATTCAAGAACTAGCTTTACTTTCAATGACAAAATGCAGATTTCTCATCAGGCCTTGAACTGTCATATTTTTTGTGCGAGTTTTCTTTGTGTTTTATCTTTTTGCTTGTTAAAAAAGTAAGATTCTATTGGTGTGCTGACCATGCTTCCTCTACACTGTATTTTCTGCTCAAGGGGAAAAATGTTCACTTGCAAAACTGGAACTTGATTTCATGCTTCTTGGAGAAATTCCACATACTTCAATTTACAGCTAACATATGTCAAAGTTTAAGGTGAGAGACATAGTGCTCCTGTTTATGAGGATGTAAGAAGAGCGAGAAGGATTCAAATTTTTTTTTGCCTTAAATACATGTTTTCTCCTACGATTAGAAGAAATCACTTTACAAAGTGTGAATTTTTACAAAGAATGATGTGCCAGTATAACAAATGAACTAGATTAGACATCGTCAAATTACAATAAATTATTATTACTACATTGGTGTTTCAACTATTTTTACCATTTCTGTGCAAGAAAATATTATGATACATTAGATAAATTATCACTGCTACTGATTCATTCATGGTTTTGATTTTTAAAACCAGAAATATACAATAATTTACTCTCAAGGCCTGTATTCCTTGCATTTTCTTGCATTTTGAAATACAAACCATCTGAAAATAATACATGTATTCTATTCCAGTTTTCCTTCTTATATCCTTTACCACTGCATCTGATGTCTTCTGTTTATATACAGGGGACACAGATATAAGTGTTTCAGTACTTAAGTAGTGGTCTTCCTTTTAACAGACTTCACAGATGGTAACACAATGGCGTTGTATCCATTGTGATTAAGCTACATTCACACAGACACAGTGGTAAAGGAGAAAGTCAAAAACTAGATTATTCAATACAAGAGAAACATTGACAAACTGGAGGGAATCCAGTAGAGGGCTGTCAAAGTGGTCATAAGAACATGATGTACAAGGGATGGGGAGAGATCTGGGTTTGGTCAGTCTATAAATAGAAAAGAAAGGGGGTCTTCTGCTACTAATGAAAGCTTATATTGAAGATGAAGGGACAAACTTCTCAAAGGTGTACAGTGGCAGGTGAGAGGCAATGGACCCAAAATGCACCAAGGGAAATTCAGGACATATATAAGGAACAATTCTACATCATTCTAAGGATGGTAGACTATTGGAAAAAATTGCTCAGATAGACTGGAATATCCATCACAGGAGATACTCCAGACTGACTAGAAAAAGCTTTGTGTAACCTGGTGTATCTTCAGATAGCCTTGATTGGAGCAGAATGTTAGGCTCAATAACTTCCAAGGATCACTGAGAACAAAAATGTTTCTATGTTTTCATAACACTATAACAGAAAGCAGTCCCAATACAAATAAGCTAACAGGGTGACTATTGTTAGTCTTGAATTTAAGTGTATTGAAACCATGTAGCTAACAATAATTTATAAAGATTTTTTAACACTGTGATGGCATAGTCAGACACAGTTTTACATAATTATGTAAGCAATATGATCACCAAAGAGGCTAACAAGGATGAGTGTAGTTCCATGTAGGAGGTGGAAGGAAAAAGTTGCCCGACAAAGGAGAAGAAAGAGGAAACGTGACATTACAAACGGGCATTGCAGCTCCTCAAATATACAAGAAGGAGGCTAGCAAGATTACAGAAAACAAGAGAAGTAGTATCAGAAGGAGAGAAGAGACGCAAGAGGATAAAGACATCACCCATAAACAAGTTCAAACATGGAAAAATGAAAATAAACCCACCTTGGTCCATCTGTCTCTCTGCTTAGGAGCTTTCAGATCAGATCACTTACATCTTGGCCACTAAGAGTCCTCAGCCATGTCTGAGCCCACTACCCCACAATCTCTCTGTGGTGTGTTATCTTCAGTCAGTTTAGAAACTGTTTGTATTTGTAGTGTTTTGTATTTGTAGTGAAGATGTAGTTTTGTATTTGTAGTGAAGATGATTAATACTGTGTAAGAAGTTTCCATCAGCAATAAGCACAAGGTCAATGAGTGAAATCAGTAAAGTTCAGTTCTAAACTTTAAAACTGGTCTGATTCATCAGTCTTTCAAACACTCTATCATAACAATCTCTAATTCCCTGACACGTATGTGTGTGTAAATGTACTTTGAAAAAACCCTGAATATTTATAATCTTATATATCTTTTCAGTTGAAATAATGGAAAAAACACCCTTTTGACAGTTACTAATTCCTAAGTCTTGGTTTCAAATAATTATTGTATTTATTTAAAAAGGAGAGATTTTGTTATTTTAAATAAGACAGCATGTTAACAAAAATTTTATTTTTCTTTGTGAAATAGTTATTTGAGTTCTTTTTGCTTGCATTTTATCTGCAGTTACTTGTCAGTTTTGTAGTTTTAAGACCTTCTGCTCCCATTGTAGAAAAAGGCAATTAGAAATCAACATCTAATACTTCAGAGTATGAAAAGGAAAATAAAATATTGAAAATAATAACATAATAATAACTGACACTGTTTAAACTTTAGTTAAAGCAATCAAAGCACTTTGCAAAGTGTGTTCCAGGCTCTTGACAGAAAAATCAACTCATTTATCGCTGAAAATCAGCTATCTCTCAGATGGAAATTAACAGCCTTTTTAAATGTACTGTGACCTTACAAGGTATTTGAGGAGGGAAAATAGAAGAGAAATCCAGTTCAAATTATATTATCTCTGTGTGAGGCAAATGGCAAGAAAAAAACATGCAGTGTTTCTTTCTTAAATTTTCTGGAGTTACAATGATCTGGCAGGAATAGAATGTGCAAGAAGAAAGGAATATTCATTAAAATTATGAATAACTAAAAATGTAAAATGTATGATTCTGACAAAATTAATACAGAGAAATCATAGGAGAGAGAATGACATTTGAAATTCAGAACAAGTAGAAAGAATCAAAAACTGCTGTATTTTTAAAAACAAAGCTATAATGTCATTCTACATTCTAACATCTTGAGATGACATTCATAACTAATTTCTTCGTTATTGTCCTTCTGCAGTCAATTTTTCTCTCCATTTCCATTTTTTGTGGAATTAGAAATTTGACAATATTTCTTTTTAATGAGGTGGTAGTATCCTATCTGCAGGGCTGCTCAGTGTCCAGGGGACTTAGACCTTCCTGGTGTGGCAGTGATATAAGTTCATTTCCCTTATGACTTCTGAACAATAAATTGCTTAGGACTTCAAAAGCTCTCTGTAACTTTTCTTTCTTGTAATAAGACTATAAAATGGTGCACACACTTGTACGGGACAGATCACATGGGAATCTAGACAAAATGTACTTTGCAAAGTAGAGCAATTTCTGGTAAGTCAGATGGAGTTTGAAACTGGCACATACAGCTTTAGCATAAGTGTATATGCTTTTCACACAGAAAGATCAGAAACAGATGAATCCATTATTTTCTTGATTCTTGGATTATACGTTCATTTTACTCGCTTTTATTTAAATGAGGTATAGATTGATGAAATTATCTATTGAACCATAATAGCAAATATTACATTCTGATGCACAGTGGAAGAAACAGACATTTTAAATGACTTTGTCTCTATTAATCAATGTATATACCTCTAAAATATTCCCATCAATTTAAAGATGCTAAAACATACAAAAAATCAATATACTGTTTTTTTTTCAGGGGGATCATGAGAGAGATTGGTTCCCTAGTACGTAGAACTGAACAAGGATCTGACAATAATTTTACACAATAAAATTCTTAGAAAAAACAGGAGGTAGTTTTTCCTGGCATTTGAAATTAAGTTCTGTGTCTGATATATATTTATTTTAAGTCTCTGCACCTAGCCTAGGGCATTGTTGTTCATCTACTATATCAATAATATTTAACTTTTTTTAAAAAAATAGCTTTCTGGTTTGGAGAATAGGATAAACATAGATGTTTATCACTGTAAAAAACAGTTGATTTCAGAGTATAAAAATTAACAGAACACCTAGCTGTAAAATCACATGCTTAATGTAACCTATCAAGAAAAAGGTATGACATCTGAAGATAACCAGGAAACCACTTTGTTGAACAGTAAGAATAAGTAGTTGTCTTATGTATTTTTATATTTGATTTTTTAATTCTTCCTGAAAGAATATCTGTAAGCCAAATCCTAATTCTATGCCAGCATTTCATTATCAAAGGAGATGCAATGAAAGGGTAATCTTATCAATTCAGAGTTGTTAAAGCCAAAAAAAATATTTTTAAGACCATCCAGTCTTATCTCCTGACTTAAATATAATCTAAAATTTTACTCACATTAAACGTGATAGTATAATGTGAGTTTGGATTTCAAGCTACATTAAGAACAAGATTTCAAAGACATCAAACTTTTCCTTATTTCAATAAACACTAAAAACTTAGACTTCTAAATGTCATTTTGACATTTTCTCAAAACGCCATTCTAAGTCATTTAGACAAAAAATGCAACACCCTATTTATGTAAAGAAAGGGAACAGATATTACATATAAAAATGTTATTGTTAGTATTCCAAATATTATTGTTAGTATTCTGTATTAACTTTACACTGCAAGGTACTGGCAGCAGCAACGTTGGGGCAGGGAGTGTCTGTGGGGTTGGTCTCTGTTAAAAGAAATCAGGAGCCACCCCTGTTTTGTACAGAGCCAGTTCAAATGGACCTGCTACTAGCCAAAGCTGAGCCCATCAGTGACACTGTGGTGCCTTTGTGATAGTATATTTAAGAAAGTGTAAAAAACACAGCACAGCAGCTATGAGAGATTGGCGTGAGAAAAGGGAGAATAACAGCCCTGTAGACACCAAGGTTGGTGAAGAAGAGTGAGGTGGGGCTCCAGAGAGCAGAGATTCCTCTGCAGCAGAGAAAGACCATGGTGATTCAGGTTGTCCTCTTGCAACCCATGGAGAACCCCAAAGCAAATGGATGTGCCTTGAGGGAAACTGAAGATGGTGGAGAGGAGCCCCACAGAAACGACCCATACTGGAGCAATTCTTGAAGTACTGCAGCCTCTGGGAAGGACCCACATTGGATCAGTTCTTGAAGGACTGTAACCTATGGGAGGGAACCCATGCTTGAGGAGAGGAACAGTGGAACAAGGTGTGGTAGAGACAACATATCTACAACCCTATTCCCACGTCTTGCTGTGCCTTCCTCCCATGAGAAGGAGAGGAAGAATACTTGGAAACGAAGTATATTTGAACATGGAAAGAAGAGGGTAAGGTAGGGGGAGGTTGTTTTTAGCATTTCTGCTTCTTACTGTTCTACTCTATTTTTAATTGTCAAAAACTTAATTTAATCTACTGCAAGTTGGCTATGATGGTAATTAGTGAGTGATCTCCCTGTCCCTATCTTGATTCATGGGCTTTTTAGGCTTACTTTCTCTGCTTGTCCTGATGAGGAGGAGGAGTGAGAGAACGGCATGGTGGGCACCTGGCAGGCCAAGGTACCTACTGCATACACTTGCAATTTGAACAGTCAGATCAAAGATTCATTATTACTCCAGATCTAATTATTACAGAAAAAATAAACTAAACTTTCGGTATCATTACAATTGTTATACCCACATGCTTCCTAGTATCTTCCCTTTTGCTGGTGTTATGCTCACCCTCCCACTCTCCTTTTGGTGTCTAAAGGTCCATGTTGTCAGTCAGATTGGTGGTTGCAGCGTGTGACAATGAGAAGCACTCATAGGGAGGAATAAGAGGCTGAGTTTATTTTCCTTCTTGGGGTTATTTTAATATATTTGTTTTTACACCTTCTTGCTTATCTTCACTGATCTACAATTCATATATGATTTCACTTCCTACATCTGCTGAATATCATGTTTATATACTGTTTTTTACCCCTAGAACCAGTTTAGTCCAGCTGGCCATTGTAGAGTTGTTTTAGTGTTGTATACCGAGAAATAGCTGTTATCTGTACTCTTTATTCACAACATATTGTAGCACTCACTCACACATAGCTGAAGTCCAATTAAAAATCAAAGTGAATTTTAAATTAATTTTCAATGTGCAGTTAAACAAGTGGTAAAGGCTGGAGAGTTTAGCACTCTGCAGGATAGACTTCTAAAATATTTGTAAGAGATTTTCTCTCAGTGTGCTTGCACTGATATCACTGTAGTCCTCAAAAATAGCCTCAGGAAATTGAGTCAAGTATTAACAGGTGACAATATTTATATTGCAGTAAAGGCAAGTTGCTTATTCTGCTAGTTTTACTGTCACACATTAGGCACAGTTGTCAAGATTAGGATAGGACATCGGATAAGAAAGGACACCAAAATGTGTCTCAACCTGACTCATTAGATATTATAAAGAAATTAATTATTTCTAGACTTGTATCCACTATAAGTTATGAGAACAAACACCTGATCCAGGTTTAGTAAAACAGAATTGTAGAGGAAGTAAAAAAGATCCTAATTGCTAGGAACCCCATCAACAAGGATATATCACTGTTTCTCAGGCTGGTATACCTATATGGCATCTGACACATAGCTAATTACTTTTGAGATGCAAGGAGGAATAGTGAGAAAAGAAAAACAGAAAAGGACAGCCCCCTTAAAAAGTCCTAAGTATTCTTTTTCTCTGTCCTTTCTAAAAAATGTCTCCCAGGAGAAGGAAATCCATTGAAACATACTCAATAATAGTTAAGAAAAAGAAAACCTCAACAAACAGTGTAGTAATAAAAGTTAAGCCTTTTATCCTGTTCTAATAGGAAAAATCCATCTAATGAACTATTTAATTGGGTTTAACAAGATATAGTTAATCGTAAATGCACTAATAAGAAACCTAAGGCCTACATTCAGTGCTCCCTTTGGATGGTACTCATAATTACAGTTTGTTCTATAATTATTCTTCCTCATGTATTCAATTTATGATTAAGACCACCAGTTTGCCCTGGAGGCTGAAAATGCTGAGGTGGACACTGGTGAATCAGCATAGGCCAACTCAGCAATGTGCATCTACTCAGAAGCACACAAAAAGAAGCTTTTCAGTCTAATAATGAAATTCAAAGCTGAAGACAATACTACTCCAGCAAAAGAACAGCATCTAATAACTCTCTAGGGAAAGTATATTAAAGAAACAAATCTATAGCTCTCAAATAAACCCTTTCGTACTTGAAAAAAAAATGTTGTTTTGCTAATTAAAATAGTTTTTTCTATCTGTTGCATGTATTATACAGTCACATGGCACCTGATTTTTTTCTTAAATTTGATGTTTTCTTTTCGCCTATTTAGATATATTATCCAATATTGATTATCTGAATGCCCTTTCTTTTTAAGTTCTATTTTAAGTAATTTAGAAATGAAAAATCTGTTGAAAATGTGCTAGGGGAATTATAATGGGTATTTTCTGACAGTTACTCAAAAGTACCTTTGTCCATTTGGATTTCAGAGGCTGACATTCACCTGAAGGTACTTGCAGGCAATAGTCACAAGCAGGATTTACAGAACTTTTCTATATATCTTGACATCAAAACTTATACAAATTGCTATCACACTATTTGGAGTCAAATTCTGAAGAATGCAAGGAGATATGGAGGCAGCTTTTCCTTATTGTCAGGAGATATAATAGTAATAGGAATAATTTAACTAGGTTACACAGATAAAAAGCTCAAAAAAATATGATTTTTTTCCAGTTAGACACTACTGGGGAAGGATTCCAAAGTTATTTATAATAGTGAATATCTTCCTGTCTACTTATTGATTCTGGAGATTTTATCTTTTTCATATATTTATAATAGACTTCAAATATCATCCACATATTACCTCACGAATTCATAAAAGTCCATGTTTCTTCATTTTATTTTCAAGACATTAATTAAGATATCCTAAGTAAAGTTTTGAAGTGTTCTACATGAGTAAGTTTTCTGATTCATAGAAGAGGCTCTTGCTATGTGTACATTAATTTTTATTTCAAATCAATGTAACACATAGATAAGACCAATGATTGATATCAGATAGGTATAGAAAATAGAAAGATAAATGGAGAGACATATAGATAAAATTCTCCCACTGTAGACATTACATGGAGTATCCTGTAACAGAACTATTTTATTCCTGACAGAGAATTCTAAATAGTGATTCTTCTAAGCAGTTAAGAAGTTTAATAACATTATGAAATTATTTGTGAGAAGATTCCTAGTATAAAGGAAAGTTTCAGTCCAAAATTACCACATGCCATGAAGTGAGTTAAGCCAGCCAGCTTAACTGTTCAGGGTGAGATCAGGTGTAAATTGTCTCTTCATTCACTGGAATCCTGTATTTTCTGTATACAAAGAGATAAGATCTAAGAATCATTCTGGTAGAACTGGATATGAAACAGCACACACTGGGAGACAAATAAAAGTATCATGGTTTTTAAAATAGTTATGAATTGCATATGCAAAATAGGATAAAAATGCTTCTTTTCTTTCTTTTATTGTGCATATTTTCTTCCATTTTTAGGATTTGTGTGTGAATTCAGTATCTTACTAATTCCTAAAGGATTCTTTCTAACCAAACTGTCTGTCACTGCTGAAACTGAACACAAACAAAGTGCTGACATTAAACCACAAGAACCAATTTTCATAGAGAGCTATTTAAGTATTCTAAAGCAGCATTTTTATATCAGACATGCCTTGGAGTATTGGTGATTTGTATAATTTTAACTGGGGAAAAAAAATGTGTAGCTGATAGCACAGATGAATGCAAAAAGCAATCTGAAAAGATTGTAAGAATAAACTTGCTATGCTGTCTCTGTTTCTCATTGTTGATATCAGAACTATGATTCCTTTCATGCACTATTCTTTCAGGGAAGAACTGTACTTCCTTCAGTCTGCACTGAGCTGGTAGTTAAAGGAAGCTGTAGGAAATTGCTCTCAACGTAGGGATACTTTTCAGAGGGAATAGCCATGAAACATAGATTTTCATAAAATGCTATGAAATCTAAGCTCAACTGTGGCTCCCTTTTGCCCTATTTGTCAATATTAAACTCAAATAGTAAATATTTTGCTTTTCTGTACTAATTAATGAATCATTTTGACAGTATTCAGCAATCTTCTTTTTCTTTACATTATTATCTTGGAGGGAATGTGTGCCTGAAAATCCTTTAGCCTTGTACTAAATATTTATACAGCTACTGAAAAAGAACATACTGTGAAACCCCTATTTGTAACAAATGAAGTAAAAGTATTGAATATTCTGTGTCTCCACCATTATCACTCAATCCTGATTCAGGAACGGATTTCATGAGATTAGAAAATAATGCTTTTATTGCAATCATTTGATCTTTGGTCTAGTTAGATAATGATATACTACATGAACTTGTACTCTCTTGTGAAGTAGAAAATTACACTCACTAGAACACTGAATATAATTAACGATTCTCTGTGTGTGGCCCAAAAACTAGCTTTAAGAATAGACATAGTAGATCATATATACAAAAAATAATTATAACTTAGTATATTATGTTCAGACCAAAGAATAGAATTGAATGGTAATAACAATTCTAAATTGGGAATATAGTAAAAATTCTGGGAAATAAAAAAAAAGGATGCAAAATAAGTAACCCTTTCTGCTCTTACATCTTTATTATTCTTCCGTCCATTGTAAATTATTTTCAGAAAGTGTGAAAACTTCTTCGATAATAAGAAAATTAATGTTCTCTCTCAAAAGCAGAAACACTTTAAAATCTCAGGCAATACATAACAAGATTGATACCTTATGTTCAATGATCAGAATGAGGATAAAGGAAGGAATTTGAAATTACTATTTTAATGTATTCCCTAGTAGGTTTTTTGTTTATTTTATTTATATTTTTTTAAAGTTACCAATATCACCAGACAGTGTTCCTCCACATTGTGTAAGGTATTCCATTGACTGGAAAACCAACAACCATTAACCACAAAAAATCATAGAGATTAAGGTTAAAAATAGTTTAAAATGAGAGCCCCCTCTGCTTAGAATATTCTTTCCTAGCCAGGGAGTAATATCTACCCATTTAATTGCTTTAATAATGGAATGTTATTTAAATTAGTGTTTCTCATTCATCTTTTCTGTACAGAATAAAATATTTGGGTGTTTGAAGAGGAAAGAAATATAGATTTTGGTGAAAGGGATATAGTCATTTATCTTCTAAGCCAGAATAAAACCATTGTGTGTGGTCATCTATGTTCTTAAATACAATAGAAAAAAAAAACAGAAGAGGCCTGAAAGACTTCAGAGTGGGGTTTTTTTAGTTATTTCAGGGGGTTGAATTATGGTTATTCACCCAGACAAAATTTTGTATTTGTCTTCGTTGTAACTTTTTTAAAAGTATTTTTTATATTTTAAAGTCCATAATAGTAGAGGTGAAGTTTGTCGTGTTTCTTCCTTAATGGCTCAATTTTGCCTCAGTCTCTTTGAGCTGTCATTAAAAAAAAAGTTCAACTACATGAATTAACCTAGAAGATAATACTAGAATGATGAGAAAAGAATACATGTTATAAATGTCATGTCTTTGCAACATAAGCAATTAAGAGTTTAATTTGAATTCTTTCATTGTTCTAATAAACTTGAAAACATCTGAAAATGAATTGGTTAGAAAATAAAGTAAAAAAAGTCTGTTGAAATTCTTTAGCTGCTATAAATGTTTACAGCACAAAGAACACATTAACATTAGAAATTCTTTCTAATCATACACTAGTGAAAAATTTAAGGACTTATTCTTTACTGCAGCCTTTTGAGAAGGCTTGTGAAGTGGTAAAGTATTTCTTAAGTGTGACAAACCAGTTTATTGGCTTCTGTAACACAGTTCTTGCCAGTTTCAGCAGAAGGTATTTATGGCTGCAGTTATAATGGTCATATAAGTAATGTTTATTCAAATGCTACATTGCAAAACTCAAACTCAGAGGCTGGTTTCTGGAGACGGAAAGGTGATGTTATAGTAAACCAAGCCTAATAATAATAGCAGGCTGAGAGAACTGGGTTTGTTTAACCTAGAGAAGAGAATCAAAGAATCACAGAATCACATGAATAGTAGAGATTGGAAGGGTCCTCTGGAGTTAATCTCATCCAAGTCCCTTGCCAAAGAAGGTTTAAACACAGCAGGAATGTGTCCATGCAGGTTTCGTATATTTCCAGAGAAGAAGATTCCACAACCTCACTGGGCAGCCCGTTCCAGTGCTCTGTCACTCTCAGAGTAAAGAAGTTTTTCCTCATGTTCAGGTGGAACTTCCTGTGTGCCAGTTTGTACCTGTTGCCCCTTGTCCTGCCATTGGGCACCACTGTAAAGAGTCTGGTCCCATCCTCTCAACACTCACCCTTTAGATATTTATAAGCATTGATAAAGTCCACTCTCAGTCTTCTCTTTTCCAAGCTAGACAAACTGAGCTCACTCAGGCTCTGCTCCTAAGAGAGATGCTCCAGTCCCTTAATCATCTTCATGGTCCTCCAGTGGAATTCTTATCTGTAGTTCCTTGTCTGTCTTTTGCTGGGGAGCCCAGAAGTGGACACAATACTCCACATGCGGCTTCACTAGGGCAGAGCAGATGGGAAGGATAACCTCCTTTGACCTATGTGCTGTGTGCTTCATCCCGAGATACAATTGTCCGCCTTGGCCATGAGGGCACATTGCTGGCTTATGGACAGCTTGTTGTCCACCAGGACTCCCAGGTCCTGCTCTGCAGAGCTCCTTTCCAGCAAGTCAGCCCCTAACCCAACGGTGCATGGGGTTATTCCTCCCTGAGTGCTGGACTCTATGCTTGCCTTTGTTGGGATTCATTAGGCACTCAAGGGAGACTTAATAGCAATCTTCCTGTACTTAAGAGGGCCTACAGGAAAGATGAGGATACGCTGTGTTGTAATATGACAAAAGATAATGATTTTAAACTGAAAGAGGGTAAATTTAGATGAGATATTAGAAATTCTTTACTCTGAGGGAGGGTGGGGAGACACTGGGGTAACTTATCCAGCAAGATGTTGAATGCCCCATCCTGGGAAGGATTCAAGGCCAGGATGGAGGAGGCTTTGAGCAATATAATCTGCTGGAAGTTGTCCCTGTCCATGGTAGGGGTTTTGAAATGAGATGTTCTTGAAGGATGCTTTCAATCCAAACTATGCTATGATTCTATGATTTCTCCAGTTCGAAATATAATGGAAAATATAAAGCAGAGGAATTTATGTAAAGATGTTTATTATCTTATTTCTGTGGTTTGACTATTTTCAAATAAAACTATAGTTTCAAGATAAAAAGAATTTCATTTTTATAATAAGGTCTGAACTTTTCATGTTTTTTTCAGTAAAAAATTAAATGTGTTATATTTGAAGATAGTTTTATTCCTTCAAAGCCATCTATAGATGCATTTTATTCCAAGACATAAAAGTCTCTGACTTACTTTCATTTTCCTAACGTTTTCAGAAACCCTGATAAAGCTTGAATGTGTTCTTTGAGTTAAGAGAGTGATAGAAATTACATAATGACATAATCCTTACAGGTTAGAACTGGCGAATTTTACTAGGAAAAACGGAATGTTGAAAGATATTAAACTAGGATAACCTTTCACCCCTGGAAGCATCTTAAGGTTTACTTCTGGAGAGACTTTATGTTATGGTATGCAAAAGAAAAGATAATTAAGGTATCCATGTTGTGAATTTCATTTTGAAAAAGAATAGAAACAATAGAGTGTAATGAGCATTTTGTACTAATTTTAGTCTTCTATTTTTATTAATTTTACTAATTGTGACAAAATGCAGGCTTTTCTGAGAAGGAGGAGGTAACATTTTTGAAACCTATTCACATTATGATAATTTTACAGAAAAAAATAAAAACATTCAGAACTATCAATAAAATAGCATTCCACTTTTTTGTATGAGTTAGAAAACTAGACCTTGTAGTATGACTTCATGAATTATAAGTAAGTTCATTACAAAAATAATAAACTATATTAGGTACATATGTGAAAATATTTTTAAAAAATGAAGTTGCAATTAAAGTTTAGGATTTTTTTAATTCTAAAGCTATGCAATGGGATAGTCATCAATTTTTATATCCCAATAGAAAATATTTTATTTCTTAGAAATAAGACTGATCTGGAAAAATTTTGGCAATGCGGGGGATGGGGGGAGGTGTCACATACGAAACTATAGAAAAGCAAATTATGTAATATTAATATGATGCCAATACATTCCAATTACAGAACAAGCCAAAAAGGTAAATATAGACATGGTCAGTAAAATTAGTGCTATAAACTTCCTTCTGTCAAATTACATAAATTTTTAAGTTTTCATAACAAAACTACTGAAAATTATGTTTATATTTTTAATTCAGTCTTAAAATTATGCAGTTTCATCTCCTTTTAAAGATGCCATTCTACTAAAACCAAAGGAGTGGAAACTGGGACACCAAAAGAAACTGCTGGAAAATCAGGTATGGCCAGAGTCTTTTCTTGGAAAACAAGGGAATGTAGTAAATTTTATATTACATAACTGGTTAGCTAGTTATACCAGTTTCTTCTAGTATAAATGCTTATGAATACTTTCTTTAACAAAAAACATTTACAACTGTGGGCAGTAGTAATAGTTGTACATCAACCAAACAGGGAAATTGCGTATAAACTTTAATCTTGATTCTGAATGCTTACACCCATTTCGAAAAATGAGATCTGCTTCATCTGATTATGAACTTTATTCCAAAGCAACAGATGGACTGTTTTGTACTTTATGTAGGGAGTAAAGGTAAACCTCAAAACACGCCAGAGGTAATGTGAGAGAAATAAAAGTGCAGAAGCTGTTGCGTGTTCTGTCACAGAAAAATGGTGTAAGAGCATTTTTAAATTATCTCAGGAATTATGAAATTATTCAAAGTTTGATAAAGAAGACAGTACTAGAAATGCATTGTCTACAGGAATCCTTTGTTGCTCAGAAAATGGCACATAGGATGAAGCATAGATTATTTACAGGGTCAAAAAAGATTATGTCAGGTGTTGAAGAGCTTGATCAATAACATGGTTTTGCCAAGGTACGTCAAACCAAATTTGTAACATTATTCCAGACAATCAGAGAACAACATGAAAGGAAAGAAAGAAGTCATTCCTTTTTTTATATTTTTAATATCAGCCACAACAACTGCATGTCATAAAATAAAAACAAAAAATATTGAGAATGTTTAACTAAATAATAAATTTGCTCTTAATATTTCGATTCACATTGTGATCCTTTTCAACTTCTCAAATTATTGCCTTGACTCTTCCCAGATATTCACGAAAACTAATTTTAGGTTTTCACATCTCAAGATAAGTACGATGATTAACAACTTGTTGATGATCTGTAATAACTGTTACATGTGGTTTGTATTAACTGTTTGAATATATTCTTTTACCTTACTTAAGCGTGAAAGAAATGTCATTGAAGGTGTCTTTCTTTTATTTATTTTTTTTAATACCTGAATACAATGCATCAAGATACTGTAGTTCACACTTACCAAGGTGGCTAAATAATAAATTAACAAGTCGTGTCATTCAAACTATCATATTTATATATAAGTGAAAATTAATAACGCTGCATGAAAAATACTCATTAAGAATTATATGTATTTTAGGACAGAAAAATGCAGGGAGTATCTATCTTCTCTTTCTTTTTCTGTCTTTCCTTTTTCTTAGTAGCTTACATGTATAATTGGTTTTTTTTTCCTGGATTTGTTGTCATTACTTTGATTTTAATCAACTTAAGAAAACTTACAAACTACAAATATTTTTTTCTAAATTTGCCATACACTAGATGGTTTAAGAATTTTTCCATTCCACAAAGATAAGAAACCAAATCCTTACAAAGTTTTAGACTTTAGAGTTTATGGGTGTTTATTATTTTTTTATTTATTGTTTATCTGAAAGGATAAAAGCCCAATCTTTTCTCGAATGTTTTAAGAACCAATTTCCAAATTACGTAGTAATTTGTTGATGAATCCCTTATGGCTCTTTTATTTTATTATATGGGACATTTCATGCAGGGACAAGTCCTCTTCATATTTCATATGTATTATTCCTTTATTTTACAGATGTGTATGGAATACAGAGATTAATATTGTCCATGAAGAGTAATAAACTGAGGAATCAGGCAGAGGTTTTATGTCAAATCTCTGTGATTCTGTAATTAGGCCTAGGTATTATTTAAATAATTTGGAAGAAGTGGGGACATAGACAATGGTTAAAGAGAGTCATTGAAGGCAACTAACAAAAATTAGATTTCTAGAAGAAAATCACTTTGTTCTTTTGAGGAAATTTTAAGAACTTTTCATGGAAATATTAATAAGTTCTCAACAGAGCTTGATTCAAAGATTAATGATTCCTTGGATGGATGAAATACATACAAATTATCCACCAAAGAAAGTGTAAGCTTCAGGTTATTTTTTTTTCATGCATGTAACAGATGTATTTTTGTTAAGCTATAGTTATAATTTAATGTGAAAAATCACAAGTATACATGGTTTAACTGTAAAGAATCATATCTCATTTTGCTTTTCTCAACTGAACCAGTGCTGATTTCAACAGAGCATTTACTAGAGACAACACAGAAAATTTAATCCTCATTGTATTAGCTTTTAATCAATATTTAATTATATTTCATTTTCTTGTATGATAAAGTCTAATGTAACTTCTGAAGATTTCCTGTGTGCTGACAGACATACAACTACTAATGTCTCCCAAAACTTGGAAGAACTTTTTTATTATCATTTTAGTTTTAGGGTTTTTTTAAGTTTTGGAGAAATTTGTTGTCATTTTTAAATGAATTAACTGATTGAAATAAATAAATTTCTCTCCAAAGGATACATAAGGAACCTGAAAGGTGACTTTCCTGTCCCCAGGCAAATTTCTAAAGGCCCTTTTACCAATTTAGTACGCAAATTTCTGAAATATTTTAACAGAAATATTGTGGTTTGTATATGAACATTCAATAAACTTTTCTGAATACTGCAAAGATCTTAATTTCAACACTATAACCCAAAAGGTAGTCAAGAGGTATTATCCAATGCCAGAATTCTACAAGGATACAGATATTTTGAAATTCTGTATGCCAATTTTTATTAGGCTATTTAAATACAAATAAACTAAATGTCTCTATAATTTTAGAATTCTATTTTTTTATTTCTATCCCCAATGTATGAAAATTAAATGACAATTGTGTTTTAGATATAACAAGCATGTTTTGAATAAATACCATGAGCACTGCAAATTTATACACATGTTTAATAATTTCAATACATTTCTAATCATTTAAGATCTAAGAATTTTCATCATATAGTAGATTTTTAAGCTCAATCACAAATTTCTGAATAAGACTTGATTGAGAAAAGAGTGTGTATCATGATAATAGTTTTACTGTGTGATACTGTAACATACATATTTTGCAGAAAAGTTCATTTTCAAAAGTAGATTGACCTTATAGTCATTTTACATGGGATGTTATCACATACAGTGATGTCAATTCACCGCAGTAGGAGGAAGTCAGATGCTCAAAGGCCCTAATCAGTAGCAAAACCCACAAAAACCTAAACGTTGCTACTTGTGATTAAGGTACAGTACAGGGAGAAAGTAAAACACTATTAGGTAATTTTAAAGACTAATATATCTGCAGTCATTTTGATCTCCACAGAGATCTTCACAGTTTCTACATGTTGTGGTAGTTTAAAGGCAAAGAACGATATTCAGAATTAGACCTTGGAATAGTAAGAAAAACGTCTACAGGAAAAAAGAACAGTAACCTTGAGTAGCTGTTGCTTGGTATTAGCTAGCTATAAAGCAATTTGCTGAGATATCAGGAATTATTTTGCTAATCCTCAGTAGTAAATGATGATCACCTGAATGAGTCAACCTATAAGTGCACATGCATGTTCAAGCATACGCTTTATGGATAAAATCTGCTCCTGTCTCTCTCGTAAAAATCTAGTAAAAATTCAAGGGTTTTTCAATAACAGAAATAGGCATTATCTGCAGAGGTATGACTGAGTTTATTGTCAGACTACATTATAATAACATTGGCATCGCGTTTATAAAGATACTTAAGACATGTCTCAGTTGTCTTAGTGCATATTCCAAGTGATTTTAATATCAATCTGTAAAACACATGGCTGCTTCAGCACAGTACTTAACTGAGTTAATGAAAAATACCT
Source organism: Dromococcyx pavoninus (assembly GCA_033558185.1). NCBI lineage: Eukaryota > Metazoa > Chordata > Aves > Cuculiformes > Neomorphidae > Dromococcyx > Dromococcyx pavoninus. The sequence continues at coordinate 1,322,769 of JAUMJL010000139.1, read as the reverse complement.
ACTGAAATGAAATTTTGCATTCCGTATCGACTAAATTACTTAAAAGTGTGGATCTTAGGCAATTTTAATTGAACTATTTCACGGATTCCACACTGATTGCCACAGAATTATTGCTATCAAATATTTGAAATGGGGGCCAGGAAAACCAATGTAGCCGAGGGCTCCAGAAATGCTGCTTACAGGCATGAGAAATTCTCTGAGAGCTGGGAGTGACTGGTGCTCTTCTGCAGCTAGTAATAAAAAAGGTGAGCAAATGGTCTAATATGTTCCCAGACAAATAATATTTCAGTTTATATGAAACCCAAAATTTTTCAGTTCAGCTGAAATAAAAGTAATAAATAAAAATAACCTTGGAACTATTTTTTTTAAAGTTCTTTTTACCCTCCTCTTATTTGAGTGAGGCAGTGCAAAAAGCAACTTGTTTGATTCAGCAAAACAGAGCAATACCTAGTTCAAATAAACATAGATATTGATACAGAAGTATGCAAGGAACAAGCAAAAAGAAGTCTTCAGAAAATTAAGAGAGATAGTTGAAAAGAATGGAATTAAATGTGTTTATTCAAGAACGCAGTGTCTGTAAGGTGGAAATATAGAAGGTGGGAAAAGTGACAAGACCTTGATAAGGGAGAAGTGATCAAGGTAGCATATGAAATTTTGTCTATAACTGCTTTTCATAGCCTAGAGTGGAATACAAGATTCCTGGACTTCATATTTCCTCTTCAAAAAGCCTATATACTAAAAACCCTAGGCAAACTGTCCATTATTTTTCTACATTTTAGAGCAAGAAAAAATATATTATGATAATTTTCTCTTCCGAAATAGCAGAAGATTTAGGTCATCTGATATTACACGTATAGGAGCAGAGACGTTCATTTTAGGTATGTTAGATGGATGTTAAAGCTGCATACTCAACTTTTACTTTAATAATGACTAATTCAGTGTCTTACAGCAAAATGATGTTATGTGTGAATGCATGGAGAAAAGTTCCTTGATGATAAATAGCTCTTTATGAAAAGGAAATTTTTGTCTCCGGTTCATAGAATTATAGGATCATAGAATCATAGAATCTTCAAGTTGGAAAAGACCTTTGAGATCATCGAGTCCAATTGCACCCATCCTCCGCTAAATCATGTCCCTCAAAAACTCATCAACTCATGTTCATATGTTTTAGACAGAAGGTTTCCCAAAGAAAAGACAGAAAAAACAAACAAACAAACAAACAAACAAATAAATAATAAAAATAAAATAAAATAAAATAAAATAAAATAAAATAAAATAAAATAAAATAAAATAAAATAAAATAAAATAAAATAAAATAAAATAAAATAAAATAAAATAAAATAAAATAAAATAAAATAAAATAAAAACTAATCTATCTCAAGTTAGATACTCAGTTGGTAAGGCATGTGGCAGAGGCAGTGGCAGCTGTAAGTGCTATGGTTGATCTCTCTAGAGGTGGACAGAGGGTTCCCAGAGCCAAGGAAGCCTGCAGAAGAGCAGAGGGACTTGCCAGGATGAGGAACTCTCATGAAAGAGGCTGGAGTAGCTTGGGAATCACGAGGAGCAACAAGAGATGTTTCAAACGGCCCTAGGGAGCATCAGCGACCAGTAGTGCAAGGAACAAGGCGGGCAAACAGGGTAATGGCAAATCAAATGGGACATGGAACAGCAGTTTGCACAGCAGTTGATGTAGGAGGGTATGCAGGAAGGGCTCTGCAAATGGCTTATGAGCCTACAATCCAAGTAAGCGCTCTAGGTCTCTGTCAGAATAGTAGGTACTCAGACCTAAAACCAATGTTCTTAAAGAGAGAACCCCTGGGATGCATCCACTCAGATGGAACAAGTAAAGAATGGTACAAGCAGTAGGTTGTAATAAATACCCAGATGCTTTTCCGGAAGAAAAGGTAAGTACCTGCAAATGATATTTACAGGTCAATAGTCTATTATGTCAGGTGGCAGGATTGCAGGAAACCGTTAAAAATCTGTGTGATATTAGGAAAGCTGAAACTGGGACGGATAGTTGGTTTCAGAACCACGTTCCTGCAGTGGACACTGCTGAGAATGAGGCACCTTGGACCGTGGTGACCAGCGAAAACATGGCTCCACTTCACTCTTCATCCTTCACTATCATGAACAAAACCAGATACGAAGCTTTAACAGCCACTGGCACTGACTAGTGAAGTCCACAAGGTGAAACCATACTAGCAGCAAGCAGTGGATAATGCAAAATTGTAAGTATGAGTTCTCATAGTGGGTGACTCTGTTAATGGGCACAGAGGCACTCATCTGTTGGTCTGACAGGCAGACATGAGAGGTATGCTTCCTTCCAGGAGTTAAGATCCAAGATGCTGCTGAGAGAGTTCCACAACTTGTGAAGAGCAGAAATTTCTATCCTGTTACTCTTCCACATGGGCACGAATGACACAGCAAGCCAGAACATAGACAAAATCAAGGAAGACAATAAGCCATGATAGTGTGAGTGAAAGATATGGGTGTCCAGGTTATCTTTTCCTCAATTCTACCAGCTGGAGGGAAGGGGCCAGCTAGAAATAGGCACATGATGCATATCAACTCCTGATTATGCGGCTCATCCCATCAGGAGGTTTTGGGGTTTTATGATGATGGGATATTCTTCAGTGACTACATCCTATTAGGAAAGGATGGGATCCACATAGCTAGAAAGGGCAAATGTTTGACAGTAGGCTCACCAGTTTGGTGAGGCAGGTTTTAAAGTGGAAGACTTTGGGTGAAGTCAAAAATGGAAAAACTCATTCCACCACATCCTACTGGGAAATAAAACAGGCCAACTAGGGCAGTGAAAAATATTCCTTACCTGCCTCTCGTGACAAGAACCAAAACGCAAACCATCTCAAGGGCAAGTATGTCCACAGTGGATACTCCTCCATGCCTTCAGAGAAACCTACATACTCAAGAACTTCTCTGAAATGTTTGTACACCAGTGCACACAGCATGGACTAACTAGAGATCTGTGTGTGATTGCAGGGCTGTGATCTCGTTGCAATCACAGAGATATGGTGGGATACATTACATGACTGGAATACTGTCAGATGAGAGCTTAAGGGTAAGAATTAAGGGGCAAGGTAATGTGAGGGATACAGTTGTGAGTGTTTATTACAGGCCATCTGAACAGGAAGAGGAGGTTGACAAGGCCTTCTACAGGCAGCTGGAAGTAGCATCATGATTGCAGGCCCTGATTCTCATGGGAGACTGCAACCACACGGATATTTACTGGAAAGATAACACAGCAAGACACACACAGTCAAAGAGATTCCTACAGAACATTGATAGCTTTTGACACAAGTGGTGGAGGACGTAATGAGAGAAGGAGTGCTACTGGGTCTTGTACTAACAAACAAGGAAGGTCTGGTTGGAGATGTGAAAGCCGGGGGCAGTTTTGGACTGCTGTGACCATGAGATACTAGAGCTCAGGATACTGCATGGAAGAAGCAGAGGAATAAGCAAGATTACAACCCTGGACTTCAGGGGAGCTCTTTAACCTCTTTAAAGACTAACTTGGAGGAATACCAAAGGAGAGGTATCTAGAAAGTAGAATAGACCTGAACAGATGAGCAAGGAGCTTCTGGAAAAAAATGAAATTAATATCTTAGCTCCAGATGCAAGGCCATTTCTCAAGCACAAGATAAAATAAGAGGAACCAACCGGCCTTGCAGATAGTCTGCAAGATCCTCCCTTCAGCAAGAAACCAGTTTTAACCAGATCTGTGGTTAACAGCCTGGAACAACTCAGCATTTCAGCCAAAGGTGAAAAGTTCACTGTGAGGAAGACTGCTGCCTTTATCCTCAAAGTCCCCAGGAGGAGACCACCAGATGGCAATGCACAGGCATGAACGGGAGGGAACTTATGATAATGATTGCTCAGGACTAATTGTAATAACCCAGTCTGTTCTTGAGAATCTAATGAATATGTATGCTTCCATGTGATAAATATCCAATCTTTTGTTCTCTCAGCATGCAAGTTAGGAGGAGTGATCCCCCTTGCACCCGGCGCTACAGTAAACATACCTGCTTTATAACTTCCATGAGTTATAGAGTTTGTTTCTGCATATCAAAGAAAGTTTGCAGAATATGGAAAAAGAGACTGACCACTTAGGGTAAATGTAGGAATGCTCTCAGAGCATGCAGGAATGCCATGAGGAAAGCAAAGGCCAAATTGGAGTTAAATCTTGCAATGGACGTCAAGGAAAACAAGGGCTTCTTCAAGCACAACAGTAGCAAAAGGAAGACTGAGGAAAATGTGGGTGACCTCACAACAGAGAATGCAGAGAAGGCGAAGTTGTGGAATGCCTTCTTTGCTTCCACATTTACTGCTAAGACTGGCCCTCATGAATCCCAGACCCTGGCAGAAATAGCAAAAGTCTGGAGAAAGGAAGACTTTCCCTTGGGAGGATCAGTTTAGGCAAACTGGACACCTACGTGGGCCCTGATGAGATACACCCAGGAGTGCTGAGAGAGATGGCAAGTGTTATTGCTAAAATGCTCTCCATCATCTTTGAAAGACCGTAGAGAACAGGAGATGTGCCCCCATACTGAAGAAATGCTAATATCACACCAATCTCAAAAGGACAAGAAGGAGGACCCAGAAAACTACAGGCCAGTCAGCCTCACCTCCATCCCTGGAAAGGTGATGGAACAGCTCATTCTGGAGGTGATCACATGGCATCTAGAGGAAAAGAAGGTCATCGGGAGTGGCCAGCATGAATTCACCAAGGGGAAATCATATTTGATCAAGCGAATAGCCTTCTATGATGACTAACAGGTTGGGTAGATGAAGGGACAGCAGTAGATATTGTCTACCTCAATTTCAGCAAGGCTTTTTACATTGTTTCCCGTAACAGCTTCATAGGTAATCTTAGAAAGTGTGAGTTCAATGAGTGGACAGTGAGGTGGACTGGGAACTGGCTGGATGGCAGGGCTCAGAGGGTTTTGGTCAGTGGCAAAGAATCTAGTTGGAAGCCTGTAGTGTTCCACAGCATTCAGTACTTGGCCCAGTCTTGTTCAGCATATTCATCAATGATCTGGATAAGGAGACAGAGTACACTCTCAGCAAGTTTACTGATGACATAAAACTAGGAGGGGCGGCTGATGCCCCAAAAGGCTGCACTGTCATTCACTGCAACCTGGACAGGCTGTGAAGTTGGACAAAGAGGAATACAATGAAGCTCAACAAAGGCAAGTGTACAGTCCAGCACTCTGGGAGGAATAACCCCATGCACCATTACAGGTTTAGGGCATGATTTGCTGAAAAGCAGCTCCACAGGGAAGGAACTGGGAGTTCTGGTGGACAACAAGCTATCCACAAGCCAGCAATGTGCCCTCATGGCCAAGGTGGACAATTGTATCTCGGGATGAACTGAGAAGCACACAGCACATTGGTCAAAGGAGGTTATCCTTCCCATCTGCTCTGCCCTAGTGAAGCTGCATGTGGAGTATTGTGTCCACTTCTGGGCTCCCCAGCAAAAGACAGACAAGGAACTACAGATAAGAGTTCCACTGGAGGACCATGAAAATGATTAAGGGACTGGAGCATCTCTCTTAGGAGCAGAGCCTGAGTGAGCTCAGTTTGTCTAGCTTGGAAAAGAGAAGACTGAGAGTGGACTTTATCAATGCTCATAAATATCTAAAGGGTGAGTGTTGAGAGGATGGGACCAGATTCTTTACAGTGGTGCCAGTGGCAGGACAAGGGGCAACAGGTAGTTCCACCTGAACATGAGGAAAAACTTCTTTACTCTGAGGGTAAAGAGAGCACTGGAACAGGTTGCCCCGAGATATTGTGGAATCTCCTTCTCTCCAGAAATTAAAAACTGCCCTGGACACGTTCCTGTGTAACCTGCTGTAGATGAATCTGCTTTAGTAAGGGAGATAGACTAGATGATCTCCAGAGGTTCTTTCCAACCCCTCTGATGTTCTGATTATCCGTAAAACAGAAAATATTGCTCTCTTCCATGCTATGGCTTTTTTGAAAATCTATTAATTAATCTTTTGAAACAATGAGAAACAACAGTGATATTGAATGCTGTAGAAAGTCTAACTAATTTTTTTCTCTAGAGAAACAATAAATAAGATCTGGAGCCACAGACTGAACTAGGAATACAAAGTTAGTATTCACATAATGATCATTATGTGATCATTATCAGTCCATGTAACAAATAAGGAAATAGACCTATGGAAAAAATAATAAAGGATCACAAAACTGAAGTTTGTATTATATTGTACACCTACATGTGGGATTAATTAAGTCTAATACTTCCTAAACCAGAATACTTGATTTTGCAACATTAGTAGTTCACTTTTAGCATAATAAGGGTCTTTACTAGTAAAAATATAAGTTAAAATATATATTTTATTGTCCAGTAAAATCTGGAAATAAGCTTTTTTTTTTCTTTAATGTCCTTTAGCCTGTGGGCAAGGATAAACTAACAGGCACAGAACAGCATATTTAGCCATTTTTACATCTGGGAGTCATGTCAGTGCAGAACATGAACTCCTGACATGTCTGCAAGGTGAGATACATTTCTTGCCCAGGTCTAGGCTAGGGAAAATGAGCTGCGAGTCAAACCAAATTTACTGTATTCTCCTGGACACAAGTTATTTACTTCTTGCCTAGACTTCATCAGAATTTCTCTCTCTTGATTCTGACAATACTGATAATTTGCTGCAATTAGCTTTTGCATGTTGCTGGTATATGTAATGCAGTTTAGGCAAATATTAAGGAATTTTTAACAAAGTTTAAGTGTGTTAGAAAAACTGAAATAGCTGCAGAGAAATAAGAAGATATTTTGTCAACTACATCCTTCAAACAAAAAAGTAAATATTTTAGTAAATTCAAGTCTAGAATAATAAATCCTGTCTCTTTAACTGTGGGGTTTTTTTCTGAAGTGTATCACAAAATTAAAAATTCAGTTTGATAAAGCGTTATCTAGTAGTCCAGAAATTTTTCAACCTGTTTTCTTCTAGACTCTGTAAAGCAAATAAAATAACCAAACATACAAAATCTTGCTTAGTGATATGCATTGGCCTGTAATAACTTAAAACAATGATTTTAGTTCTGTCTGTTCTTCATATTAAACCAAACTGATGTAAATGTCAAATTTTGTGTCGGTAAACATAAAACACACTGATATATAATAACAATTCATGTAATTGTGTTTTAATTTCCACTTTTAAAAATATTCTCTGCAAATGCCACTAATGACAGTAGTGTACTTCCATTCTTAGTGGTGTTTAAATTAAAATAAAGAATGTTGGAAATATGTAGGTATGTCACTTTGTCAGTGTTTTGAAATGTCATGGAAACAAGCCTGAAGCAATATTTCAGCATTTATTTATTAGATGAGCAGTAAAAGAGAGACATTAGTTATTGAAAAACTGGACATTGTTGCATGCCTACAGAGTTATGCAATTCAGCATGGCATATATGACCGAAGTAAGTTACACTACCTGACACTCCAAGACCTAGTCTTTTTTACATTAGTTTATTTCAGTTGTGCACTTCTGAACAGACTTCATTAACGGACACGTCACTGGCCATGGGCATTGACAACAGGAACTAAACCTCAGAGACAAATGCATATTCATTATCAGAAATGATGGAACCAATCAACCATGAATTGAGCAAAAAATATTTTAGGCTTATATTCCGATTGTAAATCTCCTGATAAACTCTGAATTCCACACCTATCAGATCACTATTAAAAAATCACTGGAAAAGGGTTACCGCTTTGAATGTTTTCTCATTACCTGTGACTTCAATAGTAGTGAAAAATACACTTTCCAGGACTAAAATACACTGTCTTATACAGCTTGTTTGAGTTAAAAAGCTTTCTTTAAGTAAAGGACACCATTTCACCTCTGAAGACTTACCATAAGGTCAGAATGTACTGCTGGGACCAAAGAGGGAAATCTGATCCTTGGGCTCAGAAGGAGAATACCAAGTACACGAATGAATCTCTGCAAATGAGATTAGGTATCTGCTGGTCTCATGTTTTAATTCAGTCTCTGAAGGAAAAACATATGATGAACATGAGTTTTTAATAAGAATCTACTATTATGCATAATATTTTTTAGTGAAATGAATAAGTGAAAACGATTATAATACCCAATAATTTAATGAATTTTCTTATTATTGTTCTTTTAAAATATGACCTCCAGTTATGAACAAAATTTCTGTAGTGCTGGGTGCATTCATATAACCGAAAAAATGAAAGAACATCTGTCACTAAAATATAAGAAAAGAGAAATAAGATGAATATATATATGAAGTGTGATCCATTTGAAAACACAAGGCAATATCAGTCACCATTCTGTGCAAGTGGTATCACCTTACCTGCACCTTTTTATTGTTCATTTTTTGTATGTATTGAATTTTAATAAAGAGTTTAAAAATAAAATTGAGGAAATACCTTTTGGATTCTTAGTGACTTTCCAGGCCTGATGGACAATCCTGGAAGATATATATCACTTACAATATCTTGTAATCCCTGGAAGAGAAATCTTTGAAAGGAGATCTATATAAATTCTAAGTACTTTCAGCTACCTACATATGGATTCCCAAGATTAGATGCTGAAGAACAACACTGTACACAACTTTGTAACAGTAGCTTAGTTCAGTATCAATAGGTCAGTTTTCACAAAAAAATTCTACTTGAATAACTGTTGCTAAGGAATATGCAAGGCAAAATCACATGTCCTTCACTGGCCTTCCAGTTTTATAAATCATCTATCTCTACACACATAATTTTATGTAATTCATAATTAATAACAACAAAAACAATCCCTCTACAGACAGGACAATTAAGCTCCTAAGATAACTGTAGTAGTCAAGGGCTACACAGTCAAATATGACACCAGAAATACACTGTACCAGCTAATGTTAAGCTTCTTACATTCATTCAATAAGTCCAGTTTTGCTCATAGATTAAAATTAAAAATATCTTTTAAAAAAAATCTGTCTCTTCCTGTGTTTACCCTTTTACCTGACATTAGTATTCAAGTCAAATATAACTGAAGTCTAATTGCATTGAAGTTTGGATATTTTTCAGTGTGTCAATGAATTTTTTCAGGGTATCAATCAAAATTTGCAGCAAGTATCAGTAAAAAATCCAAGTCTTGCCTCTTTGAAAGGTTCTGGCACTGGTAGTAAGACAATGAAAAGATTTAAGCAACTCTGCATGAGATCCTGCATTTGTTACTTAAGCAATACTTTCTGGGTCTGCTCATGTTAGCTTCAGCTGTGCCAGGTACTAAGTCATTATGACTTAAATAATTGGCAATACCATTTATTATCTATAATGAGCATGAAGGTCCTATCCACAATGCTACAAGCAATATAATAATTGTAAAAGCAACAGCCAAATCCATAATCTTAACTGAAGAGTAGGAATTTGTACTTCTGTCAATGAGTTTTATCTGAACTTGGTCGGAATAGATCCACTGATACTACTTCAATGTTGCATTGATTTCAGATTTATCAGCAAAATGTTTAGTGCTTTAAGTCAATGGAACATTTTTAAAAGTTGAAAACCAGGCAAGTACATTAGATCTAGTTTTAATTAAGAACTTTGAAAATTAATTTTACATAGATATGCAGAAAAAATATAATCATATAAATGAACGGGTAAACTTTGATCAGTGTCTTCGTGTAAGTTGGTGTTTATGCATATATCCTGAAGTCAGCATAAATGTAATTTATTCATTAAGATTTTTCAAATAAGTCATTAGAATATTTATATACTGTATGTCACCACAGAAGCCAATGCACAGTGGGCTGGACATCAAGTATTGTTGCAGAAGACAAAGCTGGTGGTATTTTGTCATTTAGGTAAGTCATAACCCTTACTTTCACACTATTTAAAATTATGATGACAGTGACACGCTAAAAGACAGTATTAGTTTGTCCAAGTTATCTGTTATCTGTGAGTATAAATCTAGCACACAAATAAGCCCAGCAAAGAAAACAGAAGTTATAATTCAGCCAACCATGGAACAGGAAGCTATCAACTAAGTGAAGCAGGATTTCTAATCTCCGGCATGATGTCATACTACACTACTTGAACAGCAACAATCTATCTCTGACACGAACTGTTTACTTTAAAGCAGCTGAAGCACTTCCCTGAAAAGTAAAGATCATATCTAAATCTGTAGTCTATGCAATGAGAATCTCTGATCTGAAATAAATGGTGTGAGGTTTCAGGTAAAAGAGACAGAAGAACTTTGGATCCTTTATGAGTGGTCGGGAGTATGGGCCATTAGATTATTAGACAGAGGGGAACTTTCATGGAAATTTATCCTTTCTCTTTGGTCCTCTAAAAAAAAAATTGTCTGAAAGTACCAGAAACAGGCCACAATTTACAAGTAAGCCTAAAACTACTAACAACACATTATTAAATCTTTACCATCAGCAGTGCCACAGGAAAACTGTAATAGCAAAACTATTGATATGAAAACATTTGAGGAGAATTGCTGCATATGGTCTATGCTCATCAGAGGAGAGATATTCCCAGGATCCAAGAGAAGTCTAAATCTATGTACACATTACAAGTAATAAATAGAAAAAAGGAACATAAGTGTTCCTGCAGTAAACAGTTGATATTCAGAACCCAGGAAATTTTACTTCGGACTAATTCTACTTTGGTCACTTGAACATGATAACCACTAGCAGCTAGAGAACGTTCAATATGCTCCTGGAGGGTATATATTTTTTTCAGTTTCATTCAAAAAACACACAGTAAGAGGATTTGAAATCATAATGTAAATCTAGGCAGAAACAATCAGAAAAGTCATTTCAAAAGGACATTTCTCAACAAAACTAAAACAGTAATATAGAGGCATCTTGATTTCCCCAGGACACAGAGCATCCCTTCAGAGGAAAACCTTTTAAAGACTCCTCAGTACTCCCTACATAATATCACAGACTCCTTCATAAGTTCTCGACTGTGTTCCACAAATTTGACTGAGAGCAGACACAAACCTGTGCTCTAAGCCAAAGAAACACAGATTGTTTTTGAACAGAAGATGTACATGTATTATACCTCTTCACGGTGAAGTGGATTTTTATCTTTCTCAGGCTGCAGCATCAGTAGGGGGAGCTGTTACCAGGTGAGACATAAATATAGAGACATAACACCTCTTACATGCTTTTTACATGCATTGGAGAAATATAATGAGTAAAGGAAATGTTTTCCTTGAAAATTACATCAAGACCCTCAAGTCATCATTTCTGAATCCTGGGAAATTAAGCGACTGGATTCATGGCCAACGTAGTACTGCTTGTAACTGTTGGAAAAGCTGTTGGAAGGCCTCTGGGAGGGCTGCCCTGTCATTCTCTTTGGAGGCGCTATTAAGCTGTGTCTCTTATCTTGCACTCTTGCCTGACTTGTAGTTTCGAGAGCATTGCAGCTATGCTTGTGCCTGAACCATTAATCCAGCCCCAGACATAGCTTGCATGCTGACATCCCATGCTGTCTACACTGAAGCTGTGCCTGGCCCTGGTTCCCCTCACCGGACCTGATCCTAACTCCCTAACTAATGTCCCAGCCCGTCCCCAGGAGGGTACCCAATGACCAGGATTGAGACTGTCCCCAGCTGCCACCTGGTCTGCTCTGCTCCCTGGCTGCCATAGTGGGATGTACCATGACTGTGAGGCCCTGCCCTGTCCACGCTGGAGGACCTACCAACTCTACCTCCTTCTGGCCCCTGGGGAGCCACTGGCCCCCACCATGCTCTGGCACTGAGCATGGAATGCCAGTCCTCCTCTACAATTTCTGCACTTGCATGGAACTCTTTTTCTGATTCATGTGCAAAAAGAATAAAGAGACTTGTTCTGAAGTTTTGGTTAAAAGTGAAGTCAGATTCTCTACTGTAATTATGGAAGGTCTGGGAATGCCTAAAGGACAAAAGTAAATTCAACCATGGGCTTCCCCAGAAAGAAAGCCTCTCTAGTCTTCTAGCTATTACTACTTGTGTTACTTGTCAGAAAGATTACTGCATAATCTACTGCAGAAATCTCTGGGATGAAAGAACTTTCTTCCAATTGATATCTCCATGAAGACATCACCAAGCAGCAGATGAATTATGCATAACCCTAACTTTTACCTAGGAAAAGATTGAAAAGGTCATATTAAAGTACAGTTTTAAAACCTACTACATCTTGTAAAATTTCTTGTTTGTGAACCCACTTGCTTTTTTTTTTACTTTAAAAGTTTATCCTGACTGAAAATCCACAAATTTTCACTGAACTAGAAATTGTATAAGCAATCCCTACTGGCTATCTTCCTAATCACTTCAGTTTCCATTACTCATCACTATCAACTTAGCACTAGGGGCTCTGTCAGCATGGTTGTACTATGACACTGCAATCAGAACACATGCATGTTCTGGCAACAGAAGAAAAGGTCTTAACAAACTCGAACACTTACTTTGAATTTTTTAATGAACTCTAAGAAATAGGGAAAAAAAAATCAAAGTAAAATTATCTTTCCGCTAAATGGAATATTGCCATTATATTACAGTAATTGAGGATCCAGAGATGAAGGAAAGACTTTGCCTTTAACACCAAAGAATATGCCTGCAGTATCTGGAAGCACTTACCTGAAGAGATGCAGTTTTTAAAGAACTTAGAAGTTATTCATTAAACACAAAGAGAAAAACTCACACCAAATGATTAACAAATATATAGCATAAATGAAATTAACATACATTTGGTAATTTTTAGTGAGAAACTACCTGTTTACTGATAAGCCTTGCCTGTCTATAGCCTCGATTCTTCTTAATTGATGCTGCGTAATTAGCAGGTAACTCCTCTGCTTCACATATCATAGCATCGAAGTCCAGCACAATGGTTAAGGAAAGACAAGGCTGCTGAGATTTCATAGTATCCGTAGGATCACTGTGATAAGCACCTTCAATCTTAAGCAAAAGAATTACTTATAAACTGTTTTCCTTTCCTTTGGAAGCTGTTTCTGTTCATGCATGAAACTGAATTTTGTATCTTGCCTAGTGATAAGAAGGGGAAAAAATTTTGATTTATAGAGGGCATCTTTAACAAGCCAGGGAGCTTATTTTGCTTCAGGGGCTCTAGTCTGGAAATAAGGTTGCGATCTAAGGGAAAGAGTGTTAAAAGGAAAATAGAGCACACAAGGAAAGCTTAAACCTCTCTCACAGACACGTATGGCTTATTTTGCTTTTGAAATTTTGCATTACGAATTCTTCTGTCCACAATATGAATATCGTGTGCTTGAATGTCTATAGGACACAGCAAACAGCACAGCAGTATACTCAGCAGGACTGTTTCGTTTAATATGCCACTCACAGCTTGCTGCTGTGATTCCAAAACTGTCCATGACTTTCTCATAATGTTAAATGGACAAGAAGTTGTAACTGTTTTTTTTACTTCTACAAAATTTGGAATAACTATCACATATTTGTGCTCAATATCAAAATACCTTTTGCTGCATTATAATTACAAAATCATACTTTGTTTCAGATTTTATCCAAAGGATTTTGGCAAACTAGGTAGAAGTGGTGTTGTTGAGAGACACCTAAGGTTTAGGACTTCAAGTTCTGTTTTGATAAATGGAAAAATGATACTTTATTATTATTTATATTTCAATAAATCTTGCCTTGATATCTACACATTTTTACAGCATCACAAAGAACAGCAATAAAAGCACCATAACATCAGGCCTACTGTTGTTTGCATGAGAGCTGATGAAGGAAACAGCTACCTTACTTAGGAACAATTATCGTTAGCTCAGGGTATGCCACTTTGCCTTTGTGTTAAAATGTCAGCTCTCTGATGTAAAACAGCCTGGAGCAGAATTCAGCACTGACGTTACTTATTAGATAAGCAATAACATAGGGGACATGGGGTACTGAAGAGTAATCCCTGCTGTGTGCCTCAGGGCACGGTAGAATTATGAAATTCAACATGGCATATGTGACGGGGGTTGGTGACTCCTTTTAATTATGTGTGCTTTTGGATCAAGGCATTACATAGAACCCTTAGTGACAGAAACTGGAGCATGAAGCCTACACTCCCAGGATATATGAAGTATTCTCTTAACTTAGCAGGACACTAAGTAGGTCTTCTAACATCACTGTAAAATATTCTTCTTTTAGAAACCTCCAAAAGTTATTTCCCTCTGGGAGAATGTAGTCAAAGCAGAGCCTTCTGACATCTCTATGTTTTAAAGGTACTACAATTAAAATGTTACTGATTTAATTAGATGTGCTAATATTAATTTTCCTTAAAAGCAAACTTGAGTATACTAATATAGTGTAATTAATAACAGTATTTAATATTTTCATGACATAACCAAACACAATGCATAAGCATTTTAATAAGCATGAGAGCAACAAGACCACTGAATAGACACTTCTGTGTGTGGTTGCACATAGGAAACAACTAAGAGATAAAAAGTTGTCAGACAGAGGGAAAGTTAAGCACAAGGCATCACAAACAGGCAGGACAACCTGCCTAATGCATACCAAAAAGCAATACTGGAATCAGGAGAGACCTGTTCTCGAGGGGAGGGGCAGTGGCGCATTCAACATCAGACATAAATGAAGAAAATGGGAGAAGAAATGTCTTGTTATGTTTTTAATAAAAAAAGATATTTAATTTTTTCTTGAAAGAAAAATCTTACTGAGATAAATTCCTTCATTTTATATATTATATGAATTTCCTTCTGGAAAAGGTAATTTTTTTTAAATAAAATTAAGAAAGTAGGTTTATTGTTCACATTATTCTTCTGCTACTGATAGATCCCAGTCATAACATTTGGAAATGGACTTTAAAAAAGAAAAAGTAACTAAAGCAAAGATTTCAAATGTTTGAACATTTTCTTTTTTCCTTTGTAGTGATAAGTTCTGCCTTCCTTCTTAAGTGGATATACATCAAGAACTGGTAAGACAGAATACTTATTTGCCAAAGAAAGACAGCAGTTCTGAAATTAAACTTCTGTCTCTTTAAGAAGATTACAAAAATTAGACATCCACTCTTTGAAATGACAGTTAATGAGCTACTTAATCTCCCTTTCAGTGACTGCAGTATGATCCCGTAGATTGTTCCAGAGGGCTTATTATATATGCTAAGATTTAAAGTCAGTGTGAGGAAAGAGAGTTGAAAACCTGCTGTGTTTAATAGAATACACAGGCTCTTGCTTTGTTCTAAAACTACAAAAAGTAAAGAAAAATCCTGTTCATGTTATTGTAAAAGAGATGAATAAAAGGGACTTTGCTTTTATCCTCCATATTTTTGTACTGATTGAAAAACTGAGATTTATTTTCCTTTTATTTGGTCATTTGAAAAATAGAATTGGTTTAAATTTTCACTTCCTCTTACACTCTTCAGATATATAAACATGTTAACAGTAGAAAAATTAAATTAAAATTGATTGAGTAACAGTTTCTATGTAGAAACTATGTCCAAAATTTAGCAGAGCTGCTTCAGAGTGCTCATATTAAGAAGATAGTAGTTAGCTCATTCACCTTTGTCCAAGATGCTACGTGTTTTGTATTCTGTGTTTTTTAATCACACATTTGGTCATAGTTACAAATTCCCACCCTTTTAGGCACCTTAGATCATTTCTGGATCTGTTCCAAGATATAAATCAATCCATACAAGCCAGTCTCTAACTGAAAATTAAATGAAAGCCTAAGAAACTCTTGCGAGTCATATACAGGTAGGGTCACTACCAGCACCGACATAAACAATAAACTATCAACCAGTATTTTATTTATAACAATCTGAATTGCTGTCATTCTTAATTGACTATAGTTTAAAATGATAAAACTTACCTTTCACATCTTCTCAGAAGTACCAGCTACTCCATAGAGCTAATAGATCACTAAATTCCTGAGAGCCCTCAGGAACATAAACCATCCCAGAGGTCCAAGCTGTGGAACTTCTGTTATCCTGCAGTATTACTTAAGCTGAAAAGTACTGTGCTATTAGTATGTGTTTATGACTATCTAATCAAGAAGTCCATTCTGTACTTCTAAGAAGAACAGCAAAGAATGTAGAAGGAACAGTTAAGGGACAAACTTTTTCATTTATCTAATTCTGTCTTATTTTTGATGCTACAGCTGTCTAAACTTCAGCAGCCTGTTTTCAGCTTACTTTTTTATTCATACTTAACAGAAACTCCAGAAGCTTCCTACTGTGCACTTCTTTTTTAAGTGTCCTTTGCACCTCGAGATCTGTCCTCATTTTGTGAAATAATCCTCACAACAATGTTTGTTTTCTTTCCTTCATCAGAGAATTTTCCTCTATTTGGATTTAGGGGTTTAATGTCTCTTTGCACTTAGCAATCAAATAGAAAACAAAAGCAATACATTGTAACACGCTGAGCCAATTCAAGAATCATAAATACGGTAAAATAACTTCACTTTGTCACCCCAAAGGACTGATATTGTCCTTATTGTTGGAATCAAACAATTCAGTTTTGCTGTGGTATCATAACACGTTTTTTGGTTGAGTTTGTGAAGAAATACAGAGGGGCAGAGGTACTTGAAGCCAAACCAGGCTTGTGACAGCTGCAATTTCTATTATTGCAAAGGATATGGGCAGCAGTTGGGAGGAGCTGCTCCATACCTTCCAAGCTTTTTTTTTTGTATTCTGTGATTACAGAATAAAAAAGTATCGCTCTGTAAAATCATGACATAGACATCTTTACTGAAATAATTAGGAAAGTTGGCACTTTGTCACCTGGTGAGATATCCATTTGGATAAGCATAAATATGGTTTTGCTATTGGTACCTCATCCCTGTATTTGCTGTGTCCCAAATGTCGCCATTTAAGTTTTATAAAATGTTAAGATTTAATCTAGGTGTGAGAAAACAAAAAAGTTCAAATGACTTTCCAAATAGAAATTTCATATAAAAGATATAATAAGATAGAGGTAGCTCTAGGGCTGCTTAAGAAAGCAGTCATTGGCATTTGCATTTTGCTACAGTATTTATCAGATATATATATATCATGTTAAAATAACTTAATATTTATATCCTAGCCTAAGGTTTATTGAACTGAAGTGAATGTGAGAAACTTCTACAGATGACATGAGAAACTTCTTCAGATGACGTGAGAAACTTCTGAACATAACAAATAACACAGTGAGATCTAACAGAAAATACAGAGAGCACCATGAAGGATCACAGGTGATTTAAGAGGAGTAATACAACCTGTGGACTAACACCCACAGCCCAGTCTGGCCGTCCTAGTGCTGAGTCTAATCCCAATTCCCCTCACTGTGACTGATCCTGACCCCAGCCACCAGTCAGGAGTCAGTCCTGTCCAGACTGGGAGACCCCACCACTCCCCTTCTGGTCCGTGGGGAATTGTGGCAATTAACTTCTGTGGGATCATATCTTTGAAAGTCTCAATTTGAGAATGACTTCTGTGACTGACAAAACAATTAGGTTAAAGTTAGAAATATTTCAATATTCACATTATTCTAATTGACACCCAGCATATTTCTTAATTTTTTTTTACAGTTACCTTTTTGATAACTGGTGTTCCTTAACTTTATGTAATAAACTATGAAGATAAGCAATGTAGATAATTTGACATAATTCATCATGAAATATCAAAACATGTATAAAAAATACAGTCAGTATTATGCCAGAAGAGCCTTCCTAAAGAGGATAATGATGTCTTTCATGATCACTAAATTTTTTTCCCCACAAAGATAAACTTACACCTTCTAAGCACTTATTGCTGCATGCTTCTTCTGAGAACATCTAAAAATAGAGAATTTAGATAGTAAATCTATTCTGATTCTATAAAGAAATAAAATTAATATAAGTAGTTTCCAATAGCAACTTCTTTTTAATGTACAATTGTTGAGCTCCTGTAGCGTTTAAAGTGGCACTCACAAATAAATGAAAGGATATAAGAAGCTTCTTCCTAGAACTGTTACAATTAGGTATCTTCATTTTGCTTATGGATATAAGGGGTTTTTTTTCCTTTTTTATCATTTTCCTTTTCTTTTTTGATAAAGAGACTCTTACATTTCTGAACATGAAAGGTTACTTAATGTCCTGAAGTTTGATTTCAGAGTACATGCCTTTGAATTTTCTAACAAGGGATACATTTCGTAATCTGTAATTATAGTTGTGAGGCAGTCATGGGAAAAATAAAATAGTATACTATCCCTCTAAAAGAGGAATTTTTTGCATTCAAATTTGTCTGTGTATCTCAGCAACAGAAAATGAAAACCTTTTGTCGGTGGTTTCTGTTAGGGATAATAACAACATTTGGTTAATGGTTCAAGGAAACAAAATGAACCAATATGAACACTCTGATTTAATTTATTCTATTCTAATTCTATATAGCATGCAGTTTCTTTCATGAGACTATTTATCATTAATAATACGTTGTAACTTATCATCATTCATACTGGTTTTGTTGGTATGGATGTCTAATGGTCATCTGGCATCTGTTTAAAAAAGTAGTGTTTTCATAAAATTCAGGGATGTTTGTAAAATCTATTCAGCTGCATGAAAAATAAGAACGTTACTCACATCCATGGGATTTTAAGAATAAATTCTGCTCTACATTATGTTGTAGTTACTCTGCATATATTCTAGAATAATTGACAGGAGTAACTGGCTCTTTACAGCCTCCAAATTGTAAAATAGGGGTGTCAAACTCATGTCTCCTGCTGTTCTCCTACTCCTGCAGCATTACACACACTGCACACGTGACCGGTGCTGGCAGGAGTGTAGGGGTAAGGAGCTCGGTGCTGTCGCTGGGTAGAAACACAGTGCTGGGCTGAATAAAACAAGGTGGAAGGCCGGATTCTGTCTGAAAGCCATGAGTTTGACATCCCTGTAGTAAAACCTGGATCCTGAGGACTTCATGTAATGGTTTAGAGGAAATAGCTGACTTATGCACATGGTCTCTGAAAAAAAAAAAGAAATAAAAATGCCTAAAATTCTCACAAGAGACTTAACATCTTTGTGATTCATAGCAATTTACTGTTAAATAGTAGCTCTTTAAAAGTAAAATGTAAAAAAAAAGTTTTCAGCTAAGATATCTTTTCTACTTATAGTATAGACTTGTACCCTTTTTAGAATGGTGTATTCGATTCAGCAGTGGTTATATTTTGATTTGTTCTTAGTTCTAGTTATTGGTGAAATATATGTATACATACCTAAAACATACATGTGCAAAATATGTATTGCTGACTGGTGAATTTAGATGAGATGAGAAAAATATACAATCAAAACTAAGTCATAGGAAAATGTCATGAGTACTTTGTATCATGCAACGTACATTAAGAATTGACTTGTTTTATTAAATGAGAGAAGAGGATGATTCATTTCCTGAGTTCTGCAGCATGGGTCTCACCAGCGGTGTTCAGAGCAAACCCTCTTCCAATTTGTCATCTTTAATTTTTGAGAGCCTATATTCTCCATCCAGCTTTGAGAAAAGAGATTAGGTCTTTTCTTTCTTCCTCTATCAAAAGGCATCAAGGGAATAGAGATTTAATTTGGCAGACATTCAAAAGATTCAGGCTTTAAATATGCTTGGATTAATAGACCAACAATCAAACAAGTTTTACAATCCAGTAAGAAAACAAATGCAGAAATGGGTAATCAGCATGGGATAGAAAAAAAAAATTGTTGCTAATTTGAAGCATATGCAATAATTGAACAGAAATAAGATTAGAGTACGTTCTACATTTTTGGATACTCTCTAATGACACTTGGTGAATATTTTATATCAATTCATTTCTTAAAATTGTAAGACCAAGCCCTCACTAGTATGATTACTACCACACCTCAAATTCGATATTGTCAGAGAGATTTTTTACTCTACCTGAGTCTGGTCAAGAAAACAGACTGGAAGCTCATGTATAATGACTGTCCCTTGACTAATGCAAGGAATTTGAACAACAAATCTTTATGACTAAATACATTCCCCTTAGAATCAGAAAGAAAGTTCTTCAGATGATCATCTTTGAACTCAAATCTCATGTAGATTATTAGACAAAGGGAATTTTAGAATATAAAATATTAAAGCTATATAACTTCTAAAGCTATAACTTAAAGCTATAAAACTTCTAATGGAAAAATGTTGGAGGAAGACATATTCAATACATTTGCTGAAGGTTGAAATTCCCTGTATATAAAGTGGATATTGAGATTATATTAACTGTTCATCTCTCTAAGCCGAGAGACTCCGAAGAGGAAACCAGTAATTCTCACAGGTAATTTTCATTGGAATTTTCTAAGAAAAAACATTTATATTGGCTAATGATGCCAAGAAGCAAGAATGAGAACAGAAACATCTTTGAAGTGCAGAATAACTTTGAAATCACCCTTGTGTTCTAAAAAAAAAAGTATAATGTTAGTTATGGAGACAAGTCTAGTACCTCTATGATGAGAGAATCACTTTTGTTGGTACGAAGATGAATTTTTCAAGTGAGTTGATACTAACCTTTGAATAAACCAGTGTCACCAGGATCTTATTTATAATAATTAATTATCTGCAAAGCACTCAGAACACGTAAAATAAGGGTTAGTTATATCATTATTTAATTTTCATTACATTTTTGTAACACAAATTTACTTTTATAAGAAGTAGTTCTTTACCTCTGTATGGGAATATTGTGAAATAATATTTTATTAGGAGTGCATACACAGACACATTTATTTTAACCAATCATGGGTTAACAATCCTAGGAACTACATTAACCCTATGAAGTGAGACTGTTTTTGCTCCTGGTGTCAGTTAGAAATACTTACACAGTTAAGTAACAGTGCCTAGGGCATTTACTGAGGATCAATGAACTAATCGCCATGTCAGAGAGTTATTTGCTTGAGGCAAATGTGCTCATTAATTCCTTAGGAAAATATGTTGGGTTGGGCTTCATGTTTTTGTTTTGTTTTGTGGGTTTGTTTGTTTCTTTGTTGTGTTTTTTTTTTAATTCACCTGCAGAGGAAGTTCTCACAGCTTTCTCTGGGAACAGTTTCAGTTTCTGCTGTGTCAAAAGCATATTGACACTTAAAAATCAGTAAAAATTCCTTGTTCATGGTTTATTAAAGAAAACTTCCACAGACGAATAACATACTGCATGATTTGAAGACTTGATCATCTGTTTCTGACCAGGTGGTGAACAACCAGTGTCACTAATGCAATATGCAACTACCCTCACTTCTAAAAAGCTGCCAAGAGCCTGATAACAAAGATTCTCTGCTGGTGATAACTTTTAATTAAGCTTCAGCTGAGTACAATGGAGATGTTGAAATCATTGTGTTTCCTAATTCTATCTACTGGCCCTTTTCTTGCCCATTCCCAAGTATTCTACAGAGTTTAAATTAGGAGACTAGAGAAATTTGGAGGCAAGAGAGAAATTTATACATACAGGAATTGTTCTTAATCCCAGCAGAAAATAAGTGTAAGCATCAACTTTTCTGCATGTTTCACTGATTCATCCTGTAGAATTGCATATGGAGATAGTGACCCTCTGGAAAGTTTGTGTTATGTGGGGCACACCACAATATATTGCTGAGCAATATAAGCTAACAAGGATCAGTCAGCATCTGAGTTGTACTTCATATTCACGACCCAGTACCATTGTACTGGAACTGGTTAAATACTCAGAAGATGAGAGCAGGTATTGGACATTTACTCCTTCTTTCACATATTAAATTAAATGAAATACTGCATTTACCATTCATATACTTACTGATCATCTGCTCCTCTATTTTCCTAGGAAAGAAATGAGAAGCTACAGCATTTTACTTGTTTTTGTTGTGGTAATGTTGATCATTGTGTCCATTTCAACATGGATTGATATTATTTAGCGTATGATTGGTTTAAGTAGCCATTGCCTACACATAAAAAATGGATAAACCCATCCCATAAAAGCACAAATGTAATCTTACCAGTATAACTTCACATTTGACACTCTTACTTCAGCATAAAATTTTTGGTTTAACATAATCTGTTTTAACGGCTCAGTTCTGGAATACGAGTTTTTACTTGGGGTATTAAAGCAACTTCAGTTTATATTGTAAAAAAAAAAATCAAACTTGTTCGCAATTATTCATCACCTTTTGATGAAAATATTCTACAGTGAACGATAATTTCACACTGATCAATGGATCAATAAAGATATTAAGAAAAGGATTACATAAGGACAAGAAAGTTGTGGAATCTACAAAGGTAATCAGACTTAAATTATAAAACATTGGAATTAATAAGACTTTTCATATCACTGGACTCTAGTCTAAGTCCCTGGGCTTTAATAAGAATAAGGATAATAGGGAATGTATATGACGTTTTTTTAAAAAAGAGGAGTAAGAGAGTGGATGGTAATAGCTTTTGAATAGTCCTAAGTCAGACATCCACTTGAACACTTTTGTGTCTATCAGCAGAACAACTACTGGAACAATAACAGAAAGAAAAGGAGTAATAATTAAACACATCATACTAAGTCAGAGAGAAGAGAGACAATCAAGAGAAGAAATAATTGAAATACAATCGTAGTCATTAAAAACTACAATATTAAGGAACAGTTTATATTTTAGACCTTTCTCTTTCCATTCTTAAACCCTTTTTTATTTTTTGTTATTTATTGTGAATTTAGAAGACTATGATTAGTTTGCATTGATTTCTTTTTGATGAT
The DNA here is from genome assembly GCA_033558185.1 of Dromococcyx pavoninus. Lineage (NCBI taxonomy): Eukaryota > Metazoa > Chordata > Aves > Cuculiformes > Neomorphidae > Dromococcyx > Dromococcyx pavoninus. The sequence continues at coordinate 1,300,094 of JAUMJL010000139.1, read as the reverse complement.
AAGAATGGTATTTTTTTAATTTCTGGAACTGTTCTGGAACTTCCCCTTCATCAAGATTATTATCACTATGTAATTGTTGTTTAGGGATCTGCGATTGCAAATTCTTCAGGGCAGTTTATAATAACAGGCTGTTCTGTATCAACTTTAATCCTAGTGATATCCCAACTTTATACTATCCTTGATGTCACCCTACTAGACTGCTGCTTTCAAAAGAAATTTTCCTTGATTTGTACAGTGTGATTTGACAGGCATAATAGAAAAATATAACATCTTCCAGCAAAAATAGCTGTTAGGCTAAATGAAGCTTCTTGTCCTCTTTTCTGCTCTTATGCATATACTGAGTCACCCAGAAATTTATGCATAAATTCACTGTCAAAACTGCATTCAATTCCTTATGGGTACCTGCAATAACTTCATTTAATGCAATATGCATTTAAAAAGTAGAAAAAGAAATTCCACTGCTGAAAAAGAATGGGGTAACTTAAAGAAAACAAATGAGGTGACATAAAGAGAAAAGATAATTTGAGAAGTAATACATTGAAAACAGCTTTCCTAGTTTATACCTACCAAGCTAATGGAACGGAACCTGTCACACATCAGTATGATATCATAGGCTGTAGGCTCAACTGCAAAAGATAGGCATCTTAAACCCATCTTCATTTACTTACAACAAATACAAATAAAGATGTATAGTTTTATTTAGAAGGTAGGTTTAATATTGACAAAGAAGCAAAATAATTCTCTGAAATATATGTGAATACCAATGTAATCTAATTTACATCTCCCTGTATGCTTTACTTTATGCTCACACTTCATCAAAACTACAATATATGTGATTTAAAAACTTAAACTATAACATGATTTTTTTGTGGGTTTTTTTGTTGTTTTTGTTGTTTTTTTAACTTTTTGAGATATTTAGATAGAATTTAAGCAGCTGCCTGTCTATATCTGAGTTGCATTGAGAATCTAGTTTGGAGAATGAACGGCTCAGGACACACGTGATACCGAGGAACTTTGGAAACCAGAAATCTAAGAGGACTGCCCAATGGTTTGGAGGTAGAGAATTCTTTAAAATTGAATTAAGACCTTTCTTTGGGCTTCAAATGAGGTTCAGGTGCCTACATCCCCATTAGGTGAACCATCCAGCCTAAATTTTCTAGTATGCCCTAAATATTTGCTAGCGTGTACCCTGCTGGTTCACTAACAATACAAACAGCAGACTTGCATTCAAAGTGATTTTCTCCAGTAGGTTTCCTCCTACCTTTTTCTGAGTTTTAGGCATTTATTTCAAAAGGTTGAAGCAATCTAGTTTTTCATTTCAGTACTGCTTTAAGTTAGTTCTGACTGAAGCTGGCCTAGGTGAGATCCATTTCATGTTAATAATATTAATTTTATTGCATTTAGAAGTCCATTTGGGGTTTTTTTTCCATCAAAATATGAGTGACATCAGTGCTAGAGTACAGACACTCTTTGTTTCTCAAAAATATTTCAACGTGTATCCATTTTCCTAAATCCAGCACATGGGAGTTAGGGATGTAAAAGAAGCTGGTCTACAACGCCACTTGTCTATCAATCAGTGCCATAATAATGATTAAGAAAACGGGGGGAGAGGGAAGTAGGGAATTTTTTTTCACACTCTGCACTTTCCACACCACATGAAAATGGTAATGCATATACAGTCACAGAGCTATGGTCACCGCTGTGAGAGCTAGGACAGAACTCGGATTGAATAGGCCTTTGCAGAATGTTCTGACAGAAACAGAAGTATTACAGGTGTCCACTGAAGAAGAGTAAGAAGTCAATTGGAATATATTATGTAAAGATTGTCTTTGCAAACCAACCCAACACAATACCTGGCCAAGGTAAGGAAAAAGAAGGTTCACGCTACACATGATGGTAGATCTGACACCACAACAGGGAAAATGATTGAAATAAAAAGCAGGTATGACATGAGGCTGCGCTGCAGGCTTTAGTAAATGCAGAGACTTCATGCTGATTCAGATGCTGCCAGGAGATGTCAGATTTTAGTTGAATCAGTAACTGGACAAGCATGTTATGTTGATTTCTTATTTTGGCTCAGTAAGGACTTCAAAATACATTTTAACCTTCTTTTTGATTCAAGAAAAAAAAAATTATTTGAGCAGATTTCCAGTTCCTGTACATTGTTTCAAATCAATACTCTACCCAATGTCTGATGTGGGGAAAGATGGGCTGTAAAAAGACACAAAGGACAAGACTAATGTGTGAATACTGTCAGAACTGTTTATAAGTTCAGTAAAGATGCTTTCATTTTTTAGTTTATTTATTCAACATCTCACTTCTACACTTTCTTTTTCTGAAAGGATATTTTCTCATGCAGGAGAGACTGGTGCTTCAGTTAATGTAAATGTGCCCCATCTTAGAAAACTAAACTGTTGTGCCCAAACAATTTCAGAGATTTCAAGAAAAAACCCCTAATGAGTAAAATCATTGATTTTCTTTTAATTTATATTTAATTTAGTTATAAGCTACTATATTCCATGTTACATGATTCATGATGAAAACATTCTAACATCCTTTTAAAGAAAACCTCAGAGAATACACTGACCTCCTAGGCATGTTACTATTTGTTTATAACAATGAATTTGCCACTGCAAGTGTCATCAGCTGCTGCCCAAGGGCAATCAAAAGAGACTTTAGGGCTTTGAAACAGCTAGTAAAGGAGTCTGGGGCCCAGGTGATTGTTTTCATCCCTCCTTTCAGTTGGGGGCAGTGACATTACTAGAAATAGACAGGCCCAGTCTGTTAACACATGGCTCCATGGATGGTGTTGTAGCTGCAACTTTGGGTTTTTTGATAATGGAATAGCCTACGCAGCACTGGGCTTACAGGTATAAAATGGGAGTCACCTTTCTCAAAGAGGTAGAACAGTCTTCACTCAGGAGCTTGCAGAGCTCATTTACAGGGTCTTAAACTAGATGTGAAGGGTGAGTGGGATAATATCAGGCTTGTCTGTGACAAGCTGCAGGTTGACACATTACAGTTAGTATCATGGGGTGCTACTATGGGGCCTTCACCTCTTCCCCTGGGGTGTGCTGGGGATGCTGCAGCACAGTTGGAGTCTTGTGGAGATGAGCTCCTGAAATAGTACAAATCAACAAGGAAGCCTCCAATGAACACTTTAAGGGAAATAAGGGGTGTTCCACTAAGAAGGTGATACGCCCAACTGCCCGGCTCAAGTGCCTCCACACAAACACACGCAGTTTGGGCAACAAACAGAAGGAGTTGGAAGCTACTGTGCATCTAGAAAGCTACAATCTGATTGCTGTTGCTGAACTTGCTGGGACGAATCCCATGACTGGATTGTGGCTATTGATGGCTGCAGGCTCTTCAGAAGGGACAGGTGGTGAATAAAGGGTGAAGGCGTGGCCCTCTGTGTAAGGAAACTGTGTGTGAAGAACTGGCTCTGAAGAATAGCCATGAACAAGTTGAAAACTTATGGGTGAGAATAAGAGACCGAGGCAACAAGGGAAACCTTGTGGTTGGTGTCTACCACAGGCCACCTGATCAAGTGAAGCCTGCTGATGAAGTCTTCTTTCTCCAGCTACAGAAGGCTTCACACTGGCAAGCTCTCATTCTACCGGGGAACTTCAACCACCTTGACATCTGCTGGAAAAGAAGCATGACAAGCTGTAGGCAATCCAGGAGACTCCTATAGTGCATTGGAGATAACTTCTTAACCCAGATAACAGACACCCTTACCTGAGGGGATGCAATGCTGGACCTGATAGTCACCAATGCAAGTGAGCTCATCAGAGTTGTGAAGATAGGAGGCCACCTGAGTTGCAGTGATCACACACTAGTGGAATTCAAGGACCTGAGGGATATGGGACAGGCAAGGATTATAGTAAGAATCCTAAATTTTAGGAAAGGAAACTTGCAGTTCTTCAGAATGTGAGTCAGTAGGACCTACCTAGGTTCCCAGGTATAAGGGAGCCCAACAGAGCTGGCGAGTATTTAAGGATGCTTTCCACAGAGCGCAAGAGTACTCAGTCCCCAAATGTATGAAATCAGGCAATGAAGGGAAAAGAACAGCATAGCTGAGTTGAGACCTTCTGGTCAAACTGAAAACCAAGAGGGAACTGCACAGGCAGTGTAACTGGAGACAGATAACCTGGGAAGAGTTGGGATGCTGCCCAGTTTTGTAAGGATGGGGTCAGAAAGGCCAAGGCACAGCTGGAGCTGAATGGTGACCTTGTATTGACAGATGAGGAGAAAGCTGAGGTACTCAGCATTTCTGTCTCAGCCTTCACTGACAACTACTCTCCTTATGCCCCCAAGGTCAAGGAACAACAAGATGGGGACCAGGGGGTATAGTCCCTCCCACTACAGGGGAAGGAACCTGAACATGAGTACGCCTATGGGACCTGATGAGATGCATTCCAAAGTCCTGAGGGAATTGGTTGATATGGTTGCCAAGCCACTCCCTATAATATTTGAAAAACCATGGCAGTCAGGGGAAGACCCTGGTGACTGGAAGAAGGGCAACATTGTGTCCATTTTTAAAAAAGGTTACAAAGGTTGACTCTGGGAACTACTGACCTGTCAGCCTCACCCCTGTGCCTAGGAAAATTGTGGAACAGATCGTCCTAGAACTCCTAGATAGAGTGCACTCTCAGCAAGTTTGCCGATGACACCAAGCTGAGTGGGGCAGTGGTGACACCAAGCTGAGTGGGGCAGTGGTCACACCAGAAGGAGGGAATGTCATCCAGAGGGACCTGGACAAGGTGGAGAAGTGGGCCTGTGTGAACCCCATGAGGTTCAACAAGGCCAAGTGCGAGGTCCTACTCCTGGGTCAGAGTACCAGTACAGTACGGGGGATGATGTGATTGAGAGCAGCCCTGCAGAGGACTCCGGGGTACTGATTGATGGGAAGCTAGACATGAGTTGGCAATATGTGCTCACAGCCCACAAGGCCAACTGTGTCCTGGGCTGCATCAAAAGAAGCATTGCCAGCAGGCTGAGGGAGGTGATTGTCCTTGGGCAACTGTTCCGGTGTCTCACCACCCTTATTGTGAAGAATTTCTTCTTAATGTCTAACCTAAATCTTCCCACTTCTAATTTAAAGCCATTTCCCCTCAGCCTATCACTACAAGCCCTTGTAAAAAGTCCCTCCCCAGCTTTCTTGTAGGCCCTCTTCAGGTACTGGAAGGCCACGATGAGACCCCCCTGAAGCCTTATCTTCTCCAGGCTGAACAAGCTCAACTCTCTCAGCCTGCCCTCATAGCAGAGGCGCTCCAGCTCTTTGATCGTCTTCATAGCCCTCCTGTGGACCTGCTCCAACCGTTTTGTATCCTTCTTATGTTGGGGATTCCAGAACAAGACACAATACTCTGGGTGGGGGTCTCACAAAAGCTGAATGGGAGAATTGCATTTCTGTCTTGAGAGTGATATTTTACCCTTTCTTGGAATTGGAAACAAATATTGACTTAAATTCAGGGTTTGAGGGGGAGATACCTGTGACATAGCATGCTTCTGCTGAGAAACTAGAGTATGACTTGATCAGAGCAAATGTACCATAATGATACACGATAATATAGAACTTAAGAAGCCTAAAGCATAAATCTGAATTTTGAATTTTTCAAATACCGGTATTACTGAAAAAGCTAATTAAATAGAAACATAACAAGTGAGTTTAATAGGCAATTGTATGCATGTATCAATTGTGATTGAGAACATGAATTAATATCTGAAACAAATCAATCTCTACACCAGTTATGATCTTTGCAATTAATTTTAGCAACTTGAAAAGTTGATAGATTATTTACAAGAACAAGTAAAGTTGTTATACTTGCCACTACTTCCTTCTCATCTTTAGTGTTTTCTTCTTTTAAATTTTGAAGTTCTGAACTATTTATCAAGCATTGGAACATGCTTCCCAAATAAGTGGTTGAGTCATCATCTCTGGGGGTATTTTAGGCTCATAGTTTACTGGTGGACCTAGTAGAGTTATATTAATGGTCGGACTCAATCGTCTTAAATGATTCCATGACTCTCTAACCATATTGGTACTATCTCCAGGGTCAATAACAATAAAAAGCATTAGATTCTTATTTCAGTTACAGATTTGTGCATCCAGATACTGAAAAGATCAGGTAAAGCTTGATATATAAAGAAGATTTAGTAGTCAATTGTGTTCTCCAAAACACATGTCCCAAATACTTCTTTGTATGTAAAGTAAAATAGTAGAATGGTCTAAAAAAAAAAACTATGGTAAAATGAGATGGAAGCAGTTATTACACATAAATTTTGTAAGGAGTGCAGAAGGTAGAAATAGGCAACCGCAGCAAAATACTATTTGTATATAAACAACATGACTTAGCTGCTTAATTTTTGTTTGGGAAGATGTGCTAATTTATGTCATTATTTGCCAAGTATCGTTTTGTCTTACTTTTTCTCTCACTCCTTTTTTGTTTTTCAAAAAAATCCCAGTTGACTAATCTTCCACACAATATTGAAGGAGGGAGGATCTAATTAACTGTTAAAGGACATCATTAACTAATGTAAACCAGTAGAGGTGTTTTGGTGAGAGTTATACTACGCTGATCTTCACCAGCTAACCTGATCATCTATGTTTTAAGAGTTCTGTTAATAGTGAGTGCAGTGCCAATATGACAATGATAAAAGATTCAGAGGAGAATCACAAATTGAATTGAGAAGATCAAAGGAGCTTCTGAAGACATGTTCAAATGTTTAAATATATGTATCTAGATAAATGTAATATGATAAACATTCATATGCATTTAAACATTGAAAAAAACTAAGCAAAATAAGAAATGTTTATGATTACACATTGAATTGCATTTTAAAATCATGGGGATAGAAACAGAATTTCTGATATATTTGAGCAGTGCCTGGCATCAGAAGGACCTGTGCTTCTTAGGGCGTTATATCCCCAATATAACTTGCTTGTAACCTTATAAATCTAACAATAATGAGAGTACTACCAAAGAAAACACATACGAATGAGTGGAAAATGAGCCGAGAAAATTAAAGTTTAGTCTCAGAAACAAATACTATACAAGCTCCACAGAGATTAAATTGTTAATAGAACAAAACACCTAATTATTTTATTTTGGTTTTATTTAATAGAAGTTATAGAATCTTAAAAAACTTCAGGCTGGAAGGGACTTCTTGCATCATTTGATTGAACCATCTCTTTAAAGCATAGCCATAGTCCATGTTATGCAGGGCCATGTCATGCTGAATCTCTCATTTTTGGACGCTTTTCCGATGTTTGTTTTTTCTTAGAGTGAAGAATTCACATCCAGGCAGAATTTTCCCTGAAGCAACTTGTGCCTGTTGCTTCTTTTCACCTGCAACCTTGTGAAGAGAGCACCTCCATTTCTCTTTAAATTCATTTTAGATACCTGAAGACTGATTAGTTCTCATTGTTCTCTTGGGTGAACAGATCGAATTCCCACACTTTTTTCATGTGTCAAGCTCTGAGTTGGTTTGAACTAGCTTTCCCAAGCTCTCCAACCGCTCAGTCTGCCTCTCTCCCAAAGCTTCCCCCCTTTCTAAGGAAGAAACTATGGAAGAAACAAAAATCACACTAAATATATGTATTTCTGTATTTTTCTAAATACAAATAACTACACCACAAGGATATGCAAAGGAGCAAGGGAAGAGGGGAAGGGAAATGGGATAAAGGACAAAAAGGATCTATATAACACCCAGCATACAACTATAACACCCAGTAACTAACAAAGTAAAGAATTAATGAAATCTTATCCTGCCACCTTCACCGTGGAGAGCCAGATGGCCAAATCCAACATGTTAAAAAATTTTCCGCAGGCTCGGCAGCAGACAGGACCAACACAGGGACCTTCTGCTCCCCGGGCTTGCTGGAAGAAGAAGAGAGTGTACTCTCCTATCTGCACCCTATTTATATGTTGAGTTACGTTAAAGGAAGATATGGAATACTTCCGTGGATCAAAAGTCAATCCACTACAAGGTCTCAAAGCCAATAAACATCTTAGTGACCCTCTGTTATTTTTTTTTTCAATGTGTCTCTTGAACTTGTAGGGCCAAAACTGGACACACTATCATGTGCAGCGCAGCAGAACCTGAGTAGAGTAGGGAATAATTACATCCCCTGAACTGCTGGCCGTACTCTTGCTAGTGCAGTTCAGGACATGGTTTGCCTTTATTGCTGTAAAAGCACACTGCTGACTTATGTTTAATTGACTGTTCATCAGGATGCCAAAGTCACTTTCAGGAAAACTACACCCTAGACAGTCACACTGACGCCCATACTGTTGCCTGGACTTGTTCAATCCCATGTATTTCTAGAGATTCACATTTATCTTTGTTAAGCCTCATGGAATTTTTGTCACCACAGTCTTTCAGTTTGCCAAGCCTTTTCTGTACAGTGGCTGTTCCTTCTGGCATATCTACCTCTCTTCTCAGATTGGTGTCATTCACAAATTTCATCACAGTATATTCAATCCTGTAATCCAGTTTGATTATACAGGTACTGTGTGAGTCAAACACAGACAGAATGCAGAAACAACCACAAAGCCACAGATAAAAATGAAAAGAATAAATTTATTTCCATCACCTTACAATCTGGGCCAACACCATAACAGCACCCAGACCGAGGAAATGCAAGCAGGAACACAAGCACTGTGGAGCTTGGTCCTTGCTAGAAAAGGTGTGTGTGTGCAGCCTGCCACGTTGCCTATATTTATTAGTGGAAAGCAAAGTAATTTTCCACTGTGCTTTGACCTTTCTTACAGCAGGGCTGGAATCTCAAGCATGTTTTCTAGGGTGGTCCTGAGTTTCATAGGCCTATGTTACACAGCAAGTATGTAAATGAAGAGTCAAAGTTATTTGAGCCAAGGAAAGTAAGAACAGTGCTCAAAATCCAGGACAAGTAGCAAATTGTTCTTTCTAGGAAAACAGTAGAATGTCCAGGGGAGAACTCTACTTTCACAGCTAATTAAATATTATGAAAAAAATCTGACTAATACTTTGTAACTGCAAGGATCTTCATTACATGTGATCAACAGCCATGAGTTGGAATGATGCGATGATATAAATTATGCACATGCTACACTTAAATTAGGAAACTGATGAAAATCAGTTAAATCATGTCAGACAGAAAAAAATACTGGAAAGAAATACTTGACATATTCTGAAAGCTTTTCCTCTCAGCAATAAATATATTTAGAGGCAAGTCTCCTAGTTACTTGCCATTTTAGAATTGCAGAATTGTCTTCCTATGCATTACTTGACACTGCATTCAATGGATTATTAAAAACTGCATGCTTTTATTCTTCTGCAATTGTATGAGTTTAATGTAGGAATCTAATCTACCACATTTTTCCACTCAGATTTACCATCTCTATGAGATTCAAAGCTGCTACTGAATAAATTTAATTAGCAACTACATTGTTAAAAGATATGCTTCGGGAAGAAACTTTTGCATACTTAAAGACAATAATAATGCCCCTTAGTCAAATATTTAATAGTTACTCTTGCTACTAGTGTCTTCAACACCAGTTCAGGATTCTCACAGGATTCATGAATGGAATTTTGATAAAAAAACACAAAGATTTGATCTGTGTTTTTTATTTACTTTTTAAACAGATTTAGAACTGCACTGCTACATTTAGGGTTTTTTATTTTCAATAGCTATTTAAGAACCAATGGCTTTGCAAAATGAGGATCCTGATCACAATGCATCTTGATATTATTTCCATTCTGTCTAAAACATATAGGTCGAGAAATTTAAGTTAAAGTAGTTGTGCTTTGAATGTTCTTGCATGTCATTTAATAATTTGTATCTAAGGAAAGCAAGCTAAACCAAGGTTAAAATACCATGATACAGATTTCATTTTTATAGTCCATGTAAAATGATTTAAAAAAACCCCACAACTGTCTCAGTTTAAAGGAAAAACTACGATGTCTATCTGGACTAGGCAGGGCACCTCTTCCCAAAATACCCCCACAACATTTGAAATTAATACACTTTAATCAGAAAATGTATAGAAAATTATAACAGTTCTTAACTATATGTGAATATAAATATATCTCCAAAACCAGAGCAGAACAATAGCAACACCGTAACCCAAAACTTTTAAATGTATTAAGTTCTATCTCTGTTCCTTTCAGTGCAGTTGTATTAGGACAACAAGAGGCGATGCCACACCTTCAGAGGCAGTGGTCGCGATGGTCACCCCAGAGCTCTGGCGAAGCACAGAATAGTGTCCAGGGAGAGAAGATGGTCCCAAAAAAATCTCATGTAGGGAAATGGTGGCCACAAGGAACGGGGTGGAAACCTTCCTGTGGGCAGTGTAGAGACTCTCCTCATCAGTCTACTCAAAAAGCACTGGGAGGCGGGGAGCCTCCAGGGAGTCTGCAGTAAATCCAGGTATTGGTGACCGCTTTCTTTCTCTCTCTGAAGAACAGCACAGTGCATGTGGAGTTGGGGGAAAATGATTCAGGGGAGCTGCCTTCCAGATGCTTCCACCAGCATCAGCCTGTGCAAACAGTGGGTCCTCCTCACCACTGCTGCAGAGAGGAAGAGTTTGCACCAGGAATAATACCTCTCTCCCTCTCCCAACTGACCTTGCTCAGCCACCAAGCTGGAATTCAGAGTTATTGACCACCCAAGCTGGAATTCAGAGCTATTGGCCACACTGACACCCCCATGTTGGCAAGAGAGGGAAAAATTACCTGAAAGATTTGAAAATATAACAACCACTTTAGCTTTGACTACACAATATCAACACCAAATTGTTTTGATCTAAGTTCTAATTAATTTTTATGATTGAAAACCATTCCTGATTCCGTCAAAGGAAGCTTTGGCTTGCAGTGTACCTGTGCTGTTAATACAAGTTGTATTTTACTCAAAGATTAAAATATCTTGTTTAAGTAAGAGAAAAAATGAAAACTCAATGAAAGATTTTATGAGTTTATAACTTGAATCAGGTGAAAATGCTCATTCTAGCAGTTGATAAAGAAAGCTGAAAAACATAGACTTTTTTAAACTGAAAAAAAGTGAGAATTTGTTTCAGTTTTTATGGAAATTCCAGACTGAAACTGTGGTGAATTGACAAGAAGACCACACTGCTGCTGTCTCATTCCCTCTCCTCAACAGGACAGGTGTAGAGAAATTTAAAAAATGATGAATTGAGATAAAGACAGGGAAATCACAAAGTATCGTTACAGAGGAAACAGACTCAACACAGGGAAGATTAATTTAGTTTATTGCTAAATAAAACTAGAGTAGAATATTCAGAAAGAAGAAGAAAACCAAAGCCTAAAAATTACATAATGTTACTCTTGATACTGATCTCCACATTTGAGCAAAGACATTGAGACCAAGGGCTCTGAAGCAGGAATGCAGCAAGGGACCCTTGTTGAAGAGGTAAACAATGTTGAAACCATGAAGGGAAGCACATAAAGAGAGGGAAGGTACCACAGCTGCCTCATCCCCCCTAGCCGGAAGAAGAGAAGGAGGCAGGGCATGCAGGCATTCCGCAATCTCCTCCTGGCTCTAGGAAGTAACTTAACTCTCCCAGAAAAGGACTTAGCTATGGTTTCTACTCACCTGAAAATCATCACCAGAGAGTATGTGACAATTTAGATGGAGCTCCCACACAAACATGTAGCTGTACAGCACTCTGACTTCAGGGAGTGCCCGAGTCTGTCACCAGTTCTGGAGGGCAGAAAATGAGTGGTAGGTGAAGGTCCATCCAGGGAGTTTCCTATGGAGAGCCAGCTAGACCTGTGCATTACGACTGCCTCCATTAAGAAAAAAAAGCAGGGTAATTGTCTTTGACAATTCCTTTCTGAGGGGAACAGAGTGCCCAATATAGCAACTAGACCCTTTCCACACAGAAGTCTCTTTCCTCCCTGGGGTCTGAGTTAGGAACATTGCTAGGAAACTCTCTAGTCTGATATGGCCCTCTGATTATTACCCACTATTAGTTATAGAGGTTAGCAGTGATGAGATTGAGTGGGAAGTCCAAAATCCATCAAAAGGAACTTCAGTGTGCTGGGGCTATTCGTTCATGTATGAGCAGTACAGGCAGTGTTTTCCTCAGTCCCATCAGTGGCACAGAAGAAAACTGAAATAAGTGATGGAGTGTCCTTCCCTGGAGGTGCTAAAAAATGTATGGATGTTGCTCTTTGAGAAATGGTTTAATGGGCATGATGGTATTGGGCTGAGGGTTGGACTTGTTGATCTTAGAGGTCCTTTGCAAGCTTAATGATTTTCTGATTATATATTTATCTCAAAGGTGTGTATACTTACAATGGTGAAAATCACTTTTACTGAATTGGTGCATAAGGAACATAGTATCATCACTAAGCACAGATATAATTATCACAGTAATATACACTTTAGACATAACATGGCTTTTCTAGTGCCATGTACATCTCACCTATGTATTTAGATATTTTAGTCCAAAAAATGAACTCCATTAGGAGCTAAACAACTATGATTGTTTATAAAGTCAGTTTGATTAACAAGGCATAGAACACTCAAATTATTTTCTACTATGTCTAAAATTGTTTTGAGGACAAGAGCAGAAGACATGACAGAGAATGAAAAATATCCATACGGAAAAAAACCCAAACGTTATTGGAAGCAAGAAGAAACAAACTTATCAATATGTCTATTGAAAATTGTGTTTCCTGAACTTTCATAAAAGTAAATGTACCAGAAGTATTGTTTAGGTGCTGTCACAGGTAGGTTGTTTGAAGGCATGCCTATAACTCTCTCTTGCATATTTCTGTTGCCACATTAGAAAAGTACTGACAAGAAAAACTACCTTTTTCTTGATATTATCGTCAATAGGTACAATATATTTCAAAGAAATGCATTTGATTCCCTGTAATCTAGAACCTTACTTGATTTCTTTTACATTTTCTAAACTGGCTGGTGAGTTTGGTTTACCTGAATTTGAATTCGTACACTCCAGCTGACCATAATAAATTTACCTTTGGTGCCAGCAAAAAGCACTCTACAAATATAGATGTAATTTTTTCACTTGCAGTCTTTAATCAAACATAAATTGCTAAGTAGTTTCTATACGCTGAGTATTGTTCTTTAAAATAACTTCAAAATCAGTAGCGAAAATGTTACTTTAAATACATACAATAAATATAATAAATACAATACAATAAATACATACAATCTATAAAAGCAGGAAAAATAGAGAAGCCTGTAAAATGTATTACTCTTTTCAACAATCACAGAATCCTTTGGTTTGTAATATGAAAAAAAGCAGAGAAAATATGACTTGGGAAATTAAAAGAAAACATAAGCAATAAAGAGAGAGAATGAAGAAAAAATCAATTTTCTAAATCGTTATCTGAAAAAGAAAATGTGCAAAACACACTAGGCAATTTTACACACCGTACTGTACCCTGCAGAGAGCCAGATTTTTTGGAACATGACAGAAAATGAATTTGTTCTTGGATTTAGTTCAGAGAGAATCATGAAGACAATTTACTTCTGATGCAGTTCCAGCAAAAAGCTATTATGTTGATTGTCATGAAGTTCATCAGTTTAAATATGTAACTTTTATTACTGACTCATCATTTAGTTAAAAATACTCATTCACTATGACAAAAAATTCCCAAAATAAAGTCAACAATTATTTGAAGATCTATCTTCCAGTTGTCCACTAGCATTAGCCAAGTAAAAGGTATGCAATAAAGCTCATAAAATCCAGTGTCTCTTTAAATGAGAGTAGGTTCAGGATTCTAATGCTTTCTTGTAAATAGTCGATCAAGCTGTATCTGATTTCATGATGTCAACAGTTTAGTTCTCCTCACAGCCTGGTCAGCAGTTAAACATGAACAGTTGTATTCCCAGTCCATGCAGCCTTCTCACCCCTCCCCACCCTGGGAAAGGGAAATAAGGGATTGAGAGATGTACGGGTTGGAAACTAAAACTGAAGAAGTTTTAATGGAAAAATCATTATAAAACAGAAAATAATAAAAAAAAAATTATATACAAATATACAAAATTGAACCCCCTTTGTGAATATGCTTCACCACTCTTGCAAAGCTGGCATAGGGAAAGGTTCCAGACTGGATCCAGCAGTAGATGGGAGCTGGATTCAAGAAGTGGATTCAGGAATGCACAGATCCAAAATCAGGAGCAAAAGGACAGATGAGGTCCTTAGTAGATGCCAGACATCAAAGACAAGGACTTGGCCCTTGTGATCCCTCGGTTTTATGAGGAGTATAACGTATATGGAATGGTCAGTTATAAGTCATTTGTCCTGTCAGCTCCTCCCTGCAGGTCTGACCCTTTTTGCCCCTTTGACCTTATGGCATTCCACCAGCTTGAATATGTTCTTGGTCTGCATAGGTGTAATTATAAGCAATGTCCTTGCTACATACAAATGTCACTTTAATTTAGTGATAATTTAATGATAAATTTTAAGCATTACAGACAGACATTTTCAGACAGACACTGTCTGAAAAAACATGCAGTTAACTTACAGAAAATAAAATTACATAGACAAGGCTTAGCTGAAAATTTAGAAAATTAACTTTGCTTTAGCTCAAACTGGTGCACATTGGTACTATTTTAATCTTCTTCCCAGTTATCTTCATTCACCTGATATCTTTAAATCTTTCTCTGATATTATTTCCTGTTTTTCAGGTGATCCGTGACAGATGTGTTATCATTTCAAATCATGAGACAACTCTTTTTTTTAACCAAGTCATGATCTGCAGAATGTATTGGGAGTCATGCAATCCCACTAAATCTACATGGGATAGGAATATGATCTTATGTTAACCCTGTCACATAATTGAAGAAACATAAAAATGGCACAGAACCTATAAGAAAATCATTACGATATTTCTAGTTGTTTGCTTTCAGATACAAAGGACAACCCATGATGCAGTGAGGCATAGGTAACACACAGTGAATCACCATCTAATACCATAGAGAGTACAGAACATTCTCTGGATAACCACCAGTCCAGAATGAGATGGAGAAACTAATATCTTTTGGAAAATATTTTCTAAGAATTATTCAATATTATTTTGTTTTAATATTTCCAGCTAATTGATTCTTGCTTTCTAATGACACTGCTGACTTATTACACTGGTAAAGATTGAGTTTTGAGACTGCAACTATGTATTGGCCTCAAAGTAACTTGATACAACCACCTCTCTAGAGCTTTGTATCAGGAAGTTATGCATCATAACTAGGTGAATTAAAGTGATTGTAAGATGTTACAAAGTCTTCAAGTATTCAAATGTCACCAATGCCTGTAATCCTCATAAGTTTTTAAAAGGCAAACCCAAAAACAGAGGTAAGAAGAAAAATAACATAAAAAACCCCTAATGTTGCTATTCATTTCTAAATTTCCTTTAATCTTATGAAGTTCAACGAGGCCAGGGCAAGCTGTTGCATCTGTGTTGGGAAAATTGCCAGTATCAGTACTGACTAGGTGATGAAAAGCAGCTCCACAGAGAAGGACTTGGTGAACAAAAAAGTGAGATATGAGCCAGCAATGTGCACTTGCAACCCGCAAGGCAAATCATATGCTAGGCTGCATTACAATAATTGTGAATAACATGTTGAGGGAGGTGATTCTCTCCCTCTACTCTGCTCATGTGAGACTTCACTTGGAGTACTACGTTCAGGTCTGGTGTCCTCAGCACAGAGAGAACATGGATCTGTTAGAGTGAGTCCAGAGAAGGGTCACAAAGATGATCAGAGGGCTGGAGAAGCTCCCATACGAGAACATTCTGAGAGACTTGGTCTTGTTCAGCCTAGAGAAGAGAAAGCTCCAAGAAGAACTTCTAGCAGCCTTCAAGTACTTAAAGCGAACCTACAAGAAAGCTGAAGGGGTGTTCTTTATCACGGAGTGCAGGGATGGTAAGAGGTAATGGTTTTAAACTGAAAGAGGAGAGATTTAGATTAGGTAGTAGGAAGAATTTTTTTGTTGTGAAGATGTTGAGGCAATGGCACAGGTTGACCAGAGAAGTTGTGGATGCCCCATCCCTGGCAGTGTTCAAGGTCAGGTTGGGTGGGTCTAGTGGAACATGTTCCTGCCCATAACAGGGGTTTTGGAACTAGATAGTCTTTTAGGTTCCTTCCAATCCAAACCATTCTATGAGTTTATGATTCTATGATAAATGGAAGTGAATGTGTGTTTGCCTTGAGAAACATACATCTGTAAGATGTTTTAATTTTAAACTGTAACTAATATAATTCCTTACTATATTCTGATTGTGTAATTTCTAATCCTTCACAGCATTTCATCAGAGAATTCTTAAGTATGTGAATGGCTCAAGGGAGGAAATCAATGAGCTGTTCAAAAATATACATGTAACTGAATGCTATGTCGAATAATAATAATATATTTTCTTAGGAATGCGCAGAATCAAAACTCCCAAGGGTTCACAACCTGTTCCGTGTCAGCATGGCTTAAGGCAACCCTGTCCTGCTGGTGACCACGATGTGAGGGCCTCTTGGGCGTGTACCTATGGGGTGGTAGCTACCAGGGTGTGGCAGATAAGGCACGGACCCCAATGCAGGTTCAAAATGAAGCTCGAATCAGAATCCTTTATTTGTAACACAAATTGCTCTTTTATAACAATCTTTGTTGTCATTGTCCACACACCAGTTTAATATTAGTGATCAGGTTAAAGCACTTGTGCGTGTATCTTTATCTGTTTCTTAATTGGTAGCATAAGTTCTGTATTTCTTTACCTAATCCCTGCTGATAAACTGCTCAGGACTTTCCACTACTTCAAGGTTAGCCAGTTCTCAGCTCATTATCAAACCCTGTCAAGGCCTCTGTGTTATTCTCTGTGTTATTTCCCAGGTTTTAACCCTACAAAAGGGCAAGGTCCCAGTCCATGAGTGCTGCTTTTGGCCAAAGTACTGTTGCTATGGCACTGACTCTGACTTAGGGTAATGTGGAGCAGGTAATAATCTTTCTTCCCTTAGCATTTGGCTAACCATTCTGTGAAAACCTTTCTGTTTGTCTGTGTTTTGTACTGTAGTTTATATGGTTACATTTAACTTTGTGATATTTTTTAATCTTTCTTTTCACTTAATGAAGAACATTTATGCTGGTAGATTGATATTTATCTAAAAAAATACTTCAGAAATTTAAGTATTTGTTAACAGTAACTGATTATGTCTTTCTGAATTTCTATGTGTTCATTATCTATAAAGATTGTCAAATGATTTGACTGACTTATTTTCCAAGCAAATTATTTAGTCTCTCGAGTTCAAGTAACAGTTGGTCACAGCACAGAGCCAAGTGGGACAACAAAAACTTTTATTTGTTGTAAAATTAATTCCATATTACGGGACATAGTGAGTATTTTTAACACTTCCATTCTTCTATGAAACATATTTGAGACAGTTGAAATTATCAGGTGCTGTCATGAATATTAATATTGCCTACATTTTTATGAATATTAATTAAAAATGTCAACTATATATAAAAGATTCTTCATGTCTATATATCTTTTTTCTGCAGTTATTAAGCAGTTAAATTATTAAGTGTTAACTTTATCATATACTGTAAAATATCCACAGTACATTAAAGACAGAATGAAACTTATGATATGTTCCTGTCAGATTCAATACTTGCTTGTAAAATTTCTAATTTGGGGTTTGTTCTCTATACAGCCATCATTAGCATTCATCAAATAAACTATTCCTTTTTCCTTTTCATTCTGTTTTTTTCCTTGATTTGTCTGTAGCTTTTTTTAGAGATAATGAAATACAGTTCATCCAGTCATAACATGAATGCCTAGTTGTGATAGGCTGATATTTCTTACTGAAACTATCTGCAATAGGATGAATTTTTTTTTTACTGTAGGTATAAAGAAACTGTCATGCTGCATGGCATAAATTAGAAACAGTATTTCGTGTAACTGAATTGCAAAGTTCTACAATCATTAAATTCTCAATAATAGCCCACACATGCTTTGAAACAGTACAATCTGCTTTTATTAAGGAATAGAATATTATCAGAATCTCACCCTTAACCACTTCAAGAAGTTCCCTGGAAGTTAAAAGATCTTCTACTAGTTACTATCAGAAAAGAAACAACATCTATGATAGTTCTGTCTTTCAATAGCACTGCACTGTCAGCACTGGAACCATGCCCAGGTCTCAGTATCTGTTCTCTAAAATGTACTATAAATTACACCTTAGTTTAAAGTACACACTTTCAGTGTTATTGAAATGTTATTATGCTCAAATATAGCCATTGAAGGGTTTTGGTAAAGGAAAAATAAGGTGTCAGAATGCAAACAGACAGGAACAAGTTCCATCTCTTTTTTTTTTTATTCTGTAATTTTGTTCCTGTTTTTGCGTTGAATGAGATAGAAGTCAGGGCAGTATTTTTCATGTGTCCTTAAATGTACAGAGAATATCTGATGTTTCAAACAACTAAAGAGCCCATTTTAGAAATGATTTCAAACTCCATCATCATTTCCTCTTCTCGTTTCACCTATTTAGTCAGAGTTCGCTGCTTATCCCCCCCACGTAGTATCTTTAAAATTACTTCAGAAATCTCTACCACAGTCAAAACCAATACTGTGAAGCAATATATTAAACAGAATTTCACACTTCAAAGGATTCTACTATTTGAGTTACAATTGTCTTCATAAATACTTCTCACGTACTATTGGCAAAGTCATCTAAATTTGACTGTCTTTTCAAAATGTATTATTTCTTCCATTTTTGGATGCAATATTGGAATGTCCTTAGGATCCTAATTTTTCTTTTTCTGTATCAATATTATGTTGACTTATTTTTATAAATACAGAATGTTTAAATTTGGAATATAAAACCGGCTATGCTTGGTGGCACAGTATATGAGTTTTAACTAATTATTTCATAGGTGAAAATCAGTAATTTGTAGTTAACGTCAGCAAATTTGTAGTTAACATTAGCCCTCTTTTACAGGAGAAATCAAGTGGAACATCACATAAAAGTATGTATGTGAAAAGAATACTTGCCAGAAGTAAAAATGCTCATATATGTTTTTCTATAGGATACAAGAGAACGAAGGAAGGAAGGTGCATGAAAATTTGGTATGGAAAAATATAACATCTTGTGAATATATTTTCTCATCTCTCCTGTGATGGATGTGAACTTCTATTAGTGTTTTGTTGGTGTTTTATTTTGAACTGGTAGTTGAGAAGTTGGAGTATATCTAACAAGATCCATTGTTCATACCTCGCAAATTTACAGCAAATGACTGTAAAGACCTTAAGCTTCTAAAACAGCTTGGTCAAGGAGGAAAACAACAATATCCTATTTCTGGATGAATGAAAAGGTTTCTAATGATAAAAGGAATGTAGTTAGTAAGGAGTTATTTTGAATGTCAGCAATATAATAACGTAAAAATTTCCAGCCTGCTTTGATTGTTGTCAGTAGACAGTCTGTAAGATATGTAGCATTCTACTTCAGAGTACCAAAGTCATCTTTCTTTGCATTTTTTCATCCAAATCACACTAAAGTAATTCCTACTACACTATGGTGCTAAAGAATTATGGGTGATTCCTGCAGTACGTGACACAGGATTTTAAATTGCCATCTGTCAGCTGTACCCGTGGCTATAATTATATTGTTATAAGATAAGATAGATCCCTTTATAGATAATTTTGCATGTATGCATGTACACAGTCCTATTCATCTGACAATACCTGCAATATGTCTTTCCCTGTGCTTTGTGATTAGAGCAAGACTGTGCTTAGAACTTCCATTTATTGTAATGATCTGTACTTACATGTCTGAATTTTATTAACATTACTTATGATTTCTAAAGTGATTTTTTTAATCAACAATGTCTGAAGAGATGGGGGGTAAGGATGGGAAAATGGGCTTGTTTGTAGAATACTTGTTTTCCATTATTATTTGTGGAACACAACTATCAAGTGAAGAAATTACATAACCAGTTTGAAGTATTGTTACTCATGTGTAATGAACTATTGTATGAGCATATGATTTTTAAATAGCTGAGATCTATAATATTCATATTTATTCATATGTGTTTTTGGTGACTATGGAAGTAACTTACTTGGTTCAAACAAGCAAATCAGATATACTGTGACCATTTTCAAATTGAAATAATACCTTTATGTCTATGACAATTCATATGTAGGTTATATCAAAAACCTCATGAGAGGACTCTATGTAACAGCAAGAATCTTATATTCTGATACAATTTGATTCTTTTTGAAAATTATGCAGGTAGCAAAACTATATGAAAAATGAATATTAATTAAAAAAACTGAGGTGTGAGAAGATGGTGTATGGACAGTGGAAACAAGGACAGGTGACATGGGAGCACTGTAGGGTGGAAATTCGCATGGCCAAAGCTCAATTAGAGTTGAAGCTGACCAGCACTGTGAAGAATAATAAAAAGGGCTTTTTCAAATATATTACTAGTAAAAGGAAGGCCAGAAACAACATTGGACTGTTACTTGATGAACATGGACACCTTATTAACAGCAACTTAGACAAAGCAGAGACTTTTAATACCTTTTTTACATCAGTATTCAATGACTACATTGGGCTTGGGCCCCCGCAGAGCCTTGAGCTGGAGGATCATGACTGGGCAAAAAATCTCCCAATCAACCCGAACTTGTGCGGGATCTGCTGCTCCAGTTGGATCCTTCTAAGTCTATGGGGCCTGATGGGGTTTCATTCAAGGGTACTTAAAGAGATGGCTGATGTCATAGCGAGACCTCTCTCAATGATTTTTCAGTGCTTTTGGGAATCTGGAGAGGTACCAGTTGACTGGAAAATAGTGAATGTTTTCCCAGTCTTCAAGAAGGGCAGTAGAGATGTCCCCATTAACTACAGGCCTGTCAGTCCCACTTCAGTGCCTGGTAAGATTATGGAGAAGGTTATCCTGAGAGTAACCAAAAACCATCTGAAAGACAATGCAATCATTGGTCCCAGCCACAATAGATTTACTAAGGGAAGATCCTACCTTAAAAACTTAATATCCTTCCAAAACAAGGTCACCCACCTGGTTGACCAGGGAAGACCGGTCAATGTGTTTTTTTCTGGATTTCAGCAAAACCTTTTATACTGTCTCTCACAGTATTCTCATAAACAAAATGTCCAGCTGGACAAACACATAACACAATGGGTGTGGAATCGGCTGATGGGTCAGTCTCAAAGAGTCATAGTGAATGGGGTTACCTCAGACTGGCACACAATCACTAGTGGGGTCCTACAGGGATCCATCCTGGGGCCAGTGGTCTTCAATATCTCCATAAATGACTTGGATGAAAGACTTGAAGGTTTATTGACAAAGTTTGCGGATCACACAAAACTGGGAGGAACTGACACTCTTGGCGGCAAAGAGGCCCTGTAGAGGGATTTTGACAAATTGGAGAGCTGCACAATCACCAACAGCATGAAATTTAACAAGGACAAGTGCTGGGTTCTGCATCTGGGACACAGCAACCCTGGATACACGTACAGAGAAGCTGGAGAGCAGCCCTGCAGAGAAGGACCTGGAATTCTGGTTAATGGCAAGTTGAACATGAGCCAACAGTGAGCCCTGGCAGTCAAGAGGGCAACAGTGCCCTGGGGTACATCAAGCATGACATTGCCAGCCGGTCAACGGTGTTGATTGTCCCATTCTGCTCTGCGCTGGTGTGGACCCACCTCAAGTACTGTGTGCAGTTTTGGGTGCCACAGTATAAAAGGGACATCAAACTACTGGGGAGTGTCCAGAGGAAGGCCACAAAGCTGGTGAAAGGTCTAGAGGAGTTGTCGTATGAGGAGCAGCTGAGGTTACTTGGTCTGTACAGCCTGGAGAAGAGGAGACTGACAGGGGATCTCATAACTCTTTACTGCCTTCTCACAAGGGAGGGAGGTGAAACAGGTATTGATCTCTTCTCTCTTGCAACCTATAATAGGACTAGGAGGAATCACAGGAGGATATGTGATGGTGAAGCACTGAAACAGGCTCCCTAGGGAAGCAGTCAGGGCACAGAGTCGCCAGCATTCAAGAAGCATTTGGACAATGCCCTCAGTCACATGGTATGAATGTTGAGTGCCCTGTGTAGGGATAGGAGTTGGACTCAATGATCCTTTTGGGTCCCTTCCAGCTCGGGTGATTCTATGATTCTATGATTCTCTTAGCTACTTTATTGAGATTGTCTTTGCAGGCAGTAGGAGAACAGGATGCTATTTCATTTGCAGCACAGGTTTGCTCTGAAGAATATAAGCCTGCTTTCTTTGGGTGGAGTGGTAAGTTAGAAGTGCTAGAAACTAACGAAAGTTATGAGACTTCTTTTTCATGTCTGAAATGCCTAAACAGGGTATAAGACAACAAGTTACTGTTACTGTGTGGTTATGAAACGATTAGGGAACTCCTGAGAAAAGCTAGAGAATTATTGCTTTTCATGAATGTCAAAATCTTTAATTTCATAGAGAGAATGGTGCCCTCAGAGTGGATATTTTGCTGCTCTCAGTCTGCTGACTTCTTCCTAAATTTATTATCAAAGTCTAATTAAAATTAAAAGCCGATATCGAGTACTCTGCAAACCTTCAGTTAGTGTAATAGCCTCTCATTCATTGGAAAAGATGGGACACTAGATTCAGACATAGTGATTGACAGACATGCACTGAGGCTCGTGCATGCAGGCTTACAGGATCAAAGCAGATAAGAATAAAACTGTGCAGAAATTCTTTCCTGTCTGCACAGTTGAACTTCTTGCAGAAATAAAGATGAGCAACAGAGAAGATATGCAAATCAGTTACTGCATTGAAATATATCTGAATGTGCAAAGAAAGTTAGTCAATTACATGTGAGACCAGGAATGAAACTCTTATAAATTTACACTACAATCTATTACATAATTACTATTCTACAGAAGGTAGGATCCAGTCACTGCAACAAGGAGTCTAGAAGGAAACAATTTAGATAGAGTTAGGTATTTAGTGGGCTCTAATGCAAAGTACAAAAAATTAAAATACATAAACTCTTTGAATGTCAAAGAGAACAATAAATAAAATAGATATAACGTAAGAGACAGTATTACAGAGCATTTTCCAAAAATCCCTGCTGTCACAGTTTCTTGTCTGTATCTATCATTAGTAATCTTCTTTTTCTAGCCATAATTCTGTATTCGGAATTACCTCAGAGTAAGACATTTCCAACTATGGCGATGTTATGGAACTTGTATTTGGGGGGCATTTCTGGTGTTCAGAATGGGACTTAATTCAAGATGGGATAGTAATGTCATTTGATTAAATTCAAGCATTCCTGCTGGAAGGATATGTTACAGTCTTATTTTAGGAAGGAAGCTGTTGGTCTTTCCTTCGCTAACATCAGTAGCACAGGAAAAGATAACAGTTACTGATAAACAGACAGAATGCTGTAGCCACAGGATAAACCCAAATCAGACTGGTGTTGAAGATGGTACAATTCAGTGTCTAGTAGTCATTGATGTGATCGAGGAAAATGGTCATCAGAGTTGGAACAGGGAAAGCTCCAGGAATCTGTCACCTGAGATTATAAATACATTCATATTTCTACCTGAAAAATATTCAGAATCTTATAAGGGGGTTCACTTAATGATCACAATACAGAAAATTGAAATCAGATCCAAAACCTGTCCACAAGATTAAAATCTATTGCAGTAGATGTTATAGCTGGCAACATCAGCAATGCAAGGAGGAGAATGAATTATCAGGAATGGGAGAGTTACTAATTATCCACAAAATTATTATACTGAGTAATGACTTTTTTCCACTTAGTCAAGTAGGAAATTTAATACCTTAGACAGTGGAACGATAACTTTTCGGAAAACTGGCAAGTATCCAAGAGTACTGTAGATGGTACTTTCTGGTAACATATGTTTCATGAAAGATTTCATCCTGTGAGAAAGAGCACAAGCCAGAGTAATACTGAAAAATGAATTGTCATTGAAAATATTAGCTACGGAAACTGAGAAATTGAGGAGGTGCTCAAAGTTTTGAGGTTAGCAACTCTTTTACCTCTTCTATTTGGACAAAGTGATGGGCTACCAGTAACAATGAGTTTGGCATAAAAGGAAGGAAAAAAAATGTTGGACACTCTCCCTTAACTGACCGCATAACTGAGGGATTAATGCTAACATACACTATACCAATTATTGCTAGATAACTCTTAACCTTATAAAGTCACATAACTTTACGTAAGAACTTTACAGTCTCCCCATGTCTTTGACACATCATTTCCTATGAACTTTTTTATCAGTTTTTTTATTTCTTTTTATTAGACTTACAGACATAAAGGTTTTTCTGTTATATTTTCAGTCCATGTGGTTATTATCATATCAAATAGCGGTAGACATGTGAGAGAGTTGTCATTGTAAAATTGAAAACTTTTTGCTGTTCGCTAATACATATCTGCAGGTTTCTTTCTTGAGAATCAATGTTAAATAGTTTTTACAGCAGAGATCCTGGCTTCTTATTCAATTTTGTTTTCCTTGTTTTTTTACAAGGACCATAACTTTATTTCATGTAACAATGTAAGTTGCATGCAAACACCAAGTTTCTACTTTGAACCCTTACCACTCTGGGGTTTTTATCTTGCTGATAAATCCTTTTCAGTCATATCATTGCCTGTGGAGTGTGTAAGGCTTAGCAAGTACACATAAGCAAGTACTCAGCTGTATTATTTACTTGTGTTGCTCTATATATCTGTATGGGCCTGTTCACGGTTGTTTAAAAGTTACCAGCAGAATGTGTTTTCTATAATCTGGGATAGTTTTTATTTCATTACTCCAGTAACTTCAGAGGAAAATAGTATCATTGTTACATTTTTACATTGAGCATGTTTCCAGCTTGGGTTTAGTTATGGAAATACCATTGTAGATATTTGATATTGACATACAATAAATTTATGAATGTACTCATTAAAGTGAAGACAAGGACATATAGAAGGAATAGTAACTGGAATTCCAAAGCCCTTATTACAGAAAAACTGCAGGATTGTTTGAAGACAAACTACAGGATTGTTTTGAAGACATGTACAAGGAAAAATGTAATTCATGTATTGTCTAGGGTATCTGAAATATATTGAAGAGTATGTGCTATGCAAGTTACTGTATGACAAGATGACTTTCTGGACTTTAGTAAACCTTTATATACTGTGCCTAACAGCATCCTTCTGTACAAGGTGCCTAACTATACGATGAGCAGGTACAGAATAAGAGAATCATTTAGGATGGAAAACACCTTTAAGGTCATGAAGTCCAAATGTTAACACTGCCAAGTCCACCACTAAACCATGTCCCTAAGTGACACTTCTACACAGGGGACTTAAAACTAGTTTGAAGAGGGACGGACGCAATAGCAGGCTAATCTGGGATGAGCAATGGGAAAGCACACCAAAGTCTAAGTGCTGCATCCTTGTGAGGTTCAGACTGCTCCAAGAGGGGATGGGCACAATGGTCCACACCTGAAGTGTTTTTATACAAATGCACGCAGCATGAGGAATAAGCAGGGGGAGCTGGAAGCCTTGGCCCAGTCTCAAAGATGTAACATTTTGGCATTAGCGAAGCCTGGTGGAACAAGTCCTGTGACTGGTGTAGCATGATGGATGCTTATAGGCTACTCAGCAGGGATAGTCAGGGCAGGCAAGGTGAGGAGAGGCTAGCATTGTATATAGCAGAAGGGCTGGAATGCATGGAGATTGCAGTTGGCAGTGGCGGAGTTGAGAGACTCTGGGTAAGGATCATGGGCCAGACAATTAAAACAGTTGTCATCGTAGCAGTCTGCTATAGGCCACCCAACCAGGATGATGCCACTGAAGAGTTGTTCTTTAAGGAACCAAGTCATCTGCCCTCATCCTCATGGAGGATTTCAATTTGCCAGATATCAACTTGGGGTGCCATACAGCTGGGACAAACAGGCCCAGGTGATTCCTAAGTTTTCTGGATGATAACTTCATGGCACAAGTGCTGAGGGAACCAACCAGGAAAGCTGTCCTCCTTGACTTGCTGCTAGTTAACAGAGAAGGTCTCATGGGTGAAGTGGCAACTGGAGGCTGCTTTGGTCACAGCGACTGTGAAGCAGTCAAGTTTAACATCTATGGCAACAGAAAGAAAACTGTCAGCCAGACTTCAACTTTGTATATGAGGAAAGCAGACTTCAGGTTGCTCAGGGAGTTGCTTAATAAGGTCCCCTGGGAAAAAACTTTTGAAGGTGCTGGGGTCAGTCAGTGTTGGTCATTTTTTAAGTATCATCTCCTAAGAGCACAGGACCAGGCAATTCCAAAATGCCATAAGTCAAGCAGGTGAGGTAGAAGGAACACCCCTTAATTCACTTAATTTTGTTTGCCTCTTGGCTCCTATTACTTCATTAGCGACTGTCTTATCTCTACACAAATTCAACTGTGTTCCAGTGTACGTAGCACATTTCAGAGACACAGGCTCAAGGCCCGCACTAGTATCCTGCCCATCTAACCTTGCCATGACATCCCTCTGCTTGTCTCAGGCAAGACTGATATCATCCCCTTCCCTCTTCAAGTCTAGTTTAAAGTCCTGTCAATGAGCATGTTCCTGAGCAAAGATCTTCTTTCCCCTTTGAGAAAGGTGAATCACATCAGCAAGCCTGTTGCTGTGTAAACCACCCCATCATTGAACAACCCAAAAACTGTGATGATGTTACCAGCCTAGGAGCCATGTATTAATAGACTGGTTGCATCTGTTTCTTCCGATGTTGATGCCTGCAACTGCAAGGAGAGAGGAGGAAATAACCTGTGCTCCAGATTCCCTTACTATCTGTCCCAAGGTCCTGAAGTGTCTTTTGATTGCCCTTGGACTACACATTGCAACTTCATTGCCCCCTACATAAAACAGCAGTGATAGGTAATAGTCCGAGGGCTGTACCAGGCTAGGAGGTTTCCTAACAATGTCCTGAAGCTTCCTACAATGTTCTGAACCTGTGCATCAGGGAGGTAGCAAAATTCCGTAAGGAATGAATGCCTCCATTCACTCCTTTCCTTTGAGGTACTACTTTCAGCCTGCTGGGGAAGGTATACATGATCTCCTTCATATTGTGTTTTTCTAGTGGCTGTTTCTGTCTCAGTATGTGTCTTTCTCAGATTCCCTGATGCCCCTTAGCCTTTCTACTTCCTCTTGTAGCTCTGCTGGACCCTGGTGGGTCTCTCCACTGCCTGGTGCTTTGCTTCCACCTGTAGGATAACAACACAAGAAACATGAGTCAGATATCTTATGGATGGCCATAATAAAGACAATGAGTACTGGTTTTGGATGACATAGTTATTGTTATTCATAGTACTTTGTATGGCTCTGTCTTTTGGATTTGTGAGCAAAACAGTGTTGATTACACACTGATGTTTTAGGTCTTCCTAAAAACGTGTGCACAACATCAAGGTAATCTCTTTTTCTCCCACTGCCCCATCAGCAGGTAGGCTGGGGGTGCATAAATGTTGGGAGGGGATGTAACTGGAATAGGTGACCCAAATTATCAAAAGAGGTGTTCTATATCATGATAGAATCATAGAATCATTAAGGTTGGAAAAGACCTCTGAGATCACCAACAGTCAGCCCAACTCCTCTATGCCTCCTAAGCCATGTCCTGAAGTGCCATGTCTACACAATTTTTGAGCACCTCCAGGGATGGAGATCCCCACACTTCCCTGGTCAATGCTTGACAACTGTTCTGGTAAAGATTTTTTTTTTTAATATCCAATCTAAACCTCCCCTGGCCCAACCTGAGGCCATTTCCTCTCATCCTATCACTTGTTACTTAGAATCATAGAATCATAGAATTATCTGGGTTGGAAGAGACCTCCAAGATCATCAAGTCCAACCATTAATCCAACACTATCATGATTACTAGATCATGGCACTAAGTGCCACATCCAGTCTTATTTTAAAAACCTTCAGGGATGGTGAATCCACCACCTCTCTGGGCAGGCCATTCCAATGCCTGATTACTCACTCTGTGAAGAACTTTTTTCTGATATCCAGCCTAAACCTTCCCTGGCAGAGTCTAAGCACGTACCCTCTTGTTCTGTTGCTGTTTGCCTGGGAGAAGAGTCTGACCCCCACCTGTCTGAAACCTTCTTTCAGATAGTTGTAGAGAGGATAAACAACCCCAGCATGACATACTTGGGACAGTATGTCATGCTCAGAAATAAAAGTTGGGGGAAAAGGAAGCAGAAGGAGGAGTTACAAACAAAGACTTTTGGAATGATGATGCCTATCTTCCCAAGGAATAGTTACACATTGCAGAGCCCTGCTTCTCTGCAAATGGCTAAATATGTGTTTGCTGATGGGATGGTGTGAATGAATTCTTTAATTTGTTTTGCCTATGTATGCAGCTTATTCTTTACTTATAAAACTGCTTTCATCTCAATTTACTAGTTTTCATGCTTTTGTCCTTCCAATTCTCTTCCCTGTCCCACCATGAAGGACTGAGCAAGTGATTGTATGGGGCTGAGTTCCCTGCTGGGTTTAACCCACAACATCAGGACAGGAAGAATTTATGGCAGATCAAGGTATTTGGGAACAGGTCCTGGATTCAGGCCTGTGCTTTGGTGTTTTTTTCCCATAAATCCTGTTGTAGAACCCCTTTGGAAAACCAAGTAACAGTAAGAGATCCAAGATTGTTTCATTCATTCTCATGTTGCAGTACTGGCACAGCAAAAATCTTAAAGTTCCTTCCAGTTCTGAGAAAACAGTAAAAACAGTACATGCATTGTTCTGCTTTTCGATAACAGCCACTGTTGTTTCTCAAAGTCTGTGTACAGCACATCTTGAATTCCTGCTGTGGTCCAGCTACACTGTCTTTATAGATTAATAATGAGATCTTGTTTAACAATCAGTGCAACTTAGTCATGTTTTACTTCCTCCCTGGAGGACCAAAGCTTATCTCATCTAAAGGATGATAATTCACTCTGTCTGTCAGTTGGTATGATCTTTATCTGGACACAATCTACATCAGGAGATTGAGCTGAGCTTCCAGCCTTGCTGGTGGTAAGGGACTCAAAGTTCATGATGATCATATGCAGAAGACAGATGCATTAGCTAGCTTCAGGCAACACATTAGCACTAAAGTCCATTAATTCTAATTACGTTTTGCTTACAGAGAATATTAAAATGTTTAAATTAATAAAGGAGAAGGGCCTTCCCCTTGGCAGAGTTTCTGCATTTTTCTGTGTAGGAGTTGATCTGCGCGTGCAAGGAGCATTCCTCAGGCCACTGGAGATTGAGCATATAAAGTTATTTGGGGACGTGTGCCAACCACAGCCATCTCATAACATCTCTGTTCATTAGTCCATGGAGTGGTATTTTTATAGGTTTTGGATAAGAATGAGATCATTAGCTTCTTGAACGAAGGTAGGATGGGAGTGATCCAACTCACCTGTGCATGTCATGTACATGGAATTACATATGAAGTTTGCATTAAAAAATACTATCCTTAATTATTGGGGATTAGTTAGAAGGGAATTAGTTTTTTTCAATGGTACTTCAGCTTTGAAATGGAAACAGAGAAGGAGCCAGGATGGTTAGAGTAAATCCCTTACAGTGATTGAACACTTCCCTTTCATTTGCTTTAAGTACTTTCCTGACAAGTTGTAACCTTCTTTGAACTAACAATATCACTTTGCAACATTTTTTCCATTTGTTGTTTGTTACTGAGTCTATTAATTTACCTTCTGTGTCTGCAAAGTATAAATCTTCTGCTCTCAGCTTTTATTTTCTTTATTTAATTAAATATTATAAATGTGTAAATATTCATACCCTATTTAATAATAATGGATCAAAAAGTCACTTTCATATTACACTCTGCTGACAATATTAAGAAAGAAATAAGAGCGATTCAATTAACTATCATTGAAGTCTACCAGCCAACATTCCCAACTTTAAAAAACCCTCATGGATATCCACAAAAAAAAAATCAGAAATATTTAACTACATTCTAAAATATTAAGATAAAGAAAGTGGTGATAACAATACTACTAATATTACATAAGAAATAGAGCAGAATATGGTTTTAAAGCTCTATCAAGGAATACTTAAAATCTCCTAGTAAATCATTAAGTATTGTTTTACTAATATATCCAGCTCCTTTCAAAGCAAATGAACTGATATTTGACATCAGGCTTGGACCTTGTGTGAAAGTAGTGATCTGTAACTGCTAAAACTTAACAATAGTTCACCACAGTAAAGAAAAATTTATATAGATCTTTTAACCTGGAAATTTCAAACAGTGCGCAGATCCCTTCCAAGATTGTTGGGTTTTATCTAATTTTTTTCAAATCTCTTGATGCTACATATTCATACAGTTTTCTGAAAGGCAAATAAAACCTTCTGCCTTGTTGTAGCTGGTTGGAGAACTATGTAGCTCTCCTCAGCATGTAATCATACATGATATAGTAATCCCTGATGGGAGATAAGCACATTAGTTTGCAATATGTATTGCAGTAATCTAGTTTCCTGTTGGGAGCTCAGGTTAAGATGAAGTGTTGGCAGAGGAAACATATCTAGATAGGAAAGCCTGTCTAGATTTATCTAAATGCTCTGTGTTACATTAACAAGGTAACAGTCCATCTTGTTATTCCATTACAACATTCTTTTTAGTTGTTTTATCTTTTTAAGCTCTTTTATATGACTATGATTTTCTTCCTGTGTACAATGATGAATACAAGTTAACTAGTCTACAACCTCCCCTCACATATTTGTTGCCAACCAGGGTTTCTCAGATGATATCCCTACACAACCCTCTTCACATTGTGGCTCTTCATGAAGATTAATAAAGTTCATATAAAATGTTCGAAAGATGTTTTTCTGGGAAGAAGTACTGCAACTTCTTGTTTCTCCATCATCAAGAGCTTGGAAAATTTGGTTACCTCCGGTGCTCTTTGTCATGCAGACTGCTTGTCTCATTTATTCTGAAAGACTGAGTAGTACTTGATGCAGAAAAAGCATGATTTACTTTGTATTGGATGTCATTGTACTATCTCTGTCACAGTATAGCACTGTGTCCTTAGAGTATATGGCTGTGTTCTCTTGCTATACAGATGCTTTATTTTCTTACCTTTTAAAAATAGTCTATTTTTCAAAATATATTCTTCCATCTCTTTTTTCCCAGTCTGCTGGATCTCTTACTCTTGTAATGTCTCATCAGCCTCTCTCTGTCCACTGTTCCTGTGTACCTTTTTTATGTTGTCCTCTAGGCAGTTATGGACAAATGGAGGGAGTACCAAACTGTACAGGTGAATAAGTGAGTTCTGATATACCTAAGTAGAACCAATATTGAAAACATGAAACTACAAATACTTTAGGTATTAGAGCCTGTGTGTTGGCAGCATGCTTAATAATAATATTAACTGAGTGCATTTCATGCTTTAGTTTTATATAGTTGGAAATTTGGTAAATAAGAGGTGCAAATTCAATATTTCTAATGACTTGTTTTGTCAAGAATTGGCAAAAATTACTCTTATAACGTCACAACACTGGAGAAAAAGAGTTAGAAGGAGATATCATAGCTTATTGAAGATTGATTATGATTTCCATATACAATTAACATTATTACAGTAAGAATGGTGTGTATCACAGTAAGATTTACATGCCCTTTATCAAAATAAAATCTATATTGCAAAGTAACTAAAGCAGACCTTTCTCACTGTCTTAAAGTTATGTTCTCAAGATGTATATCTAAACGTAAGTGTGAATGTGCACATCTCTCACGTTACTTCTTTAGTCAGTGGAAACGCGCGTTTTAACTGTTCCTTTTTGTTCGTTTTGATTCTAGCCAAATTGTACAAGATATTTTTGGCTTGTTTTGTTCAAAGGCACCCTGGAGGAAAGTGCTGTGGCAGACATACAGCTCATCTACATATTCCACTAGGAAACTGGCACACAATTTTAAGAACTGTTATGTGTACTAGCAAAAAATGTCAACATTAAAGAATCTACAGATGGGGCAAACCGAGTGAAAAAAGCATGGTGTGATGTAATTCAACAGGATAAGGCTATTTACAGAGTAATCTATGCTTATGCATGCTGTAAAATAATACAAGCCTTTTTTTTTTGTTTCCTATTATAGCCAACAGAATACCTAAAAGTCAGGCAATGCAATTAAATATTTTTATTTAGAAAAACTCTAGGAGATGTCAAGGAAATACTGAAAAATCTAGGCTTTTTTCAGATGAAAAAATCTAATAGAAAATAAGATGTCTGTCTCTTTAGTAACAGTGACTCAAAAATTAGGCTTTGAGCTGTTAAAATAGCTTACAGAAGCATTACACTGCACCACTTCATTTATATTAGTAGTTACCTTATTTTAGTGTCTTTAAAGGCAGGCAGTCATACTGTATTAACCACACAATGGAAAAAAATGCAAATTTTGACTAATGAAGAACTGACTGCATTCTGATGATATCCTTCCTATAAATCTTCAAAACTACTAATAAGCAGGAAGGGGATTGTGGGGAGGAAAGATATATTCCAGACATTTTACATAGTTTATCATAGGACCTTGCTGTCTAGGGAGCTGTAATCAATTAAAGGATGGATAAATAATACAAGAGATGGAACAATATTGAGGCATAAGAGGAATGACAAAGTTCCTTAAACCTCTTTCTTTTTCCTCTATGTGTTACTAAATAACTATTAACTGAAGAAAAAAAAAGAGATATGCTACATGACCCCACACAACTGAATACAATTCAGAAATAATGAACTTTTCTTCTGTTCTACAGGGTGTTTTGTTTCTGAAAATTGCTACGACTCTTAAGCAAAGAATTTCAATTAAAATGGAAAAACAGGTTTTGGAGTCACTCAAGCTTACGAATTAAAAGTAGAAGACTCAATAATCTGCCCTGGCTAAGCAAAACTAATTAAAAGCTGTGGTTTCATTTCTATGGGGAAGCTAAGACCAAACTCAATTTTAACATTAAAAATTAAAATTAAAATTAAAATCTTTACAAGGCTCTTTGAAAATACAAGTGACTAGATAGATAGAATCACAAAAAATTACTCTTTCTTTTATTCAAATTGATGAAATGATAGCCTAGAATTCTTTGCATTATATAATTCATCAAAACCACTACTTCATACTATGAATGTCACATTCAGAATTCAGTGTCTGACTGTAAAACTTAATATCTGTATTCACGGTAACTCATGTCATCCATTTATGAATGACAAAAATCAACATTATCTTAAGATCCAAACCTCACTTAAATCAACAGAAAAATATGAAAAATGCAAACACTAGTTTTAAAAGCTATGAAAAACTCACAGTTTTGTTGTAAGATGTGTAACAAGAGATATGAAATAATTAAAATATGATAAGCAGTGAAATGATAAATTGTTATCTAAGAGATATTTAGTGTGAGCTACAGACAGAAGTTCTAATATATGTGCATCTGTAGCTTATGTATTATACATAAATAAAATTAATATAGTGATGTAGGAAAAAAATTACTTTGTGAGCCCCTTGCTCTTGCACATTATAAAACATTAATACTCAAAATCTATTTTAAAAACCACTAGTCTTTCTTCACCTGCTACTGTTATTAGGCCTTCTCCCTGTAACATTTAGAAACACAACTTTTCTTTCCAGGATAAATTTCACTTCAGCTCATCTCACTCATTTGCTTTTGTACCCACATTATACTTGAAAACAAACGGTTGTCCTCTCAACCCCTCTTCTTGCCCCTAATTAATTGACAAACATGTTCTTAGGTTTTGGTTTTTTTTTCTTACTTTACTGCTACCACTTCCTCAGACTCTTTAACTTTCCAGTGTCAGTTACTGCCACTTCTACTTCGTTTTGGTCATCTTTCAGTACTTAAACTAATACATTAATAATCCTTTCTGTGTTGACAAAACATTTCATTTCTGTCATCAGTGTGTTCAACTTTTGCACATTATTTTTTCACTATCAGTGAAAATATAAAATAATGTCTTAAAGAGAGACAATGTTGGAGGTCCAAGCCTTTCCTATGACTCATTGACATGTTTCAGCTGATCTTGACAGTTTCTTGTCTCTCACTGCAGCTGTGTCTGCATGCAGTCTAAAATGTGACTGGCCTCAATCTGCTGATGTGACCCTAGCTTGACCTTGACCCTGCTCATAACTGAAGAATTGCTGGATGACCACCGGACTGTAGCTGACCTTGGTTACTTTTTTGTGGCCTGATCCTGACCCTGCCTTTCGGGCTCAACTTCTTGCACGTGAGGTTGTTGCCCCAGCCTGCCTTGCTGTGATTCTCATTTAGTATCTCGAAATTCTTTGAGGGGCAGCCAGCCCTTGGCTCTACCTGACAGTATCTACAACTAAAGGATAATAACTAATGAAAAATTTAAGTGTCTGTTGACCTTTACTGTCTCCAAGAAAGTCTCTAAATTTTGGATGGACCTACAAATGTCATAACTGGATGAATTCAGAAACTGAAAAACTATCCATGAATCCAGGCTTCCCTGGACTGTAGTTTCGACTATAGCTTATTTTTCTATTTGTGTAAAAAAAATGCTAATGCAAGAACGTTGTTTTCCCTTTCCCATACAAGACTGTGTCTTATAATACAAGTTCTACTCCTTTTTAATCCGTACTTAAAAGTACTATTTATCATATATGGATTTTGAAGAAAGCTGTCCAGAATCTTCAAAGGTAACCCAGACTCAGAAAAACAGTAATTTATTTAAATAAAATGGTTTCAATGATGATAAAAAATCATTAATTTATTACGAGTACTACTATCAATGATTTATCATGTCTTGTTAACTTTTGTGCAACACAATAAAGTAAAGGCCTAACAGTAATTCAAATACAAGATGTAAGCAAATTTAAGAGTAATGAGTGTTAGTTATAATGTATAATTAAGAGGTACCATTGAGCCTCGCTTGGAAAGAGCATTAGAGGAAAGGTTTATATCAGGACAGGAGTAAATTTGTTGTATGTGTTTGGGGGAAATATTTTGCAACATTTACCTAGATACCATAAAATTTGTCAATCTTACTAAAATAAATTTTAATTCAGATCACATGAAAAATACTTAAATCAATTTTTTAAATAAATTTGTTAATAAGAAATGTATGAGAAACTAAGTGAAGGAAACGAAAGCAGAAAATTAGAACACAACCCATAAAATAACGATTTTGAAGGAATATGGCACACTTTAAATATGCTTGATTCTGTCTTCTGTAGTCTAATGCAAATTACACTACTTATTTTAAAGGACACAAAACATGCGCTTCACTAATTATTCTAGAATAAGGGACAGGCCAGATATTTGCCTCAGTTCGTCTCTTCATATCAATAGCTTATGCTATACATAGGAACTGTAAAAATAAGCATTTCTCCATATTTTCATTTCAAAACAGACTATAAAACCACTTTAACATAATATACATGATATATCATTTCAAATAATCAAACTGCTGGTTAAAATTAGAAAACTGGTCAACCTATTTTCAGGAAAGGAATTATGTTTTCTTCTACTGGCCCCTTGATGGTAGATGTTTGTGATCAGTTTCATAAACAGTAACACTTTTTTTTTTTTAAATATTGGTATAAAAACTGAGAACCCAGGCTATTAGTCTAATGGTGTGGTCATTTCTTAGAAAGAATTCTATGCTCAAAGGCATCAATAGCAAATTGCCATTGTGTTGCTGCTGTGTTTTCAGGACTGGGCTCTTCAACCTGCCCTCTTATTCATTGTGTAATTTTTCAGGGTAATACTCTCAGATTCTTTTCTCAATCAGCCAGACAAAACACGTTCTCAGCCCATCAGTTTTTTTAGATTCTTTTAGCATGATGAAAAGCTAATCACTGTAATCCTCAAGATTTGCCTATTTACCTTCTCTAATCTGTTCTTTGGTTTTTGGTTTCTTCTTAGTATTTCTGGCAATACATCAGTTTGTGCACAGAAGTTCAATTTAAAAGTGATTAGTTTTGCTCCATTTGCTTTTATGTTACATCTAATGTTACAGTGTTGTCTATTTCTCAAAAAATAATCCATATTTGTAAACTTTATATGCGTTCTGCTGTGCTCTTCTCTATCTGAGATGAAGTGGAAAACTGGCCAGCTAAGATCCATTGACTGCATGTGTATCAAGGTATTAATAATGAATGCCCAGTTGTGATGGACTGGGGTCACGGTGAACATAAGTGATAGATAAATGCCCCAGTAATTCTTATATAGTGAAACAGGGTATGGGAAAACCACAACACATCTGCCTGTAAAGACACTTTGAGGATACTTTTGATTATGCTTGGTTTAGTACCAAAGTTTTTGATGTCCTAGCTTCAAGTAAACAAGATTGAAATACCATAATAACAAACCATTTTAAGCAGCATCCCTTCAGCAGCAATCCATTCAAGATAGAGGGAGGAGGTGGCTGCAAACTAGCTCACTGCATTGCCAGACTGTGTGCTGAAAGCATATGAGATTAGGTACTTACCAATCACATGGAAGCCACCTAAACATCAACCAAGTTTATCTCAGTAATCAGACATTGTAATTTATAAAATAACTAGAAAGAACACCATCACATTCTGTTGCTTTTTGGAGCTTCTTACAATATTATTGAATTAATTGTATTTACACAACTATTTCTATGTATTGCATATAATCTACTCGCTAGCTTAAGGTATGAAACTTTTTGTATCTAATATAAATGATTTTTAGTTCACTTACCTTTACCCCTTAGCTCTCCATTACTCTGTGGCTGATTATTTTTATTTTTTTTCCATCAGATTCTCTATGGACCTGATGTCCTATGCCTGAAAAATTTTAAGTGCTTCATTACAGGTCAGTTTCTGTGAACTCTTCCTGGGTTTTTACTTCCGTGTCATTTTAGGGATCTGATCCCTTAATGTTCCAAAATCGACACATCAGTTCAAATCAGCCATAATCTTTTCTACAATGTTACTCAGAATCTAGTTCTGATACCCTTGTATTGTTATTACTGTGCTACAATTCAAGCTTCCTTCTTATCCTTATATGGCAGGGGTCTAGAGTGTAAGTTCCCTACTCAGTACTGAAGTATGTAGTCTATTGATCAAAATCAATGTAAAAGGAATGCTTACCAGTCCTTCAGCTATGCTTTATTTAGCAGACTGGCTATGGCAGCTGTGATTTATATTGTATCTGGAATACTGATGTGTATTAACCATGCTCCAGTGTGCTATGACAGATGTTATCTTTTTTGTTTGTGGATAGTTTCCTTGACAGATACTGTATACTTTGTTTAAAAGAGAGTTTCTGGTCAAAACAAATGAAGGCTGACTTTGTCTTGGTTTAGCAGCTATGCACTGTATCGTAATAGTCAAAATGTAGGAGGAAAATATTTTCTCTGAAAATAACTGAGCAAGTTCAGCTAGAGAAATCTTATAGAGCGTGAGAAGCTAGAGCAGCCAGAAAAAAGGCACAGCAGGCAATGAAACTAAAACATGTGTGGAAACTGAAATGCTCCACTGATGCACTGCTATGGAAAGACTGAACTTGGCAACCATGAATGCAACAAACAGTAAGGGCAGGCTTCAGCAAAACCAGGATATATTTTCTTTCAGTATGGTGGTCATTTTAGGGCACAGTTAAGTAAATTCATACTGTTAATTCACAGAAATTGTTGCAGGCAGCCATAGAAGGGACATGAATGAAGCACACAGTCTTTTGTTACTCTGTTCTGTACACTATTGTAAGGATTTCTCCTAGGACATGGTGAGAATTGTGTGAAGTTTCTTCTAAAGCAAGAAGTTGCTTGGCCATGAACAAGTCTGAAGAAACTACCCACTCACAAGGAAACATTGGATAAGAGACTGATTTACAAGACCTTTATTTTAACTTCCATTACTTGACAGATCTGAGTTTTTCCATTTCAAAAGCCACATTGATCCTGTATCTTAACATAACCTAATGATTTTTTATATATACTTTTTTTAATGTCAACATTTGAAGAAATAGCTACAAGTAGTTTCAATTCAATATATCATCAGGGACATTTTCACACATACAGCCAAAATTTTTATATCGGTCCACCTTTCTTCTGGGTTGTTAAAAAATTTATTTGCTCAAATTTTTGTGCTTTCATACGTGACTGAGTACCCGGACTCTCTAAATATTAATCTAGGGGCATCAAATTAATGTGCATAATACATTTACAGACACAGGGATGATAGCTTTCTGAACCTTTTTGGCACTGTCTGGATAGTTTTTGTAAATTTGTTAAAACATTCTAAGACTACTTTCTGAGTATCACCATTAAGAAATATGATCAATTATCCATTTTTCACTAGTTGCAGGACCTAGTATTATTAAAATATAGATGAGTACCTGTCTTTAAACACAATTAAAAACATTCAGTTTTTCACTTGGATCATCTGATAATGTAGCTCTCCTTGCAATGGGTCAGCTGCATGCCAATAGAGTCCTCTGTGTCTTTACTCTTGACCTCTTTCCATAAATCAGAGAATCCTAGAATGCTTTGGGTTGGAAAGGACATTAAAGATCATCAAAATTCCACAATATCAGGTTGCTCAAAGCCTTGTCCAACCTGGCATTGAACACCCTCAGAATGGGGCATACACAACTTTACCGGGCTAACTGTTGCAGTGCCTCACAACCCTCACAGTAAAAAATCCTTCCTAATAGCTATTCTAAATCTCCCCTCTTTCAGCTTAAAACTGATACGTCTTATTCTGTCAGAACACTCCCTGAGCAAGGACCCCTCCTCGACTTTCCTGTAGTCCCTCTATTAAGTACTGGAAAGCTGCTGTGAGGTCTCCCCGGAACCTTCTCTTCTCTACACTGAAGAAGCCCAACTCCCTCGGCCTATCCTAGTATGGGAGGTGCTCCAACCCTCTCATCATATTCATGGCTCTCCTCTGGACTCACTCTGACAGGTTCATGTTCTTCCTTGCTGAGGACTCATGAATTGAATGCAGTACTGCACCTGAGGTCTCATGAGAGCAGAGTAAGAGGGGAAGAATCACCCCTCTTGAACTGCTGGTCGTGGTTCTTTTGATGCAGCCCAGGATATGGTTGGCTTTCTAAGCTGTAAGTGCACATTGTGGGCTCATGTTGAACTTCTCATCCAACAGCACTCCCAAGTCCTTCTCTTCACAGCTACTCTCAATCCATTCTTCACCCACCCTGTAACTGTGCTTGGGATTGCCCCAACCCAGCTGCAGGACCTTGCTCTTGGCTTTGTTGAGCTTCATGAGATTCACACAGGCCCACCTCTCAAACCTGTCAAGGTCCTTCTGGATGGCATTCCTTCCCTCCAGTGTTTCAATCGCATGACACTGCTTGATGTCATCAACAAACTTGCTGAAAGTGCCCTCAATCCCACAGTCTATGTCTGTGACAAAGATGTGAAACAACAGTGGCCCTACTACTGACCCCTGCAGAATGCTACTCATCACTTGTGTCCACTTGGGCATGGAGTCATTGACCACAACTCTTTGAGTGTGACCATCCCACCAATTCCTTATCCAGCGAGTGGTCCATGCATCAAATAAATACCTCTCCAAGTTAGAGATAAAAGTGTTGTGTGGGATTGGGTCAACTGTTTTGCACAAGTTTTGGTAGATGATGTTGTTTACTGTTCCTTTATCCACGACCACTGTAGCCCCATTGTAGAAGGCCACCACATTTGTCAGGTACGACTTACCCTTACTGAAGCCCTGTTGGCTTTCACCAATCTCCTCCTTATTTTCCATGTGTCTCAGCAGAATTTCCAAGAGGGTCAGCTCCATGATCTTGTCAGGCACAGAGGTAAGACTGTCTGGCCTGTAGAATATCAGCCCATTAGTAATTTGGAATATTTCCGTTCTCCTTTTTCCTCAAAGTTAATCTTTAAATTTGAATAGAGTTAGAAAACAATTTCTATGGTTTAAGCTTCATCTATTTCAACCTTTCAAGTCACAGTTTGGTTAGGACTGTCTTGTTAATTAATATGCAGGGATTTCTCTTTTAGACCTCTCCTGCAGAGGCTCAAGGAGAAATTAGAAATTTCTTTTTTCCTCCTTGGTGTTGTGCTCATTTCTTAAACAAACTTAAATCTTTTTTTCCCTAAGCAAGCTTTCCCTGTTCTACGCTGAAATATGGAATCTAACAAGCAAAATTTAAAAGAAAATAATTCCTTTTAGAAATCTAAAAAGGAACAAGCCTTCAACAATAGCAGAGAGAAAGTGCGAACTGAGATTCCCGTCTGAGTATTGCCTTGCATTTTGTTGTTAGTTGTCTTACCTATTATATTAGGAAACAAATATTAAATCCTTTTGATGGTTTGAGGGCTGTTTCATGATTTTTTTATGTTATACCTTCCAAAGATTGGCTGACATTTAACCAAGCAGAAGAAAATCAATTGTTTCCCAGCACAAGGTGCATTGTTGTGCCTCAAAAAAAGATAATCGTTATATTTTCACATGGAAAAATTTACCAGTTTCTGCTATGACTTTTTTTATTAATTGCAATAGATGGCGCCTTAAAACTTTTTACAGCCAGTTGAAACTCTGACAGAATAATAATTTTACAATTTTCATTAAAAACAATGACATACAAATCTATATTTTGTATATACATGTTTAAATATACTTTCACATTGATACCTACCTAAGCTATTAGTAATTTGTTTTTAATCAGTGGCTTCATAGACTAAACGCAAAAAAGAAAAAAAGTATTTCTGAAATCTAAGGACAAATATTTTTGTTTTTGCAAGCCAAGCTTCTACATAATGAAACTTCAAGTTAAAATTTTATTTTTAATTTAAAAAAAAGAAAAAGTTTTTAAAAATAATTTAACTGCCTTTTATTCATTCTTCTCTTGCTCAGTAGAATCACAGAATCATACTGCAGTTAAAGCAGGAAAAATCCTCTTCACACCGTCTTGTCCAGTTTCTCTGCTTAAAGTTAGGGTCACTTATAGCATGTTGCTCAGAATATAGCCCAGCTGTGTTTTGAGTATCTCAGTGAATGGAGAATTCACAACCTCTACAATATTTTTTTCCTTGTTTTTATTTCATTTCCTGTATTCCTGTTTGTGTCCACTATCTCTTGGGGTTTTTTTCTGGTGTACTGGATCTCGGATGAAGTTTATCCAGCCTGTATGGTGCAGTGTTTTGGATTTGTTGATAATACACAAGTTTTAGATACTGCTGAACAGCTCTTATGCAGCATCAAAGATGTGCAAGTTTGGGAGGGGACACAGTCACGACAACTGACTCAACCAACCAGAGAAACGTTCCATATCATATGACATCATGCTCACAATAAAAGCTAGGGAAAAGGAAAGGAAAGGATAGGTGGCATGTGTGGTATTTGTCCTCTCAAGTAATTGTTAAGTGTGATGAAGCCCAGTTTTCCAAGAAAAGGCTAAACCTCTGCCTGCCAGTAGGAAGTAGTAAATGAATTCCTTATTTTGCTTTGCCTGCAGAAGCAGCTTTACTTCATTTATTAATCTGCCTTTATGTCAATCCGCATTTCTTTTGTCCCTTTGGCCCTTCCAATTCTCTCCAACACGCCGTGGAAGACTGAGTGAAAGGCTTCGTAGAACTAACTGTTTACTGGAGTCAATCTACTACAATCACAGATGAGATTTGTTCATTGTGCTTAAGGTTGGTTTATGTATGAGATGATGATTGTGTATTCCTATATTTTTCCACTCTTTAGAATGAATGATTTTTTAAAACCATATATTAATGTCTTGCTTTCCTATGCAATTATTAATGTAATTTTTGTATGCATGTGATGAGCTCTGAAGCCTCGCCATTCATTGAAATCTATTCTTGTAGGGTTTGCATGCTTAGTTTAAGTATCTTTAATTGACACAAAAATTTCTCACCAACTCTCAAAAGAGTTTCACATCAGTTTCACATCAAACTAGATGAAATACATCACAGAAACAGTTGATTACTTCTGAAAAGTGGTCCGTTCTGAAGTTTTCACTAGCTCGAGTCAGGAATCCTAAAATGAAGACTATATGAATATAAATTATATTTGGATTGTCAGTAGCATTCTGCATGATTTACTCTTTTTAATAGTCAGCCTTTCTATCCATTATTTTAGAAAATCACCTGAAATTTTAATTAAGTCATTTGAAAAGAAATTTTTCTTACATGTATGAAGAAAAATGAATAC
Organism: Dromococcyx pavoninus; assembly: GCA_033558185.1. Classification (NCBI taxonomy): domain Eukaryota; kingdom Metazoa; phylum Chordata; class Aves; order Cuculiformes; family Neomorphidae; genus Dromococcyx; species Dromococcyx pavoninus. Next base: position 1,257,961 of record JAUMJL010000139.1, on the reverse strand, counting down.
AATACATTTCTGTTTCCTTCTCCCCTTATTAATTTTAAAAAATCAAGAATCATAATTTAAAACAAGAAAACAAACAAACAAATAAACAAGGGAACTATGTAATCCAACAGGAAAAAATGGAATACTGAAATGTCTCTGGTCTGTAAAAAATAACATGGAAATCTATAGGAGAGAAGAAGGAATTAGCTAAACAATGAATTCTACCAGGAGAAGTTAATTTGTAGGAAGGAAATCAGAATGCATAGTTCATCATTGCTGATGAAGACAAGTAGTTACTTCTGTACAAAATATTGTTAAACTAAATATCATATCATTCACTGCAAAGAAAGTAACATATATTGGTAGCAATACTCTAAGCAAGTAATAATCTTTTATTAAAGAAGAATTTCTTAAAATTATACAAAGAAAGACCTATGTTCAGCTGTCAAATTAAGTATTTTGACTAGGAACAGTTGAGTTGCATTTGTTTTAAAATTATATTCATGGGAAGAATAGGATGCAATGCAAGGGAGTATTTATATTTACCAGCTTTTTGTTACACATTTTTACGTACTTTTAAAGGGTTAATATAGTAGACCATTTGCACACTGCATCCAAGAATAATAGGAAATTTTTAGTAAAGTTTATTTATGTGCTATTATCTAAACTAATACATTTATTGGGAAAAATTTCTGCTTGACATTTTGTGTTTTGACTGGCATTTGCTACTTGCCAGCTGTCATAAGTAAAGGACTGCAACACATGCCGTTAGCAGCATATGCCTTTTTGGGTGCTGAATAGCGTTTTCATACAAAAAAAATCAAATGACCCATAACATATTACGCTGTCATTTAAAAACCACATCAGAACTGTAGCATTTTTCGTGCTTATAATAAATTTTGTACCCCAGGGCTCAATCTAGCATTTTCTCACTATGTTTGGGGACATAATGAGGAAAACATTTATTCTGTTAATTAGCATTACTTTTTTACAGTATGTTGACGGTTTTCCTGCAACAGTTTTTGGAAGACTTTGATTTCTGTGCTTTGCTACTCTCTTTCAAATGTATCTATATTTTTTTTTTCCTACCATGCTACCTTCTCCATTGTTAATAAGTCTTGGAAGTAGTTATCAGATGAGATAAAGATTTCATAGGCAGGACTTCTTTTCTGTCCCCCATTTTTTTGTTTGTTTTCCTATGATAAACTATTGCAGAGATTGTTAAGATGAGATATTCATTAGTTCTTTTGTGAAAAAAGCACACATTTATTCAACCGTTTATATTACCTTTTAACTTTATTTTGCTAAGGAAGGAATCACTCTCTTTTCCCAAAAGAAACAAAACCCAATTTTCTTCCTGGAAAGAGAAATTGTAATTTCTACCTATTTAAAAAACTCACTGATATTTGGATTTCTTTATCAAATGTTTGGCTCCAAATGTGTCTAAACTAGGAGAAAAGCTATTCTAAATTCCCTAAATAGTTAAAAGGGAAAAATGAGTATTCACTTGTGGGATTCAATACAATTGTCTTATTCCAAGGACTATTTGAGGAGCTATTCGAACTGTGACATTAACTTGAACAAACAGATATTTAAAATAAGAAGTTTAATTTATTCTTGTATGCTGAGAAGAAATTAATCATTTTTTAATAAACATTTTACTGTTATTAAGTACTGAATATTACTAAATCTCTCAGAAAACACAGGAATTACATATTTTTCCCCTTGAATTTATTTAAGTCAAAAGAATCTTTACCATCTGTTATATTCTGTCTGACTTATCTATGTTCAGTTTTTTCTGACTCTAAAAAAGCCACATAATAGTCATCAGAAACTTAAGCAATCAAATTTAATAGAACACTGATGCTTTATGCAGTATACCAGACTTGTGGCCATGTTGTTCTCAATCTTTCCTCTGTTCATGATTTTAATAACAGAAAGATTATTTTCAGGAGTGTAGTTTATACTATTTAGAATATACGATACTGGTGTGAACCCTGGATTATTCATACTCCCATACAAAAATATTATATTGGAAAGCAAAAGTAATAATAAAAATATTATTTAAAAAAAAGACATTGAAAAATATATTTGATTTTATTTTCTACATTAAACTGTTGCCTATAGTCTCAGTCTACTGCGTAATTAAAATTGATACCATGCTAAAAAAACCCTCATAACTTATAAAAAAATTATATTTATACTTCTGAGCCTGAGAAGAATCATAAGGAAAAAAATATTTTTTTTAGTTAGAAATTTGACAAAACAAAGTGAATACTATTTTGTCTAAACAATCTTTTTAAATAATCCAGTAAGTTTAAAAACTACCCACACTGAAAATTTTCTATGCTTTTCTCTTTTTATTATGATGAAAAAATAACGTAAACAAAGTTTCTGTATGCATGCTAAGCACGTATGTATATATTAATAATGCATATGCTGAGAAAGTTATTTATATTTTAAGTCCAGGTAGGAGAAAAACTGATGGGTGTTGTTCAGAAGGATGTCTGTTAAATTACTGATGATATCCGACTCCTTTTCCTATAAGACAGAATTTCAAGGGAGGAATATGTGAGGAACGTCTATGGAGGTCACATTTCAAAGACCCGTTTCCTAACCTGCCATTCTCCATAGATAGAAATCTAACTGCACAGAAGTGTAACTTATAGAAAGTATGTTTTCAAAGTGCTAGGCCATCTCTGAACCCAAAGTCACAAAGGAGTCTAAAATGAAAAAGGTGTAGTCATCTGGTGGAAACCACACATGGGTGTTTTAATCTACACATCTGTAAAAATTCTGGCTAGTTTTTCATCAAATACCAGTGTTCAACTGCTGAACTCATTATCTGCACTGTAGAACATAACAGAGACTTTGGACAAACTGTCTTTCAAAAAGTAGCTAATTAAATGGCTCTTTTAAAATATTTTTTGATCTGTCACCGGAAAATATTAGATTGCCAACTGAAACTTAAGACGAGATGATCTTATCCATGCTTCTTACCATTCAGAGTTTCAATTAAAAGTTGTCAAAAAATAAATAGCAAATAAAATTGTGATGTAAAAATATTCTAAATTTGAAATGTGTTATAAATATGTTACTGAAAAAATACGATATGATATTTAATATTCTGATAGCAATTTGTCACATATATTCAATTCTATTATTTCTTCTGTTTGACTAGCAGCTTTAAATATAATTCATTAAATAATAAGTAGCATTTTGGTTTTAGCATGTTCGACCTTATTATCAACTGTATAATGAAAGAGGCATTATTTTAGGCGTTTGGAAACATGTTCCTTTACTCTTTAATTTCTTTCCTATGTATTGCATTTATTAAAAAAAATCATACTGCTTATGATGATAAATATTTCTCCTTAGTCTTTCCTTTGTGAAAGAAGAACAAATAACAAAACAAAAAGTAATTTCCTCTATGTTGAGGATAGTAGAGGTTGTACTGCCTTATCACTATAGATGCTCATGTTTTAATTGTTTTCAAATAAGACGTAAAAGAAAAAAAAAAGAGGCTGAACATTCAGCATTTTCTGACCAGTTTTAGGAAATTATTTATATGCAACGAAAAATGTCGGTTTTGAGGCTTATAATATGGAAAAAGAAGCATTTCCATTTACTAAAATGAACTTATATTTGAAATAGAATTATTAATGTTTACATTGCAAATATTAACATTCACAACAAAAAATCCACATTACTGACTTACAAAAGTGATGTTAAAAGTGCTCAAAAACCTATTCTTTCACATAAACATTGTGGATTACAATGTAAAAACTTAATAGAGATGCACAATATACAAAATACAGCTTTTCTGTTGAGAGGTGCATGTTCTGTATAAAAATTCACTAGAACGAGAAATACCTCTGCTTTTCAGCCAGTTAAAAACATCTTTCATATATTGCCTGTCATATTGAATCTCCTACAAGGATGCTTTAGAGGTTATTTGCTTTTAGAATAAGAAATTGGAATCAAGAGATACCAGTACGCCTACAAAGGCTGTGAAAATGTACAGCTGAACGAACAACTGTTATTTGAACTGATTTACACACAATAAACATGAATAAAGATCTACAGTTCATGACACCATCTCTACCAGTTTGGAACATAATGGGAGGAAAAGACCAGCAATTAGACAAACAAGTTATCATGAATCCTACTGACAGTCACACAACGAGAAATTATGTTTAGCTCAAGTGTAGAAGTTTCTCTAATCTGATCAAGTCAGAAGGACTCATTGGAGCGTAATAACAGCACACATGCAAGATTTAAACTCTGCTTGACAACTTGTTGCTACTAAATAAATAGTAATTTCTGCATTTCTGCAGAACCTTTTGAAACAGAAGTGTGAACTTCTATTAGAGACCCATTTCCATGTCCTTAAAAATTACTTTTTTCATGTTATATATAATGTTGAATATCAACATAACTACTTCATTGCAATATATTGTAACAATTTATCTAGTACTAAATATTATTTTCTTCGGGAAAAGTTTCATTTTCTGTATTCCCAAAAGAATCACATTACTTGTTGTTCACAAATGAAGGAAATGGAGTTAATGTTTCTTTTCCAAATTTCATATTTCAGAAATAATAGCACAAAGTAAAATTAATCTGGGAAACTGTATCAAAATATTACCTACCTTCTAGTAATTTTTCTCTTAAGATTCTTCAATCAACTAATTGGAAATCTGTTTTTTTTCATAGTGGTAAAGGAAAAATAATATTTTACTTCAGTGTCACATTTATGAATGCCTAGTGAACAATCAAAATTAAGAGTGTGGAAACCTTTAGAATGCCTTAAAATAATTACATCAAACATTTTTAAAAAAACTGAAAATACATAAAAATAAAACTATAGAATGAAAATGATGCTTAATAATTTTTGACTAACACATCCTTAACGATTCAACCTATTCACAAAATGTAATAAACACAGAACCACAAAAATCACAGAACGTTTTAGGTTGGATGGGGTCTCTTGAGATCACCTAGCCCAACCTATCTTCTCAGGCAGTGTCAGCTAGAGAAGGTTGCCCAGGACCGGGTCTAATTGGCTTTTGAGTATCTCCAAGGATGGACACTCCACAGCCTCTCTCGGAAACCTTTTCTAGAGGTTGGAGACCCTCAGAAAACCTGCAAACTTGTTGAAGGTGCATTCTATCCCATTGTTGAGGTCATTGGTGACCTCATTATTTTCTGTGTCCTTTGTATCAGATCCCCTACTCCATTCAGCAGTAGGCTCTTGTCTTCCATAGTCTTCCATTAGCTCTTTTTTTCCAGTGTGGAAGCTCTTCTTCTTGCCCTTCACAAGTCTTGTTAGATTCATCTCCATTTTGACCTTGGCTTTTTTGACTCCATATTCTTGTGTGATTGGACAGAACTTTGTGCTCTTCCTAGGTCTGCTGCCACTGCTTCTACCTGTTGTACACTTCCTCTATGTCTGAATTCAGATAAGAGATCCTTGCTCATCCATACAAACACCTGCCACCTTTGTTTGATTTTCTACTTCTTGGAATGCATCTTTCTTGATCTTGGTGGAGATTATATTTTAATACCAACCTATTCTCCTGAACCCCTCTTCTCTTGAGAGATGTATGCAATAGAATTCTTCTATATAGACCTCTGAAGTGGTTAAAGTCTGTTCTCTTGAAATCCAGGACTGTCATACTGTTTTTCTATGTTCTCTCTTCCTGAACTCCACCATTTCATAGTCATTGCAGCAAGGCTACCATCCACTGTCACACCCCTGACCAATTCTTCTTGGTTCATAACTATTAACTTCAGTAAAATGCTTTTCTTTATTGGATCCTCAGTCACCTTTGCCAAGAATTTGCCATTAATGCACTGGAGAAATTTCCTGTATTTTTGAGCCTTACTCCCTCCTTACAGTAGACAGCTTCTTGTTTGAAGAAGAATAAGGGAATAAGAATTCTCTAATTCTTATTTCTGATCAAATATCCACTGCAACAGCACTCATGTGAGTCTGCCCTCTTATTTTCACCCATAGCCTCTCAACTCCCTCTCAATTCCTCAGGGAGAATAGTTTTTGTAAAATGTCTGCTTTTAGCCATGATGACAAGCAGATAAAGGGACATTGCAGAGGAGCAGCAGCTGAGGGAAGGGGAAATCACCACAAACTGTGCCTGTGCTCCAAGAAATGACATCCAGTGGTTATTCCAGCAGGAGAATTGTAAGACCACTAAAGACCCTCACAGACCCTTGTTGGGGCATTAGCAATTCTGAACGGTCATCAGGAGCTTTAGGCCTTAAGAACAGCACTGGAGGAGAACAAAGAAGGTCAAACTTCAGTCAGAAACAAGTCAGGACAGGTTGCAGAACAAGTCAGGACAAATTTCAGGCAGGATACAAAGTTGCTGACGTGTTACAAGATATGCAAATAGGGGATTATAAAATGACCAATCAAATGTTTAGGATGGACATATGTAACCAATCACAATTAACCAAATCACGAATGCTTGAAAGAAACACACACTATAAAATATCTGCTAAAGCAGCTAATAAACGAGCTTGAATCTGCATCATACTGATGTGCTGTTCTTGCTTCGCTCGCCATGGTGAGCCGCAGCAGACCCTAGATTCATTTCTAGAACCTTCCAAAGGGGCACTGTACAAGGGTACCAAAGCTTCTCACCTATACACCTACCATAGAAATACATACAAATGGGAAAGGAACTTCATCTATAAATAACAATCTTGAGATATCAGAGTGTGTGCTCACCACTGGAGGACCACAGAAAACTGTGAGCAGAGACAGTTGCTGGATACAAGGTTGTTGATTTCTTTCCTTTCTTCTCCTCTCTTCTACTTCTCTCTTTCTCCCTCTTTTTCTCTGTCTCTGACTTCACACTTGGCACATAAGTGTAATGTCATTTGTAGTTACAACTTCTGCAAAATTATTGTTCATAGTTCCATGGAATTCTAAGTAAAATTGTGATTTGATTGAAACTCTCAAGTGAATGTCACCCCTCCTAGTTACTACACAGAGACTTACAAGTTAACTTCTCCCACTACCATCCTAGTGGGATGGGACACTACCCAAAGCAGTGCTCCATGCAATCCAGTACGGTATAGATTTACATCCTGAACTCATAAAAATAAATGATGCCGTTGTCTTCAACTGATGGCTTTATATTATACTAGTTGCCTCCTGTGATTCAGAAGTGCATCCTAAACATACAGTTCTACATTATTTAGTGGGAAAGAATCATAAAGGAGCTAATTCTGCTTAACACATTTTAACTAATCTTTAGGTTATAGAATGAATATATATTTAGTTTTCAAGTTAAAACACAAACTAAGGATGTTCTTATTGACTGTATAATAAATCTTTTAGTCTATTTTTGAGCTGTCAGATAAATAGTATTTTTCAGCTGCCTGTATATAGAATGAAATATCTGGAAATCAAAGATATGTTTTTGGTTTACACACATCACATTGTGGAAGAAGCCCTAGTTCTCGTACTTACAAAAATACACTTTTTATTGACAACTGTCAAGGCTGGGACGCTAGACTAAAAGAACCTTTTCACAAATCAGAATGGCATCTCTTATAAGTAAATACGTAGTCCCCACAATTTTTTCCCAAATAGAATTTTCAGGCTCACTGACAAAACTGCAAATAAATTTGAATGTAGATGTTCTTTCAAGCTATAGATAACGTAAAACTCAAGTTTGTACCTGTATGTATTATAAAAATCTTGTAGTACAATTAAAATACACAGGGCTTTACGACAATTTCAGTGTCTCTATGTAACTGTCATATTACTATTTCATTTGGAATAAGGGTTAATTTGGTCATTTGGTCAGCTACAACAATATTCCAACAAGATAAAACAAAAGGTTTATCTTTTATTTACTTATTTTATAATACATAAACCATAACTTTCATGAACTTGGAGGGTTACAAGACATGCAGAGGTATAACACATCTGTCTTAGTGATTGCTTAGTATCTTTATTTTTCTACTTCTGATGATAAATGCAAAAATGTTGTTTCTAGACCTTATTTGTTTACTGTTTTCATATTTTTGTTGTTTCCCAAAAAAATTATTTGCCAAGGGCTTGTTGGTATACAAAATGCCTGGACTTTCATCCCATATGGTCTTCCTTGTTTTCCCAAATGTCTGCCAAAGTGAAACTTATTTCTCTGGCAGCCATGGAGGTCTTCAAGAGTCCATTCGACTAATTCTCCGTTGTTCAGGGATAGTCTATATTTTGCTTATTATTTTGGCATGAAACTATGAACAGGTGTCATTAGGTGCAAGGAGGCGTGTGGTGTCTATATAGTAAGGCTGTCACAGAAGATGGACTTCACTCGTCTTTTCCTGGAGAACAGATGTCTTTTGCAGTGTTCTGCAGGCCTTCCTATCTCAATCCCATTGATACCTGGCATCTCTGCTTAACGGCAATGGCTCTACCTACTTCTGAATGGCCATTCAGCCATCCAAACAGATGGTCCAAGAATCAGGCACCAAAAAATTTTATGTGGATGTAATATGTTGTTAAAGGCCATAATCTCAGCTGACCATGCTGAAATGGTTGTCCTTTCTCTGTTCCTGTACTTGTTACTTAGACAATGTGGTAGTACTGCTTTCTCTTTGTTCTGGATTAATATTTCAAATTGCACAGTATGACTTCCATTGAACATTCATTTTTTCTTGTATAGACACACATATGCGCATATACATCTACACACAGAGAAATGAAATTAATATTTCTCTCAGTAACATTTAGCAAGACTGAATTACTCATGACTTATTAAGGTGACAATATAATCATTTAAGATTCAAAATCATTAGCACATTCAACAGAAATATACATCACTTTATACTGAACAGTTCTATAATCAATCAATGTCAAGGTAATAAATGTAAACATACACAGCAGAATTAGTAAAATATGTCAAAATATATGGTAACTTTCATATCTTTCTTAACTAAGAGCTCATTTGAACTATAACAGAAGATTATGCCTTCTTCATATTCTTAATCATGAAATTAACTCATGAAATGAGATTCTATATAATCCTTTCTAAGGAAGATAAGATTACATTAGACTTTGAATGTTTTCCTGTTCTTAGCACTACAAAATTTCCAGAGACATTAGTATAAATCCATTAAAATCTTTAGGAATTATTCTTTAGGTAATACTTATATGCTTGTGATGTAGTATTTTAATTTAACCAGTTACACATGCAATCACTTATGCAAGTCACTTGGTTGCTGCAGGTTTGGTGCATTTAATGTTACATTAAGAATGCAATGACTTAGGCAAATTATATTTGGAGGGCATTGGAAACTGTCTTACTAATAATTTCAGAAGTGTTTTTTCAAGAGAACTTTTTTTGGCAGAACTTTGGAGTTTTCTAGCATTGGATGATCTACTCATCATCTGGTCTACTGGAGTCTGATGGCATGTGCCTCTCACAGAAGGGGAAAAGGGTTTTTGCTCAAGAGCTAGTAGGACTGATGGATAGGACTTTAAACTAGACTTGAAGGGGGAAAGGGGCAATACCAATCTAGATAGGGACAAGTAATGGGAAGGCATGGCAATGTCTGAGGAGTTGCATCCTAGTGAGATTCAGATTGCTCCATAAGGAGATGGACACAATTAACCACATCTGAAGTGTTTATAAGAATGCATGCAGCATGAGGAATAAGTTGAACATGAGCCAACAGTGCACCCTGACAGCCAAGAGAGCCAGCTGTGTCCTGGGTGCATCAAGCACAGCATTGCCAGCTGGTCGAGGGAGGTGGTTGTCCCACTGTACTCTGCACTGGTGAAGCCCCACCTCAAGTATTGTGTGCAGTTTTGGATGCAGCAGTATTAAAAGGATATCAAGCTACTGGAGAGCATCAAGAGGAGGGCCACAAAGCTGGAGAAGCTCTAGAGGAAAAATTGTATGAGGAGAGGCTGAATCACTTTTTCTGTACAGCCTGGAGAAGAGGAGACTGAGGGGGGACCTTGTAGTGGTCTACTGCTTCCTCACAAAGGAAGGAGGAGGAGCAGGCGCTGATCTCTTCTTTGCGGTCACCAATGAGAGGACTCAAGGGAATGGCAGGAAGATAGGCCAGGGAAGGTTTTAGGTGGATATTAGGAAAAGGTTCTTCACTCAGAAGGTGGTGGAGCACTAGAACAGCTCCCCAGGGAAGTAATCCTGACACCAAGCCTAACAATGTTCAAGAAGCATTTGGACAATGCCCTCAGACACACGGTGTGAATGCTGGGGTTGTCCTATGCAGGGAGAGGATTTGGACTTAATGATCCTTGTGGGTCCTGTGAAAAGGACTCTAATAGTTACAGATCTCCAGCATACAAATCTTATCCTATAGGTCACCACAGAAACCGGCAACCTCTAGAATCAGCTGCTCAGGCATTTTATTATTCTTTCAACGTCTTATCAAGTAAGTTGCAAATTTTATCTATTTCTTTCACAGTTTCACAAAATTTGGTTTCAAACATGATTTTTTCAAGTTGCTTCTTTCCAAGGAGTACAAAAACTTACTTTTTCTGTACTGAAAAGGGAAATATTTGTGTTAATTTGCTCTTCCTCTGTGTATCAAATGCTACTGAAATAATTAGAAGCTGTGGTTTTGTTTTTGTTTTCTTTTGTTTTCTTTTAAATTCCATTAACAAGTAAGTCACTGATTTATATTGTACACAAAGTCTCACCTATCTTTCTTTCAGGACACTAAACATGAATTATATCCCCTACACTATTAGTTGTAAGTATGAAGTATATCTTTATTGACATGTTGAGTTTTAACAAGATTTTAAATCTATTATGTATTCTCGTATTACTTTTTCAAAATGGCTGTCATAAATTTACCTTTCTGTGCTTAGATTACCAATAGATTCAGAAGTAATTCTACTGGGCATATATTTCAATATGTGAAAATTTCCATGTGGTTTTGTTATTAAAGACATAGGACTTAAAAGCCAGTATTCAAATTACTGATGTCAAAAATCTCCAGCTGAAAAAAGATTGATTTTTAGTAAAGAACATGACATGTTCCACCATTTTATTTCCATAGCATAAATGACAACAGCTGCCATTTTTATCTGAGAACCTAGCATGCCCTCAGGGCCATGTAATAAAAAAAAAATATCATAATAAAATTATATCTATGGTGTTGTAATTACCATAAAAAAGGAGGTAATATTGAAATAAAGATTAGTTATAAGAAAATACAGTGACGAGCTATAGCCAGGCAAGTGGAAGGTTTCCAGAGAAAATAAAATATGGAAAAATGACCTGCATTTGTCAGACAACCCCATCAATTATTTGATTATATCACAATATCAATAGAAACTCCATTTGCAGAGACATTAGTCTATCTAGCTTTGTTTCATAGTAGTCTCATGGCTTTATTCTCATCTATGATTTACCCCAAATAAACCTCACCAAAAAAGCAAGGATACGAGAGTTGATATAATAACGTGTACCAACATTTTTGGTATCCCTAGGTGGATCCAAGGAAAACAAATTGTTTCTCACATGTTTGGGTTTTGAAGCCCCAAATGGCCACCTGAAAACAATAGAAGGAGAGGTAGGGACTATAGATGATTATAGTTTTGTGAAATGTTCTTTTTTTTTCAGGTTAAGAAAAAAGGGCACGTGGAGTAAAAATGTGCCATTAAGTAGATTATGAAGGTCGTAGGACCCTAGACTTAAGACAGCACTTATACACCTCAAAGGCTTGCAGGACTTTGACGTCTATGGAAGATATAATGAGTGTGCTTAAACCTATTAACATGATACTGAATTTAACTCCTTTACAGAACTTTACAGGTTCTCTTTGCTGTTACTGTTAGTCTAATGAAAGATATAAAATAATTAAAGGAATAGGTGGTGAAAATTAATAAGAGGAAAAAAAATCTATAAATAATTTACACTCTGGAGTAAAGATACTCCAGGGTGTTTTATTAAAAGAAGCAAACAGGGAAGTCATTTTGAAAAATGTCCTGGTGTTCAGAAGAGGTTACTTTAGCAGGTATGTTAATCTATTATTTCTGACTGCTTCCAAAGAAGCATTGGCTTCATTGGAGTTCAAATATGCACATTATTTTCAGTTAATTTTATTCATTCTGGCTAAAGTTAGGTTAGCTTTGATCATACTTAGACTTATGCTGCACACCTGATAACTTGTAAACTGTTACATTGAGAACCAACGGATATCATGTCAGGTCATATTGGAGATACCAATAGTTCAACCCTGCTCTTTTCCATTCTGTCTTTCTTAAAAAGGTACTTATAAAATCAGCTTTTGATCTTCTAATTAAGGTAAGCAAGTTTAACAGTATGACAGAGTAGAGTAAGTGGTCTCTGTAGGTGAAATTATATGGTCTATACAGGACTTGCACTTATTAATATCTATTATTTTCTGAAAGTTTTCGCCAGTATCACTCATTAAAGAATGAAAGGCAAACACATTTTTACCTTTATGATTTTATTAATGACTATAAACTTGTTTTAGTAGATCTCTGAATTATATGTTCCAACATAACAGTCATTCCAGCATACGGATACATCTTTATTTAGAAATCAGCAACAAATAGTCTTTATAAATGTCTTTTTCTTAAGGTCTTCAGGTCTTTTATTTCACAGTTGCGTGTTTCTCTCAATAAATAGCTCAATTATAGTAAAGATTATTGTGTCAGTTATAAAAGGCTGTCCACATAAATAATATGCTCACAGCACTGTGCATGTTTCATTGTAACATGGCTTTCATACATCCCTCTGGGAAAAATAACATGCTCTTACTGAGGGGTTTTTTTGATATGCTGATGCTTATTTCACAGTATTTCACTGTCTTTTCAAAAATTAAACTTCCTCACTTGTATTTATGGCATAAATTCTTCAAAAGGCAAGATTAATAATGTGATTCTAGACCCACTAAAATATAAGAAGAAATGCTGTTTTCATTTCAGTGCTTCACAAAACTAGTAACTCACATAAAATGTTGCAATAATACTACGACCTTCTGTTGGGAAAGTGGTTTGTAAGAGGAGTTCTTCCAAGCAGGGTTATGACAGAAGATTCAATGTCTTTGTGGTATTTTTTTAATACCCCGAACTTATAAAGACTGAGACTGGGGTGCTAGAAGCACACAGTGTCATTACCTACATCCTATAGTACTGACTGAGAGGTTATATATTAGATGGACTGAAGGCCCCAGGAAAAACTTCCCTGAATTTGGTACGGTGATGTTAGCTAACAAATAATTTCAGTGAGAAAAGCATGTTGAAAACGGTCAGTGTTAGAAAGTTGAAAAAAACGTGCATTGTTGTAGAGGTGACAATATATAGCACAGACAATAAAAAGGAATCTGGGTAACATCATTCAGAGTTAATAAAAATAACGTAATAAAAAAGAAATAGGAACCCTGTGTATCGGCCTATACTGTTTCTTTTTCACAATTTGTATACAAACTTTCCTAAGTACAAGAGTCTTTATGCAGATCTAACCACAGGTCTCCTTAAATATCAACTTCCAAATATTGCCATTATCTTATAGTTCTTTTTAATCTAAAACTTTGTTTCCTCTTGTCATTAAAAAAAAATAGTGATAGCACTAGGTTATTTAAATTAACTGCAAACTATTCACTTGTAATTAATTTTCTTCTCCATTTTGAATAATGAAAAAGAGTATTCTTTTTGCAATCTCTTTTATGGTTGCTTTTATTTATGAAAGATTGCTAGGAAGTACTGAATTTAGGGGAAATTTGTGTTGCTATGAGCACTGTAAATTTTAGTGGGAAGTTTATATCTCTATTGTAGAAAAACAAAACAAAACAAAATCAAAACAAACAAAAATCAATTTGGGAGATACAGAGTAAATTTTATTACTTTTAGTTAAATATTATTTTCAGAAACTAGGGTAAAATCTGCTTGCTATACAGCAATTGCTTTCTAGAAAATTATTTTATCTCTTATGTTAATGCTTAGTACTTATTAACTTATTAAATAAATACATACATCAACAAAACAGTAAGCTTTGCTTTAAGAAGTATACGGGCAAGTCCTTCTGCCAAGTTGTTTTGGACTAGATCTTTAAAAAAACTACATGTCTCTCTCATGGAGAAAGAGGCATTTAAATTCATCACGCTTCAAAAAATTATCTCATTGCACCTGAGTCAGTTAATTAATAAATTTTTGCACAATGATTTTGTACTCATAGAGGAAACATCATTCCATATGGAGATAAAAGATAAACTGCGTTTACTAAACAGTTTAGGGCTATACTTCTGCATCAGTTAGAAGTGTGACCAGTTTATGTAAACATTCAATACTCAAGAAAGAATAGTTTTGGTAAAAAAGTATAGTGACATGTTACTAGGGTGACTTCAGCAGGGCAATTTCTGGATGGGAGGGAACTGAAAATATGTTCACCAACTAAAGAGTCCTGAAATACTGTTGATCATCCATGCAGAAGAACTGGTCTATTTCACATCTGGCAATGATTCCAAGCTACTAAACCAGATGAAAGGCAGTTCTTAAAGCTCAGGAGCAGGCTATAAAATGTCCATCCTCTTTCCAGACCAAAGATAATAATACCAGATTACTATTATTATTATTCATTCCTGTCCTTCCCTGTGTTCTGTGGTCATTCCAGCTTGAAATAATTAGTTTGAGGATTTCATTACTGTATTGCTGCAGACATCCTGTCCAAACCTTATATGAATTTGTTATTCTTTGGTGAACAAAACAAAGAAAAAACAAATTGTAGGTTATAATTGAAGAAGGTTGCAGTAGGTCCAAGGAATCTTATCAATTTTTATGAAGACCTGATGGCAGGAACTACAGGACTAAGAAAATATCTTCTCAGCAGTGTCCAGTGAAAGGGCAAGAGGTACTCGGCCCAAATTAAAGTACAATTCTCTGAAACGATTCGGCATAAATTAGCCACAACTAAGTTTGTTCTAGAAATTCATTTTAAAAAAAAAAAAAAAAAACTAACACCACAAAACAAACCATCAAAATAAGACTAAACAAAACAACACCTCCTAAAAAGTTCCAGTTTCATAGAATTTTAGATCACCTAAAAAAACAAAACCAAAAAGTATTCATTTCAAAGAGAACTTTGACAGCATGACATTATCAAATTTCTTGTTGTACTTTGATTCAAGAAAGGTAAGTTTTCTTCTGGAGTTCAAATTTTAGAAGATGATTTTTTTTTGTAATTGACTCCAGTCAATCTAACTTTAGCTCTGAAAGATCAGGAGAGAAACAGTAAATAAGAATCTCAAGAGCACGTTTGAAACCACAAATAGCAACTCTTAAATAACGCTGAGTATTTGTGTCAGAGTCTAAATTATATGTCTGTCCTTGAATCTAGTTTGTCTTTTGTTGTTTTTTTTTTTTTTCCTAAGTATACCTAGAATGCTAGAGTCTACCAATAAGTTACAACAGGCATGGTGATAAGGCTGGACATAAGTTGCCAGAGTAAGTCCCAATGTATATCAAAAAGATGACACACTGCAAGACTGTGGGAAAGCAGTTTAATTGAGCATGAGAAATAGCCATATTGGGAAAATGGAAGTTCTTCAGAAATACATGCACATGACACAAAATTGTACCAAATCATTTCAGCCTGCTCTGCAGAAATTTACCTACCAATTTTTTTCCTACATAATTGTGACCATGAGGTACAGCCAGATATGATTCTGTTAAAATCTTTGGCCATTAAAGCAGACAAAAAATGAACTTCTCTCTCACGTGTGAAAATGCCAGCTAAACTCTTTTACCAAGAAAGTCTTAAAATAGCTTATATCAAATAGTTACCTCTTTATTAATTTATTAAGATTAACTTAACACTCTAAATTATATACATTACGTCATGCCACACCATACCATACCATACCATACCATACCATACCATACCATACCATACCATACCATACCATACCATACCATACCATACCGTACCATACCGTACCATAATTTATTAGATTATATACTACTGAAAGAAACCTTATATTTCCATTATATGAAAATTGTAATATTTTGTTTTCAATTTATTAAGACAAATCAGACTTATACAGCCTTTTGAGCTGCTTCCAGGTTTAGGTATTTTATCTTGTTCTCCAGCTGAACAACTGCTTGTCTGTGAGTTGTAATACTAAGTCTTGAATGAAAGATTCTTGAATTCCATTCAGGAAAATTTTCTTTTCTTTAGAAATTTCCATGAAAATATATTTTTCCTGTGCATTGTGTCAGACTAGCAACAAAGGTATCCAGCTGGTACTTCTTGTTGCTATATAGTGACAGAAAGAAAAAAAAATCTTGAAATATGACATAGAATGACTTCGTCTGAAAGCACCACCATCTAAAAAAAATCATAATTTGAGTAATTCAGTGTGGTCTCCATTATAAACTTGTCAAGTTATGCTAAGAAAATAAATGATTTTTACTAGAATTAAAACATTATTAAGATGTTACTGTTTTCCATACTTTTTTATTGTTGCTGGTGAATTTCCTCAAAACTTCTAAATAAAATATCTGAAATCACTTTTGATATATCTTTTTGAAAAACAAAATTACATATGAAAGGATCCACCTTGAGAATCTCAAATTTAAGGTCTCTGAATAGCTTGTTTTCATATCCCTATTTAAAAATTGTGCCTCTCTAAAGTCATAATAGAATAGCTATTTTATAAGTTTTTGATTATGTGGAGCTGAATTGCAAAGAATACTCCTTCCTTCACCTCTAATGCAAACCACCAGAGGAATTGTAGTTGCTACATTGAATGGAAAGAGGTTTCCTTCCTATTATTTAATAATCCTATCCACTGTACATTTAATCTGCAGTAATAAGAGCAAAGTTCAAAAGCTATAAGTCCCTCTTTAAATTAAATACCATTAGATTTAACCCCACATCAGATTATCTTGAGAACTCTAAAAAGAAACGCTTTCCTTGGATATGTTGAATAAGCAATTCATCCTCACTTGCAAGTACTGAGTCTGAAAAAAAAAAAAAAGCTGAAAAAGAAAACTTTACAGTATAGTAATGCAGAAATACTGCATCCATTTGTAAGAAAACTAAAAGAATTTCTCATTGTATCTGGAAATTTGTTTATTAATACAATTTCTTCCACGTTTCTGATGGAAGAATGCTAAAATCAGTTATATTCTAATCTGTTTAAATTGTATCCATTCTTGATTTAGCTTCAGTGGAAATTTCTATGACTCTTGAAGTGCCTACCTCTCTTCAGCTCCTTATAAAGGAGAATCTGATGGTGCTACAAAGCAAAGACCCACCAGCATTCCTTCTTTTCTGGAAAATTGTGACATATTTGCAGATGCTATTAATTCATTCAGTTTGACATGATTAATTGATTTTCCCAAATGAATTCATCAATTTTGTTCTCCAAATTTTCAGATCAGTTTATGATTAGACTTGATGCATTCATTAATAGGTTATAAAAATCTGACAGTGTCTTAGAAAAAGGTATGATGATTCAAGTTAAGATACAAGAGACTTTAGAGTTTACCAGTCTGCTTAACCTTTTCTCCAAAAATCTCACAAAACCAGAAATAAACTGTTCAGCTTGTTGGGTGATGGCAAAGACAATATTGTCCGGCTTGCTCAACACCGCTGCACTTGGGCTCTTATCAGCAGTCTCACAAGGACAATTAATCTTATCTATCTTGCTGAGTTTAAATCAGAAACTTCCTTTAAATTCCCTTTAACAGTCAGTACGATTCCTGAGACTTGTATATATGTGAACAAGTCAATTTTGTTATAACAATTCTATTATAACAATTTGTGACTAAATAAGGGTTCGATGGTCGTTGGAGTTAAGATACTGTTTGCAAAAATACATTGAAATTCAAGCACCCATGCACAGATAGGAGTGATATGTAGGTAAGAAATATGTAAGTAAGGTCAAAGTATATAGAGATACTAATAGTTAGCTTGATGTTAAAATATATATTTAGCATGCATAATACAAATGTCTTACCCCAAATGGTGTCCCAGCTGGGGGGAGGGGAGATGGGGTCCAATCAATCCATCAGCAGATCCTGAAAGTTTCAAGGACTTACCCCTTCACACTAAGTCTTTCCCCTTTGTTTTAATTTTTATACTAACTTGCTCTTTTAGGTGGCCCTTGAATGACTGAATTCATTACATCAAAACCTTCAGACTGGTGGAGAAAAAGTTATTGCTTCACATGCCAAATCTTAACTGTGCATTCCCAGCAGGAGTGATTATGGGAGTGGTTTGCCTGAGAGGCGGGGAGGAGGTGGGTCGCCTTAGGTGTAAAGGTGTGTTTTAGTATTATAATGATATTAGAATGATGTTATAATGAGTACAGGTTAAATGGAAGGCAGGATTCTCAGAGAGGTAGCTGCAATTTGTCTTCTTGAAAAATAATTGCACAGTTGTCCTTGGGTACCATGCTCCTTGCTGATAGCAGGGGCTGGCTATGTCTGTCTTCAAATGTCCCGCCCCCACTTCACAGGGCAAGATGCCCTCACTGCATTCCTTTCTGATGAAAAGTAGAATGCACATGAGCATGTTGCATCTCCACTGACTTTGCTTTTAAAGAAAAAATTGTCTTGTACACAGCCCATGTGGTGAGGTACACAGAAAACTTCAGGGTTCCCACTTCTCTGCACATTTAGCTTTATTCTCACATTTAGCTTTATTTCCACAAAAAGGAAAAGGTGTGATACATCTAAAGATGCTAGAAGTACATTGTAAAAGAGCCTCCAGCAGAATTATTTTATACTGATGAACTGTCAGAGGTGGAACCTGGCTATGACTCAGCTCACCTCTGTGCACTGGCAAAGATACACTGAGCTATATATATGCAACAGTAGAGACAGTTCAGCTTATTTTTTAATGTTTTGATATCACACCTTCTAAACATATAACAACTCTGGGCATTACTATGTTATACAATCTTTACTTTCTTGCAAAATATTTGACTTTTAAAGACCAAAGCAGAGATCATCTACTAAAGTTTTGTTGTTTTTTAAATGTCCTATTGCAAGACATTCTAAAAAAGATGGGAAAAATAAAATCTCTTATAATGATTTTTATTGCTTATTATTCAAAAAAGAAAACAAGGAAGAAAAGAGGAAAATTAATAGTCTATCCCCCTTTTTGAGGAAATTTTAAACAACTAACTCCTGCACATTTTCAAATATTCACATTTCTCAATCTTCTGAGTTATGATTACATAGATAAGACATTGATTATATTTCCTCCCAAACCTCAAGAGTCTGGGAGAACTGTAGCCCAATATAGCTATAAAAAATTTCAGTGAAACTGCCATTCAGTTCCAGGCAGATTCTAACATTTTGACTGTGTGCTCACTTATACCAGAAACAATGGTTGCTCTGAGTCTGTTAAAGCTGGGTGTGTTTGAATCAGGTCTATTCCATTCATTTGACCGTAACTTCTGCACAGTTGCTTTTTTGTCTTAGCTTTAGATCCCCATGCTCAGAGTTATTTATGTACCTACTTTGTAAAGTAGGCCAGCTTTTTTTTGGTTGGATATCTGATTCTTCTAGATTACATTTAGTTCTCAATATATGCACATAGATTAACTGGACAGAAGACGCTCTTCTGCCATTTAATTCTTAAATTAATGTGTACTTTTGATTCTTTTGGATGACTCCAGAGACTCCTAGGCACCTTACAACAATGAAATTGAGTGTGACTAGTATGCTTCATTCCTATGGAAATCTTTCATTCATAAGAGAAAGTTATTGCAAATTAATTTAAATCTGTCTGAATTTATTAATAAATGAAAATATATAATACTACCTTTATATTTATTGGAAACAATGAAATATTTCCTGCATGTAAATGTCAACACTAGTTCTGTTTTGTTGGATTGTTGATTAGTAACTGCTTTGCTGTCATGCTATGCAAGAGAAAGACATCTTTGAATCTGAAACCTTACAAGTCAAGAATAAGAAACAATAATCCTTGTATCTTGGAAATAGAACTAGCGAGGAAGATTACTTTGTATATAGCAAACGCTCGGCACAAAGGCAGTAGTGAAAAAGCAGACAGTGCATGTGAGAATTCTGAAAGCAGTTTGACAGAATTCTTTAAATGGATAAAATTAAAGTGAACCATTTGAAAAAAGAATTCTGTACAGAAATTTCAGCAGAAGCTCTTTCAGTTCCTGTCTTGAATCTCTGTGATGAAGAAATACACCCTCTGTGCATCCACTTGCAAATTAATTTTCTTAGAGATCTACTCGCAATATGAGGGAACTTTTGAAAACATACATGGCAAATAATGAAGTGCTGAAATTTGAGTAGGAAACACAGCATAACTCTCAAAGAGTGACACTTATTGTGACACATTCACAACAATTATTAGTACATCTACAACAATTACAAGTACACCTATCTAATAAGGTATCTGAGTCACAACACAAAGTTTGCAAAGCTAACAAATTAGAATAAACACATAAAATTAAATTGGCATTTAAGTTTTTGTGTATGGTTTAACTATGCAGACACATACTATGATACATACTACAGCATTCTGTAAATAATTATTTCCCTCAAGCTTTCCTTTAAAATTCCATTAAATTAATTGTTATACGCCAGTCTTTGCTACATCACTAACAAGCAACTAGTTTATTTCTACATTCTTTCTGGTCACCTGACACTTGAGAGAAAATAAAAAACCCTAAAAAAAGTTATTTAAGCTGCCTGATCCTCTTTGGCTTTTTGCTGACTTTATGTCTGAGGTCCCTTTGCTCTGAAAATCATTACTAACTGGGCACACCTGTGATTTGCTATAAAATTATTGGATCTTTAAATCTGTGGTCTATCAGGTATTGACATACAAACATTTTTGTTTAAAATGGTGGTATCAGAATGAGCTTACTTTGTTTTTAAGGAAACATCATCCTTGCTTATATGAAACAACAACAAAAAAACCAAAGTCCCAAAGCACAACTTTTCTTTAAACTGGTGGTAGAACACTGTGCATGCAACTGGCTGTGTTAGGTCATGTTGCACAATGTTACTAAATTCAGAAGTTATTTTTGAACACTAACTGCTGGTGGACTGTTACCTACAGTGAATTTTTACTGTTATCCATGGGAAGAAAATAGAGACAAGTGTTCTGATTCTGCTGTATTTCTGCTTAGGAATTTATGGGATTCTTTCTTTTTCCAATGAAGATTTAATTGAATTATGTTACAACATGCACAATCAACAACAATAGATTGAAATACAAAGAAGAAAATAATTCCTTCTCTCTGCAGATTCTGAGCAAAAGGAATATATTATCCTATCCTAATGTTTTTTTGCAGAGAAGAATTATGCCTTGTACTTTACCTTTTAGGGTTATAATAAAGAATTGGTCTCTGGTAAGACAAGGTGTTCGTTAGAATGCCCTTACTAATAACAGTAGTAAGTACATAACTAGGTGTTCTGGCAGCCTTAGAAGACATCCTGTGCTCATGAACAACCCTTAGGATATCCTTTCAACAAACCGCTTTTTTTTTTTGCCTAAGGATAGTATAGGTGTCCTGTACACTAAATTTATGATGTGAAGATATTTGTCTCAGGAACATGCCATAGAGAGAAATCAAAATGTAATTATTCTGGCATGCATCTTTCAGCCTCCATAAATTTAATTCATACCCATAGTCATTTATCAAAAACTAGGCAAAGCTGTACCTTTTTAAAAAAAAGATATTTTATTCTATCTGCAACACTTAGCTCCAAATTTGACACCTGTATGTGGTACATTAGTTTTGTTTACTGAATGAGATGAATAGCATCAGGTTATTCCATCATAGCAATAAAATTAAATTAATTATCACATATGAAATTGATAATTCTTTGCTAATGGTTGAGAATAAATATACAATATAATTAAGAGAGTGAATTGATGTCGTGATAATGGAAAATAAATTTAGGAATATTAAGTTCTAATGGAGTTTTGTTGTAAAATGATTTCTGTAATGGATGTTTATCTTCCTCAGAGGTTTTATAAATATTAAAAATAAGGGGCTTTTTTAGGGAATTGTCAATATAAATAACATTAAAATTTACCATTCCAAAGGCATGGAAATTTCATTGCACATAACAAAGTCTATTTCATGCGATAAGTACTTACTCAGGTAGATCCTATAAAACCACATAAAACATAATCATATGGTATATATTAAAGCTATTATTGTAGGCATGTTTGTATGATCTTTTGACAAGCAATCTGCCCCTGCTTTAAGTTGAATGGAGATGAGATAGTGCTGTTATGAAAACTGGAGAGGAGTGCTAGCAAGTTCTCTAACAGTAGAAACAACAGTAACATAGCTGAAAGGCTCTTGTGCTTGCCTCCACCACTTTCCTTTTTGAGTTTTGTCAGATGTACCTTCTTCATCCATACAGGCCTCCTCCAACCTTTTATTTGATTTGCTGTATGTCTGGGTGGACTGCTTTTGATGTAAAGAGGTAAACTTTAGAAATCCCATCACATCTCCTGGAACACCTTTTGTTTTCTTCAGGATGATGCTCCCCTGCAAACCTTCCAAGAAGGTCCTTGAACAGGCTACTGTCTCTGGAAGTACATTGTTGGACTGGACTCACTATTTATCTTGCTCCCTCCTCTCATGAATGTCAACTTCGTGGCTCACTGTTACTGAAGTCAAGGCTATCTGCAATCTTCACATCCCCACCCCATTCTCCCTTGTTTTTTAGTATGATGTCAAATGGAATGCTTTCCCTAAGCATCTCCTTGATCTATATGTTATCATCAGCACACTCCAGAAATCTCTGATGTAGGGAAAGTAGCATATGGAAGTGAAATATCATGGGTTAGGAAAATAACTGAACTTAAATGTGAGCTGCGTCTTTTCTTCTGCACTAGACGTTCACCCAGCATAACTAATATAGTTTTACAGCAAGTTATGAGGTATGCAAAGACGCAGCAAGAAATCTTGAATATTCTCAGTTAATGTCTCTTATTGAACTTTATCATACAGAAGTTGCCTATGCGATGTTACTAAGTAGTTTAAAAGGAAAAAAACAAGCCAATTCATTTCTTAGTCATAATGCCAAATCAGATATGTTCATTCAGCTATACATACAGAGATAATCTTAAAAAGGAGTGGCTGGAAAAACAATGCTATGTGTAACAAAACTTATGTGGGTCCAAATTGAAGTCACATTGTACATTAATTATTTCTTATTGTACAGTGTGTGAACTGATCATACAATGTGTAGTAGTCTCTGAAGACAGAGGAACAACCTTATACACGTATGTATATGGTATTATTATTGCTTTTACCAAA
Organism: Dromococcyx pavoninus; assembly: GCA_033558185.1. Lineage (NCBI taxonomy): Eukaryota > Metazoa > Chordata > Aves > Cuculiformes > Neomorphidae > Dromococcyx > Dromococcyx pavoninus. The sequence continues at coordinate 1,234,675 of JAUMJL010000139.1, read as the reverse complement.
CTTATTTTAGAATACCCTTATGAAGCCATTTTAAACATGACAAAATCAGAAACATTTGTACAGTGTAGGTAAAAACCAAGGGCTATAAATATGAACTGTGACTTCTTATCAAACCACAACTGAACTTATGGTTGTGATTGTGGTAACTATTTCAGTCTTGAGAAATCTGTGTCCAAAAATGTGTTTCTTTTTACATTTGCTCAGCAAAGAATCAAGTAAACTTTAGGAACATCTATTCTCTTGTTTAGGTTTTCTTTCTGGTTTTGTCCCTTTTCTTTCCTCTTTTTTGAGTAATTGAACATTTTTTTTTAATGGCGATCCTTTCCATTACAAAATAAGTAGTAACATTTTCTTTCATCTTTCACTCTTGTTTTCCTTTTTCTCTGTTCTTCATATTCCTCTAGTCTATATTTTTATGACCCTCCTTTTCTTTCCTCCTGATTCTGTTAATCATTCCCTTCCACCAGCATAATTTCCTCTCTTTCTGTGAACTCATCATAGATAAATATTCTATACTCATTAAAATTACACTTGCCTTCTGCAAGCTTTGACCATGATGCAGATGTCCCTCCTAACTTTGTAGTAATGCAGCATGATGAGATCCCAGACTTTAGGTGAATAAGGAACAATCACTACGATGGGTGATACAAACTGAGCTGTAAGCTCACACCTTACAGGATAGCTTTTCCTAGTGTGTTCAAGATCCGTATAAGCAAGCTGTGAGATGGTATCTAGCAGATACAGGAGACTTGACACATGAAACAAACTGGAGGTGACATAGCCTCAAAGTTTGGAGGATTCTACAGTACTTAGGCTTCATGGAGCAAATCAAGGACTGAGAGGTCAATCCCTACCTGCAGTACAGTACTGCATGTAATGCCTACTTGGTATTATCTAGTAATGATAATATCATGTTTTATTTATAGTGTCTTCTGACCCAGGATCATGTTTACTCCTGTTGTTATGTATGAACACCAAATATGAAGTGTTAGGGATTTTTGTACAACGGATCCCAAATAATTTTTCTAGTCAGTATGCACTATTTTTTCCTAATAAGCTTTCCTGATTCCTTTTTTTATAACAATTAATCTGCATCAAACTATTTTCATCAAATTGTGTTTGCCATCTGTTATTCTTAACATTTAAAAGGCATAACTTTGAGTGTTTCTCCTGATTCACTGGATCCAGAAAGTTATTTTGATTTGTAAAATGGGAGTGAGTGTAGGGAAGTGGTGGTGCTGAGCCCAAAAACCCGAAACAGTCTCCTATTGCTGACACAAAGACTTACTATAAAATAAAAAGTGGTAATAGTAATAAAACCGCTAAGATTTTAGCATTTCCTTCTCTGATTCTCCTTCTACAGATTTAATTTCTATTTCAAACCAACCTGATTTTAGCTGTTTCTTGTCTTTAAGAGCACCTTTGTCTTAATTCCATAATACTCAAAACCTTCCTCATGGATAGAAGGAAACACACCTTATATAAAAAAGCAATAAAGTATTGCTAGTAGAACTGAAATCTTAATGGTTCTAATCAGTATTAGTCCAGATCCAATTTTGATCCAATATATATATATTAAAAAAAGAAAAAAAAGGGAATAAAATTTTTACACACTTTGTTTTTATTCCTTTTCTTTGTGTTGTACTTCTCCTTCCCCTCAGCCTCTGGATCCTCAATGTGGTGACTTCTTTCTGGTGATGGAAGTGTGGAGGAATTTACAGCAAGTCATCAGCATCTAGAGTCCTTTACTAGGAGTAATCTGATGTTCATTGATGTTTTTTTCTTGCTCCCTCTAATGTCCATCTGGGGTCAATTTTGTATGTCTGCTAACATGCTTTTAAATTTCTTTAATTCTTTGTCTGTATGCAGATCCAAGGTAAATCCATATATGCTTCATATAATGCCTTTTACATAATTAGATACTATTTCTTCATTATTTTTCCTATACCTAAACCAGTTTGATCCTGCATTTCCTTAACTGGTCATTGGTGAGATGCTCATGGCCATTGTGTCTCGGATGCTAGCTAGTGCTGAACCCCTTATCATCCCATGCCTATTCTCCTCTGTGTCACATCAATGTCTTCACTTCAAAAGGCCTTGGCTATCATACCATGTCTGTACTTAGCTGCACTACACCCATATGTTATAATCATAAAACTGTTGTGATATGATACAAAGATAACAAAAAGTAAAACATATACATATATACACTGTCTACCTAGTATCATGCATGCTATACTATTTCTAGTTTCAGAAATCTCACTGAATAATTATGAATAAATCCATATGTGACTCCTTTCAATTTCATAACCATTACCTACAAGAACATGAGATTAATCTTATTGGCCATGGTGTCCATGCTGCAGGTAAGCTACAGTATGACACTGTGTAAGAAATGGAGAGAAAAGACATTTCTCTTCTCCTGCTGCTCAGTCAGGAGTAGTGTCACACAATTGAAAAAAAATACACATCTAAGAGGATTTTGTTCTTCTCTGTTTTGCAAGTTACCTTCCTTACATTCTTGAACATATTTTCTGAGCTGTTTATGCATCTCCTGCCTTTTCCATAAACATTTATTTTACACTTTTAAAAATATTTTCATTATAATTTTAACAATATCACATTAATCTGTCTCCTATTACCCATAGTCCGGATTGCTGAGGAACAAGATATGTGACAGCAGGTGTTGAAACCCCTTTGTATTTACACTACATAATTTCCTGAGCACATATCTGTACTCATTCTTTCTGATATTGTTTTAAGATTTTTATAAGTTTTGTTTCCACACCATCATGCCTGTTCATACTGTTTATTCCTCCAAATTAAAAAAAAAAGTTTATTGGACTTCCCTACCTCCTATACAATTTTTTAATGTGATGAAGATTTTCTTTCCATATGAAAGGAATTTGAAACTTAGAGCAGGATAATGGGGTGTGAGGGTGGATGTGTGGCTCTATTTTAATTTTTCTTCTGTCATAAGATCACACTGTTACATACCATATTTAGTAGCATAGCCATCTGCTTCTTTTTCCAATTTTGAATGTTCTCCAAAACCTCAAAGACCTTTGAATGTCTTGAACTTGTGTTTGTCCTATAAATAGTGTTCTTTAGAGCAGCTCTCTTAATGGTGACACAGTACCATTTTGCTGGTGAAGACTGACTCTTAACACTATTTCCACAGGAAGTTCAAAGAGAATAAGTGATTTATTACATTCAAGACTGGGCAAAATGTTCATCAAATATATAGAGAGACCTAGATTCTAGCTGGAGATGACTTCAGCAATGAACTTGAAGTGTGCCAGTTATAAATATCTGACTTGGCTTATACCCATATGCAGCATTTTATACATGTCATTGGCATTTTTTTTCTTTTTTTCTTTTCAACTTTTTAGAGGGAACCTGTAAGATTTTCTGATTAAAAACAAAACAACCCCACAACAAAGTAACATTCTTTTTGATATTCAAGAAATGTTAGGCTTCCTTATTTTTAAATAACCACTGTAATGCAACAATACAAAAACTAAAGAGATACGCCAAAGTAATTTGCTGTAACTAGAAATGAATCAGATCATAAAATACTCATCCAGTTTTTCTTGTATTTGAACGTTTTTACACTAAAACCTTAACTGAATGTCTTGACCACTATTTCTAGTTTAAAAGCACAGCTTTGCCGTGAAGCTAATGAACAGTAGAGGTGAAAAATCTGCCGTGGTGTGTACATGACATCAGTTTACATGAATTCTTCTGTTTAATGATTCTGTTTACAATTCATCTGTTCAGATATTTCAGATTCTGGCATCTGAAAACTCTCAAAAGAATGGTTTAGAAGGGTGAAGAATTTGCAGTAGTGGTGGAAGACAACAGATTATTGCTACTGAGTAAATACTGACGGAGGATGAATAGGGCTGCAGTAGTTATGAGTCTGTGGTATGGTCTCACAGCAGGGATATTCTCCATGCTTCATAGGTTGCCATAATTAAAGGCACCACCACCACCACCACACCTCCCCCCCCCCAGATGTTAAAAATATCTCTGTTATCAATAGGGATTATTTGATTATTAAAAAAAGGGAAAAATCGAAAACAGTGTGGAACAGAATGCATTTAATAAAGCATTACTCCTTCAATTACTGTCTTTATATCCCTCTGTGGAGAGCTTTTGAGTAACATTATATCTTTGAGAGTTACTCTAAACTTAGTAAGGCCTAAAGTATTTTATTCATACATATAGAGGAAGAGTGAATCAACTTTGTCTTTCATATGCAAATACAGCAGTTAATTTTATAGTATTTATCACCTACTTTCCTGAGCTTATAAATGCAATGTAGTTCATTCACTACTGACAGATGGGGAGGAGTGAACAGGGAGTCCAAGCTCAACAGCCAGAGGAAGGAGCAGAAGGTCAGACTTAGACAAAGAGGCCCCCCTGTGACAGCTGTAAGAAATAGGAGTGTTTAGGGTAGGTAGTAATGGCAAGTTGTCACATATGGTTCAAGACACTGTCAACACAGCCCTGGGAGAATTCAGTAAGACATACCAGTAGAGAGGCAAATTGAGCAAGAGTGAAAAGCTGAGGAGTGCTAGGAGGCTGACAGCAAAGTAAGCCACATTTACATTTCAAAAAGTTATCACCCTGTTTCTCCCAACTTCATTGAAAGCCTTTATCTGAAGACTTAGAATTTGAATGTGCTGCTGTTATCTTCTCACTAGTTCAGTATCATCCCGAGTTATCTTTGTTAGCAATTTCAGTTCATGAACAGAACATACACATTTTATTTTTCTGAACTAAACAGTGGTAGTGTTTTATCTTTGTAGCCAAAAGTCCCCCAAATATTTTAAAATGTGAATTCTTTCTTTTACTGGCTTTTTAAGAATTAATCCTTCCACTCTTATCAGAGGCTGGTAGATCATTAAACTATCTTTTGAAATAGTCCAGATTTTTGTATTCTACAAAACTTTTGCAAATTTTGCAAAATAAACTTTTAAAATTAATTACTTCTTCAAATGTATCTTGCAGTTGTAGTAGCCACTTCACTTATTAGTAACAGCATTATTCGAGTAGTTGAGTTCATGTGCTACTAATCAGAAGTAATATATTCTTATACTGAACAGAACCCAACTCCCTGAGTTTCTGTGGGATTTCTGTTACAGGTTTGGGGATCCAGCATTCCTGTGAATTTACTAGACTTTCAAATCTCTATGAGTATGAAATTAGGGTTCCCTTTCCTGAATACCCTGCCTCATTCTCATCACTTCCAAACCAGCCTACAAGGATATCCAGCATCCTTACTTCTAAGATCAGCTTATTTGAAATGGAAAACCTAAGTGACATGAGACAACTTTGCCTTACAAGGAGATAGCTCTTTACAGTGAAATTTATTTAATGAGAAGATTTCCATTCATCTGAATGATTTAAGAAATTATCAAGGAAACCCGAGCATTTTCTGGTTGTTAAACTTTCGTTTAATGGTTGAAGACCTTAAAGTTCTCACAAAAGTAACTCAAACTAATTTAATTATGATTTTTATTTTTTTTTCTGATTAGAAATGATTCATTTCTGAAGAAGAAAGAAAACTGCTTTGACAGTTCTGCTTTATGGTTTCTGATAAAAGCTCTTACGTAGGGTTCTGTTTGAAGTAACATGAACACTGCCTCTTCTTATTTCCATTTCAAGTAAGGAGTGTTCTGTAACGTAAATAACTTATGAATATAAAAGGTTTCCACACCATCTTCCTTCCAGCACTAAGATCATATTAAAATTGACTAGTATTTTTACAAGACCTGTCTTGCTTTTTATAAGACTACTGATTGTTATTCTGCAGGAGGAAAAAGAAAGGTCTTTGAATTTAAAAATGCCTCTCTGAGTGTATCTGTATCTTAAAACTAAAGGAATACATTACATATTTTATGTAAAGAAAATTGTTTATACACTTTTCAAAATACAGCATAAAATAATGTTATATTAAAAATTATTTTAAAAAGTTCAGGCAGGTTAGAAATTACACAAGTGACTGTGTGAGCACACTTGTTGTAATGAACATCATTTTAGAATGGAAGAAATGTTATCCTTCCTGATACTTAACTTGTATCCAGCTAATAAATTTCAGAAATCAACAACATTTTTTTGATACTCATTTTTACTCATATTTCACAGGTTTATGCTATCCATGCTGAAGCTAACCTAAACATACCAGACAGATCTACCAGACATGTTTTTACTGTGCCTTCATTCCTTATGTTTCCATTTCCTGCTACCTCCATGACCGCAATGCTATGTGTTATGTGTGACTTACAGGTGATGAATAACTTTTAGTTTCTTAAAAGTTTAAGATATATCCCAAGGCATAATGTTTTACTCTTCAGTGATAAAAAAGGGTCCTAATCACCTTTATAGAGCATCTGGGTTAGTGAAGTTTAGTGGAATTTGCTTGCTGATGAGAAATAAATAGCCTGTTAGTCTTTACACGAAACAGAGAAAATACTGTTTTTCTCTCCAAAAGTACAACTGCTTTGAAATATACTGATGTTAATATGATTATATCCCAAATATTCACCCCTCTCCCTGTGTAAGCTAAGGACTCAGCAATAACCTCTTCCTCGGTCTCCTGCTGGGCATGCAATAAGACTTGGCTGCAAGATACCAAGAATATAGTTTTGGTTGCTTTTCTCATGCAAAAACCAGCATAAGAGTCACAAAGTGAATTATATTTTAGCACCAAAAATAAATAAAGGATCCTGGAATAAGTAGAAAATCTTTGATATCAGAATAGTGAAAAGATTTGCATTTCTTCCAAGTACTTCTCCATGAACTCATAGATGCTGTTACTGTTTCAGCCTGCCAGAATTTTGAGTGTATCTGAAGTTATTAATGTCTGTCAATCCAAAAATGTCAGCAGCTGAATTTATTATTGTTGTCTCCTTACATATATTTCAATAAGTTCAATAACAGTGCCTCATTTGTATGTATTATATTCAAGGTCAGAGAATGCAAATAATCAGCTTATATAGGAGACATTTTATTAAATAACATCTAATAGTCATTTTTGTTACACAAATTTTAGTTATTAGGGCTGAACAAAGATGTTAAAAACCTTACAGTTAGTTTATTAAAATAGTAGTGATAAATGCATTATGCTTAAATATGAAATTATAAATACATTATAAAATTCACCTCATTAAGTAGAGCAACACTATTGTGGTTGTTCACCAAAAGAGTGAACAGAAACAAATTAAAAAATTTCGATTTGTTTTCAAATTTCACAGGCACAGTTTAAATGTCATTGTGAAAATGACACTGTGGAAAAAATATGATTATTATCTTTTATTTTCAGGTTTAATAAAACACACTTAATAATTGCATCAACTGAATTGATTTTATTTATTTCACATTTTCAAAAAGATTGTAACTTTTTTCTTTTACTGTTTTCAAATCAGGTGTTTTCAAGTTACTGTATATATTTGTTTAAATCAGAGTAATGAAAGGTAAGAAGTTGTTTAAACACATTTACACCTGTAATAAATTTTAGCTTCTCATTACTTTACAGCCCGATATATCATTAATTTAGGGGGTTTAATATAGAATTGGTCAAAACACTGGCTAATACACACTCTTTGTCAGGTTTTGCAGCTTCATGTTTTTCTAATTATGCTCAAGAAGTCGAGTTAAGTCTTTATCAGTCAATAAACAATATTACCACACCTAAAATAGAAACTAGAGCAACATTAGTATTTCATTGGGGAAAAAACCTTTAGTTAAAACAACTCTCTCCACAGCTTCTTTCAGAATATAATGCATGCTGACTGCTGTTTGCCAGCTAGACTCAGAATGAAAAAGAAGATTGAAGGCTTGCTTTTTGTTAGTATGAAGAGCTAAAGACTGATTTTTTTAACTAGAAATGAAGCCACACAAGCAATTAAAAACAAATGCTGAAAACCTAGTTCAGAACTTGCTCCTTCAGAATGCAGATCAACTTTCTGGTATGCAGCAACTTTTTCTCTTCTGGGGAGAAAGAGAGTACTAATGTTCTCACATGCCCAGGCAGACCCTTTTAGCCAATCTTTTCTGGTTTGTTGCATACATACGTAAGAACCCTCTAGTGACAATTTCTTTCATTATTTTGTTCATTGATTTCCCTCAAGATCTTGTGATTATATTCTCAGGATGAGAAACAAGATCTCTCTGTCACAGTAAGTTGTGTTAAGCCTTTCAGAATCTATTTCTCTTTCTTTCTGTCTCCCTTTCTTTTTCTTTTCTTTTTGTCTCCACTTACTAAACATTTCCAAGATTTTTTTCCTTAAGCTCCAAAATATTTACCACCTAAAAAAACTAACAATCAGACCACTGGAATGATATGTTCTTTTGCTCTGGAAAACTATGTATTTCTTGAGTGGGGAAAAAAGCAAAAACCAAAACTCAAAAATATCTAAACCAGCAGCCAACAGAAGCAGCAACAACTAAAGCTAAGTTCAAGTATTTAAATTAGAGCTATTCTATAGCTTTCTTGAACACAAATAACATAACTGTGAATCTAATCACCTGGTTAAATCACATAGTTAAACATTGTCTATAAACCATAACTGAGTCAAACCAAGATAACTGCAGCTAATTTGCTATCCATCTTGATTTCTTAAGCTTTAATTGGCTATATTAGAAAATATATGAATATGACAAAGGATGAAAACCACACTTGTATATGAATAGGTTTCCTAATCTTTTCTCAAAGTTGAAACTAATGATGCCATAGACTAGATTTTGTATGGATTTTTCACTGACTGTACCTTACAGAATCTTTCAATGAGATTTACTTTCTTCCATTGTTTTAAAAGTAATACTTTATAGACAAATTTTATTACTACAATGCTACACCTCCATTATATTACACTAACTATTAAAAGGAACGTTCTTAAATACAAATAGACTCGTTCCTACAACAAATGCAAATCTCATTTGAAATGTCCAGAACAACTGTATATATATCTCCCCTTGTATATCAGTACTACTTGGTGTCATGGTTTGGCCCTGACCCAGCTAAATTTTTTGGCAGCTAAGAGCTGCTCAGTTGGGCTCTCAAATTCCACACACACACACACCCCCGCCCAGGGAAAAGGGAGAGGAAAATGAGAGGAAGAAAGGCTTAAGGATGGGAAACTGAAACTACAGATGTAATGAAATGATGATAATAATAGTAATATTGATTAAAATAATTAGGCAGCAATGATATATGTACAAATAGCTGAGATTGCACCCCCACCCCATCCCGCAATGACTATATGTCACCACCACTGCTGTAGAGCACACACAGGGAATGGGTCCACAGCCAAGAGGGAGTTGAACTCAAGAACTGGCTTCAGGAATACACGGATCTGGGGTCAGGAGCAATCAGTCAAATGAAGCCTACACTGGATGTAAACCCAGAAGAGAGCCAGACCCTCATGATCTCTCAATGTTATACCAAGTATGAGGTATACAGGATGGAATACTCTGTTGGTCAGTTTGGGGTCACCTGTCCTGTCTGCCCATCCCTGCAGGTGCAGCCCTTTTGTGCTAGCTTGAGGATGGCCTTGATTATTAGAGAAATAGGTATAAACCTTGGACTTTCTGCATACCAGTGTTCCATGTTATCACTTCCGGAGAGAAACTGTCTGAAAAATATGCAGTTATCTTTCAGAAAATGGAAGTTATTTTAGACTAGGCCAAGCAAGAGTCAGAAGCACCCCAACTAACTCAAACCATAACACTTGGTTTGGCTTTTTTGTAACATGTTTAAAGATGCCTCAGCATATATGTTAAACATGTTTCTTATGGAATCTGTAGCTTGAAGGTCAGTTGTCTGTGTATAAAAAATTTTCTGGAAGAGCTCATTCCTGAAGATGCCTAACCCTCTCTTGGCTCTTAACTTTAATAAATTCTCAGCATTACCAGTGTTCTTTAGGTGCTTAAAATGAGCTGCCACATTAAAACAAGGCACAGGAGTTGTTAAAGTAAGATACATAGCCGAAACTCTCAAGACATTTAAATAAGCCAGATCATAGACAGATGTTTAACCTTCTCTACAGTTAGAAGGACTTGGTATCTTACCAGTGTCCAAACACACAGTACTGATGCACATCTTTCTGCATATCTACTAGTCAGAGACATTTAGAATTACAAATACAGACAAATGGAAGAACATCACCTCTTTGCCCTGCTTTTCCGTGATTCTTCTGCTTGTTTAAATATATTCCTCATCCCTTTGAGCATAATGACATTCATTTTTCTCTTGACATCTTATTTCAAAATTGCTCTTTTCTGCCCTGGTCTTTGAATCTTCTGTCCAAAATACCAAATTATATTCAATGTTAATATTATTTTATTTCCCATTTGTCATGACAGTTGACCTTGAATAGTTTTATTCTTTGTTGCCTTCTTGTATAGTATAGGTTGTGCCATGTATCTTTAGTGTATTTTTTATTAGGAAATCAGAATTTAATCTATATGCTCGGTAGAGTAACTGCAGTTTAGAATGTTCTTCATGAACTATAGTCAGTGTAGAAGCACAGAGTTCAAACACAATCATACTTCACTGAAATGAAATTCTACACCTTTTGAACCTTTTCTCACAGAATGGAAAAAAAATTCCTTCTTGTTTTATTTTGCTCTTGAAAACAGAAATAAATAAAGGTCACCAACGAACAATAATGTAAAGGTATTTAAAAAAAAATAAATTTAACTTAAATTTAGTCTTACATAAACATGATTGGTGATGCTAGAGCTAGAACATTTACAGATTTTTCTCCATCTAATAAAAAATATTTTTATTTCTCGAAGACCTACTCTATTTCAGGAAAAAAATGAGTACTATATCTTCTTCCTCTTTATTTAAAATAATTCAAGATAATTTACCTTTTAATCTAACATGATTTTATGGTTTCAATTAAAATTACTGGGAATGTGACATATTCTGCTATATTCTACTCCTTCTGTCCAAAATAAAAATCAACATATCAGTTATTTGACATGCTTTCTCTGAATAAACTAAAGGAGAAAGAGTGGTGAAAAAAACCCCACAACAGTGAAAAAAAAAACAAACCCAAAATCAGTTAAAGAACCCCCGGTTGAAACATTTGAGCTTGAGTAACTAAGGATATCTGAGAGTGGGAAGATGGATCAAGTAAAGAGTATTGTAGTTTCAGTGTCACCCACAACTGACATTTATCATTCTTGTTGCACTAAGGTAAGAAAAATTAAGGGCCTCTGAGAGAGTAGAACAAGATATTGATCACAGCTTTGTAAGCTCTAAAATTTTGTACTTGAATCTGGAGTAAATCCTTTGAAAGAGTTGTGTAAGCCTAAAAATTGACTTTGCTTGAACACGTGAATAAAAACTAACGTGCTGTACCTGGGCTTTCTGATGAAAAAAAATCTGTAAGGTCACACTCGGAGTACAGTTACAAATCTGCTGTTCTTACAGAGTGACAAAATTGTACAAGTTTTCCATTTTTTATTTCAATCTAAGTCTCAACCTCTTATGTTACGAAGTACCTAATATTATATACCTGTTCATTGTCTGTTGATTTCTGCTAGACTATTCATAGTAGTAATATTTTAGAGATAGAATTAAGGAACTTAGAGTTTTTACCCCACAACATGATCCATCAGTCAAGGGAAGTTTTTGTGTGGGTTATATACAACTACAAATTTGACTCAGGAAAAAAAAATTTTCATTTGTCGAAAACTTTTATAAGGAAAATAATGATATTAATCATAGGACAAAATCCCAAGTAGACAAACATACACAGAGGGAGTACTGTAGTTTGATTACATACCACTTAAGTACCTATACATAAAGTTTCTTAATACCTTTCTTTAGACAACTTGTTAGTCATGACCAGCAAAATTTTCTTCAAAGGAATTCAGATGTAATGGCTTAACATATTCACTTTCTTTTTCAAAACCAAATGTTAGAGTCCTCACTTCTGTCTTTTTTCCTATGAAAATTACTGTTGCATCTACTAAGAACCTGACAGAAAACAATCAACAAAAATTATTTCTATTCTTGCTGCTTTTATGAGCAGTAGTTTCATTAGCTCTCTGAAGTAAAAATAAGCCTACATTTTTTTAAATTTAATATGTTCAAAAAGTTTCAGATGATATATGAAATGAGTAAGTTCTAAAACATTTTCAGAAAAGATGTGTCTTAAAATTTTATGAGGGACTACTTAAAGAAAAAAATTATTTTGTTAAACGGAAGGGAACTATATGTGTAACATAAGATGAATCCTTGTAAATCCCCATTTTGCTATGAAACAATACATATTAATATTTGATTCATCATATTTGAGAAGTTGTGGCAGTCCAGGGAAGTCCCTGATGACTGAAAAAGGGAAAACATAACTCCCATTTCTAAAAATGGTAGGAAGGAAGAATGGGACAACTACAGATTGGTTAGTCTGAATTTGTCCCTAACAAGATCATGGAGTAGATACTCGTGGAAACTCTGCTGAGTTACATGAAAAAATAGGGTGGTGATTTCTGACAACCAACAAGGCTTCAGTAAGAGCAAATCATGCCTGACAAATTTGGTGGCGTTCTACAACCAGCCTACAGCATTGGTGGATAAGAGAAGACATATCTACCTGGACCTGTGCAAAGCATTTGACACTGACTCACACAATATTTTGGTCAATAAATTGGAGAGTATGGAGTTGACGGATGGACCATTCACTAGATAAGGTCCTGGGCTGCATCGTCACACTTAGAAAATTGTGGTCGTGGCTCTATGTACAAGCGGATACCAGTAACAAGTAGTATTTCTCAGTGATTGATATTGGGACAGGTGTTGTTCAACACCTTTGTCGCAGATATGGAGAGTGGGATTGGGGGAAAGTGGGATTGAAGGCATTCTCAGCAAGTTTGCCGATGACACTGAAGTGTGCGGTGCAGTTGACACACTGGAGGGAAGGGATGCCATCCAGAGGGACCATGACAGGCTTGACAGATGGATCTGTGCAAACCTCATGAAGTTCAACTAGATCAGGTGCAAGTTCCTGCACCTGTGTCAGGGCAATCCCAAGCACAAATAGAGGCTGGGCAGAGAATGTCCTGAAGAGAAGGACTTGGGGGTGTCGTTGGATGAGAAACTCAACATAAGTTGGCACTGCATGCTTGCAGCCTAGAAAACCAACCATATCCTGGGCTGCATGAAAAGAAGTGTAACCAGCAGGTGGAGGGAGGTAATTCTTCCTCTCTGCTCTGCTCTCATAAGACTTCACTCTGTATTCAAGTCGTGGAGTCCTCGACTCAGGAAAGACACAGATCTGCTGGAGTGAGTCCAGAGGAGGGTCATGAAGATCAGAGGGCTGGAGCACCTCCCATACAAGGACAGACTGAGAGAGTTGGGCTTGTTTAGCCTAGAGAAGAGAAGGCTTCAGGGAGACCTTCTAGCAGCCTTCCAGTGTTTAAAAGGGGCCTACAAAAACCTGGGGATAGGTTCTTAATCAGGGAGCGTATTGATAGGACGAGGGGTAATAGTTTTAAACTGAAAGAGAAGAGATTTAGATTAGCTACTAAGAAAGACATTGTGCAGAAAAGTACTAGATGCTCCGTCCCTGGAGGTGGTTCAACACCTGGTTGGACGAAGAGTTGAGGAACCTCATCTTGTGCAAGGTGTCCCTGCCTATGGAAGGGCTGTTGGAACTAGATGATCCTTAAGATCCCTTCCAACCCAAACCATACTATGATCCATGATTCTATAATTCTATGAATATATGTTCTTAATGGCCAATTTTTAACCATACCATACGCAATATTCTAAATATTTGAATATCCAGGGTAGAGAAAGAACAGTAAATTAGTAACTAACAAACACCAGAAGGTATTTTATACTTCAGTTCTCAGAAAATATTAAGAACCTGTACCAGCTAGGAGTTACATTAACATAATCACCATGTCACATCAGGATGAGACCAGAGAAGCTTGCCTGCTAAGCAGAGTTAGCTAGTAGAAAAGCAATGAGGACAGGACAGGATAGAGTAAGAATATTTCTCTGAAATTTTGAAAACATAATCTTCAGACTCTTTTTATTATGCAGTATTCTCCTGAGTGTATGTGCTTAAATTTAGTGACATGAGCTCACTGTCAAAATATTAATAGAAAATTCTAACAGCTAGACCACTGCTCATGGGTTCTTCCAGTTGACTAGAGTCTACATGTAACCATGAAAAGCTGTGTGTTCAGGAATAGTCTTTCTCTGAGCTCTACTCTTTCAAGAGGTTTTGATGAAAGATTGCCTAATTTCTGCATCCAGGGGGAAGTCTGTGTCTGAATCAACTGAACGAATTGGACTCTAGAAGTCTGAAAATGTGTACAGACAAAATAATAGCTTGCTAGAGAACCTAAAACTGAAACTGGGAGGTATCTAGGTACCCTCTGTGTTCCAAGGCTAAATGACAGCTGGAAGGAAAGTGTTTGGGTTTGTATTATTTTTAAGATTGCAGTGATATCTCACATCCAACATAACCCTGCTTTAGATAGTTACGTAGTAATATTAAGAATTCAGTTTTGAACTAGGGAAACCTTCAAGTTGTTAAACGGCTTCACTATGAAGAGTGCTTAAAGAGGTGCTTAAACAGATGCTTAAAAAGTCACAGAAAAAAAACTATGGAGAAAATAAAAAAGATAGTGATAAACTAAAACCACTCCTTCTTTAAAAGAAATGCTATGATGAATTTTCAGGAAAATTAATTTACACATTTAAAACAAATGCAATATTCTTCTACTCTACTAAGATCTAAAGCAAACTTGTACAATTCAAAATAAAATAAAAATTAAATTTAATAAGACTTTTATGTGCTCATTCTAGGAATAATATATTTTTTAAAAAAAAAACTAACCAAAATAATGTTATCTAAAAGCAATAAAATATTAAACAATTAAAACATCTCTTTGTATTCCAGATATAACTTAGGGATGTGGATATTTTTCTCTTCAGTCAAATTGATTCTCATTTATTTTGGGTAATCAAATCATATACACTTTATTTGAGATTTTTGGAGGACTGCTTTAGAATTTTCTTAAAGTTGTCTTGATGAACAACCACTCTATTGTACAAAGGGTTGTGAAAATATATAGTATCCATCAAAGTCACTACTAAACAAAGAAAAATGAAATCTGAAATACAGGATTGATGAATTGGTGGCTCGGAGTGCTGACCAACAACTTCCCACACAGGAAAAATAAAATGGCTTTGTCTAATGCCATAGAAAGGGTCTGTATTTTCTGCAGTTTCCTTAATGAATATAAAATAAGAAAGATGGTCAAACTCATACAGATAAAATAAGTGGTCTGGTAGTGTTTTGAGACACCTCACTTTGTAAATAAATGTTAGGTTTTACGAAAACATCTGTTTTCTTCTGCATGGAATTTTGATTACCTTAGAAAGCTGCAGAAACAGAAATACAGGTCAACTTTTATTTTCAATCAATTAAAAAATATTAAATCTAATTATGGATATTTTCTGAAGTATTTAAGTCTGAAAATCTCCAAGTCCCTTCTTAGAAGTACAAACATCATAGGATAATTTTTGCTATTTTGATGTTAGATATCTAAACGTAAAGAAGATAAAACCAAGCTTCATGAGAATGTAAAGGAAATGCAGGAACTTATTATTACAGTTTGTATATATTAATCACTACGCCATTAAGAGTTGATGTACTTTCCAAATAGTGTACTTTCCAACTATTTAAGAACTTAAATCATTAACACATGTAAGTTACATATTATTTAGGTGGTGTTCTTGTATTTGCAAATTTATCCTAAATCACATAAAATAACATTAAAATAATGTGAAAGTTTTAAAGTTAAAACATAAAAAAATTAAGAATTACCATATTTCAATACTACAATTAATTCCTTTTTCATACCATAACAATTACTACAAATTGGAATACTAATTCTGTAAAAACATTCAAGACAATTTATGTGCCTCAAATCAGCTAATATGTTTATGCATCTCAAATCAGCTAATATGCTAACAGCTTCTTTTGGTTAAACTTCTCTAAAAATTGCAACTATTTATGGAAATTTTAGTAAATTCACAACCAGTTTACTCAGCAGAAGAAAACTACCTCAACTCTTTTGGTACTAATAATACTGTAGTACTGGGCCTACTCACTTCCACAAGTCTTTCATTTGTAATATCTAACATTTCAGCAGAGTCATCAAAACCACCTGCTGAAAGAGCTTTAAGGGATAGATTGCTACATATCATAACAGGGCTTATGTGCTTTAGCAAACAGAGGTCGTATTTCAACTGGATCTTTATTTCCCTAGCATTAGTTACAAGCAGCATGGAAATATCACTTTTTTGGGGGAAGCACACACGTAAAACGGACCTCTCTTTCTGAGTCTGTCCTCACTCAGCCCACCTCATAGTCCCTTCCTCACTGTAGGCACAAAACATAATGTATTACACATTCACCAGTTACTGTAAGTCACATTTTTATAGCAGTCCATATAAAAAAATATTTTTTTTCCATACTCCTGGTTTAATCTGTCTCACTTGTGGTACGAGTGCTTGGGAGGAGTCAAATGAACTACCAGCAGGGCCCTTTCCTTCTACTGGCTTGTACAGCTCCTAGTGTCCCTGCTAAATCCTGCTGCAAATCCTTGCCCCCTGGAAAGTGAGTTTGATGCTCTCTACTTGGGACTTCCTGAACAGAGATGCAGATCCTAGGACAGGCGCCCTTCAGTTATTTCTCTGGCTGTTCCTCACTAGTAGTTTTTTGCTTTACATTTCTGGGTGAGGTGTGGGAAACAGGCCTCCCAGCCTTCCTCTTCTCCCCATGAGACAGAGAGGACTACTCACAGGAAGATGTAGAAATAGTTTATTGACTTCCATTGGGATCCAATCCACCATAGCAATTCTGTCAGCTACTATGCTTCCCCTACTCTGTTAAAGGTTTGATTTCTTTTTTTCTCCCTCTGTACTTTGCTTTCACTTTTTGTTTGTGAACTGTGTGAGCTGAAACATTTCTGTGCCTGTAATCTCAAAGTGTGCTGGAAGTTTTGCTGCCGAGGCCTGTGTATCTACAATTGAAAGGACTAAAGAGCTCAGACCGGAACAGCTTGAAAACATACGATATGAAAAGTCTGCAAGATCTGGGCTGACAGGGCTGCAGAGTAGATTGGGGAAGACCTCTGTACCATACTTGTAAAGTTTGCAGAGTCTCAAAATTTTGGATGCCAAGGCACATATAGTTGAGACAAATGCTGGAGAGATGAAACATGCTTTAAAATTAATGTCACGATCATGTTGCGAACATCTTGAAAAATTATGTCTTCTGGTCAATTTTAAAATAGGACAAACAAGCCCTCACCCCCTCCAAAAAGAACCACCTCAAAACATGGATATGCTGTATTTGAGAACTAAAACATTTGTATTTCTATTGATCTGTTCTCATCAACTGTTTCTCACAACTTTTCAGGATATTCAAATTTTAATGCTTTACATTAAGCAGCTTTAAAACAATACAAAGATTAAATGCCCCTCAAATAGGCAACGTAACAGTTGCATTATATAGCAAGACTATAACTGTAAGTGACTACAGCTTCTGAGATAGCAAGGAGTGCCATGAAGTCTAACAGAAAGTTAAGAAGATTTGTATCCAGTTATTTAAAAAAAATTAAAAAGGATAAAGAAAAAATCTGGTAGACTTAAGATCTCTTATTACAAATACTCATAAATATGAAAGTTACAATAAATACTGCTACAGTGTTTCATAGAGCAATATCTAGAAACATCAGCAAATATTTGTAGTGGAATGGTTTTGAAATGTTCCTTCCAAATTCCAATGTTTCCTTCTGTTAGTTTGTGAGAAGATAACGAGTCCTTTGAGATTAACACAAGGTAAACCAGGAGGAGGGGCTGCTTCAGAGGACAAAGTCTGTGCTTCTTTTTGACCTAGTTAGAGATTCCTTCTCAAAAATAGGTCTATCTGTTCCGTAACTCTCAGTGCAAAGCAAAATATGAACAGATTCCATAAAATAGGGAAATGGAGTCACTTCTTGCAATGCTGTGTTTTTTTATAATGCACAAGGGGAAAGAAACTGAGAATTCTTTTATTTCAGATAAGAAAGAAGAGAAATTGCAATATTGCTTTCATAGACTCTTCCTAATACAAATCAATCTGCCTTTCAAGGGAAATGCATAAAAGACTGGGGAATAGGGATTTAAAGTTTTTTAAAAGCCTTCTTAGAACTGTAGAGTTTCTCTAAGCTTCAATGACAGTTGCTTAAATATACTAGTCGCAATTCAGTCTTGGCATTCAGTTTCTATGTCTCTCTCTACCAGGGCAAAATGTATGTAAAGTGAATCTAAAATGCAATCAAATCAAACCTGAAATTTTATGCTTACTTTACACTCACTCTCTTCTCTCATGATTGTTAACAACAAGCAGCCTGATTTTCTTCAATAATAAGACCACTTTACACATGGTGTTGGCACAAAAAGATTTTCTAATAACCACATATTTTCATTTTTGCTGTCTTTAAAACACTAGTTACAAGAACTTATGTGAATAGAGACTCTATATCCTGAGACAGGTTTCTTCAGAGAAATCAGCTTCATTATGTTGTGTTGTACTGTTAGTTAAGCGTTCTGCTTTTGTTCAGCCATTGAGTCCCTACAAATGAAAGGAGAAATATCAATTATGTTAACCAGAAACATATTTGGTGGCTGAAAGTGCTGGAGACCAACTAGCATTAAAATTTGACTATTAAAAAGATGTCAAGAACATCTGTTCAGGATTAATTTTGGCACTGACTTGTAGCCTTCTGCTGTCAGCTTTCAGGGGAATGAAGCTGTACCATAGGGGAAGATTAGCCATGAGCAGGTTGACTCCGACACGGGCATATCCCGCAGGGATATCACCACAGTGAACAGGGCCAGATGCTAGTAACAGGGTCCATCAGATTTTCCTGACAAGGGAAAGTGAAAAAACATACCTGAAGTCCAGTTAATGGTGTCCAGCCAGGAGCAGCAAGAGACAGGCCCAAAGTCAAGAATGGAAACAACTTAGTGTACATCTGAGGGGACCATCCAGGAGACAAGGCATGCATGCAGTCCATAGAGTAAGCAGAGACAGCACCGCCAACAGGCACACCTTGGGCATAGATCAACCAAGAACTCGCTGCCGAGGACTGATCTTAGCTGGGGATCCTGAGCAGGGATGGGGATGCTAAGGATACTTGAAACCATTAAGAACTGTTAGTGCCTTCATGACTCTGAGAGTCAAATAAGTTAAAAAAATAAAAGTCCAAAATTTTGGCTTCAATGTTATAAAAACCAGTACCACCAAAAAATCTAACATCCCACCCACACTAAAAAAATCCAAACCTTTCAATAGTTTCATTTAGTACTACTTGATATATTAAGATGTAACTGGTCAAATAATGAAATCTACAATAGGCTTTGTATCAGAATGATTGTTTCAGTTAAGACCAATTCTTGAGGGATTTTCTTCATGTAGTAGAGAAACAAATGAAAAATATTTTCACATTTCAAAAAAATCTGAACATCTTAAAGTATTCTTGTTTAACCAAAACAATGAAAAGTCAAATTTACACCAACAATTATCTAACACATCTTGTAGGTTTTTAATTGTGGATGGGAGACTTTTCTTTCCTGAAATTATATTTTTTCTAAAAGGTAAATGAAATAGCATCTATACGGATTTTTGATTATAGAACTCAGCCCATGTTTGAGCACCTACAACCTCCTACTCTGTGATTCAGTCATCGGTGTGTGGAATGAAGTGCATTCTCAGCAAGTTTATGGGCAATGCTAGAAAGACAGAAGTAATCTGGAGGGACCTGGCCAGGTTGGAGCCGTGAGCTGACAGAAACCTCTTGAAATCAAATATAAGTATACACAATGGTTTTCATCTGCAGTAGAATAATCTCAGGTAACAGTATAGGCCAGGGGACAGCTGCCTAGGAAGCAGTTCTGCAGAAAGAAATCTGGGATCCAGGTGGAGAGTAAGTTGAAAATGTGCTAGTGACGAGCCCCTCCAATGAGGGAAGCCAAACGCATCCTGGGCTGAAAGCGTAATCAGCAGAAAGAGAAAAATAATCTTTCCCATCTATCCATCACTTCAAAGACTGTTTCTGGAATCAGATGTCCAATTTGGGGCTCCCCAGTGTAGGAAGGATACTGGAATACTAGGAAAGTCCATCAGAGGTCACCAAGATTTTCAAAGGCTGGTGCACGGCCCTTGAAGGAGAGGCTGAGACAAATGGGTCTGTTCAGTTCAAACTGCTCATGAGGCTCAAGGGAGGCTGTATGGCTGTCTAAAGCTACCTCATCAGAGAATGCAGAGAAGGTTGTGCCTGTCAACTCATGGCTTCTCTCAAAGATGCACAGTTCTATTTTCATGGATTAATCCATACCTTGAAAATTATGATTAGCTAGTAAGGTGGAGTTATTTTGGATTCTTGTTTGGTTGGTTTTGTCATGGTTTAGCCTTGACAAATTATTGGCTAAACTCACGCAGCTGGACTCCCAAATTCCACCCCCTCCACCCCCAGGACAAGGGAAAGGAAAGCTACAGCTTTAATGAAATGATGATAATAGTAGTAATAATGATTAAAATAATCAGAAAGTAATAAAAATATGTACAAATATCCGAGATCACACTCCCACCTCACCCTTCAATGACTATACATCACCACAACTGCTGTAGAGTGGACACTGGGGAATGGGTCCACAGCTAGGAGGATGTTGAACTCAGGAGCTGGATTCAGGGATGCATGGATCTGGAATCAGGAACCATCAGGAGAATGAGGTCCTCACTGGACATCGGCCATCGTAGAAGAGAGTGAGACCCTCGTGATCTCTCTATTTATACCAGGTATGTTGTATATGGAATGGAATACTCTTGTTGGTAAGTTTGGGGTCACCTCTCCTGTCTACCCATCCCTGCAGGTGTGGCCACTTTTTCACCAGCTCGAAGATGGCCTTGGTTACTGGACGAGTAAGTACAAATACTGGCCTCTCTGTGTATCAGTGTTCCGTGCTATCACCGCTAGAGAGAAACTGTCTGAAAAACATGCAGTTACTTTTGCAGAAAACGCAGTTACTTTATACTAAGGCCGAGCCAGAGACAGAAGCACCCCAATTAACTCAAACTATAATAGGTTTTGAATTAGAAGTATGGTTAAATATTCAAAGAGCAGTTCTGAAATCTCCATCTTTGACCAAATCTCTGAGCAACTAACCTAATAAGAGCTTCTCTGAGTAAGGGGTTGGATTAGAAGACCTCCATGGGTCCCTTCATATTTAAATAATGGTTTTATGATTCTGTGTGTAACACTTTTAATTTGACTATGTGGAAAAAATGACAAGTTGGTCTAAAGACATAAAAAGGAAGATATCTAAAGACATAAAAAGTAGATATCTAACTACATAAGAAGTAAAATTATTATGAAGGCACTATACATTTACTGTTTACCTTTATGAAATCTTAGTCCACGTTGTATCTGAAGTAACATTCATAAAGCAGTCAAAACTCTAAAGTTCTAAGTTATGAATTGTGAACCTGCTAAGAGGAAACAATCTTTCAGCATGAGACATTTCTGTACGTACATTTGTATATATAGCAAATATTTTACATATAGAAATGCACATCTAACAAAGAAAATTTGCAGTCCTTATGTATCTGTAAGTATGAAAGTCTAAATATAGCCACAGCAACCTTCAACACTATGTGATTAAGACTTAATGCACATACAGAAAAAAAAGGACAATTAGAGAATGTTAAGAAAAGTGCAGGATAAAATTCTAACACTGATAGAGCAAAAAAGATATTGAAAATGTGAAGTCTTGAGACACAGATAACAAAAGCTCTTAAACAGGAGACCAACTTTATGCTGTAGCATTGAAATGATTTGTAACACGTTTAAAATTATAATGTATCATGGAATGGAATGGGAAAATTACCATTTTCATCTCTTCTCTGTTTGTTTTTAAGGAATTTCTTGATCACTGGCAAGATTAACGTATTTCTGAGCCTACAAGTCATATATTTCCACATTAATCCAATGATATTAAATCCTGCAATGAATAGTGATTTGTTGCATTGTTAATGTATTAGCTTAGATCATGAAAACCCTGAAAGCAACTAAGTGCCAGCAAAGTTTCTTTCTCTAGCATTGCTGCCTGAAAAATCAGAAGTGACACTCAAAAGGTGTCACTTTCAAGCTATGTGTCTCAGTACTACTAAACTAACAGAACTGTTAATGACATTTTTTACACTGTTGTTAATCATGAGCATATATAATAAGGTTTGCTGAATCATGCCCAAACTGATACGCTATAAAATTTTTTGGCAGCTAATGCATTTTGTGGTTTTAGACAAGTTCAGAGAATGCCCACTTTGTGCTTTAAACAGCAGGAGGGAGATGTGATTCACCAAATTAGCCTCCACACCTAGTCTACATTAAGAAATAACAAGATTTCTCTCAATGATTCACTATGTGTATACTAACGTATGTAATATTTTTTTCATTTTACATGCATATATTAGATTTTGTATTAAAAATTACTTCTCTATATTAAACTGAAATTTTATTAGATAAATCTTGTACATCATTAAAGGAGCCTAATCTGAATTATTGCACAATTTCTAGCAATTCACCCCCATAAAACTACTCAAAGTTCATCTACAGGCAATGTAGTTCATACTCTTGCACACTTCAGTCTGTGATGGATTATTCCCAGTAGGTTTTCCTTGCAAAGAGAGAAAACAAAGACTAACAATCTGGATAGTGGTGCTGAAAAAGAAAACTTTACTTTCCTGTAAATTAGGTGATCAGTATCCTATTTAAACGATGAGTCACCCCAAAGACTTGAATGTAATTATCTCACAAAACCCAGTTTATAACTTTGTGTCATTTAACAATAGAATAAAAGTGTTTCCTCCTATTTAAGATACACAGTATATACAATAGGCACTAGAGAGAACTTTAGATTAAACAAAGAATTAAGTATTTTTACTTCTTCCATCTGCAAAACATTCAAGGCCTCTCTGAATGCAAAATTTCTTTGTAATCTTTGCTGTTCAATTCATGCCCAGAACAGTAGGTAAGAAAAATATCACAGGTGTTTCATGTGGAGTAAATACTGATAGGGAGGAAAGGGGGAAAGATTGGAGACAATTAATCCTTAAGATCAGAGATCTTCATGAAATCTTCTTACCTCATCACAAATTTCCTTGTATATTATAGCTTCCAGTCCCTGTGAATTAAATCCCTGCCTAGCACTGGAATAACAGTACTTTCCCAAAATAATGTGAATTGAAAATTTCCAACCAATTTCATAGAAAATAATTCTTCTTACTTGTCTAAAAACCTTAAAGTTACATCCTTCTCTTCAGACATCCACTTCAAAAACACATTTATAATATTTATGTCCCACTTGAAAAAATTGCACGTGACATCTTTTCCAAATCTGATTTACCTGGGGTTTTCAGGCAAAATATTACGATGCCTTAAGTCTTCACTGCAAAGATAATATTTTTTTTTAAATATTGTATGCTATTAAAAATCTTTCATTCAAAAAATTAGCACAAAATGAGTTAGCAGAGGGAGTCTTATATACAGTTACAAGATGGCCCTGCAGAAATCCTGCCACTCTTTGCCTCAGCAAGGTCAAATAGAGATCTTCATCCATATTTAAATTTCAGATAATATTTAGAGACAGGATTTTGCATCATAGTTTCCAGATCTAATTAATAACATCTGGACATCTGGGAACAGATTTAGAAGTGCTAAATGTATAACAGCTAAGAAATACATATGCCACATGATAGAAGTAGAGAATGTAATAGGAGTACTCAGGAGAATAAAAGAGATTTTTCAGTAAAGCATTTTATGCTTTTTTTCATCCAAAAGAAAATGTGAGAAAGCAAAAAAAGGAAAATATAGTAAAACAAAAGGAAGAATTAGGTCCTGATCCTTCCCTGACACCTAGTAACTAGGCCAAATATCTTCCGTAAAGAGACAACAAACAAACAACTAAGTAATTGCTAAGTGAGAGGAAAACAGGTACATTAGGTAGGGAAAGCACAAGATTTGAATAATATGAAAAATTAGAGTGGATCATAACGATGTTTAATGTATTATTGTGCAGGAATAGAAGAGAGTGGGATGAGGAAAGATCACTTTTGTAAAATAGCAGAACAGGGAAACAGTGTTTCCTATTCTTTCATACATCCATAACACCCATTCATTGACGATTGATTGATTCAATTTTTACAAAGCTGAAATTCAGTCATTTTACTTACAGTTTACCTTGCAGGTCAAATGAGTGGTTCAAACCTTGTGGAGACCAAGTTCTGAGCACCTACCACATGAAATAATTCACACAAGGAAAATAATATCAGCAGTATTTTGAAAGTTCTGCTGGTATAATATCAAGTTAATTCACAGTGAAAGGAAAGGCTTGCTGCGATTATGCAAGAGTCTGTGAAAAACAATGAGCTTATCTCAAGTTAAAGAAAAAAAGCTAAACCAGGAACCTTCAAGAAAAAAAAAAAACAACCCAAAACTAACGCTTAAAAATTCAAATCTGGTGTAAAAGGAAATGATGTGTCTCATTTCACAGGTATGTGATTTAATTATATTCTTGTCTAGCTACATATAGAAACAAGAACTTTAAAAGCTATGTGTAGCTCAATAATTTAGATGTACAACATAAGTGCAAAAGATCTAGTGCTGCATCTCATAAGAAAAGCCACTCTCAAACAAAGAGACTGTTTCCAAAACTGACAAGAGAAACAATTTGTTTTAATGTCCTACGACTGTGACCTATACCTGTCCAGAATAAAAATGGCAGCATTACCCTTTTTGCATACCCAATATAATGTTTGGAAATGGATAACAACCAAAACCTTGCAGGCTTTGGGTGTCTACCGATGTAAGTACTGAAGGAGTTAACCTACAACAATTAGCTTTTATATAAAGAGGATAAATTCAGTCATGCAGAGGAATGGAAACACTACAAAAAGTATGGCAAAAAGGAGAAATTCCATCACCAAACTGAATTACAAAGAATGAGAAGTAAAAAAAAGAAGTGAAAAATAAGCATTGAAAAGGAAATTGTCATGAGACATGCAAGTCTTGCACAGAATGGGGTAAATGACGGCATATTTATTCAAATAAAATGAACCTGTAAATGCTCTGCTGATTATCACATAAATGTGACAAGGAAATATTCAGCCCAGTGCAAGTAGATTTATCTCTACAACTAATATAATGGAAGGACAGATCTCTAGTAGTGCAATGATGACAGGTGGTTTCCTTTTCATTCACAATAGCTTCAGTATTGTGATCCACAGTCTCAAATCATTGTAAAGCACAACACGTCTTGCTGTTCTGCTGTAAATGATCCCTGTTTTTTTTCTGAAGTCACAGCTAGTGCCACCTAAAAGTTTCCTCTTCATGTATCTTCATAGCTTTTATGTGGTAAATAGAAAAACTAAGGAAACAATAGACAATTCACTCATTGCAGTGAAGAGTAACTACACGCCCAAAGAAGAACAACTAGCCCTATATACATCAAAGTTGCAGTAGAATAGACCAAATTGTGTAGAACACTCTGATGAGTTATGACATTTTTCTAAATTATATCACACCAGAGAGAATGTAGTTCAAAATAAGTAATACAGCAGCTGTACTCAAAGTAAATGGCTTTATACAGGGAAGAGTTTCAGTCATAACCAGCAGCAATGCTACCCTTTTCCAAGGAATCTAGCATATTGAAAACAAAGAAGTAAAATTTCAGAAATAACATTTTGAAGGGGTAGGGGTGTTGAGGGGAGGATGTTGAAGTACTGTAATCCAACGACATCAATTAAGTGATGATAACATAATACCTATTCTCATAGTACTGTCTCAGTATTTTTTACTTAAGAAGAAACTGATGAAGACGAGAGATGACAAGGTGGAAGATGGATGCAGTTCTGCATTAGTCACTAGAGTTTCTTCCTGTATGGGCTACAGGTGTGTTTGATAAGGGGATAAAGAAGTCTTGCACACTTTTAGTCACTATTTCTCCCACCACAGTACTTTTTCTCAGTATGCATGTTCTCAGTAGCACATGACATAACACTTCATCAAACTCCTTCCTTTACCCAGTTTTACTATGAAGTCTGTGCCTCATCTAATTTTTAACACTGTGGGTTAAAACTAGTGTTTTTTCCTGAGAGTATGATTTTTAAATATCTGAGGAAACTAAAATGGTCCTTCTGTGTCTAAGAGTTTGTTTCTGCATAATATTTGCAAAAAGATGTGTCTGTTCATTAATTTGTCCACATGGGAAAGAGTTCTTTTTTTCTAAACATGCTTTTCCAAATTCAAATCACAACAGTATATTAACAGATGAAATACGTAACGATTTCCTAGTTTCATTCATACTGCTATAAACTGCTATTTATTTGCTGAAGCATAAAAAACATTCACACACTTTTCCACTGAAAACAAGTAATATGCAAATATATTTTAAAATAAAAAGTACAGTCTTGGACATTAGAGATGAAGACAGGAGGGACAATAGTTCTGTTGCATACCATAAGTTCAGGGCAGTGCAAAATGGTTTTGATAACAACTTTTTATCTAGCTCACTCTACAAGAGCAGACTTTCAGACTGAATTCATAGTTCCATAAACACTTTAAGTCAGTCCTGGCTCTAAGACAGGCAACCCCCTTTGTTCCATTGTGCTCTACCCATTCTGGTTTTCATCAGAGTGAGGTATTTTGAAATAACATATTTCATCTGTCATAGTTTCATTTGGAGCAATTGCTTAGGTCATCTTATTTAAATTTTTTAAAGACACAATAGAGAGAGCAGGGAAGTAGTATGAATAGTCGTTCCGTTGGTTGCAGTGTTCTTTTATAGTACTTCAAAATACATGTGAACTACTTTCCTAGACATATAGTCATGTTTTAAAAACACCTTGAAATTGTGTAAGACAGACATGAGTAAAGATTTACTTTTTTGGACCGTGAAGAATAAATGCAAAGAGTTAAAATGTGGGGATAGACTATTTCAGTTTAAAACAAGTGCAGCATTGAAACCAAACTTCCTAAGTGTCACTGCAGTCTGAAAGGTACTAAAGACTTGAAATGCCCTTTTAAATTATAAGAGGAGCATTTAAGAAGCACTCCACATTGTTAGGTTCTGACCTTATGCCTTCAAGAATGTGTCAAAAGGCTGCTGCAGTGGGACTGTGAAAGGCAGGGCTTTTTATTTCTGCTTCCTTCACCTGCCACCCAAGGACTCTCAGATCACATGCAGGGATGTGTATCACAAAATTCTCCCTTAAATAAAGGGGTTGGGTCCTTAGTATGTAGCCTTCCAGACATTAGTGAGTCCAGACACTATAGAATTTTGATGATATTAATATATCAATTGCAGAACTTCAGATTGTATGCCTCTCTAGCAAAAAAAGGAAGAAGTGAACTGAGAAGAGGAGTAGAAAAGATAAATGAGCCAAGGTCATGAAGTAGCTTATGCTAGGTCAGAGTATTGAGTGATTGAAAAAAAAATTTGGAATGGACAAGGCTAAAAGTAATTCATCAGATTAGCTAGTGTTTGTAGAACACTATGGACACTATTGTGATGCTGAAATTGCAGGCAGAGCAGAAGACGTAAAATAAACAGTAAGGTCAAAAGATGGTTTTGTAGAGACATTTACCTTCATCCTTATGGCACATTTTATTCTTTGTTAGGGGTAAATTCTGATCTACAATCTTGACCATTACACACTTAAGAGATGAAGGAGAGCATGAGTGCCGATTTATTTGATCCTTTGTGTTTTCCTTTCTGTGAGATGAAAATACATTAGCTCTAAAAATTATTTAAATCTGGTGCTGCAATTGCTTAATCAGAAAAGATTTTTCCTCTCATGAACTAGTTGTTAGAAGCAATACTTCCAAACAGTCAATAGAAAAATGGAGCCTGTAGTGATGTTAATCCTTGGCTCCTACCCTACTACCTGCAGTAAAGTGCCTTGGACCTAATTACAGTGTGCACCCCCCACAGCAGACACGAGGCTTTAATTAGGTAAGAGTAGAGTTGTGTGCTGGAGCTTTCATTAGGTGGTGTATTTCTGTTGTCTGCATGACCACCCTACATAGCTATTCAAAAGCTACAACCTTGTCATTCTACTAAGCTCCTTTATGAATGTAGGAAGGAGTGATCAACTCTGTTCTTCAAGCTGGAGCATCCTAAAACTTCCAGTGGTGATGGCTTATGGACTGGTAACCAGTGCCAGAGGTAGCTATAACTCTACCTGCTGCTGTCCTCTGCTTGCATTAACTTCACCATCTTGAAATAAAATGTGGAAAGCTTCTATTCTGGCTACCCTGCACAACCGCAGAGGTGGGGGTGAGAGGGAGGTGATAGTTCTCACTTGTCCTTACAATTGGAGATCCTCCTTAGGATCTTATACTAAGTATTTTAAGCACAATAGATTCTATTTTAAAAAAGTAAATATTTTTGCCTGCTAATATTCATTACTAAATGCAAAGAACATTCTATTTCTGTCTACACACTGACTTAGAAGAAATGCTAAATTAACTTAATAATTTTTATTGGGTTGTGGCCTGCCTAAGAGCCAGTGTTACAAGCCAACACCTCACTGTGCTGGGCATCATACGAAAAATGAACAAAACCCACTGCCTTGGTGCCAAATAATACTTCAATTGAACATTGTCATTCAGAGCAAAGGAAAGAGGAGCCAAATTTAAAGTTCGGCTGTATCAGTGAGTGCTATCTCAACAATTTCCCATGCCCTTTCTGTAGATTCTGTTTTATCTTTCTTCTGATTTTCAGCATTGCAGTGCATGTTGTCACTTCGCAGCAGTCACAGTGATCTGAAGAATAAAAGCAGAAAAACAGTCCTTGGCAATGCCTGTTTTTTCAAATTTTTTTTTTTCAAATGAACCACAAGATTAAAAATAATGTTCACAAGAAGAAAAATGTTCCCACCAATAAGAAGATTTAGTGGTTTTACACATATCTAGCAAAACCAAAGAAGTTATGGTAAAGGAATTAGAAATTGCAATGATGAGCATCTCCTACTCATTTTTTTGAGTATGCCAGCTCCAGAACTCTGCACCATTGCACTGAAAGATGTTTATGTGCTTATTTGAAGTCCATGAAATCAACACAAAACAAATGAAATTAACCTGAAACCACTGACAGAATATCTCACCATTAAGAGAGGAGGGTTGACTTTGAAGAGAGGGCAGCATTTATTGCTGTGTACCCTAAGCAGTCCACTTGCGGTCTACAGCCTTCAATAGAGATTCTGTATTCTCTGAAACTTAGAAATAGTTATGAACAAGGACAACATAGAGAATGAAGTGTATTTCTGCATGTTACTAACTTGTGTATATTCTTAAGATAGACATGAGATTTATGTGTTATTTTAAGTGTAAGCTGTGGTATACTGTGGTGTGCTGCTAGAACTGCATTTCTTCTCATGGAGTTAGTTATACTGTCATTTATGTGAAAGGGAAAACAAGACATCTGCTATTAAGGGTAATCTAGTGTTTCAGTCTGAGGCAGTAGGGTTGGGATTTTATTGTTTTTATTTGTTTGGTTATAAGATGCATGCATAACTACTAGTCATAGTAATCACTGGATAGGTCACCATCCCTAATTTTCTGAGTAAGAAACCAACAATGTGAATGAAATCTTCATAAACCAGATAGACGGGTGAGCTATGACATCAGTAGTTAGCTGCCACCACGAATGCTGGTTCTGTTTCTTCCTTAGATTTCTAAAGGATGTTCTTCCAGCTCCCTGTCGGCAATGCCATTAACCTGACCTGTAGTGCACTAGTTCAGAGAACCTGACTGACAGAAAGCAAGTCCGAATCTAAAGGAGAGCTAGAAGAAGGGGAGGAGCGAGAATGCACCACATATTTGGCAGGCAAACCTGTGTTTACGCACGGCTTGTCAGGGAAAAACATGAGCTGGGCTGCTCGCCAGGGGAGGAGAGGGGTGCCACAAACCAGTACAGCATAGAGCTAGTGAGAGGAAAAACAGTTCCTGTCAAAAGTCCAGTGTTCATCACACAAAAGCAAGGCAACAAGTCAGATTTGAGGTCAAACCAGGAAATGCAGACAACAGTTCAAGGACAGAGGGGAGTCGCGCACTCCTAGCATCACTGGAGGAAGGACTGATGGCCTTGGACTGGGATGAAACAGAATCCTGGGACATGAACAGAGTTGAGGGGAGTCCATGGGAGGCTGACAGGGAGAGTAAGGCTTGGTAATGTGCTTTCATGTATGAGTAGTAAATGTTTCTTTTCAGATTTGAGTTTCAGAAAAGTTACTGCTAAGAACTTTTTCATAGTTTATGAACAGGACAAAGAAAGGGCAAATTATGTCATTTTTTATGAAAGTTTTTCTTTTTTAAGATCAGCTTCCTGGATTCATTTGTTAACTTTGGATAATCACTTGTACCTTGATTTGAAAGACAGTATCCTCAGACAATGATATTGTATCCCGTTAGGCACCTACTCTTTATTCTTAAGTATTTCATATAAAGATCTGGATGGATCAGTGATTGCTTGAATCCATGATCTCTTTCCTCTCATACCTTTTTAAAGCTATTTAATAAGATTGAACCGCAAATTCAGGATTTGAACAATCTGGGGAATATAGAATCATTTCTTCTTGAGAATAAAGAATCGTTCACATTACAGAACTGATTCTAATGAGAAACCTTTATGTTTCAAAACAAATGTAGATATTTTGAACGACTTTTTCACAATACCTGTGGTATGTCTGTACTGATTTCCTGTGGCTATTGCCCAAAGGAACTTTCCAATATTGCCCAAAGGAGATAATAAGGTTCAAGTTAAAATCAAATTTAGATACTGAAAGAGTTTTGCAGATAATGCTTTGATCTGCAGCTTTACTACTCTGAAAGATGTCACCTGTTTTATCTTTTTAGATGTAAATTTAAGGTCTATTTTCCTTTTGATGGTTCAGTTTGTAACTGCATTTTCTCTCAATCAAAATGAACTGAAAATTAAATAAAACAAATAAGTTTGTTTGCACTAAAATTTATTCCTGTAATCCAAGTTATGCTGGTATAAAACATATACAGGAAAAAAAGGTGGAAATACTTTTTTTTATTACTAATGTTCATTCTGTTGTTTATTCTTGGGTTAACCTATAAAACTTACGTTGAAGAAAAATCCCAAATTATTTAGAAATGAACAGGTAGAGAAATTAGTTTCATGTTGTGTGACACTATTTTTATGTAAAGTTTAAAGATTAATTAGTAATTATAATTACAGAAATAACAAGCAATAGAAAATAAAATTAGGTGATTCTAACTGAAGATTTTCTTAGTTCTATTTCTTGCTTTCTATGTTATTGCCCTGAACTAATTAAAAAAAAAAAAAAGGCTGACCTAAATAAAACCAGCAATGGGATCCCAAGAAAACATAACGTACTAGTAGCAGCTAGTATTACACTCTTACCAAAAAGGACATATTAATGCATAAAAAGTTTTATACTTTTTGCCTCATGTTGCACCAAGCAAAAAACCAGGATATTATGTAGGAAGTTGTAGACATTGTAATATTTTAGTACTATGTAAATAAACCTTGTATAATACTTATTGTACGCTTTACAGTTACAAAATATTAGAACCAGATACCTTACGTACTAACGGCTCCATCACCTCAAGGTTTAAATATCAAAATGTGAATGAAAATAATGAGGTGTTTAAGTTTTGTTCCTGTTTTTTCAGATGTTTTTAAGGAATGAGCTATGAATTTTGAACGCAGAAAATCTGTCCATGTATTTTGTAGTTCTTTTGTGTGCTATATGTTTGCAAGAGATACAAAATTTAGGCAGGATATCAGAAAGGATTTTCTGAAAGAGAGGAATCTAGAGTTACCTGTAGGCATCAGAAAAGTTTCTGAGTCAAGAAGGTAAGAAAAAATTTGGCAGTAATTTCCAAATTGTGAAGACAGATATACACATATACTCAGGCTGTCTCTTGGCTTGAGAAAAAAGCCACCACATTGGCATAAAATAGCATCTGCAATGTGTTGGTGGTAGCTCAATTGTCCTGAGGACCTTTTCAAAATATGAAAGAAAAAATAATCCATTTCGATGTAAACATTGATAGAAATTTGTTAATTGTTCCTGTCCCCACCCTGCTCTATTTGCAAAGGATGAGAACTGCCAGAACTTCATTTTCCTTGTATGACATTATGTTCACTATGTTTCATAAAATTTTCTCACTTATATACTCTAAATCTGTGACGCATATTAGGTGATGTTTCTGCTTTTATACATTTTTTCCCACATGCAGAACAGCAAATATAGTGGAAGCATGCCTCCAGTTACAATCTTACAGGTGAAGAGGTTCAGACCAATTGACCCATCCGTCAGGTAGAGTGGTCACTTTTTCTCCCCCAAAGAAAATGGTGTTCAGATACCAATTTTATACCTTTTGAAAACCTTTTGGCGAGGTAGAACTAAGTAAATTAATATGTGTTGCTTGGCCTTTGACAAGGCCGCTTCTGCTGTCAGAAGTGTTGTCAGAAGGCAGTTGGCTGTGTTCTCGAGGCAGAGTGCTTTTTGGGATGTTTCTGCTCTTAACTGAAGTAACACCAGTCTGTGAGTCCTCCAAGTTGTACCAAGTGTTGCTTAGTTGATATGAGTGTTAGACCACCACCCCCCAATCTACCTGTTTTACCAGATGCAGTATTCTGTTGCCACTCCCTCTTGCCAACCATCCTTTTTTTGCAAAAAAACAAAGCTCTCCTTCGCAAACCCACTGTGAGTTTAGTGTTTGCCATTCGCAGTGCCTAGCAAAATTGTAATACCACAAGAAACCAGAAAGAAAAATAAAGAAAATAAAGAAAATAAAGAAACAGATAATCAAGTAAATCAAATATTTATACTTTTCAAATTTGTAAGCAAAATCATGACTGTAGAAGTAATACTTTTTTTAAAAAAAAAGTGTAGTATAGGCAGTGGTGCTGTGAACTATCTCAAAAGACAGAAACTCACCAAAATTATTATGAAAATTATAAATGGTGTGTTAAATACTTGGATGATGTCATATTTTCATTATATTATACATTTTATCCTTATACTTTATGTCACCAGCCCACTCTGCTCTTATCCTTCGAATAATTCTGGGAATATTTTTTTGAAAGACCATACATTTATTGAGGATCAAAAAAGTGATTGAAATTGAAGTTCCTCAGCAATTCATAAATATCTTGGCTTACAACATGATTTAGCCCATACCTAATGGTTATTGAAAAAAATTATTTGAAAGCATGATGATTAATATATGTCTGAAATATAGGGTTAAACAACTTTTTTAAAATTTCTTTTAAATATTGTTTCTATTATCCAATACAATCAGTCTTTAAATTAAAACGATGTGAAGTTCTTGAAAAGTCAATGTATTTTAATAGAAGATACAATTCCTCCAAACTGGCTTGGAGTATCTATGAGAATCTTTAGTCAACTGGTGAAAAATATAAAAATTAAAATTTATACTAAAGAACAATAAATCAAGTACATTTTTCAGTTTCCTGGTTTTTTTCTAGGGTTTCATAGAGCTCTGATCTAAAGTATGATCATTAATCTAATAGAAGTATAACTTCTACTTTAAGAAAATTAATAGCTAATTATTATTCCTTCCTACTGTTTTGTTAAATAATATTTTCCTTCAAATAAAATATTTTTAATTTTGAGGAAGTTTAAGTCCTCTTATTTATAATAATTTTGATGAGGGACAAAAATATCAAGAACTGAGTTAGGATAAATTGTCTATTCTTGTCCAAACAAAAAGAAAAACAAGATCACCTAACAAATACTTCATTTTAAAATTGAATTTAAGTATATAAATAAATTTATTCATAGTCAAGGATTGGAAATGCATTCAACACTTTCTCTTTTTCTCTTTTTTTTGTTTGTTGTCTTATTGAAGTGGCTACAGCTATTTTCTTAACTAGAACTCTCCATTCTATCAACATTTTCATATCATTGCGTGTTTCCTTATCACAATTTACTTCCTTCTCACTGTTTCCAGATAAATTTAAGTTACCCAAAAGCTACTCCCAGTTTCAGGGTGATGGTTTGATGTGCTGTCACTCCCCCAGTCACTCTGATTTGACCACAGAGGTTCAGCTCAAGCAGGCGAAGCAATGGTCACTTGATCAGCAGCCTGTTGTTCAAACAAATTAAACCACCTCAGGGTAAGTTAAGCTCAGATCAGCCGTAAGACAGTGCAGTGCCAAGTCTGCACAAAGCCTGGGAGCTTTCACTAGTAATTGTAGATCCTAACTACAGATTTTGTTCTCCTAAACACCTTAACTATTTGGTTGAATATTTTGAAGGCAAAGAAATAGGTAATTTCGAAGAGTAACAATTAAGATTGCGAATTTCCAAGGAGCCACTGAATTCAGGATTAGGAAGTGTTTACAGGTTTACATATTACATCTTTAAATTCACGTACATTATACAGATAATTTGTCAGATATAAAGTATTATCACTTTTGCATTATATTCCTCTTTTCACGGTTATTGTTTCCGGACAGAATCCTGTATATTTATATATATTTCTTTAATCCAAATAACTAAGACTAAAAATTGTTCACTCTTGTTCTAATGAAAATAGCTACTACTGACAGAAAACAGGGAGTCTTTGGTATTCCCTCAAAAGCAAAACCTTATGTAAGACTTTGATGTACAAAAATGTTATCAGAATTCCAAGTTTGAAGTGCTTTTGAAGAGCAGAATCAGTAAGGTAAAATTATATCCTTCACAGTAATGTATGAGCTTTCTCTTCTCATTTCCCTCACAAGACATATTCTTACACTATGAAACTGACATAACATACTTTGGACAATTTGTGTGGAGAACTTGAGAGGGGGAAAATATGCAAGTATCTTATTAGAAAATAAATATTCCAGGTTTTGATTCTGAAGGATTTCAGTAATATTTTCCCATCATTATTTCTTATGGATTTGGGGGATTGGGGTTTTTTTTTGTTTGTTCAACAGCAGTGTTTAATCTTCCTTATTCATTCTTTTGGATAATTCTTCAGTGTTATCCCTGTACTCCAAGTTTTCAGTACCTACTAAGTGTAATTTCTAGTACAGTTTAGTGGCCTATCCTTTAAAACCTGTTACGACTAGTAAACAAGCTTGTAGTTGAAGGACTGCTTTTAGATTACTTACAGGCTGGCAACTGCCTAATTCATAGTATCGATAAGGAACAATGAAATACCTTTTTTATTGTTTTGCCTATCTCAAAGCACTGGAAAAATGGGACCGGTGCTTTACCACTAGGCAAGTATTAATATTCAGTTCTTCGGAGTGTAACTTACCAGCAATACTGGCAGCAGCAGTGCACAATTTAGATACATATAATTTCAGCTTGTAACCAAAACCTTCATTTCATTCATTACTTTATTTTTTTCAAGAAACAAAATACTTTTAATTTGGGAATAGAGATATCATTGAAGCTGTGAACATTTCACTGTGCACTTCACAGCCTATAATTATAGGGAATCCTGCAAACTTAAGAACAGTCAATCACAGTTCTATTATTTTATTTTTGTTGAGGATTCAGTACTTCATTTATTTCTGTTATTATATATGTCTGAGAAAACTCCAAAATATCCGTTATCATTTTTTTTTTAATCAGAAAAATAAATCTGCATTGCAAGGAGACCAATTCTATTCTGTTGAGATTTACTCATTTCCCTTTTTTTGTCTTGTCATAAAGTTTCTAAACCCAGTTGATTAGGTAACCTATGAAAATTCAGGGTAACTTCCTGACCTCATCACCGTGTAGATTTTCCAGAGATTAATGATGCCAGCTGGAGATCCGGACAGAATCTTGAGTTTATGATCAGATAAACCACATGTTCAAATTTATGACACTTTGCAATTTGGTAGAACAAGTCACTTCCTCCTTCTTTAGATGGGGAGAAAAATATGGTATTAACTCTACTGATCAAAGCTGTCTCCCGTGTTTGAAAATTGTGTGGCAGCTATATGATACTCTATAAATTGAATAAATTGAACAGGTTATTTTCTATCTAGGCTGTGACTGGGATAAGAAAGACATTTAGAATTTGAAAAAGTCTGTAATTGGAGTTGTGTTGCTTAAAGTGCATTGTAACTCGCAGATTGCTTTAATAATTATCTTTTGTTGTAGTTCGGTACCACGAGTTTCAACACTTTCTAATTATCCACTGAGTTCAGCACAGAGCAATTCTGATAGTCTTATTTTAGTCCTATATTATCTTACTCATTTGCATTCGTCGTCTGTTATACCTGCCATTCTGGAATACATGACAATTCTTTTATTAGCATAGTTTTTCTGTTCAGAATATGAAGTATTCTTCCTAATTCTATCTAGAAGGGTAAAAAAAAAAAAGACAAAAAAAAAACAAAGAAAGAAGAGAGAGGTGAATGGGGTGGGGGTTGGGGAAGAAATCCACATTATTTCTTACAGATTTTGAGCTGTGGATGGTAGATAACTGGTATGTAGGCATAGAACTGTCATTACTAATTAGCTTGCTAACAATGTTTTGGTAGCTTTCAGGCAACTGACAGAAATAAATAAATACTTCAGCAACATGATAAAGAAAAGAGCAAACTCAGGTTGGACTGCATACCTATAACATTTACAAATTTGGAAAAACTATACCACGCTGAGTTTAGGTAGATTTATTGCACATGACATTCAGTGATTAATGAAAGACTTGCTTCTGGTCTTTCTGGAGCAAGGAAAACACACAGACACTTTACCTCTTATGATGTGAACAAACATAATTAATATTCTTGCAATTGAGAATTTTCATGTGGCTTTTCATGGATAATATAAAGAAATGAAGAAAAGATAGTTTCATTACCTTGTTGTGCCGTTCATATGTAGAGGCAAGGGTTTTTTTAAGTGGATTACTCTGGCATTTTTGAGTCCTTACAGTTCAAAATCATTCTAGAAAATTTTGTGGGAGTTGCCACTCCAATTTGTTCTGATTTGGTTGCAGATCAATAGGAGATAATGTAACAGGAATATTTAGTGTCACAGATACACTTAAGAGAACAGGAGATAATGAAGAAACTACGAAGACAGAAGTAAAAAGCTCTGAAAAGGTGAGGTTGGAGAAACCTATCTGACATCTCTGCAAATAGATGTAGAATTTATGATTTGTTACTACAAAAATCCGTCTCAATCTTCTAATGATTCTTGGCATTATTATGTTTCACACCTTTGTTATCAGTTTTATCCTTACAATATCTTTTCAGTCAATATTGAAACTTGATGATAATAATAATAAAATGTATAAAACAAATGATGAACAGTGCAGTTTGCTCATCATTTGCTGATTAATATCCAGCCCACTCCCAAGCAGAAATCTTCCCCCTTGCAACCAGCTTCCCTCATTTTATATCCTAAGCATGGTGTCATATGATATGGCCAATTTGGGTCAGCTGTCAGAGCAATGTTTGTTCCCAGATTCTTGTGCACCTCCTCACTAGGACACCATGGCAAGCAGAGAAGTCCTTGACTTAGTAACAACAAACACTTAACGTACAAACAAAAAATTCTTAACAACAATAAAAACGTCAGTGTGTTATCAACATTACTCTCATACCAGCCACTAGGAATAAAATTATCTCTATCCCAGTCGAAAATAGGACATGTTTGCACTTTTAAGTATAATTAGAGAACATAGATTAAGACTTCGCACTGGCTGTAGCTGGAATATTTTCCCTTTTTTCTTTTTTTTTCCTTTTTTCTTTTCGTAATATCAGACATTACCTTCCACAGCTGTAACTTCATTTTGTGATGTAAAAGTTTCTCTAAGAAGGATTAGATCAAGCTTACTTTTGTACACTATGGAATTTGAGAGCTAGACGTATTGTTGCTTATGGTAAACAAGAGTAACCTGGAAAGTGCTGGAGTGATTGAAACTTTCAGATCAACAAACAAAGCATGTTGTGACATAGTCAAGATATGGCAGATGCTCAGGAAGACTCATGAATAGTAATTGAAGAGGTGGACATCTAAAGTCATCTAAGCTCATTAGATCCTGCCAGAGATAAAACATATATTGACTGATATAGTGTGATTTCAGCACTTTTTTTCACAAAGGCTTTCCATAAAAAAAAAAAAATTAACAGTAATGTAGACTGATCTGCAATTGTTTCTTCCTTCTGTCATTTTAATTTCTGCGGTAAAAACTGGATCCACTTCAACACAATGACTGTAGAACATAAGGAAGTTCTAGGTTTTAAGAGATACATCAAAATCAGTTAGAAAAAGCATGCTTAAGGAAAGGAAGGTAATTCAGATCTTGACCTATCAAAGTATTTAATAACTTCAGAAACTATGTCCTGAATTCATTTATTAGCTATTCTGTAGAAATTCACTACTTCTTGGAAAGTCATATTCAGCTAGACCCTTTCACAAGCTGAATCACATTTCCAGCTCATAAATTTTCCACTAAATCTTGTACAATCATTTCACAGTCCAAAGTAATTGCAGTTATAAAACTTAGACTACTCTGCAATCAACAGTACTGTGTTGCACACTGCTAAAGAACTTTAACTGGAGAAACTCAAATATCAGCCAGGAGAACTCCTATGCTGATTCATCTGCTGGAGAATGGTGCAGAAGTGCACAGGTGATCATGTAGAGAGAGTTCTCACACTTCCTGAATACAAACCAGTAGCTAAGTAAGTTGGGAGATGCACCTGGTGATGTTGGAGGTCATGTTTTCAAAGACACCAGCCGAGCATCACAAGGAGGAAGAACATAAAGGTATAAGTGTTGGAAACGACAACTCTGTAACTCCTAGGTTACCACAGTTCTAGATATTCAGCTGTGCATAAGGAAGTCTATTTAGAAAGGGGAAACTGGCATTATGGTGGCTGAGTGATTGTAACTGGCAATGGCAAAGAAGGAAAGACTATAGGAGAAAAATTAAAGATTTTTTTAATGTATTCCCTTAGCACAAGTTATTGCACTAGTAATTCCATGAAAGAGGGCATGTATGTTTTTTGTCTTTTTTATATATACACGCATTCCTATAGAACAGAGGAGATCTGTATTCACGATATTAAAAAATACAAATGTGCACTGCAGATATTTGACTATAGCAAATACCTGCTTGATAAATAAAAAACATTAGAGGGAGAAAGGAATTGCCTCTCTTTCCTTGGAAAAGCAAGCTTGTAGGAACTAGTAAACACAAGTCACAAAATTGTGACTTGCTATTTAAAATCTAAGCAAGGTATCTGTGGAAGAAGTTGAAGTTTCTAGACCCCTTGATGTCTTCATGGAAAT
The DNA here is from genome assembly GCA_033558185.1 of Dromococcyx pavoninus. NCBI lineage: Eukaryota > Metazoa > Chordata > Aves > Cuculiformes > Neomorphidae > Dromococcyx > Dromococcyx pavoninus. The sequence continues at coordinate 1,195,283 of JAUMJL010000139.1, read as the reverse complement.
ATAGAATCATAGAATGGTTTGGATTGGAAGGGCCCTTAAATATCATCCAGTCCAAATACCCCTGCCATTGGCAGGGACACTTTCCACTGTATCAGATTGCTACCACCCCTTTAGAAGTCTATGAAATCAAGTTTAAAATGCCTTTTAAAATAACATAGTATAAAGTAAACTAGCTTAAACACAACAGGTTACGACATTGTACTTCTGGTTTTGACAGACACTGCTTGGGTATTTTCCTAACTGTATTTCATTATTTTAATTTTTTAAATAGCCTCGTTTTCAAGTTGGATGTTTTGATTTCTTTTCCTGTAGTCTGCAAGAGGACTTTTTGCCTTGAAATATTATCTAAAAAAGATTCTGTGCTAATCCATGTGTAAAAGAGATATTAGACAAAGCCTTGACTGTAAGAGCTTAGGACATGCATATTTTGAATATTTTTCAAATATGATTTCTCTTTGTTAAATTCTGGCCTTAAGTATAACTTGAATAACCTTTTATGCATTGAACTTGACAACCTTTAAAAATATTAAAAAACAGTTTTCTCTGATTGATGTCAGGGAATATCTTACGTTATATAACTTCGGCTTTAGTTCATGCCCTTACTCTAAGTTAACTTCAGTTCATTCTCCTTTGTTTTTAATTTTTATAAAATGCTAAGTTAAACAGCTCATGTAGATTATTCACATGTAACTTGTTTAGAGTTCTTTTCTCAACAGCCCCAACTTTGGGCGTTGGACTAGATGACCTGTAAAGGTCCCTTTCAACCTAAAGCATTCTATGATTCTATGACACTTCATATATCTGTAGTACTTTTAAGAACAAATAAAAGAGCTCACTGCAAGCGTGTATATTGAGTACTGATCTTTAAAGAATTTCTAGCAATATTAATTTTGCTATCTCAATCTCATCTGCTCTCTGCATTAATTTTAGAAAAAATGTGTTGTTAGGAGGTTTTTTCAATTTAAGTTGATACTTGTATATCTTATCTGAAGTCTCTATGTACATATTTAAAACTATTTACTTTTCACTACAACAAATGCACTTTAATTAGAACTAGTGTGAGTTGATTTTTGCTTCTCAAGCACCAGGAAATGTAAAAGGAAAAATAGCTACCAGGCTGCAATGAAATCAGATTTTCTAGGTTAAGTGGTTTCTTTTAAATTTCCTTTGATAATTAATTTTAAATTATTCCTTTTCCATAATATTCCTTTTTTTTTGCTTTCACTTTCCTGACATTTTTTGTTTGTGGCTCTGTTTTATGTTTTTGTTTGTTTATTTTCTTTGTTTGTTTTTAAACTCTGCTTGCTCTCATTAAACTGGACAATTCCTTCTTCCAGAAATCTAAAGTATTACGTATGTTCTTTCCTTCCTTGTCAAGGTAAAACTAAGATAAGACAAATGTCTACAATTGTCATTGTTTATTGGAGGTAGTGCATATTTGTTTTGCAGAATTTTTTTTAATAATTAGGCAAGTATGTGTTCTGCACAAAGCAAAATCAATTTTGCTTTTTTTCATTTGAGTAAGTTAAAGAGCCCCACCATTCAATGAACAGAGAAAGCCTTATAGTGCATTATGAAATACATGTCAGGAGTGTAGATTTATGTGTACAACACGTTAATATCCACATTGGTAACAGAAGTTATATGTAACAGAAGATATATATAGCATTTTTCACAATTTCTTCTGGAACATTTTGTCTATGCTTGTAGCACTGGCATTGAGTTTGTCTGAATTATGGTGTAAACTCTGAACAGGACACTAATGGGAGAACAACTCTGTTATTTTTCTTCTGATGCATTTTCATTACATGCAGCTACTTATTTCTGTTTAGTGATGTAATCTCTTCTCAGGAACTTAAAAGTATGGTGAATCTAAGAAAAACAGTATATGAAAGTTCTGCCATGCCATTGTCTGGTTGTTTCACAAAATCTAAAGAAGTGCCTGTCTGAACAGAAAAAGAAGAGCAAGAAAATAAAAGAAGTATGCAATTTCTGTGTAAATATCCTCAATAGGCTGTATTTTGGTCTCTAATTCTAGATTTGAATTATTAAAATACATTAAAATAAATTTTTCATTTTAAAAAATTCCATTATTAAATTCTAGTTTGCATTATGAATGAAAAGCTTGTTTGTTTTTCTACTTTATGCAGTAAACAGTGGGCTAGTTTGGAGTTACAGGACTGGGAAAACAGAATTTGTTGTATGTCTTTTCTTCCTGTGTTATTAATTCAAACTGGCTGGTGAATGTGTTGAAAACCTACATATTTTTGCTTCTTGAAGCAGATTTGATATTCACTTTGTATCAGAATCAACCCCTTGGTAACAGAAACCCTCAAGGAAAACCTTGACAACAAACTGTATTTTAGCTACTGCTAATCATCTGATTGAATATGTTGTATACTTAAAGTAGCCTTACCTAGACTCCTTAGCATGTTTCATACACAGGGTCTTGCTCCCCTCCAAGGTACTTGTTCAGTTTTATTGTTCTCCATGGCTCATACAATATAGAGATATAAAAGAATAAAACTAGCCATGTAGGGATTAGCAGTGGGCTTAAGTGTTAATGCTTTGTAACACTCCATATTCTGAAAGATACACATTAAAATTCTGAGAGTGACAGAAGCACCATGCAAAGTGTTTGAAGAAAGACACTGTTAAACTAGAGGGATGGGGAAGTTTTCTAGAGGTTAAAAGTGCACCCAGGAAGGTATGTTCTGAACAGAAAAGAACTATATCATGAATTCAGCTGCAGTTACTTCTAGTTACTAAGGTTATGTCTGACCATCATTGTGTAAAGTATTTTTAATTATTTCTGCCATGAACTTTTTTGGTTTTTAATTCTGTACTGCTTGCAAGTATATTGTTGATACTGATTGTGGTCTACAACTTCTAAAGAATCATTTTACATTTCTGTAATGACACAAGTTATATTTTAACTTAACTTTCAATTTTCATTTTCAGAGCTGATCACAGCAGAAGTCTTACTCATTCATGAAATTGTAAAAATGCCTAAAATTATATTCTACCTGATTTGGTGGTGGTTACCACATGTCCTTTAATCTTGCCTTCATAAAATCTGTTGTTAATTTCACTAATATTTCCATCAACGGAAAACCCCAGATTAAGATTCCAAAATCTGTCATCTTTTCTTCACAGAGAGTCGTGAAAAGAAGGACATTCCACTGTCCAAAGTCTCAAATTATTACTTGCTATATTGTTCTCGGCTCTTGCAGACAGAAGTTACTTGACCTCTATGCTAACTTTGAGGTTCTTATTTCCCTGTGAGATCAGAGCTCACTGCTTTTCAATTCACCCCCTTAAAAATTATTTTCTCAAAAGCACTTCTTTGTCCTATAAGCAATCAGCAAGGTAAAACACAGCAGATGATAACACCGAAAGCTGATATCAGTTACAGGAAAAATCAAAGAAAAAAGAAGATCATGAAGCAATGTGTGACTTACTGACTGATCCTGCTTCATTAATGTTCTAGACTAGGTTTTTTGATTGACTGTCTGTTGCACTTTATTCCTGTTGCTGCACTTTTGAGGACTAGACAGAGTCAAAACTGCATTTTCTCAGCTCTTCAAGGAACATTACTTCAATACAGTGCTAGTAAAATGCAGGCAAGTACAATCCTCTTAGTAAATCTAGATTTCCCACTTCTGGTAGTGTCCTAATCACAATGATCTAAAATAATCTTTCTTTTTTATTTGACTCTTAGGCCAATACCTGACTATTACTGTAGAATTATTTTGTTTTAGAAATGAGACTTTTTTCTTTTCTGTGGTCTTCCTAGAACTGATTTTCTCTTCTCTTCCATATCACCTGCAGTATGATCAAAAGAATTCAAAACATTTTACTTCTGCTGAAAGGTAGGAGTTGTTCTTTCTTAGTTGTATGTAATTAAACACATCTGTTGTAAAGTAAAATAGATCAGACAGCACAAATGTAATCAGTTAACGTTGGTCTGGCCTAGTCTAGCAGCCTGTTAAAATCATACTATTTTTTACTATATCATTAAATAATTTGGCCTCACTCAAGTCAGCAGTAAAATTCCCTCTTGCTTGACCAGTATAAAAATGACATCAATAGGGACAACAGTCAATTATTGTTGTACCACTGTACTTATGCTATAGGTATAAGAATTATTAGATACTCCAATTACTAAAAAAAGGGTGATGTTTGTGTGGAAGTTCTGGAGCAGTACACACAATGGAACCCATGCCGATTAACTACAAGGAGTATTCATAGAATCATAGAATCATCTGGCTGGAAAACACCTCTGAGATCATTTAGCCCAACCATACCTGTCCTCCACTAAACCATGTCTCTAAGAAACTCATCTACCTGCCTTTTAAACACCTTCAGGGATGCGACTCAACCACCTCCCTGGCATACCACTCTTTTAGTGAAGAAATTTTTCCTGATGTCTAACCTGAACCTCCCCTAGTGCAACTTATGGCAATTTTCTCTCATCTTATCACCTGTCGCTTGGGAGAAGAGACCAACACCCACCTCACTACAACCTCCTTTCAGGGAGCTGTAGAGAGTGATGAGGTCTCCCCTCAGCCTCCTCTTCTCTAGGCTAAACAGCCCCAGTTCCCTCAGCCTCTCCTCACAGGACTTGTTCTCCAGCCCCGTCACCAGCATTCTCGCCCTTCTCTGCACACATTCCAGCACCTCAATGTCCTTCTTGTAGTGAGCGGCCCAGAACTGAATACAGTACTCAAGGTGTGGCCTCATGAGTGCTGAGTACAGAGGTAAATCACTGCCCTGGTCCTGCTGACCACACTGTTTTTGATACAGGCCAAGATACCATTGACCTTCCTGGCCACCTGGGCAGACTTCTGACTCGTATTTAGCCGGTTGACAAACAACACCCCCAGGTCCTTCTCCTCCAGGCAGCTCTCCAGTCTTCTCCAAGGCTGTAACGCTGCATGGGGTTGTTTTGTCCCAAGTGCAGATTCAGCATTTATTCTTGTTAAACCTCATCCTGCTGGTCTCAGCCCATCGATCCAGCCTGTCCAGATCCCTCTGCAGTGCCTCTCTTCCTTCAAGCAGATCAACACTGCCACCCAGCTTGGTGTCATCTGCAAACTTGCTAATGGTACACCCAATCCCTTCATCCAGATCATTGATAAATATATTGAACAGGACTGGACCCAGCACTGAACCCTGGGGAACACCACTCGTGACCGGCCTCCAACTGGATTTAACCCCATTTTCCACCACCCTCTGGGCCCGGCCATCCAGTCAGTTTTTTACCCGGCAGGGAGTGCGCCTGTCCAGGCCAATGGTAGCCAGTTTCTCAAACAGACTACTAAGGGAAATCATGTCAAAGGTTTTAGCAAAATCCAAGCACACCACATCGACAGCCTTTTTCATTCAATAAACGGGTAATCTTGTCATAGAAGGAGATTATTTAAAGATGAATCTTTACTCTCTAGATTTTATTCTGTTATTGTATATTGATGGCTGAGAAATTGAAAACCATCTCCAAAATTCTACTGTCATATATAAACAGTGCTCTGGACAGTATTTTCAGATGGTTTGACGTTTTCTTTCAACATCACCTGATTTAATTATGAATGTGTTTATCATCTAAAAATCTGACAGTCACATATTCATGATTATACAACCCTACTGTTTTCCATGTTCTGTGTTATTCCATGCTGCCTTGTCAACTGGCACGACCTTTCCTCTTTACAGTCTGTGATTTTAAGTATACATGCAGGTGGAATTGTGATTTTCATTGTAGTATTCTCCTACTATTCACTGCAATTCATATCAGTCTTTTTTTAATAAGGAACATTTAAGTTACAGTGGGAAAATCATGAAATGGAGGATAAGGTTTTTGTGTTTCCATCACTGAGCAAGACCGAAGAAATACTTTGCTTCTTATTTTGGATCAAAGAATATTTTGATTTTCTTGTTCAAGATTTTTTTTAAAAAAATATTCGTAACATTCTGTTTGAAGAAGCTCTCCATATTAAAAAGCAAAATGGAAAGGAAGTTTTTTCTAAAGTTTCAGCATATTTTTGGTAGTGTTGTACAAAGACTTTTTTCCAATATGTTTACATAAAATATCACCTTGTCATTGTCTTCTATTCAATTTCTTATGCAAGGAAAACCAGTTCCATAGTCTGCCCAAACAGCTCATCTTCCTTTCGTTTACATGGTTCTAGAGGCCATTTTCCCACTGTCTGACACAATTCCATAATAAAAAGTAAAACACTGTAACCTTACTTAGATTTTACATATTTAGCACTTACTCATTGTCTGATCTGCCTACTTATTTAGCCTTTTAAAGGTGCAAGCTTTCTGGGACAGTCACTGAGCCCTGTTCATTCAATTTGCTGTGGCCCATTTTAATAAATAATGGAAATAAATATCTGCCAACACTAGCATACCTGTTCTCAAGATGCTTTTAACTAATCATGAAAGCATACAAGCCTTAGAAAAAAAAAGATTAAAATCGTAGTAATAATTTGTTTGACAAAACCGTGTTCTATTTTAATATACAAAGTCTTCTCTTTCTTGATTACTAGAGTAGTAAAAAGGCCCTCCTAACAAAAAATACCTTGTGGCGTTGGGGAAAAAATTGGGACATGACAGCCATTCTACAGCTTAACTAAAGAGACAATATTAAATAAGATGATGACTTCTAAGATTTCTTATTAACATTACATTTATTTAATGTTCAGAATAAAGTTTGTTTCCAATCATTGATGGCCTTACAGGTGGCAGAAGAAAAAAGTTAATTTTTTTAAGCTGTACTCCATATTTGCAAAATACTTAAATTTGAGAAGCATTTATAAAAAAACCCACAATTTTAAGCTATACTGATTTTTTCTTGAAGTGAGGACCTTTTTATTTTTCTTTCACCAAAGTTTATGAAATCTTTTTCTTTCATTCTCTTTCACAGCAGCAAATCCACTTCTACTTCATGTAGCCTGAAGAAGTATGTCTTTATATTTTTTGTTTGTTTGTTTCTATGATATTAGAGTTTCAGAGAGTTTTAATATCCCTAAACAGGCAGCAAAATTAATTAATAAATTGTTCATAGCATAATTTTAATTCATTTTTTATTTAATTTTACCATTTTCTCCTTGATACAAGATGTGTAGAGTAGCTCTCCTGGTGGTTTTCTGAAAAATTCCTCAAAACCTATGCTATATTTGGTAGTGAAAATAACTTCTGCTTAAGTATTTAGATTAAAGATTTTTTCTTTTTCAAATAATGTGACCTTTTCAGCCCAATATTCTGAGCTTTTGGTATCACAATGTTCACTGTAAATTTTCAAATATTAATTTAAATGAGGGTTTCAGTAAATAGATTTGAATTGATTGACCCAACTTTTGAAAATGTCTTTTTAAAAGTCACTTATAAGATGGCTATAGTTAAAAATCACATCTTTGGAACTAAAAATGTGCTATGATTTACAAAAAGGATTCCACAGCTCATGATACAGTTTCTTGGCACCCTTGAATGTTTTGGAAATTATTCATCACTTATTTCTTCTTCTCAAGGCATATCATGATGAGATCTTTATAATATATTACAAGTTTGTTACACCATGATATTAGGGTTAAGAATTGTCATTGCAAACTTTTTCTTTACTGAATCAATAACGTGAATTAAATGTACTAATTAAATGATGCAGTGTTAGCATGGTTTTGGCTATACGGCAGTTATCAGTCTGTAAAATATGAGCTGTCTCTAACAGATTCAATTCACAAAAATTTGAGAAGATAATGTTCACTTAAATATCATATTTTTGAAAGAATTTATCTAATTTTTTTATCAAATGTTTTGAGATTACTACAGAAATGGGAAGCAAAACCCCGGGCTCAAACATTGTGAGCACAAATTGGCTGAAATCAGTAGGAAATAAAAATCACCAGCATTTCTAAAATAAATGTATAGGTCTAATATTCTTATATCTTTATATTAGACACTATTTTCTACTTGGTCATCTTCGTTGCTATATTTTCCATGGCTTTTTTTGAAATAACTTCTCATAGGGTCATGGAAAAGGGGGGGAACATTTCCAGACCTCTTTAAAGGTATATGAAAATTTGTGATCTGTGGTGTATAAACTCATCCTATATTTTCGAGGGGGTTGTTGTTTTGGTTTTGTTTTTCTGTTTTTCCTCACTTCTGTAGTTCCAAGGAAAGTCTCTTTAATTTTGTTTTTCTCCAGATTTGTGTGAAGAAGGGCAATCAGAAGGCAGCATAAGTATTTTCATTTTTCTTGATAATGTATTTTTCACTTTATCTATTTTCTGGGTTATAGAACTAAGGAGCTAATAGAGGAAGCATGGGCTGAATGCTGCAAACAAAAGCATAGAGAACATCTTCATCTCATGTTTGGAATAAGTAAATAGTTATTCACCATCAATTCACTCAGTGGTTTCAGCTATTTGTAAAGTCAAATACAATCAGTGCCAAAAATAAGAATTGCTTCCTTAAAAATAATTCATCATTTTACTGTTTTTAAAATAATTTCATTTCATGACCATTTTAAAAAGTCTTTAAAAAGAAAAATTAAGAAAAAAAGATATATTTATGTCATTAGAGAGGCAATTTTTAAAAGATGTATGACTTAGAAATCATTTGTTTGGCTAGAAAAGACTACTAATTTACAGGCGGCACTGGGGGGATTGTTGTAAAAGATTTAGTCAGCCAATACATTGCTTACTAAGTCAATTAGCATACTATTTATTTGAAAAAATAGTGGCTAGAGAAAACTCATCAGTCCTGCTTTCAGCTTTGCAAGCAGAGGTCTGTGTTATAAAGTACTGCTATATCACATTCCTTCTGAAAAGTAACCCCAGTGTATTGATGAATCCTCCCAGACTGGCAGCATCCCTTGAATTTTATAAGGATGTTCTCCGTCCCAATGTCTAGACCACTAATAAAGATGTTGAACAGTATTTTTCCTACTATTGATCTGAGAAAAATACCATTAACCCTCAGCCGCTAGGTGGGTTTTGTGGAACTGATCAGAACGATTTCAGCCCAGCAGTCTAACCATTTTTTATCCTATCTGGTATTCCATCCAGTCAATCATTACCTTGTCGAGTTTGGCAGTACTGATGATACAGGAACCATGTTGAAAGCCTTCTTAAAACAAAGGTAAACAATATCCACTACTATTGTCTCCTCCACTAAGGCAATCATTTTGTTATAGGGTTAGTCAGATACAATTTTACCTTGCTAAATCACTGATGGTTGTTCCTAATAAACTTCTTATCTTCATGTCCTTGTATAGAACTTCCAGAACTTCCATAAGGACTGGGGTGAGTTTGACCAGTATTGAGTTCCCCAGATCCTCCTCTCTTTTCTTCTTAAAAATGGACATGATGTTTACATTTTTGAATGAATGTCCCCTAAAGAACATGACCTTTCAAAAATTATAGAGAGCAGCTTTTCAATGACTTCAGCAGGCTCCTGCTCTTTGTTGCACTCTGTTGATCTCATGGAATTTTGTTATGTCCCTTGTGCATAACCTCATACATTGTTCCTTTCTTGTGAGCCACACCGCTATCCCCTGCACTCTGTGAATTTCCTCAAGAATCTGTGAAGTCAAAGAATAGACCTTTCAAAGAAATACAGAAGATAAGAAAACATTGAATAACTGAAATTAGATTCTCCCACTCAAAAGAGAAGTAGGTTTGTATTATCTTTAGTTTTGCTTATTTTCCTTTTTCTGCCTAACTACTTATAAAAGACTTTCATGTCTCTTTCCAGTTTCAATTCCAGCTAAGTTGTGGCTTTCCTTCTTTTCTTTTGCCTTTGAGATTTGCCAAAGATTTTGCTCTATAGCCAAGGTAGCCTTCTGCCACAGATACTCAATTTCTGAATATTGAAATGAGATTTGAAGAGAATCTCCTAGAAAATTAACAGATTTAACCTTTTAATAAAGGTTTTGATTTGATGAAATGACATTTTAAAATCACTTGGTTTTTTGGGAAATCCTTAAGTCTTTTCCTCTTCTAGAGGTTTATGGGTAGGAGGAAAAGAGGAATTGAATAGGCCTCTAAACGCACTGTAACACCTTCAAAAGTAAAATTCCATTAAACAAGGAATAATTCAGTTTGGGAGGAACACACAGGAGATCACTAGCCCGAATTGCTGCTCAAAACAGCAGTAGTTAGGAAATTGCTCAGGGCTTGATCCAGCTGGGTCTTGAAAAGCTCCTAAGGTGGAAGCTGCACAGCCTCACTGGGCAGCCTGTTCCATTTCTTGATTATACTTATGTTAAAAAGGCGGTTTACCTTACCCGAAGCCTAAGCATCTCCTGTCTTATTTTTTGTCTTTTATTTCTTATTGTCAAGACCCGCTCACAGGTTGCTCCCCAAAAAGCCTGCCCAGTCAAGGGGGGCAGGTCCTTTGATGTCTGCATGGAGAATTGGAGACGACAAATCTCCCAGAGGTAAATCCAAACATTGTTCATTTTGGACACAGCCAAAACAGCAAATCAATATTTTGGACATGGCCAAAATATTGAATCAATATTCGTTTCAGACACGGCCAAAACAAAAAACCAATATTTTGGGCATGGCCAAAATATCAAATCAACTACTTGGATGCACTCAGAGTTACATCTTCGCAAAAGTTGTTTGATATTGTTCCCAGCCTGTGCAGACCCCAATCTGATACCCTCAAGGTAGCTGCAAAAAACAACACAACTTGGATCTGATACAATGCACAGTAGTGCCATGGAAAAGAGAAGAAAAGGAACAAAGAAAGAGAGAGGGAGAGAGAGAGAGGAACAAGAGTGGCGGTGGGGCAAGACAGTCAGCCTGTTAGCAGCCACAGCACTCACGAAGATGTTGGAGACAACAGTACAAGTAGAGTCAGAGATGTTTAAGAGAATACAGGCAGAATCAGTGGAAGTTTAAGACAACAATAGAAGTAGAGTCTGTCTCTACACCTGTCCTCCCAACATGAATAACTATATAGAGCCTGGCTCTGTCTTCTCAATAAAGTTCTTGGAGACAACAGAAGGTTGCTCTTAGATCCCCATCCTGACCCTTTTCCTCTCCAGTGTGAACATTCAGCAACAGGTAGCTCTTTTTCTCCTATACTATCCATTTAAAATGTCTCTTTCTACATACATGAAACCAAGTTTCTTTCGTTCTTTCTCAGCCTCTTCGATGTTACTCTTGAAATTAGGCATCTTCTTTCTTTATACAAGAAAAAGCCATAGGAAATAAAATATGGATAAGATATTCTATGAATAGTTCTCTCATCCAAAATTTCTCATTACAGAAAAGAGTTGACTGAACATGAACATTTGTTATGACATGGTATATCTGCTAGTTATGGTTTAATAGTTGATGATCTACCTGTATGTATGCATAGCAGTCCAATGCCCAGTGCTAAGCTGAATTAACAATTACACAGCTGAACCTCCATGTTAACTTCCTCAATTTCCCTGCAGCATAAGAGTGATATTACATTGCCAATGTACCATGAGCTGTTATTCATTGATTATTTACTCTTTAAAGTGGATAAAATGAAATTTGAACTATTTATTTATTATTCTCATAATCAGAAAAAAGGGTTTACCTAATCATGACTTTAATTTAATCTAAACATTGTCTCAATGTTTTCTTTCTTCTCTCAGTTGCACTTAATTATCCTAAGAACTAGGTTACTGGTATTTTGGATAGACCCTTCTTAGTGTTCCTTTTCATTTTCATATAAATTATAGTGCCATTCTGTTAAAGCTCAAGAAAGATTAGATAATTTCATAGCAGTAGGACACCTCAAATCTATATCTGTAACTATTAATAAGTAATTATTACATAGTCAATAACAGATTTAAATTAATCTTTTAAATCACTTGGTGGCTAGGTATCTCCTAAATGAATTGATGGATAGTGGCATAAATTCCCATGAGAAAACACTGTTTCCTGCAGTCCACATCCCAATCCATGTATTTTTAAGTATTATAGAAGTTAAAATAAATGTTTTAAAATGATGTAGATTTTCCTAGGTCAACCATATTCTGTGAACAAGAACAGTTTCAGATTATAAAAAACATGTTTCTCACATAATTCATTCTTTGATGGGGAGAGGAAGCATCAATGACTCTAAGATTGTTGCAGTAAATTTTCTTGTTTCATATTTAAAATTGTGATAATTTGTTTCTGTAGTATGTATTACTTTTAAGGAGAAGAGTCAGGGATTTTTGGAGATTGGGTGGTTTGGGAGGCATTTTTTGGGGGGGCGGGGCAGGCAGAGCAGGTAGTGTTTTTTTCCTGGGTTTTCTTTCTGGATTCTACAAAGAAACTTGAGTGAACAAATCAGGAGCGGAATTGCTCATGGAAAAACTAATACTTCCATAGATTTTATTGTTCTACTTAAGTTCTTAAATATATAAATAAAAATATATTTTTTGCAATATACATTACATGCAGTATGCGTATGACATTCATTTGTTATGATTAAAAAGCTAATTATTACCTGAATATCCAGACAAGGAGATAGTAGGTAGCTCTTTGCAAAAATGCTGCCATGACTGCTAAAAATTCCCTCTGAAAAATCTAGCCCCAAAAGTTTTCAATTGTGAAGATTTGTGTCATACAGACACCAAAGGAAAGCTGAATTAGCTTCTAAAAATCATTAAGTGCCTATCCATTTACTCATAAGTAGAAGTTTATAGTGAGTGTAACTTTTGTAATGAGATGGACAGTTCAGTTCTAGTTGAAAATTTCTGTTAACCTTTATGTTACTATACAAAAGAAACTCAGCACATCACTTTTATGGACAGATATTAACCTACACAGATCACTGAGTATATCCAGATTCTATAATTGTTTGCTAAAAACAAAGACTCCAAGCTCCTTTCAGATGACTCATCAGAAATGTATTTTTTAATGGCACTCTATTGATCTTAACTGTATATCCTTCAAGAAAATCTACATGTCAGGAAGGTTTGACCTGAATTTTCCATGACAGCAGAAAAATTGTTTTCTTTTTTGTCCTCCTTGGTTTAGGAAGAGGTGTATCAGTGTGTGCTAGGGCTTAGAAGATAAAATAATAAATCCAATGGTAAAGTAGCATTTCAAAAATTTCTGCAATGACTGAAAGACACATTCCAAATCCTGGACGTGACCTTAAACTTTTGAAATAATTTATGTATTTAGATATTAATATGTTTTATGAGAACAAATATGTTGTAAATTAGAAGAAAAAAGGAACAAGAACAATCATAGCTAAGATTCTGGTTTTGCTTTTAAATTTCTAATTACTAAATAAGTTTTATATGCTGTTTTACATAATAAACATGAGCTTTTTAATGTATAAATTAAGACTGTAAAAACACACTGAAAGTAAATTTTATGTATTCATTGAATAAAAAACAAAAAAAAACAAAACCAACAAAAACAATAATTCCTCTGAAACAATGAAAGTTAAAAGGAAAATAAGAGAAATGAAATCAGGTACTTAAATAAAATGGCAACAGGTTACTATAAATCTATTAATTATAAGTAATGCACCAATTAATAATCTCTACACTAGAATATATTCAGCTTTCTTAAAGTACCATTAGCCTTAGCATCACCTAAGAATGCTCAGGCAAAAGCATTATTTTCAAACAATTAGAGTTTAACTACAGCTTGTTCCTTATTTTCATTAGCTCGTTTTAGGAAATGAGAGGCATGTGATGAAACTACATCTCTCTGTGGGAGAAAGTCCATGTGTTCTTAGAAGTTCACTCACTTAGCATTCATAATATGACAGGAGTATTACAAATTGCTTATGTGTCATCTGTACACTTCAGATGTGGTAAGACATGGCCTGTTCAAGAATTACTATGGCAATTACGAACACAGTAAGTTTCCATGCTAAGATACATGAGAAACTGAAGGTGAGGCAAGTTTTCCGGCATCTTGCTTGAGACTTCTAAGCTTTGCATTTAACTCCATCTTGACTTAACCCTGGACTTCAGATCCTGCACCTATCAGTTCCCAGAAATTTTTTATGTAAGTTCAGCATTTGTTTCAAAGAGAAACCATTTGGAATTAACAAACTAAGTGCCCTGTTTTTCTAGTTTCTAAAGATATCTTTCACTGGTATATGCATACCAAGAAACACCAACTACTGAGCTCATACCAAAACACAGCAGTTGCTGCCGCTTTAAAATAATGTACAAGAGAAACACCAAGAATTCACTGTTCTTGCATCTTACAGGGCATCTGTTGAGGAAGTAGGCTGCAGTTCTGTCAAAACCTGAGGGCTTCAAAAACATAGTTATAACGTTCTCACTACTGCCAGTTGGCTAAAAAAACTGGGAACTACTGTCTTTACTGAATTCTTATCCAAAATTCAGGGTTAATAGACTCATAGAATCATTTAGATTTGAAAAGACTGTTAAGACCATCAAGACCAACTGTAAACTTAACACTGTCAAGTCTACCACTAAACCATGTCCCTGAGTGTTTTTTCCACACACCTTTTAAATACTCCCAGGGATGGTGACTCAACCACTTCCATGGACAGCCTGTTCCAATGCTTCATAACCTTTTCAGTGAAGAAAAATTTCCTAATATATAACCTAAACCTCTCCTGGTACAACTTGAAGCCATTCTCTGTTGTCCTCTCACTTGCTATTTTGTAGCATAAAAACAACACCCACCTCTGCTCACGGAGCAGATCATATTGAGTGCTATTACACAGCACATGCAGGAGAGCCACGTGATCAGACCCAGTCAACATGGGTTTATGAAAGACAGGTCCTTCCAGACCAACCTGATCTCCTTCTATGAGCAGGTTGCCCATTTAATGGATGAGGGAAAGGCTGTGGATTTGGTGTACATGGACTTCTGTAAAGTCTTTGACACCATTTCTCACAGTATTCTGATTGAGAAACTGGCTGACATTGGACTGGACAGGCACACCCTCTGCTAGGTAAAAAACTGGTTGGATGTCTGGACCCAAAGAGTGGTGGAAAATGGAGTTAAATTCAGTCAGAGGCCGGTCACAAGTGGTTTTCCCAGGGTTCAGTGCTGGGTCCAGTCCTGTTCAATATATTTATCCATGATCTGGATGAAGGGTTTGAGTGAACCCTTAGCAAGTTTGCAGATGACACCAAGCTGGGTGGCAATGTTGATCTGCTTGAAGGAAGAGAGGCACTGCAGAGGGATCTGGACAGGCTGGATCGATGGGCTGAGACCAGCAGGATGAGGTTTAACAAGAATAAATGCTGAATCTGCACTTGGGACAAAACAACCCCATGCAGCATTACAGGCTTGGAGAAGACTGGCTGGAGAGCTGCCTGGCAGAGAGGGACCTGGGGGTGTTGTTTGACAGCCTGCTGAATACAAGCCAGCAGTGTGTGCAGGTGGCGAAGAAGGTCAATGGCATCTTGGCCTGTATCAGAAACAGTGTGGCCAGCAGGACAAAGGAGGTGATTTTACCCCCGCACTCAGTACTGATGGGGCCACACCTTGAGTACTGTATTCAGTTCTGGACCGCTCACTACAAGAAGGACATTGAGGTGCTGGACCGCGTCCAGAGAAGGGCAAGAATGCTGGTGGTGGGGCTGGAGAACAAGCCCTGTGAGGAGTTGTTGAGGGAACTGGGGTTCTTTAGACTAGAAAAGAAGAGGCTGAAGGGAGACCTCATCACTGTCTACCTCTGCCTGAAAAGGGGCTGTGGCAGAGCAAGTGTTGATCTCTTCTCACAAGTGACGGGTGGTAGTATAAGAGGAAATGGCTGTAAGTTGCACCAGGGAAGATTCAGACTAGATATTAGGAAGGATTTCTTTACCAAAAAGGATGTTCAGGCACTGGAACAGCTGCCCGAGGAGGTGGTTGATTCACCATCACCGGAGGTGTTTAAAACACAGGTAGATGAGTTTTTGAGGGATGTGGTTTAGTGGAGGATGGGTGCAGTTGGACTCAATGATCTCAAAGGTATTTTCCAGCTGGAAGATTCTATGACTCCATTATTCTATGATTCACTGCAATCTCCTTTCATGTAGTTGCATAGAGTGCAAAGGTCTCCTGTCAGCCTCCTTTTCTCCCTCCAAAGAGGGTTCCCTCAGCAACTCTTCATAGGACTTGTTCTCTAGACCCTTCACCAGCCTCCTTGCCTTTCTTTGAATGTGTTCCAGCATCTCAATACCATTCTTGTAGTGAGGTGCCCAAAACTGGACACAGTATTTGAGGTGTGGCCTCACCCGTGCCGAGTACAGGGGGAGAACAACTTCCCTGTTCCTGTGGGCCACACTGATTCTGATACA
Source organism: Dromococcyx pavoninus (assembly GCA_033558185.1). Lineage (NCBI taxonomy): Eukaryota > Metazoa > Chordata > Aves > Cuculiformes > Neomorphidae > Dromococcyx > Dromococcyx pavoninus. The sequence continues at coordinate 1,179,022 of JAUMJL010000139.1, read as the reverse complement.
AGACAAAATGCTGTCGGCCTTCTTGGCCACCTGGGCACATCCCTGGCTCATGTTCAGACGGCTGCTAAGAGAAGAGAGAAAAATGGAAAGAAGGAACAAAGTTTTAGTCCAGTAAAGAAGAGTGAAGACGATATCTGTACACCTCTGATGTATAAACTTCTGTTGGTCTTTTAGCACAATTAAACTTGCATAATATCCATACCCTGATCATAGAGTCATTGTTATCTTCCAGATCATTGAATTCATCTGGAATTAGTAGAAATTCAATGCTATTATATTTTTAAACACATTATTCCACATGTTGATGTACATTCTATAGGTTATTTTCACTGAAAGACAAGGGAAAAAAACAATATAACACATAAAATCTCACTTCCCTTCATGCATGGAATCATACCCCAAACCGGCAATTAAAACTGATTTAAATCAGTATTAGCTCCTAAAATCAAAACTGATTTTATGCTTGCCTGAAGTAATTACGCAGGCGAAACGCAGTCTTTAATTTACGTTAATAAAATTACTTTAATTTGCGTTAATAAAATGACTACTTATCCATACTAAATGATTTATTATTTAAAAAAAAATTAAAATACTCCCTGTTTAATACCATGGGATGATTGGCACTGAGAAATATGACGTGCTTAGGTCAGAGACATCTGAATACACCACGGAAAACACTTATCTAGGTTACAGCCAGTAGTCAAAAATGTAAGAATCTTTCCAAGTGCTTCTCCTTGATCCTGACTCTCTCCATCATGAATTTATGTTGTATCCTGCTCTCTAGCATCTGCTTAGTGCCTTAGTAGTTATCCTCACATAAGATCTGGATAAATTAGCAATGCAAGGAAGCTGTATAAATAGCTTCAGTCCTGTATCCAAAATTCCAGGCAAGAACCCAAAAACATTCAGTTGAAAATGTCACTAGAGATTTCAAAGGCAGACTATAGATGCATTCTTTAATTTGGAAAGAAAAATGTAACAACTTTCGACTTAAACAAAGATGTTTCAAATAAAAAAAATACACTACAATGTGCATTAGCTGAGTTTTTCAAGCTTGTTTGTTTTAAAGCTTATCTGCTATAGAGAAGGTGTGAAATATCTTATCCTCCCAAAATAATCTCTGAATTCACTGAATTTATCCTTTATACCTTTATCACTCTTGAATGCCCTCCCCCCCCCCCCCCCCATATGTACTGCAGTTCCCTTACCATTTCTGGTTTTCCTTTCATTTTAACAGGCTATTTATTTCTAGAATTAGCCTTTTTGAACTAGTATGGTCCTTTTATCCAAGAACAGTTTTGCTAAACAAGAGATTAGGCTGTGGATGTGGTATACCTGGACTTCAGCAAGGCCTTTGACACCATTCCTCATAGTAGACTCCTGGAGAAGCTGACAGCCTGTGGCTTGGACAAGAGTGCTCTGTGCAGGGTTAGGAATTGGCTGGTTGGCCTAGCCCAGAGAGTGATAGTAAACGGTGTCTCATCCAGTTGGCGACTGGTCACTAGTGGTGTCCTCCAGGGGTCGGTGTTGGGCCCAGTCCTGTTTAACAACTTTGTTGATGATCTGGATGAGGGGATTGAGTCCATCATTAGCAAGTTCGGAGATGATACCAAACTGGGAGGAAGTGTCAATCTGCTGGAGGGTAGGAGGGCCCTACAGAGGGACCTTGACAGACTGGAGAGATGGGCTGATTCCAATGGGATGAAGTTTAACAAGTCCAAGTGTCGGGTTCTACACTTTGGACACAACAACCTCACGCAGAACTATAGGCTGGGGACAGAACAGCTGGAGAGTAGTCAAGTGGAAAGAGACTTGGGAGTGATGGTGGACAGGAATCTCAACATGAGCCAACAGTGTGCCCAAGAAGGACAATGGTATCCTGGCCTGCATCAGGAATGGTGTTGTCAGCAGGACTAGAGAAGTTATCATCCCCTTATACTCAGCACTTGTTAGGCCGCACCTTGAGTGCTGTGTCCAGTTGTGGGCCCCTCAGTTTAAGAGAGATGTTGAGATGCTGGGGTGTGTCCAGAGGAGAGCAACAAAGATGGTGAAGGGGCTGGAGCACAAGCCCTATGAAGAGCGACTGAGGAAGCTGGGTTTGTTTAGCCTGGAGAAGAGGAGGCTCGGGGAGACCTTATTGCTCTCAATAACTACCTGAAAGGAGATTGTAGGAAGGCAGGAGTTGGTCTCTTCTCTCAGGCAATCAGTGACAGAACAAGAGGACATGGTCTCAAGCTTCATCAGGGGAGGTTTAGGCTTGGTATTAGGAAAAAAAATTTTACACTGAAAGAGTGATTGGCCATTGGAATGCGCTGCCCAGGGAGGTGGTGGAGTCATCATCCCTGGAGCTGTTTAAAAGCAGATTGGATGAGGCACTTAGTGCCATGGTCTAAATGACAAGTGGGTGTTAGTGTTGGGTCATAGCTTGGACTAGATGATCTCGGAGGTCTTTTCCAGCCTGGTGATACTGTGATACTGTGATACTGTGATTAAATCATAATGTCTAAGGATTTTTTTTTTTCAGATTTCCCAGAACGTATCTCAGGCCTTCAATAAAATTTTGGAACAATTCCCTAGATTTTACAGACCTTTCTAATTTTGAAATATGCGATAGATGACAACAGATACCAAAAAACCTCATGTTATTCTGTAATTTTGTTACGTGTAATAAGGTAATTTTGAGGCTATTGATGATAGAATTTCAACTATTTTAACTATTTTAAAAAAAATTGAAACCACTGTCTGAAATATATAAATATTTTAAAAGATATAATTTAGCAACTCAGGTTAAACCATGCCATTATATTTGACTTAACATTGAATCATTAATAAAATACAGAAGAGTGAAATTAATTTTGTTTGAAAAACTTTTTTATTAAGTAATGATTAAAAGTAGATCCACAATATAGAAAAATGTAATTGTTAGACTTTAAAATTTCAAATCCCATTCCAATAAAGCCATGTCTATCAGTTAAATATAGCAATTATGTTTTTTAGAAAACATTATTTTCTCAAGAATAATATTTCTTTGAAAAAGAAAGAACAATTTCAGAATCTCAAAGCCTAAGATGAATTAAGTAAATATTTTTGGGACTACCTAAATCTGAGGAACTTAAGTAGAAACTGTACTAGTCATTAATTCAACAGACGGTTTTCAAATGCGTTGACTCAATTAAAAATATTTTTTGCTTTTACTGAAGATTATTTGTTAGGATAAAAAATCGTGATATAGTAGAAATCACATATAAGTCTTCAAATATAAGAAGGAATTTGAAGGAAATTGTGACATCCCTTAAACAAAGCAAAATAAATGATAAATAAATACTTTGACTAAATTACAAGAGAAGGAAATACTTTAATTATGTTGGAGTCTACAACTAATCCTATGCAGCCTCCTTGAAATTAAATGAAATTTCTATACAGTTATCATAATAAGATTTTTTGTATTTCCATAACTTAGAAGATAGTAAATATGTCATCTTCTTGAAGGCTATCAGAAGTTACAGAATATTTTCTCTAATCTGGTCATTAAATTTCTTCTTCTTCCCAAAATGAGAAAAACAGAATCCAAGGTATTTGAGCACAAAATTCTTAATCTTTTATTTAGAATGTGCTTTGAAATACAATTGATTACATCTGTTTTTTTTCTTTCTGTGGGGAAAACAAAAAAATAAACAAACACCCCTCCTAAAAACTTCAAACACCTTAGCAAGTGTCCAGTGTTGGGGAATTCATCACTTCCACAGGGAGATTATTCCCATGGCTGATCGTTCTCATTGTGGAAAAATTTCCTCTTATGTCCAAATGGAATCTCCCCAGGAGTAACTCATATCCATTACCCTTCATCTTCTACATGCTACTCCCTGTAAGAAAGGAGTCGCCATCTTCTTTGTAGCCTCCTTTAAATACTGAAATATGGTGATAAGGTCTTCCCTAAGACTTCTTTTCACAAGGCTGAACAAACCCATTTCTCTCAACCTTTCCTCACATGATTTATCATCTCTGTGGCCCTTCTCTGGACTCTCTCCAGCCTCTCTATATCTTTTTTGTATGCTGAGAACCAAAACTGAACACAGTATTCCAGGCATGGCCTGGCAAACGTTGAGTAGAGTGGGATAATGACTTCTCTATCTCTGCTAGTAATACCCTTGTTGATACATCCTGTTGACTTTCTTTGCCTCAGCAGCACACTGTTCACTCATATTGAGCATGGTGTCCAACAGGACCTATCTCTCCAGGCAGGTAGATTCCAGCCTGTGCTGCATTCCTGAATTATGTATTCCTAGGTGTAAGACCTTACACTTGTCCATGTTGAACTTTGTAAGATTCTTGTTAGCCCGCTCTTTCAGTCTATCCAGGTCTTCTTGCAGGGTGGTTCTCCCTTCCAAAGTGTCTCCACTTTGGCTTCCCCAACTTTGACTTCCCCACTCAGTTTGGTATCATCAGCAAACTTTAGCAGGGCATACTTGATCCCATCGTTCAGATCACTTATGAAGACATTAAACAGCATTGGGCCCAGTATCAATTTCTGTGAGACCCCACTTGTGTCAGACTGCTAGTTTGAAAAGGAGCTATTTACCAACACCCTCCAGATGTGGGCTGTCAGTCAAGTTTCCCACTCACCTGACAAACAATCTGTCTACCTAACATAACAGTTTCTCTTGGAGGGGAGTGTGGAAAATCATATCAAAAGCCTTGAAGAAATCCAGGTAGATAATGTCCAGAAGGTGATCACGTTTGCCAAGCACGATTAGCCTTTTGTGAATCTTCCCTGGCTTTTCTTAGTTATGGGCTTCATGTGACTTATGATAGCCCACAAGATTCATTCCATAACTTTCCCAGGGACCGAAGGAAGACTGATGGATAATTTCCTGGATCTTCCTTTAAATTCTTTTTGTAGATGGAGGTGACCTTAGCATTCTTGCAATCTCTCGGGACATCACTCGATCTCCGTTACTTGTCTAAGATTATGGAGAGCGTCCTCACAGTGATGTCAGCCAGGTTTCAACAGCCTGGAGTAGATATTTTCAGGGTCCATTGATTTGTAGGCATCAAACTCCTGTAATATTTTGCATATGAGATCTTCCTTCACTGACAGTGGTCGGGATTTGCATCAGCCTGTGGTTTTGTTCCCAAAGCCTGGGGCCCAACAGCGTTGCTTGTGACAGAGATGAAGAAAGTATTGAGAAACTCCGCCTTTTTAGCTTTGGTTTTGGTAACTCATTCACCTTTCCTGTTTAAGAGTGGACCAATACTTTCCTACTGTTTCTGCTAGCTGTTTACGCACTGGAAGAACATTTGCTTGTAGTTTTTGACATCTGGGGCCAATTTCAATTTGAGCTGAGCTTTTGCTTTTCTAACTGTATCTCTGCGTGCCCTGACAATGCTCTTGTAGTTGTCAACAGATATTTGTCTGCTTTTTCAGCACTGGTAGGCTTCTTTCTTAGTTTTGAGCAGAATCAGAAACTTTCAGTTAAGACAAAGGGTCTCTTTCTCTACCTACTTCCCTTACTTTTAAAGAGAATGAACTGTTCTTGTACTTCCAGGAAAACTTCCTTGAAAAATTCCTATCACTCACTAGGTCTTTTATCCTCCACAGAGACTTCCCATGGAGTCTCTCCTAGCTGAGTTCTAAGTGAGGTGAAGTTTGCTCTTCTGAAATCCAAAATATTTGTCTTAGTACTAAACTTCCATGTGCTCAGCAGGATCCCAAACTCCACAATACTGTGATCATTGCAGCCAAGACTATCACTAAGTGATACTGCAAAGCAGGCTTTCTTAGTTTGTGAGATAATCAAGAGTGGCCTCAAAATTACATCAACAAATTCCCTCAATGCTCATGAGTGCATCCTATTAGGACCTATGTATTCTTCTAGGTTTAGTTTGCTGAAAAGTAGCATCTCTGCCGCCAGGGAAGAGTCTTCCATGTTCTAGACTTTCATTCTGGGCTCTGGGACCTGGGAATCCTGACTATCAGTCTTACTGATAAAGACTGAAGTGAAGAAGGCATTCAGCATCTCAACGTTTTCCATGTCTTGTTTCATTTGGCCTCTGCTGCATTCAACAGCAGACCCATATTTTTCTTAGCCTTCTTTCTGTCATTTAGGTTTTGTCGCCTTTTACATTCCTTGATGGATGTAGTTCCAAGTGGATTTTGTCTTTCCTACCGTAATCTCTGCATTCTTAAACAGTGTCTCTATATTTTTCCCAGATTCTACCGTCTTTGTACTTCCCTTTTTTGTTTAAGTTTGGCTAAAAACTTCTTTTTCATTTATGCAGGGTGCCTGCCACTTTTACCTGACTTACTGCTCTTTGAAATAGCACATTTTTGATATTGGAAAAGATGATCAGTCAATACAAACTACTTTTCTAGTTTTCTTGGATTCTTCTTCCCTCTAAGGCCTAGAGGACTCTTGCAAGCAGATACCTGAAGAGGCCAAAGTTTGCTCTTCTGAAGTCCAAGGATGTAATCTTGCTTTTTGACCTATTCCCTCCTCTCAGGATCCTGAACTTCACTATGTCATGGTCACTGGAACCAAGGCTGCCTTGAATGTTCACATCCCAATGACCTCTTCCTTGTTTTTGAGTATGAAGTCTAGCATCATTTTCTTATTAGTTCCTCTGTCACTTGATTTGGGTTGCCAATAGTAGCACCACTGCTGCCCCATGGAAGAACAGCAGGAAGAAATACAGAGCTGGACAAGCTGCAGGAGTCTCTTCACAACATCCTGAATTAGTCTCTGGCAAGCAGGAAACCTTGCTAGACTATAGGTCAGGTCAGCAGTCGGGTGCCTCTGTCCTTTGCAGCAGGGAGTCATTTACTACTATCACTCACTACTTCTTCCTGGTGTTCCTATATAGTCAGTTGGCCCAGATGCTTCACTTGAAAGCAACCTAAATTCTCCTCAGCTTTGAGAGAAATGAACTGTTCTGTAAATGCAAGCCTTCAAGTGGATCATTCTTTCAGTGTCAGAAGTTACCATCTTCCATTCTTTCCCTTCCCCAGAGTCTGCACTTTTTGCTCTGCTAGGGACAGAGTCTACCTGTACTTCCACTGCAGTTGGTATCTAGGGTTCTTCAGTTTCTGGGAATCATGGTATCATGGAATTGTTTGGATTAGAAAGGACCTTTAGATACCATCTAATTCCAACATCTGTGTCATTGACATGGACATCTTCTACTACATCAGGTTACTCAAAGCCCCATCCAACCTTGCCTTGAATACTTCCAAGGATAGGGTGTCCACAACTTCTCTGGGCAACTTGTTCCAATCTCTCACCACTTTCATCACGAAAATATTCTTGCTTATATGCAATCCAAATCTACCCTATTTCATCTTAAAAGCTTTTCCTCTTGTCCCATCACTACACTTGGTAAGAAAGTCTCTCTTCTTCTTTCTTATAAGATCCCTTTATATATCGAAAAACCACAATAATGTATCCCCGGAGCTTTTTCTTCTCCAAGCTGAACCCCAACTGTCTCAGCCTGACTGCTCTGATTCTTCAGTCTGAAAATCAGAAAACTGAAATAATACTCAAAAACCCCCTAGTTAAGTAGGTATTTCTCTTACCAGCAAGAGCCAATGAAACTATCAAGCATGTTAAAGAAGAATAAAAGCTTCTTTATGGCTCTTTTACAGTACAGTACATGGCATACTGTGAAAGACTGAACTCTGTACAGTGTAATGACCCATTGAAGAGTGTGAAGTGTGATCGTAAGTGCAGCTCCATTCAGAAAGTTATGTGCTCTTTCATTCTCTTCATATAATTTAGTTAAATAACAGTGCATTTCACAAATTTAATTTAGCTGTTGTATTTTTTTATAAGAAAATGTTCCATAAACACAAATCAGATAAAATGGTACTATGACGTGTATAGAGACAAACGCAAGACATAATCTAAATAATAAAGTTTAAGCATCTAGAAATTCAGAAATAGTCCATATATTTTGAAGAAAATATCCTCACTTGTGGACATCTACGTTTCCAGCAGCAGTCTATTTAATTCTCTGCCCCTTCTACTGCGAAATTTGATCCCTTACTTCAGTGTAATATTTTTACCAGAAACAAAGAAACTTAAACAATCCTGACTAGTAACAAACTGCCATTTGCTTTATTAAGGTCTCATTATTGCTTTCATTATCTATATTATCTATAGATTTTTGCATTGACCAACCTTTTTTAATTGCATGATTAATCCTTTATATTACGTCAATGTTTTGTCATTCAATTCAGTATTCATTAAAACTATTCGTTTAAGTGTAAATCTAAGTATTAAAGTTAGGAAAAACAATTTTTTATGTTTTTTTCTGACCAAGAACAGCTCATTAATCTCTATATTTAAGAATGATTTGAAGACCTCTGTGTTATGCTAACCCTTAAACTTTATTTGCCCAGTACAATACATGTTGTTCACATAAATTTATTGAGTCTTTCTACAGTCTGAAGAACAAGAATTCTATTACAAGAAATGTCCAGAAATGTGTTACAAAAGTGCCAGATAATTACCGAAATAGTAATTATTCAGGAAATATTACCATGGAAGATGTTATATTAAAATGACCTTAGTAACAAGTCAAATGTTTGCTCACATTTATAAGTCACAAGTATGTACTTCTAAGTAACCCTAGGTAGTGGCAGGTTGTTCTGGTTTTGTTGTTTTCCTTCTTTTTTCCCCTTTTTTAAACTTAGCTTATCTAAGTTCATTGGGGACGACCAGCAATACTATCTAATTAACTACAATGACAGGAAACTCTGTGACATATTTCTTAAGGCTGGCTTGTTTTAATACTCTAAACTCTCCTGTAGATTAGAACTCACATGTTTTAAATAGAAAAGGACGTGAGACATCCCATCTGCTATGTAACAAATCTTTGGAAAAAATACACAGAAGTCTTGATAAGTTCACATCACCAGAACAAAACAAATGCAGCATCTTATTTGATATATGACACAATTCCATTTGTTTCTTGAATTTTTCTTTTTTAACCAAGCTACAGTGAAAACAAAATCCTACTGTCAATGTGATTCCTTGACCAAAATCTGATCTCATGTTAGTTAATAAAAAGTTTCACTTTTAAATACTTCTCTTTGAGAAGTAAAATTTTGAAATCTAACGCATATCCTGAGACGGCAAATCTTGTTTACAAACTGCTGGTTGGCAAATAATGACATAATACCGACTGAATACTATGCAGAGCTGTGAGACTAATTATGTGTATATTCTCAAATAAATTTGTTAGAAAGCAATTTACTTAAAAATGCATGATTCTATTTCATGCCTGAATACACTTATATGAAAGCAGTGCACTTCTATTATGCTTCAAATATATTTACAACAGGTATGAAGGGGCAAGCTCCTTTATTTCCCAATATTTCTTTTTGGGTTTGCAATAAATTATTTTATAAAAAACACTTTGTAAGTACCAATATCCATATGATATAAGGTTACAGGAAAATCATATGCAATTATAAATTCTTGAGTTCTAATGAAATCAAATGCAGAAATTAAGTACTTTTAAGTATAAGTGTTTACAAATCTATTGGAAGATCTAAGTTGTTGCAGGGTTATGTACATTTTACTTTTTCTAAATATGTTTGTATAAATTTAAAAAGAAATTGTTTCCATCTATTATTTTAATCTTATTTTTTTGGTTTTTTTTTAAGTATGAGCTTATTTGCCACTGCTTTTGGATTTCTGTCCTGACATCACCTTGAGCATTCGTTTTTGAGATCTCTGATGATTATTGATACTTTCATACGTATCTTATTGAATAATTAAAATATGGTTAATGTTATGGTAGCTTAATACAGAGCATAGGTCAAATGTTTGTGGAACACAAACACTCTCCATAATGAATCACTGTAACTGATGCTAACTATGTAAAACACGTGGAAACTGCACAGTTTTGCTAGCATCTCATGGGGCATAATGGAAAGCTTTCCTTCACTTAGAAATGTAGAATCACAGGATATCTCAAATTGGAGGAGACTCTTAAAGATTAGGTCCAACTCCTAGTTCCTTGCAGGATTACATAAAAATAAATTATATGACTAAAAGCATTAGATGCTTCCTGAACTCTGACAGACTTGGTGCTGTGACCATTTCCCTGGGGAGGCTATTCCAGTGACCAGGCACCACTTCAGTGAAGAATCTTTTTCTAATGTCCAATCTGGGCTTCCCCTAATGCAGCTTCATTCCACTGTCTTGTGTCCTATTGCTGGTAACCAGAGAGATAGATCAGAAATTTTCCTTTCTCTGCCCTCCTTGAGGAAGTTGTGGACTGCAATTAGCCTTCTCTTCTCCAAGCTGAACAAGCCAAGTGACCTCAGCAGCTCCTTGCAAGTCTTGCCCTCAAGACTTTTCGCAATTTTGATCATCCTCCTCCAGACACGCTCTAACAGTTTAGAGTCCTTGTTATATTGAGATGCTCAAAACTCAATACAGTACACGAGGTGGGGTAGTACCAATGCAGTGCAGAGTGGGACAAACACCTCCCTTGACCAGCTAACTATGCATCCAAGACAAGGTTGACCCTTTCTTTCCTTTCTTGTCTTTATTCAATATTCTTTTTTTTCTATTCAGAATTCTTTTTTCTAAATTATGGCCACTTTATGCATTTCTTGCCAAGCCTTGTTTACATTTAGCATTCATAAAAAGAGTGGAAAAATTCTTAAACTGGAACCCTTCCCTATGACATATTCTTACATCTACAGTCTAGGTGAGTTCCAGACACATTGCGCATTTGGTTTATATTCCCAACGGTCATGCAAGATGGTTGTGACACATCTTCAAGTTAGATGACTTTTAATCTTTACACATAGGATTTGACAGAAGGAGTTTATATCAAATTGATTTCTATCGCTCTTTAATTCTTTTTTCATGTTACAATGTAAACAACATTGTATTTTTTTTTTACTAAGCCCTTCTAACTAGAAATACTTTAATTAGTCTAGCAAATTTGCACAAAAGTTTAGGTTTTCTTTTTGAATAAGAATGATTATTACTGCACATACAGAGATGGGAACTAATATTAAAATAAATATTAGACTATATTACAGAGATACTTTACATCAGATGAATGAAAAGATTGTGTCCAATATAATTATCACCTTAATAAAAAACAAAAGTCCATACTAGATTTTATGAAACACACCGAACAAACAGAACATTTTATTTTAAAAAATTGAAATCTGTTTTAAATTGTAGAGCCAGGGAATCTTCAAAATACAAACGTCTTAGCAAAATCATAACACAGACTGAGACTTCAGATGATCATGTAAAAGTCACAATCAAACATAAGACTAGGGATGTTTTGATTTTATTATGAAGGAACAAAAAACTTGACACAAACCTCTCAAAATCAACAAGAAACCTCTCAAAAAATACAAATCAAACCAAACCAAAACCCAACTGCTAAAACCTCTTAAACAAAAATATGACTGAAACATTTATTTAAAATTCTTATTTGTCTTCGAAAGAACTAGAGGTCCATAAAAGTAAAGACTGAAGGTCTCATGTAGTTTATTATCTTGTCCCATGGTGAGATCAAACTTTCTTAAAGGGAAAAGAAAAACTAAAAATATGAGTTTTGTATTGCAAAATAATCGAGATACCTAAAAATTAATATATAAGAGGCACTGTATGCATAAATCATACTTAGCAGGAAAGGTAATATCAGAAAGATCCAAGAAAATTTAGAAACTATAAGGCACATAAGGAGCTTCCTTATCTTTAAAATAAAGTCTCTTAAGACTTCTTAGGACTCTTTTAGGGCTTTCCTACTTTGAGTTTTTAATTTGGTTCTGTATTCAGTTGACTTTTACATTTTTCATGGGAACCTTAACAGAATCCAGAATGCCGATACAATTGGCTTAGAATACCATCCATGATGCCAAAAGAATAATTCTGTATGAAATCTATAAATTTTTCCTGTGATTATTAGCTCATGTCCTCTGATGTGCTAGTGTTTTCTCAGGACTGATTTTTATCTATTGTTTAAGATCTGAGGGAGAATTTAACAAAACTAAATAATTATTTCAAGAAATCAGTAGTCATAAAAAACATGAATTAAATGTCAGTAGAGAACATGAAGCAATTGTCATAGATCAGGGAGGAAAAATAGGTTTAGCGCATGGAAACATCTTCCCTCTAATTAACCCGTGAGTTGATGACAGCTCTTCAGGAAGAAGAAAGTAACTGGATTTGTCAATTTTTTAAAAAACATGTTTTTTTAAAAAACCCCGCATTTTAAATATTTTAAATATTCTTTCCAAAAGAGAAACAAACCAGTAACGTGTCTTTAGTGTGTCATTAACAAAATAACTACAGGAAGATCATATTTCTGTTACATCACAGAATCATGCAGGTTGGGACTGACCTCTAGGGGACAACTAGTCCCAAGCTCTGAGCTGGTCCAGTTAGGTCAGATCTAGTAGTCTTCTGAATACTTTGATCAAATGATCTTCAAATATTTTTTGCATAAAACTCAGATTATTACAATTTCTCTTGCAATTCATACTAACAGGCGATTTCCTTTATGTTATTTTCATTCCCTTTTTAAGGTCTGTTGATGTTTTCTTTTCTCGTTTATTCATCTGTTGCTTTTGCCTGTCTAGATTAAAATTGTTTTTTGCTTCCCTACTTGTTTCCCTGTTTTTTCACCCAACTCTGTCCCCATGTTTATGCAGTTAAATCCTCTCTTCCTTTTTTCTAATTTTTAAATAAAAATATTCTTTCCTCAGCTTTCATTTCTTCTTTATTCATGAGCAACTGAAATAAGCAGTCTTTTAATTCAAATCATCTGGTTCTATTGCAATGTTGTGTAACATAGAATGCTGTCAATATTATCCATTGATCCAGTAGCATGTGTTATCATAACAAAATAAGGTGATCCTCTTTTTCAGTGCTGCAGAGACAGTTGATAATTTGCTTATACATGTGTGCCTGAGCGTACTTGGGTTTGAAGTTTCAATTGACAGTGCAGCAAGATAGAGTCCAAGCGACACCTCAAAATCATTCTGTTTTATGAGACTGAAGAAATAATTTCTGTGATCCATTCCAATCGTGATTTGAAAAATAGCATGATGGTATGTAGAGATGCAATAAGCAAGGCTAAGGCCTTCTTGGAAATTAATCTGAAAGAGAACATCAGGGACAACAAGCTTCTTCAAGTAAATCAGCGGCAAAAGGAAGAGTAAGGAAAATGTGGGCCTGCTGCTGGACAGAGGAAGCAGGGAAGATGGACTTGCTGAATGCCTTCTTTGCCTCAGTCTTTACTGTTAAGGCTGGCCCTCAGGAATCTGAGACCCTGGAGGAAAGAGAAAAAGTCTGGCAAAAGGAAGACTGTACCACGGTCAAGGAGGATCATGTTAGAAATCATTGAGGCAATTTTGACCACCACAAATCCATGCGCTCTAATGCGATGCACCCACAGGTGCTGAGGAAGCTGTCAGATGCTATTGCTAAGCCACTCTCCATCATCTTTGAAAAAGATAAGCCCCCCCACAAGCCATTAAATGACAATTTAAGTGTAATTTTCAATGGAGTTACATCTAAATAGCTGTCAGCAGAATCCTGTTGTGGGAACTTCAAAGGAATTTATAAAAATTCCCAAATTACTCAGCCTAGGAGAGAATATTGACTAGTGAGTAGACGAAAAGTGTGTAAGAACTGATTGATCAATTAGTTAGCATTTACAACAGTTTTAAGATTTTTGCATAAGCTCTTTTTCTATGAACATGAGAAGTAATTATATTTTCCTGAAGTAATTTTCTTTGCGTAGAAGGCCAATATAAACCCACTGAAGTTCTACTTAGATGTTGTTTTGAGAACGTTAAGTGCACTGACTACCATAGAAGATATCATATTTTCAAAACCTGAAGCTAGACCTCATATGAGCTCCTAGCTCATAAAAAAATGTAAGGTGACATATCTTTAAACTTTTTAACTGTACCTTACATTATATCAAATTAGCTTGTATTCATTGTAACTTAATAACATACAAAGCAACAAGTAAAGCAGTTCAGTTATTTCACTACGTAGACACTAATAGCTGATTAACTGAATTGTACTCTTGTCATTATATTACCAAAAGGCACAGTGCAGTCCTTCAAACACAAACATCCAGTGCCGTCTAAGATGTCATACAACGTGCCACAACTACCTGATGGTCCAGAAAAGGCAAGGGTGTCGTATAGATTTTTTGTCAGAGAAGTCAATCCCACATGAATGCCTGAAATACCTTAAGACACCTAAAAACTGGACATCTATGAACTGAATCAACTGCACGGTCTCTTGTGAGACAGACTAATTAAGTCAAATTTGGGGGAGCTAATCAGTAAATCTGTCATGTACCTGCATCCTATATGAACCTGATCTATTTTGAACTAAATCATCCAAAATGTTTTAAAAATACTTTCTACTACACCTACCAATATCTTCAGTAAGTACCTCACAACCAAGTCCTTTTCTTCCCCCTTCAAAATAAAAGAAAATTAGATTTTGATTGTGTATGTTTTATGGCCAGAAAAGAGTGGAACACAGAATAGACCTTACCCAAAATGTTGAATTCCCTTGTCCTCTAAAACAGATTGTCTTAACTAACCTACCTTGGGAATAGTCCCTGACCTGAATCATGTTGGGAATTAAATGCTACTAAATGGTTTTCCTTTTGATGACCTATTTAAATACTTTTGTGTGCATATTTTAGCTTAGACATCATTTTTTCTTCTGTGGGATCCTGTCATGTGTAGTTAGGATTTCAGTGAAGAAATCAATTCCATTGAAATCTTTGTGGTTGTCCAAATATATATCAACAGAAGAGATTTTAATTTACAATTAACCTCCTTTCTCTCTCTCTTTATCAGGCCTAATAGAAATCTTGCAACAATCATTGAAAAGCAACACTGCTTTATATCATGTATTCAACATAGTAGACTCTGTAGTTTGCTTTTCTAAGTAAATGCATTGTTTTTCTCCCGAAAGCATGAGAATCCGTGGTTCGTGTATGAAGATAAGATCATGAAGAGGCTTATAAACACAAGGTACATGGTTTCCTACTGTCACCTGATGAGAGAAGGGATGAGTAAAGGAAAGAGTTTAATTTCTCTCCAGTTTGGACATGTCCATTTTTTGTCATTAAAAAAAAAGGTGGAAATAAAAAACTGGAATTCCTCCAAAGTAAGAAGTTAGAAACCACGCTTACTCTATTTCAAACATAGTAGCCAACTTAGACCTTTTAAAAATACATGCACTGAAAGCAAAGGGTGATTCCTGCATCAGGTGTTACACTTTACAGAGAACTGTCATTCTTCTGTTACACAGTTGTTTCTGTTTCTATCAGTTAATCTATCATGTAAAGAAACAGAAACAAAACCTCTAATTCTTCCTGGTATAGCACTTTTGAGGGCACAACTTCTTTGAAATACTCCTAACCTTCTCACAATTTTCTTTCCAATTGTAACACAACTGTTTGTCAGCTGCAGAAACATCCTTAAATAAATGTAAGTACTGAATATGTCTTCAAGGTTTTTCTTCAGATTTCTAATTACTAATGCACTTAGCTAGATCACTAGTTCCATAGTGTTACCACTTGCTACATTTAAAGGGAGCAGTTTATGTCTCTTCTTACTCCTCATCCAGTTTTCAGAATGATCCAGAGTACCTAGATTGATTTTGAGAGTATACTTTATAGCTTTAAAATGCAATAGACTTCAAAAGAACGGTCTTGTACAGGAACACAACAATATTCTAGAGGAGGGTGGTAGAAAAAAGCTGTGATTTATATAGGCATGTACATATAAAACCTCAGTATATAGACCTTTTAACATTTTCCACTATGGAAAAAAACCAAACCAAAATAAAACAAACAAAGCTCGCTCTTTATCTCCTGAAGAGCCTCTTCGTCACACTGAATGAATCTGAGCTACCCTTTTCAATGAAAACCAGAGGAAAAAATCAAGCAGGAACAAATGAACAAGAAAGAAGATATGAGCAATAAATCAGCCCATTTTTCACACATTCCTCACACACAACCATACCTACTGGTCCAAATAAGTTCAGCAGTATTTTAAGTTAATCTACTTGGTTTACTAAAGACCTTGTTTATGGAAAACAAACCTCATATATCAAACCATGAACTGATTGTTAATACAATTGAATTTTTATAGTCTAATCCAATAGTCATTGTAAGTGCAGATCTAATTATTGCAGAAAAAAAAGAAAAAAATACTTTCATACAAAATCTCATTAGTAGTAGTACTATAGATAATTTTTTTATATAAATAAACATTAGTTCCTACCCTTTTCTGTTATAATACTAAGCTTTGCTTGACTCTTCTGGTTCCTAAGATCAGTAGCTTCAGCCTGCTGGTGTGAGAATTGCGTTACGACAAATTGTGAGCATCTCTAGTCCCTCCAAGAATCCAATTAGGACTACTCACTCATGTTTCCAGTTCTCTTTCCTTTTAAACTCAATTCCCAGTCTCAGTCACTTGAAATAAGTGTGCTGTTTGTTCTTTTCTAAGAGTTCCTGGTGTTTTTAAAAATAAGTTCAGATTTAACCAACTCCCTTCTGTATACTCTGTATTCCCTGTATACTCTCCCTTCTGTATAAAAACCTGTTGTCCCTTCTATTTTTCCAATGTCCCATTGCCTGTTGCTTATTTTGGATTGTAAAGCTTCCTTCTCCCTGGTTCTTGAGTTCCAGCAAGCTTAAAAGGAAGTCACATCTTTCAACAGCACTGATTTTGTTTTCAATTTTTACAGCTAAAAAATATTTGACATGAAGTCAATATTCATTGCTAAATTTGAAATATCTCTCACAACGCTGTAAATTCTAGTTGACATACTCAAATAATAGTGACCCAGACAATACAGTTTCATCAGTTATATTTTTATAGTTAATTTATATACAGTCTGGAATAATGTAGGAACAATACTAGTATTGGATAATTCACATTCTATATTTTATTTGTGATGAAGTTCCAAGAACGTCGAGTGTTTGAAAAGTAAGTAAACTCATAGTAGCTAGCATGCCTAATCCCTCCTATTTGTGAAGTTCTGAACTAAAAGGACAGTACAGTTCCTGACAGTATGGAAGTTGTTCCTATCTAAAATCATCTACTATATTGATAGACACAATGTGTATGCATAGCTAAATATAAGAACAGGCAAGTTTTTAGAAATTAAATATCCTGGAAAACAAGATTCATCAGACCATTGTTTAGATAAAAAATATGTTGGACTCAAGAACAACATCAGAGATAAAGGCAGACATTTGAGGAGATTTAGGATCTATCTATCAGGAAATGAAAGAACAGACAGCACAAAATAAAGCCTATGACATGAACTTCTGCATTAAGTAAGAAATGAAATCAGCTGGAGCTTCTCCTTGCTATCTGAAACGTCTATGCTCAACTCTCCAACCTCTCCATACTTTTATGAATTTCCACAAATAAAAAGATATATATAAGATGCTCAAATCAGTCACTATTTCTTGAAAGGGAAAAGTGTATCACATATGAAAGCTTGGAAAATCAATTGAATAAAAAAGTTGGGTTTTAAAATTTATATGTAAATAAATACATATTTCCTTAATAAAATTATTGGCTTTTTTTCAAGTGTGTTTTTTTCCCAGGTGTGTTTTTTTCAGTAAAAGATGTTCATGTGTCTTCTACTCTTTGTGTCTCTACAGATTGAAGTGTAGGATTCTAGATTATTTTTTAAAAAAATTTTTGTCACATCACATTTTTTTCTTCAATGGTTAACATTTAAAAATATATTTCTCTGTAACAAAACTAAATGACACAACCAAAGAAACAGGATTGAAACTTCTGATTGTAACAAAAACATATTGGCTAATAATTAGTAGAAAGAAGGTCAAGCTTTGCCATAAAGAAGTTTAAAATTAACTTTGAAATATAATCTTTTCAAATTTTAACTGGATTGTAATGATTGCATTGACTTCACTGCAGTTGATATACATTAATATAATAGGAATAAATATTTTCCATCAGGCTCTGTAAGACACCCAGCAGAAAACATTAGCTTTCGAATCTTAGACCAGTTATGATGAAGCTTTTATTTACAAAGAAACACACTAAGCAGAATATTGATTCTTCTTCATAATGAGTGGTTGGAAGACATTCACTCAGAGAAACAGTAGTGGATAGAGTAATTGCACTTAGACACTTGACCTCCTATTGACAATCCCTTAATTCTTTCTGTATGAGGAGAGAGAATGAAACATACCTAATGAAATTTCTTTTAATAATAAGAATAAGCACTTTTATCAACCATAGCATGTATCCACTAAACCGGAATCTGTTTATATGGAGAATAAGATTTTCTTGCACATGCAATCCTTTAAAACAAAAATAATAATAAAAAATTATTAGAGACTGTTTTCTATTACATATGAAGGAATTTATAGCTAAGAGGAAAAAAGGAGACCATGGTGCGAAATACATCTAAGGCTTTTTTTTCTAAGTAGTCAGCCTTCTTTGACTAGAGATTAGAAGTTTTTACTGAATTTAATGTAATGTACAAAAAATCTTGCCTTCATATATTTGTCAGTTTCAAGTATCAAAGGGATACAGCACATTTTTCACAATTCAGACATATGGAAACTTTCTGCTACATAGCTTTTGGCATTATCTCTATTTTAAGCATTAATAAAAACAAAAAACAATGCTGAAATTACCAAAAAATATTCCAGAATTTTCTTTTTATTGTATTTTCACAATGCTCTGTAAAACAGTTTCATTGTGCAGCTAACCTAGTCATTGATTGCAACAATGATCTCACTTTTACAATATCTAAAGAATATCTTCAGCATTACTTAAAAGGCAGTATGAACAGGGATGCTTCATGCATAAGTGAAATAAACATGCAAAGGACAACATAGGAAATGAAAAAAAGTGATGGAAGCTATAGGAGAATGAGAGGTTAGTATAAACCAATTGTCTAGGCGACAACGTTTAAATGCAATTTCAGACTCAACAAACTGTGAAGTTAAAATATTAGCTCTTGATATCAATGGCAAGTGTTCATAGAAATCAGTCTGTCCAGGATTTCTACATTCCATATACTCTTACGGGAAACAAGTAATCCATTGTGTTTTAGCTATTTTAACAGACATAAATTTATTTTTCCTAATACATTTAGATTTATTGATTTCAATTTTATAACAGAAACACGGACAATCATGGATAAACTAAGTTGTGACAGAAGGGACATTTTTATTTCAATTTTATAACCATATGCCTCAATACAACTAAATAAAATGCATGTGTCTGAATTCTAAACACTTTTGGAATGTCCCTCATATCTCCAACTCATATTTTCCATCTTAGATTCTTTAAGATTTAAATAAGAATTGAATTAAACATGTAAGTCATGGAATCATCTGGTTGGAAAAGACCTCTGGGATCATCAAGTCCAGCCGTACCTGTAGCTTTACAAAACCATGTCCCTAATGAATTCATCTACCCACATTTTAATCACCTCCAGGGATGGTGACTCAACCAACTCCCTGGGAAGCCAGTGTCAATGCCTTACTACACTTTCAGTGATGAATTTTTTCCTGATTTCTAATCTGAACCTCCCCTGGTGCTACTTGAGGCCAATTCCTCTCCTTCTATCACCTGTCACTTGGGAGAAGAGACCAACACCCACCTCACTACAACCTCCTTTAAGAGAGTTCAAGACAGTGATGAGATCTCCCATCAGCCTCCAATTCTCCAAGCTAAACAACCACAGTTCCGTCAGCTGCTCCTCGTAGAGCTTGTTCTCCAGCCCCATCACCAACCTCGTTACCCTTCTCTGGACGTGCTACAGCCCCTCAATGTCCTTCCTGTAGTGAGGGGCCCAGAACTGAACACGGTACTCGAGGTGCAGCCTGACCAGTGCTGCGTAGAGGGGCACAATCCCTGGTCCCGCTGGCGACACTGTTCCTGATACGGACCAAGATACCATTGGCCTTCTTGGCCACCTGGGAACGCTGCTGGCTCATATTCAGCTGCTGATAACCAACACCCACAGGTCCTTCTCCACCAGACAACTCTCCAGCTATTCTTCCCCAAGCCTGTAACGCTGCATGGGGTTGTTTTTGCCCCAGTTACTGGACTCAACATTTGGTCTTGTTGAATCTCATCCCATTGTTCTCAGCCCATTGACCCAGCCTGTCCAGACCCCTCTGCAGTGCCTCCCTTCCTTCAAGCAGATCAACACTGCCACCCAGCTTGGTGTCATCTGCAAACTTGCTAAGGGTGCACTTGATCCTTTTGTCCAGATCATTGATAAATATATTGAACAGGACTGGACCCAGCACTGAACCCTGGGGAACACTACTAGTGACTGGTTTCCAACGGTATTTAACTCCATTTACCACCACCCTCTGGGCCTGGCCATCCAACCAATTTTTTTACCCAGGAGAGGGTGTGCCTGTCCAGGCCAATGTCAGCCAGTTTCTCAATCAGAATACTGTGAGAAATAGTGTCAAAGGCTTTAGTGAAATCCAAGCGCACCACATCCACAGACTTTGGATATTCATTCTTTGGATGGATGGATATTCATTCTATGAATAATGATGAAGAAAAATTCTTTAAAAAATATTCTATATTAAAAATTGGTTTAAATGAATAAATAAATATATCACTGAATCTCAAAACAGGTAAATAAATAATATATAAACATACTCTTTATGATATACTATATTAATGCTGAGATGGTGGTGTTCTGGATTCTTATAGGAGAGAGCAATACATAAAGCAGGACCATAGTCCTCTATTTTTGAAAAGAAGATTTCAATCTCTTCATAGATCTGCTTGAATGAATCCTCTGAGATATGATCCTAGAGAAAAGAGGAATTTAGGAGAACAGAAAAATCACTCCTGTGGCAAGAAGGAAGAACCAGGGAGCTACAAGCCAGTCAGTGTTACTTCAATCCTCAGGAAGATGGTGATAATCATCCTGGAAATTATTTCTGAATAAGCCCATCTGGACTTTTTATTCTCTGAAATTGCTTTTCTAGAGTCAGAATTTTGGAGGAGTTCATAGCTCTTCCCTTTCTTCACCAACGAGAAACCTGTTCTTAAGAATCTTGCCAAATATATAACAGACTCAATATAATGTCAATAGTAGCTTATTGATTAGTTTTTTTTGACATGGGATGTAAAAAAACTTGCATATTTAAATCCTTTTTTCACCACTTTTGCATATTTATAGATTTTCTTGTTTCAACACATAGCCTCAACATAAAGGCTTCTTCACCTTTTTGAAACTATCTTAACTAAGGTTTAAGTAGAATTCTCCTGAGAATTTTAAATTTCAGTTGAGCATTATTTTCTTAACGCAGAAGAAATTATCTGCAACCAGATCGATAATTCATTGCTTTTATTCTTAGCCCACTCACACTTTTCATCCAGTTACCAATTCACACTGCCTCACTCATCAAACTAGTCCTAGATCTCAAGAAAATGAGCAGTTCTTTGGTGATTTTATTTATTTCAAAACAGATAATTTATTGACATTCTTGTCTGTCAACGTGGGAAATGATGTGTAAAAGAAGATTCATCTTACATCTGACATACGAAACAGTTTTCAAACAACTGGCACTGCATGCTATGCATCCAGTTGGTTTACTTCAGGGGAAGAAGCTGAAAAAAGAAGAGAAGGCTAAACAATTTTGCAGTAGGACCACTAAGTTGTTACTACACGTAGGTGACATTTCAGAAATTTCACACTATTCAAAGTAACCCACCGTATGGTATATGGCAGATAGTGTTACTTTGAATTTAAGACCTCAGAGAACTGGGACAATTACAAATACAGAGTTGACTTGACAGGAAAATGTGCGTAAATTTGGTAAGTTTAGACTTAAGATAACTGCAATAAAATTAAAAATTAAAATAAAACAAACATTAAAATAAATTCTGTATTAAAATAAAATACAGAAAAATAACTTCAAAATCTTCCATTGGTGTACAGGAAGTGTGAAACGTTAATATCTGGTTAGTGTGGTGGGGTAACCCCCAGCAACTAAGTACCAATCAGCCTCTCCATTACTCTCCCTGCTTCTAGCACGACAGGGGGAGAGAATCAGAAAGGCAAAAATAAGAAATAATTCTGTGTCAAGATAAAAACAGGTTTCTGATTGAAGGGAAAAAAAAAAAAAGAAGAGATGCAAAGTCAACCACTTACCTGCCACCAGCAGACTGATGGGCAACCAGTCTCTGATGAAATGCAACCTAGAAAAGGCAGTACCCTCACACATACACACACACACACACACATATATAAGTACACGTGCACATGTACAAAGAGTTTTATTATTGAGTACAATGCAATATGGTTTGGAATATCCCTTTGTTCAGCTGGAGTCAGCTTTCACAATTGTAACTCCTCCCACTCTCTTGCCTACTCATTGCAAGGGGGTCAAGGCACGGAGTAAGAAACAGAGAATGCCTTGGTGCTGTGTTAAAACTGTTCAGCAACAAATGTTGGTTTGTTATCAACGCAGTTTTGCCCATGAATGTAAAACACAACACCACAGAAGCTGCTATGAAGAAAATTATCTCCATCCCCATCAGACCTAGAATGACTGGCAAAACAGAAAATAGAAAAGATTCCTAAAACTCTGCAGTTTTTTTTCTTCCTATTTTACAATAATTCAATAAATTAATTTCGTGGAAAACAAAGACTTTTCTCATATATGACGTATTCACCCCTAGTAGCCTTAGTCAAATATCTGTGTTTTGATGTTTGATGAATTCTTTGTGGTCCCCAGTAAGTGAAATACGTGCAAAGATGAATCTTTCATGTCAATTAATTTCACTAACATTACGGACTTTATCCTAAATGTAATTATGCTAAAATATTAACTTGATGTCCCAAAGAAAAATATTGTCACAGCCAATATGTAACGTGGCCAAATGTTGCATTAACTGCTATATCTGCATCAATATATTTTCAATCAGGTGCATGTTCTCAGCTGGCAAATTGGGCAGCCTGTCCTCTAATTTTGTTAAAAAAAAAAAGGTATTCTGTTACTCTGGCAACTTCTTCTGCTTAATCAAAACTATTAGTATTTTATCTTTCCAAAACTTTTTAAAATTACTTTCCTTTCCTTCTACACTTTCACACATTTGTCCATTTCCTGAATGTCCATTTCCATGATGTGTTCAAATAACATTAAAAAAGCTGTTTAGCTCACAAATACGTCTACTCAGAATTTATGAGTTTTATGGAACAATCCATGTAAATGGCAGGGAATAACTACAACTCAACGCTGATCTTTTAAATACAACAGCGAAGAGGTAAATATTTTCATTATATGGTGCACCTGAATCGGACCTATTTACTTGTAATCTAAAGATAATAATCACAATGTCCTTCTATTTATGTAAATTGTTAAAATAAAAATCTTGCTGCCAACAGACAGAAAACCACCTTATATGTGAAGCCAAGATTTTACTGTTAAATCTTAGCATCTGAATCATTAGTCCAGTTAACCATAATATATATTCACAGCTCAAATCAACACAGATAAGCTTCAATAAAACAATTAAAATACTGCAGAAAAGATTTCCTAGTATCAACTCCATTGTTTGGCAGTGTTATGCAAACACTGCCGATGCCCCTTGGCTTCTGAGGCCACTGGTGTCTACTGGGCCAGAGGTATAGGTGAGCAGATTTTGCTGCACCATCCTGAAATCTTCTCAGGAGAGCTGCAACAAGGAGCTGACAAGGATTTCTACAGTCTTTTTACAGCAACATGCAAGATATAGGTGTTTTCTTCCTTGTCACTGTTGAGATCTAATTAAATTAATTTTCCTCCATTTTCTTAACACATTCTGCCTATATTATCTCTTTTCATTTACTTAAATTATTTGATGCTTCTCTTGTCTATCTAGTACTACAAAAATATTGGAGGTGGAGTGAGTTATTTCTAGAGTATCAAGGTAATCCTTAAAGCAATCTTAAAAAGCTTTCCAAATGTATTTTAAGATACAAAGCTATGTCTTGTCTATATGAGAAATCTATATTTCTAAGAATATGTTTTATGTTCTGAGGATAAACAATACTTTTTAGGGTAGTAAGATACATTTTTTCTTATGTGTAAATATTTATGTATGAATATAAAACCACAACACCTCGAATAAAGAATATTTATCTTATTACAACGTGTATACATATATGCATGCACTCATAGT
This sequence comes from Dromococcyx pavoninus, assembly GCA_033558185.1. Classification (NCBI taxonomy): domain Eukaryota; kingdom Metazoa; phylum Chordata; class Aves; order Cuculiformes; family Neomorphidae; genus Dromococcyx; species Dromococcyx pavoninus. The sequence continues at coordinate 1,154,808 of JAUMJL010000139.1, read as the reverse complement.
TTCGCTGAAAATATACCTTTTATATATTATATGCAGAGATTTTTCCAGCTTCTCAGCCATTCAAAATTCCTTTTGAAATTTCTAGAAAATAGAAAGTTTTTTTGAATTCTGTGTTCAAATTCCAAGATTGGTTTGAACTTGACAATGATGAGGAAAAAAGCAAGTAAATATATAAACATCCCAGAGACTCAGAGTCTTAAAGAATTAGCATTCTAGTTCTTTATTTTGAATGTATTGCAAAAAATAAGTGTAAATATGGAATAGAAAGTAATTCATAGTAAAAGTATACTACCAGTGGTTTCCGTTTGTATGAGCGATATATTGTGAGGTTTCAGTACTGGTTGCATTCATCCAGTGAAATTCAAAAAAATGGTCATTTTTCTATAATTTTCTTTACAATATATCTAGAATCAGCTTTCATAACATGTTCAATTATTATAACTCTTCATGAGTTCAAATCTCTTTCATGCACACGCAAACCACTTTCAAAGTTTAAGTTCAGTATTTTGACTTAGATCTAGCTTTGTATTTTGCTCATTGTGAAGATTTTTCATTCATTTTAAATTATATAAATATATTTACAAAATATATATTATATTCTGTGTAATGTAAACACATATATACTTTTTGCATTACATATATCTATATTATATATTCATATATTTATTACATTAACCAAGAACATTTCTGTAAAGGTGTTGGGGTTTGGGTTTTGGGGTTTTTGGCAGGGGACTACTATAGTCGTACTATTTATTTTTAAAAAGTAGAACTACAGTATTTTGTGTTCTCCTCTTCATTGTTACAATCAGAAAAAAATTGTAGGTGGTTATCATTGTGCCATAGTTTGCTCCTTCAGTTGTCTCCATATATATATATACGATATATAATGTTGTTTTGCAGACTGAGATAATAGACTAGAAAATATGAATTAATTGAAACCAAAATGCTTAAAGCTACTACGAAAATTCCCAACAAGCCCTAATGAGGAAATAGCAGACGTTATTTACTTTTCAAAATCAAGGAAATTTTCAGTGTCATGTTCCACATACCTTGATGCTGTCATCAGTATGCTCATACTTAGTACAATAGCCCTGCGTTCAAGTGTAAGTTGAGGTTGTGAAAGTTCAGTATTTTTCTGGTAATGTTTATAGTAAAATTTCATCTAAATTCACAGTGAGTAAATAAACTCCTCTAAAACCTTCAACAATATTTCCACGCCTTTTGAAAAAGAATAATTTGAGAACTACTGAGTATTATATCTTTAATCTGAAAGTAATATTCTGTTGTTGTTTCTATAGCAGCAACAGGAAAATACCACATGCCAAAGAATGTTTTATTCTCATCTCACAGGAATCTAAAACCCACACAGAATGGGAAAAAACTAGTCAAATTGTTTTAAACAGCTTATGTGGATTATAGTGAATTTGGTCTGAGCTAGAGGTGAAACTTTCAGTGAGTTCTTTAACAAGGAAAAATAAACACCAAATAAAGTGACCCTGTTACTAAGCAAACCAAGTAGGTGATGGGGACTGTATTAGGAAAAAGCTGCCCCCACCCCCGACACGATTCATCTGCTGATACTTCTGTTTCCAATATGCTACTACAACTTGTTTTCTGACAAAGTTTTAGGCTATGAATAAACAGAATTGAGTTCCTTTTCTCTGTTGTGTGATATGGCATGTCAGCCATTAGAAGTATTTCTTATGTAAGAGGCAGAAAATTACCTTTGGTTCTGAATATATACAGTGAGGCTGATTCACAACTGCATTCAGAGAGTGCAAGGTGACTGAACACATCAAGTGTAGCCCTAATTTCTGACCTGGAAAAGGAATGTTTTAGTGTTTCTCCAGTTCATTTCAGTTACTTATTATAAAACAGGCAAACATACAATTTGGAAATGAGTACTGTCCAGCAGTACACTGGATAGATACTCTTCAACTCCATGAGACTGAAATGTGCATTTTTATTAGCAGCAACTTTTCACAGCAATGTCCTCTGAAAAGCCATTTTCCTAATGGACTGATCTCAAAAGTAACACTAGGGCTGTCCATAGACCTTTCTGCCTAGGAATATTTTTGTGGCACACTCCAAACATCACCCACTAAAAGGCAGAATTTCTGAGGCAGTAAAAGATATTTTGCATATGTTTGTTTTCCAAAGGAGGATGTATAAGACTGCAATAAGTAAACACAGAAACTATGTTCTGTACTACAGCCCTTGTATTATGGCCTAAAGGACTGTAGAATTTAGTGATTAAATACTAAATGCTTTTGTGTGTGCATAGGTCATAGTGCTTGATACCAGAGCATAATGCCAGAATATCATGTGTTATATCAAGGAGAGAATATTTCTCTTTCCTTTACAGTTTCAAGCATTCTCTGTTGTTCAAGAATATATTTTCAATAGTTTCTCTTTTGAGAGTGGCTTCCTTCATATGCAGTCCATAAACCTTACAATTTCTTGTCTTCTGAAAAGCATTTTACACTCAGTATGTTTTATTCAGTAAAACTCAGATTACAGAATGAGAAATAGTATGTGAATAATTATGCATCTAAGACTATGTAATGATTTTATCGTTGTGAGGCATGGTGTATTCCCACTGACTTTTTGGTTTGAGTCACAGCATAACTGAGATGACTGCATTACTGCGTATCATTGTGGAGTGATTTGAGATCCTCTTTGAAATGAAAAATGTCACCTATAATAAACATGGATTATAATTTGTTCAACATCATATGTTATTTATCTTAAACATACTCAGCTTTCTTAGCACTAGAAGCAAATATTTGTGTCCGGTTAAATCTGATTTATTTTTGGTATTTGTATGTAGCAAATCCTATACTAATCCATATCTTTTTGTGCCACGTTATTTTGTGTTGCTAGATCTCATGCATATGTTCTTGATATGATTTTGTCATCATTTTGGTGTTTTCCAGATAGAGTAGAAACGAAAGAAACAATGTGTCTATAAGGCAAGGAAAATATTCCCCAACCTACTACGTATGCAGCTGTAAATGTATGGCACTTATTACCTTTAATCTCTGATGACTGTATGTAATTTCTGTAGGTTGATTAGTGATACAATGAAGACAATAAAGCAATCAAAATCTGAGCTGCACCTGTTTAGCAGCTTTCCAAGCAGAGAAAATCTGCTTCTACTGCTCTTCATCGCACCAGTTTGAGGCAAAATGCAGACAGATTAATATTCATACCTCAAAATTGTAGTAGAGGGTTTTTTTAGGCAGTGTAGTAATTTTCAAGAGTTCCTAATGTGCAGAAATTAAGTTATCTCAAAATTATATTGTTTATTGAATGTATGGTATCTTAAGCTTCTACAGTATCAAGGGTAGATGTGGTAAAATGTAGGAGTTCCTTATGTAAGATGCACATGCATAAAGATGAATGGTAGAGTTATTAAGTCTAAAAATGTATTCTAAACACACAGTTACCTTTTCAAACTCTAAGAGTTCTAGCAAAATGTGTGGATATCCCTTTGCATGCCAATTCTTCCATTTGTACAGAAAATCAGATCTGCCACGTTTACTAGGTGCAATTTTCCTCTAATCGTGTGCCCAAACCAAAACTTCATTAGTTTGTTAGTCCTAAAGAAATCTGATTTGAAATTTGATTCACAAAGCAATTGAACAAAATCCACCTCTGTTTGAGTTTGACACTGCAAAATTATTTCTATTAGGCCAACTACACTGTAGTTTACAATGAAGAATGTTAACATGGTAAGTATATATAAATGGAATCACACCTGTTGTGGAAAAAAACCCAGTTCTTTAACTTTAAAAGTGAGCATTAAAGTTTAATCAAGTCCTGCTGTTTTAAAAGAAGGACTGTTAAGATTAGGAAGTATGAATGATATGGCTTTAAAGAAATTATGTATCAAACGTGTTTGTTGGGCTTCAGGGGACTGACTACTTTATTCTGGAATCTTGGCTTCCAAAAGGAAAATACTTCTTCTGCAACTTAATTCAGCTCCTACCAGATAATGCTGTCAACATGTGTAACTATTTCCTCCAGCCAACACATTTTTAGTATAAACAAGCAGAATACATTTCACCTATTTGAATGAGTAGCGTGAATGATAGATTGGTAATTATCTCACAATTGATTTTAAGTCTTGTTCATTGTCATACTAAGCATTGTCATACTATTAAATGCAATTTATGAAGCTTTTAAGCTAGTTATCAGAAGGAATACAGCATAATCTGAAACTGATTTTTGAAATGAAGAATCTTGAATTCATTTCTCTTATCTGAGCTGAAGGATAGATGAGGGGAAACATCCAGAAAAGACTACGTAAGCAAAAGTAAGGAGTTTATTTTTTTTCTTGTAAAGTGATGTTCTTCATATATCAGAACCAATATTGTTCTCTGAAGTTTCTGGTCCCCAACAGTGAAAATATCGCCTTAGTAGATAACATTTTATACTCACTCAGCTGGAATGGCCTGACACCTCTTCATAGCATGTCTGTCTGTCTGAATAAGGTCAGCAGTCACGACTCTGTTCTTCTCTTAAACCTTTTTTTTTTTTTACTTTTAATAAGACATGACTCGAATCTGCTGCGTATTTGGACTTGCATTTTAAATCTTCAAGTGAAGTTATGCGTTTAGGGTATCATTCAACTTCAAGAAATTTAGATGTCTAAAGACATAATTTCTGCACCTATGCCAGGAAAAACAACTTACATGGATTTTCTCCTTTGACAGTTCTCTGAAGTACATGGTGACCAACGGCATATCGTTTTTCCTTGGATCCTAAAAACATATAATCCTAAACCACTGATTTTTGCAACACTCAGCGATACATACAGGCTTACAGAGAGCCTCCAAGCTTCCAAATATTCCTCTATTATCAACATACCAAAGATGTAGTTCTGTGAAACAATACTATCCTCACATTAATGTGAAAATACCTCAAGAGAAACATGAAAGAGATAAAACTGACTTGCACTTCAGTCAGTTGAAAAGATAAAAAACTGTAGGGGACTAGCAGGAATATGTACTCCTCATCCTATCTGTCATCACAGCCAATCATTGGCAAGGCAGCATAAAGTTTGTTCCTACTTCTACTTCCTTCCAAAATTCTGTCTTTCCTTTAAAAGAAGCACTGATTTATGCTATACGTATATTTATTTCTCTGTTAAAATACTATGGCTCACTCTTCCCATGTTTCAGCAAGAAAACTCTAGGAAAATCCCAGTTTATATAAAATATTACCCTGAAAAAAGCCGAGCCATTGAAAACATGCCACACACCATCTCTTACTCATTACTGTCACAATTCAATGCTTTTTATCTAACAAAATATCTCTAAGAAGATCTTAGGAATGTTTCCTTCAAACAGATTCAACATGTGACTCCATTCTATGGGAAAGTTGGTAGAAACTCATTCTGAAACGGGTTAAATTGGGAAAGTGTTCTGTATGACCTATATTTGACTACAAAACTCACTATCGTTGAAGATGAAATGGAAGCCAAATCGCTCTAATTTAAGAACTGAGGTAAAATGTGATTCTGCTTCACTGCCTTCTTCAGATTATGAAAGTAGAAACATAGGTTTCCATGCAAATCAGATTTTAAGTTAGATTATTAAAAAAATGAGTTATTTACTGTCATGTATATATTTTTCAATTATAATTTGCAGTAGTTTTGTGAAAGTGTAATAAACACTCGGGACTATCATTAGGTGAGATGTTTTGTCTAACAAAATAAATTAATTAATATAAATAAACAAAAATCCAACCAACCAAATAAATAGAACACTCACGCAAGAAGACATAGAATACCACAGGGAAGGAAGGGAAATTGTCTCACTGTAACTCCTCCTTGGCTGAATTCTCTAATGTTTAAACAAATACTTTGAAGCTTCTCAGTCTCATATAAGAAAACATTTGTTGGCAGAAAGATACAGACCTCAGACTTCCACATATCCATTGAACACACAAACCACTCAAATATAGGTTCAGACCCTTTCTGTAAATGTCTTCAAATCTTTTTTATAAATAGAATGAGTATTCCACAATATGGGTGTTCCACATTATGTGAGGAAGAGACACACACAACAGAAATTGGATCATCTAGGAGAGTGGAGAAACAGATTAAGTTAAGAGAGATGTTTACTAATGAAAGATTCCCTTACACATGCCAGCCTGACACAGAACCCTGATAAATATGAGCTTCTTTTTGACTACATCGCTTGGAGACATTTATATTTAATATTTTTATATTTAAAAATCCTTTCTTCTTCAACAGACTTCCAGCTACGTTATTTAATAAGAATCAATAATTTGAAGGTATGTATTTGGACAAAGAAAACTGTCTATTTGGAATCTTAAGACTTCTGTTCTTTATTATTCAGCCACCTAAAATTTGCTTGCATGCCAAAAGTACTTTCTAGTTAATAGTATGAATATCTCAAACATTTCTCAGTTGATAACTTTCCCAGAGGATGTAAAATAATGTGACACAAAGGTAGTTTAGACTCCAAACAACACTAACTTACTGTTAGTGTGCTGGTTTTGGCTGAGATGGAGTTAATTTTCTTCATAGTAGTTAATACAGGGCTACCTTTTAAATTTGTGCTGGAGACAATGTTGGTAACACAGTTTCAGTTGGTAATAGTGTTTCAGTTATTGCTGAGCAGTGCTTACACAAAGCCAAAGCCTTTTCTGCTCCTCATACTCTCCCACCAATGAGTAGTCTGGGTGTGCACAAACGGCTGAGGGAGGGCAGAGTTGGGACAGCTGTCTCCAACTGACCAAAGCGACATCCCATACCACACGACATTAGGCTCAGCAATGAAATCTGAGGGAAGAGACAGAACGAGAGGACATTCAAAGCTACAGCATTTGTCTTCCCCAGTAACCATTTACGTAATGGAGCCCTGCCATGGTGGAGATGGCTGGACACCTGCCTAGCAATGCGAAGTAGTGAATTAATTCCTTGTTTTGCTTTGCTTGCACGTGCAGCTTTTGCTTTACCTATAAAACTGCCTTTATCTCAACCCATGAATTTTCTCACTTTTACTCTTATGATTCTCTCCTTCATCCCACAGAGTGAACAAGTGGCTGTGAGGAGCTTAGTTACTGGCTGGGTTTAAACCATGGCACTTACAGATGACAGATTTAACACCTTAACCAAATAATTATAAAAAATCTACACAATGACTTAGTTAAAAAAAAATCATGATAAATTTAACAGTCTTTGAAAAACTTCACTCCTGTGATGGGTTAACATTAGCTTGACACCATCAAAACCAAATTTTGTTGAATCATTACATCACTATTTTCCTTCTGAAAGGAATAAATTGGAAGATTTCTTTCTTGCTTTTTCTTGAGCCTCTCATTTTCTCTATCAGTGAGTCCTAGCACATTATTCAGTGCAAGGGTAAAAACCCCTTTGACTTTAGTGGCAGTGCGATTGGCCCTAATGACGATAAAATATTCTCCTGGAATCCCTTTGTTGTGTGTGTGACTACTTACTACTTGTCTTCAAAAGCTTACAGTATTCTACCTTAACAGTCAGATAAAGCCAGTTACTGTTAATATCTACAGGATAAATTTTGTTTATATTGAGTGCTTCAAATAAGGTAAAATTTCCTACTTAAAAAAAAAAGAGAAATAACCCCCCAGAAAACCATGTCCACAAGAAATACATTTTTTACTGCTTAGTTACTTGTTTATTGATTAGATATCCTGACAGAAGAATTTCACATAAAAATTGAAACATGGCATGTGAGTTTTGAAGAGGGACTCATGAAGGAAAATCATGAGAGTAATAGTCACATCTATCAAAAAGTGTATTATGCAAAGAAAAAAGTAGAAAAATATGACTAGACATTCATAATAGTAAGTTTCTTCCCTGAAACATGTAGAATGTATTATACTTTACATATTACATACATGAAGAAGCACTGGCAGACATGGATACCAGAAAAATGCACAGTAATAAACAAAATACAGTATTTAATACATTCAGTACCGAATCTGTTATATTGAAGTTACTCTGTTTTTTAAGCTTGTACTCATCTAAATTAAGATAAAACAGCAACATATTGATTAAATTTAACTGTCAGATCTTTTATCATTTATCACTATCACTCTCACAGCAGAGAATAACTAGTCATTTTCTTCTCAGATACTTTCATCTAAACTTTTGTTGTCATTGAAAGTAGGCAATAGCTGAATTGCTGATGTTTTTAAAATATTATTCTCCTTTTGCAACTGCTTGGAGAGTGATGTGTGGGTGATGCATCACTAATTGTGATGTGAATAGCTTTAAAGATGATAGTAAGATCGATGAATTTCACATTCAATCCAGAGAAAAGTTTATTCTCCATTGGGCTTGGATAAACTTCATATACAGTTACTCATCTGAATAAATTTTGAAGTAAAGTTCAAAGGGAAGATAAACAACATGGAAAATAAAAGGAAATCTGTACTGGTTTCTTAATTTGTATTTCTTTTTTCCTATAATGTACTATGAATTATTTAAGTTCAATGGAGAAGTTTTATTGACTGATTAAAATTTACACAATTTTTCTGTAAATAATTGATGAAATAAGTTGTAAATATGCAGAAAAAATACATTTCCACTGCAGTAGAAAGGTTTTCGTGGATTTTCAAGACATCAGATATTTTAAACCAGATTTTTAAAGGCAGTAACTCTACTTGGTTTAATGCTCTTTAAAATTAGGTTGATTGTGTGTAATGTTAGCTGCTAGATAACCTAAAAGAGAAAATCATACTGAAAAAAGGACTTGCACAACGTAGTGTTTTTAGTTTATATCAACAAGTACTGAATAAACACGTTCTATCTCATAGAATCCTTTTAAGAATGTATATAATAATATATCCATTGTATAGAATGTAGATTGTAGAAACTCTAACTATCAAAACCAATGAAATTATTTATTTTTGTTTTTACTCTCTTCATAAAGCTCTCTTTTCTTAGGGAAGTACTTGAAGACACTGAGAGTATTTTGCAAGGCAGAAACCTAAACGAATAGCCTACGAGTATAAAAATTACTGTAAAAAACCAGTAGAAATCAGGCAAACATTTATTTCCTATTATGGATAACAATATTCACATGTACTTTGTAGGCTAATTTTGGCCACTAATAAATTATTCATGAGGAACTTAAAATCAATACTTTTATTTGTGCTATATGTTACTTGTATTACTGTAGGAGCTACTCAAGCAGGTACCATAGTACGATTAATACAGGCGTTCTAAAGAATAAGCATGCATTGTATGATTATAGTTTTTGCTAACTAAACGATGCTCAAGCCAGAGTAATGGAGACATTAGCCCTGCTCTGCTTGCACTGCATAAGAAAAAAAGTCATTCATGCAAAAAGTTAATGGAATCTACCCTCAAAGGTAGCCACAAAAGGACAAAAAAACCCACCCCTTGCACTGTGAAGAAAGAGGAGTCTGAACTGTCTGACACAAGGTGCATGAAATCATTCCATGTCCTGAGAAAAGAATTTAGTCTCCTACCCCTCGAGATGCAAAGCTTCCCTGTGGTTGCTATTTACAGAAATTGCAAGGGTTAGAGGAGGTCTCTGTCCCTTTTTCTAAGGGATTTTTGTATTTACAATTTAGAAATCTTTTAAAATTATTACTTTTCATAGGTCACCAGAAAACAGGGATGACATTTTGCAACTACTTTTATCTTCTGTGTAACTAAAAAAAATGTAATTTCTTTGTCAGATGAGAGAGGTACCCATTTTTTGCTTTCTAACTGCTTCACAAAAGAATGAATGGAGTTACAGTGGTGATTTATGATACTAAATTACTGTAAAACACATATGTAGAAGACACATAGATAGAATATAATGGTTTAATACTTAAGAACTTTTTGTGTGTTTTTGTTTTCTATTCAGATACAACTGGTAGCTTCTAATTAACTCATAGAATTTGTACCCTCCATATTTGAGATTTTTTTCTCAATTCCTACTTTCGTTCTGTGCCAGTTAATATTTTATTCAATGGTTTTAACAAGAAGAAACTCAACAGTATTGCATAATGCCAAGTATTAAGCTCAGTGGACTACTTCCATTTTTCTCATATATTATCCGAGGATATCCTAACACTAAATAAATAAAAAGGAATTTATTAGTTTATTTCATTCAGATTAGGTATAATTTGGAAATGGAAATTTTGGAAATTTTGGAAATTTTGGAAATTTATTTCACCATTTTGAGAAGAAAATGTAAGGGCATGCCTCAATAATTGATTTAGTAAAGTTCAGGAGACTATACTGTGTCACTTTAAATAAAGTTTGTTAAAAGAAAAAATTAAGTCTGTTTGTAATTTCAGTAGAAAGGCTCTGTTGAGGACTAGGTTCAGTAAGAAGAGAAATAAACCAAAAATGAAGAGAAATGGGTACTTTTAAGCAGGCATAAAAGCTGGATCTGATGAAGAAAAGAAGAAAATATTCCTGATAAAATCTGGGACATAATCTAGGTAATAGAGAAGCTCCTAGGGACACTGCAATTTATTAGGTAATGATAGTGCTTTTGAATATAGAAAAAGATGTTTGCTTCCTATCTTCCTATCTAGAATAAAATCCTGGCTACCAGATATAATATGCAAAAATGCTGATGACTTAGGCGGAGCAAGATCCAGACCTGTTCTTGTAAATATTCACCTACTGAGAAATCTGACCCTCCCTTAAATAAGTTTGCGGTCAATACCTTGTTCAGTTTTAAGAAAATTAACAAAAGGGGAGGGTAAGTAAATTATTGTACACAAAGAATAAAATAATGTGAGGTTAAAAAAAATTGCCATATTTTACATTAGATTTTGTCTATTTAAAGAGGAAGAATCATAGTTTTTCATTTGAGTCACATTGACTAACATAAAAAAATTAACATACCAAGTGAAGATAATAATAAATTCAGTTATACATATGATATATTAGTATCTAAATTCCTGGGTTTACAGCATTTAGGCTCTTACCTTAAATGACACAAGTAACTATAGAAAGTCACATTACTTTGCTGTAATCCAATTCTTTGAATTATTGATCGATGAGAACATAAACACAAAGCTGATGATACTATCTGTGTTTTTTACTATGTACAGTACTGTCACACATGTCAATCTGTGACCTTGTAAAACCAAACAGACAAAGATGTCTCTTGTAAGTGAAATATTCTGGAGAATAAGATAAAGAACTCATTATAAACTAGAGAATTAAATGCAATAGGCCTTTTAAGGACACAATGGAATTTTCATATCCGAGTACCTGTATAACATGTTTCTATCTATATGAAACGACTATCTAGTGTTGTGGAGATAGAATTCATGGGAGCTGTAAGATCTGTTGTTTTATTTCTTCCGTACCAAGAATATCTGCTGACAAAGATGAAGAAAGCCCATTACCTTTTACTCCGAGGGGTTCTCCCTAAGGGAAAGATTCTTATTTTATTTCATTTTCTTCACATACTAGAACAGTTGATACTATGTTAGCTGTTTTTTTAAACACGTAGAAATTTCAATCTGTAACAAAAAAATGCATCTCCTGAAAGTGAAATGCAGTGATTTTATGGTGTATTTACAAATCAAATTTCAAATCACTGAATTTTAATAAATGGCCTTCTTATGTTCTTCTTCTAATATCATTATTTCTGTATTTGTCTGCTCTACAAAGGCAAAAAAACCCAGTAATTCTCTAAATACGTCGATCATATCTTACTCTGGATTCGGTGACTCCTTTCCTTCCCTTTTATGACCCTGAAATATTTCTCAGTACAATCACTATGAGATCTCAGAAATAATTGCTTTAAACAAGTCAGTGTTCCCTATTTCTTATATTGTAAGGCTTTCCAAAGTTACCAGGACTCAGAAACATATTTTCTGTACAGATGATCCCAAATACTGAATGAAGTACAAACCTGGATCTGAAGACTTCCAGATCTGCTAATGCTGCACCATGAATTTATCAGGCTGGGTTTTCTCCACTATGGAGGTAAAATGCATAATCATTTAAATAGAAAGCAAGACTTTTTTATCATTATGTAGATTATTAGAGGAGTTAGTTCAGAGCTGTTTTAAATTATTTTTGAGAACTTGCACTTAGGAGAAATAGAGGTCAATGTCCAGAAATTGGGACTGTGAAATAAGGGCATAAGTTCTATTGAATGAAATAAATTCTTTTGTCATAAATACCTCTGAGTATAAAATGTCTTGTATATTATTCTCTAGATTATCTGATGTTTTAAAATATAAGTATAGATGTATGAAATTCACATCTTACCATTGAAATGCCTTTTTTTTTTTTTGCATTCAGATGCTACAGCAGTGACCACTATACGAAAAGATTCACAGAATAATCTTGGTTATAAAGTACTGCTAAATCTCATCATGGCCAATCCACTACTGAAACTGAGAATAACTTAGCTCAGGTTACCCAGAACCTTGGAGAATCAAGATCTGAATATCCCTAAGGTCATAGATTCTGCAGCCTTGTAGGGCATCTTGTGTTTGATCATTCTCATTTTGGTTTTGGTTTGGTTTGTTTTTTGTTCCCCCCACTCCCCCCAAAACATCTACATTAAAAACTGAGTTAGAACTGTGGGGTTTACCTCCACCCTTTCAGTGGGCACCTCTGAGTCTGTCTCCACTTTCTCTCTATCCTTCAACACTAGGAATGACCTTTAGTATAGAACTTTAAAGAAAATTGTAAATGTGTTTTTTTCTGTTTAATGCTATAGTTTGGAGTATTAGGCTTCTGAAACATTTATTACATTAACAATAAATTATATAAATTAACAGATTAAATTATATGTATACTGTCTCTTCCGTTGCCTAAACTGAAGCCAGAGATGAACCAAGAGTGTTCGGGGTGGTGGTGGAGTGTTTGCATGGTGTTATCTCCAGGTGTTTTCTGCAGCTGTCATTAGATACATGAGAAGTATCAGTACAGAAAATGGTAACGTTAACATTCAGTCCCTCCAGAACAGGATTACTATATATCCTGACCAAACATTGGTCCTAACAGCCACATGGTATGCACCTGCAATAGAAGAGTAATTTCATATTGCAGACAGAATAAATATTTCTCATTTGTTAAGGATTATTCTATTGCTATCCCAATGTAAGTTTTTAGTACATACTTTTAAAACTGATGTATTTTCTATTTTAAAGATAAACATTTTCAAGAAAGGATAGGAGAGACAGAAAGAGACACACAGAGACAGAAAGACCAGGCATAGCCCACATAACAATGTGATCTGGCCTATGAAAACTCGAATTCTTTGTTAAACTAATTTCTCAGCACACAAAATGCTGATGAGTCAGATAGAAGTATATTTAAAGGATTATAGTTTACTGCTAAGAGGGGCAGTGAGGGATATTCTTCTGTATATGTGATTTGTCATCTATATTTTAGACTCTCTAGTGCAATCTATCGTTAAATGATGATCATTTTTCTCCTAGCTTGACACATCACGATTGGCCTCTTTCATATATAATCCTTTGAACTCTTTTCTGTGGCAGTTCAAAGTCCTCAGTCCTATACAAGTGTTAAATGAAAAGAAACTTTAAAGGCAAATGGATGGCAGCAGTACAGTAATGACGAGTTATAGCTTGTTGAGAGGCAGTTTATAACCTGGTAAGAGAATGTATTGTCTGAAAGAAAAAGCAAAAGAAAATTACTTTCAAAACCTGAAAATATAAAGGAAATTTTCTTAAAAGTCTTTAAAAAGGGCTTAAAAAGGAAAAAAAAAGAAAGAGAGAGAATACATAAATAAAATGCTTCCAAAACAGAACTAGAAAAATAATGTATGTTTCCATGTTCAGGCACAATTAGTTCAGTTTTACCCATTTTTTCATGTATTTTTTCGTTTCTCATTTACTAAGTTACTTGCTGTCAAATCAGAAAATACTAATACTTACATCTCATTTTGATGTTCATTTTTCTTGTGTTTTTTTTCCTAATATATGTCTATTTTAGTTTCTTATCAAGTAAAGTGTGACTTTTAGGTGTTCTTAAATATATTTAAATATCTTGATGGACACTGCCGAAAGAACTTAATCTTTTGGAATTATATAAAAGTGCTGGTCAATATAATTTGAAATACAGATATATGCATAACTATTTACACAAATATGCATATGTATATAAATGTAGGCACATACAAGTATGTATGCAACTCTGTAGACTTTATATTTGATAAAAGTGAAACCTCAATATTGAAGTAGGGGTTTGTTACATAGTAAAGGCTGGACAACAGCATCCAATTATAACTTCTTAGAAATTATATTAAGCTGCCTGGAGTTATTTATGTGGACATATTCTTCCAGAATGTATTTTAAACTTGAGAACTCAGTTTTGAATCAGTTTTATTCAGTTTAATAAATATATTGAAATTAATGATTTCGGATATTTGATTGATAATCTGGCCCATTACATTCTAAATATATTCCAGTTCCAGAATTAAGAGCACAGTCTTGGTGGAACTCCATAGAACTTCAGCTCAAAGTCCACAGGCTGAAGGATCAGTCATCTTTTGAATGCTGCTTTTATTTATATCACTATTATGTTCATAGCTTCTTAAAAAAATTCTTCTGGATAGAGTATTTTCTATATGAACAAAAATTTACATTTATAACGTTTTCAGTATTGCTGATCTTATCATACAAGTCTTTTTGCCATATCCTTCTATAAATTATAGAGCATGCATGATGCACTTCAGGTGTAACAAAAAGTTTATTTGCTTCATTTTTCCCAAATATTATTTAGATTTAATACTGGAAAATAAAAACTACTACACTAAGTAAAATTACCATAAGAACGCGGGGAAACAACAAGTCATTCCTGCAGAGCTATACAGACATGCTAAAAAAAATTAATTCCTTGACCATTCCAAGTATAATTTAATCTGTGTCAGTGAGAAAAGACAATGGTGAAAAAGATCTTGTTTACTCACCTTGCCTACCGCTTTAGGCCATGTTAATTTATATAATATTCAGAATGAAAGTAGTAAGACTGCCAGGTTGAATTCTCATTCTACTGAAGTAATTTAGACTTCCTAAGAGATTAAGAACACAAGAAAATTAAGCAGAATTACATAAATCAACATACAACTGAACTTTATTATAATAAAACTGTGAAAATGTTCAGAACTTCATTAGAAAACTGATAATATACAGAGAAAAAGAAATAAGCTTTTAAAGTGTTTTGAAATGCCATTTTGCAACTTTTATTTTGTTCACAGAAATGGGCTGAGACAGGTAATGAGGGATGTTGCCTTCTCCACACATTGTCCTGAAGGAGTTAAGATCTTCTAAATTGAGACTAAACATACTGTGTTCTTTGATGTGTGTAACTGCAGGTTGCCTTCGGTTGCATGAGAAAAAGTCAGTCAAAGAAGTTAGTGGCAATATCTTGAAAACCTCTAAGTTTTGTTTTTGTTTGGGTGTTTGTTGAATTTGTTTTTTTACATTTAAAAACAGCAACAAGCCTAGTGCTGGCTGGGGGTTGGGGGATGTTCACTGAGTTGATCCCTTTTATGTTCTCATCCTTCTTTTCCTTTAGAAAGTCTAACTACTTTTGAATAAAAAAAATTACTCCAGACAGCTTTCTTTCAGACACAGTTGATTTCACAAATGATCATAAAATGTCCTGGAGAGACTGCAGTAATGGAAAATACAGCTGTCTGACAGAACAGTACTGCTATAGTTGTTCGTAAATAATACTACATGATTAAAATGCTGTATAGGAAATTATCACTATTACATTCAACTAAGAAAGTGATTCCAGAACTCATGTATCTTTCATTTCTCAGATACATCTTCAGTATTTATTCCTCGTAACAATCTTGGATTCTCTTATTTCAGCTATATATATTTCAGATGTGCACAGTTTTTCTAAATGAAAGCATTCATCTTTCATAATTTTTTAAAAAATCAATATAATGATTTTTTTAAAAAAACTTCATGCTTTGAAAATTAAGTAATTTCTAGCAACTGGAAAGTAGAAAAACATTTCTGTTACTTCTTTGGACTTCATATGTACTTATTGACTGCAATTATATGAACTTTTCTTTGTGATATACATTGGTTACAGATAGAAGAAATCAGAAGCAAATTATTTGATCTGGTATTTGCTAAAATATCAGAGTTGTTTTCAGAGTAAATACATGTCTAAGATTGAGTGGTTTTTTACTGTGAGGGTGGTGAAGCACTGGAACAGATTCTCCAGAGAAGTCATGGCTGCCCCATCCCTGGAGGTGTTCAAGGCCAGGTTGGATGCAACTTTGAGCACCCTGATCTAGTGGGAGATGTCCCTGCTCATGGCAGGAGGTTGGAACTGAATGACCTTTGAGGCCCCTTCCAACCCAAATCATTCTCTGATTCTATAATTCAACAAGAAAAAATTAGCCATCACAGAAGGAAACATTTTAACATTTTTGAGATACATGAAGAAAGTGATTCATTGTATTTTCATATTAATATTTTGCCTTTTATAATTTATTTGGTGAGCACAATGAAAGTGTGTAGTGAAAAAGTTAAACTGAACAACCATTCAAGTAAATGACTAAGAGATAATACAGAAAATATTTACAATGTTTATTCTTCTGTCAAGTTTAATTATTGCTTAATTTGAACAACTAGATTCAACAGTTCTTCTGTAATAGATGGTATCAGTATCTATGATGCTACTTTTGTAAAATGATGATGACTTAACTGTAAAGCAAGAAAATGAAATGTCTGGCTGTCTTTTACAAATCTCTTACTTCCTATTTAATCTTGAAATAATTTTTATAAGCCTTGGTGGAAACAGATTTTTTAAAAAATAATTTAATGCAGAAGTTTAGTTCTTCCTGAATAATTTTTCATATCACAAAATTCATAATACTTAGGGGCTCAAAAAATGAATTTTCAATGCTTTTATTACTTTTAGGAAAAAAAAGTTTTTTAATCCAAACCTCTTTGTTTAATGAGCAGACAAATATGAAAGGAAATGGCAACAAAGCTATACTGGAGGAAGGCAAGACAAAGATGATCATACAGGAATATTTTTTTATTCAAAAGATGTCCAGAATACTTTTTGGATGATGTTTGTCAGTAGATTTTTTTTCCTGATTGATGTATCTTTTTCTTTAGCATTTTTAATAGATATATGACACCCTAGATGCTAAAAACACTTGGTTTTATTTTCATTGAAAACAGTTGTAGCTTAGTCATTAACTTCAATGGGAAATTGGGCCTTCGTAAGCATGAATGAGGGAAGGAATGATTATTGAAGATTCAGTGCCATTGTGAGTAATTTCTTAGATTTTAAATGGCAAACATCCATTTGAAGAAACAAAATGATAATTGGTTTGTGTTTTATCTTTTATGTTTCTATTTTGTCTACATTGAATCTCTGGAATGAAAAGCATCACAAAATATAAACTGGGTCAGAAGGAAAAAAAAAGGGGAAAAGAAAGGAAAGAAAACAATTTAGACGCAAATTTGTCCTGAAATAAATGTTAAAAGGCTTAGACCTTATCTGAAATTTATACCTATTTTGTTGTTTAAATCCACTATGTCAGCTCTGTGGAAAGCCTAATCTGGTTGCCTTGAAAAGACAGTGGGTCTTCGAGTCTGCAGGCAGTACAACTATTACAGAGCAGAACTGGAGTAAGGCTGATCATCACAGTATCACAGTATCACAGTATCATAAGGTTAGAAAGGACCTCTGAGATCATCGAGTCCAAACTGTATCCCAACACCAACACCAACACTAACACCATCATCTAAACCATGGCACTCAGTGCCTCATCCAGACTCCCCTTAAACACCTCCAGGGTCGGCGACTCCACCACCTCCCTGGGCAGCACATTCCAATGGTCAATCACTCTTTCAGTGAAGAACTTTCTCCTAACATCAAGTGTAAACTTTCCCTGACGAAGCTTGAGTCCATGCCCTCTAGTTATGTCACTGGTCACCTGAGAGAAGAGACCAACCCCTGCCTGACTACAACCTCCTTTTAGGTAGTTATAGAGAGCAATGAGGTCTCCCCTGAGCCTCCTCTTCTTCATACTAAACAGCTCCAGCTCCCTCAGTCGCTCCTCACAGGGCTTGTGCTCCAGCCCCTTCACCATCTTCGTTGCCCTCCTCTGGACACACTCCAGCATCCTGACATCTTTCCCAAACTGAGGGGTCCAGAACTGTACACAGTATTCAAGATGAGGCCTGATCAGTGCCGAGTATAGGGGGATGATAACTTCTCTGGTCCTGCTCGCCACACATATTCCTGATGCAGGCCAGAAGGCCGTTGGCCTTCTTGGCCACCTGGGCACACTGCTGGCTCATGTTGAGCTTCCTGTCAACCAACACTCCCAGGTCCCTTTCTGCCTGACTACTCTCCAGCCACTCTGTCCCCAGTTTATAGCTATGCATGGGATTGTTGTGTCCAAAATGAAGTACCCGAAATTTGGATTTATTAAACATCATCCCATTAGAATCAGCCAAATCATTGTAGCTCCTGTTTTGTCATTCCCTGTACTTGCAATTGCAAACAGGCATTTTCAAACATATGAAGTGAGAGTTTGAGCTAATTTTGACCAAAGTCTTCAGATTGTTTCACCTCTTCAAAGATATACTCAGATGGTCTTTTATTCTGCTTATTCATCTGCTTCAAGTGCTTCAAGGGACTGGTAGAGGGAAGGAATTCATCCAGTTATTCTCTAGTTATTAAATACCTTTAGATGCCAGATGGATGGATTTTATCTGTGCAAGAGAAATAATGAATTGTCTTCAATTGCCCTTATTTTGGCAGATTTCGGATTAAAAGAATGCATCATGTCCTTACACATTTCTAGTAGATACATCAAAAGGAAAAGATGTGCCTTAGTAATTTGTGACAATTTTAACGTCTATATAAATATATACAGTGTTATATACTATATAGTACCTTGCTTCTAAAGGAGTCCAGGTAAGCTTACACATAATGTACTTTGTTTTGCTTAATTAAAGGATTTTAGTACACTAATAAAAAATTCAAGGGAAGATTTTACTTTACTAGCTGAAGAAGAGTTTGAATCTGTACGTATAGTACATGGTTGTGCGCCTCTGCAGGAAACTAGCTACTTCAATATAATAGTGTGTCTGAAGAGTGACTATATGTTTCTTTCCCCTGTAAATCACCCTCATTCACTGTGTGCAGTATATTTTAACGGCTTTCTACCGTCAAGTATCACAATGAAAAACAAATACAAAATGCGAAAAAAATACTCCCTTAGGCTAAACTATTATGATCCTAGCACCAATTGCAATATATAGAGACAATTTTCATTCCACAGTATAGATGATGAACAAGATCATATAATCAGTTTTGAAGTCTCTTTACCATTTACTGGATAGATTATCTCATATTCTTTTTCCAGTTATATTGGCCACAATGAAGTGGATGGAATGCAATAATATCTTTCCAAACACATTATTGAAATGTAGGGAAAGCTTTTCAGAAACAAAGGTATCAAACACAAAGTTCTTGCCTTTTCACAGAAAGCTATACAGACCACCATATAAGGAGCATTAGAATCCAGTGCACATAAAATTCTGTCAGTACTTCCGTTTTTACAGGGAAAGCAGGGGAATTGTTTTGCCCTCAGAATGATTACTATTGAAATAGATTGTTTGGACAGGTACTGTTGGACTTGATGATCTCAAAACCAATGTACACGTAATTAATTTGTAGCTCGTACATTATGAGGATCCTTCAGTCACATGCTTTGACAACAACAACAAAAAAAGAAATTTGTAGTTAAACACTAAATTTAATCTTTTAGTGACTAAGATTTTGTGCATTAAATAGGTGTTATTGAGGAGTAGAAATAATATCTATCAAATTATTTTGTTCTGGATATGGTTGTATACATCTATATATTAAGTCCATTAGGGACTACCTACATGTAAAGAGAAATTAATTACATAATCTTTTTTAGAAAAACTAATGCAAAGAGAAATAAATCTGGTATGTTGGAAAGCATCCATGAATTGCCATCACTTAAACCACATTAACCTAGGATTGCTGCTCTACAGAGACTTTGGTAAACTGCTCAATGGGTACACATACAATCACAAAATGCAATAAGGTTAAGTGTAAGGTTTTGCATTTCATATTAAATAATCCCATACAGACTTCCACTATCAGCACAGACAGTAGCTTTATGGGAAAGAATTGAGGGTCCTGGCTCACAATAAATTAAGACAGCACAAATCAGCCACATGACCTCATGGTAAAAAAGGTCAACCATGGTCTGTGTTTCTTCCCATTTACTCAGTTCTAGTGAGACCACATCTGCAGTATCGTTTCCTATTCTGGTACTCCCACTACAAGAAAGGCATGAGCAGACTGGAGCAAGCCCAGCAGAGGGAGATCAAAATGGGTAGGTACTGGAGCACAGAAGGTGCCAGTATATTCTGTGAGAGCTGGACTTTGTGAGCCCGGGGAAGGAGAGGGTAGTACTAGTTCTTACTGCTATGTTCAGCTATCTACCAGAAAGAAGGGAGAATAGAAATATGGATCTCTTTGAAAGTTTACCAAATGAATGTTCTTCCAGGCTCTAAGACAGGTTCCAGGCTTCCTCAATCAGAATGGTAGTGGTGAAGACAACGTGAGTGTCAGCATCCTGAAAATTATGATATTAAGAACGGGTATTTTTTTCTCCTTTTCTTATCACAGTGTTCTTCCCCCTCCCCAGTTCCCAGCTAAAGTTTGAAAAATGCACAGTAGCCACCCCTAGCCTCAACTGACATGAAAAGCCATTTCTGATCTCTAGAATATGTTCACAATAACTATGTTGGGTATCCCAGTTCTCCAAGAAGAAATACATGGATTGAAACCAGCTCAAGCCCTTGGTTTCTCTTCAAAGGTTTTATTTGTTAATTGTTAATTTTATTCTATTCTGGGCTGACATACATAGCATCCGTCCTCCCTCCTTCTGGTCTAACCAACTTGAGAAGACAGACAGTTTCAGTTAACTCAGGGACCTTTACAAAATCTGTTCATCCATTCAACTGATAGAACCCTCCATCTAAAACAAAGGCCGGTTTTTGTGCTGAGATAATTCTTTGCAAAATGGATAATCAGTTACTCGCTACACTATTGCTCAAGCTCAATGATCCTACAGATTTTGCTCATCTCCTCAGGGCCTTCTAGTCCTGTAGAGGTCTATTTACTGGACATGATCAACTTCACCTGGGTTTTCCACCCACACTCTTGGCCTGTGAGCCCTGTTCATCTCATAACTAAGTACCAAGGTTCAGCCTTGTCTCTTGTTCTGACTTACTGACTAGTTTTCTTCCTTGGTCTATACATCTACATTATAAGTAGCCTTGTCTCCAATCTTGTTTCCCGTTGTGTCTTGGATGGATCCATGTTTCGAGTTATAGGTAGCTTTGTCTCTGTTCCTTGCTAATCCTACTGCACTTCTTGGATGGACCTGCACCTTATTACCTTGGCTTGTCTGATACTATCTATGGAAGCTGTCATTGTTACCAGTTTGGCCTTTGTTGAATGAACCTGTGCTGGGGTCCCTGTTGGTCTGTAATTCATCAACCTTTGGAGAAAAGCCCCAGTCCCTGGCAGCAACATGAGGGGAGGGGGAAATCCTGGGAGAAAGAAAAGCAATACTCTAGAGAGTTAAAATGCTTCGATGCCCAAATAGTCAACTTGATGGATGACTAAGCTCAACTAGTTACCATATTTTTACCTAAAAATTATTCAGTATTTAGAGCTTTGTGGTTGTTTATTTAGAAAGACATCATGTTACATAGTTCAGCCATTTTAACTATAAAGAACATAGCATAAAGAACAAAGAACAACGAGATGAGAAAGGTTATTTTATTTGGTGTCTAAAGGTGCATTTTCATTAGTGTTTTTTTCCTATCTACGATGCTGATCAAAATCTTGTCCCTCTGCTTTCTTAGAGTCATATAAAAAAGCTTCTTTGAATGCTTCCGAGTATTTTTATATCTGCTCATAACAGAATAGTTCCATAAATATTTCCTGAGCTTCTGTGCTTACATTCAAACCAACCTGAAGTCCTGTCTGATTATACAGATTTGTTTCTTTCTTTTGTTGCATTTTTATTTTTGGTGGTGGTGCCTTTTGTTTTAACTATGCCCTCTAAAAGGAACTATTACTGTTCTTTTAACATTTTCTAAAGACATAAATTGGATATGTATTTTACCCATTCTCCTAGCTACTCATATATTTGAGTGAGAACTCCTCTTTTAAAACATGTGGGTGACAATATTCCTTGTCCTTTAAGCAGGAGAGGGAAAAGACTTTCCTGAAAAATGCAGAAAGTTAAAGAAACGAATGCTAAATTGCTCAGCACTGAGCAAGAAGGAAGATATCTTAGTTTAGCTGGGGAAAGGGAAGGGAAGAAAAGAGAGAAAAAAATCCCACAAATATTTAAAACAATTAAAAGATAATTGAAGTACTGTAGGTCTGAACTGAAGGTATGTCCTGTGAAAATTAATACCTGATGACTAGGCAATTGAATAATTTTGTAGCAGAATTAGTGGCCAGTTTACCTCCTTATTCAGCTTTTTCATTGTGCAAATGAAATATAAATAATAAATTACAGTAAAAATGTCTTTTAAGTGATTAGATATTTAAGACTGATTTTTAGACCTTTTTTTTTCCACATTAAAAAGGTTTGACCTCATTACTTACTGAAAGAGGGAAAAGCTCTTGTGAAATATACAAAAAGTTGAAGAACAAAATAATGTATAAAATGCAGAGGGAAAACGTGTCATTTCCTGGTGATAAATTAGGATACAAGCTTTTAAAGCATTCTTTGATCTGATAAAAAGATGGGTGCTTCTAATATTTCTGTACAAATTCTCAGATTTTAAAAGGCCAATTAGGGAAGCTGGATGGTTTATTGCTTCAGAGGTGTACAAAAGACAAACAAAATGAAAACCATAAAACCGAACTAAAATATCTAATTATTTGAGGGAAATAGAGCCATGCTCAGGAGTTGTCCATTTTAAACTCTATTATGGGGCTGATAAGAAACAGATTTATCCATCTATACAGCAAACTTCCATCTTCTCCTCTTGTCCATAAAACTACCGAGGCTTTCTAATTAAAAGTATTCTAGTAGCAGAAAGAATATTGTAGCAGAAAGAGTATTAAGAGAAGTTCATGCATATAAACAATTCTTAGCAGAGTGTGCAGCTCATGGTGTACCTTAACTGTGAGTGTGAAGGTTACTTTAGAGAAAATAAAGGAGAAAAAGAGAAAGAAAGAAAGAATGGAAGGGGGAAATGCCCATGGGAAAAGGGAAAAATAATCATGGGAGTGAGAGAAGCCAGATGAACATCGTCCCCTGAGGAGTTCCTCCAAGTGCAGGAGGTGCCAATTATGAAGATGATTTTCACCATGCTTTTTACTTTCCAATGGGACCTACTCGAATTCCATGTTGTTTATTCCTGTTTCTGACACTATTAGAATGGTATGCAACATGAGTGTTGCATATTTATTGGCTGTTAAGTCCCTGATCACTTCTATTATTAGATGTTATTTACAAGGAATTTCAGCGACTATCGTCTACTTTTTTGTGCACTGTGCTTGGCTTTCTTGAGCACAAAGTAAAATGGAATGAGGAGGGCTAATTGTCATGCCAGTAGAAGGTGCTTCCCATGAAAACTCTGCCTGGAAATAATATTAAGGTTTTACAGGTGCAAACCCCTAAGACCAATGGCACCAGAATAGCAGCATGAGGACACATGGGAATATGATCACACATGCCCTGGAAAAACAATGCAACAAGAGCTTAGGTGAAAAGTTTCAGAGCTATAAACAGCAAGCCCTCAGTATTATTGAGATCAAGGCACTTCAGGTATTGTACAAACATATCCTTTGTCTTTTTATTAAATTATCAAGGCTACTTTTGTATTAGTTGGCTGCCAATATGTTGTTGTTGAAGTGGTTATAAAAACTGTAGAAATGGAAGAAATAGATTTTTAACTTACACTTCAAATACATGAGGCTCCCACACACACCTCAGGCTTCTTTACAGTTAGCCACAGCATGTGGAACATACATAATGGTGGTTTCATTTCTGTGATAGCTAAGAAATAAAAAGTAAATAGAAAGTAATCTTATAGTAGCTTGAATTTATGTTCCACTGAAGACAGAAAAACCCAACTGAAATATCAAAAGCGGAATCAGTAAAACTGTTTTGTAGATTGAAACTATTATGGTCCCAGATTAAACATCATCTAGGAGAGTTTGGAAAATAAACTTCAAATATTGAAACTGCAATGTTGTATGATTGTAGAAATATACATTTACAGATATAATATTTTCAGTGAAAAGGTTGTTTGTCCTTACACTGCAAAAATGTAGTAAAGAGCATAGACATACTACCATACCTTCTTTTTGTCTTCATAAATCTTGTCAGTGAAACCCCAATATTTTTTGATATTTCAATGATGAACACCTTGTCCACTCTTTAATTCTATTTAATCAAACCTCAACCATATCCTCTAGAGTTCTGCACTTTCTCAGTGACTTAACAAGAATAAACAAATTTTAAACCCCTCTGAAATTACACAATTGTTTCCTGAACCCATTGAACTTATTTTCTTGAAACAATCCTTTTTCAAAGACATAATAATGTATCTCCTTCTAATCAAATCCTCTTTTCTAATGCATGCGTGTGAATAACCTAGAGAAGATCATAGTAATCATGTATTAAACATATCCGCATTAACCAATTAAAAATATGGCCCTCTTAGAAAATGTGAAACTTATTTTTTTTCATTTCATTTTCAAAGTCAATATGTAAGACTTGAAATACATGTTTTTTGCAAGAGGACGTAACGTACTAGTTTTTCAAACACCAAATATTTTCAGTCTTTTCAGTAAATAAATTAACTTTAAATGTAAGTTAAAAATTATTCATACCAAAGTCATAAAAAGAAAATGAAAGAAACACTAAGGAAAAAGTAAAAAAATAATAAGGAAAATATGAAAATATTAAAAATAAAAATAAGGAAATAATCCAAGGAGAAAGAAAAGTAATTCTTTAGTCAAAATAAAAATTCCTCCAATAAAAAGATCTAAAATAACTTAAGGACCAGCTTACTTTCTGCTTTCATGATGCCTAAATGAAAGGAGATCATTTCAAAAAGAAAAATTCCCAAGTTAATATCATATTGGCATGTTGCACCAGAACCTAGAAAAAGGATTTCAAAACAGTGGTTTAATGGTTTGCATTCTGCCAGGTGGAAGCATATCAGTAACTATAGGAAACACATTTAGACTTCACAAATCCATGTCAAAATAACTGAGCCTTCAAGTCGGTATTATCCCAAAAGTAAGAAATCAGGTATTAAGACAAAGGATATACACAGCTAAATACAGTTGTAGGAAGTAGCTTGAGTAACCTAGTTATCACTCAAATTCTCTGTTTGCGAAACCCTTTGGACACAAATATCTCAATTACATATGCAAGTGTCCTGTAGACATTTTCCTCTATAAAACACTTTCTAGAAGGTTAGTAACTCGTGTCACTAATGTCATCAGATGTCATTAAGCAATACTTTCACAGTAATTTTTTAACTTAGTATCCTCTGGGGAAGATTTGAAGCTCAGTAAAATTTAATAAAATTCATATCCTTCCTCCTTGCTTTTCTCATGCAGTTTCATATAAAGACAACTGTATTAACTTTTCCACTTTTTCAGTGTCTGTATCTTAAATGCTCTGTTGAGAAGAAACAAAAATTGAACTGCCAAACATAAGGGGATTTTGGTGGTAGGTAGAAGCATTTTTTTCATTGTGTACCAAAGAAAAGCTTGTAAGTTAAGGCAAAGAATTAAGCCCAGATAGAACCAGGCGAGATTGTTCCATTGATACTGCACCAAGTTTGTTTTCTCCCACTGCTAGGTATCGTGGTGGGTCTTCATCTAGATAACTTTGTTTATTCCAGTTCTACATTGCTATAAATTCATACCATCCAAAGACAGGTAAAAATACTTAAGTAAGTAAAAATAAGAACATCTTTGAGACACAGAGCACGATAACATATAAAAATTAATAGATTGTTTTTGTAATTTAATCAGGATATTTAGGTTTTCAGTAAAATAAAAAAAAAAAAAACCATATTCAAACCCACTTGCCTTCTACTACAGCCTAGTCTATCTTCTTGTTCCAGTATCTGGAGTAATTTATTTTTATTCTCTTTCATGAACTATCCCTCTTCTTTCTCGGCCCAATCAGTTTTCCAGGCAGTCTGAGAAATGGTTTCTTTATCATATAGCTAAACCTGTTATGAACACTGACATTCACTGGTATTTTCCACAGCACCGTTCTTTGTGTGGGAGAGACAGCTTGTTTCAATAGTGGTTAACTGTGTTGTTGCAACTTTCTAATTTTTTGCCTCTTTCCATGTCATTCATTGCTTCCAACTTGTTAATTGATTTTGTGTGGGTTTTTTCTGTTTTACCTCTTCTAAATAAATAGAATATGTTTGTTATCAGTTTCAAGGCTCACAACTCTGATTTTCCTTCATCCAATTAATTTCTACTTTCTATCAAAAGATATCTACCAAAGGATAACTTCCATGAAATTATCCACAGTGCTAACTTCCACTGCTCATGTACTTAACTTTTTACCAAGTATTGTTTGGTCATGCTCCTCAAATATCTCCACAATTCTTGTTATTCTGTCATTGTAACTAGTCTTGAAAATACTTCTTTTCCTTGACCTTGCAGAAAAGAATCGTAAAGAGATAGGCCATTACCAAGTCATGATAGTTGCCCATCTTAATACAGATTTTGTCAGATTATATGGTTTATTTGCCTGTCTGCAATACTCGCAAACTACTTGAGGAACAGACTATTATTAAAAATAGTTTTTATAGAATTTCTACTGTAATAAAACACAGGGCTGGGTTTCCTCAGGATCTGTGAATAACTGGGGTAGTGGTGAGTTCTGTGAGGTTTTTAAAATTAAAAAAACTGGCACAACACCCAAAGAAGACAATTTTTTGTTCACTTATGACAACTACTGCAATAATATCTCATAAGGAAAAAATTCAAGAAAATCAAAATCTGTTTGTGGGAAAGATAGACACAATCAAAGCAGAAGGAATTACAGCATGTTTTCTTCATTTTTTCCATATACTGGGCATCCAGACAAGTCACCAGTGACTTTGAAAACTATGTTTTCTCCTTACATTGCATTACCACTCATACATAGTGCACTTATGGAGGAGGTAATAGAGGATAGATAGTCTTTCAGGGCACATCTTGTATTTTGTCCTATTTGATTCAGACAGCTTTTGTTTTCCATATATGGATTTCAAAGAGGCCAATATTCTTTAAGTATCTGTTGTATAATGCTTAAGAAGTTTGATTATGTTGCACTACTAATGGAGAAAGGAAGATTTCATAAGTTTTAAAGAACCTTTCTTACCGTTGAACATCATTGTTCAAGCTAGTATGAATTCCATTCTTTGAAATACCAGAAATGAAATCATTGTGTCATTGCTCTTGTGCCTTTGAAGTCAAAGGCATCTGTAAAGATCGATTTCTTTATTTATATTTCTATGTCTTAAACATTGGTGCAAGGTTGTATGTGTTTGGGGCTTTTTGCAGTTCAGTAGCAGCAGAGGAGAGAGGAGGAGTTGTGGAAGCAGCCACTGCACCACCGCCACCCCCCACCCCACCCTCGCCTGCAGCTGAACCCCTAGTATACAATGAGCTGTCCTGGGCTGCTGTGGCTGAGGGATTTGTTCACTCTAAAGAGGCAGGAACATCACTGACTGCACATGTGCACTCAATGGGTTCATGTGGAGGTTATTTCTGGCCAGGGTCCTTTGAACTGCCAGAGACCCTTGAGCCCCCAGCCACAATTCAAGATCTTTCCCAAAGGAACTTCTGCACATGTCCCAATCTGAGAACTTTCCATGCAGAGAAGTAGTGTAGACACAGCAAGACTACTCCTCATATGCTAATAAGGGATGGAGTTTCTCTAGGAATGTTCATGCCAAGAAAGACGTGCACACCCTCTGCTCTGTGGACCATATTTCATGAGGAAACTGACATTGGACTTCATTGAGATGGTGATTATTTTTATGCTATGTTCCTTTTTTTTCTGCTACTTCTCGTCTTTCCCTCTATCTGTCTTATTCTTTCCTTACTCTCCCTCAATTTTTTTCTCTGGACTTTTGGGTGAATTTGATTGTATCCAGCTTCTTGTCGTAAACTGTTACGTTGACTGTGTTCAAAGCACAGATTAGAATTGGAGTTGTTGCTTTGACTGAGCTGAAAGTAAGGAGTAGTAACTTTGGCTGTGTTCAAAATAAATATTGGAATTTTGAGTATACCCCTGGAGATTTGTTGTCATTTGTTTGCCATGCAAAAATTCAAAATAAACCTACCCTCTCCGTCCTTTTCTCCTACTTCCTCTTCCAGTTATGTTGGGGATGGGGTAACAGCATCATCTCTTGAATCTTTTACTTGAAAATGTTAATTCTAGGTAATTAAAGGGATATTTATATTTTATTTTAGGATATATGCATTTGAATTCTTTGATAATAGTTTTGATTCGTCTTTATGATAAGGTCAGATCAGAGCTGCTGCAAAAAGAACAAAGTATTTTGTATCATGGGTTTATGAAAGGCAGGTCCTGCCAGACCGATCTGATCTCCTATGACAAGGTTGCCTGTTTATTGCCTGACGGAAAGTGGTGTGGTGTTCTTGGATTTCTCTAAAGTCTTTGACACCATTTCTCACAGTATTCTGATTGAGAAACTGGCTGCCATTGGCCTGGACAGGAACACACTCTGCTGGGTAAAAAACTGGCTGGATGGCTGGGCCCAGAGGGTGATGGTAAATGGAGTTAAATCCAGTCGGAGGCCGGTCACAAGTGGTGTTCCCCAGGGTTCAGTGCTGGGTCCAGACCTGTTCAATATCTTTATTAATGATCTGGACAAAGGGATCGAGTTGCACTCTTAACAAGTCTGCAGATGACACTAAGCTGGGTGGCAATGTTGATCTACTTGAAGGAAGGGAGGCTCTGCAAAGAGATCTGGACAGGCTGGATCAATGGCCTGAGACCAATGGGATGAGGTTTACCAAGATCAAATGCAGAGTCCTGCACTTGGGGCACAACAACCCCATGCAGTGTTACAGGCTTGGGGAACTGGCTGGAAAGTTGTCTGGTGGAGAAGTACCTGGGGGTGTTGATTGGCAGTGGCTGAATATGAGCCAGCAGCGTGCCCAGGTGGCCAAGAAGGTGACAAGGCTGATGACGGGGCTGGAGAACAAGTCCTGTGAGGAGTGGCTGAGGGAACTGAGGTTGTTTAGCCTACAGAAGAGGAGGCTGAGGGGAGACCTCATCGCTGTCTACAGCTCCCTGAAAGGAGGTTGTAGTGAGGTAGGTGTTGGTCTCTTCTATCTCTCAGACTAGATATTAGGAAAAAGTTCTTCACTGAAAACGTTGTCAGGCAGCAGGACAGCCTTCCTAGGAATGTGGTTGAGTAGGTATCCCTGGAGGTGTTTAAAAGGCAGGTAGACGATTTTCTTATGGACATGGTTTAGTAAGGGGACAGGTATGGTTGGAGTTGATCTCAGAGGTGTTTTCCAACCAGATGATTCTATGATTCTATGCTATATTCTGTTTAGTCTGATTGTGTCATAATGGTGAAAGTTGCATTTCAACAAATGCTCTCTGGTGTGCAGATCAGTTTAAGTCCTGTGTAATCATAACAAAAAAAATGAGAGTTTTTTACATTCATTCAGTCACTTTCTTGGTACTTGACGGACACAGTTTCCCTAAACTTTTGTAACTTTCTTTCTAAAATCATATGTTCTAAAATAATTTAAAGCTACTTAAATTGAGTTTACAAACAACTTTCTTTTTTAAAATATAGGTAACTTTTTCTGTTTTTTTCTGTTTTAAAATATACTTATTAACAAAACATGAATAAAATCAAAGACATTGCTACCTGAAATGAATTGCCTGTTAAATAAAATGCCTGTTAAATCAGTAAAAATGGAAGTCAGTACCTTTTTTTTTCTGAATCCTTAACTAATCCTCAGAGAAAGTGGCACTAGGACAGAAAATGAAGCTATTTGTCCTTTGCTAATTTATTTAGGGTTCTGAAACAAATCCACTAAAATGAAATATCTCTTGCTTGAAATTGAGATAACTGCTCTACTAAGAACTTCCTGAATATGCCTCAGCATATTTTTGAAATAGTGATTTGCCAACTTCTTTGTTTCCTCCCATCATTCCCCATCTTTGGACACCTGGATTTAGTCAAATCATTAGGGTTCCACACTAATGCACTAGAAGAACTGAGCACATCAAACCAGAGGGCACACACTTACAATGTAACTGCTGAAAACAGTGAAAAGGAAGTTTTGTGGCTTGGGAGAAGGGATTAAACATCTTTGGAAAATGACACAGAAGAACACTTATCATACAGATCTGAGCCATTTATGGATCTGAACACTCTTTAGTATATGGATACAGGCCTGATGTGGCACACTGAAATCCTAAAAGAAGAACTCTCAATACTGACAGCAAGTCTGGTAGGAATGCCTACATTGTTCAGCTGATCTGGTGCCTACCCAGATGTTATGTCTGTTTGGGTTAAAGTGCAGATTACTCAGATTTTTACATCTTTCTGCCTGAATTATTGCTCAGTAATTTTCCTTTTCCAACCAGGCCACCTTTATGGCTGAATACATCAACGATGAGTGAAAACCACTAAAATAATAATTGAATACTTTTCCTTTAATTCAGGGTATGTTGACCTGAGTTTTCTCAAAAGATCTTTGACTGCTACAAGAGTGAAAATCTAAGCGTGTCATGTATCAGCATATGAAAGATTTCAGAAAGAGTAATGATGCCCACCAGAAAAGAGAGGTATTGACAAGTAACTGGCAACATGTGGGCAACTTATGAAATTTATAAGATCACCTGCATTGTGTTTAGGTTGATTTTTGTTTTTACGAGAGGCTATTTTCTTGTATTTTATTTTAGTTGTTACATATATATTTAAAAAACTTGACTACTGATATATTGCCTGCTTGCCTGTGTATTAACATAACAGAAATTCATTGAGTATGATAGAAATACATCTGTTCTTTCTTCTTGCTTGTTTTCTTTGCTATCAGAGATTCTTCCAGAAGAAGAAAGCGGTTGCATGGTTCTTTATTTTTTTTTTATTCTCCATTTGAAAAGGAATTAAACACTGCTGTTGGCTGACTGCTGTCTCTAAGCCACAAATACACAATTTGGGCCTTCCTCTCTCTTAGATTCCTTTCTTTGTGTTTCATTGTTGTCCCCAGGTGGCATTGCTGACACTGGTTTGCCTGTGGCTATACGTTCCTCGAACATACACTCTGACACAAAAACCATTGTCTGTCACAGGCTTCTTCTACACTATCATTAACCACAGTTTGGTTGGTTGGAAAGGTAGAATGTACTTTCAGCTTCTTTTTCCATTTCCGTGCAGTCTTCAGCAGACTCTTTGTATTTTCTTTTGTTTAACTGGGATCAAATTTACCAAAAATTAAAACATATCTGACATGTAAATGGAGATAAAGTACATAATGACATAAAACTGAAAACACTTCTTCTGTCATTTATGTTTTTCTGAAGGTAGGATTTTGATTTGTTTGGAAGATTAGTATGAAGAAGAACCAAGTTATATATATTTTTTCAATGTTATTTAGTGCAATTTGACTAGACGTGAGTTCTCAAATGTACAGAATGTTGATATAATGAGATAATATTTTCAAATTGAACTTATTTTGCTAAAAGTAAAAGGTAAGACTATTGGCTTATGGACTTGGTTGTCTATAACATATTATCAGCATGGTTGGAAAGGAATAGAAGGAACATTTTCCTAGCCCAGACATACATATAAGGTAGCTGAATTTGCTCCATTTCTTCTCTAAGCACCTTTTAGTGATAGGTTGGTTTAATTTGTAGATTAGGTCAGTCAGAGCCCTAAAAGCTTCATAATTTACCACTGGGAATATTCAAGTATTACAGGAGCTTGACCAAAGAGTATTTAATATGTACATTCTAGAAAAGCAGATAATTATCGAATTTTACACAGCTGAAGAGTCAACCCCACAAGAGCTTACTAAGCTATTTTTTAGATTTTTAGATCTCTCAGGGAACTGGATATTCTATGAGAAAATATTTTGTAATGAGACACCACCAACAGATAAAATGTTATAAAAATAAAACACATCTCAGTCTTCATTTCATGTTGTGTGCTAGGCTTCCTATTAGTCTGGAAAAGAAGTATAATTTCTTTTTTTCTCAGAATTCATGAAACTTTCCACATTTTTCCCTAAACATAACATTATTCACATATTTCCGTAGTCATAGTTATCATATTACTTCAGTAGGATTCTTCACATTTTTTACATCTAGAAAACCCTATAAAACTCAAAACCATATGATATTTAGCGCATTAAGAAATTTTGTCAAATCTGGCAAGAGGTTTGCTGAAATTCTGGACTGCCTACTCAATTATTTTCTGTTGCAGTATTAAACATTCTTAGAGAAAAACAAATATTGTAACAGAAACAAGAATGTCTTTTCACCCACCAACATATGAGTTAGTATACAAGACAGTCCTTGACAATATTTTCTTACCATTACCAATTGCTAATTAGTCCACTGAACTTTTCTATGTGTGTTGCTGTTATCACACTTGAGTACTCTTGAGAAAATCAAGTAGCAAACATATAAGCTTGCTGTCTGATAATTAACCAATATTTCTCTCACTTGGAATAATTGGTCTGAAAATACATAATTATTTATTATTCTGAAAATATTCGAGGTACTAAGTCTATATGCACCTGATTTTTGCTAAGTTTTTCCAGTTAGATTTCAGCTGAAAGCATTTTTTGCAGAAATAAGCAAAACTAAGTACTGCTGCATGGGACAAGGATTAGGGAAAAATCTCAAATACCAGACTAACCAGTGACTACTTCTAAATCTTTAATACATGATATATTATACAACACGCATACTAGATATGTATTACAGAGCAAAATATATGCCATATTTTTATTATGTTAACTTTAGGTAACTTTAAATGTCCATTTCAATTCATGTATGAATTAAAATAAATATTTGTGTTGTGGATAGCTGCTGTGAATAAAAATGATCTGACATAACACATGAAATGATAGACTCAAAAACTGAAATAAGGTTAATATGAACTTTGCTTTTGCAAAATATTTTTAAAAAATGTTAATAAACATTTCTGTGGTTATAGATAATCAGTTCATTTTCTGCATTTGTGGTTTTTTTGTAAGACTAAGATATTAACCATGCACTGTGATTGTGTATTGGGGTTTTTTTTTGGTTGTTCATAGTTAAGCACTTCAGAGAAGAAAAATGGACTTAAATAAATCCACAAATCTCATTTCCTTGAGTTCTATCATTGGTCAGCAGAGAGAAGAGATCAGCTCCTGCTCCTCCTCCTTCCCTTGTGACAGCTAGGAGGTCCGCCCTCAGTCTCCTCTTCTCCAGGCTGAACAGACCAAATGACTTCAGCTGCTTCTCCTATTATCTCCCCTCTAGGCCCTTCACCAGCCTTGTGGCCTCCTCTGGACACTCTCCAGTACTTTACATGCTTTTTGAACCGCAGCGCCCAAAACTGCACACAGTACTCAAGATGGGGCCTCATTCTTTATTTGATTCTGAGTTCAAGGCTTCTGTATTTTCTCTGTGTGCAGTATAAGTAAACCAAGTTGATTTTGTTATGCATTGCTCCTTTAAGCATATGGATAGCTACTAAAACCACAAAAAGAGATCCTGATGTTTAGATGTGAATAATCAGTCCTACCAATTTCTTTTTCTTTTTACTTCGTGGGTCCTTGCATTTCTGAAATCTTTACCTTGCCTCATTCTGGGTAGTTCTCACCTCATATCATTATAGAGCTTGGGCACTGTTGTTGTTAGATATTTCTGTATGTTTTAGATATTCTATGAGGTAACAGTCTTATTTTTTATACCTTTGTACAGTATGACTTTATGCATTACATTTTTTAACTGTTCTTTAGCTTTTATGTTATGTAATTAATAAAACATATGTTATAAAATACTATGACTAAAATATATAATTCCGAGGTTATCTGCTGTTGTCTTTCCCATAATTATAAGGATTAAATCAAATTCTCAACAACACGTAAATGTATGGACTATGCTGAAGGTGATTTAAAAAACAAAATAAAAAAATAGAAGCTTGAAGTGTAATTGACAGATTCTGGGAAGTAGAAGAAGTTAAATATTTAGAGATGATTGTTTTCAGAGCTTTGGAATTTTTTATACTCTCAGGGGATCGAATGAACTTGTCACCTATGTGTAACATCTTCGCATCTGCTTAAGAAGAAGAAAAGAAGTTATTCTAAAACAGTTGTTGCAATGCATGAGTCACCCTGGGCTTGTAGAGTAATAAACGCATGAAACAGACTTACTTCTGAAGATCCAGTGAATGAAAAGTACTTTGAACAGTCAACAAAACTGACATGTACCTCAAATGAAAAATCTGGTCTTGTAACTTTGACATATTCTTTGATTCTCTTAGGAAAGCTACCCTGGTAACGGTCTGCATTACAGAGGAAACAAAGTCTATACTAGCAGACAATCTCTGGAGTTTCCAATATCAGTGTTTATAGAGGTTGTAGAACTTCTATACTATAAAAATAATATATAGATTTCTTTCATTGTGACCATGCAGTATTTCAGCATTTTGCATTTTGTGTAGACTGTCTGTTCAGATGCAAACAGTATCATGGCATACAAAACAATAAAAGAACTCATTGTCACAATGCCCAAACAATTGAGCGGTACAGACAGATCTTTGCATCCAGTAAAACTTTAACGTATGTAAATATAGTTCAGAAATATAGGAATGGCTTTCATGGATACTTCTATACAGATAATTAAATGAAGGCCAGCAATGTACTTTTAAAGAGAATTTCCCAGTAGTGCCCACATACTGTGTTCAGCTCTGCACTGTGGAGTAGTTCTAGTGTACATGAACTGGATCTCTTTCAGATGAAGATAAAATACAATATTTGCTTCAGGAGCAGAACAAACGCATTCAAGGTTTCAACACACGTTACGCCTATGGGACCCAACTAGAGATAATCCACAGTCAGAAGTGTCTTCAGTATGCACAGTGTGTATTTTAGCTCTTCTGCCCTAGCTGCTTTAATCTTTAAACCATTCCCATTCATTTGCACTACTTACTAACGTACATATAGCCACTGACTCCATCTGACTTAAAAGTATTTTGTCTCCTAATAAAGTAACACAAGCATTTAATGAATGCAGATTTGATAAGTCAGAGAAAGCATCTGTATTTCATGGTTATGACATTATAAAATGCTTCTGCTTAAGAAGAGTTGTAGTCTATAATATGATCATGATGTTCATTAAAATTAACTGGATATTCAATATTCCTTTCTGAAGATTTTGTTTAAAGTCTTTCTGAGGTTACAGTGGTCATCATTAAAATACTCTCAGCTGCCAGAAAGCTGACACAGTTACTTCTTGGTTAAAATGAAACAGAAGTATTTCAGAGGCACTGCACTTCAAATGGTGACCTGATTATTTTAACATTTTTATCATGTACCACACTTTACAGCTTTTAGTGTAACAGAAGGGATTTGCTTACACATTGCTCCTAGCATAAAGTCACGTTAAATTAGATGGACTAGTAGAGAAATGCTCTTAAAACCTCCCAAAGCGATACGTTGTTATCTCTTTTGCTCAGTAATGAAATCTAAACAAGGAGACAAGATTCATGAAGATATTAGACATAACAACTGAGGATGAGTTTTTCTTCTCATACACTCCATACTAATTAGCTTGTTTGATTTAACCAATAGGAAAGTAAAATTAGCCTTTACCCACTAGGGACAAAGAGCAGAACAAGTACTCCACATATACTTATGAAGTGATACAAATGCTGAATGTAACCAGTAAGTACAAGGCAGAATAATAATGATGCAATACTGTTTCTTTTCCCTTTAATTATGCTCCCTCCTGAACGAAGAAAAGGCAAGTATGGTAAGGAAACTTGTACTAGCAAAATGCAGCTACCATTCCAATTAACATTTAACTAATTTATATTAACATGAGCAGGATCTGTATTCCAGGTTTCCATGTATAATCCTTATGAACATTTTTAAACGTTGTATTACAGGTAAATACACATATGAAATCTTTGCTTTTGCTCCCCCTTTTCTCCATTAATTTCCCTCTCCTCCCCCAATCTTAATTTATACCTTCCAGTCAATCTTTGAGGTTTTTCTTTAAACAAAGTGATCTATACAAATGAAATCCTGAACAGCATTTTTATTGAGAGACTTTGAAATAAAAAGAAAATAAAGAGATAAAAATTGCTAAAGACAAGACGAAAAGAAATAATATTGATAAGTAAGAAGTAACACAAGTAGACTGAGCAAATCTCTTCCCTTCCAAATTGCAGTCACTGAGAATATCTGTTAGGGAAAAAAAAAACAAACAGATAACAGATACATACACCTAGTTTGTATGAAATAGATTATTATTTCTTTTTTCTCTTAATTTTTGATCTTCTTCCTTAACTCTCTCTTCAGATGATTGTCTTTTTCTCTAATTTTCTTATTTCCAGTTACATCCTCTGTTTCTTCCTCAACTTTTCTAGAACTTCAGGTAGTTTCACTTATTGCAAAAAAAAATCGTGGGACTATTTTTTCATAATAATCTACTGGAAACAGTAAAATTATTGCAATTAAAACACTCTGGAAAAAAGTGAAGTTAAAAGGTGAGTAAATGCCCAAGAATAAGTATTGGTATGGAGTAGATATCAAGATGAATGTGATCAATTGTCCTGGATGAAATGTTGGGCATGATTTCAAATAGAATCCTTTATAACAGTTTTATATTTATATTATATATTTATATTTATATATTTATATTATATACTTATATTTAGAAAGAAGGGCAGCAGCGACCTCCACTCCTTATTGAATGTGGAGGGAAATATAGCAACCAAAGATGCAGAGAAGGCTGAGGTACTTAATACCTTCTTTGCCTCAGTTTTCAACAGTAAGGAAGCCTGTTCGCTAGACAGTTGGTCCTCTGAAGTGGTTGATGGGGACAGGGTGCAATATGGCCCTCCTGCAATCCATGAGGAGGAAGTTAGAGACCTGCTGAGCCACTTGGATCATCATAAGTCTGTGGGGCCGGATGGGATCCATCCTAGGGTGATGAGAGAGCTGGCGGATGAGCTTGCTAAGCCGCTCTCCATCATCTTTCAACAGTCCTGGCTCACCAGAGAGGTCCCGGCAGACTGGAAGTTGGCCAATGTGATGCCCATCCACAAGAAGGGCTGTAAGGATGATCCAGGTAATTACAGACCTGTCAGCCTGACCTCGGTCCCAGGTAAAATTATGGAGCAGATAATCCTGGGTGAAATCATGCGGCACCTGCAGAACGGCCAAGAGATCAGGCCCAGCCAGCATGGGTTTAGGAGGGGTAGGTCCTGCCTGACCAACCTGATCTCCTTTTATGACCATGTGACTCGCCTGGTGGATGAGAGGAAGGCTGTGGATGTGGTATACCTGGACTTCAGCAAGGCCTTTGACACTGTCTCCCACAGTAGACTCCTAGAGAAGCTGGCAGCCCGTGGCTTAGACAGGAGCACTCTGTGCTGGGTTAGGAATTGGTTGGATGGCCGAGCCCAGAGAGTGGTGGTGTATGGTGTTTCATCCAGTTGGCGGCCGGTCACCAGTGGTGTCCCCCAGGGATCGGTGTTGGGTCCGGTCCTCTTTAATATCTTTATTGATGCTCTGGATGAGGGGATTGAGTCCATCATCAGCAAGTTTACAGATGATACTAAGCTGGGAGGAAGGGTTGATCTGTTAGAGGGTAGGATGATCCTACAGAGGGACCTGGACAGACTGGAGACATGGGCCAATTCTAATGGGATGATGTTTAATAAGTCCAAATGTTGGGTACTTCATTTTGGACACAACAATCCCACGCATAGCTATAGAATGGGGACAGAGTAGCTGGAGAGTATTCAGGTAGAAAGGGACCTGGGAGTGCTGGTTGACAGGGAGCTCAACATGAGCCAGCAATGTGCCCAGGTGGCCAAGAAGGCCAATGGCATTCTAGCCTGCATCAGGAATAGTGTGGCGAGCAGGACCAGAGAAGTTATTGTCCCCCCAACACGGCACTGGTCAGGCCTCACCTTGAATACTGTGTGCAGTTCTGGGCCCCTCAGTTCGGGAAAGATGTCAGGATGCTGGAGTGTGTCCAGAGGAAGGCAACGAAGATGGTGAAGGGGCTGGAGCACAAGCCCTATGAGGAGCGACTGAGGAAGCTGGGGCTGTTTAGTCTGAAGAAGAGGAGGCTCAGGGGAGACCTCATTGCTCTCTATAACTACCTAAAAGGAGGTTGTAGACGGGCAGGGGTTGGTCTCTTCTCTCAGGTGACCAGTGACAGAACTAGAGGGCATGGACTCAAGCTTTGTCAGGGAAAGTTTAGACTTGATGTTAGGAAAAAGTTCTTCACTGAAAGGGTGATTGGCCATTGGAATGCGCTGCCCAGGGAGGTGGTGGAGTCGTCGACCCTGGAGGTGTTTAAGGGGAGTCTGGATGAGGCACTGAGTGCCATGGTTTAGATGACGGTGTTAGTGTTGGTGTTAGGGTTGGGATATAGTTTGGACTCGATGATCTTGGAGGTCCTTTCCAATCTTATGATACTGTGATATTGTGATACTGTGATACTCTTGGCTTTATAGCCATTGAGAATATGACCATGGGAAAACACCTATGAGAATACATGCAAAAGAACCGACAAGCTTAGAAGAAAGATGAAAGCTTAACCTTTAGTCTTGGTACACCTACGGACATTCTTTTTCCTTTCATTCTCCAGCAGTCAAGTATGAATATGAGATGAATATTATTTTAAATCAGAATAACATATTCTTCTAGAATTCTGTAACTATAAAATATTTCTACAAGATTTGTTCCATGAACTTACTTTCTTAAAGTACAACCTATTCTAACAGTTTTTAAGCAATATTTACTAGTTAGCTGATTGATTATTTGCGTATTTATTGAAGTCCTCTTTGGACATTTATTCTTAAGTGACTACATAGGAAAACATGTTCATTTCTACCTTCATTGCATAGGTAGATTTGCAAGAGTTTGAATATCCATGTACACAATAGTCATTCACGTATGAGTGGATCTCTTAAGTCGTGGATGATGTATATTTAAAAAGCAGTCTGAGAACGTTTCTAAAGAAATGTTCCATCCAACGATTTAGAACTGTGCTTTATAAAGCTTGAGCACATTGACAGGATCCCTTCATATGTCGATAAAACAAATCTATTTTTTGTTTGGAAAATATATGGAATTCAAGCATAGCTCCCAAAAATAAAAGTAAAGAATTCATAACAATCAGAACAGCACCTTTGTAGCTCACAATAAAGACAAAGCTAAAATGAAGCTCAGAGACCCAGGCAGCTATTAATTTTATTTCTTTATTGCGATGTAAAGGTTCTGCAACTACCCAGTGCATCACTAGTGTCTAAGAATATCATGACAGTGTGCTAGCTCACTTGGAAACTGAAATCAGAGTTTGAAACACAACAAAACAGAAAATGAAAATCAAAAGACCGGATTTTCATACAGCTCTGTAATATCCACTCTTTCCAAACTCTATGATTATTTTGTCTCCTACAGCTGGCTTTTAATTCATCTTTCCCTGAAAAGGGCTTTCAAACTGGAGGAACATCAAGCTAAAAGAGACAACAGAAACATGAAAGCACTTAAAGAGATGTTATATAAAGAAATAAAAAATAGAGTTAGAAGATGTAAAACTCTGCATGTCCTACTATGAACTAGCTTAATTTGGTTGTGTTAAAAATTTTCATGTTCTGAAACACTCTTGACCGCTGTATCTGTTCTCAGGAAATAGTAGTGATTGCCACGTAGTACTATGTGCAATAATGACACTGATACAAAGTGATGTTTAGTAATGCTTAGCACTTACACAAAGATACAATATTATTGCTGAGTCTAAACAAATAGAAAAAAAAAATCTTTTAATTCCTTTCCAGCCTTGCAGAAATAACAAATAACACCATGTTTCACCCAGAACCATCCTCCGGGGAAAATAAAAAACAAAAAAAATAAGCACCACCTCAAACAAATGGAAAAAAAGAGAAATAAAAATAAAAGAGGAGAAAATAACAATATGGTTATAGATTGCCTTTTCAATATTTTTGTCAGAAACGCTTATATCCACATTCATTTCACTAGTAAAATGGTCAAGGGCTATTAAAAATAGTCATGTACTTTTTTTATTAATGAAGCAGATCCCGTGTACTCTCCAGCATTTCCACAGCAGCTAAAATGTCCATCTTCATGCCCATCTGTTCTCATCTGTCAGTTTAGGGATGTTTACCAGAACCCCTCTCTAAGTTAGTTAGATTTTACTCTGACAAGAATCAGTTGTAGTTTCTTTTAGTCCTGCTGATTCTAACCACATCAGATTTTGAAGAAACCCTAAAATTTTCCAAATGTTTCTTACACAGTACTTTCACCTTTTCAGTGTCGAACACCCATTTCCTTGTAGCATATGAAAACACTACTCAGTGAAAGAAAAAATTAGATGTCTCCTTTTCTTTCATGTGAGGACTAGGTGCTTTTTTTCCATAGGTATCCGTAAACCACCCACCAGCTACACAGCAAAGAATTTGAAGTGTGCACTTGACTGAGTAGTATTACAAGACTTAACAAGACTATTTAACCTCAGTAAGGCTAAGCATTATTGTTTAGTTGAAATGAACTCTGACACAAGTGTTATAATTCAGCCTATGGAAATTCCCTGAAAATTCCTTAAAATTTTGTAGACTTAATCTTCGAGGTTAATCAAGCATTTGTTTTACCGTGTTCACATGAGTAATCATATCTATAGACATATTGTTGGTTCAGCATCCAGATGCAGTTTTTTTCCCAAAACAGGAATTTTCTTATATCAGATATATATAATAAACAAGAATATTTATATCCATGCACTTTTTGTATGAAACCTGCAGTTATTGTTGCTATCTAGTGATATCTGATCATGTCCTACTAAATTGTTAACCTACACTTATAAAAGAACATTGAATGTTTTAAGTCTGCTCTGGGCTTCTAATTAGTGCTACTGATCCTTTTCTGACATCATAATTCATAAAAATATCATGCAAATTTTTTAACACATCATGTTCTGAGCCAGTTCTAACACAAGTTTTGTTGGTTTTGTATTTCTATTGTTTGTTCCATGGGCTCTTATCTCACCATTAATTGATATTTATATACAGGACTTCAATGAAAAACATGTTTCATGGAAGAAAAATATCCCAGGGACGATTCATATAGGCTGACAAACAGAATATTAAGGATATTGCTGAATATAAATTCTGGGGGAAAAAATATGGAACAGGCTCCATATTAACATAACTATCTTGATGTAATTCATTCGAGCAGCATCTAAAAGCACATACTCTTATAAACATGGATTTTTTTTTATCCTCTTCTCTGAAAAGCAAGAGAATAGAGAATTAATTGCTTACTTTTTTTTCTTTCTCAGCACTGCAGCCTTCTGTAGAAATATTTCCTTTCATTGGAAAACATAACTTTGTATTCTACATCTTTCTTTCAGAAATTGTGAGCCCTATTCAACCATTAATCTCTGAATAAGATGGTATATTTATTGTCTCAAAACTAACGACTCTTCCTCTTACTGTCCCAGACTATGCCAGGTTACTTTATTTTTCAGTCACTCAAGGCAGTGTGAGTCTTTTTGCCTTACTATATGTGAGGACAAAACCAGACAGTGATTAAATTGTCCCATATAAAGCAGCATGTACAGTTTCTGAAATGATTATAACTAATAGCAAAAAGTTATTAAACATTGTGTATCATAAGAAGTCTAAGTTGAAAATAAACTGCTCCCTAATCAGTGAGTGAAAAAATAAAATTCTGACAAAGAAAATCGAGATGTGACAGGAGGACCATTTGTTGTGAGGGGAATTCAGCCTTCTTGATAAGCTTGACAGATTTGTCCAGTGCTTTCATTTTTTATTGGTGGTCAAATGTGCTGAATGCTTCAGACAAGCAATTGGTATGACAGACATGACTGATGGTGAAGAGTCCTTTGGCAGAAATTGGGCTGAGAAATATTGAAATTGATTGATAACTTGGTTTTCATAAGGTTTTTGCAGCTTTAAAATTGTGTTCAGAATTTTTCAAGGTAAGCATTGGTAGGCAATAATGATGAGAAGAGTGTCTAATTAGACTACCTTTTCAAAATAGAATTTGTTTTCTTTTCTATAACTTGATTCTAATCTCTTTTCCAACATTTCACTGGTTTTCTGTCAAAACCCTTTAATATGGTTTCATTTTTTAGGTTCTTTATTTTTAAAGTAAAATG
Organism: Dromococcyx pavoninus; assembly: GCA_033558185.1. Classification (NCBI taxonomy): domain Eukaryota; kingdom Metazoa; phylum Chordata; class Aves; order Cuculiformes; family Neomorphidae; genus Dromococcyx; species Dromococcyx pavoninus. Next base: position 1,112,308 of record JAUMJL010000139.1, on the reverse strand, counting down.
TATAGTTTCTTCTTTTTCTTTCTTTTTTTTGTAACAACATTTATTTAGTTCATTAATTAGCTGATGAGGATGTGAAGAACATGAAGGAAAGAAGGAATGAGTACACTCGTTGTTTGTTTCTGTTCTATTTTGTGTTATAACCAACATATGCATCTTTGGAATCAATGGTCAATTTGTAAGATATCCCCATAAGGTTTCTCTGGATCAGGGGTTTACATCACAGAACAGCCGTTCCTGTTCTTTCATATACTTCTGAGAAAACAGCATCCAAATTTTTTTTTTGTTTGGTAAGTCAGCTTGTTCTAGTGTCTCAGGGAACTGTAATACAGAGTCCCCAGGCAATCTGAAGGCCTATTAATATCCTGCCTGGTAGAAGCATATGCTATCTTTGGACATTATAAACTGAGAACAGCACTGACAAAAAAAGATAATTTTATATAAAAACCCAAATCTTATCACAGTGATACACATCACTAAATACTATGCATGCTTGTAAGAAACACATAGGCAAATCTCTTTTAGAAAAAAAACAAAAAAACCCAAACCCAAACAATTGCCTATATTATAAAATTATGTTCATTACATGTAAACTGATGCCTCTTGTATATTTCTTATTTTCTTATTTGAAACCAAATAAGTTGCTTTGTACTGTAGTATTTTAGCAGAACAGGAAGAGAACTATTATTTTCCTCCTTGTGGAATAAACACAATGCATAATAAACACTTGAAGGGCTGCATGGAATTGATTTAACTGGGGAGCAAATACATTTATGATTCCCTTGTGGTATTGGCTTCAGTTGAATTAAGGGTTGTTCTCATGACTTGTGGAATGTTCTTGCTATTCTATAAGCATCTATGCACCTTAAAGTGTGTATATAAGCTTTGAACTTCATGAAAATAATTCTACTAATCCTGACTATAGGCTTACTAGTTAATAATATTCATACAAAAATAAAACAACCGGTGATTATTTGGCACTATCAGCGTAGATCAAGACAAAACCTTGTCAGCAGTAAAAGAACACTAGGGTATTACCCCAACACATCCATATTTGTTTTTAAAATTAACACAAATTTTCAAAAAAAAAGAGCTACTTCATGTTTCCACAGTGACCTTTGATGAAAACCTCATAATATCGTACCACTTAGTGTGTTCGAAGACTTCATTATCAAAGCATTTCTGGATGTGACTATTTTTAGCTGACACAGCACATTGCTGTCAGACACAGACTTGCTCAGCCTGTGCTCTGAGCCAACTAAAGCTGTTTGTTAGGACATATTAGTCTGAAGCAAATCTGAATCACACCCCCACTTACATTTCAGGGAATTACAGCATGTTTGCTATGGTACTACTATTATCACACTACATTTGACTAAGACGTAAGTAATGTCCTTTCTGCTCAAATATCAGCAGACCAAGCTCATTCTTACCAGTCACTTTTTATACAGGAGTGGATCAAGCTCAGGAATCTCTCTGACTCAGCTTTTCTTAAAGTGTTGTAAATCCTTAAGTATTCATCTTTCTGTTTCAAAACAGCATAGAAGTGGGGTTTTTTGACTCGATGATACCTCACAGACATACCTACAGTAGAGAGAGGTCTGACTGCAAGGAAACATAGCAATACTCATTCTTCATGTCAGGATAGAACAGCACGTACCCTGAGATTTCTTCCAGCATCCCTTGACAGAGACTGTAAGCAGTTGGTATTAAAGGTCATAAAAAAGGGAACAATGGAGAAAAGCAGTGGACAGTAAGTGAAAGCATGCCCATATCTGTGCTCTGTGTAGAACATACTCACTACAGGCTTCCTCTGGAGGGAACAGGAAATATTATTTCTACAAAGGAAGAAAGGCTATCAGAGGCTGACTCCATTTCTGTGTTGAATCACATAGGATACCTGTTTTGCTTAGACTGTAAACTAATCTAACTATGCCACTACTTGAGGCATAAAGCTTAGCACGTAAAAACCTTTATTTAAATAAATTCCAGAAAACTCTCGATAAATGACCACTGCATCGCATATTTTACAAGAGAGTAACAAAACACAAAGACAAAACGAAACAAGAAAAAAAATCAGCAATAACAATAAATAAAGAGGTAATAAAATCCACATGCTGAAAATCCACAATCTGAAAATTCAGGAGAGAATACTATTTAAAACTAACTTTCACTGTCTGTTTTTTAAAAAAGCTACTGAGAAAGCCTACCCATTTTTAATGCTATATTGAAGAATCAAATGGAAGATTCAGGAAAAAAAATCATATTAAGTGGACTATTTCTGCTTAAATTGTTCTATTACTGAAATATAATAAAAGAAACAAACCACATTGTCACACTTATCTTAAGTTATTGCAGATATACGTGGTCATGTGAATATGTATGTATATTATAGTTATACACTGATGTATGTATATGATAGTTATATATGAACATAAATATATCTTTTTAGATGCCGTGGGTGTACATGCAGTAGTATTAGTTGACTATGTGTAAAATTCTGATCTTAAACTTTAAACCTTTTATTCATTTGCATTATTTTGTTTATTCTTAAGTTTTATCAAAGGAGTTTGTAGAACTCCTTTTTTGTTTCTAGGTTACAATTAAGGTAAGTAGTATGATTTTCAAAACTGGAAAACAAAGACTGTAAGAGTTGTTGATCTCTCAGTTGTTGGAGGAAATTATATACCCCAATTAGAAAAAACTTCAGCATGTATTTAAGATTATATTTACAGATAATAATATTATCTATGTTGAAAAGTGTCTGCATGAGGAATAGAAACAAAATGGAAAGGCCTTTTGTATTCTATGTTAGTTTGATTTCAATTGATTTGCACTTATTCAAGCAGTGCATAACTGGCCATAGTGTTGTGGAGTATTTTAGGGGTTTTTTGTTTGATCATTTAATTTTCTTGAATTTGGAAAACTTGTTTTTCCTGAACTGAATAATCTGCATGATTTTCTGAAGGTAAAATTCAAATATTTTATTGGGTTTTTTAGTGCTTATGGCACATTCTTAATGAAAGTCTCTCTAAAATACCTAAATAACAATTTTTTCATATTAAACTATCAAAGATTTTTTCCTTTTGTTTTACTTTTGGAAATTATGGATAAATTTTCACCTTTGAAATGTCTTTGTAATGTTATAAATTTTTCTTACCCAGAGAGAAAAAAATTCTATTAAGATCACTGGTTTTGTGTTTTCATAGAATAAGTTGTGTGGCTTGAAAAAAAATCTCATCATCTTGAGACTACTAAAACCAATTTCCATAAAACTCTTCTCATTTATCGGACTTGCAAGGAATTTTAAAGCTAAGTCACTATCCAAAACAACCAATACACATTGACTGAGGGGAAAAATAGATGCACTAAATTGTTCTGAAAGGTTTAGATAAAATCAAAAAGCAAACTGAATAAGGTTAGTACAAGCTATATAAAAAAAACCCCTATAGTCAAATATAAAATGACATTTTATTCTTTCAGTTAAGCTACATGTAAAAAGAAGCCAAGAAGAAACAGTTAAGCAAAGAACATCTCTAGATGTCTGTCACTTTCACTTAAGTTTAAAGGTTGAGTAGGCAGGAGTTGTTACTGCTATCTCTTAGGGGTGTGTATCAGGATTGGTGCTGATCAGCACATTCATTAATGACACAGTGGGATTAACTGCACCCTCAGCAAGTTTACGGATGACATCAAACTGAGTGATGCAGTTGGTTGGTACATTGGGTGGAGCTATCAAACTCATTCTCCCTGGGGGCCACATTAGCCTGCTCCTGCAGCTGCACATGTGACCAGTGCACTGGCAGGAGTGTAGGAGCAAGGAACCTGGCACTGCTGCTGGGTAAAAGCAAAATGCCAGGTTGGATAAAACAAGGTGGAGGGCCTTGTGTTTACTACCTGTGCACTAGATGAAATGACACCACCCAGAGCTTTAACAGACTTGAGATGTGGATCAGTGTGAACATCATTAAGTTCAACGAGAGGCAGCAGGATGAGAGAAGTGATTCTCTCCATCATCTGCTCGATTCCTCTGAGACTCTACCTAGAGTACTGCATCCAGCTCTGGGGCTCCCCAGCACAAGACATGGACCTGTTACAGTGGATCCAGAGGAAGACCATGAAATTCATCAGGTCACCTCTCCTGTTGAAGGAAGGTTGAGAGACTTGGGGTTGTTCAGCCTGGAATACACTCTGGGGAGAACTTATTGCAAACTTTCAGTATATAGTAAATGTATATGTATATAGATGTTATTTATAATGTATATTATATCAATTATAATAATATGTAATATATACTATTGTACATATGATCTTATAATGTATGTATGATTCTAAGTTCTGTTTGACACATGCCAGCTACAAAGTTTAGTCATTAGTCATAAGGCTATTGAAAAATTTGTTGCAATAAAACATCCATTCTTGGAATACAGGTGATATAATGAGAAAGCAATGACATTTTGAAAGATATATGTCTGCAAAATTCTAGTAAGAGATCTATTTTGTATTACCAAAAATAAAGAACTCATCTATAAAAATGGTAATGATATTATTTATGTTGTTAATGCTGATGAACTACAAAAATATATTCATTTTTAAGTGCACTTTTTCTAGATTCTTTAAACATTTCTGGGAAAAAAAAAATCAATAGCTAGTCTCTCTCAGATTAGCTAATCTTTTCAGATTTTTTTTGGTGGGATTTCTCCACAGTATTTTCTAAAATGGACAGACATACTCTTTTTCACTTGGAGCACTTCTACATATGGTGTGTATCTAATAGTTTGACCTATAAACAGATGTATAACGACAGTATTCTGAATGTGCTCCTGGGATCTTCAGACATACAAGCTAGGTGTATTTATAGAAAGAGTTCAATATTTATTTGAACAAAATTTCTGGAAAGGACCTACATTTTCTAGTTTCCTGCTTCAGTTTGAAACGAGATCTGTAATTCACCACATAAATGCTATTGCAAAATAGACATTTTACCATCTATTCCATTTCAGGGGTTTGAGTTGTTAAATGCAAGAGTAGTTCTTGAATTACATTTAAAATAGAACAATACTTAACTATGGTGGTATTTACCTATCACTTAACAGAAACTGACCTGTAACCTTGATGCAATTAATTTGAATAATTTACTCTGAATTGATTCCATGATTGGAATTTTGAACTTAGTCTTTGTAAGCAACTACCTCTATTCTTGGGTAAGTAACGTTTTGCTCTCCTACTTCATCTCTCTTTATGGTTAAACTGCTATTTATATATATTGAGTTTTCAATACAAGGGTGCTAAAATAACGTCATGCTTCGATGAATAACAAACTTATCTGGGCATTAGGAATGTTGGGGTTTATTGATTTTTGGGCTATTACTGATATTTGCTGGGTATTATTGTTGTAATAAATGAATAGGGGGTAGTGGCTGCAGAAGGATTGTAGATGCATGGGATTGGAAAATTCTGGAAGCAGTCACAGGGTCTCCTTTTTTTTCGGATTTGATTCTGAAACCTAAAAGAATAAGGACATGTTTGAGAGGTGTACTCTTCTGGGAAGAAATGCAGAATCATTACCTGAAACTGAAAGCCTGAGCTTAAAACTGACAAAAGAATTAAAACATGTTAACAAATTTGCAGTCCTTGGTCTTGTAAACCAGCAAGATAAACTAGTTTAAAAGAAAAGTCAAATTGAGAAATTAATAAGAGGTTACTTGTCAGAAAATCCTGGCCAGTATCCTGAAAAATGAAAACTAGTAAAATGACTATTTCAGCAGCCTAACAATGGTGAAAGAAAATACATACAGAATAAATATGTGATCCACCTTAGAACATAATGGGGAGAAGATCTGCCAGCCAAGCTGTTGAGAAGGACTGAGAGATAAGGAGAAAAAGTTAAGGTATTTATATGTCAGCTGTAAAAATATTTCAGTAAATCCATCATACAAATACACAGGCAGACAAGATGTGGAAGAAAAGTAGTCTTTATTAACTGTGCTTTGCCTTTTAAATACGAAAATCGGCATTCAAAATCTCACCTCCATGTTAAAAATACTTTCAAAATATGTAAATATTGGAGTAATCATAAGAAAACAGATTTATAACTCAAGTTGCTTGAATTTACTGTTTTCATTTCAAAATGTCTTATTTTGATAAGTTACTTTTCTTTCTTTGACTAAATAATATAGAAATGTTTGTTGTTTAGGCTAAACCTTTCAACTTACTTAAGCCTTTGAAATTCAATGTTGCACCACCATTTTTTTGAAATTAAATTACTTTTATTGAAAGAATAATTCAGCTCACTGTGAAACTGAAAGGTACTCAAAGGGCTTTATGTTGTTTAAATGCTACTTTAATATGTGTTCTCTCCATCTACCAAACCACTTGCAGATTTACACAATTAAAAGTGATTTTGAAAAAAAGACAACTTTTCCAGACATTTCAAATGCAATGAATATTAATAAAAACAAATTATGATTAAGTTGGAAGGAGTTTGTCACTCTTAATGGTGATATAAAATGTCAAAATCTTGCTTTCAGGGTTATTAAAGTATGTGCTTGCATGGATTTATTTTAAGGATTTTTTAAAGGATACCAGGAAGACATTTTTTTCTGCAACACTTATTTTTAAATAACTGTATTATGTAGTAATTTTAAGATAATAGACTTAAGATCAGCAAATCAATAAACTGTCAGGATATCACAAAGGCATATAGTATTCTTTCCAGAAATGTTGCCTGACAATTGATAATCAACTCAGGTTCAACTCAGATATCAAACCCTTCAAATGCTTAATCACATCTTTAGAACAAAAGAATAAACCTAGGAGAACTTATTTTAATTTGTATATTATTGTACCATCTTTAACACTACAGGGCAGAAAGAGACTTACAAAATTTCTGGGGAAAATAACTTATGGTACAGAAGATGGCAAAAGCAAACATAGAGTAACACTGTCCATTTTTAATCACAGATGCGTCTTTCTCCTTCTCTGATATGGTCAATAAATAATTATCTGCAATATTCCTATTTTGGTATCTGTCTTGATTAATTAACTACAACATTAATTCATAGAAATGTAACACACATGTATCTTCTTTTGGATAAGAAAGCTCCTCTGGTTTCATTTCAAACTTGCCTGAATATTAGGGACTAAGTTTGTGTACAAAAGTAGTGTAAAAATGGAGAGAGCAAAAATTAAAATATCAAAGGGAAAATAAATGTGGATGAGTAGAATCAGAAATAAATATATAGCTATTGCATGAGGATATACAGGATATCTGTGCAGTGCCATTAAGAAGATATTCTATATTGTATATTTCAGATGACCATAAAGAAAATACCCTTTTACATTCTGATAACGTATATGTTTCAGAAATAAGCAATCCTGTTAAAGACCCTTGAAAATCTTCTCTGAACTTGACTTTGAGACCAAAGTGAAAAATGCTATAGACTTGCTGAAGGCAGCTGTAGCATGACTTTGGACTAGCCACAGCTTTTTGACAAAAATATTTTATGAGACCAACATTTTGTTTCATCTGTGTTGAATACTCAGTGAAACAGGAATCATGTAGAAACTGTGCAAAAACATATGGGGAGGTGCAGGTGGGTGGAATCTCTAAGAATTCCAATAATTCTGAGTCATACTCTGGGAAAAGGAGAAAATGTGAACTGTTAGACAAGATGTGTCTCTGTTCCTGAATTTGATATACAGGCTGGTGGTTTTTGGACAAGCCATCCGCGACTGTTTTCAAAATACTATGTTCAGAATGGGCATGTTTGGTACTTCTTATTCATTCTTCTTTTCTTCTACAAATCCACAAACACAAGCAAATAGATGTCCCATTCTTTTGCACATTCATATATTTTCCATAGTCTTTGAAGCTATCTGATTTTTGTCAACCAGACAATTTCTCTTTTAATATTTTAAGGATGTAAAAAAAAATTGTTAGCTAAATATATTCACCGTCCTTAACTGATAGTAAAAAACCTTAATAGCTCACCAGATATTTGCCAGTCATTCAAATTCTTTTCCAATTTCTGTCAGAATGATAATGCTGATAACTGTGCCTGTAAGAACACTAGCTGAAGCCAATGGGCTCAGTTATAGTTATATAAAAAGTTACATAAAGACAAACTTATACTCATAGTTCTTCCCTAAAAATGGAAAGAGCAGAAGTCTTTGTTATTGTCCTATTGTAGTGACCTGCAGAAGACAGAATAATTTTGCATTTTTTGGGTACTTATTTTTACGAAGTAGTATTTCAGAATTATGGAGAACCTTAGAGATAGGATTATATGCATTAAATCATAGCATGTGTAATGGCTACTACTTCTAAGTACAGTTTTAAGTATTAGTAGAAGTTACTTAAAACCTTTTCAATTTCTTTGTCCCAGGTATCAGATTACATAGCTGTGAGATAAGTATTATTTCCAATATCAGAGATATAAAATACAAACAAGAAGCTAAATAAATTTTTGAGGTGAAGGCTGAATAATGATCCATGGAAGAAAGATACTTTAAATTCTAAGTTAATTCAGCAACACTACTTTAAATAAATGCTACTTTAAAGAGAAGCTTCAGAAATTTTATTTAAAAGAGGATAAATGCATCACGTTAAACAGATGAGGTTCTCATAGATGGCTAAGGAGACCCTCCCATTGAGTCACAAGGTTCAAAACAGACCCCCTTGCTTCCTAAGCATTACCTCAGAGAGGAGCCCAGGTGCGGCCGAATCCTTTTCTAGTCCCAGATTTGGTCGATGGTTTATGACTAATGGATTATATGTGTATGCTTATACGTGTTTTTACCAGAAGTTAGAATCTGTTTACCTGTAAGAGTCTTAGAAACTGGTACACACAGGGTTAATACATGGCAGACCAAACCGGGTAGCCAACAGCCACTTACAGCAATGCCTGTCAGAGAGAGAATTTCTCAGTGCTGGATGCAGTAAGTAATTTAATTCAACTGACAGATTAAAACAAATTTTGGATTGCCATTGATAAATTCACTTACTGGGTTAGTACTTAAACTCTTATAACTGTTTAAAAATTAACATATATATATATAAATATATATAAAACAAGTAAAAATAAAACCTCAAATTAGTAGGTGTTTTCCCCGGAGAAAAAATCTGACAGAGTCAGAGGTGCGAGATTCTTACAAAAAAGATATTTCTTCTTGGTGGAAGAAGAGACGTCCAGGCCCGTTGACACATTTGTCAGGTAAGGTGGTCATTTTTTTAATACCCTCCACAAAAAAAAGGTGTTTCAGGTACCAATTTTACACCATATGAAAACTTTTTGATGTCTCTTAGAGAGGTGGGACTGAGTCAGTTAGTATGGGTTGATTGGCCCTTGGCTAGGCCGCTTCTGTCATCAGAAGTGGGGACTTGGCAATTCACCACACCTTCAAGGCAGGGAGCTCAGTATATGCGCCTGAGGATGTCTCTGTTCTTAGCTAAAGCAGCACCAGGCAGTGAACTCTCCCTCTCACCCTAGGTGTCACTTAGCTGATATGAGTGTTAGACCACCACCCAATCTACCTGTTTTACCCACTGTCCATTGCCGCTCCCTCTTGCCAACCACCCTCTTTTGCAAATCAAGCTCTCCTCTGCAAACTCATAATGAGTTTAGTGCTTGCCATCCACAAGGCCTAGCAAGAATGTTATATCACACAGTGTTCAGGACTGAAAAATAGTGTCTCAGGCTAGTAAATTAATTTACTTGTAATTATCCTGTAGAGACTGTGTGGGTATTAGATCAATATATATTTTGTTCATCACTAAACTTAAACAATTCTTGAAATCAACACTAAAAGAACTGTTCTTGAACTTCCTTGACAGAATGCCATACAAATACTCCTTTTTCTTTTAATCTTATATACAGTACTTTTTCTAACTGCGCTTAAATTGAAAGCTGAAGAAGATGGTAAATGGTCTTCAGATTTTGTTAGATAAATAGCAGCTATATAGTGCACCAGCACATATAACTAAATAAATGACTTTGGCATAATTATGTATGCAAGCTACATAGGACATGCAATTAATGAAGCACTTAATGCAATGCATTAGCAGTACTAAATGATCTGTTTATCATTTACATCAAATCATCTTTTCCTATTAAAATGCTGGCATTCCATAATAAGTGTAAGCCCCTTGTCTCAAAATGAAAACACCAATTTACTGACTTGCCATTATAATTTTAATGATAATAATACACGGGAAAGGAAAAACACAATGAAAATAGATATTATCGGAAGTGTGTTTCCACTGTTTCCTTTTCGAATAAAGATTGCTGTACTTAGATCAAATGGAAAAAATAACTGACAAAATAATTTGCTTTCTTTTTTAAGATCCTTTACAATTTGATACAGGTGTTGATTATGTAGCTGGAAAAAATCTCTCAATTTCATTAAGTAAAGCAGAATTTGCCTAAGAGTAAACTGATATCTGAAACTGGAGCGTGTATTTGATCTAATTTTATTAATAAACTACATTGATGAGGTTTGTTTAGTAAAAAAAATAAATCTTTTGACTTTTTGATTTAGTGCGGAGTAGAACACATTATACTTGGGTCTGTTTTACAGCATTCTCATTATGATCAAGCAAAATCAAACACTTTTATAACGCTTGGTCGAAGTGAGAAAAATAATGGAACAATAAAGACTTAAATTAGTTGAAGTGATAGTTATATACTGTGCTTGTGAAACTGTTTTAACTGCTGGTTTTGTGTTAGATGTAAATGCAAGAGGAAACAATTGTAGTCTGACATTTTCTTTCAGTAATATGTGTAATATTTTGTCTGCTTTTCATTAATTTTGCAGTGTGTGAGGTTTTTTTCACTTTCAGTGAAATTAGGAAGTTTTCATTAATGATTTGCATTATTAAATATTGTATACACTGTGCATTTGTTCATTTAAGGTAATACTTAATATCATAGACTAGAATAATTTTCTGGAAGGGTAAATACGTTGGGAAAGAAAAAATAAAACTCAAAATAAGATGTTATATTTTAAATAATTTGAAACATCAGTCCTACTGATCACCTGAATTTCAGGCACAATGAAATATGAGAGTATTTATGTAAAAAGAATCTGGGAAATGGTTCTGGGTAAGAGCAATAAAACTGGTTGTGGGATGGCATTTTGTTGAGATAAAAACTTTTCTTGTCTCCATAATGTGGAATATTAAAGAATTGACACTCATGAAGGCTGAAGTATGCAAATATATTCATAGCCATAACAACAGATTTGAACTATCTGACATGAGAGTGTCACAGAGGAAAAGAAACAACAACCAAAATGGCTTGATCAATGAGATTTGCAGTATTATCTTATCTCTTTGTATCTTGTCTATTCCTGACTAGTAACTTTTGTCCAAGTGGAGTATATGACATTTTCTTTCCTAGGATGCACGACATAGCTCCTTATCTCACTGGTTACTGCAACTTCATCACCTCACTGTTTTCTTTATTTATTTCTGTTTCTTTATCCTAACCGTAGCTGGTGTCATGGAGAAACTCACAAAACAGACAACTAGTAAACCAAAATGAAGATTCAAATGAAATTACTAGAACTCCGACAAAGTAAACTACATGTTCGGATGTCAGTTGGGAATATTGCTGCAAAATTGCCTTAAGAACTCCTAAGTACCTTGAACAATCATCTAGAAAGATGACCCAAAATGTGTACAATCACTCACAAAAGGAAATCTCTTACTTGAGAGTGCACAAAGATAAAATCATTCATCCAAAGGGGTGAGGCCTTATCCTCAAGGATATATCCAGAAGAAATAATTACTCCCTGTAAGAAGGGTGAGGGTACTCAAACCTGCAAAGTTTCCTTAGGTAATGTCCCAGTCCCAAAGGGAGAGTTTTCTATCAGAGTCCACTACTCTAAGGAGAATTACTCAAAAAGGATCTCCAATGGGACCTCATTTTATACCTTAGCTGAGTTAAAGATTATTTTACAGGATTTTTTTTTCTGTATATTAGTTTTTATTTATTTTCATTGTTTTGGTTTGCTGCCTTTATTTTAAGGTTCTGCATGTTGCCTCTTTCAGGCTCAAAACTTACTGAAGACTGTTCTTTCTTTAACAATGGGAATTTTGATTTGCCTGGAAAGTCCAGAAGGTCTGTCTGGTTATCATTTTGCTACATAAGAATTAAGTCAATGGGACAGAGTTTATTTTTGGATACAAAATATGCCAGTATATTGGAAATAGATTATGTTCTGTATCTAAAATGTCTTCCTTAGAAATATATATGACACTATAATTTTCTGCGTTTCCGTGTCACATCCTACCTTATTTCCTTCTTATAGGACCCTCAAATCATCAGGTAGAAGTTATCAGAAATAGTACTGCTGACCAAATACACAATATAATCAAAACAGCTGTCTTCCTTTTGAAAATTAGATTAATTCTCCACCAAATGTGAATATGAAAAGTAAAGTATATCCATTCTTAGAAAACTTATCCATATGCAACTTTCCAAAAGTATATAAGGCTTAAATGCCTGAAGCCTTTGTGATAACAGGAATGTACCCGGGTAATTCTAGGCGCTGAATCGTGCCAACACCATGGAAAGGAGGAAGGGAATGGAAAATAGAAGGAGAGGAAGTTTAGAAGAGGATTTATTCAGAATTTCTCAGGATTGGTAGGAAACGATTGCTCACGTTGAAATTTATCTGTCAGTATGTCCCTAAGGAGGTAAGTAAGAAATACCAGCCAGTCATCAATGTGAAAAGCATTCTTTGAACAGTCTGTGATTACTGATCTGTCTTTTCTTGACTTTATCATGGCCAGTATCTGACAAGGGCAGAATAAATGATAACAGACTGTGTGTCATACACACAAAAGATATGTATCCCAGAGGCTTGTAGCTGATCTGCTGAGGTATGAAATTTTTTTTTAACTGAGCTGCAGTTGTTAGAAGTATATAGCGCACACAACCAATTCTGTTTATTGAGGCATGTAAAAAGGGAATGAAGATAATAGAATCGTAGAATGATAAAATCATCTAGTTGGAAAAGACCTTTGAGTTCATTGAGTCCAATCACACCTGTCCACTACTAAACCGTGTCCCTGAGAAACTCATCCACCTCTCTTTTAAACACCTCAAGGAATGGTGACTCAACCACCTCTCTGGGAAGCCTGTTCTAGTGCCTAATCATTCTTTCAGTGAAGAAATTTTTCCTAATGTCTAGTCTGAACCTCCCCTGGTGTAACTTGCAGACATTTCCTCTTGCCCTATGATCTGTCACTTGGGAGAAGAGACCAGCATCCACCTCACCACAAACTCCTTTCAGATCACTGGAGACAGTGCTGAGGTCTCCCCTCAGCCTCTTCTTCTCTAGGTTAAACAACCTCAGTTCCCTCCGCCGCTCCTCATAGAACTTGTTCTCCAGCTCCTTCACCAGCCTCATTACCCTTCTCTGGTCACACTCCAGCACCTCAATGTCTTTCTTGTAGTGAGGGGCCCAAAACCGAACCCAGTACTCGAGGTGCAGCTTTACCAGTGCCAAGTACAGGGGCAAAATCACCTGTCTGGTTCTGCTGGCCACACTGTTTCTGATACAGGCCAAGATGCCATTGGCCTTCATTGCCACCTGGGCACACTGCTGGCTCATATTCAGCTACTGTCAGCCAACAACCCCAGGTCCTTCTCCTCCAGGCAGCTCTCAAGCCACTCTTCCCCAAGTCTGTAACGCTACATGGGGTTATTGTGTCCCAAGTGCAGGACTCGGTACTTGAACCTCATCCCGCTGGTTTCAATCCAGCCTGTCCAGATCTCTCTGCAGAGCCTCCCTACCTTCTAGAAGATCAACACTACCACCCAGCTTAGTGTCATCCACAAATTTACTAAGGGTACTCTCAATCTCCTCGTCCAGATCATTGATAAATACATTGAACAGGACTGGACCCAGCACTGAGCCCTGAGGAACTCCTGACTAGTCTCCAACTGGATTTAACTCCATTTACCACCACTCTTTGGGCCTGGACATCCAGCCACTTTTTTATTCATCAGAAGGTATGCTTGTCCAGGCCAATGGCAGCCAATATTTCAAGCATAATGAGAAACGATGCTGATTCCTATATACCCAAATTTCAATGTAAAAAATTACCACTAGGAAAAACTCTGCTTAACTTTACACAGAACTGTAATAGAAAACATCTTTTGAAAGATTAGATATTTTTTTTAAAAGACTTTGAACACCCGTATTTTTATCACCTACCATATTATTACACTTCTGTGTCACCCTCTCTTCTGGTTTGAAGTAGAGTAGAATCGGTTTTCTAATTCCAGCTAAATCTCAGTCTAAGTAACTTCTTTTTCTGAAAGTTAACTGCATATTTTTAAGACATTTTTTCTCTCTAGAAATGACAACACAGGGCACTGGTATACAGAAAGGTCATTGCTTTTACTTACTCCTATAGTAACCAAGGCTATCTTCGAGCTGATCGATAGAATGCCATAACTCAAAGACGAAAAAGGTCATATCTAAAGGGGGTATAGACAGGACAGGTAACCTCAAACTGACCAACGGAGTATTCCATCCCATACTCAGTATATAATTGAGAGATCACAAAGGTCTCACTCTCTTCTTCAATGACTGACATCCAGTGAGGACCTCATCTGTCTGTTTACCCCTGATTCCAGACCCATGCATTCCTGAATCCTGTTCCTAAGCCCAGCTCCCTCCTGTTGCTGACCCTTCCTCATGTTCACGCTGCAGGACTTGTGTTGTATAGTCACAACAAGTGGGGTGGGGACACAGTGTAATATATTTGTATACATATTTTTATTATTTTCTTATTAATAATATTTTTTCGTTATTATTTCATTAAAACTCTTTTAGTTTTAGTTTCCGACCTTCAAGTCTTTTCCTCTCGTTTCCTTTTATCCTTTCTTGGGCATGTGGAGCAAGGGAACTGGGAGCCCAAATGCTTGGGTTTAGCTACCAAAATTGACTGGACTGGGGCTAAACAGTGACACCCTCAAAACCAGGAAACAGACTTCTAATGTTTACATCCTTCCATACTTTAGTCAAAAAGGCTGAAGAATTTCCTATTCCCATATTCTTTGTGCTTGTACCTATACACAGAAACCATTTTATTTTCTCAGCTTTCTCTTCTATAATATTATTTATTTGATCTCTTCAAGTCCTAGCTAAGGTTAAAATGTTGAAGATGATGAATTGCTTTTAGTTGTCTTTTCCACAGACCCTGTGTCTCTGCATTTTTCAAAAGTGAATACCTTTGACACTGTCTCCCACAGTAGACTCCTAGAGAAGCTGGCTGCCCGTGGCTTAGATGGGAGCACTCTGTGCTGGGTTAGGAATTGGCTGGATGGCTGAGCCCAGAGAGTGGTGGTGAATGGTGTCTCATCCAGTTGGCGGTCGGTCACCAGTGGTGTCCCTCAGGGATTGGTGTTGGGACGGTTCCTGTTTAATATCTTTATTGATGCTCTGGATGAGGGGATTGAGTCCATCATCAGCAAGTTTGCAGATGATACCAAGCTGGGAGGAAAGGGATAATCTGTTAGAAGGTAGGATGGCCCTACAGAGGGACCTGGACAGACTGGAGACATGGGCCAATTCTAATGGGATGATGTTTAATAAGTCCAAATGTCGGGTACTTCATTTTGGACACAACAATCCCATGCATAGCTACAGACTGGGGACAGAGTGGCTGGAGAGTAGTCAGGTAGAAAGGGACCTGGGAGTGTTGGTTGACAGGAAGCTAACATGAGCCAGCAGTGTGCCCAGGTGGCCAAGAAGGCCAATGGCATTCTGGCCTGCATCAGGAATAGTGTGGCGAGCAGGACCAGAGAAGTTATCATCTCCCTGTACTCGGCACTGGTCAGGCCTCATCTTGAATACTCTGTACAGTTCTGGGCCCTTCAGTTTGGGAAAGATGTCAGAATGCTGGAGTGTGTCCAGAGGAGGGCAACGAAGATGGTGAAGGGGCTGGAGCACAGGCCCTATGAGGAACGACTGAGGGAGCTGGGGCTGTTTAGTCTGAAGAAGAGGAGGCTCAGGGGAGACCTCATTGCTCTCTATAACTACCTAAAAGGAGGTTGTAGACAGGCAGGGGTTGGTCTCTTCTCTCAGGTGACCAGTGACAGAACTAGAGGGCATGGACTCAAGCTTCATCAGGGAAAGTTTAGACTTGATGTTAGGAAAAAGTTCTTCACTGAAAGGGTGATTGGCCATTGGAACGCGCTGCCCAGGGAGGTGGTGGAGTCACTGACCCTGGAGGTGTTTAAGGGGAGACTGGATGAGGCACTGAGTGTCATGGTTTAGATGATGGTGTTAGTGTTGGTGTTAGGGTTGGGATATAGGTTGGACTTGATGATCTCGGAGGTTCTTTCCAACCTTATGATACTGTGATACTGTGAAAAGTGGTTGAAGGTCTTTGGTCTCCTGAAAATGTTACATATATAGAAACTATGAGAAGCTAATTTAAAATATTTAAATTAAAAAAAAAAAAGATCAGAATACAACCTAATGTTGGTAAATTCTGGTACTTTAGAAGGGTGGCCCAGAAATGACAGACTAATGTATATAGCAATTCTTGACAAAAATATTTCTTTCCAAGTTTAGAATTAATTAATAAAAAAAAAGACACTGAAATTATTATTAATATCAAACAATGTGGTTTTAAAGGAAGTAATGCATTCACATAAAATTGTATCTTCAGGAGTAATAGAAGTAAGGATTTTTTTTCCTATCTCTTAGCTAAATGGGTTTAACTGCATGTCTGATAAACTGTGACCTTCTCTGGGGAGCACCATTAGGTCTTAACCTTCCAGCCCTGCTTTTTCTTGGGGAAGTATCTTGAGAGTTTGCGGGTTAAACTCAGTGGTTTGAGTGGTAACCCAGATATTGTGGTGGGAGTTTGCTATCAGTCACCTAACCAGGATGAAGAGACTGATGAGTTCTTCTATAAACACCTAGGAGAAGTTTCGTGATTGCGTCCCATCGTTCTCGTGGGGGATTTCAACCTCCCGGATATCTGCTGGAAGTACAACACAGCAGAAAGGAAGCAGTCTAGAAGGTTCATAGAGTGTATGGATGATAACTTCCTAACACAACTGGTAAGTGAACTGACTAGAGAGGGTGCCCAGATGGATCTGCTGTTTGTGAACAGGGCAGGCCTCGTGGGAGAGGTGACGGTTGGAGTATGCGTAGGGCACAGTGATCATGAGATGATACAATTTTCCCTTCTTGGGGCAGTGAAGAGAGGAGTCAGAACTGCCACCCTGGACTTCTGAAGGGCAGACTTTGAACTCTTCAGAAGGCTGCTTGATAAAGTTCACTGGGAAGTGGATCTAAAGGACAAGACGGTGCAAGAGGGCTGGACACTCCTCAAAAAGGAAATCCTGGCAGCACAAGAGCAAGCCATCCCCGTATGCCGTAAAACAAGTCGTTGGGGAAGAAAACAAGAATGGTTGAGTAGGGAACTTCGTAGCCATCTGAGGAAAAAGAAGAAAGTTTATGAACTTTGGAAGAGGGGGCAGGCAACCCAGGAGGACTACAAGGGTGAAGTGAGATCATGTAGGGAAAAAATCAGAAGGGCTAAAGCCCATCTAGAACTTCAACTGGCCACTTTGGTCAAAGGCAATAAAAAGAACTTCTTTAAGTATATCATCAGCAACAGGAGGACAAAGGAGACTCTCCCTTCCTTGCTGGGTGCAGAAGGGACAGTAGCGATGAGGGATGAGGACAAGGCAGAGGTGCTCAATGCCTTCTTTGCCTCAGTCTTTAACTCCAAGGAGGAATGCCCTAGGGATACTCAGCCCCCTCAGCCAGAAGATAATGGGAATTAAGCCCCAGTTGTTTGGGAGGACTTGGTTAGAGACCTGCTTGGCCAATTAGACATACACAAATCCATAGGGTCAGATGGGATCCATCCAAGGGTACTAAGGGAACTGGCAGAAGTCCTTGCCAAACCCCTTTCCCTCATCTATCAACAGTCGTGGCTGACAGGGGAAGTGCCGCTCAACTGGAAGCTGGCAAATGTAACTCCCATTTACAAGAAGGGTTGGAGGGAGGATCCAGGCAACTACAGGCCTGTCAGCTTGACCTCGATACTGGGGAGGGTCATGGAGCAGATTGTCTTGAGTGTTATCACACAGCACACATGGGACAACGAGGTGATCAGGCCCAGTCAATATGAGTTTATGAAAGGTAGGTCCTGCCAGACCAATATCATCTCCTTCTATGACAAGGTTACCGATTTAATGGACATGGGAAAAGCTGTGGATGTGGTGTACCTGGACTTCAATAAAGCCTTTGACACCATTTCTCACAGTATTCTGATTGAGAAACTGTCTGCCATTGTTTTGGACCCTCTGCTGGGTTAAAAACTGTCTGGATGGCCAGGCCCAGAGGGTGGTGGTAAATGGAAGTAAATCCAGCTGGAAACCGGTCACGAGCGGTGTTCCCCAGGATTCAGTGCTGGGTCCAATCTTGTTTAACATCTTTATCAATAGTCTCGATGAAGGCATTGTGTGCACCCTTAGCAAGTTTGCAGATGACACCAAGCTGGATGCAAGTGTTGATGTGCTTGAAGGAAGTGAGGCTCTGCATAGAGATCTGGACAGGCTGGAACGATGGGCTGAGACCAACGGAATGAAGTTCAACAAGGCCAAGTGAGGAGTCTTCCATTTAGGTCACAACAAGCCCATGCAACGTTACAGGTTTGGGGAAGAGTGGCTGGAGAGCTGCCTGGAGGAGAAGGACCTGGGAGTATTGGTTGACAGCCAGCTGAACATGAGCCAGCAGTGTGCCCAGGTGGCCAAGAGAACCAATGGCATCTTGGCCTGTATTGGAAACAGTGTGGCCAGCAGAACCATGGAGGTGATTGTGCCCCTGTACTCAGCACTTCTGAGGCCACACCTCGAGTACTGTGTTCAGTTTTGGGCTCCTCACTACAAGAAAGACATTGAGGTGCTGGAGCGTGTGCAAAGAAGGGCAACGAGGCTGGTGAGGGGGCTGGAGAATAAGCTCTGTGAGGAGAGACTAAGGGATTTGGGGTTGTTTAGCTTGGAGAAGAAGAGGCTGAGGGGAGACCTCATCACTGTTTACAACTACCTGAAAGAAGGTTGCGACGGGGTGGGTGCTGCTCCCTTCTCGCAAGTGACGAGCGACAGGACAAGAGGGAACGGCTGCAAGCTGCACCAGGGCAGGTTTAGACTGGACATTAGGAAGAATTTCTTCACTGAGAGAGTGGTCAGGGATTGGAACAGATTGCCTGGGGAGGTGTTTAAAAGACGGGTTGATGAGTTTCTTAGGGATATGGTTTAGTAGGGAGACAGGCATGGTTGGACTCGATGATCTCAGAGGTCTCTTCCAACCTTACGATTCTATGATTCTATGAGAGTTGCTCTTATGAACAACATTTTAGAACTATAATCCTCTTGTAACTTATTGTGATTATTTCAACAATTGTGAATTCAGTTTAACACCTGGACTTCCACTTCATCTAAGGAAAAAAGAGGGAATTTAAGCAGTGGCTAAACAGCTTGCAGAAATAATAGCAAATTTTATTTAAGACAAAAGTATTACAGAAAAAATCCACTGTAAAGCAACAAACATTGTACATGTACTGTATCTGACAATTAATCATTGCTCATGTAGGATCTTGACAGATATTGTTCATAAATTCGCCACACATTTGTTCCATAGAGAATCAAACTGCATCTATCAGATCAGAATCACAAGGGTAGATAAAATTCATGAAAATTATCTCTCTTATCTTTTCTTATACTTTTCATGTATTTTTAAGTCACTAAGAGCTATTCAGAATGACAAATTACCTTGGTTCAAGTCAGTAGTACACAGGAACTTTTTATTATCTGGCCAATTCTATTCTATTCTTTCAAATCTATTTAACTGCACTCACTTACAGGAGAATATGCAGATATGTTAATTAAGATAATGGCAATTCCCCTCCCACTTTAAGAGTGTTGACCTTCTAATTTCCATTTCAAGTGTTTCTCATTCTACATTAAATAACAAGACTTTTTTTCAGTTAAAGATTTTTTCAAAATAAAATTCTTTCTAGTGCTTTCCTGTCTTTGTACACCTGTATATTTGCACAACATTTGCTTGTTTTTTTCACTGCTGAAAACCTCAGAAAAGTAGCAAAGACACATTTAGATTAATAATTTTATAGTCACCACTTTTTTTTTTCCTAAACTTACAAAAATTTCTCTCAAAAAATAGTCAAGTTCATAAAGTTTATGGTAACTTAAAAATTGTTGGAGCAACTGCATTCTTATTGGTAATTATGCTGTATTTGCTGCTGCAATTTATCACTGTTAATGTTGAGACTATTTTTAGAAGTACTTGTGAGTCTCAACTGCAGCTTCAGGTCCTCAGATGACAGTCTGAGGTGGTTGATGAAGTGGGTTCCTATTGTTTCAGCTGAGATACTGCCTTGAGAAGACGAGTTATATTGAATTTAGACTCCAGAACTAGGTTGAAATGTATTGCTTTAAAAAAATTTAGTTCACATAATGAAAACTGAGAAGACAGTAATTCTGTGTCAGGAATCATGGGAAAAATCTCTAACACATTTCTGAATCATTGACAAATTACAGCCGCTTTGCAAAACCTAAGTCATTCAAAGCAGTTGAGCTTACTAATGAATTTGGAGCAAAGTTCAGAACATCTTTTGATTAAAACAAGATAGAATACTAACTGTACTTAAAAATATTTAAAGATGTATCGTTATATAAAGTTTCATTAATATTTTTAATATACTTGTAAGCTTTGCTATAAATGAAAAATTCTATTTTCAGTTTATGATCGTGATGCAAAATGAATAATACATTCACAAATACAGCAACTTAGAATGTTTTCTGATTTTAATTTCTAATACAGTAATGTCTATCTTTAATATTCCTTGTTGGTTTTAAGATATACTATACTTTATAGTTAAACTGTTGCTCTCAATCCAATTATCAGTTACTAGAACTCATCTAAATGTTACCTACTGAGGCCAAAACATTTGACTACTGTAACTGGTTTTCCATAAAGAAAAACATGGACTATACCAACATTATAAAAGCTCATACATTCTTTAGACTCACAGAAGTAAAATTTCCTCCCCCTCTTAATTCCAAAATCCTCCTCTGAACTTCAGTGAGAGCAAGGTAATAAAAAGCAAGAGATCCTTCATTTTCATAACCAGCATTAGAAAGTCTACATTTTTTTCTGCTGGTTGTTTTCTCTTGTTCATACTCCTGAAAAAGACGCACATTGAATTTGACACTTCACTTCAGAACAAATCTGCAAGTGTGGTTTTTGTATTCTCTCTTCTGTTCATAAATGCCTTGCAAATAAGTGGAGCTCCATCAAGAGTCAGGACTAGAGGTTGTGAGACTGACAGCATGTTTTACACACACACACGGCGATGTGACAACAATGTCCATTTTTAGAAAGCTGCATAGAAATCTCTCTGCATCAGTGTCAAATTAGAGATACTGTTCTGAAATACTGATTACGACTACATATTTAGCCTGTGTCAGCTGAAGGAATCTGTCTGGCTTATCTATCCCTCTATTGCTGCCTACTTCTCAACTGAATGTCATCATGTCAATGGGCTCGTCATTACATTCAGCTGGAAGGTTTGCAGACTCTTTCAGGATTGAGAAAGAGCTATTACGGTGTTCATGGATGGCTTCAGTACTAACATCCCTTTCTTAGGACTGTCAAACTTCTTGGCAATCCATTCTGTAGAACAAAAGTGAATCTGTGCTCTGTTCAATTCACGAGCCCTGAACCATTTTTCCAATGAATAATCCCTTAATGATTCGTTGTGCCCTTACGGATGGTGCACTTTTTTTATAATATAGCTCTGCTTGCTTGTGTAGTTTTATGTTTCCAACAGTTCAGTTCTGTGTAAGACTGTGTCTGCAAAACTTCATATATAACCACATTCTTGCAGCATCCAATAGAACTGGTAGAGCAGAACAGGGCCAAGAAAATAAAATCTTTTTCCTTCTGGCTGAAAAAAGAATAGTTATACTAAAATTAAATCCCACATTATTAAACAACAATGAATTAAGTTACAATAAACTGGCTTTGTATTTGTTTTTTCTCAGGATTGTATTTAGAATGGAGGGGAATTGAAAAAAAAAGGTGGTGAATGTGAGAGATAGTAATGATATTCTTTCAAACTTTAGGGTTTTTCCTACTTGTGTTTCTGCAGCTTTACAAAATACACTAAAAATCCATGAAGAAGATAACAAGGACTGCATTACCTAGTTTCCATTTTATTTTCTTTTTAGCTTCTCAATCATCAAATGCTAGACAATGTGGAGATGTATGCACTTAAACTTCAAGAAAAATTTAATGTCTCACATGTTATTCGAAAATTATTTGACTCCACTACAGTTTATTAGTCAATTAAAAAAAATGTTTTATACAACAAATCCTTGACTTGTTAAGTTGTCAATATTGGTTCAGAAACAGGAAGAAAAAATGTAATGCACCTGAGCAGCAGAAAAATGTAGCTATAGCCCTGAAGGTGACAGTATTTTTATAGCATTGTAGACTCATAGAATAATTTAGGCTGGAGAAGACCTTTAATATCATGGAGTCAAACCCTTAACATAGCACTGCCAAGCCACCATTAAATTATCTCTCTAAGCACCACATCTACTTGTCTTTCAAATACCTCCAGGGATGGCAACTCAAACATTTCCCTGGGCAGCCTGTTCCAATGCCTGACAACAACTTCAGTGAAGAAATGTTTCCCAATACACAGTCTAAATCTCCCCTGGTGCAATTTGAGGCCATTTCCTCTCATGCTATCACTTGCTACTTGGGAGAAGAAGGAACTAACACACACCTCACTCCAATCTCCCTTCAGGTAGTTGTAAGGAGCGATGCTGTCTCTCCTCAGCCTCCTTCTCTCCAGACTAAACAACTCCAGTTCCCTCAGTCACTCCTCACAGGACTTGTTGTCTAGACCCTTCACCAGCTTCATTGTCCTTCTTCTGACATTCTCCAGTATGTCAATGTCCTTCTTGGAGTGAGGGGCCCAAAGTTGAACACGGTATTCTAGGTGCGGCCTCACTAATGGCAGGGGCACAATCACTGCCC
The DNA here is from genome assembly GCA_033558185.1 of Dromococcyx pavoninus. NCBI lineage: Eukaryota > Metazoa > Chordata > Aves > Cuculiformes > Neomorphidae > Dromococcyx > Dromococcyx pavoninus. The sequence goes on along the minus strand of JAUMJL010000139.1, from coordinate 1,089,202 downwards.
TGGTCCTGCTGGCCACACTGTTTCTGATACAGGTTGCTATTTGCCTTCTGGGTCACCTGGGCACACTGCTGGCTCACGTTCAGCAGGCTATCAACTAATACCCACAGGTCCTTTGCCACCAGGCAGCTTTCCAGCCATATTTCCCCAAGCCTGAAGCACAGGACCTGACACTGTGCCTTGTTGAACCTCAGACCATTGACCTCGGCCCGTTGATCCAGCCTGTTCAGATCCTTCTGTTGTACTTTCCTTCCCTCAAGTGAATCAACATTCACACTCGACTCGGTGTTGTCTGCAGACTTACTGAGGGAGTATTCAATCCCCTCATCCTCATTGATTAAGACCTTAAATGGAACAGGAAGATACTGAAAAGAAATTGGATGTTCTGCTGTGATAGTATGTATGTTGTGGAAGCAAGGGATTGCTTTTCATTACGCTAATTATTTTGACCAGTTAGTCATCCTCTCACTTCATAAAAAGAATAAGAGTATTTGCCTAGTTTTCTTAGATGACACTCTACAATGAGTAGCTTGTTAGCTACACTTAAAAGCACAACTTATTGCATTAATGGATAATCTTGAGAATTTCTGTAATTTATTTTAGCATTTGCAATGATACAACCTAACTCAGTGTTCTATGCGCCAATTAATTCAACTTGAATCACAGTATGGACACAAATTTCAGCTTTAGAGACGTTGTAACTGAACATTTGTAATTCTGTTCTGTAGGATCATGAATAGGAAAAAGTTATTTATAAGGTATAATTTAGATTGCCTTTAAAGGTCCAGGTATATTGTGCAGAGTTCTAAGAGCTTTGTTATCTAATTCAACACTCGCATAAAAGACGACAGACACTTTTCATTATAGGACTAGTAAATTGCTTTAATAACAAGAAAATTGTGATATTTTCATGTCTTAGTTTCTGATATTCCCATTACATTTTATTTTCTTATCAGTTCTGTCTTTTCTGTCTTTTACATAAACCAAATATCATTCCTCCTAACATTTTTCCTTTCTTTACCAGTAGCAGAATTGGCAGAGATTTTTCAATGTTTTGCTTCTAAAGGAAAAATTGACACAAACATGAAGACTCCAAATCCGTACGCAACTATCAGTCTTTTGTTCACAAAGTTGTTTTTATGCAGAGGCATAAAATCAAATTGAAAAGTTCTGTGAGTCCAATTTCCCTTCCCAGTGTTGTGACTCTCTCGAGAGCTCTCACCTTCCATTCATATCTTTCTCATTTTACATATCAGAGTCTGTAACTAAAATTAATTAGGCATCTCTTGCACTTAGATCATGACATCATCCAGCATACAGTCTCATCCAGTTTTAAAACAAAACCAACAAAATTAGTGCCAGAGAGGATCATCTAACATCTCATAAGTCAACTCTTTCATATACTAGTGTTCATATTTTAGCCCTTCACAGGGATCAGGAATTTTACAGATTTCTTTTGTACATGCTCACTTCAGTAGGATCAGCAGGTAGTGACACTGGGATGTGCTGAGAATAATCAGCTAGGCTGTTAGTGAAAGGACCAGATAGAACTTTACCTACAAGCAGAAACAAAGGTGGGATGTGGAAACTTAACTCACCATTGCATTTTCTCTATTCTGTAACAGCAAATTAATCTCTCAGTTATCTAAAAATTAGACCTTCATATTATGTTAGGCTCCCTTTTAGAAAGGACATTATGACTTGAAGATAAAGTAATAAAGAAGAACCTCATGATGCTGCTGCCAGCACAAGTGCATACAGGAGCCCAGACTCATAGGGAGTGTAAAACTAAACTTTCTCGTTTTACATGATAAGTAAAATATGACTTTGCATTCACATAGAAGATACACCAGTCTATTTTAAGTTTGAATATCATCCTAGTTTTAAAGTACAATATACATTTATATGAAATTTTATGTCACTAGTTATAGGTCTCAATTTATGATTAGAATAATAATAATTATATTATTGTATATATGCAATCCTTAGTGGTGTGTACCTGTAGTCTACCATAAATCAGTTTAGTAAGGAATGCTTCAGAATTTGATACATAACTTTTAAATGTATTTATAAAATTTATAGGCAGTGCTGACACCTGCATGAAAATCAAAGTATTGGAGGGGATTTTATAGTATTTTAGAGCTTAGGAAAAAGAAAAAAAATACACTTGATTCACAAATCAAAACAGAGCATCAGAACTACTGTAACTTCTACTCATAGAAAATATATTTTTAAATATTATATATGTTTCATATTGTATACATATAGGGAAATGTGAGTGAAAATTCATAAAAACCTTTTCTGTCCCCACTGAAGTAAGTCTGCCCTTTGAAATAATTTGCAGAAGTAGTTTAATCATGCAAAACAGTGTTATAAAATACATTAAGAAAGGAAGTAAATAACTGCTAAATTTTAATGAAACTGTAGTGTATACTTAAGCACGTAGAAGTAACATTCGAGCTGAAATTTACTCATGACACAGAGGTTATGATAGAAAGTGATTATGCAACGTTTTCTTGGTTTGTGATCATTCATTTTCTCACCACCTCCAGAAAAGGGAATTGACCAGTCCTATTGCGATTAACTAAAATTCAATTCTCATCTAGTAATTCAGGTGGCTAGACATAATTATATGTTTTTCATTATTACATTCACTGGATAAAACAAAGACCACTACATGAGGGAAATATTGTTTAATATGCAAGGTCCAAAAAGGAACAGTTGTTCAGTAAACTGTAAATACTCTGAGCCATAAGCTTATTACTTCTGTTACAATGCAGAAGAACCTTACTAATTCACATTAATGACTTGGAGACCCACTGTAATTGACCGAAGTTTATTATGAGAGACGAAAAATAGGTGGTAAAACTCCATGGACTTGCATTTGTAGTTTGAGTAGTATTGAGGTAAATGAGCAAGAAAAATAGCAAAATTAATTAATTACAAAGTATCTATTAGTCTTTTCAGGGGGAAGGGGTACAAATTATAATGAAATATGAAATTGGCACGTCTTTATCACATTGCTAAAGCCAGTAGGTTGTGCTGATGAGCACAGAAGAAATGAAACCAGTCTCATTATCCTCTTTTTAAGTGGAAAAAATAGAAGTGTATTCATTGAAAAAAAATGGCACATTTATTTTTGAAATTTTTCTTCATTTTATTGTGGTTTTTGTTTTATCTCTTTAATAATTGAGTAATCATAAACTTGTTAAACTTCATGATTAAGAAATAATCATATGCATTTTTTCTGCATGCAATTTTAATTGTCAGATACTGAGAAATCGATATATACTAACAGGATTGTGTCAGTATTAAAACAGACTGTTGTTTTCATGTTGTTTTGCCTGATGCTTTTAAAAAGAAATTTCCTTCCTTATTTCAGTGTTATTTGCCATTTTGTAATTAGATGCAGCACACTTAGCACTACATTTTTCTGGTTTCATTCTCTATTTTTTCCTTGCATGGTGTTTCTCTTGATGCAAAAGAAGGAAATAAGCTGTCCTGTGTCTTAGTGATCACAAAAATAATAACTCATGGGTGTTTTCCAATTTTCATTAATCGTAAATCACAGTATCACTGTATCATAAGGTTGGAAAGGACCTCAGAGATCATCGAGTCCAACCTATATCCCAACACTAACACCATCATCTAAACCATGGCACAATGATCATCTACTTCTCTGGAAATATCTGCTACAAATTATATAACATTGACTCCCTGAAAGAGTTGTAGAAACATGGAAAAATATGAGCTGGAAAAGACCTTTAAGGACATTGAGTCCAACCATAAACTAATACCACCAGGCCCACCACTAAATCATGTCCCTAAATGCTCTAAATGCTTTAAATGCCACCTTTTAAATAATTCCAAGCATGGTGACTCTTCCACTTCCCTGTGCAGGCTGTTCCAATGATTGACAATCCTTTCATTGAGCAAGTTTTTCCTAATAAGTTTTTCCAATTTGATTTTTATACTTTTTTCCTTACATTTTTTTCTTACCCAGATGCTTGTCATCTTGATATGGATTTAAGGATTTAAAATTCTATAGAATATGGAGGTGGACAATGGGAAGAAACTAGTTAAAAATATGTGGAAGAAGTAAAAATTATATGAAATAACAGTGTCACAAGGAGAAAAAATGAAGTGTACAGAAAAAGACACATGGCCATTTAACTACTGAAAACCACTTAGGATTTGTGCCAATTATGTCTGAAAGGTGGAAAATTAGTTCATAAATACAATTTCACAAAAGTAAAGTTGTTTTTATGTACTCTTATGAGCAGCTTTTCCACATCAGTGGAATTTATTTTCAGGGTGCTGGTAGATAATTTATATAGAATAAGGGATTTCTGAAGACTATGTCTGTGAGAAGGTCCAGGTTCTGATTCCAGCAACTGATGCTTTGTTGTTCTTTTTTGGTTTGGTTTGGTTTTTTTTCCCCCCAAGTTAAATTAAAAATATAACAAGCAGATAGTAATGGTGCTGAACATTTTCAGAGACAATTATTCACATACAGAGAAACTCAAGTTCTGAAATGGTTTAGATACCATTATACCTCAAATGAGAAGGCATGTTTTTTTGCTTCATGAAAGGAAATAAAGCACTAAGTACAACTTTGCACATCTAATAATATAACACTAAGGTCTTCAAATACATATTTGTTGCTTTCTAGTACATGGGCATTGAATCTGCCCTTTGTATTTAGTCTTTTTACCAAACCCCATAGACTAGTTGCTATTTTATTGTGCTTAATCTTATAGATATGCTTAAATTCCAAGCAAATGGGTAACAAAATTCTCAACAACAGGCAGCAGGGCACTCTGGAGTGGAAGAGTAAAGGCACAGACTTTCTACTCTGCTCCCGTGGTATCCAAGAGAGCAAAGAAGGCAAACTGCAGGGTGTCTGCCTCAAGCAGTGGTTTCCATGCCACTGTTCCATGGGCTTTCATAGTAGTATTCTAGGGTGTATACTTTTTACCTTTCCAGTTGGAGAATATTTAAATTTTTTAAATAAGCCTTCTTGAAACAGAAACTTGAGATTCAAGTGAGGTTATGCTCTCATTACCAGTTTCTAGTTTTCTGAGTTGTTCAGTCCTTTAAATAACTTGTCAAGTTTCACCAAGAATAAGTAGAAGAGAGTTGTGATGTTATTTAGGAGCCTGATAGTACATCTTTGCACAAAGTGATGGATCTTGATAAGTGGTTCTTCTTCAAAGAATGGTAGTGATCTACAGATTAAATGACCTCTCAACAAAGTGAGATCTTTGCTACTGAGTCTTTTCATAACAAAATCTACCGCCCCAAGAAGTCAGTTTCACTGTCCAATCTGGAAGGTGTGGTCTGAAATGAGTCATTTTATTAAAAGCAGAATAGATATCCAATACCAGGTTTCTAAATTGAAGTGTTTTCTACCAGTGAGATGTTGTATTCATGCTACAATTATATTACATTACAAAACAGAGGGAGATTTACAAGTCGTAGGTAAAGATACATACTTTTAAAGATATTTAAAGTTTTAATGACAGTTTTAAACTGCTGTGAAAAATCTTTGAGTTCTTCATTCCCATATTTTAGAGATCTCTAAGTACTTAGAGAATTTGTGACATCCAAGTAATATCACATATTTTTATTTTAGTGTCTTCAGTTAAATAAAAAACATTTTAATAATCCAGTTTCAAACTACGAAGTCCAACACACAAAAAATGATACTGTGCCTGTAACTCTTTTTATTTAACAAATGAAGAAAATTAACTATGATTACCTTCAAAATAGTTCCCTTCTGAGTTGACACACAGCTGCACAGGATGCTGCCAATGTTCAAAGCAATTCTGCAGATCATTTTCTGAAAGGCTGAGGATCTCCATAATTTTTGGTTTCATATCTTTTACCAACAAAAAATATGTTCCTTTGAGCACCGACTTGTTCTTTGGGAAGAGGGAATCAGGTGGTGAATATGGTGAGTGCTTAAGTACAGTGTCACTGTTAATAGCTCAAAACTACTTCACAGTCAAAGATTTGGAGCTGGCGCACACAACATTTTCCAACTGAAGGTAAGAAAACATCTATATTTGAACATGCATCTACTTCTATTCAGTGAAGTGATCTAACCGAGCCTTGCCTCACTATGACAGATCAGAACATGTTCTATAACCACTTCTTTGTCTCTCCCCTTCGAATGTTGGTTCCTGAGCTATAGGGTTAGTCTCAGGTTTCCTGTGTCAAATCTCATATGATTCATTTTGTATAAAACATCCCATTGCTGACCATGGGTGCTTCCAGGGTTTATTTACAAGTTACATATTAAAATCAATTATATATTTATTAAATCAAATACCATTGTAAATTAAGTATTTAAATTGTGGAACATTGATTTTGAAGAGTTATTTATATTATAGTAATGTAACAAAATAATATTTTGTACCTCCATAGCACTTGCTTCCCCATCACCACCATTTCCTCACAAAAACAAGTGATCTATAAAAGATAATTGAACAAATTAACCTGTTAGGAAAAATTATTTCCTTATTTTTTTAAGATCAGGATATTGAGAGTCCAACCTACCCTTCCTTTTTTCTAACAGTCACTGTGATCCTTGAGCTTTGAAACAAATCAAAATGTGATTACAAGCTAGCAATTATTTACTTATTTTATGACATAATAAAGCACATTTGCAGATGGGAAAGAATCAGTTGACTAGATCATGGTAGTTGCACTAAAGAGCCTAAGTGAAGAAATACTACACTAAGTCTTCCAGACATCCTGAAACAAGGAAAAGAGGTAATGGAGGAAGTTAAAGCTGGAGGGTTTCTATACTTATGATTATTCTGCCTCAATTTTTGCTTGATATTAAAAATTTTTCAATTAACACTAAGCTCAAGAAAAGTTACTTGCCAGTCCATGACATAAAGGTCATTTTTTGACAGTGAGACTGTCAAGAACCTAAAAATTATATTATTAAACAAAAAAAAAAAGAGAAAGCTTGTATATTTGGTCAATATTAAAATAAATAAAACCCAAATAAAAATATATTGTAGTGTCAAATGTACAATATGCATTCCTTTTTAGTGCATTTCATAAAAATATTTTAACCAAAAATACAGTTTATTAGCAGCTATTCATCAGTTATATTAGTCCAGACTGTAGTCAGAAGGAGAAAAGGCTTAGTGAAGAAAGAGACAAGGAAATAGAAAGCAAATGCCACATCCTGTGTGTTAACACACACACACCCACCCCCAACCCCACCCCCATGCTCTTTACCAAATAAATCTTTCTTAAAGGCATTTTCTGACAGCCATGCTGACGGAGAAAATGGCCATCAGCAACAACTGGCATCCAAAGAATATTGAGCTGCTTTAAGCTGTTTTCAAGTGATATGAATTCTAGTGAACAAATCCTTTTAAGCTGGCTAAAAATTAAAAGATCAGATTTTTACCTCCGATCATGAAATGCTCAGCAAATAAAACTCTACTGCAGAATTCCTCTGCTGCAGAGTTTGGTGAGATTCTTTAGAAACACTGAATTTCTATTGGTTTTTGTACTTTAAAAGTTTGGTGAAGGACTGAAGGAGTGGATTTGGCTTGAATTAACTCATTTTTGGCTGCATAACAAGCTAAAGTTTAACATCTCGTATCTAGTTTTCTAAGATGTAAGAAATAAAATGCCTTCTAAACATTTTACTTCATTGCTTAAATCCTACAGATCCCTCACAGTTAGAACACTGAATAAATTGTGTATAGATATTATAATAATGATAATAGTACAAAAATCCATGTATTTATATATTTATACATATTTATATGTGTGCATATATATAAAATGCACACTTACAAATTAAAAAAAATTGTCTTATCCAGCAATTCATGAAAGTAATAGACCCAAATTAAAATGTAGTACTTCATATTTCCAAATAAAAACAACACACCAACTTTTGATATAGGTTTGAATAATCAGGAGAACGTGCAGCCCTTGTATAGCTGTTTGTAAGCACCACAAGCTGTGACCATGTAGCCTGATAACAGGTATTGTCATGGTTATTAGCAGCCAGCAAGCTTCATATTGAATTTGCAAAGCATCAGGACTGAGTTTATCAGGCCTGCTCTTTTTAAATTTTACTCAAACGGCTTTAGAGATTTGTTTCACTTTGTTTCACTGTGACAATAATTTCTCTATTTGACCAGGTTTTACTGCTAATTTGTTTTATTTGTGTTCATCTTTATGTGGTATGAGTATAGTTTTAACAAGAGTAACAAAACAGTTATTCTATACAGAATGAGATATGTACAACTCAAGCAAAATGAGATAAAGAAATACAGACCTGGTAGAATAGCAGGTGCCTTGAGAAACAGAGAAAAAGGATATGATATAGAGGATTACAGGCATAGCATGGTAAGGGATGAGGCACAAAATTATTTGAGATTTAAATATGTGTATTTCTTAAAATTATTGTCACTTAAAATTATCTCATTATGTGAAAACTTTGTTTTTTCAAACAAAAGTTGTTGATATGATGTTAAGGTTTTCTCTCTCATTAAGTAGATAAGATAAAATATTAATCAAAAAAAAAAAATTCCTACTAGTTCTGTTTACAAAGGTTTCCAATCAGATACTGAGTTACCATTTATTTCCCACGTCATCTATGAATGTATAACCTCAAGTGCAAATAAATAAATAAAATGAAAAAGAAAAAAAGAAACAAACCAAAAAAAATCTTGCCTTTTTAAGCCTGTTAACTACAACTTTCGGTGAAACACAATTTTTCAACTATTTTGCAGTCATATAACCTCATTACAGAGCAATGTGAAAAATAACAACAAAAAAACACCTGAGCATCCAAACAGACAAACAAAAAATAAAGAATAACTAAAACAGATTAATGAGAAATTGAAAAATCAAAAGCCTCTCTTTAAAAATGTTAGACAAGTGCCTGTCCATTTAAATTTTAAATTACAGTGATTTTGATGTCTCTTTAGAAGGTAAGATATTATGGAGAAATAGTTGTAATAAAGTAACAATATAAGAATACTGTTTTTCTTTACTGAGCCTTGAAGTATGTTTTTTACAAATCAAATTACTACGTGGTCTTCTGTGAGCTGTGACAATGATTCTGTAATATGGATGAAAAATAAGGAAAAACAGACATAAGATACAGTTTTGAACTATGGGTTTTTCAATTTCGATAGGGATTTAGATGAAACCCATGTGCAAGTTATATGCACTAGTATTATAAATCAGAAGTGGCTCAGAATTTGTTTTATGGTCAGGATAATTCTTTGGAATGATGTAAAACGATAATGTTGTGTAACTGTGATGGTGTTTTACAAAAACTCTTCCAAAACAGACAAATGGACACCCTTTCTAAAAAGCTAAATGGTATTTGGCATTTATACTATAGGTGGTCTATGAAGCTACAAAAAAATAATAGATAGAAAGTATTTCAGGAACATAAAACTTATAGACATTTTGGAAACTTTAGAAACTTCAACTTTAATAAATGTCATCAGCAAATAACTATAACATTGTTGAAGTGATAACCTCATGTAACACCCTCTGTAGAAATATGATGTCCTGTCATAAATATTTTTTTCTGAAGCATTCTGATATCATCTGCATGAGATCGCACTGCAATCTATGGGGTTTTTTCTATGTAAACAGGTAAAATTTGCAGAGTAATTTCAATGCCCTGGACAATTGACAGGAGTCTACCATGACTGCATAAAGCTTTGATGAACTTTACCTGCTGTTTACAAATAAAGAAGGGCTGGTGGGTGATGTTGTGGTCGGAGGCTGTCTGGGGTGTAGTGATCATGAGATAATTGAGTTTTCTGTAAAAAATGTAACAAGAGAAGGCAGGAACAGGACATCGATGCTGGACTTTCGGCGGGCAGATTTCGGATTATTTAAGGAACTGGTCAGGAAAGTACCCTGGGAAATAGTTCTTAGTTGCAAGGGGGTCCAGCAAGGCTGGATGCACTTCAAGAATGAAATCTTGAAGGCGCAGGAGCGGGCTGTCCCCATGTGTTGTAAGAAGAGTCGAAGGGGCAGACGGAGACCTGGATAAGTAAGGAGCTTCTGAAGGAGCTAAGTAAGAAAAAGAGGATGTATCGCCATTGGAAAGAAGGGGACATAAGCCAGGCCATTTTAAAAGATGTTGTTAAGTCATGTAGAAAAAAGTCAGGGAAGCAAAAGCCCAGCTGGAGCTTAAATTGGCCACTTCTGTTAAGGATAATAATAAGAGCTTTTATAAATATATCAATGGTAGAAAGAAGGGCGGCAGCGAACTCCGCTCCTTGTTGGATATGGAGGGAAATATAGTAACCAAAGATGCAGAGAAAGCTGAGGTACTTAATGCCTTCTTTGCCTCAGTTTTCAACAGTAAGGAAGCCTGTTCGCTAGACAGTTGGTCCTCCGAAGTTGTTGATGGGGACAGGGTGCAATATGGCCCTCCTGCAATCCATGAGGAGGAAGTTAGAGATATGCTGAGCCACTTGGACCCTCGTAAGTCTGTGGGGCCGGAGGGGTCCATCCTAGGGAGATGAGAGAGCTGGCGGATGAGCTTGCTAAGACGCTCTCCATCATGTTTCAACAGTCCTGGCTCACTGGAGAGGTCCCAGAAGACTGGAAGTTGGCCAATGTGATGCCCATCCACAAGAAGGGCTGTAAGGATGATCCAGGTAGTTACAGACCTGTCAGCCTGACCTCGGTCCCAGGTAAAATTATGGAGCAGATAATCCTGGGTGAAATCATGCGGCACCTGCATAATGGCCAAGAGATCAGGCCCAGCCAGCATGGGTTTAGGAGGGGCAGGTCCTGCCTGACCAACCTGATCTCCTTTAATGACCATGTGACTCGCCTGGTGGATGAGAGGAAGGCTGTGGATGTGGTATACCTGGACTTCAGCAAGGCCTTTGACGCTGTCTCCCACAGTAGACTCCTAGGGAAGCTGGCAGCCCGTGGCTTAGACGGGAGCACTCTATGCTGGGTTAGGAATTGGCTGGATGGCCGAGTCCAGAGAGTGGTGGTGAATGGTGTCTCATCCAGTTGGCGGCCGGTCACCAGTGGTGTCCCCCAGGGATTGGTGTTGGGTCCGGTCCTGTTTAATATCTTTATTGATGATCTGGATGAGGGGATTGAGTCCATCATCAGCAAGTTTGCAGATGATACTAAGCTGGGAGGAAGGGTTGATCTGTTAGAGGGTAGGATGCCCCTACAGAGAGACCTGGACAGACTGGAGACATGGGCCAATTCTAATGGGATGATGTTTAATAAGTCCAAATGTCGGGTACTTCATTTTGGACACAACAATCCCATGCATAACTATAGACTGGGGACAGAGTGGCTGGAGAGTAGTCAGGTAGAAAGGGACCTGGGAGTGATGGTTGACAGGAAGCACAACATGAGCCAGCAATGTGCCCAGGTGGCCAAGAAGACCAATGGCATTCTGGCCTGCATCAGGAATAGTGTGGCAAGCAGAACCAGAGAAGTTATCATCTCCCTGTACTCGGCACTGGTCAGGCCTCATCTTGAATACTCTGTACAGTTCTGGGCCCCTCAGTTTGGGAAAGATGTCAGGATGCTGTAGTGTGTCCAGAGGAGGGCAACGAAGATGATGAAGGGGCTGGAACACAAGCCCTATGAGGAGCGACTGAGGGAGCTGGGGCTGTTTAGTCTGAAGAAGAGGAGGCTCAGGGGAGACCTCATTGCTCTCTATAACTACCTAAAAGGAGGTCGTAGTTAGGCAGAGGTTGGTCTCTTCTCTCAGATGATCAGTGACAGAACTAGAGGGCATGGACTCAAGCTTCATCAGGGAAAGTTTAGACTTGATGTTAGGAAAAAGTTCTTCACTGAAGGGTGATTTGTCATTGGAATATACTGCCCAGGGAGGTGGTGGAGTTGCCGGCCCTGGAGGTGTTTAAGGGGAGACTGGATGAGGCACTGAGTGCCATGGTTTAGATCATGGGTTGGTGTTTGTGTTGAGTTATAGGTTGGACTTGATCATCTCAGAGGTCCTTTCCAACCTTGAGATACTGTGAAACTGTAAACTTTAGCACACATATGACCACTAGGAATTAGACATACCTGGATATAAAACATAAAGCCACAAAATATCTTCTTAATATTATATATCTTAGAAGACTTTGACCTCTTCTCATTACTCAGTATAGTTTGTCTCTGCTAACTTCATGGACTTCTGGGATTGCTTAGACCAGCTCAATATTTCTGGAGACCCTGTTTTTAAATCTTCTGGTTATGCTTAAGTAATCAAAGTAATTCAATAAGGTTACTACAAGACTTTATGTATGTTTAGCATCTACAGTGTGAAGTTTATATTTAAATTTATTTGTGTTTATTTACTTTGTCTCCATGAAGTATATTGAGTAGGAGGGTGCTGTAGGTGTCTCAAATTCATTACATTCTGAGTGTTAATAAAAACCAACATTTTGTAATCACTATTGAAAATAATTTAATTTTCAGGGCTGGTTTTTTCAAAGATAGTTTTAAAAAATTATCTTTAAAAGATCGCTTGGTTTTTGGTGGGTTTTTTTGCATGAGAGGTCAACAACCATAAAGTCTATATGCAAATGTTCTGCTATATGGATTCCATTTTAAAGTTAAGCAGAAAGAACTAAGCACAACCCTAAGTGTTTTTAAGGGTTTGATTCTTCAGGAAACAGCACAGGATAGGGCTTTTCAAGAAACACATTGACATTCACATTAAATCTAAAACAGAATATTGAAAAGTGCCTTGAAATTATTTTAAAACCTAAATGACTTCTAACTGGATGGATTAAAGGGAAGCTGAATTCCCAATTGTTTTGAAAAACTTTGTTATTTTTATATCATTATATTACAGATCTGAGACTGAAAAACACTGCATAAATTCTTTCTTCTCTTTTGCTACATTAATACTCCTCTTTTATATCCAAAGCTATAATGAAAGGCAGATTAGTTCCTAAATAACTCATTTTGTATTCTTCCTCTGTATATCTCAGTTGTATGTTTTTTGTACAATGCAAGAACATGATGCAGTAACATAATGAGAAAAGCATTGATAATTACACAGATGACAACAAGAAGAAAAGGAAATACCTGGCAAAAGACAGAATATTTTTAAAAAATATTACACAGTGACATGCATCCAATTGCATAAAAAAACATGTCAACAAAATTTATTTAAAACACAAAGAGAGATTCAAAGACAATAATAATAAATTCAGTAAAAATTAGTTATTAAATAGAATAAAAAGCAAAAGATAATCTATTTACTGGGACTGATTTTATACAGTTTTATTCAAATTCCACATAAATGTTTTTAATTATTTTGTACCCTATTTCCTTTCACAACTCTGAAAAAAGCAGAACTGCATGTATTTTATTTATCTCAGCACCAAAGCTTTCATAACCTTGCAAAGAATTTGATTTTAGTTTCCTGGAGTTTCTTGAAACACTTTTCTAGTACAGACTTGGCTTGTGAGCTCTTTCACTGTAATTTGTTTATGTGGAGAAAGTCAACACATAGGGGTATACAAGGCATTTAAAGAAAACAAAAATATAATCGAGCCCAACCCCCAGTAGTCCAAACTAGCCCATTAGCTCTGTTTGTTATCAGAGAATCAGCCAAAGAGTTATTTGGAAAATGTTCAAAGGCTCTTTGAATCTTTGTACAATTGATACCTGTAATTCTGCATATCAGCTTTCTAGTTCACATCCACAAGTATGATAGCTCAAGTTTTGCCATAGTATTTAAGGGGTGTCCTCTAGCCTGTAATATCTTACCTAGGGTGTTCCCTTAACCCATAGTTTTACCATCTTATAGAATTCAGAGAATCATTAAAGTTGGAAAAGACCTCTAAGACCATCAAGACCAACTGTCAGCCCAACACTAAACCATGTCTCAAACTGCCATGTGTACACATTTTTTGAACACCTCCAGGTATGATGACTCCATCACTTCCCTGGGAAGACTGTTCCAATGCTTCTGCACTCTTTTAGTAAATAAATTCTTTCTAGTAGGCAATCTAAACCTCCCCTGATGCAACCTGCGGACATTTCCTCCCATCTTATTGTTAATTACTTGAATGCAGTATTCAAGGTGCAGTCTCACATGTGCTGAGTATAGAGGCACAATCACTTCCCTGTTCCTGCTGGTCACACTGTTTCTGATATAACGCTGTTAACTAACATTCTACTGTCTATTCCTCACATTTGTCTTCTTTACACACTATTCTCTCTAATATTTTTCCCAGCTATTTACCTTTACCTATTAGTTTAGAATATTCTATAATGTAAATTTTAGGAACTTTTCCTATAAAAAAACTACTATCCTCCTATGAAAAAGAAAGGAAAAAAACAATTCTAACCTTTTTCTTTCCAGTAACTATGCTTGTGGAAGGCTTGCAAAACTACCGGGGAGAAACACTTGTTTCTTTTTTTCTTGCATAGTGACGGTCTGAATCCTTGCATTTGTTAGGCATAACTCTTCCACCATAAAGGAAAAGCAGAAAGTATGATCTTTGGGTTGAATCTTCTCTTTAAAGAAGCAAGTGAAAGACAGTGAATTAAATAGACAAAGGTTACCCTATTTTAATTTAAAACTCTCATAGTGCAATTCAGTAGTTCAGTTCCAAACCAGAGACTGTATGAAACTGGAGATGGCATAACGTAACATAGCAAATGTCAGTAGTTGTATTTTATATAGTTTTGAGGAGTTTTGTAGTAAGAATACTTCATGAAAATATTTAGCAGTGCAGCAAAATAACAAGGAATTTCTCAGATTATACATCAGGACACAAAAAAGTCAGTAGTTTATGACCACCTTCAAATTTCCAAGGGTCCTGGCCTTTTTAAATGTCAATGTGGCAACTGATTGCACTTTGGAATTTGTGTGGTATTCTGAAAACCAACAGGAGTTAAGCTCTTAATTGAGCTAAGTGCTTTTGTTAAACCAGTGCCTGTATGCATCCTTGAGTCCATGAGGATGTTAGAAAAAAATGCCTTTTATATCCTGCTATTTAGTTGACACAAAATTACTTTCCAAATATTGTTTAAAAAAAAAATTAGGTTGCTTTCCCAATAAAAGAATGACACATTTACCAATAGTTCTCTAATACAAAGCACTCAGTCTTTATTGGCACCAGGAAACAAGATCTTATAAGGATTGTAGAGTGTAAACAATCAGTAGAATTCCCTTGCTATGAAGCTAGATCTATTTTAAAATGTGTCATTTAGGTCAAAAAGTTGTCAGAGAGGATGAACTATGAGAAGAAAAGAGGTTATGGTATTTGTACCTGAAACTAGAGTTCTTCAAATATAGCTTTATTGTTATACTGCTTTTACCAGGTGTCTTGCCTAGTTATATAGAGAAATATCTATCTTTGTGAAGAGCAAAAAAAAAGAATGAAATCCCCAAAGACCCCTTTGCTTTCTTCCTTCGGAAAAGAGAATGAAGAAAAGAAGATACAAGATATTAATTTGGCAATTCTGTGCATGCTTATTTATTTTTGACAAATGTTAAATGTCTTGATAACTTTTTAAGTGAAGTTACCTTTTACTTCTTTTTTTCTCCTTTGTACTTCTTTTAAATTTGGAACATATTAAAATTTTTAAGAATTAATGTAGAACGATTGCTACTGCAACAGAGGGATCATAACAGGAGGCTGAGTTGTGTTCAAAAGAGCAACAAAAATATCCCCACAGACAAATTCCTTCAAACCGATCTAGGACTTAATAAAATATGCAGAAATTTAATGGGGGTATTAGTTAAGCTTTTTAACATTAACCTTCCCACTTACCCTTTTTTCCAAGGATTTTGTGCCTTCAAAAAAAGGTATGGTTACCTGTAGCACAAAGTAACTTCTTGGAAGTTTCCATGTTTTTGATTTAATGTGGTACCGTAATGTAATGATAAATCACATGCAAGTTCTATACATCTTCAATGCACTTTCAGCCTGATCTGCAGTGTTCAAGCTGTCATACTCCGAGTCCCTTCTGGACAGAGCTGTCAATCATGCTAAACCATGTGAATGGCTTAGTGACACAGACAGATGTTCATGGAGAATGAGACAGAGACCACCAAACTCACCCATTTATGAATTTAACAGGATTTGAACATAGGCCTCCAGTGTGAAAGTCTAGGTCATTATTTCAATTGGATTTTTTGTAAAATATTTTCGTAAACAAAAACCCTCGACACCATACTCTTGCTGCCAACAAATCAAAAAAACCACACACACTTAGCCTCATTTCAACATTCAAACACTGCATCCTCCTTCATGATTTTTTGTAAAATAAGAAAACAGCCTTTCATACTAAGCTCTAAACTGTGTTTTTCAAATCCTCTTTCAGTGAGAAAGAAACATGACACCAGGGTTTAAATATATCAGTTTCAATGTAGGAAAAGGAAGTACCTTAATATAAGACCTGAAATACAGGCACATAAGAGCTGAATAGCCTACAAAATATTACAAGACAAAAGTTATTCAGGTGATAAATATTCATATAAGTCTGATTTTCACTCAAATAAGAAATCCAACAAGGTTCTTGATAACTACAGTAAGACGAAAAAGCATTAAAAATGTTTTATGGAAATATTTTCCATTTTAAAATGGAAAAGACCCAGCAGTAGGAATATATGTCTAATTGAGCTAAAATATGTAGTCACTGTAGTATACAAACATTTTTATTGTAGCATAGTTTTGTTATTTTTCTTTGGTTAATAAGTACCGTTTTTTATAGTTGACTTTCCAAACTGTTTTCCCCAAAAATCATACCCAAGCACCCTAATTGAGTTTTTTGGCTTTTTTTGAGATTTTCTATGCTGCATAATGCAGAAAACAGGTTCAGATTTTTGCGTACTGGTTTTATTAATTATTTTACTTCATATTATGCAGATTAACTAACTCACATGTTCCACTTTCTGAAAAAAAGTTGAGGCAAAATCCAGCAAAAAACTTAAATCCAACAACGGTGAACGCTACCTAGTTTGGGATAATTGTAAGCATAACAGCTAAGCTGAAATCATCTCGGAATGGTTTTATCTTCCAGGAATACTTCTTGTCTAGATTCATGCAGAACAGTGGACCTGTGTGTAAATTTGTATTTGAGGTTGGAATGCATTTGATTTTTAAGAAAAATTCTGTTGTTCCTCAGAGGCCTATAAGTACCATAGGTTTAAATTGTCTCCGTATATATGGAAGTTAAGTTCATAGGAATGAGATTTAAAAAGAAATTGAATCTTCAGCAAGGAGATACCTAAATTAGTGAATAAAACTGCAGAGGAATGTCTCCTATATCGTATTCCAACTGCAGAATTTTTCTTCTATCAGTAGAAAAGATTCATAAGATTGAGCTTTCTGTTTGAACTACAAGCTCGTACCCTTATTACATATTGTAGTTACGTGGAAGGTTATTAAATAATCCAGTAATCACAGTATTAACCTCTATTTCAAAAGAAAAGAAAAATTAAGAGATTTTGAGAGACAGTATTTGAACTTCCCAATGAAAACTTCCAGTCAGTAGCAGGGACTCTCTCTCGGATATTTGTATTTTGAATAGAATGTCCAATGAGATGGAGAGAGACTTGATGACACAGTTATCTTGTTAGTTCCCTGAAGAAGGGATAGATGGACTCCAAATTGTCCTAGATTTTTTTATCTATTGACTATAAGACTATGATATCTGTTTTATTATACTTCATTATTTATTATGGAATGAAAAAAGAAATCATTTAACTGGGTAAGTTTATTGTACAATCGTAGAATCATAGCACGGTTTGACCCTTCTCTCAATCCATGACAATAGACCCATATCCTCCTTATGTTGGGGATTCCAGAACTGGACACAGTACTCCAGATGGGGTCTCACAAAAGTGGAACAGAGGAAGAGAATCACCTCCTTTGACCTGCTTGCAATGCTTCTTTAGATGTGGCCCAGGATACTGTTGGCCTTCTGGGCTGTAAGCACACATTGCAGGCTCATGTCGAGCACCTCATCAATCAGCACCCTCAAGTCCTTCTCTGCAGGGCTGTTCTCAATCTCATCATCCCCCATCCTGTATTGAAACCGTGGATTACCCTGGCCCAGGTGTATGATGTTGCACTTGGCCTTGTTGAACTTCATAAGGTTCACACAGGCCCACATCTCCAGCTTATCCAGGTCCCTCAGGATGACATCCCATCCATCTGGTGTGACAGCTGCACTACTCAGCTTTGTGCATCTGGAAACTTGTTCTAGGTGCACTTGATCTCGTTGTCTAGATCATCAATGAAAATGTGAAACAGCGCTAGTCCCAGTACAGACCCCTGAGGGACACCGCTTGTCACAAAACTCCATCTGGACATTAAGACCCCAGCTCATCTCCGCAAAACTTCAACTGTACTGCAGCATCCCCAAGTACACTCTGTGACAACAGGTAGAGGGCACATACTAGCACCTCATCCCTCTAACTATAGTAGGTCCTCCCGCAGCTTGTGATAGGCAAGCTTGATATTATCCCCTTCCCCCTTCACATCTAGTTTAAAGACCTGTCAGTGAGCCTCACAAGTTCCTGAGCAAATATTCTCTTTCCTCTTTGACAAAGGTTGCTCCCATTTGATGCTTGTAAGCCTGGTGCCATGTAGGTCATCCCTTTGTCAAAAACCCCCAAATTGTGACATCAGTCACAGAGTAATGTATTAATAGGCTAGTTCTATCTGTTTCTTCCAATGCCACTGTTCGCAACTGGAAAGACAGAAGAAAAAATCACCTGGGTCCCAGATATCCTCATTAGGTGTCCCAAGGCCCTGCAGTCTTTTTAAATCACTTTTGGACTATGTATTGCAGCTTTATCACCTCCCACGGGGAGGAGCAGTAACAGGTACTACTCTGAGGGCTATAGCAGGCTGGGGAGTTTCCTAGTGATATACCTAACCCGGGCTCCTGGGAGGCAGCAGACTTCCCTGTGAGTAGGGTCTTCCTGACACAGTGGACCCTTTGTTCCCCTCAGCAGGGAGCCTTCTACAACTAGGACTCCTCTTTTATTCCTTGTGGTTATAATAATATGGGAGGGGTATGTCATTCTGGTCTTGGCCCCTCCTCTGGTGTAGATGGATCAGCCCCCACATTGAAAAGAAACTATTTCTTGCTCATTTCTATTTTCAAAATACGTTCTTCAGTGCTAATCTTTCTCCATACGTTCTTTAAAGACTTACTTCTGTTTCATTTAAGGACAGTCTCCTAGAACACAGTGTCAATGACAACTACAATGACAACAGGGTAGGCAACGATTTATTTTCAGACACAAAGGAAACAATTATTGAAGCAAAAGAGTTATATGCTCTATCTGGAAGGAATACATTTACATACTTTGAATTCTAGAATGGGCTTCTTACTTTGAAATGGAAACAAATTTCTAACTTAAAGTAGGTAATTACATGCTCCATTAAACAATTAACAGATTACAATTTAAAAAAAACAACTTGAAAACCAGCAACTCAGATGCTAAATGTGAAGCACACTGTTATAATTATCATAATACTTTTTGAAATGGATTAACAAATACACAATAGATATTAAAAAAAAATCTATTTTCTTCATGCAAATCATACAAAACAAATAACATTTTATTAGCCGAATAATACCATAGTGTAAGATAACCTAGTACAAATACCTTGAGTTAAATTACTTGTAAAAAATAAATGAATAACCTCTTAATTCCCTGAAGAAATAGCTAAAAGTTTTAGAAGATTACTATTACATATGCACCATGCTGGGAGCATTCATTATATGAAGAAAACAAAAGGTCACATGCTGTTTCTTGCATGTAAATATGCTTCTTCTGTTAAATTGAAGATGCATTTCAAATTTTACCTACAACTATTCTACAACTCATGAGAACAGAGTAGAGGGGTAGAATCACCTCCCTCAATCTGCTGCTCACACTATAATGCAGCCCAGGATGCAACTGGTTTTCTGGGCTACAAGTGCACATTGCTGGCTCACGTTGAGCTTTTCATCCACAAGTCCTTCTCTTCAGGGCCGCTCTCAATCTATACTCTGCCCAAACTGTATTTGTGCTTTGCATGGGACCGCCTCTCAAGCCTGTCAACGTCCCTCTGCATGGCAAACCTGAATGTAACTTCAAGAACAGAAAAATCCTTTTACACTAACAAGTCTTCTAACCAACAGGAAGATTTAAATTGTTCAAATATTATTTTCAAACCTTCTTTTTCTTCCATAAAAGGTAAGAATTGGAATAAGTATTACCAGATTTTTTAATTATTTTTTATTAAATAAAATAAAAAAGAATTAATATAAGGGTTGTTGGTTGTTTCTTTGTTCTTTTTTTTTTATCAGAAATGCAGGAGAATGAAACAGACAGTATAGAAAAGCCTGCAAAACCAGAATTTTAGGAATATATTTTGAATGAAGTCCAAAGCACACAAAAAATAATATTCTGTCACTTCCTTTTTTTCATTTTATTTTCTATGAATTCATGAATCCAGCTACTGGCAACATAATCTTACTTAGTTTATAAAACCTGACAATAAGACCCTATGGCAATACAGCTGCACAGGAGCAATGTTTTGTTGAATGCATTAGTGTCATGATAAACTGAATTATTCTCTTGCTAATGAAGTTGACCTCTTCTGGTGTTATTGTTAGCCAGTGCAGTAGAGAAATTCATATATCCCAGGATCACTCAAGACTTAATCTACATTGAAAGAGAATGACTAAAAAAAATAATTTAAAACCCCACATTGTTTTATACTGTATCAAGTCCATTATCTGTGATTAAAGAAGACTGCAAATCTCAAAAAAAAAGAATTATTATAGGGCAAATATGATATGTCATGTCACCACAACGGGTTACTCCCACATATACACACTAGTATCTTCCACTTTCATTTACCCCATAGTTGTTTTAATGAACTACTAGTTCATAGTGCCAGGGAAAGAGGGGCATGAGATGGACTCTGAAAAACAAAGGTAGTCTGAGAATTAGTAATAACTGTAACTTCTCTTTTTTCCTTTTCTTTAAATGTCTGATGAGAAATGTCGGTGCCTAACGGGCCAATGTTATACAGTTTAGTAAAAGTCACGAGGTCAAATAAATGGCATAGTTTATGAAATCAAGTAAATAAAAGTCTCATTAGATTCTTTCTCACATGTCTTTTTTTCTTCCTTTCGAGTCTTTCTTGGACAACTTTGACCATTTAAATATTGTAATCAACAGTCCTCATCCCAAGATGATGCATAAGAGTAATGGAAATGTAATTTTTTTTCATTCTTCATGAAGAATGCTACAAAAGAAAAGTGAGAATGCATTTAGAGATGCATTCTTTTATTTTATTGTATGTCTTTTTTCTGAGGAGGAATGATTTTTACAAAATTGTAATTTTCTACCAAACTTCAGAAAACTTAAGGCTCTCAAACTAATTAGTTGAAACTAATTTCATAATTTTTGAATGTAATAAAGATGAAAACCTATGTATATACACAGACACAAATGGCAGAAGAGGCACTTTACTCAATAGAATCGTATCATGTTGTAAAACGTGCAAAAAAGGAAAACTCTTGGTAGTTTTGATTTTTTATTTAAAATCTGCAGATATAATTATGGACAGGTTCCATTTATATAGCTTTCTTGTTTAATAAGATTCTCTTTCTCAACAAGAAGAGAAAATTCTTATGGAATACTGGTATACTGATTGTGTATACTAAATCCATAATAAAATACTATATTTTATAGAGTAATTTAATTTCTGGGAATTTAGAAGAAACTTTTGAGGAAAAAAGTTTTATTCACAACTAATTCCTTTCCAAATATCTGTTCTAAAATTACATAAATGTAAATTCTTTCCCTAGTTATTTCACGTATAGCTTTACGGGACCTAGAAATTTTGCTCCTGAAAAGATAGATATTTGATCATCAGATATAGTTATCTGTAAAATTATGACCCCATATATCTTCAACAG
Organism: Dromococcyx pavoninus; assembly: GCA_033558185.1. Taxonomy (NCBI): domain Eukaryota; kingdom Metazoa; phylum Chordata; class Aves; order Cuculiformes; family Neomorphidae; genus Dromococcyx; species Dromococcyx pavoninus. The sequence continues at coordinate 1,067,254 of JAUMJL010000139.1, read as the reverse complement.
CAAAAAAGATCTGATTTTATTAGAGGTCCTATAGAAAATTTTAAAATTGTTTTTATTATCTACATTTGAGTAATTAATTTTTATTTCCACCCTAATTTTTTTTTTTTTTAAAAAAAGGGAATAACAGAACTGTTAGACTAGGAAAGAAGTCAATAGTAGCATAAATTATTGTAATGGACAATTTTAGATGTTATAAAAGCTATTGCCGGCAAAATTTTAATCTAGAAAATTCTGTATACAGCCAGCAATTCTGATCCCCTTACTGCACATGTCAAGGATAAAATGCCTCTCACTTTCTATCAGTGGATTGTTTTTATCACAGTATCACAGTATCATAAGGTTGGAAAGGACCTCTGAGACCATAAAGTCCAACCTATAACCCAACACTAACACCAACACCAACACTAACACCAACCATGATCTAAACCATGGCACTCAGTGCCTCATCCAGGCTCCCCTTAAACACCTCCAGGGTTGGTGACTCCACCACCTCCCTGGGCAGCGGATTCCAATGGCCAACCACCCTTTCAGTGAAGAACTCTTTCCTAACATCAAGCCTAAACTTTCCCTGATGAAGCTTGAGTCCATGCCCTCTAGTTCTGTCGCTGGTCACCTGAGAGAAGAGACCAACCCCTGCCCGTCTACAACCTCCTTTTAGGTAGTTGTAGAGAGCCATGAGGTCTCCCCTGAGCCTCCTCTTCTTTAGACTAAACAGCCCCAACACCCTCAGTCGCTCCTCGTAGGGCTTGTGCTCCAGTCCCTTCACCATGTTCGTTGCTCTCCTCTGAACACATTCCAGTATCCTAACATCTTTCCCAAAATGGGGGGCCCAGAACTGCACACAGTATTCAAGGTGAGGCCTGACCAGTGCCGAGTACAGGGGGACGATAACTTCTCTGGTCCTGCTTACCACACTATTCCTGATGCAGGCCAGAAAGCCATTGGCCTTCTTGGCCACCTGGGAACACTGCTGGCTCATGTTGTGCTTCCTGTCAACCAGCACTCCCAGGTCCTTTTCTACCTGACTACTCTCCAGCCACTCTGTCCCCAGTCTGTAGCTATGCATGGGATTGTTGTGTCCAAAATGAAGTACCCGACATTTGGACTTACTAAACATCATCCCATTAGAATTGGCCCATCTCTCCAATCTGACCAGGTCTGTAGGGCCATCCTACCCTCTAACAGATCAACCCTTCCTCCCAGCTTGGTACCGTCTGCAAACTTGCTGATGATGGACTCAATCCCCTCATCCAGATCATCAATAAAGATACTAAACAGGACCGGACCCAACACCGATCCCTGGGGGACACCACTGGTGACCGGCCGCCAACTTGATGAGACACCATTCACCACCACTCTTTGGGCTGGGCCATCCAGCCAATTACTAACCCAGCACAGAGTGCTCCCGTCTAAGCCACGAGTTGCCAGCTTCTCTAGGAGTCTACTGTGGGAGACAGCGTCAAAGGCCTTGCTGAAGTCCAGGTATACCACATCCACAGCCTTCCTCTCATACACCAGGAGAGTCACATGGTCATTAAAGGAGATCAGGTTGGTCAGGCAGGACCTGCCCCTCCTAAACCCATGCTGGCTGGGCCTGATCTCTTGGCCATTATGCAGGTGCTGCATGATTTCACCCAGGATTATCTGCTCCATGATTTTACCTGGGACCGAGGTCAGGCTGACAGGTCTCTAATTACCTGGATCATCCTTACGGCCCTTCTTGTGGATGGGAATCACACTGGCCAACTTCCAGTCTTCCGGGACCTCCCCAGTGAGCCAGGACAGCTGAAAGATGATGGTGAGCATCTTAGCAAGCTCATCTGCCAGCTCTCTCATCACCCTAGGATGGATCCCATCTGGCCCCATAGACTTATGAGGGTCCAAGTGGCTCAGCAGGTCTCTAACTTCCTCCTCATGGATTGCAGGAGGGCCATATTGCACTCTGCCCCCATCAACAACTTCAGAGGGCCAACTCTCAAGCGAGCTGACATCCTTACTGTTGAAAACTGAGGCAAAGAAGGCATTAAGTACCTCAGCCTTCTCTGCATCTTTGGTTACTATATTTCCCCCACATCCAACAAGGAGTGGAGGTCGCTGCCGCCCTTCTTTCTACCATTGATATATTTATAAAAGCTCTTCTTATTATCCTTAACAGAAGTGGCTAATTTAAGCTCCAGCTGAGCTTTTGCTTCCCTGATTTTCCTCCTACACGACTTAACAACATCTTTGAAAATGATGTCCCCTTCTTTCCAACGGTGATACATCCTCTTTTTTTTACTTAATTCCTTCAGAAGCTCCCTACTCATCCAGGCCGGCTGTCTGCCCCTAAGTCTCTTCCTACAACCCATGGGGACAGCCCGCTCCTATGCCTTCAAGATTTCATTCTTGAAGTGCATCCAGCCTTGCTGGACCCCCTTGCCACTAAGAACTATTTCCCAGGGTACTTTCCTGAATAGTTCCTTAAATAATCCAAAATCTGCCCGCCGAAAGTCCAGTACAGATGTTCTGTTCCTGCCTTTTCTTGTTACATTGTTGAGAGAGAACTCAATTATCTCATGATCACTACACCCCAGACAGCCTCCGACAACACCCACCAGCCCTTCTTTGTTTGTAAACAGCAGGTCAAGGACAGCCTCACCCCTGGTGGGCTCACTCACCAGCTGCGACAGAAAGCAGTCCTCAATACACTCTAAGAACCTCCTGGACTGCCTCCTCTCAGCAGTGTTAAGTTCCCAGCCAATATCCTGAACATTAAGTTCTCCTAAAAGAACAAGGGCAGGCGATCTAGAGGCAGCCTCCAGCTGTTTAAAAAATAGAGGATCCAAATCCTCCTCCTGGTCGGGTGGTCTGTAACATACTCCAACCAGGAGGTCAGACTTGACTGCCCCTCTGACCCTTACCCATAGGCACTCAACCAGGTCATCACCGATCTCAACTTCAACAACATCCCATACATTTCCCTAGTATAGAGGGCCACCCCTCCACTCCTCCTCTTGCGCCTGTCTCTCCTGAAGAGCCTGTAGCCTTCCATGGCAGCACTCCAGTTATAGAGTCGTTCCACCACGTTTCCGTGATAGCAACTATGTTATAGCTCTCCCGCTGAACCAGGACTTCCAGCTCCTCCTGTTTGTTCCCCATACTGCGTGCGTTTGTGTACATGCACTTCAGTTGGGTTACTGACGACACCCTTTGAGATGGCTCATCCTCCACAGCAACATCTTTGGTTAGCCTAGTTACTCCCCTCTCTCCCTTCATACCTAGTTTAAAGCCCTCTCTACAAGCCCTGCCAGCTCCTGGGCTCCTCCTCCTCTTACCCTTTGTAGTTAGACGAGACCCATCTGGGTCAAGCAGGCCAGGTGCCGTAAAGGTTTCTCCATGATTGTAGAACCCAAAATTCCTTCGCCAGCACCAGCCCCTAAGCCATTTATTAAGAGCATGGATTCTCTTATTCCTTTTGGTACACATCTCTGCCACTGGAGGAACCGAGCAGAACACCACCTGTGTTCCTGCCCTATCCATTGACCGACCCAGCTCCTGGAATTCCTTTTTAACTACCCTTGATCCTCTTTTCGCTAGCTCATCACTGCCAGCCTGGACCACCAGAAGCGGGTAATAATCTGATGGTTGAATTAAGTCCGGGAGTCTCTTGGTGATGTCGCATACCTGGGCTTGGGGAAGGCAGCAGACTTCCCTATGAGTTGGATCCATCCTACAAATAGGGCCCTCCGCCCTTTCAGAAGGGATTCTCCCACTACAATGACCCTCCTTTTCTTTTTCTTACTTGAGGTCCTGACCTGTCTGACGGGCAATGTGAAGTTAAAAGCCTCCTCGGGTGAATTCTCTGTAATGGTATCCTCCACCTGAGCATCAAATTCCAGTACCCCAAACCTGTTTTGTAGGAGCAGCTGGAAAGGTGGCATTTGAAAGGGAGGTCTATAACCCCCACGAAAGCAGACCTGCTCCCAGTCCTCCTCACCAACCAGGTCACTCCCCTTATCCTGTTGGTGAGGAATATGGCATTCCTCAGCCTCCTGGGGAGGATTACTGGGAGAAGAGAGGTTTCTACTCCACCAGTCTATCTCCCTTTCACTTTCTCGAATACTCCTCAACCTCTCTACCTGGTCCTTAAGATCTGCAACCATAAGGAGCAGATCTTGAATCTGTTCACACCTCAGACAGGCATTTTTTGGATGGTCCTCAGGAACCACAAGCAAGCTGAGACACTCCCTGCAGTCCCGAGTCTGGGCAGCTGCGTCCCGTAACAGTGGCTCAGTTTGGATGCCTACACTCCTGGTGGCAGAGGTTTTACCACGCCTGGTCACCATTGCTGTAGGGGAGTGGGAAGCCAACCACCTGCCAGAGAGTGCCTGCTTGCCCTGCCTGCGCGAACTGCCACGCAAGCTGCCTATACTGTGACCCTGTTCACTGCGCCCCGTTCGCTGGCGCTCCCAGGGATATGTTTAAATTCCCCGCGGCTTCTTCCGGGACCGCCCCCCTAACACGCTGTCGGCCCACGTGACAGTTGCCGCTTCTGGGGTTCAGAGAAAGTCGCCCTGCTGGGGTCCTCTCCTGAGCTTTTTGCCTTTCACCAGGAACTCTCCACCCGCCCAGATTGAGCACCCGGCTGCAGTACTTGCCGTTCCTGCTGCCGGTCGCGCCGAATGATTAGTTCTCATTTCAATGTCATACTTTGTAGTATAATAATCAAGATGTGGGTGCAAACCCACATCAAGGAACGCTAGCTAATAATCTTAGAGGAGAAAAAAATGCAAAAAATCTTTCAATACCTACTTCCTCTGTGAAAACAAAATGCCTTTAATAATTGAGCCTTGTTACAGACATAAGTGTAACTCACAGGCTTGATTCACTGCCTGAGCAAGTAGTTTTGGAAGCTCAGTACATAAAAATAGATTTTGGAAGAACTTCAACACCTTTCCTGTAAAGAGAAAGCAAATAGTTTCTAATAAAGACAGGTAAGGGAACTAATTTTCTACTCTTTCATACATACGGAAAAAATAGATGACAAAGGAGAACATTCCTTTTTAATTTTGTACATAATTTTTCACATAATTTTACTTTACATATTAAATGAAATTTTAACATTTTATAAGTAATTTATTTGTTATAGTAGAAGAATATTTCAATTTCCTAAAACCTGGTAACGAGAGATATCTATGTGTTTGACAAATAGCATTTACCAATTTGAATGTGAAAATTAATTTGATTTATAATTTGAAACACACTGAAAACTCTATAGGTGGTGTCACAAAAACCATGGTCAAAGTATTTGAGAGTAAACAATTAAAAATTCTGTTACTTAGTTTATACCTGAGCTTATTGTTTGGGTTGATAAGTCAAAGAATGTGAAGATGAGTTAGCAAAGACTTTGACTCCATGACAAATAGAAGCCTTCTGGATTTTGAACTTCCTGTAAAATATAGTGTTTGATCTGCATTCTGAGATTATCTGAGTGTATTTCTATGCTGTATTTGGTTTTGCTAAGATGGAGTTAATTTTCCCCATAGCAACCCTTATAGTACTGTGCTTTGTGTTGGTAGCTAGAGAGGTGTTGATAATGCACCAGTGTTTTGGCTACTGCAGAGCAGTGCTCCCACAGCACCAAGGCTGTCTCTCCCACATGCCCTCCTCACATGTAGGCTGGGGTTGGGCAAGATCTTGGGAGAGAACATAGCCAGGAGACCTGACCCAAACTGACCAAAGAGATATTCCATACCATATGACATCTGCTTATCAATAAAGCTAAGAGAGTGGAGAAGGATGAGGGATGTTTATTATTACAGGGTTCATGTCTTGGAGCAACTGTTATACATACTGAAGCCCCACATCCCAGGAAGTGGCTGGCCATTGCCTGCTGATGTAAAGCAGAGAATAAATCCTTTGTTTTCCTTTACTTTCACCATGGCCTTTGGTTTCATTTTATGAAACTGCCTTTAGCTTGATCTATGAGTTTTTTCCATCTTATGACAGACTGGCTTGGTGGGCACCTCATGTCCAGCCAAGGCCAATCTACCATACATGCTCAATTCCCTTATGTGACTGAGGCTTCAACACTTCAATATATTGAATATTTTGGAGGACCTACATGCTTCCACATTTCTGAAGAATTTGAGCTTAAACTAATATATCTAGATGTCATTAATTGCAATAGAGAGGAATCACAAGTAACAAATTGGATATTGAATGCCTTTCCTTGATATTATACTCCAAGGCAACACTCAGCTTCAGGGCAGACATACACAGAATGTAACACAAGTTTTGGACTCCTGAAAGACACCGCAGTCTCATCCATCCTCTTTTCACCTTTTATAAAAAAAGGGGTGTTAGGAAAAAAGAAATGGAACAATATGTATAGCACTGAATACTTTGGTCTCATAGTGACACTACAGCAAAATCACTAGGGGGAGACGCCCAAACATTGAAGTTAATGTGTAGATTTAAGACATTGATACATAGCAAATTCTCAATATGCCATAGGAAGTTAATGATGTAATATGACAGTACTCTTTACTGCAAATGTTAACCCTTAATTAAATCTTCAGGAGGAAGAAAGCAAATATTTGTTCCATTTTTATTTAAACAAATACAAAAATGACCTGTTGATTAGAGTGGTTCATTAAGATGGAGAGGTGCAATCTTAGTAACACATAAATATTTGTTTTCTGAAGGACAAGTATCCCAAAGGAAAATATGGAAATCCCGACATTCAGATATTATAGCTATAAAAGGTTTGTTCCTTAAGTTTAAAAAAAAAAAAAAAAAGCAACAAACAAATCACAAAATAGTCAAGTCCACTCAAGTATGGTCACTAAAATCACCTTGCTCCAGACAAGGTCCAGTCAGGTTTTGAATATTTCTAAGGACAGAGACTCCATGACTTCTTTGGACAGCCTGCTCCAGTTCAAACAGTTTAAATTAAAATATTATAAGCATTGATAAAATCTCTCTGGGACTTCTCTAGGGTTAACAGTCCCAGTTTTCCCAGCCTCTCTTTGTATGATGCATGCTCCAATCCCTTAATTATCTTTGTGGGCCTTTATTGGACTTGCTTTGGTATCTTCATATTAGTCCATGTAAAAGTCCATGTCTTTCTTGTCTTATCAAGCCTAGAACTGGACACAGTATTACGGGTGCATCTCAGTGGTGCTGAGTCAAAGGGAAGAATCATCTCCTTTTGTCTGTCGACAATAGTCCTCAATGCAGTCCAGGATACCACGAACTTTCTTTTCCACAAGGGTAAGTTTCCAGCTCATTCTTCACTGATTTATTTGGCAATCCTCCCAGTTTTGTATCAGCAGCAAACTTGCTGAAGGTGCACTCTGTCCCATCATCGAGGTCATTAATGAAAGTGTGACAACCTTACAAAAGACAGTGTTGAAAGCCTTATTAAAATCAAGGTAAACTATCCATCACTCACAGTTAACCAACCAAGCCAGTCATCTCTTTGTAAAAGTCTATTTCCAAATTTTTAAAGTAGCCATCAAATCTCAGACAAACTTTACATGTTGTGCAGACAAACCTACACAGTTCACATCATCTTTGAACTAAGTATCTTATAAAGGTAACAGAGTTTTGTGGAACTTTGCGGACCACATGTTATGCCCTAGCAGTTCTGTGGTTTAAAAGTGCATGGTTTGTGAAAAACAGTGTTTGTTTTCCAATAATCCAAGTGTCCCAGAAGATAGAGACAAAATTAAGTACTTTTAGGAGTTCCATCTTAAGATGCATAAAGCTACAAAACACAGAAGTTATAAAAAATGTGTATGAACTCTTTATGAAACAAATGAGCTTTGAATAAGAAAATCTTGAACTTCAATTGCCTGCCTCTCTGGACTGTCATTTATACAAAGAAATTTTGGAGTGGAGTTCCGACAAAAAAAGGCTTACCTACTCCAAGTAAAGAGTAGCACTTTTAAAAAATACGATTTCAGAAAAGGTTTGAGTGAATTATGTTAGAATTTTGCTAGAAGTTATAAATCACTTCTAAAATATTTTCTCGATTTTCAAAGAAGATAATAAAAATATTTGCTGCAATGTTTTTCACTCCCAGTCTGAGATGATGATTTAAATATTTAATCAGGCACAGAATTACAAATTAAGGTGCCTTAATAAAAATTATGCATACCTTGTTAAAATTCCCTGTAACGATAATTAGAGACAAAATGTTTGTCAGTATGCCACAGGGGAGTTTCTATTTAGTATGCCTGAAGCTGTAGGAAGAGCTCTTGTTTATGAAAGATGTTTTATATTTCATAAAATACTACATCTATTCAGTGACAAGAAGGATATCCTTCTTAATCTAGGGCTCATTAACATGTATTAAAAATCTTTGCTGGTCATACTTTGATATGATGTATGTTTCCTAAATTTTCAGCGATTCAGCAAAAGCATCACACAGTAAACTGAAAAATCCTATTTTACAATGATACTCATCATGCATATAATTGCTTTGTACGTACCACATCCATCCAGCTGTTAATATATGTGTTAGAAATAGATTTGGAACACCAGTGTCAGCATTTTGATACAGAGGGCTGAAAAAAACACATTGGCTATGATTCTCAGTGCTACCTAAGATATCTGAATGTTCAGTTCCTATTAATTAATGTTCAGGTTCCCCAAGTGCCTGATAATCTCAGCTTTCAGCTCCTGTGAATCTTTGAGAAAACAGTATGAACTTTGACACTGCAAAGTTCAGCATATTTAAACGCTCACACACGGAATATAAAACACTTATGTAATTTGAAAAAAAAGAGTTAAAATATATAATAATATGAAGTTAACATGCTCCAGATCCGGCGCGGATCAGCAGCAGAAACGGTAAGAACTGTAGCCAGGTGCTCAATCAAGGCGGGTGGTGAGTTCCCTGTGCAAGGCAAAAGCTCAGGAGAGGACCCCGGCAGGGCGACTCTCTCTGGAACCCCAGAAGCGGCAGCTGTCACGTGGGCTGACAGCGTGGTAGGGGGGCGGTCCCAGAAGAAGCCGCGGGACATTTAAAACGTCCACCAGGAGTGGGCAAACAGGGTCGCAGTAGAGGCAGTTTGCACGGCAGTTCGGGCAAGCAGGCACTCTCTGGCAGGTGGTTGGCTTTTCCCACACCCCTGCGGCAATGGTGACCAGGCGTGGCAAAACCTCTGCTACCAGGAGTGTAGCTATCCAAACCGTGCCTCTGTTAAGACATGTGGCCGCCCAGACCCAGGACTGTAACGAATGTCTCAGCCTGCTTGTGGTTCCTGAGGACCATCCAAAAAACACCTGTGTGAGGTGTGAACAGGTCCAAGATCTGCTCCTTATGATTGCAGATCTTAAGGGTCAGGTAGAGAGGCTGCAGAGTATCCGTGAAAGTGAAAGGTCGATAGACTGGTGGAGTAGAAACCTCTCTCCTCCCAGTAATCCTCCCCAGGAGGCAGAGGAACACCATATTCCTCACCAACAGGATAAGTGGAGTGACCGGGTTGGTGAGGAGGACTGGGAGCAGGTCTGCTCTCGTGGGGGTTATAGACCTCCCTTTCAGATGCCACCTTTCCAGCTGCCCATACAGAACAGGTTTGGGGTACTGGAATTTGACACTCAGGTGGAGGACAGTATTGCAGAGAACTCACCTGAGGAGATTATTAACTTCGCATTGCCTCTCAGACAGGTCAGAACATCGAGTAAAAAAAAAGAAAAGGAGGGTAGTTGTAGTGGGAGAATCCCTTCTGAAAGGAACGGAGGGACCTATATGTAGACCAGATCCAACTCATAGGGAAGTCTGCTGCCTTCCCCAAGACCAGGTAGGGGATATCGCTAAGAGACTCCTGGACCTAATTAAACCATCAGATTATTACCCGCTTCTGGTGATCCAGGCTGGCAGTGATGAGCTAGCGAAAAGAGGGTCAAGGGTAGTTAAAAAGGAATTCCAGGAGCTGGGTCGGTCAATGGATAGGGCAGGAACACAGGTGGTGTTCTGCTCGGTTCCTCCAGTGGCAGAGATGTGTACCAAAAGGAATAAGAGAATCCATGCTCTTAATAAATGGCTTAGGGGCTGGTGCTTGCAAAGGAATTTTGGGTTCTACAATCATGGAGAAACCTTTACGGCACCTGGCCTGCTTGACCCAGATGGGTCTCGTCTAACGACAAAGGGTAAGAGGAGGAGCCCAGGAGCTGGCAGGGCTTGTAGAGAGGGCTTTAAACTAGGTATGAAGGGAGAGAGGGGAGTAACTAGGCTAACCAAAGATGTTGCTGTGGAGGATGAGCCATCTCAAAGGGTGTCGTCAGTAACCCAACTGAAGTGCATGTACACAAACGCACGCAGTATGGGGAACAAACAGGAGGAGCTGGAAGTCCTGGTTCAGCGGGAGAGCTATGACATAGTTGCTATCACGGAAACGTGGTGGAACGACTCTCATAACTGGAGTGCTACCATGGAAGGCTACAGGCTCTTCAGGAGAGACAGGCGCGAGAGGAGGAGTGGAGGGGTAGCCCTCTATACTAAGGAAACCCTGGATGCTGTTGAAGTTGAGATCGGTGATGACCAGATTGAGTGTCTATGGGTAAGGGTCAGAGGGGCAGTCAAGTCTGACCTCCTGGTTGGAGTATGTTATAAACCGTCTGACCGGGAGGAGAAGGTGAACCTTCTGTTGTTTAAACAGCTGGAGGCTGCCTTTAGATCGGCTGCCCTTGTTCTTTTAGGAGAACTTAATGTTCAGGATATTGGCTGGGAACTTAACACTGCTGAGAGGAGGCAATCCAGGAGGTTCTTAGAGTGTATTGAGGACTGCTTTCTGTTGCAGCTGGTGAGTGAGCCCACCAGGGGTGAGGCTGTCCTTGACCTGCTGTTTACAAATAAAGAAGGGCTGGTGGGTGATGCTGTGGTCAGAGGCTGTCTGGGGTGTAGTGATCAAGAGATAATTGAGTTTTCTGTAAACAATGTAACAAGAAAAGGCAGGAAAAGGACATCGACTTTTTGGCGGGCAGATTTTGGATTATTTAAGGAACTAGTCAGGAAAGTACCCTGGGAAATAGTTCTTAGTGGCAAGGGGGTCCAGCAAGGCTGGATGCACTTCAAGAATGAAATCTTGAAGGCATAGGAGCGGGCTGTCCCCATGGGTTGTAGGAAGAGACTTAGGGGCAGACAGCCGGCCTGGATGGGTAAGGAGCTTCTGAAGGAGCTAAGTAAGAAAAAGAGGATGTATCGCCGTTGGAAAGAAGGGGACTTAAGCCAGGTCATGTTCAAAGATGTTGTTAAGTCATGTAGAAAAAAGTCAGGGAAGCAAAAGCTCAGCTGGAGCTTAAATTGGCCACTTCTGTTAAGGATAATAAGAAGAGCTTTTATAAATATATCAATGGTAGAAAGAAGGGTGGCAGCGACCTCCACTCCTTGTTGGATGTGGAGGGAAATATAGTAACCAAAGATGCAGAGAAAGCTGAGGTACTTAATGCCTTCTTTGTCTCAGTTTTCAACAGTAAGGAAGCCTGTTCGCTAGACAGTTGGTCCTCCGAAGTTGTTGATGGGGACAGGGTGCAATATGGCCCTCCTGCAATCCATGAGGAGGAAGTTAGAGATCTGCTAAGATACTTGAACCCTCGTAAGTCTATGGGGCCAGATGGGATCCATCCTAGGGTGATGAGAGAGCTGGCAGATGAGCTTGCTAAGCTACTTTCCATCATGTTTCAACAGTCCTGGCTCACCGGAGACGTCCCAGAAGACTGGAAGTCGGCCAATGTGATGCCCATCCACAAGAAGGGCCGTAAGGATGGTCCAGGTAATTAGAGACCTGTCAGCCTGACCTCGGTCCCAGGTAAAATCATGGAGCAGATAATCCTGGGTGAAATCATGCAGCACCTGCATAATGGCCAAGAGATCAGGCCCAGCCAGCATGGGTTTAGGAGGGGCAGGTCCTGCCTGACCAACCTGATCTCCTTTTATGACCATGTGACTCGCCTGGTGGATGAGAGGAAGGCTGTGAATGTGGTATACCTGGACTTCAGCAAGGCCTTTGACACTGTCTCCCACAGTAGACTCCTAGAGAAGCTGTCAGCCCATGGCTTAGACGGGAGCACTCTATGCTGGGTTAGGAATTGGCTGGATGGCCCAGCCCAAAGAGTGGTGGTGAATGGTGTCTCATCAAGTTGGCGGCCGGTCACCAGTGGTGTCCCCCAGGGATCGGTGTTGGGTCCGGTCCTGTTTAATATCTTTATTGATGCTCTGGATGAGGGGATTGAGTCCATCATCAGCAAGTTTGCAGACGGTACCAAGCTGGGAGGAAGGGTTGATCTGTTAGAGGGTAGGATGGCCCTACAGACCTGGACAGATTGGAGAGATGGGCTGATTCTAATGGGATGATGTTTAATAAGTCCAAATGTCGGGTACTTCATTTTGGACACAACAATCCCATGCAGAGCTACAGACTGGGGACAGAGTGGCTGGAGAGTAGTGAAGCAGAAAGGGACCTGGGAGTGCTGGTTGACAGGAAGCACAACATGAGCCAGCAGTGTTCCCAGGTGGCCAAGAAGGCCAATGGCTTTCTAGCCTGCATCAGGAATAGTGTGGCGAGCAGGACCAGAGAAGTTATCGTCCCCCTGTACTCGGCACTGGTCAGGCCTCACCTTGAATACTGTGTGCAGTTCTGGGCCCTTCCGTTCGGGAAAGATGTCAGGATGCTGGAGTGTGTCCAGAGGAAGGCAACGAAGATGGTGAAGAGGCTGGAGCACAAGCCCTACGAGGAGCGACTGAGGGAGTTGGGGCTGTTTAGTCTGAAGAAGAGGAGGCTCAGGGGAGACCTTTATTGCTCTCTATAACTACCTAAAAGGAGGTTGTAGTCAGACAAGGGTTGGTCTCTTCTCTCAGGTGACCAGCGACAGAACTAGAGGGCATGGACTCAAGCTTCGTCAGGGAAAGTTTAGGCTTGATGTTAGGAAAGAGTTCTTCACTGAAAGGGTGGTTGGCCATTGGAATCCGCTGCCCAGGGAGGTGGTGGAGTCGCCAACCCTGGAGGTGTTTAAGGGGAGGCTGGATGAGGCACTGAGTGTCATGGTTTAGATGATGGGTTGGTGTTAGTGTTGGGTTATAGGTTGGACTTTATGATCTCAGAGGTCCTTTCCAACCTTGTGATATTGTGAAACTGTGATACTTCAGAAATACTAGATATGCTTGTTAAAATATTTAGAATTACTCTGACAGCTTTCACTACATTTCCTCTCCCATTATTTCTTTAAATATATCCCCTCTAAAGAAATGCATTCAACTATGTTATAATTAATTTGTCTGCCAAAAGATATTATGTATCATAAGATGCTCACTGGCCTAAGGTAGTCAAAGAGTGGCAGTTGTATTGTTCAGTGTTTAATCAGGTCAGAGCTGTGGCAACTTTAATTATAGATATTGTCAAGATGCTACTTAATGCTTGCAACAAATCTTGTCATATGTCAGCTCTTGAATCTTTTCTCTTAGCCATGTATAAGGGAAAAGACTGGCCCTGTTAAAATTGACAAGCATGATTCTGTAAGAAGTACTGGTATATTGCTAGTTAAATTTGGGGTGATTTGGACATGTACTGTGAGGATAAGAAGAGGGCAAACATATCTAGGCAAAATGGAAAAAAGTCTTTACTCTTGTAGCTAACACAGAGGATAAGAAACCAGTGCAGAGAAACTGAGGCCAACAAACTACAAAATCCTTTTTTTTTTTCTCTTTTATTTTTAAATCCTAGTACATATAAAGCACTATATTAAAAGCAAAATGTTATCACGTATTGTTATAATTTATGCGTTTGAGTCACCAAGGTTGTAGACCTGTCATTCATACATTTGCCACCTAGCTCAATAAAATAAATAAGTCTAGTGATACTTTGTATTCTGTATTTCCAATCTATAATTTCTTTTGGTTCTACATAAGCACTATAGTTTACAACAATATTTCAGTATTTTTTACTCGCTAATGGTTTGGCTCATTCTGTATTTTCTTCTAGGTCTATCCATACTCTCTATAATCTGCTTGCATCCCAGGGTCCCATCTGAAGCAAACAAAATCGTGTTTCATTCTCTCTGCTAGAGATCCTTCAACATAATTCTAGCAAGTTTCATGTCATATCCACAAGCAATGGCTGAGAAATATGCATCCCACGCTCTGAGAGACATGTTATGGAAAACAAAATGGCAACCTCATTACTTGTCTGGGAAGCTTATGTTATGATAAAGGGTGTTTATTAAAAAGTAGAAACACTTGAAATGTGTCAGTGTACAGAATAGCAATTTAAGGATGAGGTGTCACAGAAACTACATCTGTTTAGTCTTTTGCTGCTGGGTTTTTTGGTGGTCCAGTAGCTGTGCTCTATATATGATCTTCCAAGTGGTGAGCTGGAGGGAATAATCACTCCTCCACACATAGTGGCTGTGCTCCCACATCAGTCACAAAACTGATCCACAGGTCAGGACTCAGATCAGCAGGGTCCATGGCCAGGCACAGGTGCATCTAAAACACAGCTTGAGACAGATACATACAAAACTTAACTCAGGTCCAGATACGAGCTTAAATGAAGCCCAGGGACAAGGGCAGGGGTGCAGCCAGTGTGCTCAAAGACTTAATAAGTCCTGTTAGGGCACCTAGGGTTCTGACATACTGTCATTATAGTTCGGGATGCTCTTGGCCCAGCTTGCTCTCAGTCAACATACACAGGTCCTTCTCAGCAGAGCTGCTCTGCCGCTATATTACAGGGGCTTCCTGATGTCCAGTTAGAGGTCTTACATTTATCCCTGTCCTTGTTGTAAAGTGTTTGTTTGATTGGTTGGTTGGTTGGTTTTAAGCATAATTTGATATGCATACTGTGGTGTGTCTTTTCTTTATAGGGTCCTGTGAGTCATCTCCTTCATTTTTTGTCTATCCAGTCAGTCACAGATAAAGGCTCTGCCTTCAGACTGTGTGGTAGGGTTGTAGAAGGCTCCTTCAATTACTGTTTTTCTGCACTATATTTTTGTATCTCACTGAAAGCAGAGTTATCTGATGGAGTTGGGAGGCTCTTTGAATTATGCATGTCTGGTCCAACAGCAACACACTTAAGGGAAAGAATGAGCTCATGAATATTAAGTGTTTGGGAAGAGAAAACTTGATTTTTTTGTTTATGAGTATAGGAATGAGCAGGGAGAGTCGATTGGCTTTTTTAGAGGCGGATATAAAGAAGGTTTTTTAATTTCTCACATGTAGTGCTTTTATGCACTCGTTCAGATATGAAATGCATTTCTCACCTTGTTTTGTGCACAAACACAGTAGACTTCATGCCAATCTTCAAATCATAAAAATTCCCGTTGCTTGTCGAATTTTTCCATTAAGCTTTTGCTTAAGAATTCCTTAAAACTATCATAATTCATCCTGATCCAGGACTGACTGACTTCATCCCATGGATGAGGTGGATTCCATGTATTCTGTGCCATTGAGCAGCTGGATCAGGGAGAATGAGTATGAAAAAAATGATAAATAACATTGTGGACATAGTATTTTCTCTTTATAAAACGTGCTGGTAAGATAACCTACTGTGTGTTGTTTGGACTACATGCAAAGATAAGCACTCTGTGTACTGCATATAAAATAAGTCTTCTAGTGAAATACTGAGTCAGGATATGGTTTAAATTGACCAGGGGCCAGGGCTTACTTTTCACTCATTGGTCACATGAACAGAATAGTATTGTATGTGACTCAACCACCACAGAAGAATTAAATACAATCTGGCAATTGTTTTCACAAATACATGGCAATGTGGGAAGAATCTGAAGACTTAGAAATCCTGAATTCTTCCATATTCATATTATAACCCCCCCCCAATTCTTCACTTACCATTTGAATGAGTTCATGTCTTTTACTCTGTTTCTCAATGTTATTTTTTTCTCATTTGCTGCAAAGATTGCAAATTCTAATAAAACTGTTGTAATCTATGAACTGCTGTGTATGTATGTATTTCCCAACATTGCACAAAATAATAGATCAGCTTTGTCTATGTTTAATGGCATTTCACTCTACATTCTAATAATTGCCTTAAAAAGCAATTAAATATTTTTTTAAAAAAAATTCAAGTTCCACCCACTGATTCATAATCAAATTTATTATAATGCGCATTAATTTTCATATATTGCAAGAAAATCTGGAAAGCTAACTGTAAATTACCTTTCTAATCATTGAAGAAGTACTTTGTATGTCAGTGTAACCTATTCTAGCCATCAGTTGCTTTCTTCCTCTAATAAAAATAATAAACCTCAGTTCCTAGCTGCCTAGAGTCATAACATATAAAAGGGCTAAAACTCAATCAACTTGATGCCCATTTCTAAGGAACAGCCATGGTTATTGGGATTCATAAAACTAGAAACCACAATTTTGTTTCATATCAGAGTAAGTTTTCCAGTTAAATTAACTAGGCAGTGCAGTTCATTTTTTTCTGAGAATGATAGAGGCTTAGAACAATAGAAAAGACAACAATAGTGATTAAAATCAAGTAAGGAGAGATATACAAAATTCTTTGGCCTCAGTTATCTTGTAAATTCTGAATTTTACTCATGCACACTCCTTTACAGAAAGTTAAAAGATCACAGTGTAGACAGCTTGGGTACTCTCAACAAAATTAGGATTTCTGAATTATTTATGCTGATTTGGGGAGTTGGAAAAGTAACAGTTGGCTTTGGAAACATCAGAAAATCATAGGAAGAGTTTGAGTTGGAAGGGATCTTCAAAGGTCATCTAGTCCAACTCCCCCTGCAATGAGCAGGGACATGTTCCGCTTGATCAGGTTGCTCAGAGCACTGTCCAATCTGACTGTGACAATTTCCAGGGATGGACCACGTACCCCTTCTGTAGGCAACGTGTTCCAGTGTTTCATCACCCTTGTTGAGAAAAAAATCTTCCTTATATCTAGTCTAAATCTACAATCTTTTATTTCAAAACCATCACTCCTCATCCTATTGCTGCGTACCCTGTTAGAAATTTTGTCTACATTACTCTTACAGGGCTGCAATAAGGTCTCCCCATAGCCTTCTCTTCTACAGGCTGAACGCCAGTCTTTCCTGAAGATATATCTTGAGGTCATAGTTTCTAATTTTTTAGTTAGTTTCTATTAGAGGATCAGGATGCAGAAGTCATTGGACAAAATAATTCAAATAAATGTTGATAATAAATAGCTTATAATTATATCACATCTTTCATCTGGACTGAATATCCAGTACCTGAGTAATGCCTTATTTTTGCTACTTTAAACATAATCTATCCCTCATATGCACCTTCTCTAAGTGTTAATTCATACTTTGCTGTTAAAGTAGGAAAGTAGACAGGCAGCTCTTCACATATTAAGAAAAATTATTACTGGTCTCTCTGAAGGAGAAATTCTCTAGCAAGTTTCACTGAAGATCTGGGAATTATAGAAGCAATTATAGAAAATTCTGTTTCCTTTTGACATGTCAGAGTGGCAGCTGTGTGGTAAGAACCATTCTGAGTATATATTAATAGCAAACAGACAACCTAGTCTTTGAAAATTATTCTTTTGCTTTTCCTTTTGGAGTGCTTTTACATAAAATTTTATCAGAGATTATTACTAAATAGATAATATATCTTCTTTATGTTGGTGAAATGTCCTGCACTAGACTTTCCTGAGAAATGTCAAGGGTTTGCATGACCATGTATTAAAAAAATGCATGAAAAATAAGCTGTTCCTGAGATGACAATGACAGCAAAAGAAAACAACAGCAACAACAAGAGTAACAGTAACACAGATCTAAATTTTCAGATTGATCATAAACCAGAAAATCTGGCAGTAGATCAAGAGCTAAATATCACATATTTAACGGCTCTATATTTAATAACACTATCTTCTGGAAGGTTTTATCTTTCATATATGTTTATATTTGGATTTATCAGTCACGAATTCAGGTGTTGTAAATACTGCACACTCACCATTAAAAAAAATCCATACCAAGTGATACAATACATAACGTTATACTTTAATGTAAATAAAATTAAAATAATTTATCAAATATTTTTTCTTCTGTGAATTGCAATGTCATCTAGTTTATTTGTGATAATTTGTAGAAGAAATGCTAGTAATCATTCAGAGTTGAATCTCTCAGAAGTAATAATGACCTTATTATAATTTCAATAAAGACACTGGTAAATTTTCATAGCGTATTATGGGAGGAGAATTTCATCAGTGTTTTCAGAACTCCAGTTTTAGACTAAGAATTATTCCACTGTTTCACTAAAAATTCTTCTTGTTTTCTACTTGGTTATTATTCCTATGGTGAGCTTAATTACTATTATATGAACAGTGCATTTGACTAGAGCTATTTATTTGTTTCCAGTTGACAAGCATTCACTTGTTATACACAGTGTGTGGTAAGTTATGTTAAACAGTACCCTATTCTCTGAGTGTAGTTTGTATGATGGAGTCTGTAAGTGTGAAAGCAATTAGTTTCTGTTGCCATTAACAGCTGAAAGAATGCTATTATTTGTTAAGATGCTGCAAACTCCTAGTCTTTCTACTTGCATGAGGAAGTATTACTCAGACACTGCATTACGCTCAGCATGTGGTTAGGGATTTTCAGAGGTTGTGCAAGTTACATTCCAAATTCATATTGGAAGTGTTCAGTTTTCCAAACCCTATTTTCCCCAGTATCAAATCCAAAAGGACTTTTATGATTATCATGGTAAGCAGAAAAATTGCGACCATTAATACAACTCTCAAATATACTAAACATAATTTTTTCCAGCTTTTTTCTAGCTGTTTTATATTGAATTATTAACTGTGCTTGCTTTCAGTCTTTAGTATTTGACTTTGGTATTTAATAATTCTTCCTTTTTATACTATGCAGTTCTGGCATATGTCATGGAGGTACAAGAAAAAGATTCGATACAGTTAAAAAACTCAGGCAAACTTTAATTCAGAAATGAAACCAAACAGCCAATACCAACAAGATAATTGGGGGAAGTGGGGCTGTCAAAACAACACTCCCATACATAGGTTCAGTATACCAGTTGAGGATGTTATTACTACATGATAACACACAAGAGTGATGATCTAAAGGGTACACACAAGCTCACTCACAAAAGGGGAAGCCTCTCAAAGACAGAGTCGCTCATCCAAAAGGATGAATACTCAGTGAAGGATATATCCAGAAGAATAATTCCTCACTGAAACGAGGGTGAGGGCACTCAATCCCAGGAAGTTTCCTTGGGTGATGTTCTAGTCCCAAGGGGAAAAGTTTGAGTTACAGACCCATTGCTCCAAGGAGAACTACTCAAAGGGGCTGTCCAGGGGGAGTCTCATAGCCTGAACTGTGGTTGTCTATTGACCATGCCCCAGAGGTTCCTCTGGGCTGAGGACCCTCATTGGCAGGGAATCCTGTCTGTTGACTAAGGGGTCCTACCTTAACTTTTCCACCATCAGCACTTGACCAGAGTTCGTATGTGACAGCAGCCACAGTGTGCCACCAAAAGCACAGAAAAGGGGCATATAAGAGCCAGCAGCTGCCATGTTAAAAAGCCCTGGCCTTTATTGGTGGGGGTGCGGGGATAGGTTGTGCTCCTGTCATGGCATATGCTGAATTCCAATTTCTTGTTTAACTGTGGAGCCTTGTCAGGAACATCAAAAAAGTTCACTGATCCCAAAAACAGTTTGAGAAACAAATGGAAAATAAGCTGTCACACATACGTATTTTCTAAAATGCTAGCAAAATTGTAAACTGTTCAGATGAACAGTGTGTATATAGCCGGTGTACCTATTTAGCCATCATCTGTCTGATAGAATTGTTTCAACAGTTACATATTACACAGGTGAATAGTTCCAGGCTGTCTTCAGTGCACGGAACTCAAATACTCCTTTCTTTTCAGAATTATTTTATTCAACAAATATACCTTCTGAAAATATACTTATTTGACTCCCTATTCTTTTTTAGTATCACCTTAATACAGGTTTGATTTGATAATTTTTAGCATATTTTTGTATTCTTCAAGAGGTTTTGACATGTAGACATGTATCTCTTCTTCTTTCTCATGAAGTCATTCAACATACTGCAAATATAGAAAAGCCAGAAATATAGATATATGATATTATACAATACAAATGTCAACACTAAGTATGCTTATTCTTATGGAAACCTGCCTATGTTTAAAGGGTAGCATTTTGATATGCATTTTATTTTCTTGTATCTGATGATTAAAGCTAGATGTATTTTTTTGTGTTTATTTGCTTCTATAGTATATACCTCTATTACATTACACTGTAACATCAAGTACTCCGTTTTCACATCACAACTCAGGAAAAATATTATTTTCACTTACTAAATATTTACAAAAAATGAATGTATGCCTAAAGTCTGTGCATAGTTTTGTATTTTACTCAAAATTTAATCCTTGTGTATCTTAATTGAAGATACCTAATATTCCTTCCGTTGCTTTTCTGAGTTTAACTCATGTTTTTAACTGGAGTTATTCTAAGTAATTTTTTTCAGTTAAAAAAAAATCTATCTTATTTACCTGGGTAAAAACCGTATTTTTTAAGTTTCTAATATGTAGCATTGTATCTAATTCTGTAATTTAAATTTAAGGCATATTTTCCCTAGTAATTCTGATTAAGTTTCTAGTTTAAGGAAAAAAAACAGCAACGGGGGTTAAAATGCTAAGCTATTAATGCTTTCAAACTCATCTGGTTTATCCACATATAATTCTCACTGAAACATCCACAAAAAGTTCCTATCGTCTATAGAATAATACCACCATTGCATCTGTTTTCACTGTATTTGTCCTGGTACATGGAAATTTTCCCGGGATACAAGAGTAGGTTAAAGGCTCCTCAGACATTTTCATGAAATGGACAGGTTACTCGGCAGAGCCAAAGGAGAGTCAAAGACAACTGAGAAGCCATTATGTGGATTAATTCAAATAGCCATTTCAGCCCTTGGAAGATATCCCAGTGTCCTAGAACTAGTCAATGACAAAGTTGAGCTTTATGTCTCTTGTGTGCAATCACTTCCTTCTCCACCTTTCAGCTGGCACTGTATGCCCTTTGGCCATTACTGAGAATGTAGCTGAGTTTTAACTCATTAATGTGATAACAACTCAGCAGCTGACACCAGAGGCCTTGTGCTTAATGAGCATGTTCACTGAATTCTAGTGGGATTCCTTTGTTGTGAGCGAGAATGAATCAGAGAGAACGACCTGATTGCTCAGCAGCAGCAGAACTACTGGCTCTGTATGAGAGAAGTGAATGAATCTTGCCAGTTGTCTGAAGAAGTGGAGACTGTAACTGTTCTAGTGCATCTTTTAGTATTAAAATTTCAGTGTGACTAGGGAAGATGTGAGAAGTGCAAGGAAAATTCAAACGAGCTGGAAGTATGAAAACAAACCATTTTTATACTTTTCTTTCTGGAAGATGATATTTACTAATTCCAAATTATTGTCAACTCAAGTTTATGTTTTCATTCAAACTAACAAGACTGATGCCAATACAAAGTAACATACTAGAAAATAGGCTGTCAACTGTCTTTGAAAGCAAACAAACAAACAAGCCCCACTACTTCAATTCTGGCTGCTCTGGAATTCAAATACGTCTGAAATATTTCTTTCCCATACCGTAGTAGTATTTTATGTCTTCAGTTACTCACTGTAGCATATGTTATGCTATTTGCCCTTTTTAGTCTCATCAGCTGCACAGTTGAAGATATTATTTTCTATTATTATAGAGATTTGGACTAACTTAACAAGATATTTTTTTTGTAGTGAGGTGACAGTTCCTTGACAAAAGGAAGATCTTTTGTTACACAGCACTACAGACAGAGGGTTTATTTGCCTATTACTGCTACATCTAGGTTTATCTAGAGCTCTTGGGTAGTTTAATGACAGCCTTTCTAGGCATGAACAGAATAGCAAGATTACAAATGAGTGTAGAGAAAGAGTTTAGTGTGTATCTCAGTTACAACAGACTATGGCACTAAACTGAAGTACAGTAATACTAAGTGGTTATGAAGTTGGACTAGATGATCATTGTAGGTCTCTTCCAACTGAAATATTCTCTTCTCTTCTTCTCTTCTCTTCAGTTTAGGTGTAAACCATGAGTGAAAATCCATACAGTGCCCATACCAAACACAGAAGTCTGTAATTAGGGACAGGAGCCTCTCCACAACTGAGAAGTTTAGGAGCAGATGGCTTTTCACAGCTTGATATTTTGAACAAGAGTGGCTTTCTGAGTTTTCTCGAAGTTTCAATAAAAGTGACCCAAAATATTACAGTTTAGCATTATTTTAGGAAAGATAGAGCAATTTGGGAATATTTTGCAAATTAATTTATTATTTTTGTCTAATTCTAGTTATATTGAAGCAGAGAGTAAGAGTAAGAGAGAGATTTTTTTTTAAAAATAGGAGGTCTTTTAACGTGTGCTCTAACATCCAAAATTAGTTTTGTTTTGGCTATAGTGAAAGTGTTCCCCAGTGGCATAAAAAAAATTAATCATAGAACAACTGAGCATGTGGTAAAGTGTCAACACCAATACCATTCTTAATCAAGTGAAGTAACAACTTCCACGCTTACTGCCAATGTAGTTCTCTTCTCTTAAGGCACTATCTGTTGATTTAAATACTTCAGAAGACTGGGCTTTCCACTCAAACTATTTTATTTGCTTTGGCATCAGTTTTAGGCACTTTTTGCCACCAGCTATTGAGGGGAGGTTTAGGCTTGATATTAGGAAAAAATTTTCACTGATAGGGTGATTTGCCATTGGAATGTGCTGCCCAGGGAGGTGGTGGAGTCATCGTCCCTGGAGGTGTTTAAAAACAAATTGGATGAGGCACTTAGTGCCATGGTTTAGACAACGAGTAGGTGTTGGTGTTGGGTCATAGGTTGGACTCGATGATCTCAAAGGTCTTTTCCAACCTTGTGATACTGTGATATGAATACCAAGTTGTGTGAAAATCTGCATAACAAAAATGGTGACAAACATCATTCACTTACCGAACTGCAGGAAAACCATAAATTCTGTTCAACCGTTTCATGCTAATAATTAAGACCAGATAAAATTATAAAAGATTAATTTAGAAAATTATACAAGTTTTAGTTATTTTCTTATGTTTAAAATTTTATAAAATCAAATCATCTCATGACAATGCCAGTTATTCTCCAATAAGAGTAACATGAGAACAGTCACAGGGGAATAAGTCCTATAAATGTCATTCATGTAATTAGTCCCACAGAAACCACCTAAGCTATGAATATGGTGGGGGTGATTAACGTGAGAATGGCTTCCAAGTTCAGTCATTTCAGGTATGTTGTTATTTTTTAACTTAAAAATAAGCAGGCAAGATTTCACATAACGTGAAAAAAAAAGTAAACTGAATATTTTAAATCTTTGGAAACATAGTTTTGTTAATATTCATGTTGAATTAGTGCAATGGCAGATTTCTAAAATGCTTGGTTTTGAAAACAAACACTATCTTGCTGGCAGTTCTTTACACTGTTTCAATTTCCATATACAACCTCTTGTCAGCTGCTGCGTCTGTATGTTTTATACAGAATATTGTTGTTGTGGTGAGCCAAAGTTAGTGTTTTTAAAGGTACATACTCTAATTTTCCATGAGATTTGTAGAGAACTTCATGAATAAAGTCCACTCTTTGAAAAAGCGCTCACACTTTCTTCCAAGGCATCTGTATTGTTATGACTCTGGATTTTATGAGAAGAACTTGCACTTCCATGGACAGTTCAACTGGGACGAAAGAGGATAGAAGAATGATAACAGTATTCTCTAAAATCTTCAGTTCTGAAATGCCTGTCCACAGTCTGGCCTCCCAAAAATATTTTCAAGAGATCACAAAACTATCCAATTCCCTAACAATTTTTAGAAGGCATTTCTTATCCACTTGCAATGGCACCTCTACACTATCCAAGGTTTTATTTTTTTGATTTCTCAAAGTGTGAACATGACTCCATTTGGAATCACAAAAAAAACTCAAAAGAACTTATAAATGTAAAGAATGAAGAAATGCTTATTACTCAGCAAACAGTTATTTCAAATACTTTTGTTTACTTTGGTCTGAATTTGACCTTGTGAAATACTGTTATAGGGAGCATAAAAGTAGTTGAGCTAAAAAATGTATGTGTTGGGAAAAGGAAAGGAATGTAGCATCATTGGTTAGTTTGGAAAACATCTGATTTTATAGGTAGGACTCTCAATATATAGGGGACTAATACACCTAATATATTGAATTTCTTTATTAGGCACATAAGCTGAGTTATGTATTGATACATTTGAAGACTTATATCTGTTGGAATGATAAACAATCAAATTTCAGTTACAGTAGGATGAATCTAAAATGTATCAGTGAAACAGAAAGAATATATAACACAAAACTCAGGAGAAAAACTGTAGCATACATTACAAAATAAAATGATTTTGTAGCATCATGCCTCAAACTGTGAAAGTGGTTTTGGTCTCTGTAGTAATTACATGCTACTATCTTCAGTAAATTTGTTTCAGATTTCTACAGTTGTCAAAAAGACAAATATTTCCTAGAGCTTTTGGAAAAGAAGTTTTTGTTTTGTGGATATTTTAGTTGAAAATCTAAGAAACAGCTGAACCTTAAGGTCTTGATGAAAAATCAATAAATAATAAAACAAAGACAAGAGGCAGGAAGAGGGAAAAATGCTTGTCATGATCACTAGGATTATAGAAATCCAGAGAAATCAGTGAACTATCTGTGCGTAAAATATGCTGTTCCTGGAATTTGGAAACAATGGATGTAATGGTAGCACTGAAGATAAAAATGAAAGTCCTGCCAAGAAAGCTACTGGAATAAACTGCAAGCAACTTATTGGTTCATAGACCTGGCAATTCAATGCATCCTGAGGGAACTGTTTTAAAAGTGAACATAGGAAGTTTAACATCAAGCAGTGTGGAAATAATGATTTCACAATTTCTAACACTTGATTTTAACAGCCTTGTTTTAAAGATCAGTATTTTCTTTTTAAGATTGCATTATATTTCATAATAATAAGATGAAGAATATTCAAAACTATTAAATGGTTTCTCCTGGAAAAAAAGCTGGTATTAATGAACGCTTCATCTTTTGGAAAACAGTATGCTTATCAGTATTGACAATAGAGAGACAGTAGAGTCAGTGAGCAGAAAATGTCACTGGAATAAATCACTGACAAGATTTCCAAAGTGAACCTGGTAATATATAGATATACAGGTATGATATGAGTTTGTAAGAGTGGTATCACAGGTGATATTTTTTGTTATTCTGTAACATAAAGGCTTGTTTTATGCCTTTCAACTCAACAATAGTTTTTTGGTTGTCTTTTTCTGTGGCTATTTTTTTGCCTCCAATTCTAACATCTCTTACAGTCCTGGTAATTTTGGATGACCTTTGGTGTTTTTACTGCTTTCTCCTTCCCTCTCCCCTTTCATTTCCTGCTAAGTGTTCTACTATTGCATGCAGAATTACAATGAAGGTAAATACAATCTATTGAGTATTATGTTGAGAGGCTCAGGTTCTAGAAAACTCAACCATAGTGTGTGGGATTAAACAGTGAATAGTTTGGGGAACAGCTGTGCCTATCCAAACAGCTATATTCATCATATATTTCATGTTAATAAAGTTGAGTTAAATAGTTTTCTATCACATAAAAATGGACTCAGGGACACAGTTTCTCAAAGAGTACAATTGGGTGATACATACATTTCTAAGTGCGTTCTGGAAATAGAAGAACAGGTACCAACTTATCTAAATTTAATTTTCAAGATTTGCTTTGTGCTTTTTCTCATTACTTTTTTGTTTTCTTTGTGCGTTTTTTTCTGAATGATAGAAACATTGCTATTTCATTCAACAGAAACTATGATAGTAGATATTTCCTAGATTTGGGAAGACATAAAATGCTCACCAAATGCTTCTAGATAAACATTTTGTATCAGATGTCGGGCACTGAATCAAGCTGAATTACTATAATGTTCATTGCGGTCCTATTTAGATAAAGGTCTGCTCTAACCCCAGAGCTTTAATAACGTTGGAATAATCAACCCAAGGCGAGATATTTTTCTGTGCTTTAAGAATATCCTGCATGTGGCTTTTAATATTCTCAAGATCACTTTGTCCTGTGAGCTAAGCATAACTTAGAAACTCCTGTCGACTTGAAAGTTTACCTTTGGAAATAGTCTGCAACATTCCGTCTCTCAGTGAATGTAATTATTGTAGTAAACTTAGAGCTTTGCAGAGTTTTTTTGTAATTATATACCTTTAAATTCCTGTTTCAAAGCCATATAAACACTGTGTTCAATGCCTTAGTTTGTTCATGTAGATTAACCATCAGTCCTACACTAACAAAAAAACAACATGTAGCCAAAACATCAAAGTTTCTATGACTAGCGGAAAAAAAAGCTTTCTAGATTCTTGGGAAAAAAAATAAATCTACTGTAATTCATCCCTCCAAGTCACTGTCATACTCTACTGGAAAAACTGATGAAGCAAATAATTTCTCAGGAAGTAGTCCCTGAAATATGAAGTAATCATGGCGACAGAAATAATAAAAAAAAATCAACATCTTCACCCGCATTAATACTTTGGAAGTACGTATTGTGTATGTAACTACTTCTTGTTGCTTGTTAGTCAAGGAACAACTTGCTTTTATTTGTATTGTTTTATTATTTTCTTACTTTACTGGTAATTGCTTCATTGAATTGCGTGTAAAATTCAATGTTTTATTTATTGTAACTCAATAATGGATTTTTAATGTATGCATAGGTAAAGTAATAAAACTCCTGTAGCACCTTACCTTTAGAGCTGTCACTGAGCGAATGTTTTCATAGATCTTTTATTAAATTTGCTGTCACTAAGTTTTGTTGGCTGCAGTTATACAATAGTCTCCTACTGAGATATTCTTTCTGCACTTGTTTCTCTCTGGATTTAGAGTTTTTTGGTAGCCAGAGCTGTACATTAAAGATCATTTTTGTTGAATGCCAGCAACCACTACAAGCATGCATACACATCTAGCTGCAAAGAACATGTCACTTGAAAATAAAGATGTTTTTATCTTGGGCAATTATGTATCAGGAAATAAATTTTAAAATCCAGAACACTTCTGTTCTCTTCATCAGATATTCCCCCAATATATTTTATTCGTCCTAACAGTCTAGTTACAAGGATGTGAGGAGATTTTTCAAATAATCTTCTCAATATGTTCTTATCAAGAGTAAGCTTCTATGTGTCTGCGTGTTCATGCTTGACTGAAGGATCAGTTTTCAGCCTATAATGGATAGCAAGCCTCAGATGCTAACAAAGATAACAAGCCAGGTAAAGTTTTTTCATAATATTTGCATGTTACTTTTTCTGCAACAAAATACTTTGAATCACCATGTTGTATTATAAATGAACAAAAAGTGTAGATACCAAAGTTGTATTAAACAAGAATAGGATGAATTTTTGCTCAGTTTCTTTTATAATAGGTTCCATATCAGCAAGATATGGGGCATGATTCTTTATTTACTTTTATTTCCTGCTGGTGGATCTCTATTAGTTGATGATGATACTAATACAAACACTGTGTAGCAGAGAAGCAAATCAAATTCCATAATTACTAAGTTATTGAATTTTATAAAAATATCTTCAGAAGTCTACTTGTACTGCATTAAGTAAATTCATTTCTCATGGGAACAGTGCAGCTATTCAATGGATTTCAGTAATACTAGAAATCAAGTTGACCCTGACATGAAGATAGCATCTTCATTTAAAGCTTCCCTCTTCATTTAATGGCAGGTAAGTCGACAGGACATAATAGATTCAGAATCTGACTAAGAAAGCAGAGATAATTCAAATGGGCTCTGAATATAAACACTGTATTTAGAACTTCAGGAGCTCTTCTCAATGTCCTACTGTAGCCTGGAATAAGTAGCTTGATACACCAAATTACCTTACCTCACTTTCCCTCTTCCAGGATCTGCAGGAAGCAAACTGAGCTTATCACATATACTTGTGGCCAGGTAGCAAAATTCTCAGACATGTAAGAACACAACAGACAAATTCTTGTTATAAATAGTCATCCGAACAGTTTTATGCTTTCCATCTTACTTCCCTTTAGAAACAGATGTAATTTTCTCCTGTTACCATGTAATATCTTTTTGACAAGTGATTGTACAGATCATTGTATAGCGTACTCTTCAGGATCTCCTGGTTGCTTTGAGACCTTTGCTTAACTTGTTTCCTCTTCACAATTTCTTATTAGTTGGATAGCTTGTAAATGGAACTAGACCAGTCTTAGCCCCTTTGAAGGTCACATTGGCAAGGTATGTATGTAAAATCCTTATACATTGTGACATACTGTTAGGAAAATTCTTAAACACTGTTGCTGGTTACACTATTTTTGTATATTTATATTTGGTTTCAAGGTACGTTAATATTGATTATATCCTGATTACAGCTCTCTGTGACAGGCTTTTTCTTTGGATGCAGAATTAACAGCCCGTGGTCATGAAACACATCAGTTAAACTTAGATTATAGTAGAAAGTTAATCTGACATAAGGAAGTTAATTTTCCACTGGCTTTATTAACTATATATGCACACAGAAGTTCCAAGCAACATCAGAATTTCAAAAAGGAGAGGGCATGGTTTGAGAACTGAGAGTAGGAGGAAGAAGAAAAAAGGACCATCTCCTTTCAGCACAGATGGTCTGAAGATCATTTTACCTGAACTGGAGAACAGTCCCCCCCACAGTTCTGCAGGAGTTATATGCTGGAAGATTCTAGTGCTTCTGTTTACACCTCTGATGCTCCAGCACTCACTGAAGCTAGTAAGTGATGCTAAGTGGGTGCCAGCCAGGCTCGTCAAACAGAATATTTGACCCTTGTGTGTGGTGGAACAGCTGAAGATTCTAGTGCAACTATCCAGAACATATCCACACTACATGTAGCATCTAGTGTTTTGGAGATCTGCTTTGGAGGAAGTAGAAAGGAAGAGAAACTATGCATTTTATTGTAAAACAGATACATAGATATGTCTAGATTAACTGCAGCCTGAAAGTATATATTTCTCTTTCACTGTGAGGAAATCTTCTGGAAACCAGCTCAGATGTAGAATGTCTCTGCTGGGTGAAGTGATTCCCATCTAGAGATTCTCAGATGCAAAACTCATTGTATTTGAAGATTTCTAGGCAAAGAAAATTGCTCACTGTTGTGCTTTCACTGTGTTGCAGAAAAGATAATTTGGTGTATCAAAAGATTCTTGACTTATATCCACTTTGAAAAGAAACTTTGCAAGAACCTTAATATTGCCTTACTGGTTGACATTTTGAATTAAGCTTCAAACCTATATATTCTAAGCACCATTTCTGAAAGTATCTTAAGGAATTTGAATCTAATTTTATTTAAAACATTACTTCTTTCTCTGCTTTCCCTGCTGAAACCCATGTGTGGCATGCAAGATGTGGCATGCATGTTTCGTGTTAATACCAGGAATTATTTGAACTAATCTGAAAATGTGTAAATAACCTAATAGGTTATTAAATTTAAGGTAATTAAAGAGGTATTATGCAATAATTTGGCTCTTCTAACAACAACAGAAAATCAAGACCGTTTAAGTGGCAGACATTTTTTGATAGATATATATTTGTCTGTATTTATATATTTGTTCTATTCAAGACTAAGTTATGCAGAAAATAATTTATATCAGTTAGAGTAAACTCCTTATGAACATGTAGCATTGCTTTCCATGAGCATCAATATCTGAAAAGCCTTTTGAATGGTTTTGAGAAGTAATTGCTTTTGTTGTGCAGTTAACAAAGGTGTCTACTGTCTGAACTGCTTCTGCTATGTCCTCTTGGGAGCTCATTCTAATTGATTGCTTAAGTTCACCCAGGAACGTCCTCAAACACGTACAAGTTCCACTTCCAGCAGGTTGATAAAGGAGGTCTTTTTGCCCTCCTTTTGCCCTAAATTTTACAGAAAAACTGAAAAATTATAGGGAGTATCGAGAGATAATTGAATTCTATTTTCCTTCTTTTCAGATTTCTTACTTATCTCAGTAATGTTACTCAAAGGCAGTGAAGATGTCCATTAGACTGTGTCAGGTCTTCATAACACTTCAGAAAAGAACTAAATATCAACAGTAGGAGGTAGGGTGGTACTGATTTCTCAATTATAACTTAATTCTGTATGAATGAATAGAACCTCATTTTGTATGATATGGAAATTATGAGAGGAGATAATATGATGATGCAGTGTCTAACAGTATTATTATAATGTTTGGCTATTCCATATTATGCAGCAAATACAAGATCTTAAACCTTTGCTTTTGAATGATTACGTGACAAGGTTATTTACAATAAATAAATGTGAAAATAAATGTGAAATATTCAACTGAGAAATAAGACACCAACACCTAACTGCTACATTCAGAACCTGAGTTCAAAATTAGACTCACAAACAAATAAGCATCCATAGTGAAGCCTAAATTGCCAAGGAAACTAAAAATACCACCATAAATTCTGACTCTGCAGCCACTTGGAACATACAGAATTTCTCAAGTCTCAAAAATACCAAGAAACTTAATGCCAATTTTAAGTCTAAATACCAGCACCACTCACAGAAAAAAAATGTCCTCTTTCTTAACTCGTGTGTATGTTTTGAGTCTGTATGAAGAAGAGTGAAGTTACTTATGTTATGTGTACCAGAGCAAAAAATAATATTGTCAGGAAAAGCAAGATAAAAAAACTTCATCCTCCCAGAAGCATTCAAAACAAAGGAAAGGTACAGAATCATTTTTACTGAAGGGTATAATACAGCCTTTTAAATACATACTGTCATATAGCAAACTGAATTTAAGACCAATAATTGAGAAAGACAAATTTATTGAGCTAGATCAAACATACAAAGCCTTGTGCGTGTTTGCTTTCTCATTTTGTTTATTTGAAAAATCATGTTTTGTTACAGTGCAAAGCTGGTAAATGGTAAGGACACTGGTAGCACTGAACATGTGTTTCATTGCAAGAAGTCTTCTGAGGAAACATCATACACAGGAAATTATGATTTTTTTTTTTTTTTTTAACTAAGAGCAGATCATTATGAACACCACAACTTCTGCTCTTTTCTTTACTGCTTGTAGGTATGGTGATACCATTTTCTGCACAGCCCTGGTCTAAAAGGAGCATTCGTATTTTTATTATTGTTGATTTTTTCTAGCCTTATATAAATGTATCTCTGTAGTCTGGATAGTAATAACTTCAGCAGGTGTTCTTTGCTTGTTTATAATCTTTTATAATCTTTTTTTAAAATTTCTCTTCAGGGGCTATGGTCACTAGTGCTTACTGCACCACAGGGTATATTATAAACAAAAGCTGCCCACAGTGACAATTAAACTACTGAAATGAGAACTTAGAGAATCTCTTTAAGAAAGAATTACAGCTCGCCTCACACTTTATGCAGTATTCTAGTTGAAACATATACATGCACGTACACAGAGTATGCGGGCTTTATGTGAACTGAAGTGGTTTTGCACATGAACTTTGAAAAGGGCGGGAAATGGAGGAAATAGAGAATATAAACAATGAAGCTTGTACTATGGTCCATATAATTTTGGATCTGGGTGTATGTGTTTGCAACTGTAATATTATTTACTATTGTCAATTATTAACCAGTAGAATGTTTTAATTCTACTTACAAAGTTTTTCATACTGCCTTCCTGAAAATGTTAGTTTGTGCTTTTTCAGCATTTATAAAATCCAGCTACTTTGATAGTAGAAACAGCTCAGAATCTGTCCAGCTTCCATGATGCTACCGAGCAACTGAGAAATTTTAACTTTGCTTAGTCTGTGAATTGTTTTAATTGACACATAAGTCTTATATCCTGGCAGCATTTGGAGATATTTTTAAATTGTCTCTGATATGTGCAACTGCAGATTTTATTCTCTGCTTTTCTTTGTGCAATTTCTTTATACATTTCTTTTTTCAGAAGATATTTCAAAAAATGTATCTATTTGTATGTAAGGTCTTCCGTTGTGGTACTTACGAACACATAAATTTTGCTTAAATTATTTCTTTTTGTTTTATTTTTTTTACCAAATGGGAAGGCCTTACAGAGATTAAGGTAAATGATAGCACTATCAAGGATTTGTCCAAATCTTAGCAAAACCAATAAGGAAGACAAGAGACAAACATAGATCTTTAAAGTTTTAGAGCAGGGCCAAACTTACTGGCCACATTTTTTAAACTTAGTCTATCTTAATTATCTCAGTGTAATGTGTCTGTATAGATGCAGTAACTTATCTCAGATGAACTTGGGAAAAATAGGTTCTCATATTAATAAAACAAGTTAAGGCAACAATTTATTATTAACAACCTACTTCTACAAAAAATTAATAAGATAAAATCTTTCCTGGAAAGAAAAAAATGGCCAAAGCATACTATAGTCCATCCAGTAGAGCTATAATAGACAAATGAATGGAAATACCTTAGATAATACATCTCTAACTGAAGAGGTGAATGAATAGCCATTCCATCTAACTCTTTCACAATGAATACGAAAACTATAAGAACTGACTACACAAACCAGTGGTGTCCAACTTGGGCAATATCTTCTTTTACTGTAGAACAATTTGGCATAATCAATGTGTCTCTCCAATAAACCTATAGTGATTTCTCTATAGGGTTTTGTAATTCTCCATAAAAATACCAGATATTCAGTTTTCCAGGTATTCATTGTCATAGGGAGCCAGCCATTTCTGAACTATAATTTACTGTAGACTTGGCTTTATCTAGATATGTTTATTAATTTTGGCTAAATGATTCTTTGGAAACATTTATTTTAGAATAATTGCATGTTTGGAGGAAAAGGTTGTCCCACATTGGCTTGTTTCTTCTGCCTATAAACAAATCATCATTGTATTATACAATGTATGACGATAGAAACAGATGATTCACAGATGACACTAGAAGTAGATTAGTAAATCATGAATTCTCTATCCAATCCGATAATTATTTTGGTTTGTTTGGTTTGGGGTTTTTTTTAGTTATGGGCTGACAGACAAGATCAGGATAAAATAATAATGAAAACACCAGAAAGATGAAATAATCTATTTGTTCTTATCTTTCATAGAATATATAAGATATGACTTCTACTGAGTGAGTAGAGGTGATTTTGAAAAAGTGGAATGACTAGAACAAATGTATCTAATAGGTACAAGCAGGATTGATTCAAAATACAGCAGTGCCCACCTTTTTTAAAAACTGTTTGGAAATTGTGGTGATGCTCAGTTAGTTCCTAATAACTTTATGGTTAAACTATTAACTTATGAAGCAAGAAACCTGAGTTTAACGTCTTAAAGCTCAAGACCTCATTCCCCAATTTCAAGAGAACAACTTAACAATATGGTAAGCCTGATCTTTATCCATCCTGTTCCAGTTATGAACTTACAGAACAGAATACAAGTTTTCTATGTCAAAGAAAAATTGTAAGAAAAAACAATATTAAATCGTCAGTGGTTTAACATGTTCTTAGCTCTGCTTTCAACAAAATAAACATAGCTTTCCTAAGTTATTAGATAAAATACCAAGACACTTATAAGACTAGGACACCCAAAACAACAATTCTCCTTCCTTATGAGTGTTCTAACCATTAAGTTACAGAATCATACTCCTGGTTTTCCCTGCTAATCTCTAACTATTTCCTGTACCCTGGCAATTCTTTAAAATTAATAAAGAGACTGCATCATTTGCACCCAGAACATTAAATGACAGTGTGTTTTGATATTGTGGAAATGAAGGACTTAACTACCTCAGGCCCTGAACCCAAATATTTTCTTCCCAGGCAAGTGATCTGATGACTATGCATTGTCTAAGAGACTGATGGTGAAGGCTATGTCTCTTCCTATAGGTATAATTAGAAAAATCAATGGATCATGCTCCATTTTTTCTCAAAATGTGGGTGTAATGGAATGATTTCATACTATGGAATTTAATTAACAGGTGAGGATGTTCCAAAAGTGCTAAGTGAATAATTTTGGCTCCAGGAAGGATTTGGATTTCAGAAAAGGCTTTAATAAATCAAAAATTCCCATGATTTATATTCCAGCAAATTATTGCTACATACGGTCCTGAAATTTTTAATCAATTCATATGCCTTGAATTTTCTGAACCCGTGTCTGTTGCTCAGTTTGGTTAATGGAGTCCTTTCAAAGCAGCAACCTAGGATTTTTCTGATGGTGGATTGTTTGTTTGGGTTTTTTAGTAGCTTCATTTCCCTTCAAAATTCGTGTCTCATACTTATGTTGTTGACTAGATTATTCTCTATCTACTGTTTTAAGTACTATTTTCACATTCTTTCTCACGTTAAGAATACAAGGTAGATATCTGGCCTAGTATAAGTAGCTACAAGAAGTGGATTTATTTTTTACCAGTTTACTGATATTAAATTTATTACCTAATTTATCACATTAGCTTGAGTTTTTTTGAGATTTAGTTTAGTTTGGTTTTATGGCTGGTCAGATGGAAATCTGTTTTGTTCAGCACTCTGTCTTTCATACCTTGCACAGATGGTACGTAGATGTAACTTGCTATAGAATAATCTTTCTATCTCTTTTTTGCTTATTCTTTCCTGTGTTCCAGGCCTGCCAACTAGGATAATCAGTTGGGATTCCATGCTTATTTTACAAATCTTAGAACCAGATACTTCATTCATAACTGTGGCTGAATTTTCACAGCTTGGAGAATACATCTCTAAAGAAATCAGAAAGTCTTTGGGACTTACCAGATTACCAATTAAATTCAGTACAACAGATTAGTACCTACCACATAAAAAAAAGTATACTAGATATTCCTAAGCTAGCCTGAAAAAAATAAAGGCAGAAGGACATAAACAGATGCCCATGAAATCTGTCTGTGAATGAGCCTAGTGAAGTTTTAGAGGTAAAGGTTGGTATACTATTTAGAACTATCTCAAAATTGAGTGTATCAGTCCCAGTATGCAGTGTCAAGGCCCTGAGGCCACCATAGGCCTTTATTGTGCTGGGCAGTCTCACCTGGGGCCTTAACCCAAACCTACTGCCCAACAGCTGTCGTTACTTTCAGGCCAGGGTCCTTGTCTGAACTGTATGTTTCCGCTTCTCTCTCTCTGGTACTGTCTCCCAGATGGATCTCACTTCTGTGTCATAGTTCTGGTTTTAGGGTCGTTTCCTGAGAGAACTTTGGACTCACATCATAGCCTTGTCTTCAGTCTTGTCTCTGGTTCCATCTCCTGCTCCTGGTTGCACTCTCAAGATGGACCCTGAGCCTGGTTCATTGCTTGCCTTGCCAGCATCAGTCAATGGACCCTGCTATCAGCACACAGCTGTTTTCACTCTGTTCAGACCCGTTGGGATTGCGCCCTCTCTGTGAGGGTACTGCTGGTACTGGCTTACCAGTCCTTACTTTGAACAGCCCTCTTCCTGCTGCTCCATGGGATTGTTTCGTCATGCTTAGAGCAAGAAACTCAGCTATTCTTTGCCTCCACTTCTCAAGTGAAAAACTGGAATAACAACGGATCTCTACCTTTTTTCAAGTAAGTGTGAAGAATGCAAATATAGATATTATTCTGAGACAAATCATATCTTTATATTTTTAATTGGCAATTTAATATTTTTACTTCTGTTGCAAGATGCTCCTGTTGTGAATGGTGGCAGAGAATAGAAGAACAATTGGTCTGAATAAACATGTAATTAGCACTGGAAGATATGTCAAGGCACGTGGATGACAGAGAGGAACTGGTATCATCAAACTTTATTTCTGTATGGTCTTTCATTCAGTCCCACCAACATCCTTGACATTAGAGTTGAGAGATGTGGGTTTGATGGATGGATTTCTTGATTGGTAAGAAATTGGCTGGATGGCTGCATCAGAAAAGTCTCTTTTAATATCTCAGTGTCCAAATGGAGAGCAGTAACAAATGGTGTCCTTCAGGGATCTGTACTGGGGCCGGTGCTGGTCAATACTTTTATTAATGACATAGACAGTGAGATTGAGTGCACCCTCAGCAAGTTTCCAGGTGAGAAGAAGTTAACTGATGTAGTTGATACATTGAATGGATGGGATGCCATCCAGGGAGACCTTGACAGGCTTGAGAAGTAGGGCAGTGTGAACCTTATGAAGGTCAAATGCAAGGTCCTGCACACAGGACAGGGCAATCACAAGTATTAGTACAGATTGGGTAATTAATTGTCTGAGAGGAGCCCTGCAGAGAAGGTATTGGAGATATTGGTAGATGAAAAATTAGACATGAACTGGCAAAGTGCGCTTGCAAGCCAGAAAGGCATTTGCATCCTGGGCTGCACCAAAAGAAGCATGGCCAGCAGCAGGTCGAGGGAGGTGATTCTCCTTTACTCCACTTTTGTGAGACCCCACCTGGAGTACTACTCACAGCTCGGGGCTCCCCAGCACACGAGAGACACGGACCTGTTACAGTACATCCAGAGGAAGGCCACAAAAGCAACCCAGTGTCAGGAACACCTCTCCTATGAAGGAAGGTTCAGAGAGTTGGAGGTCCTTAGCCTGCAGAAGAGAGGGTGCCAGGGACACCTGATTTTAATCTTTCAATATATAAAGGAGAATTTCAAGAAAGGTGGAGAGAGATTTCTAACAACGATCTGTGGTGACAGGACAAGGGGTAACAGTTTTAATCTAAAAGAGGGTAGATTTATATTGGATGTAGGGAAGAAATTTTTTACGAGCATGGTGAGACACTGGAACAAGTTGGCAGAGAAGTTGTGAACACCCTATCACTGGAAATGTTCAAGGTCAGGTTAGAGCTGCCTAAGCTAGTCGAAGGTATCCCTGTTTATTATGGAGACATTGAACTAGATGATCATTAAGGTCCCTTACAACCAAAACCATTTTATGATACTATGATTGTACGAGGTCAGCAGCATTACCGTTGAAATTCTAGCATTATGGTGGAAGTCAGTGAAGTTAAGTGTTAGTAATAGAAGAGCCAGTGTCTTAACCACTTCCCTGTCAAACTGAAGATGTGAATTAAGGCTCAGTTTACCAACCAGGATCTGTATAGTACTAGAAGGACATCTCTTCCTCTGAACTAGGATTTCCTGCACACCCCCACAACTTCCCCAGCAGTTTAACTTAGAATGAACTACAAATTTTCATTTTACAGAGAAGAATAAGTAGCTAAATTCAACAAGCAAAGCTTTTCCTTTTCTCCACTATTCCTGAATAAAGGCAGAAAGCATTTAATATGTCAAAAATAATGGAAACTTTCCCCAGAGGTATTTTACATCTTGACCTTTGCCACCATGCATTCTCAAGGTCACATTACTTTTAACATTGTAGGGTTTTTTTTGTTAAGGTAGGAACATAGGAAATTTAAAAATAATATCCACACCATTTACTTGGAGGCCATTAGTGTTCTTCACTGTCAGGTTTTATTCTTTTTGTATTAAGCTAATTAAGCTAATTTCCTTTCTTTTTCTAATCATTGTAAAGTGCATAACACCAATGGTTTAGACTAATTTCTTCCCATATTAAGTTTAATAGTATGTAATAGTTTGTTTATAGAGTATGTTGCCTTAAAAATAAAAAATAATGGAGAAAAACAATTTTATCACTTATATAATTAATGGCAAATTACTTGCCACAGAAATGACTATGTTGCTGACGACAACTTTGACAAAGCCACCTTCAGTTTAGTGTTTAAGAAGTGACAAGCAATAAGAAAACATTATTTGATCTAAAGCTGTGAGTTAAAAGACAGTGAATGAGCACACAAAAAGCAGAAATCATTACCAGCAGCAGGAAGGAATGGAAAAGGCACAAGCAAAAGCATAAGCTTTGCAAGTGTTCCTTTTTTTTTAATAAATTCTTTTTATATTTACACTTTCTTTTCCCCAAACTAATTGCTTTAAATTTGTTCAAGGGGCCAATTTCTTTATCACTATTACAGTTAAGCACAAGTTTTTTGTTTCCTTTTCATTTTCATGTTAAAATAGGAAATAAGATCACAGCGTTTACTCATCTTTCTAGATTTATCATGGTACAATCTACTGCACCACATTCGGAAACAGATCCAAATGGTGGATTTCTCTGCATTACTAAGTTGTGTGCAGAAGTATTCTGTTTTAAAAAATTACTTATTTTCTTACATTTAGGGGATTTTAAGACCTTACTCCTTGAGGCTCAAAGCAGAGATTAGCAGAAGATCTGATGAGTCATCTAAAAAAGCAACTGAACATGAATTGTATTACTGGCTTTATTCCAACAATTCAATATCTTAAACACCATTTATTCCCTCCCTCCAGGGATATTCTATATATTACAAGTCTTCCTTTGAACGTTTTTACCAACCTAGCTGAAAGAACAAAGTTATAGTAGAAATAGGACTTTCTCTGATGAAAAAAATGTAAGCTGTTTTACTCATATACACCACTTTGCTAGACTTTGTTCATTTCCTAACTTAATGAAGGCAAAGAAAAAACAAATCAAGTATGAATTGAGGAATTCATAATGTCCTTTTAGATCATTGCACTTGAAATGAGATTATTAACTCAAAATTCTGGTTGGAGAATTATGATGTCCTTAATGCTATTACTTTCCCAGAAGTCAGGAAGAAAATTTGCAGATAATGTGGACTCTGTGAGGTTCATGTCTTCTCTTATGTAACAGCCGTGTTAGAAAAAGATAAGCTAGGCTAAGAAAGACTTATTCTGTCCAGTGCTGCTTGTTATATTTTAAGGGCTTGGTTTTGAATGAAAACAACATTCTTTAGTAAATCTAATGCCATTAGTTATAATCTGAGAGCTAAATTTTTATATTTTTATACATGCATAATAGCTCAGTGATTAATCCCTGACTTTGGAGGACTGATTCAGAGGTGATACACGTACAACTAATGTTGCTTTGCAAGTAAGGATGCCCATTAATCCTAAATTAAGATAATATTCCATTGATTATTCAAGGAATATAAAATCCATGTCCCAAATTCTACGTTAAAATATACGAAAATTAATCGATGTACTATCTTAAATGACACATTGAATCCTTTTAAAGGACTGAATATAGATCTGAGAGTATAACTAGGAAGAATCCTTATGTAAACTTCAACTATTTGAAATGAGAACTATTGCTTGTATGTGATTTACCTTGAATTTTTAATTTTCTGAAATATCAGATGGATTCCTTTAGACAGACAAAATTACTTTGAGAACAGAACTGAAAGACAACAATTAGAAATTAATGTTCATGCCAAACCATGAATTTCTATTATCTGAGGAGTTTTAACCAAATTCTTGGTATAAAAAGGCAAATGGGTTTTGGTTCAACCTCAAGATATCTGAAAAAAGCTAAACCAATTAGATTATATACTTTCACCTATGTCATACAGGAAGTCAGGTGAAATATGATTGCCTTAAAAATGTATTTAACAGCAAAATTTAATAGAAAGAAAACCAATCATCCAAC
Organism: Dromococcyx pavoninus; assembly: GCA_033558185.1. Lineage (NCBI taxonomy): Eukaryota > Metazoa > Chordata > Aves > Cuculiformes > Neomorphidae > Dromococcyx > Dromococcyx pavoninus. Next base: position 1,027,817 of record JAUMJL010000139.1, on the reverse strand, counting down.
CCAAAACAGTAAAATATTACTGCCTTAAGAAAGGCAGTAACAATATAAGTACAAGAGAAAGATAAACACAAGAACACCTTTAGAACGAATGGGAATTTAATGTTGACTATAAGTAGACTGACAGTGGCTGAAGGTAACGTTCAGAGATGAGAAAATTTACTGGCTTTTATCAGATACAGCATAACTGTATGTTTCAGACATAGTAAACTCTAGATTAAAACAAAAATCATAAATTATTTTGGCCCAAAATTCCTAAATTTAGGTGTTCATTCCACAGAATGGAAGTCAATACTCAGTGACTAATATTTAGGTTTAAATATTTCAGGGAAACTGTTAAGAGCCTTAGAACTGGATTAAAAATAATTATCCACAAAGTAAGAGGACACAGACCTTGTACTCCCCAGGCAGAGTAATTTCATCTAACTTTAGATGATACATCGAACAGGAAGCTTTTTTTCCAAGAGGCTTAATAGAGAAATAAGCATCTCCAATAAGTTTTTAATCCCACATTTTTTAGAGATCTATCTTATAATAGCGTGAATTACCTTGTGGAGGTCCTGCTATTTCTCTGTTGGCTGATGTAGTGATTCTAGTGAAGTCATTTTTCACTAATTCTCCATGAAGGCTGAGGTGAATCTGGTAGATCTCAGTGTGCACCTGCACAGAGCTAACAGCAGTGACAAGCTTTTAATCTTACCCTACATACACTTTACTTAAGGGTACACTTTACCCTTCTCTTTAACTATGACACTATCCTTTTTCTTAAAGGAGAAGGACTAATGTTTTACAAAAATATCTCACTATACTTAGGGCTGAAACTCTAATGCAGGAAATGGAAGTTTCCGTTAAGTATCAAGCTCAGTATCTTGCCACATCCTAGCCCTCTGGCTATACAGTCCTCCGGGGTTAAAGGAACATTCTTCAACCTTACATTTAAAGCTGTGTTGCTTCTGGATTCCTTTATGAAATGTGATCCAATTAAGTTTATTTGTGCTGGAAATAAAATGGAAACAATTCTTTCTTTGTTCTTAGCACACTCATGTAGAAGAATAAAAACTGTCATTATTCTCCCTGTTCCATTAACTGTTCTATTTATTATGCAATGGTTGTTTCATGTAAATTTGTGGGCAGTCTCATGAAGTTTAGATTTGGTCCCAAAACAAATTTTGTTCCATGTTGTTTTTTTCCATGGTGGCTATAGCAAAATTCTCAGAGTACAAGAGGTACTATCATTTAAAGTATCATGTAAGTGTTCATACAAACTACTTAGTAAAGTTTTCTCAGAACTACACAATTCCTAAGATTCAAATTCCTAGAGACTAGGAGACTATCCAACATTACATAAGGTTGTCTTTTTTTAAAACCTTCCTTAGGTATCAACTATCAAACTCCAGTCTACTTTCAGAGTCAAGCTATGTGATTATACGTGGTTTTGCTCTTCTCTGTTAAAGTTCACAGATTTGTAAAGGGAGACAATGTTCTTATTTGGGCAATACCAAATTTATGTACTTCTTACATTAAAACAAAAAGTTGATTCTGTTTATTTTCACCTGCTGCTGGACAAGTTGTTCCTTCTTTAACTAAGTACTTTCCTTTTCTGCAAAGTAACACATTTTGACGTGACTGGTGCAATTTGGGAAGAAATGGATTCTGGTTCTGGATTTTCTTTGGCGAGAAAAAGTACTGTAGTTATAAAAATAGAGGCCATAATTGCCCTACTGATATGGAAAGCAATGTCTGTGCTCGCAGTTCTCAGGACCCTCATGCTTAACACTCTGTGGGAAAGCACGTAAGAAAAAAAATTAAGACCGACAAAGAAGTCACAAGGAGAAATACCTGGGTTCTGACTGTGTGTAAGAACTTTGTTATTGTTAGTTGTATAGACATAAGAGGCCCACTGAACTGCAAGCCAAAATGATGTTCGAAACTGACTAATTGTGTTAGCTGAATGACAAATTTTAGTATCTTAATTGCCAAATATATTTATGAATTGAACTCAATAGTTCGAATAACAACCAACAAAGTACTTTTCCATAGAAACAGGAATCTAACATCTGCAAACCAGCATAATACAAGTTTTAGTTATTTAAGCATATAAATAATAAGGACGTTGATAAACGAGTAGTACAAAGTATAAAAGGTTGCAAGACCTTTTGCAGTTAAGAATTGCTTCCACTAGCTGTATACACATTGGTCAGTTATATTATTCACATAAGAAATATATTCTTTAAAACTTCTTTGTGATGAATCTTGTTCTAATTACCACAAGAGTAGAAGCAATCTGTAAGCAGCCAAAACTTTTTAACAACTTTTATCAAAAGCTGAGTGTAATACAGCTGGGCTTGTAGGAGGCAAATTACAGAATCTCAAGGGTTTGTGAAGAAAATTATTTCTAGAAACAAAAATAAAAGGCTGGAAATGAAAATCAGGCAAATAAAAACCTTTCAGCTCTACATCAGCCCTGTTCAAGGACTGAATGAATCCCCAAAGCAAGTCAGTCTTAAGATGGCTCTTGATCAAATTTGAAAAAAAAGAAGTATTGGTATGGAACAGGATCTAACAGCCCAGGAGATCCTATGGATTTATGTTTTCCGTACAAACTCTCTATGTAAGGTTGCTAGAGTTAAAAAATGAGATGATAGGTGGGTGCAGACAGGAGAAATAAATGCTCCATTATTAGGAGACTCAGCAGCAGTCATATTGTCTTGAATTGTGCCTATGCAGCCCCACTGGCTCTCGCACAGACCCATGAGTAGCAGAGGTTACCTTCAAGGGTGACAGGAATTTTGCCATCTACTACATTCACAGAGATTTTAGTCCAGTCCTTCATACATTTTTGTGTCAGAATTATTTTTTGTGATCTGAGTGTTGCTTTTTGGATGGGAGGGAACTTCTGTTTTTAGTGTGACTCACGCTTCTCTCACTCATCATACTGTTCTTCAGATAATCCAGTGAGTCTTAGAAAAGATATAGGTATTTTTTCGTCCTAGGTCTGGTTTTGCATAGAGACAAGCTTTTGCAAGCTTGAAAGGAAAATCTTTAGAATAAATTCCTCAAAACACAATAGCCCAATGTGATCCCACATATACATTACGTAACAATATCATGCAAAAACGTACGGATATCTGTCACTTGAAACTTGGAGGTCTGAATATATGATCCAGTGTGTTTAGGGAAAGAAATAAGATATTCACTGCTAGACTGAAGGACTTCATCAAGCCTTTTAAGCTATCCTTTCTTGCCACAGTTTCCCTATTACTATTGTCTTGTGAACTTTTCTCTGACTTCTGAAGGTCATACTATTTTAGTGCTTTGTTTCCTTTCCTTTAATGCTCCCTAATCTTAACAATTTACAGTATCTTACTGCTCTTTCTTTCAAACTCTGAAAAGCTTCCTTTACTTTCTCTCTAAGAGGCTCCAGGCAATTTGTCATCAAGCAATGAACTCCAGTTGACATACTATATTCCAGTACTTGTACCTCATGCTGCAACCCAGTAACTTCAATGTTTCTTTCAGATATGTGTCTGTGTCCAATTTAAACTCTACTTGCCTAAGGGCTTTCCCTGTTGAGACTGCCCTAAGCTTTCACACCTGTTCAAAAGACATTTTCTCATTTAACCTTGACCCATATCTTACTGTATACAATTTAAGTGAGTGGCTCTTACAATATCAACATTAATTATTTTATGATGCAGTCTGGAATTGTTGTAAATCCTTAAACTCTGTAAGTTATGATGCAGAATTATTGAAAGTGACAGGTTATCTACAAGACTTGCTCTAATTTCCTACACCTTAGCACCTAAAGAACTCTGAAAAAGTGCTATGAGACTGAGAACACAAGAGGAGTTTTTCATTGATATACACAATGTTGGAAGGTAGTAGAGATCTCCTGTAAATTAAACTAAAATAATGCACTTAAGTTTTTTAAATTGTAGTAGGTTTTCCCAGCATATCTCTCCTTCCTCCTCACTCCCTTTATCAGACAGGCTTCCAATGCTTTTTTATCTTTTCCTCACAATTTCCATACCTGAAGATTAAAATCTTCCACCTGAAAAGATGCCTCAGATTATTTTTCACCATTAATCCACCTTCTGATTTCACCATAAGCACTTCCTTATCTCTTATTAAAAAGCTCCACTGATTCACACACAAAAAAAAGATCCTTTGTATTATACTCCACTGTCAGTTACAACAGAATCTTGTCAGTGTTTACATATCAAAAGTAAACAATAAGTAATTCTTAGACTAGTTTGACACACTTTTGTAACCTTATTGATTATAATCCTTAAATGTGAAATGTTTGCTCCCAATAAATCATGCCTGTATAACCCTTAAGAGAGATTACTCTCCTGCACTAACAGCAGCTAACAGTTTTTGCATTTTATTTCATTAATTTATTCAAGCTGGAACATGGTCAAATGAAACATGTTGAGTGCTCTGATGTACATTTTCAAGTGTGTAAACCTGCTGGCAAAGTGCTTGAGAAACACTGCTATTAAACTAGATATGATTTTTTATTTTTTTTTTCCATTAGAAATCCATATTCCTAAACCTATCTGAGGCTATGTTGGAATTTTATTTCAGAGACACTGACATGTTTCCATATGTTCTGTGCCAAAAATTGTAATGCAATACTTGAATAGCTACAGAATTTACTTATAAAAATCTATATAAATAAAAGTTTATGGACATCTAGCTTGATATAGCTTTACAATAGCTACATAAAAAGTAAACTTTAAAGATATATAGCCTGCCTTTAAGTTTAACAGCAGTGAAATTCTGCATTCTCTTCCCTGATGTTTGCAAGAACTTCTCTTTTATGCCACTTTCATAAAACTCATGTTTCCCATAAAATTTTCAAACTCTGTTCTGATTGGTAACCTTAATGACACAGCGATCCTTAAAATGAGATTGCTAAAAGTAACAGAACATATTTTGATCTCTTGTTTCTCTAGTTGTATGGTAATATGTAAAAAGTAGTAATAAATAACCTGCTAATAAAGTGATAGTACACAGTGATATTCATTCAAATCTGAAATTAATGATGCTTTTGAACTAAAAAATACAAAAAGGTAATAAACAAAGCCATTTAAACCTACAGTGGTGGTCATTTCTAGTCCTCTTATGTGTTTAATGGCTTTAAAATTATCACTCTGTGTAATTTGTAAAACCATCATAAAATGTAATGAATATTATACTTCCCTACTACAGAGGCATTTAAAAAAATGTTAATAAAAGGTGTATATTTATTTTAGGTAGACCAAAATCTGGAGAATTGATGATTTGATCACTCCAAGGAAATTGAGTGTGTTTTCTAAAATTCACAACTTAAATTAGAGTGGCTTCCTGAATATATTAATGAAAAATACCTTCCATAATAATTTTGCTGTCAAACTTGCCACATTAGATGAACTAGAACACGCTTTTCCAAAGAAGCAAATATTGGTATAAAGATTTGGAGTGAGGAAGAATCAGTTTTTTAAATGCTGTCATTTTAAAGCCCTTTCATTTCAATAGTAATAAAGCTTATTGAAAATAACTTTGCTTGGAATAAGATTTATCAAGTTAATTTTGGGGGAGATTTAATTGAGATTAAAGCAACAATTGAGATTAAAGCACTTGATAAATATCAAACTTAAATAAGATTCATTTTTTACTGCTCTTTAACAGTACTTAAAATTCAATTCAGCTCAACTCCAGTTTGAAATCACCAGGAATTTCTTTGTCAGAATTGCCGACTCTGTTCAGTTATGTTTTTTATTTCTAGTGCCAAAATTCTGTGGCACTTGAGCACAACTAGACTTATTTTACAGAATATATAAATTAAAATGAACTGTGATACCTAAAACTGTTACATGTACAGATGCATGAAAGTTTTAGACTTAAAACTGAAATGAATCAGAAGTCCATACTGAAAGACGTTCAAAGCAACCCTTTCCCCGGGACTGCAAACTTACTTAGCTTATGGGTTTTTTTCATGGGAAAGGATCTTTTTTAACATATGTCCTTTATTGTTCCTTATTTTACTCTATCCCCATACAACTACATACATTTTGAACATACATAATTTTATTTGAGCATATGCATGGTATTAAAATATTAATCATCCTATTTATCCATGGTGCCCAAACACAGTGAAAACAAAAAATTATCTGTCCCCTGAAAGTATGTTTCTTCCAATTTGATCAGCAATCGATCTGCATGAATGATTCAGATTTTTAACAAATTACCAGGTGAAAATTTCCAGCAGGAAATAGCTAGTAGTCTGTGCCCCAACAGGAGGAAGGTTTTATGGACTTGTACAATGTTGTTACAAAGGCTGGATTTTCCAGTCAGTTTCTTACATGAATGTTCAAAATTCATTTTAAGTTAATGTAATCGAAAGTGGTCTCACTAGGAAGTGCAGTTTTCACTCATATAGATTTGCAATCTCATTTACTCACATAAACTCACTAACCTGATTGGAATCATGTTACTTATCTTTTAATTTTTTGTTTGGCAGATGTACATCAGGAACAATTTAGTCACATTTGGATACTTCAAGTTTTGGTCTTCTGTGCAAATCTTGTTCTTAAACAGGCAAACTAAAAATGAAAAAAAAACCAAAACATAGCAAAGTCGTAACTACATAGCTATCTCTAAGCAAAGATAAAATGTTTTTACATTATAATTGACTTTAAAAAAATAAAAATGCTTGCCCACAGTTAAGAAGCCTTAGCCAACTGTTTGATTACTTTATGAGCAATGAAGTTATGAGAAAAATTGGAATACTTTTTTAAAGCAAATATATATGTCCCCCTATTTGATGGGGAATCATGGTCTTCTTTAATAAATTTATAATTTGATATTCTACCTTAACAGAGATATTACTATGCTTTCTCAGACATACATGCACAAAGCCTCATTGGATTTCATCTCGTTTGGTTGCATACTAAGGGTGCTTGGACTTGAATCAAGAATCTAGGAAAGTATTTAAACACTTCGCGTGATTTCAGGCGTATCTTAATTTCTTGTAGCATTGTTACTTGCAGTGATCATACTTCTGAAGATGGGGTTTCTTCCAGTGACAGTAAGGCATTGTTGCTTTGTATATGGGAGTCTTCTAATGGCAGTAAGGCTTGCAGTCCTTCAGGTGATATCATCCCTATATTTTCTGTCAGTCTGTTCTCCACCATCAATCTTTATGACATTTGCTGGGAGCACCTTATTACTGCCACTAAAATCTCTCTTGTCGGGGTCTAGTTCTTCAGAGTAGTGACAACGCTCTAACAACTTATGTGGCTTAATCATGTACCTAAGAACACTCTGTACAAGAAATATATTATGAAAAACACATATGTGATAAAATCATTTCATGCAGAAAAGAAGTTAAATATCCTCCACTAAAATCAATACATTTGTTCAAAATAGCATGCATACAACTTGTGTCACTTTCAGCATATCTAAGTTTCCGAGATATTATATACCATTTTCAGCATAAATTTTCAGGGAGTTGCCAAATCTGACATCAAGAGCAAGGTTGCTGCAGCTTCATGCAGCTGGACCGAACCAGTAGCATGTATTCCCAGTATGCACATCCATAAACACATGCATACAATACATGTTCACTTCTATACCTAGCCAGCCAGACTGATTAACACACACAGGCACATGCAGCACTTGCACAAACACAAACAGCACCAATAGCCTCATTCTATTCACTTCTCTGGATGATCAGGATAAAGATCTGATGGTGGGAATAGATCCAAGTATTTAATGCTCACCCTTCTAGCAGCCGGGCTCAACCATTCAGTCAGCCAAATTGCTGCCCCTGAATTCCAGTTTCCCCAGTTGGTGACAGTTAAGCATGTCACCTCCTAGGCCACAACCCCACTCCCACTGCTGATGTTCAGAACTACACGCTCACATATACACACTATGTATCCCTTCAATAAGCGGTATTAGATGCTCTATTGCTGGATCATAGAATCATAGAATCATAGAATGGTTTGAGTTGGAAGACGCCTTCAGTCCAAAAGGAGAAGTAAAGGTCTGCTCCCCTTGACTTATCCGATGATTGCAACAGCTGTACACTGGGACTGGGTGGTCCCCTGAGCTGGCCTGGGGAGGACAAGTTCAGCAGGTCCATTTCTCTGAGTGTCTCAATGGGTTTCCCCCACCCCCGTATGTTTTTCTTCTTCCTTGCTCCTTCACATTTATGAAGACAGTCCCTTTACAAGCTGCTCACTCTCCAGGAATGGGCCTGAGAACTGCTGCATGAGGGTATTATGTGGGTTTTGGCATGCCATTGCTCCTCCATGTCCTTGAAAATGAGTGGAAATGAGCTTTTTATCATGTAACTGGATATAGATCACTGTTATTTGTTGAAATGACAAACTAAATGCTTGACTGTGGCTGTCCATCACCAGATGAAAATGAATACTGAATCCATCTATTGCAATCTCCTTCAGAATCTTGACAAAGGTATCTTAGACAAGCATGTGATTACTGTGCTGAGTTGTGTGTCATCATTAAGTATGCTTTTCCTGCTGAGTCCACTTTAAGAATATATTTTAGTCACTTTCTTGAAGTAAAGCTGCGCAGATCTTGCAATGACAACTTCATGTTCCTCTTCATTCTCTTTTCGTCCCTTCCTTATCTCAACAGTATTGGTAAGACCAAGTCCTATGGGGAATGGGGAAACATCAAGATTGGTAGAAAATTCGCAATATTATGTGCTTTTATCTAAACTTTTCATGTTGCAGTAAAGAGAAATCATACTATGTTATTTATTAATAATCTAAATTAATCTAAAAGAACACTCTCCCAGAAAACACAGATAAATGAAAATACAGATTCAATCACAGAAATTTAAGGATTTATAGACTGAGTAACTTAGAAAGCAACTTTAATTAACCTATGTTGATAATTCAGACTAAAGCTAGCATGTGTTTTTTAGTCAAACAAATTGTAGACAGACATCATGCTGTAGGTGAAGTAATGACAGTGAATAAATATCATTAAAGATAAAGCTACAATAAAAGCTTCAATCTTAAAAACTAAAAAATTTGCTGAGATATTTATTCCTATATGTCATTGCTACTTACATGAGCAGCAGATTAACTTTTTCCTTGATTACTGCAACTTCTCCCTTAATCTTTCTGTTGCTAACCTTAGGGGTTTTATCTATTCAAATCACAGCTTCTAAAATTATCTTCGTCATCTTTCATTTCTGTTACACGTCAGTGAAGAGTATAGTTACTGATGCCCTCTTCCACAGTGCACTGGAAAGAACTTCATCTTCTTCAAGACCTTGTACAGTTTAGATCTAATTTTGTTTTATGATACCTCTTAATCTCGTCTCTGCATTGCCAGAGATGAGGGTCTTAACACTCTGTTCTCTCTGCAAATTCTACTTCAGATTTTCATGCAGATTCATTTGCATGCAGTATACTCCCTATTACAAAACATTCTTATTCAGAACTTAAAATAAATAAATAAATATATCTGTGAAGTTTTTAATAATTATAGCAATAAGAGAACAGGAGAGAATAAAAAGCAGTGTGGTAAAGGTTCAAGTTACTATTTCTTAAGTTTATCCCACTCCTACTGAGAATATAGCATTTTCACATTTATACAGTAAAAAATTCACTGAAAATTATTATTAAATATTGATAATTATAATTGATAATACTGCACCTAACCCTAATTTTCTCACTCATGGAATACTCTCAAAGAAGCCTCTATTTAGCAAAATGCTGTTATGATTTATTATAAAAGGGAAACTTCTAAACCAAAAATAAATACTTCAGATTATGTTCCTAAATCTTATTCAGCTCTGTACTCTAATGACCTGCTTTTCGTAACAGTTACGTATTTAAAGTCTTTCTCTGGAGTTACTAGATATTGGAAAAGACTTTTCCAAATTGAAAGCTAAGAACATTCTATCTCCTTTTTGAAAGTATTTTTTTCGTGTATTACTTTCATGCAATAGCGCTAATTGGCTTGCTTATCTGTTAATCATCTTTGCAGCCATCAGTACAAAATGTCTCTTGGAACATATTTCAACATTCATTAATTCTAAAAATTTATCATCACTACCTCATAGTTAGTATGTCGGTGACAAGAAGTCTCAGGAAGAACTTCTAAATTATGTCCCCTGGGATGGCATTCTGTGGCATACTCAACCTCACTGGTAAGGTCAGTGACACATATTTGCTTTCAACAATGTAATCTAGGCCAAGAGTGGCAGCCAGACTATTCAGCACGACAGAAGGAGGAAGGTTTGAAAAGGCTTTTCATTTATAAATGACATAAAAAAGCCATAGCGGGAATTCCAAACTTTGCCTAGCTAGAAGCATCTTTGAACAGAATGGATTACTACTTCTTGAACTGCTTTAAGATATAGAAGTTGAATTACTAGTGGTTTTGCTCTATTGTTCCCAGTATAAATAAGTAGAAAGATATTTTTTACAGAAATGGTTAATGCCTTCAGAACGATTCCGGCATCCATCTATATATTTTTAATCCTTCTATAGGGAAATATCACTTACCATTGACAGTCTTTCTGACAGTTTATTTCCTACCCTACTCTTTTTGCAAGCACAGATGCTTCTTTAAGCTCCATTTAATATTATAATTGCCATGTCTTCTTTCAGTTGTGAGCTTTCTGGAACAGCATATCCACATGTTTAGGTATCAAGTCCTTGAATCATGTAAAGGATGTACAGAGTAAATTTATTCATCAAGTGGAAGTTTCCCACTTACTAAAATAACTAGAATTATCTTAACTCATTTACATAGGCATGGATACTCTTGTGATACACTTGGGAGCATTTAGAAATCAAACATTAACTAGCATGAAGGTAAATGAAAAAATACAAAATACAGAGATTACACATTTAGTTACTAGATTAAAATGGTTCATGGTATCCTAAGACTTCTTCATCAATACAGACTGCAGTGAAGGTGAAGGAGAATAGAGGTCAAACTTCTTTTTGTTTGTCATTTTCATTTTCATGCAGTTCAAATGGCTATTATGAGCTATATGTTCAGAATGCAAAAGGTCAGATTTAAGCAAATATTAATGGCCAGCTATGCTTTAGTTTGACACTTACATATTGAAATGGTCTGTAAAATGTTTTAATACTTTACCCCGTGCTCTTTAATGCCCATTGTATTTTGTTTATACCTCACTGCTTCTGTTTGATTATGTGATTAAAAACATCTAACATATGAAGGAAATCAGAATAATAATGACAGATGGAAGAAACCAAATAACTCAGGGCAAATGGAGTCCCTGCCCCTGGCACATTCCTTTCCCAGGGCTATCTGAGGGGACACATCAGCCCCATGGCCTGTGTGTGACAATGAGTCAACAGAAGCGCATTATGGATCACTAAGGGGTTACTGCCTATAGGGCCATGGGAATCATTATGGAATGAGAGGAAGAACATTTTGGGACCATACAAGACTTACTATGAGATGTTTAGGGGAGGAACCAAAGGCAGGGAAGAGAACAGCTTAAGACCTTTTAAGAAGGAACAAGCATAGGAAAGTAGATGTATAGGAGGGAAAGGGGCTGGTAATGTGTGAACAGGTGGCTGCTCAGTACACTTTTCTGTCTGTGCCCTCCACCTTGTCACTAAAGCTTGTCCTGCCCTTTAACTGAACTCCATTTCTAACTATTTTTGTGGAAAAGGATTCTCTTATGTCTGTGTATAGGTACGCATAGGGCATTTAATCTCACTCTAAGCAGAGTGAAGTGCACAGATCATAGGCAGGGGGATATGTGTACATCCAAGAACCAATGGCTTGAGTGGCACTTCAGGCCTCAGTGGCTTATGCATTTGAGTGCCGTATAGGCTGAGCATCTAAGACCATCTTCTGGAGGGATCTATATTATATATGTGTACACACATACTTCCACCCTCATCCTCTAACTGGCCTGATCAGCCAGACTGGGGATCAGAGTGAGACTGTTGGAGTTGTTGGTGGGAGTGGTCTGTTTTTCTGTGTTGATCCACGTGGCCTGTTGTGTGTATACGAATGTTTGTATTGTGTGTGTGTATGCCTGTGCGCCTACTGGGGACTCTGACTACTTACTAGCTGGACCTGTGAATGTGGAGCTGTAGCAGCCTTAACTCTAGTGGACTACCATATTTGGCAGCTCCTAATAATTTCTATTTCCATCCTTCTTATCTTTACAATTTACTTTTCCCACTGCTATGGAATTACACGTTCTCTTGTTCAGCAGCAGAGGTAATAATAGCTCTGTCTAACAGAATTAAGGCATATTCAAATCCCATCTAAGAGAAAAAAAATCTTACCCTGGCTTTAATTGTATAGAGTAAGAGTATCAACAAAATTATAGCAGCTCAAGTTTAGCTTCTAAGTCATGTAGTTACTTCTAAGTACTTCGTGCAAAGCCTCCAGCTTTCGTGAAAACTTAAATAAATACATAAATAAACCCACAACCCAATAATAAAAAATAAAAATCCTCAATGTCATCTATGCCATATATTGAAAAGATTTAAATAAAGATATAAGTTAACTCGAAAAGGAAGAAAAGGAAACAAATGAACTAACATGCATATTAACTGTAGAAAAATCATTGAAGGTATCCCCTGATGTTACATGAGCTCTCTTCAGTCACTGAGTAAGAAGTCTTAGTAATAATGTGTTCCTTTTCACCACAATAATGTGTTATGAAACCTTTTTAGCAAAACATTAAAACTGCAGTGTAAATAAAAAGAATGCAAGGAAATGGTTTTTTTTCAAAATTGAAGGAAATTACTTCCATACAATCCTGAATTTAGCAATTAAGATTTTACCAATGAAATGGGAAGAAAAACAATACTGAAAGATTTACTCGATCATGTTAAAGGAACAGAATGTTTTGCTTTTCATGCTAAGGTCATCACAAGCATAATGTCATGAGAGGTCATGCCAAGGGAATTTGATCATGATTTATCATCAGTACATCATTATATATTTTTTTATGCTGTCAAATATCAATACTGTCTCATCACTGCAATAAAAATATTAGAAAGGGCTAAATACAGCAGAGTATATAAGGCATTTACAGGTCAGATTTTGTAACACCTTTTAAGCATTGCTTTTCCTAAAATCCTTTGTCCAGTGGTTAAGTTCTTGAATGAGATGAAAGCAAGGTACCTCAAAATGATAATTATTTTCAAAATTAAAATAACTACCTAAATAATAATTACTTACTTGCCCAGAATTTTACTTAGAAGTAAATCATAGAGAATACTACAGAACACCCTGAAATTATACCTCTCCTTAGCTCTCTTGAAACCCTGGTTTTTCAGTGCAATGTCTCTGCTATAAGTTGACTAGCTACACAATAAATGCACTAATCTAGGCTAGCTCAAAGATTTCCACAGAATGTGGGCAAGCATTTGCCACATGGATGCAAATAAAGTAGGTGAAGGATCTGTTCCTGCTACTTACAGAGCAGAGGCAGTTTAGGAAGCATATCTTTACTCCTATCAGCTGCACTCACAGTTCCTGTTTGAGACCGAGGAATTGACTGTGGTTGAGTTTCTGTTTTATTTAAGTGCAAACTGTACCATTTTAGCTGGAATCCCCGAAAGGCATTATAAACGAATGCACTAGACTTTGCCCGGAAAGGGAACAAAAGCACAACTAGAAGAACATGAGGCTGTGTGCTTTAGACTTTTCACCAGAACAATGCTGATAACATGCTAATACTTTGGCTTTTGCTGAACAGTATCTACACAGTATTAATGCCTTCTCTATTTCTCAGTCTGCCCCCCCAGTAAATGATTGCAGGGAGTGTAATAGGTTTGAGAGAGGGCAAAACCAGGAAAGGACCTGCACTAACCAGAGAGATATTCCATACCTTATAACATTGTGCTTGGCAATAAAAGGGAAAAGAGATGTGATTAGGAGGGTTAGCCATCTTTTACTGAGAAACTCGCTAAGCATCAGTCTACCCATGGATGATGTAGAGTCATTGCCTTTGCATCACTTGTTTTGTTTTGTTTTCTTCTCTCTTCCACTTATCCTACACTTATTAAACTTATTCTGATTCACAGAGGTGATCTGTGCTGGTGCAGGCATGTACTACAGCAGAGCAGAGTATCATGGCATTCAGGCGAGTTTCCTGAAGCCGGGAAATTCCAGGGGAAGCTCAGAGATCCACAGAGATACAGCATGAATCGGCAGCTCTCAGATTGGCAAATAATGCAGTGTGGGCATGGCCAGTAGCAACAGTAGCCGTATGTCACCTCCTCACAAGCCCACCTTAGGGAGCATTAACAATCAGAAGTGCAGCAAACAGGGCAGGTAAATAGAGCATGGCACATGAACCAGAGCATAGGATGGCAGTTCACGAGAAAGGGCATGAAAGAAAGGCACCTCTTCAAAGACGGGCATTTCACCGGCTGGGTGGGAGCCCTGAGGTGCACAGAACCAGGCACCTTCCTATGACCATCTGCACAGTTCAAGGCACTCATCCTACCCGACCCTCAAGGCAGAATGGTGGACACAGGTCTTAGAGAAGGGGTGTCAAAATCACAGCTCCTGCCGTTCTCCTGCTCCTGCGGTGTAACGCACATCACACCCTGCACATGTGCCCAGCACTGGCAGGAGCAGATGGCCAAGGAGCTCGGCGCTGCCACCGGGTAGAAACAAGGTGCTGGGCTGGATAAAACAAGGTGGAGTCTAGATTCAGCCCGTGGGCCATGAGTTTGAAACCCCTGTCTTAGAGCCAACGGCTGCAGATTCAGCTGGGTGCTCTGCACCATCTACTTCAGCAGTGGCAGATATCTCCACGCAGATGGAGCTGCCAAGGGGAGAGGTTGCAGTGTGGACTTTGAATTGCAAGAAGTGCCTGAACCTTTCTCCTGAGACGGGGTAGGCAGCAGAGCTGCCTATAAAAGGTGTGCTCAGCAGGTGGCTCAGCTTCAGGAGACACTGAGAAAACATCAGAAAGGCTGAGAGGGAGCTAAAGATGTGATTCCAAGTGCAGTCTGCAGTGGAACCACAGCCAAACAGCCAAAACATCCTCATTGGCACACACTGAAGGGAGTAGGGACAATAATGAAGAATGAAAGCTTGCAAGGGCAAGGACTGGTAGAAGGAATAGGCTTCCCCTGAAGCATATGGGGCCCTAACAGAACTGCTTCATGTTTCTACAGGCTGAAGAGGAAATACCTGTCACATCTGGAGGGACACTGGAGCCGAGTACGGCAGCCTCAACGACCAGCATAACTAAGAAATGATGTTTTGTGATGGTAGTAGGTGACTTTCTTCTGAGGTACAGAGGCATCCATTTGCCAACCCAACCCACTCTCCAGAGAGATGTGCTACCTAGCAGGGATTTTTCATCAGGGATGTCACAAAGCCCACTGACTACTATCCACAGCTATTGTGGGCACCAATGATACAGCAAGGAGCAGTTTGAGGAGTATTAGGAATACTTACAGCATTAAGGAACTCTAGAGTGCAGGTAGTTTTTCCATCAGTCCTGCTGGTCAAAGGGATGGGATTTGAAAGGGCCAGTCAAGTCTGGCAAATCAACAAATTTTTACAGGACTGATTTTTACAGCAAGGGGATTTGGCTGCTTAAGCCATGGAACTCGCTTTGAGAAACCTGGTCTGCTAGAGGCTGATGGGGTCAATCTATCAAAGAAAGGGAAGAGCTTGTCAGTCTTGTGCAAAAGTCATTAAATGGAACGGGCCAGGGAGGGTAACCTCAATCCATCTCTCTCCTATCACTTTGATGTCAATGCCAGCAATAGATGCCCAAAGCCTGGAGAAGGAACACAGATATGCAGGAGAGCACCTGAAGAATGAAATACAAATCATGTCCAGCCAGTAAGTCATCTTCATCAGGTGTCCAAATTAAGTGCCTCCTATGCAAACACACGTTGATGGGGAATAAATGAAGAGTTAGAGTCATGTGCCTACTTGCAGGGCATTGTGGATACATGGTGGGATGGATCCTACGATTGCAGTGTTGGGATGGAGGGATACAGGGTCTTTAAGAAGGACAGGTAGGGGAGATAGGGGGAGGGAGTTGTTGCCCTCTCTGACGATGACCAGCTGAAGTCCATTGAGCTCCACCTGGGGATTGTTGCAGAGCTGACTGAGAGCCTAGGGGTCAGAATTAAAGGAAAGTCAGGGACAGGTTGACATTATAGTGGGGGTCTGCTACAGGCCACCAGACCAGGAAGTGTGAGCAGATAAGCTCATCTATAGACAGATAGGCACAGCCTCACATTCACAAGTCCTGATCATCATGATGGATTTCAACCGCTCCAATATCTGGTTATCCAGGATATGGAGAAGGTCGAGGTACTCAATGAATTTTTTGCCTCAGTCTTCACCGGCAAGGGCTCAGGCTACACTGCCTGAGGCACAGAAGGCAAAGGCAAGGGCTGGGAGATCAATGAACTGCCCACTGTAGGAGAGTATACACAAGTCCACAGGACCTGATGAGATACATCTGTGGGTCCTGAGGGAGCTGACAGATGTAGCTGTTAAACCACTATCCATCGTATTTGAGAAATCTTATCAGTTCAGCGAGGCTCCCACTGACTGGAAAATGGGAAACATAACTCCTATTTTTTAAAAAAGAAAAAAGGAAGACCCAGTGAACTACAGCTAGTCAATCTCAACTCTGTGCCCAGCAAGGTCATGAAGCAGATTCTCCTGGAAACTCTGCTGAGACACATGGAAAATAAGGAGGTGATTGGTGACAGCCAGCGTGGCTTCACTAAGGAAAAATCATGCCTGACAAATCTGGTGGCCTTCTACGATGAGGCTACAGCATTGGTGGATAAGGAGAGAAAAACTGATGTCATCTACCTGGACTTGCGCAAAGCATTCATCACTGTCTTGTATGAGACTTTTATTCTTTTTTTCATCTTCCCACATTTCTCTGGGGGAGGAAAACTAAGCAAGCAGCTGTGTGATGCCTAACTCTCCACCAGACTTAACCCAAAATAGGAGGATAAAGCATTCTTTCAGCAAATGTGAAACCAGAATTCAGCTGTGTTCTCATTCTAAACAAATTCAGATCAATGTCTTTCCTGGGAGAGTATGAGATCTCTGCAGGATTATGATTATCATGTTATGAGCTAACTATGTTAATTATTTTAGTGTCTGTTTTTGACGTGCCACAAGCCCAATCTTTCAGATTCTTTCCTGTCATTGGTACTGTTGTCAAATCTTTTTGCTGTTTGATGAACGTCTTCGAATATAGTATGTCTCATACCACCAGAAATTACATGTCATGTTCTTGTCATTTGTTATTTTTCTTGCAACCTACCCTTTTTCTTTGCTATTACAGAATTAAAAAAAACAGCTCAGTAAATGGCAAATGATTATGCTCTTCTAATGTTCTACTAAAGAGCATTAAAATTTGAATATAATTGCAAAAACAATATTGTAGATCTTCAACAATTTTGGTTAATTAAAGTTTGCTTCTTTCTTTTTCATTCTAGTAATGATCTGTGGTTTGTTTTTTTTCTTCTGCTTCTAGTTGGAAAAGAAATTTTATTTCAGTCTAAAAGGTTTTCAGTCTAAATTTTTTTTTCTGTACTCTATATGCTCATATTAGATTGGAATATTCTGATTTTCATTTCAGACAATTTGGAACATTCAAGATACTCTAATAGGTTTCTAGCTACCATGTTTTTCATCTCCAACTCAAGAGTTCTCTGAGGAACTTGGATCTTTCCAACACATCGCGTAACCTTAATTGCTATATGCTATAGTTGCCTAGCTTCATAATTTTAGTGACTGCAGTTCAATTTGGAATGAGAGTTGTGATCATGATAACCCCATTTTGGATATTTGTCTTTCTTTTGGGTTTGATATTTTTGGTTGGTTGTTCTCTTCTGGTTTGTGTTTGGGTTTGGGGTTTTTTTGTAAGCAATTCCTTAAATGCTCCCTAAATCAAGGTTTACTTTAAAGCTTATATCATATGATCATAGAATCACGGATTGATAGAATGGTTTGGGTTAGAAAGGGCCACATTAGAAGGTCATCTAATCCAATCTCCCTACAATGAACAGGGAGATTTTCAACCAGATCAGGTTGCTAATAGCCCCATCCTGACCTTGAATATTTCCAGGGATGGGGCATCCCTCATGAGAGGCAGAGCTGAGCCCTTTCTTACACAGAGCTGAGACCCTGCTTACAAAAACTGCCTTGCAAAATGCTGCACCACACCCTGACTGATGTCACCCGTGCTGTCTGCGCCCTCTGTTCACAGTGCTCCTAGTCGCTGGCAGTCCCTGCGATTTTCTTATTGATGTGGGAGTAGCTGCCATTGCCTTGGCAGTGCCCATGGCTCATCTGTGACTTCCACAAAAGCTGACAACTCCTGGAGGATCTCTCTGCTCCCTTGGTGTCTCCCTACCTCAGGAAACATCAGGAAAAAACCCTGTGCAACGAGCTCTGCAGTTCCACGGGGGGTAGGGCCGCTTCCAAGCTCCCTTGGCAACTGATTGTTGACATAGTATACAGAAGTGCACTCAGGCATAAGATCCCTTTAAATCCTCAGATGAGTGGCTGGTTCCACTTTTAGAAAAAATAAAAAGGACTCAGTTACGTGGCCTCTCTACCAACTGGCAGACTTCAATACATTGTAAAATGTTTTCCTTCAAGTAAAGGTTGTTGTTTCTAAGTTAGTTTCTTCCTAAGAATTTAGGTGTTCTATAAATTAAAGACTAATTTCATTCTGAGGATAGAAAAATGAGATGACTGGTGTATTTTGTTCTTTATCTAGAAGGCAAATGTGCTTAGCCTTATTAAGGTGTTTTGTGCTAAAGAAGCTTGGCCACCTCGCAATAGGTTTAGCCAGCCTAAAGGAGGGAGGCAATGGTGAGATGAATTGTACATGTCGCAAAGTAAGTCTGGTAATGAAACTGTGAATATTGCTGTTGTTATTATGCATCTACAATGGAATCCTGTATTATTACGCTTAATGCATTAGTATAACAACTTCAAAGGTAATGTGTGTTTGAGAGTGTTATCTTTGCTATCACTTTTGCATACTTTCTTTCTACTAAAGCAATGAGAAAGCTGGCATCTAACTTCTCAGAACTGGTATTTCCTCTCCTCCCACTCCCTCAAAAAAATTGCCCAATTTTCAGGGTTAACTGGAAAGCTCCTAAGTAGTTTTCTGTTTTCCTCTTCTGCACTCCGATTTGAGTAGATTGGCTCTGATCCATGCAGTTTTAGGATCCTGAGAAGACTTCACTAAATTATGCCTGCTCTAAATTAATGAATTATTTTAACTTATTATGTACTGTTTCCTTCTATCTTGTGATGTGCCTGCCTAGCTTTTATCAAGTAATCTACTAGTTTGAACATGTGCTGAGAAAACAAGTTGGAGTTTTGTGCTATCTTCAGAAAAAAAGGGTTAAAACACATTTCGTGTCTTACTTAGGATACAGAGTGAATAATGGGATTTTTTTGCATTGTTTTGAAGTTGTTTTGTAAAAAGGAATCACAAACTGCTAGGGTCATGAAGCTCAGTTGGAATTCTGTAGTGCAGTGGTTAAATCCCAAAAGGAAAGCCATGCAAATAAAAAAATTTCTTTTCCTAATAGTAAATAATGGTCACTGGTGCTGAAGTTGTGCATGCAAGCTCCAAAGAAGATGGCCCTATTTGAATTACTTGATTTATTTAGTTAGTTATTTGTAGTAACAAACAGAATATGACTGTGTTAATGTTATAGTTGTAATACAAAATATGGAGAGGCATAGATGCCTGAAATAGGAACTAGAGCGCAGGAAAGGACTTTTCTTCAGAATGCATTTTGGTGCCCAAACAAGCTGGTCCTGACAGTTATTCTCTATTTCAGAATCAGAGGGAAGTATTCAAGTAATCACTCTTCTGAACACTTCCACATAGACTTATAACTGTAGTTCTATTTAATCTCTGATGACAATTTTAATATATGGAAAGTCTGTTTCAAAGAATTTCTACTTCCATATTAGACTTCAACTTGTTGTGTCTGGTGGTCTAAATGCTTTTACTGACTCAATCTGTTATATTGAAATTGCATAAATGAAAATTGATTTTTACTGTAACATTTTCTTCAGCTGTGTCAGCGTTTTCCTTAAACATTTTACATGTGGTTTTTTAGAAGGTTGTTCCTAACAGTTTCTCAAAAGCTTAGAGCTGTCAAACAAAGCCTCCCAGGTTTGTTAAAGATACTGCTTTCACTTGGATTTTTTTTTCAAATGCTGCTGATGTTTTTTCAGTATAGAAAAAATAGTTCAATCAGAATAGTTTCTTAAATTAACTGAGGTATTTACTCATTTAAAATACGACTAAGAAGGTGTCCTGTAAAATTGCTTAACTTCCCTAAAGTCATGTCGCTAGTAAATGTATGTCTTTACTATTCCATAAGATTTTTAAGCTTCAGAAAATAGTTTATTCGTACAGTAAAATATCTCTCAAAAAGATCTCGAAAAATCCCTTTCTACGTTACTGTAGGTTTGATTCACAATTTGTTTGATTTCCCCTTTTCTTCTTGTCCTGTATCACTGAGCAAAGGACAGGAGCAGCAACTGCTTCCATATGCTTCCTGCTACTCATGTACAGGTGAGGCATGTGGATCCCTTAATGCTATGAAAAGTTAAGGATCATTAAATTATTACTTGTAATGACTGTGAAACGTGGCTTATGAGTACTCTAGAAACTCTAGGGACAGGAGAGGAGCTTTTACATTGAACAAGTGAGCAGCAAAAATAAATCTAGCTTTCATCCTATCAATAGAGTTAAGCCATGGGATGTCAGAATAAGACTGTTTCAGTGAGCAAAGCAGAGGATTAAGCAAGAATAACAAGTTCCATTCCTTGTTTTCCTATAATCTGTTTCCCTGTTGTGAAGTTTTTTAAGTAACTTACCATCTCTGCAGAAAGGTTTGAATTTCAATTCAGGAATACTGGTAGACTACAGATACAAATGATCATTTAAAGTTGACCTCCCCACAGTCAAATTCATAAACAGTGCAATTTACCTGTAATGTTGATATACTCCTCACTTGCTAGGGGAGAAGAGTATTCAAACTGTGCCTGTTATCTGAAAATGTGTACTCCTCTACCTATCTTACCAAAGTAATAACACGTAGAAACATGTTCTTGCTAAATAGTTAGCAGGTATTAAATGTCTGGGAGTTTCAGATTTCAATGTGGGTATACTCTAGAAAAGTATGTGTGACGGGCTTGCTTTGCAAAGCAGGTTTAGTAATGTCTTGCCTCTGTTTGGAGAGGCATATCTTGCATATTGAGTGACAACTGAAACTTCGAGGTAACATCATTTTATGGAAACTCTAAAACAGGTTAAAGGATAAAGTCCTCTGTGTTCAACGATGATAGCTGTAACTAAATAACTCACATATGGTCCACATGTAACATCTGAAGCCCCACTTCATTACTGGTATTGTACTCTAGTAGTTTGGATGCATATCTGCTAGCAGAAAGCTAGATACAATAAATTCAAACCTTTGGCACCTAAAGTCAGGTGCAAGCTTAGAAATACTTCCTAATCAGCTATTGTTTCAACTGCTCCAAAGTCAATGTTCTTAGGGAAAACCTGATTAAATTACCACTGTCCAAACAGAATGTCTGGTTTGGAAAACTTGTTCTGTAAATTAGCGTTCTACCACATGCTGAAATGGAGCCCTTGAGTAACAGGCTCTGTGGCCTACTAGGAAGCTGTTTACCTGAAAAAGCATAATACTTCTGAAGGTATTTGAAATAGGCAATATCAGCCTGTGAATACCTACATAAAGATTCTAGTGCAAAAAACCAACAACATTTACTAGCTAAAATGCAGCGCTTTTTTTTTCCCTAGTTCTGCATGGAATTAGCTATTCTGATTGAATAAGTTGTTAGCTTTAAAGAAGTAGCATATTTGAGTATGGTGAGTTTTTTTTATTTTTATGTATGTGTGTATACAGACATATATATTATATGTAAGACACGTACTCATTTACATTTATACATACATATTATGTACACATACATTTATATATACAAACAAATTATATATGTATAAATATATATGAGTGTGTGTTGTATATGAATGTATTTCTGTATACGTATATATGTACATATATGTATTTGTATTGAAGTTGTCTAAAGATACCTGTCATGTGCCCTTGACTGGAATATGGAAGGTTTTACTTTTGTGAACTCAGATGACCAAAATCACATTACCAAGTTAGCTGGTTATGTTGTGAGTAAACTACATAATGTTGAATTCTGTCAGGTTTGCAAAACAGAGTTGTTAAAGTTATGAGTGATAACAGCAAGAGCATGACTGTGTTTCAACAGTATATATATGAGAAGAGACCATAACTGAGAACTACTCCGCTAATAAATGGAGATTAATCTCTTGAAAGACAATTGCCTCTCATCATAACCTAGGAAGTTGCTGTTCAAGTTTAGGCAGTTAGGTACCTTTAGGGATGACTTAGCAGTGGTGGCTTATAACTTTATACAAATGTTTCAATTCACTGGAGTCTAGATTAGCCAATTGCTTCTTATGCTTAGTAATTAATACTTCAGATGTAGTAGCTTTGAGAACACTGCAGAAATGGCAGCTAGCTTGCTGGTAGTAAGTACACTTTCAGCTTCTAACTTAAGATAGCTTTTATTTGTTATTCGGGCAAATTACTTCAAATCTGTAGTCCAAATAAAAGGGTTGGTTATGGGTTTTTTCCCTCTGCTCAGTCATGCAACCTTACTGACAGTAGTTGAAATGAAGAGGTGTAAGCAGGTATAACACTCATTTGTCAGTGTCTTAATTTAATGGCAATGTCCCTTGTACTTTTAGAAAACTTGTAAAAAACCCTCCTACAATGAAATATTTATACAAGGTCCAACACAAAAAAAGTCTAACACTATAGCTCAAAAAGCAAGACTGGGAAGGGAGAGACAAAGAGGTGGTTATAGAACATGTTCTAACCTGTCACAATGAGACAACACTCAAATCAATCGCATCACTCAGTACGAGTGGACTCTTGTTCAAAATATAGACCTTTTTTTTTACACTTGGTAGGAAAATGTCAGCGTACAGGAGTGAACAGCGAGTTAACATTAAGTGTATTGTGAAACTGAAGAAATCTACTATGAAAACTTTTCATTTATTGACTAAGTGTCCAGTGAAGGGACCCAAAAGATGAAGTTGGTGCTCAAAGGAACCCGTTTTTTCAGTGGAATACATGAAAGCAAAAATGACAGAGATCCTCAACAGCCTTTCAGAAAATGATCTGTGAAATTGCTTTTACTTTGGCAGCATTGTATGCAGCTGTGTGTCAATTCAGAGTAGAATTGTTTTGAAGATGGTTGATTTTCTTAATCTGTTGAACAAAAAGAGTTATAGAAAGTGTGGGGCTTTTTATGTCGGACCTCAAATATGTATTGTACTGCTGCTTCAAAACCAGCTTGTTCAAACAAAATCTGTAACACCAAGAAATAACAACACATGGGACCAAACAAGGATAAGAGTAGTTTATTGGTTTTGGTTTGGTTTTTACAGTACATGATTAACTTGCTATCAGGGAACTGTACATTAAGGTTCAATGCCAGCAATATGGCAGAAATGCCGATAGCTAGACACTTATAAAAAATTAATAAATTATCACAAATTTGTTAACATGCTGAATTAATAAATCTCCCAAAGTTTTAATGTCATGGACACATTCACACAGTCACATGCATTTCATCCTTGCCTCACAAGACGTGGTTTATTACTAGACCCCATCTCTCAGCACTGTGATGCACCCTACTTGCACACACCTGTGTTGGAGATGTGGGTGCACTATCTTTATGTGCACCTATACAGCCCACTCCTGCAACTTGCTAGTGCACACATAGGTGATGAATCTCCCAACAGGCCAAGAGCCACTCCAGCCCCCAAAGGTGTGGATCCCTACGTACTGTTCCTAACATAATCAAACTAGGAGTTGGTGTAGATTCCTCACAGTATCCAATGGGGATGCTGCTCTGTCCAGCCTTGGCAAAGGCTATTTTGCCCCAGGGAGACTTCTGGCAGCATCAAAATATTTTATGTATATTTCTCTATTCTCACTTACACAAATGTTCTTGATTGTTTCATACCTCTTTTCTTGGTGCTTTATGACTATTATGATCATAAGCTTATGTCACCTCAATTTCAGCTGTGTTTTATTTCTTTCCAAGCTATCTGAATTCATTTTCTAGAGTAATATGAAGTAAATATACTGAAGAGGTTTATGTTAATTACAAAGGCTGCTCTGTGGGAAATTTGTGAATGCAGCATATTTCTTGCCCTGTTTATGCATCTTCTGGACTGATGTTTTCTGAAAAGTTAATCTGCAATATGCTTTGGGATGTGTGAGTCTTTGTAGTCTCGAGACAACATAGCCCTGTGCACTATAGCCAGCACTTGCTGGAGGTGTGTGTGGATGTAAGATGTCTGATGGGAGTGTGCTACCTTTCTGAATTCTAATTTATCTGGCTAGTGAAGCAGTGGCTGTCATGCACCCTGACCTCCAATACAAACCTGATGCTTTTGTAAAGATACCTCTTATTTCAGCTGCCTAAACACTTTCTAAAATCTATCCAAAGGATAAAGTATATGATGTGGCTTAAGCTGAACTCATGCCCAAAATATGTTGAAAGGAGAAAGTTTGTATTCTTTTCTGTCAGCTAACTCTGTCTGTCTTTCTCTGCAGTAAGTCAATTCAGTTTTGCCAAACTGCTGGAGAACCTTTCTTTTTGATTTTTGGTGGTTTGGGGATTTTTTGAGTTTGGATTATTGGGGTTTTTTTTTTGGTAGTTGTTTTTGTGTCTTTTTCTGTATGGTGTGGGGTTTTTTGAGGGGGGGTTGCTTGTTGATTTAGGTGGGTTGTTTGAGTTATTTTTTAATTTCTTTCTGTGTATGATTTAAATTCTCTGGTACAAATGAAGGGGTCAAATGAATGCCAGTGGAAAGGGAAGACGGGAGCGTGGGACTGATCCTTTGGCAAATGGGTTTAAAGCTGTAAGAGAGACCAACTTTACCCTATATTCTCTGAGAAAAATCCAGATTTGTTTGTCAATACAGAACCCCTATCAATGAAGTCTTGATCCTGAACAGAGAATCCATCTTCTCCTATAGTACAACACTGTCTGAACTATAAATATTTTATATTACATGTATGTAAGACTGAAATTTCAAAGACAAACCTTCAATTACTAATTAAGTTGCAAAATAAAGTAGGTGATTTTTGTTGGTGTGATCTCCTTATTATATTATTCAGACAGTTTATTGTGGTGCACGTGAAAATGTAAGCAGCATTGGCATTCCAATGCTGTTATGTGCTCACTGAGGGATCAAGAGTGATCAGTCATGGTCATTGATTTTGCTCACGAAAGGGAAGTGTGCGGAAGGTGGAAGTTGTAATGGGCTACTTTAGAAGAACATAGACTTTGACTGAGCATGCAGGAATACAGCTAGGAAAGCCAGGCTTACCTCAACTTGAAACTAGAAAGCAATGTGAAAGATGTTAAGAGTTCCTGTAACTAGCTGAGCAGCAAAAGCAGGTTTAAGGAAAATGAGGTACTGTTCTTCAGTGAGACAGCAAAGTGGTGATAAAGGAAAGATTAAGGGACTGAAAGCCTTCTCACCACTTGATTGCCTTCCCCTCTCCCTCTTCCACCCCATTCAGTCCTAACTAAACAGATAGAACTCTAGGTCGCTTGGGCCCCTTTCACTACTAGTACATGAGCAGAAGTTATTCCTCTACTGAGGAGGAAGACAGGGAGAACCTAAGCCTATTGTATATACACAAGTGCATGGGACTAGACAGCATACTTCAAAGGTCCTGAGGAAGTTGGGCAATGTTGTTAGAGGGTAATTTTTCATTATATTTAATAATAAAAGCTTATACAATTTTATAAATTTTTACAAAGGTTATGATAATAGTCATGTGGACGTTTGCTGACTATAAAAAAAGCAGATGTTACACCTATCTTCAAGAAGAGCAAAGAGAACTCAAAAATCTACAGGGTGTTCAGCCTGGCCTGAAGGTCTGGGTGGATTATGAATTTACCCAGTAGCTGTCTGTAGCCACCTGAAGGATGTGATGGTTATTGGGAAAGTCAGCATAGGTATACCAAGGACAAATTATCTCTGACAATACTAATTACCTTCTGTGATGAAATGACAGAAAAGGATTTTACAGGAGATACCATATACCTCATTTTTAGTAAGGCTTTTTACTTAGTTCCTCATCATATCTTGATATGCAAGTTGATTAGTTGTGCTCTTAGATAGATAATAAGATTCATGGCTGGATCATTGGGCTCAGAGGGTTGTAAGCAGCATTACAAAGTCAGAGTGTTGACCTGTTACAAGTGGTGATCGTCAGAAATAATTGAGAGGTCTGTTACCATTGCTAATGATGTGGATGTAACACTCTTGTCAAGTTCATGTACAATATTGAACTGGAAGGAGCACCTGATTTGTTACAGGATAGGGCTGCTACTAAGAGAGACCTCAGTAGTTAGGAGAAATGTGTGAACAAGTTCCTCACCAAGTTCCATAAAGCTAAATGCAGATGCCAAGGCCAGCATCTGGGATATGTTAACCCTCTGCAACAACACACTCCAGTGAAGACTAGAGCTGATAATCCTTGTGGGAAACAAAATTAGCATTATGCCATTACAGCAAAAGCAGCTAATACACACTGAAGTATATAAGGAAAACTGTAGCTCACAGGTTAAGAAAAATAACTCTTTGCTTCTATTCACTCCTTGTGAGAGTACATGTTAAGCACTGCATCTGGTTTTGGGCTCCTCAGTATGAGAAAGACATTGACATATCTGTATGTCCAGTGGTGGATTCCCAGCTGTTCAGGGAGATGGAATGTGTAATGTACAAGAAGCAGCTGAGAAAAGCATTCAACGTTACGTGAAGACAAAGGGAGATCTTGCGTTATCTGTAACTATCTAATGGGAGAGTATGTAGAAGACAGTATGATTATTCTTGAAGATGCACAGTCATAGGACAAGAGGCAAGGAATGCTATTTGGAACATGAAAAACTCTAACTAGTTGTAAAGAGAAATATTTTCATAACAAGACTCTTTAAATGTTGAAACGGATTGCCCTGAGAGCTTATGGAATTTCTGTCCTATTCAAAACTTGTCTGGAGAAGTGTATTGTATGCAGCTGAGATTGAGCTAATTTTCCTCGTAGCAGTCTGTATAGTGCTGTGCTTTGTATTGGTAGTTAGAGAGATGCTCACCAGTAAGCTGGGGGTGGGAAAGATATTGGGAGGTGACATAGCCAGGACAACTGATGCAAACTGACCAAAGGGATATTCCTTACCATATGACATCTGCTCAGCAATAAAAGCTAAGAAAGAGGAGAAGAGGAGGAAGGGTGTTATTAGGACATTCATCATCTAGAGAATCTGCTGTGCATATCTAAGATGTGTCTTCGCCTGCTGATGTAAAGTAGAGAATAAATCTTTTGTTTTCCTTTGTTTCCACACACAGCCTTTACTTTTCTTAAATTACCTTTATCTTGACCCAGGAGCTTTTCCATCTTATTTGCTCCCTGTCCTTCCCCTGATCGTGATGAGGAGGGGAGTGATAAAGCAGCTTGACGGGCACCTAGTGTCCAGCCAAGTCACCCCACCACAATGTGTCCCTAAATAATCTGATCTAATCGGCCCAACATTAAGTACATAGTTGGACCAGATAACCTCCAGAAGACCAACTTGATCTATAGAGAATCATAGCTTTATGTGAATCAGGATTGAAGATCCACTTGGAGAAATTTTGACAAAAATTTAGTTGCATTATCAAAAGCTATGTTTCCATAAATCACGTTGGAAACCAATGTTCTTGAAAGGGTTTACATTGATGTCCACATATTTTGTATTTACTAATTTGCTTTTGCTTGGGATAGATTTGTTTCATGATTCTGTACTAAACATATTTTTGAAGGGGGTTTTGTATGAAAGCACATTCTTCACGTACTGAAGTTTAAATTCACAAAATCCTCTCAAGTTTTGGAAATTGTTTTCATTTTTGTCCCTTTTAAGTTAAATTTAACATTTATGAACCCCCTAGAAATTCAACACAGTAATACTGTTTCTAGCTCTTGTCCTGGTGTTTTGAGTAGCATTTTTAAATATCTTAAGAAGTATGGTCCACAGCTTAGGTGTCAGAAGATGCTGCTACAAGCTCTCTGAACAGGAAGAAAGTGAAGAACCTAGTCTGTACTATATTTGTTTATCTTCCAGAAAACTCAATTTGCAATTAGAGCGCTCCATTCCTGTCTTTCCAAACAACCAAGACATAGCCTAGTATAAACCTCAAAAAATAAGAACTCTGAGGAAGAGCTTATTGAAGCAACATTGATAGATTTACTACAGAAAAATACTATTCCTAGTCCTTGCTGAACCCAATAGGACTGTATTGGGTCAATAAACATCATTCTGAAATCTTTTCTGAGCAGGGAAATGATCTCCTCCAGCTGCACTTCAAAGACCAAAGTTGTTCTAACGCCATAACAAACTCAAAGGATGTGGAGTGAGTGGCACTGAATATTCTTAGATTAGCTTCACATTTTTTTTCAATTTCTCACTTTGTAGCCTTTCCCTGTTTCCATTGAAGTGTTGATCATTCTTTTTTCTGACCTGGAGAAATAGGAGGAAGGTACACTTGTTTTAAGAAAGGTGATAAATTGTCACTTGTCACATAGACTGAGATGAACAAAATTATATTCTATTCTAATTATATACATTAAGAAACTTTATATACATATTAAGAAAATTAAGTCTCTGTCAACTCTGCAGGCTTTGATATTTCATTTTGTATAGTTTACCAAGATTTTTTAAAAATGATGTTGAAGATCTGCATTTTAATTGTTTCATATGCCCTAACTTTTAATTATGAAGTCCTTCAGTATATGTTGTTACATAATCAGTTACATTTCTGAAACTCTAGGAATATCCTGAACACTGCTGTGCTGCTGGAATTTAGGACAAATGTACCTATATACATGGAGTTCTAATATCTGCTTTACTGAATACAATAAGTGCCTTGTTAATGTTACTTGAAAACAGTAGGCTTCATATGCATGACAAGTGATTTTTTTTCTTAAACTTGTTTTATTAAACACATTTTAACTGGAGCATCATAAAATCAAAATGGGTATAAATGAATATTCTTTAGAACGAGAAAAAATATTGTATAGATTCAGTGACACTAATTTAGGTAAAATCAGTCTTAAATGAGAATAAAATACTTACATACTACATTAGAAAGGATAAGGCTTTCTAATTTCCAAGATGGTAATTCATTGTATTCGTCTTGATGTTTTGTGTCTTGCACTCCTATTACGGAGTTCTAGGGACACATATAGCAGGGCAGAAGTTTGAACAAAAAACAATCTAATGCAGATAGAACTGTATTTCTAATTGTTCACTCTTGCCAAGTGGTCTATAAAATATCAACTCCAGTCATAGTTTTCATGACAAGTGGGAAAATAAATTGTTCAAGATAAGATGCAAATTAGGGACAAAGTTCAGCTGACTACTAGAATATATAATTATATTTTGATAAGTCACAGGGTAAGACAGTCTTACTTGATTTAAAATTTATAAACTTCAAATGTTTGGCTGGAAAATGGTAGGGGAGGAGTGTATAAAACTGTTAATAATTGAGAAATGTAAATCTGACCTTGAAAAATAAATCCAGAGTGAGACAGAAAAACACCTTTCTTGAACGTAATTTTAAATTGCATTTTTTGTACTGATGAATTTGTGATTGCATTTGTTGTACAGACGAGTTGGAGAGTCCATAAATGCATCACAGTTTTTGAGGGGCAAAGATTCTAACATACGGGCTACTGCAGAATACAAAACATGTTGCACAATATGCTGATAACAAGCAAAAAAGCATCAATAATTATCACCAAAAAAAACCAACCACCAAACAGTAAGACTCCTTGAAAAGCAGTTCCAGCACAAGAAGGTTCGAAGTCTTGAATACAGTGCGTAATCAAAGAACATGATAAAGGTTGTGTCGCTGGCACTTTGCAACATTTTAAGGACTGTGAAACATAATTGGTAATGAAGGTTGACAATCCCAGAGTAGCTGACCATTAAAGTTATTAGGAACCTGATTTTGATCTATCAGTCCTTGGCTGTGCCTTTGTATGTATACCTGTTTGCCACCTATTTGATGCTGTCTAGAGATAATTACTTATGCAATGTCAGCATGCACGTAAATCTACCAAAATGTTGATTAATGAATGTAAAGTCAGCTTTTTTCAAAGGTACTGGTCCACTGTGACTCAGCATCTATGAATGCCAGACTAACGGTAAACATGAATGGAGCATGGATTTAAATGTTTAATGTTAGAGAATACTGGACAAGCAAGAGATCAGCAGATAAGAAAGCAGTTATACTATGCTGTTTGCTATAGATTATTCCAACTGAAGTTAAGCTAGCCCTTAAGCTCTTGATTCTCCCTTCAGTTTAAGGCTCGGTTGTGTTATGCTTTCCTGTTTCCTGGCACAACATTTGACAAAAAAAATGCAATTTTAATCTCAAACAACACAGACGTACGAGAGCTGGCCCTGAGCAAGCTGCATTGCTTACACAAAGCAGCATGTTGATGTGCAAAGGTGCTAGTGAGAGTCTTGACAGCGCTGTAGCTCTTTCATCAGTCATAGCATTGCTTTTAGTCCTGTCGGCGTAGCAACATTATTTTGCTTATATTTATCTCAGCTGAGAACTACATTGTACAGTTTGGATGCAAATGTTTCCTTTTCATTTCAGCTAAGGGGATCTTAACACCAAACAATCTGGGCTTATTTCAGATTTGCAAGAAACAAAGTCGGAAGGACAGAGGTAGAGGCAGAAGGATGGTTTGCTGCAAAGAAAATCACCAAGGTAGTATGATGGCTGGCATATGATTCCAACTGTAATTTGAAGACTTTCTTGAAATCCTAGAGTTCCTTTCAGATGAAGTCTAGAATGTCAATATTGTCCATAGATTAATTTGGGAACATATCAGACCACATGCAAATGTGTTTCATGTCTGATCTATATATGCTCAGTAAGACCAGCCTCTCCTAAGTGTGAGGCTTAAGGTGTAGTACAATTCACTAGTGTGTTACCTGCAGATCCCATACACACCGAATAATCTGTCAATGCAATGAGGTCAATCTCTGCATAGGCTTTCAGGCTGGTGCGCTTACTTTAATATATCCTATATGATGCTTCTGTCTGCAGTGTATCTTGGGCAGCAATAGATTGTGCCCAAGGCAGTATGACAAAAAGTAGATGAAAATGTTTTATGATGTCTTAGAACAGTAGGATTTACAGGACTGTAAAAGCGCAACTGTCATTTTGAAAACTGGACGTATACCAATGGAGCTGCATCACTGATGCTCTATGAGGATCTGAGCCTATTGGTGTAAGCAACTTAAAAATGTTATTATGATACCTGTAAATGTACATTTATATTCACACATCTTTAAAGGGTCATGAGATTATTTTTTTTAAAGAATTATTTAAATATCGACAATTCCAAGATATATCACAGCTCTGTGGATGCTAGTACAAATCTCCATGCTACTTCAGTTAGATTAAATCTCCAAATAGCATGTCAATATGAATTTTTTGGATGCAATAGATATTTGAAGCTGTTATAATTTTTCAGGACAAACTTTGAATCTCACTACACTTTCTCTTTGAACCAAACTGCTGCTGCTGTTGGGTCACTGTATTTTTTTCTTGTGGTTTGGGGAGGTGGAGCAAGGAGAAATTGAGACTCTGGTGTCATGTATATCCAACCCTTGCTGTGTTAATCCAACAGTGACTGCTGCTTTTTCTCCCCAGGAAGCACTTTTTAAAGTCTTTAAGTGCTATTGAGAGCAAGAGGGTAAATGTTCTGTAATGTCTTTAAGGTCAGCAAACAAAAGCAGAAGTTTCTGGAAAAAACAGGGGAAAAAAAACAACCAAAATCTGTCAAACGAAGATTGCTTTCCTTTGCCTATTGGACAAAGCTATACTTTACCAATGTAATGTGGTACCAGTGGTATACATCAATAAACAATAAAATAATACACACCTGTATTTTACAGTTACAATAAAATCATGCATTCAAACCGATCCTTTGGCACTCTGAAATCATCACAATGTAGTTCTAAGAGACTTATTTTTGAAAAAGAGTGCTTTGAGAGATTTTACATTTCTATCATTCCAACCAGGGCTGTATTAGAGTGCACTAGAACCTAGTATATCTACCATGGAATAACTGTTATTCCCCCCTTTTATTTGAGTATAGTGAGATAAGGTCCGTTCAGACTCTTTTCTGCGCAGATTAGTTCTGATTACATGGGTAAACTGAAAGTAGAATTTGAGTAGTTAATCATCTTCACTGTGTTTATTCTGCTGTCGTGATCCAGAGGCAAGCTTTTATTTCTATGACTGAGAGATGGTGCATCTTTCTCTAGAGCAGGGCATAAAATCTCTTATAACTTCTCACTTCTTAGATGAACAGCGTTTTTCTTTTAAAGGATTTCAGTAAGCATTTGAGTGATTCACAAATGAGTAGCAGGTAGATTAGGTAGATTCAAAGATTACAAATAAAGGTGAGGTATATCTGATTCCTGTTGTTTTCCTCTATTCTAGTGTGCAAGCAAAAGACAGAAGCTGTAAGAACCTACCAAGAGTGATACGTTTCTGTCGCTCAGAGGTGGAGGTCTCTCACTGAGGCATGATATCTGATCCAAACTTTTTCTACTGTAAATGAGTACTCTCACAAAGAGGGTAATATATCTTTGGAGTTGCAGTATATCTCCACTATGTCAGACTGTACATTTTAATTTGCTTGGATTTTAAGAGTTAAAATAGGTTGTCCTGTCTAATCTCCTGCAGAGTGCACTGCAAGTCAGATCCCTGTGCCATGCGTTGCAAATAAACCTTTTATCAAGCTGTGTGAAAAAACAGGAACTAATTCTAACTTATTTCAGTAAGACATCAGTTGCATACCAAATAACTTAGTTAACATCCCTCTGTAGTGTTTCTTTGTGCACATTAGCAATATCCTTTGAGGGAGAAGGGATTCGTCTTATTTCCATGCTGAAAAAAATACGAGAATTTATCTCTCAAGAGACATTGCAGATTGGCACTTAAGAAGGTTACTGAGACAGTACAAGAAACTTCAAACACAGAGAGAGCTGGAGTACCTGGCTCAGGAAAAAAAGCATTTTGTTTTTTAAATTTAATTTTAAAAAGAAATAATATAAAATGAAATTATTAGTATATTGCAGATTAAGCTGCAATGGTACAAATGGACTCAAAAAACCCTCCTACTAATACACAATTGCTTTCTCCAATGGAATATAAAGGTGAAGAAACATAACTCTTTCTAAATTTCTTGGGGAAAAAAATACCTTTTCATTGTTATCAGAGGACATAGCAGAAATTCTAATTACAACACTGCTGCTAAAAGTAGTAGCTAGAAGGTTAGGAAAACCAGATGTCTTCAGAAACTCTGAAGACCACAAATATTGCCTGGTGAGAGCTTGCATATTACTGTAGTCTTCAAGTGTTTTCTACTATCTTCTCTTCTGTAAATGTATTCAAGAGATATAAAGTTTGAAACAACACAAACCCTTGGAAACATATTTGGAAATGTTTTTTGGTTTGTTTTGGCACACATTTTTGTCTATATGAATCTCCGCAATCAGGAGTGCACAGCAAAATAAATGTCTGTCACTGATTTCACCAGGAGTTAAATACACAATATCTTTAAAAAACACATAATAGACTTTTCACATGTGCAAATAAACCCAATGACAGCCTGTTCTAATGTGTATAACCTACATAATTCTGTGAGTTCAGCTATGTATTTCCTGAGGCACAGCATCTTGGAGTTTAATTGGTAAGTTTATTGCAGATTGGAGAAAAGACAAAACTTTTTTTTTCACTGGAAGTTTTCTTAGCAGAAGACTTGCAGTTTAAGATTTCCAAGGAATAAGTGTGGTTACACAGAGATTAATTTTCATCACTCTCTTGGGGAGACAGTGTCAAAAATATCGAGCAACAATATCTTCCTGAAGCAAAGCTTTTTATTATGTTGGTTAACAAAATAGTGATGCTGAGGGTTAGGGGTTTTTTTGAGTTTTTCTGTTTGTGTGTATGTGTTTGGTTTGGGGCTTTTCGGAGAGAAAGAGACATTCAACTCACTATTCTGCTTCCAGTAGTAGTTAGTGTGTCTCTAGGTAAGAAAGCAGCAGAAACAAACAGATATGTCTTTTCTTTTTGTTATTTGCTTCTGTCATTCACAAAAAGTATCAGTCTAGAAATCTAGATTTTTTATTTTATTTTTCATGTGAGCCATCTTCATGCAGTGCATCTAAAAAGTCAGCCTCCTCTGACAATAAGTTGAATAGTTTGATGCACTAGAAGAGAAAACATCTGCCATATATCTCGAACCTAACGCTTGATAATTTCATATGATGCTATATAGCACCTTTATTAAGGGAATCTGATAGTTTTCCCTACTTCTGTTCATGCCATTTATGTCTTTATATGGAACACTGTCAGACCCCTCTGTTCTTGTCTCCAGGCTGAAGAGTTGTATCTTATTTATTCCATGACTTTGATCACGCTATTCTGCATCTCTTGTAGTATATATAAGCTGTTTTAACATAGAAGAATGGAGATAAGAATTGTGCAAAATATTCATGATGCAAATCCGTTGTGATTTAAGCATCAGAATCTATTCTGTTTGGTAATCCTTCCTTAATTCTAAGCCTTTGTTCTGGTTGGTTTTTTTAATAAGTGCCATTTAACAATAAACTTCTGGAAGCTTTAGATCCCATCGCTGTGTAAGGAAAGACAAGGTGTTATTTCTGAGTGTTGCCAAATTTATTTCATCTGCAGCCACTCAATACAGAAAAAATATTCTGTAACTCTCAGACATGACCTTCTGAATCCATGACTAATCACTCTCCCACTTTATTTCTTTCTGAATCCTCATTTTGACTAGCTGAGTTTTCTTCGGAATTTAAAAGTAGCATTTAACTTTTATATTAATATGTAATAATATATCTAGCCAAAATGTTATAGCACCTCATGGAAATTACAGTTTGAATGCATAGTTCTCCAGGTGACTCTTTTACATCATTTTCCTCATTCAATTCTATGCTCTCCTAAACGAGCATGTCATGCTACCTATCATTAATTAGCTGTTATCATTGTACTGATGACAGATAAACACAATTAGAATATTCAAGAGAGGCATCCAAACTTATTGGAAACAAGCTTAACTTCACTAAGCTTGAGCAAAAGATGATTCTTTCTTTCTTGTATATATGAAACACTGTTAACGGTACTTCAGAGGGACTTGGGCATTGGTACATTTTCCTTTCATCTCTACATAAGGCGCATATTAAAGCAAGAAGAAATTTATTGCTTGTTATTGTAGGGTTGTGGTCAGCCTACAGTTTTTTCTTTATCACACACAGCAGATTTTCAGTCCTCTGGAATTCAGGATATTTTTTTTTAATCAGCACAGCACCAGATTATTCTAAATTCAAGACATACTTCTTGTTCTACCGCCTATAAGAATCCTTTCACTATTCAAACTCATATTTAGAGTTACGTGTGAGGAGTCTACTATGATTTCATGCTCCTACAGATAAGGGTGGCAACATGATGTCTGCTATTATGCTAGAAGTCAGACTGAAAAAGAATATGAAATCAGCTATTGTTCCAGGTCCCTTCTCTATTTCAGAACAAGATGGGCAAAAGCTAAGTAGATGCCAAGTTGATTCCAGCAGCTGCCAGCAAAAGGAGATGAACTAAGACAGAAAAAAATACTCTGGGTTTTGTTCTAGCTACTTATGTGAGATAGGAGGCTAGGCAGAAAGTGAGGCAATTTTGGAAGTTACCTTGTTTTCTAATTCTGTGGTCACCATACACTTCCACATTAAGTGATAGCCACATTAAGTGATTTTATTTATTGTGTTCTGTCTTACTAAACCTTAGAATAGATACAGGACCTTAGAATAGATACAGGACCTTAGAATAGATACAGGACCTTAATGACAGAAGTAGATAGTTTTCTTGAATCTTAAAGACTGTATTAAAATCTGCTTCCAAAACCAGAGGTGAGAGGTGCACGTATGTATATACATATGCACACACAGACACACACATATATAACTGGTATTAGGTCTGTAATGTTTTTTTATTCCTCCTTTCTCTTTTTGGAGATTGAAATTTTCAACCTCTTCTGTTTTGATTAGACCTAAATAATAAATCATTACACCATATGCTGCAGTTTGTGGATCTTTTCAGACCAACAGGATCCCTTTCATGTTATTCTGATTTCTTCCCTTACACCTGTCTCATCAAATATATATTCAAGTAACTCAGAGCAGACTATTACCCCCATAGTCTTGTCTCAGAGTCAGCTTCATTTTCTGGAATCCTGCAACAGAGTTACTATATAAGAAGGAAAGAGTCAAAAAGATGGTTTACCCCAACTAGACTTAGTACAAGTTATAAAACCTGTAAGTTCTTTTGGAAGAAGTGAAGGTGTACACTCATGTGGGCAAAAGATTATTAGAGTATTAGAGATTCCATTCATGGGATTTTCTGCACGTGCTAGAAATCCATGAAAGGTAGATAATAAAAAGAGACATATATATTTTCTGCTTGCTCTAGCCGTTCCTTCCGTTTCTTATTTTCTATAGAACTGGATCGCAATACTGTGTTTGCTGAGTGTAAAATTTACCAATGGGAAAGTTAACATGGTGTACTAAACCTGCTTCTATGCTACATTGTTCCCTCTGCAATAATGGAAAGCAGTGATAGATGAAAGGTCTAGGTTTGGTTTTTTGTTTTTGTTTTTATAATTCATGATTATAGGATAACTGTGAAGAAGTTGGTTGCATTGCTGGAAATAGAATAGAAACACTAAAATTATATCTTGGTTATCTCAGTCTTTCCAAACCTGCCTCCTACAGTGAATGCTATAGAAACCCGCTGAATTTTGCTTCAGTAAGTTTACAAAGAAGGAATACTATGATACAAATACTTTTAACCATTAATTAAATCTATAAAAATGCAACCTTAGATAAAATCATATGACTGAAAAATAGTGAGAATCCTTTCTTTGAAATTACAGTACCATACTGTAGATAGATAGCTACAAATTACACATTAATACCTCTCTATTTTAGGATTCTTCGGGATTCTAAAGGGATTTATTTCTAACACTTCTGTGCTAATTACATTATACTTATTTGCTGTTCTTTGTTCTTTCTTCTCCCAGAGGCTATGCCACTACAAAATAAGTATTTTGCATTTTTTTCCTTCTTTCTTGGTGAGTATGTCTTAAGACTTTAGCAGCAATAGCTATATGAACTTTCTGACTGGAATCTCATCTTTTTACTAAGCAATATACTAAATATTCTTGTCTAACTCTGGTGTTGCTTTCTTCTTTTGCATAGGCTAGATGATTTGCACATTTATCAACCATTAAGCATCTTCTATACACTCCCCTCAGGAGGCTCAATAGAGACATGAAATTATTCCTGCCTAGGTCACATTTATTAATTTCAGTCTCTGCATAAGATTTACATTCTACTGCAGTGCAGGAGGGAGGGACAAATGAAGCCAGGGTTAAAGGGGAGCATAAATTGTTAGCTTTTGCCAGTTTTTATTATCCTCTCTTACCACTCTCTGTGGTTCAGAAAATTTATTTTATCTTCTTGTAATAACCTTCCTGGATGCAGTTGGTAAACAAGAAGAATGCAGATAAAAGACAAAATAAACAAACATAAGGTCATGCCTTGCATACTGTATCTGGCATAAAATAAACATGAAAGCTTGATTGAAGTTACTCATTAAAATACTGCTACTGCTGAAAGAGGTTGAAGAGTAGCATATTCGAGTGTGATATAGGAGATCTGGGGTCAGCTCATGGATTGAATTCTCTCCATAGGCATGCACATTCAGACCTCTGCTTAAGGAAGGAATCTTTCTTGACACGTTCATTAGAGAAGACCGGGCAATATTAACTGAAAGCACAGTCAGAGAGAGAAATTTGCAATGTAAAGTTTATTTTAAAAAAAAAAAAAAGTTCCAGCCAGCTTGTATTCACAAAAATCAAAGTCTAATCTTTAATTAAGGTAAAAAGACAGAAATGGCACTTTCTGTGGTGTTCCGTGGGAAATTGTACACAATGATTTGCAAGGTTTCTATAGCAATATAGCAATACTGCATTTTGTACAAAACAACTTGGGGGAGTGGGAGGAGAGGAGAAGAAGTTAAACTTCAGTCCCTCTCCCCACAAACATATTTTTCACATATTACAACTGATGCAAACCCAACTTGATGGCTGTTTTGGAACTCGCTTTTTTTTTTTTTTAATAAACAAATGAGAAAAGTAGTATGTGAGCCAGACAGTTAAGGAATAAACTCTTCTTGCTTCTTAAATGTTCCTTCTTGAGGAGAGCATGTTCTTAACTGTTGTTATGCTGAGATGGATAATTTGATTCACAGCTAGAAAGATCTGGAGATTTTTACGTCACATTTTGTCCTGAAATGCTGCATCAATTGTGTTGTTCTTCTCAGCATAGATGTTTCACTGACATTTTAGGATTAATTAAAATCTCTAAACTTCTTGGAAAAAATAACAACCTTGGTGATAATGAGAAAAAAATGCCATTCCATAATGGAAATACCTGAGCTTTTACTTAAGACTTGTTATTCCTCTTAAAATATGAAGGTTTAAAACACACCTTAACAAGAAGCCCTGTTGAACAGTAATCAGAAACAACTACTATCATTACAAGTACTTTATTTCTACTGTGAAAATAGCTCTATACTGTCCCAAGTGACAATAACCTCTACTGAATTTCACTCAGTAGACAGAGAAAACCTCAGCTACATCAGCAGCTGAAAATGTGGCCTGTTACAAAGGCAGTTTCATCCTTGCCATGCATAATGTAGGTTAAATATGCAAAGTAGCATGTGAATTAATCCAATAAGAGTGGGAGAGTCTGTCAGAGAAAGTACACTGGCAAATGGGCAACCAGTTAAACATGTTGTATTTTAATTTGCAGAGACAAAAATGACAAGCAATTTATTTACATAAAACTGTACAAAAGCAAATTAAATTATGTAAATATTTCATAAATAGAGGTGGACTAGCGTTTAATACATTTTGTCATGTTTAGCATAGTTGCGTGCATAGTGACTCATAATAAACAATGAGAAATTGTTCTCTGCTTCACTATCAACATCCAAGTTGCAGAACAATAGTCAATGATTAATATTACAAACAGATCATACCACACCAAATGCAAGTGCTTTAAAATTTATCAAGAAGTTGTCTGAAAGCATACCCCAGGTAGCTGGTGAATGTTGTCTTCTTCCTTGTGTCCATGCTTTGCAGTCAATAACACAACTTAACTGATGGACTTTCACTTCTATTCCTATTTAATCTGCTTCATTCCTTAAGGAAACACTATATTTTTCACCAACAAAACAAAAGGAAAAATATTCATTGTTCAAGTTCCTTACACGTGTTTGGTGGTGGCTGGATTTATGGCAAGGTCTTTATCCATATCCTTTGTTTTCCTGCTTGACAACTTCCTAGGGTAGCCTTTCAGCCAATCATTTCAATCCCTTTTAAGTTCTTCCTGGACATAAAAATAATGTTTAACTTTTTTTTTCCTGAAACTCAGGCAGCAGGCCAGTCAGAAACCATACTGAATAAACATAGAGGATCGGAGATTCAAAATGAGCATTAGATTTTAGACCAAAGCTATTGAATTTTCCTAATACATATAAAGTTACATATAAACGCATCAATCTATAAAGGTGCCCTAATGTAAAATACATGCAAAGCTCCTTTGAGTTTCCCATGGAATAAAAGAAAGGATGATTCTAACACTAATAAAAACAATTAAAAAAAATAATAATTGACAACGTTCCTGGCAACATGAATGGGTGACACCTTGCTAAATTAATATAGACTGATCATAGTTTTGCAGGCAGCAGAATTAAAAACAAATGAAAACAATCCCAAATGCCACAGAAACAGTAATTAAAAAAATCCTCAAGACCTACTGAAACCACAGCCTTGTGTTAATAATGCATAAGACTGGTCCATTAACTGAGTTTGGCAAAAGGCTTGTTTTAAATATATTCTTTATAATTTCTCAGAAATAAACACAGGTAAATATACAGATTCAAAAAAGTTGGTAATAGCCCCTTATCCCTCAATGTCCAAACCCAACTACCACTTTACCATAATAATAGGTATAAAAGGCACAGTTGCATATTTCGCATTCACCCTAATTATTTTTATAGTTTTATTTGTTTGTTTTTATACAAAAGCACTCTATTTATGGAGTGACAACAGATTTAACCTATTTTAAATAAAGAGGAAAAATACAAACACAAAATCTATTTGTGTGTCATGCCAGGTCAGAAGAGTAATCAGCATATTAATAGTGCCTAGTTTCACTAGAATTACTGTGAATACTTACAGTAGATAGAATTTTAAACAAATTCTTTCACACCCATATTAGATCTAAGGAGATGCACACAAGTAATGTATTTAATGACTGTTTTATGTGGTGCAAAAATTGGTGAGTGACTGCTGATCAATTTAATTTGAAGGTCTTCTATGACCTGTATTATTAGCCTTGTAGAAAAAGGGTCTAAGAATATATGGAACCAAGCTACCTAATTTATTTTTTTGTCTGTAATA
Source organism: Dromococcyx pavoninus (assembly GCA_033558185.1). Classification (NCBI taxonomy): domain Eukaryota; kingdom Metazoa; phylum Chordata; class Aves; order Cuculiformes; family Neomorphidae; genus Dromococcyx; species Dromococcyx pavoninus. The sequence goes on along the minus strand of JAUMJL010000139.1, from coordinate 987,036 downwards.
TTAAATAAAATCTTATTAAAGGAAATTCTGTTGAACATTTGTATTATGCAATTGTGTATTCTGTTGAAACGTGCAAGAAAAGTGTATGTACACAAGCATTTTTAGAAGCATTTTTAAACAGGTACTTACAGATTATACAAAGCAGTAACTGCTGTATGCAGTCTCACACAAAGTACTAGTTTGCATGTCTCCATATTACTTAAATAACTAAACATAAAAATGTCCAATCTTTATTAATCTTTGATTTTAATATTTTCTTTGTAAAATGTGCCCATTTGTCATTACTGCTACACAAAAACTAATTTTACTTAAAGAAAGTAAACTTGAAGAACAAAATGGCCAATAATGGCACATCCCACTATATGGAGATGTGAATTTAAAAGGTAAATGTGATGAGTTGTATTGATTTACCAGCCTCTCCTTTAGATTGTTTAAGGTTATTTCTATGCAATTCTTGAAAGCAAGAAACTACTCAAAGCTACATTGTGACTACAGTATACTAGAGAGCCATTTATCCATGCCTTAATGCCAGGCTAAACAGCCAGGGATTTGAATGCTTTCCCCCTTCTCAAGATGTCCTTGCTGCGTTGTTCAGTTATCGCTTTCACCTGAATGCCTGAGCTCACTCTGTCATTATTACTACAGCATCAGCGACAAAGCAACTGGTTGAAGTTCTGTATGTTTTGTTGCTTTTATTACACAAAAACCTGATTCAATTCCTCTTACTTTCAAGAAGTACTCACAATGAGAATCATTACAGCCCAGAGCTCATGCATATCATGGTAGTTTGGGCTCCTTTTGACTTATCTTGACCCGCTAGGTATCATAACACTGTTCATCAGACCATTTTCTACCTAGACTAAATGTTCTGAGTCTTGACATCATTTAGTATTGCACTTCTCTTGGTTTAAATGCACTTGTGTTTCAAGAAAACCTGCATTACATCTTTGCCATAATTGAAGCAATTGGTAATGTGCAACATTGATAAGAGAAATCATTCCTCGCACTCTGAAAAGAAGGTTCTGTGTTTGACTTCTAATATTCTCTTGTCACTGCATCATCCCATTGTCCAACCTTTCCATTCTCTCAAGCATTCTCATTAACACAGCCTTCTTCTTCTACATCTACTATTAGTTTTTAATTTTGATCTTAAAAATTCCCTGGAATTGGCATATGCAGCATATCATATGCAGCATCTGCTGCAACATATCATGTCATTGCAGAAAAACCCCACATCAGTTCCTTTGGGCATTCAGTTGAACCACACTGGAAATTAAAAAATTGTGTCATCTGGGCTTGTGAACTGTACTGCTGTGCAAAATGTAACTGAAGGTGTGTTATAAGTATATGCGTGTATTTGTAAATATATTAGTTTTCTAAGCCAAGCCCCAATACTTAGCAGTTCCCCTGATCCATTGTGTGATCTTTGGCCTTTTTGTTACTACCATCTTCCCAGCTAGATGTTAGTCTTGCCCAAAATAACAATTTCAACAGTTTATCATTGCTATCCTACAGTATATGTGTTACTAATCATGTTTATGTTGAAGTAATCATTACAGAGAACGAGAGAGGAGAAAAAGAGACCCAGCAGGAGCACATTTGTTCTATGGATAAAACAGAACCAGAGTTCATGAATCATAGGAAAATATGCCATGGTTTTGACTGCAGTCTCAGGCTGAACATATTTCTGTTGCTTCCAGCCTCAGGTAAGAGGTGACAATATTAAAGCTGTGGTCTTCACAAAGTGCCTATTAATGATTATTCCTTTATATTTATCTCTATATCTGTATAGTTTCTGGAGGATTGTCCCTGATGGGGATCAGTAATATTCAGATGATATGTTTTGAATACATTTTCCCTGACCTGTTATCCTCAACAAGCCAGGTGACAATCAAACAAAATGAGTGGTTTTACTCATGCTTCTGCAGAGGGGAAATAACAGTGTGTTGTGTCCTTTTTAATCAAGCTCATTACTATGGAGGAATTCGCAACCATAGATTTAAGAAAATAAAAATCAGTGAGGGGGAATTAGACATGCAAGTAACAACGCTTTCTACATTGTACAGTATAGTCAGGCAGACAGTATCATTAAATACCTGCTATGGAGGCAGAAGTGGCAGGCAGATCTTTTGTCTCTTTGGTGGCCCCCTCTTTTTTGTTTCTTGGTTGGGTTATTTTTGTTAAAATTGTTTCAATTTTAAGACTTTTGCCCCTTTTCTTTCTTATAATATCAAAGAACTTTGTTGCTGCTTTTCAGCCTACAGGTAAACTTCTCTTCTAGTTAGAGTATTGACAGGAGATGGCTTGTATTCCCCTGTCTGTGTAAGGGGGATATCCTCTGGATTGCCTTCTTCATTTTTGTTGAAACTCGCCGCACTGAAGGTCTCGTAGGATGAGGTCAACTTTTTGTTAAGGAGGTTTCTGTTGCGATCACCCATGATGGAGGCTTCTCCATTGGCCAGCTTTTCCTGACTGCCCCGTTCATCAACAGGCATGAAAGTGGAGAGTTTTGGCTGGCTCTTCTGCTTTCTTTCAGGAGAAGTGCGAACTGGCATCCAGCAGGAGTCTGAGTGGCCATATTCATCACACTCCCGGGTACACTTCCCTGTCAGGGCTACATCTGGTAGAGGTCTTGAATCTGAAAGCAAAATAGAGTTGTCTTTACAAATTAATAATATTGCAATGACTTCCAGTGAAACTGGGAATCCTTAAATTCACAAAAGGTATTTTCAAAGACCTCAGTAAGAATGTTTTTTTTTTACTTTGTATATGCCCAAGGGCAACAAGCATATCTGTACAGTTATCCTCAACCTAAAGAATTGAAAAATAAGACTAAGCCACTTCCTGTGCTTCTGAATCAATCTCAGAAGCATTTGACATTAGGTGCTGAAGGAATTTTGATGTTGAAAAGACAAGCAAGCACTTAATTCCATACTGCAAATTTCCTTGACCTTATTAAAAATACCTTTCTTTGAATTGTTTTTAAAGAATGTTTTGAATTTATGAAAAAAAAAAAGGGAGACCCTGGGCTCTGCAAATACTTATGAGTATAGCTAATATCCTGCAAACGAGCAGCTCTGTTATCAAAAACGGGACTCAATTTGCACACAATGTAAACCTCTGCTTGTATTTCTGAGGACTGGGCATTCATTGTTAGTACACAATATGTTACATGACTCATACAAACAATCATTAGTAGGAGCATACAAAAAACTGCTATTGATTATAAGTTTGATACAACACATACAGATAAAGCTGTTCTATGTGTTGCTGTGTGTGTGGAAGGACGGAGAAAATCTGACTGCTGCCTGAATAGATGCACTAACCTTTTATATGTGACTTATGTCAGAATGTGTTCTGTTCCAGATTACCAGGACTAAGCTTTCTAGCTGCCACACTTGTAAGAGCTTTCACTGAAAACTAGCAGAGTACTGCAGGATTGACTCCTATCTGATAAAAGTACAGGTAGTTTTTAATATTTTAATTTTCACACTTACATTACAACTGAATTAAAAAGCTACCTCACTGTTTTAACCAGAAAGTAAAATTCTGAAGCTCATGTTTGTTGACTAAATCTAGTATTATTCTGGCACTCCCTAAAGGTAAGCACCTTAATTAACTGCTGAGCTGCATCTGATGTGCTTTGATTTTTAAACAGAAAAACTCCCTTCATATTTTTACAACAAGGCATCTATATCTCAGTAAACTCTGCAAACAGTGTCTTACTTCCAAACAATGACCATTAAACATCATCCTTGCTACTGTTGGTAAAAGCCTATTTTTTTTTAAGTATCTTAAAAATATCTTAGGATCAACAGACAGGCAGGAGATTTAGACAAGATGAGTCCGAGGAAATTATTATCTTTTTTAATTTTTGTGATATGGGAACATGTACTTTTAGCTAAAGTTTGTTCAGTTGTATGGTTCTGTTTTCTATAGATAAGAGAGACTAGGACTTTGGAAACAATAGTGCAATTTATTAGCATGAGTTTTGAATGAGGAACTGGGAACTCAAGTAAATTAAGAAGTTCCAAGCCAGCAGTTTGGACATACCGAGCCAATAACTGGGAGGAGACTGGGAGGAGACTGAAGAGAGACTGGGAGGAGATGGGGTGGATTTTATCAATGAGTGAACTTGGCAGGTAATTTTTGGGGTGATGACTATCAGACACCCCTGAACATCACCTTGGAGCATGTGCAGAAGGTACAAGGGATGACTTGACATCTATTATAATTACATGTAAATATGTGATTACATGCATGGCAAATCATACATGGCTATGTGTAGCTGTGTATAAATGAAAGCAACAAACCCCCTGAGGTGTGCTTGATTTGTGGAAAGCCTCCAAACACCAGGGATTGGCACAAACCTGAAGAAAACCCTGTGTCTCTTGGTGATGTAGTTATTGGCACAATGGGTAACAGAACCCCATTTTAGACGACAGCACTAGTATTTCAGTTACTACACTGGCAGAATGCTAGCACATGCTTATCAAGACAATATGTCTGACCTTTATTTAAAACATAGGAGTATGTGCTTATTTAAAGAGGGTTTTTTGTTGTTATGTAGGGTTTGGAGTTTTTTCCAGACTGGAACAGTTAATGTCTAATTATGTCTGATGGGCAGACATATGTTGACATCTTTATGTCGAGGCAGCATTACTTGGGTCGATAAAAATCTGTCCCTTGCTAGTGGTCCTTGAAACATGCACTTGAAAATTTAACATTTTGCATTGTAGTGCATCCACTATTCACTTCTGGACAAATAATAGAGTTCTTTATTGTAAAGCATGAGGATTTGCTGTACAATTCAGCCTTATAAGGCTGTTTTATGAAGCAATGACCTCTAATTCTGCTGACTTGCCTTGTTGGGTTATGTGATACGCTTCATCTTCACATCCACACGGGCAGGATAATATTAGCACAAATAATAATACCCTGATGGGCTACTCCCAGGCCCATCACAGGGGCAACCAGCCCATTAAAGGTCCATCTAGCTGGCCCAGAGGAGAACAGGGGTGTATAGTGGCAGATAGGAACCCAAATCAAGGACTTGGGAGGAACAGCCACCTTGTCTGGCCCCTCCCTGGGCTCTCCTAGCAGAAGATATCCATTAGCCTCATTGTCCAGGTCTGGAACCCATCACTGTGAATCACTGGTAGTCACTCTCCAAATCACCTTTCTGTCTAACAGGGGGATGGCTGCTTAGGTATGTAGGACACGTTATAAGATATGGGGGAAAAAACAGCTTGGGACAGCACAGGACTTATGCAGTGTTTGGGGCAGAAACCAAAGGGAAGACAAGGGAGAGGTTTATGAGTTGAGGAGGAACAACAGTGAGAAAACAGAGAGATAAAAGGGCCAGTCACATTAAATAGTTTGCTGGCTAATAAGTTTGTCTGGTTGTGCCCTGTGCCAGATCAGTGCCGTCTGTCCTATCTCTTATTAAATTCCTTTCTAACTCCTTCCTGCATATGGTCTTTCTGGTTTGTGTACATATGCATATATATATATATGTGCTTCTCCACTCTCGCTAAAGGACTTCTAGCACGTCAAGCCAGAGAGAGGGAAGAATTAGGTCACTGGCGCTCTGTTTTCGTGTAAGTAAGCACTCTGAGTGTCTGTGACTGGTGTGTATGTATTTGGTATATGTGTGTGCTCTGTGTATGCCCACTGAGAATACATCTTCATCGTTGCTACTGGTTGGACCCAGGAACATGAAGTAGCAGTAGCAGCCTCAGCTCCCTGAGGCTGTTGGATTTAGTGTGACATATTTTCCTCTAAAATACCCTTCAATTAACATTTGGCACATACAATTATTGTAGCCTTCTACTCCATCGCTTTCTTGCATCTGTTCTAAGAGATTGAACCAGTACAGCATTTAAGATACCATTTAATCTAACGTGTTCTGAAATCTGTTGTATTTTAACCGCTCTTCTGTTTAAAACATGGACATTCAGCATTGAGGAGCACGGGGGAGGAGTGGTACAGGGAAGGAAGTGACCGTTTTGTGTATGTGTTTTATCAGAAGATGATTAAAACATCAGTGCCGTCAGGACTAAACTAGTCAGTTAAGTAAAATTTGTGTTCTTCCTGTATAATGCACTAGGTAACAGAGATTTAAGATTCATTCTGAATAAACTGTCACATGGCTTTAGCTGCAAAGTATTAACTCTATTTTTGCTAATTCCCTAAACAGACTGACCCTCTTTCCAGAGTACTGATCTTATGCTCTTCTGGAGTTGTGAACAATCTCTGAGTTTGGAGCAAAAAAAAAAAGTTACTATTGTCCTCTAGCATAATTTACATCCAAACATATCTCTAAGTGACCTGCTTTTTTAAGTACGTCTCAGTTTAAACATGAAACTCTTTAGTAGTGACCACACTGCTAGCTGACAAGCCCAATGGAATATGAAACAGAAAACAATTTGATAGGGCAGTCAGCAAATCAGTAAATGTACAACAGATTTCCACCACAGTTACATAACTGGAAACTGATTTACGTGCCTAAAATGCCAATTATTAAGAAACAAATTTTATAACAATGCTAATTAGTGAGTAACTAAACCTGGAGGGATGATATTTCTTGTCATACAGAAACTTCTAGATTTGGGACTAGGTTTTAACTGTTTGTAAATAGACTACTCAAATTTAAGCTTTTATTTGCACAAAATTATCGCCAGAGTTATGATGGAAGACGTCATCTAAGTTATTTTGACACATACCACATAAATATTGCTTGACTGTTTACAAAGCCAGTCCCTAAAATGCACATATTTAGACAAGTTTTTATGCATACATGTAAATACAGTTCAAAAGTGAATATTTATAAAGCAGACTTCACTTGCAACTGCTCAGACTTCAGCTTAAAAAAAAATTGGAGAATACTAATCCACAGGGTCTCATAATTTACTTTCACATTGCATATGATATAAGCTTCCACCACCAATTTCCAAAGTTGGCTGTTAACTATAATTTGAAAAGAAACCCAAAAGCCTTTTATCATTAATTCAACAAATCTCTAAAAGTTTATGGCTAATTTCTGGAACAGTGTTAGCTTGTATTTTCAAAAAAACTTTGTATAAAAGCATGTAAACAAATGAAGTTATTTATATATATGCTCATGTTTCTGCTGATTGTAACTGACTGTTGCTTTAGGGCTAGAAGGATTGCTCATCAAAAAAGGAAGGCCTCTACCATGGCAGTGTGAAGAGAGGAAAGATCATGTTCTAGATTCCATTAAAGCCAAAAAAATTAACAACCACAATACTTCACCCAAGCAATTTTCCATTATCTTTTCTCCTTCCATTCCTTGCCAAAGGAGGTCAATATATTTCATCAAGTACAGAGAAAGTATAATGAGCACAGTAGACAATAAGTCAACAAGCACTGCCACCAAGGCCAAGTCCTGCCTGACCAACCTAGTGGCTATCTACGATGGGTTAATCACACCAGTGGACATGGGAAAAGCAATGGATGTAATCTATCTGTAAAGCCTTTAACATGGTTCCTCACAAGATTCTTCTCTCTAAACTGGAGGGATATGGATTTGATGGGTGAAGTGTTCGGTGGATAAGGAATTGGTTGGATGGTCGCATTTAGAGGATAATGGTCAATGGCTCAATGTCCAGATGGAGATCCATGACAAACAGTGTCCCTCAGGGGTCCATACTGGGACCAGTGTTGTTTAATATTTTCATTAATGATATAGACAGCGAGATCAAGTGCACCCTCAGCAAGTTTGTGGATGACACCAAGCTGAGTGGTGCAGTTGCCACGCCAGAAGGATGGGATGTCATCCAGAGGGACCTGGACAACCTGGAGGAGTGGGCCTCTATGTTCAACAAGGCCAGGTGCAAGGTCCTAAACCTGGATTGGGACAGTTTCAATACAGGATAGGGGATGATATGATTGAGAGTAGCCCTGTGGAGGACTTGGGAGTGCTGATTAATGAGAAGTTCCATGAGCTGGCAATGTGCACTCGCAGCCCAGAAGGTCAAACGTGTCCTGCATCAAAAGAAGTGTGGTCAGCAGGTGGAGGGAGGTGATTCTTCCCCCCTCTACTCTGCTCTCGTGAGACCACACTTGGAGTATTTTGTCCTGTTCTGGAATTTCCAACATAAGAAAGATGTAGAACTGTTGGAATGGGTCCAGAGGAGGCCTATGAAGATGATCAGAGGGTGGGAGAACCTGGAGAAGAGAACTCTGGTTCAGTCCGGAGAAGAGAAGGCTCTGGGAAGACCTTATAGCGGCCTTCCAATACCTGAAGGGGGCCTACAAGAAAGATGTGGAAGAACTTTTTACAAGAGCAAGTAGGGATAGGATGAGGAGAAATTGCTTTAAATTGGAAGGGGGAAGACTTAGAATAGACATTAGGAAGAAATACTTCATGATGAGGGTGGTGAGACACTGGCACACGTTGCCCAGGAAAATTGTGGGTGGCCCCTCCTTGGAGGTGTTCAAGGCCAGGTTGGATGGGGTATTGAGCAGTCTGATATAGTGGGAGGTGTCCCTGCCCATGGCAGGGGGTTGGAAGAAGATGATCTTTAAGGTCCCTTCCAACCCAAATCATTACATGCTTTTTTTTTTTGTACACACAGATCACAGGAATACAATCAAGGAAGGGCGCTCACTCTGGTTCCACTATGCACATTTTTAACAACTACTCTTGTACAATGTATTCTATATGAACCCCGTATTATTATTTAATCATGACATGATCGTAGCACATACACTCTTTTGGAGAAAGATGCAAGGAATAGGGACTATCGCACTGTAATGATGGAGACTATAGTTTGGATGAATCACTTTTTATCCCATCTTTTCCTGCACTCTGTACACAGATATACTATATTCAAAAGGCCCATCCCAAATTCAAGTGAAACACCAGTACGACTATGTAAATAAATAGGAGTCTATTTATATAACATTTATATTAAATGTTTCTCTGGTTTATGACCTGTGTGATCGGAGATATAACAGAGCTCTTAAAGTATAACAAGTATTGACTATATGATCAGAGAACAATAATGCAAAAAGCTGCTGAACAGATACATATTGTAGAAAATCACTGTTGGGAGGGGGTAGAGAGGGATAGAAAGCTAAATTATAGTGATGCACAGCTACAGCAGTGCTGTCTTTGAAATTTCTTCCTCCTTATTGCGATGATTCAGAAACTATACCCCAGTTAGCGTCGTGGCATATTCTGACGTGCCAAGGCTGTATTAAAATACTTAAACGTGTTTGAAGGCATCAGCAACTTCCTTCTCTGCACCTTAGGCTAAACACAGTTAAATAGCAATTGAACATATCTCAAGACGCATTTAGTGCCCCAAGGCTTAGACTTCTGTCATTCTGAATGTGGCATTCTCATATACTGCAGGGATAGTGCATGCCATCTCCAAAACAGTCCTACTGAATAAAGTCAAACACAAATCAACTGTCTGAGATATGCCAGCTGCACTGAAGTAATGAAAATAATAATTGCTTTTGGACTAGAATAATTTCATGTATAACATGCACAATTCTGGTATTCTTTTCAGTGCTTAAGAAAGAAGTACTCCAGAGTACAGAAAGGCTTACATGTACATTGATTGAATGATTAATACTGTGAGAGAAGGTATGACAGAGGATATAAAATAATGATTTCTGAACCTTTTTGTTCTTTTGTTAAGCAAGAAAAAAAAGGATATAGAATGAAAGTGAGAATTTTCAATACCTTACTTGAAAAACGGTAAAACAAAAGTATCCCTTAAACAATTCCTAAGAACAGCAAGACACACTGTTGTAGCACGTCAAAAGTCCAAGTCCTTAGCTGGTTTCAAAAGAGACCAGTGTGGAATTTTCAATGCAAACACGAAATGCTATATAGTCCTCTAAAACTAAAAATAATAAAAATAATACAAACTAAATACAATGCCATAAGAAAACTGAAATAGGTAACTGATTCTTTAAGATTTGAAAAAAGTCATGCTAGAAAAATGTAAGTGAATTAACCAGAGGAGAAGGCAGCCAAGGGAGAAAACAGCACTTTTTGTGTGCTATTTTCACTTTCATAAAAGGCTATAGGACAGCAGGAGTGGGAACAATGTTTTACATGGCAATAGGGGAAAGAACCAAAAGTAATATCCTGACAGCAACAATGACAAATCAGGTTAGAAATTATAAATTAGAAAAAATTTTGAAGATTAATGTAGTCATGGAATGTTATAGAGTCTCCACCTCTGGGAGGTTCTTATGAAAAACTCTTCCCAAGGGTAACATCAACATAGCTAAATGCTGCCTTGGGAAAGCAAGAAGGCACTAAATGATTGCTAAAAATTTCCTTCAGCTCTGCATTTCTATTAATATGATTACTAACATTTATGTACTTGGGCCCCAATCCAATCCTGTTTCTGGGTTAAGATGCTTGACTTATTCAGTAATAAATCAATCTTAGAAGCTGGGCTTAAGTTAATCTAAAAGTCTATTTTAGAATGACATCCTCCTTACAATTTTATGTTAAAAGAATTACAAACAAAACCCCAAAGTGATCAGACCTTCAAGACAGGTGTTAATCAAGGGAATATAGAAACAAAAAACCAGTCATACTAAAAAGCCCACTCTCAAGTTTTAACATGATAACATTTATAAAATCTTTGTGTCTGAGTCCAAACACATCCATTCCATTTTACAGTCTCATCAAAAAGTTAACAATTGAATACGACTGCTACCTGTAGTCATACAAAAAAAAAATCATGCCTCTGAAGTCCATCAAACCTCAAACTGGTGTAAGAGAGACACAGTAAAGCAGAGAATTTCAAGAGTATTTACATCTTATATGAAATTTTGATTTTGCTTACCCTTGCATAATATCTGCCTCTGCTTTATGGTGGAATGGTCAAACAAGGTAAATAAGATCTTGATGTATTTCCTTTGTTTAACTGAACAGACTATACCAGACTATATAGTTATTTAACACGACTGAGACATGTAACTAAAGAAATATTTACCAAGCAACAAAATTCCATGCTTAGATTTCACAGCTATTTCTATCATATTTACCTGCAGTAGGTTAAGTTACAAGATTCTTTAACTGTTCCTCCATTAAACTAACTCCATTAAAATGTTTCCTAGCTAAATTAATGATTGTACCAGCTGTTTAATATTGCATCTGTCATCTTCAAAATATCATCAATATTTCACAATTGACTTAAAGACTGTTTATATGAAAACCAGACCTATGGTATTCTTTTCATACACTAAACAGCTAGCTGTACTCCTGCAGGCCCAAGTCATATTAATCAGTTGGTTATCAGTGGAGAATCATATCGGTTGCATATAATATTATGTGTAAGTGAAATCAAATAACACCAACTTAATTCTAATCAAATACTAATTTTAAACCACGATTACATTATAATAGAAAAGGAAGTACATTAGAAACATTTAGTTTTCTCTTGTTTAAGATGTATTAATACTGTAGTTCGAATTTTATTTCATTTTTGTTCACATAATTGCATACATAAAACGAGGACTAAGAATTATCAGCTTATGTGATACCAGTGGTGAGTACTGTACTAAATGCACCATGCTGAACTTAAATTCCCTAGATTTTAATTTTCTAGATTTAAAAGCAATTGCTACAAGACTCCTTGTAATCCTGTTAAATCCTTTGATAGCCTGAGTTACTTCTGTCACTGAAATGGCACCATAGCCTTCAGAAAGTAGGACTTCCTGAAGTAGCACAGACATTAAGATGTAGGAAACATTTAAGCTGTCTAATTGTCCCGCCAATCTGATGGTAAAGTACTAATCTGTCACTGTGTCAAATCACATACCTTTACTTTTTATTCAGTAAAATCTGTCAGTGCTTAACACATTCTAAGCTGAAACAATTCGTTGAGCAACTAGAGTGTCAGCTCTCCCAAATGTGACTTAAGAAAAGTCTGAATTGGGGCTCAAAAGTCAACATAATTTCCTTGATATTCATGACAAAGTGATGGGACTGCAAGAGCTCTAAGGGTAGTTACGAGCTACTATTATTTTATTTCCTGGAGATAAAGATACAATAATGTATTTTCTTCATCAGAAATGGATACCAGGTAGGAAAACCAGTGGTCTTGCCACAAGAGAAAAAAAAGCTTGCACGATTGTCCCTCATCTCCCTCCAATTTATGACAAACTCATTCAAAAGGCAATTTCTTTTTGGAGATACTCCAAGTAACATTTTCTAGGGGATATTTATGAGTTCATTGTTTCCATTTAGAAACTAAAAACACAATCCAAAAGGGACTTCAATGTCATTAGATTTCATGAATGTCTCACAAGTATCTCAAAGGATATCCAGAATCCATAATGTAAGTTAAACATATAGGAAAAATCAATGACTTGACAACGAGTTGCAAGTAATTTTGTAAGCTTTATATTTATTGAAGTGATGTAACACTTAGAATCAAAGGGTAACTGATTAAGAAAACACAGCCCTCCTACACAAATGGATGCTTAATTGTTTTCATAAATAATGAGGTGGGGACACACAAACACACCAAAAACCAAAACAGTAAAACTGAATCACTTGTGACTACAGATAACAGCTCAAACTAAAACAAGGTTCTGGTTAAATGCTTCTGTGCTTAAGAATTGGCTTTAAGGAAGAATAGTGATTTCTTTCATATTTTTCAGTGAGTTACTTTTTTCTTAGAAAATTCTTCTGCCAAATGCCATACTATCTTGAACTGATTATCTTGACAGAGCCACTGCATTCCTGAAAAAGAAATGCTTCATAGAGTTCTACTTCGTGCAGCAATACATTGCTGGATTCTGGATCTTATTTAATTCCTGTGTACACAGAATAAAAAATTATATAGGAACACATTAAATAGTTGTCCTCCTTTCATAAAAAGGGAATTCACCAGACGTTTTGTGTGTGACTCATATGTTTATTTTGTTACAAGTCATAGATCCTCAAAGGTTAAACTTGAACAGTAACTGTGAAATGTGCTGAATCTCTATTAATTTAAACCACATTCTTTTCAAATGGAGGAATAAGAAAGTTCTCCATGCTGTGCATGCAAATGATCATCTAAATAATGTAGAACTCAGCATGAAGCATAAACAAAAAACTTGTGACTAGTCTTTTTAGTAGCTGTCAAGAGGAAATTGTGTTGTAATAAGAAATATAGGAGTCATGAATGATCTATTTAACTTTTTATATCACATAAAGGGAACTTTATCCATGCAAAGGAAAAAAATGTTCACTTTTCTATTACTGTGATACATGTTTCTTTCACAAAAAATTTATAAATTTATAGTTTAACTTACACTAGCAAGATCTGGGATACAGAACTAAATTTAATTCAATTCAGTGAATTGAAAAGTACAAAGAACGCATTTTTATTCCTGTACCAGAAGATCTACATGACATAAGAACTAAATCAATGTAAAAATAGAAATAAGAAACATTTTAAGATTATTGTATTAATGTATATTTTTTCCTGTTTGTAGAAGTATTCTCCAGAAAAAAACATAGGTTACATTTTATAAAATATAGTGCTCATCTTCACTAATCTTGGAGCATAACAGAAATATAAAGTCATACAACTCAGGAGTATATAGTAATACTTCCACCTGTCACAGGGAAAGCATATGAATTACTGATTAATTAGTTACAGACTCTTGTCTTTTATTCCATGCCAGCAGCATGCGCCCTGGTGTCACTCCGGGCTTTAGTTAACTTATTTTGAACCCCCAACTTTTCCTAAGAAGAGGTTAAATCTAATCTGCATTAATCCACCTAAGTAAGTTTCCAATTTTGTTATAAGCACTGGTGATTTCTCATTGAGATGGTACAGAGGAGGAGGAGTGTTGGGGTTTGTTTTTGCTATTGGGGTTTTTTTAGTAAGTATGTGGAAAAGTCTTCACACCTCAAAAAAAAGGAGAGATAAATACAGATAATGAATCTCTCTGTGTGATTTATGTCCTACTAAAAGGGATTTTCTTCATTTTTTTATTGATTTTTCAGCTGTGTGTGCAGATTACAGCTAGTGAATTAATTACAAACATCAGCTTAGAATGGTTACATATGACAGATTCATCTGAGTTACAATCCATTAGTAATTAAGCATTAAGCACAGCACTAATTCCCCTTGTGCATGTGTGGTAGACAGACTGTCATCATATAACTGAATCATAGGGAAGTTGTACTAGAGTCTAGAGTATGGTATGATTATTTATTTAATAATAGCATAGAAAAATATAACAGTAATATATTTTCATATTAATGGGAAGTAGAGAAGTTTGAATGAAACGAAACAGAGAAGACAACAGTCTGAGCCTGTCAGAAATAGCATTCTCAATCCTGTTTGTGAGAGGCGGAATCTAATGGAGCCTATAGTGTGCATCATAGTTTTTGTCCTTTACCCTAAGTATCTTACACTGTTTCATTCACTCAACAGTTATAGAAAGTTAAGATATAGAATTCTTACCTTACAAATAGAACTGTGTCCTGATAAAAGTTAAAGGCAAGACGGGACCTGAACAAAGGTGTCTAATCATATTAGTCAGGAGGTATCTGTCATCCCCAAGATAAAGATACTGGTTTTTGGTTGCTTGCCACCTACTAGGTAACATTTTCTTCAGATTTCCTAAGTCACTTACTTGAATGGATAGTTGAGCATGTTCCTCTACAGATTTGAGACTTTACTCCAAAATATGTGAAATATTTCCTAGCCCCAAATTAAAAATGGAATCAATATGTTCCTCAGTTTGTTGCTTTTCCAAACTTCTTAAGCAGTGCAGTACATATACTTTGGGCTGCAGCTTCGAGACAACATCTATTTTTTTCAGGAATGAATCAGAATCTCTAGCTTGTCTCACTCATTTGAATATCAAGAAGTTTCTTACATTATTAATTTATGCTTTCACTCAGACTCCAGTAAAACTGACAAAAGATTTGAAACTAGACAATGTTAAGCTTGCTCCACTTGTAATGCATGACTAAATTCTTGACAATAGGTAGGAAAACCCCCTAATTATATCTTCTAGGATAGCATAAAATCCAGTCAAGCAAAATATATTAACAGGGAGGTTAAACATTTTTCTTTTTTCTTGGAATATATATACTGAAGAAAAATCTGTATGTTCTACTCAACTCCCATATTTGACCCATTAACCACTGGATTTCTGTGTCTTGTTCAGATTTTCAAAACAATCCAGCAGCTGCTAAGTGATTATGAGCACTGCAATTGATATTGTGTAGATTAGCAGAAATTACTCTGGATTTACCATAGGAAAAATAAATGCAGGCATCTTACTTCCAGGCCATTCAGAACACGGTTTCCTGAATGAAAACTATTCAATAGGAAACTGTTCACTGTACATTTTTACAGTCTCTGGCTCCTTTCTGAGATCATAATAGAGATGCCAGTTAGGATTGTGGTTCTTGTGAATGTAAAGCATTGTGCACTGCAGTATAATGAATTTATTCATATAATAGATTCACTATTGGATAGCACAATTGGTTACTAGTTGAGTAAACTTTGAACCTGCAACTTGAAGCAAAAAATTGTGTGCCCAAATATCAATTGCCTGAGCCACCATAACTGTCAGAAATGTGTTTATTCCAGAAGAATTATTCAAAGAGAATGGTACGCTCCTACCAGAGCTGAATGAAGTCCTACCAGAAATTGGGCGTCACCCTTGGATATCACCCTTGTACAGAAGTAAGAAGCAGATCGAGCTGATGAGCATATTTCATGCCCCTTTGTATACAAAGCACCTCTGATTGATAGTGATTAATTAAATTAGGCCCAGATAAGCACAGTGGATAAACTCATAGTCCACAGTGGTGCACACCAGTGATTAGTTTATGAAACTTATGCTTCAAGTTAATGAAGTTAATTGGATGGGTAAATCATGGCTTCATAGAGATATATTCTATTTTAAATCAGAGATGAGTGCCTGGCTAGATAAAGTTAAAAACTATCTTTTTACCTTTGAGTGCTACACATAGAAATTAAATGGAAAAATTAATGTGTTCATAAGATATTTTGGCAAAAAATACTTATTAGCATTAAAAAATAACACTAATTTTATGCTACTCTCTGTGTGAAGTTAGTTTGGGAATGTTATTTTTTTTAGGCTGTTCATGTATACTCTCAAATCTCTTTCCCACCAGGTATGTGAAAACTGACTAAATATATAGAAGTGCAAGAAACAGCTAAACCAACTCTCAATGCATGCTTTATCCTACCACAGATATGAACTGCAATTGCATACTCATATATCTTGAGTGTTGTTAAACTTATTTTGTGCTGCTGCAGAAGTATTTTATGGTGTTTTCTCTGTTTCTATTTACTGATGCTTTTAGTCACTCAAAGTAAAGGAGGTACAGAAAGAGGTCAAAATTGGCACCAAAACTGAATCAGGGCTTCTCATGCCACTGAAATAATGAAAACCAGCACTGTTCTTACAGCAACAATAATGAATATAAATAGACAAAAGATTCTGAACAGCTACTAAGAGAAAGAGAATAAGGCATCCATTTCAAGAAGAAGTATTTTCCTGCTGTCACAGATAGCTTTGTGAACTAGATAAATTAGGATGCCGTTTAAAAAAATTTTATGCTTCAAGAAATATCTGTGAGAGGTTAGTGTGCCTTATTTTCCTTTAAGGCATCAGACTTAATAGGTTGAATTTTACTTGTATTTTCTACACCTTTATTTCTCATGTCAATCATTCTCAGATCTTTGACATAGTTTAATACTTAATATGAATGTTTTTTACCCCCCTGGATTTATTGTCTCAAGTGCACATAATCCTGTCTCTCTACAGATAACATTAGCAGGGTTCAAGTACCATCCAAACAACTGTCAACAGATAAAGATTTACCCAACTCTTCTGTCTGTTTCAAAAGCAAACCCTTAAGTAAATGTGTAATTCTACATCAAAGTTAATTTATTAGAAAAAATGTGTATGTCTGATTTTCTCTCATATACACTTCATACAAAGAAGGATTAAAGAGGCAAGTTTCTTTGCTTTTATGACTGATAGCATGTACTAAACCCACAAATATATGTCATTTGAGAGATGCCCTATCAATTAAATTCCAACAGACTAAGATTTTTCTTTGTTACTAAGTGAAGAGATTCTATAGACAATATGTTTTACAGCACCACCTGTTGAAAACTCAGTAGAGAAATATCTTGCCTCTAGTTGAAAGTATTTGAAAATAATTATATCTTCTTCAGGGATGACAAAATACTAATCTGTTACAATACTTATGAATCTCATCATGCTATTAAGAGAACAATTCTTCTTGATAACTTTTAACATTTTTACTCATAGGGAGGTCTTAGTCTGAACTAAAATTTAAAAAAATACCTCAGATTTCAAATTCCAAGAATTAGAACTGAGGGAAAAGGAAGAAAGAGCAGATTGGGACTAAAATTACCTTACTAATGTCACAAAAAGCAAGCATCATTTAAATTCACTATTGTTAGAGTCTCTCATTTATTATACTTCAGTTCACAAAAATTTTCTAGCTGCAGGCATCTCTTATTCTGCAAAACAAAGCTTATAAAATTTTGTACAATAATCTGTATTTTGAAAACTCCCTTAGGTATTTTAAAATTATTTTTAAGACCTCAGTTACACAAGCTTGCCAGAGGTATGAGCAATGACTATAATTAAAAATGTCTGGCAGAATTTCTTACTAGTTCAGCTTTACCTAATCTGTCTTTCAGGGAAAGGTAATAGACACCTAAAATATAGCTTTCATAAGATGCACTATGTCATTAGCACATAGCATTGGGTATTCCAGTCAATCCCACGTTATTTAAATTTCTAAAAAGTACCAATATTTTGCATATTCAGGGACTGATCTCATATTGTTTTGACATCCTTTGAATCTGGTATTTCTGTCATCAGTGAGAAGTGCAAAGTCAAAGTAACCAACTGAAGCCAGTGGCATGCCACAAACCTGAAATAAATATAAAGTGTGATACAGATCTGTTCCAAGGACTGACAGTATCAGTTGAACAGAAAGTAAAGATTTGGTCTCTCGAGATTTATGCATTTTGCAAGTTAACATTGTAAAGCAGATGAAGATATATGCAACTTTAAACTCTTTGCTGAGATATTGACACAAATATCATACCCGTATCATAGAGCATTTCTGTGTCCAGAAAGATCTTCCTTAATCAGGTATACTGAAGATGGTACCAAAATTTTTACTATATTTGACTGCATCTCTGCTATTAATGTTATAAGGTCAGAGACGATAAAACACCATGACAGAAAGTACAATTTAACGATTTATTTGTTTCTGGTCTGTCATACAAATACTGTAATGTATTTTTAAGCTCAAAAGCATAAAGCTGCTCAGCAAAGTGGCTCAGATGCAGTGCATGTGTTTTTCTGATTGATAAGCTTGAGGTCAAGTGGAACTCTTTAGAGGAAAAGGAAGATTGCTCCTTTCTTAAGAGCAACTAAACTTAGCTGTAGTTCAGAGGGTGACCTCTATGACTGCCTCCAAAACTCTAAATTTATAGGTGCTGGAAAGAGACTTCAAGGAGACTGTACAGTTTATTCCATATAGGAAGCCACTGAAGTTTGTTTGAATAGTCTGGGAAGAAAGAATGTTAAAGAGGAGTGGTAAGATGCATTTTCAGACATCTATATTCTGTCTCGCACAGAAGTTCTTTGTTTTCACTATTAAAAAAAAAATTGTTTTTAGCTTAATACTTTGTGGTCTAATAAAATAAGGCTTTGGAGAATACGATGCTTTTGACATCTCTTGATGTGTTCCTTACACTGCAAGACTGATCCAAGCAATCCATCGAACAACAATAAAAATAAAGGAACATCAGCAAAGCAACAAGTGCTAATTTTTTAAAAAGACAGCACAAAAGATGCAGCTGAAGCTATCTCTGCAGCCCTATGAGCTTCAAATCAGAGAAAATCAGGGAAAACTAATTTGTAAGGAAAAAATGCCTGCTATGATATACCATTCCTGTTTTACAAATACTATGTTTCACCCCATTAAACATACAAATTGTGAGTTATATAGTCCTACTTGCTGGTGGAACACAACTGACAGACTATAGAAGGACATTGTATCATATGAGATTACAGAGGGAAAAAACTGAACTAAAGTGTACAGGATGGGAAAAATTCTTCCAAGTAATTAAAATAAGCTTTTACGAATATCTTTGCTATTAAACTGAAATACAAACAACACTTAACAACTGTGTACTACACATACTGCTCGTCTTTGAACTTTCTTCTGTCTACTAGGATATTGTCAGGTGTTTTTTAGTTTTGGGCATTTTTGTTTGTTGTGTTTTTTAAAGGACAGCAAAAGAAGGGTAAAGAGAGCATAAAGAAGGCATTTATGTCTACCTATTTAAAAAAATATGAAGAGAAATCATTAAATTTCAAGGAAATCAACTTTTACCCAAATAGGAGATAAGCAATTATAATGAAATCTTTGTAGTGTTTTGAATAGCCATCCCAGAGAGTAAACCTGACTTAATCTGAATAGTATAATTACCTCCTTCATGCTTAATATTCTGTTGTTCATCAAGTGAAATGCAAAATAAACAAACTTCAGGTAGTTCTGCAAATCTAGCTTAAAAAGAAAAATATTATTAATAACTATAGGTCATCTTACGTCAAGAAAATCCATCAAGTATCCAACACATGAAGGCATTTGTGTTGCGTTTCTATCCTACTCTGTTTATAATTATGAAGTTCGCTGCAGGAAGCAATTCTAAGAGAATTGTAATAATTTCTTATAAGACTATAAATACCAGAAGAATTCTGCCTTTTATATTCTGAAATGCAGAATATCTTGACTACTCATAGCTTGTAACAGACAATTACACAACTCTTTTCTAGGCAAAGAGACTTATTTGAAAACATATCCTTTCACAATAACCTCCATAAAGACTTGCTCAATATTAATAACTCCATAATCTTAAGTTAAAACCAAAAATAGTATTTTACTAACCAAATACAATTTTACTGTGAAAAGGTATCATTTTCTGATACCTAACTAAAAGATTTATTTTGAATTTCACATATTGTATGTACTGAGAAATAAATAATGTTGCAAGCAGAAGCAAAAAGAACTGTAGAACTGTGGGGTTTTTTTGCCATATGCAGAAAAAAAACTTGTATGAAAATGTTAAGATATAGAGAAAAGCATTTTGAACAAAAGCAAACATTTTCAGACTTGCTTGTTTGTCTGTGAAAAGTCATAGTGGATTATTATTAGAAATATTTAACTTGTTCTGAAAGTACATGTCATCTGAGCTCGGCTATGCACAACAATTTTAGAGAACATTTTATTTCCATAATGCTGTATCAGCATATTTCAGGGAACAAGAAAGTTTATGACAGTTTGAATTATTACATTCCTTTATTATCCTATCTGCCATAACCTTCAGTGCTAATCCTCTGCAAGATTTTGGTTTTATCACCCCAAATTCAAAACAAAATTGAAATGGTGCCATGAAAATATTCTGGTTGACAAGCAGTTAGTAATGAGTTAGTAAAATGAAAGTTGCACTAACAAAACATGTGGTGGCCTAGTTTAATGCAGGTACAGAATTTGAACCCCAGAATAAAGAATTCAATAATTTTTAAAATCTATTTTTTATTTAATATCACCAGTAACTCAAGTCATCACATCAGTGTTCAAACTTGAGTGTTTCATACACAAACCTACACTTTCCCAAGTAATGTCATGCAAGAGTTCTCTTTACTTAGTGATTATGTGAGAGATCAGGAAGGCAGTCTAATGGTAAGCATTCAGCTAGAAGGGGAGGAAAGGACCTGTGATCAGAAAGCAGAACTCTGTCCCTAGCTGAATGCCTGATACAGGCTACAGAATCAAGGTCACTCTGCTTCTCTCTCTGCTGGCAACTCCTGGTAGTGGTCACACAGCAGAGAACTACAGGATTACAGAATCATAGAATCCTAAATTAGTTTGTGTTTGAAGAGACCTTGAAGACCATCTAGTTCCAGTCTCTCTGCCATGGGCAGGGACATCTTCAACCACATCAGGTTGCTCAAATCCTCATCCAATCTGACCTTGAACACCTCCAGGGATGGGGCATCCACGGCTTCTCTAGACAACCTGTTCCAGTGCCTCACCACCCTCCCAGTGAAAAATTTCTTTGCAATATCTCATCTATATCTCTTCTTTTTCAGCTTCATAACCCTTGACATATCACTACACTCCCTGATAAGAAGCCCTGGCCATCTCTCCTGCAGGTCCCCTTAAAATACTGGAAGGCTACTATAAAGTCTCTCTGGAGTGTTTGCCACTCAAAAAGCTAGAACTTAGCTTATTACCACCTTGTTCTCAACAGATTAATAGCTTGAAGCCCATAACTATCAGCTCTCCTTGCAAAATATTCAATATCCAGCAATAAAGTCTTTTACAGTAAATATAAGATGACAACTGATTAGAGATCTGTCAGCTTGAGCAGGAAGACTTGACATACTGTTTCTAGCTGAATTTCAAGTCTGTTAGATTCCATAATTGCACAAATGAAACCCTTGCATATTTTTCTAAGATGAGCAAATAAGGGCTGTCATTCACTTATCGGCATGATCTAAAGGTAACACAATGAATACAAGCCATTTGATTCGCCAGCATTTTATTTCATGCATTACTAGATGTTTTGCAGGCCTCTAAGGGCCTGCATCAGTCATGATGGCTCATGAAATGCAAGTGCTCCTCTATTCCAGTCATAGTCCACTTTCTTCAGCCATTCACTAGTCTCCCAACACTAATCAATGTCTCAGTAACCAGCATGATTGAACATGAGTTGCAAAAGCATTATTAGGAGTCTGACTAAGCCAATACTCATCTAATATTTCCCATCAGTCTGTTAGACAAATTACACTGATGGTTTCATTACTTTAACCCTTCAAATTTTGTCAGAGAATTTAATGCTATTGGTCAGGATGTACATTGAAGCCTCTATAACTATCACTAATTCAATTACTTGCGGGCATTGTAATGTCAGTATTTATTTGATATAAAAAGAAACGTTCAGCACAAATACTCAGACTCAGTTTCTCTGGCTAGAAGGTACAGTTATCATCTTCCAGGTGGTTCATTGAATGCATAAGTTGAAGATTTTCATCCTCCTAGAAGCAAGATAAAATTATATCTTCTGGAATACAGTACGGTTTAGACTTCAAGCAATGTTGAGTTTATTACATCTCCCTAGTAAACTGTTATCTTAATTACCCTTACTTTTCATCTCTGGAGGATCTTGTTTCATTTTTCTTTGTGCACCAGAAACTTACAAAACTGAAAAAAATATCTTACCATATAAGTATACATATTGCAGCATCCTTCCACTTTCCTGTATACCTTCTTTCTTACATAATGAAGATCTTGTCTTCTAAAGAATTATAACAGATGAAAAAGGATCAAGTGTAATGTATTTCCCTAGGCTAAGAGAAAGATCTAACTTGATAAGTTCTTTTAGGAAATAGGGGCATTTTCCCAGGTTTTAAAAAGTATTTGCAAACAGACAAAGATTAAATTGCTAGCTGCAGTTTTCTTTCCAAAAGAACTCAAGATCTTTAGAACATCTTTTTTTTCATTAAAACCAATGTTTTTTCCTATTTAAGAAAAAATAATCATCTCAGCAATCCATTTTATCATACACATACAAGGATATCTTCTTGACACATTTCTTCAACTTCTAATTGCACAAATTGTTCTTCCTATTTGTCTACTTTTTTCTGAGTTAAGTGATACTAATGCAACAGTTTATATAATTAAAATTATAAATTATATATATCTCTATTTTTTTAAAAAAGGCAAAAAAGAAAGTAATTTAATTCTATTACACTGCTACTATACTGATCTATAATGGACTTATTATAGACATTAATTTATGAAAGGCATATCTGAACACTTTAGTATAACTACTAATTGATTTATATATCCATCATTAAAACCCCCAACAATCTAAATTTTATTTTTATTTCTAATTTTCTTAAGACTCTTCTGTTCTAAGTAACACAGTACTCTTTGGCAGTGGATACTAAAATATGCTTAATTACTTTCACTTTCTTTGAGTAAAACATAATCTGCTGCTCAGAGAAGACAAATACAAACGTGCAGTTTCCCAACAAATAACAAAACTAGACAATGAGGCATAAGCCATTAGAAAGTTTAAATTCATAACTCATGATTAAAAACTTTTTTCTCATTTAAATAGTTATTCTCTAGATAGCATGGGTGACATTGTAGTCCCACATTCAACTTTATCATAGACAGGTTCTAGACAAAAAAAACCCTCTGCCACATACACATTCATGCTGTATTATACCATATGAAACAATCATCATTTCATTCATAACGTTGTTGCAACATATTAGATTGCATAAACATAAAAAATTTCAAACAAAATTGCAGTAAAAATAGTGTATTAGATGCTGTAAAATCACATGCAGTAGGTATTATCTGACACATCCTATGTCTAAGAACCCAATTCTCTATTTCTGCACTAAATTAAATCACAAGCAAACATTTGTTTTATAACTACACATTAAATGGCTCTGTCTTGCCCCTCTACGAACAGATGCACACAATTCCTAGAACCTGTTTCTGTGTTTGTTTCTAACTTTTCTCTAAGTTGGCATTTTTTTCCCTTGAGCTGGCACTAGTACATAGCACTTTTCTCCTTCAGCTATTCAAGCGGCAGCTAGCAGGGCAGCCACAACAAACACAATTCTGGCAGCTCCTAATGTGTGTCCCTGCCTTTTATTCAGATGCTATTTACACAGTGTTTACATGTAGACCACGTAGCTTTTATAAAGCTCAGAGTTTGGAATTTAAATGGGAAGCTTATTAGGCACAGGAGTCTCTCAAATTAAATTATAATACGTAGCTACTTAAAATACTTTGGAAGACAGAATTCACAGCAATGTGTTTTTATACGGAGATAGTATTTGTCTAAAAGAAACAGAGAAAAACAGAACAGCAAATGAAATCAGTGACATGTACTGGACACAGGAGTTTTACTTCTACACCATTTGCCTACAGTAGAAAAACCACAATCATACTCACTTACGTGAGAACCTGAGTATACAGAACAATTAAAAACCTGAACCTAATTTCCTAAGTTAAATCTCCAAGACACACCTATAGAATGGTACAATACATTTCTACAGTTAATTTTTCATTTCTCTCCCAAGAATTCCAGACAAACCAACCTGAACTGCTTTAAAACCAGGTAGTTTTCTTTCTGTTCCTGACTATTTATTTGTCTGTTTATTTATTCATTTACTTAAGATGTACGAATGTAGAGCTTCAAGTCTGCACTTTGTCCCAGACATGGAAATTACTCCATGGTGGGTGCCTTTCTTGCCTGGTACTGCAGAAAGTATTCATTTAAAATAGACATAAATACACATCCTGAAAATATGTGATCCTGAAACACTGCTCTGAATCCAATAAACCTTTTGCATTAATGTCACTTTATTCAGAGCAGAACTCTACAGAGTTACCATTTGACTATGCTCTTAGTGCAAACAGTTCACACACGGAAGCAAAAGAGAAGATCTTGCAGGCTGAGTTTGAAAAATTTGGCTCAGGCTAAAAATTACTTAACTGAGAATCGAAACATTCTTGGAACATATACTCCTGAGAAGGCATATGAGCAAGTTGAAAAAGAAGCTAAAACTACAATCCTTGATGATAATGTTTTAAAATTTCTAAAAGATTTTTTTTGTTTACAGTTTTAGTTCCATTTTCCTTTAAGTTGTTCTGCATTAGTAATGGATGATACCTTTGTAATATTAACAATTCATAACAGGAGTTATGTTGCAAAAATATTGCCTTAATGTTGGAGTTATTAATTGCACATTAAAATGAGTTTCATCATGCCAGTGATAGCTTTCCTAACTTCTTTAGTAAATTATGTTTTTCTGAATATTCTAGCAAGTAAAATAATATCAGATATGCTGGGATGTGCATATGCAGTCTTTTAACCCTGAATTACTTGAAACACTTGACTAGCTGAACATTCGAGGGAATGACGTGACGTCTATCTGATTTTATACACATTAGTATTAGCATCTTTCTCAGTGAGACCTCAGCTTCAAAACTCCCAGTCTTTTACATGTGTAATTTACAGCAATGTCTATGAACAGTAGTTCAGGAAAAGAGCGTAAAATTATGCTGTTTTGGAGATGGTGGTTCAAAACTCAGTACATAATTAAATACATGGGATGGATGTTACTGAGCAGTAAATTCATGTAAAATTTCCTTTGACAATTCAAATTTAAACTCACTTTAGTTCTTATAAATCTTGCGGGAGTATGACCGACAATGGTTTCTGCAGTACAGCTAATACATTCCTTTAATTTCTACCTGGATTTTCTTACAAATTAGAGTTCGGCCCGCTGAAAGGAATAAGCAATACTTGATAGCCAACACTGAAACATCGGGGAGAGACTGGGCTTTCCCCCCCAACCTTAATCTTCAGCTGTAGACATATGTGTAAGTAAGTAATTGATGGCCTAAAAGAATGATCAGTTAACCCCAGGACAATAATTGCAAGTAAAATTAATCTGATTTATTATGAGATTATACTACTAGAATCATAAGCAAATAAATTACCGTGTTATGAGCTATACTTTTAGGTCTGTCATACATTAATTTTCTACATACCATTTAAGTAACATAAAATGCAGTCTCCTGATAGTTGAACAAACAAGAAAGAAGAAAGGCATTGCCTCCATATTCTCAGTATTGCTGGCTTGAATCCGTATTAGTTCCATTGAAACTGGGAGACCTTAGATTACCATACCTCTTCTGCTGCTCATAATCATAATCAGCACCAAATATATTCTTGAATTCAAAAGTCATTTTCCTTTTTTAAAAAAATAGAGAATTTGTCTAGCACTTTGACTACTTATGATTAAATTACTTCATATTTGTGCATATTGAAATTTTTGGTGTTACAATACATATATATATATGTAAATAAAAGGGGAAAAAACCCAACTACCAGACACTGTTTTTAGAAAGTTTTAAAACATACACACATAGAAAAAAAAAAAAAAAAAAAACCCAATAAAGCCAAACATCAAAAATTTTCAATGGGATACATAGAAAGTAGAGAAAGGACAAATGCAAGGTCAAAATTCTGTAAATAAAGCAATTTTCATATAAAATCCTGACTTTTTTTGTTTTGTCATTTCTCCTAGTTAATTGTGAAATTTCTTCATTCTATGCAGTCACTTATGGTTACTTCATTTGGTTTGGTTGAGGTTTTTTCTTGCTTTTTTTAAGGGTGAGAAACATTTGGGGTGAGCTTACTGACTGCCACCTACAGTGGATTCGTTCATGTGGTATCAGATTTTTCGCTTCAAGTATAAAACAAACAGTGTCCTTCTCTGGGAAGCTCTGAGCACCTCAACAAACAAACAAACAAACCATAGGGCTAGCAAACATAAAAGTACAGGAGACAATGTTCAACATCAATCTCCCTTAATTATTCAGCATATGTATAAACGGGGAATATGCAAGAACCATTTTCCAATGTCTTTATGCTTTTAAGACTACATTCATACCATTATGGAATTTATATATAAATAATACTGAAAATAATTCTCTTCCTATTGAATTTAATTGGAAATTTCAGAAGAAATAACATTAATTAATTATCCTGATATATATCAAAATCCCCAATGATTTAACCAACAAATCCAACAAAGATATGAAAACAATACTACCATTCCACTGGAAAATTTTATTGAAGATACATCAATAATTCCTTCCTAGTTTCTGTATTTAATTGTTTACAAGGCATTATCTTCTATTTTCTGGAATAAAGGAATGTGCCTTTTTCACCTTGTTTTTCTCAAGTTCATTTTCTACTATATTTACATTCTAGAATGAAATCAATTGCTCCTCAACACTCTTTATAGCAAAATCTGTAATTCCTACATTATCAGGTGGACATGCATACTTTTCAGACCTGCATGACATCTAAACTATTTGCAGATTAGTCTATCTTGTAGTTTTTCTTTTCTCCTTTGATGTAATAATAAATCTTTTAGCACTCAATCACCTTCTTCTCAAGACAGAAGCTTATTTTTCTTGTGAAATATTACATTGCAATTGTAGAAGATTTAGACACCTCGATCAAGCGGACTTTGACTGTGTCACCTTCTCCCACCATCACTGCCTTCTGTTAATTGTGTAAGAGGATACGGCTGGAGGAACACTCTCAACACTTCACTCACGAGCTGTAAATCTACTCTGCCTTTAATAATTTACCTGATCTGCTGTTTTTCTCTATTTAATAAACCTGCCTTTCTCTGAGATTATTTCAAACCTTTTTAATGGTTAATCAATGATCTTACCCATCCGTTTTCCACCTTAGGAATAGCATATGCAAATAAAGTTATCTTGAACTGGCACCGACCCCATTCTCCATTTTATCTTCTTACAACAACTGTGCTCGGAAACACAAAAGCAAAACTAGATAAGCCAATGGTTTGCACAGCTTTTGTATTTAAGCAGGTTCTGTTTTCACCATAAGCACTAATGTCTCAAGCAGTTGCCAATTCTGCTCCGGTAATGCCTTGTTTCTCACTCGCAAAAGCCTACGTTAGTAAAGAACACAGCCTTCTCCATGGAATTCTCTTAAGGTTTTCACCTCTTTCCTGCATCCCTTCCTATCAATAAAATAAAATAAAATAAAATAAAATAAAATAAAATAAAATAAAATAAAATAAAATAAAATAATGAGATGGAGAGGAAAATTCTGACTTGCAATACCATTTCAGAGAATGCTCTTTGAAAAGAAGAATAAAAAGAGATTCAGAATGTACCTACTAATCTACTAAGTGCGCAAGTTCAAGTCTTTTTGCTAGAAACCAGAACCTACCAACACTCAGATATTTTGTCTTTCTTCTGTTATCTACAACTGTTAATTTAACATTTTGATTTTTTTTTGTTTTAAAAAATATCTCTCTAAACAAGAAGTAGGAAAGTAGGGTTATTATTTATTTATTTGGTTTGTTTTGATTTTGTTTGTTTTGAACTCCTGTAACATGATTTTGTTATATAAGAAAGCAGATTTACCCCTCTACTGTGGCTCAGTAATATCTGAGCATTAAGAAAGCTGAAAAGAAAATACTTCATATTTAGGAGGCAGAGGGGGAAAACAGGTGTGAGAACTCCAGACATGTCTCATGGAAAAGCTTTTCTAGTAGCAGCAGAAAATATTAACTGAGGGCAAAACCAAACAAAAAGCAAAACAGAACGAAAAGCCCAATCCCAGGAATATCTATGTCTCATACCTGCACTTTTAAAAACTCATATGAGAACACGAGGAAACAAGCTTCTTTTTCTTTTCTCTAAAGCAAACAGGGAGTATGCATAAAAACATGGCAGGCTTGAGCAATACCGTGAAGATTACTATATAACAAAGAACAGGTGTATGCCAATAGCTACACTTCATTAAGATCTCTTCATGACGAACTTCAAATCCAACTGTCCTGCACAAATACGGACAATTTCTGAGTATAGATATCTATTAATTTAGCAAAGAAAAAGGGGAAGCTGAGCACATCCTCATAGCACCTCATGCCATCTTCATTCCTGAAGCTTATATCTGATTTTTTTTTTTATTTTTCTAGCATAGTAGACTGAAAGAGCAGGACAAAAAAACAAACAGTGAAGAAACAACCATGTTAAAGAAATTTCTTTCTTCCTTTTAGAATATTTTCAGCAGTAAGGCAATAGAAATTCAGATAAATGATCTATTTCTAAGCTGAGATGTAATCCACAGTTATATGCCCTAAATTCAAATTTCTGATGATAAGAGTGTGCACACTCTTTCAGAATTGGCAATGAGACCCTAGTGGAGATGCCACCATGACACTGTGCTAGTAGGACAGGTCAGACTTATTTGTTATTTCTTCCTTAACTTTGGAATAGGATCAAGATCAGACTACACATAATTCTATTATCCTGGTACTTCACTACTTTTGCTTTAAGTTTGGGGGATGAGCTATTTTGAAAATTATAATCTGAGCCAATATACAAACTAGAAGTGAAACCTCAATCACCCAGATACTTGAAACAGACAATGAGAGTATGCAGAATTCAGAGACCATCAATGGGGCTCTAATCCCCTAAACACCATACCTTACACTTTATGCCAGAGCTTTGTATGTTGCTTTACTAACTGAGTTTTTTGGCTTTTTTTTTTTATTGCTAGCAACAAAAGAACCAAAGGTGCAAAAGTAGTGAAGTAATCAAAGGTGCCAAGTAACCAAAGGATGAGCCAACACTCAGCTACCAGAAAACTGCAACCGAGATCTTCAAAAGTTAAAATGGAAAGAGCATCACAACACACAAGTTCCGGTAATTCTTCTAAATTTCTATCATGATGGAAAAGCCCACTAATCCCTCATTCTATATTGAAAATCACCTGGTAATCTATATTTGCAAAGGCTTTACTGTGAATTTGATATCTTTGCCTTAGGATGACAAATCTTGAGAATAATACACTGAACTTTGTCAAGAGCATCTGGTGGTGATAGGATATTATGCAATATGCCCTCTTTAAAACAAGCTACTGAACTATAAGAGACTCTGTACTGGATAGCGATTTTTGAATCTTATTCTTACTGTGTCTTCCAAAGGAGCATTTAGAAATGCTCATGCATAACACAGCAATAAGACTAAAATAAAGTGGAGTAGGAGGGAGAGACAAAAATAAAGATGCATATTATGGAAAATTATCAGATTGAACAAACATTCCCATGCTATAAATGCATCACACCTTAAATATTGATTTCTCTTTTGTCCAGTCACAAAAAAAAGTATTCATCAAAATGATGGCTGTATACATTATAATACTAAATACCACATTATTATTTTGTCACACTCGTGTTTTATTTTAAATGCCATTTTAGTTTTTATTCACATGACTTTTGCTCTCCTTTTTCTAGTCTTCACAAATAATGGTGTAGTAACATCTGTTAGTAAGATCAGGGCTCTGAGCCAATATTCTTACGAATGAATTTGGAATACATTATCTCATATATTTTTTTTCTAATATATTTGGGAGGATGTCTTAATCTATTCAATATGATGAGTTAAAATATTTATTTTATTAAAAGAATATATATACTGAAAATATACAAAAAGAATATTATACTTGCTCAGCAAATTTCTTTCATACATATGTCAGATATATAACCATCCACAGGGGTGGCAGTTAGTAGATCATTATTCATCTGCAGGCTGGATGAATGCCTGCAGACCTTAGCAGTGTGATATAATGAGGACATGTACAGACAAGTTACAGGGAGAAAAGCACCCTGAAGTAATGAAAAGGGCTTACAAAGAATATATATAAGCAACAGAGAACTATAACACTGGCTAAGCCACATCTGTGAGCCATCAGAGGGAATTAATTTCCTATTTACCTTCTTATGCTCAAATTAATGGGTTCAGGTCTGCATCTGGTTTTGCTTTTTTAAAAACCAGTGAAGTTTTTGATTTCCAGTTTCTGAGAATGTGACTCATAAACACCTGAATAATCTGGCTCTTGCCAGCACACAGTTGACTCCCAAAGTCAGTGCTACTGGTTCACCGTAAAAAGCAGAGCAAGAAGTATAAGTAACAACTTGCATGAAATCCAATTGTTGTCAAATTCTGAACTGATTTTCCAAGAACTCTCATCTCCAATAAATGATCTGTACAAAAATAGTTACTACTCCATTTTACTGGCTCAGAGAGCATTCCTGATCCTTTATCATATCTGTCTCATTTTCAGCTGAAGTTTGTAGGCTCTTCCCAGTTCTGCAGGTCCTGTTTTCAAAGATGCAGAGTCTTGGGGGGGGGGGAGGGGGCGAATTCCACCTGTATTGACTCTAATGGTCTCTTTCTAACTTTATACAGACAGAAACAAAATCAGGATATACTGAAATACGGCTGCAACAAATTGTTATCAGGAACCACTTTTGGCATAATGAGGCTTCTGCTCCACTACTGTAAATGAACGCGTTTCCAGTAAAACAAATTTTTTTCACTTGCACTTTATTTATACCAGATAAAGACCTGGATCAAGAGCAAACTGTAAATAGAAAACCAAACTGTAATGCTCATAGGCTATAGCAACAGTAAGCAAAACGTTAAGCACTGTGAAGGTGACCCTAAGTGTTCTTCCCCATGACCTGCTAGCTTACAATGCTATTGTTCAGAAATGTCACCATGAAGTTTTTGCTCCAAACATTTAGCTTCACCCTTCAAACTTGTTAAAAATGAGAATTTAATGGTAAATCCTAATCATATGGAAAGCTACCAAGCAAACACACATCTCCTCTAGCTAACAGAAATATTCTATGTCCTCTCAACTGTCTACTCTTTCAATAGCAAAGTAAAACAATTTGAAACAATAAAAGGTTATAGATAAAAATTTTGTTAAAGGCAAGTTCCTAAAATAAAGGGCTAAAATGATACTACAAACTCATAACAAGTAGCAGATAAACTGAACAGGGATAAGTAGGTCAACAATCTGAAAACAAAATTTTGCTGTCATAATATCATAATTCATGTACACAGACACATAAGTCTTGACATATTTCACAACATTATCAATTGAATGGTTAATTTGCTAGTAATTCTGGTAGCAAAATTTTGCTTTTTGAAAATCTGAAGACTTGGCAATTTGATGACCTAAGTGAAGTAAACCTTCTGGTTTCAAATGTGTTTACATTCTGTGTTCCAGAAAACGTTGTCCTCCCTTTGTCAACATTTCTGAATTTACTGGAAGCTGAACAGCAGCACTAATATAACAATGAGTTTGGCCTAAGAAGCTATACTGAGGAGCAAGGCATGTTACCTTGGAGCTGGCTCCACACTGATGCACATACTGAGTGACTGCACCAGAGCAAAACCAAACTTTGTAAAAATTCAACCTTTCCTACTGCCTGCCACCCAAATTACTGCCAATCATACTTCAAGTATCATCTTGAGTTGATGTTTACTGACTCCTTTGTTTCACCAAGGAGAAGGATTCATATAGATCTTGATTTTAAAGGCCTTCTCACCAACAACCCTTGAAATTCTACAGTCTATATAATTTTAACATCTATCTTATATCTTACAAAGAGAAAGAATAAAAAATTAATTAGTCTGAAATCTTTCAGTATTTTTAAAAGAATCTAAACAGCCTTGTGATTATAATGTGATTCTAAGTTTAGGAGAAAGAAACATAAAAGTAAACTCTTCTGCAGAAGTCCAGTTCCAAAACTTGAAAAACATTGCCTTTTGGCTACAAGTCCGGCTCTCTTTAACTAAGTATCAAGCAACAGATCTTTATATAATGAAGAACATTTTCAACAACTGATTTCAACCATAAAGACATAAAGATAAATATCCTTTTCCCGACTACTGTGCTGTACAGCTTTTGCCTAAAAAATATGTTTTCTGCAGTTTGTGCTTCGTGACTCTTCTCTATTGTGCTGCTTGCCAACATTTCCATGCTTGGAAGCATCCTCTGACTGCTAATCAATTGATACAAAATAGAATGATTCTATAAAACATGGCTAGATTCTAGAAATAAAGAAGCCATATAGAATCAGTAAGATTTTTTTACATTTGTTCATTTTCTCCCTCTCAAGTATAAAAAAGCATAAGATGGGAATGGACGTGGGTGGTACACAAAACAAATTATCAAGAAAGTAGAGTTGAAAAAAAAAGATGTATTTTTCTTGAGCTTAGTGTTCTGGATTACTAAGATTACCTCCCCAATACAATCACTTTCACCTTCTCTTTGGACAGTTTTATAGCAACTATGTTTGGCAATGCTTAGATAAAATGTACTTTAAGAATTTGTACAATGAAACCCCTTGTTTATCTTGTATTTCAAAGAATGCATTTTTTAATCAATAAATAAGTATTCTGTAACCTCAAGATTATGCAAAGAATATCTATTCTTTCTCGTTTCCTAAGAGAGAAATAATCTATCTGAACACTTATAAGAAATCATCTGTTTTAACTTCAAGAGCCTTTAATGTGGAGTTTATTTGACCTTCCTGCCATCTAGTTCTAGCTTAACTTTACCTAATACTGGAGTATTTTTTCAAATATAAAAAGTAAATGTTTCATGCATCAAATCACAACTTCTTTTTCTGTCCTGGTTCTGCATGGTTGAAGGCTTTGTCTCTTAGTGATGTGTCACTTCTAGAGACTAGAACAAAACCATTTATTTTCACTTTCTGCTCTTGTAACATTTTTCTTAGTATTCTCAGCTTCTGAGCTTGCTGTCTTTCCCCAGATTCTCTCCATTTACCTGACATTTTTCTTAAAAAGCAATACATGAATGTTGACACATTACTTGATCCTGACTGATACAAGTAAAGTAGAAAGATTACATCATACACCTTATAGCCAATCTTCTTGTATATAAGTTTATGCAACTGTTTGTTGGCTTGAGTTTTTTTCTTTTTTTTATTCTGCAGATCATTTCTTTTCTACTCTTCTCTTCTACAATATTCCAACTCTTTCCCAGAATGGTATCATCTGCTATGTAATAAATGTACATACTATTTTCATCCTATTTTTAAATGATAATGCTTGGCAAATACAGACCAGGGACATATCTCTCTCTAATATTAAACTAAAACTTCAATGACTGTTTTGAAAACAGTTTTCCAGTCAACTGTAACCTTCTTCATACCAGCTTCACTGGCCATAATTTCCTAGCTTCCTTAGGAGAATATCACACAATAGTCAAAAGCCTTGAAGAAGTAAAAATATATCACACCTATCATGCTCATCCACACGCTTTTATGTTTCTTTAGTCATTTGGTGGGTCTTTCAGCAATGCAGTGGGACTCCAATTAATTTAGTTATCTAACTAACAAACAAACTGGAGGACATGAAGAACCGAAAGGGGCAAAACAGACTCTTTAATCCTTCTGGAAGTCTATACACTCCTGATAAACACCTAAACTACTGATTGCACAGATGTGATTAATCTTGGAGACTGAAGATCTAGTTTTCACATTCGAGTTTACAACTGAAGAAAGAAAGTAGAAAAGAGTAGACAAATAACTACCACGACCTTCATAAGTTAGAGCAGGGATGTCAAACTCACGGCTCTCACCGTTCTCCTGCTCCCGCAGTATAATGCGCGTCACACCAGGGCTGGCAGGAGCAGAGGGGCAAGGAGCTCAGTGCTGCTGCTGGGTACAAACAAGGTGTCGGGACAGAGAAAACAAAGTGGATGCATGGATTCAGCCTGCAGGCCATGAGTTTGACACCCCTGAGTTAGAGGTACCCTCTACCTTCTGCAACAATTCTTTGACTGTGGAAATAGAATTATTTTCACTGCTTTAGTGTTTGCAAAAGGTCAGCTAGTTCAGGAAATAGAGGTTCAAAAGTGATAAAAATCTCTGGCTTTATTCAGGCTATCACATATCACAGCTCAGAGGCCATTTGGGACTGGATTCCCCACAAAACTAACAACAATAACAATATTGTATGCTTGTGTATAATAACTGCTAAAAATCCAATGTGTTAATGCAGAGGTTGGTTGTAAAGTCTTTCACAGATCCAGCACTATTTAAAGACTGTTCAATTATACTAATAACAAAATTTGCTCTCTAAAATTTAGTGAACAGTTTTTTGCTTCTATCCTAATGCTTCCCTACTCAGCTGAGACATGTCTCCAAAAAAGGCTACTGTCTCTGCTGTTTGGGGAAAAGTATCTGTAATGTCTTGATCCAAGCATTTCATATTTAACAGATGGTAATCTTGGCTGTACATTCATTCTGGTTTCTCTGAGCCCAGAGTGCTTAATACCCTTTTCTCTGCCAATCACTTCCTAAATAGCAAATAAATTCTGATTCGACCTGTAGGCTTCCTTGTGTTCTCTTTCACCTTTAGTGAACACTGACACCTTCAGACGTTATTCTGAGATGTGTACTTTTGATCTGCCAGGTGAAGGAGGAAATCTGTTACTCTGTTCTTTAATCACACCTACAGATAAGGAAGACTAGAGGTCCAGGTTTCTACAGAATTAATATTTATTTCTTCATCAGATAATATACTTATTATTTCTTCATCAGTTCAACATAACTGTACTTCTATAGGCTGAGCAGCCAACACCTCAACCAGCTGACCTTTTAAACCCAAAGACCAAATCATAATTGTACAGGTGATTTTTTTCCTTCATTTTTCAAATCTGAGAAATACAGAGGAATGAAGCTATGGGCTCCCTGTAATAGTATTTCCAATGTGTATATGTAGGGAAAGGTAAACTTTTTTGCCCCTCGTTCCACAGACTACTACATGGATGGAGAAAGAAGAAATATAATTATAATTTTTTAAGTAGGTTTTAAACAGTGTTGCTCTCTTGGCCAGAGAGATTTCACATTGCTGTGTGACAGTTTGTCATTTGTTTGCATTGATGCTTGCCCTTTCTTTTAGATCCTAAAGTGAAATTATTTCTAAATAAAGTGGGAATGACACTAACAGTCAGAGTCCACTTCCTTTTTTGTCTTTACAGGAAGTAGTGAGGCAATGCATTGTCTATTGCTGTTGAGGACCACATCAAAGTGGTCTTTCTTTTTGTTGTTGTTCTGGGGTTTGTTTGCTTATTTGTTTTTGTTGGTTTGGTTCTGTTGATTTGTGGGTTGATTATCTGTATGTTTATTTTGTGTTTCTCCTTTAATTCCTGCAAGTAGTAGAATTAACATAAAAAGCTGGAAGATCGCAAAGAAAAAAGAAACACATATGTCTAGCCTGTATGTAAGAAACAAATCTGTTCAGTTGACATTTCCAAAAACATATATATGATAAAGGGCAACGCATACACATGTTTTTAGTTCACCAATAAGGCAAGTGGACCCCCATACAACCGCAAGGAAGTGTCTGTTTACAAAAGAAATAGTTCCTGAATTAACTTAAGTTTATGCAAGAAATACTATTTGAGAAGATAGTTAACCCAGCTGTGTACTAAAGTAGATGAATTGATTTCTACTTTGTAAAAAAGCAGGAATTCAGTGAACTACGAAATTCTGATCAGACAATACGGGGTTATGGAAAACATGCATAATTGTTTTGCAGAGTAGGAAGTTCTCATTTATTTAGTGCAAACTTTGGTGCAGTAAGTCCTTTACTAAGATTAAGTCCTATAGTACTTAACACTACTTTTTGATATCACAAACATTGCTGTCATCATTGATTAGCATTACTGCATGTACAACTACTAATTCTTAGCCTTCAGTATCCGGAATCCTAGTAAGGAATTTGCTTTTTGAGAACTGTGAAAAAAAAGTCTGCTTCAAATGGTTTATATAATGTGATTGAAAATGTAAACAGGACAAATTTAGAGTTTTTGAAGCAATGTGAGGCTATATCAATGCATACTACAGACCTTATAAATATGAAATATTAAGCATTATCATTCTAGGCAACACAGAAAACACTTTCAATCTATAAACCTCTAGATAAGACAAGAGAAGACAAACTTCTATATTAACCATTTAATTACATTTATTTTTCTCACTGACAGTTTGAAATTTTGATCAATTCAGGAAAAAATAATTTAGTTATAAGTTTTAATTTCAACATTTTCATTCATGAGGGAGAAAATTCACAAGGGTACTCTAAGATTAAAGACTCGCTTTTCTCATTGTTTTTATATGATATAATTCAGACTAGATGTAAAGCACCATCATTATCATCCCTAAGGCATTCTATATCATTATTCAGATATGAAAAGATACAGGATTTTTCAAACTGTGCAGCTTGCCAGCTTCAATTAGAATCCATAGCATTTGAGTGGAGAAATTAGAATCTATAACATTGGAATCCTGGATTCTTTTCATTTTCGTTCTTGCTTATATGGTGGCTTTTTAATTCAGTGCTGTTGTTATCTACTGTAGGTTTAATTATTAGCAAGCTATTTTGGCATCTCCCCACTAGATAAACTGTAATAACAGATTAATGAAAATAACCAAAATAGGATTTCAGTTTTATCTGACAAAGTATAGATGTTTGACTTAAATAACTTCTGCAATTCTTTGCCACTGAAAAATGAGCATATTTGAGACAGGCTGGAGTAATTCAGAGATTCTGCAAGTTCTACTTAAACTTTTTGGAACACTTACAACATCTCAGAATGTTGTCTTTGAATGTCAGAATTAACAAAATAATCCTCTGATATTTGGCTACTGTACAAATAAGTTGTATTCTTCTGCGTGGGGAAGGGTGGTGTGATGGGGGAAGGGTGGTGAGAAAGGGGCAGGGGAAAACCAAGTAGATATCCTCACCTTTAAGTAACAGGAAACAGGGGGAGGAGGGAAGAGGATATTGTATGGTAGCCAGAACCAAATAACTCTATGAATGTCACAAAGTTTTGAGGTTAATGAGATATTTTGGAGAGGTGGTCTACTACCTACACTATGCAAAGAAGCAAATATTTGAAGCCATAAGAAAGAAAAGTAAAAAAAGGAATTGCTGTACTCTATACTGTTTCACAGTCATATTTGTTTATCACAAACAAATCTCACATAGTCAGTGAATACCTATTCCACTGTGAAATATTCTAGTTTAAGTGCTAAACTGTAACTTCTTTTAATCTCCTGTTGTATATTTGTACCTTAAAAATAGAGGAAAAGAGAGGAAGAAGAAAGCATAAAGTTGAAGTTACATTCATAGCTCCAATTTCTGGGTACTACAAAAATATTCTTCTATTACATGAGCTTATTTTTCATATCTCTTCTGAACCATTTTACTATTTCTTCTCATTGAACAGGAGGACTTAGTACTCTACTACTTAATACTGAAATTTGTTGTTACATAGCATAGTTGATACAAAACCATAATTACATTTATAATTCTATTTGCAGAAGTTAATCCAAGCTGCACGCAGACAAAAAGGGGAAATTTACAAGCAGTATCCAACCATGTGGAGGAAGGATTAGGAAAGCCAAAGTTCATCTGGAGTTGAGACTTGCACAGGACACCAAGTGCAATGAGAACAGCCTCCACTGCTACGTAAGAAGCAAAAAGATACACAAGGAAAACATAAGCCTAGTAGCAAATGGGGAAGGGAAGTTGAAAGGGAGGACAGCTGAAACAGCTGACCTCCATTGACCAAAAGGATATCCCATATGCGGACATGACATATAAGATTGTGCTCAGCAAGTAGTGAATTAATTGTTTCTTCTTGTTTGCCCATGGAGACTCTGCTTTACCCAGTAAACTATATTTATCTCAATCCATGAGTTTTCACACTTTTACCTTTTGATTCTCTCTCTCGTCCCACTGTGGGAGAAGTAAAAAAGTGGCTGTGTTGTGCCCAACTGCCTATCTGGGTTAAACAACAACAGTGAGGTTGAGGTGCTCAGTGCCTTTTTTGTCTCACTTATCACCTACAACGCCTTTGTGCTTAGCGACAGGAATAAAGAGAAAAGTTATTAGCAGGGGATGAGGAATACTTAAGGGTTTACATGAGAGAACTCAACTCTCACAAGCCCAGAACCGGAGAAGGGTTCTAAAATCTTCTAAAAATGCCAAATGGTCCCATGCAGCTGGGAAGGAAAAGTCCCTGAGCTGGTACAGGCTGGGACCTGACCTGCTTTGGAGCAGCTTTGCTGAGGAAGACCTGCAGGTACTCGTAGATGGCAAGCTGGTTATGAGCCAGCAGTGTGTCCTGTTAGCGAAGAAGGGCAAGAGCATCCTGGGCTGTAGTAACAGAACCATGGCCGGGATGTCCATGGGAGTGATTACCACCTCTCCTCAGTGATTGTGAGGCTAGTGTCAAGTGTCTACTTTTGGACTTCATGCTCAATATAAGAGATGCTGACAAACTGGAGTTCAAGCTTGGGCCCTGGCCGTGTGAGGAGAGACTAAAAGAGCTGGAAAAGAAACAACTTCAGGGGCCCTGACATTAGCCACCAAATACTTACGAGTAGGTCATGAAAACAGCAGAGACAAGCTGCTCACAAGCATGAAGCGAGGATAAGAGATAATCACCAGAATTTGAAACAAGGCAGAATCCACCTGGATATAAATAGAAACTTTTCTACCCCAAAGACAGTCAAGCAGTGGGCAAGGCTGTGCAGAGAGGCTGTGCAGTCTCCATCCTTAAAGACCAGAGTGCATAAAGGCCTAAGCAACTTGATCTGAACTCATAATTGACCCTCTTTTAAGCAGGAGCTTGGACTAAAGACCTTCTGAGGTTCCTTCCAATCTGAGTTATTGCATAATCTTTCGATAAAAATGCAGAAAACTGATACACATGCGTGACCTTCAGCTGCTAAACGACCATCTCACTTGGTTAAGGAGAGGGAAATAATTGTCTGAATAGTGGTCCTTTGTATCTTTTCATTAGGTAGTTTGCAGTATCAATGCTTTTGGGAATATTAATGCAT
The DNA here is from genome assembly GCA_033558185.1 of Dromococcyx pavoninus. NCBI lineage: Eukaryota > Metazoa > Chordata > Aves > Cuculiformes > Neomorphidae > Dromococcyx > Dromococcyx pavoninus. The sequence goes on along the minus strand of JAUMJL010000139.1, from coordinate 947,604 downwards.
ACACAAAAAAATGTAATTAGTGTATAAGCCTCTGTACAATGAAGAAGCAGCTAATTTCCCTTTCTATTACTTTTTGCTCATTTCTCTCTACCCTTAGAATTAACGTGGTAATTTGAGTTGCTTTAACAAAAGGTAGATTGAACTCATTCTAGAAACCAGTGTCAATGAAACTTGCTGAGATAGTGCATTGATTTATTATATTTGCTTGCCTAGAAAATATTGTCTTGTACTAAAACATTCTACAGTATTAGGACTCTGGGCACAGTGGATAATAGCAGAAAACACAAATCTAATTTCTGTTAATCATATTAAAAAAATTGTAAATCGTGTATTCATCTTCCTGTTATGGCAGCAAAAACTGAAGTCTGGAGATCTCAGTTTGGGTTTTGGTTCTACCATGGAGTGAACTTTGAGTTAGGATGCCTTTACAGACAATAACTGGATGGCATAGTCTATGAAACAAACCTTTTCAAATCAACATGTAGAGCAGCTACTGTCTAGAAGAATTTTATTCTAAGAACTATTTTTAAAACTTTATCCCATTCTAAAAAATAAGATTGCTAAATCACTAACATAAATATATGGAATGCGGAATATTTATACCAGTGTAAATTAGAAATTTATCTTAATGTTTTCAACATGAAGAACAGTGATATTACCATTGATTACATATTCATATTTTCATTTTGTTTTACTCACAAAAAAAAATTCCTATTTATCAAACCATAGCATATTCTCCATTCTTCTGTTTCCTTTCCTTACACTGAACATCAAAAAACCTAGTTAAATGAAGTATAAAAATAATCCCTCTAGGGGAATAATTTTCCCACAACAGGTTAGTACCTAGTATTCCGGACACAAGGTTAATTATTGTAATTTAACACATTGAGAGAACCTACAATAGAGAAATATTAAAAAGACCTCTTAGGTTCTCAGAAAACTGGTATGAGTTATGACTACTTTTCAACTAGGTATCATTAATAGCACTTTACAGTATGTAAAGTGTTAATATCTGTTCACTTCAGTTCTTCTGACCCACTTGTGTGACAGGCTGAGTTCGTCAAATAAATATCACAATGTTTAAAATACTATTTTATGCAGCTAAAATGCAAGCAAAACAAGCTCAAAGATGAAACTGGTACTGTACAACTTCTTATGAATCTATGCTGTAAATTTATGTTTTCACTTTAAATTCTCCTATCTCTCTGCTTTATTAGCATTTGTACATACACACTAAATAATCACTTAATAACTAGGACATTTTATATCATTTCTGTTTTAGAGTTTTTCATGAGTAATCTGAGTCACCTAGAAAGGTACTGAATCACTTGTATAAATAAATGCACATTCTGGACAGAAAAGTAGTGTAGCAAACAACAGACAAGGCAATTTTCAGAATGTAAGAGTATCTAAGCAAATAAAGCATACAAAGAAACTCTGGTTGGTTTTCATGTACACTCACATTTTCAAAAACTCAATTTTAAAACATAAATTGTAAAAACTCTCTTGCTTGACTCTTAACTAGCCTAAGAAGTCAGTAAGTATCACAGTATCACAGTATGACAAGGTTGGAAAGGACCTCTGAGATCATCAAGTCCAACCTATAACCCAACACTAACACCAACCATCATCTAAACCATGGCACTCAGTGCCACATCCAATCTCCCCTTAAACACCTCCAGGGTCGGCGACTCCACCACCTCCCTGGGCAACGCATTCCAATGGCCAATCACCCTTTCAGTAAAGAACTTCTTCCTCACATCAAGCCTAAACTTTCCCTGACGTAGCTTGAGTCCATGCCCTCTAGTTCTGTCACTGGTCACCTGAGAGAAGAGACCAACCCCTGACTGACTACAACCTCCTTTCAGGTAGCTGTAGAGAGCTCCTGAGCCTCCTCTTCTTTAGACTAAACAGCCCCAACTCCCTCAATCGCTCCTCGTAGGGCTTATGCTCCAGCCCCTTTACCATCTTCGTTGCCCTCCTCTGAACACATTCCAGTATCCTGACATCTTTCCCAAACTGGGGGGCCCAGAACTGTACACAGTATTCCAGATGAGGTCTGACTAGTGCCGAGTACAGGGGGACGATAACTTCTCTGGTCCTGCTCACCACACTATTCCTGATGCAGGCCAGAATGCCATTGGCCTTCTTGGCCACCTGGGCACACTGCTGGCTCATGTTGAGCTTCCTGTCAACCAGCACTCCCAGGTCCCTTTCTGCCTCACTACTCTCCAGCCACTCTGTCCCCAGTCTGTAGCTCTGCATGGGATTGTTGTGTCCAAAATGAAGTACCTGACATTTGGACTTATTAAACATCATCCCATTGGAATCGGCCCATCTCTCCAATCTGTCCAGGTCCCTCTGCAGGGCCATCCTACCCTCTAACAGATCAACCCTTCTTCCCAGTTTGGTATCATCAGCAAACTTGCTGATGATGGACTCAATCCCCTCATCCAGATCATCTATAAAGATATTAAACAGGACCGGACCCAACACCAATCCCTGGGGGACACCACTGGTGACCGGCCGCCAACTGGATGAGACACCGTTCACCACCACTCTCTGGGCTCGGCCATCCAGCCAATTCCTAACCCAGCACAGAGTGCTCGCATCTAAGCCACGGGCTGACAGCTTCCCTAGGAGTCTACTGTGGGGGACAGTGTCAAAGGCCTTGCTAAAGTCCAGGTATACCACATCCACAGCCTTCCTCTCATCCACCAGGCGAGTCACATGGTCATAAAAGGAGATCAGGTTGGTCAGGCAGGACCTGCCCCTCCTAAACCCATGCTGGCTGGGCCTGATCTCCTGACCGTTCTGCAGGTGCCGCATGATTTCACCCAGGATTATCTGCTCCATAATTTTACCTGGGACCGAGGTCAGGCTGACAGGTCTGTAATTACCTGGGTCATCCTTACGGCCCTTCTTGTGGATGGGCGTCACATTGGCCAACTTCCAGTCTTCTGGGACCTCTCCAGTGAGCCAGGACTGCTGAAAGATGATGGAGAGCAGCTTAGCAAGCTCATCCGCCAGCTCTCTCAACACCCTAGGATGGATCCCATCCGGCCCCATAGGCTTATGAGGGTCCAAGTGGCTCAGCAGGTCTCTAACTTCCTCCTCATGGATTGCAGGAGGGCCAACCCTGCCCCCATCAACCACTTCAGAGGGCCAACTGTCAAGCACGCTGACATCCTTGCTGTTGAAAACTGAGGCAAAGAAGGCATTAAGTACCTCGGCCTTCTCTGCATCAGTGGTTACTATATTTCCCTCCACATCCAACAAGGAGTGGAGGTCGCTGCTGCCCTTCTTTCTACCATTGATATATTTATAAAAACTCTTCTTATTATCCTTGACAGAAGTGGCCAATTTGAGCTCGAACTGGGCTTTTGCTTCCCTGATTTTCCTCCTACACGACTTAACAACATCTTTGAGCATGACGTGGCTTACGTCCCCTTCTTTCCAACGGCGATACATCCTCTTTTTGTTACTTAGTTCCTTCAGAAGCTACTTAGTTCCTTCAGAAGCTAAGCAGTACCCAAGCAGTCAAGAATGTAATTTCCGTAAGTGTCTTCAAATCTGCTTCTATTCATAAACAGACAGTTCTCAGGATAAACAGCTTGAAGTCTAGCTGAGGTTGAATACATACGTTTTACATATTACATATAAACGCATGATTGAGGCATTTTCAGAGCACATCTGCAGCTAAAGAAACTGATGGTAGAGTTGTGCACATTTCAGTTTACAATTCACTTATTAATGCTTATTTATAACACTGGAAAACAACACCCAGTTGCATCCTCTGCTCAAAATATAACCCTACTTTCCAGTCTTCAGCTATTCTGTCTTAGTGTTTTTGCACATACCTGTATTCCTACCTGATGAACCTTCTATATTACAGGAAATAATATTGTTTTCCTCCCCCTGGCCCTCTAACTGTAAGGCTCTAGAGCTTACTAGTGAAGATATTTTTAAGCTTAAGAAAAATAATAAAATACACATTGAAATTGAGTTTCAAGCCGAAGTCTGGTTTTTTGCCATAGCAATGAGCATCCTGGGCTACAACAACATGCGATGTAGCTCTAGTCTCAACCACATTAATTATTCTCAGCCATACAGAAAAGTTGCAGCTGAAGAAATTACACTATTTCATATAACTTTACTCTGTAACCAGCCTGCCAGTGATGCCTCCAAGGGGGAAAGAAATATTTCAAAGCTGCAAAGAAAAAAAAAAAGCCAAATCACATCATCAGTATTCTGGGTGTGATAACAATAGATAGAAGCAGCTTCTTTTCTGACCATATTTTAAAAATAATAAAAAATGCATATCACAGTTGCCTGTTGAACAATGAACTCACTCAATTCTCTGATTACTCCCAGAAGAAATGCATCTCAGTCCTGTATCTTCCTAACCTCAGTCATTCAAGTACAATTCCTGTTTCTAACATTGGATTGTAATGATTTCTTTTGCAGAAAGTTTATGCTCCCTACTTAATATACAGTGAGCTTCCTTTGTGGGAGGCTAAATAAAAATTAAGGATCTATACTGTTGCCCAAATTTCTCTTTGTACATATACAAATATACCTATATTTTTGATGGGACACAGACATTTAATGAAAATGTTTGACCTCATATTTAGTGCAAAGAGATATAGAGTGTTTTTCTGTTCATTTAGGACTGTAGAAAATAAGAAAATTCAGAGCAATGTCAGTAAAAGTTCATATAAAAGAGTTAAGCTCGTATGATTTGCACCAGCTGGAAAATAAGAATAGAAGAAAAAGCAGAAGACTAACTGAGACTTACTATAGACCATTAATAATTTGGGATTGAAGATGAATAGTGAGCTCAGTAATTGGAACAGAGACTCCTTTTAGACCCTTCTGCTAACTGAGGAGAAGGAAAGCAGGGCAAAGTCATTCCCAATTAAATGCATGACAATTATTTAGAACAATTTTAAGTGGTTTGAAGGAGGAATTTTTCCTGCAACCATGCCACAAGTTGATGTCCTTTCAAAAGAGACAGTTGAGTAGCTGGAAAGATACTGCTCTCAATTTCCTCTGATTTTCAATCTGAAAAGGTTTTGTTTGTAAAACAACATTGGAATAGTTTTTCATATGCTGTGTCTTTCAATTTCTTGTTGCAATCCAAGTAAGGAATAGAAGAAAACCAAATGATGAAAGGATTATGCATTTCCTAACTTCAAGAAAGTTTCAATATATCTTGAGTTTCAAAAGAAATAAACCATATTTTTTTATTTGAGCTGATCACTACAATTTGCAGAGATCCTTGAAATTAATCAGATACTGGCGCAAAAGAAGAAATCTTCCGTAATTCAGTGTAGTTTCCTACTGTTATGCTACTCAAATAATCCTTTGGAAACCAGGAGAGAGATTATGCCTCTTCTTCCATGATAGTAATGGAACGACAAAGAGTCAGAAAAGAAAGCTTTCAATATTGGAACTATTTTCCTTCTTATTGTTTTTTTTTTTAGTAAAAGAATAATAAAGAACAAGACAAGTAACCCTCCTCAAGCCCCCTTCGACATGGTTTGTTAAATTACTTTGTAGTTTTTTTTCACAAAAACACATCTTTCATTCTTTTGCTAATCAAATACATCCACATGGGTTAATATATACTTAAAAATATTTAACCTACAGTTTTGTTACATGAAATGAATGGACTTCGTAATCATAAATGAATTAGCAACGATAGTAAAATTTGCCCTATTAATACTCAATAACACTGTAGTGTTCCAATAAGCATAATTTAAAAGAAAGATACACTTTTGTTTCAAAACTACTGTTGGTCATTAAAATAAAGCTTCTTTTAACTACATATATTTAAATGGATAATTACTGTATTAAAGATAACACCTCTGACTGATTTCTAGCTGCTCAAACTTTTTATGCTTTTCATTATCGTATTTTGGGGGGGTGGTTATTTTTGCTTTTTTCTTAAATTAGGATACAGCTAATTTATTAAAAAAATCAGTGAATTGCAGTTGCAAAAAGCATATGTTCATGACACATTCTGATTTTATTTTCATACATTAACCTCATGTCGTTTAAAAAGTAGTCTTTTTAAAGGTGTTTTAGTTGCACCTTCAAGTTTACATGTAAGAAAAAAAAGATCAATGTGTATAACCAAAAGAATCACATGTGGCAATTTACACTCAGTTTTTAGATCAGATAATTCTCAAGTTAACATGTGTGAAACTACAGTATGTGCATATACACTGAAGAATTGAGTCTTTGCAAGTAGAATGGAGAAAAAACACTAATCTTTCATGTAAGCACATATTTTGTTTTCAATGTGTAGTGGGAGGAAACAGAGATGGCGTTAGGATTCCTGTTTTAAATATATCAAGTATAGAATTAAAAAAAAAAGACCATTCACAAACATTGACAAAAGCACAGCTAAATTATGTTCCAGTCATGAGAATTATTTTATTGCCAGAAATACTATAACTAACTCCTCATACAAAAGAAATGGATATATATTAGCCATTATATTGATTATGCAAGGAGCTTTAGGTGGAGGGAAAAATAAAGTAAGACTCATTTGAGCACAACACTGCTATGTCATAGTGTTTACTTTTTACATCACTGAAGGTACAGCCAGTATATAGGATGATTTTAATAAAAAGACAGGAATTAAAAAAATCCTAAAATACAAACATAAGCATAGACAGAGAAAAACTGTCTAAATGCCAGCATTTAACTGAATCTGGATGCAAGCAGCATGTTAGCCAAAAATAATCACAGGCATCATTCATTCTCATTCAATGCGGCAGACAGATATGGAAACAGTCATGATGTTCATCTATCTTGGCAAATTATTACACTGTTAAAAAATTAGATTAGTGTTATGGACTGAAAGCCATGGTTTTCCATCAAATTGACTCACCTTTGTTTTTCCCCTCAGCTCTTTGTTGACAAATGTATGACAATATGACTTTAACCTAAGTCTGTGGTCACACAGTCTGTAGACTTATTTTGGAGATCTTATCATTTACCATGACAGCGTAGATATATATACTTTTCTGCAGTACAGCTCCCCAAGCCTAAGGCAGTAGGTGTAGACACAACCTTTTTTGACAGAGTCAATTTGTCAGATAGTGCTATCAAAACAAATTTTACTACAACTTCTTTAAACTGCAGCTTACATTGCAGCATCTTTCTAATAAATGCAGCTTACAGCAATATATTTTACTATTAAAAGTGGTGTCTGGGCTAAAGTTTACTGTGTCTGTGCTTTGCCAAAAGATTTTCTAAAATTCCACATTATGTATACGAATTCCAAGCAATAAATATGGGTCCACTAATCATAACAGGGCCTTCAGAGAAATTGATTGACTGGTTTAACTAGTATGCTACTCTGCTACTCAGTTATTTGGAAGCATCATCTGTTAAGCAGCTTGGTAGCTCCAAAGATTTCACATTAAAGACACAAAAAGAAATTAGAGATTGCATGATCAGCAACAAAAACAACAGTTCAAATTATTCTGCTACAAGAGAAAAGAAAACTAATTGTGTTGCACTTTACAACTAAAACTCAGGAAAAAAAAGTGTACTTTTTAGTCAGCTACAAGATGTTTATTATCATGTTAGACCAAGTATCTTTTCCACCCCATTTACTATGAATAAACCTGTATATTCTCATGAGAGACTATAGAAATATTTATAAGCACCAGGAATTTTATAATGTTTAGTAACAAAGGTTTACTTCTCTTGATCTTTGAGGTACAGAACTCTAAATACAAATTCAAAGAAAAGGCAAGCTTCTCTCTTACTGCTTAAAAGACAGATACTGGTATACTTATTCCCAGGAGTAGATTCACAGGTTGGGATATAGTTCAGACTCCGTTATTCCTATCTGGATCTCTCACCATGTTTGATATTGTATATATGAGGGTCTAGTGTTCTAAGTCAGGAATTCTAAAGGGATCACAGTGTCTGAAATACCTTCTCCAGACACCTGTGATCAAAGAGAGGCCAATCTCAAAGCCTCCATCTCAGAGAACATGACAATCAAACTGAGAATGAACTCAGTATTGTATTTCTTTAGTAACATAAAAGCAGCAAAAATGACACTTTTTCTTGGCAAGTGGCTTATATGCAGTCCTTCACTGGGGACAGAAATTGTGCTTATCTTGATCCTACACATATAAAAAATTTGTGATCATTTTCATTGCTCCCATACTGACCACTTCTTCACCCTACAAAGAAGTATTTCAAACAAGATAGCATCAAGAAGAAATGTATGAGAGCAAGAGTTGAAAGGAGGGATAAAAATTTACAAGACATATCAAAATATATACATATTGTATGGTAATAAGACATGGAATAAGAAAGTATGGCAAACAAAAAGCTATTCTATAGTGTTCATAGTCTTGACAAAGAAACCAGAATGGACTTTTACATTTTTTTCTCCCATAAACTAATGCTTGTTTTTTTCAAGTAATTACCTGGGTTTTTTTTAAAAAATAATACCCTTTCATTTATAATAAACTGATTGGTAGTCCATCAACTGTAAAGTATGAGGTACCAAGATACACCTGTAGATTCCTGGAATGTCTGGGATACTTTCAGTGCCTGTAAAAGTAATTATAGAGTGATATTGTCATGGATGTGGATGTGAGCAGATTTATTGCTAATCAATGATTGCCAAACACTGTGCAGTAGATTTTTCCACAAAGCCTGTCCTTTACCACACCAAACAATGATTTTCGTTCACCTCTATGTAAATTTTGTTTCAAATAATCAATATTCCTGCTTGTAAAGAAACAAAACTCACTACCGCATACTTAATGCTGCAAATCATATTTTCAGTCAGAATTGACAGCCATCTTAGAGATGGATGGGTAATTTTCTCCAAATAGATAAACGCTAACCTTTCATAATGCTTTTCTATAGAGGAAATGGAGGGATGTTTTCTCCTTGTAGAACGTAAAATGATTCTACCTGTGAATGGTCTTTGAATTACTTCTCTTCTGTCAAATCCATTTTTTATCCCAACAGATCAAGTCTCTAAAATAAAATAGCGAGTCTGAATTCACTTCAATAGAACTAGGTTTTGCTCTGAGACAAATGGTAAGATTGAAGATATATATAGCACTTAATAAAAGCTCAGCTAACCATTGCATAATTCCTCTTGTTTAAGTTTCTTTTTTCTTTCATTTTGAGCTTGCAAGAATAGGAACTCAGTTTGGGATTATTGATTTGAAAGGTTTTTGTCTACTGACTATCACCTAGAGCAGTTCCAGTTTGAAGACACATGTGGAATATATTTGCACATTTTTCAATAGTTTTCATTTTTTACAGGCATTACTTAAACTATACAAAAAATGTTAATATCACTATGGTGAAGAGCAAACAAAAATAGTCTCAGTAGTAACATCTGTATCTAATATGTCCATTTATATCTTAGTTTATTGTGGTAAATCTATATAGCATTAGCTACCAAAGTTACATTATATGCATTTCTGTAAGCATTTCTAGGTGCACGATGTCCTCACAAACATCAGTCTAAAACACTAAAAACTGCCTTCTGCTAACATAGCAGCACATTCTGCTGTAACTCCTAATTTAAACAGAAACCCATTCTGTGTACTGCGTCTTATAAGATCAATACATACAATGAACATTCATCAACTTGTTTGAAAAGCCTTAATTATCAGATATCTGCCTAATCACTTTAAGCGATTTCATTTTAATGAAATAGTTCAAATATTACATTTCTGATGGAGTTTGTTACTGTGATAGATCAATAACTCAACCTGCCATATAAATACATGCTGAAGCATATCTGGAACCAGAGAAACATACTGGAACTTAGATGGAGCTGTAATTCTCTTGTTCAGTACTTAAAAGAAAAGCTTTGACTATCTCATGGTCAGCTTCCTGGGAAAATGTAAAACTAATAAAAATTAAGCACCCTTTGACTGTCATAGGACCATAGAATCTTTGCTTCTTTCAAAACCTATATTGTATTCCTATAGAACTTTAGATTTCAAAGACGAGTCATTAAGCACTACACACCTCAAAATCTACAGTTTTCCATTGGTACTTTATAAATCAAAACATACATTTTAAAAAATAAATAATTTACAAATTAAATTCCATTCTCACATTATTATTTTTTTTTTTAAAACAAAACCCCCAAAACCCAGAAATGTCAGCTAGAGATGGGTTTGGAAAATGAGAACAGGGAAAAAGAAAACCTACACATATACAATATTGCTTCTAAGCTAAGTGAGCAGCAAAACCCAAGCCTTAAGCTGGCAGACCCTTCCTTCTTATGTAATCTGGCTCGCATAAAGGTTGCTTTATTAGTGGAGTTGCACTAATCTAGCAAAGTTGCATACTGCCATCAACAGCATGTAGAACAGCATCAGTAGTGGCAAAAATAATTTTCCCTTTTAAAGGAATGTACAACACTCTGCTCTTCAGACATGAAAAGTTAGCATTGTTGGACATGACCTTTGACCATAAATGCTGCTTTTTATTCTGTCTAGTAGCCAACATTTATACACCAGAAGAAAACTAAAATACTGCTATAGTACAACTGAACAGCATGATATGGGAAAAGGTAATTTCTTACCCAAATACCCATCACTATCACTAACTATCTATTTAGGAAGTTTGTTTCTCATATTATCTAATTTTTGTATTTTGAAAATATTCTGTTATCTGACAAGTGGAAACTATAATTGATGAACTTTTTCAATTAAGCAGCAAAAAAAAAAACCCACAAAGCCCAATGGCTGGGGCACTTTTAGATTTCTAGCCATTCATTTAGTAAGTACATGTTAAAAAAATTTTATGGAAAATATTTATCTTAAACCCAAACAATCTGAAAAGTGCTTCCTTAATATATTGCCACCTCCACCAAAGAATCTAATTATGCTTCAGGAACTTCATGGGAACTACAAATTTGCATTTCTTGATTTATTTCAGCAGATAAATTATAAACAAGGGGACAGAACATGGATGTTTATGCACAAAGGCGTAACTTCATGAAAGGAAGGAATATTAAATAGCAAACATCTCATAAATGTGCATAGCATCTACAGCTTTGCATGTCTGTAATTCATTTAGATTTTTAAAAAGCTTAGTTTCTTACCCCCAGCTGTCTGTTTTGCAATGCTCCACTAAGATGCAGCTCCAACAGCTCAAGGATTGCCCCATGAAGTAAAAACAATAATTCATTTACTCCCTATGGCATGACCTGAGTTCCTCTGCCAAATTTTCTTCTTTCTCTGTAAACAATATCTGCATATCTCAAAAGTAACATGAAATGTAAAAAGGTACCAGCAACTTTCAACATTCAGAACTTTTCTCCTTTTCTCAAACGCAAAAAAGTAAAAACAAGCAGGAGAGAAAAAGTGCTCTGAGGGATTATGGGAGGAAGTACACACTGGCATGCCTTGGTTTAGATGTTGTCCGTTCACCTTTTCCCCACCTTGTCATCTGTAGCTCCCTACCTACAGAGCAGGTCTTTTATCAATGAAGTAATAAATTCATAAGTGCCGCCATCTGTCTAACAGATGGGGCAGGTGCTGAGTATCGTCAATCATGAGATTCCACTTGAGCCTGTCATTACCTAGAGTTAATAGATTCTAGGGCAGGAGGTGAGCCATGTACACAGCAGGAACACAGCATGTTGTGCCATGTTTGTTCACCTAGGGTCTCCAGAGAGAAAGGGTGTAAAGGAAGGAGGCAAAGGAAACAGGAAGGTTTTTTCCCCCAACATGTAATTACATAGCAGGCAGTAAGTGTCGACTTAACTTTCTAACAGATGTTACCTCTCCTGAACAGCACCTCTCTGCCATTTGAGAGGCTTGCCTGTGTGCTGTTAACTCACAAGACACTGTTCCCAAATTGTTAACACATGAACTTATAAGCAAACATGGGTTTTTGTTTGTTTGTTCATTTTTGTTTTTCCAAATGTGACCTGGAAAAAAATAATAAGACAAGGTTTCAGGAAAAGTGTCTGTGAGGGGAACCTGATGGTAATGGACAGCTGCAAATATAGACATTAGTTTGCAGTAAATATGCAGACTATGTAAAGGAAGAAAATTTTATTTTCTTTCTTGGAGATGAATTCTAATACTCATTTCTTATCCAGAGCAGGTAACATTGAGTTTCAAGTGCAATCTCATTTTTTCTTCTGTTGATTTACACTTCCATTATACATTTGATGTGACTGTCAACAAAATGTCTACACTTACTGTAAAGAATCCCTACAGAAATCTGGGAAACTTCATAGCCTGTGCAATGTTTCTCACTGAGGTGTCAATGAAATCTGCTTGTGACTTACTGTCCCCACAGTACACTGCCAGAGGATGTGAACTCTTTTATTTAGTACTCTTTTTATAACTAGAAACCATGACTCTCATAATCTAAGGCAATTATTTTCTTTATCTAGGGTCAAGATATATTGCTATAATTTACATTTACTTTCCAGCAAATAGCATCACTGGCACTTAGTGCCCAAGTACGCATTTTATAACACCTACATTTGGTACTAGTTCCTTATTTTGATTTCTTCTTCCCTATTGAGAAATCCTGTGTGCTACAGAAAACACACCTTCTCCTCTGAACACAGGGGAGATTCTTTCCCATTAAAGCTAATGACTCTATATTCTTCCAGGTTTTTAACACAGTCATATCACTAAGGTTAATTCTGTTCCAAAGTACATCTATTCTGGATAGCACGATGACTCTCCGAAAAGCAGTCAGTTGGCACTTGTATAAATAAAAAAATATAGATCAGGAAAACACAATCATTGTAGTGTTTAAGCACAAGACAACTAAAAATGATAAAAAAGGTAATAAATTTCTAGCCTTCCTGGTTTTCTTTGTAGGAAGCCTCAGTTGACAAGATTCAGCATGTGAGAAATCTCTTTTTTACTGCCAAATATCTACATACACATACAACTTTCATATATATATAAACACAGAGAGAGAGAGAGAAAGATCTTGTTTCCTCAAGATGTTTTGCTCTTGATTTTTCTATTAAACATTTCAGAAAGCCTACAGCTTCCAAAGAAAATATAAAACCTTCAATTGATACAAAGGAGAAAGTAGTCAGAAAAAAACAGGTTTTAGATCAGGCATGCAGAAGTTTATTATAAATAATAATAAATACAGAAACATTTTAAACCATGTAAAATAATAGGATTTTAGGAATTTTCCTACAAGCAAGTCTTGTCAATGTATCATTAAGCTTTTTCTGTTCTGTTAGCTCATAAACATCTGCAGCTAATGCAGATTCTTGTATCTATTTGTCATAATAGCACATTTATCTCCCTTCAGAATCACACAAATGTACTCTATAAACCTCATAAGTATGCAGGCCCTGACTTAACCTCATTTTGTTGACTCCTATGACCCAGGGCTCAAAAGCTTGAAATCTATACCAAAAAGATGAGCACCAGCTGTTGACATTCTGAATCTCTCAGCCCATGAAGGCATATATATTTTTTCTTTACGTTACATACTCAAAGTGACACAAAGTCATTTAATATTAAAACCTGAAACCGGGTGTCATAAATTCAGTCAGAGGGGGAAAATCCATAAATAGTTTATTTGTCCTATACCCTATGGCATTTTTATAAAGTAGATCCAGAAATAAGAAGGAGAAACCAGTGAAGCACTCTGGAGTGGAGACGGAAATTGTTTCTATTGATTTTCACTGGCAATGGAGCTCATAACACAAGGGTTATATTCATGAAAAGCAGATCCTGATTCATCAAGATACTCTACACACAGTCCAGCTAAAGTTTGTTTCTCATCTTTTACGTACTAGCATTTTTCTGGTGTCTACCTTCATAGAAAAATAATATGGAGGAGAAATTAAAAAAAAAAAATCACAAAACCCATGAACATTAAAGGAACTGGGAAAAGAAAAAACCCCTTCAGACTGGGGATATAAACTCACCTATAGTGCCAACATTGTCCTAATATTATACAGTGGTAATAGTATACGAAAGCAGTACCATCACCACATCATATAAAGAATTAACACAAGTGTACTGTGACGCTTTCAGGTAGAATTAAAACCCTTCTATGTTAAGTGATATACAAAGCATACAGTTAAAAGACTCCATGTGCACTCTTTTTGAGCAAGTAAACTATGTAATAATTATTCTTACAGCCATTGCTTTTTTTAATAAAAAGTCTTCACAGGAGAGGACTCTTTGATCCTTTCCTATTTAACCTGAGACATTACAAAACTACAGCCACAATAATTATTATTCTCTCTGTGTTCTTGAGTTTGCAGATAGCTTCAATCTGCAGTAGCAAGATCTAGTCACAAGGCCTGATTGCATCCTCATTTACATTTATGTACATTGAGAACAATTCCACAAAGGCCAGTGGAAACTTACTGAGGTAAAATTGGTGTGAAGTGACTTGTGAACCGAGACGTGAATTCATGTTTTTTGTGTAATGAATTGCCTCATCCAAGAGAAAATATGTGGAATTGGAACAATTCATTATGTATAATAACAGCGCAATATGTATTTATTCTGTTATAAAACACTAATTTTTTCAGGACTGTTCCTTGTCTCCTGACTCCACTACTTTTTCTAGTTCTATTTCCTTTCTAATCTACTACCAAATGGTTGCAGTTTTATGGTCTTCCTTAACAACCAGTTAGAAAAAAAAAAAGGATTGAAATGATGGGGGCAAAAAAGATAACATTTATCTGTTCTTGTCCAGAACTTAAATTGCAGTTTTAAACACACGTCACATGAAAATATAGTTTAGACATCAATTTAGAAACAGTACACTATCATAACACTTCTAAAAAAATGAAATTAAGTATGTAGGATCTTATCATTAACAAGATATACGCTTTCTAATCAGAAGAAACTTGAATAAAGATGACTTCAGGTAAAGTTTGCTTGAAATCAAAGCAATATTTAGTTTTAACATGGTTCCCCTAATGGTAACTAAACATTATCAGAAGAAATGAATATTCTTAGTTGCTATGTAAAAGCCATGTTGTCTCCCAGTTCTTTGTATGGATATCCCTTGAACATCACTGACCATCATGGTAAACCAAGAGATACTGAAGTCAAGTATTGCCTAATAAATATGCATTAAAAAATCTGAAAATATTTCCAGATTTAACTGTGTATTAAACATTTTTTTCACTTATGACAAAGGCAGGGACACCACTACGACCCCTCTAACTCCCCCTTCCCCCCCCCCCCCCCCCCCCCAAAATAACCAAAAAAAAAGAAAATGCACTGTTAGAATAGGCTGCTCTCCTCTAAGTAGACAAGATTCCCTTCGGGAATCATATCCCCAAATATGACAACCCTTGCAATAACATTCAGCATCACCTTGTCTATGAGTGTTTTACTTTCTAAAAGGAAGAGATGACATATTGCACTCCCACGCACACTTCTTGGGAAGAAACAAAAAACAAACAAACCTAACCCCTAAGATGAAATGAAAAGTTTAAAGACAAAAAGTGTCCAGAAGTTAAATTAAAGGCCATTGATATACCAGACACATATATTTAAAAGAGTGAAAAGAAAGTAGAGGCAGAAGTGTTTGAAAGCCCTTTTTTCTGAGTGATCCCTTTACTTTCCAAGTGACAAAAGAAATCATTGCTGGGGACTGACCCAGTTGTTACAGCCAGGTTGATGATGATGTGCTGAACTATACTGTAAGTATGATTAATCATTTCTAAACATGTTCAGCATCAGGTCACAATCAAAATTTTTACCGAGTGTTTTCAAAAACATATTATCTGCATTTAACATATCCAGATTTTAGTACTTTGGGTTGAGGAACTTTCTGTCTTTCTCCTCTTTTCAGATGATGTCTTTACATAAAATCATACAAAGTATCACAACACATAGGTATAAATATTAACTCAAAACTGATAATAACCAGATTCTTTTGGCACTCAGTAAGTCAGGTGGATAGTATGAAGAAACGTCCTGATATTCTATCATGTCATGGTAATGAAAGAACAGCAAGAAAAAATTACAGAATCGGAGGTTGGCTGAGGCTGAAAGGGACCTCTGGAGACCATCTTTTATCCTATCGCCCTGCTCAAGCAAGGCCACCTAGAGCTGATTGCCCAGGAACATGACCAAATGGCATTTGAATATCTCCAGGGAGGGATACTCCAAAATCTCTCTGAGCAGAATGCCTTATTATAAAAATTTACAGCCTCATTTGTTCCACTCTGGATGCATTTTGACAATTTTAGCTCCATTTGCCTTGCATAGTTTATCATTCCCAGGATTCTGATTTTATAAAATCGCATTTTCATTTGAGGAGGGAAAAAATCCACATTTCGGTTAGCTTAAACATGAATTTGTAAATAATAGAAAAGACATATTGAAGAGTCACAAATCAGGAACAAACCTGAGAAAGAAGTTTGTTGCACACATTCTACCAAAATATTGCTAAACATTAAATCATCCTGCAGTAAGCTAGATACTAATTTCCAAATTGTCTAACCATAACCTTCTTTCAAAGGACACAATTCACAACAGAATTCCAGGGGGAATGCAGTTGATAAGAAAAGTCTATTGTTGCATGAACTTAATTTAACTTAACTATGTGGGGCCAGGCAAATACTTCAAAGCAACATTTAAAATCCTTGACTGATAGTTATACAGCTAAATTTATTAAAATAGAGATAACAGGATAGAACAGATAAATAAGATTATGTATGGAAGTTTATTGTTAGGTTAAGCAAGTCAGATTTAACTACAATTTAAGTATGGCATATAGCCTGCAGAAAATGATCTTTTGAAAGTATATTAGTGAAACACATACTATGAGACAGTACTCACACAGTAGAGTTTGACTAACATAAACATTAATGGGTTGCAAAATGTTTTCAGGCAGGTACTTCCAGCTTTTGTGTACATAGATTTAGGTTACGGATGAGGTGGGAGAATGTTTCTAAACATTCCGAAAACAGATAGAGTAAACTTTAGTAACAAAAATTTTTAAAATATTTTTGTAGATTTTACAAAGCATGGTTATACTTTTGAGATAGCATAAAGAATATAAGGCTAAATCAGAAAGTAACAAAAGTTGTAATGAATGTTAATGAAATGGTAATAGATACTGATGTTAGAAGTGTTTGAGGAACTACAACTATATTCCATGCAGGAAATGGACTAGATGAGATGAAACAGAAGCTAATAAGAAATACTAGATGAAATGTCAATTTCTAGGAACAGAACAGTTCCTATAAAACAGAAATGAAAGCATGTGCCTAACTCATTTATGAATATATTACGGAATAACATCACTCTTTAATTTCAAAATCAACTGATGTTATCTTGTAACATAGACTACTTCATTCCAGTTCAAAACTTAAGGTAGCCTTAAAATACTTAGTTTAGCAGCAGTATAGATAGATAATGGGCAACTGCATTAGAAAAAAAATCAAAGAAGTTAAATAATACATTAGCATGAATAGGTATAAAAATTATGTTCATGTAACTATGTAAACTCATGCACAAAAAAAGATCATAGAATCACAGGATGGCAGAATCGCTTGGTTGGAAAAGACCTTTGAGATCATCGAGTCCAACTTTACCTGTCCACTACTAAACCATATCCCAAAGAACTTCATCCACCTGTCTTTTGAATACCTCCAGGGATGGTGATTCAACCACCTCCCTGGGAAGCCAATATTACACCCATGACAATGCCATTATTTTTCACGCATTTTCATTTTTGTGAAAGTATTACTGTACATTACCAGGCAGAGATTCTCTGGCTGTTCAACAAGAAATAAGTTTTTGAGAGTTTCCAACAAATTCTTTGACTCTTTCTTTTTCCAAGTCACCCATTCTTAGATCTTTTTCCATTGCTTCACACAAATATTTAGTACTATACCTGTAATAATAACCGGCGTGCTTTTTTCTTCATTTGTTTGTTCGTTTTTCAAACAGGCAACATGACAAGACTGCCATTTTCAGTTAGAGATCTGAACCCAGTCTGGTCGTTCTGTTTTTACTGAATATTTTCTTTGGAGTTGTACATTATGCACTTAACACGTAAAGCTCGTATATAGAAGCTGAGAAGTTTGCTTTTCTGTGAGTCTTCTCTCATGAAGGTAGAAAGCTGGCTTAGCTCTTCTCAGTGTGTTTCAAGATATGCAGAATAATTTCCAATGCTAGAAACATCTTCAGATGTTGACTTTTCTTTATTGCAGCATAAAAATAATCATTTCAGCTCCACATCTGAGATTCAAAGCATGGATCAGAAAGCATCTGATCTGAGCAAGGATTCCCAAAACCGTCACAAGAATGAGAGCATGTATAACGCACACTCCTGCACTTCAGAAGTAAATGAATCAATAAAGCAAAGAAATGGGCAAACACCACAAACCTTAAGGGGAAGAGGAAGCAGAAAATCAGAGCAAAACAAACCAGGTAGTGTATTCTGATTCATAAAATCAGACAAGATGGGTACATTGTTACATGTGACTCACCACCTAAGTGCTAATAATCAAACAAGTCAAAACGAAGCCACTATGTTCCAGAACATCCACTAATTGTACTCATATATAAAAACCCATTAGAAGCCTGAAATCATATAAAAGCATTTGGACAGAATCGAAAGCTACATTATAACAAATCAGGAAAAGTACTTCAGAAGTTAAAAATAGATGACTTGTGCACAGAGCTGCGATGATAAATAACCAAAATGATAATAAAACCGAGTCACAGAAATAGCATTTCAAATGCACCTTGTTCTTACGTAATTGAAACATCTAAACTGAAAAGAATGCGATACAATACATGACATCTAATAAAAGAGAGAAAAGCAAAAATAAACAACTCTTCCCCTCACCCCAGACCTAGACTTTACAGACGTGAGACAGGGTGGAGAGCTTGCAAAAATACTTCAATGAAAGGATTATATGTGCTCGGAAGTTAAAGGTAATGAAAAAGACAAAATCCAAAGGGAAAAAAGTATTACTCCAATCTAATTTGTGGGCCTATTGTGGGTAAATACTAAATATTATACTAGACTAAGACAAATTCAATGCCGTGATATTATTTTCATGCTGCAATAAAGAAATACAGTATTCTTCACCAAAGTAAAACTGGAAGCAATTTATATAGATAGTCTCTAATTTAAATTGCACTATAAGGAAAACATTAGTAGGCTATGTCTTCCACAAAGATTAATATAAACAGGTAATGGACGTAAGATATAAGCTAGCGATTCATAACTAGTTTTCTAGAGATTTTTCTATGGTAAGAAGAATTTATTGAAAATGCACTCATCCACCTCCTGTTGAGTTTTTTTTACTCCAGTACTTCAGCATCATTTGCATATGCTTACACCACTTGCAGTACAGCCAAGTATAAACACACTCATACCCATGGTATTATAAGATCCCTATTCAGACCATTTAGAAATTATTAACATTCTATAATCTCTCTAGTCTCTCAATTTCTAAACCATGCTTTTATTATAAAGGATTTTTAAGATTTTAGTGTAGCACTGATTGAGGTGCTATTACTAACAGCATTATAAGTAAAATATCAAAATCTGAAAGGGAAAACACCAGCAATTAAATTTATGTTTTATAAAACATGTTTATAAAGTAATTGTATTTATTTTAATTAATTTTAGTATATCTGCTATTATACTACCACCTAATGGTAAAAGATAATTAATATAGCACAAAATTACATAAAGTTGCCTGACAATTTCTGCAATTCAAACACTTGCAACTAGCAACATCCTTTTCTTTGTCTTTTCCAGGTCTCTTTTTTCTCCTGCTGTAACACATCTTTTGTATTCTTTCACTCACACTTCTGTCTTTCCCTGTGCTTTTTACTACTTGAATTGTATTTCCCAATCATGGATGCTTAGACAAGCGTATGCCATTACAAATAAGGTCGTACTACTCCTATGTTCAACAGTATATTCATATTCACTTAATTTTGTAGAAAAGGACATGGAAGGTTTGATCCTGCTGAACAAGTTGAGCAGGAGCAGTGTTATATCCTCGTGGCAAAGCAAGCCAATGATATACCTGGTTCTACCACTAAAAATGCCAGAGGGTTGACAGAAGAGATCATTCTCTACTACTCAGCATCTTACAGGAGGGCTTATATGTCTAGTTTCTGGCCCCTTAGTACAAGACAGACATACATTTATTGTTTTGTTTCAGAAGAATCACTAAAATGATTAGGAGACTGAAGCACGTGATACAAGAAGAAAGACATAAATAAATTGGTTTGTCTAATTTTAAAAAGAGAAGATCAAGTGCGGATCTTGTTACATCCTTCAGCTACCCAGTGTTATAACACAGAGAAGACGGAGACAGACTCCTCTTGAAGATGCACGGAAACAAGATGAGAAGCAAAGGAAACAAGTTGCAGTAATTTAAATTTGATGTTATAAAAAAAAAGGTCATAATGAGGGCAGCCAAATATTGGAAGATGCTACTGGACAAGTTGTGAAATCTCCATCACTGGATACATTTGAAACTCGACTGAACAACACCATGAACAAATTTTTCTCTAAGTTGTCCATGGTTTCAGAAAGGCTTTTAGTTACTATGTGGGATAGGCTGTCTGCCATTTTAATAGTCTGCTTTAAACCACCTATCAAGGATTTCAAATGGAAAACCTACCATTAACACCTTTCTGAATTTCTTCCTACATTCTCTTAACTTAGCCCTGCCATAACAACTGAAATTTACACAAAATCTTTGCCCAGCTTTTCTGCTAGTGTGGTCCAGCATCATTTGCTTCAGAATGAAGATTCCTATTTGCCTTTTTCCCTCATGTGTATCATATTATATGAAGACAACTTAGAAGAAAATAGAGCAGAAATAGAGCAATTTTTATTTTCGTTAAACAAACAAAAATTAAAATACACAAGCATGAAACAATTTATTTACTGAAACACGTACTCCTTGACCACACAAACTGCAGATGGGTTTAACCTCAGCTAAACAGAACACAGAGGAATTAATTTTGCTGCATGTTAGGTTTCAATAAGAAATATTTGATTGTGTTCATGATCGCACACACATTTTTGAAGACTGCAATAACCTGAAAAGTAAAAATATGGCACATAACAAGTATTTTAGTTTAATTACAATTTTCATTTTTTAATTTACAGTTATTAATATGTATTAAAATGAAAACTTCAGATTAAGAGCTTCCTTGATTTATGTGTTAAAGCCCAAATACGTGATTAATTTATCAACGCAAGCGATTATCACTGCAATCATAAAACAAGGATCTTTTTTTATCCATTTTAGTACGGGGGAAATACACCGCTGACAGAAAACACTTTCAAAAGTTAAGCACTAAATTGAATATACTGGTCCCTCTTTATCCAACTGACTGACTCAATATTTTAAGCAAGGAACTGGCCACTAAAGTTTCAAATAAAGTTCAAAATAATTATTCTATATCACTACAATAATATACATATTTTGATACATAAAATACATTTCATTAAAATCTACATAATAATACAACTGAGACATAAAGTCAGTTTAAAAAGTATTTTTAAATGAAAGATGAATTACAAAATACCAGAAAGTGCTAATCAGATGATACAAGATACCAATATTGCACATTATCAACATTTTAAAGAAAAGGGCTACTTAGATGAATAATTATGGCCAACTTTAAAAGAGCTGACATTACTTAACAAATCATGTCCATTTCAGGTCAAACTTCTCTTGTGTCGAGTGCAATTCTAGACATGGCAGGAACTTAAATCTGTGCTCTTAAAAGTTTGCTTCATAATCTCTGATTTTAATCTGAAACTTACATCATGCACTTGGTTGTCCTTTCTGTTTATCAGTACCTTCAAAATTCTAAGGGAGCACTCTGTCCTATTGTGTTGATGTCTGTAGAAGATGCTTTGTTAAGACAACCTTCTGATTTAATGTTTCTGCTGCATCTCTTGGCTGAAAAAATATTGGTGTGCACTTGGCTACAAGCATTTCCTTTGCTGCATTAAAATAATGCCCTTGTTTGATGAACTAAGCATTCTGACATTTTTAAAGCTGATTCGTGACATTTTATTCTGAGTACAGTATGTAGAACCAACATCAACTGTTACTACTAAAAGCTTGAGGCTTATGACCACTTTTGTTGAATTTATCTTTTATTCATAAAGTAAATGAGTTGGAATTAACAGGTGTGTCCTTGCAAAAGTGAACAGGAAGTCTAACAAAGCAATTTCCTGAAAATCACAGCAAATAAATCTTGAAGTCTACTGATATGGAAAAATTCTTACTGGCATCAAGCCTGAGAAGTAGTAATAGATCCCTTTCAATAATAGTATTCATTGGGAAATCTTAAGTAGGATCTTCACTACTTTTGTTTTTCTTCTTACTGTTTTTATCCTGGTTTAGAAACAATAATTAGATAATTATGAGACCTGCCTTCTAAGTTACTAAGTTCCAGTGTGTTTTGTAATCATACAAATACGCTCATTTGAATCTCTGTATATTTTTATATATATGTGCGAAATCTTAGATATAGCAGAGTAGTGAAAAAAAGCCACTATGGTCTGTTATACATAATCAAAGTAGTACAACATTCCTTTTTACTTTCTACAAATGCAGGATTTTCAGTACTCAGTACTGGTGCCATTAACTGCAATGAAACAAACTTCATTACAACATGGGGATTTTTTTTGTTTGCTTGGTCAGTTTGGTTTGTGATGGTGGGAGGCTTTGTTTGTTTCTTTTGGGGGGATAGTGTTTTTTCGATTTCGAAGAAAAACATTGGTAGTGATATTCTTACAATTAGTACTAATCGTCACATTGGCAGGAGTTATTTGGAAATCAGATCTAATATTTAAAATTCTTATACAAATCATAGAATGTTGGAAGGAACCCACAAGGGTCATTGAGTCCAACTCCCATCCCTGCATAGGACAACCCCAACATTCACACCATGTGACTGAGGGCATTGTCCAAATGCTTCTTGAATAGCATTAGGCTTAGCACAGTGACTGCTTCCCTGGGGAACTGTTCCAGCGCTCCACCACCTTCTGAGTGAAGAAGCTTTTCCTAATATCTAACCAAAACCTCCCCTGGCACATCGTCCTGCCATTCCCTTGAGTCCTATCATCGGTTACCAGAGAGAAGAGATCAGCACCTGCTCCTCCTCCTTCCCTTGTGAGGAAGCAATAAATAGCTACGAGATTTTCCCTCAGTCTCCCCTTCTCCAGGCTGAACAGAACAAGTGACTTCAGCCTCTCCTCATACAAGTGCTCCTCTAGACCCTTCACCAGCCTAGTAGCCTCCTCTGGACGCTCTCCAGTACTTTTATGTCCTTTTTATACTGTGGCACCTAAAACTGAACACAATACTTGAGGTGGGGCCGCACTAGTGCAGAGTAGAGCGGGACAATCCCCTCCCTGGCCTGGTTGGCAATGCTGTGCATAATGCACCCCAGGGCGTGGTTGCCCTCTTGGCTGCCAGGACACACTGTTGGCTCATGTTCAACTTGCCGTTGACCAGAAGCCACAGGCCCATTTCCATAGGGCTGCTCTTCAGCCTCTCACTCCCCAATCCGTATGTGTATCCAGGGTTGCTCTGTCCCAGGTGCAAAACTCAGCACCTGCTCTCATTAAACTTCATGCAGTTGATCACTATAGAGCTCTCCAACTTGTCTAGATCCCTCTGCAGGGCCTCTTTGCCCTCAAGAGTGTCAACAGCTCCCCCTAGTCTCATGTTATCAGTGAACTTGGTTAGTAAAACTTTGCCCACCAAAGTCACTCTGTCACTCCCTCTCCTCAGTTGGACAGAGAAGAGAAAATAGAATGGAGTGCTCATGGGTTGAGATAAGGACAGGGAGATCACTCAGAAATTACTATCATAAGGAAAACAGACTGAACTTGGGTAACATTAATTTAATTTATTCCCAATCAAATCAGAGTAGGATAATGAGAAATGAAAACGAGATGTTAAAACACCTTCTCCCTTTCCATCCTTTCTTCCTTGGCTCAATTTCCCTTCCGATTTCTCTACCTCCTCCCCCCCGAGCAGCACAGAGGGATGATGAATGTGGATTGCAGTGAGTTCATCACATGTTGTTTCTGCCACTCCTTCCTCCTCAGAGAAAGGACTCCTCACACTCTTCCATTGCCCCACTGTGGGGTCCGTCCCAAGAGAGACCATGAACTTCTCCTATGTGAGTCCTTCCAATAGGCTACAGCTCTTCACAAACTACTCCAGCACAGGTCCATGGGGTGCAGTTCTTCAGGAACAGACTGCTCCAGCATAGGTCCCCCATAGGGTCACAAGTCCTGCCAGCAAATCTGCTACAGCATGAGCTCCTCTCTATCCATGGGTCCTAAAGGGTCACAACCTCCTTTGTGCATCCACCTGCATCGGGTCACTCACGGGCTGCAGGTGGATATCTGATCCACTGTTGACCTCCATGGCCTGCAGGGGAACAGCCTGCCTCACCACAGTCTGCACTACAGGCTGCAGGGGAATTTCTTCCCCAGCAACTAGAGCACCTCCTCCCCCTCCTTCTTCACTGATCTTGGTGTCTGTCATAAAAAAAGTTGTTCCTCTCACATATTCTCACTCCTCTCTTCCAACAACTGCTGGTGTTGCATGGGGTTTTTTTTCCCCATTCTTAAACATGTTATCACAGAAGCTCTGCCACTGTTGCTGATTGTCTCAGCCTTGGCCAGCAGCAGGTCTGTTTTGGAGTCAGCTGGACATAGGGAAGTTTCTAGCAGCTGCTAAAAAGAAGTCACCTCTATAGCCCCTACATTATCAAAATCTTGCCACGCAAACCCAATAGAGAGATAGAGAAGAACAACGGTGAAAGTAGTAAGAATGATAAAAAGTTTCATTAACAGTATAAGGAGAAGCACGCACTACATCAATAGATAAATAGGAGGAAAAAGAGAAAAGGCAGACGGTGTCTCGCTTCTTTAGAGACACAAGAAAAAAAAGAAAATAGTGTTCAAAAAAGGTAGTTAGCGTATACAGTTTTAGAATCAAAAGGTGGGAATTGCCTATGTTTTGGGAGTGGGAATATCTAATGTAGCCTGTAGAACACCAAACTCCACTATTACAGGCACTGGTTTATTTATACTCTCACACGTAATGCATCTTCTACCCAATAATCACCTTCCATACAACATAGTGGGAATTAGATCTACAGGGAATTTTTGATTGGTATTGCTATTGTACATGAAACCACCAAGTTCTCATGCTTTAAAGAAGGACTTTAATGTCAAGGTTAGTAACTGCTACTCTGCATCTGAAGGTAATTCATGGAGTCTGTAGATGAATATAAGAACAAAACAGCCCTATTTCACTATCCCATTCCAACACAACTGCAGTCAACACACACACCCTCAAGATAGATAAGCAGCACATATTTGAAATTAAAATCTTCTAGAAGCTGTGTCATATTTACACCATGTCTTTTATCCCTTGTAATAACCACTGCAAAAAAAAAAAAGGCAACACCAAGCCTCATGCTTTCCATAGCTTCCACTTTCAAAGGAGAGAAGGAGAAAAAGTCTCACTAAACTCTCAATGCAAAGTGATACTGATTATTCTTCCATGAAATGTACATATTGTTTCCTCCTACTATTCATTGAATATTCTTTACTAAAGAAGGACTTCTTTGCCCAACAAGTTCTTTAATAAAGCTAGCAATCATGTTATTTTGCTTACAGAAGAGTAGTGGAGATACAATCCTTCTTTGTCATGCCAAAAACAGACAAAAAAAATCAATCGTGTGACAATTAATATAGAGAAATACCATTATCTTTATCAAGTTTTCTAGTCTTGCATTTCATAAACTAGATGGAAACCATACAGGAGAAAAATGTTAATAGAAGAAGTTTACAAGCCAAGGCTTGGACATTTACCCCAGAAACCCGAAATACAGATATTTATAAAGCTTACAAGCCCATCATTAGCTCATGTGGAAGGGGTTCTGATAATCAGAAAAACTGGCGGGTCTGCAATCATAACACATTAGCACCTTATAAATTAGCTTTCTTATCCCTCCTGTTACTTTTTACATCCTAATGAGCCACACATACTACCAGAGGTAACCAAACCTTGTTCCACAAATAACAGTGCAGATATTCATGAATTCATTTAACAGAAAAATTTTAATTAACTGGGGGAGGTGGGAATGTAAACTCATAAAAGTCTTTTCTTGGTGGTTCTGTGTCTTAAGCACATTCTCTAACGTGGCTTTGTTTTGTTACTGACTTGCGAAACTGTGTGCAAGTTGAGAATGCACTTACTTTGAAGCTATTAAGTCTCAAATTATACAACTCATGGTACACAGGCATAGGTACCATGTAACATTTGCAAAAAAAAAATTCAATAAGTTTTTTTGGTTTTTATTTGCTGTACTAACATACAACTAATAACACATAAGCACACTAGCATATTAGCAAAACCTAAATTATGCTTTCAGGCTGTTACTTGCATTTTAAATCACAGTTGGTGTCAGGTTAGTAATGACTTTAGTCAGCATAATTCTCTCACTATCATTCTGTGGATTCCCTATAAGAAGGGATTATTGTGTAGCCTACAGCACACCAATAAATGTGGTTTGATATCCACCTGTCAAGCTAGAATTTGCAAACACAGTAATTAGTAGTAAATGCATTGTGAGATGCTAAGCATGATTGTGCTCCTTAAAATTGCTGAAATAGAAAGCTGGAGGCAGAGAGAGAAATTTTGAGAAGTATCCTGGTATCAGTAACTGTTATGCTGTAGCAAAGTTATTCACTGTATTGTAACCTGATCAGTAAAATTTCTGCCAGGGTTCAAAGATCTATTTTGTGACAGCCACATTGATCTTTCCCAAAGAGAATCCCCCAAACAGACCAATAGAAACACAGTTCTGTGTACAGCATCTCACATCTGCTGCTGTAGGAAATGAATTAGAAGATTCATTAGTCAAAAATTTTCATGCATTTTTGGTGTGACTGACTGGGACAAAGGAAATTTGCATGACCAATATGACATATGCTCCCAGAGTCTATATATTCTGGGGAAAATCTATTGCAAATGAATCCTCTTAGAGGCACTGTTGCTCAATATTTTTTGTGATACTTCTTTAGTATCTCATAAAATTGTTGCAGTATCTTTGAACACACTGGCCTACAGGTAGCTTGGAATATCTTCTAAATAACTGTGTCAATAAGTAGGGACTTTCTGGAAAGAAACGTTAAACCCAGTGAGCGGGTTTTAGAGGGTTGTTGTACAGAGCAAACCAGACGCAAAGTTTTATCTGAAGAGATATTACACGGGCAAAAGGGAAAGAAATTTTCAGAGAGCAAATACTTAGTTACCACTAAAGAAACTAGGTTTACTGACAACATTCCAGACCTGGTATCTTAAAAGCAGAACCACACGAAATATTAGCCACTCCTGTGAATTGTTCTCTGGACCAGAAAGACTTATGGAAAAAAACAGTGCTTGCTTAGCACTTTCTGCTTTCACAGTTAGCATTTAAGTACCATTCTAAAGGAATATGGAAAGTGGAGTGCAGACACACAAGTTCTTCTTTGCAAAACATTGCCACTCCCTTTATTTATATAACAATTGCAATGAGTACGATACTTCAAATCACACTTAGTGGCACACCCAAAATGTTAGCACAATAAGACAAAATATTATGTAGTCGAGAAAGAAAGAGGAAGTATTCAGAAACACTTGCTGATTTTATACATAAAGATTACCCTTTTGTTTAAGGTCTAAGTCATTAAGTGTTGAATATTTCATGATTTTTATAAATTGCAGTCTAGGGTTCCAGTTTAAAAGGAATCTAAGAGGAGGAAGAGAAATAGATAACCTTTGATAGCAAGTCCATAATTTTCCTATAGGCATGAACACAGATAGCATACCATAAACAATCACATATACCACAACAATTGCTTATATCCTTGCATGTAATTTCTGAGGTGCATTGAGAATTTTTATTTACACTGGTGATCTTCACTGGCCTGAAAACGCTTTGGTACGTGTAGATCTCAGCACAGGAAAGTACTTCATGGAAACATGAGACATTAGCCACCTTGCACATAAAAGTCTACATAACAAATACCTAGAAACCCACATAACTATATTGCAACACTTAAACTACTGGAAAATACAATATTAATTCAGCCGTGTTTTGGAGGGAGAGAATTCTAATACTGACAGAATCTAATCCCTGCAAAGGGTCCAAACCTACAGCTTTGAACAGAAGTGTTTGCTTCTTTCAGCTCAGAAATTCAGGCTTCTGAAGAAGCCTCATATTAAAGTCTCGGTAATATCCTTCAGACTGTTGCTGCATACTCATTGTTGTAAAACTCATTCTTATTTATCTATGTTATATACTGCATACTGGGTTGAGATGTTTAATAGGGACTGTGGATTCAGTGACAAATTCCCTAAAATTCATACATTATAGTCATTTTATGGATATAAATTGCTCAAATGCTTCCTAGGTGCATAGTATCTCCTCTTTGCCTTTGTTATTCCTAAACGTAATGTTTATTTTCGTGACACACTAATTGAAATCTACAGAAATTTTCACTTGTGTTTCTTTCTGAAAAATGCACTTCTACAATCAGAAAGATAGATAAGTTTAAGCCATATGGTGATTCCAGGAGTGGTAGCTATAAGGAATACTTAAATATATGCAAAACTTATTTAACACAAGCTATGGAGTTCAAATAAAGTGCATCAAATTATTGTAGTTCAAATATTATCAATACTTAGTATTTGCATTGAATAACAAAAACAATTTACATGGTTATATGGAGACATTTTAAATTCAATGTACAAAAGATCAATAACAAAAAAAATAAAATAAAATGGCCTGCCAAATCACCACCTCATTACTACCTCATTAATTGAGTACTGGAATACACTAGACAGTAGGAAAAAAGAGAACAGTAAGAATGAAATACAAACAAAAGACTTTGCATGGATGCCTCTTGCCTTTGGTGTTTTCAGCTCAAAGCCACAGATTTAGAGCAGTTATAACTGGACAGACCCTAGCAGATGCATTCAAGCATCTGTGTACGCCATTAAAATAGACCTAAGGTATGATACTCAATAGAAATGACTAGGTGCAAGCAAGCAAATTTGTGGGTTTGCAGACTTTATTACTTCAGTTCTTAGGCCATGCTAAAGCAATAAGACTATTTGAGACTTAATTTGATCTTGAAAACATCATGGTTATATTCGCACAAAACTCAATCTGATTTAATCAGCCTGGCAAAGCCAGAGCAGTCTGATGTCGCTGCATCTGCAGCACACTCGCTTTACAAACCAGGTAATTCACCCACATATAACAAAGTATAGACTGTTTAAGATACAGAGAAATAAGCTGTAGGTTGACCCTCTCTAACTGGAACTGAAGTGTTAGGTTCTTTTAGTGAACTACATATGCACATCAGTTACATTTATTGAAAGACCGAGTTTAAAATAAGTTAAAGTGCAAAACTACAGCCGCTCTAAGTTTGGCATAGAGATCTTTACAAAGAC
This sequence comes from Dromococcyx pavoninus, assembly GCA_033558185.1. Lineage (NCBI taxonomy): Eukaryota > Metazoa > Chordata > Aves > Cuculiformes > Neomorphidae > Dromococcyx > Dromococcyx pavoninus. Next base: position 918,086 of record JAUMJL010000139.1, on the reverse strand, counting down.
AAGACCACTGCTGACTTTCTTCTCTGAGGGGAAAAAAAAATTAAAAGAGAAAAAATAGATTTTATCTTTTTAGACAGTATTTCATGAAGGACTTGAATGGGTCCATCTGCAATCTCTTGTGTTTCTGCATTGCTGCATAAAAGAAAAAAAATGGTGTTTCCTAAGCTTCTTATTTGTGTGGTATTCTAATACTACTCACAAAAACACTTTGTTTTAAAAGACGAAGTATTTGTAGCAACTACCACATTACAGTTGTGTGAAGAAAATTGCAATACACAAACCCCCTTAACCTCTTTTAGTCTTCAGTAGTATGGAATGCATTTTAATGTGTCAGATTTTGTGTTCCACTACTCTAAGATCAAGACATATGTAATATTCATCAGTTTAAATAACGTTGAAGACAAACATTATTCACACAACTTCCTTAAACACTGAAACAAGTAGCTGCTGTTGAATATTATGGTATCATTTGTTATATATCTCAGCAACAGAGTTCAGTATTGGACAAATTAGTTTCTAAGTCACTGATGCTGAGCCATAAATAATTGGAATCAGCAGAAATGTTCCTGGGCATTTTTCTGCTGTGCTTTTACATAATAACTGGTTGGAATGGGTAAAAATTACATATTTCAAGAAATATTTTTCCTCCATATGCATGTGATTCTATTGCATTTACTGCAAGCTGTATAATATTAGGTTGATCTCGTAAAGGAAGCTGATGGAGACACAACTTTCCTTAGTATCTCAGATATTTCTAACAACAACTCATGCATTTTATGAAGGTGGTAGTTCTGCAAACATGACTGCTCTGAATGAACAGCATAAAGATGCTATACACAGGTTCAGTACATGCTGCAGGGTGTTATCAGGCAGTTAAATTAAAAACGATAACACAGCAGAATAAGATTTGGAGCTTTCCATTAATAAAAAACCCAGCTGTTACCAAACAAACAATGGTACCTTGGCTAGAACTGATAAACATATAGAATGAATAGTATCTTGCCTTTTTTGTACAACACTAGCCCCTGATACAACGGTGCAGAGCAGTGGCTTCTGAACTGGGGCAGTTGTTGTGTTTCCTTTGAAAGGGTAAGGATTCCTGTCTCCTAATAAATTTATACATGCTCTACCGATCCAGAAGCTTTATACACAAGGTCAATGCAAATTCATCTGAACTATTCCCAGCTAATGGATGCAGGCGCTTCTATGTCACCTCAGTTTAGCTAGAGTTAGGGTGAGGATGTAGGAATGGAGCCAATAAGCCATGGTGGGTAGAACAAGATTGCAAGAGGCAAGAAGCAAAAAATTTAAAAATTTACATTTATTTTAAATCACTGCAAGAAGAGGAACTGTTGTGACTACCTGTATAATCTCCCATGTCAAAATCAAATACAATCATTATAAAAACTAAGAAAGCTACTAAAACTGATTTTCTGAACCAGTTCTGCTTTCTCCATAACAGCTGTCTGCCTACTAAATGCTTTTTAACCTCCTATTACTCTTTCACTGCAAAATAGCTAAGAAATTGAACTTTCACAAGGTACTAAATTAAAACTCAGTAGCTACCTGATTAGATTGATCCTACTTTTCCTCCTTGCCATTAAATATTTACTATCTGCTTCTGGAATTTTACACTGTAACGACAGCCTTTTTTTCAAAAACTCCACTGTTACGTACTGTGCATGAGACTGAAAGGGAGCAGTAAAGGCTAGTACTTCTCTTCCTACATATACAAATGTTCTCAATACATTCAGTGGCACAATATTCTCTCCATTCTGGAAACAGAATACAGGTTTTTCATACCATACAGGTTATATATCATAGAATGACTTGGCTGGAAAAGACCTTTGAGACCATAAAGTCCAATCGTATCTGTCCACTACTAAACCACATCCCTAAGCACTTTATCTACCCCTCTTTTGAATACTTCCAGGGATGGTGACTCAACCACCTCCCTGGGCAGCCATTCCAGTGTCTGACCACCCTTTCAGTGAAGCAATTTTTCCTAATGCCTAATCATAACCTCCCTTGGTGCATTTTGAGGCCATTGCCTCTCATCCTATCACCTGTGATTTTGGAAAAGAGACCAACACCCACTTCGTTACAACCTCCTTTCAGGTAGTTGTGGACAGTGACAAGTTCTCCTGTCAGCCTCCACTTCTCTAAGCTATCCCACCTCATTCTGCCTATAAAGTGCAAGAATGCAGTCAGACTAGGTGGCTATCCACAACTGGAAATCAGTTTGTGGAAAATAGAAAATATGTTCTCATCCTTGCAAAAGAATGATTTTATTACAAATACTTGCTAATATCTTTTAGTTATGTTTAAAATACCATAAGCTCTAGAATAGTTACATCTCACTACAGTCACAGCAATGATGAAGAAAGGTACTTAAAAGGGCTATAACTATGTTGTAGAAGTCAAGAGAAAAATGGAATAGCTTTCTTACATTCTGGTAAAAAGTGACTTAAAGCACATTAAATTCACAAGCAATTCTTCAATTTTGGACCTAACCATTTAGGCAGTAAGGTATGACCCATTCCTCTGCATTAAGGCTATCAGTATACAAAACCCTCCAGACAGACTTCTGTTTTTATTCTCTTACTGAAATTTATTGAAGGTACTGGACACTGAGTATTTTTCTCATGACAAGAAGCTTAATAGTTGCTTGACTGTATTCAGTTTTGTTTTGCTGGCATTAAATATTTATCTTCCACTTCTGGAAATTCAAAACTTTAATGAACACCTACAAGTTTTCCCTGCAAACTCCCACTGTCTTACATCATGCTGTTCGAAAAGTAATAGCATAGGTTAGTGTTTCACCCACCACATAGAAAATTATACTCATATCAGATAAGCTGATGCAGAAGTAGTACTTTCATATAATTAGGTCTCAAATGACTTTGAAACATGCACAAAACTCCCAAAGGAAAACAGAATAACAGAATGACAGACTATAAAAAAAAATATGTCTTCCCAATTTAAAAATACATACCACCATTCTTGATTTGAAATAGTTTCAAATTTGATCATTTCAAATTAGCCATTATGAGGGTCTAAGGATTCCCTTCATTCTCTGGAGATGACAACCTGAGGCAGAGTCAGTTTCAGAGGAAGAGGCTTCTGCATTCCCCAGGGTAGGTGAGAGGGGAGCAAATACGAAGCATACTGACTAAGCAAATGCCACCCCTCACGCTACGTACAGCTGCCCTACTAACAAAATGCTACCTCAGACTACACTAGATTTTTTAAATTGTCTTCCTGAATCAGAGGGTAAATGATTATTTGCACAGATTGAACCCAAAAAATAGAATTCAGCTCAAGATAAACTAAACTAAGCTCGCTGAGGCTCTCACAACCTGGCAGAAAAACAAAACAAAACAAAACAAAACAAAAAAACAAAACAAAACAAAACAAACCAAAACAAAACAAAAACAGAAAAGGAATTTCGGCAAAAATATCACAGACAAATAATAAAATGCATCAGTATATGAAAATATTGTGTGTGGGAAGAGACAAAAGGTAACCTACGATGGAGAGGGCTCTGCTTTAATTTTTGTTTTCTTGTACTAGGGCAGTAAAACATGTACAAACAAATACACATTCCAGATGGCTAAGGCAAGCATACTTATTCTTAATAGATTCAAGACATTGTTTAATACCAACTTCTTTTCTGCAGAAGCAGAATTATCCCTGCAGTACTGCCAAGGTCAGGGAAAGCTTAAGTTGCCTGCTGTGCAAGTATCATTGCACCATCCAGAACGGCCCAGGAGATGCACACTAGTGTCCCTGTCCACACTAAGGCACCTTTTTCGATAAATTGTGCTTGTGTAGACATTAGAATCACCTTAATTAGAGAACATTACATGGAAATTGAGCAATAATCAGGCATAACTAATTCATAAATAGAAAACATATGCATCATGGTTTTATTTGTCAGATTTTACCATCTGTTGCATACATTGTAAGCAGAAAAATCAAAGAAAGGAGCGGATTTTTCCCTCGCAGTGATCAAAATCTTTTGAATTCTTCTGTTTCCTTTCAGATTGTAATACACGGAAGTTCATTGACTTAAGGCAATTTTGCAAGTTTCTGACAGCCAAGAAACAATGAAAAATAGATTATCTGAAAGGATGCCAAGCATTTGAAAACAATCGTAAAAAAATAAAATGCTTCTTTCCCTCTTAAGTATTTTATTCAGATTTTTTTCCAAATCTATTTCAAACCATACCACCTGCTACATTAAGAAATAAGTATGTTATAAAACTCATAGTTGCATTTGTTTTATTTGGTGGCAAAAAAAAGAATTCTATGTTGAGCAGACAAATAAAAACATAAGTTAATTCCCAGGCTCCCATATTCAAGAAGAGAAAAACAGTATTGTGATGTCCTTATAACCTTTTCATTACTTGTTTTTTAAAAGTCACTGATTACCAGAATTAGACAATGAGGAGTCACACTAGGTTAACCTAACAATAAATACCAAATCTATTTATAACTTTAAACAAAGTATTTTTTCCTGAAGATGATAACCTTGACATGGTTTTCTGTTCTTTAAAATTACTTCAAAATTCTTCACTAAACATAAATATTTATATAATGTGTGTTCACATATGTATACATATGTATCTGTACACACATAAATACATACAGACAAACATTTAAAGTAATATTATGAATGCAGGTGGCCGCATGTAAAAGACATGTAAACAGACATGTTTCTTTTACCTTTTCCTTCCAGCCGACGTCTGGGAAAACCAAGTCAGATGGAGGGAAAAGCACAGGATAAAATACTATTAATTTCATATGAAAATGATAGGCTAAGACTATAAGCTAAGCATTCAGGAATGAAATGCTGAGGCTGACATAGATCTGTCTCTGACTATACCATCTCATTACTTATCAGTAATTATAAAGCAAATAGAATTAGAAAGAATTACAAACTGACTTGTACCAACAAGTATTTGAATGTCATTCTCAGCATTCAGTTTTGCACCTGCCACACTGGGCTAGATGAGTCAGTGCATGCAGTGTTTTAAGTCTTACAGCCAGGCATCACTAATGGGCAAGCCTATCTGTTTACAGAACCAGATTGTTTTCAGTGTCTCTGTTTTTGGTATTTACTTCTCCAATAACTGAAGAGCTGTAAACAAAACCATCTGCTAGTGTCAATAATTTTTCCTAACCAGGTAATCACTTTCTCTGCATTAATAGCTGCTCATTTCCTTCCAATGTATTTTTTCAAGGGGAAAGAGGTGGTTAGGATGGGAAGCTTGACAAATTTTGGCTTCCAACTTCCTTTACAGATAGCAAATCCATGCTTTAGGCAAGGTAATCAACCACAACATTTCCATTTACAACTAGTTAAACAAGGCATTAAGTGTACAGTATTAATGCTTTATAGGTCTTGGTTTCACAAGGCGCTTAAAGACAGGCTCAAGCTCTTCAGCCTGAAATGTAGTCTGAAATGACAGGTGGCTCTGATCAATTTTAATATGTTGATTTATGAAGTGTTATCATTCAGATGCACTCCTATTAAATCAGAATGGGTTTTTCAATCATGCTAATCTATATTTTATTGATCAACTTTGGTATCTGAAAGAAAATGCTTTCCTCTAGGAGTAAACGAGATCTTTATAGAAAAGCACACACAACATCATCCTTAAGGAAAACTCTGTATTTTTAACACCATTACTTAACAATAATATAAACAATGTCTTCCACCAAACTTTTCCTAACCAGACTGGAGGATTGCATGCTTAAGCCATATTGAAGGTTAGGCTAGCTTCTGTTTTAACAAGATGTTTGAAACTGTCACACTGCACTTGTCTATCTACGACGTTATTAAAGCCTGTTATCACATTCACATTCCACAAAAAAAAAAAGAATAAGAAAACAGTTTACACAAAATTTTTTTAAAGTCAGCACCTGTTGCAGCCTTAATCAACAGCTAAGTAGGCACATTCTACACATCTACATAGCATGATACATTTATATCAAGTGGTCCTGATAGCACAAATGGTTACATGCAATAAACTAATGTTTATACACACGTTTTTACCTAGAAGAGCTTCTGAATAAAAGCTCTTACAAGCAGAAAATTATTTATATGAACTTCTGTTCTGAGAACAGCACGTAAAAACATAAGTACATCCACCCTATTTCGGCCATCAACACTGTTACAAGAATTTTTAGTTAAAAATTACTTCAGTTATCACCTTCTAATATCTGAATGTTATATTCCTAATAGGTCAGCAATGACTTAGAATGAAAAAACCTATAGTTCTGGGGGGAAAATTGCAGTATTTTCTGTTCAAAGAAAACGGAATAGTCCTGTAATATCTCTATAAAAATTAATATGTGTAAGCATAATATATTTTACTTTATTTTTCTTGTGCCAGAAAAATTGCTCCTAAAATATATTTTATTAAGAAAGACCTTCAAGGCATTGGATTCCTTGTGGTATAATTCATACACTTCAAAAGAATTACACACAGGATGAATGTGGTACACAATATCTGCCACAAGCATTGTTTAGCTCCAGGTGAAATTGAATTCCCTGAACTCTGAAGAGCAACATAACAGTAATGCAACATATGTGATATCAGGTCATTTGATCTCTACCTGTATTTAAGTGATAATTAATGATTAAAGAAAAAGAACCAAGCTTAAAGTTGCTAGATACACAAATTAGTAATATTTTCTGTGCTAAATAAACATGAATTTTAATAGCTTACAAAGACTAGAAGTTTCACTTCTCTCATACTGTCCTACTGTTTAATCATTTCAGGTCATATGCTCTCCCGTTTGCTATTTTCTAACCCATCTTAATACGTGCAATGTATTCAAAATGTATCATAATATAGATATGAGCTATTTTTATTGAGTTTTAAAAATAAATATTTTATATCCAGTCATATAGTCTACCTAAATAGTTTATTATATTTATTCTTCCCAGAAGAGAGTACAAGTTATATATTGACAGAACAACATTACTGCTGTGATCAGTTTCCAAGGATCAGGAAAACTGTAACTTTTAAAATACATGTCAATAGTTCTTGCTAGTCTTAAGGGGCTTTTACTAATAAAGACATTTATAAACTCAGGAGTTCATGAAAAAGTTAGACTGAATGAAGAATTTACCACTAAATTACTGGCAACTCTAAATTCTTTTAGCCCCCACATTCACATTCTGGTAATGAAACACTTGACAAAGTGAGATATACTGGAAACAGAATCACACATTATAGCTACAAGCAACTTAATAGTTTGCCGCTACAAAAATAGGGAGGTGCAGTTGTCAGGTATGAATTCTTTATGCTTCTGTGAGGCCCACTGCTTGACTCATTGAGTCATCCCTACAAAAAAATTACCAGGTCCAGGGAGAAGGAGGACATATTACTTTTCAAGTGTGCCTGGCAATCTCAGTCCTTGGTCTCGTTCATTTCATAATGATTTACTTCCTTCAAGGGTGGGTTGTTGTTTTGTTTTTTTTTAAATTGTTTTTTTCCTTTTCCTAAAGAAACAACTAATTTAGAGTCTGTGTTGCCTCCTTTAATGACTTTTAAGGAATCAATGTCTGGAGTTAAAATTAGCTTGAGCTGGACTCATGAAAGGCCATTAGGTACTATCTGAGATATTTTCATTTATCTCCTCTTCCTGCTCTCACCAGTTAATTAAAAAGAGAATGATAAACAAACAAACCAATATACTTTAAAATACAAATCTGTGTGTATGACTGGCCAATGGAAATCTAACTCAGTTTTACTGGCTATAACACACACAGGAGTGGGGTGGGGAAGCTACAAACTGAAGAGGTTCGGGTCTTCCTTTGAACACAGGGCTGTCATTTCCCAAGTTAGATAACAGTACAATCAGATCATCATACAAATTGGAAGAGGAGAGGCTTTGTTTGCTTGCTTTTGAAGAAGCCAAAAATGCATAGCAGAGGGACATGAGCTTCCAGCTGGTGAGCACTACGCAAAGCTTTCACTTGGACTCTAATCCTCACTTGGAGTCTGCCACTTTAAAGAACCAGCGTATGAGGCATCTTAGGTCTCCTCAGAGAAACAAGAATGACAACAAGAGGTGAATAGTTTCAGACTAGCATCATCAACTCCAAAGCGACTGTGTTTTACAATTATCATTAAAAGTGCAATCTAGAAAGGGTGCTATGAAGTTGGTCATGCCAATACTTAGAGGTTCTCCCCATCACAGTTTCAGTCTCTCCTCTGAGCACTCCAGCACTGCACGAACAATCCAAACTCACATCAAAACAACCGCATCAGAGTGCCTCTCAGCAGTAGAAAACCAATAGTGCTGAATGACTTATTTTTCAACAGTAATTGCAAAATCATTTTAAAATGAGAACAGAATTGCTGCAGCTATTCTTGAGTTTCTCTGATTCTCTTTATTCAACTCCTGTGTTACCCAAGAAGCATTAGAGTAACAATGGAATGAAGTCAGTGAGGTTTTCTTCAGATTCTAACAGCATCAAATCCAACTAAATATGTTTAGCACATGTAGCCGATACAGAGTCTCTGTACAGGGATACAACTTCTTAAACCACAGGGTTAATCTCAGGAAAAAAGAATTAGAAATAGTCTTAAAGACTTATAAAAGTCATGCAAACACATAAATGTACGACATTTGCAGTATTGTTCAGAATCACAATCACCAGGATGCTTTCCAGTCAAAGTACAGCCCTAAACATGGTGACAAGACTTTAGCTACCAACACCACGTGAAAACTTTTTTTTTAAAGTACTTTACTGTTCATGCAGACTAAGCTTATGTATAGAAATAAAGAATCACTCAGCTATATGGAGAGCACACCAAATATTTACACTGTGTTAAACAATTTCCTCTGGGTGACAGTTGTGGTCAGTGAACTACAATAGCTAATCTGCTATGAAGATTGTTTATGCCTCAATGGATCACAAGCTGACTACAGCTACTCTTCCAGTAGAACTTGATAGAAACAGAAGAGCAGCTGCTACCAGGGTAAACCAGCATTCCTTGATGGTATAAAAAGCATGTGTTTTCCTGAGAAGCAGTCTCTAACTTCAAATATTTGTGATATTCCATCAGAACACTGTCTTGAAAAGTAAAAGGCTATTGTCCCTGCTGCAATATTTCAAGTATCACATAGGGCTATATGTTCTTTAGGCAGCATTTTGAAGTACTGCTTAACAAGAAAAAAACCCTGATTATGTTCCTCTATAATGAGAAAAGTTACTTCCCCTGCAAAAGAAAACACTCCAACGCCAACTTCTCCACTAGTCACTACATAAGTGAGTCCAAAACCAAGAAGTGTCAAATCTAATGTTATCATCCCTTTTCTGCTCTTTTATCTCATTCCATAAAGGATTATAGAAATGCAGCTTAAAATACCTCAGTGCCAGCAACATAGAGCAAGATTTATCGACATAAAATTTTAAAATAATTTCATAAAAATTAAGTTTAGAGGAAAATATCTAATAGAACATCTAAAAAGCCATATGCATTTTTCACCTACGGAAACAAATCAAGATAATGACTTAAAATTTCTTAAACATTCTTAGGTTTTTATATGAATTTTAGCTATTTATAAAGTATATCTGTCCCCAAAAAAAGTCTTATAAAAAGCAACTGAAAAGTAAAGAAAAGCATAGAGGTTCTATTAATGCAATCCATTTCACCTTTTCAACTCATGGGTTATCTCCACTCTATGCTCCTGAGACCGGATTTCCGTTAGTCAAGATCATCTGCATGTCTGTAGAAATGCTAACTTATTAGAAGGCTCTTGTGGTGCAATCCGTGCAAGTCCTCCTGTCAAGTACACAGCAAAGCTGTGCAAAGCTGACTGTAGAATATCAGTCACGTAAAACTCCCCGACTCAGATTTATAGAAACATGTTATCCTTAAAACAAAACCCAAAGCTTTGGTCAGACATAGGTCTGAGGATACCAATCCAGTAATCACCACTCATATTATTTAATGACAGCAATTAAAGATATTCTGTTCTCCCAAGGTAATCATATGCACTTCTTGCTTATCTTCTATTAATCCATAAAACAAAAAGGAAATATATCAACAAAAAGATCTCATCAACAAGAAGATCCATGACAAGAAAATAATCTAGTTAAGGAAAGAGTGTCTATGGCTGTTATAATCCACTGAAATTAAAGACGTTGGTTACCCACATTTATCTCTATACTCAGGTAGTTTTTTGAGTCATCATACATTCCTTAAGTTTTCCATTGTCTCATGTCCACTTAGTTTGTATAATTCATTATTTTCTACCTAAGATACTTAAAGCTCTTTCAAGAGAAAGCAAAGTCAAAGGACATAAAAAGACTAAGTGGACTTCTTCAACCATGAAGATGGTGTTAGTCCTAGAGAACTGCAGTACACCCAAATAATACAAATAAAATGCATTATTTCTTCCCATTTATATGATAAGTTTTAAGAAACAGTATTTCACACCATTTCTCAAGGATGGATAAACAATGCACCATTGTTGTAAACCATGTTATGAGACACTAAAAACTGAGCAATTTTTGTTATTTTACAGAAAAGGCAGCAAGTTACCAGTTATATCAATGCTAGCTAAGACTTACAAATTCTTACATTAATTTACTCTGACATTATCTATGTTACTTCACAAGGAATTGTGGGGGTTACTGTACTGAAAAATAACATTTCCAAGTTGCTGTCCTCAGATCTTTTTTTGTTACTGAGGACAATAATAAACTCCCTGATTCACAGGAATATATACTCTCATTTCCTCTTTTTTTAATTTCTGAAAATATTTGGTAATAAAATGATCTAATTCGAAGTCTACTGAGGTTCACTGAGGTCTCTCCATTTTGCTTTGCTAACTGGTATTAACAACAGTCTCAACATGCAATGGACCTGATTCAGCAACATTCATAAACATAAAACAAGTTTTTTAAATCAATTTCCCTCAGTGACTCAACATCTTCAAGCAAGTACATTTTTAGGGGAATCTGACTTGAAATACACATGAAGTATTTATGTTGCGTGTTGGATATTCAAGAGCATGTAACATTGTACACCGCCACACAATTGGTTCCAACTCATCTCTGCCACTGTGCCTGTCTGCACCTGAGGCACACTGGCACAGGTCCCTTTCTGGGATGCTTGGGAAAGGAGAATGTATATTGCTGTATGATATCGTACAGACCAGGAATATTAGCGACAAACTATAAGCTACAGAAGTTAATGATCAGACAAACCTTACATATAAGAAGCAGCATGAAACACTTATTAGAATTTTTTAGAATCGTTATATCAATTCACTTGGATTTCATTTTGAAAAGCATATATGAGATATTTCACAGGTTTGAATATGCTTTATTTCTTTCTGACGAGAAAGACTAGAGCAATCTGTTTCTTGTTTCATAGTTTATTCTTAAAAAATTTCATTGTTCTACAACCCTTGTCATGTATCACCGCATTTACTCTTTTAAAATAAAATTGTTACAAAAGGACAGCACACTTAAAGAAAGACATCATGTTTTTCCTTCACAGAGATTTTCAGCTTGTTTTCATTCCAAATCTCAAAATAAATACTGATTTGAAAATCTTGCAAAATTCTTGGTGAAATAAGTTTGTTTAGTGCTGAGATGAGATCTGGAAACAAAAACATTTTGCGAACGTTGTGGTATAATTTTATATTATTGTAAACAGGCAAGTAACTCACTTCATTTAATTAGATTTAACCTTTATCTCAAGATTACCCTTGCAGAGACTTTATTAAGATGTTTCTTGTACTATATATACTGCAATTCTAAAAAAAAATTGTAATCCACAACACTTTATCATAGATATTCCCCTGGTAGAATAATGTGTTCTTACTAGAGGTCTTTGCATGTTTTCTAGTAAGACTTAAAATAAGTAGACTTGAAGAATCTTCAATCTTTACACTGTTATGTATTCTCCTGATAAAAATATCTATTTATTACAGCATCACTTTCAAATTAGAAGACATATCAAGGTTTATCATTATGAAGGAGGGGTGATGTTTTGCTTTTTTGAACCATGATGTAAAAATATTGTAGCTCCCTAGGCAGGTTTTAAAATCAGGTTTTGCTGAGCAATATTAACAAAACAAAAGAAAGTTTTCCCTAAGTACTGTCTCATCATAACATGTGTAAGAATATATCAAGAATAAAACCTAGCTTTCATGGATTCTCTTTTTTTTAGAAAAAAAAAAGTGTAGCTCTGGAGAGATGCTGTGTTTGTATTTGTTAAAAGTGAGGCACAGATTCAGAAAGAAGAATAAAACTTACTCCTGTGGAGCACCATGTAAACAGTTCTGAATAAAAACTATTACTCTTTATGTGCAGCTGGTATAACGTGACACAAACATACCTCAACAGCCACATACAGAATAAGTATAAAATATCCAATCATGGTATTGTAGGGCCTTTCTTTGAAAAAGAGAGTTAGTTGCCCATACTTACTTCTAATATCATATTATTAATGGAAAACACAACACAATGCACAGGAACGTGTCTGTATACTTATATAATTAATGTTCTTTTTTTTTCTGTTTTCCATACAGATTTAAGAAACTGCCAGATTAAAATATTACAACTTTAATTTGTACACACATGGACTTACTGGGTACACGAGGGAGCAGAGAGAACAATACAGAGTAAGAACAGAGATGGAGGCTGCTATAACCTTCCCTTCTCCTTCCTCCTTATTACAGTGCTAAAAATTCACATAGTCCCCAGCTGCTGCTTTGCACTTTGACTTTTTTCTCTAAATACTCCAAAGCCAATAGAAAAATAAAATGTGTATCACAGCTAACAACTGTCTCCCCCAGTCTGCATACCTGTGAGTTAGTCAACCATGCAATTCATCGGATGACTAAAGCTTGGGAGCTTATGCCCTCTTCTTTCATCACAATTTCACTTAAATGCAGATTCAGATACTTATAGCCACAAAGAGCTCCAGTTCAACAGTAAACAGTTCATGATGAACCAGAACTATATATCATGTTACAAGAAATACTATTGGCTAGTATATCCATCGATTTCTGTAATAAAATGCAGATCTGATCACAATTTATCTTTAAGCACTATTGTAAAAGAAAGAATATTTCCAATACTATTAATAAATTGTAATACTTCAGGACATGTAAAAAGACAAACTTCTCAGTCCAGTTAGTTGACTGGTAGTGAAAGTTATTTCTGTTTTTAAACAACTATTATTATTTAGTCAAAGCTTACTCTCTTTGATACAGAAATAATTTACATTGTAAAGTCTTATACCTACTCAAGTAGGTAGCAGGGAGTAGAACTCTAAAAAAAATCTCTTTTCATAGCGCTATTTATCTGAAGAAACTGAGGAAAAGAACAAAAGTTATGGCCTAACATTTCTTCAAATCTTAAACACTTCCACATGGATGCTGAGTAGTGATGGCACTCTCACTTCCCATTCTAAACAAATAAGTAAAATGCAGACCATTGACTTGGAGGGGAGACGACACTTTTAAATTAGAAAAGAGATTCATTTATAATAGCTCCATCCTCCATCGTAATGAAGTAATGAAAAATTTTAAAAGTTAAACTAAATTCTCTCAGACTATGACAGATGAAGACATACAAACTATTGTTTTTCTTCAAGTGGATACAAATGAAATTAGATCCTAGTCCTCTGAAACGCTATTCACATTCTAAATGGAGCATAGTGCTCCCAATTCCCATTGACTTCAAGTGCTTATGTTAAATATTATTTGTTGCATAAAAACATAGTTCGGTCTTGGGAGGTTTAAGCACCACTTGCATGAGTAATACCCATTTCCCCATGTAACTGATGGATTCCGAGAAAACTGTTCTTCATGCAAATCAGATTATACCATGAATAGAATTAGCCTAAAACAAAAGTATAAAAAGAAGTAATAGAACGCTTTCCTTCCATCTTCAGTTCAAGTACGGGGGTGGGGAAATGATCCTGTTCCGTGGGTGAACCTCAGTTTGTAATTCGTAAAATACTTAATGCAAACTGTAGATGATGACATTACACGCAGATGAATCTCAAAGTATCATTTCCTTCATTATTTCAGAGTGGTGAGGAAAGAAAGCAATGTCTACTCAAACTTCCTTTACTAACAGTATCTGTTCTGGCAACCTTTTCTCCTTTCATTTTATTGCAACCACTGTTTGCTTGGAAGCAGCAATGTGAAAATACAAAAAAAAAAATCACATGGGCACTTCTGATAAATACTACAGACCCTAAAATATTGAGTCCATTTCCATATAACCTGATAGACACTTCAGCTACAGTTAAAGGGATTATAGTTCTAAAGTACAAGTAAACACACCTGAAACCACGGACTACTGTAGCTCTAATGAGCACTCCATGCACACTTATCTCACACTAGAGAGGGGAAGGGGATATTCAGTCTTTGAAAGGACTTACAGTACTCAGTGGCAAACAGAGGAAATCAAACTGTCCACAGTAAAACATTAACCTTAGCCCACCCTGACACCACTACCCCATCAGAAGTAGTTCAGTCTATATAAAGGGGAGGATTAGTGATAAACAGATGAATAGTATAGTGTGTGTTACATACTTGCTTTGACAATCTCCTTTTCCCTACTACTTCCAGAATAATTTCCCACATAGCACATAAACTTTATTAAAGCCTCTTTGCTTAAAAAGGAGAACCTCCACTTCCTTTTCTTATAGTTTAGGAATGATTTATTCTACCAAGTGCTTCATTGTTTGTCTCATTTTACTCTTCTCATATAGCACAGCTAGATACAGAACTATCTAATTAGGGCTAGATTTCACCTAGCAAAAGATGGTGAGGGAGGATTAAAGATGATGCTGTACACAAAGTCTGTGAAGAACTGGAATCCAAAATTAATTTTTAAATCCTTTTCATCTGTTTCCAGTGCAGGTGTGTCCTAATTGGCACACTAAGTTCAATTAAGAGACCAGGAAACATGCCTCCAGTTGAAACACACTTAGAAGGGCATATCTTATATCTTCATATTCTCTCTTCAGAGTACTGAAGAATGCAAACATTCTTTCTGAAGTGGAGGGGGAGAGAAAAAAAAAAAGCAGCAAAAGAGAAAAAAATTGCCGAGACAAGTTTAAAATGGTACGTTGAAACATAGAATATCAGTTAAAAATTACACTTTCAACAAAATATTTATTTTGTTGTACTGTTGCACATACATTGGTTTATAATGTATTAATTGAGATATTTCATTTGACTTACTGGTCCATTAACATGGCTTGCATCGTGGTTGAAAAGTTACTTTAGATTTGTTTGAACTGCAAACCATTTTTCAGTTGTTTCCTCTCTGCTCCCAAGGGTTCCTACTTTAAGTGCACATTTCCATATATATAATATTATAGAAGTTAACACAGACAGATATGGCTGTATTGCTTTCTCATTGCTATAACCACAATGATTTTTAAAATATACATATATTATAATCATCAAAGTAAGACAACACATATTGGCCTAAACAGACTTCTACAAGTGTATAGAGTATTTGGGATCCATCATGATACAATTTGACAGAGATGTCACCTAAAAGTAATTCATGGGCACTTTTCAAATGTGTAAATACTATATTCAGCTTGTATGCTCCTGATCTGGAACTCTGTTTAAAAATTCAGGCTTAACCTCTCCCTTGGCATAAAAAATAGCTTGGTCATCATCACTGAAATATTCAGCCCCAAGAGAGACTTTTTTAAGTGGTTTATGCAGTTCATAGTGAAGTTCATCATAGGTGGATTATTGGCTACAATATAGGTGGATGAATTTATCATGTCTTTCTCCTGTGTGTTTTACTCATACACATTTGTATGCTTTAGTCTCCGTGTTGTAGGTATTTTTTGAGAAATGGATAGTAGCACACAAGACAGAAGCAGTACCTATGCTATGAGACAGGAAGTTATTTTCTGAATTGCTGCAGGTTTCATCAGTGGATAGGAACTGTGCTGGACCAGACAGAATGTCATTTGGATTATACAGCTCTTTCAGTTAATATCACAATGCAGATATTTTGAGTCTCATTTTCACAATGTGAAAGCCAAAGGTCTTCATGTATTTGTACAAACCATTAAAAAAATGAAATGTATTTGATATCTATTAGTGCAAAAAAATCAATTAAATTGTTCTACTGCAGTAACTGTGCATACAAAACCGGTGAATTGACCTCAGGTTTCTGCTTCATGAAAATCATGCTGCCCTTCTAGGAATCCCCTGAATAAAGAGGAAGGGCCTGTGGAAAAACGTTTATTATCTTAGGCACTAGAAACAGTTATTATCTGGGTGCAAATCCTTTTATTGATAATATTGAGTAATTTCATTATTAATTTTGCTCATTACTTTTCTAAATGAATGCCAAGGAACTTCAAAGTATTGTACAGATTGGTGGTAGGAGAGTTATACGTTGTACCAGTACAGTATCTGCATGCCAGAAACATATTCTAGCAGCAGACTCTTGGGGATTCAAGACTGAATAAAACTAAGACAGAATAACCAAATATAATTGAGTGGGGGAGGGAAGGAATATTTTGAAAGACTTGAGAAAACATTAATTCATTATGTTTTCTAGTATGTATGAAGGCATGAAAGGAGGTAACTGGACAGATCAGGAGGCAAAATCTCTGTCAGTCTGTGCAGGCAAGATTAGAAATTCTGAGCCAGTTTATTTACTGAGAATTACTGCACAGTTTAAAACCCAAGCAGTGAATAAGGTCAAATACAGTGTAGCAATATCAGGTTATGAGAGAGGGGGAAAAGAAATTAGAATGAAGAAAGCCAGGGAAGAATAATGAATGTACATTTTTTTAAAAATAAGATTAAACTCTTTGCATTAATATCTAGAAACGCAAGCCCCTCCATTAATTATATAGCGATGAACCAAGACTAGTATAAAGGCTCAGCATTTGGATTTTGTCCCCTGGCTGCTTACATGCAATGTTCAGTTGCTGGAAAAGGTTCTTCTACAAAGAGTACTGTAGTATATTTCTATATTTTGCATCTGAAATTAATATTGATGTCAATGTATTGTATAAAATGTTCAGGGAACAAAAAAAAATAGCTTTTCACAAGTATCTAATAAAGGAAAAAATAGCTAAAAATTTTTACAACTGTTGTTTATATAGAATTTATATTCCTTAATCTTACCTTTTTTTAAAATATACTACACTTTTTTCTATTAAACTGTTATGCAAAAATTTTTGCTTTCTCATCTTTTCCCACCATTTCCCCAAAGTTATTTGTTGACTATTCTCATACAACATTTGCCTGCCTTCCAGGACTCTGTGATGACCAAAAGGAACTGGAATAAGAAAGCCCACAGCTCTGACCATTTAGATAGCTAATACAATAGAGTCTGCTACAAACTTACAAAATAAACCAATAGCTTTCCTTGTCAGGCTGGAATCTTAAGTCAACACAAGATGAAATCAGAAACTAAATAAAAATACTGAATGTGCTGCACAGAATTTATGCCCAGAATTTGAAAGTAGTAAAGGAAAATAAGACAAGGTAACAAAAAATATTGCCCTGCTGAAGATCTCACACATTAGTATCAGGAATACTGTGTATATACAATACAAAAATTTTTCTTTTTTATTCAACAGATTAGTAGTTTTTAGTATTTCTTAGTAGGCTTTGAAAAAAACTCCAGACTACCAAACCCGACCAAAATCTCCCCAAAAAGCCCATCTCAGAAGCTATTTTGGATTCAGCTTTTGAAGAAACTAGCTAGCTCTCAAACATGGTGGAGGTAGTGGGAATTATTCTTTCACTTGTTGCCAAGTTTCTTTTTGTTAACTGTAAGCCACCTAACTGTTTGGCCAATGGATATCAGCAGCTTTAATTAAACTGGAAATAAGACCCGCATTCCACTAGCTTAGAAATATATCCAATACTGGTTTAAAAACCTACAAATGGTGTTTAGCCTGCAGAAATGAAAACAAGGCAACAAAAAGAATAATTTCCTCACTTTGTGAGTTGGTGCTCAAGACAAATGCAATTGGCATCCATAAATTCTCAAAAGTAAAAGGGTTGCTTTTGACTAGTGTCTCTAACACTACTGGTCAATCAAAGGGAAAAGGAAGTAGGCATAGCTGAAACAATCACACTGAAAACACAAAGCTTCAAGAGGCTTTCCTGGAGAAAGTAAATAACACTTTGGTGTTAAATACAGGGGTTTGCCTGTAACATTCTTATAACTTTCCTGACCTACCCCCTATCACGTCTAAACTCTGCAGTATAATTCTACTGGAACTAAAAGCTTTTTTAATTATAGTTAAAAATAATTTTGCTGCAGTCCTGATCATGGCAAATCTTTAAATAACAGGCCACAAACTAAAAAGACCTTCCTAGTAAGATTCCTAGTAAGATAAGCTACTATTGTACTTGCATAGAAATTTCCTCTAAAGGACCAAGGAATGTCTCAGATAGAAAGCATAAGGTCTTAGAAAACTTGTAGAAAAGGGATGTGAACTTACCTGAACAAGACAAAAAGCAACCGACCTCTAGTTAGTACTTCTATTCAACTGTAGCATGTTTAACTCTCTGGCACAAGAGGGTAAATTCCATTGTTGGAGAAACTTGCCGAAGAGTTAGCCCAACAAATAATACATCAAAAGAAAAGTATATATTTTCTAGATGACAGAGCATAAGAACTGAAAGAAAAAGTCAAGGTGCTCATTATCATTAATGAGACCACTTTTCCCTACATCTGACTTTACATCACACCAATAGATTTTTTTCTGGTTTTGGTCATGAAATTGTTGTCATTTCAGTGCAATCAAAAGCCAGGCTATAACTCTGCATTTAATCTATGATTCAGGAGACAAACAGGAAAGTGTTCACATTTTCACCTAAGATTAAATTATGTTTTCTGTGTAAGGAATTTAATTTTAGATCTAAAAGTGATAATCAGCACTAGAACTGTTTAAAATGTGTGGCACTTAAGTATGAAGGGAAAACAGAATGAGACAATATAATTGATGTAGGAAATGGAGTTAAAAATAGAAAAATGCTTTCTAAACTATAAGAATAATTATTAAAGAATATTTTTAGACTAATGTTACAAAAAAATTTGCTACATAAACATTACTCCAGACCTCTAGGACACTAGGAAATAATATATAGAGAGAATTCCTGGTTAAAATAGATCCCAAAAAGAATCTCAGAAACAGGAATTCCTTGCCTCTTTGAATCTGATCTATCCACATAGTAGCTATTTCAGGGGTTTTAATAGTTTTTAATAAAAGAGGTATTTAAGAGAAAAATAACATCATCAAGTAGTACTCATGCCTTTCTCATTTAAGAATAAAAGTAAATGCTGAAGGGATCCAGTCATGCCCTTAAGATGACAGATTTGTATACTCTGCAATATACATCACAATGTGGTTCTTATAGATCCATTGTGTACGACAGTGCCCACTGGTGTGTTACTTTTTCCAACCTCTCTACTGCAATTCAAAATTTGATTTTTATTTATGTTAAGCTTAAAAAGATTTTGATATCAAATCACTGACTTGCTTTACAGAATGGTATGACACAACATAAATAAATTTTGCTGAATGCTATCTGCTTTTCTTTTCAAATAAACATCTAACATGAGAAGACAATCTGATGATAAACACACTATATTTCAATTTTTATCCTTAATTTCTAAGCTCCTGTAATTTGAAGTACCTCTGTACATTGAAAATATGAAATCCAAAAGGCAATAGTGACTGCTCCACACCCATTTTGATAATTACACTCTTTACACTCCTGTTTATGGCTAGAATGTGTTAGCAGAATCAGAATCTCACATTGCACTGATATTAAGCTAGAAATGTGTAAATATATATATATATATATATATATATATACACCTTAAGTTCTTTACTGTTCCTGGGAAAGCTTCCATGGATATTAATCATAAAAAGTCTAGCTGAACCAAGTCCTAGTTTTAACTTTTCAGCTAACTTCCTTCTTCTCACTCTGCCTTCATACAGCGTATTTGCACATTCTTTTATCTTGCAGCAGGCCTACCACACAGCAATAGCCTCTCCCTTTGGGCAAGTCATCTGCCAAACTTGCTAAAATATCTCGGATGATTTAGCAACTTTCATAAATTTCTCATGGGGCTATTAAGTCCTATCCCTTCTTCATAATTCAGTTCTTTGAAGCTGACATGTTTAGCCATCAGTTTAATTATTTTACTGCTAAGCTTTTAAGTTTATCTCCTACATCCTGGGAACCTCACAACATACATGGTGTTAATGGGCCATTGCCCAGGCTTGTTAAGTCTTTGTAGTTGTTTACGTCACTCTCCAATTACCTGCCTGCTTTAAAGATCGTATGTATCAACTTTGAAACTTCATAGACCTTAAAAGGTGTCTCATGGAACCGTGACCCTTCTTGAACATTTCTCCAATCCTAAAGAGTTTTCTGAAAAGTGAGTTAGAATCATTCACAACATCCCAAACACCACCTTTCCCTCTCAGTGCAGTTTGGCACATCTAGTTGAACCTGGTTTTAAAAAAAACAGGGAAATTGAGTACAGCATTATCTTATCACTGTTCTGAATTGTAGCTTTATTTGCATTAAGAAAAGCTTCTATTCTTATAAGAAGGCACCTAGCGAGAAAACATACAACCCCAAAACACCAAAACTCAACTCACCTCTGATTCTGTCCTGTGCCTAGTTTTATGTAGAAGATTTACAATAAAAGCACTTATAAAGCTGTAACCACCTTATTAAATCTGGCATGTTCTAAGTGTACAATGAAGCCCAAAATCTGTTCTGGATGTACTTATTTAAGCCAGGAAGCAAGCACAGTGCATGTACACAAGAAAGAAAATAATCCCTCCCAGCTAAACACGATATTTCTACTGCAATAGCACTTGATGTCTGAGTAGAGGTTTGTGGTGTTAAAAACACATACAGGCAAAAAGAAACCACAAACACATAATTCATAAATATTTGCTGACCTCCATCTCTATATGTCTGTTTTTTTTCTGTGGTATTTCTATTGCAGTTTTCTAGCACAATTTACTCTGAGTAAACATGGTAAATCATACGATACCTATCCAGTAACAACCATTTTTGACTGGGCCAAAGGTATAATTACTGCATCAAGTTAGATTACGTCATTGAGTCAGACTACAACACAATGAAAGCAGAAATATTACAACAGATTAAAGGACACAATTACAAAGGGAGAGCTACAAAAACTAACACTTGTGGATTTGTTCCATACCGCATGTTGAGTCCCTTCCCTCTTCTCATTGTAGTCCTACTTCACTTTTCATATAAAAGTACTGCTTAGTAGCAAGTTTTGATTTTGGTTCAGATAAATTTCATAGTTTTCAGAAAAATTGAAGATACTCATAATATCTTTTTTTATCTAACAAGCTACTACAAAAAAAGAGCTATAGTAGCTTGTAGTAACTTTTCTTTAAAACTGTTACATTAAAATGATAACTACATTCAGACATATGATTTACATAGTGCTACAACTGTTATATAAAGAAGGTATATTAAAAATCCAATCTGAGGGAAAAAATTTGAATTATAAAGTAGTTTCTTGGCCTAGGACTGATCATGTAAAAAGGTATCTCAAATTTCACAGTTACCCACTATTGTACAGAATGTGAAAGCAGCTCAATCAACATCAACTCTCAGTGACCAAATTCAGGCAACATATTTAAGAAATCTGTATCATTGATAGATAAACATTAATACCATTCCATATTGAATTAATAAACAATCATTTCATATTGAAATTTGTGGGAATTCATTAAACATGAAACTTATTCCTAAGTCATTTATGTCTTTAATGAGAGTACAGGGTTGTCTAGCATTCTTCTCATGATTCTTTTCTGAAAGAAACTTTTGCTGCCTCTCAGTCAGTATTATCTGAATTGCCTTTACAAACAGAATTTAAATTGGATAGTTCAGAATGCATCAATATATCACTAGTATCTTACCTGACAATGTGATATATTTGAGTCAATTCTTCCAAACAATGTTGAGAAAGTATAATCACTGCCTAAATTTACTTTCAATTACCACTGTCTAACCATAATTAAGAGTAAAATACTTATTCAGTAAGTCATTATATATTAAGATGTGAAATCCATCTCAGATTCTGCCTTAAGATCTCTGCATAAAAACAGCTTCCATAGAAGCCTTTGTTTATGAAGAAAATAAAAAACAAAGAACCCTCCTAAACGCAACAAAATTCCCAAATCCTCTGTATCATGCATGTTATTATTGTCTTTTCCCCCCAGCAAGTTGCACATCACTTATACTCCTTTACACGGGAGTTCTGCCCTGCAACCTATACACTCTATGACAGCTAACTGTCCTTGTAGATTATTTCTATTTGTGATAAAAATTAACTGATGCCACGAATTTTACTTATTTGTGGAAACAGTATGTTCCAATTAAAAGATACATCACATTTTTTCTGCTCCTTCAGCTGAACAATTAATTTGGCAAAATGTTCAGTATACATTTACCCAATACACCCAGAACTTCAAAGGGTATCTATGAAAGTGCAGTGTGCCACATATGAGTATCTTAAAAGATAGATCTTGCCCAAGACACGTTGCTGTATTTAACCGTGCAAGGACAAAAAGATACCTGCAGCATTAACTAGGAACTAGCCTTTTTTTCATATTTGTACTTTCCATTTTTCTTCAAAAACACTGAACTGTCTCCTTATGTCTTTTGCTGTGTGGGATAAATAAGAACATAATTTATTTTGATTCAGCTAGTATGCTTATATTTTAAACAGTGACAATTATCTAGGCAGCTGATTATTCAATGCAAACAGATTTCCAAACCTAATGTTGAATTAAGACTGCATCAGTGGAATTCCCGAGCTGTGTTTCCCTAACCTTAAAATAAATTATAACATTTCATGCCCTTTGGCCTAAACATCAGTGTTTCAAGAGAGAATTGTTTCAGTGTTTAGAAAAAAAAGTTTTAGCTAAAATCAGATATTTTACGTTGTAGACTAAAAATACATTCTTTTCCAGATCTCATATTTAGAGATACATTTTACTTAACCAAATGTAACACTAAACTCCATAGAACTAATTTGAAATACTAGCTAAACAGTAAGAAAATTATAAAGAATGCTTTGAAAAATATGAAACTGCTTTTAACTGAATAAGTGTTCATGATGAAACAAATAAATACCATGCCAGTATTTATAACAGTGAATTTAGGGATCACTAATTTTATTACTTTAGTTCTCTCTGGCAATTAAGAATCAAGATAGTTATGACCAGAACAGAAAATAATTGAACTGTTTTCTCAGCTCTGGTTTAAATCATTTTCACTGTAAGAAGAAAGAAGATTACTCAAATAATGGTGCACATAAATATATTGTGAAGATATTTCCACTAAATATTTGTATTATAAAATAATCTTAAGAAAATTACTAGAAGCAACAATTACATCACATGCAGAGAACTAAGAAACCCCAAACCTTACATTATATCCCTAATCAGAAGAATCTTCAGTTTTCAAACACGATTTTTAAACTTAAATGTACCTCAGAAACCCCCTCACCCTTATGCCCAAGAATAAGAGTCCTACAAAAGAGAAAGAACAATGGAAGAAATCAACCCACAGCATTAATAAAGACAGGCACTAGAAAAGAGACTAAGAAGAAATAAACAAATCAAGTTCTAGATAAGGTTTAGAAATTCCTCTACCTGACATTATTGCATTTGTTTCATGTCTTTAACATCTAAGTACAGACACACAAACAGATCTGCCTTGCCTGATAACAAAAATGTCTCTTTTATATATAGGCCTTTAATACAACATCTGAAAATTACAGATCAAAGAAGCTAGTTTCATTAAGAGTCAGGATTCAAGAAAGACTTATTAAGTTACTGGGGAAGGGCACACACGATATATAAGCATAATTTAAAATCGTTTACTTAAGCAGCAAGAAGCAAACCTATCAGACACATCCGTGTATTAGGAAGTGATTTTTTTTTGACCTCATAGTGTAGAGTACATTACTTTATATCATTATGTGGAAAAAGGAAAGATTAAATACTATAATTAATTATCACTTCATGCTCCAAGAAAAATAAATGAATATTAAAGGATTAACTTCACTTTTGAGAGGGAAATTGAAAAACAGCTTGAGATAAATCTTTTTTTCAATACCTGACATCCAGTTTGCTAAAATCAAATACCACCTGATTGAAAGAGGATTCCCATCCATCATTCTTGATTTTAATTTTCTGTTTATAAGCAATAAGAATAACATTGGTGGTTTCAGACCCACTAAGAAAGAGCAACAAGACGTGCATTTAGTCCGAGAATTGTTCCAGCTTTCACAGAGCAAGCAAAGCTGTTCCATTGAACATATAATGCATTTATCTCTATGAAAGCACTCTGAGTTCTCTCCTATACGCTGTATGAAGCAAGATCTTGATTTGCATTAGTGAAAACACTTAGATGACATCATTCTGAAATGTATCCATAAAAGAAATAATTCAGGTTCCTAATGTCCCCTTGACATTTATTTTTCTTTAATCGATTGCATGCCTGAAATCTTCCGCATGTCCTAAGGAGCAAAAAGCACCTTCTATTATTTTTTTTCTTTTTTGGTTTGAACAATTTTTTTCCTCCATCATTTAACTTATTCTGTATTTATCGAATACCTTCATGTTAAATTTTCCAAGATAAGTGTATGGACACCTAAATGACTTTTATGCATTTAACTTTTCTAGGATAGACACTGCTGCACAAATGTCAAAAAGTGCCTGTCATTAGTTTTTTACTAACGTATTATTGCATCTTTTTTATAGACATATAGACATTTCGTATCCACTTTCAAGTGCATAAAAGCTTAAACTATACTATATTTAGCATTGGTGCATGTCATCATTCTTTATCATCAGTATAATAAAGTCCTTAGCAATACTGGCACATGTAATACCTGGCAACTGTTCAAGTTCTATGCGTTAGCATTTATAATTTATGAACAGGAGAGAAATTGTACTCTTAACAACCTTCATTTCATTTTTTATTCTCTTTTACCCCTGGTACCTTTTTAAACATTAAATTGCTTATGGTCTCATACTATCAAAAATGTTCTCTTCTACTGCACCAACTACTTTGCCAATACAGAATCCATAAATGCAAAAATCCTCTCTTGTACATTTTACGCCTCAAATTCTGGAACATCATAAAGCAGCTGGGTTTTAAAAGAATCCACACTCAGCACATTTGAAATATTTTTGATTTTTTTTTTAATAGTTTGTAAACTTCCTCACAAACAAACATAAAAAGGCTAATTGTTTCAAAGAAACAAAAACTAAAACCTTCTTTTCCATCAAAAGATATATACTCGCATTAAAAAAAAAGAAATGGAATCTGATCAAAAATCTTATCTTTCTATATCTTTAAAATAATAAAGTTTAATGAGATGATTGTTATCTGTATGTTCCAGATAGAAACCTAAATATTATGCTGGCCTGTAACCTTTAGGTACTCTTAAATCAATGCATCATATTTACTTAATTAATATGTGAAGTATTTGGAACCCAAATATTGTTAAGTTAATTTATTCTTTAACTTTTTATTATGCTTTTCTTTCAACTACACACAAGCACACAAATATTGCGGGAATAAGTTGTTTCTGAGAGAATAAACAGGAATATCTTCCCTGATCATTAATATTATCATTGAGCACCATTCATGCCGAACAAACTTTATTACGCATGGTAATGCATTATAAAGAAGTACTGGATGAATATATTTCCAAAACTGGCAATTGGGAGAGTAAAGGTCTCATAATTTGATTTCTTATACTTGTCAAATGCCTAAGAGAGAAAGGACTTTTGTCTTCCTTCAGACCAACCACGAGACTTGATACATTTCAAGAAGATTTATCTTTTGAAAATTTGAGCTAGGAATGAAGGGCCACCTCAGTTCTTCTCCTATGTATAGGGGTGTTTTTGTTGCTGTATTTTGTTGTTGTTGTTTGAATTGCATTAGTTGATGTTTCTTTTTTTTTTATATTGTATCCACAGGGGCCTCATATTTCAGCACAACAGGACAACACACCCGGGGTAAAGATGCTATGTTGTGAAAAATATTTCTTGTACCAGACTATTAAAATCACAATCTCTACAGAATAAACTTTTGTCAATATAGCCACCTTGTTCAAGTCCACCCTCTGCTACTAACATAGCCTACAAGTGTATGAGTTGTGACTGCACATGTAGTCATAATACCAGCTACATATAATGATAACGACAACACTCTTCTTATTGGAGATTTCATATGTTCTTCAACAGAAAGGGGCTGCAGGAAGGGGCTACAGAGATTATTACTTCTCAGACTTGCATTACTGTCTAGAGAAAAGCTTCCTCTAAGGATAATTTCTTTGATTCCTACAAATAACTGTAGTAATAAAACCCAGGTACCTATAGAATAATTCCTCTATTATCACATATCATTAGTATACCTCTGAAAATCCTTGTCCTCCTACCATACGAGCTAATATATTTTTTCGTTTTCAAACGCTTTAAGTAAATAGAAGTCTAAAATAAAATTTGATGGAGGGATGAGAAAATTTGGGGTTTGCTTTTATTTAGAAATACAAAATATATTTGATTTATCATTACAACAGGCACAAAAAAGTTCAAAGCCAAATATTTTAACATATTTAACTGATTCACATAAATTTCTTACATGATATAAACCAGTTTTTGTACTCAAATGCCATTTTTATTCACCTATGTTTTTAAAATGTCTAGAATATATTTCAGTGCATTAATAACCCTGTAATTTAGAAATTCTACTTTACTGCTCTTGTCTTGCTGGTTTAGGAAAAAAAAATCACTTAAATATCTAAATAAGGTCTGTTTTGTGTTACTGATGAAGTTATGTTTCTGGCTAAGTGCATGAATATCAAAACATTAAAATTAATGAAAAAATATGCTTGACAGTTGTTGATACACACAAAATGGCTTGAAACATTTTTTGAAGTGCTTGACTTTACATGTCCACTCTGTAAACTCTATAATGTTTTATGAATCTGTGGTCAATTTACACCTAACCTGATAATTTAGTAGTTACCTTGAAGATTACATGTTCCCACCATTTACACGCAAACAGGATGAGAGACACCAAATAATCCCTCATATTAAGCAAGGGCTGCAGCCTGAATCAGATATATATATCACACTAAAGAAGCTTTATGAAACCTACAGGTCACCTTCATAAGATCAACCAGTCATAGAAGGAATTCTTTCTCTTAAAGCATTTCCTCCTTTGCAAGGCCATTCAAGACTTGTAGAATATGAGTTAATTAGTCTCAGTAATGAGAGGTACTATATTCCCCTGTACCGTGTGTGCGGAGAGTTAGGTACTTATGAATGTTATTTAACAAGGACACAAAGTTGAGAAGCAATTTGCCAAAGAAAGCTGGAAGCGAAAGCCAGTAAATTTGGGTCTAACACCTAATTCAAACTGTTACTCTCATGGGAGCTGTTCTTGCTTGACCACCTTAGGTGCTCAGGGAGGTAAGCCCTTTTTGAAGTGAAGGCCAGAAAAAGATCATCCCTCTTAGCAGCCCAGTAGTCACGGGAATAAGATAATGCTTTACTTTAATGTCTCTGTCCTTCCACCTTTCATAATGACAAACAATGCACTAGGTTTGTAGAGCAGAGGGCCGCTAACTTTTTTACTCAAATGTCTAGGACACTCACTGTCATTGTGGAAGATTAAGTTTCCAGTCGCTATTTTCCTGAATAGTTAACGATCTGTATAAAGATGGGTCTGAGAACAATGGAATATGGCAAGCATGTTGAGTCAGGGAAACCTCACTTCTAATACAGAAAACACAGTGAAATAGCAGTTACTTTCATGACTTTAGCTCCCCAAAAAAGTTCTGGAACAGATTCACAAAGAATTAGAACAAGTATGCATGTTCGCTACCAATAATCATGAAACTGGACTGAAAATCCAACTTAAATCTAACATACAAAGCACACATGCACCAAATATTGTGAGATTCATGATAAAATCTGGAGAGTTGGTAAGCCTGCTTGAAGCACCTGTGAAAGGTTAGTTAGCACATACATTTGTAGGTGTATTATAGAAAGTTGTAGACACACTATAGACATACAATATTTTCATATAAAACAGGACATGCAATGCTGCAGGCACACTACAGGTGGTAGGTATTGCAGCTATGATTAAAGCTTATCATGTATATAATAAATAGATTCATTGCTAATTAAACATTCTAATAAAACAAAATTTCTAACCATAAAGAAAAATATGCTACTACATTATATGGCTACTAAATATGATGGTTGTTGTCAAAATATCTGTGGCTTTCTGCAGTTAAGAGATATGAACAATTTACAGCTCGGTACTTCTAATATACCAAAATGTTAGTCATGTTTGCTTTCAACTCAATTGCTTGACTTTCATGAGTTATCTTTGCAAAATTAATGCAAGACTTTTACGAAATACATGTACATATAATGATTTGCAAAATGTTTCAGATCAATTAACTTACCATTTGATTCAGTGTTACAGCTTCAGTTAAAAATAGAAAAACAATACTTGTCTAGTACACCTTAGTTTTGTGTACAAAGACTGATTTCTCAAGACACCTTATACATTTACCTTTCTGAAAAACTTTTTCTGGGAAAGACAGTGATTTAACTGAGCTAGTTTATGGGTAGCACAGAAAAACATGCATTAACACTACCATTGCTGTAGATAGCCTGCAGGTAAACTGAGGTCTTCCATTCCCAGGCTCATTTGATATCTTTAACTCTCAACGCCGAGGGTAGGATTTTCCAACACTAAGTTCTATCATTGAAATGATCAAAGCTGTAGTAGTGTTTGGGGTTGCAAATCTTGGTCTTGCCAATGTAGTATGCTTCTGTGGCAGTTCTATATGCAATAGTATAATAAATCAGAATTTTGATTATTTGTCTCAGACTTTGTACTTTTTTTCCATAAAAGAAAGATGGCTTAGGTAGAGCCAATACTACATAGACAGTAAATATCAAAACAAGTGAGAAATGCTTTAGTTTGTTTTTAACTTTTGTATCCTCAAGCCTAGATTAATCCAATACGGAATGTTAATGGAACATGAATATTAGAAAAGGGATGGAATATGACAGTGCATATGGAAAATGTTAGGTTTTCTTTTATATCAGAACTTTGTTTCAGCTTAATTTTGACTAGAGTGTATTAAAGTGTTAGAGCTGAGCAGTTAGAACAGTGACAATCTTTATATGTTGTGTCAGAAGTAATCTGATATGTAGTTAAAAAAAATTTGCTGCTGTTTATGCTTTTATTTTAATTGTTCAGTAGTGTGCACAGAATTTGATTTATGTATGAGGAGTTTATTAAATGCTTCTATTAGCATCCTCCGTTTCATCTATATGAAGTTTTTTTAAAATGTCTAACACCTTTAAAGAGATTTGGTATTACTTGAAACACTTTGGGAATTGCAACTTTATAGTACTACTCATATAAAAGAAAATTTTATTAAACAGTTTCTAATTTTAAGGGCTTTCAATTTTGGGGTTATTTTTTGCTACTTTGGGAGCACACCTTATTTTCACATGTTTTCTTAATTCTCAGAATGCCCACTATCTCCATAAGTATTTGGGAATGTCTAGAACTTATAAAAATCACGCCAAGAAAATCTTAAAATGTTTAAAATGAAAAAAAGCAAAATAAACCAAAAAAACCCAAACATAAAAAAGAAAACCCAAAACATTATCAATAATTGAAGAAATAATAATTAGAGGCTGCTGTTAAATCTCTATGCTGTAATATATGAAAATATATGCAGTAAATTATGAAAATAAACTATTTAAGTCCTGTATTATTCTCTGTTCTTTGAGGATTAAGATACGATACGCTTGACATCAGTAAGTTTTCTTCAATGCAAAAATCCAGTAAGGAGTTTCATGGGCTTTGGATGACACACAGATCTCTGCCATTCACATTTGTGAACAACAAAATACAAAGGACACACTGAACTATTTAAAGACTTTTTAAAACATACTGGATTTTGTGGCAGTATCTGTATGTAATGGGAATGGAGGATCTTTGCAGACAGTGAAAATACTACTTAGCAAACCATGTTTAGCATTTTCTGATCAAGTT
Organism: Dromococcyx pavoninus; assembly: GCA_033558185.1. Taxonomy (NCBI): domain Eukaryota; kingdom Metazoa; phylum Chordata; class Aves; order Cuculiformes; family Neomorphidae; genus Dromococcyx; species Dromococcyx pavoninus. Next base: position 887,909 of record JAUMJL010000139.1, on the reverse strand, counting down.
TAGAGAAAAGAAGGCTGAGGGGTGATCTCAGCTTCCTGAATGGTGCTACAGAGGTGCTGATCTGTCTCTGGTGACCATTTAAAGTGCATGGGGCAGTGGAATGAAGGTGCATCAGTGAGAGTTCAACTTAGACACCAGGAAAAGGTTCCTCACTGAGAGGATGGTCAATCACTGCATCAGACTCCCCAGTTGTCACAGCACCAGGACTGTCAGAGTTCAAGGAATGTCTGGAAATCACTCTTAGTCATCTGGCTTATTTTTTAGGCAGTCCTACGAGGAGCAGGGATGGTCTGTGATTCTATGACTCTATGACCTCTTTGGCACACTTTTACATTTGTTTTTATTATGTGACTCAAAGACTTCGTAGAAGAGCAATCTGAAAAAAATAAAATTATCTGTTCCCCTAGGAACTAAAAACTTTATGCATCTCTCTTATTCTTTTTCTGGTTTACGAATTATCTTTATTACTAAATGTACAGATATTGATATATTTACAACTTTTGCATTACCACTTAAACCTACCCTATTATAAAGCATATAATAAGGGGAAAAACATATAATATTATATAAAACATATAATAAGGGGAAAAAATGTGCCCTAGTAATTTTACATTATGTATTGGTTTCCTTGGTTTTCAATGGTCTTAAATTTTGCAAGATGTTACTGCTTTCAGAAGCTTCCTCAACATGGAAAATGGCTGTGATTTTGTTCAAATCATGACAAAAAGGAGCAGTTCCATTACATTAGCAATATAACCTAACTCCGTAACGCTGCATATGTACAGACAAATGCAACATTTCTATTATGACTCTATTAGAAGTATTTATAACAACTCTGTTATATTTGATAAATTAAATCACAGTAATTGGTTTTAGAATCTTTTTCTGGCAATAGCATATCCAGTAATAATTTTGAATATTTCAAAATGTCAGTTTTATTACAGTTCCACATGGAAGGCATATTGATTACAGATACTTTATAAATATAGGTGGCCTAATAAAAAGAATCAGATTAAACTACTGCAAGTCATCAATTTTTTCAAAATTAAATAAAAATAAATTAAAAAAGATAAACACATAAGATAAAAATTACTAACCTAACAGTTTTTGTGTGAAAAATGAGGAAAATATTTTCTAAATGTGGAAGATCTAACTACCTGTCAGAACGAGATCTATTGAATCTTTTAATTCTTAAGTCTAGAAGTAAATCAAGCTATATTTTTAGTGATAACTGTGGAGGTAGACTTTTCTGAAATAAATTATTTGAGATCTCAGTCTTTCCTTCCACTGAAACTATTGCTGTCTATCTTGGAAAGAAAAAAGAAAAAAGACAAGCTATTCATTATTATTAATTATGTAATCAAGATTAAAAAATTAAACAAAAACCCCACATACATGTAAAACTTATTCAGTGCTCTTTTACGTGAAGACTGTGTGTAAAAAATAAAAGCTTCTTCTTCCCAAAACCTTGAGCTCTTTTTTCACACCACTACCTTTTGTTTCTGAAAGTAAGTCTTGCATTATTTTAAAATGCCTAGAAAATACAGCTTGTTCTGATTTTTACTTGATGATTTTCATTCCAGTTTTGTGGAGTCAACCATCAGTAATTTGAATAGAGCTTTGAGTGGAGTAAAGTTTGGACAAAGATTCGTTTCTTGCTTCATTCTAGAAATAATATTAAAGGACATTGTTGGCATTTTCCAGAAAGATTTGTAAGGAGTTATTGAGAAAGGTAACTTGTAATGTTTGGGAAAAGGGAATAATATCGGTTTGATAGAGACAGATTATGTTGTGAAATACTGTAATCATTAACACTTCTTAGTTATGACATACACAAACCTTTACTCATCTTTTATCATCCTTTCCCAGCAACTGCAAAGCTATGTCAAAATGTAATATGGTTCTCCACTTAAGTCAATAAGTTTATGCTCCTGAATATCAGTTCAGCATTTGATTCTTTCCTTATTGATCTAAAAACTATGTATAATTTGAGCTCAGGCCTCCAAGATCAAAGTGATACTTAATATAGCACCTGCAAAAAGCTAATTAAAAAGCTGTTTGTTTCACTTTAGAAACAGGATCAACATAGTTTTACTGTAAAAGGGTAATCAGTTCAGAAGATTCAGCCCATTAAACAATTCATACACAAGAGGCTGAAGAAAAACAGTGTGTACTGTTATGAAAAGTCCACTTATATGATTATAGTTATTTTGTTCAACCACAATGTTATATAATGAGAGGACCAATCTTTAAAACTCAAGTAACATGGACAAAGAAAGATTATATGTATTTATTTTATTTCTTTTTTTATATCTGATGTTTACCTATATCTGATGTTCTTTCTAGATTCACTGGATCTGAGCACATTCTGAAACACGTAAAAATTCTGGATATTTCATGGTACAGGAAAGGATCAAACACTCAGATTAGACTAGTTTATTCATTGTCTTACCATTCACTGAAACTTGTAGCAAAGTGTATTAGAGTACTTCCTATAAAATAAGTGCATCATACAGTTTCTGAGCAGAATTAACTGGAAAAGGATTGTTTGAATAACATTGACTGGAAAAGTATTTTTGTCTTGTGACATTTCCATAGGGGTTCAGTTCATGACAGTTTCATGAAAATCTTACATGATGGAAACAACATACCATCACATAATTCACCTAAAGGGACTTTACTGCAAAGACATATGGTACAGTCTCAACACTCAGTTGCTGAAATGCTGCATCTTCATTTAGTGCTCTTCATATGCAAACTGTGTAAAGGTTTCAGAGAGTGACAAAAGACTTCTGACATATGAAGGTGAGCCTCTACTGCTGGTAGATCTTTAGCCTGAATTCAGATGAGCAAAACCACATTGTTTGCAATTTCACCAATACATTTTCCAGTATTGAAACTTGTAACACTGGTGAGTTTAATTCAATCATCCACGTATTTTGTCATATGCCAGAGATTAAAAATGACCAGTCAACTACTTTGTTTCTATATAACCTTGCTAGACTATTCACAGAATGGTAATATCCACAGTTTGCTGGTTCACAGTAACTGACAGCACTGCTTACTGTTCAGCGCTCATTTTTTTTTACTGAATCTAAGCTTGAACTGAAATAGGTCATTTAATACTTTCTGTACCACTACAGCCAAATCATATTGACATTGCTCATAAAAATATCTTCATATTTATCTGTAATTTTATTTAAATGAATGGACCTGCTACTGTAAGGGTTTGTAGCACTAATCCACCAGAACAAAGAGAAGGTAAAATATAGTATGCATATCTAGGTTCTAAGGCTTTATTCATTGGCTGTCTTAATAGAGTGACTAGAAACCCAAGCCCAAAACACTGTTTTAGTATATATTGGCTATCTCCTTCCAAATTTAACTCACTATGGCTTTATTGATGTTATGATCTGGAAATATCCTATAGTTAAATAAAAAGGTGACACACTACTCTTTTAATCTTGTAACAGCATCACATGGTTTAATGTTTCCTCCTTTATGTATTCCACTCATCTTTCTTTAGGAAATTTGTTTAAAACCAAATAAAAGGTATCATCATTTAAATTACCACTGATAATTCATTAAGCCAGCATCTGTACTAGCTCATTTTTACAACATATTCATAAGTCTCTGTAGAGTTAACTGAAATTTGTTGTGTAGATGGATTTTAAATACATTTATTGTTCATAAGTATATTTTTATCTCTGTTACCCTCTGCCATAGCGTACTTGAAGATGCAGAATCAACTCCTGCTATGTAACTGGCAGCTGTTCTCATTCTAATGAGGAACTATAGGTCTCAGATAACAGAACATACAATATATCTTGATCTAAACGAAAAGCAAAACAGATCAAGGAAGACTAAATGAGAAGCTAGTATACAACACTGTTATTGCCTGATTCTTCCTAGAGAGTGACTAAGCTCCTAGTCACCTTTTAATTCAAATTAACCATACACATTGAGTTACCCTGTGTTGCTCAAAACCAAAACATAGGAGTTTCCTAACACTTCAGTGTGCTCTGGTTTACCATCACTGTGATTAGTCCTACTTTAAAATGCATATAGTATTAAAAAATAAGAAAGTACAGTAAATTGGCACTTCTGGTATAAAACTCAAGTAATTCTTTACTGGAAAAGAAATGGGTTGATGAGGTTAATCTACTGATATTTGTCACAGTTTTAGGGAGTTATCCACTGATTGTCAAAATTTACAATAAGCTGTTAAATCTAAATAAAGAATAAGCACTGTAGCGTAAAAAAAAATATGTTTAAGTTTTCCTTGTGATTTAATACACTTTCAAGTAATATTTTTTGTTCAAATAAAAACAAGAATAGGCAGCAGACAGACACATACACAGTACACTTGACAATGCAGTCACAATATAAACTCCAGACGTTTTTTATTCAATGCATGAGTCTGTGTTCAAAAATTTATCTTTGCCTAAACAAGAGGATGCAGTTCTTTTCTTAACATTTTCAAAAAAGTCTCAAAAACAATCTTTCTATCCATGTTCTATATTCTTGTTGAGATACACAGCGATTACATATTTTCATTGTACAAACTCTTCTTAGTTAAAATATTTTAAATTAAATGTTGATTGATCTAATTAGAGCAATTTATTTATTTATTTTAAATCAGCTAGATTGCAAAAATCGCTTGTCTGCCTTATAGGGAAACATGGGAAAAAATCAAATAGATTAGGAAACAATTAAGTCACATGGACAGAAAACTGCAAAATAAGGTTCAGTATGAAAATGTAAAAAAAAGAAAACAGGTCAGACAGGAAAATTATGTCAGAATAAAATATTGGGAAACACATAATACCAGAAGAAAATTGGTGCAAGTGCACAGTCAGTTAGGCGTGGATTTGCAGTACTTTACAGCAGGAAAAAGAAGAATGGTGTGATTTGCAGCTGAATGTACAAAGTCATCACATCATAAAAGAACCAGGATCACCTAATTCTACATATGACTGATAAATCAGTACACACAAAACCTGCATTTATTTTTGTGCACTAAAATGACTGGAATGAGAACAGCAAAACATCACTTCATGTATTGCTGATGTTTCATAGACATGGCTTAAAAATACTGAATTTATACAAGCAAATTAGCTGCCACTGGGGTCAGCTGATATTCATATGATGCTAATGTCATAGAGACTTTTACTGCCTAAATATTCAATCAGCAAAAAAAAATCATCAAATTTTGGTCCAGACCATAATCAAAATAAATAAAGTAAAAATTTTAATTTTTGTCACATAAAAGAGTAGATCATAATTGATGAGAACGCCATAATAACGCTTTACAACAATTTGGGGAATTTTACTTCCAAGTATGTTTGTTCTATGAAATGAATACCTACTAGGCTTTGGGTCATGTTATTCTTTTTTCCTGGAATGCATCTTTTTGCCTAGTTTCACTCAAAAGGAATTCAATCCTCACACTGACACACAGCTTTGCAGTAGCATGGAAAGCTCTTAAAGTAACAGCAGTGGTTTGAAAGCATGCTCTTACACAAAGTGAAATTCTTGCATAGATATACACAAAGTATATATATGTGAGAGCAAAAACCTAAACTGATCTGGCATTTTAAGGAACTTGATTTTTAGGCTGAAAGTTTTAAGATGCACCTCCATGCACACTGGTTTTGATAGGGCCAGGTATGTATAAGCTAGGTTCAAGCTGTGCCTATCAATTTCTGGAAATCAAAATCAGGTGTTGATTAGAAGAAGAAGGGAGGCCTTCTGAAAGCATTCACTCCAATATGGGTGACAAAGACTTAGTTCTTAGTCAGAGGTTGTTAAAGATCATATGTCCTCATTCCCAGACACTGACACACAAACACCATGTGCAGTCTTGTGCAGTCTACTTCTAGAACCTTTACCTCTTCCTGAAGTTTGGAATTGTTTGTAGGAGGTCAAGCCTATTTGGGCAAAAGAAATAGCAAATACAGAAAATATGGTTCCTTATAAGTATTTAGAACATCCAACTATACCATAGAGGCAGGAATGGAAGTGAAAGAGGATCTTGTTTCATTTTATCTTAGTATTTTATCCAACAACTGTATGAGACACAAACAAAAATAGCCATGGGAAAAAGGATCATCATCTGAGATGTTCCCCTCCCACTTGCAAGTACAGAACTGCTCATAAATATTATTACTTTTTTGTTTCATAATAACTTCAGCATGAAGAAAGAAATCAGCAAACTCAGTGAGTTGGATATCATTTATCTGAAGACTAAACCGAGCCCATCTCCCACTCCAAAGCAATTTATGGCAGTCAATGAAATAAGTTTAATAACTAACATAATCAGATCAAATTCAATGACCTAGTTTTTTCTTTATACTAGTAATATCTTGAGAACTAGCACTTTCAATGCATTTTTTCAGGGAAGAAGCTTTAATATCTTAATGAATGAGAGGAGAAATGACGTCATTAACTCAGATAATGACTAAATAGATTTTTCATTTGTGTTTGTCCAGCACAGCGTAAATTCTGAATGTACATTTCAAGGTGCTTCAGAGACATTAGGAGGTGCTGAGGGATCTTGGCTAGTTTATCCAACCTTAAGTACACAGTTTAAAAATAACTAATCTGTAAAACATTCCAGATTTTTTTTAATCCACTTTGCATCCCGAAAGGATGAGAACTAAGCAGCTGAATTGTAAAAAAGGATTAGTAAATTATTCTGCTTTCTCCATCTACTTAACCACACTGGGTGGTCCGCCCCAAGATCTGTCTGCTAGCTATCCAGCTGGCAAGTACAAACTACTGTGTTAAAACTACAACACTGCTGTAGGAATGCCATGAAGAATTCTTTTCCTGCACATATCACAACCCAGTTGCTTACCCTACACTGAGCTATGAAGAAAGCTGCATTAGACAAATGAAATGTATAACATAAGTTAATATTTCACTTACTTATGTCCATTTTCTAATATAATTTCTTTTTCAAAATAAAGAAAATTCCAGCAAAATAACACAACAAATACAATAGTCAGAAAGCTATTTTGATGATTTTGACTGTACTTTAGCTGTGGTTTAGAGGATCTTGTAATAATGCCTGCAAATACAAAGCCAAATTCCTCCACACATTTCTTTCAGTGAAGTCTAAGGAGTTGCACTGAAGATTAACATAGACTGCTGTTTGTATACTTGGTTAGTTTCATCCTTCTGGTATTCCAGTGCGCTGAGCTCCCCATGAAAGAAAAAAATTTGTCCAAAAGAAATCGACACCTACCACATTGATGGTGTCCAAAAAAACCCCAGCAGAGCTGAAAAAGTAAATAAGTGATGCTAACCTAGAAATTACAAAGCACACAGAGAATTTACTTATTAAGTAGCTTCTTTGGGAACAGATGCATAAGAAAGAGCAAGTAAATAAGATGCATCATTTTCTTTAAACTTTTCCTTTTTGCTGTCACTGATCATGGACTGATAAGACAAAAAGTTTGAAAATATTGACAATAAAGTTACAGGGGGAAAAATGTTCCTTACTCACATGGAAACTTTTAGTCATTTGAGCTAATCTTCCTTAAGAAACTGATTACTGAGATTTCCACCATTTTTCTTTCCTCCACTTTTTTTTGAGGATGAAAAATTGGTAGACAACAGTGGGCAGCACAAGTAAAATACAAAGCATGAAATCTGTAAATAAAGACCACCAAAGAAACGTTGATGTGGCAGATATAGCAGATGGCTAGATAATCATAGAATCATAGAATCTTCTGGTTGGACAAGATCTTTGAGATCATCGAGTCCAACTGTACCCATCCTCTGCTAAACCGTGTCCTTCAAAAACTCATCTACCTGTTTTTTAAACACCTCCAGGGAAGGAGACTCAACCACCACCCTGGGCAGCTGTTCCAGTGCCTGACCATCCTTTTGGTAAAGAAATTCTTCCTAATATTCAGTCTGAACTTCCCCTGGTGCAACTTATGGCCATTTCCTCTTGTCCTATCGCCTGTCACTTGTGAGAAGAGATCAACACTTGATCTGCTAAAGCCTCCTTTCAGACAGCCATAGACAGTGCAGTGCTGTTAATAAAGAGAACCTCCTAGGGACCAGGATTTTGCTCGGTGCTAGAACGTCAATGGTGAACAGGTGAATACTAACTTGAGTTGTTTGGGATTTTTTATGTTGGCCTTTCTGATTGGCAGATTTATTTATTTATTTAATGTCAACAATAAAATTGTAGACTTCTGTCTTCTCTCCCCATCCAAAATATTAGGTATCAAACTCAATGCTCAGCCATCTAAAGTGGTAGTCTAATATCTCCAGGTGCTTATTTTCTGATTTGTTTGAAGTCAGTAAGTTACAATTAAAAATTTTACACTAAGTTAATACTTTAGTATTTTAGACCTTTACTTGTCATTTTAAAGTATTTAAACTAATTTTAGAGTGTCTGCTGATTATTTGTTTACTCAACTTCTGCTCTACCTTATTTAGAAAACAATATCAAAGTCTAAAAACAGACAGTCATTTCATTTAATGTAGAACTATATCCATTAGAAGCAAGCACGTAAGTATTCTCTTTATATCAGAAACATCTTATTTAGCAAAAATAGAATAATAGAATCACCTGGTTGGAAAAGTCCTCTGAGATCATCGAGTCCAACCACACCTGTCCACCTACTAAACCACATCCCTGAGCAACTCTTCTACCTGTCTTTTAAACACCTCCAGGGATGATGACTCAACCACCTCCCTGGGCAGCTGTTCCAGTGCTTGACCACCCTTTCAGTGATGTTTAGCCTGAACCTCCCCTGGAACAACTTATGGCCATTTCCTCTCATCCTATCATCTGTCACTTGAGAGAAGAGATCAACACCCACCTTGCTAGAATCTCCTTTCAGGCAGCCGTAGACAGCGACAAGGTCTCCCCTCAGCCTCCTCTTTTCCAAGCTAAAAAACCCCAGTTCCCTCAGCCACTCCTCATAGGACTTATTCTACAGCCCCTTCACCAGCCTCATTACCCTTCTCTGGACGCGCTTCAACACCTCAATGTCCTTCTTATACCGAGGGGCCCAGATCTGAACTCAGTACTCGAGGTGTGGCCTCACTAGTGCCGAGTACAGGGGCACAATCACCTCCCTTGACCTGCTGGCCACGCTGTTCCTGATACAGGCCAAGATGCCATTGGCCCTCTTGACCACCTGGACACTCTGTTGGCACATATTCAGCTGGCTGTCAACCACCCCCAGGTCCTTCTCCTCCAGGCAGCTCTCCAGCCACTCTTCCCCAAGGCTGTAACGCTGCATGGGGTTGTTGTGTCCCAAGTGCAGGACTTGCCATTTGGTCTTGTTGAACCTCATCCTGTTGGTCTCAGCCCATGGATCCAGCCTGTCCAGATTGCTCTGCAGAGATTCCCTTCCTTCAAGCAGATCAACACTGCCACACAGCTTGTCATCTGCAAACTTGCTAAGGATACATTCAACCCCCTCAGCTGGTAATGTAATTAAAAAAGCTAAAAGAGATTTATTTAACCGGAAAAAAGCCATTTTGCTAACCCTGATGAGAAGCCGAACAACTGTCATGTCCTTAAGATAAGAAATCCGATGTTAAAATTGGAAATTACATTTTATACGTTATTAACAGAAAAAATACCATAATGAATTAACACATAGCAATTTATTTTTATATAAAACCAAGAAATTCCTGAATTTGAATTGTTGAAGAAATTAAAATGAAAAGGATGGATGCATAATAAAAACTAAAGAATGGCATGATTAGTATTACGATCTCTTCAGGTTTATGCCACATGTGGAATGTAACACAAAAATGACAGCTTTCCTTATCCTTTTCATGTTTTCTCTCCTCAGATGCAAATTAAATTCTTTTTTTCTTATCCCAAATATGACATTTAAATATTTATTTCTCTTTTTTTTTTGAGAAAAATCTGTACACAAGATGTTTCCTTCACACCTGAGTATATCAACAAATACAAACATGGCTTATTGTGTAGACTGTAAGTTCACCTAAGAAAATTAGGCATCTATTTTGCAGATAAACCATGGTGTCGGGCAGAATTTTCAGCTGTTTATGACGCAATGCTGGAAATCTTTCCATAAGGGATGTAAAGGAAATAAGGGTTTTTTTCTATGTACATGAATTAGAATACTAACAAATTAAAGGAAATATATTAAAGGAAAAATTTTGCTGACTTAGTATGAAAGTAAAAGCCAATCTACTAGCATTTAACATTTATGTCTTTCAGAGAAGCATCAAGTCATTTAGAGTATTATTCCAGCCATAGATGGTTGTGTTAACCATGAAGTTACAAGCTAAGTTAATTAAACTGTAAAGGATTGCATGCTGAGTGCTTTTACTTTGCAGTAAAAATACAAACTCACAGGTTTAAAATAAAACACAAGTTTGAGAAAGCAAAAATCCGTGTCATAGTGCTAGTGTCTCAGCTGGAGAGGAAGAACCCTTGTTCCCTGGAAATCTGGTATACTTCATCTAACCATTATTGAGTACATACTCCTGAACCAGTCCAGGGATCGGAAACTACAATTCGGGATTCCTGCCTGCAATTATAGCAGTTAAAGATGGAGAATCTTGTATTCCAGTCCAGCAGTTCTTTATTCATTTCACACAAGACAGTCGCTGGATAATGCCTGGTGGTTTAAGGCCCTCTCAGGCACTGTTGGAATGTGAATTTCAAGGCTCTGTTAAAACTAAAAAAACATGAATCTCAGTTTGCCTGTACAGCTAAATTATTTTGTCACTGATCTATGTTGGCATAAGAGAAACCCATACAAATGGCTCAGAAGATTTCAAAGCAAGCTAAAGGAATCAGGGGGAAAATGAGAAGGAAAATATCTATTCCAAAAATCTTTGTTTACAGTTTTTGTCTAACACCAGAGGTTAAGGATGTAGGAAGGTAGCAGCAGTTTAATGACTTTGTATATAGCCACCAATAAGAGTATAAATGCTTGAAAGATTAGATTCAACTGCATTGTTTTGAGGCTATCAATGACACTTAAAAGATACAGGAGTACTTAAATGAAGGAGATAACGAACTACATATCTTTGAGAAATCATAGCAGTAGTTGGTAGATATAACAATTTATCACAAAATAACTATAGAAATGCCTACTAAGGTAACAGAGTACTTTTCAAGCAAAAGATGTTGTTTGCTCTACAATTACAAATGTTCCTATGAAGACTCTTTCTCTGCTTCTTTCACAAGAATTTTCTAGTTCTTTTTATCTGTAAGAAAAAAATCTTGACAGTTAATTTTCTTTTTTAATATAACAACTTCCTTTGCATCTGCATTTGCATCTAATTTCATGTCTCTTAACTACTGACTCATCATAACGATGAAAAAAGGTTGAATTTTTCTAATTTAACTTACTCAACACAAAAAGCGAAACACAGGCACCTTAAAAGATTCAGGCTTGGGTCAACATTGTATGGTCTTGAAAGGCCCATCTTCTCACATGCACAAGTTGAACATAACCATCAGAAAAGTGATTTTGGATATCTCTTTGGTTTGGACACTAAGAATATGCTACAATTTAATTGAAAAAGAAGTTACTCATCTTCCCTTTTGGATTGTAAAGAGAAAGTGTTAGATCAAAGGCTGCCTATCTTATGGTAGCCAGTTATCAATCTGTAGGAACTATCATAAAATTTTTTTAAAAATACTTAACAGTAAAATTTAATCTCATTATCTCAATAAGAAAACCAGAATAACACACAAAGATTAAGGATTTTTTTGTCTAATAATTTATTATATCAGATGGTCACTACTACGTTCATACTGATATACCTCCTTCATATAAGAACATGAAGCACTCTTAATAATAATCAACACTAAAAAAACCCCACAAAACAACAAAAAAAAAAAAAACAGAAAAACCCCATCCCTCAAACAAACACACAAACAAACAAACAAATACACCTGCCCCCCTAACAATCCCATACTGGATGCTGATATAATGAGGACAATTCAGCATCATGCTGAATTTCCTGGTAAACCAACACGAAAGAGGAACAGGTCTGGCTAAACAAATAACCTGACTGCAATTTCGTGCAACCCATTAGCTGGTATCAATGCAGTGAAGGCCTTAAAAATTGAAACATGGTTCATTAACTATTTGTGGGGTTTTGATAAGCTATTCTGATATCTATGTTCTCTCTGTTGACCAAGAATTATCTGCACTGCACAATCTGTGGCGTGTTTCAGTGCATAGCCTGCTGTTTAATATGCTACAGATGATACTTTAAGAATTCACAACAAACTAGGAATAAACAAGAAAGAAAAGCCTCTCATCTGAGCTTCAATCTGCGTTACTAAAAAATCAGCCAGTTATTTGTCTGAAGAAGTTAAAGATGCTTTAGTTAATAATAAAATTCTTTTTCTCCTCCCGAATTTCAGAATGAAGCCTTTACTTGCAAATAATAAAAAACTAAGTGAATTACAATGTTTCTGCTAAAAACATAATTTAATTTGCTGGAAGACATGGTTACAGAGTAGGGTGAGGCTCTTTGGTGAAATGCAGAGTGGGAGACCAAGAGGCAATGTTTATATACTGAAACAGGGGAAGGTCTGACTGGATATAAGGGAAAACAACCTAACTGTGAAGATATCAAACACTATAACAAGTCGCCCAGAGAGATTCTGCAGTCTGTCTTTGGAGATTTTCAAGATCCAGCTCAACAAAAACTCATACTCAAATGGGGTTGAGCCCATTTTGAGTATGAAGCTGGATTTGACAAACTCTTTTACAGCGTGAATTGATTTTATAGACATGAGAATGACAACCAAACACTTCTGGAATTTTCAAATATAATTTTGTAGATGTATATTCTACATGTATAGATATGTAGTTTAGATTTTTAAAAGAAACAAGGAACAATGAACAATACAGGTTATCTAGCAAATGCTGAAGGGCTTAAATAATTTCTTAGTCTTCTACAGTCAACAAAGAGAGGTACTTTCCTCCAGAGACTAATTCAGAGATGAGAAGTTTTATATAATGATAAGTTTGTGTAAGCAAATAAGTTCAAGCTCTGTGTTGTCATGAAATGTCAAGAACCACTTATCTATACACCAATTCTAAACAAAGACAATTCAGATGAAAAACAGTAAGTCAGAAATGGTCAAGATGATTTCTACATTGTTGATGATCAATGATAAAGTAAACATCCAGTTTCATGTATAAAATGCAAAATGTAAAACTCAAAATTTGAATCTTACTGGATCGAATTTGTAGCAATACCAAGCTTTTTGATTCGGTATCTCACTGTAGTTCTAGTCCTGGTCCAAAATTCTGGGAGTCTAGATGTCTTTTTCCATTGGCAGCAATTTAATGTTTGCCTGAAAATAATTCTTGAATTCTTTTTTTTTAAGTTCTGAGAGCACTTTTAAAAACAATATATAATGTTTAAGGCAAACCCTGAGCTCTCAGGCACTTCTAATTCCAGGAACATATTACATATGTCATTGAAAACTTACACATGGCTAAATTTATGGAAAATGTCTAAATGTAAGATGATAATGCTGATTATAAATCAAAGCCTTACTATCACTCCTCCAACTCTGATGAGATTCCTGACGATACATAGTTTTTTCATAAACCTGCGTCCTCTGTAAGGTTTTTTATATATCACTTGTTAGTAGTATGTTATCTTTGAAATATTTATCAATTTTCTAGAAAAAAAAAAGCACCAACAAAAATCTTTCACATGTGAATGATTGCTTTCAGGACATTAAAATAAGCTTCTTCTATCACATAGTCTCAAAAAGTTAGGAGGATCTCATGAACATTCTAAGCATTGTCTTGCAAACATGACCATTTTCAAACAATCTATTTTGCCACTTTTCTAAAAACATGCTGACATAATTCAGGTCTGTGAGTTACTTGATTAAAAAGTGCTTCAAAGTATTGCAACTCTACCTTTTCTGAAATAGAAAGCTCTTTTTTTTTTGATTTAGCTATTATATTGAGCAATAAAACTGATGTTGTTACCTTTTTCTTCTCCTAATATGATTATTTCAAAATTGCTTCTGAAGTATAATATTTGGTTACCACTTTTTAGAAACATCACACATCATAATAAAAGATGTTTAACGCAATTATGATGTTCAAGACAGGCTTTTCATTATGCTGTGTAGTGGGAAGACATGAGATAACAGGTTTAAGGTGAAAGATGTTCCAACTGAGAAACATGAGGAAAGTCAGGCACTGGAACAGGCTGAACAGAGCTGTAGTCCAGCCTCCACCCTCGAAGGTCTCCAAGATCAGACATGTTTAAGACCTAAGGAAGTTATTCTGACCTCATAGCAGGAGGGTGTACTCGGTGGCCTCCTCAGGTTCCTTCCAACCCGATTTATCCTGTATTTCACACATGACTCATGGTGGTGTCTAAAAAGTTTTGACTACCCAAAGGTCTTTCTAGTCACTATAATGTTTATAATGTTTATAATGACTATCTTTACTTGTGCCCTTTGGAGATTCTCTGGGGTATATTGAAGATGAGAACATACTTTCCTGGTAACTGGAGACCTCATAAGATATTTTCTTTTACAAGGAGTCTATTTTCATGAAACTTTCAGGTGTATTGTTCATCATCATTGGACATTCTATTCTGCAATCAGATTCAGCTGAAGTCATTATAAGCGCCAAGTTATTACAGGACAATCGACATCACTTATAAAAACACAAGGAGACGCTGAACAAGAACCCATCTTTGATTTGCTTCCATATACAATCAAACTAAGAAGCAATTGAATCTTTTTTCTCCAGTTAAGATCAAGTTTACTGCTAAGAAACATAAAGGGAAATTAACGTTATTTTTTTGTGATTTATGGACAAATACACTGTTTGGTTTTTTAAAAAAGAAAATTTACTGATATTCATCTTCCATTTTCCTAACAATCATCTTAAGCAGATAATTCTGAGATTAGTTTTACTTTTCTGGAGAATAGCATACGTCTTTTCTGAACAATACATGCTATTCTAGTGTATTACACTCATCCAATAAATATTAACAGAAAACACTATCTTGAAGTTTCTTTCCCTCTCTGGGCCTCAACTCAGATGTTGCTTATACTGGGTACACAGGAAAGCATTTAAAACAGAACTTGAAAGCTGCTTCCCAGTTAAAGGCTTCTCTGCCCACTTAATATTTTTTTGCTTCAGATTAAACTGAAAATCTCACTTTGAAATTCTATGGCCACTGCCAAGTTGTTTATAAATCTAATATATTATTTCAAGTGAGCATTAACCTTGTCCAGCAGTAAAATAATTTTCCAACATAGGACCACATGTTGGAACCCAAAAACTTTGGAAATCTCAAAAAAAAACTCCACTGGAGTTAGTTTGTTATGTTACAGAAGATAATTGTATATGCAGTAAATAATTATTTTTTAAAAAGATTCAAACCATCATTAAAGTAACTAAAAGCTTCATAAAGTAAAAAAGTAGCCTACTTCATAATGCTGCAATAATAAAGTTCCTGAATAGAATTTTTCAAAAATAGGTGTTAATACAGAAATAGTTCTTCCTGCCAACTTTATAATAATTTGTGATAATGTATTTTACTGACCATAACTGTAAGATCAAAATTATCTTAAAAATAACTTTAGTGACATTTGCAGAATGGTCTAAAGGATTAGATGAAGAGTTACTGAATTTCCACACTGTAATTCTTTCTCTTGTTATGTTATCAAGCTTTGGTATAGAGTTTAACAAAATCTGAGAACTTTGTGTACAATTCAAAAGTTGCTGCCTACTCTTATTACTAACTGCATAAACTTCAAAGCAGGAATGATTATTTGACAGCATTCTGGAAAACTCTTTCCCTTATTTTAAGTAGTAAAATGTTTCAACCATTGTAGTTAAAGAAATATCTATCTCCATCCTAAAGTATAAGGTACTTCCATTTTTATATATGCCTCTGTTGAAACAGAGGGATACACGACATCATTGCTACGAATCTTCCAGGAAGCACAGTTTAAGCCCTCTCACTGTACCTTGTGTAAAGAAATGGGTAACAAAGTTTCACTGTGCTTTGAAGCCTTAAATACAGTTCAAAGTAAAAAAAACTGTTGCATCTTGCTCTGACAACGTCAGACAAAATTATGTGAGTGAGAGAAATGAGAATATTGTGCATCACTGAAGGACTATTGCACACCACCAGTGATCAGTTCTAAAATTTTGAATAATATAGTTTAAAAAGAGTGAGTTGGGAGAAAGTCAAGAGAAATATAAATCAGTTCTTCCATCAGTAATGTGAGCAAAATCACGCATTCAGTTCAAAATCCCATTTTCGATGCCATAGCCAAAGTAAACATATTTGCTGAAGGAACAATTAGGTAGATGCCTCATGTGCTAGATAAGTCTTCCAGAAGAGTTAATCCTTGCAAAAGTGACTGGTTTCTTGATGTCAAGGGCAGTGAAACCTTGAACAATGTGCTGAGTAAGTATGGGTCACATAAATTAGAGCTGCCTGGAGCCAAACTGAAAGCATTTTTTTCAAGGATAAAAATCAGAAAAGAAGACAAAAAGAACAAGCCCAAAACCAAATACATTCTCATCTTTGTTTTCACATCTGGCAAGTTTTGTAAAGTTGTTACAGCAGGGAATACACTGGCAGAAGCATGTTTGCATGATAAGAGAAACATCCACCTCTACTTAACCAAAACTATAAGGAAAATTAGAAAAAAAAAGCCAACAGCAGTATGCAACCTATAAACATCATGCAGTCAATTAACTTGTTTATGAATCATTAGTTTAGAAAATCACACTACTAGCATAGATACCTTAAACAGTAAATAATAGGTCATTTCAGTAAACGGAGGCAAAAGCACAAAAAGAAAAGGGCTATCTTTACTTCATGGTTCTCTTCAAAAGAAGATAGAACTCGGCTATGTTACCCGACTATAATGAAATGTCAAATGACTTCTAGCCTCACAACATAAGCTTAGTCAATATCTGGCATGACATTCTCAATTTAAATCCTTGATTTTCAAACTTTGATAGTTGGATCTTCAAATTAAACAACCTACTTGCATGTATTTTGAAGAATGATTTCCATTATACATGTGTATACGTATATACACTGGATATATTTAAAAAGTACTAGAATTCATTGTCTTAAACTACTTCTGATATCAAAATGGTATGATTGTTTGTAAATGTTGCCATCTAAAAGAAGTCTACTATATCTGGTGTTCAATATGAATACAAATATTTTAAACATTAAGAGTGACTGGAAGGCTTCTCTACCATTCTTTAAGTGGATTAAGTCTTTGCAACCATTTTCATGTTTAAAACCATCTTTTTTCTACTCAAAGAGCATAACTGACTAAAAATGCTCAAATATGCTGTTTGAAAGGAAAAATAAATCTTCTAAACACATAAAATCACCTATAGTGCTCTTATTACCCATGAGACACATGAAGATGAGCTAAAACTGATAAAGTAAAAAAGTAGATTAAAAGTAGATCATGTCATAGAACTCTATTTTACTTCCTACTTTGAAGCAAGAGGTACTCTTTGCTTTACAGGGGTATGCTCCATGAAGCAGTGAAAATTAAATTGCTTTCAATTACAGATGTAATTGAATGACAGTTTCAAATAAAAATTATTCAGTACCATTAGAAATACCTCTGTACACTATACACTTTATTGGAATACAATCTCAGAAAGTACAGTATTTTATGAGCAGTATCTCTGTATACCACAGAATTAAAACATTAATCTAATTATTTTATGTGTTTGTTCTACAAGAAAACGTCTACGACCTTAAAAGTGTTTGCATTTTGTCATTCTTATTTTTCTAGAATGGAATTTTAGTATGTATTTTTATGGGTTATGAAGCATATCTGAAGTATGTTCTTAACACACAAAAAATTCTAAGTAATCCTGATGTTTATTTTTTGTGAACATGATCTCTTGAACCTTCTCTCATGAAGAACATTAAAAATAATAATAATTCAGTAATTCTTATGGAATTTTTTTAATTTTTCAAGATCTTTAAAAATCCTCCATATTAAAATCATATGAGCTTCTGAATATGCAGTTCTGAAAGCAGGATTCCTATTACCTATACAAGAGTCCTATCTAAAAGAATTAAATGCATATATTTTCTTCTGAATTAATGATTTTTGCATTCCTTTCTGCATTAGACCATACCTTCAGGCGCAGAAAGATGCTTCACCCAACTCTACTGCCTCCCATCAAAGAAGCTTGAAGAACCTTCAAATAGAATTTCTGTATTTCTCATGTAAAAACTCTAGTAGTTAGTCAGTACAAACAATAAGTAATTATAATTTTACAAAATACAAAATTTGGTCTTGGCTACCGTTCTCTTCCTACCATTACAAATACTTCCTTTTCTTGCAAAAACCAAAACTTAAAAAATCCCAAAACTGTAAAAACTGTATTTACTATAAAGATAAAACTCAGTGCCCTTTACTCCACATGAAAAGAAACATTGCTGTACTTTCCACCTTACCAGTGTAAGCTTAAAAATATTAAGGCACGGTAAGTGCCTATATTGGCCAGTTCTACAGAGCTCACTCAGCACATTTATTTGTTTTTTGTTCTTCCTAGTCAATTCATTTATTTGTTCAGGGTTGCCTTCACATAACACAAAGCTCCCAATTTGGAATTATGCTCTTGACTGTTGCCTGAAAAGAACAGCAGAGAAGTATCTCTTCTTGACTCTCCCACCAGCTCTAGCTCCCATGGCATTGCACTGGTTTGTGGTCCTTCTCTTAGATGTATGTCCTTTTTATGAGTGTTTCCTGTAATGTTACTTTTAATAAACTTGTTAATAGCAACATTGTATTCAGAAAGACCTGGCTTGGTTTGATACTTGTTCCATTACATATCTTAAATATGCCTTAAATATGACCATTATTTTGAATCAAAGATTTTGCTTGACTTCTAGAGGTCTTACACTCTCCAACTGAAATGAAAAATGCCATTATTTCTTGTCATATTTTTCAGTAAGGGAGGAAACACAAAAGTGTAAGCCAACAAAGTTATTATCTTAGTAGTAGATGCTAGAACCCTACAGAGAGCTTCAGGTTAATTATTGATAACTCACTGGTACAGCTGTGGCTCATTACACTCCACATTGAATATAAAGGGATAATAGGAATAATATTTGCCTAAAAGCCCCAGTGGTCTGGGGATAGGTACTGAGACGATGAATTGCACAAGCTAGTCCCAAAACCAAGAGAAAAGGCTTTGGCTAAAAGTCTTGCCTGACAATATTTATCTCTACTTTTGCTGCTCGTCAGAGACAAGAACTGTGATAATGAGCATAGCTTTTGTTCAAGGAGGAGTAGGAGCCATGATTTTCTGTAAGCAACAAAAAGGAGTATGTGAAAGTATGTAACTATAAGCAAAAACCAGAGAGGAATGCTGGCTCTACCTAGGCTGTATGGTTCAAACTGGCCTCATCATGGCATAAATTTTGGCTCAATTCAGTCTGTTCTAGTTGATTCTGAGTTAGGTGAATGTTCTAGCTGGAAAGCAACACACCTCATACTTTTATTGGCATGGCCAGTACGTCAAGGGAAGTGATTGTGCCCCTGTACTCAGCACTGGTGAGGCCACATCTCAAGTCCTGGGTTCAGTTCCAGGCCCCTCACTACAAGAAGACCATTAAGGGGCTAGAGCGCGTCCAGAGAAGGGCGACGAGGCTGGTGAAGGGGCTGGAGAATAAGTCCTATGAGGAGTGGCTGAGGGAGCTGAGGTTGTTTAGTTTGGAGAAGAGGAGACAGGGGAGACCTAATCATTGTCGACAATTGGCTGAAAGGAGGCTGTGGAAGCGTGAGTGTTGATCTCTTCTCACAAGTAGCAGTTGATAGGACGAGAGGAAATGGCCATAAGTTGTGCCAGGGGAGGTTCAGACTTTATATTAGGAAGAATTTCTTTACTGAAAGGGTAGTCAGGCTCCGGAACAGCTGCCCAGGGAGGTGGTTGAGTCGCCATCCCTGGAGGTATTTAAAAAAAGGATAGATGAGTTTTTAAGGGACATGGTTTAGTGGATGATGGGTGTAGTTGGACTCGATGATCTCAGAGGTCTTTTCCAGCTGGAAGATTCTATGATTCTATGATTCTCCTGGCATGGCTGTGGAGCATTCCCACACATCCTATCACTGGATACCAGGGAGAAGTGATCGACACCTCCCTCTTCACTTCTCAGGAAGCTGTATGTAGAGAGCAATGAGGCCACCCCTCAGCCTCCTTTTCTCCTAAAAATAGACATTAGGGGATGATACAGCAAAGCAAAGAATCAGGTGATCTACTAGGTCTTAGATGTAATAGTACTTTTTCATGGTAGATTTGGTTAGGGCAGTTACAAAGGAAAACAAATTATCTTCATGTTAGTTTTTCCCCTTAAGTTTTCATTTTCAGTGCTCTAAGCAAATTGGTAAAAAAACTTCAGGAAATATTTTTTACAGATGTTGACATTTGATATTTGTATTTCACTTGGTATTTTACTGTAAGCCAGGAAATCACTATGCAGTGATACAAATATTTCCCCTGAAACATGTCCTGCTGTTTCATTTTTGTACCCCTGCAAGGTTAATAAGCTATATGATGTATTATCATCACGAGGTGATGGTATCACTCACAAGAGATATAATTATTTTGCTTTTTATGATGCTTGAAGTCAAATAGTTTCCATTACTATTAATACAATCAACTATTGACTACAGAACTATAGAAACAACTATAGAACACGGATGATAAAGCCCGTGATTTCCAAACCTACACAGTTACCAAATATAACTAGAAATTAAAAAACATTGATTTTCCAGAGAAGAAATTTATATTAAAAACTCATCGAATTCCCCTTTCATTTTTTCACATAATATTTAAATAAAGTAAAAAAATTAAAATATTTTAGAAGTAATTATTCAATGCAAAGTCAATGGCAAAAATTATGTCATTTGTCAAAAAAAAAATCCACATTAGTAGAGAAATAATGTAAGAGAAAAAAAAAGAAAGGATTGGAAAGTCTTAAGACCTCAACAATATATATACCCAAGCAAGATAAGAGTATAAAAAATCAATACTGTACATTATTATTGCCTGCAATACTAAGGAGAAATAATCTGTTTCACACATAGTATTCAATTCTGGAGAAACAGCTTATTTGAACCACTTCTGACTAAAGCAAAATTCTATAATTATTTTAAAGAAAAAAAAAAGAAACTCCCCCCACAGATACACTTTTAAAATGCTGATATCTCCTAAGAATTCAAGTGTCTTGTAAAGAAAGGATTGGGTTTTTCTTTATTTTCTGGGTTTTTTTATTTTATTTTCATTTTTTGACTACGTCTACTGAAGTATTAAGAAATATCACCTTGAGTAAACTCTTGTAAGCTAGTATTTTAAAGAAATAAAAATGCAGACGCATAAGTGAGCTTTCACCTACACGAAAACAGTTTTAATTCTTTCACCAGGGCTGTGATCCTTTAAGCATTTTCGTAAATAACTAAACGATGATGGAGAGGTTCATAGTAAAGATGCATTAGAGAGCGAAGCATGTATATTCTGGAATCAGAGCCCTATCTACTACTCAAGGAAAACAGACGACTCTAATTCAATAGAATAGACGGAACAGAAAAACACTGCAGTGTACACCAAAGTATCTATGTTCTCGAAGTCATTAAAATACATTTTCTTTTAAAGACTGCATAATGAAGCCTTTAATGATATTTTTTTCTTCTTTAGATTATGATAGTTCTTAGCTAGCTGAACTTCACCTTTAATTGAACGTAACATAAATAATATAAAATGCTAGATTTAAGACACTTTAAAATGTAGAAAAAAATTAAGTATAATCCTAGTATAAATATAAAACGCCCTTTTCATTCTCTCTGGTTAAAGAATCTCATTTATTATAATTAATGCAGGAAAGTTATTTTTGTTGAAGTCATTCTCACAGTAGTGGTTATACTGTTATCGTATAATTATCTGCTGCAAGTTTCTTTATTTCTTTTGACAATTACAAAAATTAAAAAGCTACAGCTATGTTGGCTAATACGTTTCTGAAAGGTACGCAGAAATCATAGGATCTTTAAACTCATTAAAAACCCAAACTGAAATACAAATCTGCTTTTCAGAAACACTAAGGGGAATTTTCACTAATAAACATCTTAACTAACAGGACTGCTTCTTGCTTTGAACTACAACACTACCAGAGAATAGATGGCCACTTTTATCAGAAAGCTTCAAAAAATATTTTTAAAGCACGTACAAGGATGATTTAACTTTGTCTTAATTACAGTGTTAGCTATTTCTTCATGCGTAACAAAAGGGTAATTATTCCTTAGGCCTACTATATCCTTCAGCAAAATAACCTGCATTACTAGCAATAGTACTCCTATATATTACACTAAAAGTAAGTTATTATTTAAAAATTCAACAGATTATTTTTTTAAGTACCTAAAACACAAATTCTCCTGAAAACTACTGTATTGCATCAGAGTTAAAAAATGAAAGACCTTTCAGGAATGCTGCAGAAGTAGGGGAAGATTTATAAACTTTTTCCTCCTGCTGTAGATAATACTTGTTAACAATAAAGACCCTCTCGGGGAAAAAAAAATAGCATCAAGATTTAAAAAGGGTCGAAGTAACTTTGTCTGAATTGAACATTGCCAATTCACTTCTAAAATCAATTGAACATGCTTAGCTTCCTTAAAACATTTTTCTCATCTCTGAGAGAAAGAATTTATTTAGGGAAATGAAAGTATGGGCCCATATCAAGCCACTAGATATCTTTTTTCTTAAGGGTTTTTATCCTTTTTTGACAATTATGTGTTTAGAAAACATAATGAATACAGAGATTCTTTGGATGACAAGAATAGCAAGCATAAAGGTTGAGCTTAATCAAACTAACTTGGAAGTACTATACCTGAAAGTTGCAACTATCAACAGCTTTCCTTTTGAGAAGCTCACTGATCTTATGAAGGGCTTCCTATTAATTTTATTAAATGGATTTTGCCTCTGTTTTATAATTAACTATTTATATTTTTTATCATTGTGTCACACTGGTTGTGGCAGAGCTGAAAGCAGAAACTTAGACTCTTCAGCTCCTAGTACCTATTCCAATTGATACCATAAAATGAACTCTTAAGACAAATTCAAGCTTATTTCTTGCTGATGCAGCATGGTGCAGCTGTATACCCTACAAAGATTAGTATTTGTTTGCCTGAGTTGCTGATTAATCACTGATTACTGGTTTCTTTACCGTTTGAATGAAGGTATCATTTCATTAAGTTGTATATAATGTTCCAACTCTTTTTTTTTAAAAAAAAAAGAAAAACATTACAAAGAGAAGCGTTAAAAGTATTTTCATTCTCCCATTTCACCAAAGAGTCTTTGCCAGATAGTTCTGCTAAGCTGATAAAAATAGTTCTCTCTACTTAGCTATAGTACTAACTGCAAAGATTTCAAACACTCAGATCTCAGAGATCAGAAAATACACTAAAAATTTCTTAAAACTTTTACCTGATAGAAAGCTGAGGAAAACCAACATAAACAGTTCTCTCTATGCCGTTCTTAAAAAAATATTTTAAATTGTCTTAATATTTATCATTCTTTTCAGGTTGTACCCACGTAATAACAGGCATGAAACCCATCGACATTGCATATTTTGCCAGATTTTCCATGACACAAAGAGCCACAGCTCTCAAGATCAGCAGCTAAAAGACCGCTATTACAGACCTGACTATATACATAGCTAAGTCTGATGGAATTAAAAAATGTAAGTAGTTTTTTGCAATAGATACATGGCATTATTTTATAGCAAGTAAATATCTAAATATCATTATCTTTACTATTAATCTCAATGAACTACAGGTTTTTCTTCTGTGCTTCTCAAAGGAGTGTCTTGTGGCACATATAGAAGTGCCAGCTTGTAGAATTTTGTTATTTTTGCTAAAATCACATCCCTGGGAGTTATGTGAAACATACACACAAAAAAATATAGCCTTCAGGTTTTGGGAATGAAGCACAGAAACATGGAAAATAAATATGAAAATACATGAAGGTAAATAAAACCAAAAATTTGTATATGTTTGCAAGTTAATTTGAAGTAAATTTATTTTCTGTTTGTTTTTCTTATGTGGGCTTTCCATGACTTCCAACATTAATCTCCTACCATACATGTGAGCAACTCAAGACTTGTAGAATTTCAACAATACGTTCTAGCATACAATTAGCATTTGGTCCACAGAATCTGTAAACAAATAAGCATAAAATATAACAGGTTTAGACATTTCCTACAATTCTACATCCCTACTGAGAGCATTAGCTAAAGTCTAGTCATCCACCACCCACAAATAGTGTCTTGCCTGATTGAATAGATTCTACTTGCAGTATGATAGATTCTACTTTCCACTATGTCTCAATATAAAGCATTAAGTGAAGAGCAGTTACAAAACATAGGGCCTTAAGAATGGAACTATATTTATCTTTTTCTAATGTTTTTCATTCCCTTCTTAATACATTTGCTGTAGTAGTGTGGATGAAGTTTTAATCTATCTCTTTACAACTGAATCTCACAAATACTGAACACTTAATTACTTTATCCCTTATGCAGCCTATAATTCCTGCAGAAAAGAGAAATGACTGTGGTAGCATTGTGTTAAGAAAATTTTAGTCGTGTGTGAGATGTGGAAAGTTAAGAATAATTCAGACTGCCTAAATTAGTTTATGGTTCATTGTTGTAAGTGAAAAAGCCCTTCAGGATTAGTAGTGAAAAAGATGATGCGGGTAAGTCCGAGAAAACCTTTTCAATGTTTAAGACATTGGAGATTCTGAGACCATAATATGAGGCATAATACAGGGATTCTCTGCTCTTGAAGAATATGTCAGTAAGCACAGCAAAAAAATTTTAAAAGGCACTTTTAATGAGGTTTCTTCATGTGTGATTGCTCTCTCCAGACTTATTTGGAAACTATATTGTGTACATTTATATGCATATATATGTATACTTACATAACTGGATAAAGATGGGATCATTTATCAAAGAGGTGGTCAAGCCACTGTGAAAATCATAGCACAAGGTGGTTTTAAGAGATATTTGTGAGAGAAAATAGTGAATCAGTGCTGTAAAATTTAGGAAAAAAGTTCTTTTCTGTAGGAGAGTGAAATGGTTTGAAAATTTTGAGACTAGTAAAAAATAATTGTTTATTCCATTCTATTTTTCCACCATTTCTTGGCAGAGAACACCCAAATTTATTTTCAGGTAGTAGAAAGCAAATACTCCCAAGTTCCACTCCCATAAAGTACCATTACTTTAAGGAGGCAACAGTTAGCATTTTTTAACTAGAGTAGCATTACAAAACCTCGTTATTTTGGGATAATCTGAACTTGAAGGAGTCCCTTCACTGAAGAACATTTAAAATTAGGTTAATATAAGTGCTAGGAAATATAAGAACCAATTCTGCTTTTAAGTTTATGCCCTGACTAGTCTCCTTCGCTACTATTCTGTTATACTTTAGTAAAACTATCTTAATACATTGTTGAAATTCAGTCCTAGGAGGATTTTCTTCTCCCATATAAACCTAGTGCTGATGGGAAGTGTCATGATATAAAGCCAGTCAAGACAGTAGCACTTGTCAGCCATTGCAATTTAAAGACTAATGGACTGTATATCACATCCTTTTGCCTTAGCTGTTTTTAGCTACCCTCTTTCCTTAGCTGACAGTCTGAACCAAGATGCTAGTTAATGTTTTTTGGGCCATAAGCACTTCTCCAGTAGGTTATATTCTCCAAGTGCTAAGACATTTTATACAAGCCACTTAACTGCCACCTTAGAGTAATGACTTTCTATCACTACTGACCTAGGCTTGATTCAATTCTTTTACTATTTATCGTCACAGTAATAAACAAATTTGTCTTGTCAGTACAGTTTGTTTACTTATACCCTTTTGAAAAAACACCTTCTAAAAGTTACATTTGTGAAAACAACAGTAAAAGACAGAGAAAGACTGTGTTAGAGAAAATATCTTAGTTTAATAACTTCCTTAAGTTCCTCAGTTAATACACAATTTATCAAGCTACTTCAGAATACGTTCTTTTTATTTTGGAAATTTTTTTTCCACTTAAAATTCATAGCATGAGCAACAATGTGAGACACTACCTGGTAAAATCTAAAGGCAATTGTTTCCTTTTGAAGAGAAAAGTAAGAGAAAAATATTCACTTATCTGAACCTTTGCGGCCATTTGAAGTTTCTTCTGTATTCTTCCACTACTATTTGTGAGATTCAATCTGGCTGTGTCTCAAGTTTCCACATCTATGCTCTCGGCAAGTGAGCTATGCCTCTAAGGAACATCTTTTGCTAGGAACTGTGCACTGTAGCAGTACAGAGCCTGTCCTCTGTATTGCCATTTGTAAAATCTAATATGTACTCCTCTTTATTTGACTCTCAGACTACTTTGCTTCATTGGAGTTTGTCCATGAAGCAGCTTCGTACGCCATTGTTATTTCCCAAAGCTTAATTCTGTAGATATGGTCATTTGCAGTAAAGAAGGGAAAAAAGGATGGGAAAAAAAATCAGTTCTACTCGTGTCCTTTGCACACTGCTGTTGAATTCCTCAGATAACAAAAAAACCCCAAGTACAGAACGATGGGCAGAACACTCGCTTCTGAATAAAAAGGATAATATATGGTGTCAAAATTACTAAAAACTGTTTTCCTTTCAGGTCTACGCTAGTTGATGAAATCTGAGTGCTGGCCAGAGCATGCCAAGAGTAGAACCAAAGTCCATGCTATTTCTTTCCTCTGCCAGTTCATTGTACTTCTGCACATGAACATGTTGGATAAAGGATCTCAGGAAGCATGTGAGTCATATGCGCAGGTTCCATATGACTTGTGAGTTATACTCTGCAGGTTTCTTGCATATTGGCAAATGGATCATCACCATTTTTTCAGTGCTTCAGAACACCTTAAGTATTTTCTTATATGCTTTACATGTCATGACAAAATTTCTATCATCATAGTATTAGAAACTTTCAGTAAACATAAAAACTTTTCATCCATATTTTTAAACAGAAGATTTCATTTTAACTATTTTTGCTCACTTTTTTCCCCCAGATCAATTTAACTGAATAAACAAAATGCATTAAATACAATATCTTAATCATGCTCTGGGGCATTGAATCAGACATCCTGAAACACAAATAAAACACTTAGATTGTCTGCATTTTAAAGGTAATGTCTCTCATGGTTACTCCTCTTTTGTCTGTTTAACCGCCTCAGCACCAAAACACATTAGAAACTCAGAAGAAAACTGAAGCTAACTATTTCATTACTTTATCATGTACTTGAACTGTGGCTCTGTATAAGACAGCAGAAACAATCACATTTCCAGAGTTGTCGAACCTAGTAGCATATCACAATAATGTCTGTATTATTATTGCAATGCATGGCAGAATGTGAAAAGAATGCTAGCCCAAATTATGTAATTCAGTAGCAGAAAATGGTGGCCACTGCTAAAGAAATTAAACATTGAATAATACTAATAAAATCATACAATACATTCTTAAGTTTACTTCTCACATTTCTGTTAAAGAAAACAAAACGCTTCTATCTTCCACTTAGAGAACAGAATTTTCTGTTAATAGCTAACACCAGTGGGAGAAGAAAATACATCAGACCTCTCTGCCTTCTCTTCATAATAAAAGCTTACAATGTCAGATTCCACTGACTGATAGATGTTACTTTAGCATATCATGACAATGCAAATGTCATTGCACTGCTCCAAAGAGGGACTCAGATTTTCCTCTTCAAAGACAATATGAATTAATTGTTTGCAAAATAACTCTACATATGAAAATAATCTACAATGCAGCTGAAACAGTTTAAAGACAGTAGAACAGCAGGACACAAGCACTACACACTTTCTGGTTTCCTGAGATTTAATTCAATAAAGCCTTTTTCCGAGATTCCTTCTATGGACCCTAGTGGTCTTTATAGGATTGTTATAGTCTCAGAAAAAGACAGAAAACTCATTGGATCAAGAAAACTCATTGAATCAATCTGCCAAAAAATGTATGGGAAAAACAAAAAAAAAGCACTTTGCTGCAATCTTGTCCTATGGCTTCTTTAAATGCAATTTTGCATATGATATATTTTGATTTTACTTCCATTGTTGATGAAATAATGCAGATACTTAGGAAAAGAACAAGTGCCCCTGCAGGGCTCTCTAGAGTTGTTTTGTTACTTAAATAGAGAAAAAAAACAGGGTAAGACAAGCAAGTTGAGAAAGCTGGTATGGGCACGTTTGGTTGCAAGAGAGAATACAACCATCAAAATAAACTCCATTGATATTGTTCTCCCTTCCTTATCTTTACAATTTACTTCTTCTATCATACAAACAGAAAATTACACTTGTCTTAATTTCAATTATTTTATATAGTAGAAAGAAGTGCAGATTTGAATCCTGTATCAAAAAAATATGTTTTATTTTTATTTACTAGAAGATGTGTTTGTCCTTTCCATAATTCTTAAAAGTGGTATAATACTGGGCAACTTTCTTAAATTTAGTCACTGATGCAAATTTATTTCTAATAGCGTATTCCAAGTTTACTGTCATAAAGGGTTTGAAATTAGCATTATTAGAATTTAATATTCCAATCTGAAACAAAAAAGGAAAAAAATCCAAACCTTTTTTATAAAAAGGCAGATTACTAAAATACTTTTTCTCACATAATAAATGTTGAATTTGCTTTTGCTTTTATCTGTGCATGAAAATTATGTTGGAGCCTAAAATCCTTTTTTTTTGTTATTGGCAGGAGTTTTGTTGTTATTGTTGTTCCGTGACCAAAAGAAATCAGCCTCCTCTGAAATTTTCTTTTAAACTATCATATTACTAAAAAGGTATTATTTGTTAAAAATCTTAAGATTTTTCTTATTCTAGTATATACCATGATTATTACTCTAAATATTCAACAACCTGACAGTGGCAATGTGTGTTATCTTGCTGCTGAGGCAAAAAAGGTGCATATAGGTGACACTATAGTAATATTCAGAAATACCTGTATGTCTGAATTTTTATTATGCTAGCCTTGAAATCCTCTGGTTGTTAAAGAAACTGTTACTTTTCTCTGAAAATAAATTGCACCCTATAAAATAGATGTCACATTTTATACTGGGGCTTCTAATTCTTTTAAGTACTGTTCTGTAGGTTTTGGCATACTAACCTGACATTAATATTTGCTATAATACGTAAGAAATACACACACTTCCTTTCATTCTTTATTTTTCATACCTTATTTATTTCTGTTTTCCTGTATGAATTACTTGTTCTTCTAAGAAAATGTACTTCCAGAGACAACAGCAAAGATCATTATAGACATAAACAAAAGTATTCTTATTTGAAATTGTGTATCTACTGGTACCAGCCAAGTAAGTTTATTTTTCCTTTGTCCAGTCCAAGATTAATGGGACACACAATAACTTACCCTCATAAGGAAAATGAGATACTAAAGTTGCACTCACCCTTGCAGAAACTGAAACTGAACAAAATTGTGTATATTAACCCCAAAATATTATTTGATTCACTTCACAGGCTCAAGGAACCTAAGTCACAAACTTTTGATATAGAGGAGAAAATTTGAAAAACGAAACAATTAATCTGCCCTGCGTTCATTCTTCCCTGGTTACCCTACTTTTGTCCACCAGATGATCTTCGATAGGACTCTATACATTGGTTGGGTTTCCTATATATGGGATTCATTGATAGTTCTGTTGAAGGCTAGCACACAGGAATACTGCCAGGATCAAAAACTTTCCCAGATTATGATCAGACTTGAAGAATTAAATTATGTAGTAACTAGATAAGTGTACTTGCTGTTCTAACTTTGAATTCACTCAACAGCGGGTTAAAAAAATATTGCCTTCAGGAAACATTTTTCAGTTGCTTAGACAAGCTACAGGCTGAAATAAAAAATGTAAAATCACAGTTTAGGATGTAAAAGGAAATGAAAGGTTGAGTCTTTTTATCTCTTTTCTATGTTCTTCTATGTTTTGTCACACTGAACTTCACACTTTAATCTTTATTATTATTTTTAATCTTTTCAATCTTTATTTCAAATTACATTATATCAAAAAGAAACAAAAGTGAATACTGTAACAAGTGACTTTACTTAGATGTGAAAATGCAACAACTTACGAAAATACTATACACACCAATAACTTGGTGTAACACCTATCTGTTCTGTATACTTGTACTCAACTTGTACTCAAAGTCTTAACATAATAAGGGCATCATAGAATCATCTGACTGGAAATGAACTCTGAGATCATGGAGTCCAACCACACTTGTCCACTGCTAAACCACATCCCTGAAAACTCATCCACTTCTCTTTTAAACACCTCCAGGGATTCTCAACCACCTCCCAGGGCAGCTGTTCCAGTGCCTGACCACCCTTTCAGTAAAGAAATTCTTCCTAATATCCAGTCTGAGCCTCCCCTGGCGCAACTTATGGCCATTTCCCCTTCTCCTATCACCTATTATTTATGAGAAGAGATCAATATTCGCTTTGTTACAACCTCCTCTCAGGCAACCGTAGACAGTGATGAGGTCTTCCCTCAGCCTCCCCTTCTCTAGGTTAAAGAGCCCCAGTTCCCTCAGCCACTCCTCATAGGACTTGTTCTCCAGCCCCTTCATCAGCCATGCTGCCCTTCTCTAGACGCACTCGAACACCTCAATGTCCTTCTTATACCAAGGGGCCCAGAACTGCACACAGTACTTGAGGTGTGGCCTCACCAGTGCCGAGTACAGGGGCACAATCACTGCCCTGATCCTGCTGGCCACGGCTGTTCCTGATACAGGCCAAGATGCCATTGGCCCTCTTGGCCACCTTGGCCCACTGCTGGCTCATATTCAGTCGCTGTCAACCAACACCCCCAGGTCCTTCTCTGCCAGGCAGCTCTCCAGCCACTCTTCCCCAAGCCTGTAACGCTGCATGGGTTATTGTGCCCCAAGTGCAGGACTCGGCATTTGGTCTTGGTAAACCTCATCCCAT
Organism: Dromococcyx pavoninus; assembly: GCA_033558185.1. NCBI lineage: Eukaryota > Metazoa > Chordata > Aves > Cuculiformes > Neomorphidae > Dromococcyx > Dromococcyx pavoninus. The sequence goes on along the minus strand of JAUMJL010000139.1, from coordinate 856,881 downwards.
TGGTCTCAGCCCATCGATCCAGCCTGTCCAGATCCCTCTGCAGAGCTTCCCTTCCTGCAAGCAGATCAACACTGTCACCCAGCTTGGTGTCATCTGCAAGCTTGCTAAGGGTGCACTTGATCCCTTCGTCCAGATTATTAATAAAGATATTGAACAGGACTGGACCCAGCATTGAACCCTGGGGAACACCACTTGTGACCGGCCTCCAACTGGATTTAACTCCATTTGCCACCACCCTCTGGGCACGGCCACCCAGCCAGTTTTTTTACCCAGCAGAGAGTGTGCCTGTCCAGGCCAATGGCAGCCAGTTTCTCAATCAGAATGCTGTGAGAAACAGTGTCAAAGGCTTTACAAAAGTTCAAGTAGATCACATCCACAGCCTTTCCCTCGTCCATTGAATGGGTAGATAACATTTAAATTTTTGTTTATGACATAGAGGCTCACATGCTATTTTAATATGCTTGAGATTTTAATTTGCTTACAAATTTTTAAAAACAAATCTTTCTTCATTCATTTAGGTTCAGCTCTGTGGCCAATTAGACATGTTCTTGTCCATTCAGACGAAGTACAATATTTTGAAAAGAGGGTCAGATTTGTGTTGTAAATCAGTAACTCATACTTGATATTTTAAAAATTGACTCAAGGAAAAGACACAACGTATTATCTTAATTTAATCAGCTTTTTTTTGCATATAGGAAAAATTACTCCATCAAACCTAAAGCTAACTAACTTAAATGAGAAAGATTACGTATTTTATAAAGCTAATATATAATAAAATATTGACATTTTCTGTAATAAATATTAAATAATTAATAGATAGAACAGTAGTTTGTAACCAGCAGTAGAGAACAAAATGTACTTTTCATTTAAATTAAGATGAAATACCCCTGTAAAGGACTTCTTTAGGCTCTTCATTACAGCTGAAGATTAGAAGGGATGGAAAGATCTAATGTTGTCAATGAAACTGAAGAAACTGTCATTAAATACAAGAGGAGAACTGAGAAAATACAGCATGCTGAATGAGGTTCTCTTGAACTGAGGAAAAATAAATTTACATTGACTACCTGCATTATATTTTTTTCCAGGAAAGAGCCTGCTTTGGATGCAAAGGTTGGTAATTATTCCATTCATAAACCAGATGTCTCTTCTTCCTCAAGTCTGTAAATTTTGGAATGCATTTTGTCCTCCATCTACATTCAGAACTCTCATAGTACCAAAGAAAGTTCTGCAGTCTGCATCAGTGGAGGCAGTCTGAGCTAGCAGCTGGCACAGAGGATTTGGACAAAAGCCTAACTTCACTAAGTCAACAGCACGGTCCTCATCAACTTGACTGCAAACAAGACATTGGTGTCCAAGTTATTATTTTTGAGGTGTGGGTAGTGTTTGGATCGATTACCAATGGAAGATCAATTTGTAGCATGACATTGGACATACCGCTTCACCTGCTGATGACCTAGCTCTCCACTTTTCAGTTCAGTATGCTCTTTCATATCCACTTCAGTGAATTGAGTCGAAATTTGTAGATGAGACAGGTTATGTAAGTGCAACTGTCTAGATCTCCTGAGTATTTTCAGTAAGTTCTGATTCACCAAGATGTGTACAAGTGTGCACACCCACATGCACATATAAACCTCTCCCTCACTGCTTCATCCTAACATACATAACTGCAGGAATGGTTCTTTGACAATCCAAAGTCTTTCTCTATTTTCAAACTATTCATTAAAAACTGATGGAATATAAATATGGACTCCCTTTTTTAAAGATAATAAAAGAAAACTATGTTTTGGTAAATGGCAGTCCATCTTTTCTGATATCAATATACTGCTTTTAAGAGTGGTGAACAATTATTACTGCATGTATTTTCTTTTTCAGAGCAGGATACTGAAATCAGGAGTAGAGGAAGCAACCATAATATAGCTTAAAATAAAAGCCATATGCTATACTTCACTATGAAGCACAAAAGGAACCAGAAAAAATACAATGGGAAAGCAATAGACAGAGAACAGAAAGAGGAAAAACAAAGCTAGTCAGAAAATCAGAAAAATGCAGAAAAAATTGTTAGCTTTCCTATCAGTGTGTATGGATGGATTTCCAGTACAGAAATATGCATTCCTTCTTTGATTCCAGCAGATGATGCAATCATACATTCTCTGTACAGTCAAAATCCTGATCAAGCTGAACACAATTCACAGGGATACTCAGGTATACTAAATGAATAGATAGCATACAGAAAGTGTTAGTATTTCTCTGGACAATTGTGGAAAAGAAAAAGTAAGGAAAGAGGACATAAACAATATACTATTCTGGCAGTTTCAATGAGTTATTTCTGCTCACAGTTGGCCTGTATTGGTTCCTTTCCTTTGCATTATGCATTTGAAGTATAATGTAAACATAGAATAGTAGATAAGATACAATAAGGCTTAGTGCAATGACATAAAATACACAACTTAAAGTAATTGCATGTAGTGCATTATTAACCTGAAAAAGTAAAAATACATGTAAAAATATATACCAGCACTAGGAATTTGTAACACAATCAAAATACAGTTCCCTCATTTCTATTGTAAGTGTATATATATAAACCACTTCAAAATACAAATAACTCTTCAAGAACAAATATCATATAGTCTTGAAACTTAAAGTATTACTGGGCATATAATTAGCAAACCATATATTCCTCTTCTGAAGAAACTCACAGACGTATGTGATAAGGTCATATAAAGAAACATGGAATAAAATTAAAAAGGAAAAAAACTCAAGGAGCAAAACAGCCAATGTTTTTCCTATGTTCACTGCCTTACATAAGACTACATTAGTATAACAGGGATCCCTGCACAGTGTGCCTTCTGTCTTAGAAACTGCAGAGTTACAAATTTACAAATTAGCCTTTTATAAAATTTGATCAGAATAATCCATTCTCAAAACAAACTGGTCAAGATGTAATCCATCACTGCACACGTATGTGTTTAAAAACGTTACCCATATATGTTGCAGCATTTACAGAATCCAGAGTTTATCCGTGCCTAATTGTAGGTTAGAATTTATCAGAAACGAGGATAAGAATTCTTATGCATGTATTATATAATGATTTGTACAGCACATTCTATTATTTTGGGTTGATGCATACAGGGTAACATTTAAGAAAAAGTGGATGTACCACTACTGAAAGAAACAAACCAAAAAAGGAACTATTAGTGTATAATCACTACATTGAAACCTTTCACTGACTCAGCCTCTCAGATGGACTACTTACATTAGCATTTTCCAAACGTAGTTTTAAAAACAAAAACCAGAATTCAAGAAAACAGAACATTGGAAAATAATGGAACTGCAAAAGTACTCTAAATCTATGGAATAAGTCAATGAATGTCTAGTTTGCAATGTTTACAACAAGGACATTTAAGTCTTCAAGAACATTAACCTGTGTTATTTGCATTACAAACAGCTATACGGAAATGAATTCTGCAAACTTACTGGATTCTTTTCATCATTTTATTAACACTTTGGTCCAGGGGATGGATAAGTAATCTGTCTTACAAGTAAAATGAGAGAATGCTCTCAGATATAATATTAATTATATTTATTAATTGCCAAAATTCCCTTCACATTTTCAAGTCATCTTCTTACATATCATGAACCTCTTCTCTATAAGTGGGACTTCGAGACTTATGGTCCAAATCTGAAATTGTTTTTGAGAACATAGCATATGATCAGACTATATGAACTGAGATAATGCACTTCTCTTTCTTGCCTTTTATTTCTTCTTCTGACAGCCAGAGTGTATTATATCTACTGATTTCTTTGTGTGAATAAAGTAACTGAATCAAAAAAATTCTGAGCTTGCCTCTTACTTTCTCTGTGACTTCAGACATGTCACAATTTTCTTTACTCCACTTCCTCTGTAAAAATGGAAGCTGCAAAACTTTCCCTTATTTTCCTTCTTTCACAGAGATTGTGGCTGTTCTCCAACCCATACATATTTATAATGAAACATGGGCTAAAATAAAATACTCTGCTGCAGATTGAAGATATGTTCATGCAGGAATACCTGAGCTAGCTTTAAAGAATTTGTCTCAGGTGTGCCAACCAGTCTAATTTTGCATGGGAGCAAATCTCCAGGGAAGAACATGGGAGCCAAAATCTACAGTGCTTCAGTTTCACTTCTGTAGGTACTCTAGCTAAATTAAACAAAAAAATAAAACTAATTAGGCCACTACCTGTATGAATAAATAGTAAGTATATAGAAATCTGGAAAAAAATGAAATATTTCTAAGAAGGCTGCAAGAAACGTGAGAGAGAGCTTAAGAACCAGGTGAGTTTACATGAAACAGGACAGTGAAAAGCTCTGCTTAGAGATCGCACGTGTAATTAATTACATAGGAATTAATATGAAATGGCTGTATCGTCCATTCTTCAACTCCAGCTACCCCTTCGATTAGAAGATATGAAAGTCCATGGAAAGAAAAAAATAACAGGTACATAATAACCAAAGACTGAAGAACCAAGGAATACATAAAAAGTTCAGAGGAAAGACAAGTTAAAAGAACACATAACAATCCACAGTATTTAAAAAGTAGTACTGAATACTTCCACGATTTTTTCTCATAATGATGAAAAGGAACATCAAAACTGTTAAATAAGAGAAAAAATCAAATAAAAAGAAAGCAATTTTGGCAGCTTTCAGAACAACTTCCTGTTGAAAGATATGCTTCAAGACAGTAACTTGAAGAGGGTTAATGACTTGTGGTTCTCTTTTATTATTAGTAGTATTACGTAGAAAATCACAATTTAAAGCGCATGCAGACCATTAACTGTTAGAGTCAGGAAGATAAGTAAATCTGGAAGCATCTGTCACAGCTTTATTTAGTTTTTGTTTGGTTTGGTTTTTTAAACTTTCCTCTGAGTTTACTTTTTATTTTTATTCTTTCATTGAAACTGTTTTAGTTTTAGTTTCCAACACAGAATTCTCTCCCTCGTTTCCCCTTTTTCCTTACCCTGGCGGGGCGGTGAGGTGGAAGGATCTGGAATACAACTGCTTGTGTTTAGCTGCAGATCAAGCCAGGGTGGGGCTGGACCATAACAGATATGGGGTATTAGGCATTGTAAAAAATAGAAGGCAATGATTAAAAAAACAGGAAACATTCACCATGGTAATGTCTTTAACCTTGATATACAAATAAGAATGCAATAAAAGTGTACTCGAGAAAATTATTGTGCAATTTACATTAAGACAGTGCAATGCTAACAGCAAAAATTAGAGAAGGCGGCTGTGTATATGAGCAGAATTTCCTTGCAAGGAAAGCTCCACCGGCAGTGGATAAATTAACTCAGAAGTTACTTCTAGATCTGCAGATTTTAGTAATTAAAAAGATCTTTGCATGCTGTATTTTCACAGTCAATCTGCTAACATTTCTCTTTTTTTCTTCCATTTTTTCTCTCCTGCATCTCACACAGCTAATCATCAGAACAAAACTTCAGTCTAATCTGACAGTCATGTAGGTTGGTAGTTAATGTATAGCATATTCTAAGAAAACCAAACCCCTTACCCTTTTTTTTTCTTTCCAGCATTTCATCCTCCCCTGAGAAAATAGAAAGAGACCTCTTACCAGAAAATAGAAAGCTGAATTTACCATTTATTCTGACTGTGAACTCAACCTTCTTACATTTGCCTGAACTATAAAATCGCTTGTTTTCCTTAGTCACCTTAGCTTGCAAAAAAAAAAGACTACCAAACGTCTGAGAATATTTAGCATAGTTTTGAATATTATAATTTCAAACTTTAAAAAGAAAGGAAATTCAAAGAAATTAGTTATAACTGCATTGTTTTACACCAACTGAAATTAAATGTTAAATATTTGAAGTAATAAAAACTAGTAAGATAGCTTCCAAAGTGCTGTTTCCATGGAAAATCTACATGAAAATCCAATACAAATTATGATTTAAACTTAACTAATCTAAACACTGCAGATTACCTAGATTCCAACTAAATGTGACAAATGAACACCTGACAGATTTCAATTCCAATTCTATTTCTGTCGGAATGATCCATTAATACTGAAGATTACATTATCAGAATCTGAACAATGCAGTTGTACTTAAAACATTTGAAATAAAAGTGGACTTAAGAATCAGATCACAGAAACCTCTAACTTAAATGTAAGATATTACTTATATGAAGAAACAAAGTACATCCCATCCTGTTCTGTCTTTATTTATAGATTGTTAACAAAAATTTCTGGAGGCAGATGACACGCCACTGTTGAAATCTTGTTTTTAAAATGGGACAGCAAAATCCAAAAGTCTGTAGAGCATAATTTTCATCACAAAATCACAAATGTCTCAGTTCAAGGTTATATAAAAGAGAAGAAACTCTTGATTACTATATGCATGTCCTGCTATACAATTTCCTTTTCGTGGTGGTTTTGCTTTCGTTCTCTTATTCACAGAATAATATATTGACTAGATCTATGTTTCTATCAAGTCTATCTATATGATTCTGGTTTTAAAACTGAATCCATCAATTCATCTTAACCAATACAAAAATCAAAGTAATGTCTAAAATGCTTTAATTAGAATGCAATGCCAGTTTTCGCGTCAATGGAAAAACTTAGATGTACTGGTTTGCTGTAATTTTTCACACCACTCTAGCACTCTTCATTTTCAGTTACATTTCATTAAGTGTGAGGATTTTCACTGGTTACTGTATATATTAAAAATTATATTCAGTTGTGGCTCTGCAGTTTTCCCAGTATTGTTCAGGAATGCTCCATGTTAGCATACTCTCTGAACTGGGAATTTGATGTCTAGCAATCTACTACACTGCTGTGTCCAGGGGAATTAGCATACTGTTTAGTTTCATTAACTTAAGCACAAAAATTCACTACAAAACAGACAAGAAAATAATCACTGAAATTTAGGTACAAAGCCTAGAAACTTTTTGCTGACAATGTTCTAGTAATACTACTCTCACGTTCACCCCTACCACACACTCAGAAAAAAGAAATGTAAATTCGTGTAAATAACCAAGGAGAATATATAAACACACACATACACATACATAACTTAAGATGTCTTCTTTTTAGATGGAAGATACCATCTTCCTTATTGTTTAATTAGTCATTTGTTGTTGGGATGTGCACTACATGCATATATAAACTGCTGTAGCCATTCCTCAGTCATATATACTACATTTGGCAACATCTTACCATGGAGAATAATATATTTTCATTGGGTCAACATGCCTATCTCAGGAAAGACAAAAACCAAAAAAACAATTATCCAGTGCTTTAATCTCTGAAAAACTAAAACATGCACTTAGCCAAACTAATTTTTTCATTCTATAAGAGAAAATACACCACCTTTCTTGTATATACTCACCAATTCCAAATGCATTAGCAAAAACATTATTTCATTGATTATCAAAAATCTGTACACTTCAACATACAATAATTTATGTTATCGCTTATGGCCAAATGAAAGGACAATGAAGTCAATATCCGACTTCATAAAATTTTAGATGAAGGCCAATAAGTGGAGAACAGTAAAACATTGCAGTTTTACGAAATACATTTCAAATTGAAAAGTTTTTTTTTAATTATAAATAGTTTTAGACAAAAAGGAATACAAAACCTGAGATTTAAACTTATTTTGTAATAGCTGGAGAATTACTATGGAATAAGTAGGGTTTTAGTGTTTTCCCCTTGCAGATAGACCCTAAAGTTAAATGAGATGTTCTATAAGTATTGTACAAAATAAAGTGTGAAGAAAAGGAAAGCAATGTTCCTCTTTGCTAAATAATGAAGAAAGGACTTGACACTTAGTGTAATTTTGAAAACAGTCTATATAACATTTTGTGGGGAAAAGGATTTCTCTAGAGTAGGGTTTTTAAATGCTACTTTCTTTTGCTGATGTGCATATTACATTCTGGGAAATTTCCTAAGTAGCTGTTGAACGAAAAATGGAAGGAAAAGAGAATATATACCCTTTATGGTCTTTTATCTAAAGTTAAAAGTATGGAATTTAATTCAATTACTATCTCCCCAGACTTCTACTGGTATTTTTTGCAATATTTTAACTGCTTCTGCAGTATAGTTTTTAAATTAAGTAAAGAATAGATAGTGCTGGTTTATTGCTAGTGTTATGTTCCATTATTGTGTATAACTGCTTTTTAACAAACTTTAAAATAAAATAATGACAATTTTAGCTATTTAATATATTTATTTATGTTTTTGGACTAACCTTTTAAAAGTCTACTTGGTATCTACTCACTAGTGAGATTATGTGGGTGAATGTTGTGTTTGCCCCTACCATTTTCCATATGCTCTGCCTCACCAACACTGCCATCCGGCGTAGTCCTTTCGTAGTTGTCCTCTGGGAGTGGAAGGGCACCCAGTCTTGGCCCTGACGAACTCTTACTGCTTGGTGTTTCTGACTCCTCCAGACCGCTGTCATAGCAACTCTGCAATGACCCTTGATGTGGGTCCTGAGGCTGACTCACAACAGAAAACGTCACTCTACGAAATGGCTGCAAGAGAAAAGATTCTGAATGTCACTGAAAAGTTCAGTCTTTGATCAACTAATTCTCAAAACATGACTTAAGCAAACTAATATTTTAACATTTACCGATTTAACAATTTTATCTAAATTAAAGCACACAATAAGTACAGTCCTTAAAAGCCCACTGGGACGAGTATCTGTGGATTTTTATTGTGATACGTGGTCCAGAACTTTCCCACAGTTTTGCATAGCCTCCTTTCAAATGCCTGCACAAGCTAAGAAAACTGTCATAATTATTTAAAAATTCTGTACAGTTCCTCTTTTACTCAATAGTAATAACAAATCGAGGTTATATCAAACTGCATAAAGGTACTTGACAGTGTGTGTGCATGTGTAAGACCATGTGGGTGGCTATAAATGCTCACCTGTAAACGATATTATGGGTATTAACAACATAACAGCACACCCATAATCCTATTTTTAAAATCATTTCCTGTGGTTTTGAAAGCCAGTTGGCATGAGAAAGGAGAAAAACAAGAAGGGATTTGGGTGGGGGGAAAGGGTTCAGTCTCTTAGCTCCTTGGCTATAAAATTCAGTGCCTAGAGATAGGGTATGTTGCCAACTGACTTAATAAAGCCTTTAAAGTACTGTGAGCACAGCTGACACCACGTTTCCACTGGGACTGCACAAACATAGATTGTTAGAGATTCGTATTCATTCGAAATGACAGATATTACTGTTGCTCTGGAAGCCTACATGCTGAACCCTGGCACCCGTGAACATCCCAGGAAGTAGAAGAGTCGATTCTTCACATTCCAGAGGACACTGAGGGCAGGCAGGATTTTCAGTAAGAAACTAGGGGATTCTTCTATTATTTAAACTACACTAAAGCAGTAATGATACATTTCAAATAACTTAATGATACATTTGAAATCACTTGCTGTTCACAAGGCTAGAAAACACAGAGAAATATCTGATGCTACAGAAAGCACTTTCTAAAACAACCACCAATGATCCATTTTATAAGACACTATGCAGACTTTCCCATGTTTAAAATGTGAGGTCTGAGAGTGTTGCCCACCTTTGGATTCAGATGTATTTCAAGCCCTGTGTTTGAATGAGACACAGACAGACACACATCACCCCCACTTGGCATCTCTTGTCACCATAGGGTGGAAACATGTATGCCGGTCAGAAGGGAGGAAACAGCAACAACCACTTACAAAAACTTTAAAGAGTAGAAATCCACACTAAATTTACAAGTAGAGGGTTATGTGGAGTTTCAGTTAGAATTTTTACAATAATTTTTCAGGATACAAATTTTTGAAGATACAAAGCTATTCAATGCTGAGGATAAATACGTTGAACTACCTATTTATCACCTAAATACTACCTAACTACCTAAATACAACCCTAAGTCTTCCGGCACAAGTAGATCAAAAGTTTATATATGTGAGTGTTGCAAGAAATATGAGAAAATTTTAAGGGGATGGTAAGTTTTTGATCTTTTAAAGTTTCCTTCTGTTGTTCATCTGCAAAGCGTTTTTATACCAATTTAATCTAGAGATTCATATCATAACAAATGAAAGGAAAAAAGATGAGCAAAACAAAAGAATGGAGAACACAAAAAATGGACATTAAAAGAACACATTAAATTAGGTTAGAGTTGCTGCTCCTTTCACTAATGTGGAAATAGTAGAAATCATAGAGGAGAATTAGAACTATGTTAAGACCCTATATAAAAAATATGCAGTTTGAACATCTTTTCCCAATAGATACTCAGTAAAACCAGGAGAAATCCTTTTGTTCAACTGCACAGGAATTCTAAAAGCATTCCTACTGGTTCTGAATCATGAAGGAAGGATAATGCCCTTTTACAGTAGTCTGTCCCACAAAACATCTTTGACACTTGTATTTTCATATTTCAGTAACAGCTTCTACAATGTGTTATTGGTAATATACACACATGTTAGTTCCCTCAGAGAAATAATGAAATACACATAAAGAAAACCGTCTTTATCAAAGCTATGGTTTTAGATGTAAGCAACCGATTTTCTTTTGTCTTTTTTTTAAACTTATGGAAGCAATGATTTCCCTTTATGTTCTTTCTACAGATGGACTTCTAAGTATACATAAAGATGACAAACAAAGGTAATATTTCATATCTTGTTAACAGATTTTGTTATTTCTTTCCAATATGACTATTCTCAGATCAATTAAGAGTACTTGCAAGTAGAATTTGAGGTTTCACTAGTCTAGTAAAACTTATTATTCTCAATACATCGATCAATCTCATGGTATATTTTCACTGTCTTGACATTGAAGTTATATTCATTTCTTCATATTATTACCACATTTAGTTATCAGATGGCATTCCTGCTTACCTTAGAAATTTGACATTTTTTCTGGAAAATATGGATTCACAATTTACGAAGTATGCCAACGTTACTAGTACAATCTAAACTGTATTTCTACTACTACTCCGGAAACAGCTCAGGGTACTGCATAAAGACAGAAGAAAATAATTTCTCTTCACTCAGACTTAAGTCATTGGTGCAATGCCCAGATGGATCCTAAGATCAAGTTTTTCCTACTGTAAGTTGACAGAACTTTCTAGCACGCCTACCTGTCTCTCCAGAGGAGTTTTTACTCTACGTTCAAAAGCTGCCCCACTACAGATCAGTAATTTGAACAGTGTCATGTTTCTCACACCACACACAGAGCTCAGTTCCTCCTGCATGTTTCCAAGGCTGCGCACATTTCTGTGTGCATGAAATCCTTGAGGTGGACTGCCTTTCAGTCTATTTTATTATTCTGGAGGCCTCTCCTGTACTTGCCACCTTGCACCCTTTGCTGGCCACCCCTGCCCACCAACTGTCAGTTCTAATTTCCCTACATGGCCATTCCTAGTTTAAAGTTCTCCTCACCAGGATGCCCAGAATGGTGGTAAAGATGCTGTTACCAAGATCGTCAGGTGGATACTGTCTCTCCCTGAAGTCCTGAATCGTTCAAGAGGTGATCCATTGGTCTAAAAGCAAAATCCTTATCCCACAGGACACACCTGAGCCTTCACAAGCTTCTCCTTGTCAGGACTAAGGACACACCATGAAGTCCCATGTTCCCCTCATCCTCTCTCTTTAGAGCTATGGAGCCACACTTGGTACAGTCAACATCCTCACAGTGCCACTGGTGCCCATGTGGATGAGGAGCAGCAGATAACAGCCCAACAAATGAATAAGCCTCGGGAGCCTCAGCAAGGCAACCTCCATTTGAGCACCTGGCACACTCCCTAAACAGCAGGTCAGGTCAGCAGATGGGGCCTCCACCTGCCTTAGAAGGGATCTCTCACTCTGATGCTACCCTACTGTCTGATACCAGGGCACAAACCCTATTCTGCAGTTGTAAATCTGCAGCTGAAAGGGTTGTCTGCCCTGTGTTGCAAGACATCATAAGCCTACAGTTTTCCCTGCCTTGGGAGCCTCTCCAGTGAGCACACCCTCTAGTTGTTGTTCTTCTATGCAATCAGTGGTTCAGACTGCAGGAGTGGTATATGTGTATATTTATGTATAATTATATATAATAATAATATACTAAATAGCATTTACTGAAAATAAATACATAGACTTGATAAGAAATTATGACATCTTAGAGATAAAGTTGATGAAAATACAGAATTATGGGACTGCTATAAAATGCCTCTGAAAAAAACTTATGTGGGTATGCATGTTACTCATAGTAGTCCATTAATTGTTACTAACAAGGACATTCAAGTTAAATGAGATTTAATCTTTATCAAGAAAGTTATGAGCACGAGAATGTTCATACATAATAAATGCTATTTATTCATCAATTGCGAGGAATGGAAGAAAACTTTCCATAAACAAGAACTTTCTTCACATACTCTAATCTTAATTTAGATGCTAAACCGTAAAACATTTGAGGTTTCAAAGAACACTGCATATTAATAAGACAACACAAGCGAAGGAAGATGAATATCAGCATTAATATTTCCAAAAAGTTAAATAAACTGGCTATTGCATATGGTAAAATAACTGGCTATCTCATATTTTTTTTGCAATGCCAAAAATAAGGGTATAAGCAGTGCTTTAACTAGGAGAAAAAGGCTATATCCCTATTTTTTGTTTCCATTGATAAAATTACATCAGTAACAATTCACAGAAAAAAATGGACATAAGAAATTTCCAGGTGCTGACAAAATAAGTCACGTACCCATGAGGGGAGAGGAGAGGGTTATGTTTAGCGTTATTGATTTTCAGTGCACAGCATTAATACAGCTCCATCTGTCAGCACTGTGAATCAACATGGTAGAGCTGCTTTTACCCAAATAAGCCCACTAGCTGTTAAATTTGTCCTTCAGAGCAAAATAGCAACCCTAAGCCTTTACTCATCCCTTAGTAGGGATAGTCCTTACTATATTCACATATAACAAGAATGCAATAGGTCTGATAATTTTCTCCTCTGACAAATGATACCATATTTTCTAATGGAATTATTCCTAACCATATCTGATCATTGAGATGATCATATCACAGAGAAAAGACACAACTTTGCATATACCATGAAAGTAAATCACCGTTTCTCTCTTGTTTCAACTGTATTTCATAAACCAGATATTTTCATTTACCCTCACCCCAAAAAACATTGCAATGCCAAAGATACACACTTCTTTCAATCTGTACTAATTGACTCCTATTAACTTATTCTATGGTACAGTGTTCAGCTTAACCTTTATGAAATAACACTTCCCTAAGCAAGCGAGAAAGGAAAATCATATTATATTTGCAATTCAGGAAGAACCCTGATAGCAGAGACCAGCATTAGGGACAGACTGTGGATAGACTTGGTGAAAAGTCCTATATCCATACAGCTGCATCAAGTTTAATTGTGACATTCACACCACTATGAGAGGAATTTTCCTTTCATTTCCCAAAATTTCTAGTTTTGCATAGTATTTCCTGATACTTCACGTTGTTTATAGATTATATGATTTCATGGTTTCTGTATAGCAATTGCTATCAACTTTGTAAATGCTATAGGATCAAATCCTGGTGCATTTGGCTATAATGGTGTGGTGTAGGAGTAAATACCTTTTATGATTAACTGAGAGTTAGGGTTGAAACTATCAACCCTTTTTCAGCCAATTACCTCACAATTGATTCTGGAAGCAAAGTGGATGCACTAAAGTGTACCAAGGAAGAGTTGGCAATTTTCTCTCTTAATTAGTTACACTTGTATAAAAATAAGAAGTGTCCATTAGTTCTTCCTGTTGTCACAATACCTACATCTCAAAAGAATCAAGATTTTGAAAACATTTTAAAAAACTGTAAAATGCAATCCAAGAAGCAACTTAATATGTTGAGAAGCACAAAAAAAAAAATGTCCAGAGTTCCAAGATAAAGCAAGCTATATTGTTTTAAATATTTTGACTAATTCATTTAGTGTTAGCTTGGGTATTAGCCAAAACCCTGGAAGATCAGGAACTAAGGTTCTTATTTTTTGCCAACTCTCAAATCAGATGACTTACTACTTTAACAACATGTGATATCTTGGCCTTCAATAGGATTTACGTTGACCAAAGAGCCAACTCTGGAGATCAACTAGTCCAATCCCCCTGCTCAAAGCAGGAACACCAAAGCACTTTCCCCAGGGCTGTAATCATTCAGGTGTTGAATACCTTCAAGAATGAAGACTACAGAGGCTCTCTGAGGAACCTGTTTCACTGTCTGCCACTCTCATACTAATGGTTTTTCTTATGTTTGAATGGATTTTCTGTATTTCAGTTTGTGCCAAAGCATAAAAAGCACTGGTGATGAGTCAAGCCTAAATAATAACTCCTGTTAGTTTCAGAAAGTCAATCAACGTCAAGCTCCTTGTAAGACTAACACAGCAACTCTGAGATCTGAAAAATAGGCAGAAGAGATACATCAACTCATCACATAAATTCAAAGTGTTTCTCTAGCACTTGGATTTTGATAAAACATGTCATTATCCTTTTCTTTCTATTCATTCTTAATTGCTAGAAGCTTGTTGGAAGACAAACAAAATATTAATGAACAATTGCTATTCTGCATGAATAGTTTCCACCCACACAACTCTCTCCCCCATTCAAATCACATATTTCCACTGTTTTAAATTTCTGTCGTTGTGGTTAATACAAAATCGACAGGAAATTAAATTAAACAGGCATTATTTTTCATTGAGAAGACTGAAATACCTGACACAAGTATTACAACAGGAGGGGAAAAGAGAAGAAACACACTGAAAAGAATAATCAACATTTTCTTTTAAATTTAGCAAAAAATAGTAACAATTGCAATTTTAAACTAGAGTCAAATAAAATAAAAAAATATTCTGATACTAGAGCTCTGTAGCAGGCATCAGCTGTGATGAACTGCGATTGGTTCAACTATCAGGTGGGACTTCCATAAACAGGAAAAAGACACAGCAACAATATTGCCATTTACCTTCGTAGCTTTTGTGCTAATTTCAGTTGCCATATTGAGTTCCTGGTCATGAACGCGAAGTATATTTTGTTTGTTCTGTATGAATATGAAATAGAAATCCACTAATATCTATTTGCACAAGCCCAAGGCTACTTGTTAAGATTTTATATTCAGGGACAATATTTCATAATGCATTTATATTATGGGCATCTTTACTGCAACATTCAAACACACATTTTTCCTTTTGAAGTTCAGTGTTTTTTCAAATATCTTCTTTTTTCTCTTAGTCAAATTTGCCCTTCTGAATCACAACAACAACTTCTGAGTAGCCCAAATTCTTTTTTCATTCACCTAGCTATCTTAAATAGATTCTTAATAACTTTCGTCTCTGTTACAAGTAAACAAATAAAAGGTATGCCTATTATTTCCATGAGTATCACCAGAAAAGACACAAATGATACAAAGAACATCCCTTTCTCAAAGGTACAATCCTCTTTCTGATAGAATCTTCATACCAGAATGTAACACACAAGGTCATTTAGAAAAATTAAGGAAGATTACAAGGCTTTTAAATGAAGGCTATATTCTCAGCATTTCTCAAGAGCTCTTCTTGGTATCTATTAAAAGATAAGCATAAAAAAAGCAAGAATAAATAAACTGTAGCAGAGATGGTCAAAATAATTCTATTATACTCTTTTCTCTGCTCATAAAAATACACTGTTGTTATCACTTCTGTATCCCATTGTTTGAGAATTATAGGAACCAAGCATTAATGACCCTGAAATGCTCCATTATTTTTCTACTGGAAGAAATTAATGGATGAAGCAACACTTTGTCTTCCCAAGAACAATTAGAATGTGAAATGAGTTCTATCCTATTTCTTTCTATCTTAAAAAAAAAGCTTGTCCTATATCTTTCATGCAGATTAAACACAACTTCAGTGAATGCAGTATTTTTTCCTGAACTCATTGCATTAGATTCCAGCACTCTACTTCAACTCTTTCTAATAATTTTCATTAAAATCCTCTGAATACTTTTTCTGTTTGACCAAAATCTGCTACTAAGGTACTAGAATAGTATTCATTTAGCTAAGTGCCATTCCAGTATCTTATACTACTCACTACTTACATCTTCACAATGACTAACATTCCTCACTTTCAAAACTTTCTGTGATCAGATCTTCCTCTTTTCTTGTAATATTTGGACAGTTTGTCTTTCCTGGAGACACTTTTTTGGGTTTCTTATCCTTCTGTTTTTCAGCAGAGAATCTACTGCCCAAAACCTGTCCAGGGACTTGACTTCACAGAGGTTGTTACGGCTGGTAGCTCCTGCCTTTCAGCTTAAGTAGGAGAAATTTATAACTTTGTCTATTTGCTACAATGTTTCACTAAGTTTCTCATTGGCTCAAATATTATTCTCTGCAAACCAACAAATAAAACCCTAATTTCCATCCTATCAGTTCATTCACCAAGATATTTGGGCTGAGATACTCCACAGTTTTTCTTGAATCTGGAACATTATTAAAATAATCCAATACGTTGAAAGGAAAAATAATATAATCCTTTACCGCAGTTATCAGACACTAAAAAGCCCTGAAATAGGAGGTATGCATTCATAAGCCTGCTTCCAAAGTCATCTACAGAAATCTGCCTTTAGAGGAAGGATGAAATGGAACTGTCCACATGTGTTTTTTATAGGATGATGGATTCTTTAGCTGTCTGCAGTCCAAGTGGGTCAAAATGTGATGCAATAGAAACACTTAAACCAATTAATCAAAGCTCATACATGTACATATATCACTTGAGGTTCTGACCCTCCATTCTATTTTGTATTTATAGATATAAATTTATAAATATATATATATCAAGAAAAATATTTTAGAACTACAGAATAGTTCACAAAATATATAAATTGTCATATTCTATGTAATATTTTGGGTGAATAGACATTAACAATTTATTTCACATAAAATAAGAGCTACAGAAATTAACCTCCTTATCATTCTCATGTATTGTATTTTGCTATGCTTGGCAGAACTATCTTGAATCAAATATATTCGACTCTTCTTGGATCCAATTCAAATGAATGATAGATCCAAATGCATGCCTACACAGCCTGAACTAACAAGAGGTCAGTTCACAAGATCAAATTACAGCTAGTCCACACTAAATCTCCACTAAATGCATATAGTATTAAAATCAGCCTCAGCACCCACTGTTTCACCATATGGATCAATTCCTCTTGTGCCTTTCTATTCACTAATGTAGACATAGCCCCTTGTAAAAGTTTGTTTCCCTGCATAAAGAGATGTTTGTGTCTGTAAAGGGATCTTTGCCAAAACACCAGTGAAATCACAGATCGAGAAAGCTAAAGCATATATGAACCTTTTCAAAACATCAAGTTTTGGTATTAAAAAAGCACTGATGCATAAGAAGCAATGGCTTCTTCCAAGGAACAAAAAATATTCCTGCTGCTAAGATTAGAGGAAACATTTTAAATATATTGCTAATAGATCACAATGTTCTGTATAGAACTCTTTAGATAAATAGGGAAAAAATAACCATCGATAAAGATTTGAATTATTAATGTGTACATTGCTTCAAAGTGGAACTCTTTGGGTCTTAAGTCTCACCTTTTGATTGACCTGGTCTGTCATCATTGTTAAAAGGTTAATTATAATACTATTGAGATTATTTTCCTTTAGTAGCTGTTCACAAGGAAAGACTCTAGCCCAATATGAACAGAGAGAGTCACAGTATCCAATTTTAGGAAAATTCAGCAATATCTCTTGGAAGAATAGGATCATATTCTAAAAGTACATGAATGAATACATAAACCAGGCACTTCAAGTTTGACAGGGCAGATATGCAAATGCAGACATTCAAGCATTTTGTGAGCCATTAGGATAACCATTGTACTGGTCACCAAGACTGCGTCAATGATGACATATTTTCCAAAATTAGGTAAATAGACTTAAAATTTTATGTTATTCTTATACCTTATGTAGTCCTAAATTTTTTTTACTGTTTATTCATCTAGGTTGTCTAAATTATTCTCTAAAATTAAGTCTTAAATTTAAAATCATAGTGATTTTTAAAGGGTTGACACATTTTGTACAAATTGGACAATAAAAACTCATGCATAAAATCTAAGATAGTCAACTATGTTTCTCTACAAGAAGTGGAAGGTCAGAACTATAGAAATGTATCTAATCTAGGGAGATATTTAATAGAACAGAAATATTCTTCACTAAATACTGAGGTATTTAAATTAGCTACATAACTCTCAGATCACTAAAGTCAGATTAAACAATGCTATTCTTGGTGAACACTAGCTATGCAAGTCATAACAATAAACATGCCACAGTCTCAAAATACAAATCCTTGGGAAATGGAAAATGGTGATAGATATTTGACATCTGAATCTAGATATCAGAAATTAGATATTTGAAAAAGCACTATAGATCTGATGTGAAAAAACCCACATGAATGAATATAAAAATACAATTTGTTTCATTATTTCATTTTAATCAGGGTTACATACACTACCATTGTGACAAACAGATTGTTGGAAAAATAACATTTAAAAGAGGTAATTGAAGAAGAAACTGATAAAAAGGTAGTTACACACAAAATAACTGACGAGGTCCATGTCCAGAGCTATGCTCCAACACTTATTAACTTATTATATACAATCACCTTGTATAATTAAAGACTATGCCAAAGATGTGGTGAGTTTAGTTCATAGGGTTTTTTTTTCACATTTCATACTGAAAAAACTTTAAAACTCTAACAGTACTATAAAATCAGAATATGATTTTTCTCCCATTGTAGAGAAATATTTGAAAAGCTCTGGTACACCAAACAATATAGAATTTTATGGATATTTTAAAACACTAATAAAAAGGAGACATTTAGCAGATGGTAAACTCATTGTTCCAAAACATCCCAAATACACAAATAATACATATTTTTTTTTAAATTTAGTTACCTAAATTTGAAACCTACTTCTATGTAGCTCTTGGTGCTTATTTCCTATTACAGCCATCTGTAACACCCTGCTTGTTCCTTTAGGTTAAAAGTTACTTTGTACTTTCCAGTGATGCCATTTGAAGCAAACTGCTGAAGTGTAAAAGTGTTGAAATGTGCAATTATTACTTTATACTTCACTCAAATGTCAGTAATTATTTGAGATTGCAGTTAGCACAGTAAATGTTCTTTAAATGTAAAGCCTCATAAAGAGTACAGGAATATTTATCTGTGGAATTGTTTACAACCATGAACTTGTTATAAAACTAATGAATGAGAAAAGTGTAATGCCACAGAAAAACACATTTGTTGATGGTTAGATTTGTTTCTTCAAAAGCCTAATAGTGAAATTTTATGAAATTTTATGAAAACAAATTTCAACTTGCATGTGGTTTTCAATACATACTCCAGCAAATTAACATTAAAAACAGGAGTTTTGAAGGATGCAACAAGATGATTGCCTGGAAAACAGCAGTGGAGACTGCCTACTTGTATTCTCCTAGGACTTGATTTCCACATGTGCAGTTTCATTTCCATTTTGCATTCCAAATCAAAATCACTTTTATCTTTCACTTCTGATTTAGACCCAAAAATGAAAGATGTCTGTTAATCACTTAAAAGATTTTCAAACTACACTTAATGAAATAATTTAAAAAGTTATGTATCCGAACAAAAAACAAACTATTCAAGCTAGTTGAAGTATTTTGGAACAGATTAGCATAAAAAAGAAAACCTCCTGAATTAAAAACATGGCTACATATGCAGCATTTTATCACCATTTTAACAAAGTTGATGTGTAAAATTTCAGATATGATAGCAATCAACATGTAACAATATGTTAAATATGGAAAAATATTTTTTTCTATTGATAGATGCAGTATGAATTTCAGTGATGAGAAATATAAACTAGTGCTAAGATTCCCTTTTACAAGATTCAGGTAATTTCCTCCAGTCCCTACCAAGATCTTTTCAGCACAGCTCAACTATGGCAAATATTCATGGAGGTTTCTTCAGACTGTTTTTTTTTACTTCTGAGAAAGATGCATCAGTTTTGGTTATATCAGGAACATATATTTGCTAGAGCTGATGTTTCTTTAGTCTCTTTAATGCTTTCTGAAAATAAGGCAGTAGAAAGAAAAATACCCTAGGCTTAATAAACAGCTGGGTTTAATTCCATGCCTCACATAAATACAAATGATGACAAAGGATTTATGATACATTTTGATATGCGGCTGATGAAGGATAAGTTCAAAACACAGTTCACTAAACCCTGCATTTTTAGTAATCACGGCATAATCATTCCTGTCAATCACATTTTTATGGATATTTTTTGATCATAAGAACATTATCAACATTGTCCATGAATATAGCGTTTGAGACTCAAGAAAGTCCTAAAAAGAGTCGACAAACTGGAGTTCATGTTTTTATTTCACAGCTACACACCAGAGGGGTAACCTTCAAGGTTATGAGGAGAACACAGCCTGATGGATTTCCTGGAAGAAACCATAGGCTGATAGAAGTGTACTGTGATTGAAAGATTTTTAAAAGTAGTCTGCATTGTCTTTTCAGACAGCCAAATTCTTTCTTATTATCCACTGTCTGAAATATTCCTCTAAGAATATTTAATGCTGTGCCTGCAATAGAAGACACTCTGATGCTTGTTATCAGCTCCAAAGAAGTTTTCACTATTAAGACATTATTAAAAAAATGTGGCAAGGTGAAAAAAAATCATCTGTACCACTGATAAGAGATGTCACATTAAGAAGTAACATTTTTGCCTAACCACATCTCTTACTCTCCAATATCAAACTATGGGAAGTACCTAAAGTTAAAAGTGCTTTGAACACTTAATGTAATTCTATTCTTTCATTGTACAGTGTTATGTAGAACATAAAATGTAGGTTTGGGGATGATTAGGTACTGGAGAAAAAAGAGTAACTTGATATTATTTAGTCAAAATATAATTAAAATATCAGAATTTTTCATTCTAAACCCAATTTTTTACAATATTGTCATTCAGAAAAAAAATAGAAACACATAATGGAAATATCATGTCATAACAAAAATGTCAAAATTCTCTACCAGAAATGCTCTCTAAATAGCATGGTCATTTTCCACAGAGTCAGACTGACCTACAGGTTCTGATGAGCTGCACTGCTAGCCAGTACTGGGATTCTTGTAGGAGATGGTCATTCTTGTGATTCACCAGAAAAAGAACAAATCTTCAGCTTCCTCTTTGAATATAACAGAAATAGCCTTTCTGGTACAGGAATCTGAGCTTAAGTCTCAACCTTGCTTAATATATACATCACAAATTGTGTTGTCTTGTGAAGTCACGAACCAACTCTAAATGAATGGCACTGGAAGCCTGTGAGCTTCTTGAGTGCTTTGCATCTCTATTCATACAACATCATATAGACGAAAGTGTGCAATTTCCACTTTGAACTTTGCAACTTTCATCATTAATCCACTATTTATTCTTCATTTACTTCATGTGAACGAATAAGACTACATAGGTCAAATCCTCAGCTGATACAAATCAATGTTGTCTGACTTCATGCGTCTGTTCTTTACCTAGTTATATCAAGACATTTTGTTTTTTCCAAACAAAACAACATAATGAGCAACAATATTGTCATGGCTGCAGACAGCCTTGAACCTTGATTGGATGAGGCAGCATGCACTTCATAAAGCCAGCTGGCATTAGCAAGAACACTTTATTGTCAATGCCCCCTAAAAATAAAAAAGTATCAATCTCACCAAGAGCAGACCTGTATTGCAAAGTCCAGAATTAAATTTAGCTCTCTCATTTGGCTGCTTTTATTGCTGCCATTATGCCATCTGGCCAACAAAAATATTTAGCACTGTATCACCTTTATGTCTCCTACTTTCAAAGCACAAATATTTACATTAGAGGTTTGTCCAAAACTTCTCCTAGATAACTGGTAGAGAAAAAAAAAACTTTCTCTTTCCAGTTCAGGACAAACAAAGCCAAAACTGGGCAGATATAGCGGAAAGAAATTTTGAGTAGAATTTCATTCCTTAAAAAAAAATCAATACTTCAAGAACTTTAAAGTGAAAAAGTAATTTAATAGTTACACTACTTTAAGGTAAATTTGAATAAATTGATTATAACAGATTTTATGCTGATATCTTTATCTTAACTGGCATTGCTTTCTCAGATTGTTCTAATTAACTGTAGGTTATTGGATCATAATAGATGTAAAATTCTAGTCTGCGTATAATTGAAAATACAGTCCTTATTCAGAACTGTGAATGGAACTAAGGTTAGAGGTAGTTAGATCAACTGACTAAACTTTTTTTGTTGTTGTATCTTTTTTAAGTATTATTTAAAATGTAACGGAAAATGCACAATAGTCTAATAGTAAATAAATTAACTGGTGTTTACGTAATTACATTTATCACAGCACTCCTCAGACAGAAGGAAGGAAGTTGAAAGAAAAGGAAAAGAACTTTGGAAAGTTGGAATTTAATTTCTATCGCAGCATGAATGTAATGCTTCACTTTCACAAAGAATGTAATGTTTCACTTTCACAATGTCTTTCATGTCTGTAGATTCAAAACAAGGATTACAGTTTACCTTCCTATAATGGTTACCTAGACCTTGTAAGTAGACTTTGCAAGTTTAAAGTAGAGACTATTGGGAGCCCAGATGGAGAAAAACTGTGCAAACCAAGGTAACGGTATTTCAAGTAACTGAAGTTATTGTTCGGGGCTGCTACAGCCCTAAGAATCTAGAACACAAAGGTTACTGCTGATATCCATATTAATTTGCTACTTATCTTCTTGGAAACTGGAACAAAAACTTATGTATATTTCTGGCTGGCAACAATACCATAAATATGTGAATGTATCACTGACAATCTTTCCAACACTGTATATCATTATGCAGACTATGATTCAATTGTTTCGAAAGTATAAATAAAACTATGCAAATAAATACATCTAAAATAAGTGAGGATGAGGGGCACAGACATTAACTGTGTCCAGCCTTCAAAAATATATATGGAGACTACTCTGTCTCAGTGGAATTTGTAATGGATATATGTGCTCCCCAAAATGCTCAGATTCACTTAATAATGAAAATAGCCAAAACTAGCCTTTCTGTAGCTGCACAACTATGCTAATATGTCAAATTCTAATTTTAAGATCATCTGAGTTCATCAATACACTTTTACACTGTCCTTTAAATTCAACATCTAAATTTGACCTGATAAGAATCTACATGGCACAAGCAGACATTTTACGATACATATACAGAAATACCTGGTAAGCCACAGGGAAAGAAAACAAGTGTTAAAAGGCTATCTTTTTGGTAAACCTTGTTAAAGCCTAAGAAAACTGTGTGAAAGATTTTCCTTAGGTTTATTTGCTTTTCCATACCATTTTAATGCATGCAAGGAGAAATTTGCTTTTTAGGCACGCAAATATAAGAAATCTTTTCTATATAGATAAAAATGTTTATAGTTTTCAAGTAAATATATATTTTCCTGAGACATTTTAAAGTATGTCTCTTTTTAAGAATGTATTTTTGATAACACTGAGTCATTTAAATACATTAAAGCTGAGCTGCAAGTGTTTTCCTCTGCAAGTGGTTTGACACAAAACGTGTCATTTCAGGGCAAAGAGATTTCAGGGCAAACTTAATTCAGTTTTTTGTGAAAAAATAAGGAAGGGATTTTGAAATAATTAAAACCATTAATTTATTATTTGAATTATTTTTTCTTTGAGAATTTAGCTGATTTTAATCTGAATTGAGCGATAAATGTTTTTAATAAATAGTTGTAAAAGATAAATGTTTTCCGAAACAGTTTTGTTAATTCTATTTTGCCTTCAGCACATTTTCATCTGATAAAAAAAAATATTCTTTCAGACAATGTTTTTTTCTGTATTTTTCTTCTCTCTACTCATCATAAGTGGAAAACCCTGCTGGTTTTATAAGATATCAAAACTACTATATCTCAGTGGTTCCTCCACACAACCCACATGCAATAGATCTAACGCACTGAGATTTTCTGAATAGAAAAGCCCTTTCTACTGAATCCTGCAATCATTCACACAACTTTATTCAAAATATACACATACAACCTTTACAACATTTCATAAATCTGCACACACAGCCTAGGCATGATTGTATTTACACAAAGAATCATTTGTGCAATCCCTTTTCTCACGTTCACTGTTCTCATGCTTCCCATCTTCTTTCCCTTATATTAAACCTTCTGTGTATGTCTAACATGCTGGTCCTTCAGGCAGCCAATTGGACAGTGCTAAAGGTTACAAAAGCCATAATCCAACTGGTGCCTTTCTTCTTATTGATAGATATACAGACCTGTCAAAGAGAGAATCTAAGATTGAGGATTTGTAGCTTCTAGTTTGTAGCTTAATATCGAGGACAAAAATATAAGAAGTCTGTGTTCCTTTAGCTTTTATGTGTTTTTGCTACCCCAGGTCTGTGTTCTAAGTAATCATAGAATTGCTGAATGATTGACATTGGAAAGGACATTGGACCAGAGCGCGGCGAACAGGAGCAGGCAAACAGGGTCGCAGTATACAGGGTCACAGAATAGGCAGTTCGCGCAGGCAGGGCAAGCAGGCACTCTCTGGCAGGTGGTTGGCTTCCCACTCCCCTACAGCAATGGTGACCAGGCGTGGTAAAACCTCTGCCACCAGGAGTGTAGGCATCCAAACTGAGCCACTGTTACGGGACGCAGCTGCCCAGACTCGGGACTGCAGGGAGTGTCTCAGCTTGCTTGTGGTTCCTGAGGACCATCCAAAAAATGCCTGTCTGAGGTGTGAACAGATTCAAGATCTGCTCCTTATGGTTGCAGATCTTAAGGACCAGGTAGAGAGATTGAGGAGTATTTGTGAAAGAGAGATAGACCGGTGGAGTAGAAACCTCTCTCCTCCCAGTAATCCTCCCCAGGAGGCTGAGGAATGCCATATTCCTCACCAACAGGATAAGGGGAGTGACCTGGTTGGTGAGGACGACTGGGAGCAGGTCTGCTCTCGTGGGGGTTATAGACCTCCCTTTCAAATGCCACCTTTCCAGCTGCCCCTACAAAACAGGTTTGGGGTACTGGAATTTGATGCTCAGGTGGAGGATGTTCAGGTGGAGGATAGCATTACAGAGAACTCACCCGAAGAGGCTTTTAACCTCACATTGCCCGTCAGACAGGTCAGGACCTCAAGTAAGAAAAAGAAAAGGAGGGTCATTGTAGTGGGAGACTCCCTTCTGAAAGGGACGGAGGGCCCTATTTGTAGGATGGATCCTACTCATAGGGAAGTCTGCTGCCTTCCCTAAGCCCGGGTAGGCGACATCACCAACAGACTCCTGGACCTAATTAAACCCTCAGATTATTACCCGCTTCTGGTGGTCCAGGCTGGCAGTGATGAGCTAAAAGAGGGTCAAGGGTAGTTAAAAAGGAATTCCAGGAGCTGGGACGGTCAATAGATAGGGCAGGAGCACAGGTGGTGTTCTGCTTGGTTCCTCCGGTGGCAGGGATGTATACAGATAGGAACAAGAGAATGTATGCACTTAATAAATGACTTAGGGGCTGGTGCTGGCAGAGGAATTTTGGGTTCTATGATCATGGGGAAACCTTTACGGCACCTGGCCTGCTTGACCCAGATGGGTCTCGTCTAATTACAAAGGGTAAGAGGATTCTAGCCCAGGAGCTGGCAGGGCTTGTAGAGAGGGCTTTAAACTAGGTAAGAAGGGGGAGGGGGGAGTAACTAGGCTCACCAAAGATGTTGCTGTGGAGGATGAGCCATCTCAAAGGGTGTCGTCAGTAACCCAACTGAAGTGCATGTACACAAACGCACGCAGTATGGGGAACAAACAGGAGGAGCTAGAAGTCCTGGTCCAGCAGGGGAGCTATGATATAGTTGATATCACGGAAACGTGGTGGAACGACTCTCATAACTGGAGTGCTGCCATGGAAGGCTACAGGCTCTTCAGGAGAGACAGGCACGAGAGGAGGGGTGGAGGGGTAACCCTCTATACTAGGGAAACCCTGGATGCTGTTGAAGTCGAGATCAGTGATGACCAGGTTGAGTGCCTATGGGTAAGGGTCAGAGGGGCAGTCAGGTCTGACCTCCTGGTTGGAGTATGTTACAGACCGCCTGACCAGGAAGAGGAGATGGATCTTCTATTGTTTAAACAGCTGGAGGCTGCCTCTAGATCGGCTGCCCTTGTTCTTTTAGGAGACTTTACTCTTCCGGATATCTGCTGGGAACTTAACACTGCTGAGAGGAGGCAGTCCAGGGGGTTCTTAGAGTGTATTGAGGATTGCTTTCTGTCACAGATGGTGAGTGAGCCCACCAGGGGTGAGGCTCTTCTTGACCTGCTGTTTACAAACAAAGAAGGGCTGGTGGGTGATGTTGTTGTCGGAGGCTGTCTGGGGTGTAGTGATCATGAGATAATTGAGTTCTCTCTAAACAATGTAACAAGAAAAGGCAGGAACAGAACATCGATGCTGGACTTTCGGCAGGCAGATTTTGGATTATTTAAGGAACTAGTCAGGAAAGTACCCTGGGAAATAGTTCTTAGTGGCAAGGGGGTCCAGGAAGGCTGGATGCACTTCAAGAATGAAATCTTGAAGGTGCAGGAGTGGGCTGTTCCCATGTGTTGTAAGAGTAAGAAGAGTCGTAGGGGCAGACGGCCGACCTGGATGAGTAAGGAGCTTCTGAAGGAACTAAGCAAAAAAAAGAGGATGTATCACCATTGGAAAGAAGGGGACATAAGCCTTGTCATGTTCAAAGATGTTGTTAAGTCATGTAGGAGGAAAATCAGGGAAGCAAAAGCCCAGCTGGAGCTCAAATTGGCCACTTCTGTTAAGGATAATAAGAAGAGTTTTTATAAATATATCAATGGTAGAAAGAAGGGCGGCAGCGACCTCCACTCCTTGTTGGATGTGGGGGGAAATGTAGTAACCAAAGATGCAGAGAAGGCTGAGGTACTTAATGCCTTCTTTGCCTCAGTTTTCAACAGCAAGGATGTCAGCTCGCTTGACAGTTGGCCCTCTGAAGTGGTTGACGGGGGCAGGGTGAAATATGGCCCTCCTGCAATCCATGAGGAGGAAGTTAGAGACCTGCTGAGCCACTTGGACCCTCATAAGTCTATGGGTCCAGATGGGATCCATCCTAGGGTGATGAGAGAGCTGGCGGATGAGCTTGCTAAGCTGCTCTCCATCATCTTTCAGCAGTCCTGGCTCACCGGAGAGGTCCCAGAAGACTAATGCAGCACCTGCAGAACGGCCAAGAGATCAGGCCCAGCCAGCATGAGTTTAGGAGGGGTATGTCCTGCCTGACCAACCTAATCTCCTTTTATGACCATGTGACTCGCCTGGTGGATAAGAGGAAGGCTGTGGATGTGGTATACCTGGACTTTAGCAAGGCCTTTGACACTGTCTCCCACAGTAGACTCCTAGGGAAGCTGGCAGCCCATGGCTTAGATGGGAGCACTCTGTGCTGGGTTAGGAATTGGCTGGATGGCCAAGCCCAAAGAGTGGTGGTGAATGGTGTCTCATCCAGTTGGCGGCCGGTCACCAGTGGTGTCCCTCAGGGATCGGTGTTGGGTCCGGTCCTGTTTAATATCTTTATTGATGATCTGGATGAGGGGATTGAGTCCATCATCAGCAAGTTTTCAGATGATACCAAGCTGGGAGGAAGGGTTGATCTGCTAGAGGGTAGGATGGCCCTACAGAGGGACCTGGGCAAATTGGAGAGTTGGGCTGATTCTAATGGGATGATGTTTAATAAGTCCAAATGTCGGGTACTTCATTTTGGACACAACAATCCCATGCAGAGCTACAGACTGGGGACAGAGTGGCTGGAGAGTAGTCAGGCAGAAAGGGACCTGGGAGTGCTGGTTGACAGGAAGCTCAACATGAGCCAGCAGTGTGCCCAGGTGGCCAAGAAGGCCAATGGCATTCTGGCCTGCATCAGGAATAGTGTAGCGAGCAGGACCAGAGAAGTTATCGTCCCCCTGCACTCGGCACTGGGCAGGTCTCATCTTGAATATTGTGTACAGTTCTGGGCCCCCCCAGTTTGGAAAAGATGTTAGGATACTGGAATGTGTTCAGAGGAGGGCAACAAAGATGGTGAAGGGGCTGGAGCACAGGCCCTATGAGGAGCGACTGAGGGATTTGGGGCTGTTTAGTCTAAAGAAGAGGAGGCTCAGGGGAGACCTCATTGCTCTCTACAACTACCTAAAAGGAGATTGTAGACGGGCAGGGGTTGGTCTCTTCTCTCGGGTGAGCAGTGACAGAACTAGAGGGCATGGACTCAAGCTTCAACAGGCAAGTTTAGGCTTGATGTTAGGAAAAAGTTCTTCACTGAAAGGGTGATTGGCCATTGGAATGCACTGCCCAGGGAGGTGGTGGAGTCGCCAACCCTGGAGATGTTTAAGCGGACACTGGATGAGGCACTGAGTGCCATGGTTTAGATGATGGTTGGTGTTAGTTTTGGGATATAGATTGGACTTGATGATCTCAGAGGTCCTTTCCAACCTTATGATACTGTGATACTGTGATACTGTGATCTCTGGAAGTCATCCTGTCCAATCTTTTTGCTCAAGCAGGTTCACCCAGAGCCAGTTTTCCAGGATCATGTTCAGATAGCTTTTGAATTACTCAAAGCAAGGATACTCCATAGTCTTTCTTGGCAACCTGTGCTAGGGCTTAGTCACCCTCACAGTAAGTGTGTTTCCTGATATTCAGAAAGAACCTCCTTTGTTTCAGTTTGTCCTAGTCTCCTTTGGTCCTGTCAAGTATCCTAATATCCTGGAACACAACAGTTGGAGTGGTACCAGCACATCAAGGGAGGTGATTCTACTCCTATAGTCAGCACTGGAGTGCTGTGTCCAGTTCTGAGCTCCCCAGTACAAGTACTATAAAATACAAAAACATGAAAAGAACAGGACAGCAGTAAAAGAGTAAATCACATGCTTGACTACCCATACATGCATTTTTTGCAAAATAGTGTTTTCTTGATAAAACAACTTTTACACTATGTGTATTTTTGGCTGAAATAAATCTCATGAGATTTATCAGAAAATACTAAGCAATACTAAATACTCAAGTATACTGACATAAAAGATGCTTAATATGAACAAGCTCAGATATTTCCAAGTAAGTGCAATTTATTTGAGAAGATCAGAGTACTTCAGAAATACAAAATATTTAAGCTATATAGCATTATTTATAAATAAATCATTACAGATTACTTGATCAAGGAATAAATACAGGCTGAGAAAAGTAAGGTGGTTTCCCCAGCTATATAGTTTACATTCTTCTCTTCAGAAAATCCGGGTACATTTGACCTATTGCATATAGATGGTGTGCAAAGGTCATTGAGTATGATAAGTCTTGTATTTAATAGACATGGGGAACTTTTCCATGTCTTAAGAATGACTTACTATGTCATAACGCACACCAGTAAAGAATAATTAAATTCACTATATATGCGATACGAAATGTTTAATGCTGATCTACCCAGTAAGTCAAGATGCTAGGTAACTAGATTAAAGCCATTGCTCATCAAATGGTCACATAATATAATTCACTTAATTAAAATCATACTGGACTCTTTTAAAAATTACACTCTTCCAACTTTATCTTGGTATGGGCACACACATTAACAACACAGATGGTCATGTTTGCTCTCAACATACTGAAAAATACTACAACATCCAATCACAGAAGAAAGATTTGTAGGAACTAAGCTCAGAAAACATGCTATCATTCCAATGCATTTCATAGTCCTGGAATATAGATTCATAAGTCGCTTGTATACTTCCAGATATTTAGTCAACTGTTTGAACTTGTTACCTATTTATGCCATAATAGCAGAATCGTGGATAGTTTCCTCTTAAAGTTTATGTTCAACTTTGTTACTGCCCAGTGTTTCAGCATAAAGACAATTCTTGGACATAACTCTTTTGCAGTAAATAAGTACCTGCACTTCAAAGACATCAAGATATTTTTCAGTGTTTAATTTTCTGAAGAAGTTATGAGTTTAGACTAGGCTATGACACTGTAACTTACAAGTAATTCACATTATGAATGAGTATCAGTAAACTCTGTTTGTTATTTGTAAGTAACCATAACAAGTAAGAACAGCACAAGATGTATGAATCATCTGAGCAGCAGAGGATGTTTTAATTCCTTTTAATTTATATGCCATAACAAGGATATTAAGTGCATTTTTCTCTCCAGGTCAGCTGATAAATAGTAAAACTTTAACTCTGTGGTCTTTCACAGATGGTCAATATCTTATCTTTCTTATTCAGTTAGTGGCATCACTAGTTAAGATAAATAAAAAAAAAATCCCTTTGTGATCCTAGATTAAGATCATTGACAGAAATGGGACACAGAGGCAGTTTCAGAAAGGGAATCCGGTATTTAGAGCAATTAAAATCAGATGGCGACTTCATAAAAGTTATAATGGTGTTATAAGGGTGTGAGTGAGGTTAAAGCCAGTCTTCTAAATTGCAAAGAATCTCTACTTTATTTGACCTCCCATATCTACCAAGAAAAGTCTGCCTAATATGTTCTGTTCAGTGTAAACATGGCAATGCTAGACTGAAAGGATTGTTACAAGAATTCTTTTTTCTTTAAGCAGCTCTCAGGAGTGTCACAAGAGTTTTGGGACCTATACTACTAGTTCTTCTGAAAGGTATCAGAGAATAATCTACAGTGCAGAAAAGATGAATCAGCTTCCATACCTATTCTCAGGGAATGAGTAATGGCTAAAGCAGGCTGATTTCCTCTGCAGACCATAAACAACAAGCACTTGGTACCAACACTGAATTAGACTAATACCTCAAAAGAGATTAAATACAAGCATATTTCTAGGAGCTGCAAAGACTTTGAACAACCACAGATGGCTATTACAATTAAGATGTCTTAGTACAAGTCATACTCAGCTTAATAACTAATGATTAATAAATTAATTAATTAATTAATAATCTTTAGCTTCTTCTTTATACAAATATAGGTTATGATCAAAAAGAATTTTTTCCTGTCTGCCAGCCCATATGTGTTCAAGCTTCTCTGGATGTTTCTCAAATAAAGGGATTTATTGAGGCTTGATGTATATGCCATTAGCTCTGCCTCTCAATATAAATATAACTGTTTAAAAAGGGGAGGAAAAAAAACAAATGAGCAACTTAATATAAAATTCCTGAAATATATTTCCAGTAGCAAGCTGGTACATTAGTGGCTCTTTCCAGACCGCTCTCTCTTCAAGCCTTCATAAATTGGAAGTAAACCCTTGGCAGCAAAACGCCTTGAGTCTGCACTAACCTATTCCCCCATATTTGAGACAGAAATAGGAACACTTAAATTTGAAGTGAGCAAGCACTGTAACAGGTGCCTCCTGAGGATGACGGGTCTCTAGTAAGTGAGCAAGTGAGTGACTCCTAGGGGTTTAAGCGATATGGTTAATTATTTACTTCAGTTACTGCAATTCTCTGCTATTTAGAATGCATGTTTTAAAATTCACAAGGTCAGAAAACATCTGTATGTAGGTGGGTGGCTGAGTAGGCTCCCAAGGGGAGAGGAAGACAAACAGTGCTGAGAAATACACACATTTGCTGAGGTACTCAGTCCTTAAGAAAAACTATTTTACTTTCAAAGATAACTAGTACTGGAGGAGACACATTTTAAAAAAAAATAATAGAAAGTGTTCAATCATTTTTCTCCAGGAATTATCTTTCTTGTTGTTTTTGAGAAGAGTAAGTAAGAAAGCATTATGTTGTTTCTATCTGCTGCAATTTTACAGATTTTGTGCTGTGAGTTTTTTCATACTCAGTTCTATTTCCTTCTTCATGTACATTTTATAGTAACATTGATTTCTTGTACTATTCTGTGAAGAAATTAGCATTTACATTCTCTTCCAGAGCTGCAATAGGAAATTTGTGGGTAAAGTAACACCAAAAATACAACTGAAAGAGTAGCAAAAGCAGCAAGCAGGGCTCCATGCAGAATGCAAAAACGAGCAAGAGACTGTCCTGGCATCCTTAGTGCTATTGGTCTTAAACCAGCCCAGAAGAACTACAAAAGACATGAAAATATTCTATAAATTTGAATTATGGATGTAATTAATTTTTTTATGGTCTTCATTAAACACATTAAAAGGACAAATTCCAAATCTAGAAGAAATTACCAAAGCATTGCTTCTAGTCTCACTGCCTTATTTCAACGTAATAATGCAAGATTTCTGTAACACATATATCGACCCAATGCTAACTATAGTAGTGCACTGCATTGGTTTTCATACCATATTTTCCTTTTAGGATAAATTTTCCACAGAAAATTCTACCACGGTTTGTTTCAGAGCAATTAAAGCATTATATCTGAATAAACCAAGTGGCTTGGGTGACTCATTTTATTTATAATATTAAAATGAAAACATCTATTTTGATACTAACAATAATAATAAATCTTTTGTTTCCCTGATAAAACATAAATATTAGCACACTTCTGCAAATTAAACTTGACAAATGACATTTCTAATAGAAAAGTTTTCCATGTAGAAACTTCTGGAAATACTCCGCTGGAAAGAGCCACTAATGTACCAGCTTGCTACTGGAAATATATTTCAGGAATTTTATATTCAGTTGATCATTTGTTTCTTTTTCATGCTATAGGTATGTTACCTGGCCACTGAAAATAATTTCATTTTATTTATTATTTCAAAAGAATCTATCAAAACCACCCACAAATCTTGTACTTACGGTACAGTCTTAGAGGAAAACACAAATAGTGGGCAGGTGAGAAGAGGAAACTGTCCATTTCCATCTCTATCTAAAGACCTGCATTCCATCATAGAATCATAGAATGGATTGGGCTCAAAGGGACCTTAAAGATCATCTAGTTCCAACACCCCTGCCACGAATATGGAGACCTCCCACTAGATCAGGTTGCTCAAAGATTCATCCAACCTGGCCTTGAACACTTTCAGACAGAGGGCACCCATGACTTCTCCAGACAACCTGTTCCAATGCCTCACGACGCTCACAGTAAAAAAATTCATCCTAATATCTAAATCCCCACTCTTTCAGTTTCAAACCATTATCCCTTATCCTATCACTACACTCCCTGATAAAAAGTCCCTTCTCATCTTTTCCATAGACCCTCTTTAAGTACTAGAAGGCTGCTATAACGTCTCTCCAGAGTCTTCTCTTCTCTAGGCTAAACAAGCCCAGCTTTCTCAGTCTGTCCTCATATTGGAGGTGCTCGAGCCCTCTGATCATCTTTGTGGCCCTCCTTTGTGACCACAGCAGCTGAGGTTTCTTTACAGGATTAATAATGTGATTCATATTGACAGCATGTGCTATCAGAGAAACAGTTGTTAACTATAAATCAAATTATTCTGTATTTTAAATGCTTGTCGGGTTGAGTACTTGTCTGAGTTGAACACTGGTAGTTAGCAGACGTATACACACTTAGGGTGGAGTGATGAACCCAGGATTCTTCAAGTAAACAGAAGCTGTAATATGTTCCCCTGTACATGGTATTGAACCGAGAAACTGAGTTTAAGCCTTAGTATTTTTTAAAGGCTAACGAATTATATAGACACATTTCTGTCATAGGCAGAAGCTGGTGAAGCAAGCCAGATACACAGGAGACACGTACCAACTCACTGATATGTGTAGAAATGTGTACTACATGATCAATGTTGTCATTCTTTGATAAGAAATAGTTACACAATTTCGTGTATTTAGCTTCAGAAAGAAAAATAAGGTGCAAAATCATAATAGCTAAGTCCTTTGCATTGAATAAAGTACAGACCTGGACTTTCGTGAATAATTTTCTTTTTCTAATGCCATGTGGACAATAAGCCAAAAAAAAAGTAATAAGCAATGACAGATAAATTGATTGTTTCAAATGGAATTATAAAACCATGTTATGAATAAAATCTAGTTTCAGCATCGTGCTGTGCTAGCAAAATATTACATAAGTAAAATTTAGTCTAGAATGTCTCAAGTTCCCTTATTTTTTAGGTTAAAATCATTTAAAAATGGGGAGAAGAATAGAAGGTTTTGAGAAAGATCAAAATGTTGTTTCATGTATCCTGGGAAAACTTTATCAAAAGTAGGTGGTCTGACCAGTGTGTAAGACTGAAACAGCAATTTAAGAAATATCAGTATCATCATTAAGAGAATAAACAGTGTAAAATTGCACCAACAGGTGACAAGCTGGAACTGCTTTGTGATAAACTTCAATTGAACTAATGAGATTTTGCCTTATTTGAAATACAGGATGAAATAAAATATTTAAGTATCAAGGTCTATGCAGACTGCCTAGATTTCAGGAGAAATCAAGAACCTCTTCCACTTGAAAAATATTTGTTCTTGTAGAGTTCTTACTGGTTCATAAAATAACCCAAGAATCCACATTTTTTTCCAAGTGCTTCAGTATTCATGAAATTGGGTACTACCATTAGTCTTAAAGGCTGCAAGCAGTATCAGTTCATGAACAAATACCAGAAGGTGGTCTTTGAGACAAATTTAATTGGTGCCCTTGAAGACTATGTTTTTTTCTTTCTTTAAACCTTGATCATTATGTCAAAACCAGAAGAAACAACAAGAAAAGAGTAAATGGCCTTATTCTCTGGGGGGATAAAACACTCAAGATTGATTTCATGTCTCTCTAGAAGAAAGGACCTGAAATCTAGAGTTACTGCTGAAAAATAAGCAAATATACAAATGAAAAAATGATCTCCTTAGTTTCTATGAATGAGGCAATGACTTGTGGCTGGATACACTGCTTGTTACAGAAATTTCTAGAACGCTATTGATCCCTCAGGGGGAAGACTATCAGTATTTTCTCAATGCAGTGACATCAATTCTAGAAACTGGCTGTATTTCAACAGGGAAGACAATTTTTCACAGGACTGCACTAGCACACAATAATAGTATTTTTTGGTTGACATTACTATTGTTACCACTGGTTGTCGGCCTCAAGTTCTATGTTAATGGTCTAAATATTAATAAGGAAGCTTGATCTTCCCCTGCTTAACACCGAGAATAAAAATACAACGAGGATAAGCATGGTAAGTATCCTCTGTAGGATCTATAGGGATAAAGTGACCTGCTGAATGCACACGGTTGTAATTCTGGCCAGTCAGCTATTGTGTCTTGCTGACTCAGTGCTTCAGACTGAAAGACTGCAATCCCTCCTCCAGTGCTTGCCAAATCCCATTAGCAAATGTATAGTAATTAAGGGTAAATAACACCATGTTATCCAGCTCTGCCCAGAAGGTACTCTGGAATGTGTCTGAAGTCAACTAGAAAGGAAACCTTTCAGTCCAATGCCAGAAAAAAATGCTTAGTTTCTGGGAGCAGCAAGAGCTGGGCTGATACCTATGGGAAATGGAGCCAGGAATGCAGGGTGACTATGACACAAGCTAGAAAATGACTGCATCAAGAGAGAGAAGCCCCACTGCACTTTAGCCAGTCAAGCACAGCAGGGTGGTCCTATCAACAGTGAGGCTAAAGCAAGGTAACAAGCCAGGTTCAAGGTCAACCCAGGAAATCCAAACAATTCAGGAACAGCCAGGTCTGAGCAGAAATGGGGCTCCTGGGCTCATATTTAGGTTGAGATCCATTAAAGCATGCTGTTCCAGTGTCTAGGATTTAGTGTTACTGACGATTTTAGCCCTCTTTTTGAAAAAAAACTGTTTTCTCACAGATTAGATGTAAAACAACAATACCCTATACAAATTTTGAAACAGATATCCTTGAAATTTTCATGCCCTCAGAAAAAAAACAACTTTCAAGCTACATATTAGGAGATGTATCTTTCCCAAATATGAGAACTCTAGCTACCAAGGCACATTCTTTCAATAAAAAAACCCACAAAACATGTCTACCACAATACTTCACCTGAAACATCCAGCAATAAAAGAATGACTGCATAGACAGAGAAGACGACATCTTCTGCTGTCTTGAAGTAAAATGAAAGCTGGTAGATTGGACACCCTTTGGCTTTACTCTGACTGCCACGAGCAGGAAGGAGTAACAGAGAAAGAGCGATGCCATGAGTCACAAAGCATTTTGCAGAGCCCCAGAAAACACTGCTATTTAAAAATATAATAGTCTACCATATGAGTTGATAGTTATAATCTATCTACATATAATATATCTACTTATATTCCACACAAACATATGTAAAGGACCGGAAAGTTTGTGGGTGCTTTGTTTTTCTTAACTTCTTATGGAACAATTCCAGTTACAGTCTACTCAGTATCTTGGCACCTGCATGTGCAACTGTCTAGCAAGTGTGTCTGTAAACATTTGGCTTTACCCAGTGACTCATCATGCACTTTAGATGCTTGTTTATTAATCAACAGTCACACACCCTGCTGTGTGTTACCATATTCAAGAAAGCAACAGAACCATTAGCATTCAGTGTTTCTTGTTTTGTATCTCACATCCAAGTCAGAATTAACTAACACACCTGAGATTTAATTATGCAAAGCACCAGCCTATTTCACTCTTTCACGCAGTTCAGCCTTTCCCTGAGGTTCTAGGTGCTCAGCAATAGGCTTGAAAGAATTTCTGCAACTACCAAATGACCTGTATTCTTTTGGAAGTATCTCTGTGATTAAAGCAAATATTGGAGACAAAAAAAATCTAAGACTAATGCTTTAAAAAGCCATTAATTCTGGATAGATTTCCAAATTACACACATACATGCTCACTTTCCATTATAATTGTGGAATGTAAAAAAACATCCAAATGAGATTAAAGCCTGATATCAGAAGCATTTGATTATTCCTTCTTTAAATAAAAAATAAGCTTTGTGGCTACAATGCTGAGTTTAGTCAGTCAGTTAGAACAGTTTCTCTACATACTTTAATGTAAACAAAAATTATGAAAGCCCCATCAGGTATACTTATCATCAATTTGCTTTATTTATAGACATGGATAATTTCTGGAACTATAGAAATACTATATTTTTTAATACGAATCATCTTATCAAGTAGCATTTCATACTGAAATGAATGTTTCATGACAATCATTTTGAAATCAAGTTGTTTAATTGTTCTCATTTTGCTCATTTGTTCCCACTCCACTGCTAAAGTTTTGCTGATATACCATTCGATATTGTTCTTCTGCACTTTAAGACAGTCTTGACTTCTAATAGCTCCCATTAAAACAGTCCATAAAAGCAGTCCAAAATGGTAATAAGAAAAAAGGACAAAAGAGGAGTTATGATGAGGAAGTTTGATATTTCAAGATCATCGGTATTATATCTCCTGGGAATTTACCTTTATATTCACAGTTCATAAAATACCAGTAATTACAACAATCAGTGATACACCTATGCTATTTAGTATATCTATCTGCATGCAATTACTGTTACATTAATGTCAATGTGATGGGCATGATTGAGAATAATCTTCAGAAATATCAAATTCTAACTTGATTTTTTTTTAATCATAGCTAGTATAAAGAAGTAACAGAATCATTTCTGCTAAACAGATACTAAAGGGGAATAAATAAGTTTTTTAAAACCCCACAAACACATTAAGTTTTATATTTACACTTACATAAAGCTACATATCATTGCTTTCAGATGCTGATTACCTGAGTGATATGTCATATGTCTAACATTAATAAAGCTGACATATTTTACTGATGACAATGGCTGTCTAACATCACAACTCAGTGTAGATTTAATCTTATAATGTCTTCATAATTTTAAGTGAAAGACTCAGAAGTTTATTGCTCCTGACCTATTTAAGAGCAAATAACAAATTACTTCCTTGTTGCTTTAAGTAGAAAAATAGTAAGATTAGGCTCTAAAATGCTCTTATTATCTTGGTAAACTTTCAGCTAAGTTTACCAATATAATCCAAAAGCTGTGAAGCTAAAACTCATCTTCTTTAGAGGACTAAAAGCAATTAAAAATGTATTATTATATAGACTCATTTGGTTTCTTCATAATGTTGTGTTAACTGCAAGTTACAATTGAATTAACCTGCTGGAAGCGTTTAGTCCACAGGTAATTAAGGCTATAGCAGAACTAAAGTTTTCATTCTTCAGGAGGAAGGTGCTATCTGTGAAAATCAGAAGCATGCTACAGGTTAAGCAAGTTAAGCTTTATTTAAATCCCTCCACACTCACGCAAGAAATAGGAATAAGAATTGTACTATAGAAAGAGTCAGTGCAAAAAACGGTTTACATAGAAAATTTGATTTGACGGATGAAGATATTCCAAAAACATTTAGAAAGCACTATCAACTGCAATATATTTTTATTTGTGTTGTATTTCTGTTAAGATAGCTTGACTCAATCAAAAGCTTGCATTATCCTGCAATACTGTTGCATAAGCACAGAGAGCAATCCAAATGCATTCTATCTAATCAGCATTTATTGAAAGGAAAAAAATGGCTGAATGACTTGTGGTCATATGCCATTATTAAGTGTTCTATCACAAACCACAGAGTGGTGTGAACTGCATTTCATAAACAAAGGGGCCTTCAGAATGTCAGCACATGTTAAAAAAAGTATGCTACTTAAAGCAACCCCATATGAAAACATGTAATGTGAAAATTTGTATAGAATTGTTACTTAAATTTAGAACAATTTTATCAATATTAAAGAAAATAAAAATTCACGGATGATTTTAATTTTGAGTTACTTTACCTTAATTAAGAATTTCTCTGAGGCTGAATACACTGAAAATATTAAATTTACTACATAAATTTTGAATATATAATTTAAAGTACCAAACCTGCTATACTTCTCCAGAGACATGTAGCACATTATCTAGTATGACGTTAATCAGTCTTTTTCCTTTCAATTTTATTTTTTAATATCATTTTCCCATACAAATTTGGAATGAAAAACTGAGATTTGTTCTTACAAAGTAATAACTGAAGAAAACAAAGCAAATCAAAGGTCAATCAAAATCTTGTGCTGAGATATTCCAAGTGCGTCATTTTACAGTATACTATATCACTATTGCTAGCACAATTCTATAATGAAAAGTAATCTAGAAATCAAGCATTTAACTTTTAATTTCTAAGCTGAAAAGCAGGCTATTTCATTATTCTCAAATGTATGTTAAAAAAAAAAGATAATATTTATAAAGCAGACTGAGAAATTGTTCCAACTCAAATGAATCAGAATTTTACCATCAAAAAAAATGTTATTACTGTTATTTTTATTGTTATTGTTATTATTAAATCTAATTTATTTTGCCATAAAGATTTCTCCATTCTTTGGACTTTCTCTAGGGGTCTCATTTTGCTTTGATGTCTGTCACTCTTCGTAATTTGTATCAGTACACTAAAAATTTACATTTACTTCACAGCTTTATATCAAAATATCTGACTCTTTCAACAGACAAATTTGGATCTCTAAACATCTTAGAAGTTGTAAGTTATAAGGATATGTGGAGGCTTGACTGGATATAATGTGTAGTTCTGGTTTTGGTGACTGTAACAGAAGCTGGCTACCAGCACTGGTCATTGCTTAGTAAAATCACAGAAATCGAGAACAGGAAAGGTAAAATTTTTCAGCCTTGTACCTTTTTTTGTACTGTGCATCTTTAGAACTTGCTGTGAATAACCAAAATAATTTCTGCTCTAATAAATTTAAAAGAAATCCAAATATTAACCCTGAAAAAAATCCTATATCTAGAAAAGCCTTTAACTTATACTTATTTTAAAAGCAAATAATTATCATAATGAAAACACAAAGAACAGGAATGAGCTTTACAAAAATGTGTTATGTCCTTTCTCTGTATCTGGTTTACAATTTTTTGCAGTCATGGTAATAATAATGGTATTTTACAAGCTTTACTTATTGTTTT
The DNA here is from genome assembly GCA_033558185.1 of Dromococcyx pavoninus. Taxonomy (NCBI): domain Eukaryota; kingdom Metazoa; phylum Chordata; class Aves; order Cuculiformes; family Neomorphidae; genus Dromococcyx; species Dromococcyx pavoninus. Next base: position 817,037 of record JAUMJL010000139.1, on the reverse strand, counting down.
TTAAGAACATCATTAGTTAAAAAAAATTGTCAAATTTTCTTATGTACAACCAAACCCTCTGCTACTTTAGGCTTCGTTACATTCTCTGCAATGGCATTTATCTGGCTGATCATCTTTTGGTAGCAAACTATTTCCATACGTTCTGCATCTGCAGCACTCACAGAAAGTTTACTGCATTTCAAGTACACTCAGAGATGTGTCAGAATTGGAGCTGATTAGACAGAACAGTGGCACTGGAGAACATACATTCTAGCACAGTTCTGAGGCTGACTAATCCTTTGGAATCTCTCCCCACATCTGGAATAGCCACTTCCTCCTATGTTTAATGCAAATTAATTTCATCTAAACATTCACCTTCACAGGCACTGTTAAAAAACCTTGCATGAAGCTTTACTGAAAAATGCAATGAATTAATGTGTAGTATAAAGTACGATTTACTGGCAGTATGCTCTGAAAAAACACACAAACTCTAGAAAAGCCAAACTAAAAAGGTAAACCTATTCTCTGTGGAGATAAGGTATTAATCATTGTTGTTGCAAAAAAAAATAAAGCTGTTTTAATTACAAAGATAGGATAAATTTTGAACACACCTGATTTGTTGGGATTTTTTTTCTTATTAGTTCTCTAAACAAGTAATTTACTATTTTGTGTTTGGTTTTGACTTACTGCAGTAAAACACTTTTGTATGAAGTGATTCACAGTCAGTGCCTTGAAAATGCAAATTCAGACTAAGGTATGAAATACACTTTTCAATAATAAATACTTAATTCATATCCTTTTTGCCATATAATTTACATCACCTATAATTTCTGCAGCTCTGTCTCCTGTTATAATCAAGCACAAATTACCAGTGTATTTATAACCCACATCAAAACCAGTGAAAATCACAACACAGGTTTAATACACCAAATTAGTTCTACCTTTGTGTTTCACGGGGATACCAGAATGGTATTAGTCACCTTTTAGCTATTTTTCAGCAAGCCTCAAACTTTGGACAGACTTCAAGCCACTGTATCTCATAGACTGATCCAGGCTGCTTACTTGATAGCATTAGCTGATTTTTGATAGTGTCTAAAATCAATACACAGCGTTGAATGCCTTAATATGAAGCACCTCGATGCTTTATGACTGGATTCCACACTCCAAAGGGGTCTGAAGACACAGGCATATCTAAGAACATAGAGTTTTTCATGTTTCTTAGCTAAGCAGAAAGATGCATAAAACCTGCCTGGCTTCCTTAATGTACAGCTGCCTAACGAGAAGTTGCTTTTAATACCCTTTAAGAATAGGGTGAACTTCTGAGAAGCTCAATGGACTTTTTCACTTTTCACCTACCTTATTGGTATTAATTTTATTTTTATATGTTGTATGTAACCAGTGACAAGATCGTTGCTGCCAATGCATCTAAAAATCAATTCACAAAAGCTTTTAAAACAGTGTGGAGAGGTGGGTTATAAATGGAAATGCTGACAACCCTTATAACTAGTGTCTTGAGTGTCTCTTGGTCATGTTTAACATAGCCCTGAAAAAAACTCTAGAATTCGTATTTCAAATCTTCTAAGAAGAGATGAAATTAAAAAAAAAAGCATTTGCATTCTGAGCACATTCAAAAAGACTGTTTTTTTATTTTTAATAGTTTTTGTATGTTTTCCATAATTTCTACAGTAAAATGACAATGGAAAAAAAAAAGAACTGTGCTGACCATCTAGCAGTGAGAGATTAACCACTGGCAGAATTTTTTGAGTCTACAGTTCTGAATTTTTCATGGGGGCAAAAAAAAAGAGAATAAATCTTTATAAAATTATCTGTAAAATCGCTACTAAAATTGCTGAGGTTTTTTTTTATACTACCTATTATTATACCAATGAATTAAGAGAAGGATCATGCTGAGTCTGACATTAAAAATGTCCCACAGAAACAAACTAAATAGTAAAAGATAAGCAAACTGGTTAAATCAGTGATACAGAATCTGATATGTCAGTAGGTTGCATATGAACATGAATAAACAATACTGATAAGCGATACTGACAAAACCAGCCTTGTCATAGAATACATTATTTGTAGAATTTGAAAATTGAACAACTATCAAAAAATATTAAAAAATAGCTAACTGAATATAGGTTTTCTCTGAAAACAAGAAATACAGCACTGTTTTTTAATCAATTTTCTCTCAAGATTCAAATGAACTCTTGAGCATATGATTTAAAGGGTGGAAATATAAGTTCTGAAAAAGTGGACTATATAAATATGTAACTGAATTATAGATGATGTAAATATGAGCAATTATGCGAGCAGTTATACAATCAACTACAGAAGTCCAACTAAGAAATAACTCACTCTTTTCAGGTGATCCATAAATACTATTGTTAACAATTGAATTACTCCCTTTGATGATATAACAATCAGAGAATACAGTAAAGGGGGATAAAATCAATTCTTCTCAATTAGTGTATCCATTCTATGCTAGATTTACACAACTGCTTATATTACTTTTGTTGACTAATCGTACTGCTTTCATTTTCATTGGAGATGCAGCATATGAGACTGATGTAACCAAATGAAAAATCAAGCCTTGCATAGATTGCAAATTATTTCCTCAGGCTAATGCCTAAATAGAAGATTAACAAGCGATCACAGAGTGTGGTTGTTTCCTGGTTGGTTTTTTGGCTTTGTTGAGTTTTTCTTGTGTCACAGAAAAATATTTTGATACCTACAGTTGTTAACCAGCAGTTACCACTTCCTAAACCTGTGTGATATCAGAGTATGAAAGGTCCAGTATTGTCTCCAAGGACTACTGAAGAAGGAATTTATTTGAAACAAAGAGGATGTGTTCCCTAAAGTGGTATCTGTGTTTGGTCTCATTAACTAAATGAGGAATATAGAGGCTTTTAGGTGCTTAAGGATTACTTAATTATGCTATGTCTATCTATGGAAAGGCTGCAGGATAAGGAAAAATACGTAATTACTTCCCTCAAGAGGAAGACAAAAGTAAATCTTATCACTTTTTTTTTTTACTGTAAGACTGGAAAAGTTGGAAATTTTGATGTTTTTTCCTAACGTTCACTTTTTTAGCTTGTTATTTTTTAGGCATTTATAGTACACCAATATGTTTGTGCTTTAAAGAATATACATATGCTATTATTGTTATTATTATTTCCTTAATTGTTTATAACATTCAGAGGTGTCCTATAGTGGCACAAAAGACAAGAACATTTTACAAATTAAGTTACTGTCAAATATGGAAATAGATTTCTCTTCATCAGAGCTTTGCATGAAGAGAGGGCTTATTTGTTCTGATTCTTACCTTTGTAAGATCCATAGTTATCTCAAGGGGATATATATTGGCAACTAAAAAACAGAAACTACAAGAAAACCAGTTTTTAAAACTAATAGATCACTATTAAAGTGATCATAATTGAAAGAATTTTGAGTATCTAATGTGTTTAAACCAGAAAACTGAGGTAGTTTCTGAAAGTGAGGACATCTCCTATCACAGTATCACAAGGTTAGAAAAGACCTTTGCCATCATCGAGTCCAATCTATGACCCAACACCAACACCTACTCATCATCCAAACCACGGCACTAAGTGCCTCATTCAATCTGTTTTTAAACACCTCAAGGGATGATGACTCCACCACCTCCCTGGGCAGCACTTTCCAATGGCCAATCACCCTTTCAGAGAAATTTTTTATCCTAATACCAAGCCTAAACTTTCCCTGATGAAGCTTGAGACCATGTCTTCTTGTTCTGTCACTGGTCACCTGAGAGAAAAGACAAACCCCTGCCTGCCTACAACCTCCTTTTAGATAGTTTATAGAGAGCAATAAGGTCTCCCCTGAGCCTCCTCTTCTCCAGATTAAACAACCCCAGCTCCCTCAGTCGTTCTTCATAGGGCTTGTTCTCCAGCCCCTTCACCATCTTCGTTGCTCTGCTCTGGACACACTCCAGCATCTCGACATCTCTCTTAAACTGAGGGGCCCAGAACTGGTCACAACACTCAAGGTGCGGCCTGACCCGTGCTGAGTATGAGGGGATGATAACTTTTCTAGTCCTGCTGGCTACACCATTCCTGATGCAGGCCAGGATACCATTGGCCTTCTTGGTCACTTGGGCACACTAACCTCAGTATTAAGAAACTATCTAAATATTATTGCAGAATTGGAGACTGATACAATTTTTTCTATTATTCAGAACAGTATTCAAACTTTTCAGTAGAGAAACAGGTAGTCAGCATCAGTACACACTTGTGTAATAATGTACTTCAAGATCGGCAGTTCTGGAAGGCAATTGATCTGTACACAGCTTGTTTTTTCTTGTATTTACAAGCTTCTGTGTAAAAGGTGAACTTTGTATCTGTAGCACCAAGGCAGGTATACAAAAGATATTTTTCCTAATACTGACTGGAGGGAAGGCATATAATTTGGCTTACTTGGCTTATTTCAGTTTATTTTGGCTATTTACATTGGAAACGTTCTTCTTTACATTTTTAAATCTGGAAAGTTGGAACTTGATGCTGTGGTTTGCCGGTACTACTCCATAAAGTGGAGTGATGAAAGACATGAACACATTTGAGGAGACTACTCAAAATATCTTTGACTGTAACTGATATTAGCTAACTGTCTTCCTTTAAAAATATAAGGAAAATGGATTCTATTTCAAGTCGAATGCCTGGAGAACATTTTTTCTTTTCTGGGAATCCTAAACTTAAGACAAAAATTGGGTTTCAAATTAAAAGATATAATCTGTACGGGTGTTTTTCAGTCTTTCAAAATTAGCTTTTAAAATATAATGCTGCTAGAAAGCTACGATCTGGTTGCAGTTACAGAAACTTGTTGGGATAAATCCCATAACTGACGTGTGGCTGTTGAAGGCTTCAGGTTCTTCAGAAAGGAACAGGCAGGGAAGAAGGGGTGGAGGCCTTGCCCTCTGTATAAGGAAACTGAGTGTGAAGACCTGTCCCTGAAGAATAGCCATGAACAATTTGAAAGCTTATGGGTGAGAATAAAAGACCAAGTCAACAAAAGGAACCTTGTGGTTGGTGTCTACTACAGGCCACCTGATCAAGGGGAGTCTGCTGATGAAGCTTTCTTCTTCCAGCTGCAGGAGGTTTCATGCTCACAAGCTCTCGTCCTACAGGGAGGACTTCAACCACCCTGACTTGTGCTGGAAAAGTAGTGTGGCAAACTGTAGGCAATCCAGAAGACTCCTAGAGTACATAGATGATAACTTCTCAACCCGGATAACAGACACCCCTCCCTGAGGGGATGCAATACTGGACCTGATGGTCACCAATGAAAGTGAGGTCATCAGTGATGTCAAGTTTGGAGGCAGCCTGGGTTGCAGTGATCACACATTTGGTGGAGTTCAAGGTCCTGAGGGATATGGGACAGGCAAGGAGCGTAGTAAGAACCCTAAATTTTAGGAAATCCAACTTCCAGCTCTTCAGGAAGTGAGTCAGTAGGATCCTCTGGGAAAGAGTTCTCAGGAATACGGAGCAGTACAGAGTTGTCAAACATCTAAGAAAGTTTTCCATAGAACGCAAGAGCATTCAGTCCTCAGGTGTAGGAAATCGGGCAGGGAAGGGAAGAGACCAATGTGGCTGAGTTGAGACCTTCTGGTCAAACTGAAAAACAAGAGGGAATTGCACAGGCAGTGCAAGCAGGGACAGGTAACCTGGGAGGAGTATAGGGAGTATACAGTAATAGGAGCCTCAAAAGAATCACAGAGAGGAGGCAACCAGAACTTCCTTTGCTTTCATCTTATTAGCACATTAGCACACCATGTTGAGTAAATACCAGCTACTGATAGCAAATCTCGGAAGCACATGGAACATATTTATCAAATCAATCAGGCTATAGTTTGGCTTCATAAAGGAAACAGAAGCCAGCCATCAACAACCTCATAAATATATTACACTCCCATGATAATTGGGATGCTAAATTTTGCCCAGACGTTAATTCAAGAAACTGTGTTTTATGGACTTTCACAGATTCATACCAAAGCATAAGCATACTCGACTATAATATATGGGTAAGAAGACAATTGGAATAAAATAAGCAGTGGAAAGAGAATCACAGAATTACAGAATGATCTGAGTTGGAAGGGATCCACAAGGATCATCAAGTCCAACTCTTATCCCTGCATTGGACAATCCCAACATTCACAACATGTGTCTGAGGGGATTGTCCAAATGCTTCTTTAATATTGTCAGGCTTGGCACCACGACTGCTTCCCTGGGGAGCTGATTCGGTGCTCCACCACCCTCTGAGTAAAGAACCTCTTCCTAATATCCAACCAAAACCTCCCCTGACACATCTTCCTGCCATTCCCTTGGTCCTATCATTCGTCACCAGATAGGAGAGATCAGCGCCTGCTCCTTCTTCCCTTGTGAGGAACCACAATGAAGTGCCCCATCAGTCTCTTCTTCTCCAGGCTGAAAAAATCAAAAGACTTCAGCCAACCCTCATATAATTTCTCTTCTAGACCCTTCACCAGTTTTGTGGCCCTCCTCTGGACACTCTCCAGTAGTTTGATGGCCTTTTTATATTGTGGAGCCCTAAACCACACACAATACTCGAGCTGCAGCTGCACCAGTGCGGGTAAGAGGGGGACAATCACCTCCCTCGACCAGCTGGCAATGCTGCCCTTTCTGCAGGGCTGCTCTCCAGCCTCTTGCTCCCCAATCTGTACGTGTACCCAGGGTTGCCATGTCCTAGATGTAGAACCCAGCACTTGTCCTTGTTGGCTATTGCCTGTCTCTCCCATTTGTCTAGAACCCTCTGCATGGTCTCTTTGCTCTCAAGAGTGTCAACAGCTCCTCCCTATATATGAGGAAGCAGAACAGAAGACCTCTTACTTGTGAAGTAGAAGCCATATAATAAAAAACAATCCAAGGTCAGCTGTAAACTGAATGGCAATTATTCACTAAATAATTCTTAAAACTTTTTGAAACAGTATTTAAACAGATTTCTACAGTCAGCACGCATTGCTTGCTTCTCTCATAATAAGCAGTATCAACATATATGGACACAAAATGAGAAAGATTTCTAAGAAACTAAATCATAGAATCATAGATTGTTTTGGGTTGGAAGAGAAATTTACAAGTCATCTAGTCCATCTCCCCTGCCATGGGCAAGGACATCTGCAAACTTGCTGAGGGTGCACTTGATCTTGCTGTCTGTATCATAGATGAAAATATTGAACAGCACTTGTGTCAGTATGGACCCCCGAGGGACGCCATTTGTCATGGATCTCCACCTGGACATTGAGCTGTTGACCATTACTCTCTGGATGTGACTATCAAACCAATTACTTATCCATCAAATAGTCCATCAAATCCATATTGCTTTAATTTAGAGAGAAGGATGTTGTGGGGGGATGTGTCAAAGGCTTTACAAAAGTCCAGATAGATTACATCCATTGCTTCTCCCATGTCTACTGATGCTGTCACTCCATTGTAGAAAGCCACTAGGATGGTCAGGCAGGACTTGCCCATGGTGAAGCCATGCTGGCTGTCTCAAATCACCTCCCTGTTCTCTGTGTGCTTTACCATGCTTTCTAGGAGGATCTGTTCCAGGATCTTTCCAGGCACTGAGGGGAGGCTGACAGGTTGGTAGTTCCCAGGGTCCTCCTTTCTACCCTTTTAGAAATGGGCACAATATTTCCCTTTGTCCAGTCACAAGGGACTTCCCCTGACTGCCATGACTTTTCAAATATTATGGAGAGTGGCTTGGCAACCACATCAGCCCCATTTCCTTCAGGACTCTGGGATGCATCTCATCAGGTCCCATAGACTTATGTATGTTCAGATTCTTCAGGTGGTCACAAACCTGATTTTCCCTTACTGTGGGAGGGGCTTTACCTCCCCGGTCCCCATCTTGTTGTTCCTTGATCCTGGAGGGGTGAGGAGAGTAGCTGCCAGTGAAGACAGAGGCAAAGATGTTGTTGAGTACCTCAGCCTTCTCCTCGTCTGTTGATGCTAGGTTCCCATTTATGTACAAAGGTCAACTGTTGTCTTAGATATCCACTTCAAAACTGCCTCTAGCCTCAAAATTTAAAAAAAAATCTCAGAATGGAAAATCTAGATATGTATTTTTAATTCAATTCATCATTCTAAAGATACAATTGAATCTTTTGTGTCAAATCCAAGTCTTCTTTCATCTGAGGTACCACATCCTAAATCTTTTCAGGAGAAATTGCTGACAATAGTGTCATTATTGTCAGGTATTCCTGCTGTAAATAACAAGAGTAAATCTGCAATCACCTATCTCTACAAGGGATAATGATTTGCAAACTGACAAAGAGTAGCTTTGGACATTTAATGTTCGGAGGCTACAGCTATGCTTGCAACCTAACCATGAAGAAAATTTAGAATCATGCAGGTTTATAAATCTTCAAATAAATCAGGTTATTTCCACTAAGATCACTTAGAGGAAACAATCATTTTAAGATGGTATTTGATGACTGTGATAAATTGGATTGTATATTGGGCTTCCAAAGGGGAACTGGATTTGATGACACAATTTTTTTTTCTAGTCCCATTTCTCATTTATGTGAACGGAATTGCCTTTTACAATTAGGAATTGTCATAACAAATCCCTCTACTCTTAAGTAAGCAGAAAAACTCTGTTTGAAAGTTCTAGTTTCCTTTTATACTTTGCACCCTCTACAGACATCGTCAAGGACGTTCTTCTGCATCAAGAAGGAAGCTAAAAGATAACATCACTCCAGAGATTCTTGTCATTCCAGATCAGGGACTGGAATGAAACAGTACCAGCATTTTTTCTGCTATCATCAGCTTCTGCACGGTTTATTATAAATTTTTAATTAGGTTTTGAGAACTGAAGATATTTCTTATGCTGAATTTCTTATGACTTTTGTACGTAGACAGACTGAAACTATTACTATAAAAATGATGAAAATTGTACCTTTGGTTTTATGTTGAGTGAATCCTAATGCTTGACAATTTACTGATCAGCTTTTCATACCGTAAGACTTGGACCTCATGAGCACTTTTGTATGGACACCGGCAAGCTATACATTTGTAAAACTATATCTCAGCTAATTAGTGCTATGTATCCAGTCATGTGCATAAATGTCTGGTAACAGTGTAGTAATAGCCTGCACAGGAGTTGCCTCCCAAAATGTGAATGGATCTCTGATACAATTTGATAAAAAACTGAATGAGTAAATTAAAATAATTCAACCATTTATTGTTTTGGTGTTTAAATTGTTTCAAGAGCTTGTGATAAATTCTGAGCTTTAACATAGAATAATATGTTTTTAACTGTTTAGGTATTCCTTTGCTCAGACAATGTAGAGTACACACACATCTCATTACATGTCACTGACAATTAAAAAAAAATCATACTGCAGAAAAATTTTCCTTTATAGCTCTTGCTTCCTAGATTAATAGATACCCCATAACACAGGAATAGGGAACTAAAGACAAAGGATTCCTCTGCTAAACAACATGATAGTCAGAATGCCAAACAGGGTGTTGCGCAGCATCTCATGCAGGCAGGGCCAGCAGGGAGGGTCCAGAATCTCCGAGCTCAAGAGGCAAATTAATTTGGCAAGAGGGAGCCCAGCCATGACATCCATCCGGAGGGAGGCTGCATGCCCTGCACCTGCCAGAAAGGATGTGTCAACCCAGACTGAGTTCCCAGGAAAAAAAAAAATCAGGTATCCAGGTCTCGGGCTGCAGGGAATGCCACCAGCTTGCAGTGTAAACAGAGGTGAACTATCTACTCAGCCAATGTAATACATATTTATCTCAGACTACCTACTCTGGTGGCAGAGCTGTGAAAGGATGTAGAGAGGATAAGGAGCATCAGGGAGTCTGAGCAAGAGACAGATTGATCTCCCTGAAACATGAACAGAGACAACGACTGGAAAAAGCCCCTGACCAAAGGCATTCATTATCCTTCCTCCAGCAGGATGTAGGCAGGGTCATAACAGGAAGCAGTGAAGGGAAGGTAGTCCACACATGGGGCAACATGCAGATCCCCTCCTTGCCCACGCTTCCCCAGCTGCCTCTGAACCATAGATACAAGGCTTTAGCTGTGGAGGACCGATCAGAGGAAAATGTGGATGCTGATCTGTCTACACCAGAGAAGGGGCCAAGACCAGAATGACATACCTTCCCTTATTACAACAACCATGAGAAGGAAGAAAAGATGAGTCGTAGTAGTAGAAGGCTCCCTGCTGAGGGGAACAGAGGGTCCAATATGTCAGGCAGACTGATATGTCACAGGGAAGTCTGCTGCCTCCCAGGAACCCAGGTTAGGTATATCACCAGGAAACTTCCCAGCCTGGTATGGCCCTCAGAGTAATACCTGTTACTGCTCTTCCCCATGGGAGTTGATGAAGCTGCAGGGTAGCTCAAAGGTGATAAAAAGAGACTTCAGAGCCTTGGGCAATCCTCAGTTTCAGTACAGGCTGAGGAACATACTGATTGAGAGCAGCCCTGCAGAGAAGGACTCAGGGTGCTGGTCGATGAGAAGATCAACATGAGCTGGCAATGTGCACTCACAGCCCAGAAGGCCAACCCTGTCCTGGACTGCATCAAAAGAAGCATGGCCAGCAGGTTGAGGGAGGTGATTCTACCCCTCTACTCCACTCTCGTGAGACCCCATCTGGAGTACTGCATCCAGTTCTGGAGCCCTCAGCACAAGAAGCATATGGAGCTGTTGGATCGGGTCCAGAGGAGGGTCATGAAAATGATCAGAGGACTGGAGCACCTCTGCTATGAGGACAGGCTGCGAGAGTTGGGCTTGTTCAGCCTGGAGAAGAGAAGACTTCAGTGGGACCTCACAGTAGCCTTCCAGTGCCTGAAGGGGGCCTACAGGAAAGATGGGGATGGACTTTTTACAAGATCATGTAGTGATACGATGTGGGGGAATGGTTTTAAACTGGAAGGGGCAAGATTTAGGTTACACATTAGGAAGAAATTATTCACCATGGGGGTGGTGAGGCACTGGCACGGGTTGCCCAGGAAAGCTGTGGATGCACCCTGCCTGGAAGTGTTCAGGGCCAGGCCCAGTGGGGCCTTGAGCAGTCTGGTCTGGTGGGAGGTGTCCCTTCCCATGGCAGGGGGATTGGAAGTGGATGGGCTTTAAGGTCCCTTCTAACTAAAACCATTCTATGATTCTATGAATGTGATTCACCATTAACCTGAGTGTAATAATAAACTAAGGGAAATAAACATATTATTTTACTGAGGCCAAGGGAGAGGAGGAGAATTAAAAGTCAGTGAGGATAATTAATTTAATCATCTGATGCTGAACAACTCAGGGAGAAACTCTTTTCCAGTTAAATCAATAGGTTATAAGTCAGGAGAGAATTTGGCCTGGAAATGTCAAAATAGAGTATCAATGAGATATGAGTACCTAGTTCTTAAAAAATTCCAAACTTCATAGAGACAAAGGACAAGAAGCTGGCATACCTCTTCATCAGTAAATCCTACCTTCTATATTGAAAGGCAAATGTGGAACAGCATGATAAAATTACAGCATGATGAGAACATAGTATTTCTGAAGCCCTTAGATTAAATGCTTTCAAGCAAAAAAAAGAGATCTAACAAAATATGACCTACAAATTATATTTTAAAGGATATGAGAACAGAACCTCTCCTACACTAAATTAGTTAAGCTTCAATGACTTCAAATAAGCTATGACAATTTATATCAGATGAAAATCTTATCCATAAACTTCATCTTTCCAAGGAGTTTGTGCCTATGTTGTAGTGAACACTAACTTCCAATGATTGTCTTGGATGGAATATGAAGCATATTGTTCAGAAAATCATAGAATGATTTGGGTAGAAGGGTCTCTGGTTCATCCTCCTGCCTCACACTGAGACAGCTTAAAAGAAGGAGGTTCAAAGCCTTACCCAGTTGAGTTTCCAAGAATGGAGATTCTACAATCCCTCTGTGCAGGCTATTGCACTGCTTGATCACCTTCATGGTGAAATATTTTCTTCCCAATACCTAATTAAAAATCCTCTTACTGAAGCTTTTAAGCATTGTCTCTTTTCTAGTTTACTGTTCATCTTTGAGAAAAACCCACCTCAGTTGTCCACTATCCAGCTGAAAATAGTATCTAAGAACCCCATCTAGCCATAAAACTCTTTCAGCCTCTCCTTGGGTGTCATATATTCTAATTATTTTGGTGGCCCTCTTATAGATACGCTCCAGTATCTTAAATAGGATGCCTGACAAAAACAGAGACTTTGCTACAAGTTATCAGACAGTTTTCTCCAACAGCAAGATGATTTGCATGAACTGCTTCTCTGATTTTGCATCCCATTAGAAGAATCTCAAACTGATCATATTAGTATAGACAGAACAGTAAAGAACTGTGTAATTCAAAATACATTTCCACCTTTCTTAAATACATACATACATTTTGTAATTTAACATTTAATGAGAAAATACTGATAATTACTGTTTCTCAATAATGCCCCTGTAATGGAATGCAAATTAATTATTTTTTTATGCAAAACAGAGAATGTCATATACGACCAACATTTTAAAGAGTGCAGCAGCAAAACTGGACATTTTACTCCTTTGAACTCCAAATCTATATTTCTTAATTCAGTATAAGGGAGGCAGAAAGTCGAAGTGCTTAAGCTTCTCAGTTGAATCTTTGGAAGGTAATAAAACTAAGACTCACATGCATGGACTAAGGAGATTATTTTTGTAATAAAACTTTCAATTCTTGTTATGCTATTATTCTGTACTGGTTTATAAGATGTTTTAATGACTACAGAAAACATAAGCAAGATCAAAATAATATGAGCACACACAGGGGGTTTGAATATCTTTATCTTACAGTCACACATAAAATGCATACAGACCCACAGAATATGCATATATTGGTCTTTGATATCTTCCACATATATTTATTATGAGAATTATAACTCTTAACATGCATAAAGGTAACATAAAATCCCACAAAGCCTTGTGAATATGAAAACATTTCCCTGCTTAAGCACTGCATTCAGTTCTAAGGGTTTACTAGCAAAGCCTATGTATATCTGTGAGGGATCATAGTCTCATTATATCATATGATTTTGGATTTAAATACAAATTAAAAAAATGCAAAGTATAATTTAGAATTTTATGATGAATACAAATTGCATTATACTGGCGAAAAACAAGAAACTAATCAATGGACACACTATCTAGAGCAATATGTAAATTACTAGAATAATTTATTATTTAATCAATTAATTATTAATTTGTGCTTAACATTCTCACACATGGAAATAATATTAAATGATACTAGGCAAAATGGAATGATCCATTAAATGTAATCAAAAGCAGTCAGTAGCAATCAGAGCCTAGATAGAGGAAGGTCATTACAAAAAATGAGACTGTTTTCCTCAATATATAATAAACCAGCTTCTTGAGTCAATGATACAGTAGACAGATTTTCTTCAAAAATGCTGATCTAGGTTGTGGTCAGCACTTGTCTGTACAATTTACATTGCCATTGTTGACACCTGCAGATGCCCTCAAACTCAATTCCCCTCTTTATAAAAGACTGCAGAGCTGCTGGCAAAGCATTCTTTTGCAAGGGACTTTTCCTCTGGAATGCTTTTCCTTGCCAAGATCTAAAATAGCCATAAACTGTTGACATTCTGGGTATGCTACAAAGTCCATCTGTGGGAGCTGACTGAGGCAGTAACGGGTGGGATATCTCGTGGGAAGGTGTGATGGAGGTGCATGGGTCTTATGACTAGAAATTAAATGGGGTGTTGGAGAGTGGGAGGACAGAAGAGTGCTGCTTTTTTTGGAAGTTTTATTTATTGCAGTCTCTACGTTATGTTTTGAAATACATGCCAAGTTTGCTCAAAGCCTTAAGTGTTCTCTGGAGTGCTTATTTTGGTTGAAAATCCAAATGAATAATTCTATTCATACTGTTAATGATTTATTTTGTTTTCCAAATTTCTCTGAGATTTTTCATAAATTAGAATCCAAGCAGCAAACTTATCTTTCAGAATCCTTCCACAATGAAACTGGTATGACTTTGTAAAGCGTAATGCACTATGCAGAGTGAATAAGAATGCAAGAATCAACCCAAATGATTTTGACAGAGCATGAAATTTTACAGCAGCTTTTTTTGTAAAAATACCCATGTTAAACAAACTCTATTACAGTGGTAGCACTGGTTGGTTGCCACGGGAAAAAAATCCAAGTAATGATTGTAGTTAAAAGTACAAATAACTAAATAGAGAAACAAACAAAATGTCACTGATTCACTAGGTTAAAATATCTGTAAGGATATCTTGATAAATATCCCCTATATTAAAAAATCAAATAAATAAAGATTAACTGTTCATTTCAATTTTAACTATATTCAAATTTTCCTATATTGAATAACAATAATATCTGAAACATGCACTCTTTTAACCACTGATTTTCATTTTAAGAAGGTTATACATATATGTACTAATCTAATAATTGTTTACAACAGTAGCTGAAGCCCTATAGCTCAGCTCAATTCAGCACAGCTGAATTTTTCACAGATAGTGAAAAAGAGTTGCAAATAATCAGTACTTGTTTCCTGCACCTTTACTAGAACAAGTTATTTATAAGATCAGATCCTCTATTCATAATTATTTGAGAGATTCCATGCAAAAACTTTCTCTTTCAAATGAAATGATCTCCTGAAATTCAAATTTTAGCACTGATCCACGCTAAGGATAACAGATTACTCACAATTCATGTTCACTTTTCAATACTTAAAATATGTTTAGGCATTGTTTTCACCAGTGGCACTAGAGACAATAAGGTGGAGAAGGTGATATTCCCAAACTGTTTCAATGTCTCTCAGTATTTAGTCCCCCCAAAAAACCAACAGCTGAGGTAATCATGAAAGATCATCTGCAGTAATTCTTTTAGACATCCTAAATCCTCCTTGGTTTCTTTAGTGTAGAATTTCCAAATTAAAATTCAGTACCATAAAATACTAAATTTGGTCACACGCCTGTTTTGTTTGGTTCGTTGGTTTTGAGAGGAATTAACAGCTCACTATAGACAAAGCCATGTCTTTTTGTGGTAGATCTATTTTGAGGACTACGTCAATTTTTCACAAAGTTCATGAAAAGACAAAGTATTTGCCTGTCACAAGTACTGTGATTTGTTGAAAATACACGCAAAAGTTCCATATTGATATTGTCAACTGATGTACATTAATGAAGATACTTAGATATATAGTTATCAAGGACAAGATTTATATTTTTTCATTGCAAAGTCAAAAGATGTTGTCAAGACATGACATGAAAGTATGTGAGATTTTTACTTTTTCTTTCTTTTCCATCTTTTGATTAATTTCTCTGTTCTGCAGTTCTTTCATGATGAGGAATTAAAAACAACTTGGTTTTGTCAGCTTTCAAGTGTCCTTAATTTCTGCCACTTATTGAGTGTAATTCATTGAAGGTTTGTCTAAAAAAATCATATTTTATATAATTATTTTATAGAAATAACTAGAAATAGGTTTAAGTAAACATTAGTTGGTAGGCAAGTAAAGAGAAATTTCTGGATATATGTTAAATTTCTGTTTTATTTTCATTTGTCTTATTCAACTATACACTGAGAAGAACAATTGCTAATTTCAGATAATACAGATACTTCAGTAATATCTTGGTGTATCACATCACGTGTAACAGTCAAATAAACAAAAAAGATATTTAGAAATAGATTCTAAAGAAGATAAACAGTTGAAGGTTTCAAGGTTGAAAATTATCTCAAAGGAAACTGTAGATGTCTTAATAGAAGAAACATTTTCAAACAATGGGGTTTTTTAATAATTCCTCTAAAATTATAAGTATCCATAATCCATATCCATCTCAGCATATTTAATTATTCAAGCTTTTTAAAAAGCAAACTCATATTCTTTCAAAACTTTAAAAAAACCCAAAGCACATAGGTGAAACAAACAAAAATAAAATTTAGCATATATTTTAAAAGTTATCCAGTTACTCATCCAGTTATACACAATGATCTTCAGTCTTCAAAAAATTTGCTTGTTAATTAACAAGTTCACTTTAATTACCCTCTCTTTCTCCTCACACCTGTCTCTTCTTGACACTGTCTAATGTCAAATCAGACAGCCCCATGTTGAGTCTTGTGTCCTGATAGGAAGCTATAAGATCATAGCTTTTCGTTGTAGGCAGCTGCCAGTACAACAGCACTTCAATTATATCTAAATCCAACTAATCAAGACGAATGTAAAGTTCCCTTTGGGATTTTTTTTACTTTATTTTTCTGCTCATCTTTCTTTACCACAAAATTGACCATTCTACTTGGAGAATGCTATAGACTCCCACTGAAAATTTCCAAAACATTTAAAAGCAACAGAAGGCTTTCCTCTCTGATTGCCTGTCCCTGTAATAACAGATTGCACTGAATGCTAGTTTCTACACCTTAAAGATTTTACGTTTATGACAAGAAGCCAAGAACATTCCAGTGTGCTGAGGCAGATGAACCCATTGTGCCTAAGGTATGTCAGTTATGATCAGCTCCAAGAAGCACTGAAGTAAAACACTGAGGCTTTTTGAAGCTTATTCAAAAACAGAGCCATAAAAATGGGCACATTAATCAGGCTGGAATTACTATCAGTGGTGTAAGGAGACAGATAATATAATCCCATGACAACATGTTAATGCCACAACGAAACAATTTACCCCCTACTCTTGCCACCTGTAGAAACAAGCACAATTTTCACAGGACATTGATAATCTGAACCTTTCCAATCCTAACTATTGAATTTATGCTTGAGTTACAATTCATATAGCGGAAAGACAACCATCTCTGATGTCTATGAATTAAGCAAGGCTTCGCTATAAAAAAAATCCACATTTTCACTGCAGGATATTCACTTCCATGCTTCCATTATTCACACTATAGGCAAAAAGGAAGAGCTGCACGTACACAATAATACTATTTTCCAACTGAGGTAACACCAAGATAAAAAAATCCTGTCTGACATTGAGTTCGAGGTTTGTCTTTTAAAATCACTTTTTTTTTCGGAATGATAGTTTATTCATTAAACTCATGGATCAGCTGAACAACTACATATCTATGCAAATGTATTAAACTAACCCTGTCCCTCCCAGCAAATTAAATAAATGCAAGGACAATCATACAGATGAGTTGCTGAAATAATAGCAGCTTCTATAAATCAACAGAATTTACTGAGTAGGTTTCACTGAGGAGAGAGACATATTAGTAAAATGGATAACACAAAGCTGATTGTAGAAATGACAAATCATCTTTCACATGACTGTGTTTCATGTTGCTTAGGTTTAACGTTTTGCCTTTGATGTGCTTTAAGAAGAAACAGAAGCTATTAAAATGACTCCTTCACATCTTAAAAGCACCTTCAAAACTTAATAAACTGTTTGTCTTGTTTTGCTTACTCCTAGGGTAGAGCTCTTTGAACTAGGGTGAATACAAGCAGTCATAGATACATGGTGGCTACCTTGCTGCTGAATACCTTGTGAAAGACAAGATAATTATATCTGTTTTCTCTTCTATGAATAACTCAGAATTAATAGCACTCTACTTCCTTTGCATTTTCTTTCATACAACATGATGCTGAAAAGTACTAAAAGATGAGGGATGGGTTTTGTATACAAAAAATGTATTACAAAAAAATGTATTTCTAAATATTATTATGCTTGTGTCTTGGTACTTGCAAATTAATTAAAACTTCAAATGGAAATGTATAAGGTTTTTGCTTGTTTGATTAAGTACCATAAAGCAAATGGTATGCTTTAAATTCTAATTTATGTAAGCATACCAAATTACACACACATACATATTGCTGCATTTTTTTCATTTTATAAATACATTCTCTAAAGAGAAAAATTCCTAGAAATAGTCATTATTTCAGAACAATAGTATTTTCAACATTGTAGCAACAAAGCTGCTTCTTGTTATAAGGTTTTGACCTTATAGGATGTACAATAATAACCCAAATATTTAGGATTATAATTACTCACAAACAATACATCTTTTCCAAAATGCACTATTTTCTGGGTTCGATTTCAGTCATTAAAACATACTTCATTCTCTTTCTCTTTAAGTGCGGTTCAGTTTATTTATTCTTAATGAAAGACATGGCTCAGTGGAAAAGAACCAGTAAAACGTGAGAAATTCTAAATACAAAGAAACTATACATGCACACGAAGGAGGAAATTAAAGGAAATACTTTAAAAAGCAGGTCTTCTCTTTTGAACCCATAGACTGTGCACACTATATGCACATCTGGAATGCTGTAATAGCTGATTTGCAGCTGCGAGCTACTTAAAATTTTAAAGCTCCAAATGGAAATTATACAGAGAAATGTAAGGTGTGAAACAGACTGTTCATGTATTATGTAAATAATGCAATATTTAGGGTAATGTATAGAACCACATTCTGTATACATCTTATTGTTGTAACTAAGTTTTCTAAAAATATGAAGACTATCACAGTTTCTGCTCCCTACTTCTGGGCAGAAAGACATTTTACATGCCGTAAGGTCAATACAGTTAAACACAAAAAAGAAACTGATGGATTGATGACTTCAGCTTCAACAGTACTCAGTAAATTTAAATGGAAAATGGAATATATCTTTTAGTATTTTTATTTCTAAACATTGCAGTAGAATTTCATCACCTTAAAATTTTGCCTGTAACTGCTGGCTTTTGTGGGCACCTTTGGTTAAGGATTCATTTGCCCATTAACATTTGTACATTAACATTTTGTACAGTGGAATGTAACTATTATTCAGGACAGTACAAGAGCATCAAAACAACTGAGTAGACTAGAAAGCAATATAGTGTTGAGTAGGAATAGTTTGATAGAACTCTTACTATATGTATTCATACGAAACAGATACTTGAGATAAAAATCTTATTTAAATTTACAGCAGTTTCTTTGCAATTTTAGTTCTAAGAACTTTTTCCCATGTAGTACTATACATGCAATTTAAAGCAAAAAAAAGGCAGAACCTTCCACCTACCATCACAACACTTTCTGATTAAGCAGTCGCACAACAACCATGTATTAGCCTCTGTGTGTATGTAAATACATATGCAAAATAAATAACATCATCAATGGAGCAACTGTCACATTGCAAAGCATGTAACATACAGGCCATAATGGTACATGAAATCAATCAAATTTTTGTAGGTTTGGTTTTCGTAAACAAGAGTTTATCTTTAAATATGCATGTATAAGTGGCAATGATAACACTTTCTAGGAAGTGTTTCACCCTGGATAAAGAGTGCTTTTTTATCAAGGCCAAAGAGATTTAGCAAACTACTGAATGAAGCAGAAAAGCTATTGTCACTTAATAATTATGTTTAGGAATATCCTGTGCATCCTTATTTTTCCAAGATGCCTGTACTTCAGGTATCTGAAAAGGCTATATGTAAGACTAATGTACCTGTGACTAGCAACATAAACATGGAGTTAAAAAATTTAATTACTACTAAAGACAAGAATTGTCAAAGATTTCTGATTCAGGTGATTCGATTATATCACAGGAACAAGAAATACACTGTGTTCTCCCAGCTTGATAGAGATAACTGGGGGCACTTACATAGCTCTGTTGGAGTTCCCTGACTTGGATCATAATCTATGTTCGAGTCACAAAGTGTTGGACCCATATGCTCGCATATTCCCTGTGTGTAAGTAACATGATTCCGTGTTCTAACCTCACCAGCCTTTTTTGTTGGTATAGATTTTGTTCTTGCTTTCACTTCAGTACAGGGGAAACTTAAACCTCAACTGATTTGGACCCCTAGGTAGGTTCCCAGGCTATCTCAGTAAGGTATTTTTCTCTAGTATTTTAATACAGTGAGCATATTTCACTGCTTTATCCAGGAAAAGAAATATTTTGACACGTAATAAATACATGCCCACTTTTGTACTTACACCAGATTCCACTAATAGATAACTGATGGTCTATAGATAACTGGTAGTTCAGATATCAGTAAATGGTTTACAAAACAAGTGCAGCTAAAACAAATAAAGATATACACGCTTAGACATATGACCACACACACTTGGAAGATGTGTTGGTTGCTACCAGTGAGCACAATGGGACAGCAGCTCACAGATTCTGTTGGTGCCTGCCTGCAGGCAGATTTAGCTCCACTGCAGCACAAGGTCAGATGAATTCACATACAAGAGACCAGCTCATACAGATCCTAGATCTACAGGATTATTTGGTGAAAAGGGTATGAAATCCTAGCTTACACACAAAGATTTTCCAAGTACATTACACACAGTGCTTGCATACACAATCCATGAGTTTGATGGCATTTTTGCATGGACTTCCGTGATAACAGATTCTAGTTCTCATGCTGTGCCATAGGCACAGGATCTCACAGACTGTACCAATATGCCCATATGGTCTAGAGCCACATGATACATATTCAGTAGTCAAAGTGGAGCTCTGGATGTATTTCACAGGTGGGAGGTAACAATGATTCCTCAGAGGCTTTCTCACAGGGGCCCCTGGGCAGTATGGAGCTTTCTGAGCATCATGGTGGTTCCAGAGTAGTTGCTAATGATAATTTAATGAGCTGTTGCTGATAATCTTTCTCTGATTGAGTCAGATTATCCTGCTCCAGTACAGGTCTCCTACTATTGACGGGACTCCTATGAGAAAGACACATTCGAACTTAAGATGTACGTGACACAGCTGCAGTGCTGTCAACCTTACTTTCATAAGCCAATCATATTAGGCCTGACTAATTTGATTTCAGCCTAATTTCAGCATGATTTAAATATGATTATAGGATGCAAGATATGACGTTGAAAAGTACTTTGTATCCAGAAGAACAATGATGACAATGTGAAGTTGAAATCTTTTTTATTTTTTATTTTTTTTTAAGTGTAATATCAGGAGTTAAATAGTTCTGTGGTTTCATCAAGAATCAGATCAACTTTCAGGAAAAATTAGGGAAATAAGTCTTGGTAACAACATGAAATCAGAAACAGCCTAAAGAAAAGAACAGTGATTCATGAGACAATCTGCATATGCTAAAAGGGTTGGCAGAAAACACATGCATTTAATTATCTTTTATACTTCAACAAATCTCTGAAATAGCACTTCTTTTATTTTTAAATATAAAAATACTGTGATAAAAATGTCTTTAAACATTTTCATATCCTATGAAGACCTACTCAAACTGGTCCCTTTCTCTGCTTCAGATACTTCATACATAAACTACAGTGAGACAGTAAGGCACGTTTTCTCCAAAATACATATTAATTTTGAAACTATTTATTATGCAGTATTTTTTTTGTACCTGATCATTCCATGTAAATGAAGCAGATGACTTATATGAAGCAGGCACACACTTCGATGTGACAGTGATCTATCTTTCCTTGTGGCACACACAGGTTCATGTGTAAAACATGAAAAAAATTGCTGGGTGCTCAAGAAAGGCAGCCCTCATGGCTAAAAACGTAAAGCATTTTACAAAATATAGGTTAGGAAATTACTGATATGTTTATATGGTAAATTCTTCATAGCAGGGAGTTTTCCTTATATCTATAAAATGTCACTCTTCAGAAATAGTAGGACTGAGACACCACAGTTACAATCGTTTAGGCTACTGTGAGATGGAGATAAAGCAAAAAAGCATGCTCTTAAAAGCAAAAAAGTGTCAGAATTACAAAATAGGTCCTTAGGCTTTCACAGACAGGACCTTACCATGCCATGCAAGGATGCAGCAGGCTTTAAGCATTTTACTTCTGAAACAAAATTTTTAGAAACAAAATACCCAAACAGAAAGCACCCACTTAGGGGGAGCTTTTCTGCCTTCTCTTATACATCCAGAAACAAATCCTACCAGCTCCAAAGAAGCTGCAGTAAGAGTATTACACTACCTGGGAGTAGCTAACATGATGCAATGCTGGAGGTGATATCTTGGTAAAGATAAAGGTAATTGTACAATGAGAGTTTTGAGGTTCTATTGGAATAGGGTATGAAAAGAAGACAAAAATATCAGAAAAGAAAGAACATGTTTACATTCAAATCAGCAATGGAAACTATGGTGTTTCTCTTTTCTCCAATGAAAAAACTTAACAATAATCTGCACACAGAGCTTTTTTTACAAGTAAAGATCTTGCACTAGGAAATGCTGAAGAATACTTCATTTGTCTTCTGTGTTACAGGAAAAATCCAATATTAATAATTTCAAAGCTTTTGTTTTCCATTACAATTCTTTTGTATCTACAGAAGGTCTACGCTACTCTACATCTTATTAGCAATAAGGTATTGAAAAGCTCTACATTTTTCATTATTATGGTTATCACAACTATTGCAGCATAGTTGATATGATCAGTTTAATAAGTATCCACATTTTTCTTCTCAAAAGTTCATCACGAGTTACTGAACTGAAGGATTTTTCCAACATTTCCTTTTATCAATACTCAGTACAGCAAGCCAGTATCATATTTAAACGTGGAGCAATTTTATTGTCATCTCAGTGTTATCTGGCTGTCAGCAATAGGATGGCATAATGGATTGTAATCTTTTTGCACAGAGTAAGGACAGGTCTAGCAGAAAATATTTAATTCTAGGTGATAGCTCCTGCAGAGTCAGTAAAGGGCACATGCTAATAAGGAAACTGCAGAAAGGCACTGGTGATGACATGCTCCCTGAAAACAGCAAGCTCAGCAGATACAGTGCAGCTAATAGAACCATTACTGCCTCATGTCAAGCTATGAAAAATACCAAAGGACAGAGTCATCACAGTGAAAGGAAAAACAAAGCTCTTGTATATTATGGTTGGAAAAGCATTATAGGCAGAACAATGTTAGGGTAACATTGTTATCAAATGCATGAATAAAAATATGACAAAAAGCTTGCTCGGTAGAAAGAGCAATTTCCCCTTTTTAATCCCCTGTATATTCCACATGTTGTAGCCTTACCATTCATTGTATTAATTTTCAGTTTGAAACTCATTTCCCACTAAGGCATCTGTTTTCTTCTGCTGATGGCAGCAGGTTTGCTTTTCCTTTTCTTTTTTTAACTTCAGTTTAAGATACGATACAGTCCACAAGTAAAGCATAAAGTACTTCAAATGAAGACAACTACAAGGCAGGAAAAGAATCCAGATGCTTTTACAGAGACTTAATTTTCCAGACTCCGATTAAAGGCTTCTGTTACCACCAGCAATGTTTGGTCAGCTTCTCCTTTTCTAAAACTGGGAGTCTGTCCAGAAACACTGAGACTATGAAATCTTCATGGCATGCTTGCATTACAGCATGAAGCACTGTAGCTGGTGATCTTATACACAGATAAAACTCTGTTTCCATTTCATATAGCATTTGATTTTAAAGTCCTGCTCACCACAGTATTACTACTCAATTCTAGATAGAAGGAAAAAGACTGAATACATCCAAAGAGGTATGCATAGGTATTTAGACGTACAACATCATCTGAAGGACCTAGTGGAAAAGAAAATCTTAATGGACATTTTCCTAACACTGTTCTTCAAAGCAAAGTGCTACTCTTAATTTTCCACAAAAACTTAATCTATCTCCTAATATATCAGACAGAATATTACACTTGCATATTTGTTGGTTTCGAGGGGAAAAAAATATTCATTTCCTGTGGTCCCTCTCCCTCACATATGTTCTTGAATATAATGAGATGGACTCTGAGTCACTACTTAAGAAAAAAGCAAGCTAACAAATGCCAGACACAAGAGTAAATATCTAACTTTACAGTCTTTGAAATTGCAGTGCAGTTAATGGGATCTTTGTTTTACTACCAAAGGGTTTAATTAGCCAAGATTGTTAGTGAAACAAGTGTCTAATGCAAAGTCTACTAAATCCATGGAGTCTTTCTATGGGCTTCCATTGATGCTGACTTTCAGATCAACAGTGTTAATTTGATGAGTTAGATCCATAAAACCAAGTCTTGGAAATAAAGATTTACAACATGTTTCCAAAGGCTGAATTTTATATTCTTCAAATTTACCAAAAGTTGACAGCTTTATCACTAGCTGGAGAAATAATTCAAAGTAAACTTTTGTGCAATTTGCCATTATACTGTTCTCTTAATATACTACTTAAGACAAGTTGAACATCAGAAGACAGCTCAGAAACCTCATAAATAGTCTTCTGTAATATGCAGTTTATGATGCTTATTTTTCCTTCTCTTTTTACATTATTCAGCAAGTATTTCTGTGGGACATCCCTGGATACTGTAACTTTGTGCACTTCCTGCCACTCTTCAATCTGTCAGAAACACATAACCACTTCAAGAAAGAAGTCAATACAAATTATTCTCTGTACATCAATGCATGTCATTTGTCCTGAAGATTAATTGTATTAGGAAACAATAATTACACCTGAAGCTTCTTTATACGGAAGAGGAGAGCAAGCAGATTTTCAAAGAGCTCAGTCACTCATGTCTGTACGCATTCTTTACCACTTACACATTTTCCCCTAAGTAATCCTCAAGTAATTAGTTTCAACCTGGCTCAGATTACCAAATCACTGAAATCAAAGGCTTGTATAGAAAGAAACAACACATAATTCCCTTAGTTACTGATTTGTACTACTATAAATGTCTCTTTTAGAATCTAGGAGCAACCCTGTAAACCATGGTCACATGAGAAATCTTTTTTGACATGAATAGATCCATTAAGTCAATGAGACTACTCATGTGAACAGACTGTCACAAAACACTGATGCTAAGAATGCACTCTTTTATACATTCTTTGGCTTGTATAGATAAGCAAGGGTGTGAACAAGGAGTACTACGTATAACAGTCTGCTCTTATTTCAGTATGCTAAACATTTCACATTATATCACATAAAAAACCCTCACTGGTATGCTCTCATTCACTCTTTATCTTTAAATCTGTTAAGTGATATTACAACAGAAGATGCTTTTTACTCTAGACATGATTGTAATACCACAGTAATTAACAGACACAGTGGATGTATCTTTTCTGCCTTTGAAGTTTCCTGTTGAAGACTTTCCATTGCAATAAAACTTTATTAAACTCATTATTGTTGTTTCATTAATTCTCACATGGCTACAGGTATTGATCCACTCATGTTTTGTTGAGACTGCCTCAGCAGTGCTCTGAGAAAAATAAGGTGTATTAATTACTTTGGGGTTTTTTTTCTTAGTTTCTGTCAGCTAAAAATACAGATGTCAAAAACGCTCTCTATCACTACCACATCAAATATTCTTCTGACTGGATATATTTCCATTATAACTCTGTCATATATACAGGCTAAACATTATTGCTGCCATCTGCCAAAATGTGCAGCATTGAGACAGCATGCCTGTGGTATTCCAGCTTGCGGCTGCAGGAAGAAAGTAGGAGAAGTTGCCATCTGCTTCTTTTTGTCCTTCTCTGCATGTAGATTACATAGCAAGACTACAGAGGAGATCTTGCCTCCTCTAGAAAATATTGTCAGACTATAAAAATGGCTCTGACAATTTACTGACACTTTTGTAATACCAGCAGCTGTGCACAGGGAATTAGCTTTACCACCTAGTAAAATGTCAAAGTCCTTCAGTGAGATTTAATTGGCTCTCAAGTATGATATTGACTTCCAGTACATATACATGCCTTATCTAAAGACAGGCAAAACGAAAAGATCTCCATGTGCTGTTCTGCTAATACATATGTGCTGCTATGTTGTCCAGGTCATAAGATTATTTCGGAGATAGGCTGTAAAGCTATCTAGGTTGCTTAGGAACAATGAGAAAATTTTAGAACATATTTTCAGAAACACATTAATGCATGCATCTTCACAACATAAATTTTTTCTTCCTTGTTTTCTTAATAGATTTAGGGGGAAAAAAGTGCTTTTTAATTAAAAAAAGAGCTATCGTATTATTAATCTCTAAATTAATTGAATGAGGGTGAAATAACTTATCATTTCAAGCTACTCTTGGAGAAACTATGTTCAGTATCCCAGTTTGGTTCAGCTTTTAAATATGGCTAGAGGGGGGTGAAAAAATATCTAGCATTATCAGAACCCAGAAAGGTGTCTAGTGTTCTGGAGGGAGTAGAACTGCTATTTCTGAGAATGTAGAATTTACTCGGCTGCTTCTGAGGTGCACCTTCATGCAGTGATCTCTTCTGGCAGAGAGGTGCTGTGACACAGTTAGGAATGAAGATTCTCTTTCTTGAAAAAAGACTCTGGTTTTGTTTACATGCAAACTTGATCCTTTTAATAATACCTATATACTAAAAGCCTTGCTTAGCTAAAATGTAGATGTTGATATACTAGTGTAAGAAACCAGACTGGCAGAGTTTTAAGGAACAGTACAATATCTCCCCATACGAGTCACCAAAGCTATTGCAAGTTGATACAATTGCACATATTTTAATACTATACAATTTCATTGGGAAAAAGATGGTGCTCCTACATAAAATAATTTAATCAATATAAAATCTATATAAAAGACAGTCAATATCCAGCATCTGTAAAAATCTGAAGCATGGATAAGTCCTCCATAGCCTTGTTTTCAATTTCCAACTTTGCAGCAATAGATAAGGCTGAGCACATTAAAGCCTGTTGCTAAGACTTTACAGTAGTCATCTTGTATTATGTTATTATAACATTAAATGGTTACTACAACAAGACAGATGAGAGGGAACTGGAAATAGTCCCCCAAGACAGTTAAAATGTACAAACTTCACTTTTCATTTCATGGGAAGAGACTCTCTCCTGCTTTCCTGTAAAATAATATTTCAATCACAGTTGCTGAAGGGTCACAAACAGCTGCTTACCTCAGTATGTACAGGAAAGAACAAAAGCACTTCTGAGCAAGGGCCACAAGAACAAATATCATAAGAGAAATATTCTCTCTCACTATTATGAAGTAGCTTTGAAAGTAGAAAGGTCTTAATTGAATTAGTTGAAAATAGTTGCCATTCCTGTCTCATTATATAACAAAAATAACAATAAACTCTTTAATGTAAAGATGTAAAATATTTATCTTTCCAGTTCTTGGAACTGCTCATAGAAAAATACTAAGTAGTTCAGATTAGATAAACTCATTTCGATTACATACCTGCTGTTCTGTCCTCACTGTTTTCATGATGCTTCATTCAAAGTTAGCTTAATCACCATAGCTTAAAACCCCTGATTGCCTTTATTAATATAGGCATAATATCCTTCAAAATCAAAATCATCTGACTGTGCATCCATGTAAAACTGGTCATATTATCATCATGTTTTGTAGAAAGGTATGGAAAAGAGGCAATGATAGAGATAAATGAATAACTATCAAAGATGGGGTGAAATATGTAAGAAACTGTAGGTCTGCAATTTATGAAAGCAAAATGCAGATGTTTTTATATGAACTTGTTACTGTACTGCCTATTTAAATTAATGCTTCTGAATGAAAGGGGAAGTAACTAAAATCACAGGATTGCCAACTAGCAGATGAACTTCTTTAAAACTGAATAGTGGAATACTACACCAGTATGGAGAACTCCTGCACATTCCTCAGCAAATCTAAGGAGGTTGTATCAGACAGCCTTCTAGCTACACAATCCACTGTGGTGGCTGGTTTAAAAATTTACACAGGGTTTACAAATTCCATGTGAGAATGCCAATTATTAAAAAATGTAATAAAATGTAAGAACCTCCCTAATCCCACACTTGATTTCCTTACGTGAAATTCGTAAGGATAAGGCCCTCCACACAAGCACAGGAAAATCTAATATTTCTCTTTTAGAAAAGTAAGTTGTGAGGGTGAACTCTATCATTATTATGAAAAAAATCATAAGTACCGAGAAAGAAATATTAAAATTTCAAAGACCAAAAAGGAGTGAAAGAGTTATCGCGAGTTATTTCTTGGAATTCCCATTATTTTTGCAAGAAGGCACTTCAATCAGATTTCCAACTTCCGATAAAATGATAGGTATTCACACTGCTGAGGGTTAACTTTCCAAATAAACCTAATTTTCAATGGATATTGAAGTGCTGCTCTATTTGAAGGTTCATTACAACTCTTCCACTTAAAATGTGTATACTTCTATACTTCTTTTTTAAGCCTATGGAGTAATATATTGTAAAACAAAGGCTGATATATTCACCACCAATACAAAAATTTGTATTATTCTCCCTATTAGAAGCTATCCCTTTGCTAGGGTGAGGGAGGAAATTACATTTTCAATAGACTTCTTAAGCTATTGAATTCATTTAATTCAGTTCTGGACTTTCAGCGCAGTTAGAATTTACTCTTACTTGTTCATACACAATTGTGGTTTATATCTGGTTAACCAAACCAAAGCCTTTAATAACTTGTTGTAACCACTCAAAAGCAATCTAGATTATGTCAACTGAATGGAAGTCTATGTATATAGCTTAAGAACAATGGTACCTGTTTTAGTTGAATAACCAAAGGGAAGGGCTTTATAGACGTGTAGAACATACAGAATGCCTGTTGTAAGATAACACCAGGAGAGATAGGAAGAAAAATCCTCATCAGTTAGTAAACTAGCACAATTTGTCATGAAATGTTTGTTTAATGTTGCAGTGATTTGGATCTTTTGCTTTTCTAATCTAAGTCAAATTTTAATGAGAACTTTATTAGTAGAAACATTAGCTTATGATCTTCACTTCTCAGTATCAAGCGCCTTCATTACCCACAGGACAGACTGTGCTTTATGACTGTTTATTTCTGAATCAAGAAAAATAGTCAAAGTGAGCTCATTGAATTTTACACTGAATGCAAGAATTAGCCTGGATAGGGAAGAAACAGGGATTGAAGCACAGGTCTTTAAAATATGTTTAAAATATGTATATGAGCATGTAAACTGACAAATTGCCCTGTTATAATTTATATACTCTATATGCCTGTAGAAAATAAACCTAATGTGTCCTTAGAATAGCATCTTCTATAAAACTCTCTCCAGCTGCATAGTGTTCTTCATTCAGCTGTAAACAATAGATCTTTTTGTTTCAGTTATTTTGGTCATGCAGACAGAGTACTAAAATACATGTGATTTATTAACTTTGAAAAAGGATACGATTATTTCAATTCTATATTAAATTCTGTCACAATGCTATTTGCACAACTGAGTGGTATATCATTACTGAGGATTCATGGATGCTTGTCTGTTTTCTTAGACGAATCCTGTCAGTTGCAAAACTGCATATTAACTAGTGAATGTCATACCACCCACTTAAAGAGGTGAAAATTAAGCCTATACACGTTTTATTTAAAATATCTCCCTCATCCCAAAACACCTTTTGTCTTCACATGTAAATCAGTTTTGCTGAAATTCTGTGAAAAGTTGTCAAAAGAGCTTGTTGAAATTTTTCCTTGAAGGGCAAATAAACATTACATGCAAAGAAAAATTTAAAAATTTAGAACACAAGATAAGGAGAAAGAATTAAGATAATGATGGAGCAGAAGATGTAAAGAAACTAAAAAAAGCTGTTGAGTATGTTCTTAATTTTTATTTAAAATTACTAATTCCTACCTCTAGTTATTATATAGGTATATAGTTCTATAAATATATCTGAATATTTGAAATTACTTTCATTCATTCAGATTACAAATAAAGATTTTTAGTTTCCTTTTTCATACTTTAAAAGCAATTTATTTTGACTTTTTAAAAATAATCTCTGGAAAGAAACCAAGAACAAAATTCCTAATAAAACAGGAATCCATGACTAAAAAAGTTTTGTAAGTTCACTAAAATTTTTATATTGTATATTTTGCAGAGGATCTTCATAAGCAGTGTGTATTCAAATAAGGAAAATGCTATCCTATTAGTATACACTTGTTTTAAAACAAATGCTATATGCTGAAAATATCTATGCCTCACCTTCACAGTCAAAAAAAATGTCATTTCTAGTACAATAAACATATAATCAACTGTAAGGCGTCTGTTTTCATATAAAAGCCCAATAAAGGAAAACAGAAAATCTCAGAAGATAGCATAGGAGAAGGAAAAAAGGTGTGTCGTTATCAGAGAGGGGACAGAATAGATGAAACTGCATTTCAAACACAAACAGTGCAGTGAAGGATAAAAAGAATTGAAAGACATTTAATGAGCAGGAAGCAGGAACTCATATGGTAAAAATATTTTTTTCCTCAGGTTACAGCGGAAGGGAAAGCTGCAAAGAGATTAATGTAGAATCAACAAAGCAAGTTCTGAGTATATGTAAAATAAAGAATCGGTTTTCACCTTTGTTGAATCCTGTGTGAAGTTTCAGAGCCTCATGATTTTCTTGAAGACAGGGTGTGCCTTAGTATCTCATTAAGCATCATAGTTTATGTGTTTTTATAAAATCTGCATATCCATTACTATAGGACTAAAAATCTCAAATTAGTTTGAAATGTACATAGTTACTGTACCAGGTCAGTCAGTCTACAAGTGATATTTTTCATTGCGGACAGATAAGGCAAGATTTTCAATCTCTCATTTAACAAAAAAAATCAACTGCTTTTTAGACTAAGCAATGTTTTAAATGAGCTCACATTTCAATGTCATTCTTGGAGATGAGACAACAAATAATTCCTCATCCAACATTTACTTAACATTTAAAATGCAGAATTATTTTGAATGCAGGAAACACTTATCAATATAAAGAAAGTTTTTTGTTTTCACAACATTGCAACTAGTTTTCACTATCTTTGCTTTTATGAACCTTGCATTATTTATTTACTATTTATTAACACTCATTAACTTATGTTTAATTTTCTGATCAGAAGTATAATTAAATTTATAGCACTTAGATAATTTAGTACAGGAATGTTTAGTGAATTTTAGAAATTACGTAAGTCGTCTCCTTGCAAATCCATGAAGAATTTATAAAAGCAAGAAACAAGGACCTAGTATTATGCACGTATTAAACTCTCTTGCTGAGTTTAATACATGGAAGTACAATGGAACTGCGCACAGATTTAAACATATGATGTGATACCTAGAAAGATAAGGATCTAAGAAAGTAGAAAATTGGCTTTAATATCATTCTCTTTAAGAAGGAGTCAAGAGGGACTCATATTGTTGAAGTCGACAATGGAAAATAGGTAAAAGGCTTTCTAAGAGGACAAGCAGGTCAAACAGGAACTGTCTGCAGACACACCTCTATCTTATTGTTCTGACTGAATCAGGTAGCATTACTAGTTCTTCAGCTTTCAAAAAGATAAGAAAAAAATTGATTTTTTTCTTGCCATTGCTTATTAGTGAGAAGGCAGTTCCTGGTCACAACCCATCTTATAGGCCTGTTCCTCTTTATATCGACCTAACTGGTTGCTTAAACTCAGTAAAGATCACATTATCTAAAGACAGTTGCCTGTATGCTCCCTCTTTTGAAAGGATGTTCTGGCCAGGTGGGCTGGTCTCTCCTCACAAGTGACAGGTGACAGGATGAGAGGAAATGGCCACAAATTGCTCCAGGGGAGGTTCAGATTAGACATCAGGAAAAATTTCTTCACTGAAAGGGTGGTCAGACATTGGAACCAGCTGCCCAGGGAGATGGCTGATTCGCCATCACTGAGGGTGTTTAAAAGGCAGGTAGGTGAGTTTCTTAGGGACATGGTTTAGCAACGGGACAGGTACGGTTGGATTTGATCATCTCAAAGGTCTTTTCCAACCAGATGATTCTATGATTCTATAATTATAGATTCTTCAGGAAAGATTCTGCGTTTCATCTTGCTGCCACCAGAAGTCTTAATTAGCATATGCATATACATCCTCAGCCATAGAATATTTAAAAGACTTAAAGATATATAAAAGCCTTGTAATACATATAATGTAAAAATCTCATAATGTTTTAAAGTATATAAAACTTCACAAAAAACTCTATTATTATTAAAAAGCATATTAATGCTTCATTCAATAATACTAAAAATAATGACTTTGATATCAATGGTGTAGAGGATGCAAACTACACTCGACAGCAGTATCTACATGCTCAACAAATGATCAGAAAGTAACTGACTTTGGAATACAACTGGGAAAAAAAAGTCAGAATGTCAAAATTAAATACAAACTTTTCTAACTTTCAAAATAACACTATGGCTTCCGTAGCTTCTGAAAAAGCAGCAAAAACCAAACGCATTTATGTAACTTGCCACAGAAAGGATTACTTCAGTTTTCAGGGAGCCACAAATGCAACGTTCTGCACAGAGCCATTATTCAGCAGCAGAACAAATCTTGAACTGCAGCAGGATTGTCAACCTTCATAACAATAGGGAATATTGTCACTGGTTGAAAGATGCACAACAGGGTGATCTTTGCAGTTCACAATTTTTTGTTTCATAGTGCAGACTGCATGAAAAACTTCAAATGTCTTACAACGGGGATGCTCTGATCTCCATTCTTTGTAAAATGAGATGTATGAAGTACATCATTTAAACTGAAGCAAGTAAGGCCAAGGAGAAGAATGTCAGCAGTCTGAGAAAGTCTCTGTAATACAATGCAGCAACAGCCTAATTTTACAGCAAACAGGTCCTACAGGGAACCTGACAAATTTGCTGGAAATTCCTGTCACAAACCCAAAAATGTATTTGTGATTCTTTCATAATGGCCGCAGATGCATGGCTAAAATTCTACTGGCTGAATACAACTTAAATTACAAGTTGGATCAATTTTAAATGCTTGTGCCCCTGTTCTTTCCACACAATCTTGCTGTAGGTAAAGTAGAGAATTTACTCTAAATCCATATGTGATGTCTTATTTTTGGTTTTGGCCCTTTAGAAATGTCAAATATAAGTAAAAGCCCAGTGAAGACCTTCCCCATACCTACAGAACACACACTTGTGTTTCAGCTCTGTCACCGTAACTTTATTTGAAATAGTCCTCTCAAACACTTCCTTACTGCATCACTTTCATAAAAGTGCTGTGAGCACATACGCTGTAATTTGATAATCTCATATTCTTGTGAGGCTGCATCAGCAGCCTTGGCTGAGGTCCTTCAGTAATTTATTTAGTGGCCTAAAATGTTCTCAAACTCTATGCCTTTATCTTTTCTCCTGTTGCAATATTGGCTTCTGAAAGGTTACTTTGAAAAGTCATGAATAAAAGTAAAAGTGCATGCAGCTGTGCTGCCACAGAGGAAGTACTCCTGCCAAAAGATACTTGCTGTATCACGCAAAATTCCCCTAGCCTCATATCGAACAGAACTATAGTGTTGTATTTGCTGTACACTTTAATAAAAACAGTCATCCTAGAATACAGAGACAGAGTCAAATATGGTAATGCAATTTATACCAAACGTATTTCCTGCAGTATTAAAAATATATGTATTAGAATAGCAAAGCAGACAGAAGTATGTACAATGCAACATATTCACAGCATCACAGTATCACAAGGTTGGAAAAGACCTCTGAGATCATCGAGTCCAACCTATGACCCAACATCAACACTTACTCGTCGTCTAAACCAGCACTAAGCGCCTCATCCAATCTGTTTTTAAACACCTCCAGGGACGATGACTCCACCACCTCCCTGGGCAGCACATTCCAATGGTCAATCACTCTTTCAGTGAAAAATTTTTTCCTAATATCAAGCCTAAATCTCCTTCATGTAACAGCATTATAGAAAGCAAATTCGTGTAAATAAAGGCCAATGAAATTTAAAAAAAAAAGAAAAATAGAAAAATAGGCTTTTTATAATTAAGTTTGGAAAGGCAATTAAAGCTTGATCACAGGAAGAAATGCAAGTAGGCTGTTTCACAGAACTATGCAGAACATATTTTCACACCAGCAGGCACGACTCTGTAGGAAGGATGGGGCAGGTGTTAGAGGAACTGGATGAGAAGCAAAGCAAATGAAGATAGATGAATATTTGAAAAGCTTTTAAAATGTTTGGAATTTGAATAGGAGTCAGTGGAAAAATACAAGCATCAGGCTGTCATTGCCATAGTAGCAATTAATGAATTTTAGTGGTAATCACTGGTGTTTGTTAAAAGCAGGAAGCAACACTTGACAAAGGCTTGACTCACAGAAATCAATTTCTTAAGAAGATATAGTCCAACAAAGAAGCAAAGAAATCTCAGAATTAATGATATATAAGAGAAATGGAACAACAGCTCTGGTGAAAATTTGGCTACAATGACAGAAGAAATATGTGAAGAATGATTAAGTACATGGTCATTGTGAACATTGATATTCTGGTATCATACAAGCACAAATGTTCCATCAGAAAGGACACAGGTCTGTTATACCCTCTTGCCAAACAGAAACTATTTTTCGTTGTTATATTTGTTTGAAGGAGACTGCGACAATGCAAAAAATCTAAAGCAGGTTACTAGAGAAGGAAACAGATATTAAACTCCATTAAGAATTAACCTGTGGGAGACCTAATGATAAAAAGAGGGTGGAAAAAACAATCTCTATTAATTACTGTGGGAGTAGAAGGCTTTAAGCCTAATATGAATAAATATACAGGTGTCCAGTCCAGAAACACACAGAATGCACTTTTCATTATTAAGATATCTGTCTTAATCTTGAAAACAAGAAAATTAACTCCCACGGTGATATATGTCATGATAAAGAGGAAAAAGATTAATTGTATCCTCTGTATTTAATTGCCTGACGAACTTTCTCTGTTGTGACATGAATAGTTTCTTATTGTAATCTGCTGTTTTCAAGGGGGCTAGAACTAGTCTAAATGGCAATAATTATGTTCTTATTAGTTAAATGTTTTGAACAAGAACAGCAACTGATGAATACCAAATGAAAGGCCTCCTTTCGCTAGTATAAATTTCATTTAGACTGTATTCATGAAAATTTCAAACTTACAAGACAAAAATATCACTTTCAAGGTTAATTTTAAGTATTTAAGGTGCAAAATAAGAATTGAATATTATACTTCCATCATTTTCTGTTATTAAAAGAACCTAAAACCACTACTCATGCACTACAAGTGATAGTAATTTTTTATGCATTCTACTAAATAACATTCAACAGTGGATCCAGTAAATCCAGAGACGCATCTTTAGAAAACCCTGCAAAACCTTCCTTCTTGCGATTCCAGATGAATGGTCCTTCAGTTCTAACAGAGATTTCAGTAAAGCTATTGATTTTGTGTGGAAGATAATCCAATATGTGGTAGTATTGAAGGGTAGCAATACGAAATTTTGAAGTATGTAGAAAGACTGATAGGGAATCACATAACAGAGAAAGACATTTATCTATAATTGTAATAGTTCAAACCAATCTCACACCTCCAAAATAAAATGATGGCTAAAACACAAAATATATAATTGAAATTCCACTATATTCCTTACAGCATTCTCTGTTTAAAGCAATACAGAACTACCTCTTTTCCAGTGAAGACACAGAGATAATATATGTTAGACTTCTCAAAAACAGCAGATGCATTCTATCAGACTGGTACCTCACAAGGACTGCTCATTCATTGTTTCTTTTTGGTTTTGGCCAAATAAGCAATGCTTTACACATCAGTTACTTGAAGACTCTACCCAAGATTAATAAGGGAGATTGTCATAGAATCATAGAATCATAGAATTATCTGGGTTGGAAGAGACCTCCAAGATCATCAAGTCCAACCCTTAATCCAACACTATCATGATTACTAGATCATGGCACTAAGTGCCACATTCAGTCTTATTTTAAAAACCTCCAGGGATGGTGAATTCACCACCTCTCTGGGCAGGCTATTCCAATGCCTGATTACTCGTTCTGTGAAGAACTTTTTTCTGATATACAGCCTAAACCTTCCCTAACAGAGTCTAAGCTCATGCCCTCTTGTTCTGTTGCTGGTTGCCTAGGAGAATAGTCTGACCTGTCTACAACATCCTTTCAGATAGTTGTAGAGAGCAATGAGGTCACCCCTGAGCCTCCTCTTCTCCAGGTTAAACAACCCCAGCTCCCTCAGCCTCTCTTCATAGGACTTGTGCTCAAGTCCCTTCACCAGTTTTGTCACTCTTCTCTGGACCCTCTCCAGCACTTCAATATCTTCCTTGAACTGAGGAGCCCAGAACTGAACACAATACTCAAGGTGTGACCTCACCAACGCCAAGTACAGGGGAAAGATCACTTCTCCCGTCCTCCTGGCCACACTGTTCCTGATACAGGCCAGGATGCCATTGGCCTTCTTGGCCACCTGGGCACACTTCTAGCTCATGTTTAGCCTCCTGTCAATCAGTACCCCCAGGTTCCTTTCCACCTGACTGCTCTCCAGCCACTCTGTCCCCAGCCTGTAGCGCTGCATGGGGTTGTTGTGGTCAAAGTGCAGGACCCGGCACTTGGCCTTGTTGAACTTCATCCTGTTGGACTCAGCTCATCTCTCCAGCCTATCAAGGTCCAGCTGCAGAGCCCTCCTGCCTTCCGGCAGGTCGACACTCTCTCCCAACTTGGTGTCATGTGCAAATTTAGTTATGATGAACTCAATCCCCTCATCTAAATCATTGATGAAGATGTTAAACAGAACTGGACCCAATGGTGATCCCTGAGGGACACCACTGGTGACCGTCTGCCAGCTAGACGCAGCCCCATTCACCAGCACTCTCTGGGCCCAGCCATCCAGCCAGTTCTTAACCCATCTGAGAGTACACCTGAGAGTGCACATAAGAGTGTCAAGCCACTCTCTTCTAGCTTTGACCAGAGGAAAGTGTAAGGACAGAAGGGATGAACATTCTGGTCCCAATCAGCTATTGCTGTTAGAGTCTGCTCCGAATAAGGCACAAGAATTCCTCTTATTTCCTCACTCCTTTCTCTCTCACTTCTGCACTTATTTACCTTTTCCCATACTCTAATTAGTTGAAGGGCACTGGCTGGTACTGGTAGAACTCAACTTCAGATGACTACTTATGTCTGCTGGCCACCCCATCACTGCAGCTTGGACAGCTGTGGAAATCTGACCCTGGATAGCCAAAGTTTACAAAGTGATGGTTGAAAGCCAACCATCTCTTAGACAGATCCTCAGAGCTCTTCTGAAGCACTAGAAGGGCAAATAGGAAAAAAAGCTAATCTGGTACTACCATAAAAAATACACATTTAAAACTCATATAACTCTTAGGTGAGAAATAAGTGGCAAAACTAGGGCAGACCAAAAGCACAGTTAGTGAGCGTCATCTTATGTGGCTGATGTTGTATTACTCTCCACACAGGGATCCAATGCATGCCAGAAGAAAAATCCAGGTACATGTATCAAATAGTTCTTCTCCTACAGATTTCAGAAGCCATACTATGATTAGTCCACAACAGCTGTGCATACTTCTCTCTCCAAAATGGATTAACTCTGCAAAGATCAGCATTAATTCCCACACACATTTCTGCTGGCAATCTATCAGGTTGCTAGGGTAGCATGCTGTGCATAAAGGCTGCTCCCTGGCTGTGTACCCTCCCTGCAGCCATAAGAAGCCCAAATTATGAGGTATATATACAGAAAAGTATCTGTGGGCTAAGGAGAAGCATCAGCAAATACGCTAATTCTTTTGCTCCATGAATTACTGACCTTTGAGGCATTTAGATGTTAATAAGATTTTTTTTCTTTTGCAATGTCATTTAAAGACTATACAAGGACCCAGAAAACACCTCTTCATTTTTTTGTCATATACTTTAATTATACACCTTTATTTATTTGTTTGTTCACTTTTTGTTTTGTTTTGTTTTGTCTCCTGGGAGAGAAGGATGATATTTTTTTTCTTCCCTTCAAGTTCTGTTTCACTTTGTTCGTGCTCTTCGCATTTTAAGATTTGTCTCCTACTTTCCAAAAACCTCTTAATTTCTTTAAATCCAGGATTAAGTCATTAAAGGTAAGCATAGGGATGATTTAAGCAGCAGGATTATCAGTATGTCTACAGCTAAATGCAAAGAAACAGTAGTGGAAGAACTGTCTACTCCTGGATGCCAAGGGCTTATATGTTATTTCCATCATTCTACTTGCTGCTCCAGAAGCAAAATTATGAAACTGAGATTATTCTATATCACTACGCTAGCACATAAATCTAATTGTCAAATACTTTGAGAGCATATATATGCCAACATGGACAACATTCCATATTTCTTAAATATTCAACTAGTCAACAGTGCAGCTTTCTAGAGTATAAGAGTTGAGAAACAGAATAGAGCAATCCTGGCACTGAGAAAAAATCATAGGTGAATTTCTTGAACAGCAGAGAGGCATGGAAGAATTACTCTTTGATATACAGTATAAACTCTCTCCAAATCCACATGTTAAAAATGGTTGTTGTTATATTTGTTTTATATCTTAACAACTTTGTTTTCTTTATACTTACAATGCCCTCAATGTATATCCACACAAGTATACCTAAATTAGAATAACAAGGTTAGAAAGATTTATAACATTGACAGATCTGTCATATAAGCTATGTAAAGTGAGTGTTTCATCATAAGAACTATGAAAGTACTCTGCTTACAATTCCTTTTAAAGTATATATATTTTTTCTTTTTTTTAAACCTAAACTACAAATATCAGTGCTTTTGAAACTAAAAGGTAAATTATTAATAACAATTAGAAATATACTTTTTCTCTGTCTTGCGGGTGGAAATCACAATCATAAAAAGCATTGATAGAATTCAGTTTGAAACATTTGCAGAATTTGCTTCCATGAGTTTTTGTTTTCTTACATCCAGTTTCACGTAAACCAAACCCACCTTAGTTCCTTTCTGCTGTTTTCCTATACTCATATCTAGGTTCATACTGAAAGACCTTTATCTCTTTATGCTTCATACATGATATTATGTGTAATGAGGGAGGAATTTCTTCAAGTTTGCTGGAATTCATCCCCCAAAAGACATAGAAGACAATAAGAGCTAAGAAAAACTTTAAGTCACATCCTGCTACTATATTTATTTGCCTAACAAACACAGAAACTACAATATAAATAATGGTATTTTTAAAGTATGTACATTGATCACTGTAAGTTTCTCTTATTTTAGCCATGTATCTACCCCATAACAATTACGATGTTGTAAGTATTTTGTTGTTTTGCATTTCTTTCATGAAGCGTTTCAGCAGGCAATCTTCACCAGCAAAATACCCTAAACCAGCAACTTTGGGAAAAAAAAAAAAATACCTAGCAGCTCTCTAAACACCTAGAAGTCTGACAGCCCTTTTGGGGAAACAAAAAAAGGCAACAATCCTGAGGTCATTTTATTTAAAAGACCTAATCGATCCGCTGATAGGGAAACTTCTCAAAGAAGAGGGAAACTCATATATAGAGGTTGAAGCCCCTGTATGGATCAGGGCCCAAGGGTAGATCAGGATTAAAAATATGAACAGACTAAAGATTTCCTGGCTTGGTGAGGACAAGTGAGGACACTCAGCACTTGGAAAGAGACCGTTAGGTTGGTTATAAAACTACACAGAAGACTTTGCCTCCCGAATCATCTCCCCCAAAAAATAACTTGCTTAAAACTTCTGTTTCTATGTCAGAATTTCTTATGCTAAAATATAACAATCTCCTATTAATGCTACTCAAATATTGCTACTTCTTCACAGCACTCTAACAGTACAACCAAACTGCCTTCTCACAATGTATAGCATCAACAGTGATCAACAGCAGTCAATGAATTCTAGCTTTGTGCTCACTTCAGGACATCTACTATTTGATGTTTTTAATTTAACTGATACTAAAAATTACGTTATAGAAAAATGAAACAGTGCCAAGTTTGTAGGGTGGAATGCAAAACTCACTTTCTAAGCATGATCTTCTGTGCTT
The DNA here is from genome assembly GCA_033558185.1 of Dromococcyx pavoninus. Taxonomy (NCBI): domain Eukaryota; kingdom Metazoa; phylum Chordata; class Aves; order Cuculiformes; family Neomorphidae; genus Dromococcyx; species Dromococcyx pavoninus. Next base: position 777,365 of record JAUMJL010000139.1, on the reverse strand, counting down.
AGTTTTAAGGTCTTCATTTTGTTGCGATTGTTTGGGTTTTTTTCCAGATGAGAGGGTTTTTCCAACTTCTCCTCTCAGGCATGGATGTGAATGGAATATTTACATGAAAAGCTTTTATTTTTTATTTTAAAACAGCTAAGCTTCTTTCAGTATACTCCACTTAAGAGGTATTATTATTTTGTGCTGGTTTCAAGTTTGAGAATTGGAATGTATTTACACAGTGACAAAAATGTTCACTTTTAGAGAACTACATATTGAGGTTTGTTAATTATTTGTATTTTTCTCCACTTATCTTCCTTTAACCTTACAGTGAGCAGATCAATTTCAAGATACCAGCTGTCTCATCCATCTACTTTGTATTCATATGTTGAAGTGTTCTCTACATATAGAAAAGCAAAAATCTGAAATAGAAAAACCCAAAACCATCTCCAGTAGGGAACACTGTGAATGAAGAAAAAACTCTAGGGGGACAAGCACAGGAAGAAACTAACTGCTGCTTTTTACATTTTCTTTGCCATAAAACCAAACAGAAGCTAGTTTGCCCTGGGCATTTTTCTTTAGACATTGCGTAGAATACATATTCTTGTCCATTTATATTCATCAGACCTAAATGTGGAAACTGCTATCATGCTGACAAAGAACCAGAGACAGAACCTAACTCCAGTGTTTCTCTGGTGTATGATAATGTTATCTCCATGACTGGAAATTTTCTTGATGTCCTTGTGTGGGGTGAAGATAGTATCAATATGTCTGAGCAAGATTAACAATATCCGCTCAGTTTCCTGCTGGGACATGAGAGAGAAAGGACTAAAAGGCTTGAAAGTACCACCGCCCTCATAGAATAGATGTTTCTTTTGAAATAATTCCTGGGTTATAATAGGAGTTAACCAAATATTTTCTGCTGCTCAAATTTAGATATAAAACTGTTAAATATCTTTATCTATTCCTCGTTACACAGTATACCAGCAATGGAAGCAGACTATATTGTTAGAATGCATGCATTTCCTGCTTGCAGGAGAAATTCTCTTCTGACAGATATCCACTAAGGCTCCAAAAGCGCTCTTTTGCACCATTTTGGACACATTTATTAAGTCATTTTGCTGAAACATCATTGGCTCACCATTCCATAAATTTTGCAAGTTGAAGCAAAATGTACATGCTATATGTTTTCTGCCCCTTCTTTTTGGCAAGAAAGCAGGAGTTTCCTAAACAAACTAAGCACAGACAACTGCTAGACTTCAAAGTGTTTTTTTGACCATTGAATATTCACATTATCCGAGTCTTATGAGAAAATATTACAAAAGTAACAGAGCTCTAAAAAGCAAGTTGGAATATTATACCCTCATCCAGTATGAATACTGCAGCTTGAATATCCAGTGTGAACACGACACAGTCACACAGGAAGCCAGAATGGTACCACAGAAAGAAGGATATTTTCAAGATCATATCTCACATTAATGAAGATCATTGGACATGGGACCAACTTCTTCCACTAATTCCTCTCAAATGTGACAGAAAGTTCACCTTTTCCATAAATGTCTCAGATTTCACATTAGTCTCTGTGTTCCTTGGGTTTGTCATCACTCTCCTATGAGCATTTTGAGTGAAGTTTATCATTAGATCTAATGGGCTTCCCATGTTTATTTACAGAATTGGTACAAAAATGAACACAACATCAAAGTGAATGACTGAATATTAAATAAATCAAAAGCACAGTTTTACAAACACTTAAAGTAGAAAAGTACTGCATTTACGAAACTGTCAGATTCATTATTCAATGTGTTTACTTTCCTAATACTGATCCCAGACTCTGCAAACGCAAGACTATCCCAAATGCAACACAGGAAGGTAGAACACTGCAAACTGCTTTGTTTTTCCTTCAAGGCACTACAGTCCAAGATAGGCCAAGCTACATAGTTCTGCACCGTTCTTTTCTATAACGGCAGGCAGACCTGTACAAAGCTTATATCATTAATCTTAAACACAGGGAGTTTAAATTTTCACTACGAGCATTCCTAGGGAAGAATACTTCCCCACGAAGAAACAAGAAAACAAAAAAAACTTCTGTCCCAAGAACTTTTTTACTGTCTATTAAAAAAACACTAAACAAGCTAAATCTAAAGCACTGATGTTTTAAGTGTGAATAAACTCTACCAAGTGAATGACCACATTTCACAGCAATAATTAAAATTATAACAATGGGACCTGATGGATTCCATCCTAGGGTGATGAGGGAGTTGGCGGAAGAGCTTGCCAAGCCACTCTCCATCATCTACCAACAGTCCTGGCTCTCTGGGGAGGTTCCAGATGATTGGAAGTTGGCAAATGTCATGCCAATCCACAAAAAGGGCTGCAAGGAGGACCCGGGCAACTGTCGGCCTGTCAGCCTGACCTCAGTGCCTGGCAAGGTTATGGAACAGATCATCCTGAGTGCAATCACACAGCACCTTCAGGATGCACATGGGATCCGACCCAGCCAGCACGGCGTTATGAGGGGCAGGTCCTGTCTGACCAACCTGATTTCCTTTTATGATCAGGTAACCCACCTGGTGGATGAAGGGAAGCCTGTGGATGTAGTCTGTCTGGACTTGAGCAAAGCCTTTGACACTGTCTCCCACAGCATACTCCTGGAAAAACTGGTAGCCCACGGCTTGGACAGGTGCACTCTCAGCTGGGTTAAGAACTGGCCGGATGGCTGGGCCCAGAGAGTGCTGGTGAGCCAGAAGTGTGACCAGGTGGCCAAGAAGGCCAATGGCATCCTGGCCTGTATCAGGAACAGTGTGGTCAGCAGGACAAGGGAAGTGATCCTTCCCCTGTACTCGGCATTGGTGAGGTCACACCTTGAGTATTGTGTTCAGTTCAAGGAAGATATTGAAGTGCTGGAGAGGGTCCAGAGAAGAGCGACAAAACTGGTGAAGGGACTTGAGCACAAGTCCTATGAAGAGAGGCTGAGGGAGCTGGGGTTGTTTAGCCTGGAGGAGGCTCAGGGGTGACCTCATCACTCTCCACAACTATCTGAAAGGAGGTTGTAGACAGGTGGGAGTCAGACTATTCTCCCAGGCAACCAGCAACAGAATAAGAGGGCATGAGCTTAGACTCTGCCAGGGAAGGTTTAGGCTGGATATCAGAAAAAAGTTCTTCACAGAACGAGTAATCAGGCATTGGAATAGCCTGCCCAGAGAGGTGGTGAATTTACCATCCCTGGAGGTTTTTAAAATAAGACTGGATGTGGCACTTAGTGCCATGATCTAGTAATCATGTTAGTGTTGGATTAAGGGTTGGACTTGATGATCTTGGAGGTCTCTTCCAACCCAGATAATTCTATGATTCTACGATTCTATAACAAGCAAAAAATTAATGTTAAATAATATGCTGACAGAAGAAAAGAAAGAGATTACGAAGTTTATAGTTCTACAGTCCAAAAAGTCCAAAGAAGTAAGAAATAATATAAGAATCTAGTTCATAAATGTGAGGTGAATAATGTAATAGTCACAGAGAAAAGGGATGACTAAAAAGAAACAAAGTAAAAAAGAACAGGTTTTAATCAGGAAAAAAATGGTAACAAAATTCTAAATTAAAATTCTGATTCCAATGAGGATTTTTGGACATAATTTAATTCCTATGATTTATGATTTCCTCAGTAGAACTACAGCACTGAGACACTGTAGGTTTTATATTAATAGACACTGTGGTTTTTATGTTAGTATAGAATGATAAATACCACTGCAATCAGTAACACTGACTTTCTCTTTCATCAGCTAGTGGTCTGGTGCTGATCAGATGATGAAATCAAGGAGAGTGAATTGCTAAACTAGATGGAGAAAGCATTTCTAATATGATTTAAAACAACAGCAACAACAACAACAGAGGAGCTTTCTCATTTTGTTTCAGTTCACCTTTACCTATAACCATGTTGTTCTACTTATGCTTATGAAAATGTATATAAAATCTTTACCTAAAACTTATTAATTTCTCCTTTCTCAAAAGGATAAATTATAGCACATTCCAAATACAGGGGAGAGATAAGATGTTATTTTTCTTATGCCCTCCTCTGTATTTTTACAACAGGAAATATACATACACAAATTAAAAGAAATCAATATTTTTCCTCCTTTCCACTACATCGGTCAAATAGCAAAATAATTAGAAAAGGGCACTACATCCCACGATTGTGATTTGAATTGACTGAATGAGAGTTTGACAAGTCTAAAAGGCCAGCAAAAAAACACAGACTCTCCCTCATTAGATTTTGCACAACAGTGACTACAGAGAGCTATGAATGCACAGTACTATGAATAATAAAACATCTGTAAATTACATAATGTCACTAAGTACGTTCCAAATGGTATGCATATATTAACCCACAAATACAGGCTGGTACTTACTCAATACAAAATCAGCAACAAAATAATGGTGTTTCTCAAAAGCCCTGGAAGTCCATTATGCTCTCCAAATCGCACATATTAGTCTAAGGAAAGTGATGTTATATCATAATAAAAAACATTAACATCAACAGCTTTTAGTGACAGTAGTGATATCTTTGGGAAATTTATCAACTTCATTGAAACAGTTAAGTAAATATATTTTCTTCTTGTATGTTCAACTGCCTGGAGTCCACAAAGAACAAAACTAATTTGAGAAAGTTTATATATATGAAAGATTCAATACTTTCACAACAGTTTGCCATTGAAATGCACAGTCAACTTACTAAAACACAGCACCTTCTGACAATCAAAAAGTCCTTCTTTGTATCACTGCAGACTGCACACAGCTTGATTGGATGTCCCTGTTTCAGAAGTACCACTATCCCACCACTACCCCACCCCCCTGGTGATAAATTATTTTAGGATTTCCATGCTTGCTGTTAGCTTTAATGAATGATGTGCTGCTTTTTCATTGCTGAAGCCAAGCTTCTTTTTAAGCAGCTACAGCAGTCTTTAGACAGAGTAATCAGAAATGGATCAGTAATTATAAATGGGAGTAAAAATAATGATTACTATAATGTGTAGTTTTCTTAATGACTAGTTTAGAATCAAGAACATAGGACTTGTTTCAAACACAAGCCTGAGACCCTAAAGACGTAAATGAATATTATCTTTAAAAAATCACCTCTTTCCTGTCCCTGTGAAATTACCTACTCTTTCAATCATTAAAAACATATCACTTAATAAAAATCCAAATTATGTGTTATTATTCTATTATAAGTTGACATCATTACATAGAAAAGTCTTTAATAAGGAACAGCCCACTGTTTATCCTCAACTAGTCATACTTGGCATTGGACAATTTGCCAGTTTACCACACTAAGACGTGATCACAAACCCACTGAAGTCACTGAAACACTTCTTTCTTTTATTTTCTTGAGTCAGAAGTAGGAATTTGAAAAGGTAAATTCTGTTCACCCCTTCACTCCAGCACTCAGCACTCCAAGCTCATGTCTCAACTCTCCCTCAGATTTTTAACCTCCATGGCTAGGAGAGATTTATCCAGTAAAAGTGAGACTACAGGAGTTATGAAATCAACAGATGGCCTCAGACAAAATGCATTTAAAGGAGATTTTAATTTTTAATGAAAATAATTTGAGATTGGGTATGTAACCAAAACTCAAGTATGTATTTGATCTTATCCCAGAAAAAATTCAAGACAGATCATCCAGGTTACCATATGGACTGTATTTCATTCCTCCTATTAAAAGTAGATTATAGAAAGGCTAAAGCTACTTATAATATTTCAAGCTTACGAGTATTAATTTGAATAAGATAATAGATGAGGGAAGCATGATTGGCAGCCATTGCAATCATGCTACACGAAGTACAAATCTCTTCATTAGAATTTCAATAGACTGTAAAACTGAGTATCAAAAGATCTAGTAATAAATTGATCTTCCATTTTTTAATATAGTAATACTTCTTCAGGTTTCATTATTCACTGTTTTCCTGTAGAAAAAAAAATACAACTTTTATATTCTGCCCTAAAATAAAATGCAGTTCTGCAAAGATGTAACGTGAAAATTTGGAAGCATACACTGAGATTTAGATATGCGCAACATAAATATCTGTTGATGTGCGAACATTGAAATAAACACATTGACTTGGGACTTTGGTATCAGGTGCCAGCCACTGATGTCCATGTCGGGGTACTAGAATTGCAATTGCTGCCCCTTCCCTGGTTATGGCATGTAGGGAAGCAGTCACTGCAGCTGTACAGGCCCTGAGAGACAGATGTACAAGCCAGAGAGATGATACAGATGTCCAGAACCTTCCCACCTGCTGCCGGGCTGAATTCACACTGGTTATTGCAAGATGTGGATGACCATCTGTACATCTGTCTAGTACTGACACTTAAGGGTCATATTTTTTAAAGAATTAATCACTGGAGTAAGTTGTAGCAAGCATTTTTGAAAATTCAACCCTATTTTCTACATGCACTATAAAGGCTATTGTAATTCTGTCTTGGTGCAGTCCAACACGGCCAGAATATCAGCAATTCTGCAGAGTTGGTAGCTGATGCATTAAAAGATTATAATTATATTTCAAATAAATTAGACAAAAATTAAATGGTTACACTTTAAAGACAATTCTCTGTCCTTTTTTTGTCATCATAGTAATAGGAAAAATTCAGTATTCTGAAAATGTCAAAGATGAAAATTACTATGCAAGAGTTCAAGATGCTGATTTTTTAACTATGACATACAAAAGCACTGCACATGTGCAGATAAAGTGTCCCAATACTTTCCAAAATTAGGGCATCAATCATCAAATTCCCATTGACACTCACAAACCGTGAATTGTATTTACTTAATCAGTCTTCATCATATCCTGTAATGTAAGATGTTTTATATCTATTTAATACACCAGACAGTTCAGGACAGAAATCTAAGGTGACTGTTTTTTTATATATCTATTCCATACAGCAGATAGTTAAGGCATGGCTAGCTAAGGTGACCTCTTTTACCCTACAAAAGCAGGTCAGTGTCATAAGCAAGAATGCAATGCAAGATGCCAAATTCCCACTTCCCAGTTATATGTCGTAAAACACATTATTACAGATTATTAATTTAAAATTAATGTAGTTCATTCCATAAATGCAGCCTTTACCGAAATATATCCTATCGCATACATGTAGAATTCTAAAAAAGAATATAAAGGGAATCCTACAATGTTACTAGACTAAATGGCATTTAAAAAACCTTCCATTTTCTTTTAAGCCTTCCTAATGTATCATCTCCTTGCATCACTTACAGTAATGATTTCTATAAAGATGAGGTACTAAAATTACTGTCTGATCTCCCATAATTTTTAAACTCTGTTTTTGGAAGGTTGTTTTTACCTTGGACCGTATTGCAATAAGCCACATGTTCAAAGGTTCTACAAGAAATTAATATAAAAATCAACCTAACAACATGTATAAACCCAGTATATATTTGTCAATAGCCATCCTACTAGAATTAACTTTCTGAGTGAAATCAAAACCTCTCTGGTGCTGTTCACTGACAGTTCTAATTTCAGTGAGAATTATTGAAAGCAAAATGCAGAAGGCTGTATGGAAGTGCTCCACACCCTAACACAAAATAAAAGTGCATAATTTAAAATCTAATACTGTATTTAGAAACTAATTTTACTTTTTAAATGGGAGACTAAAATTTAAAATACAGTGTATTATTATCGCAACTATGTTTTTACCATTTTATTATTTCAATATTAACATCAAAAACTGACACCATCAACATTAGAAAAATAAAGGAAAACTAGAGGCGGCTCCAAGTGAGTTTATTGGTTTTAACTCCCTGAACACACTTCCAAGTTCTGTGGGAATGCTCTGATATCTGCTCATAATACAAACACAAGCTTTGCTCAAGAGCTATGGTCAGATTCATAAAAATACAGAAACAGATAATCTCTGAATGACAACGAACTGAACTCAACAGGTAACCAGCAATTATCAGCTCCTCCTCACTGCAAGATGCTTGGACCAACTTCACAGACTTTTAAGCATCTGTTTGAAATGCAAAGTGAGTGTGGCATGACGTCATGACATGACATGAATTTTACAGACACATCTAGCTGTATCATTTTCAATCTCCTTTCATTATCCTCTCTATGATACACACTCTTCATCAGCCATAGGAAACACCTAACTAATTGCACCAGGAAATCTATCCTTTTTATTCCACAATGCTGCCTATAGCTGCTTCCTTCAGACTCCCTGGAGCTTTAATCCACAACTTTCTAATGCCCTCCACGGGGACCATTTCAAAATGAGGGATGGAAGCCAGAAGAAGGTGTACAAGAAAAACACTGAGTGTCTCACAGCTTGCCTATTTTCCTTTTTATAATGTAGGCTCCTCAGGACAAAGCTTATATATAGCTGTATCACTGCCAGCACTGAGAATATAATTAATGGTTTCACAATACTATTGAATTTCTTACCTTCATACTATGTTTTTTTCAATTTGTTGAAAGTCTTTACCCACTAATAATGTCAATAAATTCACTTCCCAGTCATGAAACACTCCAATAAAAACAAATATGCTATCTATTTTTGAAAACAACATAAAATAGTAAGTTTCATTCGTTTCCCTATTATGATGTTTTAGGAAAAAGGTAGTCTATAACTTTTCTCTTTTTCTCAAACACATCATGGTAAAATCTAAAGCATTCTTTGATGAAAGTGCACTGAAGTATATATACAGAACTGTCTTATACACATAATGATGAAAATTAATATCTGTTTCAAACAATTTGGCCAGGAGTCAGTTTATAGATGTTAAGCCAAATTTCCTCTAAAAAAAAGTTCTCCCAACTTCAGTGAAACAAAGGACATGAAAGTATTTCTACAATATCATACCATTCTTTACAAACATTTCTATGGATCTCATCACCTGACAAATAGTTCACAAAAAAAAAAAAGATCAAATTATTTTCTCTGACCGAGATAATGAAAATGTATTCTCTGTGTTCATACGTGTATCCTCAAAGAAGTGGGTCCTGGTGCAGACCTGAGAATGAAGACAATCTCTTGCTTTCTAGCCCTGTAACGGCTAATACAAACATACTTTCTGCCCCTCCATAGAAAAGGCTTTGTGAGGTTAGGTACTTAAACATGTTCCGTGTTAACTGACATTAAACTTAATGCAGAATTGTTTTGAGCTTGTATATATTTAAAGCTCTGAGATCAAGTGTCTCTGTAGTCTCCGGGACAGAGAAAGCAAAAAGCGTTTCATCCTAAATATTAGAAAACCAACTCAGGCTAACATGAATGGGTGCCCAGAGATGCCTACTTCTTGCCATAAAATCTCTCAGTTGTGAAACTATACAGCTAGCTTAGATGAGACACTCCTCTTTACCATAAACATAATCCACCTGTTAAAATCATGCATGCACAACTGGTTACGTGCTAACTCCCTTCTTAGAGGTGGAAGCAGAGACTGGGACAAGTCAGGCTAGAGTTATATTTACTGCCTGTATACTGTTTCCATTTTCACAATACAGGAGAGATAATAGAAGAAAATCATCATCCTTCTAGCAGTAAAAATAAAAATTATATGGCCATTTGGTGATGTAGAACTATGCCACACAATCTTCTGAGGTGTTTTAGTCTATATACCACTCTTGTGCTCATTTTTGCTAAAATAAAATTGCTCTGAATAGTATTCCAAAAGTAATAATTTTTTTTCCCCAGAAACAATTGTTTGTGTACAGGTTCACAGTTTAAAGAAAGGTTATGTTGTGTCAAAAGACAATTTAAAGTCCTGATAATTTCCTGAATCGGAACTCTGCAAAATATATCATAAACAGATAATTAAGCTTGATAAGACAGGCCTGAGAGCATAATTAGGTTTACTGAAATCCTTCAGAACAGTTTTCTCCATCGTATTTCTTGGAGATAATATATAAATAAATATAGTATTAATATATATAAATAATAAATAATAGAAATCTTTTGGAAATTGGTTTGGTTGGTGCTTACTATTCAAAATGGTGTTACTGGGATAAACCAATGCTCTTCAAATGTGAAAAATAATCTGATTTGGAAGAAAATTAATTTAAATCGAGATTTGAAAACATTAATGTCTTCCTTGAATTCCACCACTCAAGATTACTGAGGACTCTGTTATAACTGCTAGGGGATGTAACGGAATTTTTTTCCCATCAGCATCATAACTCCCTTAGAAAGAGCAGCAAACTGCTTTCCTGTGATATATAGCTCTGATGTCATTTCTAGGAACTACAGAACAAAGGAAAACTCACTGCTGAAATAGTAATCTATCAGGGAATGATGAAGAATTGTAATTTCATTGTGGTTTCCTGATATTTTCAGATACATTCTAACTAAAACAAATAGCTTCATTTTAAACAACAGAACTATGTAGGCATGTTTATGATGTTAGAAGGCGTTATTTAAGGCATTCATCACATACTACACTCAATGTAGATTCTTGTAGAAAATTGAGAACGGTATAGAAGCTGGAATAGCATTTCCCATAATTACATTTTTCCTTAAATATAATGTCAAAAATCAAATACAATGTCTGCAAGCATAATAGGTTAAATTTTTCCCCAGTGCAGAGGGAGATAATCTTGAGTTTGTAAGTATGCATAGTAAGTATGTATTGGAAATTTAAATGCTGTCACTGCATTTGAGAGTACAAAGCTATCTTTTACTAGCTCAGCAGAATTCAGTCAACTCAATGACTTTCAAATGAGCAATGGGTTAAAGTACAGATTATCACACCAGACTTTTTAAATTGTGAGTAGGTAAATCCAAGCCTCTGTGTTTATGGGTCTCAATGGAGCTTGCCAGAAGAGTAGGGACAGGGGTATTTAATAAGTTTGAGAAATCTCAAGCGAAGATTTTAAACTGTTTAAGGAACCTTTGCAAACCTGAGACTAAAATTTAGTCAAGGTGGCAGAGGTTTGCTTAATTTCATCCTTTAGTTTCAGTTTGACAAAAAAGCAAATTGAGTACTACTGCGAAGACCATATCTACTTCTCCATCCATATTTAAATTTGTGATTGGCATCAGTGAGAGCACCTCTACAAGCTGTGCCATTACACAGTCCCCAGAAGTACAACCATTAAGGAGATCTTGTGCCGCAAAGCTCCATTTCTTGCTAGTTGCCACTTCCTATATTCTTCCTACTAATAATACATCTAACTTGTGCTTTAACTAGCTAAAGTAATTGCATATCACAACTTCCCTGACAGTTTGTTACTGGCATAGCTTGTTGTTTAGTGTTCTCATATAAAGGCATGAAAATCAGGTGATAATAAAAGAAAAGTTGTCTTTACTCATATAAGGTTAAATTGGCCTGTTTATATGAGTAAGGCAAGACAGATTTGGCTTTAAAAGCTCTAACTTACTTAAGTTAATAAAAGGTAGGAAAATGAGAGGCATATGCATGTATTTTTTTTACTCGTCCATGCAGGACAATGGCAAACAGAAAGCAGAATGCCACTTGTCACAAGTAGGCTCTCCATTCCTCGTTCTGACAGGCAAAAAAGACGTTGCCTGACAATGAAGGAGCAATAGAGGGCAAGGAGGAAAGAAATAGTTGGAAAAAGCTGTATCGCCATGTGCAATTCTGAAACTCCCAGTGTCTTGCAAGTTGAAGTTACACAAGAAAAAATCCTTCGTTTGGTCTCCCACTGTTTTGCTGACCTTTCCCCATTGGTGTTGTAAGCAGGAGGGAATATTAAAGTGCTTTTGTTCCATACAAAAGGTTTAGCTTGGCTGCTAAACCTGTGAAATCTGAAAATTACAGTAGTTGCACAATATTTTTCAAGGATCCTCTCTTGGTAATGGCTTCTGACCAGAAAATTAAATATAAAAAATGAAATTGCAATGAACACAGAAGACTCAATTTTTATTTCATCCTGGTTGCAGAATAATTTTATTGAAATACTGAGTTGCTCTGAGGTAAGAATCTGATCAGAAGTCCTTAACACTTCTCTTTACACTTTTGGTTGTTAAACCTTTTCTTTTTCCCTGAGATAATGTCTATATTCTGAAAAAAAATTACAAATATATTTGCATACTTAATATATTTAATTCTGCAAAATATTTTTTGTCACTTTTTCTCATCTTTAGGTAAGCTTTGAAATTCGTGAAAAACAGTCAATGAATTACTGGTATTTCGTGTGCCATCTATTGACTTAAATCAAAGGGCAAGAAAATGCAAAAGAAAAAATCTGTATGCAGATTTTTTGAGAAGGCTGTTGGCATCATTTTTTATAGGCACTACAATATTCCTAAACAATACATCCCAACTGAGAACAATGATTTTACTTGATCTCTTTTGCATCTTTTTCCTTCTCATTCTTAACTTTAATTTATTCTTTGTATTGTATTAGCTTCCATAGGATTCTCTTATGCAAAATTACCACAGGGTTCAATGTGTTCTCCTTTCAATGAGTTCCAGGCTAGCAATCAAGGTTAAATAAACAAAGTACATGCAGAAAATCCAAATCAATTCAAAAATGAAAGAATTGATTTTTTTATTTTAATTTTGCTCATTGATTTTGTTCACAGAAAACAAAATCAATATAGCACTATACAGGTTTTGAAGTTTGATAATATATCTTGGCACAATAAAGAGGTCAAAGCCCCTACTGTACCATAAATTCCTCCACCTGAAACTAATCACTACAAGTGAAAAAAAGTGCCAGACTACCAGTTTTGAAGGGATAAACACAAAGGGTGAACTAATTCAAACATAAATGCATAACAATCAGCAGAGAAAAAGTGGTTTTCAGCATTGTTGTTCATACAGATGAAAAGCCACATTATGAAGGAAGGCAAGTGACAATATATACCTTAGTTACAAATAGAATATAGTTTCCCCACAGCCATATCAGCTTTATATCAGAAACCTGAATGGGTTTAAGTTATGCTTTATTAATCATTCTGTGATTCATAAGAAAAACTATTAACACTTAAAATATCCTATTTTGTTGTTCCTTATGATGAAGATGAAGGATATTAATAAATAAATTATTTAAGAGAAAATATGCAACCTTTCTTTTCTCCAGATCATACACTGATATAGTATATAGTGCAATGTCCAAATGTCTATATAAAATAAATAAAAGAATTGGAATACCTATATATAAAATTGGAATTGGCACTATATTCTTTGCCTTTATATGCTGTATATAGCATAGTAGTCACTGTAGAGTCAGAGGTTTTCCCTACATGAGGTTTTCATATTTGCAGTTGTACACACCTTGGCACAGTTATTCTAGTTTAGAGTGCTCTCTCCAAGTGAATTAACTTGTGTTTAACTATCAAATTGCATGTGTATACATGAGTGACTGTTGATTTCCTTATTTGCTGGTAGAGTCATTTAGCATGTTTTGGTTTCCTCTCTGTATCTACCTCCATTTCCTTGTAGAGACATTTTTGTCAGCAAAACCTGAAGGACTCAAGACTGCTTTCATTAATTCCTTTTCTCCACTCTTCTCATGTCCCCACATAGGAAAAAGATTTTACAGTGCTAAGACTATATCTGTATTTCAAAAAATTCAGTCCTCAGATATAATTTTTTCCTTGTTTATCTAGTACATCATCAGGGTGGTTCATTTTTCTCAGCAAACCACTAATACTTCCTTGATTCAAATACTGAAAATTCAATCTTGTTCACACTCATCTCCTAGTTACTAATTGAAGCAATCATCTAATCAAATTTCAGTCTTTTCAAAGATGAAACAAAGCAGAAAACGGTGAGATTTTTCATCCTATTCATTCTCCTAAATTAGATGGTATTTGATCCTGTTCCTCCACTTATGATAATTTCTGCTTACCAAATCTTTCGCATATAGCGTTTGTCTTTCTGGTTTTTTTTCTTAACTCTATTTAATATCTCTCCAAATGCATCCAAAATGTAATCTGAATCTCTTGTTTTCAGGGTTCTTTAAAATGATTTACCATGTGTTTTCATTTTCCTTTTTTTAAAAAAACATATCTTTGCTTTCAAGGTCCACTTAGTTCTGCAGTAACCCTGCCCACTGGGAATCAATTTCTTAGCATGAGAGTAAGAAAAGTTCATGTATTTTGTGATCCAACATCCCTTAGAGTTGGAGTTTCCTTTAATAAATAATTCACTTACGAGCACAAACACTCATTTTATATGATTCCTCAATGTGACCAGGGTGCTGCGTAGTCTGCACTGTATCCACCTACAAAAAATATAAAAATATATGTCTGCTTACCAGGATGTGAGTAGGGTTTGTCCTACCTAATCCTGTATCATGGATCTTATAAGTGAGCAAAATGTCCAAACATCCTCAATAAAATAACTGTTTGGCAGTGAAAACAGAATAGTCACACATTGTTTAAGAAAAAGAAGGAATTAAGTGAACTATGTCCAGGAACAGGACGATTTTAAATCAAAAAGAAATTTTAGTGATATATATGTTCTTCCTCTTTTTAGTTTTAATTGCAGCAGACAGAGTAAAAAAATAATATAAATTTGTAAGATGTGGGAACTATAACTTTTCTTCATGAAGTGATAGGTTAAATAGTGCAGTAAGTCACTAATAATATCAGATAGTTGAAACAAGTAAAGAATAGGAAATTTATAAGAAAGCAAAAAAGAATCTATTCTTTCCCCAATCCACCTCACCTCCCACCAAAGGGAGTAATCGAGCCAAATTTGGAAGGCAACATAAAACACAGAGTGTCAATTCTGAAAACATCTAAGTTATTCAAAATGCCAGGAATCAACATGATGCTACAAGACGGACATGCAGAAAATGAAAAATTATGGGAAAATGTGTTCCCTTTGAATCACTTTGATCAATACATTTTCCAAGGAAATGAGACACTAAAGAAAGAGGCATGTGTACTGATAATCAGTGAAGTTTTCTGTTCAATATATTCTTCAAAAGCGGCTCTTAAAATATCACTTAGAAACGGGTCATCCACACAAAAACATTAATCTATTATGTGTTGGTTACATAACATGTTTGGTCGGCATTCACCAGACAGTCTTTTCAGTTTTTCTAATTATTTTGTACTATTAATAATTTACATTTATTTTACATCACTCACTACTAAGTCCTTATTTTCCAACATTTTAATAAATCACATCTGCTAATCTATTACACATATCCAGAGTTAAAACTGAATTACACAAGTGTAGGATAGCAATGTCAAGCATCTCTACAAAGTGGCTTTTACTCTATGAATATAATCCATAAAAGACTTCCAAATGTCCTCAAATAAGTAACGTCTGTTCCTCAATCTTAATACGACCTTCTTACAGGAAGCCATCTGGGACAAGGAAGTAAAACATTCTGCTTTGGTTACACAAAAAATATATTTACACCTCAGTAAAATTCTTCATCATCACCATCAATCTAATTATATGCAAACCTCTGTTCAGTTTCCACTGTTTTAGCTTGACTAAATGGCAAAACCACTAAACTGGGCAAGAAAGTTTTACAACAATGTAGGTGATGCACCTGTCTATCTATACATCTATCTCAATCAATTTATCTCTGTATCTATCATTTAGGTACATTGAATACCTCAAAGCTGCTAACTTCAACAATTATTCAAATTCATATATATTTAAAAAACAACAAAACAATAACTTTAAGGAGATTGTATTCACTGTCCCTTATGCAATCAACAGGGATCTGCAAACATGCATTTTAAATATCTTTTTCCAAGATACAAACATAATTGTGAGGATTCGGTGAATCTGTAAGATAATTCTGAGGTCAAAAAGGTTTATAAACATAACAGATTTTTTCTGTAATTAAAGCGCTCTTCTATGACAGATATACTATTTTTTCAATTAACAAATCAAAACATAAATTTATCTTTTTTCCTAAAGAGATAAGTGAAAACAAACAAAACCAATTATCTGACACATACTAGATAAAGTGCTGAATTCTTAGAAAATATATATGCCTGATTGACGTGTGCATATTACTAAAAATTTGAGACACTAGAAGTTTCTGCGACATTCAATGTCTCTTAAATGGAACCGAAAGGCACAACATGTTCATTTTTGCCTACTACAGCAAATGTCAAATACAAATATACCTCCACAGATTTCCTGTTACATTTCACAAGGTGATTCTAAGCTATTTTTATAATTCTTTTACACACACAACTTCATTTTCAGTTTGAGTCAAAAATCAAAACAGGATATGGGGAATTACAGGAAATATACTGAATATACTTCCTTGGAATATACATGTTGAATAAGGAATCCTAATTCTCATATTCTTAAAAAAAAATAAACATTGATCAAGAATTCAAAATATTCAATATCTTAATGTTGTACCATTTGTAGAATATTTGTGAATCATTAAAGGCCATATATAGGGTAAAAGAAAAGGCAAACTGAAACTGATGGAAAGTTTGTCTGAGTAAGAGTGAGGACTGATCACAGAGATGCACAGATTTTAGTCAGTAGAATTTCTAAAATACATATGGTCTCATTTAATACAAGAAATGCTATCAATGATCCTAATGATGAAAGTGTAACAGAAAAAAGAGTTTAAAAATCAACTTAAAGGGTAACAAGCACTGCAATAATAAAAATGCTGTATATTTAATACAATTTACTACAATGTCTTGCAATTCCTAAAGCACAGAACTGTCTTCATTGCAATCCAGTACAATGATATTATAGTACTATTTTCAATACATATGCATTGGCTTATTTCAAGTTGACAGTATTCTGAAATAGAGCTTGCTAATAGTTTTTTGAAGGCACTGAGTGGAATAACATAAGAGCAGTCCACCTAAATAAAACTTCTCAATAATGCAAATTTCTATATGGTTTGCGTATTACTACTTATATTTATTAAAATTCTGTCACCTTACTCTAGTGAACTAATGTATGATGAAGCACTGTAACAATAAGAGATTTGCCTATTTAAAACATTTATTACAATCTTAAGCCAGTAACACTCTGGATTTCCTTGAAAACTGAGTAATACTGTCAAGAAAAAAAGGCTCACAGAAGAACAGAAGTACTGATATCCTTAGTCGTCTCCGATGCTGTAAACCTCACACTGAGAGGTTTGTGCTGCTCTTTATACAGCTTACAGAACAGAAGTTGATATTGTTTTAAACAATGTTACTAATAGTTTAATCTATTGTTAAGAAACCAAGACATGAAAAGCCTGGTCCATGTTTTGTTGTCATTTCTTTTTTTTTTCCATTTCTTAGGAGTACAGGAACACATTGGAAGAAAAATATCTGTATATTTTTTTTTCTAAACTGATGGAGTTCCATTTCAATACTAGTAAGATATTTTTACCTCACCTCATACCTCTAGAACATTGAAGTCTTTTCTTCAATTTCTAGACTAAACATACAGTGCTGTATTAACTGGTATTACACCAACATTGGCCTTTAATACTTTTTGCTTGTATTTATTCCCAATATTTTTATGAAGAGCAATTACATCTCCCTTCACTTACTTCTTAAGGCTCTGTGGAACACGTAGCAGTGGCTTAAAACCAGATGGCAGGAATAGTTACCACCCTCATCCATCTGCTCCACCCTTCTGATGGGCATTAAAGCCTTCAGGGCAGAGTTATATGATATGCCTACGAATGAGCTCATGCACTATTGCAGTCTTAGGCTGCATGTATTGAAGTAAAAGAGTTCCCATTTTGGTTTGCCCTAATATACTAGGCAGTAGTTCACAAAGTGATTCAAAGGAGGTTCAAGTATTCATGCCTTCAGGATAGTAACAGCTTCTGCCATCCTATTTTAGCCTGCTACAGCATGTCTCTCAGAGCCTTAAGTCTAAATAAGCAAAGCCCTTTCAATCATCTCTTGCACAGCTGACTCTATATTACACGGTTATTAAACAGCTCTTTCTGAATCTCTAAATGTAACCTTAATTCTTCCTGAAAATGGAAGTTTCATGAATGACTCCTCGAATGAAACGAATATGTCCAATTCTCTCACACTATCATACAACTTGATGCAGCTTTATGCTGATGAAACAAACTTGCCGTGCCACATTGGTACTCATAAGAGCTCTGCCTAATTCATTAAATTCTCCTCTTTTTCAGGGCTTCCCTCTCATGATTTCCTAACTGAATTTACAACTTATCTTGTTCTTGATACTGTAATTGGAGTTATTAAGTTTTAGTTACTACAGTCTAAAAAGTTTTCTAGTCCTTCATCTGGTAGTCTAATCCACCCCCAAACTCCTGGTGTTTATCATAATTGTTTCACAATTGTTTATTACTTTTTCACTCTGTGCACAAAGGTTAAAATAGAAAGTAAAACTGGTCTTAAGCCTCATGCTTGAGTGAGTAACTTACCCTCTTTATATAATGCCTACCTTTGCAACAAAACCATTGTCATCTTATTTTAGTGAATTTCTCACATATTTTGTAATTCTTCTAGTAAACTCCAATTTCCTCAGGTGCACAAATAATTTCCCAGGTGGCACAGTATCAACTATTTGCTGAAGTCCAAATAAAAAGATTACTAAATTTTCTTTATTTAGTAAATCAGTTATCTTTTCAAGAGAAGGCATCAGATTGGCTTGTATGAACCCCTTTCAATAAAACCATTTTCAACCTCCATTTTTTCCAATCTTCCTTCTTCCTTTATGTCAGCAACTCAGATTTTGCATATAGATTTTGCTCTACTGCATGACAGGTTCATCTAGACCTTTATCTTTTTTTTCCCCCACTACAAATATAAGTACTGTATTAGATATTCTCCAAACAGCACCATTTTTGTCCTAAGAAGTTTATTTACAAGAAGACATGGCATGCTTTGTTCTGTATCACTCAGAATTCTGTGATAACACTTATCTGTTCCTCCTTAATTTACATACATCAGAATCCAAGTTTTGCTTTTATATTGGACAATTCCAGCTTTTGCTTCCCATGTACAACATTATCATCTTTGTTTAAAACTAGTTTTTTTTTAAAACTGGTTTTCATTTAATCATCCCTTTAATGTCTGAGATGACATTTGTCAGTCCTTTATCCCTATACTGACCACACCCCTATAATGTACATCTCTCTAATTTTCTGACTTCCCTTCTCCTCCATTTTCTCATTCCTTGTAATTTTCCTGATCGTGTAATTTATACCATTAAAAAAAAAATTCCTCTCGTGCCTGTAAAGAGAATTATTACCTGTTGATATGAGCTCATGAGAATGTATTTGAAATATTGTACCTCACAGATGTGTATGAAAAGTATTTCCATGTCACCTCTCCACCTTCCTTCTATCTGTCAGTGACACTACAATACTGTCTACACCTACTATTGAAGACCAATGCTGAAGAGAACAAATCATACAGATTGAACAGGGACTGTACTTTTCCAAATCCCAGAATTAATCTGCCTAAAGGCAAAATGTCTGTGTTCTCTCCCAGTGATGCTTTGTCACTTCCACACAATATCAGACTTGTTTTCTCCAGCCATCACAAACCTCTTGCCAAGACAAAAAGAAAACAAAGATTGTCAAGACTTCAGTGTCTAATGTACATAAAAACTAAGGTGAATGTGTATGTATTTTTAAATGATTTTTTATATTTTAAAGGCACTAATCACTGTTCATTTTAAAGGGCACTTTTTTAATCATTGCCTAATTTATAATCTGCATGGAATGATATCTGACAATTAAGTTTGTCTTCATTTGCACATACAGGGCCAAAAAGGATTTCTAGAGGAAAGGTTTTGAGAGACAGAAAGAAACATTATTCACAGAATTAAATGCTTTATAGATATATTTAAAACAGATTGCTACGATATGGCAGAAATTGCAGGCTGATATATTTATTGTAGGGGTGTCAAACTCCCAGCTCCCGCCACTCTCCTGCTCCCACAGCGTAACGTGCATCACACGCTGCACACGTGCCCAGGGCTGGCAGGAGTGGAGAGGCAAGGAGTTCAGTGCTGCTGCCGGGTACAAACAAGGTGTCAGGATGGATAAAACAAGGTGGAGCGCTGGACTTGGTCTGTGAGCCATGGGTTTGAGAACCCTGATTTATTGTTCACTTTGCAATGTAAAGTATTATTTCTAAATTCATGGGCATAACAGACTTCAGCCCTTTGGAGACACTGGGCCATTAATCCCTATTCAATATTGACCCTCCTGCTATGCCTGAGGTATAACACATTACAGTGGCTTCTTTTGCCTCCCTCACTCCACCTCTGCTCTTACTTCAGGGGAGCAAGGAAGAGATGGACAAGAGACAAGAATAACTGTGATATTGCTGCTTGAAGCAGAGACTCTCTCAGAGCACCTGAGACCCATTCCTGGATGGATAAAACTCCAGCTGTCGGACAGCAGAGACACAACAGGGCTCTAAACAGAGTCTCACCGAACAGCCAAAACTAAATGAAAAAGTTATGGAAAGAAGTGAGAGGAAAAGATGTAAGGGGAGGCTGGGTTTAACCAATTTATACAAGATCCTTATGCAGGAAAAGCTGAGAGCTGACCTACCAGCCTTTACAACAAATTCCAAACCATCATTCTCACTCTAGAAAACTAATTAATCATGACAACTCGGCACTTTGTAGGGATGTTGTAGTAAAAAATAACAAAAATAAAAATAAAGCAAGATAACTAAGAAAATGTGTCAGAAGACAAAGGTAAGCATTGCTACCAATCTATCACTAATTTCAAAAGAAATGTCCGAGTCCAGACAGGGTGTACCTTTTAGATAGGCATCCACTACTGAATCCACATTTGAATAGATCACAGAACCATGGATGTAAAATACAGATTCATAAAATGACATTATTTAAAAATGTGAAACTGAAATTAAGTTTCCTGAATCCCTCTTCAGTGTACCTCCAAGTTGCAGTCAAAAGGTTTGCAAGATCTGTAAATTCTTGGATACTTCATACACTCATCTAAATGCTTAAGTTACATTATAGAAGCATCACAATGATGAACTAAGTTTATAAAGAATACAGTGATCCTTGAATACTACATTACATATATGTAAAATACTATGGAATTTATGATACTGATGGTGTAAACCTGCTTACATTGTCAACTGTTCACTATTTCTTTGTTTTAAGTTCAAAACAGAAGAGGTTTTATATGTCTGTCTTCCCTTTCAAAGGAAACAAATTCCATGCTTCTAAATACGTTGCAACTTTTGAAGTCCTTTATCAATGAGCAGTATGGTGTTTCCTAACAAAATAGAGCTTATTTCATAGTCTGTCTTATGAGCACGGTGTGGTAGATTGGTTTAATTAAAGTCTGTCAAATTATCATACGGACTTTACATTCTGCAAGTAATTGCTTTTTCCTCTATTCACTTTTTGTTAATGAAAACAGAGAAAGTTGTTTTTATCTTTAATACATGATGTAGAATAAAGAAAAAAAAGAGAGAGAAAAATCAGCAGTTAATGAAGTGACCTTTAATTTCTTGGATATCCATTTACAGTAAACCTAAAATGACTAAAATTAAGCTAGATTTGACAGTAAGTATGTATGTGAAATTATATCATGTTTCCAAATCAGACTATTTTACTAACAGCACACATCTGAAAGTAGCTGAACAGTAGAATGTAATAGAAATTGCATTTAAATATTTTTAAGATCAGTTAAATTACCTCAGATTAGATTACATTCTGGTGATCCAAACATAGCATATTTTACATATTTACAGACATTAGGTGACTGCTAATCCTTTTGCTCATAAATTCCTCACCACAAATTAGTTTATGTACAGAACTGATACATGTAAATATGGAATTAACACTATATGCTGTTCTGGTGCAGGGTTTGGGGTTGGTTGCTTTCTCTTGTTTATTAAAAACAAAAAGCACCTTTTCCCAATGAAATAGTATGATGCTTATTTTAGGACCCAAAATCAAACCCAAATGTGTCTCTACTTCTTTCACATTAAATTACACCTAATATGCAGTTTGTGCATACTGTGAAAAGACTTCTTCAGGATAAGTTACAGAAGCATAGTCCAATTTTTTTTTATATTGCTGCCCCTACTCAGCATATTAGTAGTTGTACCACTCAGTAGTAAGGCAAATTTAGAACTACTACCCCATATCGTGAAGAAGAGGGAGGGGGAAACAACAGAAGTCTTTTTCTGAATAAATTTTTGGAGACACATGTACACCAATGAAAATATTATTAGCCTGACTGGCAAGCACAGTACACCAGCCAAGACCAGTAGGTGACAATTCAAGATATTTATTTCTGTGGTTTCTATTCCAAATAATAGGATGCCTCAGAAATTAATAACAGGTGCATACTTTGTGTGTATTATAATTGGTTTTCTGCATCCCAGTATAACACTTCACAAATGAAAGCCTTCTTTCTCTTTCTTCAAATAGCATGAGCACTGAGCTGGTTTCATCTCAAAATCTGCATAACCTTTCTCCTAATAACTTTTCACTAGTTATTCCTTCTAATTGGAGTCCTTATTTGGCCATCAGGATGCCTACAAAAAGAAAAGTTTGCAGAGAAATTTTTAAATTATTTTGAAAGACATCTTTCTGTAGTTAGGTGTTACACACTTGTGTACTGAACTCTTGAAAAACAACCAAAATGTGTTAAAAGAAAAAACAGAAAGGCCAAATACCATTTTTTCCCATTCTTCCACCCACAAATGACATGGAAATCCCATCTCTGTAAAGTATACAGAAATTTTCTAGAAATACACAGAAACCATTCAGTCATTGTGCAGATATTCTGAGACAATATTTCCACTTAGGAGGTGACAATTTATTCTTCTTTCCTTGTGAGAAGTACAGCATCAGGCCCTATTAAAAACAGCCTGTTCATAAAATATTTGGAAAAATTCTTCAGAGTTAGAAGAAGTAACTTTAACAGATAAAGTTTTCAGTTAAAGATTTCTTCACTATTTTCAAAGCTGTCATATGGCTTAGCTTCTTCAAGAAAATTAGAGACCTTTGGAGTACTATTTTTTCTTAAAGTTTTCATGACCACTATCAAGAGAAAAACAAATTTAGTGGTTACTTTCCACTTGTGACTTTCTTAGAAGCAAAAAAGTACATGGTTTAGGTCTATTAAAAAAATACCTGCTTTGCAGGAAGGAAAATAACTAAGCCCTCTTTGTGTATCAAGTAACTATGTTTCACAAAAGCCTATTATGATTAAACCAGAAGAGTGATGCTCCGCACCGAGTGTTTTACATTCACAGAGTCAGTGTTCTCCCTTATACTTCTAAGGAGAGAGAAGGGAAGAAAATAAAAAAGAAACTAAAAAGGTGGTGCATCTTCAATGACTGCAGTCATTTTAGATACACTTGGTTTATTCAATTTGTTTTAAGTTGAAGAGTGAAAAGGGATCTTTGACAAAACTGTCATCTTTAAAATATGGCGTTATTTCATTTTTCCCCTTCTGTACTATTTAGATTGGCTTGTGTTTTTAGAAAACAGAGCAAACATATAATAAAATATGCTTACTGTACTCCTTTGCAGGGCAACTGGTAGTCAAGCACAAAAAACAGTAAGAACAAGAAAAAATCTGGAAGATGAGTTCTATGACTCTTAAATCCACAAATCCAGTACTCCCACGATTAGTTGCCAAAGACAGCTAGAATTAGTTCACTTTTTTTGGCTTAGCTGATTTTTTATACACAATAATTATAATCAATATGATACCACAAAAAAATCAAAAAGTTATTTCCAAAGAAACCACTCCAGGTCATTAAACTAAAAATAACACTTCACCTGAAGGGCAGTAAACCAGAAGATGACCTTTTTTAACCCTCTCTAGTTTTCATGCTCCTTTGGTCAACATTTGATGCCCTGTAAGCTTAACACAAAATTGCTACAGCTTTACAGTTACATGACTTTAGCCTACAATATAAAGTGAAGATGTAAACAAACCTTGTACACTGAAATGAACTACACTGACAAAAGTTAAGATATTTACTTAGGATACAGATTAAATTTGGTAGAAAGGAAAAAAAGAAATGTTTCTTTCAAGAGTGAAATTTATATTCCAGATGTCAACAATTTTTACACATGACAAACTGCAGAATGATTTTGGTTGTTATAGGTCAATAAGTTAACAGGTCAATACTTCTTTATTTCCTTTTTTTTCAATATTTTCTGATTTTAATTTAATTCTGCATAATTACACAAAAATCTTATTAATCTTTGATGTTTACACATAAGGAATTACGTAAGACTGCCGTTACTTCCATTGCTTTAGAAAGCCTGTCACGTTAAAGGAAAGTCAGTATTTCTTACTGTGTACAATTCACATCCCAATACTCTGATGGCCCGTTAACACCAAATATGTCACCCTTTAACAGTGCAGAATCAATACAGTGGAATGTCATGGTACCCTGATGGGCCACAAAGCCTCTATATACATTTATTAGACAAAGATTTTGTATTACTTCAGAGAAGAAATGTGTCAAGTTAAAATCAATTTCAAGTTTCTTACTAAGAAGGAAATAGTCCTAGATAAATAAAAGATTTTTTAAGTTCCAATCAAATACGAGAGCTAAACAAAGAAAGTCAGTGTCATTTAGACATCCTGTTCTGAATAAGGACACTTGCATGTGCATACTATTATAAAATCTACCCTTCATTTTAAAGATTTGGGGGGGGGAGTTGACATCTCTTTCCTGTCCAAATCATTACCCACCTGGGCCTTGCTGGGATATCTTTTCAGGGAAGTATCGCAAAATCATAGAATCGTTCAGCTGGAAAAGACCTTTGAGATCATCAAGTCCAACTGTACCAGTCCACTACTAAACCATATCTCTGAGCACTTTGTCTACCCTTTTAAACACCTCCAGGGGTGGTGACTCAACTGCTTCCCTGGGCAGCCATTACAGTTCCTGATAACCCTTTCGATGAAGAAATTTTTCCTGATAACTAATCTGAACCTCCAGTGGCACAACTTGAGGCCATTTCCTCTTGTCCTAAAGGATGAGAAATGCAAATACAACCTAATATAAATATTCTAATATAATCAAACAATAATAACCCAAAGCCTAGGTACAAAAATATCTTCTAAAGGTTACTTCATCCATTTTCAGATAAGATCATTTAAGTATTTGGACTACTAAAAGAAAGATTAGGCAATTTCTTATATTTTAAAAATGCTTCTATGATACACTCTAAAGAACTCAAGAGAAAGTTATTGACATCTCTAGCAACACTGGAAAACTGCAGATGAGACACAACCATTAGTATCTTCTGACAACACACAAATATTTTTAGAATTCAAGACGTGAAGCAGTGTTGATCAGTCACGTTCCATGCTTTTGGATATGGATAAGCAATCAATCCTGGCCAATCTGTGATTCCTTTATTGTTTAACAGAAAAGGATTTTTTTTTAAAAAAAAAACAAACCTCCCTTAGCTGCTGTGCAGCCTACAAAATAAATACTCTCTTTCTTTAATCTCTGGATTTCAAAACAATGTCCTTTTGACATTTTTTTTCTTCCTGTATTTCATGGGATCCTGCATATCTCCAAGACCTCATTAAAACAAAAAAAAAACCAAACCAAACAAAAAAACCCAAACAAACCAAAAAATATTTTAAAACCAACCACACAGCACAGGCCTCTACATAAAATTTAACCTTTGAGCTTTACTAGTCTACAAATTCTTAGAGAACTGATTAAGGTAATGTTATACAAAACTGTTTGCTACGTGCAAGAGAACTGGTCCCTGAACAATTTTTGTAAATACTGAACCGATATTTTCATCTAGCCCAGAAAGAAACAGAACAAAAATAAGTATGTCTGTAGAGAGTAAGAAAGTTCTAAACTTACACAGACTTAACTACTTTCTAGATAAAAAGTTCCCTGTCTTTTTGTAATCACAAAAAAACACAAAACCCAGAAATGAATATGAATGTCATAGATCAACTACACAGATTCAGATTCCAATTTGTGATACACAATTCTTTTGGACAAAGAATACTTTTTTTTTTTTTTGCCTGAGTGTTATTTAAAGCATTTGAGGCCATCATTTCTGATATGACACTAACCATTCCATTATCCATGACACTATCCTCTACACCCTGCCATTTTTAAAGAATCATTGCATCGTTCCCCTACAAAGCTCAGTATTGCCTAGAAAGAAAAAAATGCATGTGTTCATCTGAAGGTGATTTTTGTAGCAATATACAGCATGTGTTGTGTCCCATCATAAAAATTGTGAAGTACTTTTTCTAAATTATTCTCACTCGGCTCATACAAATAGTCCTACCGAAATAAATAGAAGTACTTATTGCCTAGACTTCTAAAAGTCTTCTGCAAGCCTGTATTAGCCATTCCCAAAGGAATAGTGAACTAGAACATACAGGTAGGCATCTATACAATTGACACAGCATATAATGAAATCATGTAAGAAACTTACAAGTTAAAGCTGTCATGAGTTATCAAACTAACCACCTAGTCTATTAATGACAAGTCTAGTGTGCTATTTTATTTTTCGCGTCCTTAAGTAGCTTTCTACATGTGGGATTACATATACAGGAAATTATACAGAAGAAAGGTTAGCTCCTTCTCAATAATAAAGTGATACCTTTAACAGTAAAAGTGAAGAAAATATTTACTGTATTCAAAAGAAGAAAAAGATACACTATTTCCATCAAAGTACACAAAATAAAATCCATTAAAAATGCTTATATATGAAATCTAGTTATTCTTTCAGTTAAATAGCAAATGGACAAAACTGATTCCTACATATAAATACAAGATAAGCCAAAATTAAACCTGGATTCTTATGAGTGTTAGTTTTGTAGGAATTCACTATGTTTCACTATACAGCAAACTACTACTGTACTGTGATTCTTCAATACTTTTCATAAACATGACTCTTCAAATTACTTATATACGTGAAAGAATAAAGTTATTTTAGTACTGAAGTTGTAATTAACCACTTGCAGGTAAAAAAGTTGCAGGCAAAACATTTAATGTAACATAGGCAGTGTTTCTCACAGATACCAGCTAACTCCACATATTTTGTTGCAAAAACCTAAACTAAAATGTACAGCATCTCTTGGTATTTTTCTTTATACAGACATTAAATACTGTGACAGAATGATTTTTTGGAAGTCTATCAACAAAACTATTGATACTCCTATGTAACATAACCTAAATTGAGGTGATTATCAGTAGGACTTCCCATTAATACATTAGTGAATGTCAATTAAAAAAAAAAAAAAACTGGCTAAAGAGGAAATGCTGTTGCTTTGCTATGTGAAATCAATGCATTCCATCTCAGAAGCTGTTTTCACACACGTGATGTCCTCCTTTTTCTCTCAATCAACAACATCCAGAACAAGTAAATATTAAAAAAAGAAAACCACCACCACAACAAAAAAGAACTAAATATGGTTCCTACATGCTGCAATGAAACTTGAAAATTTCAAGCCATCTTGATAATTTCCTTCCAAATAATGCATTTTAGTTTTACCTCCACTCGTGCAAAATGTGTGGGGGGAGACAAGGGGAGAAAAGAGAAAAAAAACAGGAAGACTCCTGAGAATATGTATATCCACATGTTTTGCCTCTTGTTAAGCATTCAGCATACAAGATTCTCATTACTGGTACTTCCCCTGGATGCTTTAATATTTTCTATGACGTCTCTTACCAGCTCAAAAGTGTCTCTTAGCAGACATTGCTGTGGTTAGTTCTAAGTCTCAGGAGAGCTAGAGTACTTTTGTCAATTAGAAATAAGCAAGTTGTTTAATTAACACACCCTTTTCATTAATGGTTTAACCCAAAGCTGACAGACTCTTTGTTGCAAATTATGAACAAAGAAAGGAGTAGTATTATAATTAAAGATCCTGAAGTATCTAAAAGGATTTTTTTTCAGCACCAAGGGATTCTTTGAACTCCTCAGAGGACCTCTATCGCCTTTCAAGAGCACTTGGAATTTATAGCTGTCCCACTCACTTAGGAAAAAATAACCCCAAAGTCTAAAGATTTTTGCCACTTTTCATGTTTTAAGAGTTAAGTTTGCATAAAGATAGATATTCAAAATCTTTGGATCAGACTAAAATACAACAGATTTTGACTTCATAGTAACAGAAATCTAAACTCAAACCTGGAAAACTGTTTCCAGCTCAAACTGGAATTCACCGGATCAGGATGGACTGAAATGATCTAACTAAATGTTGACAGTCAAATTCAAAGTGCTATGCAAGCCAATGTAAGCTACATATTAGACACTACATGGAAGTTAAACTAATGAGAAGAGGAAGAGGAAACATGATTCCCTGCACTGACCACTAAGTACCCACCAGAGGGGTAAACAGAGATCTATTCTACTGCCACAAACTTATAACTTACTACCTTCTTTCAGACTTTGTGTATATTCTGTTATGTGTACATTATGTATATATTTTCCTAAAATCAATTGGCCAAACTAAGAAGTAACACGCAAGGGTCTACAACCAGATGGGAGTTTGAACTGAGGGCTTCTGATGCAAGACAAAGAATAGCTTTCCTAGAGACAGCTAGCAGTGATCTTTGCCTCAGCTGTCCACCTTACGGCCTCCTCACAGATGTCTACTCCCACACCTGGAAAAGCAAGACTGTTTATGAGGCAGCTGGTAACAGCTGCAGTTTACAACCTGTTATACTAAGGTCAAAGAGCACTGATTTTTTTAATATTTGGGCTTCATCTTTCACAGATTTGGTAACTGCTGCAAGGGCAATCATGCTGCCCAGGCACAGATAGACAAGCGTAGTTAACCGTCATAAACTTAGACATTCACACCCATGAATCAGACCTCTAAGGCCGAGTGGGTATAAAGCTATTGTAAATATACTGTACTTGGAGGAAGCAGAAGTAGTATAACACTATTTTAGTCTCCCTTATACCCAAGTGTACTTAGACACTTCTAAATTTCCTAGAGTGCAACAGGATGACAGTAGAAGAAAACTTTGGAAACCTGTTAGAGCTAGGGTTCAAAATCCTAGCCATCCAGACTTCCCTCACCTATTTTCCATCCTATCTTAGTAATGTAATAGTTCCTTTATCTTTTCTATAGGTTTATACATCTATTCCACTAAAAAAAAAAAAAAAAAAAAAAAAAAAAAATTAAGAAAACCTTTTTTCCTTCTGTATTTTATGAGACCAAACCTATGCACTTGTTTGTTTGGAAAACTTATTTGATTCTAGATGCTAAATTCAAGGGTTTTGTCATAATACCAAAGAATTATATTTTAGATTTAGACAGATCCAAAGTTCCACACATACATCCATAATGACTTCACAACTAGCAACAGACCAAATTCTGTGGATTACTTCCACAGAGAAATGAGAATCAAATAAATTTTCAGCACAAAAACTGATCTGCTCTGTTTATTCATTAATGGACCACAATTCAGTTTATGGAATAGATTAAAAAATATTGATTTTGTGAAGCTTGTTTATAAATACTTTATGAAATATATGTAGAAATATTTATTTATTCCTTCTTTTATAGTGCTAGCATTTTGGAAAACTTGATACTGCCAGTGATAGTGTTTCAATTCAGTGTTTCTAGACACAAAAAGCTGCCACTTACTACTGCATGCGTTAGGAAAAAACATGATATTAAAAATACTGTCAACTACATTCAATCATAGAATGTCTACAGACGCAAAAGTATACCAAAATCCTCTGATCCAAAGATTTCACAGTTTCTTGTTTCATGATTCAGTGGAAAGGATACAAACGAACAAGCAAGAGAAGTGAATCAGGACAAACTCTGGAACTCTTAACAGGCAGCTGGTCTCTGGCCAAGAGTCTGTACTCGCCTCTTTTTCCTCCCTAAGCAACAGCTCCAGCATACTGAACTGATTCTTCAATTAACAAAAAGAAGCTATTTTTGCATCCCCAGCTTGCAAATTTAAACTAACCCCTCTTCCATAAGGCAAATTCCTTAAAATCTGATCCCTGCTTCAGGCTGTCCTTTTTAAAAAACTGTTGTAAAACACAATATATTATACAGAAAATATTCACTATGCAGTTTCCTTCAATAAAATCATCTGTAGATGGGATACACAGAAGCTGAGTGGTACAGCCCTCTAGAGTAAATATTTCTTCTTCCACCTTTGAGTATTCTTTATTTTCAATTCTCTCCTAACAATTAACATGGATCTGGTCTAGCCTGCAGTAGTTATCTGTATGGAGGCACTAATCACCCACTGTTCTTCACTGATTGTAGTGAGAATTGTCTTTATTCAGCTGCCTGAAAAGCAAGCTTTTAATGGTTTGGCATAATACAACTTTATTTCATAGATTACTTTTTGTGATTTCTAATTTTGTAATTTTAATTTCGTTTCTATTTCCTCAGTTATCTGACTTCTACTCTGAATTTTACCTCATGCTCAAATGAAACACTGGAAAGCAGTAAATGATACCAATAAAGCAAATAACGTGGGTTTGAGTTTTTTCAAAATAGCTTTTCTTCTGGCCTTTGCATGTTCTCTAGTAGTTGGCCATTTTAATTGAATTGCTCCCACTGAATGGCAAATATCACATTTTGATAAAAGTAGAGGGACTGTGCAATCAAATGAAATAAGAACAAAAGTAAACAATCTAAGCATTCATATAAACATGAAAATAAGGTAAAAAGTAAATAATGTCAAAAAGTATCATTATGAAAAATATGATGAAATCTTTGGGTATTCTCTCCTGAAAAAATAAAGTGGGCATTTTTCTTGTTTCTTTTTACAAATCCCAGATATGTTATTTCAGTAGATAATGAAGTACAAAATATAGAAGCACAGCTGTATTTACCCAAAGGAATAACAAAAAAGCACAGAAACACTTTTATAAAATAATTTTGGTATTTTATGTCAAACTAAAGCTGGTTTGCACGTCAGGTTTTGTAAATTGAACTTAAAAATCAAGTATATTTAATGAGAAATTTTTCTACTGTTGAACTTGGAAAACAAAGCCAGTTCTTTTTCCACGGATGTTAATTTTTCTTTTTTTATATATATATATTTCTTCTCATTTTGAAAACTACTTTTCAAACACATGCACAAATGAATAAAGACGTTATTTCTGCAGAGGGTTCAACATATCAGCTGTAGAGCAAGGTGCTGATCATATATGTAAATACCTACAAGACACAGTATTGTCCTCTCTTGAAACAGATATTCCTTTCCTTTTGTTTCTATGAACAGCTTTCTTAAAGGCTCATCAGTCACATTTTTCTCCTGCTGCCATTTCCTGCTCGAAAGAGTTGTAAAGAATAGCAAAAGCTGACAATGGAATGAACGACCAAGCAAAAATAGTGTGGAAATGAAATAGCAAAACTTTATTCTTCCCCTTTTCTCTATCAATAAAAAACTGAAGAAAATGTAAATTCATTAATATCTCTCCCTAAAAACAACCAAAACATTTTGAAGGGTGGGAGAGGAAAAATAATAAATTTAACATTATTTCTCCTCCAGAAACTACAACAGAGTGAGAAAGCTCACAGGTATAACCCATTCTTCATAGTTGTAATGGTGTTCCAATACACCATGTCAAAAAGCCTTGCATGAACTGTGGTAATAGCAATGATGTGCTTAACTCTACAGCAAGTAGAAACTAGAATTGCTACAGCTGACTTACTCCACTCCTTCTTTCCTAGCTTTAGGAAAAGCAACAATACAGATGGATTTAATTAGCAATAATTAGCTAATATACAAACTGCACTATCAGCTATTCAGCTGTCATTTACAGAGTTAGTATTTCAACAGTCAAAAGCACTCAAATTAACTCATACTCCAAAAAAACCCAAACAACCTAACACTAGGTTGCAGCAGCAGGAAAGGATAAGACTGAACTAATAAAGGAGAAAAAAATAAGACTGTATAGCAGTAGAAAGTATTTTGGTCTGCAGGATCAGGCCCGTGTCTCTACAACTGGCAAACCTGGCACAAGTTCAGAGGCCCTCTCTGATTTATAGGTAGGCTAATGCTGCAGAACCTGGTGTTACTGGATTGTGTAGGCAATGGAACCAGTTTTAACCAATTGGTTACTAGTGTGTGTTGGTTGTGTGCAACTACAACACCACAGAACTCAGAGGGCTGTTTTTCTTTTTGCAATTTATTCTAAATTCCATGCTGCTAATACCACTTAAATCAAATTACTTAAATCATATCCTTATGTAGACTATGCCTACAATATAATCAATGTCTTCAGTATCTAATAACTTCTTCTGCACCTGGTATTTATTGTGTTTTTAAACTACACTCTTCTTAACGCTAATACACATTTTTCAAAGAATATTCAAATTCTTGCTTCACTGGAAGTGTAAAGGCAAAAATACAAAACTCTATCATTTGTTTCTAAAAGGTGTTTTGGGGTTGTTTTTCTAGGAGATGCACTAGCTTTATTTGGTCCAGTTAATGGTCATTGTTCATAACGAGGTTTATTGGTTTCAATGACTATCTGAACTAAAACAAGAACTGAAAGAGTCTTAAATGATTGGAATAGGATGTAGGCTAGAGGTTGAATCCTACTTGCCCAGATCAAATTACTACAGTATTAATGTTCTCCATGGTGTTCATGTTCAGCTAGTTGAAAAAATTGTCATTTGGTAGCTATCAAGAGTTTGCTGGCAGGCAAAGGGAAACTGCAAATGAGATGCCATAGGAATACTTCTTGGGTTTGACTCAATATTTCATTGGTCTTGAACAACAGAATACACTCGTGCAAACTGTGGATGACCAAACACAGAGAAAGGCTGTGAACACCTGAGGAAACAAAATTTGAATTCAAATGACCTTAAGAAATTCACAGAATAAACTCATTAGTAGAAACTTCAAAATGTAGCACTGCAAAAAAAAAAATCAAGAAAACAAACACAAAAAAAAATACTTTATATGCTGCCTCACAGACAGGAGTCATTACAACGGAACAAAAATTATAGCAGAACGACAATTAAAAATGACCCAAGATACGTATACTAAGAGCCAAAAACCAGAAATGCAGGAAACAGAATGTTGGTATGAGGACACTGAGAAAATAATTTTCTACTCAGAATTGATAAGACTTCAGTTATAATAATAATCACAGCTCAGGCACCAGAGTTTGCCTGAGCGTATCATCAGATGGTGCCAGATATATTGATAAATCACAAAGAATTCAGAGGACACCAACGAGAAGTCTATGAAGCATAAACTACCTTTCTTGATACTAGCTTATGCTAAAATATCAAAGGACTAATAACATTCCCCAAAATGTTATAAAGGGACAATGAAGAACTTTTTTCTGTCCACACTAGAGAGAAGACGAAACTACCTTCAGCTTGCTTCCACATCACAATTTCAACACACTGGTTTAAGCGATAAATCGCTTTCCTTAAACCACACTCACTGCCTTCCCTTTTTGTCTCCTGCCTGATGAATGTTTCCATATGCTAATTCATTTATATTAGACAAATGTTTCTATGCAACATTCTTCATTAGTTCTAAGTCCTTAAAGCACATAAAACCAAGTGGGAGTGGCCCCCATATGTGGAGAAGGCTTGAGCTGTTAAGAGACAGAGGTGAAGGGCTCTTAAACAGCACGAAGAATCGCAGCAGCAAAGCTTTTAGGAAAAAAATACACTATAGTTGTAAAATTACTAGCACACTCTACCTAAGTGGGCAGTGAATGCTCCTTTTTGAAGGTTTTTAAGAATTAAGATGCAAGATATCTAGCACTACACTTCTAACATTACATTTTTATTCCTCCCGAGAAGTTTATAGCCTTTGCTTGGACAAAAATACCTAACAAAATCCTGTGCTGGGCAGCAATAAACTTTCACACTCATTCTGAGTTTCTTAACTCTGTGGTCAAGGCAATACAGGAAGTGTTTTGCAAGCAATATTTGTTGCCTTAGATTAAATCAATGAAAAAGTGGAGCTAAAATACTTAATGAAGAGGCGACATTTATGGAAGAAATTAAATGTAAAAACACAGTATTCAGTAGTTGCTTAATATAACCTGTTCCATTAGTCTCTTCCCCCTGTTCTTTTTAGGTAGGATCAAAGCTAGAATGGATTTTTACGGCTCCCTATTTGTGACTTCTGTTAAATTACTAATTTAATAGGCAAACCTCTCATAGGTAATAATTATAGCCTATGTATTTTTTCTTTACTAACACCTTGATATAGAACTCCATTTACTCTATCAGTCCTGTGATTTGCTGCCACAAACAATATAGTCTTCAGCCAGCTATTTTGTTTTGAAATCTATTCCATGTTGAAAACATACTAGTGCATAACACTTGCTATAAGCAATCTTTTAAAATATTATATATTTTCAAGGACAATATTATCATGTGATAATACTTACAGTCAAAAAATACCCTGAGTTTGCCAATTTTTTTTTCCAGACTAACAGTTCTTACAATGTGTGAGAATTTTATTCCTGTTAAAAGCTTATATTTTAGTACTTTTTATTCATAACTCTCACAAATACAAAACCTCTCAGATTCCAAACAATCTGAAATAAATCAATACATATTTTCCCACAGGAAAAAAAGAATGAAGTGATACATTTGTGCTTATATCACTACTGTAGTTGCCATGTGACAACCATCTTTCCAGCTATTTGATGGATGACTTGCGAGTGTGTAACAGCCGGTCCTGTATGAAGCAAGAAGGATTTCAGGACCTATTCTAATGAACCATGATAAAGCCTAGTAGTTCACACACACCTGATACATTTTTTCAAGCATTGCCAGCTGTTTTGATCAATCCCAAGAACTTAAGTGGATAATAAAGATTGATTGAAACCATAATTATTTGAATTTGAGCAATATGGGCTTTGGAATGGCATACCACAGCACTCTCACTAAACTGCTTTAGATCACTACAATAATCTACGTTTAGTATATTTCTCTTGTGAGTTTTATATGTGTTGAGGTTAAAATAGCACTTCTATTCTCAGCAGCTATTTATCCTATAATTGTCAATTTTTTTTAGGTGCTGAAAACACTCATACTTGACCCTATTTTCATCCTAATTTGAATACTATCCCTCCAGCCATCTGGGAATTATCTGAGTGTGAAAGACTGACATATAGGTGCTTTTTTTCCACTTAAAAAGCAATTCGGTACTTCTTTCCTTAGTGATATATGCATGCATCAAACTGTGATGCTAGCAGTTGTACTATAATTTTTCCACTGGTATTAGCTACTTCAGAGATTTCATATTGTATTAATAATTTTTAATAAGGATCCCCAGAATGAAGAGGTTAACAGATCTTTTCCAGAGCACTGACTGTTAACCCTAATGCATTTTTATTGGCTTACTCCAATGGGAAGTTCCAATCTTGCCTCAAGAAGTGAATAAGAATCTGTCAGAACTTTATATTGTCAGCATTTCACTCAATACCACCAACATCTGCTGAGTTGATTACATTCTATTCAAGGGCAGCTCTTGGCAATTTGTGGTACCCATGGCCTTCCTGAGCTAACATTTCCCAATAACAAGAATTTTAGTTCCTACCCAACAGTAGGGATTTCAATTTTGGTGTTAAGTGAGGGAATATTTCATTTGCAAGTTTGCAAGGATATATGGTAAAAGCATCATGGGACATATTCTACTTTCAGTTATATAAATGTAAATTTAGGATAATTTTTCTAGTGTGCTTTTTATACTTAAGCTAAAATGAGAATTTAAGTTCACAGTTCCATTGGAAATATTCCTACAAAAAACAGTTCCAAGTGGTAAGTTGGAAATGCTGTGAGCATTATTCTTCCCATGAGATTTTGCTTAATAGTCATATATTGAAAAGAGGAGAACATCCCTGATTCTGCAGGGATCTGTTATCAGAGTAGTAATAGTGATATTTATACTAGAAAGATTTTACACATAAAAAGAACCTCAACTTTTAAAAGCTTTTAGAGAGTCAGAAAAACAAATTAAAACTAGTTAAAAAAAGCACATACCTACCAAGTAATATTATGGGTATTATTTTGTTTTGCTTTTTTGTTCCTGAAATTAAAAACAATGATCCTACAAGTAATAATTTGCATGTAATCACAAGCCTGATGTTTATGAGTCATTTTTCTAAGTGCATGCAAAAAAAATGTATTTGTGAATGCAAAATCACTTGAAAGTCTACTTGATCTTTTAAGTATACCTACATTCAGTCATCATAATCTTTATTTTCCATAGGGAAGTATGTAAATACATGAACATCATGGCAAGTAGCTGTGGCCCAAAAAAATATTGGTAAAAAAAACAATCACAAAACCAACCAAACAAAATAACCCATAAAACCCAAGTCCATTACTGGAACACATTAAAAGCTTTCTGAGTAGACAGTGAAGTAGTAAAGATCTATAGTAGTAAACTATACAGGACTATTGTATGTGCCCAGTTTCCAACAAGTGAATATCCGTAGCACTAAATTACCAGCATGACATTCAGCATAGTTTTGGCTGATACCAACCAGCACTCGATCCTCAAGAGTGCTTAGCTACGGTTCAGCAGGAACCATCCCCAACAGGTAGTCTGAATGCAGCCATCCTGTTCTGGAGGGTAAGAGTAATGTGGTCCCAGTCTATGGTGCTCTGAATTAAATTATGCTAATTAAATTGATTCTTGCACAAAAATGTAAAAATCACAAATTGAAAAAAATCATTTTGGAACACGGGTGCCAAAACCCTGCGGCAACTGTAGCTGCATTAGCTACTTGCCTCATACCTGGTCATAAGAACAAAAAATACACATTTTTTGTATTTTATAAATGTACATGCATATTTATGTAAAAATGTAACCTGTCTTTTTCTTTACAATACTATGCTAACATTGCATTTCATATGCACAGACAGAAAAATGTCAAAGCCCCAGCATACAAGGTCAACTTTTAAAAAGAAACAGAAACAAACTGCAGATATCACTGGCTTAGAGGCTATTTCAAAAAAAATCAAAAGCCTCTGATTTTATTCAACCAAGAAGTATCAAAATAAAATTCTACACTGATATTGCATTGTAGCATACTCTACGGAATGCATAATGCAGATTATCCTCAAGTAGGTCTCATCAGAGGATAAATGCTGAAACTGCAATGAGTAATACACTAACTTCTCTGGCATCCTCTGAGAATGTCATAACTTAGAAGGAAACTATGCTGACATTTGTAACTCCTTATCACAGATACTGTATTAGCTGTTCTCTTCTACTGGACTTTGCCTGCTGGGATTACTGAAGAAGAATGGGATACTCCTGAGTACATCACAGTGAATTTCGATCACTTCCGAAAGCCAGCAGATGGACGCTTACAAAAGGTACTTAGTCCTCTATCATTTTCAGAGTGGGTGAATCAAACAGTTACACAGTTATACAACTTGGCAGAATCCTTCCTTATCTAGGACAGTAAGAATTTTTATGCCCAAAAATTTTAAATCATCACAGAAACATCAAAGAACATCACTTTTCAGTAGCTGCTAGAAATGTAATGAATTATTTGAATGAATTGCACTGAGACTGTGGCACCAGCAAGCACTGAAACACAATAGTGATCAACCACTGCATAAAATGCACAACAGTTTGTAGCTCTGTACTATGGCAAGCTATGAGTCTTAAAACAAAACAAAACCCACAAAACAAAACAAAACAAGAAGTGATATAAACATACCATGTCTGGTGATGAAGTAACAATAAGCCTCTCATTTAGAACACGGTCTGCCTTACCACATCTTTAAAAGTTTCTTTATAAAAGTCAATGGAAACGTAACAGACATAACACTATTCATTGTATACTTCTGAATATTCAGTACTATGAAGTATTATTATATCAGTGATGTTAACTACAATTGTAGAAACACTCAACACAAATCCTTCCCGTTCCCACTTTCTCTATGCTGAAGTATTTCTCAGGCTTCTTCTTAATCCACGACCATTTAACTTCAGACTCTACATTGTTTGAGTACTCTTCTTTAAAATAACAAATTTTGCATGAATGCCATCTAATAAAAAAATTAAGCTTTGAACATTTAAAATGGTACCTTAAGTCTATGGAAAGATAAAATAATATACTGCTCGTGTATATGGACATGACTTTTCTCTCTAAATTATCTACTCCTTGAATTGAAAGGTTATACTAAAATAGATGCAGACTAGTTTATATGTATGTCTCAAAAGTTGCTAAATATGTCACCCAATAAAAAATGAGTAGTAACTTTTTTAAAAATACCTTGTTTCTTTTCTATTTAATGTAATTAAATTGCTGTAATTAATGATTAATATAAATAAGTATATTTACTCATAAATATATTCAGTATTATTAATAATTACATTCTCATGTAAAAATAATTTAATATTGCCAAATAATAATTACTTCTTTAAAGTAAACAAAATGAACCAAACTATAACCGATGCAGCAAACAAGAAGCACTTTTCAGTTAGTACTGGACAAAACATTAACTATTGAGAAAACAGTCTTTTTAAGTATTGAAAATAACAATTCTGTTGATCTAATCTTAAGTCTGAGGATAAACAGTATATAAAAAATATTAACCTTAAGTCCTGATGTTCTTCAAATCATGCAGGACCATGCCTTTTATTTTTTTCTATATATGGGGGTCTTATTTTAAAATATGTTCAGTTCAAGATCAGAGAAAGGGATAGAAAACACCCCTTTTAAACAATTTTGATGGTCGTCATGATCTTTTTACAGGTCACCCTCACCCCTGAATGGCAGAAAGAGCTATGTTTCAGCAATGCACTGCTCCCCAAATGGTCTTTCTCTAGAACAGAAGTCAAGCTTGCATTAAAGCAATAGCTTGGAGACAGGAGCAAGTAAATCTTCCATATTTTCTCCAAATCCACTAAACCAGGGAATAATAATGAATCTCTAACTATGTGTTCTGTCTGGCTCTCTGCCTGTTTTATGGCTCTGTAGATGACAAATCTGTGAGAACAGGAATCAAGATGCGGTTTTACAAATTTTTTGCAGTGACATTGATATCCTGTAATGTTAGAGAAACCAGTCATAGGAGCAAGCTGCAGAGTTTATAAAATTCTTTTTATCAGTCTGAGATTTATAGACCCTAATAAATTCATAGACTATGTCTAAAAAGTTTGTGGAAGCTGACGAGTAAGAGGAGGTTTATTCATGTAATATAACCATTTATGTGTGAGAAATATCTAGAGACATCTATTTTTGAAGGACTAAAAAGGTTAATAAAGTCCAAATTGAGTATTCAGAGTGCAAGCAATCTATGTATTATGTTGTTTGGGCAAGGACAGTAAAGCTACAGTCTATAGGTAATGTATAAGTAATAACCGCATCCTGGTCTCTTATATAACTCATGCGAAACAGCTACAGAATCTGCTGTAAAAACTCGTGGTACTGAATTACTGCCCCTTATCACAGCCACTGTGAGAGTCTGTAAGGACCTCTCTGTTACAGTATCTTACTCTTCACAAAGACATATTCAGTGACATCCCATATAGCTCTCATCTGCAGCTAGGCAGACATTTACCAAAGACATAAGAATCAGTGTTAGCCAGATGGACCCTTCTGAACCATTTTTGTTAACATGCCCGATGCATCTCTACCTCCCTGTTCAGATACTATATTCCTATATTCAAATATTTCCAAGTTTTGGTTCAGTTTGTTCCCCCCCCCCCCCGCCCTCACAGAGGAAAAAGATGTACACTTGTCATTTTCTCAGTAGAACCTACACCACGATTTTTTTCTACCTCAAAACTGTCAGCTGTTGCTCAGCAAAGAGGGAACAGGGCATGACTTTTAATGTACAGACACAGATTTTGGAACTATATTAATCTGACATTCAGAACGCTATTGTTTTTTCTGTTTTCAAAACGAAAACTTTGTATATTAGAACAACTGTATTCCTGCTTTCACTTTATCTTCTATTTCTGCAAACAAATTATGTATTTTAAAGGTAGAGAAAGACTGTTGACAGAAACAGTTTTTATAAAGTCACAATAAAAGGAACACTGCAGAAATTAGAACAAAAGGCTATACTGTGTTATCACAATGCCAGAATAGTATATTTTTATCAAACAGACAGTTCTCACAAAATATTTTGCAAATAAAGAGGGATATTCTTACAAACAGGAACGTGATTTCTTTGAACTTCTTTAAATTACCTTTACAAATTCATTTTTTTTGTTATTAACTTTTTAAGTATAAGCATTGCTTATATTTCCATCTTATTCTTGTTTGCCTTTTTCTTCTTGTAGAGGTTCAACTTAGAGGTCAATTTACCAAACCTCTTTTTATCTTCAGTACTGACATGAGTAAAGAAGAAACAATTCATTATTAAAATCAGATGTTTCTATAATCATAAAAAACTCCCAAACTCGTGTCTTTAGCACATCTATATACAATTTCTATGTGTATATAATGACATAAAATTAATCTACCTGGTATTTTCACTTGGCTATGAGTTAAAGCCATATTTGTTAGATACATCCCAAATAGAGGACAAAAGACAAAATAGTTTAAAAAGTTTGTGGATGCTGCATGTTATATTAGTTATTAGGAATGCTATGAACACTTTCTAGCACCTCAGTTTGCGTATTTCTCATTTTCTAGGCTTGAACACAGAAAGGGCAAAATCCATAAATGCTATTTATGACTTGTAAAAAATAATACAAGTCTTTTTTTTTACATTAACTCTGATGTTTACTCACTATAAAGGTTGTCCAGGGCAAGAGGACAAAGCAAAGCATCAAAATTCTCTGCAAATTCTTTACAAGTGAAAGTAACATCTGCATAAATCCTGATAACGATCTCACAGCCTTTTGTATCAGGACTGCATCACATCACTGCTATCACTTCCATCATTGTCACTTTTTTCTTAAAATAACTATGGTAACGAGCTAATTATCATTAAAAATAATGATATAACCTGATAACTGGAGAGAATATCTGTAAAGCACCTGCATTTTGCTTGCTTTCTCAATGCCCCAAATCATTTCCCACATTTCCAGAAAGCATACACAGCCAACAGGCGAGAGGACAGAAAGATGTATAGTTGCAGTCCTTCAGCAAGCGCTGAAGTTCCTGTGTTCTCACCATGTGCTGCCACTGCCAAATATAGTTGTACACCTGTCCATGCTCTAAGAGTCCAAACGTACACAAACACCTTAAAATATTTTTAATAACAGTTCTGCACAGTCATTTGTATAGATTAAATATAACATGCATTCAGTAAAATCATAACTGATGTCTGCTTCTGAAATGTCACAGTACAGACGGAATCTCATCCCATTTCAATTACTTAGAAGCCACCCAAGCTACTCTTCTTCTATCATCAATGGAGAAGGGTCCAGGGAACAGCACATACCTACAGTGGATGGAATAGCTTGACCTCTGAAGGTATCTATCTGAAGGTATCTGTTCTTTTGAGGTGGCCCTAGATGAGTAACTTGTGATAGGTGACAAGCAAACTCCAGTGATATGAACTAGCCTAAGGGCTAAACTACCCCTTCAAGCAACAAACTTTAAAAATTACGGCTTTTCATTAAAATTGGCATGTGTACCTCACTTTTACCTTGAGAACTCAACCTAATATACCTATAGGGATCTAACAACAGTTCTGTTGACTAAAACACACTCGTACAAATGAGTTAAGCATAATTCTTCCTCACTTAATCAAATCTTTTCAGGGAACAGAGTCAGACTACTATAGGGAACTTCTGAAAATCTCATTTCTGCACAGTCAATGTGCATAAAGTTAAGCTCATTTTAATAATGCTAAATAAGACTACTATGCTCCAATATTAGGCATTTACTATCTTTTAATAATAAACTATAGATTAAGAATGGACGGATAAATGTAGATATCCTATTATCCTACTATCAATATAAATCAGTGAACAGAAATTTGATTCTGATGTAGTAAACAGAAAAAAACATGTAAGAAATTTAATAACAGACACCACATTCAAAAGACAACTAAACCTAAACCTCGTTAAGAGGCCGAAATCTATTATACTTCATACCCCATTGTATTGTAAGCCATCTCTATAAACACTTTTAAGAAACATCGTCTCAAGAGATTCAATTCAAATTGTCTGACAAAAAGTATCCTAATATTTCAAAAAGCTGAATATAGTAACCCTACAATTTGTACTTGCTTGCACTACCCTCAGGATGTACGTCAACACAACCGGATCAGGGAACCTGACTCTCACAGCACTTGGACTCTGATTTGCAGCCTAGAATCCAGTGTGGACAAAATTCTACACTCAGTAAGAAAACTGGTTCCATTATTTACCTTTGTGCAAACTCAAAACATCCTCATGAAGCAAAAAAATGTCACTATCTACTTCTTAAGAAAAGAAACCAAAAGTGTAATATTGACAGCATGTCTAGAATAAGACAGATCTGAACCTCTGTTGAAGGACGCTCATGATAGCACACTGCTAATGAGGTCCTGTATTTCTCACATGGATTCTTCCTTCTCCTTAAATACAAATGAGAATAGTTGATTAAAAAAAAAACACAAAACCAAAACGATGACACATACACCACAAAAATAAACCCATTTCCTGAAAAAAGCCCCACACTTCGATGTGATTACATTACTTCAGCATTATATTGAAAGATTCATTTGCACATCATAATGAAACGCCTTCTGTTTAGAACTACTCCAAGAAGATGTTTAAGCCCAGGACATACAGAGAGTATATACAGTACTACATCATGCAGTAATGTAATGAACTAAATTGTATTACTGGATACTATGCACTGTGGATAGTAGTTTGCAATGATTTGCTCCATACTTTAGATGCTAATCATTTGTTCCGCTTAAACGCTAGCAATATGTCACCAGTGTGTTTCTATTCCTTTGTCTGCATTTTTCTTTTCCTTCTATGCCTACAAAATGTCAACACATAATTTAATAATGAACTGCCGAGAAGATATGGGTAAATGTTTACTCATTCCAGTCTGAATGTCTTTTTTTAAAATTCTCTTAACCCCCCTTTAAGGCTGTGTGATAAACCCTCAAATTCTCTTAGCCTTCTCTGAGGCTGTGCTGCAAACCATGAACCTATTCATAGTTTGGGTCATTAATGAGTAACTACATTGCTTCCTTTAAAAAGACCTA
The DNA here is from genome assembly GCA_033558185.1 of Dromococcyx pavoninus. Taxonomy (NCBI): domain Eukaryota; kingdom Metazoa; phylum Chordata; class Aves; order Cuculiformes; family Neomorphidae; genus Dromococcyx; species Dromococcyx pavoninus. Next base: position 734,373 of record JAUMJL010000139.1, on the reverse strand, counting down.
GCAAAGGCATAGCATTGCCTTATTTTCCCCCTTTCACTGTTAATTACACACAAAGTCACAGAATAAGCTTCTCACAAATCAGGCTTCCCAGCTCTCGAGTTATGGGAAACTAGAGAAGATGGGCACTATTTCATTTGTGCTTGAAATACTTAAGCCTCTTTTGGAAAGAAAAGGTTTCATGAAATAAAGAGGATTAAATTATATTTCCTCTGTTTACTCTTTACACCATAAGTCAGCCATAGGTGTTTGCCGGACTGATTCTGAATTTAACTTGGGAGGTTGGTTCATGGAAAAAGAAACCAGTCTGATTCGGGGAGTGTTGGGGTTTTTTTAGGGGGGTTTGCCAGTTTGATTTTGTCATTATTGTAACATAGAAAAGTTTCCAACAGTGTCCAAAATGCCATACTGGCATGTACTGCTATTCTATGGGTAATTCCATAAACTAAGATCTTTCCTTTCACTACATACACTCAGACCTTCAAATATTTAAGGTTTTATGGCAGAAGTTAATTATTAAAAAAAACCCTCACAACACACCACCACCAAGAAACTAACAGTAACACACTTCCGGATCTCCAACACTTCCTGCAATCTAGCAGAAAGAACAAAACTTAAACGACGTTTAGTCTCCACATTCTCTTAATATTTGACTCCTAAGTACAGAGTAGTATCTGACTCCTAGTATGAGAGAAAAATAAACTGGTTTGGTGGGAAGAACAGAGATTGAAATGAAAATCTAGAAATTGTCACACGGCTACTTGGGAAGGTAAGAATAAAAACTCAGAGCATGATAACTGGGATTATAATACAGATACTATAGGACACCAAGGTACCTTATATGTGAGTAAAATTCCTATACATATCAGTACAAATACTATACTGCCTCCTCAAGAAAAGCTCTTCCTCAAAAAAACCATTTAACATACTGACTTTATTTGGCTCTGAAACAGCTAAACTCAGAAAAAAAAAGCCAACATATAAGTGATTATTTTAAGGTTCACTAGATTAATTTATTTCATCAGAATCTTTATGTTTAAATAAATTAAAAACTGGGAAGAAAAAAAATTGGAAGCACAGCAGGTTCTCTTTTATTTCTTTACTTCTTCGTATTAGTTAGCTAGCCAATGCTTCACATGAGTCCCTTCAAAATCATCCAAATACAAGCACAGGGAAAAAACAGACATTTCAAAAAGCACAGAAAGATGCAGCTTTCTTATCTATATACTACAGGGTCTTAAATGTGCACTGCTTTTGATTAAGAGGAAAAGAAAGTTAAGAGAGCACCAGTTTTACTTGACAAAGTTATCCCAAAATTTTTTTTCAATTATTTAATAAAAGACTGTGCAGAAACTAGAATGCTAGAACAATTAAAAATAACTCTTCTGAGTTCCAATCAAAGTTCTAGAGGGTAAAGAAAGAAACAAAGAAAGGAAAAAAAAAGCAAAAGGTAGAACTCTTACCTGTTCTGCTTTTCTATGAGAAAAGTCTTGTTTGAATGCTAGGCCCTTCCTTCGGGAGACAAAACAAATATCTGCAGTTTGCCACGACAGAAAGAAAAAGTGGTAAGCAGGAAGATGTACTTACTACAAGCTGGATTTTCTTTTCTCATGAGATTGTTCCTTTTCCTCCTCCAGCTTAAAAGCTCACAATGACTTAAACATGGGACACACATTACAACCTAGAAGAAACTTACTGCAGTCAGCAGTCAAACTGCCTAATTACTGGGTTACATGTTTATTGACAACATATGCCTCTTGGAGCTGCAATTCTTTCATGATGAACTATAAACTGTTCACTGCAACCTGGAACACCTGCCATGTAAATAAAAAAAACGTTCTCTCTATATGTTTTTTAAAAGTTTGAGGTTAATCTCTATTATGTCAAAAATAGGAAAAACAACAAAGTGTTTTCTTCAAATTGGATATGATGAAATTCTGAAAACGTGCCAAAAATTACCAGTCTGGTGAGGATTTTAGAAAGGCTAGAGATTCATTTCCCAGAATGGTAAAGATAAAAAAAAATTAGATACTAACATTTCTAGACATGTTCTTATTCAATCACTTTCCTTATACAGGACTTTTTCTACTGTATACCATATGATTTCTTTTCTCTGTTATGGCTATGAAATACAGATTCAGCATTCAGATTCTTTGTGTTCTGCTGCCTTACAGTACGCAGCTTCAGAATGATGCCTAATTATTACCAAAATCCCTGTTTCTATCCATATACTAAAAATGCGGTTTCTGATTTGAAGCACTCTGTGAATACTGTGATCTCAAAATGGAAGACATTATCTACCCCATTTTGATTTACATAGAAGTGGCTGAGTATACTTTTAGGTGAAACACCTATTTTAGACTTTAAATGCTAAGGTGCCTTTAAAAAAATTTTACAACATTCTTCGAAGACTAAAGAGCCCTTCTGATATTTTTTAATCCCAAACATGCTATAATATTTGCTGAACTTTTGTAAAGGACCTTTCTGTATGCAAATACATGTTGTATATACAATAGCATTCTGTACATACATTCCCAGTGTCCCTCAACGTACATGTGAAGGAATTCACTAACATTGATAAGAGCTGTATATCTCATTATGCACAAAGAATCCTTTTAAAACCTATTAATTTTAATATTAAATTAGTACTAAAGATTATTAGCAATAATAAAAAATGCTTAATTTTCAGTAAAGACAAGATGCATTTATGACCACATTTAGAGGCATTTTCTGACCATCTCTTACACTGAATTCATCAAGCTCATAAAGAGAAATGCATGTTGTCATAATCTTTCACTGTCACAGTGTACTGCTGCCCTAACAGCATCTACTCTTGTAAAACAGAACTGCAATCAAAAAGTTCAAAATTAATAGCTGTGAAATCTCAAGTACTCATAAGCATGTGTTTTTATCACTCCCATGCTGTGCAGATCGGGTACTCTTGTTATTTATTATTTGCGACAGTGAACAATTCCCACTTGCTTTAGTGAAAAAGTGAAGAGCTGTTTGCCTAACTAGCAAGGTGAAAAAAACAGATTTCAAACTGTTGGAATCATTTCACAAGAACAATGTACACAGACCCGAAGAGAGCTTTCTTTCAGAGCACTATAATGTGCTGACTGCAGTACGTGTTATTCTACTCCCTAAGCACCCCTTGTTTAAAAAAAGCTCTTACAGAATGTTCTGTGTCTGTGAAGAGCCTAAAATGATAAGTCTTGGTAATAAAAGGAGCACCTGTATAGTACAGCATTCACCCTCATCATCTTCAAACTGAAAACATGAGAATGTTTATAATGTCTTAATACAGTAATCTGCATATATAGTATAAGGTTAGTACATGTTCTGCAACTGATGCAGACAGTAATCTGGGACCAGCACTCATGAGAGACAACTCCCACACCACACAGCTGGAGTGAAGCACTACTTCCTGCTTCAATTTGTCAGGCACATTCTTCTCCCCTCCAGGCCAAGTAGCAGAATATGTGATTTTACAGGTAAATACTATTTCAATATCAAAAGTTCTTTATCTCCTAAAGAAGTGACCGTTTTATGAGGAGAACCTAAAGTAGAAAGCATGGCTACTATGTTTTTCCTTAGATTTTTCTTTTCTTCATTTCTTCTTAGAAACGAAACACAAAGATAGTATCTCCAAACACTACACGCTTCAAATTAAAAAGGAAAGGTTAAAGATAGTAATGGCAATGGTGTTACAAAATGTCTCCATCTGATTTAATATTAACATACAGGAAAATCTATCACAGTCCTGGACAGCGAGGAAGAGTTGCCTGTGGGCAGTACTATTATCAGTGCACAATTAGTTGCAGATCAGAGACCTGTTCTCATGCCAGTAATCTGTTTCCTAGCTGATTGAAAACCAGCAGCTCTTGATGAAATGCTATTTATTTAGCTACAGACAATTTGATTAAATGTAAAGGTAATAATAACAAAACTAGTAATGCACAATGTGACATGAAATGGTGTACGTCATATTTTAATGAAGACATTTCAGTGAAGAATATGAAATTATTAAATGAAACAGGATATATTAATTGAGAAGCTTTTATGGCAAAGTCATTTTCTTTCGATTAAAAAAACATTGGGAATGCTAAAAAGAAGTCTTTTCTACTGTCAATTACTATAAACCTATCACAAAGTATGAATTCTTAGTCCTTAATGCTAAGTCCTTCAAATCCTTATACTTATTTATTTTTTTCTTTGATAACAGACGGATTTTCTTTTATCCTTAGTAATTTGCATCAATACTAGATCATGAAGTCTTATAAATACATAGAGCCTTTTAGAAACTTTTGATAGAATGACGCCTTACCAGTCCTTTTGTATTCCTGTAACATTAATTCTCTGGGAAGGTTACAGTATAATTTGAAGAATTCAGTCACTTTATAAATTTAATTAAGAAGTAATAAAGAAAAAATACAGAAATCTAACATTCAACATTCCTAGAAGGGTGCGCTTATATTCAGTATTAGGAAGTCCAAGATGAATTTTCAATTCGTTCAGCAGTGTCTGAAGGGCCAATTGAATATAGCATCCTCAAGTCTCCTAGAATATCACGTAAGAGATAAAATATTTCACAATACAATGAAAACAAAATCTTCTTAATTTATTCTACACAGAGGAATTTCACACTGTTCACACTGTTTCACACTGTTCCTCCACACTAAATAACAACCAAAGAGGTCGGAATACTAGCAGCATTTCATAAACAAATATTTAAAGAACCAGTGTTGCACAAGGAAAATGATAGGAAAAAGTACATAAATAATGCTGTTGTTTTATTATCTATATTTCCATTCTAATGATCTCTGCAAAACATGGAATGACAAAGGCAATGCTGTTTTGCAAACAGTTGCATAAGTTTCCCTCACTTCTAAACTCTCTCATGTCCTTTTTTAAATTCATGTAAAAAAACACACAAAAATACCACAAGCAGCATTTTTTTTAGTACCGTGCATTTCCACATATGAACTTTGAGAATCCAAACAGGATGAGTTACTGTGCTGTTATTGAAATAAAGTGATAGATTCAGACCCTTAAGTTGCAGGAAGCAGAATAAAACCACCAGTATGTAGTCAGAGGAGCCTCCTGAGTGAATTTTCTAAATCTACATGACAGATCTTACCCAAAGTCTGGGCTAAGGCTCAGAGGCTGAGCATGTAGTGAAGTGTTTTAAGTAGAGATTTCTAGTTTCCAGTTCAATTATTCCTTCTGTAAAAGAACTCACAACATAACTTGAAAATGAAACATACATCTCTCTCAAAGAAATCAATTACTGTCCCTCTGTAAATTTGTGCTGCAACTGGAACATAATTACATGGTTATTAAAAATAGCAGTTTTCTGATTTAACAGAATGATGGATATCTTCTCTCACTATCACGCAAGGCACGCATTATGTCATTATAACCAATTTAGAACACATGGATGTAGTGGAGATAAGGAAACTAATTCACCATTTCATCACTCAAATTTTATGACAATGTAACTTCACTTAGAACAGGAGTGACATGATGGAGAATGGGACCAAATGTAAGTCAGAACCAGCAGACATAAAATTTGTGAACAGTAAAGGTGATAAAACACAGACATACTATCACTGTGAATATGCTGGAGCCAGGTGAAGTAACTAATAATATAATTTGCTATTGTTTTATTATCTATATTTCCATTCATGTCTTTCATCTTTTGAAAGCTTGCAAACTAGTGAAATATTTTCTCATTAAATATAGTGTTTAAAAAAGAAGTCTCTAATAAATTAAACAGATTGGCCTAAGGAAATGGCCAGATTTCAACTGAGAGACTGTTTCGTATTATAAGGCATATATGAATTTTCATGTCAAGTCTTTCTCATAAGTATGCTTAAAAGGGATAACACAACTCCATGAATAAACACTGTGACCTTTCAGGTAACTGAGCAAAGGTAGTTTGCCATATATACTCCTGCTGTACCATTAGTTTGAGTAAGAATGTGTTTAATACTAAAACTGTATTTTTTGAAATTTCATTAAAGCCATACCATTCCCAAAGCTTGTTACAAAGATAACATTACAGTTGGAGTTAACACATGATGAAAAACTATCCTCTGTCATTTTGAAAATTATACGTACATATAGGCAGAGGAGTTAAATGTGGGGAGATTTGATGCATAACATCCAAACTGATAAACTGGTCTTCTGTAACTATATTTTGGTTTAATATAAAGCATTCTCTGACCGTTATATCACCTGATTTAACCTATAGCAATTGATATTACTGAAATTTGATTGACTTGTGGAACTACCTGGAGTTTCCCCTAACATGAGATAAGCATCAGCCTAAGAGCTCTGAAGATGAATGGCAATTCTATTAAGCCAACTGCTGTGAGTATTGTTTCTGTGAAAACAGAAACACTCTGTGTCAATTCAAAAATAACTTGTTACCCTAATGTCAGTATATATGTGAACATATATCTGCACATCCAGGTTCTATTATTAGGCATCTGTATGGCACACACATCCGAAAAATGTGCTTGAGTTCTTAATGAAAAATCATTTTCAACCTTGCCAAAATGCACCACATCCACAGAGTTCTTTATTTTATTTTAATTATTGTTTATTTAATTAAGCCAAAGGATTTGGTGATTCCTTTTTTCGCTTGGTTTTGAGCTGCACCTACAGAAGATTGTCCCAGAAAACACTCGGGTCTTGCATTATACACCCTGTCTGTGCAGCTCTGTGCAAATATCTCAGAAACTTAAGGGTACATTAAATGACACTAGGACAGACTCCTGAATCACATCCAAAACACCACAACAGTCTCCATAACCTCCTTCAGTTCATTCTTAAGCATAACTCTAAACTCAGAAATGTGATTCTACATCAAGTTATATCTTTGTAAAAAGTATTGTCCCAATAAAGGATATTTTCCGCAAGGGTAAGTCTCTGAGAACGTGCTAAAGCAATCCTGCCTCATGTGGATATGCTATCCAAAGAAAGCAGGGGTTGCTTCTCATATTTTACACTGCTCCAGGGCTAAAAATTCTTCAATATCCATACAGGGATAGACATGATAAATTATGACAGCCCCTCCCCCTTTCTCTCTGAAAAGTGCAACCACAAAGAAACATTCGGCACATAGCACGAAAGACACATATTTCCATAGCATCCTGGCCACAACCCCAGTCAAGAAACCACATTTCAGGGAGTGCGTGGAGGATTCTTCATAATCATCACGTGACCGTGCAATGAAAGAATTTTTATCCTGTCAAAGGACAAATATCTTTTTTACTTACAATGCAGTAACATAAAGGAACTGGATCAGACAAGGCTGCAAGATAAAATTCTGTCTGCATTTTTGGCAGATTGCATCAGTTTCTCTGTATTCTAGTTCTATCATATATTCTGTGAGTGATTTTCAGCACATCACCTGTTACCTACTTTCTTTACCTAGTCTTAAAAATTTGACTTTTCATTATCTATATTTTGCCTGTTATCTGTAGATAATAACAGACACTACATCAAATACTTTGATAAGTATTAATTTTATTGCTACCTAATAGTCCTGGAATGCTACTTGAAACAACACATTTCCTCCAATCAGAGATCAGAAACCTAGCCTCTAGGTTCTTTGATTCAGAACATAAAATTGGTAAAAAAATCTCAGCCGACAGAATGGGTGTTTGCCTTTAAAAATTATACTCACTCTTGTCAGCCATTAATAAGGTGAATTAAGTTTTAAAAGACAAATATAATACTTTTCTTCAGCTTCTAATAATTATGTCATTTGTGATCCTCTCTAAGTAAAATTAAACTATACTTTTGGCGTTATGCTGCAGCATTTTACAAGTTAATGACTACAAGAACAGCTGTATTACCTAAATGAGAGGGTTGTTTAATTCATATAAACAATAAAAAAGGAAAGCACAGCATTTTTATATACCCTTCAGTTTTAAATGTGACCAAAATTTCTCTTCAAACTTGTATAAACTTTTACTCTTGTTTTTCCCATCTTCTCCTTCCACAAAAGAAAATAAGAATAAAGTGGTTCCTCCACGCTGCTCACGTTTTATATATCAGACTTATTCCCTATTTTTTAATACAGCCAAAAGTTGCTCTTAAATGTAATTTTACAACTCTCATGAGTGAAAATGAACACATAATAGCAAGCAAACAACTGATATTGAGCATGGTCTACAGGACAACACCAATGTCTGTCTCCAATGTCTGTCACCAATGTCATTCAGGAACTTAACGAACTGGTGCTTCAGTATAATCACATTTTAAGATTTTGACATCTGTTCATAACCTGATCTCAGCTAAATTATTTATAGATGAAACAGCACTAAGATAAGAAATTCAGAAGTTATAAATTCTTCATTGTCTTCTTTCATTGTTGTAAACCACATCTTTTATGTCCCAGCCAACCTTAGCTACTCCAGCATTAGTGTGATATTTTGTCATCCACAACAGCAAAATAAATGTGACCTTGGGAAGTCTCTCTTGCATGAAGTACATGGAAGGCAGTAAGTCATTCCCAGCATTTTCATAATAAGTACATGTTTTCTTCCCTCTCCTCAGATGATTTTTTCATAGAAGTCAAAACTCAAAGGGCACGTATAATTTTATCTCCTCTGCTGTTTTACTCAGACCTTAGATTCACAAATTATTTTTATTTATATTTAATTAAGGTTTAAAAAATTCAAACTGTGCAAGTTTGTACAAATAAGAAAAAACATAAAAGATACAGTATATAGGTGAATTTCATTTTGACTATCTAGCGACATGCATTTTGCAGGATAGGAAGGTAACAAGGCTAGATAGGACTGTGCATTGTAAGATGAAAATAATTTAAAATATTTTTAATAAGAGTACTTTAAATGTTCTCCTTATACTGCTACTGGGCTATGCAGCATAGACGATTTGAATAACTTGAATTGCACAGTCCATATTACCAACATTTTTTTATTATACTGCACAATCAATAAACTTGAGAAACAGCCAAACGTTGAAGGTTTCTTTTACAATATTGATTTAAAAATGAAATAATGCAGATTTATACACAAAAATAATAATTAAAACAACTTTCTTCTGATTCTGGATAGTAGCTGTCCATCTGTTTTTTGTTGTTGTATTCCTTATTGATTAAAATCAATATATAGGATATTCTAGCAAAGTCCAAAATCTGGTAAAAGTCAGACAACAAATCTACTCTTCTAGAAAAGACAAATTAAGGAAGAAAAATACAGAAATAACATTGCCTGAGCACATAACGAGATAGAAAACACCTAAAAATGTAATAAAAATGGAGACATGTAGAACATAAATTACATGGAACATGTAGCCTAAGAATGAAAGAAGGAAATTACTTTGCAGCTTTAAGAGTTTCTAGGTATCTCTTGGAAGACTTGCTAAAATTCACTTAGAAAACCATCCTGTTTAATACTGTACTAAATTGCTCATATGTCTGTATCAATATTTCCTGTATGTACAAAGAAAATGAAAATTATATGTTAAGATTAGTAATTAAATTCTAAAATGTTCAGCAAATACAGTGAAGAGTTCACCGTGCTTGTGAAGGATTTCATTAATTGACTCATAAGCATAATGCTAACTACTTCTTAAGTATGGTGATTTTCGATTCTATTTTAATGCAAAACCAATTCAATAAGTTTTACATGTCAAAGTAGCCCAGCACATAAGTAACTACATAAGCCTTCTAAGCCTACTGAAATAAAATCCTTAAAAGAAAATGTGTCTGAAGGTACAGAATAGGTATTTGTCTGTAACACAGTTGACGGTCAAATTTGCAAATATCCAAAATACTATAAAAAGAGGCAACTAAACATAAAATTAAAAAAATAAAAAGAGAGAGAGAATAAGAAGCTTAATCAAATACAGTACTGCAGAACAAAGACTGACACAGCAATAGCCAAACTGCTAACCATGGTTATAACCCAGGTTCATATCTGTATGTACAATGCCAGAGGCCTGTCTGAGTTGATAAATCAGAATCTATCCTTCTAAAGATGTTTCTTGCTACCCCTTGCCTATAATAGTACAGTTCATTACTTATTCAGAGCATGAATCCTCCTTTACTCAGATCCTGTCCCTTTTGGCTCTGTACATCTCCTGGGAGTGTAGAATGATTCAGTGCTAACTTAGTCATTTGCTCACTATACAAGATGATTTTACCGAAGAGGAAAAAAATAACGGCTGCACTTATCACTTTGTGTTAAATAAAGATAATTAAAGCATCAACAATACATCTATTTCACATTTAATTAGCCCCTCTTTCATCATAATTTGTTACTGAAGGTCAAATGTGGGTCACTTCTAAAAACTAATTGTAAAGAATTTAATGTAATGCAAATTCAGAACAGAAAATTGAAATGTACTACTGTACACATCACATCAAACAGTACTGAAGTGAAATATATGAAAGAAGTCTCCAATGTAAATATTTGTACTTAACGACAATGTTCCCTTTTTTTTCCTCTACATACCATAACATTGTGATTTTTATGATTATTATACAGTAGGACATTTGTTTAGCTGCAACTTGTGAAAAATTTTATTGGTGAGAGTTGTTTTGTGATTATAAAAAGCAGTTTTTGAGAAAAGCCTCTGTGTGTGTCTGAGAAAAAAAAAAGGTTTCCTGCATGGTTAAACTGACTGTCCCCTTAATGGATGAATTTTGGGTCCTATTAAGGCTGTTGGTTATATGTGAATATTTATGAGGAAATGGATCCATTTAGTTTATAGATGGAGTTGACATATATGATAACCAACTAGTCAAAACTCTGATAAAATAAAAATCTTACATCTTTCTTCACTAAACAGTACATTGGCAATGAGACAATGTGAAATAGTAATTCTGAAAGGATTATAGAATTGGCCAGGAAGCCAATACAGGAAACAAAGAAACAGCACTGCTGAGAAATTCCTGTACCGATTTTGCTAATTCTACCTATCGTGACCAACACCTTCTAGAAATGAAAATAAAGAAAACAAAAACAAACCACCACCACAACTGCAGTGTTTTATGTAATAATAAACATTAATAATCATCATTAATAATCATTGTTTGTTGAGCAGAGCAACTAAAAAAGAAAACAAGAGAATACAATGGCAAAATATGTAAACATTTAAACAGGGTTTAAAAGGCCTGTTCTTCAAACAGTGGTTGCTAACATGCTAATCGCACTTCTGTGATTAAAAGTTTTGATGAAATAAACCTGCTTATATGATAGTATTTTGCACTATGAAACAAACTGGAGAAAACAGTGTATATTAGAAAGGTATATCCGTAACTAACATGATAAAATAATTATTTACAATTTAAAGTATCATTAGAATCATGATTAAAGATGCTACCCTCTAAGCTGCCAAGTGATTCCTCTTAAGCACTGAGCTTTCCTTATCTTTGACTTCCGGCAAAGACAGCCAAAGAAAAATAGGAGTATCCCGGCCCCCACAGGCACTGAGCAGCCCCTGGAGGGTTCAAATTATGTGACCCAGAAAAACACTTGATTAAACTTATCCCCATTTAGCAAAACCCTTCTGTACAGCTTTAACTTTTGGCAAGTGATTAAGACCTATTTAATACTAAGTAATTTAAATATTTGTTTACCATTAGGTAGATACGTTAGTACTTAACTAAATAGGAGAGAAATTATAAATGGGAGGCTAAAAGAATATTTCAGAGTAATACCATGCTAAATAAGACAAGAACAGGAGTCAAACTTATGAAAGAACTTTTAAGAAAGCGACAGTGAAACATCATTAGTCTACTGAATACAGAATTTAGTTTTAAACTTTATATAAAACACCTAGTGGCAAGAAGGAGTTATAAATTATTTTTAGTTTTCTCCATTTAAGTTCTCCTATATGGTACTGTATCAAAAAAGATGCATTTGGGATCTCGTATAAGAAAGTCAATGCATTACCTTAAAAAGGATGTGTCAAATAAAAGAATTAAAACAACGTGTATTCAATGGGGTATATCAGTCGGTCACATAAGTAGAGACTTTATTTCCTGGCTGCTGTAGTGTAGATATATGAAAGTATCAGTTACCATTTCTAATTATACTAATGGCAATTAGCATTGCTCTCATCCCCAGTAACTTCGAGCAGATACCTGCTGCTGTGTCCGCTTATTTGTTCTAAAACCTCATACACCTTCTAATGTCTCCTTGGAACAAAGGGAACTGTGAATGAGTAAATAAAAGCGGCCATAGAGATTTCAACTATTATCCCTATCATGATAACGTTAATATGTCACTGGTTCTATTTCACGTGTATCGCTGAACTACGAAACAGTCTGATAATACACCACATCAGATCCTGCATTTCTCTCTAAAAAAAAAAAAAGTGCTAAATAAGAGCTCCACGTGGTCTAGGTATTAAAAATCCTCATGTGTTTTGCCTGATAAACTGAAAAATGCTCCACTGCTAGAGTTTGAGATGTTAAAAGTCTACATATTGTTTATGCAAATGAGCCTTAATGTCCCCACTATTATGCAAAAATGTGAACAAAAGCTATGTAAATGTCACTCAGCAACAAGCTGGCAAGTACCCATAGGAAAGCGGCAGCAGAAGTTTTGTGGCTGATACTCTCTCCCACGAGGTCTGTTACTTAGCACTACATTTACTGTCTTCTTGGACTCTTTCTTTAATTTACGTGAATGCTTTACTAGTGTGCAAATACTTTCTACATATTTAAAAATAAAAAGACAATGTATTAGAATCTGGGCTACAAACTGCCCTGACAAACCTTCATAACAAACCAGATACTTAGCACAGAAAGACTACTGACTTTGAAAAATTGTTTATGTAACAAACTAGATAAATAATGGAACAATTCAGCATGTACTTCTTTTGGTTTGCCTGTTGCAAGTAAAAGTGGAATAAAGTTATTTCCATCTACTAACAAGTCTTCTAGTCTACTGTATATAAAAAAATCCTTGAAAAAATGTTAAGTGATTCAAAACATATTTCTGCAATATAATCTTAAGGTTTTTATCAAGCGAAACAGCCATTTGTATGGTGTAATTCTTTAACACTCCTACACTTGGCAGGCAAGTAATTTTTTTACACTGAAAAGAAATACTATGACAGTTCATAATTCATATGTTTATGATAACTTGCAGCAGCAGGAAAGAAGTAGTATCTGATTAGCATATGTCCCACAGCTGCTTTGTTATTCCAGTGTTCACTAAAAGGGCATAAACTACTATGTGGTTAATAAGTCTTATTAGATGGAATCTTAGGAAATTTCTTAGTACTTTTTAAATTGAAATTGTAATGTACTCTCCAGGAAAGAGTTAATGAAATGTATTACCCAGAAAGTACTGTGTCAAAGGAGAGCCTACATCTCTTGTAAAACAACATACACAAAAAACACTGACAGATAGTACATTAATCACACTTTCGGGTTGGAATCTGGAGGACTGAGTGCCTCATACAATTATTTTTCTTTTACAGTATTTTAAAGTATTTCTGAGCAGAATGCAAATACTGGCAACACATTGTAAAGCTTCAACTGTAGCAGACTAGCAGACGTCTCAAAGCATAAAAAAAGTCAGTGTACCATATTTGCATGTTAATGAGTTGAAAAGAAAGCATTTTTGTCAAAGTAGTCCTAATTTCCCTGTTCTAGTCTTGGCTCTATATTTACATGAATCAGCATTCATTTATCTCTAGATTCTTGTGTAACATGCACTGTAGCTGAGGAAACACTCAATATTATCTTACATGGAAAGATGTAATGGAAATCACCAGTATCTAATTTTACTAACTCCCAAAAAGTACTCCCCCAAAGAAAAGCGACCTCTGTTCCGGCTACATACGTGTCTTATAAAATAAACAAAATAGACGCTTTCATTGGGAACTTGATTCTCCTCTGTGCTATCCCTATTTTATTTTCAAACACTGTAAAGAAGTCTCTACCCTCATCAGTTTTAAGCTATAGTAGCTTCCCTAAACCGATCTCCACCAACACAGTCACTTGCGGCACTCCTGAAGACACACCTCGCTCTGAAAGGCTCTCATAGCAGTCATAGCCCCTAGAGACAGGGGTTTGCAGCAGCTGGTCTGGCAAATTAGGGCCTCTCTGTTCGAATGAATGAATTTCATGTGATGCGCGAGGGGAGGAGGCAATGGAAACACACCGGGATGCGATTCTAAACGCACTGATATTTGTGCGTGTATTCAGAGCAACTGCTGCAGTTAAGTGCTATCTCCGTGGTGTAAATTACCGCAGATAGGTTTTGTAGATTATTCAAGCATTTTGGTCCTAATGAACGACCTGGTAATTACAGCCATAAACGCCTCAGTGCGGCGGTTGCAAATCAATTCTCACCTACATCCTTAGAAAAGTCAGACAGGCAGCAACCCTCTTTACCAGAACACAAGGCTACCGAGGCGAAACTTTCCTCCTCAGCCGGAGCTCACTGTTTCTAAGCTAGGAAAGCATGAGGGCAAGGAAAGCGCCCTGCGAGCTGGAACGGGGCCGGGGGGGGGGGGGGGCGAGCGGCAAGATCGCGGGGGAAGCGGGGGACTGCGGCTCCGCTGGCTGGGAGTTCGTGACACCCCCACAAGAGCCTGGGGTCGGGCGGCTGATCAAGGCATCTCAGGTTGCCTTGCAGTTCGCTGTCTGCGCTGGAGACCGAGCCCTAGGCCCGCCCCCACGCCCGGCTGCCGCCCCACCTATAGGGGGGGGGTCGCTGCTCCCACTGCTTCGGCAGGGCGGCTGCACGGACCGGCTGCTGTGCCGCCGGGTCCGAAAAGCGGAGGGAATTGTAAAAACGATAATAATAATAATCTCTGACTGCCCTTCCTGTGTGCTGTGTGTTGGTCAAGGCACCTGACTGCCTGCGGGGGTGAAAGCGGAGGCGGATACCAGGCTGAATGGGTCACTGAACCTGACGGTGGTGCGGGTGGCGGGCGGAGGCGGGATGGCCGCCCCTGCCCCGGGTGTGTGTGCGTGCGTGCCGGGGGTTGAATGCGGGGGAAGGGTGCAGCTCTCTTACCTGCTTGCTGTACTTGCTGCTGGCCTGGCAGCTATACTCGGAGCAGTGGTCCGACCCGATGGAGATGTTGTCCCCGGCTCCCACAAAAGTGTTGGCCGGGGGCAAGTCCTGTACGGCCTGGTGCTTTTTGCCGGCGGTGGGGGACTGCGGATGCAGCTGAACGGTGGGGAGTGGCGAGCTGGACTTGTAGTGCCTGGCCAGGTCGGGGCTGCCCGGGCCGCCGTTGACCGAACGGTACCGACCCATACTGGGGCTGTCCGAGAGCTTCTCATTGACGCTGTCATAGCGCTGCCCATTGGGCTTGGAAGCCTCGACAGTGACGATGCTGCTGTAGAGGGGCTGCTTGCCCTTCTTCCCTTTCTTGTCCTTCTTGGGCTTCTTGGCCTTGTCATGCTGCTGTGGGGTAAAGAAGTCCTCGTGGTCCTTCTTGCCAGCCTCATAGCCATGTTTGCCCTTGGAGCGGCAGTAGCGGGCCATAACCACCACGAGGATGAGGAGAATGACGGTCATGATGCCAGCCACCACACCAATGACTATGCTAAGCCGCTGCTTGCTCAGCTCATAGCTGGGGTCACCAGCGATGTCCTGGGCCAGAGGCGTGTGGAGGCTGCGGGCCACCTGGCTCTCCACCACAGTGGCGTTGGACAAGCTCTCATTGACGAAGACATGGAGCAGGGCAGTGGTGGACTGGGGTGGCTGCCCACTGTCGTTCACCTGCACCACGAGGCGGTGGAGGCCATAGTGCTTGGGGGCCAGCTTGCCCACCAGCGACACTACACCGCTGGCTGGGTCAATCTCAAAGAGTTTGAAGGGGTTGCCCCCAACAATGCTGTAGTTGAGGTCAGCATTGAGCCCAGTGTCGGCATCGGTGGCGACCACTGTGGCTACCACAGTGCGCATGTTGCTGGAGGGCGGCAGCACAGTGTAGGAGCTGTTGCTGGGGAAGGTGACTGTGGGCGCGTTGTCATTCTCATCCATCACAAAGAGGGACACAGTGGCAGTGGCTGAGCATGGTGGTTCACCTCCATCCACTGCTTTCACTTTAAAAGTGTAGCTGGTCTGCTGCTCCCGGTCAAAAGAGACAGTGGAGAAAATGGTTCCAGTGTCATTCTCAATGGAGAAGATGCCAGCTGTCTGGTCATGGTCACTGGGCTGGATGAAGAGGCTGAGCTCGGCGTTGTGGCCCTTGTCGAAGTCCATCACGGTCACCATGCCCACAGGACTGTTGGGCTGCAGGTTCTCCTTCACATAGAAAGTGAACACATCCTGCATAAAGCGCGGCTCATTGTCATTGCGATCTGCCACTCGAACCACCACTGTGGTGGAGCCCTGCAGTGACGGCACCCCCTTGTCCCGGGCTGTCACCTGGAACTCGTAGGTGTCGCGTTGCTCACGGTCTAGTACTGCCTGCACTGACACATCTCCGGAGTCGGGGTCGATGCTGAAAATGCCGCCTGGCACCTCTGAGGAAAGGGGTGAAGCTTCCAAGGAGTAGGTGATCTCAGCATTCTTGCCACTGTCTGCATCTGTGGCAACCACTGTGGCTACCCTCTCACCAGGCAAGTTATTCTCTGGGAAGGAGACCTCCAGCACAGCCTGGCTGAACACAGGAGGGTTGTCGTTCGTATCCCCAACTCGCACTAGCAAGGAGTTGTTGCTGGACAAGCTAGGGCTACCTGAGTCCACAGCCACGATCACCACATTATAGTCGCGGACAGCCTCATAGTCCAGAGGGGCTGAGGTGTGGAGGAAATACTTGCGCTTGTTCTGTGGCTCCCCTTCACCCTCGCTGGCTGGCTTGAGCTGGAAAGGCACGTCACCCACCACGGTGCAGGTCACAACTCCATTTTCACCTTGATCCCGGTCTGACACCTGCACCAGGGCAATGGGGGTATCCACTAGCACATCTTCAGCCACGCTGGCCACCCCATCACGGAGTGGGATGCGCCCGATTTTCCGGATATCAATGGTGGGAACATTGTCATTCTCATCGCGGATGTTCAGCACAACCGTGGCCTTATCTGTCTTAGGGGGCTGGCCCCGATCCCGGGCCATGACAGTGAAGCGAAGCTGGTTCACTTCCTCTCGGTCGATGCGGTGCAAGACACTAAGCCATCCTGAGGTCTCGTCCAGCCGCAGCAGGCGCCTGACAGACTCGGTGGCCGCCCCAAAGACGTACTCGATCTGTCCGTTCACCCCCACGTCCAGGTCGGTGGCCCGCAGCTGCAGGATGGGGGTCCCTGGGCTACTGTTCTCCGCCAGGTCTGCTTCGTAGATGCTCTTCTCGAAGCGGGGGCTGTTATCATTTACATCGGTGATGAGCACCCTCAGGATGGCCTGTGAGGACCGCGCCGGGTCGCCGCCGTCGCGCACACGGAGGTTGAGCTCATAGGAGTCCCGCTGCTCCCGGTCCAGCGCCCCCTTGACGATGAGCTGCGGCTGCTTCTCCCCGTCGAGGGTGTCGGCCACCTGGAGCTCGAAGACGCTGCTGCGCGCAGCCGCGTCCACCTCCTGCCGCCGCTTGCTGCCGCCAGGGTAGAGGGCGCTCTCGGAGGCCGCGGAGGCCGAGCTCCCCCCGCCACCGCCGCCGCCGCGCCGGCCGCCGTCCCCTCCGGGTTCCTGCAGCAGTTCGTAGCGCTCGATGCCATTGCGGCCGAAATCCCTGTCAGTGGCGGTGGGGAGCAAGTAGAGAGTCCCAACGGGCCGGTTCTCCTCCACGGTGAGCGTGAGGACAGGGGATGGAAAGGTGGGGGTGTTGTCATTGATGTCCAGGATGATGACCCGGCCCTCGAAGAGGTCCACCCAGCTCTGCGAGGGGCCGATGACCGACACCTCGAAGTCCAGGAAGCACTCGTTCTCGTCGAAGATCATCTGGCACTGCGGCAGCTTCTCGCGGTCGATGCGCCGCTCCGTGGTGCTCAGCTCTCCGGTCATGTTATCGATCTTGAGGTAGTCGGAGCCCGATTCCAGGCTGAATGTCACCTCTCCGGAGCCTGTCACGATTCCCAGGTCGGAAGCCACGTTGCCGATACGGATATCGGCTGGTCCCTCCTCAGCCAGCCGGTACCTCAGAAGCTGCTTGGCCGCTGCTGGGCTGACCCAGAGCGGCGGAGGCAGGAGCAACAAGAAGCAGCAGCAGCAGCAATGCACAAACCCAAGGAGAGTCTGCATCTTTCTCATCTTGCTCGTACCGACACCCCCCCCCAGCTCCCACCTGCCCCCCAATAAACTCCCCTGATAAGCCAACAGAGCGGCTGAGCGGCTGGATGATCAATTATAAAATCCTTCTGTTCCTGGAAACTTATTGTCTCATGGCTGGTGCAATTGGTGGTCCAAACCCTGTTGGCTCTTCTGCTGCTCTCCCTGCCTTCCAGTTGCGATATACTTACAGTTCACGGGACAGTGTATTTTTCTTTTTAAAGATTCATCTCGGTAGATAGGATGGGATTTTCCTCCTCCTCCCCCTTCTCCTCCTCCTCTCTGAGTTTACTGTAATCACTTTGCAAGGTTTGCAATAAAAGCACGATCAGCACTGTACGAGTCGAAGCCCCCCCAGGTCGTCTTCTTCGACACTAGAGTTAACTACAATTCACACACTCTCCTCTTTCTCTCTCTCTCTCTCTCTCTCTCAGCCGTTTACGACCAAGGCATTAGCTTTATTCTTCCCCCTCTCTGCACATACAAGAAAAAAATATGTGATTCGCTTTATTCAAAGGGCTTGTGTCCGGGAAAACTCTAAATCCTCTTAGCAATGGGCAGTTCTTTTAAAAAATAATTTTAAAAGATAAAATAAAAATAAGAATCCCCAAAACGTCGGTAGCTGCACGGTTGATAGAAGAACCCCGTGTATTACAGAGCAGTCCACAGAATATCCCCTTTGGTTGAAAGAAAAGCACCCAAATCCATCTTCAGAGATTGCCTAAAATGTTCAGCTCTTTCTCCGGAGAGGATTTTTTTTTAAACAACTCTGCGCAAGGTCATTAGTCACAAAGCAACGATACAGAAACTGCAGAAGCCGTTTGCCCAGAATTCGCAAGGCTGTAGATATGAACATACACACACAACAGTCCCAAGTTTGTTTTTGCATCCGCAGTTTATGTGTGTGCCTTACCTGCATTTGCACTGCATGTGTTATAGCAATCTGGATCTGCAGCACTGAGAGCGATTCACAAATGAGATTGCAGTCTCTCTCTCTCTCTCTCTCTCTCCTCTTCCTTCCCGTCCCAATGCAGGTAACCAGATCTGAACTTGATCCTTTCAGTTCAAAGGTTAGCAACAAAACTATGTGTCCAAAGGCGATTATTGGTCTCTCGAAAATATACCCGGAGCGGAACAAGATGTAACTGGATCCCTCACGTGAATTAACATAGATTCTGAATTACATCCATATAAGCAGAATGGCAAAGGGGAGGGGAAAAGAACCGCGACGCGATTAAAAAAAAAACAACCAGAGTTCTATTTGCAAATAAAATTATATCAGTCAGTTGTTTCCTGTGATCTGCACCGCCACAATCTGCAATTGTGTATTCCCTCCTGTATCTTTCAGAGAAGTGTGGATCAGGCGCTTTCACGGCAGAGCGGCTTGTGCTTTAAAATGTTGAATGGCAACTGAGAAGCTTCCCACTCGCAAAAAAAAAAAAAAAAAGAAGCAGTAAACCGGCAAGTTTGCCCAAAGTGGTGCGAGCTGCTGAAGCTTCTCTCGGTAGCTCTTTCCTGACGCTGCAGCAGCAGAGCCGCCTGCGCTACATACACGGAGAAAGAGAGAGGGAGAGAAAGAGGGAGAGCAAAGAGAGAGCGAGCGAGAGTGAGAGAGGAAGGGAGGGGGGAGGAGGAGGGAGGACGAGTCAAGCGCTGCACTCCAGAAAGCCCAGCCTTACCCTGCTGCTGCTAGTGCTGCAAGTGGGATCATCACGAAACATCAGTTCACTCCTCAAAACCGATCCTCATTACACGCCCGAGAGTTGCTGCTGTTGTCTTCTCAAAACCCGTGGTCTGTAGTGAATCTCTCCTACCCTTTCCCTCCCCACTCTCCACTGTAGACTGTGAACCAAGCAACGATTTTTTTAAAGTAATTTTTTTTTTTTTTTTTTTTTTTTAGGCAGAGCTGGAGCACGTTCAGGCTCTGCATTTTGCGAAATCACGCTGGTAAGAAACTCGTTTTGCACAGACTCCCACCTCCCCCTGTCGTGTCGATGCTTTTGTGACATAGCTGCAGTCACTGTAACTGCATAAAACTCTGCGGAGGAAGGGGTGGCTGCCTTAGATCTCAGATTTTCATCTTGTGTCTTAGTGCTGTTTGAGAATTTTGGTCTTTTGGGTTCATGTTCTATTACCCTGATTTGAATGTGTCTTTCAGCATGTTTGTGGGTTTCCTAGGAGAAAAAAAAAATCCCTCGGAGAAGATGATCTGGAAGGGGGCGAGAGGGTTAGTAGGATGAACACACGTAAGAAGTAAAAAATTTATTTCCGAACAGAGACTTGCTTCTTGGATAATTGCTAAAATGTAGCGTCACCTACCTGGCTAAGCGGGAAATAAACTTTAACGTTAAAGCTCTCCGCTCAACTTTGTTTATTCCAGCGTCCCTAGTTCTGTTCTCCTTTTGACTTTGTGCCATTTAATCGCCCGCAGCGTTTGCGCGCTCCTGCCCCTGCGCCCTGGGTGATGCCTGGCTCCTGTACTTGTCCTCTCCACTCGGATGCGAGGGAAAAGAAGGACACTCCAGGGGGTCAGGTTGGGGAGGGAGGACCTGGGCGAGCATGGAACCGCCACTGGGAAGAGAACCGGCGTGTGCGTGTCGGCAGCGAGGGGAAGGCAGGAATCCAGCTGCTCCCGACCCCCTCCCCCCCAAAAACACATGTGGGAAAACAAGTCGTCACGGGTTCTGTGAGTTGCGTGTGTGCATTCCTCGTCTTAAAAGGTTACTTTGAATAAAGGCGCACGCAGACGAATGTAGCGAAATGTCTGTTTCATCGCAATGACATAATGGAGCGAAAAGCGGCCGGATATGTTGAGGTTGTTCAAAGCAACAGTCATAGCGTGTCTTTGTCATTCGGGGCGGTGAGTGAATGTGGGAGGGAGGGAAGGTTGCCACCTCGTTCCTTGGAGAGTCCAGAGGCACAGAAGGGCAGAGTCGCGCCGCTTGGAATCGGTGCTGGAGTGTTGCTGGCTCCGGAGGGCTGCAGGGCTGCTCCTCCGGCCCCGGCCGCTCTCCCTGCCTCGCCAGAACATGAATACCTTCCCCCGCCGATTCTGGAGACACTCGCCTTTATATCTGCAGCATCAGCGAGAAAGCCCGGCTCGGCGCAGGCTCAGTGTTCACCGCCGCAGTCCCGGACGGAGGAGGGGGGCTCGGGAGCTCAGCATCTTCGCAACGGGTTAAGTAGGATTAATACCAAATCCCTATTATATTTGCCATGCACCTTGAATTCACCAAAATTCCCCCTCGCTGTTCGGAGCTCCGAGAGGAGGAAATTCTGCCCACAGTGTAAAATCCAGACATACCAGTACGTAGGAATACCAGCATACTGCATTACACTGGCTCCCTGCACTAGCAATACAATTGCAATCCGAAGCTCCCGCTGTTCCCTTCCCTTTGTTCTTTTAAACACAGTCAGAAAACTTAATGTATTTGCCAGGGGAGGGGCGGGCTGAAAGCGGTTTTAACCTCCCCTCCATCCATAAACTTTAATCGGATTCTGGGCTATTGCACGGCATGGATACCTTGCCTCTTGTCTGCTTTTTCCTTCCCCGTTGTCTCCCATATCTACTTCTACTATGGGCTGCTTTGCGAGAGCCTCTTTCAAGCGAATGAGTGACTTCTTTCTCTTTCCCTGTGCAATCGCTCCCCCTCCCCTTCCTACTCTCGCTGGCCTCTCTTAGACACACTCTGCCTTCCACATGCGGTCTGCGTCCCCCGGCCCCCCTTCTTTTTTTTTTTTTTTTTTCCCCTAGCGTCTTCACATGCAATCTTTCTCAATGTGTAATGTCTTTCCTGCTCGGGAGAGCTGCGTCCTTCACAGTGGATTGGTTCCTCTTTCGGAGCAGAGGTAACGGCCCCCCTCCTTCTCCTATCATTCCCCCTCCTCCTCCTTTCCTCCCCCAGGGCAGGCGGCCGGCGTGGGAAATGGGCCTGACGTGAGCTGCATGGTTGATGACAGTGCTGCTCCTGGTCCACGTGCCCTGGCTGCCGGGAGGGGGACGCGGCTGGGACGGTTGTATCCCCTCTCTCCCTTCTGCAATCCTGCTTGTTTGTTTCGGGGGAGAGGGAAATCACCCCCGCCCCCCTTCGCCGGCACCACGGACTCTCGGTCCCGCGGCCAGTGGGCACGCGGCTGTTTGGGTGTCGGAATGAACAAGCCCAGCTCTTTCAGACGGGGGAGTTTTGGCCCTCTCGGTCAAATCTGTTGCGCAGTGTAACTGCCCCTTCTCCCTCCTCCCTCTTCTCCGTCCCCCGGCTCCCCCCAGCTCCCAGATGCACACAGACGCCCACACGCGCTCAGATACGACACGGCATTTGTCCTCATCTGGCGAGATCAATTGGGAAGCAGGATCACAAATATAATCGGCTGTAACAAATAAAATAACCCGAGATGTTGGAGATACACAGAGGGGAAATAAGACCATGTGTCCTTAAAGGGAACATCTGATAAGGCCACCGAGGTGGCATCTTGCGTGTGGGAAAGAATCCGTCTTGCTGACATTCGCAGCCTGCTGTACGTGGGGAAATCCTAAAGCAGCCTGGGAGCTTCCCTAACTCCTCTGCACCCCTCCCCCCACCCCCCACCCCCCGAAGCTCTGCGGCGGGGCTTTGTTGTCATTGTAGTTGTTGATTGGAAGGACAGGGGTCATCGCTAAAATATGCAGATGCAATTAGTGGCTTAGTTTATCTGCTTTTCTTGGATGAGCCCGGTTTCTGCCTCTGGCATCGGAACTCGGGTCCACGGTTGACGCTTTCAGCTCACAACAGTTTGTTTTTCTCAGTTTAAGAATGTCGGTGGCTTTCATTGGAAAATTACTTCTGAGATCTGCAGTAGGAATCCATCTCAGGTTACAGAGAGACTATTTAAATATCTATACCATTCTATACATTAACAAATGTATATTACCTATTACTCTTCCTGCGAACACAAGTGAAGAAGCTACCAAAGGAAAAAAATATAAATCAGATGGGCTTGCAAGTAACATATTCATAATAATACGAGAAAAAAGGTTAAAGATAGTAAACATGACAGCAAATTCGAAAGCAGAGGAAAAACAAGGACAACCCCCCCCGCCGTAAAGCAGTTAAAGCCATTTGTCGAGAGAAGCTAACTCAAGAACTCCACCAAGGGACAAACAGCTGAAATGACACCACAACAGCACTAAGCCCGCATTGACCTTTCATCTTTTCTGAAGTGTCCTGCTGATCTGGTGCAATTCCGTTGTCTCTTCACCTCCCTTCCCTACCACAGCCTCCCACTGGTCGCTTCCGAGCTTCCTTTCTTCGTTGCAGTGAATGTACTGGGAGGTCGATTGAGTTACAGGGAGCGCAGACACTTGCCCAGTGTCTTTCATGACTTTGCAAATATGCTTGCTATGTAGTAGCATGTAATAGGCAGAAGTGATTAAATTATTTATTGCAGTAACAGCCTTTCTGATGGACTTTAAAAAAATTAAGAGTTTAAAAAAGGAAACCACAGCTTTACTTCTAAGCAGATAACTGCATCTGTGCTTATTTAAGGAATACTATCTAAGCATGGAAACACTTTGTTTAAATCCTCCTTCTTTTACTGTCTGTGAGATTTTTGAACTAGATATGCACCATAATAGTTACTGACAGAGCAAAAATAGTCTGTGTTTGATACCAGTGGTTAAATCTCACATGATTGTAATTGCTCATTCTTAAGGTAGTATTTGAGGTCTGTTCATTCTAAAAGGTTGTTGCATACGCACGATTCCATCAGCATTTTGGAGTTCTCACATTTGTAAAGAATGATGAATAATAAGATTTTGTAAAAGTGATAGTGATTTTGTTTACTAGGATTTTTGCATTGTACATATATACCTTACAAATCGCAATGATTAAGTTTGAGGTTTTCTTTTTTTTAATTCTATTATTCTGTAGAATCTGTTATGAAAGGTCTTTTACAGAGAGAGTGTTTTTTTCCAGATGTTTACAAAAATATCTTGACTGTTCAAAATCATACAAAGCTTAAAATTAGAATGAAAAATTTGTAAAAGGTCATTAAAAACATATACATTTTCATGAAGGTAGGCAGATTTTAGTTAGATTTATGCTTCATGTGCAAGTACTGGCTTTTCTGGATTTGTAAGGATATAAATGAATGCTATACCTAGCCCCATTATTTTATAGATTTATTTTTTAATTAAACTTCTGTTCATTTTTTCTAAATGCAAGTAAACTATAGAAAAAAATCATTTAAAGTGAGTTTGGATGAATACCTATCAGAAATAGAGGGGAATTATGAATCATGAGTACATATTCCACATAAAGAGATACAATGAGACGTTTAGGGGAGATAATTAAAGCTGGATTTAATTTAGATGAAATGTATGAGAACTAGGTAGCACTGACAAAGAAAAATGTATTCATTGTCACTGAAAATATTAAATAGGTACAGTTCATATGCATATAGTTCAGTAGTAAAGGCAGTTACTTGGAAATAATGTGGGATTTTCTGATATGATATGATATTTTCAAGGCTGATCAACAGTGAGCCCACTGAAGGTTTCAAAGTGCTGTTGTAAATTATCCCTAGGAGGTAGAAGGAAATGCAATGACCTGCTCAGTCACCCAGCAAGGCACTGAAAAATGGGTCTTTCCAGATTAAGTTCATCAGACCACAGTTTTGCACTACTATCATTATTTTTTTTAATTTTTTCATATATTCTGGATTCACCTCAATACTTGTCTTCAAATACATGGAAATCATTTCTGCTTTATTTGATGGGTTACTGGAGTCAAAGAAGCTCATTATGAAGAGGGTTTAAAACAAGTTTGCGTTCCAAAAACTACAGATACAAAGGAAAGTTTTGTATCATGAAATTTGATAAATAGCAATAAAGTATACTAAACTGTTATAGTTATATTGAAATACAGTTATTCTCAGCTCCTGCTCCCACTTATTTTTTCAGCTATCCCTTATATACAGATTTTCTAAAACCATTTTTCCTTTACACACTCTTAAAGCTTTCTCAACCTAACCTTATTTTTCAATTCTATGCTCTACAGTTTGTTTTGTTTTGTTTTTTAATACTGTAAATATCCTTGCTGTGGGTTAAAGTTTTCTTTCATTTTTAAATGAGAATCACCAGATTATAAAATCTTTTGTCTGATATTCCTAGTGCATCCTGTGTAGCTTTAATTTATTATTAATATAATTCAGGGTAGCATAAAAGATCTGGCATGTCTTTGTGAATCTACCATGTCAACTGCCTGTTGAGTAGAAGAGAAAATATCCAAGCAAGATGGCAACTTTGCAGAGTTCAGGGAGAGAACCTTTGATCTTAAAACTCAAATGCTATTATGGATAATTGAATTCTGCAGTGCTTTATCCCTTTCTGTAAGTTAATACAAATATACATTATTTACTATAGCTAAAACTTAATTTTTAAGTCTTCAGATATACTCTCTCACTTATTTGGGAGCTTTAATGTTTTCTGTGTATTTCATCAAAAAAAATCCAACTCTTCAGCAGATATAAGGATCATACAAATACCAGGTGATTAAAAATCAGGGAAATAAATAAAGTGGTAAGGAGAGTAAATTAGAATATGACCAAGCTGTTGATTTCTTATTGGACAGTCTATTTGGCCTTGTTCTACAGTGATTAAAACTACTTTATTATGTATTTTGTAATGTTAGTCTTGCCATTTTGTTCATATGAAAAGAAATGCAACATTAGAACTCTTAAAGGTCATACTGTTAGAACCCTTATTTAGCTTTACAATGCAGAAGCATACCATTTTTTCCTTAATCCTTTGCTTGACACCAGCAGATGCATCACTATTCATTTTAAAAAAAGCTAGGGCTACCATCTCCTGCTAACTGTGAGCAAGAGAAAGCAAGTGTAAAGAGGTGGAGTCCCTTGCACCTTTCCCTAAACAATATTAATACATAAACTGGGAAGACTACTTATATTACCCTAAAACAGCGTCCTGTAAGCATCAATAGTAAAAGAAAATGAAGCTAAGTCTTTCTTGTAGCCAGATATATTTTAGGCTGTTAACCAGTGATTTGTATGCCGGTACAACCCACTTTGCTTCTGAAATGTTTTGCACTGCCACCTTAATTCTCCAAAAAAGAGTGAAGGGGTTGTAGTCACCCTTCCTATGGGGAAGATTACATAGCCTGTCTTTGAAATAATATGTTCTCCTGCTGTCTCCTTTGCACTTTTTGCCATACACAGGCAACCAAACCTTTATGCCTGCTTTAACTGTTTTTCAAAGTTTCTTGGTGATCATCCTTCGCATAATTACCTTTTTAGCTTCCTTTATAAGACTAATAAGTACTGCACAGAGTGGGTTTTAATGACCTACAATATATCTAGAGGAAGAGAGATACTGATAAGTTTCCACATTTTTCATCTTCTGATAGAAGCCTGACATATCTTCCAGTTCATTCATTCTGTGAGATGATTAAAAAGTTGTTCTTCAACAAACTAAACCCCCATCCAGGGCTCAGCAGGAAACAACTGCAATCTAAGCACATTAAAGAACAGACAGGGCAAACCAAAGTATACCTCTTTCTTTGCCTTTTAAGATAATGGGTAAAAGAGAAAAGCAATCTAATATTGTGCTAAAACTGGAAGCCTGCAGCAGCTGGTTGATGGGTAAGGATATAGAACATAATCCAAAGCATACAGAAGTCAATGGAAGGACTTTGACTAAATAAGCTTTGCATTAGGCACCTAGTGAGTGAATGATGTTTAAAGCATTCATGTAGATCTTAAGCAGATGAGTGAAGAAGAAAATTATGTGCATTCTAATAAAAATAAATGTCATTAAACCACTTGGTGGTGTAAGTTTTGTTTTGTCTGACCACAGAGATCATGTTTATGGCTCAGAATAAACTGGCAGTGGATTCTTGGGTGCTGAGTCCAATCTCCACTAATTCAAGCACTCATGTTGCATAAACCCCCCCATATTTTAAATATACGTATAGTTCTTATATTGATTTTGATGTTGAAGTTCAATACATCACTGCAAACATCCATAAATTCTTTTTACCTATTCATGTGTTTGCAGAGAACATTTATCTTATCTTAGTCTTGTTCGCGAATTTATACAAGATTTTTTGATATGCTCTCATGAATTAAGTACTGCATTCCTGACATATTGCTTACAGACTTCCCCCTCAGCTCCACTCCATTTTTAGTGAAGCTTTCAGTGAATATTTCTTTAATAAGTAAAAAAGGAATTGTTTAATTTTTTCTATCATGAAGATGTATTCTACCTGATGTAATGCAATTCAACATACTTTTTTTCTCAGAAATATCTTGTCTAATACTCCATCTTAGCATTTATCATAGCTGTGTCATATTTTGGTGGCTGATAGTCCTTCTGTAGTGGATTGGCTGTATCTTTCTTTTTCTCTGTCTTTTTTGGCTAGTAAATTTGCTGTTTATAGCAGAAAATCCTGTTACATTTCTATTTATATTATTAAGTTTAATCCGATTTCTGTTATAGAAGTCATCAAGGTCATCTCGTTCTTCCTGTATGTTTTTATGATTTCAGTGATTCTCAGGTTTGTTTTACCAGCTAATTTCAACTGTGTGTTCCAAGTTTTTGTGATCCATTCATTAATTTAAGTATCAAAAAGGTTTATTGAAAGACTGCCCATGAAGAACCCCTTAACATCTGCCATATAATGATGCAAACACCTAACACAATCTGTTGTCCTCTCCTGATTAGTCAATTTTGTATCTTCTCAATCTAATACTTTTCCTATTTTCCTAAATCCTACTTTCTCTATTAAATAGTGTCAAAAATTGTTTTGAAATCCAAATAGGTGAGATTTTTCCACTTGCTTTGCTTAAAGATCATCTAGATCCACCCTCCTGCCATGGGCAGGGGCACCTTCTACTAGACCAGATTGCTCAAAGCCTCATCCAACCTGTCCTTGAACATCTCCAGGGACGGGGCATCCAGTTCTCTTGGCAACCTGTTCCTGTGCCTCACCACCCTCACAGTAAAAAAGTTTTTCCTGGTATCTAATATAAATGTACCTTCTTTCAGCTTAAAAATTTACCCCTTGTCCTATAACCACTCTACCTGATGAAGAGTCCCTCCCCATATTTCCTGTAGGCCCCCTTTAAGTATTGTAAGGCTGCTACAAGTTCTCCTAGATGCATCTTATGCACCTTCAGATTTCTTAGGTGGTCTCACACCTGACCTTCTCCTACACTGGGCAATTCTTCGATCTCCCAGTCCCTGCCTTTGCCTTCTGAGCCTTGGAAGGTAAGGCTTAAGCCCTTGCCAGTGAAGTCTGAGGCAAGAAAGTCATTGAGTACCTCAACCTTCTCCATATCCTGGGTAACCAGGTCTCCCATTTCCTTAAGGAGAGAGCCCACATTCTCCTAGTCTTCCTTTTATCATTGACATACCTCTGGAAGTTTTTCTTGTTGCACTTGATTTCCTTGGCCAAATTCAATTCTATTAGGGCTTTAACTTTCCTAACCTGGTCCCTGGCTGCTCAGACAATTTCTCTATTTTTCTCCCAGGCTACCTGCCCTTGCTTCCACCCTCTGTACGATTCTTCTTTGAGTTTAAGTTTGTCCAAGTGTTCCTTGTTCATCCATGCAGGCCTCCTGCCATTTTTGCAAGACTTACACTTTGTTGGGATGCATTGTTTCTGAGCTTGGAGGAGATGATCCTTGAATATTAACCAGCTTTCTAGGCCCCCACCTGCTCTGCCTTACAGGGCTTTGTCCCGTGGTACCCCAGCAAGCAGATCCCTGAAGAGGCCAATGTCTGCTCTACTGAAGTCCAGGATGGTGAGCTTGCTGTGCACCCTCCTCACTGCCGTAAGGATCTTGAACTTCACCGTTCCATGGTCATTGCAGCCAAGGCTTCCCTTGAGCTTCACATTTCCCACCAGCCCTTCTCTGTTGGTGAGAACAAGGTCCAGCATAACACTTTAGGATGCTCAGGAAACTGCTTAGCAAGGTCCACTGGGAAAAAGATTTTGATGGTACTGGGGTCCATCAGTGCTGGTCACTTTTTAAGTATCACCTCCAAAGGGCACAGGTCCAGGCAATCCTGAAATGCCAGATGTCAAGCAGGTGAGGCAGAAGGGCAGCCTGGCTGAGTAGGAATCTTCTACTCAAACTGAGGTGTAAGAAGATGGTGTAAAGACAGTGGAAACAACGACAGGTGACATGGGAGGACTATAGGGATACTGTTTGTCGCTGTAGGGCAGATCTCAATTAGAATTGAAACTGGCCAGCACTGTGAAGATTAATAGAAAGGGCTTTTTCAAATATGTTACTAGTAAAAGGCAGGCCAGAAACAACATTGAACAGTTATTTGGTGATCATGAGCACCTTATTAACTTAGACAAAGCAGAGACTTTTAATGCTTTTTTTGCATCAGTATTCAATAATAACATTGAGTTCATGCTCCCCCGAGAGCCTTGAGCTGGAGGATCATGACTGGACAAACAATCTCCCAATCACCCCGAACTTGTGCAGGATCTGCTGCTCCAGCTGGATCCCTACAAGTCGATGGGGCCTGATGGTGTTCATCCAAGGGTACTTAAAAGAGATGGCTGATGTCATACCGAGACCTCTCTCCATGATTTTTCAACACTCTTGGCAATCTGGAGAGGTACCAGCTGACTGGAAGCTGGCGGATGTTGTCACAGTCTTCAAGAAGGGCAGCAGGGATGACCCCAGTAACTACAGGCCTGTCAGTCTCACTTCAGTGCATGGTAAGATCATGGAGAAGATTATTCTGGGAGTTACTGAAAAACATCTGAAAGACAACACAGTCATTGGTCCCAGCCAGCATGGGTTTATGACAGAAATGCTTGACAAACTTGATATCCTTCTATGACAAGGTCACCCACCTGGTTGACCAGGGAAAACCAGTCAATGTCTTTTTTTCTGGATTTCAGCAAGGCCTTTGACACCATCTCTCACAGTATTCTCATAAAAAAAAAAAAAAAAGTCCAGCTGGATAAACACATAATGCAGTGGATGAACAACTGGCTGATGGGTCAGACTCAAAGGGTTATGGTGAACAGGGTTACATCAGGCTGGTGCCCAGTCACTAGCAGGATTCCACAGGAATCTATCCTGGGGCCAATGCTCTAATGCTCTTCAATATCTTCATAAATGACCTGGAGGTCATTATCTTCATAAAGGACTTGAAGGTTTTTTGACAAAGTTTGATGATGACACAAAATTGGGAGGAACCATCGACACTCTTGGAGGCAAAGAGGTCCTGTAGAGGGATTTTGACAAATTGGAGAGCCAGACAACTGCATGAAGTTTAACAAGGACAAGTGCTGAGTTCTGCACCTGGAACAGGGCAACCCTGGATACACGGAGAGACTAGGGTCTGAGGGGGTGGAGAGCAGCCTTATGGAGAGGGGGTTCTGGTCGACGGCAAGTTGAACATGAGCCAACAGCGAGCCCTTGTAGCCAAGAGGGAAACCGTGTCTTGGGGGACACCAAGCACAGGATTGCCAGCTGGTTGAGGGAGGGGATTGTCCTGCACAGTTGTGGTCCCACCTCGAGTACTGGGGGCAGTTTTGGGTGCCACAGTATAAGAAGGACATAAAACTACTGGACAGTGTCCAGACGAGGCCACAAGGCTGGTGAAGGATTTTGAGGGGAAGTTGCATGAGGAGCCGCTGAAGTCACTTGATGTGTTCAGCCTGGAGAAGAGGAGACTGAAAGGGGATCTCTTAGCTGTTTACTGCCTTCTCACAAGGGAAGGAGGTAAAACAGGTGCTGATCTCTTCTCTCTTGTGACCTATGATGAGACTAGAGAGAATGGCGGGAAGATGTGCCAGGGGAGGTTTAGATTGGATATTGTGAAGAAGTTCTTCCCCCAGCAGGTAGTGAAGCACTGAAACAGCTCCCCAGGGAAGCAGTCATGGTACCGAGTCTGCCAGCATTCAAGAAGCATTTGGACAATGCCCTCAGTCACATGGTGTGAATGTTTTGAGTGTCCTATGTAGGGTTAAGAGTTGGAATGGATGATGCTTTTGGGTCCCTTCCATCTCGGGTAATTCTATGATTCTGTGATTCTATGACTTCTCTTCATTGGCTCTTCTGTCATTTGGAGAAACAATTTGTCATCAATGCATTCCAGGAACTTCCTGAATTGCTTATGCCCTGATGTGTATCACAATCCTTGTTGAAAGCTGAAATAATATAGAATTTATTTGGGTATCTTTAGTTAAATAATTATAAATGCTCTTATTTTCTTATTTGTAGCACATTCATGAAGCCATTGCTTTCTTAACAATTCTCTAAGTAAGATCTCAATGTTTATATTTGACATTTCGTTAAAGTCTACAATATGATACTATTTACATATTCTCCTATTTTGCCATTGCCTGTCTGTGTCTCTGTCTTGTCTATGTATTGCCTACATATTGTCTACATTATTCATCCGCAAGTTTATTTTGCATATCTGAATGCTTCATATTAAAATAATCAAAAGAATGTCAAAGATCCGTCCAAATGGAGAGAGTTGTTATCAGTTACTGGATTTTACCAGGCTTTAAATACAGAAAGTATATATATTTTAAGTCCTTGATGAACAAACAAAATCTAGATACTAGAAAATGGCCTTCCATGAAGATTCTTCTATCAAGTACCTTAGAGAAGTTTAGAGAGATAGATTATAAAGAGAGAAGTAGGAATATACTAATGGAGGAGTGAAGATAAGGAAGCATTTTTTTATTTTATGAACAAATAAAATTAAAATTTTATAAGGGAGAAATGAGGAAAAGCAGATTTCAGAAAGCTGAGGGAGTAGCAATTTTCATTTTAAACCTATATATCAGCACAGCTGGGTGAATCTACTTTTTAACTAATTTATTTATCTTTTACTTATTAACTTTTGTTTTTCTTTTAAAATATTTTTACTTTTTTACTAAACTTCTATTTTTTTTTCTCAAGGGAGACTATATGATTCATAGTGTGGTTTAAAGGGGATATATTTAATTTACTGCAGTTCCAAAAGGTTCTTGAACTCAAAGTAATGAGAAGAAAAGTTTTCTAGTTTTCATCTAATGTGTCATTCTTGGAAAAAATTGTTAACTTGGTATAGTACTCTGAAAGTTATAAGTAATAACGATAACATCAGGTGTTATGACTTCATGACACTTCAAATAATGTCTTTTTTTTTAGTCGTTTACTGATTCTTAGCACATAATTTCTTCTTTCCAAATCTGAAGTAATAGTTAAATTTTTAAAGGAAGCCAGTCTGATGCAATGGTATCAGATAATGAAGCTAGATTATTTTACCCATGATGAAATTTATGGACAATCTTATTTAAGTAATTTCAGCACTTTCATCCATTTTACTATGAGCTTGAGATTTTAAGAGGCTAGCTTTTGTGAGTATTTTGTCTAAATATTAAAATCTGTCCACCAAAGTTGGTCCAAGTTTCAATCCATTAAAAAAATTAATTTTACTTAAGATAGGTAAGGACTTTACATTTTTAGAAAATAAATTCTGAAAAGATTTCATTCACATTGGATGTAGCCCAACATGTAGTTGGCTAATACTTTCTTGAAAATGTCATCTCTTTGCCCAGAAACTACTTTCCTCCATTATTATATGACCTCTCCATTATTATATGACCTCTCATTCTGGAAATAACGATGTGTAGTAGGAAGCCGCCGTGTTTGAACACAGAGAGATCAAAGTTAAACCTAATAGAGAGAAAAGGCTGTTGGCTGTCCTAAGTATCACCGATGTAAAAAAATAACTGTGAAATTTACTATAAAATTATCCCAGTCTCCATAAACAATGTATAATTGTCTATGCTTAGTTGTTGTTCAAATAGCAAAGGCTTATTCAGCAGATCAAAATGATGTGGTTCTGATGATCAGTCATCACTAATATAAGCATATGATTAAACTTTTGTTCTGTTTTCGGTTTGTTTGTTTGGGTTTTAGCTGGGAAACGATGTAGAAAAAATATAGAACTCAAAAACTATTATCAAGAACATAATACATATAGCCATATCAAACACTCAGAAGATGGCAGAACAATGCTATCAGCAGACCTTTAATTCAGATGCTACTGCACCATCCATTGCAAGGTTTGATTGCAATCTAATTACATGTTCACATACACTTTCTCCACTGGATTTCAATGTGGTATAAGATAAATAAATGCATTATTTAATTAAACACAAATAAATAAATACATGTTAAATAAATGTTTTAATAAATTATAACTTTAATTACACATATGATTAATGTTGCACTTAATAGGCATTTATTTAATATCTTTAGTTGCTCAGTGTTTGTCTCAAGACCCTACTTACTGCACATTGTTCAAACAATTTCTGTGCATAGAATGGAAGTTTTTATGATTTACATCCCTACTTTGTCTAAAAAAAACCCCAAAAATATAATTTAGTTTGTGAATAACTGTACTATATTGGGGGTTATTGTGATTCCAGTGTTACAAATGGGAAGGTAATATGGAAATGTGGGTCAAAAATATTGTTTGATTTCTAATTTGAGCTTTTAAGGTCCATATTTTGAGGAGTGCTTTTACATACACAAACAAAATCTTCCACTTATATAAAGTGTGTCTGGGGGATGCTCACTGATCTGCAAATCAGACTCAGGATTTCAAGTAAGAACTCAGATAAAATCAGAAAATATTTTGTTCTGTGACTTAATATCTTCTATGGTGGAAGTGAGTGTCAGTCTCCAGCTTTAAGGTGCAATTTTCTAGCACTATGAAGCACTGTTTTCTTCCTTGATTTCACTTCAGAGAAGGTCAGTTCTGTACAACAAAGAGTAGGGGCTTTGACGGGAAGAATGCGACTGTAATGAAAGGCTATGTCAGACTGCACAAGTACAAGAGAGAGGAACTACGATTCCACGTGTAACTTCGTTTTGATAGTTTTCTAACTATGAAATGTGCATTTAATTTTTAACGCTGATAATGTCCTTTTAATATAATTGTGTTGCATACAAGAATTTCTGTTGCAGATAGAGAACGGCAAACTTCTCTGTCTCCACAAAAGAAAATCCATTTAAGTATACAACACTTTGGAGAAGAAGGAACTGGAGTGGAGGAAGAATTCTTGAATAAGCATAAGCAGGAGACGCACAGATGGAATTTTCCAAATGTTCTAGACTTCTCTCTGGGCATCTTTTGCTGTGTAAGTGTGATAACATTTGTTAGAAGGCATGATTAAGACTTTGTAGGCTTCACAGATGGAATGTAATTTACTGGGAAGACTTGAAAGATAGAAGACTTGGACATAATTCCATGAAAGGAATTAGAAAGGGTTAGGTCCAGATAGACAACAAAGACAACTAAATATTGTTCTGCAAATGTGAATTCGGATGACCAGTTAAATTGCCTTCAGTAATTTTACTGGGGTTAGGTTAGAATACTTAACTGTGAAAAAGTAGGCCTGAGTCAGTTCCCTTCATCCAGGGGTATCTTCATTTTTTCTCATCCGAACATGCAAGGTAAGACTTATAAGCAGGTCAGAAAGGTTATTTAAAGTAATTAGAAATGCAGCCACCCTATATTCAATTAAGTGTCCCATCTGCTAGGCCACAGAATTAGGTATTTTTTCTGTCCCTCCTTTTCCTCCAGCAAAACTTGTTTATACTTCCACTTTTCCTTCAACTTATGTTAAGCAACTTATCCACTATGCTATGTCTTAGGTACGAAAAAAGCCCCTTGAGGATATAGATCAGTAAACCTAAGTATATTTTCCTGTTTAAGGAAATGAAAGATACCAGATAAGTTGATTTTCCTGGGCCTAATTTCAGAGATTCCTACCCAACATATATGCATATAATTGCATGTGTGTATTTGTAAATATATTTATATTTGGTTACCCAATGATAGCAAGAAACTATTTGGCCAGCAGCTGCTGGCGGGTGTAAAATTATATAAATGGCTAGAGTTGCCAGTAGGACATAAAAATTATTTATCAGTGATGTACCAAATTTTCTCAGTTTAGATTAATCAGTAGAAAGACTTGCAACTAGCAATTTTGACTGCTTTTGTTTCTGTTATATGTACTTTAAAGCACAAATAATAGCTTTTTAGAAAATAGCCTTATTTTCAATTAAAAGAAGGATTAGACGTCAGCTAACTGCCTGTAGGAAAATAGAAACGTCATTACTGAACCTCAGTCCTGATGGAAATTTAAGGTCTTAGACTAAGAACAGCCCATGTAATAGTGCTTTCTCACCACAGAAGTGGTCATGTCAAAAGCACCATTCCAGGCCGCTGTCACATCTGTTTTGCTGATTCAAAAAAACTGACCTCTGGGCCAGGCTGAGGACTAATCCGTCACAAAATGCTGGTTTTAAAATAATATTTTTCTCTTTAATAAAGGGAAAAGAAAAATTTTGAATGTTTACATCTTGCCTTTTCTTTATAGCAGTAAGATTTCAGTTAGTGATTCATCATTAAACCTGATTGCAAACTGGAGAGGGACAAAAATATTTCCACCTTGTGTTTGTTTCATGGGACTTAAGACATATTTATGATAAAAAAAAAAACCTTTCTAAAAAAAAGGACACGTTTCATTTTTAAAGAAGGATGTCAGAGAGCCAGAGTTTCATATTTGAAGTACAAGTATATTCTGGCCAGAATCCCAAGTGCTTGTAGCCTACTTTTGATAAGGTGTTTTCTGTGACTGGCTGGCTTTGTTCAGTGTTTTTTTTTTGAGAGCTGCCAGTTCTTTATAAAAATATCTATGTGCCAATTTAAGGCATTCTTAAGTCAATCAGTTGTACATGCAAGCGTGTCTTAAGGGACTTTCCTTCACTTTAATGTGGTTAATGAATATGTTCCCATGACTTTTAAGTGGACCGGTGCCTCAGCACATTTTCAAAATTACTCTATTTGAAGATATTTCCATTTATAATAGGACTTAAATTTCATTTCCCTCAATAACTGCCCTCACTTAGTCTTTTTTAAGGCTTCTCTATAAAAAATTATATCTCAGCTCTGCTCCTGCTCCTAATGCTTTCCTGGTATTGGTAAGAACAGAAACCAACTGATTCCCACTCTGCTTCTCTTGCAGAGATAATACACAGACACTGCATTATTCTCCATTCCTCGCTGAAGATCTCTGTGCTACCATTTCATATTATCTACGCACATTGCTTCTGCTTCGTGTGTCTGCTAAAGCTTCACACCTCGCTTCAATCTCTGTGACTTCTCATTTTCTCTGTAGGAACTTAGAGTAAGACTTATAAAGTTTCCCTTAATGTCAGGCTACTGCAGATCCTAACTGGGAGTGGGGGGGGGAAGGGATGGGGGGAGAGGGAAGAAATTCACCTGAAATAGTAGTATAGACACAGTCCTGGATGAGTGGAAGGAGGGAAAATGGAAGGGAATATAAAGAAGGTGAGAAAAGAGGTAGAAGTTATGCTATTTGATTGTGTCCTTCACTTGCTGAGTCAGCAGGAGCCAAGAGCTCTGCAGGAGCACATTTAGCCTTCGTATTTCTCCACAGAAACCCCATCTGGCCAACTAAATTGCTAGCAATCGAGAAGCCATGCAGGAAGCTGTATCCAGCTATTCTCATTCATTGTGAAGGTTACTGTGTTGTGGAGGTAGTCATAGAGGAAATAAGGAAAACGTTACAGGACTTTGCCTCTCACACGCAGTAAAGGAAAGCATCAAATACGTGATCAAATTTGGGCTCTTCACTGCTGGGGTTCTTAGACACATAAAAAATTAGACATTCTGGGAAAATTTAGCTACTACTTTAGAAAGATCTAACATCAGGCAATCCTGGAAAGAAAAATCTTCATAGAGAAAAAATCTGAAGGAAATTGAATAATCAAATTTTACTATAGAATTTTGTATTTGAATTTCAAAATAAAAAAATTTTACTTGCAATCTTTATGCCAAGTTATCTGAAACAAATTTCTTGGAGTTCTACTTAGCCTTTGCAAGAACCTCTAAATTCAATCTCCGATTAAAAGGTCTAGAAAAACAGAAATGCCTTCTCTGCATCTCTTAACATGCACTGTTCACTCAAATGCAAGTACTAAACTCTGATGTAAAAAAAAATAAAGAAAAAGTCAACCTTCATAAAAACCCCACAATAATCTATGTGGGGAAAGCTCCAGAAGGTTATATCAGCTATTGGTTTATATGAACAATTAAACATTAGTTGCATTTTAGTCATTTAGTTCAGCATTTCCTGGTGGTTAAGGCTGCTCTCACTAGAGAAATGTGGCAGTATTGAAGGTGAAGCACAGAAAAACGTATAATCCAATGAGTGTATTAGGCTCTATGCCCAGACTGGTGCTGCGAGCAGTAGCAAACTGAAGGAAAGATGGTCAAGAACAGCCGGGTGAAAAAACAGGAAATGGAGAAGAAAAGGACAACACAGTCATTCAGAAAATCTCAGTGCTAGTGTTTTGTCTCTGATAACAAGAAAATATATTAGATAAGCAAATATCCGTTTGTCATATCACTTCTTTAATTCCCTTGTTCTTGATGCAGTTTATTTTCAGTGAGTTATTTTTCCTTGGAAATCTGACACTTTCAGGCAACTGTGTCTGTCAATGCTGCCTTATTGATCAAGTCTTCACGTGATCTAAACAGTTTACAAGGGAATCAATTTTCTGGTTGCAGTAGGGAACGAGTGATCATTCAGATTCAAGATTGCCAGTTCTCTGTGTTTGCTGTGAAGTACTTGGGTTTCAGCAGGAGAACTTAACCTTTTATTTGAGACACTTTTTTCCCTGAGTGAAACTTGTTTTCCATAAGCCTCCCAAAGCTTTGAAAACTGGAGACAAAAAAAAAAGTGTCCCAAAACCAAACTAGCTGGTTAGTTATAAGAGCACTTACCACTCCATGAATTTTGAAAATCGCCAGTTCCCAGTCAGTAAATCTGGAGATTTGTGTCACATCAGTAGTGAAGCAGAGGGCAAATCAGAAATGTTATACATAATTATGTTCACAAGTAGTTGAAGCTAGGTATCAACATTTTCTATCTTGAAGCTACTGGACAATTAACTGCTTTCTGCCTAGCAATGTTGAAGTACTGATTGATGTTAAGTCAAGTTACAGTGAATACTCAAGAAGCTGCCTTGCTGCTAAAAGCAAGCACGAAAAGTAGATCAATTAGAATTGTTTTAGAAACTCTGCTTTTTTATAAATCAGATTTTAATACAGAAGTGGTTTTTTTAATTCTATGCAAGTATTGTGTATTAAGAATGCATGTCTATAAAAATAAAAAATTTCCCATAACTGCAGTACTAATCTTACTATATTTCTGTACAAAATTGGTAATGAATACAGATTTAGGCATATTCAGCCTGTGTGTTTGCAAAAACTATCTACCAAACAACAATGTTCTTGTTCTATTAGAATCATTGTCTTTCAACTATTAGGTCTGAGTATATATGTTTCTTTTTGTCTTCTTGCAATACAGTAACTTTGAGTCACTATGCATATTTAAAACCATGTTTTGATCCATTAGCTTCTGAAATCTTCAGGACACGTCAGAGTGGAAGTTAACAACTAGCATTAAGTTTTCTATTGTTGCACTCTGCCACTTTAACAAAGTGCTCTTCAGCTGCACCGATGACTTCCTACAATAACATCTGTATCATTTCCTTGCAAAACCCTTGGTGGCAGGATGGGGTCAATCGCATCATCTTTGAGCAGAGCTCAACCACAAAACGGAACCTTTTCTTTCTTTCCATGTTGTTGAGAGATTGTATGCATTTCTGTTTAGTCTTGAACTGCTTCCTGGTGAAAGCTTTTGAAGACTGAATTTTTTCCAAGGTTCAGTTCCCTCTTACTCACCAAAGGATGGTGTGGGCAAGCTCGTTCTCCTGTGGACTTCAATTCTATTCCTAATTCATCAACAGACAGCAGCAGAAAACTGTACCTATCTATCTTCAGACCAAAGGTCTTTCAAATGACCGTAATAATATCAAAGGAAGAAAAACCATCTAAACCATTGCTGTCTAAGTATTCTATGTATATAATATATTCTAAAAGTTTCAGTTCAGTGTGAAAGTCTCTGAGAGATTAATGTTATGCTGAGTCTGAATGAGAGGAAGCAACTGCTGCTTTTGGAATTACTATCTTTCCTGTCACCTTATTCTGTTTTTAAATGATTCTTTTATTGAGGTACTTTACTTTTCTAGTTGTGAAAGAGTATATTGAATGTAGATTATAGCAAATAATGTGCTTTTCCCACACATAGATTGCTGTGATGAAAAATCAGTTCTCTGATCTCAGTAGAGTCTTTTTCAAATGTCATCGTTACAGTGGCAGAATAAGTAATTTAGTAAGTAAGCTTTTGAGATATGCCTCAGTAGATTTTGGCATTTCATTAATTCCTCCCCCTTCAAATCAAGTAGATGGTATAATAATTCTTTGTAGTGAATTCTTTGTACAGATCGAAACATTAAGATACATGGAATATGCAGTAGTTTCTTATTCCATTTTTTAAAAAATGGTGATATCTTTGTATTGCCAACCAAGGAAAAAGCATTACCGTAAAAACTTCTGAGAGGCATTTTCTTGTGTAATGTATAATAGTGGGTGTCTGATACAGGGAACTTCATATTATACAATTATACATATTATACATATTATATGAGAAAGAAAGAAAGAAAGAAGGGAGAAAGGAGGGAGGAAGGGAGGGAGGAAGGAAGGAAGGAAGGAAGGAAGGAAGGAAGGAAGGAAGGAAGGAAGGAAGGAAGGAAGGAAGGAAGGAAGGAAGGAAGGAAGGAAGGAAGGAAGGAAGGAAGGAAGGAAGGAAGGAAGGAAGGAAGGAAGGAAGGGAGGAAGGAAGGGAGGGAGGGAGGGAGGGAGGAAAGGAGGAAGGGAGGGAGGGAGGAAGGAAGGGAGGGAGGAAGGGAGGAAGGAAGGGAGGAAGGAAGGAAGGAAGGAAGGAAGGAAGGAAGGAAGGAAGGAAGGAAGGAAGGAAGGAAGGAAGGAAGGAAGGAAGGAAGGAAGGAAGGAAGGAAGGAAGGAAGGAAGGAAGGAAGGAAGGAAGGAAGGAAGGAAGGAAGGAAGGAAGGGAGGGAGGGAGGGAGGGAGGGAGGAAAGGAGGAAGGGAGGGAGGGAGGAAGGGAGGAAGGAAGGAAGGAAGGAAGGAAGGAAGGAAGGAAGGAAGGAAGGAAGGAAGGAAGGAAGGAAGGAAGGAAGGAAGGAAGGAAGGAAGGAAGGAAGGAAGGAAGGAAGGAAGGAAGGAAGGAAGGAAGGAAGGAAGGAAGGAAGGAAGGAAGGAAGGAAGGGAGGGAGGGAGGGAGGGAGGGAGGGAGGGAGAAGAAATGGCTCTTTCAGGCACTCCAGAGGGAGTGGCTTACTGTTCTAAACATAGTGTAAATTTTTGAATTCTGTCAGGCAATGATTTTAATTGAGGTAGGTTTGACTCAAATCTTCTTCAACACATAAGCACTGATTTCCCTTCAGTTTCGTGAGTGGATTTTTTTAGATTAGACTTTAAACAATGACAATGTGTTGGATGTGTGAGTGTGTTATCGAGCCATGGTGTACTTGGCAAATTAAAGTGTGTGTCCTAGAATCAGTGAAGAACACTTTGCCTCCACCCACTATTTTACAGAAATCTTGAGGGAAAGCCAGCACAGTGTCAAAGCCATGAAGACTGAAGTCTTGAGAGTTTTGGTTTTTTACTTTCTCACCCATATTTCTGGTTTGGGTTGTTTCTGGTTTGTTTTGTTTGTGGGTTTTTTCCTTGTTTTTCTTTTTTTTTTTCCCTCTAAGGAAACAGACAAACCTGTCATAGTAAAATATGTTTTGGTCCCATAAGCAAAAATATTTTGTGATTTGTACTCCTCCCTGATCTGTTTTTTCCTATCTAAGTATTGTAAATTTTCCTATAACTTGAGAAAAGATATAAATAAAATAGTAAATATTCAAGTCCTTTCAAATAAATTTTAGCAGGTTTTCAGTTATCTAAGTAGTTTCAGGTTGTATAATTTTCATATGAACAATTTTGGAAAAAGTGGAAATAACATTAACTCCTTAGCTGTAGGCATAAATAGCAGTGCTTTTCTTGTGAAAAGTACAACCAGTATCATAAAAATGACTTTTTAATTCAGATATATCGACTTGAGTGAGAAGATTGATAACAAGATTGCTATGTATGATTTAAATGTAAATGTAAACCAGTGGTAAGAGATATAATTTAAAAGATAAGTGCTCATATACGTAGATATGGTTCATTTAGTTCAATCATGCTGTCTTTAATAAAGTATTATCACATACATTTATTTCCAAAGGAACCTGGATATTAAGCATACTCACTGAATTCTGAAGACATTATTCCATGAATTAACTGCATGTGTATTCTGGATCTCCATGCTGTGGATAAGTAAAGAAATTAGAGAATGAAAAACTCATCACACATTCAGTAAGGTTTTCTCATGGTAGTGCTTGCATTTGGAAGATAATTCTTTCCTTTGTATTATAAATAACTTCTAGATATGTTTTAATAAAATGTTATACAATATTAATGTATGACACTGACAGCGTGAAGCTTTTGTGTTCTAAACTGAAGTATTTTTTAACAAAGTGTCACCCAGTATATCTGCAAACTTGGGAACATGTTGCTGTTGAATATTGAGTTCCTGTACCCTTTATTTTACATGTTTGTTTTGAGAAACTACCAGTATGTGTACACAGCATACAGTAAGCCAGAACCCAGCAAGTCTTGTCTTCTCATAGGAACCTTGCTGCATTATTTCAGGCAGAGGAGTGGCTATTCTAAATATTTATTTAGTCAATGTAATAGGACAATTAGGAAGAGGGTTACTAATTTAGGCTAAGCACCTTACTAATACAGCAGTACTGTTTTTGGCATTGCAAGCTATCTACATTGCTGTGGTCATCTACCCTCAGACTTAGGGTTCCATGGGATGGCTGAGGTCCCGTGTAGCCCACAAGTGATGCTGCTAGAAAATTATACCGAAAGAGTGCGTTGCATGGCTGAAAGTATGATATGAGGAACTGAGGTCTGACCTTTCTGTGAGAGAATCAACGTGTACATATGTGTATATGTCTGGTTTTGACTGTGGTGGTTCAGATATGTACTGCCTATAGGTTTACTTTGGAGTAAATTATCCTCACCTGAAGATTCCCTGATAGGAAAGCAGCTGTGGCAGTTCAAAAGAGAGCCCAGGAGCAAACTGACACCCAAGAAGTGTGAACAGTCAATGACCTGCAGATTGAAATGAAACGGAGTGCGGAGTTTTTTGACAGCATGCATAGGTGACTTAGCTTATATGTGTCTTGTCAACTATTTCTGGATGGCCCTGATGTCCTGGGGAAACATAACCTTGAAACACTATTCTCATATCCTAGTTAACTCTGCAAATATTCCTGCACAGACATGCACACCATAACTAGTTCCTTTACTTTCGCGTATACCTCCTTGTTTTTAAAGATGTTTTGGTGTCAATATCTTTCACTTCTCATACATTTACTCAGCTTTATATGTTCAAAATACCAGGCTTTTCAATTTTCAGTGTATCTCTGATACAACGTGGAAGAAGTGATTTACAATTTCCTTTAGTTATACATTATTACTTCCAGAAGAAGGCCTGATTTTCAAAGACTACTCTGCGTGTGTGCTGTGATATAATACATTTCAGTTACTTTTGATAATTTCTATCATCTCAACTTTTAGTGTCTGTTAATTTTTTGCGTTTTTTCTGCTAACACGTCCTACTTTTGTCTACTTTTGTCCAGTTATTAGAAAATAGTATTTCTGTCTTCATATTCCCCTTATCCAAACTCCTGTAATAAATTTTATTTCAGTAAAAATATGTTCAGTGAGAGTTTTAGATTACATCAGTATTTTTCTTTTATTGTTTAATCCATAGTTGTCTTTTAAACAGAAATATTTTCCTGATTAATTTTGTAGAGATTAGATGGAAAAAAATACGAGAACTTTTGAGAACATGCCATGGTAAACTTTCTTTCCTTTTTAATTTCTTTAACCGTAAGAAGCATATATCTATAACAAATCTAAAGTATTCCCTTAGAAATGCCTGTCATTTAAAACTCTTATAATACCCTTAGGAGAACATTGCCTAGTAGCTGAAAATAAATTTTCAGTTACTTGAATAAAATATTGGTAGTGAATGTATATTGGTGGACTATAAGAAGAAATTAAACTCCTACATTGAAAACAACACTTCAGAATATCTTTATTAGCCTTAGTTCATAGTGGAGAACCTTACATTTTGGACTAAAGCTGAGATGATCCTCAAACTCTGTTATGCTATCTGAGAAGTAGAGGGATGACTTTGGCCAGAAGAACAGGGAGGAAGGACCCCAACCCCTAAATTTCTAAACTGCCCTCTCTTTATATTTTGTTTTTAATTCAGTGTATCTCTGGTATAAAATGGACAAATTCAAAATTCAGACCGTACCCAAAGTGCTTTGTGTACTACACTACACAAATTGCATGCTCTTGGCCAGGCCAGGGAGCTCCTGCATGCATGGCCAAATTATAGCACAACCTCAATTGGCAGGATAAATCTGAGAGGCAGGTTTGAATATCTCTGGGTGAGCTGAGCCCTTTTCTGGATTTCATTGTGAATTGATGTGCAAAACTGGACAATTAACCACTCTTTAAAAAAGGCAAATTTTATTTGGCTCAATTAGTACTTTCAAAATATGTCTGCTCTCACTGAACAAGATACCTAACATCTGGAAAAAGGAATAGGAACCAAAACGCAAAATTATACTTAGTGTTTCATTATTAGATAACTTCAGAGAGATTTTAGACACGCTGTGCTTATTTTTTTATTGTACAGAGTTGTTAAACATTTTAAATAATTCTGATGTCACCAGTCATTTCCTTTTATACACTGGGACTCCTAAAATTGGTACTCACTGTAGAATATGGCTTTATGATACATTCTATTTTTGGTGTCTTTTATGTAAATAAGTGCAGTCAAGAATGGAATTATGATACCCTTCCATTGCAACGTGAAAACACAGCCATCTGGCACGTATGTGTTTCATCATTTTGCCATTTTCTTTGCCACAACCTATTTTAGTACTTGGGAGACTCTTCTTATACTTGATGCTTTTGTCAGAGTGAAAAAGTAAAGCTGAAATACATACAAGATGTATTAATAAGATCTCCTTTTCACAGTTTACTCCCTGATGAATGATTTGATAATGATTTAAAATTACTTATACTCACGTTATTCTATAAATATGAAATTTTAAGAAATTGTTGACTTCATCTTGTCACCTGCATGATTTAATCAATTTCCCAGTACATTTTTTCCACTGGCTTTTACAATGCAAAAAAATTTTGCTGTCCCTCATTTCATTTCCATGATGTCTTTATAACCATATTTTTTAAGGAAACACAAACAGGAAGCAGTTCATTTGAGTTATGAAGAA
Organism: Dromococcyx pavoninus; assembly: GCA_033558185.1. Taxonomy (NCBI): domain Eukaryota; kingdom Metazoa; phylum Chordata; class Aves; order Cuculiformes; family Neomorphidae; genus Dromococcyx; species Dromococcyx pavoninus. Next base: position 689,751 of record JAUMJL010000139.1, on the reverse strand, counting down.
CGGTACTACATAGCGATTGGATGTGGACACATTGTAAAGAATTATCCTTTCTCCTTCTCTAAGAGTGCTACTATGTAGACTTTTCCTTCCACTTTCTTATTTTTATTGGAGTGAAAATTTAACATGCAGTTTAAGATTCCCTCTTGTGGATCAACACCACTCCATAGTACTTATAAATATATTTGTAGTTATTCTACAAACATTTAATAGAGAAATAGCCATTTTTACCTTTAATTTAGGTCTAGGTTAATCTCCAGGACACAACTCAGTTAATGGAAACAAGAATTGCTCCTAATTGAGCATTCCAAGGGGAAGTCTTAATCAACTGTGTGCCACCTTGGCATTAAGATTGTGATGGTTGCTACTAACAAGCACTACCAACAAAATCTTATTTCCTACTCTTACTTTGGTTCACCAACTCTAGGCAGATGAAGATAATCCCATTTGTTTTAAATCTTTGCTTGGAGTTATAGAATGTACAACATCCACTTAATTTTGCATATTCTTGTACTCCTTTGTCTTAAGCTCCCATTTTTCCAATGAACAGGCATCTCACCAAACTAAAAATCTAGCCATTATATAGTGTCTTTTCCAAAAACCTCTAAGTACTTTGCAAAAGTAAGAATGGCAAGGCAAGCTGAGGTCAGAAGCACTTCAGGACATGTATGAAAAATAGTACCAGCTTCTGAACTGTTGCTCAGAAATTAGCTCCACTCCATCTGCTACTTTTGTAGTATGTTTTAACTATCATCTGCTACTTTGTGCCTCTGGTTGCATGAGCTATTAATATATTTCTATCCCAAAACTTAGTTGTTAGAAATTACCCTCAGTTCTGCATATGACATGCAGAGAATGGTGACACAGAGGTCTAATCAAAATATTTTTGCATCTACCCTTGTCTAGACAAGGAACAGATATCTGCTTCTCATGAGAAATAAAGCAGTTAAACCATGAAAAGCAAGTTATAGATGACAATGCTGAGAAAGTCCAACATATTGTGTCAAAAAAATTGGGGACGTGAAATTTTATCTGTACCATATCCACATTCTCTGGATACTTAACTTCCTTTGCTGCTTAATGGTTTGATGAGTTTGGTGTGCTATTTAGCTACTATTCCCTTGTTAGTTATGCCAATAAATAGGGAATTATATTCAACAATTGCCCATAAAATAGATTATAGTTCAAAGAGACCTTGTAGAATACAGCAGTCAGACAAATACCAAATTTGTGTATTCTCTTGGTATCCTGTGTATCAAGGGCTGGAAGAGAAGTGATAACATTGCCCTGTTAAAAAAAGTCAGTACTTTTTGAGGCACAGAAGTGAGTTTTAAAAAGATGAGAAGATAGAGTTGGTAAGGATTTTTGGAACACAAAACCTCTTTCTTTTAGTTGGCTGACAGTCATTCAAGTTGTCTTTAGCATTGTGTAACAGTTGTAATTTTAGCAACATCTGACAGTCTCTGTAGTTAAGAGAATGTAAATAATTTCATTTGAAGTAACCTTTGTTCAGACATGAAGGCTCTAGCCATTTCATACTGTTTAAGTAGAGTATTTTTTAAGGATGTAATAAAAGACATTGGTGCTTAACTTCTTGATCCCACTAAATCTGTTAAGTCATTCAGGTCGGAACTGGAAATATACCCTGTTGCTGAAGCACCTCAGCAAACACTTCTATGAATCATCACCAAAAAAATTCAGCTACTATGGAAGGCGGGAAGAAAGTAATTTTTATATTGCCAGAATAGAAAGTGCAATTTTGTTTTCATGTATTTTCTTCTCCGTTGAAGATTTTTTCTCTGTATATACCTACTGCTAAAATAATTTCAGTATCAATTCTGTAACACTGCAATAGATCACCAACTGGTCAGCCTTAATGCAGTTGAGGCAAAACAGCTCAGCAAGTCTAGCAAGTTATTTAAATTACATGTCATCAGAGGCTTTATAAGGATAAGTGAAACTGCCATTTTCTGATATCAATGGCAGCAGGAAAGCCTCTTGAGATTGTTTGAAAAATTTGTCAATAATGTGGTTCCTCAAACAGTATAAAAAATCTTTCACCAAAGTTGCTTAGGTGAATTAAATAAGAACAGCATTTTTGCTTGTAGTTTACAGTGCTATAGAAGACATCTATACATCTATAACAATTATTGTATTAGTATTAAAACATAAAAAATCCCATTCTGAGTCAGATTAATCACCCATCTAATAGAGTCTTATTTCCACTCCTGTGCCACTGTCTCCTTCTTTCACCTTCTCCCTTTTCTTTTCCTGGCAGTTTGATCACAGATACTGATGTAACTGTAGAACTCACAGTGTACTTCAGCAAATTATTGTGACTTTTATTTTCTCCCTTTTGTTAATATTTTATCTTTGTTCTTACTAAATCAATAACCTTAAGTCTAAAGAAGTTATAATATCTGGAACCACTATATTAAATAATCAGGATGGTGTCTGACCAGCAATAAGGCTTTGATTAGATGTAAGGGTTGCTGTACCAATGTTATGTTTTTGCTTTTCAAAATACTGGTTTTCATATACTTTAGTGTTTGCTTGTATGCATGCAAGACACATACTGTACTTTGCAATCAAGAGAATAAAGGAAAATCAAGGAAATGCCCACCTTAGTGTGGTTAAAAAATACTACACATATCACCCACTGCATTTCTGATTGACAGTTTTTGAAACTAAGATTGACAACATGTAGGCTGTAATGAGTGGGAAGACGACTGGAGTGTTCAGCTTATAGAAGGAAGGTCTGCCTTCACAATAGCACTAGAAGTTGCTACAGTCATCTGTTAGTGTAAAAGACCCCCAAATGATGTAAATGCCTGCTTTTTAAAATGATGATTTGTATTTATGGATCTGTGCATTCACATGTTTGTTTTTCAGTGCTGTGCTATTGATATTTTTCATAATAAATTAATACACAGATAGCAGGGGAAAGGTAGATAATAACAGCCAGTGAATGGACAGCAACTTGAGACTATGAAGTAAAATGTAGTCAAGCAGTGAGAATTCCTGAGAGTCTCAATTTCTGAGATCAAATGAAAAGGATTAGCTCTTTTCCATATTGGTTAGAGATGGCCAGCCTTGTATAGGTTTACCTGATCCACACTGCATAGTACCCACCCCTGTGTTTCAGCTAAACCCTTAAGGCCCTGAGAGACTGCCTATATTTTACAGGTCTAGGGATTTGGTGGAAAACTGACAGAGTTTCACCTACGTAGACTTCTGGGATCAGTTCATGAAGCACCGCTTCCAAAAGCCTGCTCAGACTTTGTCTTGAAGAGACATATTAAGAATTACCAGTTAAGCAGGTGTAGATGAAAAGAGGTCTAGTACTTGAACAACCTCCCTCCTTAATTTATTAGTACAGACGGAAGTGCAGCTGCAAGGAGCCAGGAGTGGGTTCTTTCCCCATTGTGCAAAGATTAAATTAGGATTAACTTATAGGTTAACAACAATGATAATGCACAAGCCTAAAAAAAGTCACATCATGACTCAAAGCCACAGAGAGTTCTCTGTTCTCACACTTCTTTCCTGTTCTCTTTATCAGGTAGGCAAATTAACCAGTGTTTATAGGTCTTTTATTTAAAGCAGGGATCTTTATGTAACGACTTAGCCTGTGTACTGGATAGCTCTGTACCATTTATGGTCAGCTTTCTAGTTGACCTGTAAAGATGGTGTATCAATGGTCTTATAAAAGCTCCTTGCTTCTAGTATTGACAACGTACGCAGCATGAATGCTGAACAGTCTCATAATTCCTGGTGTGGGCACAATGCCAGGATCACAATCTGGCTCTTCAAGATTTAACACATTCTCAGAACACTGTAAAGCAGTATTGTTTATTTATAGAAATCTGGACCTGTTTGAACTTTCCTGCTTTTATACCAGAGGATAAAAGCTGAAGATGTCTTCTACGATCGATAAGACATAGTGTGTCTTTCTCCAAGCTCTGGTAATAATTACAGTGTCTGAATGACTCTAGACCTTTAAGATTCTTGTGTTAAAACAATGTCATTTTATCCTATGTATTTTGCTTATTCTCAGCACTAAAGGAAACCCGTTTGATTATTATCTCACTTTTTTCCTATTTCGTTTCTTATACAGAGCCAGTATGTCCCTGAATTTAGATCTAACACAGCAAGATGGGTAAAATCAGTCAGAGGGTATAGCAAAAATGCCAAAATAGGTTTTGTGCCTATTGTAGTGTGAAAATGGTTCTTGGGAATTAAAGGGTGAGTTTACTATATATAACAGAAATTTGAGCAATTGTCCTGGCAATTTTTAGAATCTTGAAACCCGGTGATCCACAAATTGCAGGAGTGATTTCCACAGGTTATGCAAAATTTGACTGTGAAGTCTCACAGGACTTCAAAAGCTGTGTTTTGCACATGCAGATTGTCATTTAAAATACGGTTAAGCAGTCATTTGAAAATATCCTAAATAATAGTTGCATATCTGTGCCTCCTGCTAAAGTTTGTAGGTAATGTGTACTGTTTCTGTACATGTTACCTAGAATCAAATGTATTTCTAAAACAAGCTCCCTATCTTTCATTACTGAAGAAAACATGCTGGGTTAGAAAACGCGGATCTAAACCCTATTTCTGTCTTGTTTGACTTGGATTAAATTTGACAAGATGTTCAGGTATTGGGGCAAGCAGACAACAGAGAAAAGGAGGACAGGAGCTGTGACTGACTGTCCTTTTGTCACCATTCTCAAGAGGAGTCATTGTAATGTTTCATGGAACCACAGCAGAGAGAACAGTTCTACCTGCAAGGCATCTGCTAGCAATTAACATTTGCAACACCACAGTATAACTTTAATGGAGATAAGCAACTTTGAAACTGTCACACATGAAACAGGGTGCAGGGAAGAAATCCTTCACACATTTTATGCCCTAAACAGTAATTCAGGAAAAGATGCTTTGGTGCTTATTTATCTCTGAAGAAAGTCTTGTGCACAAAAAATTCTTTTTCTTTGCCAACTTTTTCAATTGGTCTAATGAACAAAATTACTTTTCTCCTTACCTTTTGCCCTCTTGTTCCTCTACTTCTAGATACCACAGAGATGAGAGAAAGAAAGGGGAAAAAAGTTAACTCCTTCTTTCTTTACTTATTCATACAGGTAAGTAGCGTATAACTTCAGTTTATTACAAGTATTCTCAGCCATTTCCATAAATCCCTTTTCTAAAGTATGGAAAGACATATTTCTACCTTTTCATACTAACATTTTAGTGAAGAGACATAAAGTAAATACTAATGTCAACATTCACAGAAAAGTCAAACCCTTAAATTAATATCAGTTCACTGTATTGTGTCTCAATGCAGGAAACAAGGGGGGACACAAAACCATTTTCCTCTAAGCAGACTACTTATCTCCTCAGTTGCCTAAGTTAAGGTAGACATAGATATCCTTATTATCACAGAGGAAAATAAATTAAAGCAGAGCAGAAGTGAGGAAGAAGGTGATCATGATGGAGAAAGCCTGACCCTATTTCTCCTTTGGGATGCTCTTGTGCATGCACAGGTCGGATTACATTTGTACTTTAATCTCAGATTAATTACAAAATGTTATAGGCTCTTTCTGAAGCTAAAAAAGTGTTTAGTTGACTTTTGGACATCTTTACATATTTGAGGTGGGTGAAGGCATTTGTTCAGGTATGTGCTGACAAGTAATGAAGATTTATAGCTTAGCAAAGAATAGGCTAGATTCCATCATTTTTCATTTTCTGACATTCCAGCATTTGACAATTTTTAAACAGGTGAGTAATTTTTGTAAAGGGAAAATACTATTGATAATCAGAGTTGGATTAGGTCCATCAAAGCAAATTTCAACCCTGCATTGATTTTAACACAGTTTATGCTTAAGGAATATAAGAATACATGTGTTGGGTGACTTCGGAGAATGTGTTCATTTATCAGTGCAGTCACTGTCAGACACATTCAGAAATAATGTAAAGCTGGGGCAATTTAAAAAATTACTACTTAGAAAGCTACGTATTGAATAAGACTGCTATTTGGTAGATTTAATAATGTATTATTTGAAATTTTGTCGTTCCTTATGTTAGCTAACTCAATTAAATGTATGTGATTAAGGACCGTGTACCACTTTCCATACAGTACTGTTATTTTTTAATCACAGGAAAAATGAAAGAATCAGAAAAAAATCAGTCATAGTAGAGTCATAGGCAGATGAAGCAAGTTTTTTGATAACAGTAAACTCTGTGGCATGGCTGAAGTGCTAGAGAGAAGAGATGCTATCCAGACAGGTCTTCACAGGCTTGAGAGGTGTATAAGTCCAAACCTCACGAAGTTCAACTTCATGTAGACTCTCCCTTTAAGTACTAGAAGGCTGCTGTAGGATCTCCTCAGAGCCTTCTCTTCTCTAGGCTAAACAAGCCCAGCTTTCTCAGCCTGTTCTCCTACAGGAGGTGCTCCAGTCCTTTGATCATCTTTGTGGCCCTTCTCTGGACTTGCTCTAACAGATCTGTGTCTTTGCTGTGTTGAGGCCTCCAGAACTGAAGGTGGTACTCCAGGTGAGCTCTCACGAGAGCAAAGTAGAAGGGGAGAATCATCTCCCTCGACCTGGTCACACTTCTTTTGATGCAGCCCAGGACTTGGTTGGCTTTCTGTGCTGCAAGCACACATTGCTGGCTCATATTGAGTTTCTCATCCACCAGCACCTGCAAGTCTTTGTGCTTTGCCTGATTGAACTTCATGAGGTTTGGCACAGGCCCACCTCTCAGGCCTGCCAAGGTCCTTCTGGAGAGGATCCCTTACTTCTAGTGTGTTGACCATGCCACCTAGCTTGTTGTCATTGGCAAATTTGTTGTGGGTACCCTCAGTCTCACTGTTCATGTCTGCAACAAAGATGTTAAACAACACCGGTCCCAATACCAACCCCTGAGGAATGTCACTCGTCATCGATCCCCACTTGGACATTGAGCCATTGACTACAACTCTTTGAGTGCGACCATCCAGCCAATTCCTTATCCACTGAGTGGTCCATCGTCAAGTCCATGTCTCTCCTTCATACAGGAGGGTCTACAGTTTCATTATTTTTTTCAGTGGTGGCCTAATACAATCCAAATAAGTATTACAATGAATAGTATACCGGCTTTAGTTTTTATCAGTTCTAATCTTTCCCAGACCAGAGTTCATCTATCTCTTAACATACTCTGTCTTTTGCATTTCTGGCTGCACAAAAACAGAAAACAAAAAAAAGCTTTAAATGGCAGGCTTCTTTCCTTTTCAGCCCTTTCAGTATTTTCTTAAGATATAAATTCAATGATTTAATTCCCTTGCAGCTGAAGCAAGCACAGAACGCACCTCTCCAAATTCCTAGGAAAGTGCTCTAAGAAAAAGTATTAAGCAAAATGAAAAAAAAAAACTGCTACATCTCCTTTAAAAGAGCCATCCTCAGGTACCCATCTCAGAAGAAATTGAAACAAATTAGGTCCTAAGCGTAAAGAATTGCCTAATCAAAAAGGTAGCTGCCTACCTTAGCTATAGTGAATCTCACCATTCACATTTTTTGAAATTAATATGTGTCATGGGGAGTTTCAGAACACCACCCCTCCTTTATTTATGAAGAAGGGAATAATTTAGGCCCTGTTTTTTTCTGAGAACTGGATTTTTCCTCACTTTTCCCACAGAGATAGCCACCTAGAATTTAGATCTATCAGTTTAAAGCAGTCATGCTTGCCTTCAGCCTCTTTTAAAATTTTCTTTGTTCTTCCTTTATTTTCTTTTGAAAATGATTTGAGCTTGAACTTTAGGAACAATGATCCTTTCAGCTTTCATAGCCATAGGATAAATATTTTAGTGATAGCATAACAATTAATTTCTTAATTTGCTTTAAAAAAGCCAGGAAATATTTCTCTACTCTGCAAGGTTTATTATAAGCACTTTCCCGATTTTAAGTGTAACATCTCTGTTTTTCTTAAAACAAACAGTAGTATGTGTAGCTATATGTCTTTCATTTGAAAATGAAAACCCCTTCTTATCTATGAGAAGGGAAAAGTAGCATTTTCTAAAACTTATCTATATCCATGCTTAAAATACCTCAATGATTAGGAGAAATCACTTAGCTTCTTGAAGAAATAACACGTTATTTAAGTGCATTTTAATAGACAAAAGTACCATTGAGTAGGTCAAATGTTGGTAAAAGCTCCATGAAATTTGAATCATTTTCCCCTCAGTAGTGAGTAGTTCACCCAGCACTAATTTGTAGTGTGCAAAAAAAAATTGCTCCAACATTTCTGATTATCAGTTCTCTGAAGAACGGGAAAGAAAAAGGATGTAATTCGTGCCTTTATTTTCTTCTTAGCGTAAGAAAAAATCATATTCTTAGTTAAAACTGAAGTCTGGGCTTTCCTTCTCTGTTTTATATCCTCTGTTGAATTTTGCTATTATTCTTCATATATAAGTGTAAAAAACATCTTACATTCAAGTACACCCGCCTACACGGATGATATACATGCACTGAACAATTTCATAGGGAATTTACTTTAATTTTTTCCTTTTTTTTCTTCTTTAAATATTAATAAGTTAATCTTTTATAAACAGAGTATATAACTGCTCTCTAAGTATTGAAAAAGAGTACATTTACTGTCTAAAGGTATAGACTTTCAAAATCGGTATATTCCTTGAACCGGTTATAGATGGCTGTTTTCTTCAAAGTAGCTGGCAACCTTTTTTCTTTGTTACGGACAAATTCCTTTCAATAAATTGTGCATTTGTCCTATTTTCTGCTATGTCAGCATTGACAACCCTAGGCAGTTTTTTTTTTTCTTTCAGTTGTCTTAAAACTCAGTAGGAACTATATTTATAGCTTGAGTTTTGGATCTTGAGTCACATGCTAACATGCTTATAGTGTGAGAAATCTTACTGTTTGACTTTTTAAAAAGACAAAAGGAATTTGTTGTGTTAAATAGGTTTTCAGCAGTCTTAGAAGGTAGCATCTTGTTTATCTGATTCTGTGCATGAAAAGCTTTCCAGAAGAAGTGAATATTACCTGAGCAGTGTTCTTCATAGTCTTAAATCAAGAAATAATAGCACATCTCTTTACAAATGGCAGAACAGACACTGTCTGATCCTACTGTGATGTTATCCCTTTTTAGGTCATTGTCTTCAGTAAGAGCTTTTCTATTTTATCAGTTGCAATTTAAAACACAGGTGCTTCTAATGTTCTTTCAAAGGCTTAGCTGATAATATCAGGTAAAGTGAATTTGGGGTTTAGTACAGCTGATTCTTTTTACTAGAACAACCATTTTTTTAAGAGATGCAAATCAAAATGATAGCTAGAAATGATGCTCACAATGTGCAAACTTTTTGGTTCAATAACAGCTCTAGGATAAAATTGGTGGTTCTCTGTTAATACCTTGCATATTTTCACTGATGGTACCTTTAATAACATAAGAAAACATGAAACTGACTAGAGAAGAAGAAAGATGTTAATTCAGGGAGGCCTACTTTATTTGAATGTGGAAAAAAAGAAAAAAAAAGCAGAGTTGTGCCTTCAGTACAAAGCAGCTCTATGTGCAGCTAATATGTCTGGCAGCTTCATAGCCTTCATGGGAATTTCTCAACCAAGCCAACCGTCCTATATTCATACTACCATCACTCAGCAGGGAAGCTTTTACTCTTTTCTGCTCCAAAATATCTTGTATCATGTCATACTCTGAACCTTTCTGCTTAGAAAAGACAGACTATGACAGGGTCCCTCATGCTTTGGAGTTAAGGGATTGTCTATGGAGCTTTTAGTGATTTCCACAATTTTATTTGAGCAGGAATGTCAGACATCACTCCATTTATTCTCCACTGAAGAAAAATATTGAAGGCTAGTTTAGTTCATAAGTTTTTCCTTTCAGATGACTCAGGTTTCATATTTTAAAACAAAGCTACATGATTTTATTTCAAGATTGAACATAGCAAAAATGAAGAAAACCCCCAGATATTTACTTAGGGTATTGTAATTATACATTTTGCCTCTTACATGGGATTTTTTTTGTTGTCCTAGGAAAATAATTTAAACTAGATTTTTTTAGTAATACTGTATTTAGAGATTTTGAAATCTGAGGACTCTATTTTGAACTTGTGAAGTACCAGGTAATAAAAAGCACTCTGAAATTCATGTAATGAATATCAGAGTTGATTGTCCTAAATTCGTAGATGCTTCTTAAATTTTGTGTTGCTTTTCCCTGTCCCCAGGACATCTGACCCCAGCTGACCAAAGGAATATTCCATGCTATAGGACATTGTGCTCCAAAATACTGCTAGTGGCTGGGGGAGTAGTTTTTCAAATGTAGCCGTTGCTTGGAAACTGGCTGGGCATTGGTCTGCTGGTGGGAGGTGGTGACTGCCTTTGCACTGCTTGTTTGGTTTTCTCTTTCTTTCTTTTCTTCACTTATTAAATTGTTTTTATCATGACCCATGCATTTGTTCTCATTTTTCCCCCCTTCTGATTCTGTCCCACATCCTGCTGGGGTGAGAGAATGAGTGGGTGACTGGGTGTGGGCTTTGCTTTTGGCCAAGGTCAACCTACCACAAATTCTCAGTAAATTGTGCCTGTCTACATTTCCATTAATAGCCCTGGAAGACTTTGTAGGAGCCCAGTGTCTTCTTCGGGCAAAATCCCCTACATATTTGATTCAAAGGAGTTAACCTTCTGTAATTTCTTTTTATCAGTGATGTGGATGGTAACTCAGGCAGAAATGACACAGATTTCATCTTTTAATTTAAGCATTGGGGCTTAACCCAGAGCAGCCTAAAGTAGGAAAATCCTCCTTTTCTCACCTACCTCTGAGCTGGATATTCATTTCCTGTGTATTTTGGTATATGGACAGTTTGATCAAACTTGGAACTGTGATAAGAACATATTTATTAAGGAAGAAATAATCAGAAACTTATTAGGTAAACAGTATCAAGTACTCAGCAGCATGAACAGTGATTCTTCACACTTACAACTTTTCCAGACTTGGTAGAATTTGTTTTCAGATCTATATGTTTGCCACAAAGCCCTGTTTCTTCTGCAAAAGATTCACAATTCTGTTCCAAAATAGGCAGGTGCTAGAACATTTCAATGAAAAAGTGTAAAGAGTATTTTAACACTAGGGAAACAATAAACATATTTACTGTTTTCCAGGAAAATACATGGACTGGTCCCACTTTATTTCCAAACAAAATTGTGGATCAAAATGTTATCATTTAGCAGGCTAGCAGATATCTGTAGAAAATATCTTAGGCCAGGAAGTATCTGAAAACTTTAATGACGGATAATGTTACTAATGCTGTTAATTTTGAAAAAGGACTTCTGAAAAATATTGAACTAACATTGCAATAACTAGCATTCCAGACACCCTTCTGATTGTACTAATCTTCAATAATTCAGGCATAATAATAAAGACTTGTTCCTGACAGTTTGCATCTTTCACATTTAATTTAAATTTTTCTGCATTGTCTCCTCTTACAAGCTTATATTTGTATCAAATTTTCTATTAGGTAAAAAAACCAAAATCAATATTCAGTTCAAGAATCAAGGATATCTTCTTTATCTGACAAAGGTGTTGAGGTATCAAGCACCACACCTAAGATTGAGCACAGACATTCAACTATCAATATTTTTCAGTTTCCTTATACTTTTTATTGCACAGGCAGGTAAGCATAAAGTCTGGATCAACATTGATTTATATCTATTTCTCAGGAGTAACGAATTTTAGAGCTAGATCTGTGAAGAAATTGCAGTGTGGCAATGCGAAATCTTGCTCAGTCTAATATCCAGATATACAGCTTCAAGGATTATTTTGCTAGGATTCTTAAAGTCTTCTTTTAGTCTTGCCAGGAGAGCTAGGAGTGTGAATCCCTATTCCCATTAAAAAATCAATAAAAAATCTAGTGGAAAATGTAAGAAATTGTGTTTGCTTCTGTTTACTATTTCAACACAGTACAAACATCCTTCATAGTCTTATTACACAGCGATTAAAGGGTGAAAATAGAATTTCATTTGCAAGGTATTAGTTTACAATGAATTTTTTGTAGTGGTCAGGATAAAACTATAATGATATAGAAATTAGTTTTTCTCTTCAGGATATTACGTGAAGATATGTACCTTTTGAACAAAATAATGGGAATAAGTTCTAAAACCAGTGCTCTGAACAACAAGTGGCTGCAATTCAATATGCATAAAAAGTAATGAAACCAAGCCAAATACTGTAAATTTCAGTGCAAATGTCATCTCTTGAGATGCAATCTTTTTTAAAAACTCTTGAATCATTAATACAAATGGTATTTCACTTGTGGTTGTTTTTCAAAGTGGGTCAAGAACATATATGTTTATATCCTATCCAGAAATCATGTCAAATGTTAAAGCTGTAATAAATTCACAAGAGTCAGACATATTTACGATTAAAAGTTTGACTACATTCCCCCTGTGCCTTCTTAATTGCAACATTGTTAAGGCTTGACATCAGTAGTTTTGTTAAAAGCTGAAGATTAATTGGAAGCCTTGTCTTTGAATTTTCTTTCTTTCTTGTGTTAAAGGCAAATCTTTAAAACATTAATGCATTTCCTTTTTCTATTATAATTTCCTCTTATTAATGGTAGTTAAAAAGGAGAAGAAAAGAAAGAAGAAAAAAGGGTTAGAGGGAAAACTGTTAAACAAATTGTGTCTTGTATGTCTTCATTAAGGGTGTATCCTTATTTACTCATCCAGAAAAATTTGATTTTACAATTTGCAAAAATGCAGTGCTATTGGAACTTGGATAGGAAAAGCCACTCTCTCATTACACACGTAAATAAAACCATTATTGAAGCATCTCTGTGAAACCTTTTGCAGGAGATTGCAAATGTCTCCAAACACATACTTTGTGCAGAAGCAAACTGAATCTATGCTATAAGCTACATACTCATGGCTGATCTAATTAATCTATATTGTGGGTCAGCCTCTAAAGATATTGATAGCTACTCTTATTTATGTGAACTGGCACAGCACTGTGTAGTCAGGCAAAGATCACTGAAGTTGTGCTTTCAAGTATTGCTTTCTATACACATTGCATTATCCAGTCCAGGGTTTAGTTACATTGATTTTAACAGCACACAAACAACTGCTTTGCCTACATTTGAACTCCACAGGAATAGTTTTGACCTTTGTCTCAGCTTTGCTTTTGACTGTTGTGGGTGCCAATTATTATTGGTCAACTGCAATTGCAATTATCTCTAACAAAGAAAAGGCTAAGAATGTGATGGAATAAGATCTTTTTGGGCTGCTTCAATATTATGCTTAGCTTACTTTTAATCGTGAAATATGTGTATTTTCTGATGATTATTGAATTTTAAGTTCTTTTTTTTTCAAGTCATATAGCAATAAAATCTCAAAAAGAATGCTTTCCTTTAAAAGGGTGAAAAGTTCTTTGGATCCATACGTTATCTTGTTGGTAAGACAGTGATCCATGCCTAGAGATCCTCAAAGTAGCGTTTATTCCAACCATCCCAGTTTAACAGTTTTTAATAGTGTTATATTTATCTATATATGTAATTGTCTTCTGGTTATACTGAATAGTCACTGTTCAGTTAAAGTTGAGATGAATTCATTGCTCAATTTAATGTTATGTTACTCTCACTCAAGAAAAATCTTTGATCAAAGTAGAATAAGTTGTGTAATATTTTAGCTCAGGAAGATTACTCTCAGTTGTTAATTGTAATGGTAATTAACACACATGTTGATGTTAAATAATACTTTACTAAACCATCAGTTGTTTGTCCTATAGCATTTCATTCATAACATGGGAAATATGGAAACATGTAAAGCATTATAAGGATTAACTGAGGAGAATATCAACAACCATCTGAACACAAAAGTCACTATAATAGCTGTGGAAGGTTGACTTTATGAATTCATCACTTTATAGCAGTTAAAAATACAGTCTGAAACAAAAGGCTCACTCACATTATAACAAATCTATCCTGCAGGATGGAATGTAGGGGAGTTGTCAGTGGTTATCTTCATAATCAGTCAGATGGACAGCAAATACAGCTGAGAAACATAGCAGGAAAATGAGTCTTACAGGAGACCAGAATAGAAGCAAGGCTAATTGTGTCTTCATCTAAATATGGAGAAAATGCCATGTATAAGAAGGAGAGGTTTTTTTGGTCAGTGAATGCCCCTTCTGTATGAAAATAAATCACATTTTGTTTTGAGAAAGAACCATTCTAATCTTTGGATACTCTAATGCTTGTAGGCTTACAAGAGGAAATTTTAAGAATTGCCAAGTCCTAAGGCTGGCTGATTCTGTGTTCAGAAGCTGAAAACGTATATATTTGGCTCAATCAAAGAATGTTTGCACTATGGACTTCGGACCCAAAAAATAGTAAGTGGAGGCCCAGTCCTCTGAAAAGGATGCTTTCACAAAAATCTGAATGAAGTATTTTTTATAGCTTAGCCGCAGATCATGACAAAAGATTCAATTTGTCTCTTCATGGACTTATTAGAATGATGTGATGAAAAAACATAGTTGCTATTTTGGTGTGTGCAAAATTTCTTTGATAAAAGAAAAGATGTCTAGTTTTCTGTACTGGACCCTTTCTGGGAAAACAACATCAATTTCTACAGCTGCCTGTGGCAGAGGGAGAGAAACACCTTTAGTCATTGCAGTTGAACATCCTTGATCTATTTTCTGACTAAAGACGCTAGTCTTTCCTCAACTTTTCATGGTTTCCCAAAAGATAAGTTTTTGGAAAAGTTTTCTGTTGATTGGAGGGGGACAACAGAAAGGCAGAAAATAGAAATTTTAAGATAAAAGGGACAAAGATCATTTAAATTTTGGAGAGGTTTAGACATTGCAGAGCTCAGTGCCTGGGCTGGAAGATGATTGATGTCTAAAACATTTCATAATTAATCAGCAGGTGAGACCAGATCATATATATAATAAATACTGGGAATGTTACAGGAATAGTGATGAGAGTCATTAAAGCCATTTCACCACTTTTGCAGGCAGGCATGGAATACATATCTTAATCATTATACGATATTTAAAATGCATCTTAAAAGTAGTGAAATCTGATTAACCCTGAAATAAAAACTTACTAAAATAAGAATTCCCACTGTAGATCTTCCTCACAGATCATTATTTTTTCCTTTTTGGAAATAGACAGGATCTCCATAAATCCTGTGAAGCCAATGAGATTTGTAAGTCTTCAACAGCCTTAAAATTAGATTTTAGCATGCTTATAAGCCTCTTTTTATCCACTTATGTATTTTAGAATTGGCCTAAAAATTACGTTGACACATATTTTTTAACCTCTTCATTTTTTGATCCTTTAAAAATTTGCATTTGGAATATCAGCTTGGGAAGATGTTGTAAGTATATTTTTTTTGGTTTACATTTAGTATTAACTTGAATCTTAGAAGTTTCCCTCAATGTGAGCCTTCAACTGATTTATAACCAGCAAAAAAGTATTCAAAAGCCCTGCATTCTCTAAACGATCAGTTTGCTTGACACTAGGTGGCAGACAAAACAACCAGGAAGATCCTTGTGCAAACTCTCTACCTGTATGTTCTGATGTGGTTGTGTGGATCCTTCTAGTTGAATAACTCTTGCCACATGGGCAACAAAATCAAGGAGTTAGTACTGCAAATATGCTACTTGCAGTACAGGCTCCCTCCACACACTATTGACTGACTGTAACTTAATGTTCATGCTTATTTTTTGAAGAATGAGTAACAGTTTGAGGAGTCATTGCCTGTGAAGTCATGAAAAAAGCATACATTGATTTAAAAAACAGTATTATGTTAGCGATACAGTTATGAATATATGAGTATACACATGTAAAAATATGTATTTCATAACAAATGAGAAATATAGCTAAAACTTCTCGATATACAAATATATATGTATACCTAGATATATTTATCATATGTATCTATATATAAAAATTGATTTCTATATATCATGACTAAAAAGATCAGATTATATTCTTTTCTTTCCTACAGTTTTGCTCCGTGACTTATAGAAAGTCAGTAATGTTCTCTGCTTCAGCCTTACTTTCAGTGAAATAGAATATTACTTTCTTCTTTTCTTCCAGATCTGTAGACAAGTAAACTTATTAAAAAATATGAAATATATATGCTTAAAAATGGATAAATATGGAGATAGAGAAGTTTTAATTGGGCTTTATTCCATGTTTTCATTAAATGTTCACATAACATTTTCCCTCTATGGCAGAGAAAATGCCTGCCTATTGCTTAATTTATTTATTCTTTGCCAAATTCTGAATCATCCATTGAAAGTTGTGACAGACCTGTTATTCCATGAAAATATATAGAAATAATGTAATCAAGGTCCTTCTGAACTGAGCAAGAACTTTACTATAAACTTAAGAGAAATGAATTTACTTAATATGGTAAAAATCTTGCACAAATATGCTTTTAGTGGACATATTATCAATATTGATCAATTTATAAAGGATAAATCTAGAAAAGATGTTAATATGATTCTTCCACATGATTTTGGAGTTTTTTTTCACTCTAGGAATGCTGAGGTGAAAGTCACAAACTTAGAGAACTAAGTCTATAATGTGATTTACAGTTCTTTAGAAACCACGTTGGGAGATAAAATTGTAATAAAGAAACAAACAGATTAAACTCTCTAAAAGGCTTGATCTTTCAATAGGTTTATTTTTTTTTTTACTGAGAAAAAAGTTGTAGGGTGAAACTTGGATTTTTTTACCCTCTTAGTGGTGAAGATAATTTTTCAATGCAAACACACACAGTATAACATCCTTCTTAGCTGTCAGCAAAACCAGCTGAAACAGCAGCAATAATAAATGAATTTATATAAAAGCTATCTATCCAGGTGATCTAGTACCTTTGCAAAAAAGATACATAAACAAATAAAGAACAATTTGAGTGTGGGCTTTTTTTCAGACAGTTAAAACTGAAGAAAGTTGGAAACTATCTAAAAAATGTCTCCAATTTTTGGTTCTAATTAACTGTTAAATATCAGGAATATGATGAATGACAATACATAGATGAAATTACTGAGAATGCTAGGTTAAACATAAACCAAAGAGGAATAAGATGTTTTCTCATTGATTAGAGTTATCCATTTCTGGACTGGCCTTATTACCAAAGACATTAATCAGACAAAGGCATTTATCCAGTGAAGCCGAATGTATTTGTTGCATCCTGACATTCATCCATTTGAAACTGTATTGCAGAAGGAAAACCATACAATCATAGAATCTGCTGGTTGGAAAAGACCTTTGAGATTATCCAGTCCTATCGTACCAACCTCTGCTAAACCATGTCCCTCAAAAACTCATCTACCCATTTTTTAAACACCTCCAGGGATGGTGACTCAATCACCTCCCTGGGCAGCTGTTCCAGTGCCTGACCACCCTTTCAGTAAAGAAATTCATCCTAAAATCCAGTCTGAACCTCCCCTGGTGCAACTTATGGTCATTTCCCCTTGTCCTATCACCTGTCACTTGAGAGAAGAGACCAACATCCATCTAACTACAACCTCTTTTCAGGTAGTTGTAGACAGCAATGAGGTCTCCCCTCAGTCTCCTCTTCTCCAAGCTAAACAACCCCCGTTCCCTGAGCCATTCCTCACAGGACTTGTTCCCCAGCCCCTTCACCAGCCTTGTTGCCCTTCTCTGGATGCACTCCAACACCTCAATGTCCTTCTTGTACTGAGGAGCCCAGAACAGAACACAGTGCTCGAGATGCAGTCTCACCAGTGCTGAGTAAAAGAGAAAAATCACCTCCTTTGTCCTACTGGCCACACTGTTTTTGATACAGGCCAAGATGCCATTGGCCTTCTTGGCCACCTGGGCACACTGCTGGCTCATATTAAGCCGGGTGTCAACCAACACCCCCAGGGCCTTCTTTACCAGGCAGCTCTCCAGCAAGTCTTCCCCAAGCCTGTAACGCTGCATGGGGTTGTTGTGTCCCAAGTGCAGGACTCAGCACTTGGTCTTGTTAAACCTCATCCCATTGGTCTCAGCCCATCAATCCAGCCTCTCCAGATCCTTCTGCAAAGCCTCCCTTCCTTCAAACAGATCAACACTGCCACCCAGCTTGGTGTCATCTGCAAATTTGCTAAGGATGACCGGCCTCCAACTGGATTTAACTCCATTTACCACCACTCCTGGGGCCCGGCCATCCAGACAGTTTTTAACCCAGCAGAGGGTGTGCCTATCCAGGCCAATGGCAACCAGTTTCTCAATCAGAATACTGTGAGAAATGGTGTCAAAGGCTTTACAGAAGTCCAGGTACACCACATCCACAGCCTTCCCCTCATCCATTAAACATGTAACCTTGTCATAGAAGGAGATCAGGCTGGTCTGGCAGGACCTGCCTTTCATAAACCGTGTTGACTGGGTTTTATGACCTGGCTGTCCTGCATAAGGGTAGAAAAGGGTAGAAGCTCAAAATAGAGTCTTGAGTGTTGGGCTCCTGCTGTGCAACTTGCAGTATTCAGTGCCTCTGTGTGTGTATATTTGAAAAACTCTATCCAACCACAGATGAAGCTCGTTTTAATAGTATTGAATTAGTTATCTCCACATCCAGGACAACTTTTCTCAATTTCCTCCCTTATGATGCAGATGCCAACAATGTAATAGTCAGCCATTGGGCTTGCTTTACAAACAGACTGTTTTCTTATATTGCATTCACTTCGGCTTCCAAGTGGAAGTGGTACTAATGCATTTCTTAGGCACTTAGTATAAAAACAATTTGTCTTGTTGGCAGTTTCAGATACTTAGGAATTTTATGTGCTTGTCTTCACTTTGCAGATCATCTTTTTTTGGCACTTAAATATCACAGGGGGACTTTCTGACTGGAGACAGCACTTACCGTATTACATGAGCTATGCATTCTTTTTGGCTCTAGGGCTACACATAGCAACAAGTGTTTGGCTCTAGCAGGCAAATCAGAAAATAATAAATCACATCAGCAGAAAAATTCTTGAAGAATTCGCATTATTTTTACCACCGTGATGAGATCTGTGAAAACCATTATTTTCACTGACGTGGGTTTTTTGTTTTGTTTTGTTTTGTTTTGTTTTTTCATTTAGTCTTATATAATTACTTACAACTTTAACATTAGAAGAATATGTTTCTTTTCATTACAAATAAATGCATATTTGTTTCACCTTATGAATATACGTCAGCTTCTGGTTCTGTCTTAAATGTTTTAAACTGTCACTCCTTTGTCAAAAAGAAGAGATTTAAAAAAATAAGGCATTTTCTTTCAGATGTAGGGTTTCCAGTGAATACAAACCTAAAAGGAAAAAATAACATTGATTTTTACAATTAGAGTTTTCAATGCAGGTAATTCTAATTTGATAACACTTATTTTGAAACTATCTTTTTGGGTGTTGGATTTTTTTTGTTTTGGGTTTGGTTTTTTTTTGGTATGAGAGACAATGGTTTCTTATCATTGTTTCAGCAAGGAAATTAACTCTCCCTAAATCAGCAAATAAAAATTAAAGCTAGACCATGTCTGAAATCAAACAGTGGAGGAAGAAGAACAACAACTTCTCCGGGTAATATTGATGACAGAATTCTGGATGTAAAGTTAAAATGAAGAATAAAACATTACATATCAGTACAGAGTAAAACAAATCCATACAGAATTAAATGGAATCATTTGATATCAGAGAAAGAGATATTCATGGTTCCTTTCACCTCCCTTTGTAAGTAAAATAATATAATATATGTTAGAGGCAGGAAATAATATTAGTAGCACTGATGAGTGTGCTGTGGAGAAACCTCTTAAGTTACTTATTACAAACACCGAGGCGGTAATTTCATAACATATTGGTTGGTATATGTTTCAACTCCTAAGTCACTTGTCACGAATGATTGCTGCAGGAGTGCCATGAACTCAGCTACTATAATATTTTAAATTTTAGATCAAGCTAGCCAATCAGTATACTGCTATTTCAGTTTCCCAGAAAATCTTTGCTATGCCTTAAGAATGTTTCTTCTGTTTTTCATTCCCTCAGTCTCTTAAAGGAAAGTAGAATTGTCCATTCAATAAAGCTGTGTGAACTGAGTTGCTCTTTAACTCTCTAAAACAAAAGCAAATTCAGGACTTCAGTTTCAAGGGGTATATAATCTACATGTATGTCATAGCCCAAGAAACTTCCAGCCTCTGCTGACTGAGCAGAGTTCCTTTAAAGGAACTGAAAGTGAAGCTTGCAAATATCATAGTCTTTATAGCTGTAATAGTCCTTCCTTCAGAGACTCAGTCATGGAACTGGCAATTTCAATCTTCAGTTGATTTAGGAGAAAATATGAGTGTATGAATCACAGAAAGAAGAGAGAAGTAAAAATAGAATAAATGTAATCAGTTTATTTGAAATTATATTAGAGTTCATATTTTATATTTAATATTTGCTGGTACTCTGCCATGGTGGCTACCAGCTCCTCCAAAGCATAAAGAGAATAAATAAAAGACAGAGTCATTATGGTTTTAATGCTTTGTTTGCTTGGGTTTTGTTTTTTTCATATCATTACAAAATTATTTTATAACTACCGGCTCATTAACAAGCATAACCTTCCTACTAAAAACATTTGTTTAAAC
Source organism: Dromococcyx pavoninus (assembly GCA_033558185.1). Classification (NCBI taxonomy): domain Eukaryota; kingdom Metazoa; phylum Chordata; class Aves; order Cuculiformes; family Neomorphidae; genus Dromococcyx; species Dromococcyx pavoninus. The sequence goes on along the minus strand of JAUMJL010000139.1, from coordinate 669,157 downwards.
AGTTCTATTAGGTTATGCCCCTTCTAAAATTTCTAAGCACATTAGACAGAAAACATCTTTTAAAACAACTTTTATTCATATTACTCAAATAAACTCTTCCTGTCAGCTCTGCTTCTGTGCATCTCCCAGGCGCTGATGAATATATGGTATATTAAATGTCTAGATATATTTTGACTTGATGCTTTAGATCTGTAAAATGGAGATTTAAAGAAATTAGATGTCTTGGACAAGATCACAGAAAGAATCCTGGCAGGCCAAGGAACAGTGTTCAGAAATTACTTTGGTAAATCAAGAAGTTATTAATGTGTGTTTGAATGGCATGTGAGATTTACTGCATTTGTCAATTATTACTATTGCTATTTTACCAGTAGAACCCACGTATGATATTAAATAGGAAAGGTTCACATGCTGTTTTTTGTTCCAGATGCCTACACCATTTAACCATGTCCTCCAAAAGGATCTGACTCCATATCAAAGTAAAGAATTCAGCTGTTTCTAAATCAAGTTTTCTCGAGCCTGAGCCTTAGAATGTTCTTATCCTTTAATTAATATCCGTATGTACTTGTAGACTTTTTTCAGGGTTTTTTTTGTAAATAATTATTCCTTGTTTGTTTTGTTAGAAAAAACATCCAATTCTGCTTCTCTTTAACTTTCTCCTTCTCTGAAATCTCTCCATCTGTCTCTCCATATTAGTCTTGTGAAACAGAAGACATTAACCAAATCTTCAGTTGCTAATCAGACCTTTTTCTATTCAATAGCTTTAATCATAAGAATTTATGTTATTCCATTATTCTATTATGCTATTCAATTCACTCTAATGATAAAATGACACTGTGAAAATTCATAAAAGGAAAATCTAGCATCATGTAGCTTTTAGTGGTTTTGTTGAATACATTGCATTTTTTAAGTCAGTTCTAGTTGTTGCCCAGAATGTTTCAGTGAGGGCTATTGGAGCAAAATATTGAAAGAAAATTAGAAGATACATAAAACAAGTCATGAATATTAGCATATTCGGAGTTCTACCTCTGATCGCCCTGAGCAAATATTTTATTCTATGGCGTAAAATATCTAAAAGCAATGGAACAGCTCAAGTAGTATCCGGATTGGTTCTAAATTTTATTTTAATATATTTAATCTAGCCTGAAGATAGAAGTTTGTTTATATGATTTAATATTTATAAGGGCAAAGTTATAAACTCACAAAGTAGTACATATTTACATCTCTAAGTAATTGCTCCCAGTAATTAGTTAATTGCATTATTAGGGATTTCAAAATGTTCATTAAAAATATTTTCTCTACATCCAGGGATTTACTAACTGAACTTAGACTTCATATAGACATCGTGTACCTATTATAAATTAATTACATATAATTTTTATGTGCTTATTCTTTGTGCAGAAAACATTTCTGATATTAAGTAGCTAAAACTAATTAGCTATCAAGACATCTCTGTAGAATTTTTTTCTATGCCTTTAACAGTAGTGTAACAATATTGTTTGCACTTATAGTTGCATTTTAAAGATACAAGAAATAATGTCATATGAAAGTGTGATAGCAATCTGAATGCCAAAAACACTGAAAAAAATTTGTATCAAGAAGATGTAGATAGAGTCTTGTACCTCTTACATTTATTTTGAGGCTTTGGCAATGGGATGAAGAAATTGAAAACGAAAATATTACTAACTATTCTAATTGTTAATCCCACAGAATTAGTTTCACGTGATCTTTAAAAGCACTGGTTATCATTCAGTATATACAGCAGTTTAAGATGTTACAAAATGTCAAATTATTTCAATACTACAGTGACCTCCATTTAAAGGTCTATATCTCTACAACTTGTGAGAGATTGTGACAATTTGTTGATGAAAAGCTCATCATCACAGCATGTACAAGGAGTATACACATCAGTATGAAGAAAAAAATGTTATTTTTTGTTCAGAAAGAAGGAGAATTAAAATTTTTCTAAGGCAATTTTTTCCAAGTAAGGCCCTGCTGCTTCCTACTCTGCCACAGCACTAAAAATTATACTTTTTACTGAGTACAGGAGAGTCTGGTGGTTTAGTAAGTATACAGATCCAGATTCTAATCATGCTTAGAGTTGGCTATACATATCTTCCAAATCCACACTGATAAGCTCCAACAAGCTTCTTTCAGGGATCAAAGCAGCTTTCAGGATTACATATATAACAACTGCTTGAGAAAGAATATTGTAACTATGAGCAAGATATGAAAAGAGTGACAAAGATCTTTTTGAAAGCTGTATTAGAATATTGCTTAACATTCAGATAAATATTTACAAACAAAGATCTGCCTGGGGGAAATAAAACAGAAAGAATATAATTCGTCCAAATTATAGAATGCCTTGAACAAATAAAAACACCTCTAAAGCTCCCTTGAAAATAGAATGGGAACATGATATAAAGGTAAAAATACCACTTGTAACCTTGTTTTTTCTAAGTTATACTTCCATGAGGTGTTGATAAGAAAAGAAAGCAGAGGTCATGTATATTATAGTTTTGTCTCACTTCGACTTAAAATTTGCTAGCTGTCATAATGTAGTGTATATAGAAAAAAATAGTTGTTGCTGACATCATTCCACTCTCTCCATCCCATTTAAGAGTGACATTCCATTCTTATTTGAACCCATTAAGGAAAGCTTCTTTGTTTGACCAGGTAGGTAGGTATGCATTATAAGCTGAACAGTACAGAAGGTACATTTTTGTTTTCCTCGGAACTCTGAAATATATTTATGGAATAATATACTTCCAGTAATGAAAATAATACTGAGCAGTATAGCATCAGAACTGCGACTCTAAAAGAAATACCTGGAACCATGGAGTTTAGATAGAACGTTAGCAGTGCCCTGCAAGACAGAAATACTGCAATGCTCCTTTTGGCTGTTTTGAAAGCAGAAGAAAATCCACTTGAGCTTTTAGAATTTTTGGGATCCTTCTGAACATCTACTTTTTAGGCATGGGCTACAAAACTGAATTAAGTGATCAGGCCCAGTCAGCATCGGTTTCTGGAAGGCAAGTCCTCCCAGACCAATCAGTTCTCCTTCCATGACAAGGTTACCCGTTTAATGGATGAGGGAAAAGCTGTGGATATGGTGTACTAGGACTTTAATACAGCATTTGACACCATTTTTCACAGCATTCTGATTGAGAAACTGGCTGCCATTGGCCTGGACGGGCACACCCTCTGCTGGGTAAGAAACTGGCTGGATGGCTGGGCCCCAGGAGTGGTGGTAAATGGAGTTAAATCCAGTTGGAGGCTGGTCACGAGTGGTGCTCCCCAGGGTTCAGTGCTGGGCCCAATCCTGTTCAATATCTTTGCCAATGATCTGGAGGAAGGGATTGAGTGCACCCTTAGCAAGTTTACAGATGACACCAAGCTAGGTGGCAGTGTTGATCTGCTTGAAGGAAGGGAGGCTCTGCAGAGGGATCTGGACAGGCTGGATCGATGGGCTGAGACCAACAGGATGAGGTTTAACAAGACCAAGTGCCAAGTTCTGCATTTGGGGCACAACAACCCCATGCAGGCTTGGGGAAGAGTGGCTGGAGAGCTGCCTGGTAAAGAAGGCCCTGGGGTGTTGGTTCACACTCAGCTGAATATGAGCCAGTGTTGTTCCCAGGTGGCCAAGAGGGCCAATGGCATTTTGGCCTGTATCAGAAACAGTGTGGTCAGCAGGACCAGGGAGGAGACTGTGCCCCTGCACTCAGCATTGGTGAGGCTGCAGCTAGAGTACTGTGTTCAGTTTTGGGCCCCTTGCTACAAGAAGGACGTTGAGGTGTTGGAGCGCGTCCAGAGAAGGACAACAAGGCTGGAGAACAAGTCCTATGAGGAACAGCTGAGGGAACTGGGGCTGGTTAGCTTAGAGAAGAGGGGAGACCTCATTACTGTCTACAACTGCCTGAAAGGAGGTTGTGGTGAGGTGGGTGCTGGACTCTTCTTTCAAGTGACAAGTGACAGGAAGAGAGGAAATGGTGTCAAGTTGCACCACAGGGTGTTTAGACTGGATGTCAGAACAAGGTTTTTCACTGAAAGAGCAGTCAGGCATTGGAATGGCTGCCCAGGGAAGTGGTTGAGTCACCATCCCTGGAGGTGTTTAAAAGGAGGGCAGATGAGTTTCTTAGGGATATGGTTTAGGAAGGGGACAGGTACAGTTGGACTTCTTCTATCTCATGCTCTTCACTACCATATTTTTGGTACCTAAAATCAGCCAGCTTCAGAAATTTTCTCAGAATGGCTCAATTCAACAGTCTAAGCATAATCAAACTCCTTCAATTTCTGTAAAATGTTGAGAGAAAAGAGAAGGGAAATATCTTTGTAATAAAAAGAACTCTCATATCTTGTCAGACTTTATACCTCTACAATCTGTCACCATTTTCTTTTTTATATTAGTGACCCCTGGTTCAAAATACATCCTATTCTTTGCTTAGATAATTTCTTTATTTCAAAATATTTTTTGATTTTATTTTAAAACTTTACAATTATCATTCTGCATGGATGAGCAAGGAGCTTTCTGAATAAAAAAACATCAGTAGAAGAAGGCAATATGCAGAATGTGGAAAAAGCAACTGACCACTTAGAATGAATATAGGAAAGCTGTCACAAGTTTGTAGGAATACAATGAGGAAGGCTTAGGCCCAGTTAGAATTAAATCTGGCAAGAGACATCGAGGACAACAAGAAGGGCTTCTTCAGGTACATCAGTTTCTAGTGAAAACATGGGCCTTGAATGAAGTAGGTGCCCTGGTAATGGAGGATAAAGAAAAGGCAGAGTTACTGAATGCCTTCTTTACTTCTATCTTTACTGCTAAGGCTGGCCCTTAGGAATCCCAAACTCTGGAGGAAAGTGAGAAAGTCTGGTTAAAGGAAGACTCTCCCTTCGTTGAGGAGGATCTGGTTAGATATCATTTAGGCAAACTGAACTCTCACAAATTCGTGGGCCCTGGTGGGGTGCACCCATGAGAGCTGTGGGAGCTTGCAGATGTTATTGCTAAGCCACTGTCCACAATTTTGGAATATGATGGAGAACAGGAGAGGTGCCTGAGGACTGGAGAAAAGCCACTTCCAATCCAGTCTTCAAAAAAAGCAGGAAGGAGGGCCCAGGAAACTACAGACCAGTCAGTCTCACCTCCATTCCCAGAAAGGTGATGGAACAGCTGATACTGGATGTCATCTCCAAGCATCTAGAGGAAAAGAAGGTCATTTGAACTGGTCAACATGGATTCACCAAGGGGAAATCATACTTGACCAATCTTATAACCTTCTAATATGGCATACCTGGCTGGGTAGATGCGGAGTTATGCAGTGGATGTTGTCTGCCTTGGCTTTAGGAAGGCTTTTGTCACTGTCTCCCATAACACTATCATAGGTAAGCTTAGGAATTGTGTGGGTTAGATGAGTGGACAGTGAGGTAGATTGAGAACTGGTTGGGTGGCAGAGCTCAGACAGTTGTGATCAGCAGCACAGAGTCTAGTTGGAAACCTGTGGCCAGCAGTGTTACCTGGGGTTCCAGTACTGGGTCCAGTCTTGGGACTGGTACACCAAAAGGCTGCACTGCAATTCAACCTGGACAGGCTGGAGAGTCAGGCAGAGAGGAACCTAATGAAGTTCAACAAGGAAAGTGTAGAGTCCTGGACCCAGGGAGGAATAACCCCATGCACCAGTACAGGTTAGGCACTGACCTGCTGGAAAACAGCTCTGCAGAGAAGGACCTGGAAGTCTTGGTAGACAAGTTGACGATTAGCCAGCAATGTGCCCTGGTGGCAAAGAAGGTCAATTAAATCCCAGGATTCATTAAGCTAGCATGGCTAGCAGGTCGAGGGAGGTTGTCCTCCCCCTCTAATCTGCCCTAGTGAGGCTGCATCTGGATTACTGCGTCAAATTCTTGGCTCCACAGTTCAAGAAATGAACTACTGGAGAAAGTCCAGTGGAGGGACATGAAAATCGTTAGGGGACAGAAGCATCTCTCATTTGAGGAAAGGCTGAGCGACCTGTGTCTGTTTAGTCTGGAGAAGACTGAGAGGGGATCTTATCTCATAAATACCGAAAGAGTGGGCGTCAAGGGATAGGGACAGAATCTTTTCAGCAGTGCCCAGTGACAGGACAAGGGGCAATGGGCACAAACTGGAGCACAGTAAGTTCCACCAGAACATGAGGAAAAAAATCCTCTACTGTGAAGGTGACAGAGCACTGGAACAGGCTGCCCAGAGAGCTGAGGAGTCTCCTTCTCTGGAGATATTGAAAACCTACTTGGATATATACTTGCAACTTCCTGTAGGTGAACCAGCTTTAGCAGGTGAGTTGGATTAGATGGTTTCCACAGGTCCCTTCCAGCCCTGGCTATTTTGTGATTCTGTGATCATAGTTCACCACTACAGATTCTGAAGTATTCTTAACATACTACTGTGAACTAAATTTGAAAAATAATTGGTAGAGTTGTGTAAAGCTACCAACACTGAAAAAAACTTTAGGAAGCAAGAGCTGCTGATCATACAACATTTTCCAACTGGCATGTAGCAGTATAAGAATTGTGATCGTTGCAACTTTCCTAAACAAATTATTTTATATTTAGCACTTAGCCCTTAAAATATTGCCTAGGCCCTTGATTCCTTAAGGTGGATAAATTTCTGCTTCAATAAAAGGTCTATTAATATGTTACACTGAATTCCTTAGGCAAATTAATTAATTCTGGGACACTGAGTCTTTTGCAGGTAGTTTTTTAGGACTAGAATTCAGTGGAGGGTAATATTATTGAGGAACTGATTTTAACTGCAGCAAAAGTGAATCTAATGATGTCTGGAAAATAGATCCAGAGTTAAAAGTGTCAAAGAAAAGTGATACTTCAAAAAATGTGATTAAATGAGCAAAAATGTGGTATTAGTTCTGACATTTGTGAATAGCTTGAAAATACTTTAAATAACTGGTTGCTAATTACATTAATAGGCTGGTACTGATATACCTTTTTCTTAAAAAGGTAGATATTTAAATTTATAGTATGCAATTTTTATGTAGTTTCTTCATAGTAAACATAAATCTAACGATATTCTACTTTTTATAACTATTCAATTGTAACCAAACTTCTTTTTTTGTTATGTTTTGTTTTACTTGACTCTGCACCCTCATTAAATCTCTCAATACTGCCTTCAAGAACAGGGACACTATATTTTCCAAAGGACTTCTGGTCTTGTTCGTTGCAAAGCATTCTTCACTAAATGACCCATGTTTTGTTTAATGCACACTAGTAAAAACCTGCTCTATATGTTTTTTTTAACAAGCTTGTTAATATTAACATCTTTTTACAGCAACCATAATTTTATGGTATTTGACTGCCTCATAACATATTGAATTTATTTTCAAAATAGATTGGAGAGGTGAAGTGATAGCATTATCCTCATTTTATGACTGGGACACTGAGAAGTATATAAGCTGAAAAAAAGGTGATCTGGAAGACAAGGACAGTGAGCAGAATGGAGCCTCCATGATCCAAGAGGAAGTGGTTAGTGACCTGCTGCTCCACCTGGACATGCAGAAGTCTATGGGGCTGGATGAGATTCACCCAACAGTACTGAAGGAACTGGAAGAAGTGCTCACCAAGACACTTTGAATCATTTATCAGCAATTTTGGCTAAAAGGGGAGGTCCCGCTTGACTGGAGATTAGCAAATGTGACACTCATTTACAAGAAGGGCCAGAAGGAGAATCCAGGGAACTAGAGGTCTTCAGCCTGACCTTGGTGTGCTGGGGAAGGTTATGGAGCAGATCACCTTGAGTGAGTTCGTACATAATTTACAGGACAATCAGGTGATCAGGCCCAGTCAGCATGGGCTTATGAAAGGCCAGTCTGGCCTGACTAATCTGATCTCCTATGATCCACTTAGTGGATGAGGGAAAGGTTGTGGGTATTGTTTACCTAGACTTCAGTAAAGCCTTTGACACAGTTTCCCACAACATTCTCCTGGAAAAAAATGGCTGTTCATGGCTTGAACAGGCATACTCTTTGCTAGGTAAAAAAGGGCTGGATGGCTGGGCCCAAAGGACTATTATGAATGGAATTAAGTTTTGGGGCCAGTATTGTTTAATATTTTTATCAATGATCTGGACAAGGGGATTGAGTACACCCTCAGTAAGTTTTCAGATGACACCATGTTGGGTGGGAGTGTTGATCTGCTTGAGGGAAGATAAGCTCTACAAAGGGATCTGGACAGGCTGGATTGATGGACTGAGGTCAGTTTTCACTTGGGTCACAGCAACTCCATGTAATGCTACAGGCTTGGGGAAGAGTGGCTGGAAAGCTGCCTGGCAGAAAAGGATCTGATGATGCTGGTTGACAGCTGGCTGAATACGAGCCAACAGAGTGCCCAGGTGGTCAAGGAGGCCAGCAGCATCCTGGCTTGTATCAGAAGTGATGTGGTCAACAGGACCAGGGAAGTGATTGTCCCCCTGTGTTCAGAGCTAATGAAGCCACACTTTGAATACTGTGTTCAGTACTGGGTCCCTCAGTACAAGAAAGATATTAAAGTACTTAAAAGTAGTGCTTAAAAGTCTTTTCCAACTTAAACAATTCTGTCATTCTGTGTTTCTGCAATCTTTTCTATAAAAAATGCCAAAGAAATCTCCCAAATAAACCCCGTACCTAGTCTGTTTCACACATAATTAACTAAGAAGGTTTGAAACAATGCTCTCTTGCTCTCACTGTATCATTTTTTCCAGTTTTGCTTTTTAATCAAATAACTCCACATATTCTGGTTGAACAAATTCCATGGATTCCCTCCCAGGTTTTTTTCTTTCTATCTAAAACCAGGCACTTCACTTCTCACAAAGTCTCCTTCATCTTGTAGACTCCCCCTCAGTGCCTGCCTACCTGACCCGGTATATTTTCAAGTTGATCAAATGCTCACCATAAGAGAGCAGTCTTCCCCATCTTTTAACTAAGAGGACAGCAGCCTGGACAAGTAGCCTTTTTCCCTGTTGTTTGACCATCCCTTATAAACATAACACACAAAGGGGTACACATGCAAAGAGCTACCACATAGTTTGGTTCATCATACAACTGTAGAAATCAGTCTTCCTAGTCTTAGAAGGTGTGTTTCACCACTCTAATGTGAATAAAATTCTCTTTGGCTTGCACTGATACATTGAAAAGTAGAGTCCCAGTCTGTACCATTATAATTTGGTCATTAACCAAACTGGCTTTCTGTCTGCTCCTTCTTTCTTCCAGCTTATTTTCATTCACTTATCCCATTTATTCTTTCATCTAGGCTCTCTGTGTCATCAGTCAGAGTTCACTCAAATACATTTGTCCCTCATCCATCATTGTCATTTCTTTTGTTCTGCTTACTCTCATAGCTTTCCTTGTGACTTCTGTTTACCATGAAGAGTTCAATGTTACAACTTTCTGTCCACCCACTGAATTCTTTCAGTCTTTTAGTCCCATGAAAAAGTGAGATCTGAGTCCAAAATTCCTTGTCCATCATTTCCCTAGCCCCAGTTCTCATGTACTTCTTTCTAACTTATTGAAAGTCTATTTCTGTCTCTACATTGAATTTTTTTTTTATTCGAGTAGCCTAAGAAAGTGATTTCTGAATTTATTACCAATGTGGCTGTCAAGAGTTCCAGGCAAGAAAGATTCAGCCAATTCCACGTAGTTTTTATTGTTAACAGTTCTGTAATGACAAGCATGTGAAAACTTTTCAGAAAATTTGAAGATTTTAATGGAATAACCACAGACTTACTCTTGACAGACTTTGCAAAAATCTCTTTTCCAAAATGTGTTGCACTGCGTATTTTTTGATACAAGGAAACTATGTTTTATATTGCTTTTTATTCTTTAGACACTTTCTTGGGAATAGCAGATCTGTTTGATTGAACAGTTATGGTGGAACAAAAGTGCAAATAAATCCATTCTGAGTTGTTCACCCAGCATGGAAAATTTGAGTTCAGACTTTTGAATCTAAGCAAAGTTGTAATCAACTGAAAATACGAACCACCGGCCAACCTTAATAATAGGTGGTGCCAGCAGTCCTGCTTAAAATCTTTATGATATTCTTGTTGTCATGGAAGCAACTGTTCCAACATAAATCCTGCTAAGACTTCCTTCTTTCATAATAAGAATAATATACTGCATTTAAATCTACCTATATGTGACTCAGTTTCTCAGAGAAAAACAGTGCTTTAATTCTCACATTATCTGTAAAATGTCATAAGTAGATATATATTCTAGAAATAAACGTAGTATGGAGTAAGATGTCAAGTATAGAGGAGCTGTGAATTCTCAACGTACGGTGGCTGTAAAGTCTGTAATTGTACACATACACACCTTACATTTTAGTAACAGAGTACAGTTTTACAAAATTAAGAAGAAACAACTTCACAGGTGTATATCTGTGTTTACTCCTACACTACTTCTCTGGTAAAGTACATTGATCACTCTTAGTTTTTGTGTAGAGACTGGCGCAGGCTGCAATTACTTTATTTCTCTTACTTGTGTATCTGTACAAAGGTACATCATGTCCTCATATACTATGGTTCTCAAACTTTATATTCCCATCACAAAATCACTGAATGGTTAAGGTTGGAAGGGACTTCTGAAAGTCATAGGATCATAGAATCATAGAATCTTCCAGTTGGAAAAGACCTTTGAGATCATCCAGTCCAACTGTACCTTCCTAATACCTACTCTGAACCTCCCCTGGCGCAACTTTCGGCCATTTCCTCTCATCCTATCACCTGTCACTTGTGAGAAGAGATCAACACTTGCTCTGCCACAACCTCCTTTCAGGCAGTCATAGAGAGCGATGAGGTCTCCCCTCAGCTTCCTCTTCTCCAAACTAAACAACCCCAGTTCCCTCAGCCACTCCTAATAGGACTTGTTCTCCAGCCCCTTCACCAGCCTCGTTCCCCTTCTCTGGACGCACTCCAGCCCCTCAATGTCTTTCTTGTAGTGAGGGGCCCAGAACTGAACACAGTACTTGAGGTGCGGCCTCACCAGTGCTGAGTACAGGGGCACAATCACTGCACTGGTCCTGCTGGCCACGCTGTTTTTGATACAAGCCAAGATGCCATTGGCCTTCTTGGCCACCTGGGCACACTGCTGGCTCATATTAAGCTGGGTGTCAACCAACACCCCCAGGGCCTTCTTTACCAGGCAGCTCTCCAGCAAGTCTTTCCCAAGCCTGTAACACTGCATGGGGTTGTTGTGTTCCAGGTGCAGAACTCGGCATTTGGTCTTATTAAACCTCATCCCATTGGTCTCAGCCCATCAATCCAGCCTGTTCAGATCCCTCTGCAGAGCCTCCCTTCCTGCAAGCGGATCAACACTGCCATCCAGCTTGGTGTCATCTGTAAACTTGCTAAGGGTGCAGTCTTCTGGTTCAGCCCTTCTGCTCAAACTGGGTCATCAAGAGCGGGTTTCCCAGGACCATCTACAGGGGCCTTTGAAAATCTCAAAGGATAGGGACTTCACAACCTCCCTGTGCTTAGTCGCAGTATCAAATATGATACGCAGCATCAAATATAATAAGCCTGGGGAAGAGGAGACTGAGAGGGGGTCTCTTAGCTGTTTACTTCCTTCTCACAAGGGGTGGAGGTGAAACAGGTGCTGATCTCTTCTCTCTTGTGACCCATGATAGGACTTGAGGGAAGGGCAGGAAGATGTACCAGGGGAGGTTTAGATTGGATATTAGGAACAGGTTCTTCCCCCAGTGAGTGGTGGAGCACTGGAACAGCTCCCCAGAGAAGCAGTCACTGCACCGAGTCTGCCAGCATTCCAGAAGCATTTGGACAATGCCCTCAGTCACACGATGTGAATGTTGGGAGTGTCCTGTATAGGGATAGGAGTTGGACTCGATGATCCTTTTGGGTTCCTTCCAACTCAGGAAATTGTATGATTCTATGATGCTACGATACGCATCATATAAGACCATATCACATTATGCATATTTACATATAAAGTATTTATTTTAAACGTGTTGCATAGACACAGTCAATTTCCTTCCATTCTTTCAATGCTTGTATTTCATACTCAGCTATTCTTTATGGATTTTGGTTTGCTCTCAGACCTTCCAAGTCCATTAATTTCTTACTTGCCCCATTCCAAATGCCTTCACCTATCCGTTGTACATATGCTGCATCTTCACTGACACATCATTTGCCTTCAATTCTGTATTCAATTACACAGGATGGTATGGGTGAGTAAATAAATGCAGAAACAGGGGGAGTAGACAGAAGAACAGAATCATACAATTAAATGTGTGAGTTTTGAAGAAACAATCAGAGTTAAGCAAACGTTCAGAAATCCGAGGGTTATGTTAGAGGGGCAGTAATCAAGCAGGTGAGTGGCTCACTTTAGACCATCTTTTTCAGTGTCTCCAGTCTTTCTCTGTGGCAATGTCCCTCCTCATTCTCTCTCACGCCTTTCTTGCTTCTTGAGGTCTTTCTGTATCAAATAACCACAAACAGAAGAGCAAGGAGAGTCTCATATGAAAGATCCCTTAAGAAAAGGACAATTATCTGAACTCAGAAGGAGATGAGGAAAGCAAAAAATAGTGCTTTCCCCTAATCCTCTCTTCTTTCCCCTTTAATCCAGAACAAGGCAGCCTCTTGAGGCATGCTGCAGCACTACCAGACTATTGCATTTTGTAAAACCTTGTTCCCAGACTGGTATCATGTATCTCCAGTGTGTGTTCCTGCCTCTCCTAACATAATGTGTATATGACAGAAAGTGAATTCTCTATGCAGAGAAATGATGCCTTACGAAGTAGTGCATTAGATTTCATACACAAATATATCTCACATAGCCCAAAGGTTATAGTGATTTTTAAATTTTTCACTTCTCCATCCATAATTGTGAACTCTGACATGGTGTGAACAGCAGCTGGTTCTTGGTATCAACCATTGATATCTTTGTTCAAGCTGCAAGAGCAAAATCCATTAATGCCAACTGCAATGCTATTCTTGTGGTATGGTATGTGCATATGCTAAGACTGGAGAAACTCATAGTTTTCCCAGAAATCATTGAACTATACTGGCTTTGATCATGAACTAAAAGGTCATAGCACTGTGGAGTCGTCTGCTAACTCACTGTTATTTAATTTTGCTTTTATGTTTGTTTTCCTTGTGATCCAAGGTCTTGTTTGAAAAAAATCGTTCTAACGATCAGTGGGTTTGACGTTTTCTTTCTAATCAAGTTTACTCTTTTGTTTACATTTATCTTCCCTTGTTAGTGTGTTAGTAAAACACGTCTTAAAAAAAAGACCAAACACACTAAGTAAGAAGCTGTTAGTGTAACAAGCGATCAAATAAAATTCATTATATTAACAAGTTTCAGTTGTGGTTTCAGTTACTCAGAGCTGGTTTGCTGCAGCCCACAGTTCTGTAGACAGAGAATCCTACTGAATCTGGAGTTCTTTGTCTCTCAAAGGTTCTCTAATAGGAATGGATTACAGTAGACATGCAAACTGAGTACTAGTTGATTCCTGTTATAAAAGAGAATTAAAAATGAGGGTGGCTTCCAAAGCTAGTTCCACCAGCACAAGAAAACTGAAAAAGGAGCAAAGAAGCTGCTTTATAAATTGAAAAATCCATTGGATAATATTCCTTTTCAGAGTAGAGCACAGGTATCACACTTTGTTGCCCACACAAATTGCTCATTATCACCGACTTCTTGTAGCAAGGAGATTCTAATGTACACAGTCTATGGTCACTTTATTCACTCTTAACAAAGCTAGTGAAAATCTTAAATAAGCTGCTTTTGCAGCTGAAAAACAATTTGCTACAGAAAAAAAAGGAAGATTCAATTCATTGGTACTGCAGTTATATGCTTGAACAACTTCTGAGACTCGGGAATGCTCTGCTTGAATTCAGAAACAAGTAGGAAATAGACAAGGCAGGTACTACACTGACCTCTGCCCATTAAAATCTGATAGGTAGTGTGGTTTACCCCTTTCTGACCAGATAATATTGCCTCTAGGGAAATCATTATCAACAGTGCATCTTTAAGCCAGGTGTTGTCATACATTGGATATCTGTACGTCTTTGGGGAAAAAATAAATTCAGTTGAAAACTAAAACTGATACCCATATTGCTGCTAGTTTATAAAAATAACTAGTAGTTTATACATAAATGTGCATGTATAAATACGCATTTGTACCTATAGATATAGTCCAGCTATAATAAATGACTTGGTAGGTGTTTGAATTGTTATTTTTTAAATATTGTATCTTCTTTTCATTATGCTTCTACTGACAGATCTTCCTCCACATCATGCTTCTAACACTAAAAATAGAATGGAAAAGAAAATTAGTTGTTTTAATGAAAAAATATTCTATAGACTCTTACCCCAGGACCTCCTTGGACTTGTGAGTTAACATCTGCATTGACTTCTGTAGCTTCTCCACAATTTTTCACCCTGAATTAAAGTAGTGGTGAGATCTTTTATGATCCTTATTTGTTTGTTTGAGATCAGAGCAATGTGAGTGGTGCTTAGTACACAAAATGACAAAAGCATTAGTAAAGACACATTTCTCAGCCTTGTGCAAACACTGAAATAAAACCCTGTTACACTGTCTCCTCTACAACCTGAGTTTTATGTTACCTATATTCATTTGTAGTGTATGAGAGAAGTGCGAGAGTTTTATTTTTGCTTACTGTGAAAGGTCTTGGAAATCAGGATTTTTAATTCTTATAACAATATAAGGAAATCAAAGGTGGAGACAAAAAGGCATTAATGGGAAATATTTCACTCTCTATGAATAAGGTGGGATTTGAGAGTCTTTAACCTTCTAAAAGGAGTGAAGTTTAACAAGAAGTCTAATGTTCAGCTAGAAGGTTGTCGCTGCTAAATAAAAATTAAAAATCTCCAAATAGATTAGTTTGTTTCTGTATGAAAAAGATATCTTTTGAAACTGTTGCTCTAGATACAGGATATGCAGATTGATTTTACACATTAGAGGAATGTGATGTCATTGTCCTTTGGAGTCATTAACAGTATTCTTTTTTGTCTGGCTCCATTTATCACTAACGGTATTTTTCTAAATACAATTGTGCGATCCTTCAGGTACCATAGGGATCTCGAAGTAAATAAATTAAGCTAATATACTATAATATTGGTTGCCTGTAGCGGAGTTTGTAATGTGGAGTTCTATCAACTCATATTTTAATTATTTCCACAGTTCCACTATTATGTATTAAATGGAAAGATAGATCTCACTTTTACATCTGTGCATAAGTGTACACAAGTTTCTTCATTAAATTTACTCTACGTACTGTAATTTCTGTAGACTTATACACTCTGTTCGAAGAAAATGTCAGTGGACAAAGTCCGTATTTTTCTTTCAGAAAGTTTAAGAACTTCCTCTTCACAGTTCACTAAGTAAATTTAGTTCATAAACTTCGCATCATCACTGTTGGGAACAAGACAAGATTTCTCCATGATATTTTTACCTTTTTAAAATGATATTTTCCATGGGTTTGAGAAATGTAAAGGAAATAACTTACTAAATTTAGTTAGCAAGTCTCATTCTTTATTTTCTCTCTCCTGAGTGTAAAACAGTAAAATTTAAACCTACAGAAATACTAGGACTTGAAAGTTCAACTATCCTCCCATTACAAATGCAGTGTAGATGTTATGATGAAACAAAATAAAGGTCCACATTTATCTATGCATTCATATATCTATTATGCTATACAATATGAAACTCACATGAATTTATCAATAGGAATAGTTTATTTCTGTTTCCTGATTCTATCTTGATCACACAGGATACAAAGATGAACCTCAGCCTTACTCAAAAATTCCTTGCTCTTTTTCTGACACATGTCAGAAGATAGTGTTTATTGGCTCACAATATTTTAAATTATATTTTCTAATTAATTCTTTACGCATTGATTTATTTTATTGTAACTGAGCAGGAATTGCCATTTAATAATCCAAAAATACAAACCCTAACTTTCTAAGTGGGTAGAAATAATGTAAGACTGCATGTTATTTGTTTAAGTGAAATTATTCCATTTGTTCACTAACTTCCATTTATCAGAATTAAATTCCAGTTGTCATTATGGAAGTAAATTTCAGTTTCTCTGGGAGTCTTATATGATTTCTGCAATTTTGACTAATCTGAATAATGTTGTGCTCCTAGCAAATATCCCCACCTTCCTCATCATCTTCTTTTCCTTATCACTACTAGAGTGATTCAGTGATCTATCACTACAGCATATCTAGAAACTACATCTCTCATAAAAACCTTTGGGGAATCCAGTTATGACTTTTTTTTCATGCTGAAAATTGTTTTCTGTATCTATATCTGTTTATAACACATCACAGTATTTTACTTTTCATGGCATTACTAGGAAGTTTTAGTAAAAGCTTTTCTGGAGAACTTTGTTAAAGAAGGTAAAAATAAATTACATGAACCTGTTGTCTTTTATCCAGGATTTCAGTAGTTTAGAGAGGGCTTGAATTTCCTTTGCAGAAGTCATGTTGGTTTATCCTGCTTATAATAAGCATTTTGAGGTGGTTTGTAATTCCATCATTCATAACAGTTCCAACCCACTTATCTGGAATGTCAAGGTGCAGTATGGGCTGGCAGCTCCCTGGAGGCCAGATGCTACAGAAGATACCTGCAGAGACTGTCAGGTTAGGGGCTGGCAGGACAAAGGCCTCACTAGCAAGGACTCATCCTAATCCACCTAACAAGGGAGTACCAAGGGCATACCAAGCGGGGAGGCAGCTGGAGGCTGCCCAGAGACCAGATCATCAGAAATGTCTGTATTGACAAGGCGGGTCTGAGGTTAATCCAGGAAGTGAGTCCACAGCAGGGTTAGACTCTGAGTTAGGCTGTGTGGACAGGCATAGGGGCACGGCTGCGAAGCAGATTGCAAAGTTGTTAAGCAGGGAAAAGGGCCTGAGTTTAAGAGCAGCTCCTGCACAAGAGAGATGCAGGGCCTCACTGAAGGTTTTTCAACTTTTTCTTCAGAACAGTTCTTATCAGCTGGCCTTGAGTGCAGCCAGATAAACTCCTAATAGTGTGTGAGTAAGCTAAGAGCTCTGAAATAGAAATGAAGTAACACTTACCAGACTAATGTTAATGCCACACAACCTAATTATTTTCATTAAACTATATATAGATACGAATACTTAGCTTACTTTATTGAATGTTTATATACATTTAAACAAACAAAAAAGTAAAGGCTTGCTTTTAAGGAGAAAATAAGAGGATTCCTGCGTATAGGGAACTGATTTGACTCTATTCATGTAAAAGGAAGCAAAGGCAGTCTGAGGAATTCATCTTTGTAAAATGTAAAAATTTCATTTGATAGTACATGCTGTAGAACCACTGCTATCTTTACGATTCCCTCTTGTTTCTTTGCAACTTTTTATTTCCATCTCTGTCCCACATTTCCAGGGTAACAAGACATAGAATAGCTAATAGTGATTTTCATTATTCTGCTTTGATAGGGAAGTGCCCTTGAGGATAACTTGCAACTTCTGTTCAGAGACTAATGATGCTCCCTGGAAACTAATTTATTTGTATATAATTATCTGCAAAGGTTGACTGGGCATTACCTGACCGTTGGTGATAATTTTATGAAAATGTGGTGATACGATGATTCTATGATTAATAGGAAAAGAGGAAGCAATGAACGATACAGTATTCTCTGAAAGACTGTCCCAAGTTCAAGAAAGATTCTAGGGTAGGAGAGAGAAAAAAAATATTTTTTTATTTGTAGAACTATATTTGTCATTATCTACATAATATCTGTGTAAAGTTTGGGCATCTGTGACTCTCATATTATGTACCTCTGAAAGGAAGAACTTTAATAATAATAATAATAATGCACCTAGAAAGTTGAAGGTCTAGGAAAATGTTGCATTTAAAGAACACAAAATATACTGTTACAGGTCGGTTCTGGAGGCAAAGTACCCCTTCTCTCCTGAAAAAAACCCAAAGCTATTTACAAATAATGAAATTTAATTTTCTGTCATTAATCTCTGATACAAAATGTGTTCATGATTAACTGAAATGTGTCAGGAATAGAAAGCAGAATGATGATGCTTACCTGAGCAAGCAGAGCTTGCAATTGAATTTTATAAACCTGATTACTGTCCTGCAGCTGGATATTACACATTTGGATCACAGCTAAATATTATATAAATATCACTACCTTCCCATTTTATACAGTTTAAAGAACCTTAAATGTAAAACATGCAGTTTAAGTTCTTTCCCTTACCTGTGAAGAATTTAATCAGCTACTAGCAGAATTCTCTTAACAGTATATGCCTAATTCCCATCTTTAAATGGAGCTCATCAATTTGCATAATTAAACATTGTCTGGCCCACAGCAGAAGATAAGTGAGTATGATTCTCTAGATGTCTTTTTAGACTATTTTCTGATGGACTTCAAGTTACTTTGTAAATGAAAAAAAAAACAAAACAAAATAAAAAGTCAAATAGGTGGAAGAGTCTGTTCCAAAGGGACATGACTTTTCCTGACTTTGATCCAATGACTACATAATGCCAAATATGTAAAGAACAGGGATTCACATCCTTGCAGTCCAGTAATAACTAAGTTACATGAAAGTAAACTGCAGAGTCAGAGTTCTGCTTGCATATCTGTTTACAAATCTTCTGTTCCTTTCAATATACTGATACAGCTTTGAGAAAATGAAGGCTTCGTTTCTTACCACCGGTAGCAGATGGAGTTCTGGTGAGAAATACATGGGTTTGAATATTCTTAGTTTAAGGAAAATTTGAAATCCTCTTGGTGTAACTTTTAAACAATTGTTTTAATCAAATAAATGGGGGTAACAGTGTCACCAGAGCATTGGCTAGGTTCTTCAAGTAAGAGGAAAACAATTTTAGTTAATATGTAAGCACGGAACTTCGAAAAACACGATTTGTAACTTGATATTTCAATTCAGCGTGAATTGCAATACGTTACTAAATAATTTCTTTTACATATCTATTTCTGGTTTTTCAAAAATGCTATACTGATTACAGCTTATATACCTGCATTTCTTTGCTAAGCTTTACTGCATGCATTCCTAAATTACCTATTCGGGACATTTTATAGTTTTTAAAAATAAATAATTAGTATTTCAGTAAAGACACTGTAATTATACGATGCGTACGTTTTTAATGTGTTCATTGCACACTTCCATTTCTTACAATGAATTATACTCCTGACATCACTTTTCATAAATTACATTTATTAAATGATATGCTCACTATATGCTACAGTCTCACTTACATTGTTTTGCATTTAAAATTCAGATAAATTATATCAGCAACTGCAAACATCTTCAAATAATGGCTAAATGGTTGAACAGCTGATACTCATTTTTTTGCATATAAACTGACCATCAGTTACACAGATTCTTTACTCATGAGAGAGAGGGCTAGTTAATTTTTAATACTAATTATTCTGTCTTCAGACTGGGAGAGTTAATCTCTTCACTGAACCTGCAAATGTTGTTATACTGTTATACAAAACAAAATGTAGCAATTAGTACACTGTGTGAGGCAAGAGGTCCATATCTTTGTATATTTCTATATGAGAAGAAACAGTTTCTCTGAATTAAATCAGATGAGCTAATGAATTACTATAGATAATTACAGGCATCTAGAGATGTGAGACTGCTAGCAATCAGACGCTTGTAATACTAGAGAGAATAATTATGTCTTGTGGTTTGCTTTGGAAAGGATTAAAAAATATTCTACCAAACTAGCAGTTTGAATTATTTTACTGCTCATTAATGACTATTTAGGGAGCAAGGGAAATGAAGTGTTCCACTAGTCTTTTTAAAAGACTACGAAATATTTTCTAGAAAGGTATCATTTAATGAATATGAAAAAGAAATTAAAAAATTAAAAATAGGAGATGTGAGCACTATTGATTAGCTTCAGCTGAAATCCTAAATTGATTGTAAAAAAGGTTTCTGATAAAAAAGGTGACCTAGAACTAAAATAGATTAAGAGACACTCATATAATGTTGTATCTCTCTAAACTGCAGATGTAACAAATTGCAGATTTGATAATAGTGCTAAAAGGAAACATTCTAGATTGATCAAGAAGTTTTCCTTGAGAAATAAGTGCCTGGTGTCAATAATCGATTGTATTTGTTCTGAATGAATTTGTATATCAAAGTTAGACTTATCTAATTCAGTTGTGGGGCTTGCTTACCCCATTCACAACTTTCTTATACGTTTGTTGAGGAATCTGTCCCTTCCTCCATCATTAAATGTTTAAAGCTAAAAGTTGGCCAGCATGTTAGCAGAAATACTTTTCCCCTGATTAGTCAAGTGGATCCTATCTTTTCCAAACAGCTGTTGACCTTCAAAGAGGGACCCATGGTCATTGAAATGGAAAATCAGCTGCTAACACCAACTGTGCAACTAATTGTTGACTTGTAGGATCCAAGGCCTCTCACCAACAGGACGAAGAAGGAGGAACCACAGCAGGTATTTGCCCATTTAGGACCCAAACCAGAGTGAAGAAAATGTGTGAGAATGAAGAAGCAATAGAGATAAACCAGTGTGCACTGAATATAAGCCTCCCACGGTTTTTGTACTATGCTCTCAGTAGGGGGCTGGTGGGACTGAGGTAACCTCTGGCAATAGGAAGGAGAGAGAAATCTGCAATGAAGGAATGAAATTGAGCCTAGAGAGAAGGAAGGAAAGGTGCAAGCAATGTGGATGCTTGTTTCTAAATCAACATATTTTGAATCAACATGTTTTCCTCAATGCTATTTACCTGTTTGAAGTGGTAGGCCTTCAGCTTTTTGCCACTTTGACTAGGGACAAAACTGTGAAAAGTTCTCATGACATTAAGAAGCAGGGTCATTCCTCTAAAAAGATGGATCAAATAAGATCACTGATTGTATGTAACTAAAGAACTAGTGTCTACATTTCTGTAGACCGGATTCAGGATTTGAACTGTATATTGTATTTCAAATGATAGATTGTCCTGCATTTTGAGTTCGGGATTAAGTTGTTGGTATTAGTCCTCTGGCAAAATATATAGAATCACTAATTTCTGGAGAACATATTTCTGCATTAGAAGAATGATTATTAATAGCCAAACTTTGATAGTGACTTGGCCCTGGCTCCATATGAAGTGATTTCAGAGAGAGGCAGTACTTAAAGTGAAAATTAGCCCGGACTACCTGGTGAAAAATAAGTTCTGTCCTCTGATCAACTGTGCTTCTCTTTCACTCAGTTAAATAGAGAAAAAATTACCATACAAAACCAAAAGGAAGCAATTATGAAACAATCTCACTGGGGAAATGCTAATAAAAAAAGGGGAACAAAAGTGACAATAAGAAAATAAAACATGCTTGTCTTCAGGGATATTGCCTCTTTTCCATAAGAAGGAGTAAGAAAGGTTTTTGAAGAGGGTGAAACAGAGGGTGAAAATGAGTTGTACTACACATACCACATTAATTTCAGAGGTTAATTGGCAGCTAGTAAAAGGTGTGTTCACAAAACCTCTTAGTGAATCATTTAGTTCATAGATCATTTACTTTTCTTTACACGAGATCAGTTTAAAAGCCATTTAAAGAATTTTAACTACATATGATTTCTTATTTTTTTCACCCTTTTTGGCATTAGACTTCTGAAAACCACTTTGTGAAAAAGATGAATAACCTTTTGAAATATAATGCAACAATGAGGTGCATAGGCCACTGAATTCTTCTTACTGTGCTTAAATCTAATGTTGTCCAGGACAAAAATTTAGCTGGTGAAAATGAAGGTATATACCGATGTGCCACCCAGGACTGAATTGTAACAGGCTGCTGCACCCGTTAGTTTCTACCTATCTCTTGAGATACGGTACCTAGTTATTTGAAAGTATTTCAGTCCATTTACAGTGTAAAGTAAAAACCTTTAGTGGGGGGTCATTTTTACTATGCCTTGAAAGAGAGTAAAGTACACACAAAAGTTCAGAATCCTGTTAATTTCTGAGAAATTTGTGTTGTTTATGCAGTTTATGCTACTCCTACCAGAAAATACAATCAGAATGTTGTTTAAAACTTCTCTTTCATATTTAAGTAGACTAAATATGAATGAAATTGAGTACAATGCCCAGTGCATTTAGTTCTGACTACTCTCAGAAGTTTAGTAGTCTTTACTCTCTTTTCTGTTTCCAGAGATGAATATGTGAAATTGAGGATTTTATATAATAGTGAAGAAACTGACTGAACAGCTCATGCTCAATAAGCCATTCAAACCTGATAAGTAGACCCCATTTAACTCCATTACTGAGACAGTGGGTGGAAATAATAAATAAACTAAGACAATTCTACATACATTATCAATACTGTAATATCTACTTATTCCTGGAACAGTTATCAAAAAAATTATGATCCATTCAGTTTGATTTTGGCACTTAGTAAAGATGTAAGACAGAGGAAGACAATATCACTTTACTGAAGTATAATAAATTGATTCTGTTTAAATCACGTAAAGGAATAAAAAAAAGATCTGGTTCTAAGTTTCTCATTTTAAGAGAGGGGAAAAAAATTGGGGCTGTGGACAATTTATGAAATTTCTCCGGATCAAAATAACAAATATGTTTGGACCTTGGATCCCATATAAGGCAAAAAAAAAAATCTAAAAAGACATCCTAGGCATACAACAACAGAGAATAAGGTTTTTTTCAGTGAAGAATTTGTATGTTCTTTAGATATGTCAAAAATATAGAGAATAAAGAAAAAAAACCCAGACATTGTCTGATCAAGTTGGTGTGGGATTAAAAATAGCATAGTTTTGGCCCCGGAGATGCGAATTCCATACTTTAGTTTTCAAACAATGGTTGAATGTGAATGCTGGGAATCAGATGGTTTTATTAGACAGAAGTGTAGTAACTAGTTTTAGTAGTTATTAACCTTGAGAGACTTTCCTAACTTTTATTTCTGTTCAGCTCTTGTCTTCAGAATCCAGACATAAAATTGACTTCGTAGCCTTCATTGAATCTCTTACACATGATCTTATAACAGCCTTCCAGTACTTAAAGGAGGCCTGCAGGAAAGGTCGGGAGGAGCTCTTTATCAGGGAGTGCAGTGATAGGATGAGAGGTAATGATATTAATCTGAAAGGGGGTAGATTTAGATATCACGAACAAGTTTTTTACTTTTAGGGTGGTGTGGCACTGGAACAAGTTGTTCAGAGAAGCTGTGGATGCCTCACCCTCTTCAAGGCCAGGTTGGATGGAGTCTTGAGCAGCCTGATCTTGTGGAAGGTGTCCCTGCCAATGGCAGTGATTGGAACTAGATGATTCTTAAGGTCCCTTCCAACCCAAAACATTCTATGAACTGCCCTTTACACTTTAAGACTTAGTAAGTCTTTGATGTTTGCAGTATACTGAGCCAACAAGTACAACTCATTTAACAAAGACTTAGGTATTTGTTTAGATATCTAGGGTTTTTTCTTTAATCTTACTGTTGATACCTTACAGATACATTCTAATTTATTTAATTTTTAATACAGAGTAAATAAGCTCCATCCATTCTGATTTATCTACCATTTCCTGATTTTTTGAGTTTTCATGTTGGCCAAAAATGAATCACTTAATTATTCCTCATATGGTAACTTATTGTTTATAATTTTTGTCATTCCTAGTTAAAGGTCACAAGATTTTCAAGGAAGTAACAGATCAGTGTGTCAGGATTCAGTTGGCCTTAGCACATTTTGGCTTGTTTTAGCAACTGGCTGGTGGCTACTCACACACCTGTTTTAACTTTAGCTCCTTGAATATCTATTGTGATAGGAGTCTCACAAATTATATAGTCATTGCATAACAAAACATTTATTTTTGTTTGTATCAGGCCATAGCAAAGGCCTGACATAGCAAAGGCCATAGGGGGCTGGAAAGCCAAAAGACACAGGAGAGCACCACAGAAGCTGGCAAGGCATAATCCTCATCAGACAGCTCCTGTCCCACCAGGGAGGGGGCAGTGAAGCCCTGATGCATTGGCCATAATAGGCAGTGTTTGGTGGCCGAGGCTGCAGGTTACCTTGTGTGGGAGGAGGCTACGAACTGTCATGTGCTACTCAGTGCGCTACAGATGACTGTAAATGGATGGAAATAGTCCATCATACTCCAAAACTTCAGTCAGACAGAGGACTATACAACATTTCTCTTTAGGTGTGTTTGAGGAAGGGTAGCAGCTGCTGGGAGCAGAAGGTGCACATAAGAAGAGACAGGACAAGACACTCAAAAGGGGACATGTGGGGAGGTATGTGGAGTGTTTGGAGGAAAGGAAGGTGTGTGAAAAGAGACATTGTTGGTAACATTGGAGTTGCTCTATGTGGAAGGACAGATAAGCCCCGAGGGACTGTACCCTGTGAATGACCCCTGCTGGGGCAAGGACACCTCTGAAGGGACTGTGGCCCAGGGGTAACCCATACCGGAGCAGAGGAGCAGTAAGAAGCAATTAGTAGTAGAAAGAAACCTCTACACACTGTTCCTAACCTCTTGCACTACCTGTTTCCTCAACAAAGGGTTTTGGAGGGACTGAGTATAATGTATGGTGAAAGAAATAGTTGCAATGAAGAAGCAGGAGGAGAGTTGTTGGACTGAAGCTGGGCCGAAAGAGGAAAGGCACTTCCTCTGTATCTGAATGGATAAGTAAAACTTCTGATAACTGGAAATAAAATTAATTAAATTAAATTTCCTGAGTTTAGCTTGTGACAGCCAGCCAGTGGTGGCCAGAGTCAGCACAGAGCCCAGGTCACCAGACCAAGGACAAGGCAGGAACATGAGTTAGGATCAGCTCTAATGGCAATGATAAGTGTCTGAAACAGGCTGATTGCAGGGCAGGGCTGTGGTGGAGCTGCCAGTTTTATCAATCCTTTGTCACTTGAGGGGAAACCAGCTGGGAACCAGTGAGAAAAGAGGCCTGTGACTGGAAAACACAGAAAATAATCCCCAAATGTATCCCAACACTGAAGAAGAATGGACATTCCCTTCAGGTTGCTAAGAGTTCCTTGTGACTCCAACTCCTCTCTGCTTGATGAAGACTGATGATGTCAACTTTTCGACATAGAGGGACGTTGTAAGGA
Source organism: Dromococcyx pavoninus (assembly GCA_033558185.1). Classification (NCBI taxonomy): domain Eukaryota; kingdom Metazoa; phylum Chordata; class Aves; order Cuculiformes; family Neomorphidae; genus Dromococcyx; species Dromococcyx pavoninus. The sequence continues at coordinate 644,089 of JAUMJL010000139.1, read as the reverse complement.
TGAATGTAACAGCAGAGGAAAGACATTTTTTGGTTTTCTTGTACAACAATTAGAGATTACTATTATTAATGAGGCTGTATTTATTTAGACTCTGACTGCTGCTATTATTATTATTACCTGTTTTTTTCTGATTAGATTGCTCAGTTTTTATGAACAAAATTCTTGTCTGTATGTATATGTACTTATGATGATTTTTCTTTTGCTCATATTAAGATTTTGATCTTCGGGATGCTTTTCTTTACTTATGGTCATACTTGTTTTCATTCTCTGAACTGTTTCCATTTTTATTTTATTCTTACTGAGGAGAGTGAAACAGAATGTTACACAGTACTCAAAATGGAGGATAATATTGGTTCTATACAGTGGAAAAAATGTGACATTTTCTATTCATTTTTTTACTAATTCCTAATATCCTGATTTGCTTTTGTGACCACTGCTGAATATCAAGATAAAATTTTTTATGATACCTATTTTTGTAATTCCAAGCTGTGCTTCTGAGGGGTTGGTTGTCAGCTCAGAGCCGATCATATTTTGAGACGTTAAAATGCTTTATTAAATTTCTTATTAGAACTGTAAAGACAATTATCATTGCCTTTTATCTTTATTCATTTTGAACTTCATTTGCCATTTTTGTACCTAGGTCCTGTAAGATGATTCTGCAATTATTCATAACTAACCATTATCCTCACTAACTGGAATAAAGTCCTGTCACTAGCAAGCTTTGTCACTTTGCTTCTTTCCCATTTGCTAAGCTGTGCATGAATATTTTCACAGGTCATATCATTGTAACTCATCACCCTCAGATCAGTGCAGGCCACCTGTAGCTGACCTGTCTTTCATGTGAAAAATAACTGAGCTTTCCTACCTTAATTTCTTTTTGTTCTATAAATAGTTCAACCTTGCAAAGCTTTCTTATGCCATTGTTGCTCAATTGCTTTTAAAGCATTTGGCAAAAAAAAATTTCAAAGCCTTTGGAAACCCAAGAAAACTTTATCCATTAGATTACCTTTATCATAAAGGCTATTTGATGAAGCAATTTGATTTTCATTGTTCACTTAAAGCTATAAGATACTAATACTGGACGTTACAGAATAAATTCATAATATCTGACAGGAAGATTTAGATGACATTAAAAATGGGACAAAGTATGGGTAATCATACATTTCTGTATTAATGAAAATAATATTTGTTATAAATTGGATTTTTCTACTCAAACCCAGCCAAATTGAAGGAAATCAACATTCTAAACAGTTACAGAATGACTAGACTTTCCAAGGCAACAGGGGGACAGGTGAGGGGTGGGACATATCAGAGGCTCTATTGGAAAAGCTGCTTCTGTTATAGAAACGGAAATAATAATGACATTTTACAAGGCATTGGTGAAATATTATATATAGGATCTTTTGCACAGTACTGGACATCTTTCTTACGGTCAGATGTACAGAAAGGTTATCAAGATGACCAGAAGGCTGGAAAATTTATTTTACTGAAAGAAACTCAATGAGCATAATCTGTTTGGTAAAGTGGAGAATGGGAGAAGATGTTTGATTTCTAGAAATAAATACCAGAGGTAAAGAATGACAAGCTAAAAGACAATGTTTGCAAAAGAACAAATAGGTATAAACTCTCTCTGACTAAATGTAGGTTATTAGTTACAAGAATGTTTATAAGTACGAGAGAAATGAATATTGTAAAGACTATGAATGGGATTATTTCAGGAATTCTTTTAGGATAGCAGTGCACGTAGTCTGTTTCAATAAAATGCTGTTGAAAGATAACTCTGAACTTTGAATGAAGTAGAACTGTATCTGCCTGATTCTTGCTCCACCCTTTTTTTTTCTCTTTCTCATAAAGTTTTGCATATATTTGCTCAAGGGTATACTTTTAGTTAAGTGAAGCATGATGATAAGGAAACTAAGGGTGGCCCATATTGTGATACAGCTTTGAGATATGTTCTGTAACTGTATAATCAGTTTACTTAAATTCCCTAAGAGGGCAGGAGAGAATGAAGAAAATGCTCAGGAGCACACTGATGTGTGAAGGTAACTATCTAGCAGTGTATGATGTGTTAATCCATGGAAAACTGAGATCCTAAGAAAATAGGAATTACAAATGTATCCATAATCAAGAGGAGATCATATAAACCACCAGGAATTATGTAAGTAATGTTTATTTAAAATGAGTAAGTCAGGATATTGTTGATCACAAACAAGTCTTTTCTTTTATTTGCTCAGATAAATATAGACATACTATATTTGCAGAAGAATTTTAACTTTGGAATAGGTGGTAGCTATATTATAACTGGTAGCTACCAGTTATAATAAAATTACAATAACATTAAAATCTTGACTTTTTTCCAAATAGCACTTTACTTCAGCCTTTGCATGTAGCTTATTGTATTTGTTCATTTATGTTTCTTTTTACACATTGCTGCAGATGTCACTTGCAAGTCACTCAGAGGAAATATTTAATTCAGACTTGAGGTTTGTGTGGACAAAGGGGTAAGTGGAATTTAACACAAAGTGGCATTTTGTTACTTACAAAGAATACAGAGGACAGAAGGGAGGTTAGTCACATGAAGCAACAACAAGGAAAGAGCCTTTGATCTTGTACCCTCTATCATAAGTGGAAAAAACTAAAAATATGAACTGAAGAATGACTTTTCCCCTTATTGCCCTTCATATTGCCCTTCTTTCCTGTCAATGTTCATTTTTAATGTTTTTCCAAGGAGACTGGATTATAAAAGTTTCCAGAACTTTATGGTCAACACCGAAATCTAGATAAAACCTGATTTTTTTCAGCTTCTTCCTCTGCCAGTTTGACGTCTGTTAGTCGTGCTTTGCCTTTCAATGGGAGTGGTGGCAAAAGGAGCACAACGCAGAACAGGAATGTAGTGATGTATTCTGACTGCCTCTGTTGAACATACTGTGCTGAGCACCCTTTGTCATTTTAATGTGTACCCTCAATATTTTGTTAGAATTTTTACATTTTAATGAAAAAAATAATCATATTCATTTTTCCACACTAACATTTGCATTTCTAGGATGTGTTGCATGAGGATATCCAACAGATGTGTAACATTCCTAAAATCCTCTAAAATTATTGAAACATTAAGAAAGAGCAGTGCACTTGAGAAAATATTTTATACAGAGTGATGATGGCTAAAGCACTAAAGATATTAACTAATTTAGTAAAATTTAAATGAGACAAGGTGAGGGACAAGTATCTGTGACCTCTTCCTTTTCTTAGCTGATGTATAAAATGCAAGATTCAGGATGAAACTACCTTTCACTAATAGAAACCTCTTGTAAAGGCAGGGAGAGGCGAATGCTCTTACCCATAAGAGGGGAGAAGTGTTGCCTGAGTTCAAATTAAGGGTGGGTTCTTGTTATATTGCTCTTATTAATACTTATATTACGATACCAACATAGAAAGGGGCCAGATATGTCAGAGATAAATAGCACAAATAGAGGGAAAAATCAGTCCTGTGTTAGAATCTATATTTAAGACACAGTAAATGGCTTGTTCTGGAGGATATCAGATAAAGGTAAAACATGAAATATGTGCATAACCTAATTAAAGGATTATAATTGAATTAGAAGTAAGAAAATTTTAAACTGATTTTCAAGAAGGAAAATGTCCTAAATATGAGGTATAGCAACACAATGCACTCCCCAGTTAGACTTTATGCAAAATTTTCTAATATAGAAATGGAAATTACTCTTCATAGTAGGAAAACCATCACCATCCTTTCTAGATGAATGACATTCAATGAACATGATAAACCTTTCCCATGCAACAGTGTCAATGCAGTATGCAATGAAAAGAAAATACTGTGACCACACAGAGAGGTCAGAGTCTTAGTTGATTCCACCCCTCCTCCCAATAATCTGTATACCTACAAGTTTCATGTACCTTCTACAAGGTATCACCATCATTCTGAAAGTTATCATTATCAGGCCCACAATAAACGTGTCATGCTTGAAAATTCCAGCTCAGAGGTTATTCTTTGCATCTCTATTGAAATATTGGTTTCTTTTCCAATATGTGTGCTTTATAAACATTTCTCCTGAAAATGTCTCCTTTACAGCCAGAATAGCTCCTTTGCAGCTCTGATGGTTATACCTTTTTACAGTAGCAGAAAGAACTAAGCAACTTTTACAACTTGGTTAAGTATCCAGCTTGGATGAATCTTATCCCTTGCTTTTTCAGGTGTAGAAAACTCTTGTTCAGTAAATATATACTTTTAATAAACAGCTTGTGGAATTATTCGGACAAAAAATATGTTTCCCTTAAAAGTAAGGGAGGAAAGCAGTGGTATTGCACTCTATGTATCTGTTTTGTTTTTATTTTTTTTTTTCTAATATATCTGTAACTGGGCTTGAATTTATGGTGCTTTTATGTACTTTCTAGCAGGATTGTTTCTTTGTGGTTTGGGCTGCATGGCCTAAATAAGACTGGAGGATATTTCCTATAAAAATAAATTGCATTGGGAAATATCAAGAACGTATGTAATCAATTTGTTTTCCAGCTAGGAACTAACCTATTAAAAGGCCCTTCTCTAGCTTGGAAAAAATCTAAGTATTTTCACTAATTCTTATGCCGGGAGACAATATTTGAATATTTGACAATATGTGCAGTTTAATTCATACAACTTTTATGATTTCTTGCAACATAATTGACAAAGGGATGTGAGCTGGAAAATTATTGTATGAAGATTGTTATAACTTAATGAACCTTTGAAGATTGATGCGTTGAAGCTGAAAAAAGGTGTATTTTAACATGAAGAGAGGGGAAATGAAGTATAAGGTTTGGAAATTTTCTAAGCTGTCTCAGTAAAAGGCGATAACGTACCATCAAATAAGTGTTTCTTCAGTGAAGTGGGTTATTTGAAGCTTAGGCAAAAAAAAAAACCTTCATTTTTTCCAATTTTTTATTTCTGTGGAGTATTTTGTGAGAAAGTCTGTGGTGGCCCCTTTTAAAATATTCAAGCTCCTATTACTGCTTCACTGAAAACTATTTCGTTCTATAGAAAAGGCTGCTGTGACTCATTTCTTGTCCATGTTGTTGCCTGACAACCTCTGATATTTTTAAAGGAAATTGGCCTGCACCATGTCTCTTCCTTGTCTACCTCTTTGGAAATTAATAATAGAAATATTAAATTCTATGTTTTATGTAGAAACTGTAATGTAAGAATTGTTATCTGCATCTGTTGTAATACTTGTATCAAAGGGACAATTCATTCCAAGAAGACAGCTTGGGGATCAAAGCCTGCTCTTATTGCAACTCTGCCTAAATGAATAGCTTCAAACTTCTGCCAGCCTTTAGTTTTTATGCTACCAATGAAGTCTACAGAGGCGATCTATTTATTTTGGGCTCATAGACACAGGAAAAGTGATAATTTTACTATGATATTCATATGTGTCTGTCCCCTTTCAATACCACTTGTGTTTATTTGTAGGATAGGATGCTCTCTTCTACAGAGGAATGTAGATAATTCAGTCAGCAATGTTTTCCAGATCCCTGGAGCTCATGACACAGAAGAGGAGTAATCTGCTAATCCTGTTCCTATCAAAATTCATTTAAGAGAAAAATACTGAATAGCTTGTGGGATCATGACTTTTGTATAATGCATTGTAAATAGCAGCTTGAATGGGACTGTAGCACACGTTCACATCTAATTTGTATCTCTTCTTCTCCCTTTCTCTGGATAATCTGCACATCAATAATCTTAGAGGAAAAATATTGTTTCTTTGAGAAGCAGGGGGTTGCAGTTCCTGCTGGGTTTACAACGAGAAGATGTTGTAAGCTATTGCCTTAGAGTGTGATAGTGCTGATTAGAAATATCTTGCCTTTGAGAAGGACTCCCACATACCACTGACTTTCAAACCCAGCAGGAACATAGAACCAGAGCCATGGTTTCTTTCATATTTACCTCTGGCTTTGTCCTCATTTAATAACACCTTTATTCAATGTGGAAAACACCCCTTTTAGGATTTCTTAGCTTTTACCAAAAAGATTGCAGAAAATCCTAGGAAGAAATTGTGATAAAAATTGAACATGGAAACCTCAAGGATAAATTAATTATAAAGTTTTCAGCTATTAAAAATAAAATGAAAAGTAAATTCAATCAGGAATGATTTAGGATTTAAAGACAGGAGGAAATGACATTAGGATAAAGCTTGTCACTTTGATTTGTCATAAGGAAACAGTATTTATAAAAGGGTCAGTTATGCCTTCCCCACTCCACATGTTTTGCCTGTTGCACTCTTGCATTAACATCAGGGGTTTTTTGTGTATTTACAGTGAGATGGATAAGAGAACTGATGTAGCTAAAAAATAATGCATTGTAATTGTGGTGGTGTAACCATCAGTCACAGCCCTTCAATCAGTAAAGGATGTAGCAGTTCAAAATTAACAGTAGAAACTGAATGTAAATCAGTGAAGAGAAACAAGCTTGATTGAAACTTTGGATAATTGAATCTGGAAAGAATGGTTAAAACAGAGCTGGTTTTGTTTGGCCTAAAGTAAACCATGTTAATCAGAGAAGTAATAATTATATGCAAATATAAAGAAACAATAAAGGTGAAGGGATGGATTATTTTCAACAGCCAACAAATATAGAATGAGCAGTAATGGTTTTTAAACAACAGGAACAGGAATAAGTAATAGCATTTTATAACTTTTGATGTGTTCAAAATGCTGGGCAAATAATAATTTTCACAATATTTCTCCATATGAAATGAATATTATCAATGCTTTTTAAAGATGAAGAGGCTGAGGTAAAAATATTTGCTGACTTTCCCTAGTTCAATAGCCTGAGCTTATATCTGAAAATATAAGTAGGTGTTCAAGATTAAATCCAAAAAGGCACTCATCATTCCTAATTGTTGGGTTGGACACCTAGGCTCCGTGTATACTGAAGAACACAAGAAGCACTTCACAATGTATTCCACAGAAAAGAAGACAAAAGCCCACCCTCTAGAAAAAAAGACTGCCTAGGGCTATAGTCCATAGAAACAATATTAAAACAAGGAATTCTTTGAATTCCATCTCTCTTAGGGACTCAATGGCTTTACTGGGACTGCTCGGAGATACTATTTTAGGTTGGTAGCACTGATGAACACTGAAATTTGAACCTTAAAGACTTAAGTATTTTCATTTGAATTTATTCTTCAAAGAATGCATGACTTCAGAAAAGGAATATTTTATTTGTGAAGATTTACATTGAAAAAAACTCTAATAAGATATTTAAGTATATGTATATTATAGGGCATATATACCCATATTCCAAGATATTTCAATATTTGGATGGAAAGTTTGTCTCAAAAGAGATCAAAATCTTGCTGTTGTCTTCAAAGGTATTAGGAGTTTATTTTCATGTTTTATGTTGTTGTCTTAATCAGTCTAAATAATGTCACTAAATCCATTTTGTAGGAAATTTGTGTAGGATCCACAGAACTGTTAGATGTTTTAGTCATGCAAAAAGGTAAGTTGCTACTCTAAAGTGCTTTCAGTTTAATTAGGTAATTTCAAAAGGAAGGGAAAAGGAAAAAAAAAGGATAGGACAGAATTATTTTCTTTTTCCATCCTTTCTAATATTTGACTCTCACTTGTTTGCTTTCACTTAACTACCTTAGAATGATGTAATATACCAGGGTTTTCTCTCCAGTTGATAACAAATAATATATTCTGACCCCATCTCATTTCACAGTTTCAGGAGACTTAAAGTCCATTAAAGTAACTTTATCTTCATCATTCTCTCTACATTATTATTTCCCCAACCTATGCTCCTTATCTCAGCATATTTCAATTTAAAGTTGATCATTATATCTGTCAGTATGCCTTGTCAGGAACTGTTCTGTCAAACCACCTGATTAGGATTTTTAATAGATCAGATGAAAAGAGGTTTCATTTTTAACCCACTTGATGAAGAAATTGAGACATTTCTCACACGTACATCCCCTGGATGGAGTATCAGCAGATTAAGTGAGAATTAGGATACTGAGCAAAAAGACTACCATAATTTCCACTACTTTTTTAATACCCATAAATTCTCCTAGTACTTTTCATCATAATATCCATCCTCATGCCAAGTATCTGCTTGAAATCTTGCAGTGTAGGACTCTTCATACCTTTAGGTAACAGCTTAAAGAGAACTGCAGACCACTGCATTTGCCCAGGTATCTAACAAATAAGGGGTAGCTATTTTTGATTCTTAATAAAAAAATAGAAGCTAAGTTTACTTGGTAAAAAAGTATTTTATTACTTTTTTATAATTTTATTACAATTTATAGATACATCTCTGATTTGAACTGTTTGAAACTTTTTTATTTCATGGAGAGCACTCAGAGACTTAATGTAGCCACATACATGTACCTGATATTCCTATATTATGACACAATTTTTGCTAATTATTTATCATTTAAGCATTGGTCCTGTAGGTTTATCCAGGTTGATTTCAGTAATGAGCGTGAATTCTGAAGAACCTGCTGTGGATGTTTTTTAAATTACCTGTAACAATATGGTAGGTGGCTAAAATTGTGGCCAGTTAAGTACTTGTTTGGCTTGAATTCCACAAATTAGGATTGCTACCCTGTAGCAGACTAGAAGAAAGCACATATAGTGAATCTATCCGTGATGTTTACAACCACTTGCCCACTGAAAAGACTTGAACTACCTGAGCTAAAAAGCTGCAGTTCCAAACTTTGCTAATATTATTAAGACATCCTTGCTTACAGAAAGGATGACTCCTACTCACCCTGGCAAAGCATATACTTATTTCTCTCATACTGTGATAAACATCTGGAAGGATTTGACCACAGTAGCACTGTGAGTTATTATTTATCATTTAAAACCCTCACAGAGAATGATTTGTAAAGATTACCTTTTCCCTTTTTTACAATGAGGTAGAATTATTGGACTGCAGCAGTTTTGTCTGTATTGCGGTAGATTCTGATTCCAAATTCTTTAAATCAAAAGAGCTGATAGCCTTCTTTTTTGGTGAGAAAAACTTTTTTTTTTTTTTTTTTAAATTAAGACTAGGAACTAGTCTTAGATAGCTTAGATAGCTACTCTAATAGGTGTGAAAATTCCACGTCTAAACGTATAAACTGTGAAGTTTATTAACAATATTTTAAGAATCAGTTTTTATCAAGAAGGAGAAAAATCAACTGAAGTATAAAGGAAGACTTTGTGACAAAAGCAACAGTATTTTTCTTCTCTTGGATATTTCCTTTCATATTTTACTTACTTGGCTTTGTTTTGGAATGATATTCTGTAGTCCTAAAAGTTTAGTTTCTTAGCAACTAATGGAATAGATTTAATAACGAAAGGCTGCAACAGAACTGATGTTAACAACAAACCGTTTTGTATTTCATCACAGTTTAGTATGCTTTCTTTTTCCATTCCCCTTAGAAGTGCCAAAAATTATCATAAGGGAAAGTAAGGAAACCATATATTGAGAAGTTCTTCACTGGCTTCGCTAGCACTTTATTTAGAACTGTTAAATTGAACTGTGAAAAGTAAATGCTTTTATTAATAATTCTTCAGAGGACTGAACTCACCAAAAGAAGCATATATGTGCTTAATCCTATCTATCTTTTCTTTGTTTTCTGTTAGTTATAATCAGTTCTGGTGTCGTTTGTCATGACTTGGACTAAGTGCTGCAGGAATTCTTTTTTTTAATAACACCAGTCTTTTAAATATGCCAGTCTATGAATGAGCTGCTGTGAAACTGGTGATGTCCGAAATCTAAAATCTCTTTAGAGCCAGAAGAATGCATAATGCTGGAATAAACCTGTAGGATCTTCTCCTGAGAAAGTATGGCACGTATCCATTGGAATTCAATTTTCTGGAAAATCTTTGGTAAATTAAGTTTCTGTCATATAATAATAACACAACTGCTCACATTAAACAGATCTATAGTGGTCTTAAATAAAAGATATGATTTTACAAGAAAAGGTCTCTTTTGCTCTTCTTTTTATCTTCTTTTTCTCTTGTATACTTCAATTAGTGTTATGCTGTTGGTTTTTAGATTAACAACAATGAAAAATAATTAGAGACTGGTTGGAAAAAGTTGACTGTTACCATGAGGCTAATTTCTACATATGGAAAATCATGACGATAGGGGAATACAGGGTTCTTGGCAATTGGAAAAAATTTTATGAATATCTTTAAAACAACAACTAAGGCCTGGAAACTGTAGACAGATTTGTCTAATCTCAGTCCCTGGAAAGATCACGGATAATTTTCTCTTGAAAACCATTTCTGAGCAGATACAATAAAGAAGGTAGCCAGGAACAGCTGATAGAATTTTAATAACATAAAACCTGGTAACTAACCTGATTGCTTTCATGTGTGTTGAATGGCAATAGGTAGAATGGAAGAGCAATGAATAAAATACATCTTGATCGCAATAAGATTTTTGACATTTACACTTGCAGCATGCTCATTTGAAAACAGTGAAATTATAGTCTGAACAATTGGATGGGTAGAGATTTGGATGGACCACAAGGGTCTAAGGACAATAATCAGTTCCTTGATATCTATTTGGTGACTGGTAACAAGTAGGGTATTTCTGTGTTTGGTACTGTGTTAATATTATTGTATTTCTTCACCAACCAACTTGATGACAGGTCAAAATACATCTTTAGCAAATTTCTGGGTTATATAAAAATGGGAACAACTAACACACCAGGTTCTGGGCCTTCAATCCAAAAGGATCTTGGCAAACTTGAAGACTGATCTACAGAATCCCACAGTGAGAGACTGAGAGAACCAGGCTTGTTTAGTACATTGAAAGAAACACTGAGGTTCAATCCAAATGGCAGCCCACAACTTCTTGACAAAGAGTTAATGATACGATGGAGGTAAAGTGGAAGATGGTATAACAAAAGGCAGTAGCTTGAAATTATTGTGTGGAGTTCAGATTGGACATTAGAAAACGTATTTTCACTAAGAAGATAGTATGACGCTAGAGCTGGTAAACCAAAACTTGTTGAATCTCTTTTCTCGGAACAGCTTTGCATACCAGCTCAGAAATCAAATTTCTGACAGAAATGAACAGCAACTAAAAGAACTAAAATGTTAGTAGAAGAGAAAGACGTCATAAAACAATTAAAGCAGAAATAAAAAGGAGTGTAAGAAAGTGTAAGAAAAAGAAAGGTATATCGCAAGAAACCCAGCTTGGTGCAATTGAATGTGTTTGAGGAAATGCAGAGAAAAGATGAGGGAGTAATATCAAAATGATGAAAAAATTATCTTAGAGACTGTATGAACTACATCTTGTTTAGTGTGTCACAGTCTGTGTAAGAGTTGAAAATAGCCTACAAATGCAGGACAAATAAAGGAAAGCATACAGAAGGCAGTCCCAACCCTAGAGGTATGACAGGCGTCATGGTTATCGTCACAGCTGATAAATGAAAACAGAAACTTCTGGAGAGTAGAAAGAAATGGAAAGTTCATTTCTGACATAATAAAACTCAGTGTTTTTATCCTTTTTTTGGTCTACATCTGACTGACAAAGATGGAAAAAAGATCTCAGACCTTTTTAAAAAGAAAATATATTTTTAAGGTTTATATAGTATTTTAAAGTTTTGATTCAGATTGAAACAGAAAAAATATAAGGCTTCAGATTTTGGCAAAAAACCCTGAGATTGTTTGAAAGTGGGGACTATAAGTACAATAATCCATCAAATTTGTTAAATAAGACATAACCTTAAATTCTTTGTCTTGACAGCAAGTGTGTGGTACTGCCAGGTATACAGATTAATTATAATCACTCTACAGACTTACTTCTTCTTTACATTAACTTCAAAGACACAGAAGAAATTGAGGTGAAGGATATATTCTCCCTGCATGGGTATTCAGAATCTTCTAATATGATTTAGTAGAGAGCTAAAAGGATACTTCTTACTGTCATTGTGCAATTCTAACAAGAGTAGTTCTAACAGCAATATTGTAGTTTACAGCTGCATTGTAGTTTAGAGCTGTTTTTCATTTCCTTTTTAATATCTCTATTAATATTTGTACATTTTACCACATGTATTTTTTAATAAGTAAACTAGTGTCAGAAAATAAGAAAAACATAGTCGATTGTTTATTTTTTGTACTTTTTTGTACTTTATTCATTTATCTTTGAAGAGCAAATCTAACACAGAGAATCGAGGACATTTTAGTTCTGTACCTCACAAACAGCATTCTGTGGAGGAAATTATAGAGTCATAGAATCATTTAGGATGGAAAAGATCTTTAAAGATCATCAACAGTCTCTTAGACATTAAATTTCCATGTTTGCAAACCAGAAGTAGCAGGTTTTATCCCTGTCTTATGATTATGAGCAATTTGCAATATAGGACAGGAGAACTACACTCTCTTAATATGGAGCCTAGTAAGCTCATAAAGACATTACCATGCTATGTAATTTATGATAGCTGAGGAAAAAAAAACAACTCATAACCTACTGGGTACTTAGTGGTCTCACACTAATAACAACTCCAAGAAACCTGTGGAGTTTTGAGAAAACTACAAAACCTATAAATTCTGATATAAACTTTGAATGTAAAGATAGAATAAGAGAGGCAATGTGTTTACAAAGGCTGTTTCCATTGTCCTCTGCCTTTTTTTTTACTGTTCTGTTCTGTTCTGAGAAACTCTTTCATGGACATTCCAAATAAGTCTATTGTTGCATGAGCTCAGCCAATAGAAAAAAATATACATTTATTATAAAGGACCTTGGAAGTATATTATGGTTTAGCAACTGACTTAATGAGCACAAAATAGTCAGAAGGTAGCAGAGTTCAGTGCAGTTTCAAACACCAGGGAGACAACCATTTCTTTGTGGTGTACTGGAGTGAATGTATTTTGAGTATCGCATTTCATATTAGACACTGCATTCAAAAATTATATTGGCAAACTTAAAGAAGTTCACAGGATAGCAAAAAGAAAAAGGATCAAGAAGATGAAGGGATTGGTTTCTGAGGAAAGATAAAAAGAAGTCAATATATATGACTTGACTCAGCAATTATAAAGGGTAGGGAGAACTAACAAGCTACAAATAGTCAATGGATTTAAATATTAAGCCAGAGAGAAATAATTTAGTACAAGACAAGATGATTCAGCTAGAATACTGGCACAAAATTAAGGAAAATAAACTGTAAACTGAATGCCAAAGCAACAATTGGAGAACAGATATGTTGACCTTCTGAATGGATTTGAATTACAAAATAGTAAGAGTTGTGACTCATTAGGTCAATCTTTGACCAGTCATACTAAAGCTATCACATTTACAGGATTACAGTGAGTCAGACACTAACATTCTTTTTATTTCATAATCAGATAACTTATCCTAGGTTGTGTTAGGAGGATTATTGCCTGCAGATTGAGGGAAGTGAACTGTCCCCTCTACCTTTTTTTTTCATTGGTTAGTTCCTTTGTTAATTTCCACATAACAACTTTCCCCATGGAATTCTTTATTTGCCAACTTTAAATATTAATTTCTATAAATTTCCTAAGTGCTTCCTAATTGTTATTGATTAATTAGTCAGAATGTCTATTAGAGAAATTATTTTCATTTACATCAAACTTATACAATTGCTTTTGGTATTACTTAAGCAATATTACTCAAATAACTTAAGTTGCATGACGGGAGTTAAATCCAGTAGGCAGCTAAGCCCAGCAGAGCCACTCACTCACTCCCTCAGCATGGGGTGAGGGAGAGAATTAGAAAGATAAAAGCAAGAAAACATGAGCTGAGATAAAGACAAGTTAACAGAAGATCTCCCAGTCCTTGCTTTTGCCTTCTGTGACTTGCAGTATGGCTTGAGCCTTTGCCGATGAAGCCTGAGGCAAAAAATCCATTCTCCCTATCATGGGTAACCAAGTCTCCCATTTCCTTTCGAAGAGGGCTTACATGCTCCCTAGTCTTCTTTTTATCACTTTTTCTTAAGAAGAATTTCTTGTGTTCCTAGACATCCATGGCCTGATTCAGCTTTAGCTTTTCTAACCTGGTCCCTGGCTGCTGAGACAATATTTCTATCTTCCTCCCAGGCTCTTGCTTTCACTGCTCTTGCTTTCACTCTCTGTAGGCTTCTTTATTGAGTTGAAGTTTGTCCATTAGTTCCCTGTGTACTTTAATACTGTAGTGGGTTGGCTTTTGGATTTTTTAGGCCTTACTTAGCAACAGGGTTCAGAAATATAAGGATGTATTCCATATCTTCCTTTAACATAACACAACATATAAATAAGTTGTAGATAAGAGAGTTGGCTCTCTTCTGTTCCAGCAAGGTTTGGGAACAGTGGGTCCCTTGCGTTGGTCTTGCTTGTCTGGAGCTGAGGCCTACGGTGGCTGCTGTTGTCTGCCCATGCGTGCAGGGAGAGTGCTGAGCCGGGTTTGGCTGTCCTGCTTTTCTCAAGGAAGTGGGGAGATTTTGCTAGTTCTTTATTTTGTTACTTACCGGGTTTTTCAGTTGCGCGTACCTGTTTTGGTTTTGTTCCTTTTTACCCCTTTTTCCTATTTTCCCTCCCTCTCTTTCCTTTCTTGGGAGTTTTACATAATATACTTACTGTATGTAGCTGTGTATATGTAGAAATACACATATATTTTGGTGTGGTTCTGTTTCTCTAAATTTCTATAATTGCTTTTGTTTGCCTAAAGGGGGGAGTGGGGAAGGGGCTTTCACTGAGCATTGGAGATTTTTACGGGAAGATAACTCAAACTTGCTCACTCACTGTTCCAGCCTTTGTGGATTTCATTCTCAAATACTTAACTCCTCCCATATAAAGACTCTACTTACATAATTCAGAGCATTGATTTCTGTTTTATCATAGAGACATTAAAAGTTAGATTTTGCAAATATACTAATAGCTAAATCTTTATTATGATCAATAATAACCCCCTAAAGCATTGACCTTACTTAAGTCACATTAAGTAATGACCTCAGAGCTTGCACTTCTTCTACTATCAAACAATACATGCTTCCAACCGCAAAATCATGCTTGATTTCACTGTACATGAAATGGCCACAGTTGACCTGCATGCTCTAAGGTGTCATGAGGAAAGACACATAAGCCATTCAGAAAGAATGAGAAAAGCCTTAAAACAGGAGGAGACAGAATAGAAGCCAGGTGAATATGTTATTTGCATTTAAAAGTTCAGGTTAATTGCATCGGGGCCCTGAAGACACCATCAGGATTTATTAGCCTTGCCCAGCCTCACCTGGGGCCTCTGCATCTCTGCACAGGGCCAAGAATCTAATTTCAGTCCCCCAGGATCCTTCAGCCCCTGCCACAACAGGGCTGGTCTTCAGCTCCCCAAAGCCCTGCCTCACCCAACCATGGGCCCCACCAAGCCAGATCCACCTGTAGACCCATGTCCTGGCCCAGCCTCAGCCCTTCCCCATCCCCAGGGAGGTGTCTGATGCCAGGCACTGGGACTGACCCTGGCTATCCTGCTGCCCAGCTAGGGCAGTGGGACAGACCCTGACTGCCAGGCTTTGCCTGCCCAGCCTGGCCATTCCCCCTGCTCCTTCTTCCCAGCCCTGGGGAGCTCTGCTGGTTCACGCTTCTCCACAATAAAGAGTATACTCAGAGAAAAACTTATAAGTGGGTGAGAAAGGTTTTTTCTAAATCACCAGTCATTTGCCTCAGGGAAAGGAAAATACTCTTAGTTGCTATTCAACTCACCATGGCAGACAGCTTTCTGGGTTTTTTTTGGTAGGTAGGTGATGCATTGCATGCTATTTTTCTCACACAAGATAAAGTTTTGTGTGTTTTTTTTTTCAATGCAGCATGGTATTTTCTATTAACATATTTCTGTAATCTTGTAAGGATTTCTTGGAACGGTATTGCTAAAAACTAATTATGTTTTCATTCATATACATTAGACATGTATACATAGCAACAAGATTTATATATACTTAGCAATAAGATTATGTTAACTTTACATTTACAGTTCCCATGCCATTGTGCATACAGCCCTCTAAAAACAGTTTCCATGGCACTGATAATTCGCATAAGTTTTGAAATTTCCTATCCAATGTACAGAAACCTGTGTTCTAATGCTTGAATTTAAAATGGCCAAGATTATTAAAAACAAGTAAATCGTGGTTTAACATTTTATTAGTTCCACTTTTTTCCCAGCTCTTTGAGAACTCTTCAATTTATTACATTGAATCAGTGTCCTTTGGAAGTGCCCTGATTATGTTGCCCTTGCAATTTCAGAAGTCATATTTTAAAAAGGTCAAAATGTTTATCTTTATAACAGAAAAAGTCATAGCTACTTATTGGTCTTGAAGTTGTTTCCTGTTCTGTTCCCCTGATATTAATTTCAGTGCTTTGGCTTTCTTATTCTCTTCTTCTCTTAAGCCTGAGTTATGTACTTTTGATGTATATAATTCATGACAAATAAAAATAAGACTGAATAGAAATGAGCCCTTTGATCTTCTAAATACATTGCTGAATTAATCTCGTTTCCTTACTTCTATTTTGTGAAAAGGACACTGCTGCTTTAGAGTTGCTTACAGAGGAATTTACCCTTTCTATGCATACTTCACTGCTCTTCTGGAATTATCTTTTTGTTCTTCCATTTTTCAGCAGAAAAAGTCAAAGCTTGGCCTTTTAAGTGATGATCACCTTTCAAATGACCGTAAAAGAATCACTGGTTTTCCTTTTATAACTATTTATCCTGTTCTCCATTTTATGCCCAAACATTTCTTTTGGTAGGTCAAGGAGACTTTTTTATCCCTGCAGAGCATGGTTCCATGCACAGTTAACTGATGTTTCAGCTCAGCTCACGGTAGTATGGATGAAGCAGTGATAACAGCAAAACTATAGAGCCCCTGTAAGGTGGTTTTATGTCTAATGACGTAGTGAAAGATCCAGTATTAGAAATCCTTGGTCCGATTCTTGTTCTCCTCGCTAGTGCCAAATTCTAAACTGATTGATGTCTGGTCTTGCTCAAAATAACATGGCTGAGGTCTTTCTGGGAATGTGAGGATACTGAGAAAATTATATATATATATTTAAATTTAATATCTGTTTGTGGTTTATAAAGCATAAGAGAAAATTTCTGACCATGTGAAAATTTTGGATAATTTTTGTGACTGACCAGAGGTTGGTTCATGATAAAGTTTTCTTGGTTAAATTCTGTACATAAGCATAATGGGAAAAAAGTTGCCATTAGCACAAAGAAAGCATCAGTTTTATTAATTAGATTAAATTTAAAATTTAATATTTTTTAATGAAAAGAAAACACTAAAGACTCGTCATGTGTTAATTCTGATAATATTTGAGAAGGTATTGTGAGATTTATCTATTTTTACAAATTGTTAATGAAGTTACTATAATTCTGAGGGTTTGATAAAATATTTATAAGATTATTTGGTGTTATAATCTTTCAGGTTTAGATCTGATGTAAATGCAAAGAAATTGACCAATATAAATATAATGGACCTCTTGAAATATAGAGCAAAAATAGGCATAAAGTTATAAATGTAAGTTATAATTTGTCAAAAATAATACTTTTTTATTTAGCAATTTTTTTGGTTCTGTAAGATCAGAGTGTTACATATTCTAGAATAAAATGAGTAAAACATTAGTAGGACAATGTTGCTTTTTAAAGATTTTTATTTTCATGATAAATGATGCTATCTCTTTCTCTTGATTTCCCATCAAGTAAGCCTCTCTTTTACATAATTTTTTTATCTGCATGATGAGAGATAGAATGATCTATTGTACAAAAAGAAAGATGACTCCTTTTAGTCTTTTCTGGGAATGTAATCTCTCTGTCAAGTATAAAGTTATTAGCTGTGGTGGCTTGGTAGCATTTGACATATTTTGTAAATGAGGATTTAGTATCATATCCTAAATATTGAGTGACAGAAAAATGGAGAGGCCCTGTGTTGGAAATTCAAGGGCAGATTTTTATTCTGTTTTTCTGTATTTCTTTCAGCAGACAAAGTTTTTTCATGATGACTTTCTCTGTTCCAAGATTGGTTAAAACAACATAGAATTCAAAAGGGAATGAACCCTTCCCTGTACATAAACAAGAATATATGACTCAGCTGAGCCTGAAGTCAACCTCTCTTTAAAAGAACAATTCTATGGTATTTCTAAGTAGTATTGCATGACATTGCATTCTTTAACAAGACATGAGCTCATATTACAGTCATATAACAGTTTTGTGTTCAAGAAAAGACTGAAATTTTGCTGCTTTCCCCATATTCTTTCTTTCTATCTCCTGTCCAAATAGACAGCTGTAACTTTTTTTTTTAAAACTCCAAAGTGTATATATTATTAGTAATTCCTAGCTCAATTATTTGGCTATGCTTTGAATAGAAGCTCATTAGAATTCCAGCAGAACTAGGACATAGACTGTCATGTGGATGCTGACAAACCTTGGTCCT
Source organism: Dromococcyx pavoninus (assembly GCA_033558185.1). NCBI lineage: Eukaryota > Metazoa > Chordata > Aves > Cuculiformes > Neomorphidae > Dromococcyx > Dromococcyx pavoninus. The sequence continues at coordinate 625,685 of JAUMJL010000139.1, read as the reverse complement.
AAGCTCAGTCCCTTGTTGCTTAGCATTCCTTGAAGAGTTTTCAGTGTTATCAAAAGCAGAAATTTGGCTAGTAAACCAATTCTGCATTTGGAGCTTAACAACTGATCTGATAAAAGTCATGCTTGTATTCAAACAATGCTGTGTTGATGCCTGATCTAAGAAACCAGATTTTACAGTGCTAATTTTTTTGAGCTCAGCTTGACTAGAAACCTGTTTGAATGAATTTCTAAGTTGTCGCAGCATGAAGAAGCTTAAAGGCTCTTATTATATCCATGGCTCTTAATGACCAGCCTGACGAGCCTCACCTGGGTCTTCCACCCACACCATCTCCCTTGAGCCCCAGCTGAGGCCTGATCACCCAGCCCATTTTCCTGGGCTGTGGCTTAATCGTACCTGTCAAGTTTTTAGTCCTGTCTCCTAGATGGAGATTTGTAGGTAGCTTGTCTCCTGAATGAGACTCTCATATGTATGTTATATCATAAATTCAGTCCCGTCTTTGGTTCTATCTTCTGCTGCTTCTAACTGGATTCCCTGGATAGGTCCTGCCTTGATTCATCTCTTCCCTTGTCTGGAACTGTTTCTGGACTCCGTTATTAGCACACTGACAAGTACACCCCAATTGGTAAGGGCACTGTCCTACCTGTGCTGTGGACACTCATGATTGTTCTTCCTTGTGGACTGGCTCTGCTTTTTGAGCTCCTCTGTACTGATGCAAAGTGGTGATTTTAAACAGGGAAGAAAGACAATACTAACAGTTGAAAAAATAAAAAAAAGTCTCAGATAAGCGTGTAAAAATTTTGGAGTTTAGAAGACTGGTGAACCTCATCTTGCCTGAAAAGTAAGAGATTGATGCACCAGCTCAAAGTTGCATTGCAGTATTTCCTGCTTGTCCTAGTGAAATTGTTTCATTGTGTATAAAAGGAATTCAAGATTCATTAGACCACATCAACTCTGTTATTAAGTGAAGGCTTTCAAATTGAGTGCCAACTGTTATCACTGTTCCTGTTTATCCAACAACTACTGGTTAATCTCAGTTACTCTCTCATTTTCCTATTGCAGATGTAATTTTATATGTACATGCATAGATTTATGAATGATTTCTTTGGGTTTTATTTCTGATAAGACTAACTTATTTAGTGTGTAGTATTTTAAAAGTCTTGACTAATATCTTAAAAACTATGATTTTTTTTCCTTAAGGAAGCCACATAATTACAATTCATTTGTTCACCGTTTACTTAGATATTTCTCAGTATTGACAGTTTTTAAAAAGCAAAATCATCTCCAGAATAGTCTTACAGATTTATCTCAAACAGCTGTTGATACCTCCATAACTACTTCTCCAAAATTTGGTGGGACTGAATTTAAACTTGAAAATATTATATTCAAATGCCTCTTTCTCACACAGTCATAACAAAAAAAGAAAAATAAATTACATGAAAGCCATTATTCAAGTATCTCATGTTTGCCTATAGGAAAGTTCTAATTATTTAGCTTTATATCAATAGTGGTTACACACTCACAATAGGAACAGTGTTCCTACACTTGCAATACACTCCTGTCCAACTGTGAGATCAAATCTGCTGGTAACAGGTAAGTGTTGCCCTCCTAGAGGCTCCTGTCTAGCAGGGCAGGCTGCCAGCTGGAGAGATATTGTGGGAAACCCCTGGTGAGCAAGTGCAGTGTTTTATAATATTCTTCCAGCTGGCAGCCTGCCTAGGATAGTATTTCTGTGCACTCTTCAAAACACTTTAAGAAGTTTATTAAGATTGCAGGCAGCAACCATGGCAACTGGTAGGAACTATATTTTTCAAATGCGCCAGAAAAGCATATATACAAATAAATAAGTGTTTTTTGAGGGAAGATACAGACCAATTCAATACTCTTATAATTTCCATATATATTGAATAAGGTGGCACTTAGAGTCTCTGAGCACTACAGCCTAATCCAGGTGAGAAGGACACTGGATCAAAGCATTACCCTAATATTTTTGTATTTGTTTATGTGTATCACGTGATGTATTTCCTGGTGTTAAAACATACTATTATGTTCCTAATAATACATATGAACTGCAGAAGGGTCAGTTAACACTTAACGATGAACCACGTCATACTGTTAGTATGTGAATAGTTTTCTATTTACTAAAAACTAACTAAGAGCACAGATAAACTGGGTCTGTTAATGTTCTGTTCTTATTAGCAGCCTGCTCTGTGTGCTGTAGTCAGACCTTGTAGGGGTGTGCCCCCTAGCAAGAGCAGGTTTTGTGCTGTGGTCACCTTTGAATAATGGCTCATCTTTCTTTGTAGAGCAACCCTGCTCCTGCTGCTCCTTAACACATCCAAACCCCATGCTAACAGTCATCTTAGGAAAAACTAAGTGGACAGCAAAAGCAAACCGAAAGAGAAGAGGTAAAAAGGAGAAAATGAAAATCTGCTCAAGTCAAAATAAATGAACAAACACCTGCCTCAACCCCTCCCCCAGAAAACACCATAAAGTGTGGTAATGATCCACAAATTCATGCTATTTTTTATTGTTATTTTCAATTATGTTTATAGAAAATAAGAAATCTTTAGAAAAAACCAAACTGAACACCTAACCAAAGCCAAAAAAAGAAATGGAGAGAAAGAACAGCCCAGTTTAAGCATGAAAAATAAAAATAACTTTTCTCATGTAAATCTCAACTTGTAAATCAGTAATTTCCATGATTTTTCTACAAGTGATTTTAGCCATCACAATTTTCAAAGCAGGTGTAATGAAAAGATTCTGTTTTGACTAGTCAGCAGCCTGACCAATGTTGTCTATTTACCATTTTTCTCTACATAAACTACATAAAAAGGGAATAAGCTAATTTGAAGTAATGAGATTGTGGTCTCATTCTTAAAAATTATCCACTTTCTAGCTAACTAAATTTTCATTTTTATATTTTGAATAAGATTTGTAGTACACTGGCAAATAAATAATCCTTACACAGTTAGTGAAGAGTTTGTTCAATGGTCTAGAGAAGAGGAGAGATAAGTCAAGGAAGTACAATTTCAACTACAGTCAGATGTAATTAGACTGAGAAATTATAGGACTACCCATATCTTAGTATAGACCCAAATCAATTACAAAACAGCATCAGTGTTTTCTTTGATTCATTCACTGCCTTTAAATACCTTTGGAAACAAGGCTACAGTGCTCCACATCATAGCCACTCCCTATGTCTTACGACAAGACTCAATACAAATATTTGATCCTGATTGGAAAAGGCAAAGCTGAATATTTACCCTTTGTTTTCAGAAAGCCATTTCTGCCTGTGCAGAATTCTTCTGGACTGTTCATATTTTTCAGACTGTTGGAGTAGGAAAAAATGTCTCTGTATAATGAAACTTAGGCTCCAAGTGTCGTATACTATAAACACCAAATGCTTTAAATCTATTTTAAACATCTCGCTTCCAAGAAACCAAATGTTCAGTTTCCCTCTTTCCTTTAAGTAGTAGTACTGGAAAAACTATTCTAGGACACTCAGAAAATAAACGACTGCCCTGTGATATATGGCTCAGAATTTAAAAAGTAATGGCTTTTGAGACTTCTTAAATACAAAATCTGCTACTTGTTTCCTCCAAATAATTTTAAAAAATAGAAAATCCCAAATGTTTAGATAACAGCAAATCAATGGCTGTACTTGGAGTGTGGTTGGGAATATGCTTGTTTTAATTTACAAGATTCTTTTACAATACAGAGTAAGCATTGACGAGAGAAGGGAACTAAAAGCAGGTGAAATTAGCTCTATACAGAAAAAAATCAACAAAAATTAGTGAAGTAATGGAAAAAGCAACAGAGTTTAACGAGTAAAAATTTAAGAGTAGCAAGCACGTTACATAGGGCCTTTTCCTTGGATTGTCTGCTAAAGCTTAGGCATATCTATGTAACCCCTTGGCTTCTGTATCTGTGACTCTTACATAAGTTTTAGTTCCATCAGCATTTCTTATAAAGATCTCACAGTCTTGTTGCGTGTGAAACAAATATCACTGGGGACCAGATTGCTCATTACTTTTGCTTATGTACTTATTTATCATATTGCAGAATGGGTTAAAAATGATATCTCTGAATCATTGGGCAATGATGAAATGTGTCATTTAATCGTTATTAGATGATACATCTCAGATTTGTTGGGCAATGATGAGGTGTGTCAACAGTTACTAGAATCAGGAGACAGAAAATGCATGTAAAATGTTGTATAAATAAGCATTTCAGAGAACTATAGCTCTATTTTTATTCTAGTAGATTCTAACAAGACATTAAGAAAATAATTTTGCATATACTTTTATTACTATGAATATTTATATTTTTTTGGCTAGCCTTAATATAATAACATTAAACTCCTTCTTGTATCTGTGTAAAAAAAACACTCTGAGTTTCTAAAATAAAAGAAGAATATCCATCCAGGCAGTAGGGAGAACTAATTATTTAAAAGCATGTCCTTTGTAGTCTTGCATAAAGGTTTTATTTGATATCAGGATTTTAAAATAAAGTTATATTTCATTATGCAGAAAATGCACAGATGGTGTCTAACTAAAATTAAAAAAAAAAGGGAAATTAAATTGCCACCATAGAGTTCTAAGTAACATATTACAAAAAAATGGTATATAAAGATATTCTGAAATCTTGACATAGGAATGATTTTAGCTTTGATGGATTCCTCATCTGCGGATAAATATTCTGTATCCTGAGGAGGTGGAGATGATGAGGCATTCAGTAGCTGATTACTCATGCAAGGTCATACATGGAAAGTATAATTAACTAAGAAAAGGATCCAGATTTTCTATGATATAGGCACTAAACCTATAGGCACTAAACTGCTTGCTGAAAATTAAGAAAGCTTCATCCAGCAATGTTGTTTTTTTTAGACTTTTCCTTTTCACAGAATTCTCCTACTTATTTGTTTGGTGTCTTAATAAAAGCCGTTCTTATGTGAAGGTAAGAAAAATGTAGGAAGAGAATTATATGGAAATATATTCCTCCTATAAGATTCTTCAATTGATACCTTCGTTATTATGTGTGTCTTCACCCTATGCAGCCCTGGAAGGAGCTTGTTCTGCATTTGCTGTGCTGTTGAAGGGACTGAAATTTAGCACTTCGGATTTCCTCTCAGGAGCCCATGAGACTCGGGGACGTCCCCAACTACCTCTTAGCTAACATTTGTTTTTAGTTTCCAGTCCTTCTGAATATATTTGAAATTGTATTTAAGACAATATTCAATACTTGGGACTGGAATGTGCCATTATTAATTCCATTGGTTTTCTAAGAGATGTCATCCCGAGTAAAGTCTTTTACAGCTGATAACAATCCTCTCATTAGTTTTCTTACGTTTTTATGTTTTTATATGAAATAATGTGTTTAATTCCACTTAAAGGCATTTATACTGGTGGCCCCACTGCATTCTGGGCTCCATAGTGCATTTAACTAGCATGTGAAAAAGTGTTTCTTACGGTTTCAATTTAATCCACTATTTTATTGTTATCTTTGATTGTTGCATACCTCTCGAGTTGAGTAACAAGTACACTTTTCCTATTTAGCTTTTTTTTTGTATCATGTATCATGTATGATGTTTTTGGAGCTCTATTACATCTTCCTTTGAATGCATAATCTATTTAATATCCCCTAATATGGTATAATTTTCCTTTTTTCATTTCCATTTCAGGGAATCCCAGAAAACTATTTCCACTTCAGTGAAAATTTTGCCACTGTTTTCTGTATCTTTTCTAGTTCATTTGAAAACAGGGAGACTAGCACAATATTGAAGATGCAGGTACATCAAAGTTTAATATAATGATATAATTCTGTTGGGTTTTGCTTCCACTTATTTTCTAACATTCTACTACCATTTCCAGCTGTCACTGACAATTTCAGAATATGATCAGAAGTCTTCCGAAGGTTTATTTCAGGACTTTTAACGACCAGTGTAAGAACTCATTGCTATGCATGGGTAATTAGAGTTTCTTTTCTATGTTACTATGTGCTATTCCATCATCCAATTGTTTTTTAAAGCCAACATTACACTGATTAACTTGAATAATTTGATAGTAGCATTGAACTTTGTCAATAATTTTCCCATTTCTTTTATGAGATTATTATATTGTCACATCAAGGTCCATAGCACACCTTATCTTGCTGATCTTCTTCCATTAAAAATCTAATTACTCGTTCCTACCTTTGTTTCTTACCTTCAAAATACACTAAGCATGAAAAAGCCATGCTTCTTTTCTTTTGCTTCTATCAAATAGTTTGGTGAAGAACAGTGTCCAAATGTTTTTTGAATCCATGTGCACAATTGCAGTGTGATCATCTTCATCTGAATGCTCTTTGTCAACATCAAAGAACTCTGAAAGGTTTATGATGCGTCATTTCCTTTATTCCTTATATCATTACTATCTCAGTACATGGTACATGTCTATGAGAGGCACCTAATTCAGTATGTGTATGTATAAATGTATCATAGAGCGACAGAATCATAGAAAGATTTGGATTGGAAGGGACCATGAAGGTCACCTAGTCCAAACCCCTGCAGTGAGCAGGGATATCTTCAAGTAGGTCAGGTTGCTCAGAACCCCATCCAACCTAACCTTGAATGTCTCCATGGATGTCGCATCTACAGCCTCCCTGGGCAACATATTCCCATGTTTCACCACCCTCAGTGAAAAAAAGTTCTTTGTAATATGGGGTCTAAACCTCTCCTCTTTTAGTTTAAAACCATTACCCCTTGTCCTATTGTTTCAGGCCCTGCTAAAACGTATTTTCCCTGTTTCTCATAAGCCCTCTTTAAGAATTGAAAGGCCACAATAAGTTCTCCTTGGAGTCTTCTCCAAGCTGAACAACACCACTCTCTCAACCTCTCTTCACAGGGTAAGTGTTCCAGGCGTTTGATCATTTTAGGGGCCCTCCTCTGACCCACTCCAACAGGTCCATGTATTTTCTCTGCTGAAGACTCTAGAAATGGACTTTGTATGCCAGGTGTGGTCTCACCAGAGCAAAGGGGCGCAATCACCTCCCTCGACCTGGTGGCCACACTTCTTTTGATGCAGCCTGGGATTTAGTTAGCCTTCTGGACTGCAAGCACACACTGCCAGCTCATGTCCATTATACTTGTTATGTATATGCGTATGTATTAGTTCAGACCAGAATGCTCTTTTCAAGTTCCATCTGCTGTTTACCCTTAGTTGTAATCACAAAATTATTGAGATGGGAAGGGACCTGAGGAGGTAACTGATCCAACCTCCTGCTTGAAGCAGGTTTAGCTATGAGAGAGGATCGTATTAATTAAGGTTTCACTTAGTTCAGTTTTATATTGAAAGTCTTCAAGGATGGAGACTACATCATGTCTTTAGGCAGCCACTTGCCGTTCTTGATAGTGAAAAAGTTTCCCTGAATTTCAAGTGGACCTTCTCCTCTTTCAACTAATACCTATGTTCTCTAATCCTCCTGTCATGCACCACTGTTAGAAGTCTGAATAGACATCTTGAAATAACTCTGCATAGGTATTGGTAGGCCCTTTGAAGCTGAAGAGATAACTCATTGCTCTCTCTTCATGCACAGATCCAGATATTCGATTTGAGAAGGTAATTTGATTGTTCTGGCATGGTTTATTCCTGTTTGATACATGCTGACTGTTTCCTAGAACCTTTTGTCTTTCATGAGTATTCCCTTGCAAATCAAGTCTTTGGCTTGTGGTGTCTTCAGGCTTTTGTGAAGACCTGAAGATCCTGTAGAACTTTTCATTTTTCCTGTAGGAGTGGAGTCTGTCCAACTTCTGCAGCTTCTTCACCTGGTGACTCAGTGCTGCAGCCAGAGCACAAAAAACACAGGTAAGGATACTGCTGTCCCAAGCCCCAGAAGTTTTCACCAGGCATGGGGCAGCAGAACGCTCCCTCAGGATTTCATGCACAGGCACAGCTGCTCCAGCCCATGTTAAAGACTGCCTTCATACGTACTCCTTGCTGGATAAAAAACTGGCTTGATGGTCATGCCCAAAGTGTTGTGGTGAGTGGAATAAATCTAGTTGGTGGCCAGTCACAAGTGGTGTTCGCCAGCGCTCAGTAACTTGGGCCAGTTTTGTTTAATATCTTAATTAATGATCTGGATGAGGGAATTGAGTGCAACTTCAGTAAATTTGCAGTCTAGCACCAAGATGGATGGGTGTGTTGATCAGCTTCAGGGTAGAAAGACTCTACAGAAGGACCTGGACAGGCTGAGGTCATTTGTATAGTGCTTGGTCACAACAACCCCATGCAGTGCTACAGGCTTGGACAAGAGTGACTGGAAAGCTGCCTGTCAGAAAAGAGCTTGGTGATGTTGGTCAAAAGCTAGCTGAATATGAGCCAGCAGTGTGCCTAAGTGGCAAAGGAGGCCAATAGCATCCTGACTAGTATCAGAAACAGTGTGGCCAACAGGAATAGGGAAGTTATTATCCCCCTGTACTCAGCATTGGTGAGGCTGCACCTGGATTTCTATATTCAGTTTTGGGCCCTTAAGTATAAGAAGGACACTGATGTGCTGGATTATATCCAGTGAAGCTGAATGGTGAAGAGTGTAAAGAACAAGTCTTAAGAGTGACTGAAGGAAGTGGGAGTGTTTAGTTTGGAGGAGGGGAAACCTTATAGCTCTCTACAACTGTCGGAAAGGAGGTTGTAGTGAGGTGGGCGTTGGTCTCTTCTCCCAAGTAACAAGTGATAGGATGAGATGAAATGGCCTCAAGATGTGCCAGGGGAGGATTAGACTGAATATTAGGAAAAAAATCTTCACTGAAATGGTTGTCAAACATTAGAACAGGCTGCCCAGGGAAGTGGTCGTGTCACCATCCCTGGAGGTATTTGGAAGATGTGTACATGTGGCACTTAGGGACATGGTTTAGTGGTGGACTCAGCAGTGTTAGTTTCACAGTTGGACTCAAAGATCTGTTTTCTCTAACCCAAATGATTCTATGATTCTATCGGCATCACTGAACACATCATCAGAGATTCTGGGTACATTTTGGCCTGGCATGACAAGTGCTGTCACTATGTTAGATGACCAGAAGTTGTGCTATAGTATCTGCTTTGATTCATTCCTTATAATATGCAGGTACTGGATTCGTTTTGGATAAACTAAACCATAAATGCTACTCTAGCATGCTTCTAATACAGTGCAAATGCTAACATATGTTTTGTTCGTGAGATGAGACTAGAGTTAGTCCAATGTAAAAACTTCAAAACCACTTAAAATGTTGATTTGGGTATGCAGGATGAACTGCTTCCTCTACAAATTCACCTCTGTTGTGCTGTATAGGTCACTAATATAAATATAGTGTCTGTGTCTAGGCAATGTATTATTCATTATATACTCCATAATTTATCTTTTAGAAAAATAAAACTTATGAAACTGTGGTTCTCTAGATAATTTTTTACAACTTTTTAAAAATTTCAGTTTTTTGGCCACTTTCTGTCTTCCCAATACTAAGGATAATTCAAGCAGTACATTATACGTAGCAGTTATTATTTATTAGTTTATCAGTTCTGTGTGTGAGTTCCTTTAGAGCTTCTGGATGAAAACCGTCTGATCTTTGCAAAATACCATTCTTTGATTTTGTTAATCTGCATTAAAATCTCTTCTACTGACACATTGGCTTCAGAAAATTCCTCAGAAATATCTGATGCAAAAAGTCTCTGATATCAGTGTATTATGTTCCCTCAGTGGTAGTCATTGAGACAAAGAATTTTATTTCCCCTGTGGTATGGCTTTAATTTTTCAGAATGATCCTTCTACATCTTTGTCATCTGTCAGCTTCATTGGCTCACTGGAATGTAATCCTGCTACAGATGGGATTCAAGTTTTTACTATTGTTTTTTATGTCCTTACTGAGTTCTTCTTCAAAGTAGTTTTTTTGGCTTGTCTTTTTGTGGGTTCCTTACACGTAAAAGAACTTACGTTCCTTTCTATTTCTTTTATTGGGTACCATCTCCAGTTTTTGAAATATATCTTTTTACTTTTGTGTCATTAACTACTGAAACATGTTGTGACTTTTTAGTTGTGTTGTTTCTATGTCTTTATATGCTTACTTGAGTTTTAAATTTTACAACTTGAAACAACTGCTCTGTTGCATGTGAACTTTCTACCCTGTTGGTGGATCTGTTTATTTTATAAGTTTTCTCATTTTGATATATTTTTAGTTTACGATGTTCTATTACAGTAACGGACTTTTTGTTGCTTTTTGCTTTCCATTTGTACAAAATGGTCAGTTTGGACATTTTGTGATCAGTGTTGTAGATTGTTTTTCAAGAGTTAAATCAATGCCAGATACAGGTCAGTATTGAAACAGGTATTGATTCACTTGTTTCTGAGATTATTTTCTCCAAGTGAGATCACGTACAGCATGCAAATAATTTCCTCTCTGCATTACCTCCTTCAAATTTAATATTTAGAAACTCTTCAACCTACATGTGGGTACTAATACCACTTTTTTGTTTCTGCCCTTGTTGTTTATCTAATGTCCTATAAAATGTCTCTGTCACTGTCATCATTCTGATACAATGCTATTGACAGCTGCTCCAGGAATATTCTCTTCCTATAGAGAAACTAGACTTAAATTCTTAAGAACTCTATGTCAATACTTTAAATATGTTATTTTCTATTATTATAACTCTTTCATATTTTTGTTCCAGTTCTTATACAGCAATTTACTTTCTCCTTGATACACTGTTTATTGAGATTTTCTTAGTTTGTGTCAATAATCTACAGGTTCAAAGTTTCAATTCCTCCAATGCTTTTGTTTAATTCTAATTATTCTATGTATCTTTTATAGTTTTAGTCTTGCACAGAAGGTTGAGCAGGGTTGTATTAAAACGTTTGGAAATTGTGACATTTGACTGAGTTTTATTTTTAATCCTGGCACTAGGAACACTAGCACATATCCTTCTATACTGCTTTTCCTAAATACATGAAATTAAGTTTCTTTATGTAATAAGAACAAAGGAATATTTAAAAAGGATCATGTTACCATTTCAATGTAAGGAACAGATACTTGAAATAAAAAAATTCCTTCACTATAATTACAGCCAAGTTAGCTAAACTGTGGAGTGAAACACTGAAAATATTCTGTAAAGTTCTAGATTAAAATATGGATCACTTGGTGTTACTGCGAAGATGTCTTACCCATTTCATTTTTGTTTCTTGTGCGTGCTGGTTTGAGCTAAAGCAGCAGGACCTTTCCCCTTGTCTGCTCGGCAGTGTCAGTGGTGACATACTCATAGAGGAAGAGGGGGTAATTGTGTATATTTATATTTATTTTACCATTTTCTTATCAATAGTATTTTCCTTATTATTATTATTGTTTATTAGAGCTGTTTTAGTTTTAGTTTCCAACCCACAAGTCTCTTTCTTTCACTTCACTTTCCCCATCCCCTCGGGTTTACAGAGGACTGGGACATAGCTGCTCACATTTAGCTGCTGATCAAGCCAAGCTGGGGCTAAACCTTGACTTCATATTTTCCCTTTTGTTTTTTCTCTTCACTACTGGAAAGCAATTAATTGATGAAAACCAGATTGTTGTAGCCAACATTTTATTTCACTTTTCATCATAGTTAAATGTAAGAATGTAAAGCTGCTATCTTTCTTGCAGAAAAAAACCCCTTGATTTTATGTTAACCACTAACAAAATGTGTCGACAATTAGCTTGCTTTTGAAATAATAATGAATAACCTGCCTACAAAATTTAGAGAAAAAATAGTTGAAACTGATGTTTTTCAGAAAAAAATTATTTCTTCTTTTTACACTTTATTCCCAGAAAAGAACCCACTTTTAGAGTTGTTAACACCTCTTAAGAGATTAATAAATTTTAAAGTATTATGTAATTCATTACTGAAAGTTATGTTCTCTGTATTGCTAAAGTGGACAACAATTTATTAACTTAAAATGTCTACAAAATTTACAGAAATGAGTGTAATTTTTTATTTTAATTGTACAAGTATTGATTGTAATGCTAGAGCTTGAATAGAAGAGTATAGCACTTCCATTTATTATATTTTTATTTTTTTAAAGGAACAGGTGGTAGCAATTCTCTTGTCAAATTAATGATGTTAGTTGTGAGTTTCCTGGAAAAATAATTTTAAAAACTTTTGATAGGTTGACATGAGAGTTATGTTCCTTAGAGCCAAATGAAAAGAAGCAGGTTATCTGATGAATCTCAAAAGAAGAAATTCTTGACAGTGGCCTTTGAGGAGAAACTGTAAGTAGCTACTGAAGAGTTTGGTAGTAAAAGAAGCTGGCAGAGAATGGACTTGAACCTAGGTTTTGAACATGTAAAGGAGGAGAAACAGTGATCAAGAAGAGAAATGGAAAAGTCTGAAGAAAATAATACTGAAGACACAATGGCAGAATGACACCAGAGGAATGGCCATTGAGATTCAATCTTTTTGCAGCAGAGTTTTCCAACTCTAAAACTGATGTGGCATATATAAACATACATGTAAGACATCAAATCACAAATATTTTAAATAATTTGTCCTAAAAATGCGCCATATTCCAGCTGAAATAATGTTAACTGTAGAGCTTGACAAGACTGATTAATACAGCTAAGGTTAAAGCAAAGTCTGGTGTGCCTCCCTTAAATAATTAAAATAGAATTTTAGGGGAAGAGTAGACTCATTGTGTTCTATCTTTAAAACTCAATCCTACAAAGATCTATGCAATATGTCCTATACAATATACTGAGTCATACACTCTAGGAAAAACCCCTATATTTATAAAAGGTGAACTAAAGAGTTTGTCAAATCTTTATTCTAGCTTTATGATTTTATCAAGAATCTGTATTTAACTTAAATGACTGAAAAGGAGTAATTTTTATTGTTGGAATCAGAAAATATCATATGTCAAATGATAACAGTAGTAGCAGGGAACACATGCTTTCTTCAAATACCAAATCAGGAAGAATATACTTAGTTCTGCTGCAGGCTGAATTTTAATGGATGCCCATGATATGCTGAGAGTTGTAAATATTTGTTTCTTATTTAAAGCATTATTTCTACCCCCATCTGTTGCAAGTAGCATTTTATGGGAAGGCGCTCTTGAAAGAGGCATTTTTTCTGCTTATAGTGTGGTGCAAACAGTATCACATTATGCTCCAAATAAATTCGAGTTAAAAAATGTATATATATGCTTTCATTTGTGTACAGCTGTCCAGCTGTGCGTAAAATATAAATGACTATTAGCTCATTTGTATGCATACCGTTTTATAAAAGGTTTGACCCAATTTGGAGCAAAATAATAATTTATTAAAAATCATTGTGTATTGACCAATTTTTTTTCATTTAACCAATTCCATTGAAAAAAATGCATTAATTAACCAGATTATATTTTTTCTCTCAGCTTTATATAAAGCATTTAGTCTCAATCCTTACTAAACAAAACACGCATTATTTCATAAGTGTGCTGAGTGCATGTGTGTCTAGTTATCTCTATTAAGCAGAGCTCTGTCATTCACAACCTATTCACCACAGCCATTAATGATGTGTATGCAGGCAGCACATTAGTAAAAGACTTTTGTAGATTTGCTCTTAAGTGGATTTTTTTTCTTTTCTTTATTTTGCGGGTGGAGAAAATGAAGTGTTAGTGTTGGTGTTATAGGTTGGACTCGATGATCTCAGAGGTCCTTTCCAACCTTATGATACTGTGATACTGTGAAGTTGATATAATTTTATTGTTCTGTGGTTAGTCTTTTTAGTATCTGCTTTCTCATGTCATTAAGCGATGCCTCCGTTAGCTGTTTATCTTTGTTTCTCAAATTTCCTTCTGCCTGCTTTCTGCTTTTAGTGGAAAAAATATTGTTAGAGAAAAATTAAGAAATAACAGATAAGTTTTTTTAGGTTCCCTAGAAACAAAGAGGAAAATGGTGAAAGGAGGGAATAGCTTACACAGAACCAAAACTATTTTTTCAAATTTTGTCAGTCATATAGGAATAAAATAAAAACTTTGCTCCATGTGGAACATAATGTTTTGTTTCTTAGGTCATTTAAAATTTAAAGTTGCTTTTAAAATAATTCGATTAATATTTAAATTAGAATGCCACTTTAAAGTTGTTTATTTGAAAATACTTGAATAAAATAAGTGAGCATTTCCCAAATAAAATATTTTAATTACAGTTCACTCTTTTTCAGCTAATATAATACATCCTATTTGATCCTAACTCACAAACAAATCAGCGTAGTGAAGCTCAAATTTTTTTTGTGAATTTAGCATCCTCTTAACTTTGTTTCTAAGGGTTATTGCTCTGGATCACATATAATTCAGAAAAAACCCCTTTAAAATTAACTGTTATATTTAAGAAATGATTTCTAACTATTTACCACCTCAGACTAATCTGAAGTTTTAAAATTATGTCAATAGTACTATTAAAAATACTTTGTCTCTGAATTTCTCTGAAGAGTAGAAATTAATTACAATCCCTTACAGTCATGCAAACAATCACTGCAGGAAGAAGTGTTTCTGAGGCTGTGCTCAATGATTTTAATATTTATATGAAGTCCATATCTTTTTTCTTTGAGCTGTCTGTGCCTGTGTACAACCCTCTACTAAACCACTGGTGATTTTTCTCTACACAAGATAGAACAGCTTAATAGTTTCTGTAATATCTGTCAAGTTAAATAGGTCAGAGTGTTAAAGTACTGATATCTAAAGAGATAAGCCAAGTTCAAAGAAAATTCTGGAGATAAAATGTTTAAACTGAATGCTTGTTTCATATATTTTCAGGATGTATATGTATGTACAACCATATATACAAACAGTAATTCTTTCTCTGCTTTTCTGTGCATATGTGCATGAATATGTACATAAAATGATTCGTAGAAACATAAAATAATACATAGAATCACAAAACGGCTGAGGTTTGAAGGGCCCTTTGGAGGTTACCTTGTCCAATATGCCTGCTCAAGCACCTGTAGCTGGTTACCCACCAGCTAACCAATAGGTTAGCACTGAGGCAAAGGGCTCCAGAGCAAAGGAATTGCACTGATGGACTTTCTTTAAAGCAGCAACACAGCAGCAACACCACGATGGCAAAAAAAAAAAACATGAGGAGGGAGAGGGTTCTCCAGCCACCTACCTGGAGTGATAAAGAGTAGGGTCCTGATGAGTGAGCGTCAGCTCTGATTCAGTGTGGACAGGGACAGGAGTGATGATGGTCATTCTCCCTGACATACAAGAGCAGCCTTCAAGAGCACGAGAGGCGAGGAGCGTGGTGAACAGGATGGGCAAACAGGGCATGGCATATCAGAAGGGCATGGCGTGGCAGTTTGCACAAGAGTTCACGCAGGCGGGGTGCACAAGGAGGATGTTCTGTCAGGGCAGCTCTTCAAAGGGGACATTCCACTGGCCGAGTGGGAACCCTGAGGTGCTCAGAATCCAGAATACAGGCACCTTCTGTGACCATTTGCACAGGTCAAGTGCCTCATCCTACCTGACACTCAAGGCAGAGTTGTGGGCATTCACCTCAGAGTAAAGACTGCAGCTCCAGCCAGGCTGTCTGCACCATGTACCCCAGTGGTGGTCAATGCCTTCATGTAGATGGACCTGCTGAGCTGAGAGGCTGTGATGCAGACCTCAGACTGCAGGAAGTGCCTAAATCTTTCTCCTGGGGCAGGTGGCAGAGCTTTCTGCAATAGGCATGCTCACGTGGAGGAGATCCTGTAGCAGCTGGCCAAGCTGCAGGAGGTGGTGAAAAGGTTGTACAATATCAGGGAGGCTAAGAAAGAGCTAGATAGCTGGTTCTAAGTGCAGCCTGCTGTGGACACACAGCCCATGACCAATCAGCTAAAAACCCTCACCAGCACACACAGAGTGAATAGGGGCAATAATGCAGAGGAATAGAAGCCTGCAAGGGCAAGGACCAGAAGGAGGAAGAGACTTTCCCTGAAGCCTGATGTGGAGAGGAAACACCCATCACATCGGGAGAGATGCCGGAACTTATTAAGGCAGCCCCATCTTACTCCCAGATAACAACCAGCACATTGAAGAAAAGGTGATGAATGATAGTAGTGGATGACTCTCTTCTAAGAGGTAAGAAGGCATTCATTTGCGAACCCAAACCAATCTCCAGAGAAGTGTGCTGCCTACCAAGGGCTCATATCTGGGATATCACCGAGAGGATGCCAAGCCTAGTACAGCCCACTGACTACTATCTGCTGCTGCTGTTTCCTGTGAGCACCAGTTATATAGCCAGGGATAGTCTGAAGGATTACAGAGCCCTGGGAGCAGAGGTAAGGCAGTCTGGAATGCAGGTACTTTTTTCATCAATTCTTCTGGTCAAAAATGGGATTTGAAAAGGCCAGTTAAGCCTGGCAAATCAACAAATTGCTGAATGATTGATTGGTGCTGCAGCCAAGGGTTCATCTACTTAGACCAAGGGACTAGCTTTCAGAAATCTGTCCTGCTGGAGTTATGGGGGTCCATCTGTCAGAGAAGGGAAAGAACATCTTTGGTCATAGATTTTCCAGGCTGGTGAAGAGAGCTTTAAACTAAAGTTGCCTGGGGAGAGGAACCTCAATACATGCCAGTGTGATGCCAGTGCTAGCAATAGATTCCCAGAGAGTGGAGAAGGAAAACAGGTCAGCAGGAGAGCATCTGAAGACCAACATAAAGGATATCGTGCTCTTTTTCAGTGAATTTACAAATTTACTGGGTCTCAAGGTAACTACTATCAAAGATGCTGGAATACTTATAAATTTAAACTTTTCAGAATGAACAAGGTATCAATCCCAGTTTCAGTTATGGGATGAATGAAAATGGGAGGGCATGACTTTGATCCTGTCCTTTAAGACGTGAATCGTAAGGTACAGACATGTTGTGGTTTGAGTTAAAGAAGAAATCAGTTTTCTGACTTCAGCTAAGTCTTATCTAAGTTAATTCATTTTCTGAAGGTTAATTGCATGTTTTCATTCAGTGGTTCTATCTAGAAGTGATGACAGGGGGGCACTGGTATCCAGAAAGGCCATTGCTTATACTTATTCCTATGGTAACTAAGGCCATCCTTGAGCTGGTGGAGTGACATAAGGAAGGGTCGAACAGAACAGGTGACCCCAAACTGAGCAACAGAATATTCCATCCCGTATCTGTCATACTCTGTAAAAAACTGGGAGATCAAAAGGGTCTCGTTTCTCTTCTTTGATGGCTGACGTCCAGTGAGGACCTCATCTGTCTGTTTGCTCCTGAGCCCAGATCCATGCATCCCTGAATCCAGCTCCTGAGCCCAGCTCCCTCCTAGCCTTGGATGCTTTCCCTCATGCCTCTTCTGCAGCATTTGTAATGACATATAGCTATCAAGGGTGGGTTGGAGGCACAATTTCATATATTTGTATATATTTATTTACTTGATTATTATTACTATCATCATCATCATCATTATCATTATTATTATTCTCTTAAAACTGTAGTTTCAATTTCTAATTTGGAAGTCTTTTTTTCCCTCTCATTTGTCTTTTCCCTAGGGGTGGGAGGAAAGGGAATTGGGAGCCCAACTGCTTGGTTTTAGCTGCCAAAACTGGCCAGGCCAGGGCTAAACCATAACAAGACATTACTTGAATGGACACAGGCAAAGCAGTCATGATCCTCACTTCAAATATAAAGACCTGGTATTACTGACAAAGAGGACATAATAAACTAATGTTTGGAGAAAATGTTGTGGTTTAGGAAAGAAACAGAAACTGCCAAACAGGGTAAAACCAAAGTATGTAGGCAGCACAGAAGGACTTACAGCATGTTCTCAGGTTACGGTTTATGGTTGGACTTGATGATCTTAAAGATTTTTTCTGACCTAAATGATTCCATAATTATATGATTGTACAGTCAAGAAGTGACAGAGCACAAGTTGGAATCTGGCACTGGCAAAAAGAGATGCTGGAATATAAGTAACTATTGCTTTTCATTTGCTTTGGTATTTGTATACTGCATATTGAGAAACTTCTGACACAATCAGAAATTTCTCTACCTAGGTGTAACAATGTGAATTATTTTCTAAACATCTGAATAACAAAGGGATTCAATTTTTATTGAATATGGCTGACACTGTCTTGACTGGGACTGGCTTCCCCCCAGACAGCATTTTGTATATTTTTTTGCAATTAAAATATCCAGTGCATGAATAAATTGGATTCAATAATTATGTTTTATTGAAGAAAAGCCCAAGCTACTACTGTAGTTTTCCCTGAAACTTGTTTGCTGGTGAATAAAATAGGTGTGTTTAAACAAATCTTATTAAATAAGCTAAAACACAGGGGAACTTTAATCATATAAAGAGATTAATTTAATTACAAAATTAACATATTTGCCATGGAAGATTTTGAAGATCGTTGTTCAGAAAAGAATCAGGAGCATAAGCGTAGAGAGAAAACTGACTTGAGGTAAATCTGAAGGCAAGTGATTCATATGCCCTTCAGATTTGTCAGAATCCTGTTTTATCTGACCAGGTTCTTTTCGGTATGCCACACAAGGAGAATTAAATATTTTAATAGTAGGTTTACTTATCCAAAGTTATTTGATATTACTCAAGATTTTGATTAACAGTGACATTCTAATGTACTGAAATCAACATAGAGGCACATTACTGGAACTGCAATTCGTTTACAATATGAAAATAATTAGCATTGCCAGCTGCTGTAAGCTTACAATCATGGTGCTGGGCGTCCCCAGTCACTAGGTAGGAATATATGGGTTGAAGCTTGTTGTTCTCTTCACAGTTCATTTTGCTGGTTGCTCACAGTTATACTTCGTGGTAGACTGAGCCAGGGCATGTATAAACATGCCATCCCCCTCCTCCTGCTTCTGACTGGCTCAAGAAGGCATTCACATTTTTTTAGCTCAGAGAAGGTCATTTAGACAACAAGTTCCCCGCAGCTGATACAGTCAGTTGATCCATTCAACTGATGCAAACAAAACAAAGGGCTCACTCCAGTCCCTTTGGAATCGATGTAAGCTCTGCTTTCTTCACAGCAGCTCTGGTCACTCCTTATATCCATCCCTGAGGTTCATGAACTGTGCCCATCTCGTCTGAGACTTCTTCTGTTTTCACGGTTTATTGACAAACAAGGGTTTTCTTTTTTACCATCTTAGTCTCATAAATTGATAAAATATAATGGAGTTGTTTTTTGGATTTGTTTTAATGGGTTATATGCAAGAAAGTTATCTTTGAACATTCACCTGAAAATCATTCAGTGAAACCTTCAAGCATTTTAAAACATTTGCTGCACATAGAAACTGGAGCAAATTATTGAGTTCCAAACAATCAGGCATTTCATTTAAGGAGGACATTGCCATGCTAAAGAATTTTTACAGTCTTGGCATATTGGAATATAAATAAGAACAGGTTTCTTCTAATTGTGGAATAATATTATTTTGCTTGCATAATGCTTATCCTGTAAGAGTAAAATCACTACTAGTTTTGGAGGCTGTTGGAATGACCTGAAAACTAAAATAACCCAGTTTGAAATGAAAATAGTTAATTTTAAAACAATGACAAAATTACTGACGAAAAATTTTATACTCAATAGGATGAAAATGATGAAATAGAAACAGTGTTTGAAATCAATACATAAATGCTAAATTTTTTGATTATTCATTCTTATAGACTGATGGATTTAAATTAATAAAAGCTCTCAGATGGCTTGTGTGTTAAGACTGATCTTTCCCAAGCTATTATGTCATGAAAATATGAATATCTAATTGCAGGTGCAAGTGGGTACCTCATCATAAATATACCAAAGGAACATAACTCCAGGATAGAGTTTATCTTTTACTATGGAATCATTAAAATCAAGCTCGGTGAGATGTAAAGATAGTTATTTTGTTTTTATTTAAGAAGACACTAGCTAATCTCTAGAAAAATTTTTGTATTCTGTTGTTATTTAAGCGAGTCTGTACTTGTTCCATGGCTGGTTGTACACGGGGAAGGGAAAAGATGAGTTTTTCTAGTCTTTTGCCTGATTTAATTTCTTTTGATTCTTCTTATTTGGACATCTCTTTTTGGTTTAATTTAAATTAAAAGCCTTAGTTTATACAGAATTATGTAAAGGACTCAGAAATATCTACTAGTATTCCTACATACTCTATACACTTTTTCTTCATTCTTTTCTATTGGAAGCAGCCTTTGTACTTTTACAGTATTTAAGATATATAAGAACATTTGGAGATTCTTCATCCTACTAAAGGTCTGTGGAAACTGAGTCTTACAAGAAGTGTTGTAAAACAGAGAAAGAACTACCAGTGCGAATCTATGATTTCTCTGAAAGACCTGCTTATCCATCATGTCTTATGGACACAGCCAAGGGCTGAATGATTATTTAGTATTGATAATGGGTTGTACAGGTGCATGGGATTTAAGAGTTTGTTAGTGGAAGAAAAACCTTGGATGTTTTTTTGCTTTATTTTAGTTAAGCTGCATATGTTGCTGGAGTGGATTGAGAGGGAGCAATGGTATCTTGCCTCTAATCTGCTTAGTTCAACCCTCACTGAAAATAAGAAATGTACTTTAAACTTGCCTAGCTGACATGGAAAAGCCAGTCCAGTATCTGGAAACCTGTGGGAAGGGGAGGTCCCTGAATATTCCTACTTCAGGGAACTTTTTGTGCAACGCATAGGTAAGATACATGCAATTATTATTATAGGAGGCAAAACACTTTTAGATCAATGTATGATTTTTGTATAATGCAACTCTAATTAACAGACATCAGCTGTTTTTTGCCTATTGGTAGTCTTTAACCAGCACTGGAAATTTCAAATAGCCTTAGCTTTACGTTACACAACAAACAGCTGAAAACTGCTGCAGTTTATAAATCCTCAGGTTAGGATTTATAATTAATAAATGTACCTGAAAATAAAAGTATTTCTAGTTTTAAAAAGATGATTAAAGATAACAATTCCCAGTCTTGCACAGTTAAACTTGAACCATTTTATCAGGTATTTGTATGACAAGAGGAACAGAGAATAGAAACAAGTGATAGATGTAATTCAGTCATATCTGGAAATCCTTTCATCTGCCAAAATGAAAAAGAACTGCTAGGATAAGACAGAACACAGAAAACTTCAGACCCAGGCCGTAGCTCACTCGTAGGAATATACAGAACCTAAAGAGATTACTGTGAGAGGCAAGACAGGAATTACCAAGTAGCATTTCTACTTCTTGCAATGCTTTCGATAGCATTTTTCATATAAATATTACTTGTGAACATCAGTTAAATGTTCATAATACATTTTTGAAGAGAGTGAATGTCATTAATCCTGCTGATGCTCAGTTATTACAATGGATGCAGACTCCAAAACTCAGTTTGAAAAATCAGGTCTGTTAGTATCTAGTCTAGTATCCTAGCATTATCTAGCTATCCTTATTTTAAAGATGCAATCTCAAACCCATTTCATGTTTGCAAAATAATGCAAATGAAAAATTACAAATTCAGTCAAAAACAGAAGTGGGACTAAAATTTAAGTATCGGATCTCAGTCCTATTATGTATTTAGTGCTGTTGTTGATACCTTTTCATTGTCCATCACTTTCTCTGGGCCACAAGACTTCTTTGGAATTTTAGATTGATTTCCGTTCTGTTGCAGATGATATTTCTTGCTGATTTTTTTCTTTTTTTTTCCGACAACTTAAGGAAAATAGGGAAAATTATTTTTTCCCCCCTCATCAGGGAGAACTGGATATTATTTTATTTTTCTATTCTTGATGATGCCTTTTCTTTTTTGTTGTCAAATTCAATATTCTGTTTTAATTTATTGTTCGAGAATACTCATTCAGATTTTCTTCAATAGTAAGGCATAACTGATTTTTTTAGTTATCTTCTTGTGTCAAATTAGAGTTACATTACTTAACTTACAATGGATTTCTAGTCTTTTTTTTCTCTGACCAATAATAAAAAAGAAGTATTTGTGTATGGATATATATTCATACATAAGAATTTATTTACACACAAATTTCATTAGTCGAAAGGTGTAGTGGAAGCAGTTTCCACTTTCATTTCAGCTTTCATTTTGGCTTGGCATTATTTCATCCTTTAACAATCAAAATTCTTTATATACAAACTGAAATCTATTTTAATGCTGTACCTTGAGACTTTTCATTTGAAACTATATTAAATATTAAGAAAGCTTTGATACTGTCCTTCAACTCTTGCCCTGCCTCAGCTTTACAGTATTTGACTTAAAGTTGTGGAATGAATAACAACAAAAAAGAAACATCTGGAAAAATTCACAACCATACAGAAAAACCTCCTAATAATGTGTACCCAGTTTTTCCTGTCTGTAAGGACAGGATAGTAACTTTTGACATCTGCAGGATATCTCTTATCTCAACTGTGTGTGTCTTAAACACACTACTATTCTCATTTCATTCGGTGACTTTAATAAATTTCATGCAATTAAAAATAAACTAACATTAGCCACTATCAAAGTCAAAATCAGAAAAAAAATTACATTTCCTTTTTTAAAAGGCAAAAGTTTCATAATTACCATTACTCACCTCTCCCAAGATAAATGGTAGACTCTACAAAGAGTTTTCAGTGATATTTCCTAATTTTTATCCTGAATAAGGGAAGCCAATGAAAATTTTTCACTAATTCACTAGGAGGATTATCATGCCAGGATTGAAACTGAATCAATTAAATTCTTTTTTTATAACTAAAGGAGATTGTAAAGCTTTTTTTTTTCTGTCTAAACGCAGTAGAAGTAATTTCAAGTATCATGACAAAAATTCTTTTTTTCTGCACTGTATCAGTATCGAATGAATGTACTATTTGACTATGGAAATAGAGTGTCAGTTCCTGAAGTTCTATGCAATTATAATGTGTTCTGAAAGACTAGCTTGCTTAAGCTTCTGGAACTCTTATGCGGAAATGTTTGAGGTGTAGGCTAAATCCTTAATGCTATCTAAATGATTTCAGACTTACCCAAGTCACATATTTAGGCATTTAAGAAGGTCAAGGTTTGTAGATCTCATAAAACAATCTAAAGAATGTATTTTTCAAAGCTACTTGGATTGCAGAGTCCAAAATGAATGGTAAGTATGAACTGCTTGCTTAAATTTCTATGCCTATACACATTTTCAGAAACACATCTAACCACAGGCAAAATTATCTGAAATTACAGTATGTTTGGAAAATGTTTTACATTAAAAGTATTGAAGTGCATTGTACTTGAATGAACCCAGGAAAATAGATTAGCAACTCTGACCATTTTCATTCAATGAAAATGACTGCATAAGATGAAAGTCTGGCTCAAACATTTTCTTAAAAGCAGGAGAGCTTATTTCACAAAGTTTAAGTACATTATTTTCTTTTGTCTTTTTCCTGGAGGAATAACTTGTCATCAGGCTACAGATACACTCTTCTTCTCTCAGTCTGAACACTGAAAAAAATTCTAGAGATGTTTTTATACCAGAAGCACATGAACCAGAATTATACCTGGTTAATACAGCCTTGAAGAGTAGAGCTTAGCAGCCTGAGCACGGTTTTTCTGTTTTAAAGAGGAGTTGGAAAGGTTGTTCCTTAATTTTTTACTCCAAAGTAATAAATCCCACTGAGGAGGTCGAATAACTAGTGTTAGTACTCTTCACCAAGACCAATACTGCTTTTTTGTGTGGTAATCTAAACACTGACCATAATATAATTTTACTGGGAGTACAATGAAAAGAGAGATCAACCTCTAGTCTTTCTTTATAAAGTCTGGGCTTGTTGTAGTCAGGTATGGAGAAATTACAGGTTATGGGGAAGAAAAAGGGAAGACAGCATTTGCATATTTGCTTCCAGGACTTTCAGTGTACTTTGCATATTCACTGACTAAAACTCCTGAATTATATATGCAGCAGAGGAGGAACTCAGCTGGCTGCATTCCAAAATAAGTGCTGTAATTATTGGTCTAGAGCTCCAAGTTCTTCCCTTGAGTGGTCCAAGTTTAAGAACCTTCGACTCCTGCCACTTCTAGAGATTCTTTTTTTTAACATTACGGAACCAATAGGCAGCAGATAAATCAAACACGTTACACTCTCCAAATAGACTCCAACATATCAAAACTATACATAGATTCTATAATGTAAAACAAAAGAAAAAATACAGTTGCTTAGAATATGCAAGTCATCACACATAATTGAAAATACTGTCCTGTATTTTACTGTCTTCATGTATTATGCAATGTTTAATGGAATATTAAATAAATCACTGTTAGAAGAAAACTAGCACATTTTATACATACCTGAATAGCCTCAACACAACAATCTCCATCTCCAACAAATAATTTTTTCTGAGAAGTATGTGGAGATTCTAGAAGTAATGGGATGAATCCTAGCAAGAAACATTAGTGTTTAAAACTCTTTTCTGTTGTAGTCTATTAAAATATGTAATAGATATCTTCAGGGAACTTTAAGAATCTGAGTATTTTTTTTCTTGAAATTAAAATGGCTAAAAGAGTTTCAACACACCATATGTAGTAGCTCTAGCAGATTGCATGAACAATAAACTTAGTGGGACTCTTAGTTTCAACTTCTATTATTGTAAAATAATTTTCTCTCAGGTAGTTAAAAGCACTGTGCAAATATCACTAAAATTTCTTGTATACAGGGAATATTGACTCATTTATACCTAAAGAGCATATATATATATATATATGTAGGTTGTTAAGTCAGAAATGTTAGGTAAAACTGGAGGAAAAGCATTAAAGGAAAAGGAAAGAAATGTGTGTATTTTATATAACAAATGTTTGTATTTTACCATGAGTTTATATAAGTGTGTTTAACCATCCTGTTAAACCTTAGAAGAACCATTATTAGACTTTTTTAGCTTAGAAAATTTGAGATCACAAATCCAATTTTACAGAAAAGCGGAGGATCCCACACTAGTCTGATACAACACAATAATATGTACCCATATTTGCTCTCATGCTGATTTCTGTAAACCAAAGGAAGTAAAAAACCCTTTTTAAAATTTAAATTTTCCATTATTTTGAAAATGATAGTGTTCTTGATATCCACAGAACCTTTACACTTACTGTTGAGGAAATGAGTGATCCTCATTTTTGAAGTACATCTTTCAGAATAAGATGGTCACTGAGTCACCTTTCCTTTTTTTTTGCTCGGTTGCATCACTGTGTCTGATCAAAGTAGATGACTTACACCTCTGTTTCTCTGTGAACAGATTATTCTTGCTTTAGCTTTTGAAGTAAACTGTCTTGGGAACTAGCATTCTGTTAGGCTCACCTCTGTGCCTGGGAAGATCATGGAACAGATCATCCTAGAAGCCATGCTAAAGCACATGAAGTAGGGGATTGTGATTTGACATAGCAAGCACGGCTTCACCAAGAGCTAGTCCTACCTGTCCAACCCAGTGGCTTTCTGTGATGGAATGAATACATCAGTGGACAAGGGAAAAGCCATGGATGTCATCTATTTGGACTTCTGCAAAGCCTCTCACACAGACCCTCACAACATACTTCTCTCTAAATTGGAGAAACAAGAATTTGGTGAGTGGGCTGTTCGGTGGATACAGAATTGGTTGGGTGGTAGCGGTCAATGACTTGATGTCCAAATGGAGATCAGTAACAAGTGGTCTATCTCAGGGGTCCGCACTGGAACCAGTGCAGTTTAATATTTTCATCAATGGCATAACAGAGAGACTGAGTGCACCTCAACAAGTTCACAGATGACACCAAGACGAGTGGTGCACGTGACACTCCAAAAGGCTGAGATGCCACTGGATGGACCTGGACAAGCTGGAGAAGTGGGCCTGTGTGAACCTCATGAAGTTCAGTGAGTACAACAGCAATGTCCTACACCTGGGTCAGGGCATTCCTCCGTTTCATTATAGGCTGGGGTATGACATGCTTAGAGCAGCCCGGCAGAGAATGACTTGGGGGTACTGGTGAATGAAAAGCTGGACAGAAGCCAACAGCATAGAAAGCCAATGATATCCTGGGCTGCATCAAAAGAAGCGTGGCTGGCAAGTCAAGGGGAGGTGATTCTGCTTCTCTGTTTGTCTCTGGTGAGACCTCACTTGGAGAAGAGTAGGCTGTGGAGAGACCTTACAGCAGCCTTTCAATACCTAAAGGGATCTTGGGTGATGAATTTATATTTTTTTAATAATTCTTTAATTTGTGATTCACAGAAGTGAGGGATAGAAAGTATCAGGTTTGTGTGATAAGGTTTTGGTACTGGGGGGGCTGACGAAGTTGCTTCTGTCAAAATCTGCTGGAACCATCTCCTGTTTCTAATATGCATCGTGCCAGATGGTTCCAAGACGGACTCAGTGCTCCTCAAGGCTGGGTCAGTCAGTGGTGGTGGTAGCTCCTCTGCAATAATATATTTAAGAAGAGGGAAAAAACCCCCTACACATCAGTAGCCAGAAGAGACGAGTGAGAACATGTGAAAGGAACAACTCTGCAGACACCAAGTTCAGTGAAGAATGGGAGGTAGAAGGTGCTCCAGGTGCTAGGGTAGAGATTCTCCCACAGTCTGTGTTGAAGACCATGGTGAGGCAGGCTGTCTTCTGTAGCCCACGGAGGTTAACAGTGCAGCAGATATTCACCTGCAGACCATAGAAGACTGTGTACTGGAGCAAACTTGAAGGAGATTGTGACCCCATGGACAGCTCATGCTGAAGCAGGCCCCTGGCAAGACTTGTGACTCTGTGAAGAGAAACTCACACTGAAGCAGGCTTGCTGGCAGGACTTGTGAATCTGTGGGTGTCCCACACTGAACCAGTTCCTGAACACTGTTCCTGAATGGCTGCACCCCATGGAAAGGACCAATGTTGGAGCAGTTTGTGAAGAACTGCAGCCCATGGGAAGGGCTCACTCTGGAGAAGTTCATGGAGGACTATCTCCCATGGGAGGGACCCCATGCTGGAGCAGATAAAGTGAGGAGGAAGAGGCAGCAGAGACAACATGTAATGAACTGATCACAATCCTTACTCCCCATTTCCCTGCTGAACTGAAGGGGAGGAGGTAGAGAAATTGAGGGTGAAGTTGAGCCTGGGAAGAAGGGAGTGATAGTGGAAAATTGTTTTAAGATTAGGTTTTATTTCTCATGACCCTACTCTGACTATTTGTTTGGCAATAACTTAAATCAATTTTTCCAAATTGACTCTGTTTTGCCAGTGACAGTAACTGCTGAGTGATATCTCTGTCCTCACCTCAACCCACAAGCCTTTTGTTATTGTTTTTCTCCCCTGTCCAGTTGAGAAGAGGAAAAACAGAGTAGCTTTGATGGGCACCTAGCATCCAGCAAAGGTCAAAACACACAGTTCTTTTTGGCTAATATAGAGTAATAACACTGTGTAAATGGTAGGGTTATTAAATATTTTCCTTTATGTTGGAATTCTAAACTTTGTATTAATATGTTCTGAACCCTTATTGAGACGTTACCACAGAAACAGCAGAAAATAATGCTGATGTATAAGCTGTAACTTGTTCGACAGTTTACTGCTTTTCTTTCTGTCTTCTTAAAGATATCAGAATTGATCTTTTAATTCTGAGGATTAGGAATATTCTTCAGTAAAATTTCAATACTTAAATAATATTTTTTAATGAGTCCATTCCTTCCATCTGCTTCAGGTTTGTAAATTCAAAGTCCCCAATAAAAAAACTTTAAGAAAACTGAGGCATCAACTGATCTTTTCTGTAATGTTAAGTTTATTTTGTTGACCAATGACATAAAGGCTGCATTCCAACTAATTTTAATTGCTTTCCAAGTATTTTCACTTTCTAGAGGTATTTCTACTTTTAAGGGACTCTCTTAATATCTACGCTTCATGATTTAAAATATTACAATGATTAATAATAAAATGTGACTACTATTACAAATTAATTCTTGCATTTCAGAGGAATGATTTTTCTTTATTAATCTCCAAGACCTTTTAGAGGCCTACGTTTCAAACGGAACTTCCAGAGTATCCTCCTGATGCATAAGTTCTGAACATAAATCCAGATATCACCAGGTGATTAAATATGTACTAATAGTCCAGCTCTACCTTTTCTTGTCTTCAGAAAACTACTCAGGAATAAATTAAAATGCTGAAGTTCTGAAATACAACAGTTTAGTTGAGGAAAGAAATGATTACTACTCTGTTCCTGCAACAAGCTGACAGCTCACTGAAGACTGCTGTGAAAACTCGATTTTCAGAGGTAATGAGGAAATTCAGGTGGAACTCTGGAGGTGTTCACTAGCAGCTTGCTTAATCTGGTACAAAAGAGTGAAGTCTTTTTTTTTAACTGACGTGATCTTCAATACCTAAAAAACAGTTCCTATGTCCTCAAATATGTAGTAATCATTTTGCTCCATTTCATCAATTTTTAAAATTGCTGACCAACAACAATGCTAGAAAAGGTAGCACTTGGAGACTTTTCTGTTCCTGTTGACAGGAGAAATAAAATAAATTATATTTTCGTATGTACTGGAAACTTATAAATTAGAAACATGTTTCTTTCATAGACTGAAAATAACCTCCTATACTAATTTACATTCAATGAACAAACCAATATGCATATATACAGGGAATAAAAACATGTTTTGGAGAGCAGTTATGAGTAGTTACAGTACACATCCACTCCCTTGGAATGACTTGGATAAAGAAATATTCATATTTTTTATTTACATCTTCTAAAGGACATTTCTCTAAACAACATATGTGATCTAAAGTCATGAAACCTAACTTCATATACCGGTATGCTTTCTTGGCCTAGAATGTCACAACCCTTTAAGAATCACTCCATAGGAGAAAAAGGTGCAGGTATTCTCTACAGATTCATCTATATCTTTGACAGGAGAAGAACTTCCAGCTCATCAGAGCTATCTCTGAAATACTTAAGAGTCCAAAAAAACATAGTTCTAGAAGTTTTGTTATCTTTTCTACTTAATTTTCACAATCATTTTGGCAGATTGACTAATATTATGATCTGATCTTTCAGCCACGTAATATAACCTTTTTTAAAAAAATGTCCATTCAAGTGTCTAAATATCCATTTTGATTATATTTAAACTTTAATGCTACTGTTATTAAAAATTCAATATTTTTCTGAAAACCTGAAACTGAAAATACACCTTCCTTTGTGAAAATACTAGAAAATACTATTAAACACTAGAAAAATGTTAACAATATTCATTCTAGAATTTCTGTTAAAAAAAAATGGATACATTTTACCAAGATGGCTTTACTACTGAAAACACAGAATCTCAGAATCATTGAGAGTGGAAGGTGTCTTGAAAGTTAATGATTTTATGATTCATATTTCCACATTTCCAGTTACCAAATCACTTGGGTTGCTCCCTGAGCTTACTGCAGTGAATTCTGACAACTTCAAGTTTGGGGGCTGGAAAACCTCTCTGGACAACTGCATCCAACAGGTAATTATTCTCATGGGGAAACTGTTTTTCTGTTGAACTACTCTCTTGAACCTCCTTGTAGGTGTTGGAAGGCTGCTGCTAAGTTCTCCCAAAGCCATTTTTTTTTCAGTCTGAACAAACCCAGTTTCCTCAGCCTCTCCTCACACAGCAAGTGCTCTAGCCCCTACCTAGACTGGGGGCCTTCTGCTAAACTCAACTCTTTTGTCAATGTTTATCCCGTGCTGGTGGATTGAAAACCGTACATGGTATGCTAGATGTAGTCTTTGAGTTCTGAGTAAAGGCAATAATTGCTTCCCCTGTTCTACTGGCAATGCAAGGCTACCATTGAGTATCTCATCCCTGCACAGGTCTTCCTTTTTTTGTGACTAACATATCCCATCGTGCATCCCTGTAATACTTGTACCAGGAAGATACCCTGACACACACCAGAAATCTTGATGGCTTGCATCCTGCTGTGTTGCCATTTCAGCAGATGTCATGGCTCAAGTCCTTCTCGAGAACTGGAGTTGCAAAAATTCCTTGCACCTTCTGGCCAGCTTTTTCGTTTCCATCTTCAGGTGTTAACTGTCATGTTTACTCTTATCGTAAATAGTCTCAAATTTATGTTATAAGAATACATGGGCTTCACATTTTCGTACAAATTTTAGTTCAATCAATCCTCCATAGGAAATGTAAAAGTAAACTTCTGTGATTAACATCTTTACTTGGTGACCCGTCTGAGTGATCCTAGAGGAATATAATGGAAAAAGATATTAAATAATTTGTGCTTTTGTTAAACTCTCTGGGTCTACCTGTAAAGAGACATATTTTTCTTCCCTTTTCTTCCTCTTATGGAAGATTTCTACTTCCCTTCCTACTGCTACTCATTCCCTACCTCAGTGGGAAATAAGTTGGAGAACTGAATAAGTGTGTAGTGGCCTTCTGCCATCTTTTTGGTTGCTCCTGCTTCTGCTGCGCAGCTCAGCTGTAACAGGAGGCCCTCAGATTTCATCCTTCCTTGCTGGCTCTCATATCAGACTTCTCTTGGGAGAACCCGTGAAGCTTCATCAGCCAGTCACTGCAGTAGGATACTATTGTGAGTTAGGTGGCTGATTGCATGATTTAATAGAAAGCTGTGCACATATCACAGTTGTAGCAATGCTTGTATTGAGGTTTGCAAGCAGGCTTTGCTTTTCTTTGTGGCTAAAGAAAAGTCTTTTTCTCTGAAAATAGAGGGTGAACCTCATTTCTGAACTTCTATAGCCTTGTTCCAGGAAAGAGAAAAATGTTTCTGTCAGAAGAGTAAAGCAAACAACTTTAGAGGGGAGGAAATATTTTAAAATAACAATTAACTGGCTAAACTAGATGAACTTGATTTTCTAAATGCAACTCTTCATGCTTTTTGCAAATTATACAGGTAGCCAATAAACCCCACCCTACCTACTTGTGCACATATATACCCACAATAATGGTAAAGGAAAAAAATTTACTACATTGAATTAATGTTCTAATCTACATGCCTTTCACTTTCCAGTAGATTCTTCTTCCTGATACTGGTCTGGTTTAAACGGTATTTAATAATATAACCCCCAAAACCACTGTGATCCTAATGTGCACTGCAACCTGATTAGGGAGTTTCTAGTTACTGACCCATAGTTCTAGCAATATTGTCATATATTTTGACTACAAAATCTATTGCTGTTAATTCTGTATATCCACTTCTTTAAAACTCAAATATCAGGTGTTAAAAGAAAAGCTGTAGATGACTATATTCTTTTAACTCTGGATATTACTTAATCAAAAATAACCTGGTGAGAAATAAATTTAAAGGCATGCCTTGCTGGAAAAGTAGAAAATAATCAGAAACTTTAAAGAATTGTCTGGATTATGTTTTTTGGTGATTTTGCTGAATCCTCATGCATGTCTAGTCATGTAATCACTTGAGAACCTGGAGTGAACTGAATAAAAGTGCTCAGAATTGATATGTCTCTTGAAAACTGCTCCGGGGCAGAACAAATTCACTAGAGATGAGAAAACTCAGAGTTGATCATTGAGGCCAATTAAATGAATTACTGTAGAAGAGCAGAAGATAACTCATGAGTGACATCTATTCTAATTTAATTGCACAAAAGCTTAATGTGAGTGTTTTCTGCGTCTGTTGTGTATTGTGTGGTACGAGTAACACACTTTTAAAAAAATATTTTCTGATACCTGCAGTCAGTTCAGTGTTTTTTTATAAATCTATAATATATTGTTCTCCACTACAAATGTTGTTAGAGAAGAACCATGAAAATAAATGTCTTTGTGTCATTTTTTTTTTAGTAGAAGGAGAGAAAGGGTCTTTCTTACCTGTAGGCACAAATCGTAATTTATTATGATGAGTGCTCTTTTATCAGAGATAAATCTGTTAGCTGTTGTCAGTTTAAGAGGCTGTGTCACAGACAGAGAGAAAAATTATTTATATTTTAATTCTGTTTCACTGAAGTATTATATAGCGAGCCAGACCTTGAAAAACATAAAATGGAAACATTGTAAGATGGACATGCAGAATGGACGGAATTAATGTCTGGGCAGATCTTTTACCTTGTTGTAAGCCAGAGGTTTGGTTTGGTTTGGTTTGTGTATGTCTGCTTAGCTAAGTGGGATGGAATGTACTACTTATTGTTGATGTGCCACTTGCTTGACCTAGATGGTGAGTAAGAGCAGGAAAAGAACATTTTAACCATATGCTTCTTTATTTTGCCTTCATTATTGGGTATGGGTAAATAGTCTTTGATTTTTTTTTTTACTATCTCTGTCTCACAGTAGCTCAAAGATGTCAGTGTGTGTTATGTTGTAGAGAAAGGGAAATATAATGCAGCTAGTATGGGCGCAGTAAGGCTGTTCTCTCTCTTCTCTCTCTTATGCTGCCCCATGTTCAGCATAAGACTACATCTTTTTCCATCTTTTTTCAATCTGTCCCTTTTTATATTATGGTTAGACATACGCTAATCCTGAATGACAAGAAATCTATAATTAATATACCTCAGGTAAATGTCATCACTGAAGTCACAGTCATTTTCTCCTTTATGAATCTTCATAAACCACTTAAGATGTCTGTCTTAATATCCTTTAAGTTGTTATTCAGAATTGTCTTATGTCTCCTCTAAATTGTTACATCTAGATGATGAGTTGGTCCCTCTGGGTTATGAATATGTTTAGCTGTGACCATAACTACATACAAAAAATACACTGACTTAGATGTATGCATGGAAATTAAATGTTTTCTCTCACCTTGCACAAAATCTTAGTGCGATTTCCTTCGACAGAGTTCTTTACATTATTATTTAACTTCATTATTTCCGCTTCTACTGAATTTGCTCTATTAAGTGTGATCGTGAATACCTTGGGCAACCCAGAAAATAGAAAAATAAATATAAAAGGAATAAAAATTCTCATTTTATTTTCAATACAAGTTGAAATGCTTTCCTACTATACTACAAGATTAATAAAGAACAGTACTTTTCAAATCTTATTTTGAAACAGACCATTCTACTGTGTGAAGATCTCATGACATAAAAGTCTTTGGAAATCTGCTGATTTAATCTTCAAATATAATTTAAGGCTTTACCACATAAAAAAGACACCATGGTCATCCATGCAAAGCTATTTATTACATTTTTTTTCTTTTAATTGGCAAGAAAGTATTGTGTTTCCCGATCATACCACAGTACTTCTACTTTATCATCTGAACATGGAATAGTTGCAACCTATTTTTACCCATTTCATCAAATATGTCTTGCCATTAACATAAAAACTACACAGGGCTCTTGGCTGTGACTGAAGTTAAAGATATGCACCACTCAGCATGGTTATTCAACCACTAACTTCACCAAAAAAACCCCATGTACAATATTTTCATAATTATTTTGAATATTCAGAACCAATATTTTTCCCTGCTGCCTGAAGGTGACGGAGAAGGCATGAGTAGTGAAGATGTATGTTAAATAATGAAAAATACTTCCCCTCTAAAATACAGCTTGATGTAGGCTACGTTGAATTAAATCAGGGACAAAAGAACCAGAACTAGAGTAGCACCTATTGACTTTTACACTTCTAATTACATTGACAAGGACAATAATACAGGATGTGATTTCATATGGGAACAAGATTCTTTCTGATGTGGACGTCTGAGTTTCTGACAGTTCCACCTTTCCATATTTTCATCCTGTTACCTTAAACTGACTTAAAGGGACTTAAGTGTGTCTCAAAGGAGGGACAAAAATGAAAAAGAAAACCTGCCAATTCTCCTCGTTATTTTTTTTAAACCACTTCAACATACATACTATATGAAGCTTGAATTCTAAAAGAAATTATACGTTTACCCCATATGTATGTACTGTACAGGAGTTTCACATCATGACACTGAAAGCCCATGCAGTTGAAGGTAAGATAATGGAAGAGAAGAATTTCAATTTAAGAAGAAAAGACAAAATTATTTTAACATATTATCAGTACCTCATTAAAAGGAAAATATTTAACAAATCAATCCAACCTTCCAAGTGTTCGAAGTTTATGAAACAGCCATTCTACAGCTACATTATTAGTATGTAAAAAAATTCCTATCCACTAGCAGTGACAGACCATCTTATAGTGCCTAACTGTTTTCCTTTAAGAGGAGAACTATCTCTCAGTATTCAATCATAATGCCCTGTCTGGGTTTAGTATAGAAAAGAAAACACTATGTTTGACAATGTGGCTGAGGATCTGGGAACTGGTGATTATCTTACTGTATTTGCTCATAGGAGCTCTGAAGCTTTAGAATATATTAGTACCACAACAAACCTATTGATGCTTCTACCTGGACTATGCAGGAATGTCATTCTGCAAAAGAGAGTTACCAAAGAAAAATGTTGTGTGGATTTGATGCAGGATCAAGGTGGAAGTGAGCTGAAAGTCAAAAAAGTTACAAAGCAAACTAAGTAACATCTTACCCAGATGGCATGTACCTACCTATTACTTTGCAGAGGTCTAAACAAAGTCTCAGTTTTCTTTCTACACCATCAGCAGCAAAAGAAAAAATCGTGTTTCAATTGCTGTGCTATTAAAAGTCTTGATACCTGACATTCTGAATCTGTAAAGACTTTCGTTCTACTCTAAGATTTCAGCGTGGCTTAACAGAATCAAAAGTTAGGAAGAGGAAACAGCAACACAGTGAACCTGCCTTGGTGCTGTCAGTCTCCGCAGGCCTCATGGCCTTTACCCAGCCTGGCTGGTCAGAGTAATCTATCCACTAAACACTGTGAGGAGACAGCACAACTTCCTTGAGTGGAAGTATGGGATACAGCACGTAGGGGCCTACATCTTGGTATGTCTAACTGGCATGGTGTGGTGCTTTATCACTGGTGGGAGCATTAGCAGATTACAAACACACAGGTATGTGTAAAACTGGAGCACCCA
Organism: Dromococcyx pavoninus; assembly: GCA_033558185.1. Taxonomy (NCBI): domain Eukaryota; kingdom Metazoa; phylum Chordata; class Aves; order Cuculiformes; family Neomorphidae; genus Dromococcyx; species Dromococcyx pavoninus. The sequence goes on along the minus strand of JAUMJL010000139.1, from coordinate 590,894 downwards.
CACCTCCAGCCTCCTTGCACACACTTCCAGGAGTGTACAGTACTACAAGCTACAAAGGTAAATGACACTAGTAAAATCAGATTTGTTTCACCTGTGATATAACAATGGCAAAATAAGACTTTACTTGCAATAAGAAATACCAGGAATAAAATCCATTCAGGCAAATGTAGCAATTCTTCACAATTTTATCTCAATATCTTTCCTTGAAAATATGTGATAGAAATGTTTTAAACAAATCAACAAAACATTTAAACAGCAGCTTGAATGTACTATGCAAGCAGCACTGTAATTCATTGTTCTGAATTAATTTTTTTGTTTGCTGTGTATTTCTTTTCTCATTTTTAAATTACTTATGTTGATATTCTCTGTATTTTTTAAGAACTTTGTTTTTTCCTGTTTAAGGAATCCAGAAAGGTGAAAAGGTAAAAACCAAAATGTTTCTTATATTGTAATATAAAATCAGGTGAAGTTGTCTGTCAGTAGCTTCAATCTGGTGACTTTCCAGATAAAGGAAAAAACTCTTAAATATTACTGTCTTCAGCAAATGTTCTGACTAGCGAGTATGATTTATTCTTATCTTTTAAGAATTTAGATTTAGAAGGAAAAGTCAAATGAAGAGAGTTCTATGTGAGAATTCATATATATTTCAAAGCTTTCTGTAAACATGGTATCTCATCTTAGAAAGAGTAGCAGAACTATTTTCATACACTGAAATGCAATCTCTCCTATTTTATTAGATATTTTTAGAAAATAATGAGATTTAAATAATTACACCAAACTTCCTTTTACATGAAAAAATTCCACCCAAATTAATATTTTTGTAACTATGCAAAAGTGCTTTTGTTTGTTTTCAATATTTTTTGTTAATGAAACCTATTTGCAAGCTAACCTTAAAGGAAACATTTATTTCAAGATTACATATTGTACATAATATTCTTGTATGTATTTTTGATCAATATTTTCTCCTTTGCTCTTCTTTTTAAAATGCTATGGTTGCAGTATATCTGCAATAATTATCTGAAAAGAAAATATTTCTGTATTATGTTTATAGGAACACACTTGTGTTGACAACTCTGTGGTTTGTTTCGTTTTTTCTGAACAAAGAAACCACCATAACAGAAAGATTGACATTTCACATGTGACATCAAGAGGTCCAGAACTTTTTTTTGTGGTAGAAAGAAACCTTTATTGTTGCTGTTGTTATTAGTAACTGTACAGTAAATAATACGATTTTCATCATAAATTGTTGTGATCCTGACATGAATGTTTTAAATACATATCCCTAAAAGGAACACCACTTTGTACTCACATAAAACTGAGTGGATAGGTATTGTCTGTATTTCTATACATTCTAGATTATGACTAACTGTTCCATAGGAAAAAAAAATAGAAAAGAAAAAATTCTGTGCATGAAAAGGAAACTAAAATATCTGTAAACGAAAATGGCATACATACTGTAAAATAGATAATTTGTCAATTGACCTTCTGGTTCACTGAGTTGTATAAAAGTAAGTATATGCACTGACTCAGACTTTTGGAATAGGGTTTTATTACTTTACTGTATGTACTTTCGTAGATGCATGATTAGTGAGGATGTCTACATCATTGATTAGACTGGCCAGCCAGTGATTCAGCTAATCTAGGTTCAGATTTATGCTGTGTGATGAGTTTTAAAAGTAATAGCTTCCTAAAAATACAGATTGAAGAATAATGGGATTTTTTTAAAGCGCCACAGCATTTAAGTACCATTGAAATCAATAAATAGTACTAGTGAGATCCAAAAATGCACTTAGGCATCTGAAGTACAAGATAGGACTCTGAGACATACAGGGTGATTTAAGAACATTTAAGTACTAACAGTCAGAACATATTTTAAGTTTGCCCCTGTCTTGTTGAACTGAAGGCTCAGGAGATACTGATGATGCTTTGGAGAAGAGAGTGCATTAAGGTGTTTCTTCATTCCCCCTACTAAGACTAGGCTGTTGTATGGTGGAGGTGGGAATCATAGAATCATAGAATCATAGAATCATAGAATTATCTGGGTTGGAAGAGACCTCCAAGATCATCAAGTCCAACCCTTAATCCAACACTATCATGATTACTAGATCATGGCACTAAGTGCCACATCCAGTCTTATTTTAAAAGCCTCCAGGGATGGTGAATTCACCACCTCTCTGGGCAGGCCATTCCAATGTCTGATTACTCGCTCTGTGAAGAACTTTTTTCTGATATCCAGCCTAAACCTTCCCTGGCAGAGTCTAAGCTTGTGCCCTCTTGTTCTGTTGCTGGTTGCCTGGGAGAAGAGACCAACCCCCACCTGTCTACAGCCTCCTTTTAGATAGTTGTAGAGAGCGATGAGGTTACCCCTGAGCCTCCTCTTCTCCAGGTTAAACAACCCCAGCTCCCTCAGCCTCTCTTCATAGGACTTGTGCTCAAGTCCCTTCACCAGTTTTGTTGCTCTTCTCTGGACCCTCTCCAGCACCTCAATATCTTTCTTGAACTGAGGGGCCCATAACTGAACACAATACTCAAGTTGTGGCCTCAGCAACACCGAGTACAGGGGGAGGATCACTTCCCTCGTCCTGCTGGCCACACTATTCCTGATAGAGGCCAGGATGCCATTGGCCTTCTTGGCCACCTGGGCACACTGCTGGCTCATTTTTAGCCTCCTGTCAATCAGTACTCCCAGGTCCCTTTCCACCTGACTGCTCCCCAGCCACTCTGTCCCCAGCCTGTAGCGCTGCATGGGATTGTTGTGGCCAAAGTGCAGGACCCGGCACTTGGCCTCGTTGAACTTCATCCCGTTGGACTCAGCCCATCTCTCCAGCCTATCTAGGTCCCTCTGCAGAGCCCTCCTGCCTTCTGGCAGGTCGTCACTCCCTCCCAACTTGGTGTCATCCGCAAATTTACTTATGATGGACTCAATCCCCTCATCTAAATCATCGATGAAGATGTTAAACAGAACTGGACCCAACACTGATCCCTGGGGGACACCACTGGTGACCGTCTGCCAGCTGGACGCAGCCCCATTCACCAGCACTCTCTGGGCCCGGCCATCCAGCCAGTTCTTAACCCAGCTGAGAGTGCACCTGTCCAAGCCGTGCGCTACTAGTTTATCCAGGAGTATGCCGTGGGAGATGGTGTCAAAGGCTTTACTCACGTCCAGATAGACTACATCCACAGGCTCCCCTTCGTCCACCAGGTGGGTTACCTGATCATAAAAGGAAATCAGGTTGGTCAGACAGGACCTGTCCCTCATAAAGCCGTACTGGCTGGGTCGGATCCCATGTGCATCCTGAAGGTGCTGTGTGATCTGTTCCATAACCTTGGCAGGCACTGAGGTCAGGCTGACAGGACTATAGTTACCCGAGTCCTCCTTGCAACCCTTTTTGTGATTTGGCGTGACATTTGCCAACTTCCAATCATCTGGAACCTCCCCAGAGAGCCAGGACTGTTGGTAGATGATGGAGAGTGGCTCGGCAAGCTCTTCCATCAACTCCCTCATCACCCTAGGATGGAATCCTTCAGGTCCCATTGATATGTGTGGATCCAGGTGGCTCAGTAATTCATAGACTATTTCCTCCTGGAACACAGGGGAGCCATTTGGTATCCTGTCTCTATCTGTGAGCTCCGGAGGCCAGTTATCCTGAGGGGCACCTCTTCTACTGGTGAAGACTGAGGTAAAGTAGGTGTTGAGTACCTCAGCCTTCTCCTCATCCCTGGTCACTACGTTCCCCCCCAGGTCCAACAAAGAATGGAGGTTTTCCTTGCCCCTCCTTTTGTTATTAATGTATTATAGAAGCGCTTTTTGTTATCCTTAACAGAAGTAGCCAAATTAATTTCAAATTGCGCTTTTGTTTCTCTCATTTTCCTTCTGCATGTTCTAACTATAGTCCTATACTCTTCCTGAGTAGTCAGCCCTGCCTTCCACAGTCGGTAGGCTCTCTTTTTATCTCTGATTTCCTACAGTATCTCTCTCTTCAACCAAGGTGGTCGTCTTCCCCGCCGGCTTGCCTTTTGGCTAATTGGTATAGCCTGTTCCTGTGCACTCAAGACTTTTTCCTTGAAGCACATCCATCTCTCCTGTACGCCCCTGTTTTTGAGGAGTGCGTCCCAGGATGTGCTACGGACCAGTCTTCTGAACAGGTCAAAATCTGCCCTCCGGAAGTCCAGCATAGAGGTTTGATTGGTGGTCCTCCTCACATCCCTAAATATTGAAAACTGTATTATTTCATGGTCACTGTGCCCCAGCTGGTCTCCGACCACTACATCTTCCACCAATCCCTCTCTGTTTGTAAACAGCAGATCTAGTGGTGCCCCATTTCTGGTAGGTTCATTTACCTGCTGGAGCAGGAAATCCATACACTCTAAGAATCTCCTAGACTGCCTCTTTTCTGCTGTGTTGAGCTCCCAGCAGATATCCGGCAGGTTGAAGCCACCCACAAGAACAAGGGCTGGCGATTTTGAGACATCTGCCAGCTGCTTGTAGAATAACTCGTCCCCTTCATCATCCTGGTTCCTACCAGGATGTCAGTCTTGTTATCCTTCCCCCTGATTCGTGTCCAAAAGCACTCAACCCTATCGTTGGTGACCTCAAGTTCTACAGAATCAAGAGACTCTCTAACATACAGAGCCACCCGTCCACCTCTACTACCCTGCCTGTCCTTTCTGAAGAGCTTGTAGCCACTTATGACAGCACTCCGGTCATGCGAATCGTCCCACCACATTTCTGTAATGGCAATCACGTCATAGCTTTCCTGCTGCATGATGGCTTCCAGCTCCTCCTGTTTATTGCCCAAACTGTGTGCATTAGTGTACATGCACTTCAGCTGGGCTGCTGATTTTACTCTTAATTCAGTCTTATCACCCCTGGGTTGAACTTTGGAGAGCCTGATATCCATTCCTCCCCCTTCAGACTTAGTTTAAAGCTCTCCTGATGAGCCCTGCTAGCTTATGAGCAACAACCCTTTCGCCCTGCTTAGACAGATGAAGCCCATCTGATTTAAGAAGACCAGGTAATATGGAGTTTGCCCCATGATCAAAAACCCCAAAATTTTGATGGTGGAACCAATCCCTTAGCCACCTATTGATAAGGTAGGCTTTCCTAATTCTCTCCTCATGCATTCATTCCAGCCACTACAGGAACTGAAGCAAATACTACCTGTGCACCTGTCCCATGGACTGATCTACCCAGTGCCATGAAATCCTTTTTGATTACCCTGGCACTTCTCCTATTGATGTCATCACTGCCAGCCTGGATTACCAACAGTGCATAGTAATCTGAGGTCTGAATTAGCTCAGGAAGTTGCCTAGCAGTGTCCCTCACCCTGGCCCCAGGAAGACAACAAACCTCCCTTTGGGTGGGGTCGGCCTACATATAGGGCCCTCAGTTCCCCTCAAAAGGGAGCCAACAACTACAACTACCCTTCTTTTCTTTCTTACAGCTGTTGTATTTATCTGTCTGGAAGACGGAGTGCAACAAGAAGAGGGCCCTCCAGGCAGATCTCCCTCATAGCTGACCTCTACTAGACTATCTGAGTCTAGGACCTCATATTTGATTTTTAAGGGCACCTGAGGATGTGATGGGGGTTCAGAGGGAGTTCTTTTTCCTCTCCGAACAGGGACCTGTTTCCATTCCCCTCCATCTTCTCTACTAGCTCTATCTGCCTAATGACAGGAGGAGCAGGGGTTCACACTCTCCTGCTGACTTTCCTTAGAGATCAAAAGGGTTTGACTCCACCAGTCAATTTCCCTCTCACTATCTCTGATACTCAGCAGCCTTTCTACCTCTTCCTTGAGCTCCGCTACCATGTATAGCAAATCATTCACCTGCTCACATCTCGCACAGGTTCCTCTCACACTGTCCTCTGAAGCTAATGCTGCCAGGCTCAAAAAGTCTGTGCAGCCAGCGACCTGTATGACTGCACCCTTCTTGTAGGGTTCCGTTTGTGTTGATGCACTCCTAGTGCTAACAGCAGTGACAACTGTCTTTCTTTTGTAAACCATTATGAGCTTTAGTCGAGAAAAAAAAAAATCACCTGAGAGACTAATGAATCTTATGGAGGAAAACAGGAGGACACGTAAATATGAAATTTAGTATCTTGACTCTTTTGGAAGCTTGTCTTCTTGTACTGAGATTATTTCTGCTTTTATCCAACATGCAACAACAGTTCTGAGTAGTGTCCAGGTCACAGTGTTGTCTTGCACTCTCTGGCATAATAGTCCAGTATGCTCCTGCAGAGTAACAAAGCTGACTTGAAAAGAAATAAGACTATAGTTGTTAACCAATGTGGCCATTGAAAAGGGAGATAAAAGGGCTGTTCTCCTCTACTCCTTCCTTTCTTCTTAAAACAAACAAACAAAACCAGGCAGCAATTCAAATAGGCTTAGGCATCCTCAGTTTGTTGTGACGATTGCAGTATATGTAAGAATTTCCTCCACTGCATAGAGAATGGATGCCTTAGCTACTGCCAGCTTTTAAAATCTTGCCACACGTGGCATTGTGCTTTTATAAACACATTTATTATTTTACATTTTTGTGTATTGAAATATTTCTAAGATTTTTACGTTTTCTCCATCTGAGCTTTTCTATTTGTTTGATATAATAATATATCTCAACGTCTCTTGGATTATTTGAGGACGATAACATTAATTATTATGAGGTGTTCTTGTTACAGAAAATATAAATACTACGTATAGATTTCCTAATATTACATTTCAGGAGAAGAGAAGCTCATTCCAAATAAATGTAGAACAGATAATATAGGTCACCACAAATATAACTGCTGAAGTGAGTAGTGTTTTATCATTTTGTTGTGAAAATTCCTGGGCCGTGTCCATGCTTGGGCTTACTATGTCCTTTCATGAATTATGGGGCAGATACATAGCTGTTGGACTAGAGACAGTACTTTTCAAAGTGCAGTCAAGGACAAAATGAGCAAATTAAAACAGAAGTATGTTTCTACCTAATATTTCCTTCCAGAATAAATAAAGCTTAGTCTCTCAGCATAGAATAGCAAACTAGCAAAACTTCATTTTTTAAAATGAAAGAAAAAATCAGACACATGAAGACTGTCTTCCATCACAGTTATCAGAAAGGACTACCTTAAACCAAAAGATGAATTATCTGAATTTGGGTAAATATACATCACTTTAATCTTAAAATTCTAGAAGTTCAATTTTGCTCATAACTTTAGCACTATTTAGAATTCTCTTTGCTACATCTGTATATAGTATTTTTTTTAAAAAAAATGTGTGTAAATCTGAGAATGATGATGAAATTTACAGAATATCTTCCAGTGAAGTATGTAGATTAGAATGGTTTGGTATGGACAAGAGATGAATGAGAAAGAATGGTGTGGGGAAATTCAATAGAGAGTTCAGCATTGTTCATTATGCAAAAGCCAGTGGTAGCTAAAATTAGCTAGATTAAAATTAATAAAAGGGAGTAACCTAAGCATTAAAACAAAAAAGGAAGAACTGCGTTGCCATACACAGAACCCTCTGCTATCTGTTAACTCTTTCCTTTGCCTTCTGGGGTTGTTTAACTTGGAGAAGAGAAGGGACCTACATCTTGGTATGTCTAACTGGCATGGTGTGGTGCTTTATCACTGGTGGGAGCATTAGCAGATTACAAACACACAGGTATGTGTAAAACTGGAGCACCCACACCTCCAGCCTCCTTGCACACACTTCCAGGAGTGTACAGTACTACAAGCTACAAAGGTAAATGACACTAGTAAAATCAGATTTGTTTCACCTGTGATATAACAATGGCAAAATAAGACTTTACTTGCAATAAGAAATACCAGGAATAAAATCCATTCAGGCAAATGTAGCAATTCTTCACAATTTTATCTCAATATCTTTCCTTGAAAATATGTGATAGAAATGTTTTAAACAAATCAACAAAACATTTAAACAGCAGCTTGAATGTACTATGCAAGCAGCACTGTAATTCATTGTTCTGAATTATTTTTCTTTGTTTGCTTTGTATTTCTTTTCTCATTTTTAAATTACTTATGTGGATATTCTCTTTACTTTTTATTAAATTTTTTTTCTTGTTTAAGGAATCCAGAGACGTAAAAAGGTAAAAGCCAAAATATTTCTTATATTGTAATATAAAATCAGATAAAGTTTTTTAGCTTGGAGAAGAGGAAGCTGAGGGGAGACCTCATCGCTGTCTACAACTGCCTGAAAGGGGGCCGTGGGAGAGTGAGTGTTGATCTCTTCTCACAAGTGACAGGTGACAGGATGAGAGGAAATGGCCATAAGTTGCGCCAGGGGAGGTTCAGACTGGATATTAGGAAGAATTTCTTTACTGAAAGGTTGGTCAGGCACTGAAACAGATTGCCCAGGGAGGTGGTTGAGTCACCATCCCTGGAGGTTTAAAAAACAGGTAGATGACTTTTTGAGGGACACGGTTTAGCGGATGATGGGTGCAGTTGGACTTGATGATCTCAAAGATCTTTTCCAACCGGAAGATTCTATGATTCTATGATTCTTTTTTCTATCTTTCCTTTTCTCTCCTTTCAGTAGTGTTTTGAATTCCATATCTGCATGACTGACAGAAGGGAAGTTTACTCCTTGTCTCTCCTTTAAAAGTTACCCTGTATCTTTGTCCCTGCAAGCAAAGACTTTATCCAAGTTATTGACAGGATTGGTTTTCTTTGAAAACAGTTGTAGTGGATTGACTTTTGGATTTTTCAGGTATTCCTAAAAAAAAATAGCCTTTACAGGTCTTCCTTAACAATGGAGGTCAGGATCCACGGAAATATTCCGTATCTTCCTTTAATGTAGCACAACAAATAAATAAGGTGGAGATAAGAGAGTACGCTCTCTTCTTCTCCCAGGAGGCTGGAGAGCAGGAGCTCCGTTGCTGCTGGTCCTGTCTGGAGCTGAGGCCTGCAGTGGCTGCTGTTGTCTACCCACGCGTTGGGGGAGAGTCCTGGGTTGGATTTAGCTGTTCTGCTTTCCTCAAGGGAAGAGGTGAGACTTCATTAGTTCTTTACTTTGTTAGTTACTGGGTGTTATAGTTGTATGCCGGGTGTTATATAGTTCCTTTTCGTCCTTTTTTGCATTTTCCCTTTCCCCTTTTCACTTTTTTGGGAGTTTTGCATGATATCCTTGCGGTGTAGTTCTTCGTATTTAGAAAAATATAGAAATATATAGAGAGAGCGTGATTTTGGTTTTTCTATAGTTTTTTTCTCCTTTGAAAGGGGGGATGTTTTGGGAGAGAGGCAGACTGAGTGGTTGGAGAGCTTGGGAAAGCTAGCTCAAACCAGTGAATTAGATAATAAATTATGTAAAATATACATTCTTGTATAGTATTCCTTTAAATGATTGTAGATAGGTATGTGTGTACACATGTATGAAAATGATATACTGCATTATGTATAGAAAATATGTATATAAAACACATGCAGTTGGTTCAAAAAGATATGACAGAATGCTCAAACATTGATGGAGATTAAAGAAAGAAGATACGTATTCTTTCTAGCTTTGGAAGATATTAACTTGCTGTCTGCCAGAGGCTAGAACAGTACGCCAGGGAAAGATCATTATATTCTGCCCTTATTCACTTTTCTTTTTCTAAAAATTATCTTATTGGCCACTGTCAAAACAACACTATGGAATCTCAGATTCTTAGTTTAACTTAATATTGGCAGAATACTTTTATGACATTAAATAACTTATTTTTAGGCCTAAGAGTAAGTCCAAAAAAGTGTGTTCTCCCTGAAAATTTTTGATATTTTTTGTCATGTATCACTAAGGCTATACAGAACTGAATAGACCACCAGATCTCATCCCAAATAACAACTTCAGGTGTCTTTATTTGACTTAAATTACACTGGTGTAATCGGTTTTAAGGTAACAACTTTTTTTTCAGAAACCTAAGAAACTAAATCTTTCTAAAAGATGGAAATGAAGAAAAAAATCAAAGGAATACAGATTTTTAGACTGCAGCTTCAGAGGACAAAGGAAAATATATCTGTGCTCTTCACTTGGTAAAAAACCTGGCTGAATGGGCAAGCCAAAAAAGTTGTAGTGAATTCAGTCAAATATGGGTAGTTGCCAGTAACAAGTGGTTCCCCAGGGCTCAGTACTAGGGGTGGTTTTGTTTAATATCTTTGTCAATGAACTGGATGAGGTAATTGAATGCACCCTCAGTAAGTTTGTAGATGACACCAAGCTGGGCAGAAGTCTTGATCTGCTAGAGGGTAGGGAGGCTCTATGGAGGGATCTAGACAGGCTGGATGAATGGGCTGAAACCAATGGGATGAGGTTTAACAAGGCCAAGTGCCAGGTCCTGCACTTGAGCCACGACAACCCCATGCAATGCTAGAGGCTTGGGGAAAAGAGGCTGGAAATGTACCTGTTAGGAAAGAACTCAGTGATGTTGGTCAACAGCTGACTCAATATGAGCCAGCAGCATGCCCAGGTGGCCAAGGAGGCCAAAATTATCCTGGCTTGTATCAGAAATAGTGTGGCCAGCAGGACTGAGGATGTGATCATGCTCCTGTACTCAGCACTGGTGAGGTACAGAATTCTGCACTCACTTTTGGGTCCCTCATTACATGAAAGGCATTGAGGTGTTGGAGAGTGTCCAATGAAGCTGGTGAAGGGTTTAGAGAACAAATGTTATTAGGAATGGCTGAGGAAACTAGTATTGTTCATTCTGGAGGGAAGGAGGCTGAAAGGAAGACCTTATCGCTCTCTACAATTACCTGAAAGGTCTCTGCTTCTAAGTAACATGTGGTAACAAGAGAGGAAATGCCCTCAAGTTGCATGAAGTGAGATTTCGATTCTATGTTAGGGAACATTGCTTTACCAAAAGGGTTTGTCAAGTATTAGAACAATTGCCCAGGGAAGTGATAGAGTCACCACTCCTGAGGGTACTTAAAAGATGTGTAGCTGTGGTGCTTAGGGACATGGTTTAGTAGCAAACTTGGCAGTGTTGGGTTTACAGTTGGACTCAACGATCTTAATTTTTTGCAACCTATATGATTCTGCGAGTCTATGATTCTATATTGTGATTTTAGTTGCTAACTGTCTTTGAATTGAGTCAGTAAAAGACTAGGTTATTGTCCCCCTATTTTAAGGAAGCTAAGGGAATGAAATAATTCTGCTAAATTTCTATCGATAAACCATGATGTAGTTAGTTGAAAAACACGAAGTCCTGAATACAATATTTTGATGTTCTTATAAGGGGAAAGAAAAACAGATTTACTACAAAAAGAAAAAGTTTTTAGGCCCCTGATATTTTGAGGTTAGTTTTTCAAGGAAAAGTGAACAGTTTAAAACATCTTATATAGTTTAAAGCAATGCTTTTAGTTAAAAATTTTCTGTATGTGTATTTTCAATAAATTCTAGTTTGATGCCTTTGAAATTCTCCATACAATGATTATAGCTGTGTGTCTTAGGATAAAATGGTAAAAAAAATTAAGCAAACAACCCCTTTGATATCTGTTTCATATGAAGTAAAAAAAAGGTAAATAGGTAGGGCAGCCTAAGTTACAGAACTCTTATTATGTGAAATGTATCTTAAACCCCCCCATATTTATCAGAGAAACATCTACCTTTCTTGGCAACAGCTTAATTCTCAAAAATAAATGCAGGGTTTCCCAGACAAGATCACATAAAGAAGATGTGTAGAACCAACATCACAAATATTTTTTAGAAACTCTGGAGAAAGATACAGCAGTTCTCATTTGCTTAGTGAAAATACATGATTTTGCATTTCTGCATTATATACAGATGTAATCACTTTGAAAAGCAATGTGGAACTGATCTAAAAGCCAGAAGTACCATTGATCGTTCAGTGACAAAACAATGTTTCTCATCATATCAAATACTCTTTTGATGCAGGTTGTGCTAAGGATGCAAAAAAAAAAAACAGAAACCCAAACACATTATGGGCAAGGTAAAGATTTGCTGATTTTTCATAAACTCATTTATATTATAAGACATAAATTGGACACTAGAGCTCAAGTCAATAAGAAACAAATACCATGGGCATTTGAAACATCTCTTCCTAGAGTATACTGTACATCCATTAAAGCAGCTAAGAGTAGATTCAGAGTCAACATACTTCAGTTTCCTTCTTACAGTATGGGCATCCAGCTCACTGGTTCCAGCTTGAGTTTTAAGCCAAGAATATCTTCCACCAGTCTTGATTGACTTGAAAAGTTATTGTGGTTGTACAGTAACTCCTAGGCTGACTGGACCTTTACTAGATATTTCTGATGGATGTACTCCAATTATGAGCTTAACTTTATATGTATTTTATTTATAGTCTGATTGTGTATATAGGCAAGAAATGTGATACAGTGAGTTTGAGTAAATATTTTTGCTTCAAAGACAGTAGCTTTGGTGCAAGGAAAGAACACTGTAAAACTAATGCATTCTCAGAAGGGAAAGGACAAATGAAGAGAAATTTTGTAGAGAATCAAATTTCCTTCCTGCAGAATTCTTTCTTTCAGGAACTAGACTTCAGAGTGTCTTGTTTCAGTGATATTGTTGAGTCATCTCAGCTTTGAATTTGTAGTTCTCCACTTCATCTTTTAACATCACTTTATATTTGTTCCTGAATTATCACACTGTCTGTATAAAAAAAATTCATAACAGTAATAGAATCAAACTGGCTCTGCCTCACTGAGTAGCTATATGTTTTCCATGGTTTTGTTATGTTTTATAAGCATAGATTAATAAGAGATTTCTTTATCTAGCTACAATAATATGCACTATAGCTTTTCTCCACTGTTACATGAGTAAAAGTTAATTCCCACAAACTATAAACCTTTTTATTCTTATTACTGTATTCATTTTTTTGTGTTCATGATGCTAGTTTTCCATTCTCAGGATGCAACCAGACACAATGCAGCTGCCTAATTTCATCACAGTAAAACAAAATGAAGGACAAGGCAGGGAATAAAGAAAATGCAAATGCCTGAGAATTTATTTTTAGTGAGCCTTACTCAAATAATGTAATTATAAATTCTTGAATAACTTAGGGAAATTTATGGAAAATGTTGCAAAAATCTGTGAAGCAATACAGTGAAAAATGAATTAATTATGCATGGGTAGACTCTTTTGAGTACTGCTCAGTACACCACTCTGAGCAGCAGTGATGACCAGTAACTACACTGTAGCTTGTTATAGAGGCTTCCATCAACCTTACTAGGTGATTGTTACCAGAAGCACTGAACATGTTATATCAGCTTACACCTTCTAGATATCCTGTGAAGTAGCTTCCAAGCAAAAAAACAGACAAAAATTACTGTGGGGTTTTTAACAAAACTTTGTAGATTTTCTCATATGAGATAGTGTTTCCAGATAACAAGAAAAATCTGATACGTAGGTCTTACTGAACTTCTAGGAGATGGATTTTTTTTTCCCCAATGGAAATACTTTGATCTAATAATTCTCCTGTGTCTAAACAGATGTCTATTCCTGTGAAGATCCTGTCCCTCTCTCTTAATTCTGATCATCCATAAACATGGGGATAAAACCTTGTGTGTTATTTTTGTTTGGTTTGGTTTGGTTTTTTTTAAGATATCAGAGTCCATCACAGAAATAAGATGATGCCTTGTAACATATTTAGTAATACGATTTTGTCATTACTCATAAAAGGAAAGAGATTTTATACAGACCTGACACTGGAGGGTCTAAGGACCAGCTGGAGATTTTCCTGGCTCAAGCTGATTTTAGGTGGTTTACCTTGGCCGGTGGCCTAGTGACCAATTCCTCACCTGTTTCAGAAGAAACTCTATGAGTACCTACTCCCAACAAAAAAATCCTGAGATGCTGATAACTTGCTGTGCCCTTCCACCATCTCCCTGTTTGAGGAAGACTGGTGCTATCAATCTTAGGACCCAGAATGATAGCAGCGCGAGTATAGTGCCAGAGGAAAAGGGTACGTATTAGAAGGCCTTTTTGTACAGCAATTTTAAAGATACTGAGGCTTTTCTGTATGAATTTAGACTATGAGTGCTGGTAGTGTTTGTTACATTCTTATGAAACATGTAAGGTTTTAATCAGATTAATGATAAAGACCTTTTGCTGCACATCTTTGGTGTATTCCTAGAATGGCCTATTTTACGTAGCTGCCTTCTGTGACTAATGAAGAAAGGAAGCATTTTTTTCTCCTAAAAGAGTTATATAGACTCCTGAATATCTACAGGTGGATTATCTGAGCTTCCCATTCTCAGTGCCCCAGCTGCTGGCCCAGCACAGGTGTCCTCTGCAGTCAATGTGCTTTATCCAACAGCCTTCCTTGCTTATAGTGCATGTCCTTATAACCTCATTTACATAGAATTTTATTCTTTTTTTTTTGCTTTATCCTGATAGTGCTTCTTACCTAGATTAACCACCATGACTATGTAGAGAGAATCTAGGAAGCATACCGCTCTAATTTAAGCAACTAATTGAAACAGTCGCTTTGAATGCCTTCTCTCTCTGTCTATTAAATACACAAGCACATTAAGGAAAAAGGTTGACAGTCTTGTATTATACATAACAATTTACAAATTGCTGTCTAACATGGGTAACATGCTGAATACTAGAATACAAAATTAGACTGGGAAAAATTAGCAACGAGATTACCCTGTCAACGAAAAGTTGTTCAATAGAAAACAGAAATTCCTGTTACTAGACAACACTGTAGTTTAGCAATACTCCTGAAACAGCAAAATGACAGGACAAAACTATTCCATTTAGCCTGATAGCAGAACATGAATTATAAATTTCACTGTTAGTCGCTTGTTGCTTGTTAACCCAATTATATCAGAATAGCATTTACAGTTTACCAGTGATTAGAAGGTTGAAAATATTTTACTCTCTTCAGTGACCATAAAATGGTTGACATATATTTACAGCTGATTTAAGGAAGAAGTAAATAGGAGTCTGTCTATTTTAAACAAATACTTTTTTTAAAAAAATCTTTTATTATTGGGTTTTTTTGACTTACTGGAAATGTGTTAAGATTTTTTCTTTACTGAAAAAATGCACTTAACAAAAATTATTTTCTATTTTTTTTTCATTAAGGACTTCAGTTACAAAGGTTTACTCAAAGAAGAGAAAATGGAGTCACAGTTATAGATTTGCTTCTTTCTGTTTTCAGAAAGAAATTAAAATTTCAAAAGGCAGTTTATGTATCATTACAGATTTGGCAAGTCCTTTGCCTATACACTGTGTATACTGCTGCTGTGGTAGCATATCAGAGCAGTAAGAAATTTAAAATAATTTAATACAATAAGCTAAAATAATTCAATACTATGTAGACATAACATTCCAAGATAGTTTTTGTTTTTTTCTTTTTTTTCCCTGCAGATGAAGCCCATCAGAATGTTTTTTGAAAAAAAATTATTTTACATTGTTCTCTTGTATTTTCACTGCAAAAGACAAAATCAATTATATTGTCTACAAAATATAACTACTAATTTTTTTTGGTTTCTTTATAAACCTGAGAATGAAATTCAAAAAATACAAGGAAGGCAAGTATTCATGAGGCCAAAACAACAGACTTTTCATAAATCTGTGTACTTGTGTTGAAAGATACGTTTGTTCCTTATAAATGTTTCAGTAAAAGCATTATGAAAGAAAGAAGGAAAAATCAGAAATTAAAAAGAAAGGTACTAGAGCTTGTTGTATATTTTAATTTTAACTGATCCCTTATTAAATTACAGAAAAAAAATTACTGCCTTGTTGTATATTGGCCTATGGAGTGAGGTCTCATGCAAATCACTGAAGTAAAAGGTAACATTTTATTTTCCCTGGTTTTCCATTTTTTCAAATGTGTAAATAATTACGGCTCTTGCAATCAATATAAGTAACTATGGAGAGGAGGAAAGAATGAAACAAAGGAAGTGTAAGTCTAAAACATGAATTGAAGAAATAAGGCTTCTGCAAATTCATGTTCTCCATGACACAATTCAGTTTACTTAGGAAAAAAAAAGAAGAGAGAAAAATGTACTGCATCTAGAAATTTTAATCAATTCTACAAAATGTGAAAGTAAGTGGCCTACCAGAACCATAGCCCTAGGAAATCTTTAGGTTGGACTTGTCTTTTTCCTTTGGGCTGGTAGGCAGTCATTCTGTGATGCAGGTTTTCCTTATGATCAATATACTATTCTAAAAGGATAAGCAAATCCTGCTATATGGCATTCTGTGCAACAAGTTTTATCTTGTTAGATCTTTTAGAAATTACAAGTCTATCATATATGAATTTCCACTTGACCTAGAGAATAGATAAGATAGTCTGAATAAGCTTTTATTTTATTAAGCCAGTGAGTTAGATTTTAAAATTTATTTTTCAAATGTATTGCTTAGCCACATGGATAAAATGGGTTCTGCATTGAGCAAGTTTGAGCTAGCTTCCCATCAAAATCTCCAATGCTCAGCTATAGCCCCTTCCCTGCTTCCCCCTTTAGGTAAACAAAAGAAACTATAGAAATTTAGAGAAACAGAACTACACCAAAATATATGTGTATTTTTACATATACACAGCTACATACAGTAAGGATATTATGTTAAACTCCCAAGAAAGAGAAGAGGGGAAGGGAAAATAGGAAAAAGGGGCAAAAAGGAACAAACCAAAACAGGTATGCGCAATGAAAAACCCGGTAAGTAAGAAAATAAAGAACTAGCAAAATCTCACCACTTCCTTGAGAAAAGCAGGACAGCCAAACACGGCTCAGCACTCTCCCTGCACGCATGGGCAGACAACAGCAGCCACCGTAGGCCTCAGCTCCAGACAAGCAAGACCAACACAAGGAACCCACTGTTCCCAAACCTTGCCGGAAGAGAATCATAGAATCATAGAATTATCTGGGTTGGAAGAGACCTCCAAGATCATCAAGTCCAACCCTTAATCCAACACTATCATGATTACTAGATCATGACACTAAGTGCCACATCCAGTCTTATTTTAAAAGCCTCCAGGGATGGTGAATTCACCACCTCTCTGGGCAGGCCATTCCAATGTCTGATTACTCGCTCTATGAAGAACTTTTTTCTGATATCCAGCCTAAACCTTCCCTGGCAGAGTCTAAGCTTGTGCCCTCTTGTTCTGTTGCTGGTTGCCTGGGAGAAGAGTCCGACCCCCACCTGTCTACAGCCTCCTTTCAGATAGTTGTAGAGAGTGATGAGGTCACCCCTGAGCCTCCTTTTCTCCAGCCTAAACAACCCCAGCTCCCTCAGCCTCTCTACTTCGGACTTGTGCTCAAGTCCCTTCACCAGATTTGTCACTCTTCTCTGGACCCTCTCCAGCACCTCAATATCTTTCTTGAACTGAGGGGCCCATAACTGAACACAATACTCAAGTTGTGGCCTCAGCAACACCGAGTACAGGGGGAGGATCACTTCCCTCGTCCTGCTGGCCACACTATTCCTGATAGAGGCCAGGATGCCATTGGCCTTCTTGGCCACCTGGGCACACTGCTGGCTCATTTTTAGCCTCCTGTCAATCAGTACTCCCAGGTCCCTTTCCACCTGACTGCTCCCCAGCCACTCTGTCCCCAGCCTGTAGCGCTGCATGGGATTGTTGTGGCCAAAGTGCAGGACCCGGCACTTGGCCTCGTTGAACTTCATCCCGTTGGACTCAGCCCATCTCTCCAGCCTATCAAGGTCCCTCTGCAGAGCCCTCCTGCCTTCCGGCGGGTCGACACTCCCTCCCAACTTGGTGTCATCCGCAAATTTACTTATGATGGACTCAATCCCCTCATCTAAATCATCGATGAAGATGTTAAACAGAACTGGACCCAACACTGATCCCTGGGGGACACCACTGGTGACCGTCTGCCAGCTGGACACAGCCCCATTCACCAGCACTCTCTGGGCCCGGCCATCCAGCCAGTTCTTAACCCAGCTGAGAGTGCACCTGTCCAAGCCGTGGGCTACCAGTTTATCCAGGAGTATGCCGTGGGAGATGGTGTCAAAGGCTTTACTCACGTCCAGATAGACTACATCCACAGGCTCCCCTTCGTCCACCAGGTGGGTTACCTGATCATAAAAGGAAATCAGGTTGGTCAGACAGGACCTGTCCCTCATAAAGCCGTACTGGCTGGGTCGGATCCCATGTGCATCCTGAAGGTGCTGTGTGATTGCACTCAGGATGATCTGTTCCATAACCTTGGCAGGCACTGAGGTCAGGCTGACAGGACTATAGTTGCCCGGGTCCTCCTTGCAACCCTTTTTGTGGGTTGGCATGACATTTGCCAACTTCCAATCATCTGGAACCTCCCCAGAGAGCCAGGACTGTTGGTAGATGATGGAGAGTGGCTCGGCAAGCTCTTCCGCCAACTCCCTCATCACCCTAGGATGGAATCCTTCAGGTCCCATTGATTTGTGTGGAGAGAGAAAACTCTCTTATCTACGCCTTATTTATATGTTGTGTTACGTTAAAGGAAGATATGGAATACTTCCTTAGATTTCTGACTCTTGTTGCTAAGGAAGGCCTAAGAAATCCAAAAGCCAACCCACTACATTCTCCACTCCTTATTCCACATCATTTCTTTAACACAACACCTGTGCATCGTGTTCGTCTATATCCTGCACATATACATATATATATAGTCCTTGTTTTATTTTAAGACTGTCGTCTGTCATTGAAGACCAACACCAACAGCAGCTCAGTTTGGGTCCTTGGCCCTTTAGTAACAATCACAGTTCTGGTTTTAGGGCTGGTTCACTGGTATGGTTTGGCTCATCATTGGATACCACTATCTGCTCTGTTCAGGTCTTTCTCGTCTGGTGTCTGGTCTCCTGTAAAACCCAACAGAATTAGTTTCTCTCCAAGGATAGACTTCCTTGAGGCACACACTGGGTATCTCCATCCATCCTCATTACCCACTAGGTATTTCCGGGCCCTTGAGTGAGAACAATCCCACAAATGGGTTTGTCTTGGCCTGAGGGAGGAGTAATCCAAACGGCCTTACCTAATATACCTCTCAGATGGATCACTGGAACTTTGTCTCCATCTACAGTGTGGAAGGATTCTGCTTGGGCAGGGCCGGCTCGATTGACAGAGCCTCTGGTGTTAACTAGCCAGATGGCTTCAGCTAAGTGCTTATCCCAGTTTTTAAATGTTCCTCCACCTAGTGCCTTTGGAGTTGTCTTTAACAGTCCATTATACCTTTCGACGTTTCCAGCAGTGTGTGCATGATATGGAATGTGATATACCCATTCAATACCATGCTCTTGTGCCCAAGTGGCCACTAGACTGTTCTTGAAATGAGTCCCATTGCCTGACTCAATGTGTTCTGAAGTGCCATGTCTCCACAGGACCTGCTTCTTAAGACCCAGAATAGTATTCTGGGCCATTGCATGTGGTACCAAATATGTATCTCACTTTCCCTTGGTTGCTTCCACCATGGTAAGCAATAGCGTTTACCTTGGCGAGTCTGTGTCAATGTGATGTAATCAACGTGCCAGGCCTCCCCATGTTTATACTTATCCCAGTGTCCACCATACCACAGTGGCTTCAACCTTTTTGTCTGTTTGATAGTGGCAAAGTTTTCACAGTCATGGATAACCTCAGAAATAGCGTCCATGGTTAAATCCACTCCTCAGTCTTGTACTCATCTACAGGTGGCACCCCTTTTTCCATAGGGGTGTAATTGGCCTCAGAACCTAACTTCGGCTCCAGAAACCTAGTGGCCACCCTTGTGTCTCGCCAGGCACTTTTTGCCAGAGGCTCCAGGAATGACCTTTATCTCCGGCTGCAGAGTAGAGTGCATTCTTTACATTTGGTCCCATCCTGACTGGTCCAAGAGTCACAGCATGTGCAATTTCTTGCTTGATCTGCCTGAAAGCATGTTGGTGTTCAGGACCCCACTGGAAATCATTCTTTTCACGGGTCACAAAGTAAAGAGGGCTCATAATCTGGCTATACTCTGGGATGTGTATCCTCCAGAAGCCTATGGCTCCCAGAAAAGCTTGGGTCTCTTTCTTGTTTGTCGGTGGAGCCATTGCTACAATCTGATTGATGACATCAGTTGGAATCTGGTGCCTTCCATCTTGCCATTTCACCCCTAGGAACTGGATCTCTCTGGCAGGTCCCTTGACCTTACTCTTCTTTATGGCAAAACCGGCCTTGAGGAGAATCTGGATAATCTTCTGTCCTTTGTCAAAGACTTCTTCTGCTGTGTCCCCCTATAAAATGATGTCATCAATATACTGGATATGTTCTGGGGCCTTACCTTTCTCTACTGTAGCCTGAATCAGTCCATGACAGATGGTTGGACTGTGCTTCCACCCCTGGGGCAGTCGATTCCAGGTGTATTGAACGTCCCTCCAGGTGAAAGCAAACTGTGGCCTGCACTCTGCCGCTAAGGGAATGGAGAAAAACGCATTGGCAATGTCAATGGTGGCATCACAACTTCGCTGTCTTGGACTCCAGCTCGCACTGGAGCTCCAACATATCTGGTACTTCAACACTCAGTGGTGGTGTGACTTCATTTAAGTCACAATAGTCCACAGTCAGTCTCCATTCTCCATCAGACTTGCATACAGGCCAGATGGGACTATTGTAGGATGAATGTATTCTGCTGACCACCCCTTGACTTTTCAGCTTCAGAATCATCTTATGGATGAGGATGACAGCATCTCTATTTGTCCAATACTGTCGCCGGTGCACGGTTGTCATGGCTATTGGCACTTCTTGATCTTTAACTCCCAGCAGTCCCACCACGGAAGGGTCTTTTGAGAGGCCAGGAAGAGCAGACAATTGCTTGGACTCCTCTTCAACCACCGTGGCTACACCTAATGTTCGTCTTGGTCGATCCCGCCATGATTGTTCCATTGGCCTTTCTCTGTAATCTCTATAATGTCTGTCATCTCTGCCTCTAGAGTCGTCTTCATATCTGGGGTATTCATGATCTCTCTCTCTGTTGTTTCTCTATCGTAGGTGGGTTGGTATAGGGGATCAGAGGAGTCTTCCAGATTTCTGCTGTGCTCCTTATCCAAGAACTCATGATGTCCATGCTTGGTTCATCCATCTTTGGATGATATGCCGTTATCAAAGAGTAGGTATATGGTTTTGGGGCAACTTCAATTACCTTTTTCCACATAGACTGCGTGCCAACCCACTACAGCATTAAGCAGTGCTGCATGCAACTGAACAGTGATAAAGATTTAGAAGAGGCCTATTGAGATCTTTATTATATGTAATTGTGGTTAAAAGACTGAACTTTAGGAAGAAAAAAGATTTTTACAGAACGGTGTTAGTTAAACTACCTCCTGATAAAGTGTTTATGAGATCCTGAATAAAGAATTATCTAACCGAATACAGGAAGAGAATAAATAATATGTCATACTCATATCAAGGCCAGTGATGTCTTTCCATGGAGGCAGAAGGTTTTGTATTTTAGTCAATATCTAATTTCCTCCAGACTAATCAGATTGATTTGGGGGATGAAATTGCTGCAGAAGAAGGAATGCTGCTTTTGTGAATTAGTAGTGGGAAAGGGATATTCATGTAGCTTTGGATATATGTGGGAATAGTTTCACTGAATGTTTTCATCAGTCTTCTATACATAAAAATATAAGGGATGTGTTAAGAAAATCTGCTAGTGGCACAGAGCTGGGAGGTTTTATACATAAGAAAATAAAAACATCATGTGGGAAGAATGAAATTACCTCGAAGGCTTGAATAATAGCAACAGAATAATGTAAATTAGTTATATATGCAGCGCTAAGTGCTTACAAAGCAATCACATGCATTGGAAGTCCCAAATATGAATTATGCATTTGAAAAAGTCTCGTGGAACTGACCTAAATAATAAATTATAGATTTAAGATTTTTTTTTTGCAGTTTATTCAGTCTTTGAGTCTTGATTCTTACCTTCTAGTGTAGTTCTGCAATCATATTGGGTTAGAAAGTACTTAAAAATTAAAGAAGGAAAAAAATAAGATTGTCATTGACAATTTATAGGGTCTCTAAGGGAAAATAAAAACAAACCACATCCAGATATAGTGTTATTAGTTTGAGACTTGTTATAAATGAAAAAGCATGTCACAGCAGCAGGTTGTAGAACTTAGATAAAAGTTTTAGATTCCCATTTAGTTTTTTATTAGAAAACACAAAATATTTTTGCTTCTTTTCCTAGAATTTATTATAGTAGTTGTTTTGATAGGAGAGAGTATTTTCCCTTTCTGTTGTTTAGTGGGGAATACAGATTTTAAACGCTTCCCTTTCCCTCAATTGTGATGATTTGAACAGCCTTACATCTTTTTTGAATCTGGATGAAGTGAAAGGATGAAGCTCATTTTGAAGGGTTTTTTTGGAGGGTGTATTTTTTGTTGGTTTTCTTATTATTTTGGGTTTAGGATAGGAGTATTTTTCTTTCTTTTTTTTTTTTTTTATTCCTTTGACTTTTGGTTTGTTTCCTTTGCAGTATATCTAGAGAATATGTCTCCTAAATTCCCAGGAAGACTGAAAGAGCAAAACTCGACTAACCTAAATTTACTAAAGAAACCTAAAAACTCTAGTAAAACGCTACTGCATCTGAATTCATGGCAATCTATCCCACTTAAACTCCCAGAATAAAAAAAAAAATTCATCAGCTTCCGTGCCTGGTGAGATTATGGAGAAGATTATTCTGGGAGTTACCGAAAAACATCTAAAAGACAACACAGTCATTGGTCTCAGCTAGCACAGGTTTATGACGGGAAGGTTGTGCCTGACAGTCTTGACATCCTTCTATGACAGGGTCACCCAGCTGGTCAACCAGGGAGAACTGGTCAATGTCTTTTTTCTGGATTTCAGCAAGGCCTTTGACACTGTCGCTAACAGTATTATCATAAAAAAAAAAAGTCCAGCATACAGCTGGATAAACACATAATACCGTGGGTGAACAACTGGCTGATGGGTCAGCTCAAAGGATCACAGTGAACAAGGTTACATCGGACTAATACCCAGTCACTAGCAGGATTCCACAGGCATCCATCCTGGGGCCAATTGTCTTCAATATATTCGTAAATGACCTGGATGAAGGACTTGAAGGGCTTTTTTTTACAAAGTTTGCTGTTGACACAAAACTGGAGAGAACCATAGACTCCCTTGGGGGCAAAGTGGCCATGTAGAGGGATATTGACAAATTAGAGAACCAGACAATCACCAACTGCATGAAGTTTAACAAGGGCACGTGCTGGGTTCTGCTCCTGGGATGCATCAAACCTGGATACACGGACAGACTGGGATCTGAGAGGCTGGAGAGCAGCCCTGTGGAGAGGGACCTGGGGGTTCTTGTCGACGGCAAGTTGAACGTGAGCCAACAGTGAGCCCTTGTAGCCAAGAGAGAAACCATGTCCTGGGAGACACCAAGCACAGCAATGCTAGCTCGTTGAGGAAGGGGATTATCCTGCTCTACTCCACAGAGTTGTGGCCCCACCTCGAACACTGGGGGCAGGTTTGGGTGCCACAGTATAAGAAGGACATAAAACTACTGGAGAGTGTCCAGATGAAGCCACAAGGCTGGTGAAGGGTCTGGAGGGGAAGCTGTGTGAGGAGCAGGTGAAGTTAGATAATTCTTTATTCAGGATCTCATAAACTCTTTATCAGGAGGTAGTTTAACTAACACCGTTCCGTAAAAATCTTTTTTCTTCCTAAAGTCTGTTCAACCTGGAGAAGAGGAGACTTAGAGAGAATCTCATAGCTGTTTACTCTCTTCTCACAAGGGAGGGAGGTGAAACAGGTGCTGATCTCTTCTCTCTTGTGACCTATGATAAGACTAGAGAGAATGGTAGGAAGATGTGCCAGAGGTGTTTTAGATTGGATACTGTGAAGAGGTTCATCACTCGGGGGTGGTGGAACACTGGAAAACTCCCCAGGGAAGCAGTCACTGCACCGAGTCTGCCAGCATTCAAGAAGAATTTGGACAATACCCTCAGTCACATGGTATGAATGTTGGGAGTGTCCTGTGTAGGGATAGGAGTTGGACTCGATAATCCTTTTGGGTTCCTTCCAACTTGGGTAATTCTATGATTCTAAGATTTTTTTTTTCTCTAGACTTCAATTTAGCCTGCATTGTTGCTTCATCTGTATGTCTAATGGTGATGAGATACAATTTGTTGTACCTCCTGACTCACTGATCACACAGCAGCATTAGATTCCAGTTTGCTGGAGGAATCATAAGACAGAGAAGAGACTGACATTCGTGACCTTTTTTGTTGTTGTTTTGAATCCTTTTGTTTTGTTTGCATTGCTATTAGGACACGGTTATCTGAATCTAAGAGTTAAGTAGTGTTTACGATCCTTTCCATGTGCGTCGCGTAACCAATAAATATACATAGATCTCCAAATCCTCCACATTTTCTGCAAATCTGGCTTCTCCGGGAAGGAAATTCAAGGAAGGAATTATTTCACGCTTGACACCTGCAACTGCCTGCAATTTGCATGCAAAGGACTTGAGACAACGAACTCTCCGTTTAAACACATGTATTTGTAGTAGCTGTTTACTCAGCTCTTCTAGTAGGGAGAGTATTAGTGCAAAGTTCAATTGTTTACTTATTTATTTTTTAACTTGGAAGTTTTATGAGTTTTTCTACGGAAAAACAAATAAACATATTCATTTTCTTTTAAAGAATATGTGATTTGTCCTGGTGTAAACAAGGATTCATAGGTATACCATATGCTCCTCTAAGGCTATGTTTACCTCACTTCAATACTTACTATAACATGTTACAGCTTTCTCCACAAATAGAGGAATTTGCATTTGTTTTTGATGCTATTTACTTCTGATTATCATAAAGTAATAATTAAAAATCAGTCTTTTTATTAGTTGATTGAATTTCAAAGTCTATAGCAACGATGAACAGTCTGTAGGAAGTTATAAGACAGAGTGGACATTATTCATTTATTAAAATATATTTACAAGATTAAATACTCCGCTCTCCAATATAGTTCTATCAGTGTTTTCTGAGACTTTTTTTCTTTCGTAATGGACTGGTGTAGAAAATTGTAAACCAGTGATATGATATTAAAAGCCGTTATTGACAAGAATTACTATAGCAGTGTCCTTTCAAAGCTTTTTTTTTACCTTCCATTGGATCATATTCTCTAAATAAATCACATTTGGTCCTTCAGTAGATTTCTCATAGAGTTAATTACCTAGCAACAAAAGTGGCTTCTTTGAGCTCTGGTAGCAAGATTCTGAAAGAAACATTTGAGGATATGTTATAGACAGGAAGGGGTTTTTTTGTGTGTATATTCATCTTTATTCTCATACAATGATATCTTAATATAATTACATCAAAGAAATTTTGCAATAATTATCTTCTTAAGAACATTTATGACACAATATATTTTTAAAAACATTTTTCTAAAATTGAAAATAAAAAGCCAGTCATAATGGCCTAGTTCACAAATTGCTGTGTTAAGAGTTTCTATTTAAATAAATTGTCTAAGTGCACGTAATCTTTTATGTAATTATCGCTGTTATAACACTGAATTGCTTTGGTTCCAGTTGAATATAAGTTCATCATACACATCTACTTCATAACTTTGTTTGCTCTATTTAGTAATGTGCACTATGTGAAAGGTGGGAGTTTTGAATTATGATGATGCACCATTACAATAGCAACTCAATGTTTTACTAGTTTCCCAAACAAAGGAAAAGCAAGCAGGTAAGCCTGTGTAGAAGTTAATATTGCAGCCGTGATTCACAGGTTCAACGCTGGTATAGAATAAATACTTGGGATGCATATGATTGAATCATCAAGTCTACAGTTATTTAATACTGACTTACCATAAAGTATCTACCATAAAATTATTCAATGTTTGAATCTTACAGCTTACGAGCATTTCAAGACTGGCTGATTAATTTATTTGCTTTGGTGTAGTTTTGTAGATTATTTTAATCACTAAAAGCCTATTGAACAGTGATCAAAAGCATTTCTGAGATGTGTAAAGCTTTTCATATCACATGAAAAGTCCATTTCACCTGAAATGAAAATAAGGAAAAAAATAAAGGTTTTGAAATATTGAAATAAATAACTGTTTTAATGCACTAAAAGGATAATGAAAAAGTACCTTAGAATTAGATTTGTACTACAAATTGTAAAGATGAATTTACATTTTTATTCTACCCACATAAAGTAAATGCTTCATACCAGGTGACCAATATTCACAAGCCAGAGAATCTGTTGACTGGGTAGCACTAAGAGGAATGCAAAACATATATAGTTCAAAGTTATGCTGGGCTAGGAAAGCAAGAAGACTTTCCCACAGGAGGTGAAAATACTGCAGCTAATGCCATCAGGCAACTGTAAGAAGTCAGGAGTTCAACAGGCAGACGGAGATCACAACAGATTTGATCACTTTTCACCAGTTTAGTTCAGGTTAAAATTCCTTATGTAAGGAGGTTTGTTTTTTTTTCCCAACAGCCAAATAGTAAAGCTCCTCAGTTTGTATTAAATATTTCCTCCCCAAAGGTTTTGCAGCCATAGGTTTTACTTGTTAAGTGAGATGTGGTAGAGCTGTAACTTCAAATATCTTGTTACTTTCTCATTTTATACTGTTCATACTATTATGTTTTGCATGGCATATTTGAATATGTATTAAACATGGAATTAGAATCCAGGGTCTTTTCCCCAACACACTCACATGACAATATTCCAATTACCAAGGGATAGATTTTTGGGTTTTTTTGTGGTCTGGTTTAATGAAATAACTTTTGGATAAAATCACTTCTGAACTAAATTCTTCCTTTTGCAGACTTATCATGTAGTTCTTCATTTCCTTTTCTCTGTTAATGGACCTGAAAAAGGAACTTTCCATTTATGTTAAAAGAAAATCCTTTGCTTGGTTAGAAATCCATAGTTTTTCTTTAAAATATTTTGTAGATAAATAAAATAAAATATTATTTTCCTGTCAGTATTTCTGTTCATCGATTAAATCACACTGCCATTTGCTAAGACAATCTTTTGGATGATGTAGCACTCTTTAAAGAATAACATACACAGTAAGTGTGGCATATGAAATGACTGCTTTTGGAACAAGAAATTAAGTGTTTTAGCAATGCATTTCTTAGAGGAATTTGGAAATATTCTACTGATGGAAAAAACTAAAAGGATTTTCTCTACCAATACCTTAATATACTACAAGGAAATTAATATTTCTCAAGAAATATTACAAGAATATAGGAAAAAGTTTAAAAATCTGCTGCAATCTCATTATTGTCTTTCCTTCACTTAATGGAATATGTATTTTTAAGTCTTTAAGCACTTTAGAAACATACTGATAATTAATATCCATGCTATATTTTATGGAAAAAACTTATGACTTGTTAGAGGTTTGATCTGTGCTCCAATCAATTTATGGACTCATTCTCTTTTACTAGAACTATTTTCAGGAAAAAGATATGATAAAAATTTCTTTTTTTTTCCTTCAGGCTCTACTAATGGGAATGGATATTTTTATAGGGTTTCACTACATGAACTTAGAGATGTGCAGGTGAGTAGATGGAGTATTTTGTAAATTTTTGTACTCTCTTTGTGTTGATGATTATCTTTGTGTTCTAAATATGTCAGTCATGTGAATAAGATAAATAATGTTAAACTCGTGGATTTTCCAAGTTAGGAAGATCATTGCAAGTGTATTATTGCTGGTATGGAATATTGAATTGTACTGCATATTTTCAGGGCTGACACATAATACATGTATGAGGATCATTGACATCTCTTTGGTAACAAAGAGATGAGAAAAAGAAGGAACAACAATTATCATGTTCTCCTGTGGGAGTATTGCGTATACTGGTGTCCATAGTAGCAACATTGTCAATAGTGTCATATGATGAAGATAACAGAAATTTTAAATAATATTTGGAGCAAAGTGGACTGGGAGTTGGCCTGGATAAAGGGTTAAAGGCCATTGCAAACAAAAGAATTACATTCCCTGTCCAAATCCAGCTAGTTACACTGACTGAGGTTTCTTTGGGTAACAACTGTATTTAGATAAATGTGCAACTTAACGGAGTTTGATGGCAATCACACCATTATTTACTACATGGACGAAACATACAGAAGAAAATCAGATTATGTGTGTTTATAGCTAAAGATTATATCTATTTATAGCTAAAAGGTTGTATGTGCACAGTTCATCCTCTACGTCTCTCAGCTAGGATTTCAAAATTTCATCATAGTTATCCTCAGTTTGGTTGCCTTCCATGTGAGTCTCTGGCATTTGCTCTGCAGTTTGAATCTGAGGTTTCACAAAGCAGATTCTCAGGCAGTGGATTTTATGAAATAAATAATTTAATAGAGCAGTACAACCACATAGTCAGTTCTGGAGAGAGAGCTGATATGAACAAAGAGATCTCTGGATAATTATACTATTACAGACTATTTACCCACCTCCCACGTGACGGTTCGGGCCAGTAGTAATTATCTAGTTCTGGATTGGATTCTTTTACTGTCTTTCAGATGGATCATTATCTTAGTTGCGGCTGGATGTTGAAGGTCTGTATCCTTGAAGACTCTGTAAATTTCTGTTTTTTGTTGATTATGAAGGATCAGTTTTGACTAAATATATTGTATTTAACTGGAAGTTTACAGCTTGTGGCCTAGCGCTTCAGAGCAAGTCTTGCTACCTATGCTAAGAAACCTAAGGAAACAGCATACTAATCACACAGTATTATAATTCTAAATGATTTATTATATTTAAAACATTACTTATTTAGCTAGACATGTAATTTGCTTAAAGAAGCAAATTGCCTGGCCATTTAGTACAGCTGCCATCCAGAGAGTAGTCAAATGGTGCTCACCAGCACTCTGTCATTGGCAAGAGATGTCATTGCTCCGAGGAGCACCCCTGAGAGATGTTCCAGCATGAGGAGACATTGTTGCCACGCATCTGATCTACTCAGCAGGGAGATTTCAATGAAGGCTCACTTAGGCTGTCACATTTATAGGATGGTAGTCAAAGTGCTTACAGCAGGAGAGGTATGCGTAAGGCTCCTTATACTCAGAACTTACCACTGTTCACTGAGTCACTCTGATCCCCATGGGTTTCCTGGAGCAGTTTCTAGCCTGGCTGTGGGCAGGACTTTACCTCCTTTGGAGCCTGAACTGAACTGCCGCTGTACATCTGTAACAACTGTGCTGCAATATCAGGTTTGTTTTGTTCCTAGTGACAAGTGTGGGGAGTTTTTGTTATTTTGTATGCTTTACTGCAGTAAAAAAAGTAGTAAAATTAGTACACTGTGTTAGAGTTTTAAGGGACTTGTAAGAAAAACATATCCATTACTCATTGGAAGTCTGGTATAATTCAGATTAAGATATTTCTATGATTCATTGACTAACTATACTCAGTAGATACAGCAATTAATGTACAATTTGGAATGACATTTATTTAGGTTTTTCTTTGTGGTTCATTTTAAGAGTAAATATTTTCATTAAACTATTGCTACTAAAGTAGTTTATTGCTGCTTTTTAGCTTTTGTTTTGTGAAATAGTATCTTGGACAATTTGGTGAGACTGTTTAGATGGTAGTAAGTGTTAAGGTTAATGTTAAACTTTAAAACTAAACTTTACTAAATTCTTCACTAGCAATACACCTCGTGGTATTGTTTCTATATTTCCTCTTCATGTTTGGTATTTTAATGTCACTTCTCCCCATCTCAAGAGAAGGACTTTAAAATTGACTTTTATTCAAACAGGAGAGATTTCTGTGTTAGAGATACCATCACCATAGATATAGCTTAGCTATTTATATTTACCAAATACTAGTTACTGGACAGCTAGTGTGATGGCCAATATTTGGTAAGCTAGAGAGGAAACACAGATAAACAGTATCATTTTCTGCAATTAAAAATTGTCACTGCTATAATGGTTATTTAATTTCTGACACATGGAGATGGATGCATACAAATATTGTATTGTTTTTCTGAATCTTTTATAAAACATATACACTTGAAATGTTTTTACCCCACTCATCTTTTATTTGCATTTGGATTTGTTTTTATAGATATGTGTTCCAGGAGATTTGTTTGTACTTATTTGTTGAGGTCTTAACGATTTGAAAATATTTAGACTCAGAAAGGATATTTCAGTAAAATATATCAGAAACTATTTGTTGATCTTTTTTATGGTTATTATGAAGCTACAGGAACTTGCCTAGATTTTACTTCTAAATGGTGAATCCATAATGAAAATGGATAAATAAATTAGTGATAAATTCCCTAGAAATATCACACAGCAGCAAGTCAGAAAAAAAACCAAACTATCTTTAGCTTGCATTTAAGACCAATTGGTCATCTGAAAAAAAAAAATCTGTGTTCCATTTACTTTGAAGCCATATTGAACATGCTGAGAACACATTGGCAAGTTTAATCAATGTCCTGTGTCATGAAGTGCGCCAGCATGTAGAACTTATATGACTTTAGAATCTTCACTGTAATTAGATGTCTTACACAGTAGGAGACACTGAACACCTTACCATAATCAGACATCAGATGTAACACCGCAGAAAGAAGATCACACTCTGATTGGAGGAATCACATACTTTGTTTGCTGCATAAGTAAAACCCAAAGATATCTGATATCTGTAAGGTAAAGTTCTGGGTTAGACACTGGTGGTCTATATTTAGTTCTAGACCAGGATGTCTACACAATTGCTCTTTCTACACTGTTCTTAATGGAGGCAATAGTGCCTGTGCAGACTTCACTGTGCTCTACAGATTATCCTGCAACAGCAGAAGGTAGAAACTTTCAATTCCTGTGTAAACTGTAAGGAAGCACAGAACCAAGTATTTCATACAGTTGCTGTATGATATTTTTCATATTTTAAAAAATTGTTTACGAGGTTAAGACACTTATCTTAATTAGAGATAATCCCAAATACTGAGATAATTACCCCAAATCCCGATCTAATATCGAATACATTATAAAATTTGATTGTTCGAATGGTGTAAAATAATCACTTTTGTATCATATTTCACATAGCTTTTAAGGGAGATAAATTAAGACAAAGCTCAAGAAAATGAATTAATGACAGATATGTTACCTTCACTATTATTTACAAGTATTACTTGAACAATGTGAATGTTCTAGGAGTGTGTGTCCTGGACAATTCTCCACAATTTGCAATAAATAAGTAGACTAATGTAAGAAATTACTTTCTCTGTCATGAAAATTTGAGGACTCTTTGATACAAGTCACAAATTTTAACTTTCAGAAGTGGTGTTTATACAAAGGTGGCTTTGAGCATTCTTGGTTATAAATTAGTATAACAAATCATTATTTGAGTTGAAGGATAGCTTGGACTACTGTAGAGACCTTTCAACAAGTAATAGTTTTCCTCACTAATTGTCACGTTCAACAAAATACATCTATGGTAGTAGTAAGCAAACTTTTTTTATCTTTGGCCTGTAAGGCTTATTTTAGAAAAAAACAAAGAATCCAATGAGACACTATTCTGACAGAGGAACTGTTAGGACTGAATCTGACAGAAGTAAAAAAAAAATCAAGATATTTAATGGAATTTAAAATAATTTTTCATTCCAATTTCCTGTTCTCAAAGCTCGTGTTGCATATATTCCCTAAAATTAAGAAAACAGGATCATAGGAATATAGAATCAATTACACCAGAAAAAAAATCATAAGACCATCAAGTTCAACTGTTAAGATATCAGTGTTGTAAGAAATATGAGTGTATAAACAGTGATCACAAAAGTCCTAAAGTAGATAACAGGTAAACCCCTGTACACAGGTCAACACACTAACTTTTGCAAGTCTGGGTCCTGCTATAAAAAAATATGTACACAAGTGTAAATAAAAAACCCTCAAAAATTAAATTCATGGGTGTTCTAAATGCCCATGTTATAAATTGTGTATAAAAACAACTGAACCCTATTAAGTTCAAATCATGAGTGCTAGCAATTTTAATGAATTTATTACAAAATATACAATATAGTTTGAGAAATATTTGCTCTGTATAACATAATTACAGTAAATTCCTAACATTCTTAAAACTATGAGCATCCTTGGTAGTGGATTGAGGATTTGCCTGCTAGATATATTTAAAAAATTATAATCATATATATCACCTGTAAAACACATAAATTTAAAAGAATTTCATTTTTGCCTTAGTTTCAAAATACCAAGTGTTTCACAGGAATCTTGTTCTTAATTTTTTTTATTTAACTTTTGTAAATTCTCCTTTACATTTGTTTTAAAATGAGCATACTCAAAAAAAATTAGTGTTTAGCGTTCATAGGAAGCTTATGTTGACAGATTTCTGTGTAGACTGCTTAAACTGTAGGGAAGCACAGAAAAAAGTATTTCATGTAGTTGCTCTATGATATGTTTTATCTCTTAAAAAGTGTTTAGGAGCTCCAGATACCCATTTTAATAAGCCACAGAATACTTTGCACTACTTAAATAATGTTCATGTGAACTCAATTTAAACAGATTGCTTTAGCATTTGTTCCCTCTGATTATGCTTAATTCTGAGAATGCTTTTTCTTATGAATGGATTTTTTTGACATGGATATATACTTTATATTCCAAAATTAAAAAAGAAATATGTGTTCATGCATATGTGTGTGCATACATGAACATAAATGGCAGGTAATTTTAACTCATTAGTAACTGGAATCCTTTAAAGAGTAAGCATATGGTCTCAGCTATTTGTACAAATTTTATGTGTAACCAATGGAGAAACGTGAATTCTTTTCCTCAGACCAGTGTCTGAAAAAAATGGGAAAAACATTTCTGGAGCCTTCTCTTTCTGACCATTTATTGTTGTTACCTAATCCTACTTTTGAGTAAATGTCCAACTTTAGATTATAGCCTGGATTTAGATCAAATGAAGATGCTTTGTATCTACACCTTGAGCTATAACCAGCAGGGAAACAGAGGTGCTAAATCTTGATTGAAATTTTCAAGGAACAAATTTTGTTGTGAAAGTGAGTTGCATGATGTTGGTTGCAAAAGACAAAGTGAATTAAATGGATCTTTCCATGCAGTTCTGACAGCCAGACTGAGAACGGTATAAAATATGCTGTAATTCTACAGTTTGATTTTGCTGATGAATCATAAAAATAAGTTCTTAAAGGAAAAAAATGATTCTGAGATGGAAATTTGATAACAAGTCCTCAGAGGAAGAAATGCATTTTTCAAGAATTTGAAAATTTCCCTTAAATTTTGGAAAAAATATAGACAGACACATACAAAAATTTACAGATTTTTAGATAGAATAATTTTATATGTGAGGATACAGTTTTTTTA
This sequence comes from Dromococcyx pavoninus, assembly GCA_033558185.1. Classification (NCBI taxonomy): domain Eukaryota; kingdom Metazoa; phylum Chordata; class Aves; order Cuculiformes; family Neomorphidae; genus Dromococcyx; species Dromococcyx pavoninus. The sequence continues at coordinate 557,669 of JAUMJL010000139.1, read as the reverse complement.
GTCTAACTTGATAGCTTTTATTTTTTTTCATTCTCACACATTTCCTTTCCATTAAGACATTTTGATTTTTCTTTCTAGCAATTTTTTTCTGTATTTTTTGTCCTTCTTATATGTCCTGCTTCCTCTGCCACAATTATCCTTTCTCCTGTAGCTCTGCTGAAGTCTTCTTTCCTACCTAGACTTCTCTTCAATCCAACACTTCCTATTTTCTCATGTCTGATTGTCTCTGTCCCATTTAATCACTCCCTTGAGACAAAAGCAACCAAAAGACTAGAACAGAAAGTTCTCTTTAAGTAATTTAATATCCTGTTATGGTAAGGTCACCCATGTGGTAGGTGAAGGGAAGACGGTGTATGTATTTCTTCTGGATTTTAATACGGCTTTTGATACTGTACCTCAAAGATACCAAAGAGGGAGGTGCTGTTGACTCTCTTGAGGCACAGGAGGCCTTGTAGAGGGATCTAGATAGATTGGAGCATTGCTCGTCAATTAATGGTATGAAATTTAACAAGTCAAAATCCTGGATTCTGCACCTAGAATGGAGTAATATCAGGCAGAAGCATAACTGGGAGAGGAGTCACTGGAGAGCAGCCCTGCAGAAAGGGATCTGCAAGTGCTGTTTGACAACAGATTCAGTAAAAGGTCAGCAGTGTGCCCTGGCAGCCAAGAAGGCAAACCACGTCCTGGAGTGCATCAAACACAGCATAACCAGTCAGTCAAAAGAACAGCAGCAGGTTTACATTACCTGTATTTGCCTTTTACTACTCATGTGTTTCTAGAAACCCATTTTATTGCCTTTCTTTAATGTTTTCTTTATTGGCTGCAAACATCGTCCATCAGAAAAAAGTCTTGTTAAATGAGAAGCCATTTTATTGCATATTATGTTAACCTTTCCATATCTTTATCTTCGTAGTAAGTTGGAAAACAACTGATCTTTCTTTTAAATCTTCAACATCTTACCATTTACTACTAAATTTAGGATTTTGATGTAAAAAGGTATCCTTTCCTTTTGTTCTAACGCAGACAGACTACAAGAGCCAGTAAAAATGGTCATACTGTAATTGTAATGAGATAAGAAATAATTGTACGTAGATTTATTTCAATGTTAATTCTAGTATTTACTAAGTATCTTAATACCATCAATTATTAAAAAAAACAAGGGAATAAACAAAGAAGGACATTTTTTTAATTTTATTATGATGAATATGAAACACTTGGTGGTTAAGAGCATCTTTTGTTCCTCAGGTATTTCATCGCCATTCTGCCACGTAAGTTTCCTTTCACTGGATACAGTTGAATTTAGGGCTTGTAAAATATGTTTGCATACAGACTGTGCTGTTAGGCTGTAAACTTCTTGGCATATGGATGTGTTATTTGTGTACATGTTTGTAGAAAACTATGGTTGTAGCATGAAGGGCTCATCAAAAAATGGTTTAAGATTTAAAAGCATACTTACAGAATATATTCCACTCACAAGCACAAATTAATTCAGATGCTGTGCATGCCATAATCCACACTGTCACTCAAGATTATAGGGGTCAATAGACCAACTGTCTCCTGAGGGTGTGAACTGGGACAGATCAATCAGTTTACAGAGCTTTGGTAAAGGCTGAACAGCTGGAGATGAAATTCTTTGTTGGAGAAATGACCAAACCACCAGAGATTATAGGTTTAAGCCAAGGCTGATGGTTAAACCTTGCAAATAAAATCCTCTTCAAATGTGTTCTGACTGATTATAAAGCTAACTTAAAGGCATTACTCCACAGCACTTTCTTAGAACAAGATAGTCATTAAACTTCTGGTGTTGAACAAGTTCAACAAAAATTGAGAAAGGTTTGATTATGTAATAATCTTCTTTTCCAGAAGAGGATGTGATTTTCAGTACAATTGAACTTGATTTACAGCTGAAAAGGGATTAGAAAAGGAACAAAAATATCAGGAGAGAAAGCCTAAGAGATTGGAAGTATTAAATGAGAATGGTACAAGAAATTTCACTAAAGAAGAAAAACAAAGATATCTGAAAATTGTGGTAGCACACAAAGATTTTTTTTTTTCCTGAGGGAATAAGGAAAGGAGACCATTTTGGATGAAGAAGTAGCAGGTAAAAGTAAGAATAACAGGAGACAAGGAGGGATTTCTTGAAAGGAAGAGAAATATGCCATATGGCAAGGGAAAGCCAGGAATAAAGTCTTCCAAAAATATACAGAATGTGTGAGTACCTATAAAGAGAAGAAAAAAACAGTCAGCATGTTTGTGTGTGGTTATGTGTTTGCAAGAAAAATTATCTCATAAATTCCATCACTGATAGAGTAGTCTATCATCTCCTTGAAAACACATTTATCAGCTTATTTATCATCTCTTTCTCTTTTTCTATCATTTTTTCCTTGGTCTGTTATTAGAAGTGGGGAAGGACTATGCTTGTTTATAGGTAATTGGGCTGGATAGAAATATTATTTCTCATCGTCAAAAGGAAGTGTAATGAATTAAAAAAGAAAGGAGATTAAATCTTGAACACATTTGGAAATTTCCCAGTGAGATTAGTAGCTATCTGTAATGTTGAACTGTAAAATCGTAAAACTTTATAAAGAGGGGTTGATAGCAACAACACTTTGTTTGGGGTAAAACTTGAAAAATAAATTAAACCATATTTTCCACAGAATATTTTAGAAGTAATGATTTCCATTTCACTCAAATTGAAACTCTGACAACCACAGAATTTTTTGAAAAATTGCCCTAAAGAGGTCTGAGTTGTAACTAGGCCTAGGGAAGATTGTGAAAGGTAAGATATTGAATGTTTATATTCCATGACCTTCTTAAGTGAGAGAGTAATAAAGATTTTTACAGAGCAGACTTTAGAAATCAAAATATTAAATAAAGTAATTTATTATTGCTAAAAAAATCATGGAAAGAAAAAACCCACAACCTACCTGAAATGTGACAGGAACAGAAAGGTGAAAACAGATCTCTGAAATTTTGTGTTGAAGGCATATGACATCTTTGTGACTAGACCAACAATTTTGCTTTATTTCAAGTTTCTGGTGTGTGTATTCCACATACATCTTTGGAGTTTTGTTTAGTCTCAATAATTTTTAAGGTATCTAGATAGGTTTCTTCTGTTCATTATTGTCATACATAGCCTACATTATATATTGCAACCTTTCATCATGCATTCCTTCAGTGGTATAAGTGGCATCTCTGAGTCTGTTTCAGAACCTTAAGACCTGAAAAGATCTTTTGCTGCAGTTCTATTTGAAGTTATTATCTCTAAATAAAATTAACCCAGTTCCCTTATTCTTACTTCAGAACGTATGTTCCAAACTTTTGTTATATGTTACGCTCCCCAGTATATATTCTTTAACGTAATTGCATCAGATGAATAATAAACTGACATTTACAAACTCTAACCTTAAAAATAAGCTGTACTTATAGTGGTTAAAGGAAGCTTTGATTTCAAAGACACACTGACTACATTGGTGTTGGAGGAAATTCGGGATTCCTTATCTGGATAGCATCTACTTCACTGCTGTGGTATGCATCTACAAACAAATAGTAATTGTTACCAAAAGTATAACTAGGATCAGAGAAACATTTCTCACTAGAAAATTGCTTGCTGCAATTGCTAGCTACAAACTTGCACATGTGTAGCTTGAGAGGTATCTGGAGAGACAACAGAGTTTATATTATATTTATATTACTCTTGAGCATTACAGCAGCCTTATTAAGAAATGGTTTTGTTCCACTTTCTCCAATGAATTAATAGGGATCCATTTATATACTTATTGCTCCTCTAAGGTAAATTTCCTGTGAAATCAGATAATTTCAAAACAAAAAAATAGAATACTTCATCGAAGAAACAATTGTAAAAAAGGTGTCTGATGAATGAACCATCAAAACCTATTAATGTTATATGAGATTATCTTCAGTCCAATATACAGCATTCAACACACAAGAGAGACTTAGAGAGAGGAGGTGGGTGTAATCAATCAGGTAAGAACCTGAAAAAAATGTTTACAGAGAAAATGTTTACACTTTTTATTTCAGACTAGACATGTAATATGTGTTTGTTATGTTCTTTGTGTGATTTCAAGAATAAAACTAATCAAATGTATCAGTAATTTTAGTTCCCTTATATGCATAGTTTTCTTTCCTTTCCTACCCTACACAACATAAAAGTCCAAACGCAGAGAACTTTAGAGTGCTGCTGCTCAACACTCTCTAAAGACCAATTTGTGTGAGTGTTAGACAGTGATGAAGGATACTGCGTGGATGAGACTGTGTTTAGGCACAGGCTTAAAACAATTCTTCTATTTAGTGGAAAAACTATAACACTAGACACAGCCTAGAAATGTAATACTTTGTATTGACCCAGAAAGGGGGATATGTGGTATATGAAATACTATGGGATAAATTACCACACAACAGTGGAATTCAAGATCGTTAGGACAGTGAGGAGGGTGTGCAGTGAACTCATTACTCTGGTTTTCACAAGAGCAGACTTTGGCCTCTCCAAGAATCTGTTTGGGAGAGTACCATGGGTTAAAGCCCTGGAGGGAAGAGGGGCCCAAGAAAGACAGTTAATTTTCAAGGATCACCTCCTCCAAGCTCAGGACCAATGCATCCAAACAACGAGTCAGGCAAAAATGCCAGGAGTCCTGCATGGGTGAACAAGGAACTCCTAAATAAACCTAAGTTGAAAAAAAGAAACCTACAGAGGGTGGAAGCAAGGGCAGATAGGCTGGGAGAAAGACAGAAAAATCGTCTGAGCAGTCAAGGATCTGGCTAGGAAAACTAAAGCCCTGATAGAATTAGATCTGGCCAGGGACATCAAGGGCAACAAGAAAAGCTTCTAAAAAAACAACAGAGGATTACAGCTAATTTCTTTTACTGATGGAAGTATCTGGTAGTACCCTTACCTCCTTTGATCATTTTAGCTTTACCTACACTCGTCCTGAAGAAGTCAGCTTATAGAAAAGTTTTATAGTCCTCAGAAATCTCGCTTGCCATGTTGATCAGTGAATTGATAAGGACTTCAGGTATACTGAACACAGACTAAGTCTCATTACAGTATCACAGTATCACAGTATAACAGTATCATAAGGTTGGAAAGGACCTCCGAAATCGAGTCCAACCTATAACCCAACACTAACACCAACACTAACACCATCATCTAAACCATGGCACTCAGTGCCTCATCCAGTCTCCCCTTAAACACCTCCAGGGTCGGCGAATCCACCACCTCCCTGGGCAGCGCATTCCAATGGTCAATCACTCTTTCAGTGAAGAACTTTTTCCTAACATCAAGTCTAAACTTTCCCTGACGAAGCTTGAGTCCATGCCCTCTAGTTCTGTCACTGGTCACCTGAGAGAAGTCAATGCTTCCTTTAGAAGTCAATGCAGAGGTGAACCAATGTTCTTGATGTAAGAATAATCAGAGACACCCTCTAATAATTTTGTTATATTACTTTTCACGCCCAATGCAAGGCTCGACGAGTTCAAAGTAATGATAGATTTGATTAGAATGTACTAGATCAAATTTTTAGCTGTTACTGCTGTGTATGTATTAATTGCCATGTTCCTGTGCTCGCCATAGGGATTGTGTGCCTCTCTAGAGTCTAGAGCTCATTAGTGACTGCTTTTTATTTTTGCTGCTTGCTTACTGCTGCACTGCTTATCTTACTCTGCTGTGTCTGGGAACATTTTGATAACAGCAACAGTGATGGGCCACGGCTGGCAGATGGCCAAAGGTATTGCTGCTATTCCTGTGCTGCTGTACTGAACAGGCTCAGACTCAAGTGTGACCTTGAGTCAAAGGGACTGTGACCTGTGAATGGGATCATGTGGGAGCAGGATGCCTCAAATGGTCTGTGGCCGTGGTTAGTGGATAAGCCTGTGACAGAGCAGGGACATCTCAAAGCGTCTGCACACATGCTTATGTCTGTGCCACAGCAAGTGTACCTCTGAAAGGATTGTTCACACTGTATAATATAGACCTCGAAGCATCTGTGGGTGTGGATGACATCATGCTGCAGCAGGTACACTTCGAAGCATCAGTGACTGTGCATGACATCATGTCGGGGTACCTTAAAGCATGTGGCCATGGATTAACCCATGACTGAGCAGATACACCCCTGGAGCGACAACAGCCATGGGTAAGACCTTGTTGGAGCATGTTTACCTCTGAACAGACTGTGGCTGTGGGTAAGGTCATGCTGGATCAACTATAACTCTGAAGGCATTGTGGCCCATGGAGAAGGCTACACTGGAACAAGTGCACCTCAGATATATTGCAGCTGTGGATAAGTCTATGCCACAGCAGGTATACCTGTGGAGAGACTCATAGAAAAGGCTCCACTTGGAGCAGGCAAAATCCTAGTTGGATCAGTCCAAGCTAGAACAGGGGCAAACAGAGGAGTTCGTTGTAATGATGTTAAACACGATGGTCTGGTCCAAAGGGACCACGGGTGGAAATACCTTTAAACTGTTGTAAGGATTTGAGTTGCATGTCATGAGAATCACCACAGTAAGAATCCCCTCTTGCTAGCCAGGCTAGGACCAAGGGGAGGGGTTCAATGCAAGGTTAAACCCTACAACCTGGTCCAAATGAACAAGGGATGGAGATTGCCATGGATATACCTTTACATTGTAACCTATGATGTGAGTTAATTGTTACAAGAATTGCTATAGGAGGAAATATCTGAACCCACGGAGGACAAGACTTACAAGAAGTAATGCAAGTGCAACAGTGGCCTGACATGAGTTGGTGCCCAGTAACTCCATGTTACGCATGACCTCTCCTGCCCTGAGTGACAACCACAGCAGAAGGAGCCCAAAGCCTAAATCGAAGTCAAGGGACATTTGTGAATTTTAATGGACATTTTACTGACATTTCACTGAGGTGTTCCATAGACTAAGGAAAAGATAACTGTGTATTATACCAAAGGATAAGAACAGGATGGTGGCTAACAAGGATGTATTGAATATTGTGGAATGTAAGCATGACAAAATGGTGTGAAATAAGGGGTGCAGAATGTGCTAGTTTTGGCTGGGATAGATTTCTTATAGTATCTAATATGTGACTATGTTTGAATCTGTGCTGGAAACAGTGTTGTTAATATAGGAATATTTTATTTATTACTGAGCAGTGCTTCCACAGAGTCAAGGCTTTTTCTACTCCTCACAATGATTAGGCTGGGAGTGCACAAATAGTTGAGAGGGAACACAGCTGCGAAAGATGACCCCAATTGACCAAAGGGATATTCTATACCATTTGACATCACACTCAGTACATAAAGCTGGGTGAAGAAGGAGAAAGGGGAGGATTTCCAGAGTTGTGGCATTTTGTCTTCCCAAGTAATTCTTATGTGAGATGGAGCCCTGCTTTCCTAGAATGACTGAACACCTGCATGCAGACGGGAAGCAATGGATGAATTTCTTAGTTTGTTTTGCTTGCATGAGTAGCTTTTGCTTTACTTATTAGACTGTCTTTATCTCAACCCATGAGTTTTCTCATTTTCACTCTTCCAATTCTCTCCCCCATCCCATTGGGGTTTAAACACGACACAAGAGCAAGTATAGTGTGTCTAGCTGGGATGGAATTAGATTTTTCATAGAAGCCCCTATGATATTTTGTTTTGGATTTGTGAATAAATCAGAGTAATAATATACCAGTGTTCTCACCATTGCTGAGCATTACTTGCACAACATCGAGGTTTTCTCTTTTTCCCACTCTGAATTCTCAATTAGTAGGCTAGGATTAGGGAAGCAGTTGGAAGGGGACACAGCCAGGACTATTGATGTGAAGTGACCAAAAAATATTCCATATCATAAGACATTGTTCTCAGCATTAAAGTTCAAAAAAAGGAGGAATCTGAGAAATTTATGGTCATGATGTTTGCCTTCCCAGACAATTCTCTTCCCCATCCCTCGGTGGGGGGAGAGAGTGAGCAGCTTGGTGGGTGCACAGTTGCACCAACCACAGCAAAAGAAATTAGATATATGGAACAGTTAGGAGGGCTGTGCTTGACAGTGACTCTCTACATTTCCACAATATGCTTTCCTGAGAATACTCTAAAACACAAGTCATATTTCCAAGTCATTTTCCTTGGGCATAGGAGCTGCTGCACTCTAAAAACTACCTGTAGTAATCTTCTGTAATTCAAGAGTGTGTTGCTTCCACATATGGTGCCAAATCTAGCTTTGGGACTCTACTTAAAACGTAGAGATAAGCTTAGAATGATGTTTCATGTAGCTACATTAGGATCAGATACATTTACCATGTATATTAATGATTTATAATTTGAATTTGACATGACAAGATCTGTTGTGGCCTATCTGTAATGTTAAATTACTTTCCAGTCCTCTTGTTGTTAATAAAGTACTGCTAATAATAGCAAAAATAGTATTCAGAGGAGTATATAGACTTTTTTATCTGTAAATCTCTCTGCATTTTGATTGTGTGATAAAAGGCTAATAATTGTGTCGTACCTTAATATCCCCTTTGTAAAGTAGAAGATATTTAATGTTCATCCTTCACATTGCCTCTCCAGCTCATTGTTTCTCCTCTGTGGGGTTTTAGAGTACAGCAAATTGTGTTGATGTATTGAGACATACTCATTCTGTGCTAACAGTTCTATCAGTAGGGCACAATATCCTTTTTTTTTGTAGCAAGAATGAAATCATGCAGCTACTTAAGTATCTTATTTAGTTTCGTATGCTTTTTTGTTCTAAACACGACTCGCATACAACAGGTAAATATCTTTCATATAGTAGGGCTATAAGTGTAATTTGAGTATTAAAACATGGTATTTAATACAAGTTACCCAGAAATTACTTTTATTCATTTATATGAAATCCTATTTTTACAAATTCTACTTGTTCTCACTTCAACTACACCCCATGGGACTCACTATCGAAGATTTAACACAGGATTCTATTAATTTTTTTTCAGAATGAAAGACTACGTTTAAGGAAGAATAGTTAGTAATTTAATCACCTTTAAGTGTTCTGATGTGAAAGAAACTGCAATAATATATATGTCTTCAGACTCTGATATGCATTTTATTAAGTAGATTACAGAATTGCACAATGGTAAGTGTTGGAAAGGACCTCTGCAGGTCTACTCTGGCTTCCCTGCTAAAAAAATTTCATCTACAGCAGATTGCACAGGTGCAAATCTAGGCAGGTTTTGAATATCTCCAGAGAAGGAGATGGAACAATCTTTCTGGGCAGCCTGTTCCACTGCTCTGTCACCCTTAGAGTAAGGAAGTTTTTCCTCATGTTCAGATGAAACTTACTGTGCTCCAGTTTGTATACATTGCCCCTTTTCCTGTCACTGGACACTGCTGCAAGGAGCATGTCTCCATCTTCTTGACAACCTCCCTTTAGATATTTATAAGCATTGATAAGATCTCCTCTCAGTCTTCTCCAGGTTAAACAGACACAGGTCTCTCAGCCTTTCCTCATAAGAGAGGTGCTCCAGACCCCTAACTCTTTTTGTGGCCCTCTGCTGGACACTTTCCAGTAGTTCCTTGTCTTTCTTGAACTAAGGGGCCCAGAACTAGACACAGTACTCCAAATGGGTTCTCACTAGGGCAGTGTGGAGGAGGAGGATAGCCTCCCTTAACCTGCTGGCCACACTTTTCTTAATGCATACTGGGATACCAGTGACCTTCTTTGTCACCACAGCACATTGCTGGCTCACAGTTAACTTATTGTTCACCAGAACTCTCTTAGGAGAGATACCTTCCAGCTGAATTTGCATTGGTGCATGAGGTTATTCCTCCCTCAGTGCAAAACTCTACACTTACCTTTTTTAAGCTTCAGAAAGTTTCACTCTGCCCAACTCTCCAACCTGTCCGGGTCTTGTTGAATGGCAGCACAGCCTTCTAGGGTACCAGTCACACCTCTCAGTTTTGTGTAATCAGCAAACTTGCTGAAGGATACACTATATCCCTTCATCCAAGTCATTGATGAAGATGTTGAGTAAGGCTGGGCTCAGTACAGATCCCTGAGGAACATCACTAGTTCCGGGCTTCCAACTAGACTCTGCACGGCCCATCATGACACTCCAAGCTTTGAGATTTGTTTTGCGTTTGTACCATACTTTGCAAAATAACTGTAATTAAGTCTTTTGGACACTCAAGCTTAATACTCTCTAACATATACATATTTATATATATATCTTCAGGTAAGTATATACTTTTGTTTGTACATATATATCTTACATATTTATACATATACATACAGGTATATATGTAATTATATTAATAATTATTGTCAGTTCATTGTATGAGCTATGTGTAGTTTAGTTTCTAATCCAAGAAAATATCTATGAACATGTTCATTTCTACGGCAAGATAAGACAATGCTTTAAAACAAATATTTTTTATTAATTTATAAAAATCTAGTGTTCCTCAGAATGAAACTGTGAACTTCATCTGAGAAACAGCACGAAGTTCACCAATTAACACCAATTTTATTGCTAAAAAAATAATTGCTGCTTGTACTATTCATAAAAGCATGCCAGAAAATATAACTAGACTTCATACATCATAGCCATAGCTAGAAAAATTCCCAAGTAAATATTTTTTCACCTTTCAGCCTTTATCTAGATATCTGGTATATGCTGTTCTCAGCTGTTGAATGTTGTATCTTTCTACATGTATGATGAATTATTGCTATCAGAATATTCTCCGACTTTCTTATACGTTTCCTTGGAACATGTTTCCTTGGAAAGCACTATACGTGTGTCAAAACCACTGGATACATAGGAAAATGTAAATTATTTGAAAATCATGAATATAAAAGGAATAAATGGTAAGAGTAGATAAAATATGTACAGTGCTGGTGCTATAACACTATTTGTTTTTCTTTACAGACTATGGAAAATTTTTAACTGTACTAAATTTAAAATCCACTAGATATACAAAATATGTAAATAATTACATGTATGAAAAACAATTCCACATTTACTAATACTGACTGCAAATACAGTGCAAATAGTACTTTCTTTTACTTTGCAATTCAATGTATGTTGCATGTACAAAGACGAAAGAGAACAAACAACAAACCATTTCTTGCAAGCAGTCCTTGGCAAGTCAGAAACTTATGACTCTGTTCCCCCTAACATATGGTTTGCAAGTCCTCAGGAAGTACTGTACTTCCAGCCTTTTTGTGCAAGACTTGGGTAAAAGTTTACTTTTCCAGAAAAGTGAATTCCAAAGTTTATCTCAATGCTTCATGTATAAACACTTATAATGCATAGTCCAATGAAAGTCTGCTCATGATACCAAAGAAATACAGGAAAGTATAATAAATAGTGAACATGTATTGAAATTATTTCAGTGAAATTGCTCCTATGCTAAATGCTGAAAACTCTAAGACCTGAATGTGACTGCCCCTAGCCCTGTAGAACAATTCAAGGCCTCCTTAACAGTATTGGTTAGTGTACAAAGTTTTTGGACAATGCTTTCTCAGACTATGTTGATTTTAGTTTAGAGGTTTCAAAGCTTTGAAAAGATGACAATGTTGTTCTCTTATCTGTTCTTCCTTTTATTCTCCTTGTTGTTTCTGTTAAGGAATGTTGTAAAGTTTTTTACTCCACCAGGCTCCAGGGCCTGGGAATTCCTCTGCCCCGTCTGCTGGAGCCCAGCCTGAGGCATCCTGAGACCCAGGACCCTCCAACCTAAGCTCAAGGACACGGCTGCTAGTTTCTTATTTGTAGGTCCAGACAGTGGTGAGACTAAGTGTGTATATGAGATGCACCCATAGAGGACACTGACATAGTCAGTTACACTACCACAGGCAGGGCACTGCCCTGGGGCAGCACCGTCATCAGCACTTACAGTAAACACAACCACAGAGAGTCAAGTCCTGTTTCTCCTCCTCAGCTGGTAGAGATTCAAGCACGTTACTGAAAGTACGATTGACACACTCTAGACTCACATACACATGCAGTCATGGATTCCTTGGTCCCTCTGACATCCCTGCCTGGAACCTGAGCTCATCTTAACTACTCCGTAGATCTGCTTGCCAACTCATCCAGTTTTGTGCTCGCTAGCAAAAACTTATGCACTGAGACACCCATCTTACAGTACTCTGAGGTCTCCCCAGCTGCCCGCCTAGGCTCTCTACCTGCCTCCTAACCCTGCCCATACCTGGGACATCCTCCTGAATGGTGGGTCCAGTTGGATGTTTCCTAGCGAATAGATGTACACACTCACACTCATCTCACAGGCATCCACCCCAAAGAAAGGTTCACCTCCTACATTCTGACTAATTTAGCTTGAACTTTGATAATAAAATAAACACATGCACCCCCACACATTGGATTAGGGTAAAATACAAATACTCCATTGATACCACCAAGACACATAGTCCCTGGGGCCTGCAGTCCTACAGCAGTTGTTGGCACAGATGCAGCAGACCTGTCATGCCAGGTCTAACTCCAGTTACTAGCCCTGAAGTCATTCTCTGTCTCTCCAGTTGTGAAACTGGAGTCTCTAGTAATTTTTGCACAGTCCCATAGTACCATCTAAAATATCTGCAATGCTTGTGATCATTTTCCACCCCCTCTTATCAGCTACGAATTTCAGGCTGATCCTCTCAAAAGGTATGCCTGAAGTTTCTTAACAGATAACCAATTATTTACTGAAGAGTATTTGCCTTTGTTATTATTCCTTTTATCAGTTGTTTATCTGATGTACGTCCCTGTATGTTTTGTTTGTCACTTCCCCTGCTACTTACAACTCCCTTTAAACTGAAAAAGTCCTTGATCTAATAATTTGATGAAGCAAGTATTGTCATAGTCCACGTTCCCTTATAGCTTCCATAACTGAAAATGAATCCTTGGCACATGTGAGGGGACAACAGAGTGTAAAGGAGACCAGTGGCAAAATATTTTCCCTTTACTGATCGAATGTGTAATCATGGTGCAAGACCCACTTGAAAACAAGTCTGTTAAGGAAACGGATGTGCTTTCGATTTAGTTTTAAACTTTCCTTACAGCAGCTGCTTAAGGGAAGAGTCTAAGAAGTAGGAAAACATACAGTGAACCATATTTTCCTATCTATTCCGAGATTCCAGTGAATGCCACACTCCGATTATCATTTTTAGTAGCTTTTGTTTCATATCATACAAACTGCATTTTGGACTTGCTATTATTTTGTGTATCGTATATTTGTTAGCCACATGTTTTCCCAAGCAGCCCACTGTTTATGGATTTCTCCACAGCATAATCATGAATACCTGTCAATTAATTACACAATTATCCGCCCATGCAGAGTACCTACAAACTTAATTTTGCCTTTTTGTTCACTTTTATTTGTTTTCAGAACAACGTATACTCTAGCTGTCACAAGAATTTAACAAACTCTGAAATATCATTTACTCTTTAGATTTTGTTTTAGCACCAGTATCCTCTTTTCCTACTCTGCACTTTCATCTACTGGATTTCCTTGAACAAATCTAGGTACAATGTGAGTTTATTTACATTCTACTTTCATCTCCTTCTTCAATAATTCACTGCATATATTTATCACTCTCTATGTGAAGTACAAAGTAATTTAATCTTGATTTCTGATTTTAATATTATGTTTCCTGGTTTTGGAATCTCTTACCACATTTCTATTTCATAAGTACAGTAGTTTGATGACTGATTGAATCAGAAATATACTCCTTTACACTTGTGCATTTGCATTGCTCTCTGTAGAGCCTCACTGGCATAGGTCTGAAGTAAGGAATGAAGATGAGAATCATGCCCTCAATTTTAAAAGGAAATTTATTGATTTAACCTTTTTCTATATGTTTTTTACAGAGATGCAAATTTATTTATTGTGTATTTTCCCGTACTTTGGCTCATTTACTTAAATAATCTTTCTGCACAACAATCAGAATTGTATTTTTTCGTACAAAATGAAACTGGTATTACCTAATTTCCCAACAAGCTTTTCAAAACTGAAATGTTTTTAACGTTTAATGCAACTGTGAGCTCTCAGCTCACAAATTCCACCTTCAGTGGTCTCCTAGGATACCAACACACAAACACAAACAGAAAGCAACACAGAAAAAAAACAAGGTAGAAAGCTTGAAGCACTTCTACTTTTTTGAATCCTTTTAAACTTTTTGCATTCTCACAAACATATCAATATCAAGAGCACAATAAACCTTAAACAAAACACCTGGTCATGTGCTTAAAATATAGCTCATATCTATGACATTTGTAAATGTAGACAAAGTTCTCTTGAGAATTCTGAAGAGAGCAGTTGAAAAGAAGAATAAGATCTTGCACACATTCTGCACCCTAACTTTGGAAGAATGAAGCAAGAGTAGCTTAACAAAATTAGTTTCAGGACACTGTTTTAACTACAATTGAAATAAATAGGGAGGTATTAACCAACTCCAGCTAGTAAAGTGCTACCCAACAAGTAAAAGCTAATTACAATATGCGTAATGGATGCTGGATGGAGGACATTTTCAAATAAAATGCGTTTTCAGCTAAAAGTAATGCATATACACATTCGTGCACAGAAATTTAAACAACAGGTACATAATTTTTAAAGAAGTGGAACTTCCAAAAAATTATTAAGGAGTCAGAGCAGACAACTCAATTATAAAATTGGAATGCAATGATAGGTCAAGAAAAGAGAGTGAAAATATTTGACATGTAAACATGGCATACTCACACAATGATAACAGTAATATCAATGCTGCAATATTTTATTCAGTTTTGTTATCCTCTTTTTTAAAAGGAGATAGTAACCTAGAAAGAAAGGTAGGAAAGAAATCCTAAAATAATGTAAGAGCTAAAAAAAATTCTGCACAGCAAGAAATGAAATATATTTAGTCTTTGTAGTTAATCCAAAGGAAATCAAGTGAAGACCAAAGGGTGAGGTGACCTGATTACAATGTATGAAAACCATCATGGGAAGAAAATGCTGCATATTTTAACAGGAAGGTTTAGAAAAAAACAAAAGCAGAAAACTGAAGTTTGGCAAATCAAATTAGGAAACAAGGCACAAAAATGCTATTAAGAGAAAGTATGAATAAAGATTGAAATGTGTTCAGTAGGAAAGTTGTGGCTCTTAGTCTCAGTACTCTTCAGATCAAGATTTGTGGGATATCATTCTGATTCAAACTTACCTTTGTATTTGACTGTAACATAAGTGAAATTCAGGAACAGTCACATATAAGAACGTTAGTTAAATTTTATGTTCTTTCAGGGCTAGATGTTACAAATCTCTGACTTAATGGAGATCTGACAGTACTTACGTGCATGTTACAACAATAATAATTTTGATGGTAGCTCAGTTTAAGAAAATTGAACCATACTTGTGAATATATTTACAAATACTCTCAGTGTTTCAGTTTTATTTCAAAGCTAGTTATTTGTTACCACGTTACTGGAACTTTTATAATGCAAGAAATAGCTTTGATAAAAGGCAGGGCAGTTTTCAAAAAAATGGGAATTGTAATTGATATGCTGGCCCAGGGAATTTAACGGTTATTGTAATGTTAATTTAATTAGACCAGCATTTCACCCATCTTTTGGATATGTAAAGAGAACTAAATTGAGAAGAGTTTCTGAGAGAGAAAGAAATAAAAACTTGCTTAAGAAAGCCTAGGTTTAAATGAGAACTGCATATAGTTCATACCTGATGTTTCATATACTAATATTTTTCTCTGTAGGTTTGCTGTCAATCCGTTCATTGTCCAGTCTGTATGGATACTGGTGATTGCCCTGACCAAGGTGCAGGACTTCGTACTTCTCGGACTTCATGAGGTTCACATTAGACCATCTTTCGTGTCTGTCAAGATCCCTCTGAAAGGCATCTCTTCCCTCTAGACTGTCAACTACACCACTCATCTAGGAGTCATCTGCAAATTTGTTGTGAGTGCACTCAATCCCATTGGCTATGTTTTCAATAAAGATATTGAACAGTACTGCTCCCAGTATAGAGCCCTGAGAGAGTGCTTGCTACAGAGCTCCATTTCAACACTGAGACATTGACACAGTGGCACACAATATCCTTGTGGCTAAGAGAAATGGGTTTCATGGATGGAATCTTTGGAATTGACTGGATGGGCACATCCAAAGGGTTGCAGTCAAAGACCTTACTGAAGTCCATATAGATGACACCATTTCCTCTTCCCTTTTCCACCAACAAAGTTACTCTAACACTGGTTTATCAGAGTAGTGAGGCATGATTTGCCCTTTGTGAAGACATGTTGTTTGTCTCTAATCACCTTCCTATCATCCATAAGCCTTGACATAGCTTCCAGAAAGATCTATTCCATGAATATTACTGGGCACAAAAGTGAGTCTGACTGGTCCGTTATTCCCAGTGTCCTCCTTTTTACCTGTTTTTCCCTTTTCTTCAGTCACAGAGGACTTTGCCTGACTCCTATGACTTTCCAAATATGTGGAAAGTGCCTTAAAAACTACATCTGATAATTCCTTCAAGACTCCGGGATACATTTAGTCTGAGCTTATACATGTTCAGGTCCCTTCATATAGTCACAAATCTGATCTTCTCCTTCACTTCCCCAGTCCCTACCTTGAGATTCAGGGATGTGGGAAAAGCAATTGCCAGTGAAAACTCAGGCAAGAAATTGCTTAGTACTTCAGCCTTCTCCATGTCGCTTGTCACAGTTATCAGGAGGGGTACATTTTTTTTATTCTTTCTTTTCTGACTTATATACCTGTGGAAGACCTTATTATTCACATCCCTTTTCAAACCCAGTTCCAGCTATGATTTAGTTTTTCTCATTTCATCTCTACTCTCCCAGGCAGTATCCTTATGTCCTTCACAACATGTGTGTTACTGTGTCCACTGACTGCACAGTTTTTTGTTGTGTTTGATAAAGAATACAATATACTATTTCAGTTGGAAGGGACTTACAATAATCATCTAGTCCAACTGCGTGAATAATTCAGGGCTGACCAAATTAAAACATGTTTCTGTTTGACAAGGATGTCCTTACTCAGCCACTTACTCAAACTATCTTTGTAGATGGATAGTTTTGAAATCTTGCTGAATAAATGGCCTTTGGGCACCGATAATAATTCTGAAAATACTATTTATTTTCAGCTTCTTTTAGTATCAGAAAAAACTACTTATGCCTGAAAGGGACAATCAGGAGTGAGAATTCTGAGTACTCCCTGGAATGAAAAATAAGAGTTGGCAAAATGTAGGAAATAACAGCTTATCTTTCCCAAGACCTATCAACCAATCAACTGGAAACAACATTTTTTTTAAACAAAACAAAAGATAAAACCATCTTTAGGGCTAGAAAGTGCCAGTCAAAAGTAACATCGCTTGTACCACAGTGTAAATCTTTTGACTCCTTTGAAACACAAAAATATATCTTTGAAATTACAGTGACAACATAAATGTTCATATACGTCAATCTTCCAGGCCATTTAACTTGATTCTTATCCATCTGGATCCAGCCTGTAGTAATTTGCCTGTTGAAACTCCAGCTACTCCCCAAAGACATAGATATTATGCATTTTGAAAACAGTTCAAATAATAAACAATACTGAGATGGTTAACACAATCGTGTTCAGACAGGGGACTCTAATCTTGACTGTATTTATATTTTTCAATGATAGCACAAGAGTGTTTTGGGGTTTTTTTAAGTAAAATCCAGTAGTCAGGTTTTTTTCCAGTGTCTGTTTTTTGTCCAGTTTTCCTTGTATTAAAGAGATTCCCAAAAGTATTTTATGCATAAAATAAAATTTTACTGAAGTTCTCTAATTGAAAATACTTTACGTGTTTGAAATCTGTGTGATTGCAGTACATAAGTGTGCATGTATGTATATATGTCATTTACAGCACTGTTGTACTTCAGATGTCAGGTAGGTTTCAGCTATGTAGGTATTTCTAGGTATATTCTGACATTGACCTGATCAGATAGATTTTACCATCTTCAATGCAAAGCTACAATTTAAAATACACATAAATAACACAGTTGACGAATATAGCACTATCTAATCGCACTTTCTGATTTCTGGGTTTATGGCGTAACACTAAGTAGTTGTTAACTAAACAAAAAAGAAAAAATTACCAATTTTTCTTAATTTCTCTATTCCTACATGCTGGAAACAAAATTATCATGTCTATATATGAAACAATATTGTTCATATGCACATTTGCCATAAATAACAGCTCAAGACAGAGAAAAATAGTCATATAATATTGTAAGCAGTTTTGAACATGAGTCTTGCTTCTGTTTCACGAAAATTATATAAAATTAACATGATTTCTATGACTCAGGAAACAGGAAAAACAATCATAATAATATTTGGGTTTGAATTATATAGCACGTAGTATAACCAGAGTGTATATATTTTTTGTGTATGATAATGGATGGTAGATATATATATGTGTGGGTGTGGGTGTTTATTTAAATTAAATTTTTATTAGCTGACTTGGTTATTGAAACTGCTGTTCCAATTTGGTTAACTTCTTTTCCAGTAGTATGAATAAGGAGATTTAGATGATACATATATTTTTTAATTGGTTTTTATCTTGTTTCACTTAGTGTCGAAACAAAAGTCAGGGCAAGAATGGTAAAATTATCTTTATTTTATTTATGCTTTGAGAACCAACCTGTCAAAAAAAAATATAACTGCATTCCAGATGACTGCGTAACTGTCCATAAAGAAATAGATGGATGCATGGATCTATATCTATGCAATTTTAGTCAGTTCCATTGGAAAATTGATCTAGTAAATTTTTTCTTTTGCAAAAACTTTCTATTTTTAAGGGTCGTCTTAACTTTATCCTAAGGAAAAACTCCTCTTGTTCTGGTGACAAAAAAAAAAAAATCGCCATTCATATTTTAAATAATAATAGGAAATAAGGTCATAGTATTCAAATCTGGGAGACAAAATAGATAAACATGGAATAACAATATTTTAAAATAAGTCATTATTAAACAACTCCTAAAAAAACACCACAACAGATATTTAAAGGCCACATGATGAAAAAATACAAGTATGCATACTGATCCCCTGTATTCTTTTTAATCATATTTACCATTATCTATTCTACTATTCCAGCTTCATTTCCCCATCTTAAAAAGTCTTTTACAAATGAACCAAAAATTGCTAAACCAAGTTTCCTCAAAAGAATTTGATTAAGAACTTGTAATTTGCTTATAATTATGCATCATTTAATGTCAGATCAATGCTTAAATGTGAAATAAACTCCTATTAAACCCCATCCTCTCCTCACACAGCTCCAGAGAATGACTTTCTGGCTATCACTTTGTGATTTGGAAAGTCATCCATAGCTACAATAGCAATTTCTGTTCTCATCAATCTTCAAACACAGTCCACATACATTGCACAGTCATGCAATAACAGGAGACTGCCGAGTGCTTTAAGAATAAGTTCCATATGTTTTTTTACTAACTGTTAAAAATATTTTTCTAAGCTCTTAAAGTGCTTGCTACCCATTTAGTGCTTCTTTTCTTTTTTTTAACTGTCCTTTAATGTTATAACATATAAATGACATCACACACAGTTCTAACTATATAGTCTGGAAAAAATATTGTAATTGACTTCCTTTGCTGTGTCTACCCTTCAATGTTAATGAACGTTCTGTTAATGAACTTCGACAGGTTCCTTCTTAATACTGACTGTGTTTTGGAGATTATTTGCTAACTAAAAAAAATTTATACAATTAAAGAAAACTTACAATTAAGAACAATTAAAAAAAATACAGAATTTTAAATATAAATTCTTACTAACCTTCTCCATGTATTTTAGGTTCAACACAAATAAGTTTTTTCTTGTTATGAGTCTTAAGACATTTGTAGTGTTGTCTGCAAATTGTGTAAGTATACAAATCCATATCTTTCCAAGTACTTGCAGAAGTTTTCACTGCAGAATTCTTCTGAATCATAGAATCATAAGGTTGGAAAAGACCTCTGAGTTTATCAAGTCCAACCATACCAGTCCCCTTCCTAAACCATATCCATGAGAAGCTCATCTACCTGCCTTTTAAACACCACCAGGGATGGTGACTCAATCACCTCCCTGGGCAGTTGTTTCAGTGCCTGACCACCCTTTGAGTGAAAAAAATTTTTCCTGACATCCGGTCTAACCTCCCCTGGTGCAACTTATGGCCATTTCCTCTCGTCCTATTTTCTATCACTTGAGAGACGAGACCAGCACCCACCTCACTACAATCTCCTTTCAGGCAGCCTTAGACAGTAATGAGGTCTCCCCTCAGCCTCCTCTTCTCCAAGCTGAACAACCCCAGTTCCCTCAGCTACTCCTCACAGGACTTCTTCTCCAGCCCCTTCCCTGGCCTTGTTGCCCTTCTCTGGATCTGCTCCAGCACCTCAATGTCCTTCTTGTAGTGAAGGGCCCAAAACTGACCCCAGTACTCAAGATGTGTTCTCACCAATGCTGAGTACGGGGGCACAATCACCTCCCTGGCCCTGCTGGCCATGCTGATTCTGATACAGGCCGAGATGCCATTGGCACTCTTGGCCACCTGGGCACACTGTTGGCTCATATTCAGCTGCTGCCATCCAACATCCCCAGGTCCTTCTCAACCAGGCAGTTCTCCAGCCGTTCTTCTCCAAGTCTGTAACGCTGCATGGAGTTGTTGTATCCCAAGTACAGGACTCTGGAACTGGGAATACAGTAAATAATTTGTTCTCTATCTTTCTATACATAGGACCTACTGGAAAACCTCACTCAGTTATTACTGAATGAAACTGAAGTTTTGTCATTTGATTTCCCTGTAAGATGAAGTCTTAAATTTGTTACTTTATGTTTGCGACTTTCACAGTTTCAGAATTCTTATTTAAGAAAAAATTGCTTCTTTTTTAATAAAGCCCAATCTAATGGCTACTGAATTTTGGGGATATTTATAATAAAAAGATGGAACATGCAGGTGAAAAAGGAGCTTCAAAGGAAATTAGATAGGAGAAATTACAAAATAATTTACAATCAGTATGAATAATATAATTCACCAATGATTTATATAATTAAATCTTCCATTCTGAAGTTGCTCTTCGGCTTAATTTTCAATGACCAGCTGATTTCTTATATTTATATATGTCCATATATTACGGACATAAGAAGTGTCAAATGTAAAGGTAGCATCCATGAAAACATGGAATTAAATTAATGGTTACAGTTAGAACTGCATGACATAATATTTCAAAATTAACCTGAACAATAGAAACATAGAGTTTGTAGGGTGACATAACAATGTTTATTTTAACATGTAGTGAACAATCGAATGAGTTTGACAGGAGACAAAAAGCACAGCTACAACATTATCAACAGGTCCACAGAAGGTCTGTTTAAAGTGAACATTGTTCATCTGTATAAAATAAACCTGAAACTATTTAGTAGTTGTTAGAAGGTAGCTTCAGGTAATGACACAAATTACAAACAACACAAATGTTTTGAAGTTGCTAGACTTAAAATCAGCTGTCTTGGAGGATTTCAGATGGAGTGATATGTCGTATTTCAAGACAGAAAAATAGCATATAATATACCGTATCATTACATCGTATTTATCACTTGAAAAGATCTTTGTCATTTCAGGGTTTTCTATTGCAGTACAGAGATATAACTTTCCTTTCTTGTCAGGACTTGAGTGAAATAATGTTTATTTTTTTACATTCAAGATATACTGTTCTTATTGTTTGTATAACAGTAGTAATTAACACAGTGGTTGAAGTCAGCTACTGATCTGGTTGATAGTTTAATGATAGGATCATCATGTCCAGATTGCAGGCTGTTGACATGCTTACTGCTCCTGGTGAAAATGAGCTGCTCTTCAGTGTGGCTGTGTTTTTTGTTTTCTTTTATCAGCATGTGGGGTTTTGGGGTTTTTTGTTTGTTTGTTTGGGGTTTTTTTTCTGTTATAAACCATCTTCCATAGTCTGCTATATCTTAACTGCTCTAGGCAGAAGTGTGGTGCTTAATTACAAAGTGTCATACTTTAATGACATTACTTACTTTAATAGTAAATCATCAGCGAGTTTTGTTCGGCCAGTACTAGTGCCGTGGAACATTGAAAGAAAAATTTCACAAGTTAATGGTCTGCCCTTTTCCGACAGCACACCAAGCATTCACACTATTAACTAACACTTTGCTTCACTCAACCACTGAACTGTTGACAAGAGCACTTTAGCAAGTCTGAACAGCAGAAAAAAAATCAAGTAAATCAAAAGCCAATTTAGAATAAGGCAGAAAAACAGACAAAAAAAGATGAAACAAATGACAAAATTAAACAAGAAAACAAAGTAACTTAATAGGCTTTGATAACCCTTATCAATAATACATCAATATGATGAATAATATGTGTTATAATTTTTCAATTTTTGGATAGTTTTTCTTCACAGTACCAAGGATAGTATGGAATTATTTCAGATTGCTTTGTAATCAAAATGATTTAACATGTTTGTAATCATGGTTCATAATATTTTTCTTTGCCACTGAATCAAGCAGAATTTGATACTGTCTGAAAAAATGTTGGAACACTGCACCAAAATAGAATTCTAACCTGTCGATTGGTATTTCAAATCTTTTATCATCATTGTACACAATTATGCAATAAATAAATGAACTTCTCTGGTCCAATATTCAATTGTAAGTCTAAGAGACATTTACAGCTTATTTTTTGTAGACACTTCATTTTGCGGTCTACTGATCCAGAATGAAAGTTTAATAAATTCATAAATGTCCAGACCACCCATATTTCTCCAGAACTCAAGTAACCAGTAGGTCATAAGGTCATATGTTATGAAAGTTATATTCAATGTTTTAGCACAAATCAGATATGCAATAAATGATTTCTGATTTTTTTGAAGCTGACTATGAAACTTTGATGCAAAACAGAAAAAAGCATATTTCTATAATTACGCTGGCTAATGATATTTGTATTTGCATAATCACCAGAATGCTTTTTTTAATTTTTGCATGTTCCACGTTTTTCTTTCCATTTAACAATTTCTTACATTGTTTGTGGGGCAGTGTGGTGAATTAATGTTAGAATATTTGCATTTTTCTATAAATAGTGTTATGCACTGCTGAATAAATAAAGGAAGGAAAGGGGTTTTGTTTATGAGGGTTTTTTTCCCCTGTTTTACTAATCATTTGATTATATGCTCTTCTGTTACACTTGTTTTGTTTATTGGAAGAAATAGCTCTTATGCCAGCAGCTTTATGAATCCTGCAGGAAACATCATGTCCAGAGAAGTCATGAATGCTCCACCCCTGGAGGTGTTCAAGACCATGTTGAATGAGGCCTTGACCAACCTGATCTAGTGGATGGTGTCCCTGCCTTCCAAATTTTAAGGTCCCTTCCAACCCACACTATTCTATGATTCAATGATCTGTAAAGAAACTTCAATGAAACAACATTTCTTTGTACACTTTTTTCTTCTGTAACTTAGTAAAATCGTTTCACTTTTCACAATACTTGGGCAAACTGATAAAAGAAAGCACAGAAAAAAAGTAGGAAGAGATGTTTGCACAATCATTTGTATACAAACAACTGACATAAGAAAAGACTAGTGTCATTTATACAAAGTATGTTGAAACTGCTTCTAGAACATAACAATCAATAATAGTAGAAATGCTAAATTCATGAACTCAGGTTACATATTAATGCAAAATTAATCCAAAAAGTAAACACTAATTCTGCAAGGTACAAAGTATTGTTGACAGATTTTTTTTTCCCAACAATCTGCAAGAAAAAGAAATAAATACGCATATGCTATACATGAGTTTATAAAGAATATGTATTTATGACAGCAAGAGAAAAGATATTTAAATTTCTTTTAATAGGAAAAAAATGATCCTAAAACCCCAAAAAGAGGCAGAGAAAGGAGAGGATAAAAGACTGAATGGAGGATATTGCCAGTTTAAAAAAAAAATATTTCTACTTAAAGTAAATTTTTATGTATCTAAAAGAAAGAAGTAACATTATTTCTCAAACTTTTTTCTCATCAAAATCATGAACTTTTTAGATATTTATGTAGCGATAAAAGATATGTATGTGAGATGATTAATTTTTACCTCCTTAAAAGAAAACATGTGCTCTTAAGTACATAACCTCTCCTACAGGCCATATTCAATGTGCGGTTTAAAAAGTAAACATGCAACAGCATAGAGAAGGATTTTATGGCATTTGAGGATTCTCTAGGGGTCTTTGAGTTCCTTACAGATTTAAGATATGCTGCATGGAAGGAAACGCTGGTTAAATCTGCAGAGGTAGCAGTGAGACCATTGTTCTAACACTTGCAGCATCTGGACTCCTGAATTCAATTCTTCTGGCAAGTCAACACTGGAGAGAATTTTGTTATCTATGTGAACAAAACCAAGACTTTGCTGCAACAAAGAAGTGATTTTACACTGATTGTGGGGAATCCACCAACTACTTATGAGGTGAGTCAGAACAGCTTTTTTATCTGTGTGAAATTTACCCCTAAAAAAGAATAAACTGGTGATCCATTCCTCCCCGTGGCTGTCTGGCCACTAGAACCAACACAAGAAAAAGAATACATCATCTAGGGATTGGGATGGCACTGTCAGTCTACTTCAATTTAAACTGTGTGTGAAATATTACCCTTATTTGGACTGACATTTTTCAAAACTGTAAAGAAATAAAGTCTGTGTCACCCTCCAACAAACACAATGCAAGAGCTTTAAAGCTATATTAGCTATGGTGATCACAGACTGAAAAGTGCAAGTCCAGATAACTGAAGCAAAATTTTAATTTGTAAAAGAAGAAAGTAGTCTGGGATGATGCATATACACAGATATGGAAGCCGAATTTGTATTCATGAAAGAGGTTATCAAGAGTTGAAACATAATGAGTACAAGGTCCAACATCGTTGACTCCTCCACCATCTGTGTTAAAAGTTATCATCCATGCTTTACAGGAACCTCCTGGACTGTTTGCGCCTTAGCTGTGTTCTCTTTTCAGCAAATACCAGGCTGGTTGAAGTCTCCCATGAGAATCAGGACCTGTTATCATGAGGCCACTTCCGACTGTCTGCAGAAGGTCTTGTCAACTTCTTTTCTTGATTAGGTGGTCTGTAGTAGACTCCCACAACAGTGTTCCCCACATTAGCCTGCCCTATAATTCTTATCCATGACTTCTTGACTCTTTCCTCATCCACACTTAGGCTGAGACGGATGCATTCCCATTTCTCTCGCACACAGAAGGCAGCTTCATCGCATTGCTTTGCAGGCATATGGGGTAAGGGGTGAACCTCACATTAATAGTTATGTTATGAGTACTACCTCTAGTGTGCAAAAATATTCACCATTGCACAGAAGTGTTTTTTTTAAAAAAATAGGTATAGATAATTCTTATTTATAATTAAGGATTACAGTTTTTCAAGTAGTTCACTGTATGTCCAGTCTCTTAAAAACACAAAACCTGCCAAGAGATCTTAACTCTTGGCTATATCAATCTTTGTGTGGTAGAACTTACTAAATGACCCTTTTGTTTGTAATTTGATGCCATCAAGGTCCTCATTCATATCTAAAAAAGAAATTCTGATTAGAATTTCGTATGGCATGTGAATGAAATAACCATTAAGCTGCCAACAGTCTTCTTCAAAATTTGTCATGACATGTGAATGAAATAACCATTAGGCTGCCAACAGTCTCCTTCATCGTCTAGCAAATCTTGAAGTATTTCCTGTACAAGAAGCACACCTTCTAGAGGATGGAGAGGCCCACCTACCTACTCTACACTATTGAATAGAGTACTGTTCTAAGAAGAGTGCTTCAATGAACACCTTTAACCTGATGTGAGCAAGTTTGCTCCCCAGGAACAGTTCTACTTGCTTTTCTTCTGAGAAAGGTGGGAATATTGATGCAAAGTAAAGAAAAATATGTGTATCCACATATGCAGAAATGAGTGGTATATTTTTTTCTACAACAAATTCGTATTTAAGATGCTGTGTTACTTGCATGCGTTGTTACTTTTTGTATATTCATGGCTTATTTATTCCTTGGTTTTTCCATTCACATAGCAGGGTCTGAGTGTACAACAGTAGGGAATTGCCATTGTGTGTTCTTTTAACAATGACCAAATTTGTTCACTTGGAACTGGATGCTGTCATTCCTGCCTTTCTACTGAAATACTACATGAACATTTCACATCTCCTTTAAATGATGTATTGAAACACCACCAGAGAGATTTTCAGGCTTGATAGCTTAACTGAACAGAGACTTTCATCTCAAGATACATATCTGAGCCCTTGCAGAAAGACAGAAGTTCAAAAGTGTTTTTCACTAGTTATTGTAAATGGTTTCTTATTACTCTGCAGGAATTCTGAAAGCTTTCAAAAAGACCTAATTCTCTCATTTACAGTGCTTAACTCGGAGGTTTGGATTCCATTTTTCAGGCTAAACATAATCAGTCACTGAAATGACTAGCTTATAAGTGCTAAATTTCCTGGTTTGATCTATCCTCAATGAATATAGTTTACTTAAACATTCTTCTTTGGCTTTCTTTTTTGTTTTTGTCATTCTTCCAGTTATTTAGATTGCAGACTATTTTCTTACTGGTGGGGCCATAAGAGTAGAAAATATTGCTGGCGTTTAACAAAACTAAAATTCATTATGTACTCTTTTCTGCTTTCTGTGGTGGAAATTTTCTACTCATTTTTGCTCTCAGTTGGTGCATAAAGTACTCCTGTTACTTATTTACATTTTGCATGGATACTACCTGATAATTGGCACCCTATAATTAATTTTTTTTATTGTGTTCTTTTTTTTGGTATTTTGTAGCTATTCACTTCTCTCTCTTAGAGGCACAGTACCAGCTTCCTGCTCTTTATAACTTTTCTTGGTACTTGTACTCAAAGGTAGTGAGAAGGAGAGAGAACTTGTGTGAGAAAAGTACTTTTCATTGATTGTACTGTAATATGGAAAATTTCCAAAGAGCTGAAGTTGGGAGTCTTGTAGATTATGTATACTTTAGCAGGTAAGGTAGCACAATAGAAATGGAGTTGTAAATGAAAGCAGTTGTCAGTGACTTGACATACATCATTAGCATGCTTCATGTGGGGTTACTTCAGATCATCTTCATTCTCTTTCTATGGACTGGTGTGCACTAGTGACTGGAGTGCACTGGATGTACCTTCAGTGTGCTTCTTCAAATTAGTTTCACTTGAAATTAATCCACTTATGCCCTGAGACTGTGTGACGAAGTGAATCAAGATATGATATATGGGAACAGATGACAATTTTAAAAGCAGCCTCCTGATCCAGATCAAAACAGTGATGTAGACATACATAGTCACTCTATAAAACTAAAGAAATTTCAAAGGCTATAGAGATCTAAAGACTAACAGAGCTTCATTCGTTCATTTACTATTAAAATGAAATAAAGAAAGAACTAATTTATCTTTTTGCATGGATTACTGTTGAGGCTTTTTTGACCACTTTTAGGTTATCGTTGTTAAGAAGTATTCTATGGATCAAGTATAGTAAATGTTCTCAAAAAGAATTTGATGTAAAATGCAATTTATTAATACAAAAAAAAATATTTTTAAAGAAGATAGTCTATTCATAGGCGTCTTTTTGTACCATGTGTTAAAGTTCTGTTTTCAATACAGCTTCTTTAATGAATGTTGTCCCATTGCTCTGATTACAAATGTGAACTTGAAGTTCATTTTCTCTAGAAAATAATTATAGTCTTCTTTTATATTCACTATTAGATCTATAATATCTATAATGCTCCAAGCCTGGAAGCTTGGAATTAATGTGGTTTTTCTCATAGCCTTAGTCATCAACATTTAAAACCTATTATTCCAATAATTAAGGACTTTTTTTTTCCAAATGCTTTTAATTTTTTTTTAAAAAAAGCTTTTTATCTAATTCCTTATAAAATATACTTCTGAATGATTATATATATAATATTTCTACGTGATCATCATTTGGGGTTGAATTCTGCAATACAGGTTTTTAATCTGTTTAGGTATTTGTTCATTAAGGGGAAAAAAGTTTTATATGTTTATGATTATGATGTCTATTTTTTAAATTAGGCGATCAATTCTTTTGATAAATAACTGACATCTCAGTGTAGATGCTATTATTTACATAACAGAGCCTTGCATTGCTAGACGTGAATGCAACTGATTTTTTTTTTTATAAATAGATACCTATGTAACTGTACATAAAAAGTATTAACTAATTGTAGCTTTTTCCCTTGCTTTATTTATTTCAGTTAAACTTTCTGCAAGGTTGACAATTGGACAATTGGCCAGATTTCTTGCAAAGCTTTGAATCTTCCATGCAAAAGCAGTATTCTATTTTCTCCCTGAAGGCAACCACGTATTGAGGGACCCAATACAAGAGAAAAACTAAGCAGCAGTTTCCAGATCTCTGGCAGGTCAGTACAATGAGAGGAAATCACAACCCTACCCTCAGAAATTCTCCTGACCTGCTCATTTGTCTGTTTTCCCAAACAGGACTCCTTAAATAAAAGTTCTTTATAATATCCTGTTTCTTCTTAGAATAACAGGTAAGAAACTATTGCAATATTTTCAGGCTAAACCTAAGATTCATCACCTTCCTAAAGCTTGAACTAAGAATTTGTATATATATGTATATATGTAGATGTTTGCATATGTCTATATGAAGGTACACTCCCTTTTCCATGTATTCATTGGATTCATAAGGTAGAATCAGAACCAGGTTTGTGTTAATTTAGCTCAAAAAAAGTAGTGTATTTTGTAGTAAAAGAATGATTCCACTTATAAAGGTATATTCAATTCATACAGCTCAGCACCAAAAATTAGACTCTGCATCTACATTTAGTGAAAGTAAATAAGTAACTTCAATGTATTATTCAAAATCTGAATGTATCAAGCAATGGATGATACACATCACAAAAAGCTTGTCTCTTAAGCTTCTATGTCTAGTTCTAAATATCTCTGTTTTCCAAGTCTTTCCCATTTTGGATCTACACTGATGATTTCTGTTTTGCATGCATAGTCCTAACATATTACATCTTAATGATTTTAAAACTAATAGCTGAGGTGAAGTTAGCCTCATATAAGATTTATGAAACAGTGTAATAGCCAAGTAAATGGGATAACTTGCTCTACATCTTTTCTTTGTATAGCCCCAAAATTCAAATTAAGCACCTAGATCATCTCAATATAGTGTGGGAGGTGGGTCACCCTTTCCCTCATTCCCCTCTTCCCCTTCTTTTTTTGGTTAGTTTAGTTTTCCTTTTATAGCCATGTTGGTATACACGCATATAAAAGTCATGTCACTAAAAGAAAGAGATTGTAATCTGTAAACTGGTAACCACAGTACTAAGCTTGGAAATTAGAGTAGTTTTGATTTTATTTGACTTATTAGGTTAAAATACAAAATCTTAATTTAGACAACAGGGTAAATATAGCATACCTTGCTTATTCTATTTTACCATTCCTATGGCTGGCTGCTTTCTCACATATATCTACTTCATCAACTCATTCATAAATTTGGTCCTTAGGACATTCTGTGCAATGAAATA
Source organism: Dromococcyx pavoninus (assembly GCA_033558185.1). Taxonomy (NCBI): domain Eukaryota; kingdom Metazoa; phylum Chordata; class Aves; order Cuculiformes; family Neomorphidae; genus Dromococcyx; species Dromococcyx pavoninus. The sequence continues at coordinate 528,144 of JAUMJL010000139.1, read as the reverse complement.
CACAGTGCATACTAATAACACAGTGCCTATTAATAACACAATGGTTACACACACACACAAAAAGATAATTCTGGCATTTTGTAGGAAGCACAAATACAAAGATAGTGATAATTATTAACAGTTGAAATATCAAAATCACAACAATAGTATTTCTAATGATGTATGAGACTAATGTCACACTATTTTTGTGCTGAAAATTATTAAATTTTCTATAGATTTTTTGGTTCCTGTGGAGAAAATAAAATAAAATTTATTTATATCAAGCAGCTTTTTTCATGCTAACATTTGCCTAGATGTTTTACATAGAAAACAAACAGAAAGATTAGTAACGTCAATCTTTCAGATCACAGTTGTAATTATTGTGGTTTAGACCTGAAACATTGAGGGAAACTTCATGAAGTTAGACAGCTTTTACAACTTTCCTTGGAAACGTTGTGAATTATTTTGTGTTCTTCAAACTAAAACAGTAAAATCAACGCAAATTATATGCATGTGTACGTTCTTCAGACATGTGGGAGAATGGGCTTATCTTATGTGAGTGGAAAGACATCTTCCAGTATGTCTTTGTCACATCTTTTAAGTGAGTGTAGAGGTGGTTTATTAGCTTTCCAAAACAATTAACTTTCATTTAAGGGCAATCATTAGTTTCAGAAAATTTCTAAAAATTTTCTCTTCCTAAAAACCCTATACGAAATCATTAAAATAAAATTATTTCCTCCAAAGTAATGTTGTGAATTTAAATGTGGGGTTTAGAAGCTGCTTTGATTCATTATATGTATTTATCTTCAAAGCAGAAGATTATTTGCTCTGGAAGTGAAAAGTCTGAATAACATGCAGAGTTGTAATGATTTAATTATAAGTTAGAGAAGCAGAGATTTTGACAAAGCTTTTCAATTAAAAATGTTACAGTATGGAAACTGGAATGCTTTACTGTGCTCTCTCTTTTTTTTGACAAAGGTAATATGAAAATCGCCTGATGATCAGAATGGTCATGTGGAAATGTAGGATGATGAGGCAAGATGCTTATTCTGGGTCAGGTTGGAAAGAACTTAAATTTGAATTTCCCAAACAGGCTATCAATTGATTATTCTAGGTTGTTTCTTGTTTTATTTGGAAAGGACAAGGTTGGGTTTCATTTTGAAACTATTGTACTTCAAATAATGTTCTTAGGTTTCTTAAATTTTTCAAGATAGCAAAAATTATTTTCTGAATATTCTACAACTAATGTATGTATCGTGTTACTTATAATGGTAATTTTGCTTGATGTTTGGGTGATCTGTATTAATAGACAATAGGTTTTGAATGAGTTTTATACAGTCACCTTGCCAAAACTTGTTCTGCAAGGTTGAGATGCTTGTATGAAGTTGTGATTCATTTTATGGTATAAATGGAAAGTGTAGCTTTGCTAGGAACAGTTTAAAAACCAAAATGCACAATCTACCAAAAGGAGTGTTTTTGCTAAACAGATTAAAAATGTCAGTGACAGTTTGAATATACTCAAATGTCATTTAATACTAGTTAAGTTGAAATTCTAATATAAAAAATAAAATTAATGAAATCCATGTAAGAAAGGTGTATTAAAAGTGCACACAGAAATTCAAGTATCTCTAAACTTGTCGGTTTCATGGCAGCAAACAATGTGTATATTACCTAGTAGTTTAAACATTGGATTTTAATTTTTGCGATTTGAAGTATTCAGATACAATTTGAATCTGTTATATTTTGAAAAATGAACTCTTGCCCATCTTATTCTCTTATAAGATTTTTAAAAGGTGTTTATCATTCAATCTTTCCTAATTTGGGGCTTTGTGTTTTTGTTGCTTTTGTTTTTATGAGGAAATGGCATCAACACAGTCACAACCTCCAAATTCAGTATGAAGTAGGAGTCGTAGAAATACTTAATGATATAGAAAACACTACATGTATTATACATACTGCATTATTTGATCAGAAAACTATTAGAGAGCTAGGCAATAATTGGAATTGAAGTGAATTTTTCATTTACAAAAGTGCATATTGCTGCATTTCTAGTAAATGTCCTTAATATTGCTTGTAGAAAAAAACATACAATTAGTTTAGTTTCACGGGTGAAGCTAGTATGTTCAGAGAGAAAAATAAGAATAATTAATAATTATTTTGCCCTTTCCTTTGAAGGATGATAAACGATGTCATTACAGAGGACAAGGCATGATTTTATTTTCATCAAATGTTTTCATGAAAAGAAAAAAATTCGAAGTGTTCTAGGAGATGGTTGTCTTCAAACATTACCAAGAGATACCACCAGAATCATATGGATTTATTAGAAACAATCTGATCCCATTATGATTACATTTTATACTGTATAGAATCATAGAATCTTCCGGTTGGAAAAGACCTCTGAGATCATCGAGTCCAACCGCACGCATCACCCGCTAAACCATGTTCCTCAAAAACTCATCTACCCATTTTTTAAACACCTCCAGGGATGGTGACTCAACCATCTCCCTGAACAGCCTGTTCCAGTGTCTGACCAGTGTATCTTATGCATGGCATCTTACGCAGTGTATCTTATGAATGGCACCCATAGTTGAATTATTGTAGCCCTGAAGTCCAGCAACAAATATTATTAGTCACCATCAGTGACAGACATGAGAGCTCTGTTTTTCCATACCATTTCTAAACTGTCATTAATGTTCAGCTGCAAAGAAGACACAAAGAACAGTTTTTCTTCTTTAGGCCAAACTGATTAAAAAGTGCTTCGAAGGAAGGGAATATATAGAAGCTGTCTGATTCATGTGAAGAATTTATATGATGCATATTATCTACTACTGTAATCTTTAACATGGAGATTCACTGCATTCATATTGAAAATAAATGAAACTGTATATAAGAACCCAAAAGTATTATCTATTAAAAGCATATATTTACATTTTTTCAAAAGTAAGTAGTTTTTCTATTTTTTTCTTATCGCATTATGCTATCAAAAAAACTGAAATTTAAATGGAATTCAAATTCACATGAGTAACAGAAACAAGATCCATATTACTATGTTTCCAATAAATGAACTGAGCAGAAGGAAACAGAAATTTAGTATTTATCTATATTTTCATAGTCTGGTTCTGTCCAAGAAATTAAAGACAAAAGAAACAAATAGAGATGATAATTAACAACAGAAAAGTGATGGAAAAAGTAGTAATTGGAATAAGAAAAACAAAGACCTGTACTAAAGTGGATCACGTTCCCCAGATTTTTGGATGCTAGAAGAGGAAAACTACTTAAAAGGAAAATTAATTATAAAAAAAGTATTAGAAGCTGTTTTTAAGAAATAACTTGTTTAGAAAGTACTTACTAGATCCTGATACTTTGGATATTTCATGTTTGAAATCTACATTTGAATAAAAACCTAAAGATATTTGATAGACACCATATCCTGATTCATTAAATTCCACAGGGATATGAAATTAAATTTGTAATAATTATTGGGAATAAAACAAGTGAAATGGGTTAGCAATCTTATTTCTCTTGGTTGACATTCGTTTCACTTTCAGTTTAAAATGAAATCTTCATATGTAAAGAAAATTAAAACTCTTGAGCATTAGCTTTAATCAGAAAAAAATGTTTCACATAATTAATATATTTTTTTTCTTGTCGTTTTCTGCATTTCCCTTGACAGCCAGGAAGCACTATTCCTGGAATAATCTGTGAAATGTGTGTACTCTAATGTTGTAGTCAATGCATATATTTTCTTCCTTTTTTAGTCACAGAGACTCTTGAGTTTATGAAAGCACCCATCTAATAAATGAGCAGTTGCAAAAATGACTACCACTTAAATCTTACTCAATTCAACTAAGTCAAGTGCATTAATATTCAACCATATGACTGATTTTGCAGAATTGCTGACTTAAGTCAGACAACAATCACATTGCGGTGGAATGCCTGACTTACATGCGTGTAATATTAGACAACATTCAAGTTCCTTATGTGTCCATACTGGAAGACTTCTGGTGAAAATAATTAGGATATTATGTAACCTAATTACTGAAAAAAAAATAGATTTTTTTCAGTTTCCTTTATCTTTCACCAGAATGGTAAGTGCTCTGGGTTTCTTAGAAGACATATAAGTACTTTCCATTATTTACACAATCCTGCCAATATCCATAACACATTATATGTTTTGTTCTCAGATAGAATAGTTGTAATTGTGTCCCATAGGAATATTTGTTCTAAAATTTAGTGACCGCACAAGATGTTACTATGCTGAAGGCTCATTGAGAGTTAACATTTATGAGGTTTATTTCTAGACAGTTTTGGTGTTGAATTGCCATATTTTTAACACAGAGTTGAAATAAGGTTGTGTCCAGTAGAACAGGTTACCCAGGGAAGTTGTGGATGCCCCCTGCCTGAAACTGTTCAAGGCTACGTTGGATGGACCCTGGAGCAGCATGATCTAGTGGGAGATGTCCCTGCCCATGGCAGGGATTTGGAACAAGACAGTCTTCTAGGTCTCTTCCAACCAAAACAATTGATTCTATGATTCTGTGATTCTCATAGGATCTGACATTAACTTCATAGATATCAGAACAGTTGATGAGCAATTCAACAGTTTAAGATATTAGGATTGAATTCGATAATTAATTTAAAGATCATCCCAACCTTTTGATTCCCTGTTTAATTAACACATTTTATAGATAATTATTTTCATTAATCAGAAAAAAATCATATATAATGCAGGAGTCTCTTTAGCAGAGGCTATGGAGTATGAACTGTATAATAGACTTCACAGGGTCAATCTCTGTATGAATATTTTACAATCTAGACAATGTTCATTTGCTTTCTTCATCTCTATTATAAAGTGAAATTGTATTAGTAGACCAAAAAAACTTAAATTTCTAAGACAAATTTTTTAAATTGGATATTTCAGCCAATTTACCTTCTCTGTTGTAGAGCCTACCAGCAGTTTGTTTTTTTAGCCTTAATAATAATTCATACTGAATAGTTCAAACCAGAAATTTGAATTAATGACAAATCAAAAGATTGATAGTGTTTGACAAATCATGAGAAATATGAAAGATCTGAAATCTTGAAGAACTATGTATGAAGGTTTCTGAGACCCTTGTCTTTACCTTCTTTTTGAGGCTGTAAGAAACAGATTCATCAGCTTTCTGCACTTAAATAAAACTGAGATTTATATTAAGCATCTGCATCCATTTCTCAGTTTCTCTGATGATTTGCGTTTTGAATCCATGATCCAACTAATATTCCACTGCTTACTAGAAAATATCTATTAGACTTGTAGGAAGGTCAAGTGTTCTTTCAGAATTGTTTAGAATCATAGAATCGTAAGGTTGGAAAAGACCTTTGAGATCATTAAGTCCAACCATAACTGTCCCTTACTAAAACACGTCCCTGAGAAACTCATCTACCTGCCTTTTAAACACCTCCAGGGATGGTGACTCAACCACCTCCCTAGGCCCTGTTCCAATGACTGAAGTAAAGAAATTTTTCCTGATGTCTAGTCTGAACCTCCCCTGGTGCAACTTATGGCCATTTCCTCTCATCCTATCACTTGCCACTTGCAAGAAGACACCAGCACCCACCTTGCCACAACCTCTTTTGAAGTAGTTGTAGGTGGTGATGAGGTTTCTCCTCAGCCTCCTCTTCTCCAAGCTAAACAACCCCAGTTCCCTCAGCCACTCTTCACAGGACTTGTTCTCCAGCCTCTTCACCAGCCTTGTTGCCCTTTTCTGGATGCGCTCCAGTACTTCAATGTCCTTCTTTTATTCAGGGGCCCAGAACTGAACACAGGACTCAGGGTGTGGCCTCACCAATGCTGAGTACAGGGGCACTACCACTGCCGTGGTCCTGCTGGCCACACTGGTTTTGATACAGGCCAAGATGCCATTGACCCTCTTGGCCACCTGGGCACAACACTGGCTCATATTCAGCCGGTTGTCAAACAACACCCCCAGGTCCTTCTCCTCCGGGCAGCTCTCCATCCAGTCTTCCCCAAGTCTGTAACGCTGCATGGGGTTGTTGTGTCCTAAGTGCAGGACTCAGCACTTGGTCTTGTTCAACCTCATCCCATTGGTCTCAGTCCATCAATTCAGCCTCTCCAGATCCCTCTGCAGTACCTCCCAGCTTAGTGTCATTTGCAAACTTGCTAAGGGTGCACTCTATCCCTTCATCCACATCATTGATAAACATATTGAACAGGACTGGACCCAGCAATGAACCCTGGGAAAACCACTCGTGACTGGTTTCCAACTGGATTTAACTCCATTTACCACAACTCTTTGGGCCAGACCATCCAGCTGCTTTTTTATCCAGCAAAGGGTGCACCTGCCCAGGCCAATGGCATCCAGTTTCTCAATCAGAACACTGTGAGAAATGGTGTCAAAGGCTTTAGTGAAATCCAAGTACACCACATCCACAGCCTTCCTTTGTCCACTAAACGGAGATCAGGTTGGTCTGGCAGGACCTGCCTTTCATAAACCCATGTTGACTGGGCCTGATCACACAATTGTCCTGTGCATGCTGTATGGTAGCACTCAGGATGACCTGCTCCATGAACTTCTTGAAGATGTATGTGCTATCCAAACATTAATTCCTATTCCTCATTTTTAAGGTGCATACTTCAGGATAAATATAGTGTGATGTCAGAATTGCTAGAATATTTATATGAAGTAATGTTTCAGAGCATGCTTTGAGCTAGTTCATTTGAAAAGCAGATGTTATTTTGCTATTCCAAGAAATAGTATTAGATTGTTATTTTCTATTCATGTTCCTGGTTCCTTAAAAGTTTCTGTACGCTTTTGATAAAGTAACTTCTTGTCATTATTTCTGAAATTGTGATAATAAAAGAGAAACACCAAAGAGAAAAACCAGATTTCTTATCCTTTACATCTTACCAGCATCTCTATGCCACCAAACAGAATTTTTTCATTTTAGATTGTCATACTTTTCAAGCAGTACATTTATAGAAAAATTCTAGTACAGAAAGGAATATTTTGAAAGCATCTAGGTGATGCACTAAGTTTCACAAGGAGTAACATGCTTTATAGGTTCTAACAGAAACCCCAAAAAAAGATTGACTCTCTTCCTCATGACTTTTCTCCCAGGATTTTGAAACCAATAAAGTCTCTTTCCAAAACCGTAAAGATGAGAATTGCATACAGGATTGAGATCAAGTCTTCTGCTTCAAGCTTAAACCCTCATTTCAGATGCGCCCCCTGAAAAAATGTTGTTTCGGTAAATTACATTTGTGCTAGGTAGATGAGATGTGTACAGCACTGTTACATGCTAAGTGTCTGACTGTGCTTGAGATCAACACCAGAGAATTCTAGGGTTTTAATTATGGCTTAGCAATGTAGCTGAGCTATGTGGAAAACATCCATGCAAAGCTGGTTTTGCAAAGTTGCTGGCAGAAAATCATGCATCTATGAGTTATTTGAGGACGATCTGATATCTTATTTTGAGGATGCCAGTAAAGACTTTAACTGTGGCGACTTGAATACATAGGTAATTTAATAGGTGTTCATACTCCTCATAGTCTGTCTCATTTTGCACTTAATCAGACCTGAAAATTAAAATAAAAGATCAAGTTTGCTCTAGTCCCAACAGATTAAAGCAAACACTCTAATAAAATCCACATTTTAGTACAATTTAAACTACATGGCATAAGACAGGAAGCTTGAGGGGAAAAGATAATATCAGATCAATAAGGAGAGTTTTTTCATTAACAGATGACTCTCCATCCATCCTGAGCAAATAGCACTTTTACTGTATAGTGATTGGAGTGACATATACACAGCTGCAGGTTTATGCTCTTTGAATTCAGATTTCATTTCATCCTAAAAAAATGAAAACAGATAGTTACTTGTTCAACATTGAGAACTATCGATAAAGGAATTCATCTAAAAACATTGTAAAAGTTTCTATTATCCTACTGATTGTTGTGATTATCAGTTCACTTTCTCTTTCAGAACAAATTGCAATGGTTGGTCATCAAGCTGGGAATATTTCTAGGGTTTTTTTTAGAAAATGAAATGGGGAACTATTTGTAGCATATTTAGTAATCAGTAGTCATATACTAAAGTTACTGGAAGACAGTTTTCTTCCCAGTGTGCCTATCTGACTCCACATTTATGAAGACATTCTTAGACTTAGAAGAACCTCAGTTCTTTAACTATCAGACTCTGGGATGCTCTTCTTAATTCTATTTGTTTCCAAGCTGGAAGCTTGCTCTCTCAACACTTCAGACCTGTTATTCCTCTTTTTTTCTAAGGTGGAATCTGGGCATACTTGTTCAAGGAAAGATCTAGGACAAATGCATATTTTATCCTACATTTATTTTACAATTCAAAACTTGAATCTTTTTTCTCCTGACAAAGATGGTTCATTCTGTAAGTAACTGTAATTCATTAAATTTATTACTGCATTGAATAATTAAGAAGGATATTTTTGGGTAGGAGTTCCAAATGTTAGATATTGTAACGCTGAACCTACATCTGCTTTCATGATTTTACAGTCTTAGCAGCCTGAAAGAACATACTGGTCTGATAAAAATTGCTGTATTGATCTTTCTTACTTTTTTTTTTGTTGACAGATCCTGATTTATAATTATGAAATTTTGTTGCCTATTTATTTTAAACCATGCATTTTCACCTTCCTTTAAAGAAAACAGGGAGAGATGTTAAAAGATAAAAAAGAAGAAAGGGGTTTTTTTTGCAATGTATATAAGGTCTTCTATTTTTTCCCCCACAGCACTATATTGTTTGTGAAACTTTAATTATATGAAGTATTTGGGTGGAGTTTTTGTCACTAGTACAGTGCATTACGTTTTTTGTAACTTCTTGTACTACTTTCATCACTTTGGTCTCATAATTAGTTTCTTCAATTTATCAAACAATATTACTTACATGTTCCATTTGTAGTTTGTTTACTCTTTCATATTCCTTGAAACACTGTACTTTCCCAGGATTATTATTAAAATGTAAAGAGCACATAATAAACTACTACATTTTTAAAAAGACCAGAATAAAAAACTACAACTTATCTGAAGAATTGTGGGACAATGGATAGATAAGTTTCTTAGTTCTGCATGGAGCTGCCCCATATTCTACAGACAGCCACAAGTAACCCTATTATTAATTGTTTTCCATGTTTTGTATGTTTGTTTGTTTGTTTCTTTGTGAATGGTTTGGTGTAGGTTTTTTCTTTTTTTCAGAGAAAGAATAATCTTAATAAATCAGTTTCTTTGTATCACAGCAATGAACTCAACAGTTAGGGTCATCAGTCAAAACTTCAGAACATCCTTTAAGATTCTTCTTTAAATACCTTGAAGCTAGTAAGGATTATGAACCTAAGCATCAAACCTTGTATTGCCTCATCATCTTTTTTCTACCAGACTTCATGGGCAGACTACACTCTGTAATTCCTTACAATATTTTAGGGTGCATTAAATGACTCTAACAGGAAACATTTAACTCTTGTTAGACTACATTGAAATCTACTTTAGAAATTTAAAACAAAAAATTTGGTGGCATATCTGAAAAAACTAATCCCCAAAAGCAAAAACCCAAAACTTCTTAAGTAAAAGATAATAATAACTAAAAAAAATCTGAAAACCCAATATCACAAAACAATTTGAGATACTAAAATCCAAATGGGAATTCTATAATTCTGCTTGATTTTGAAATCCTAAAAATAACATTAAACCATGCAACTCACTTCATACAATCCTGGACATATTCATTATAAGAAGAATAATGCAGCCACTCTGTATGGTCTGGCAGATTGTTTAAATTACGATCACCAGTACATTGAATATAATCATCAATTGTGTCTGTAAAATACAGCCAAGGAATGATAAGTGAACTTTTTAAAGACTCATCTGCTCAATTTGGAATCTTGAAATTCATCCTCACTAGTTTGGGGGTGTATTATTTGATTTTTTTAATGAATGAAAAGGAAACAGTGTAACAGTTTGCCCTTGGAGAATGAGATATTCCATGGGATGACATTTATGGAATATCTCTTTGGCCAATTGGGGTCAGCTATCCCAGCAGTATCTTTCCCAATTTCTTGTGCACCTCCAGGCTATTTGCTGGGAGAGGAGTGTGAGAAAGAGAAAAGAGCTTGGTGGCATGCAAGCACTTGTCATAAGTGACAGTGTGTTATCACCCCTGCTTTGGTCACAAGACACCTCTCTTCCTTAGCACCATGTTTCACCATGGCTGTTGGGAGGACAATTAACTTTATCTGAGTCAGATACAGTACAATATTAAATAGCACAGTTTTTGCATCACTAATTTGTTGGTAGTTCGCACTTACATGTTTTTGCCATACCAAGTTGGATAGTAGATTTATAGCCAGATTTCCAGAGAAGTTCTTTATGAACATCTAAACAGAACCTGACCTTCCATTTCCCAACAAATATGGCTTTAACTGTTAAAGTTGATTGTGGGTATTCATATCTCCTATTACCTGTTCTGCCCACCCATTGAATGGGTAATAAGCTACGATTTTTAAATTATATTCAGAGAAAAATACACATATTTAAAAATAATTATCTATGAAATTATTGTCTGCATTTTAATTTTATTCATATTTCTTTTAATACTCTTAGTTGCAAATGTAACATTTCCACATTTTTTGGTTTTTGTGCAGAACCAATGAAACCGTATTATAATAGAACAACTTGATTTTTAAACTAATTCTGTTCTTCATTGTCTTGATTACATCATCTTCTAAAATGACCGAAGAAATTATTTTTTTCTGTGTTCACTGAATGAAAAGAATGTCGGGAAATATACGCTATATCTAATAATTCCAGTAAACAGGCAGTTGGTGCTAAAATAATTACTTTTTTTTATGCAGGGAATAGGAGTTTATACAAAGTTCTAGCTTACTTCCAAAACTTATAGGAATTCACACTGTCACCTGTGAAATTTAAGTCTTAATTTGTGACTTTTAACGGCGTTTTTTGTGTGATCATTAAATGATACTTTAGAGACAAAATGTTGTCTGTCTGTTTTCATGTAATTCTTTACCTGAGACTTTTTTTTAAATCCACAATTATGCGGATGGAATTAAAATTATTTGCTGTTGCATTTCTCTCCCTCACCGATCCATTCACACTTCCAAGCTGGTGGGGTTTTTTTTCAGTTTCTCAAATTTTCACCACCAGCCTCTCCCTGTTTATTTTCTCCTTGTTATAACTTCCAATGCTTTATAACATTTTTTAGATTTTTGTTGTGATACCTCTGAGACTGGAAAAAATAATACTTTCAGCACAGCTGATGGAACAGAAGATGAAGTTGATACAGTGGGACTAGTAAAAGCATTTTCCAAAATGAAATTAACAGACTTCTGTTAGCACTCATAGTATCTTGTTTTCTAATTACTGATAGGAGATCCATCTTTGAGACACAGGATGACTTCACGTCTTGCAGGAAGGTAGAATCTGCAGCAAAAACAGTATTTTTAGCATTTGGAGGGAGCAAGAATATCTCTTGTAATTTTCAGTCTTTGTAGTTTCTAATTTTTGTAGTTTTGTCTTCCTAGTCAAAACTTGATTAACAGACTCTGGAGGAACAAGTCTTTTACTTCTAGCTGGGGTCATAGATTCAGAAACAACACAAAATGTGGAAAGCTCTGACTCAGAGTGAGATTTTATGATTTGCTTATCACTGGTCACTACCATCACCATTCAAACTGGCTTATACACCTTCCAAAGCAGTATAACTAATCTTTTGAATATTCTGAAGAAATACTGAAAACATTTCTAATTTTCATGCAATGCTACATAAATATCTCTTATCCAGTTCATATTGGAATTGGGATAAAAAATGAGTTGCAACTGAATACACACATGTGTATGTGTATCTGTGAATTAGGGGTTGCTCAGTATTTACGATACTGACAAATCAAGCCAGCTTCAAATCTAAAACCTAACTTTGCTCAGTTCAGACACTACTCATGCTAATAGCTAGCTCTCAAACACTACTGATCTGTATGACTACATACACAAAGCAGCCAGTTCCCAACAGTCACTTCTAAACAGTCATCCTAGCTTTGAGTATACAATACCAGGAGTTGATGTTATACAATTAGTGCTTCTGGTTGTGGTCCTTGATGATTTCAGTCCTGGAGGTCAGGGATGATAAACTCAAGAGCTGTTTGGCAAGAAAAGAAGGAAACTGGGGGGGGGGGGGGGGGGGGGGGGGGGGGCCTCTCATATAATTAGAAATTGTCTTTCTGTGTACCCTCCAGTTAACTTTACATTATTTAGAAATCATTTATTCCTGGTGACTGATGCTAGTCGTGACAGCAAATTTCTCCCTTGGAACTCCTGTAGAAGTTCCATTCAGATTTGTACTCCAGTTTTATAATGAAATAACATGAGATGGCAATCTCATTTTGTTCCCTTTCTGTTGTACTGTGGAAAACATGTTTTTGAAAATTTCATATAAAACTATGATTTTTTTATGAGCCACTCACTGTAGTCTTGTGTTTTGTTAGGACCACATGGTTAATTTCTTTCCAGTTCATTTCTTTCTTACATTAATCATGTAGTTCACCTGACAGGAATGTATGATTAGAAACTGCTAGCATATGGGCAGAGTTAAGTAAGTTGATAAAATGTAGAAAGCTAGGGACCAGCTCTTAACAACTAATTATTAACAATCAGAGAAAGGAGCATATATAAATGGTGGAACCACAACTCAAAGCAAAAAGCTTTTACAAATATGTAGAGCAAAGAGAAGACACACTGGTTACCAACTAACAGGTTATGGTTAAATGAGATATAAAAAGATAAATCTTTACTCTTAGTATAATTAAACATCAGAGCAGGTCATCCAGGTAGATTTCAAGGCTTCCATGCTTGAAGGTTTTCAAAACTCAGTTGGACTAATTCCATCATTTCGGTGTTGACCATATTTTGAACAGGATACTGGGCTAGATGACCTATTTAATGATTCTATGACTCTACGACTTTTTTTCTTCTCTCTTGATTGTTTTCAGAAAGTAAGTCAGTGTATATCCAAGAATTTTCTAGATGAAAAATTTGTCTAGATATCATAGTTAAAAACACTCACTTTCCTTTAAAATTTCCAGGGGCTTTTTAATGAATATTGTATCAAGACTTTGGAACATACTATTTCCAGCTGTAGCATGACCCTTTGAATCATGATGGGATTTAAATTCACAGCTTACTGGTGGGAAAATATTCAAGTGCTGAGCTACAAGTTTAAGTACCTGAAGCCTTTTGAGTCTTCATTTTTTGTTTTCCTTTACAGATTCAGATTTAGTCCAACACACTACTTAGCCTTTGAGATCTGAAGCCACCACAGCAAGATGCCACATGAACATAATTTTTTTCTTGCTGGATATGCAGCTCTTATTAGCAGAACATCAGCTCCTGTGCACTCAGTAAGTGAAAACAGACACTTTTTCTTTCATGTTCAATCAATAATATTATGGATTGACTTCTATGTTTAAATATTTATAGAGAAAATCCAGCCGCCTACCTATTAATAAGAACCATTTTCATTATTTGCATTTGCAGCTTCTGATTAATGTCAGACAAATTAAATTACTGCTTGAAAATGATTTTGATTAAAGCAAAATTAGAAATCAAAATAGTTTACAACAGTGGATTTTTATTTCATTTCCTAATGTGAATCTTACCTAGATTCTACAGCAGACTGCTTATTTGATACGATTTTTCTTTCATCTCTGTGACTACCAATTATGCTGCTTGCCTGGTTTTTTTCAATGCACTTTATGCTCAGTAAAAATTGATACAACTGGAAGTTATGTGGAATCACCACTAAGAGAACTAAAAGGAAAAAATATTTATTTAACTTAACTTCCAGCATCCTGGAAAATGGAGGAGAATTTTAATACAGAATACTGTAGTACAACACTTAGTAAAACTTGCGTCTCTGAAGACAGGTGGATTAAGCATTGATATCTGGAAAAAAAGAGAGATTTGTACCAGAACTGTATAAAGTTTCCCATCTAGATATTTCACTTTAGTTCCATATTTTGTTGACTGCGAATTAAAACATCATTTGAAATACAGTTGTAAAATGTAATTTATTTGGTTGTTTGAGGGGTTTTTTTGGCTTTTTCCTCTCTATTTGATAGTATTAATTTAGAATCATAGAATCACTTGGTTAGAAAAGACCTTTGAGATAACTGAGTCAAATCGTACCTGTCCACTACTAAACCATATCTCTGAGCAACTTGTCTCCCTGCCTTTTAAATACCTCCAGGGATGGTGACTCAACCACCTCCCTGGGCAGCTATTCCAGTGTCTGACCACCCTCTCAGTGAAAAAATTTTTCCTAATGTCTAATCTGAACCACTCCTGGTGCAACTTGAGGCCATTAATCTATTGGACAGAATACACGATACTGTACATATTTTGGTGGCTTGTATTCAGAACTCCAAATGACAAAATTCATCACCTGAGCAATAATTATGGGCCTCTGAAACTAGGTTGCAAAGATGATGAAAATTAGATCAGTAGTGCTTTCCTCTCCTTCAATAGGACTTCCTCCTAGCATTTTATTACATGTAATTGGAACACAAGCTTAATGAGTCTTCACACCAGGTTTTGCAGTTTGACTTTGAGGTCTGACATCTTGGCCTTTAATTATGAGTGATGCATACTGGCTTATTGACAATTTCAATTTGAAATGAAAGAATGTGACGATTTGCTAGATCCAGTCCAATTTTTACTGCTCTTCTAACTGAAGGATAATACCTGTTCTTGGGAGTTGCCCAAGGGGAAAGAAAACTGATCTCTGCAAAAAATAAATAATTTGTGGCAATCTCTTTCTTCCCTCTTTACTGTTTATGTAGGAAGTATTCGCAAGAAGTGAAAGTAGTTTTACGAGGATTAACTATGGAAAATGTTCATATATATTGCTACATAAATTTAACAGAACTATTACAATGTGTACAATGGTAAAGGGTAAATACAGGCAGTAAATAGTAGAAAAACAAACGCAAAAAGCAAGATATTTTCTAGGACTTGTAAGTACAAAATCTAAATGCAATTTTAATAACATTACACAAAATTCTTCAAATTATGCATGGTTAGGATGTGTCAGTCTGCATCTTGAACAGGCTCTATAACAACATGCTACAGCACCAAATACAATATGATGCTTTATAAAACTGTAAAATGTCTGCAGTAGAAAATTGCTTTCTTGGATAGCAATATTAACATTATCATCTGATTAGCAAATGCCCAATACCGTTTTTGATGACATTAGTTTCCCTTTAATTACCCATGTGTTAACAATTTGAGGTACTTAATTATTTGCACATTTCTAAAGACATCTCTCTCTCCCATCACACCTTTTTAATTGCAATTCTGTTATTATATGCACCTTTTAATTAGTAGTATAACTATAAATGTTTTCCTAAACTTTTAATCACGTGACTAACAATAATTTTGTTCTTTTTTGAGATATGGGTCAAAGAAGGTTTAGATCCATCACATCTGTCCTGAGATAAAATTTAGATATATTATCAAAGTGGAGTTATATTGTTTTCGTTTTTAACAGCTTTCAATGCATTTTGAACACATTGAGCTGAATTCAATTTTTTTCCCCAATTAGAATTCAGCAAGTATTTAAAATATGATAAGTAAAAATCAATGAAATCATTTTGAAAATTCAGGGCCAAGGCATTGATTAATTATCAAATTATATTTAAAAAAATGATGGGATAGTTAATTACATTAATGTTAAAATATTAGTAGTATCATAAAAAAATGATGAGAAACACAGGCCTCATTCAGCTCATCAAATTAAATCTGGTCCATAACATCTCTTAATACCACAACCCTTCAAATGGAACATTTTAGTTTTGACTTTTGAATAAGACTTTCTATCAAACTTATTTCATACAAAATTTCTTAAAATCATCAGGTAACTCTAAAGGGTTTCATTCATGAATCTCAATTTATCTTTGAAACCACTTGGAAGGTTGTCGTATCATAGAATAACCACTGAAAAACTGAGTTAGGGTGATTATTTCCTCACAACAGACCAACATACAAATAGATGAGGACATCATGATGCAATACTGCTACTGGCAGCTGGGATGGAAATTCTTTGTTACACCTTATCATTTCACAAGCGTGATATGCAGTCAAAACTGTGTCACCAACTTGGAGACCATGGTTACAAAAGAAGGGGAACTATGTAATAGCAGCCCTTGTAAAAGCAGGTATTCAAGTATTCTCCCTTTTCCCCTCCACTTTGAAGAAAAGCTGGTTGTCACAGAAAGAGAATAATTAATTATTTTACATTTAATATCTTAGGCAAGCCTTCAATGCCTTCAGAAATAGCTTTATTTGCTTCTTATCTTCACTTTCTAATATGATTTATTGGTGTGGTGGAGTTAAATTGGAAAAAAACATATATAATGCTTTTTCACACTTTATTAATTAAAGAACATAATAAAATTAGTTCTGTCCCTTGATAATAACTGAGATAGTCTTTGAACTTTGTTTCAGATATCCTCTGTTCCTTTAACATGGCTTTACCTTTTCATTTGAGCAAGAAAAAATAATTTGCTCCCTGCTATAAGACTGAATATAATGCGTGAAACTGATTCAATGCGTCACTTAGTTACACTATTCCTGTTGTCTCCTTGTAACTTCACGTCTGGTAGATTAATTGTTCTTCATGGAATGTCAGAACAAACCCATTTTTTAGGCCATTATTCCATGAAGTTAAGCCTCTGTGATTCTATTTTCCTTTTAGTCTGTCACTTTTCTTCTGTCTGACTGTATGAAACAGTTTCTTGTTGTGTATTAGGATTTAACTTACAGATATGTACATACAGATACATTATTACGGGTGGCTGACCCAAAGATAAGGTACCCTTGAGGTATGCATCGTGTTTTTCCATCTTCCTGCATCACCCACCAGGTGCAACCAGATCCTTGAGCAAAGATAATCCCACGAATGGGTTTGCCTTTGCTTGACTCAGGGTTAATTCAAGTCGTTTTCCCTAACATACCTCTCAGGTGTATTACAGGGACTTTATCACCATCTACCATCTGAAGGAATTCTGACTGGGCAGGGATGGCTTGCTTGATGGAGCCCCTAGTAGTGACTAACCAGGTGGCCTTTGCTAGATGTTGGTCCCAGTGTTTGAAAGTCCCTCCTTCCAATGCCTTCAAAGTGGTTTTCAACATTTCGTTACACCATTCAACCTTCCTGGCAGCTGGTGCATGGTAGAGGAAATGATACACCCAGTCAATGTTGTGATCTGTCACCGAGGTGGCAGCTAAGGTGTTCTTGAAATGAGTTCAATTATCTGACTCAAATCGCTCCGGGTGCCATGTCACCACAGGACTTGTTTTTCCAGGTCTAGGATGGTGTTTCAGGCAGTGGTGTGAGGCACCGGGTGTGTCTGCAGCCATCCGGTGGTTGCTTGCACCATGGTGAGTACATAGTGCTTACCTTGGCAGGTCTGTGGCAATGTGATGTAGTCAACCTGCCAGGCCTCTCTGTACCTATACTTATCCCAGCATCCACCTTATCACAGGGGTTTCACTCTCTTTGCCTGCTTAATGGCAGCACATGTCTCACAGTCATGGATTACCTGAGCGATAATGTCCATGGCAAATCCACCCCTCAATCTCGTGCCCATCCATAGGTGACATCTCTGCTCTGATGGTCAGAGACCTCATGGGCCCTTCAAATCAGGAACAGCTCTTCATTGTGTTGCCAGTCTAGGTCCATCTGTGACACTTTAAAAAATGCTACTCGGTCTGCCTGCTCATTCTTATGATGTTCCTCATTGGCTTGCCTCTTAGGCATGTGCAGGTCCACGTGGTGGACCCTCACAATCAACCTCTCCACTTAGGTGGAGGTGTCCCACTACGTATCAGCAGCTCAGTTTGGTTTCCCCCTATGTTCCCAATTGGCCTTTTTCCATCAGTCTAACCATCCCCACAGTACATTGGCTACCATCCATGAGTCAGTATAGAGTTAAAGCCTTGGCTACTTCTCTCATTCAGCAATGTCCAGGACCAAACAGACAGCTTTGAGCTCTGCAAATTGACTCAACCCACCTTCTCCATCAGTAGCTTCTGCAGCTTGTCATGTGGGACTCCATACGGCTGCTTTCCACTTCTGGTTTGTCCCTACAATATGACAGGAACCATCAGTGGAAAGGGCATAGTGTATTTCCTCTTTCAGCAGCTGATTGTACCTTCTGCCAAAGGCTCCAGGAAACACAATTATTCCTGGCTGTAAAGCAGAGAAATTTCTTCATATTTGGTCCTGTGCTGTCTGGCCCAAGAACTACAGCGTGAACAATCTCCTGCTTGATCTGTTCAAAGGCCTGCTGCTGTTCAGGGCCCCAGTGGAAATCATTCTTCTTAGAGGTTGCCAGTCTTACAATCTGGCTGTGTTCTGGGATATGCACCCTTCAGAAACCTATGGCACCCAGCAAGGCTTGTGTTTCCTTCTTGCTGCTCTGTGGAGACATTGCTGTGATCTTGTCGATGACTTCTATCAGAATCTGATGATGTCCAACCTGCCACTTCACTCCCAGGAACTGAATCTCTTGGGAAGGTGTCTTAACCTTACTCTGTTTAATGGTGAAACCTGTTCCCAGTAGAATGTGGATGATTTTCTTTCCTTTCTCAAAGACCTCTTCTGCTGTGTTCCCCCATATGATGATGTCGTCAATATACTGTAAATGTTTTGGAACCTCACCCTTCTCTAGTGCTGCTTGGATCAGACCATGACAAATGGTGGGACTATGTTTCCACCCCCGAGGTAGTCAATTCCAGGTGTATTGCACGCCCTTCCAGGTAAAGCCAACTGTGGCCTCCGTTCTGCTACTAGCAGAACGGAGAAGAACGCATTAGCAATGTCAACAGTGGCACACCACTTCACTGCCTTGGATTCCAACTCATACTGAAGTTCCAACGACCCCCCCTGACCCCAGGAATAGAAATTGTTTCTGGGTCCACAAGTCCTGATGGCATTAACATGAATTGAGTGCCAGTAACAACCAAACCCTTGTATTCTTTTGGATCTTATGTCCCAGGCCGTTGATCCACACAGTCCAATAGGCACGGTTTTCCTGTGCGTCCACCTGGCTAGAGGCAGGGTCCCTCTAATGCTGGTCTTGGTTATAGCATTCAGCACCTTTTCCCGATGGGTACATTTCAGAAGTACTCTCTAGCGGGTCAGATCCTTGCCCATGGGAAAATGGCACTGCACTTACTACTAGGTTTCCAATCCTACCGTCTCTTGTCTTCTCCATGGTTGACCAGGAAATACCACAACTCGACTCGTGAGGCCTGTTTTTTTTCTCTAGCTGGGGGACGTCTGGCTCTGACCTCGGAGGCTCTGATTCGCACTGCTGCCACTTTAACAGTTTCCTTAATCTCCTCTCTAAGTTTCCTCTGCTCCTCCCTGAGACTCTCATCCAATGCCTCTACAGTAGAGATACGGGTCTGTATTGGGCCATGGACCATTCTCTCATACATCCGGAGTTTACCTATTACAGAGCCCACTGGCTCTTGGTTTCCTTCCAAATACATGGATACAAGGAAATTGGAGTATAGAGTTGGCCCCTGGCATGTGAAGCTCCACCACATCTGTGATGTGCATGTGACCTTGTCTGGGTCACTATTGGATTGTCCATCCCTTCCAAAAAGTATTCCTAACAGTGTCATTTCTCTCAGATGTAGGATCCCTTCTTCCATAGTCTTCGTAGTCATCTTATGATGATGTTCTTGTAGGATGTCTCTGTAAACAAACTTCTCCCTTACACCTCTTAGCAGTTGTGCCCAGAGTTAAAGGGGTTTTGATTCCCTCATAAAAACCTGTTCTATACCCACATCCTGGGCCAGAGACCCCAAAACTTTGGTTTCAGTACCATCAAGTTGTAAGTTTTCACCCATATGGTCCCAAACTCGGATCAGCCAAGTCACGATGGACTTACCTGGTTGTCGAGATTACAGAGATTGTCAAATGACACCAATTCAGGAATAATCTCTAGTTCTGGTTCTGTGATCTGTGAAGGTGCCACTTCCCCCCCATCATCCACCGGGTGAACCTATTTGGTCGTATATTTTCTTTTTTGGATAGGGGCAACTTCCATTGGCTTGGATTGTTCTCTTGGTTCAGCCATGTCCTGAGTCACCATGATGTCAGGCATTTTACTCTCTTCCTTTTCCCCCTGGGGGTGCCTCTGGGTGCATTCTCGAGAGACCCTGGCCCTAGCTTCATACACAAGATAGGCCATAATGGCACAAACTTGCAGGCAAACCACAAAAATTAAGATATCACTGGCATCTAGGGAGAATTTAAGCTTCCCAAAAGATGCAGACTTGAAAATAGCCCCCTGTGTTCCACCCCTAGATAGGTATCATTATCACTAAAGCCCCAGAGGTAACAGCTCAGACTGGGGCAGGAGTACAACCTTGAAAACACATTCCCAATGAGACTCACAGGCATTGAGTTCATAACACTATAAATCCAAAATAAGAACTTGGTAATAACCACAGCCACCTGAGTTCTACTAATCAACGTGCCAAAAGGAATTAAGCACGTGTAGTGGGTTGACTTTTGGATTTTTCAGCTCTTCCTTAAAAAAAATGGCCTTTACAGGTCTTCCTTAGCAACGGAGGTCAGGATCCACGGAAATATTCCATATCTTCCTTTAACGTAACACAACATATAAATAAGGTGTAGATAAGAGAGTACACTCTCTTCTTCTTCTGGGAGGCTGGAGAGCAGGAGCTCCATTGCTGCTGGTCCTGTCTGGAACTGAGGCCTGCAGCAGCTGCTATTGTCTGCCCACGCATTGGGGGAGAGTCCTGGGTCGGATTTAGCTGTTCTGCTTTCCTCAAGGGAAGTGGTGAGGTTTTGCTAGTTCTTTACTTTGTTAGTTACCGGGTCTTACAAGTGTGCATACCTGTTTTGTTTTAGATCCTTTTTGTCCTGTTTCCCATTTCCCTTCCCCTCTTCCCTTGCTCCTTTGCATATCCTTGCGGTGTAGTTCTTTGTATTTAGAAAAATATAGAAA
This sequence comes from Dromococcyx pavoninus, assembly GCA_033558185.1. NCBI lineage: Eukaryota > Metazoa > Chordata > Aves > Cuculiformes > Neomorphidae > Dromococcyx > Dromococcyx pavoninus. Next base: position 507,081 of record JAUMJL010000139.1, on the reverse strand, counting down.
TATATATATATAGTGTGTGATTTCAGTTTTTCTATAGTTTTTTTTCCTTTGAAAGGGGGGAAGTTTTGGGAGAGAGGCAGACTGAGCGGTTGGAGAGCTCGAGAAAGCTGGCTCAAACCAGCTCAGATTTTGGTAGCAGTGGATGGTTTCGATGGTTGACCTTGGTTTGTTTTGAAAACAGTGTCTGGGAACGCTGCTAGAGTCTGGGAAAGCAGCCAAGAAAACCTTATTTATAAAATAAGGAACAACCTGAAGGAAAATAATAACAATGTCCTTTTTGCTAACTTTTTTCATTGTTCTAGCTGATTTTGTGCCTATTCCAGGATATCCTATCGGGAGACACAGTTATTCAGATGGATGGAACGAATGACTTCCATTCCTCAATTTTGACATTGGCGGCCTAATATATAGTCTCCATAATGGTGTCATTCAAGGTTTGGTGGAGAGGACTCCTAAGATCAGCTCTAACATATTTAAATTGTCTAGCAACAATGATATTGGTGGTTAAGGCAGCAGAAATACTATTTAAAATTGGAACAGTGGTGTTGCACTGGTTCCCTTCTTTTAAAAAGGACTGAACCTTGAGAGAAATCACTGGAGCTTTGGGAAGGAGCTTGGATAGGCCAGTCTTTGGATGGCAGGGAGCATCGTTGGATTTTGGTAAACTGCTGGGATGTGTGACACCTCCTATTGCTTGGGACTTTGTGCCAGAGCAGGTGTTCAACCCTGATGAGATGACGCGTTGTTTGAGGGAAACGTCTTTCATATGACAATCCAAACATGCAATTCTATGCTTTGTACTGGGGCTTGGCTAATGCTTATCGTGCTGCGGTAGATCACTGTCAGGAGGTTAAGTTAGAGACAGGAACTCAAAGCATGCCACCCGAAACTAGTGATGGCCCTATTGGGCCCACTTGTGAAACTGGGGTCCAAGCACAACTTGAAGTTGAAACTGTCTCTACGAAGTCTACTAGAACTGGGACTCAAACTAAAAACAGAAAAGTCATTGTTGCTCCTATAAAGAAAAAGAAGACGTTGCTGAGGGAGACTGTAAAAGTTACAAACCCATCTTCACAAGTGGAAAGTATGGAAGAAGAAAGAGAAGAAGAAGAAGAAGGAGTAGAAGGACCTATCCCAACCACGCAGGCAGTAGTGGAAGAAGGAGAGGCTGTGAGCAAGGAAGAAGTGCACTCCCCTCAACCTGAGAGATAATTATTGTCACCTGATGATTGGTTGAGGCCTTCACCTCAGCACCCAAAAGACTACTCGCTATCTGTACCTGCTGGGTATGGTGAACGACATAGAAGTCCATCTCCACGGCGTGAAAGACATAGAAGTCCATCTCCACAACATGCTTGATCTCCACATCCTCGTGAGAGATACAGAGAGGACGTGGGAACGGTTCTGCGTAAGAACGGAAGAGTACAAAGAGAAGTGGAAAAGATTCTACGCATGAGAGATGGATGAGAAATAATGCGAGAAAGTGAAACTACACAATCACTGACTGCAAGAGATCTTCGAGATTTACGAAGAGATTACAGTCATTTGCCTGGTGAACAAATCCTCACTTGGCTGGTGCGATGCTGGGACGATGGAGCTATTAGTCACGTGATTGAAGGTCATGAAGCACAACAATTGGGATCTCTTGCCCAAGATCCTGTAATAGAACAAGAAGTGGCAAAGGAGGGAATGGCGTCCAGTCTTTGGATCTGAATCCTCCACGCTGTGAGGGTGAGATACCCATTTAAGGAATATCTGTCTAGCTCTCCAAGAAGGTGGAATGCTGCGGAAGAAGGTATCCAATACTTACGGGAATTAGCCATGTTGGAGATCATCTATTCTGATACAGACTATTACGACATCCTAGCTCCAGAACGTGTCCCTTGTACACAGCCCATGTGGAAAAAAGTAATTAAAAGTGCCCCTAAACCATACACCTACTGCTTGATAACTGTATATGGTCCAAGGACGGGTGAACCAAGCGCGGAAGCCATGTGTTGTTGGATAAGGCACATAGCGGAAAGTCTGGAAGACTCCTCTGATTCCCTATACCAACCTACCTATGATAGGGAAAGACAAGAGAGAGATTATGAATACTCCAGATATGAGGACTATCCTAGAGACAGAGGTGGCAGACATTATAGAGATTGCAGAGAAAGGCCAATGGAACGATCATGGCGTGATAGACCAAGACAACCTTGACCTAGACCTCGGTCTCGTTCACGATCTTCATCATCCCCACGCAGAGGGAAGGAAAACCCTAAGCGTCAGTCACATAGCCAACTATGGGCATACCTATGCAGTAAGGGAGAGAACATTCAGAAGTGGGGTGGCGAACACACTTACAAGCTCGAAGCTAGAGTGAAGGAGCTGAGACAGAAGGACACTGACAAGAAAGTTGTCTAAGTGATAGACACAGAATTTCTAGACAAGAAACCGCAATTGCCAAAAGGCAAGAAGATGGAGATCCACCTCCCTGATGACAAAAAAGCCTCCAAGAAACCAAAGTCAAAATCCGACGACGATTGCTCTGATCAAGACCAATAGAGCGGCCCTGCCTTCTGCCAGGAGAAGGAGAGGGACCAAGAAGACAATCGGGTTTACTGGGCTGTGTGGGTTTGATGGCCTGGCACATTGGATCCTCAGATACCGAGCTTTGATAGATACTGGTGCCCAGTGCACTTTAATGCCATCAGAGCATAAGAGTACTGAGACTGTTTCTATTTCTGGAGTGACAGGAGGGTCTCAGGAGTTGTCAGTGGTAGAGGCCGACATAAGCTTGACAGGAGACCAATGAGAAAGGCATTCCATTGTGACAGGGCCAGAAGCTCCTTGCATTCTAGGTATGGATTACCTAAGAAGAGGATACTTCATGGACCCGAAGGGGTACTGGTGGGTTTTTGGTGTAGCCACAGTGATTGAAGAGGAGTCCAAGCATTTGTCTGCCCTTCCTGGCCTCTCAGAAGACCCTTCTGCAGTGGGATTACTGCAAGTTAAATATCAAAAAGTGCCAATAGCCACAACAACCGTACACTGGCAACAGTATTGGACAAATAGAGATGCTGTGATCCTCATCCATAAATTGATTCGAAAGCTGGAAAGCCAAGGGGTGGTCAGTAGAACCCATTCACTCTTCAATAGCCCTATCTGGCCTGTATGCAAGTCTGATGGAGAATGGAGACTGACTGTGGACTATCGTGGCTTAAATGAAGTCACACCGCCATTGAGTGCTGTAGTATGAGACATATTGGAGCTCCAGTACGAGCTGGAGTCCAAGACAGCGAAGTGGTGATGCCACCATTGACATTGATAATGCGTTTTTCTCCATTCTCTTAGCTGCAGAGTGCAGGCGACAGTTTGCTTTCACCTGGAGGGGCGTTCAATACACCTGGAATTGACCGCCCCAGGGGTGGGAACACAGTCCAACCATCTGTCATGGACTGATTCAGGCTACAGTAGAGAAAGGTAAGGCCCCAGAACATATCCAGTATATTGATGACATCATTTTATAGGGGGACACAGCAGAAGACGTCTTCGACAAAGGACAGAAGATTATCCAGATTCTCCTCGAGGCTGGTTTTGCCATAAAGAAGAGCAAGGTCAAAGGACCTGCCAGAAAGATCCAATTTCTAGGGGTGAAATGGCAGGATGGAAGTCACCAGATTCCCAATGACGTCATCAATAAGATCGTGGCAATGGCTCCACTGACAAATAAGAAAGAGACCCAAGCTTTTCTGGGAGCCATAGGCTTCTGGAGGATGCACATCCCAGAGTATAGCCAGATTGTGAGCCCTCTTTACTTTGTGACCCATAAAAAGAAAGGTTTCCAGTGGGGTCCTGAACAACAAGAAGTTTTCAGGCAGATCAAGCAAGAAATTGCACATGCTGTGGCTCTTGTACCAGTCAGGACGGGACCAGATGTAAAGAATGTACTCTACTCTGCAGCTGGAGATAAAGGTCCCTCCTGGAGCCTCTGGCAAAAGGCGCTTGGCGAGACATGAGGGCGACCACTGGGTTTCTGGAGCTGAAGCTACAGAGGTTCTGAGGCCAATTAAACCCCTATGGAAAAAGAAATCTTAGCAGCGTATGAAGGCATACGAGCAGCTTCAGAGGTAATTGGTACCGAAGCACAGCTCTTCCTGACACCCCGATTACCAGTGCTGAGCTGGATGTTCAAAGGAAAGGGGCCCTCTACGCACCATGCCACTGATGCCACGTGGAGCAAAGCAGATTGCTTTGATTACACAACGTGTCCGAATCAGGAACTTGAATTGCCCTGGAATTTTGGAAATTATAACTAGTTGGCCAGAAGGTGGGAACTTCAGTCTGGCAGATGAAGAAGAAGAAGAGCCAGTGAGTCGAGCTGAAGAAGCTCTGCCATATAATGAGCTACCAGATGAAAAGACACGCTATACCCTTTTCACCGATGGTTCCTGCCGTATTGTAGGAAAGAGCCGGAAGTGAAAAGCAGCTGCTTGGAGTCCCACACGACAAGTGGCAGAAGCCACTGAAGGTGAAGGCAAATTGAGTCAGTTTGTGGAACTCAAAGCTGTCCAATTGGCCCTAGACATCACAGAAAGAGAAGGATGGCCAAGGCTTTACCTACACACCGATTCGTGGATGATAGCCAATGCTCTATGGGGATGGCTAGACCGGTGGAAAAAGATGAATTGGAGTCGTAGAGGGAAACCCATCTGGGCTGCTGATCTGTGGCAAGACTTCGCTGCTAGAGTGAAGAACCTGAATGTGAGAGTCCGCCATATAGATGCCCATGGGTCGAGCTAATGAGGAACATGCTAATAACAGAGAGGCAGACCGAGCTGCACAGGTCAAGGTATCACAAGTAGACCTTGACTGGCAGCAGAAGGGATAATTGTTCCTAGCTCGATGGGCCCATGATGCTTCAGGTCATCAAGGCCGAGATGCAACCTATAGATGGGCACGAGACCGAGGGGTGGATTTAACCATGGACACTATTTCTCAGGTTATCCATGACTGTGAAACCTGTGCTGCTATCAAACAGGCAAAAAGGTTGAAGCCCCTGTGGTATGGTGGATGTTGTGATAAGTACAAATATGGGGAGGCCTGGCAGGTTGATTACATTACATTGCCACAGACCCACCAAGGTAAACGCTATGTGCTTACCATGGGGAAGGAACCACAGGTTGGTTAGAGACATATTCAATACCACATGCAATGGCCCAAAATACTATTCTGGGTCTTGAGAAGCAAATCCTGTGGAGACATGGTACTCCAGAATGTATTAAGTCAGACAATGGGACTCATTTTAAAAAAAATTTAGTGGCTACTTGGGCACAAGAGCATGGTATTGAATGAGTATATCACATTCCATATTATGCACCCGCTGCTGGAAATGTCGAAAGGTGTAATGGACTGTTAAAGACAACTCTAAAGGCACTAGGTGGAGGAACTTTTAAAAACTGGGATAAGCACTTAGCCAAGGCCACCTGGCTAGTTAACACCAGAGACTCTGTCAATTGAGCTGGGCCTGCCCAAGCAGAATCCCTCCACACTGTAGATGGAGACAAAGTTCCAGTGATCCATCTGAGGGGTATGTTGGGTAAGGCAGTTTGGCTTACTCCTCCCTCAGGCCAAGACAAACCCATTCGTGGGATTGTTTTCGCTCAAGGGCCTGGAAACACCTGGTAGGTAATGAGGCAGGATGGAGAGACCCAGTGTGTGCCTCAAGGAAGTCTATCCTTAGGGAGAAACTAACTCCGTGTCGAGTTGAGTTTTACAGGAGATAACACCAGATGAAAACAACCTGAACAGAGCTGATATCAGTCTCCAATGATGAGCCAAGCCCAGTCAAGCCCATCCAGCACTGCATCACACAAGACTCTCATTACTACCTGAGAAACAGCCACCAACAGATCTTTCAAGTTTGAACTCTTAAACCCAAAACCAGAACTGTGACTGTGACTAAAGGACCAAGGATCCAAACTGAGTTGCTGTTGGTGTTGATCTTAAACGACAGACGACAGCCTCAGAATAAAACAAAGACTATATATACATATATACGTCTGTGCAAGGGATATAGACAAACACAATGTAGAGGTGTTGCGTTAAAGAAATGAGATGGAATAAGGGGTGGAGAATGTAGTGGGTCGACTTTTGGATTTTTCAGCTCTTCCTTAAAAAAATGGCCTTTACAGGTCTTCCTTAACAACGGAGGTCAGGATCCACGGAAATATTCCATATCTTCCTTTAATGTAACACAACATATAAATAACGTGTAGATAAGAGAGTACACTCTCTTCTTCTTCTGGGAGGCTGGAGAGCAGGAGCTCTGTTGCTGCTAGTCCTATCTGGAGCTGAGGCCTGCAGCAGCTGCTGTTGTCTGCCCACGCATTGGGGGAGAGTCCTGGGTCGGATTTAGCTGTTCTGCTTTCCTCAAGGGAAGTGGTGAGGTTTTGCTAGTTCTTTACTTTGTTAGTTACCGGGTCTTACAAGTGTGCATACCTGTTTTGTTTTAGATCCTTTTTGTCCTGTTTCCCATTTCCCTTCCCCTCTTCCCTTGCTCCTTTGCATATCCTTGCGGTGTAGTTCTTTGTATTTAGAAAAAAAAAAAATATATATATATATAGTGTGTGTGATTTCAGTTTTTCTATAGTTTTTTTCCTTTGAAAGGGGGGAAGTTTTGGGAGAGAGGCAGACTGAGCGGTTGGAGAGCTTGGAATAGCTAGCTCAAACCAGCTCAGCACCACAGGCCTTTTAGCATGATTCTATTAAAAAAAAAGAAAAAAGGACGGTATGGTCCATATGTACCCTAACTCAATACACATGATGGTACAAGAATGGTTTTCTTTCCTTTGCTCAACAACCCCACATTGGGCACCCATTATGTCTTGGTTTAAAGGAAAATTAAGATTTTTATCTGGGCTATCTCCCATAAGAAAATCACCACAACCCATGGAAATTAATGGACTTTAATCAGGGGAAAAAAATTGTACAGGAAGAGATAGCAGTTCTCAACTGCAAATAAACATGTAACCAAACACAGAACATAACAGACAGCAATGCTGTAATCGAACCCTTCAAATATGTTAAGTCCTATGTTTGCTCCTATGGTGCACCTCGGAGTTTGTGTGGGGGACAGCAATTGTGAAAAGTTACTCCCCAACGATCCATCTGGGCTCTGAAATCATGGCGTTCAGGAAGAGCGATGGTGGTCCCAAGGGAAAACAAAACTCACATGAGGGAATGACAGTCAAAAGGGTGTGAAGGGGAAGGAAGTCCAGAAAGTCCACAGAAAAACCTAGCTGGCGCTGACTGCACTCCTTCTCTCTCTCTCATGCGCCCCCTCTGAAGAAAAACGGTGCAGTACATATGGAACAGAGGTAACAATCCAAAGGGACCTTTCTTCAGATGTCCATGCAAACAAGAGGATTTTCTCTTTGCCACTGCCACGTGAGAGGGAGTGCCCAGCCCCAGAAGCAACCCCCTCTTCCTGGGGTGTCACCAATATTGCTGCCCCCCAGAACTCATCGCCCTGGTCAGTGCGACCTGGCCCCATCCCCACCAGTCCCCATGTTGGCAAGGCGAGAAAATTTCTCTGAAAGACCTGGAACTACAACAATGTATTACAAAATGCATTGCAAACTGTTCTAACCAGCTCTGTCACTGAATAAATTTATTGTGCATGCTCCTGACTGTCTTTCAGAAAGTCCTTTTAGCACCCACGAATTGGTGCTAGATAAGCAACTAAGTTTTCAAGTTTAATGAGTTTATTCATTTCAGCTTCTTTGCTGTAACTGCCTGTATACCTAGTCTAAACCTAAGACAAATTGAAGCTGTACTACTCAGTGAAAGATAGTAGGCTATCTCAAATTGATCATAAATAAACATGACCAATTAGCACGGAACGGCTCATGCAATTTCAGGATCTAGCATGTCCTACAGTAGTTTGTATGTGCGTTCAGATGTAAAAATATACATATGATTGCAAAGCATGTAAGATTTGGATACTTTTAGAGTTAAAATATCCAGATCTGCAGTGTCTATTATGATAACTAAGAAGATAAAGTTTCTTCCTATGAGTCTCCTAAGGTTACAGAATCACACAATCACTGTGATACAGAACGACTGAAGTTGGAAGCCATCTCTGGAGGTCATCTGGTCCAATATGTTTCTCAAGGAAGGCCACCTGAAAGGTCTCCCAGCATCATGTCCAGGCATCTTTTGAATAATTTCAATGGGAGCGGGAGGTTCCACAACCTCTCTGGGCAACCTATGCCAGTGCTTAGTAACCCTCAGAGTAAAAAAGTGATTCCTGACATTCAGACAGAACCTCCTGTTTTCTGTTTGTGCCTCTGGTCCTGTCACTGTTACTGCTGAACTGTTAAACATAGGTGCTGTGGATCCATTGGTAGTTTAAGGAAGTTAAGTTGTGTCGTTTAGGTTACAATTGGAAGTGTAGATGTTGTGTCATTTCCTCTTTTTCTACTAGGCATATATCCATCGAGTTCTTTCAAGTTGTATTTAAGAAACATGTTTAAAATGCATGGGAGCTAAGAAGTAATATACATACGTCTCTTCTATTTTATAGGACAAAAGACATAAGTTATGAAACTTCATAGAAGAATAGGAAAAAGTCAACTGCATCTTTTTTCTTCTTTCATTTATAAAAACCTCTTCATTTAAGCAAAGCTTAGCTTTACTTGAGAAATAAACCCCAAATTATACCTGTTTTTGAAAAAGTTTTATGGTATCTGGAAAATCAAGAGCACTCTTTCAGTGATTGGCTTTTTTAGTTTTTATTATGTAGGCTTCTACTGTTTTTTGCCTATTAGTACCTGTCTGTTTTCTTCCTTGTCAATGAATACAGTAAAATGAAATCATTAGTATGCATACAAGAATTTGATATTAATTGAAGATATGTTAATTTTCTGCACTGCAAAAAAATGGATAAAGCATTACGATCATGCTATGATTATTAAAATCTCTAAAACTAAAAACACTTGTGTAGTGTAAATAAATTGTGTTATGAACTATTTCACACTTTTATACTGTTGGTTTGGAAGATCTGGATATGCTATAGGTTAATAAGCAGAAACCTATGTGTTAAGCAATGCATTTAGATACAAAAAATACACATTTTATTAATTTATTCAGCAGACTGAATGGACGCTTTGAATTCGAGAGACAGGAAGAGTGTCAGAAGGTACCTGAGCAAGTTCACTATAATAACGTAGTCTGTTAAAATATTATGTTTAAAATATTTAGTACCAAAGTGAATTAATGACCTCTCTTGAAACATAAGTTATTTAAAATACAATTCACTCTATGTTAAGATTATTTATTACTTATAATAATAATGGTCTTTGGTATTTATATTCTTCCCTATCCTATGTCCACAGAAGGTTCTTCACTGAGACTATGCTGGACACTGGTTTAATCCTTATTTACAAGGAACAATTTTTTTTAAATACGTATTTTATTAAAAGTCTGCTACCTGCTTCCCAAAATTCCCTCTCTTGCTTGTCCTGACCAATCACTTTTGTAATTACTTCAAAAGACACTGAAACAATTTAAACATTGACATACTAATATATTCTATTCCAAATGTTCATACAAAATAAAATAAAGAATACCAAGAGTCACAGTTCTCCATATGGAATAGGATCAGAGAAGGAAACAGGCTGGCAAAAATTAAGGCACCACTATGACTCCTTTGGGAAATAATTACATGGTTATCTATAGCAGTCTTTCTAAATGGATTGTTTACACAGTTTGATCAGTGTAAATAGACGAATTAGATGAATGTATTGATATAAATAAGACAATGATTACTTTTAGGAGAATTTACATGGCAAGTCTACTAGCAGATATACTTTTTCTTTTTTTTTATTTTTTCTTCTTCAACTTCAGCAGAGGGATTACTTGAGAGCTTTTTGCAGCAAGCATGCCATGCTTAGAGATTGAAATTTGAGCTTCATAAACTCAGGAAGGAGCTGATGATGTATTCTGTTAGCAGACTAAGCTTTCTGGGAAGTATTATACTCTCAAGAAGAGGAAGCCAGCAATGGAAAAAAAGCCAGAGTTTATTAGGAAAGTAGTTATAATAGTATTGTAAAGACCTGAAAAAGGGAAACACATTATTCTACCACATATGCATTCTAATATAGCATCCTGCTGGGCTGTAACTTACTTGATTATTGTTTGATAATGTTTTTATTATTCAGTGTCAGTAAACAGAAGTACAGACAGTTCTTTTTTATGCTAAGCCCTTTTTTTTTCTAACTTAGATATTCATAACTGTGAAAGTGCCATTAGGCTTTCACAATCATTCTAACTCTGCTTGCCACATAAGTTCCGCAAGCATGCCAAGAATGGAAAGCTAACTGTGCACACTATATTGTACTGCAGGAATTATCTGGATAGTCAAGTATCAGTATTTTGAATTTACCTTACAGTGGGGGAAGGAATTAGTTCTTTCTTCAATCCCATTGAAGTATCTTATTCCGAGTTCTATTATTCTATATTATAATGGCCCCTAGAAGCTGAACGGAAAGGGAACACTCCTGAAACTGTTCTTATTTACTCAGAAAGCTTTATATTTTCCCCCTTTAAAGTCTGTGAGCAAGGAAGACAAAAGGAGCTGAAAGTCAGCTTTCCTTATGTGTTTGCAGAATTAAGTGCCAGGAAGGTAAAAATTGGGTAGAATGTTTGCATAACGAGAATACCATCTTATCTTCCTATGAGAAGGAGGAAAACAGCTTTGGCATTTAGATTCTTTATTAATGCTAAGTTTGTAGCAAATTCTGTATCTGCAAATAAAACCAACTGAAAACAAAATAAAGCACAAAAATAACTCATTTTAAGACACAATAATTTTTTATTGTACTGATGAATACCATAATAAATATTTACATTAACACATCTTACAAATGGATTTAAAATGGCATCTAATTTCAACATTAAGTCAAAGTTCAAATTGATTTTGCTGTAACTTTTAATTATAAAACCCAAAAATATATATTCTGTAAACAATCATGGTAGTTTCCAGTTAATATTTATGCGATCTTTCTGCTTAGGAAAGTAAATGATGATTGTTATGTTTTGTTTAACATGTAATAGTGGACACTACAGTCAGTAGTTTCAAAATTTTTCAGTAAGTGAGTGAACTCACTATTTTGTGAAATTTGCCTTGACTGCCATGGGATTTTATTATGTTTGGCACTAAGTCTGCTTCTAGCATATCAGGAATCTCATCAAAAGGAAATATGAAGTCCTGCACCTGGGATTTGGTAACTTTGTACTCCAGGAGAGGCTGGTGACCCAACAGTTGGGAAATAACTTGTGCAGAAAAAGACCTGGAAGCTCTGATGGACAACAAACTGAACAGGAGCCAGCAATGTGCTTTTGTGGGGAAAAAAAAAGCCATCAGCCTACAGCTGCACCAGGAAGTTGATTGTCCAGCAGATGAAGGGAGGTGATCCTTCTCCTCTAATTAAATTAGTACTGGTAAAATATATATGAACTGCTGAGACCACTATTGGGCTCTGCAATAAAAGAGACACTCAGAGGTACTGGAGCAAGTACAGCAAGGGGCCACAGGCCACAAAGTTTGGGGGTCGAAGCATCTGTCGTATGAAGAAATGCTGAGACAACTCAGATTGTTCAGCTCAGAGAAGAGATCTCAGAGAGACCTTTAAAAAAGGTATGAATATTATTTAATGGAAAGGAGTAAGGAAGGTGGAGACACTTCTCAGTGTGGCCCAATGACAGGGAAAGAAGCAATGAACGCTTTTTTTTTTCAAATTCTACTGAAATACAGGAATTTCCATTTAAACATTTAAAAAAATATATATTGTTCCACCCATATGGTGATGCATCTGAACTTTATAGGCTACAGAATCACTCTGTATCTTGTATCTTGTTCTTTCTTGTAATCAATGATAGAACTTGAGGTAATGGCAGGAAGATGTGCCAGGGAATGTTTAGACTTATTGTGAAGAGGTTCTTCCTCCAGCAGGTGGTGGAGCACTGGAACAGCTCCCCAGGGAAGCAGTCCCAGCACCCAGTCTGCCAGCATTCCAGAAGCATTTGGACAATGCTCTCAGTTACATGGTGTGAATGCTGGGAGTGTCCTGCGTAGGGATAAGAGTTGGACTCAACGATCCTTTTGGGTCCCTTCCAACTCGTATAATTCTATGATTCTATGATTCTTTCTGTCTGAACAAAGGGGAAAGTAACACATCAACCTTAATAAGAAGTGTCTAACTGAACAAATAGTTTGTTACCTGAGGCCTTGGAAAGGCAGTAATCCTGTCCATTACAGGACATTGTTGACAGGACACATAACAACAAAACTGACTTAGAAAAATTTCTCTCGACATCACAGTGTGGTGAAACAGTGAGATTCAAAGATGTAAACTCTGTATTGGAAACATAAAATTATACGTATGTTTACTCATCAAAGATCAGAATTTTCAGTAACTTTGGTAACTTACCTACCTTTTCACACACCATCCTCCAGTTCTAAATTATTTTAGAGAGAAATGGGCAAAATGGTTTGAAGTCATTGCTACCTTCAGCCACATCTAAGTGTTTTCTGAATCTCAGCTTTTTATTTACCCAATCTTTTGCTTCATTCTTAGGACATTTAAATACATTTTTGCTACATTGTTACATCTCTACATTATATTTTCAGAACAGAGCTTGGAACTGGACTCTGGTAAGCCTTGAGGATGATTTTTATTTTGTTTTCCACCTTGAAGGGAAAATTGACAGCAAATGGTTAATGCTTCATGATATTTATATCTTCAACAAGATTACAGTTTTTTGATTCAAATTTCTTTCAGTGTCTTTTGTCCTTAGTTCTGGTATATTATGTTTTTCTAAGTTTTCTGTGTGACCACTTCAAAAGAGGTTTTTTTAAAACAAACAGCTTGGTTGAAATGCTATTGTTCATCTCACTTTTTTACAATACCATTTCCAGTACTGTTCTCACCTATAGAGGATGCTAATAATTTAAATGTTTTGAAAAATGCTACCATTATTTTCTTCCAGCAAAGAACATTTCCACCATTTTAAAACATAAAAACCCTGTTCCGCTTTCAAGCACAGGTTATTATACAGATCACAGTATACCATGGTAAGCCTGTTACTATCCTGCAGGTAGTAAGCATATATTGACTTTTTTAGGTCAGTATTAAGCTTATTGACTGGAGGATTTAATATTTACTGTATTTTGCCAGAACCAATATGATGACCTTAAGGCGGGGGGGTGGGGGGAATGTCTTTGAGTCAACTAAATAACAACGTTTTCGGTTTGTGCCAAAGGGCTGCTGATATTTAAATGTATCTGTTACAGGTAGGAGCTCATCATTCTTTGTCTCCTTGATCTCCCACTATTTTCAACACAAAAAATATTTTTGAAAAGATCTATGGCACTTGTTGGCATTTTCTGATGCTTCAAGTCCTTTTTTTAAAGAGACAACCTCTGCCACATGTGAGTCTATAGGCTTAAATTTCAGAGAAAATGGATTATATTTTACTTTTCTAACGTATAAAGTGTTCCTTTCACATTTTTGCTTGCCAAAGGTGCAAACTAGAATCACGTCAAAGCAGAAGGAATTTGTTAATATTAATTTAGTCACAGTGATTTAGAATGCTTTGGAGCTCTTACATATTTTAGATTTCTGAGGAGGATAAGAAAACTTCATGAGAATGTCATTAATTCTTTGACGTTGAAATCCCTATTACTTTATTAAAAATGATATGATAATGAGAGCACAAAATATTACAATAGAGCATTTAATATAGTGTAATGTAATATAATATAGTGAAGGTTGATGGTTGACTTATTTGTCGTTTTCTGTCATATTGGTTTTGATATTCATTTTGGTAATGTGCTTACTTTTACTCAGTTTATTATGAAAATAAAAATAAAAAATTAAGAACCAAACATTTTAAATTTTAACAGAGTTTATCTTACACAGCACATCAGCCTCCAGATGAAAAAATGTGGTATATAGTGGATTTTTTCAACAAAAAAAGCAAAGAAAACAAGCAAGGTGACAATGCCATATATTTTAACGATTGCATGTTTATATAGAAATTCATAAATACTAAATAATAGTGTATTTGACTTATGGTTATTAGTGTATGATATTTTGTTAATTAAGGAAGTATATATTTTCATGTTTCGGTTTTACTATGTTCACATTATTAAGTTCTTTCATCTTTTTTTTAGAGATTCAAAATATTAAATATGTCAGTGGAAGTCCTTCCGAAAAGCCCAATCTGAAGAAAGTTAAGTAAATTAATTTTTATTTTAAAATATGCTCCATAAATCTTTAAGGATTAGAATTGGGAAGAAATCAGATTATTCTGTTTGTTATAGTCAGTCTTCAATTCATTTTGAGAAGATGTTGCAGAAAATACATAAATAGAAAAAGGAAAAAGGAACGCTAAAATATCTATAAGTTGTATTTGAATCCTCTCTGCACCCCAAAATGAATCTGAAAAACATACCTGAAGACAAAAGCTATCATTTCTCAGCTGAAAAAGAAAGGTTTGTTCATTCTCAGACTTTTTAGTAATGACAAAATATAACTATTTTTATGAAATCATGTGGCTACTTTTTTATTCAGTATTGATCTCTTTACATTTTGATATATTCACAAAGAAATTCATAAAGATACTCCACCATGATTTTTTAAATAATTGAGGAATCAGTTTAAATGCTTATTTTTAATGTATGTAAATGATTTGACTATGATACTCTCACCACAGTAAAATAACTGACTTCTTTATGTAATGGATTGAACACCCTTAATGAAGAAAAAAAAAAAGTATTATTTTTTTCAAATCGAAACCAGCAATATTTCTATTAAGAACTTCAAAATCTCTTAGGATGAAAATGGAAACAAAAGAGCAACAGAGATGTCAAATGGAGCACTCTATGATGTCCTAAAGCTTATTTACTCTAACAGAAAAATATAAGAGAAGAGAGAAAGTGGCTGTAACAATCAGAGTACATGTGCTGTTGCTGAGATACGGTATATTTCTTAAGAAAAAGCTTTTTCAGTGCATAGTGCAAACTCTTGCTTTATTACAAGGCAAAAATAGCATTTACAGAAAGAAAAAAAAACATTGTTCTCTTTTAAAACATCAGTTTGATTTGGTTTTATTTTCTTCCCCTCTGGATGAAAAGATACTTGCCTTTGTATTTTTATCTAAATGACACCAAAAGTAATTGAAAACTACACTTGTTTTCATCACTGCATGAAATAAAGAGTAAAAAAATCATCAGAATTTGTGCCTTACTCTATAAGGGCCTGAGCATACAGACTTAGGGCTTTGTACTTCTTCTCTTGCCTTGTCACCTTCTCAGGTTTTCTTCAGCCTAAAAGTTCTGTTTAAGTACTGGTTGTTATCTTTACTCACCTTTTCAACAAATGTAGTATGAATAATGAGGAAAGTGAAAACAGAAGAAGAGGTGTACAACGTTAAATGAAAGGTTAATCTAGTGAAAGGTTCATTCCTGCTGACTCTAGCAATGGCCAATAGCAGATCCCTAGCAAAGAGTAACAGAGTGGGGCAGCCATACAATACTCTCCTAGAGTACTTTTCCAGTACCCAACAATTTCAGGCACACTTTTCGAGCCAGAGATATTTTGTTTGTATTTAAAACTCTGGATGGATTTTCTCTCCCCTTCCCATGTTTGTCCAACCTGCATCTTGATCCTGTGTAATGTAATTTATACAAGGCAGATCGTGATTAATATTGCTCTCAGGCAAATACTCTGTTTCAAATATTCTTCAAAACCACTGCACAATTATGAAGATAATAAACAAAAATGTATTAAGATGTAGAGATCCCTTGTTCAGAAAAATTCTTTATGTTGTTGTTGAAGATGGTTATAAACAAAGTCCCCAAAATAACATCCTCATACTACCTTGTATTAGGCAGTTTACCTCTTAGCTTAGTCCTGTTTCCCTTTTAATAGGGAATAAACATTTTCTTGCATTTTTAATTGAACCCTTCCCCTGAAAAACTGTGATGCAGCTGTCAAATTGAAGTATATTCATTTTCACATTTGAAATATTTTCCAAGAAATATATTTTTAAAAAAAATCTTAATACTCAGAAAATAATACTTCAGAAAAGGAAACTGACCTCTTGAGCTTGAGCTATATGGTTTTTTTTGGTATTGCGTATATCTTCTTTTAAGCTAAAACTTTTAAAAACATATTAAATGCACAACGTAACCATATGTTGAATTAGAGTGTCATTATGAAGAGATTTGTTCAATTACATTAAGATTGAAATGTTCTGTAAATACAATTAAAATTCTATATTAAAGATGATCATAAATTCAATCTTAAAATTATAGTCTCATGTCATAGGTCTTCTCCTACACTTACTTTCAGGAAGACATAGGAAAAAAAGTATGTATATAAGTGATAAATATATAAAATGCTGGCGTGGATTAAAGAAATACTTCCTGATTGTAATAAACAGATGTATGAGTATCTCTCTGATAGATTTCTAAAATAAATTAAATTTAAAAAAACCCCACGTTTTTGCATATGATTTAGAAACTAATAAACAATCTTTTAAAGAATATATAAATTAAGTAAAGAAGCTGGCTTGTACCTCTGAGCCCAGTTAATCTAAAAAATGTCTCTAAGATTCTCTTGGTCAATCAAATCTGTATAATGTAATACTCTCTGCTAGTGGAATAGTCTATCATGGTGATGCATTGTAACCAAAGTAAAACTGAAAACTTGTTTTCACTGAATACTCTGATACAAACAAAGTGTGCACTATAGCTAAGCTGTATTTACTCCATCAGTCGTGCCTTGTGTTGCAATATAATCCAAGCATATAATGAAAAATTATCTTTCAAAATATTTGTTTCAAATTTGGATTTGTTGCATATGTCTGTTTTCTAATACTCTGAAGTTTAAAAGTCAACATGTGCGAATCTAAGCATGACTAATTTAATGAAATCTTCCAAACAAACTAATATGAATGACACAAACAAAGGAGTAGAAAGTATGTTAACGTGTGGGTTTTTTTCTTTTTTCATTATTCATTGTATTTAAAGACAAGATTTTGTGAAAAACAAGATATGGCATCATATTTTTGCCTGTGTAATGCTGCTTCACGCAGACTGTCTGCTGTTCCTGATAAAAATTAAGAGCTACTGAAAGGCACCTCTTGTGAACAGTCTGAATTTCACAGTTAAAACACAATTGCTTCTCTGCCTAAGTTGAAAAGATTACTACCCAATATACAGCCATAGGCAGAAGTTTGGTTCAGAACTGATTAATTATTGTCTGATATGAATGAGTGCAAAATATGGCATAGGAACTTGTCCGGGCTGTCTGCATTAGACCACTATTCAAATTTCAAATCTGTAATTTTAACAGTCTGAGGGGTTTTTTATTATACTGATTTTAAAATATGTAAATATCACCTAAAAGAACTGATTAGGATGAAAAAATCCAAACAACAAATAAAAAAACCCCAGGGTAATAGTGGAAGAAGAAAATACAAAATAAGCAGTTGCATTAAGGGGTAGAATGAAGACAAACAGGATGTATATCCAGTATATTTTTTTCCATGGTATTATACAGAAAGCCACTAAAACTTAATTGACTAAGAATTTCTATTTTTGAAAACTGTAAGTTTTTAGCTAGAGTTCTGCAAAGATGTAACAGAAACACGGTAAATACGTTTCCTCCCACTTATTCTGTATAGTTATGTTAAGAAAAGAATCGCCTTGTCATGCAGATATGTGTGACAACTATAAAAAATGTAAAGTGATGGAATTAGAACAAAAAAAGTTATCTGAATGAATGCAACACTTTTAATGGAGGTAAAAGCTGAACCTTCATTAAAGCAGTATGAACTGCTGGAAAATAACAGCTATAGGACTTGATTAATTGAATAGTTGCTAGTGCTTCTGTGAATTTTGGATTACATTTGGGAGCTATATTTTGATGGCATTATTTAAGATAACATTTTTTAGTTTCTCTGCCGTAAGGCCTGACCTTTACAATATTTTGTCTGAGAATATCTGTCACCTTTGATCTGAATATACAAATACAGGAGATTATGAGATGTTGAACTTATAGTTGACATTCAGAAAATAACTTAATGAACTGAATAGGTAGATATTTACAGGAATAAAAAATTAATTAATAAGTACATGGATAGAAGGGAATTGGAATTTCCCACGATTTCTTTTTGCAAAAGAATACATATATTACAGTGGGTTATGGGCATTCTCTGTTCAAGTATATCAATAGGGAAACTGATCCGCTTTTTTGCATATGCTGAAACAGTGATTGGAAAGTTGAACTTTAATATTTGTCAGATGATGTGTAAAATTCACAAATTTAAAATTCTCACACAAATGACAGTATTCATGAAATATTTGATAAACTAGATTATATGGTAGTTTAAAGAAATGATACATTTTTTTTATACAGCATTCTCAGATCTTCTTGAGAAAAATTTGCATTATTTTATTGTTGTGTGCAGAAAGCTGTATCTGGCTAAGTAAAAGGAAAGTGTGTCTGTCAGTTCCAAGCATTTGGTGTTGTGTCTAGAAGCCTCTATCAGAAAACTTGACAAAGGCTTGGTCTATTCTGTGAACAGAATAGGCACTGCCCCATTTGTTTTTACCTATAAGTCCTGCACTTAGCATCGTATTCATTCTGCAGTGTAACAGAGCCTTCATGCTCTTTGAGATTCTATCAAAAAGATATTGAGCTGCATATTTGCAATTTGCTTATTTACGTACAATTTGGCTCACTGGCCTAACGGCAAAACAGAAGGAACAGAAGTAATACACAGCACACAGTGCAAGAGGGTCATAAGAATGTGGTTCAAAACTTAGAAGTAAAAGGCACAGACTACCTGTCCAAAACAATTAAATTAGTGTTTCTGTTCCAACTGATTCATTAAAAGATGAAGAAAAATATTTCCCTTTTTCAACTCTCTTCCTTTCTACTCCACTTCTTAAAATACAACATTTTTATCCTACATATCCATATTCCTATCTAAAATAACAGGAAATCAAAACTAGTTCCTAAAATACATGATTTCATAGCCAGATTTAATAGACAATTAATGACACTGAAAGAGATATGAGAGGGTGTGAATGAGACAGTAAAGAAAAGATAGTGTTCAGACAGAGTATGTTTTTCAAAAGCTTTTAATTTGTGGACGGCTAAAACTTCAAATATTCATTTATTAGTTAGGATATGAATGCCATCCTGAATTACACATGCAAATCTATTCCATAAATTAAATTTATTCTATCGTTTTTCAGTGCACACATTATTAAAACTTCAGTGAACTTCAAGTTAAATGCAGGAATTCATTTCAGACATGACTAAGTCAAACGGGATTTTCTTCTGTATTCTCCTGGAAACTGACCAGTTGCAGCAGATGTAAATCAAGTAGTCAATGGAGGGCAGATAAGTTCTTTTAATTGACTGTTCTTTAAAATATTTCATAGAATCATAGAATGGTTTGGGTTGGAAGGGACCTTAAAGATCTTCTAGTTCC
This sequence comes from Dromococcyx pavoninus, assembly GCA_033558185.1. Classification (NCBI taxonomy): domain Eukaryota; kingdom Metazoa; phylum Chordata; class Aves; order Cuculiformes; family Neomorphidae; genus Dromococcyx; species Dromococcyx pavoninus. The sequence goes on along the minus strand of JAUMJL010000139.1, from coordinate 487,524 downwards.
AACATCCCTGCCACTGGCAAGTATACCTTCCATTGGGTCAGGTTGCTCAAAGCCCCATCCAACCTGGCCTTGAACATCTACAGGGAGAGCAAAGGGACAGAATTCCCTCCCTCGCTCTGCTGGTCACGTTTCTTTAGATGCAGCCCAGGATGTGCTTGGTTTTCTGGGATGTGAGCACAAATTGCAAACTCATGTTGAGCTTCTCACCCACCAGCACCCTAAGTCTTTCTCCTCAGGGCTGCTCTCTGTCCATTCTCTGCCCAGCCTGTATTTGTGTTTGGAATTGCCCAACTCAGGTACAGGACTTTGCACTTTGTCTATATCATTTTACTCTTACATAAACCCAACTATGGACAGCTCAGCTTCTCCTCACACGTAACCTTCTGCCCCTCCCTGGACAGGTCTTTCAGTGGTCTTTGACATCCATTTGGGGCAGGCTCTCTTTACATTCTTAAATACGTCAGAAGAAGAGAGATAAAACCTCCAAACTGCAGTTTCGTCATCCTCTTGCCAGAGAGTATATCTGCCTCTGGGAATTCTATTTTAAGGAATAAATTATTTCATCTTTCTTCCAACACAAGATCTTAACTCGTGGGATTGATTAAAAAGAAAGTTGTTGCTGGCCTAAGGTGTCATCATCTATCCCCCCACCTGAAACATAACTAAATTATTTGAGTATCAAAATTGAAAATTTCAGAGCATTCTTTAAAGCTTTGAAAATTTTATGTAAAAGAGCAGGAACTCTTTTAATCACAACATTTGCTGTGTGTCATAATTCCGTCTTCTTAGTACATTCAAAAACTCTGTATTTTTTCTATTTATTTTCTCTGTATTACAGAACAGAAAATTAGATAATTGCAGAGAATTCTACAAATAATGTGATCTTCGGACTAACAGAAGTGTCTTAATCTTTTCTGATAAATGAATATTTGCATCTTTCTATTTGCACACATTGTTCTACATATGGCAGATGACACTGTTTTCTGGAAAAAATAAAAAATAGTGATAATGCTTATATATTAAAAACTTCCATTAAATCTAAAACATTCATGTACAGTAATCCAAATGTTTTTTCTTAGTACACATTAAACCTAATCCCATCTTTTTGTAAAAAAGCATACTATTCCTTAAAGAAAAGGAAATTAATTGATTTTATTCTTCCTCAGTATTCAGACATCTCTCTTTTAAAATTAAAATACATTTTCTTATTCTTCATGGGAGTTTAGTAATATCTCATTACCTATATCATGGGGAAAGTACAATGAAGACACTATAGTGAAATACACTGAAGATAGCAAATTCTTCATTGTAGAAAGTAATGTGTATTGTTCCTGACTGCAAAACCTTTAGCTGACATTTTTCCAGTGATTCCATACTGCACAGTGGTTTCAAATATGCCGTTTTTCCTTAAGTTTGGCACAATCTAGTCACATTGGGAATGTATTCATACTTAGACTGCATTTTTGAAAAAAGTTATCGTGAAATGTATAAACAAGAACTTGGTTGCAAATTATTGATGGCAGTTGTCTAGTAACTAGTCTATTTTGGAAATGACCAAGGGAGCATTTCAGTTGCATTTTAACCAATGAAAGCTTAACAAGTAATGCCAAAGACAGGCCCAAACTATTGTTTAAATAGATTAGATTGTGTCCTTTTATCATTTAAAATATTTGCTTACTTATTATTGCAAACAATACTTCATATAGAAGTCGGAAAGGTATAACTACTTCCTCTAAAACTATTTATTCACATTTAAGTGAATAGGGTAAACTTCATCCTAGTACCTGTTTTATCTCTTCACATATGTACAGCATTTAAAAATACTATACATATTTGAAAATACTAGATTATAAATAAATATCAATGAATATGAGCAGAAAATAAGTTTGGAGTTTCCAAATGCAATTTCAGTTATTAAAACATTTATCTCATCCTATCAGTGAGCAGAAACATGTCTTACAGTCTAATTTTCAACACAGGCAGCACAACAATATTTGGATTTTTAATTTTAGATTCTTACAGGAAACCCGATTTGAAAGCAAGTTACAGACCAGTATGCACTACTGGTAAATAAACAATAAATAATTTTAGCAATGAATATATTTGATTTAAAAACATCCGCTTGCATAAGCAGAAAAACAGTGTATTGGATAGGTAGAATAAATTATTTACTAAAACCTTACATTTATTAACAACTTTATGTTCTTGATAATATAAATTATTACAATTTTTTTAGGTTTCGTTAATGTCTTGGAACTTAACAAAATAGATCATGTAAATATTCCATAGCTCTAATCAGTAGATTATTTAGGGTTATGTTACTCTACAGCTGATCAGGTACAGGACTCATCACTCAAGTTGTCCATGAATAAACCCAGCATGACTCTGTAGTACAGAGAAACCAATCAAAATACACTACGTGTTATCTGTGAACCATGAAAGGGTACTGCCTAAGACAATAAGTGCATACGATCTGGCAGCCTGTGGCTTGGACAGGAGTGCTCTGTGCTGGGTTAGGAATTGGTTGGATGGCCGAGCCCAGAGAGTGATAGTGAACAGTGTCTCATCCAGTTGGTGGTCAGTCACTAGTGGTGTCCCCCAGGGGTCGGTGTTGGGCCCAGTCCTGTTTAACATCTTTTTCTATGATCTGGATGAGGGGATTGAGTCCATCATTAGCAAGTTCACAGATGATACCAATCTGGGAAGAAGCGTCGATCTGCTGGAGGGTAGGAGGCCCCAACAGAGGGACCTTGACAGACTGGAGAGATGGGCTGATTCCAATGGGATGAATTTTAACAAGTCCAAGTGCCAGGTTCTACACTTTGGACACAACAACCCCATGCAGAGTTAAAGGCTGGGGATAGAGTGACTGGAGAGTAGTCAAGTGGAAAGAGACTTTGAAACTCAACATGAGCCAGTAGTGTGCCCAAGTGGCCAAGAAGGCTAATGGTATCCTGACCTGCATCAGGAATGGTGTGGCCAGCAGGACTAGAGAAGTTATCATCCTCTTACACTCGGCACTGGTTAGGCCACACCTTGAGTATCGTGTCCAGTTCTGGGCCCCTCAGTTTAAGAGAGATGTTGAGATGCTGGAGTGTGTCCAGAGGAGAGCAGCAAAGATGGTGAAGGGGCTGGAGCACAAGCCCTATGAAGAGCGACTGAGGGAGCTGGGGTTGTTTAGCCTGGAGAAGAGGAGGCTCAGGGGAGACGTTATTGCTCTCTATAACTTCCTAAAAGGAGGTTGTAGGCAGGCAAGGGTTGGTCTTTTCTCTCAGGTGACCAGTGACGGAACAAGAGGACATGGTGTCAAGCTTCATCAGGGGAGGTTTAGGCTTGATATTAGGAAAAAATTTTTCACTGAAAGGGTGATTGGCCATTGGAATGCACTGCCCAGGGAGGTGGTGGAGTCATAGTCCCTGGAGGTGTTTAAAACAGATTGGACGAGGCACTTAGTGCCATGGTTTAGATAACGTGTAGGTGTTGGTGTTGGGTCATAGGTTGGACTTGATGATCTAAAGGTCTTTTCCCACCTTGTGATACTGTGATTTTAATGCAATATAAATCATGGCAAAGTTGTCATTGATAAATTAATACAGGGAGGCTTTATATTTTCTGGATGATACTACTGTTTGGAAACCAATGCAACAAAGTAATCAATAAACATGGAAATTCTAGACCTCTTTTTAGTCTCTTTAGTCACAACTGGTCGTTAACTCCTCCTTGTATTTGAAAAGTTGTGATCTTAAATTTGATAACCACCATTACAAAGGTGTTTGCTTGCTTTTGAAAAGTACGTTATTTTGGATTTTTTTCTGCATATTTTTATTGGTTACTTTTTGAACTGGGGAGAAGGAAATATGCTACTAACTTGAAACATATATTTCGGCTAAAAACTATCTCCTTGTTTGATGGTTTCCTAATTGTGTTAGTTACTAATTTGAAGCTAAGAAATTTTCTGACTGAAGGTGGGAGAAGATCATCTGTAACATTTAAAGAAAATATTTAAGACAAGACACTCACAAAAATGTGAGTTTGTACCAAATATACATGAGCAAATTCCCATAAAGAATTCATTTATTTTTTTGGCTGTAATTTTTTCTATGTATTTTTATTCAAGAATTTATGCCAATATAACTACTACAGAGCAAAAAAAATGACTTCACTTTTTAAAAATAATCTGTGGGAAGTTTATAGATCTCCTTGTTTCCTGTTTCAAATATACCAGATTACAACAGATAAGAAAATATGTTACGTAGCTAAATATGCTATATGCATAATTAAAATTAGCTTTCATATTTATTTTGAAACCTGTCTGTGACCTTGAAATTCCCTCATCCCCTTCATGCTTTATAAAGAGCACAACTGTATGATTTTAGAAAAGAGAAAGGTATTTTCAATGAATTCTTCAAATTCATAATTATTAGCAACAACAAAAACCAAGAAGGATAAAACTGTTGTTCTGGCTTGTCACCATGTCTAAATAATACCAGAACAGAAAATTTCAATTATGTTGTATAGGTTAATGAAACAAAACAAAACAAAACAAAACAAAACAAAACAAAGTAACAAAAACATTTAATATGTGCTCATCACTGACCCCTGTGTTTGTGTTAGATCAGAAGAGATAATGTCTCATTCACAAAGGATGGAAAATCCACAGTGAAAATGGAGAAACAGAATAATCAAAATAAATAAGTTAGAATAAAATTAAACTGGAAAATTATAAACTTCATAATATTACTCTTCACCTGAAAGCATTTACTGGATCTTCCTTTTGTTATAGAACTAATGAAATCTACTTGAAATAAGAATAGATTGAACTATTTTTTGATCAGTGTTTTGTGTTATTACAGGTTTATACCTGACTATGAATCTCAAACAAAAGAAGCGCTGCACATTTGATAGAATTATACAATAAATGTCATCCCACAAGCACATTCCAGTAAAGAAAATTTTTGGCTCTCTATTTTACAATACCTTTATATTTTCAAAACTTGCTCTTAAATTCCCAGATCCCTGCAATTAAACAGCAGAACAGAAAACAAATGCTGTAAATTTGGCAAAGGAGATTTGCTATTTGTAAGAGAAGACAACGAGGATGAGCCATTAGAGTTTCACTTGTAAAACCCTCTTACTTCCACTTGTTGCATTGTCTCAGCCTATGTGAAATTTACAACAGGAAACAGGTTTATAGGCCTGATTGGTGTATTGGTTTAAAGGAAGCCTAAGATGCCTATCAGGGCTATCTCCCACAAGAAAATCACCATAACCCTTAGCAATTAATAGACTGTAATCAGGCGGAAAAAATTTATAGGAAAAGATAACAGTTCTCAACAGGAAATATATATATATAACCAAACAGAACAGACAGAACTGCTATAATCTGACCCTTCAAAAGAGTTAAGTCCTATCTTTGCTTCTCACAGTGCAGTTATATTTAAGGAGAGCTGGTGGCCCTACTGCACTTCCTTGGGGGGGGGGGGGGGGGGGAGGGAAGGGAAGAGGAGGGAGCGGGGAGCAGCAGTGGTGAGAAGTCACTCCCCAGTGATCCATCTGGGCTCCAAAAAAATGGCGTTCAGGGAGAGAGATGATGGTCTCGAGGGAAAAAAATCTCACATGGGGGAATGGCGGTTGCAAGGTGGAAATCCTTCTCCTGGGCAGTGCAGAGACTTTCCTCATCTTCCTATCTGAGAAGAGCACCGGGGATGGTAGGGAGGGAAATCCATAAAGCCCACAGAAAAATCCAGCTGGCACTGACCACACTCCTCCTCTCTCTCTCTCTCTCCCTCCAAAGAAAAACAGCACATTGCCCATGGAGCACGGGTAACAATCTGAAAGGAGCTTTCTTCAGATGTCCATGTAAATGGGGAGGGTATCTTTTTCCCACTTCTGCACGAGAGGAAGTGCCTGGCCCCATAAGCAATCTCCTCTTCCCGGGGTGTCACCAATGACACTGCCCCTCCACACACTCACAGCCCCAATTGGTCCAGCCAGGCACCTCACCAACCCTGTCCCTACTCCAACCCCATGTTGACAAGGGAAGAAAAATTCTCTGAAAGACCTGAAACTACTTTATCCATCCCAAATTTTTCTTCCATGCCAACATCTCTAATGAACTTAAACTTTTTAAATATATACAGACATTTTCAACTATATACACACTTACAGATATGTACGTAAAGATACATTAATTTGGGTGGCTGACCCAAAGATAAGGCACCCTTGAGGTATGCATCGTGTTTCTCTGTCTTCCTGCATCACCCACCAGGTGCAACCAGATCCTTGAGCAAAGACAACCCCACGAATGGGTTTACCCTTGCTTGAAGCAGGGTTAATACAAACCGCTTTCCCCAATATACCTCTCAGGCATATTATAGGGACTTCATCTCCATCCGCTGTGTGAAGGGATTCTGAGAGAATCCCTAGAGTCGACTAACCAGGTGGCCTTTGCTAGATGCTGGTCCCAGTGTTTGAAAGTCCCTCCATTCAATGCTTTCAAAGTGGTTTTCAACAGTCCATTACACCATTCAACCTTCCTGGCAGGTCAATTATCTGACTCAAATGACTCCAGGGCGCCACGTCACCACAGGACTTGTTTTTCCAGGCTTAGAATGGTGTTTTGGGCAGTGGTATGAGGCACGGAGTGTGTCTCCAGCCATCTGGTGGTAGCTTCCACCATAGTGAGCACATAACGCTTACCTTGGCAAGTCTGCTGCTAGGATGGAAATTCTTTGTTACACCTTATCATTTCATAAGTGTGATATGCAGGCAAAACTGTGTCACCAACTTGGAGACCATGGTTACAAAAGAAGGGGAACTATGTAATAGCAACCCTTCTAAAAGCAGGTATTCAAGTATTCTCCCTTTTCCCCTCCACTTTGAAGAAAAGTTGATTGTCACAAGAAGAGAATAATTAATTATTTTACATTTAATGTCTTAGGCAAGCCTTCAATGCCTTCAGAAATAGCTTTATTTGCTTCTTATCTTCACTTTCTAATACGATTTTTTGGTGGAGTTAAATTGGAAAAACATATATAATGCTTTTTCACAATTTATGAATTAAAGAACATAAAATCAATTTGGTCCCTTGATAATAACTGAGATAGTCTTTGATACTTGTTTCAGATATCCTCTGCTCCTTTAACATGTCTTTACCTTTTCATTTGAGCAAGAAAAAATAATTTGCTCCCTACTATTAGACTGAATATAATGTGTGAAACTGATTCAATGCGTCACTTAGTTACACTATTCCTGTTGCCTCCTTGTAACTTCACGTCTGGTAGATTAATTTTTCTTCATGCAATGTCAGAACAAATCCACTTTTTAGGCCATTATTCCATGAAGTTAAGCCTCCGTGATTCTATTTCCCTTTTAGTCTGTCACTTTTCTTCTGTCTGACTGTATGAAAGAGTTTCTTGTTGTGTATTAGGATTTAACTTACAGATATATACATATAGATACTAACCTTTGCTAGATGGCCTTTGCTAGATGCTGATTCCAGTGTTTGAAAGTCCCTCCTTCCAATGCCTTCAAAGTGGTTTTCAACAGTTCGTTACACCATTCAACCCGGCACATGCCACTCAGTGTCCTTGCTCATTTTTATGACATTTCTCGTTAGCTCGACTCTTAGGCACATGTGCATCCACGTGCAGACCCTCATAACGAACCTCTCCACTAGGGTGGCGATGTCCCACCACACATCAGCAGACCAGATTGGTTTCCCTCTGCTTTCCCATCGGCCTTCTTCCATGCGTCTAACGATCCCCACAGTGCATTGGCTACCATCTATGAGTCAGTGTAAGGTAAAGCCTTGGCCACATCTCGCATTCAGCAATGTCCAGGGCCAACTGGATGGCTTTGAGCTCAGCAAATTGACTAAACTTACCTTCTCCTGCACTAGCTTCTGCAACTTATCATGTGGGACCCTATACGACTGCTTTCCACTTTCGGTTTGTCCCTCCAATATGACTGGAACTGTTAGCAGAAGAGGTGTAGCTTATTTCCTCTTTTGGCAGTTGATTGTATGGTGGAGCTTCCTCCACACGTGCCACCTGCTCTTCTTCCTCTTCATCTGCTAGACCAAAGCTCTCACATTCAGGCCAGTTAGTGATGTTTTCCAGGATCTTGGGGTGATTTGGTTTTCCAATACTGGCGCACTGTGTGATCAAAGCAATCCATTTGCTCCTAGTAGCATCAGCAACATGATGTGTGGAGGGAGCCTGTCCCCTGAACCTCCACCTTAGCACTGGCAGTAGGGGTGCCAGGAGAAGCTGTTTTTCTGTCAATTACCTCTGAGGCAGCTTGAACTCCTTCATAAGCGGTCAGAACCTCCCTCTCTGTTGAGGTGTATTTGGCTTCAGATCCTCTGTAGCCTTGGCTCCAGAACCCAAGTGGTCGACCTGGAATCTCACCAGGCATCTTCTTCCAAAGGCTCCAGGAAAGATCATTATTCTTGGCTAGAGAGTAAAGCCCGTTCTTCAGGTCTGGTCCTGTGTTATCTGGCCCAAGGCCCCTGTTCAAAGGCCTGCTGCTGTTCAGGGCCCCAATGGATATCATTCTTCTTAGAGGTTACCAGGTAGAGAGGGCGTACAATCTTGCTGTGTTCTGGGATATGCATCCTTCAGAAACCTGTGGCACCCAGCAAGGCTTGTGTTTCCTTCTTGTTGCTCCATGGAGACATTGCTGTGGTCTTGTCAACGACTTCTATCAGAATCTGATGATGTCTGACCTGTCACTTCACTCCTAGGAACTGAATCTCTTGGGAAGGTGTCTTAACCTTACTCTGTTTGGTGGTGAAACCGGCTCCCAGTAGAATGTGGATGATTTTCTTTCCTTTCTCAAAGACCTCTTCTGCTGTGTTCCCCCATACGATGATGTCATCAATGTACTGTAAATGTTCTGGAACCTCACCCTTCTCTAGTGCTGTTTGGATCAGTCCATGACAAATGGTGGGACTTTGTTTCCACTCCCGAGGTAGTCGGTTCCAGGTGTACTGCACACCCTTCCAGGTGAAGGAGAACTGTGGCCTACATTCCACTGCTAGGGCGATGGAGAAGAACGCATTAGCAATGTCAATACTGGCACACCGCTTCACTGCCTTGGATTCCAACTCATACTGAAATTCCAACGTATCTGGCACAGCAGCACATAGTGGTGGAGCATCCTCATTCAAGCCACGATAGTCCACAGTCAATCTCCATTCTCCATCAGACTTACACATGGGTCAAATGGAGCTGTTGAAGCGTGAGTGGGTCTTACTGACCATCCCTTGGCTCTCCAGTTCGCGGAACATCTTATGAATGGGAATCACAGTGTCACGATTCATTCAGTATTGCAGACGATCCACTGTTGTGGTGGCAATTGGCCCTTCCATTCCTCAGTCTTCAGCAGTCCAAGAGCAGAAGGACTCTCAGAGAGACCCGACAATGGATTCAATTGTTCATTCTTGTCTGTCTCTACAGTGGCTACTCCAAAAGCCCATCTGTGTCCCTGTGGATCCTTGAAATACCCGTTCCTGAGGTAGTCAATGCCCAGGCTACATGGGGCAGCTGGACCTGGCTAGAGGCAGGGCTCTTCTTATGCTGGTCTTGGCTATGGTGATCATCACCTTTTCCTGATGGATACATTTCAGAAGTACCCTCTAGCGGGTCAGATCCTTGCCCAAGGGAAAATGGCACTGCACTTACCCTCACTGATCTTCTGCTCTCCTTCAATTCTTGCACGCAGGTTGCCAAGGTACGGGTAGGTTTCTAGTCCCACCATCTCATGTCTTCTCCATGGTTGACCAGGAAATACCGCAGCTTGGCTCGTGAGGCCTGTTTTCTTTATCTAGCTTTTGGGATCCCCATAACATCATTAATTATACAATTCAAATTTACAAAATCAAAACAAGTACTGAAAATGTACTTCAGTCCCATATTGACACTTTAAGGCTACAAATTTCCATGACTGAAGTTGACACAGCAGGTGAATAAGTTTCAGGCCTGAGGTACCTAAATCAATGCATGTTCTATGTTAAAAGCAGAAGGTCATGCTTACACTGTACCATGGGGTGTGATATATAAATCTTACCTCCAGAAATATAGAATTGTATCAGTGTAAATTTTCGAATATGTCTATTTTAATTAAGTATGTTGAGAAATAGAGCTGATTAGTACAGACACAGTGTCACTCTCCAATTCCTTTCCTGCTTTTGGGACTGAACTCACAATCCCTTATGTCATATCACAGCATGATGCAAATGCACTGGTTCAGATTGATGCTAGCTAAGGGGACGTGTCTCATGAAATTGTCCTTCACTTCTGCATTATATAAATCATGAAATCTACACAATTTCGCTAGGCAAAGATCAAATCTGCAATAAAAGGATGTGAGATACAGTTAAAATATTTTAACATAGCTCTGATTCTTGGATCTGATCTAGGAAACAAATTTTTAGCTTATGAAGTATTACAGTTCTCAACAAATATGGTAAATGAAAATAAAATATTGTAAGTTGCTGACCAGAGCATGAAGAAGGAGGAGACAGTCTTAAATCGTTCTTAACTCCTAAGACTTTATGTGAACTATCACTGTTCAGAGCACTAAAATTAGGCAGGTTTGATCTGTCTTGGAAGATTCTCTGCTTTATCCATGCTTTCCATTCCACTTTTACACAAATCCGTTAAACACAAATGAATTATTATTCATGGACAAATTTGTGAAGGATATTTAATATGAATATTCAAAGTTTATGCAGATGTTTAGATATAAGCATTAGGCAGGTATACAGACTGCAAATTACTGTATGGCAAAATGAATATTCTCTAAAAGTAGAATAAAAAATTTTTTGTAATCTTTGGTAAGTATTTCAGCATGTTATTTTTCCAAAACATTTTCCTTTTAAATACAAATATTAATTTATATCTGCTTTTGATACCCACAGACTATTATCCCTTTATTGCGGTTGTGGAGACTTTCCTACTTGGATCCACAACAAGACCAATATTTATTACAGAACCATTTTGTCCTTTTCTCTGTGACTAAGTAAAACCAATGTGCTTCTAAAGCGTCTAAAAGGATCAACCATCAGACTATACTTTAAGAGCTGAGTTGGAACAACCTTTCACCTCCTCAGATGCAAAGACTATGTATGAAAGGAAAGAAGAAATGTTTTGCTGTGTTACAGAACAGTATGAGATCAAGAAGGATTAATAAATCTCATGAGGAAAGAAATTGATTTACAAGCAAACAGTCTGTATGTATTTTCTAATTGCAACAATCCTTTCGCTCTTGTAAATCCATGAAGATTCTCTTGTAGAGCTTGTACCTACTTTGTCTGTATTGTATGTCTAAAGTAAGAACACATTGATGTCATCTATTCAGACAAAAACTCAGCATATCATCTTCTTGTCATACTGTCAATTTTGTTCATCTCATGGTTTTAAGTATAAGCTGATTATCAAATCAAGGTAATTGGATAGCTTTTTGTGGATGACAGTTTTGGAATAAGACACAAATTCCATCTAAACTGCGTTTTCCATCATTAAATGGTATTTAGAATCTGATTAATTTTGTATCTAACCTTTGGAACATAATTCCACAAATTATTCAAACACAAGTTTAACTGAAGAGCATGCTACATTGTCAAAACACTTGCACACGCGTAAGACTACGTACTAGTTTGTATGTTGAAGAGATCTCAGTTGCTAACACACAGTTTGCAGATGACCCCAATTTAGGTGGGAGTGTTGATTTGTTTGAAGGAAGGAAATCACTACAAAGGGAATTGGACAGGCTGGATGGATAGGCCAAGGCCAACTGTATAGGGTTAAATAAGGCTACATATTGGGTCCTGCAACAACCCAATGCAATGGTACACGCTTAGGGAAAACAGGTTGGAAAGCTCCCTGGCAGAAAAGGACCTGAGGGTGTTGGCCAGTAACTGACTGAATATGTCAGCATTGTGCCCAGGTGGCCAAGAAGACCAATAGCATCCCTGTATCAGTAACACTGTGGCCAGCAGGACTAGGGCAGTGATTTTTGCCCCTCTACTCATTATTGATGAGGTCACACCTCAAATACCATGATCAGTTTTGGGTACCTCACTACAAGAAGGACAGTGAGGTGCTGAATCATGTTCAAAGAAAAGCAATAGACTGGTGAAGGATCTAGACAACAAGTCCTACAAGGAGAGGCTGTGAGAACTGGAGTTTTTAGTCTGGAGAAAAGGAGGCTGAGGGGAGATCTTATGGCTCTCTACAACTACCTAAATGAAGGCTGTAGCGAGGTAGGTGTCAGTCTCTTCTCCCAAGTAACAAGTGATAGGAAAAAAGGAAATGACCTCAAGTTGTACCAGGGGAGGTTTATACTGGATATCAGGAAGAATTTATCCATCAAAAGGGTTGTCAAGAATTGCAACAGGTTGCCCAGGAAAGTGGATGAGTCACCAGCCCTGGACGCATTTAAAAGACGTGTAGATGTGGTGCTTAGGGACATGGTTTAGTGGCAGACCTCACAGTGCTAGGTTAACGGTTGTATTTCATGTTCTCAAAGGTCTTTTCCAACTTCAACAGTTCTGTGATTCTGTGATTCTGTGATTCTGTGAAGTAGTATTTTCCATAAGACATCTTTCACTGTTGAATATCTGTAAGTTTGAAGAGTTTTGTAACAGAAGGATGGGGGGGAAATGAGGAAGAGCCCTTTGGCTCTTTCCTTGCTCTGAGTTTCTTATCAACAATAAAAAGGAGGAAAAATGTTATACATGTACAGGAAAAGATTTAGCACCACTTTTTCCTTGTCTAGTGAATCAGTAAACTTACTTTTGTGCAGTAAAAGTTATCTTTTATCTGTATTTTATAAGCTTTTCCAGTTACTTTCATGCCTGAACGTCATCTTTTCCTTCTTTCTCTGAAAACTGGATGAATCGACCTTTGTTTGCCTGAATTTCTTTTTTACCTTTCTTTTTCTCAAATGCAGATAATACATTCACCAGTCTTCAGTCAGTCAATGTAACTTCTGTTTCAGTATAAAATCCTTCCAGATAGATAATTGATTGCAAATTTACAATCTAAACTATTCTGTTCCTCCAAGTTTAACACATCACATAAAAAATGTTAGGATACACTTAAAATAAAATAGGACATATTCACCGATGACATCTCTCTTTTTCAATTGATTTTTAAACTCACTTTCTTCAGACAGATACAGGGTCATCAAAACCATATGGTTTGATTAGGAGAAATGTAATCAGTGAGGACACTCCTCTTGGACTGATTTCAGCATGAGATGTTTTACAGCCTCATAGTTGACAGAAGGACAGCACTGAAAAATCATAGAATCATAAAATAATCTGGATTTAAAAGACCTCTGAGATCATCAAGTCCAACTGCACCCGTCCCCTTACTAAACCATGACCCTAAGAAACTTTTTTAAACACTTCCAGGGATGGTGACTCAACCTCCTCTCTGGGCAGCCTGTTCCTGAGAAATGGTAATTCATGGACACCCCAAGTTTCTTACTGAAGCTTAAACAAGAAGTATTTGCACAAAAAAAGTCACTAAAATAATGTAGCTTTTACACTTTGATCTCGTGAGGATTTTTTCTGCTCCCACAGACAGCTGAGGTAAGTTCAGGTGAAAAATTAAGACTTTGAAATATGTGATGTCAAGAAAAATTAGTCTACATTATATTTATTTAGTTAGATACAAATATGCTTTTTGAGAGCGGCAACAGTAGAAAAACCTCACATTCCTGTTATTGTAAAGGCAAACAAAGAATTCTTTTTAATCTTCTAAATTGAACAGCATAAAATGTGAAATTTGAAACAGAATCTTCTATGCTGGAATGGCAGAGAGATTGAGTTGTTTACCATGGTGTTGATACTGGAATGGACAAGCACTAAAGCCAGACTACAATAATTCCATCCTGAAATAGGACAAGTTAACTGTTGTAATAAACCAGATATTATTTTATTCAAGAATGTTTTACTAGAGCCATCTGTGAAAATAAGAAAGGAGATCTGTGAAAATAAGAAAGGAGGGAAATATAGTCTCCTTTGGACATATAAAGATGAATGTCTCTTTGAAATACTGGTGAACCTAATGGAAGATTTAAAACATGAAAACCAACAAATATTTATATTACGAAAATGTGAAGAATTTTTGGTTTATGGCTATGGAAATTGTTCTGATATCTCTTTAAAAAGCTTAGCCAGTTTCCAGCCACTGTTGTTCTTTGTTCTTGTATTCATCATCAAATGATAGAATTACAGTTCATTTTGGAAAAAAAGATATAGCTTAAAAAAGGACACTATTTCTCAGTCACTAAATAAAATTAATCTTTCTTTTTTTGTTTTATAATTCCATTCCCTTTTTAAATATCAAGTCATTAATACAGTGTAATATGCAATGTTTAATATGTTTTTACTTAGAAAATACTCAGGGATTTACAATTTATATTAGATTATTTCTCTGTTAAAGTCAATTATTAGCATTAATGCATCCAAACCTAGTCTTAAAAAAAGATAAATTTTAATTCCAGAAGAAAAAATTAGATAATATAATTTGATCTTGTGTAGAATACAAACAATATTTTTCTTGATTTGAACCTAGCAACATATATTCATCTAAGCCTACCTTTTGGAATGAATCTGATGTGCAAGGTCTTAGATGGAGAGAATTTATTTATTATTCACTTTACAGTCAATTCCAGCAATTAATCACTTCACTGTTGAGAATGTGCGTACTTCTGCTTTTAATTTGTACATTCTAGTTTTGAGGCACTGATTCTTCCTGTGTCTCTCTTTCTCAAATTAAAGGGCTTTTTAGTATGCAATATTTTCTTCCTTTGAAGATGCTTTAATTCTGTGATAAAATTTGTAAACCATAAAGGATTTATTAAAGAGTAGAGCTAATGAGTTACAATTTGATATATACAGGCCATTAGCAAATATGTGCATTGTTTTCCTATGCCAATTAAAGTATAAATTAACTTTTTCCTCATATTCGAATGTATTTAGTCTTAGTTTAATTCCTTTAATAATCCTATTGAGTAGAGGTCTTAGACATGGACAAGTTGTCATGATATGCCTGGTGTTTATTCATGTTTTTTGAAGCAGAAATACTACTTATTTTAATCTTTACTCTTTTCTGCCTATTCTCATTTAGAGGATCTGAAAAAGAAATTTTTTATTTATGTAAACATAACTGTGATATGCTTACAGTATCATAGCTGTAAGTTAATCATCTTTAGCAACGGTTGAATTGTTTAGATATTGCTATTCCAAATTTACATACATAGTAGTTATTTATAGTAACGGTTTGCTTTTTTCAGTGACCATTTTTTAACTTCATGCATCCAAGTGAGGAACTGGCTTCTGTAAATTATTCTTCTTTCATTCTTCCTTGAACAGACACTAAAACCTTTTACAATTTTTATATGGGACTTATGTGCAACAAAGATAATAAAAGCAAAGTAATAGTTACAGGTGAAAAAAAAGAAAAAAAAAAGAAACATCCGTGCTTGGCTTTATTCTGCAAATTTTACAAAAAATGGTTTCACAGATTGCAGTTTGAATCAGTGATTATTGAACAAAGTCTTCCCCAAAGCACTCTGATTTTCTTTTACAGTGATGCTTCTATCCACAGCTGAGCAGTTTCATATCTGGAATGTACACTATCCTGTGACAATAGGCATCCTAATATTAAGATAACAAGAACTATAGAAAATCCTAATACTAATATGATTTTACATGGATACAAAAAAAGGAAAAAAAAGGAAAAAGAATGAAAAATAATATTCAGAATTATTTTGTCTATATCTCTTTTAGGGTAACACAAGTATTGAAGGGCCATAGTTCAAAGGCAGGCTGCTCAGAGGACTACTAGGCAAAAAAATCTAGAAATTATCTCTTCGTATTTTTAGCTTGTGTTTTCCTTACTTCAGTAGGACTACAGAGCACAGAGAGACTTGGTAGATAAGACTTTGTACAAGATGCTGTAGATTTGAGTCTCTTTTTTGGAATTACTTGTTACTACTTCTCAAAGTTTTATATATTTTTATAAAAGTCGGGGGCCTTTTATTACACTAACTTTTGTTATTTTACTTTCTAGTTAAGGTTTTAGAATTGTTTTGCCAGTAGAAAACTTCAATGAGTTTGTATAGGATTTTTCTATGCCTATCCGAGATTGTGTGTGGTTTTGGTTTAGGTTTTGGTTTTCCCCCTAGAAACAAATTATACAGAGTTAAGGTGTATAGGTTTTCTTAAGCAGATGGTTTAGTTAAGAATAACTGAATCGTGGTCCAAAATCTCTCCTGGAGTCTACATGACTAGTAATGACCTTTTTGTCCTCCACATCTATGAATCTTCCTCTAAACCAGCAATCATTTTCCTAAACGACTACAAAACCTTCAGTTTGAACTATAAAATTTCTTATGTTATGAATGATTTTCACACTTCTCAGTGGGATCATACAAAACGCAATGCGCTGTCAGCTGCCCTGGGCATTTCGACTGGCTCATGTTGCAGTAAGGTCATAGAGTCCAAGGGCAAAAAGAGGCTAAAAATATGTGCAGGATGTTTACTAATGCAGAATCAGAACTTTCACTAAGCCTTCCAAATAGGAGTTGAGGTGAAAGGGCTTGCATCTTTGCCCTGTGTGACTCTGCTCTGGGTGATTTCTCATGCTGATGAAAACAGCTTTCTCTGTTACAACTGTTTTCAACAACCTAGGGCTCTAAAAACCACCTATATTATATTCTTTTTTACTCATAGTATTAACTTGGACTTAATCTCTGCCCCACAGCATTAATATTTCAGCCAATGTCAAAAGAGGATAACAAACAGTAAAAATGTACTTAAGAATAACTGAGCCAGTATCAACAACAAAGAAATATCATAAAGTTATTCCCTGCAAGTTATAAAGTGATATGTCAGAATACATCATCAGTTCACATTGGAGAATGAAAGCTTCTAAGAAGCAAAAATTGTAGTGGAAGGAAATATCTTATATTAGACCAAATGATTTATTATGGTGTAGCAATAGACTTTTAATTATTATTTCATAAGCAGATAAACAAGAAAACAAATATGTCTACTAATAATATTATTTCATAAACTGGGAGTGAGAAGGTTTAATCTCTGGGAGTGGGAAGAAGCACTATCTATTTACTTTTTTGTTTGTTTTTAATAATGGAAAATATTTAGATCATAATAAGGAGAAACTTACTCTGGATGATTTATTTTTTTCATCTGTCATCACGAAGGCTAGGTTTTTAAGCTCTATTAAACTATTTACATGAATTATATATGCCATTTTATAAATTTACAGCTGCTTTATTCTGTAAAAATTTCTTATATCTTTCTTTTATGTTGAAGGACTTTTCTAAAAGCAAATAATTTATAAAGCAATATTTGAATGTTAAGCTAAGGCAAAGCTTTGCTACATAGCTTAATAATTGAACAAGAACTGTATAAGCAAGTTGTAATTATTCAGAAAAAAATAGAAAATATGTAAAAAGTCTGTTTAGATAACCAGCAAAATTTTATTAAAATAAACCCATGATAAATGATTTATCTAGAAGAAAAGATCCAATCTGAAATTAAAAGTTCAATTTTAAGGAAAATCTTCACTTATATATCCATAAACACAAACACTTATAATACTCTATGTAGGCATAAGAAAAAAGAAAACAATACAATTTCATGACTAGGCGTTTGCATAAATGGAACGTAGTAGTATTTTGAAACGTAGTAGTATTTACATATAATGCCATTCTTAACTATCCATATAGTCTTCCAAGAGATAATTTTTTAGAATTGGGTACAATGTGGCAGAAATTTATATATGTAATATATATGTGTAAAAAATGATAGAAAATTATAGCGTTCTTTTCTGTCTTGACATTTGGATGTTATGATTCTAGACCTGTTTCTTCTGTGATATATAATGGATATATTATTTCATGTCCAGTACGTTAGGCTTATTTTTCTTAGTATCATTAATATTTTTATCTTAAATTATTCTGGAAGAGTCAAATCAAGTATAGCTATCAGATACATGTGTAAAGCTTATAGTATGGGAAAAAGCCAATTGATAATATACTTACTGAAAACCCAGTATTCCAATGAAAAATGTATCTTTCTCAGTATAGAGATTCACATTACTATTGTATGGTACTTCTATTTGTTCTCTAGTTTTTATTTAAAAAAAGTAAAAAAGAATGAATATCAGAACGTAGAAGTACTCTGAGATCCAGTAAGATCCAGTAGATCCTGTAGGTTGTTGAGGACTGTTGTGGATGGAGTTACCCACTTTGCTCGTAAGAGAGAAGTGGCAATATGTTTATTGATATAAAATAACAGTTTCACAAATTTTGATAGTAAACGTGACAGTAGATTAACAAGATTCAATGGCAAGGTATGCTTGATTACAGTATAGAGGTCAGAGTCAGACCAAACTGTCAGGAGGACCCTCCATTAAGTTATGAGGTTCAGAAAGGACCTCCTTGCTTTCTAAATTCCTTCTCAGATAAGAGACGAGGTGCAATTGGATCCAGTCCTAGTTCCAGACTTGGTCAATGCTTAATGTCTAAAGGATTATATATGCACAATCAATCCTTCACATCACTTAGTTAAGATTAAAAAAAATTCAGTGCAATTATTCCCAATTCACTTACAGAGTAACTGACACAGTAAAGATTCTCTCAAAGTCAAGGTTGTAACCCTGATACTCATCCCTACTAGAGAGGAGATCATGGCATTCAGACTACTGCCATGCAGGAATATTCAAATGATGCTTGGGCTACTCATTATTTATGGAGTAAGATGATTGATTCTTACTTGGATGCTGACTGCAGATGCCAATTTCTTCCAGATTTTGCTTGAGTCAGACACTAACAAGCACTGTGATCAAGTGAGTGCATTACCATACATTAGACCTTGGATATTGTGTTATCTGTCTCCTCTCTGAATCCACATTAAGCTGAATCTAGCCATCGCAGCCAGACGCATTCAACACACTCGACACTGGTGGTTATCGCTTGAGCAGGATTACAGGAAAAGGTTTGGTTGCAGATGGTAGAGGCAGCACACTGTCACAAAAACAGACACATTCTTCAGCCATGAAACCATGCTGGGACAACTCTTCAGCTAACTTACAACAGTATGCTATTTAATCTATTAAAAAATAGTTAATGGATAATATTCCAAATGAACAGCTTAGAAATAAAACCTGAATATTCCTGAGGAAAATTAGTTCTCTAAATAGTCCAGGAACTCCCCAGCCTATCATCTTTGTATATGAGATAATGGACAGGTTTAAGAAAATGCAGTAACTTGGTACTAGGTGACTAATTGAACTCTTAGCAACTCTCACAACTTGATTATTTGGTGCTGATTGAAGTTTTAGCATAACATTAACTGATGCAAGAATTCTTGAGGTGGAATTTTAGACTGTCCTGAAAACTCCCTTTAGGTAGCTCCTTCTGTGAAACGACAAAGTTTTGTGTTTAACTATGTCCTGAGTGGAGAATATGGCCCTTCCTTCCAGAGATTCCCCTAAGTGGTTTCTGCTGTAAAGTTGATCAAATTGTATATAGAGAAAAGGCTTGTAATTAAGCAATAAACATTTCCTGCATGTGCAGAAATGGTCACGTAGGACAGTCTTTTGCACAGACTTAGGAAAGTTTGGAGTTGTTTTACATGCAGGTTAAGAAAATCTATGGTAATGCACCATACACGTACTGAGGTGGTCACATAAGACTGTGAGCCACCTGCATTATAAGACTTCAGCAGGAGTCAGACCTGGTTACTCAGCTGAAGTTGTTACAGCGTTTTGCAATAGAGACTCCCACTTCCATCTGGACAGCTACCAACCATACTGTTTCAGAGATTCTCCACGAGAGTTATCCTATCTACAGGACCACATAAATCAAGTTACTTTGCTTGCGTTCTAGCTTTTGAACTGTCTTAGACATTTCTATGGTGCTTAGTAGAACATGTTGTTAGCCTACAGTTCACAGAATCACAGAATCACAGAATTACAGTTCACAGAATCACAGAATTATACAATGGTAGGTGTTGGAAGAAATCTCTGGAGATCATCTAGTCCAACCCTATTGCTAAAACAGTTCAGCACAGGAACGTGTCCAGGTACGTTTTAAATATCTCCAAAGAAGGTGATTACACAACCTCTTTGGGCAGCCTGTTCCAGTGCTCTGTCATCCTCACAGTAAATAAGTCTTTCCTAATGTTCAGGTGAAACTTCCTGTGCTCTAGTTTATGCCCATTGCCCCTTACCCTGTCACTGGGCATTGCTGGAAAGAGTCTGGCCCCATCTTCTTGACACCTAACCCTTAGATATTTATGACCATTCATAAGGCTCTCTCTCAGTATTCTCCTTTCCTGGTTAATCAGGTGCGGGTGTCTCAACCTCTCCTCATAAGAAATATGCTCCAGTCCCTTAACCATCTTTGTGGCCCTTTGGTCCACTAGTTCTTGCCTTTCTTGAACTGGGGAGACAAGAATTGGACACACTACTCCAGATGCAGCCTCACTAGGGCAGAGTAGAGGGGGAGGACAACCTTCCTAGACCTGCTAGCCACACTCTTCTTAATGCACCCCAGGATTTAATTTGCCTTCTTTGCCACCAGGGAACATTGCTGGCTAATTGTCAACCAGGACTCCCAGGACCTACTCTGTAGAGCTGTTTTCCAACAGGTCAGTCCCTAATCTGTAGTGGTGGAGTTACTCTTCTCAGGCACAGAACCCTACACTTACCTTTGTTGAACTTCATTAGGTTCCTCTCTGTCTGATGCTCCAGCTATTTCAGGTCTCACTAAATGGCAGCACAGCCTTCTAACGTATCAGTCCCTCCTCCCAGTTTTGAGTCATCGCCAAACTTACTGAGGGTATACTCTGTCCTCTCATCCAGGTCATTGATGAAGATGTTGAACAAGATTGGCTCCAATACTGACCCCTGGAGAAAATCACTGACCACCCTGTTTGCCAGCCCTGTTCACTGCACTCCTGGGGCCATTTAAATCACTCTCTGTTTCTTGTGGCAGTGCCCAAGCAACTTCAACCTCGCTTGTGAGAACTGCCCTGTCCTGGTGGGTCCCTCTGCTCTTCTACAGACCTCTCTTGCTCTGGGAACCCACTCCCAGCACTTACAGTTGCATGCATAACTAAATGACATGAAAATCAACATGGGTTTAATTACCATGAGAAAAGCATTGAAGTTATACTCTGTTAATACTTAATTCATAAATGCTGAAAAAACAACACTTACTTACTTAGTATTACTATTTTGTGTTGTGTTTCAGTAAAACTAAACCAGCAGTGAAAGAGAAATTAACCATCATGAAACAGTTGTGTATTTACCTATTTGCCTTTCAAATACAATCCGTATACTCTTCGAATGATAATTACTTAAAAAAAATGAGATGAGGAGATGATTTTTCAGAAAGCTGTGACTTCAGGAAAATAAAGGAAATGTAAATTAAATGGAAAATAAATCATCAAGGATGGGTATATTATAACTGTCAGTTTTTTAGAGACCTGATAATTAATGAAATATTACACCTACATTCTTTTTTTTGTGCAAGACACCTGCTTTAACAGCTATAGCTACCAATAGAAAGAGTCTTGTACACCTTAGTGGAAGTTATATTGGGGATTTTTACATTAAATATGGAACAGCTCATTAAATATATCAATATTCTTCTAGTTTCACTTTCCTTCAAAATAAATGTGCTTACAAAAATTCATAGGATTAATTTTCAAAGCTGAATATGAAGCTTATTTAGCACGTCTGTCACCACGAAATCATTTGAATGAGAATACAAGCAAAATCTGAGATTGTTTTTGGAAATGAAGAGTAACATCTGCCATATTAGACACAGTAATCAAACATGTCTTCTAAGAGAATCTAAATAGCATGTACCTGTTAAACTCTCAAAGCAGTCCATCTGCCTTGTTATATAAATAATTTTATAAATATTGCACTCCAAAAAAAGGATATTTTTAATGAAACCAATTTATAATTTCTGCAAAATTTCACACTTAAATAAAGATTTATTATAATTGAATCTTTAGAATAATCACTGTAAATATTTAATGTGCATCCACTATTGAATAAATTACTTCTTAAAAATATTTTTTCAATGTTAATAAAACTTTAGCTGTAAAGTATAACTCGGTTTTACAATATGGTATCACTTATACCAAAGTGCTGAAATAAACACAATTTCAGTCAGTGTGATTTTGAAATCTCAATATCTTGTGAGCGTCATAGCGATCCAATTCTTCTCCTGCATCCTCTTTCAGGCTTTAAAAACCTGAGACTATTCAGGCACCATTAATTTTTGTGGTGAATATCTGAAAATGATGTGATGTGAATTTGTCTGTGCTACCTCATGCATTTGTTTTAATGAAGTCACCTGTTTATTTGAGAGATTCTGCTGACTGTAGCATAGGAACCTATGGTAACCTAGGGGTCCTAGACTTACATAAGATATATACTGGTTCGTATGAAGTGTTAGCTTTGCAATATTAAGTGTTGACAATGTCTAACTTCAACATTTTTCTGATAGAAATTAAACTCATGGTAATTATAGTGTCAGTATACTGGTCCAGAAAAATATTTGTAAATCAATAGATTGAGGAAGGTGGTATATATCCAGATTCCTAATGCCTATCTAGGTTTGCTTTTGGGTTGCTTTGGGGTTTTTTTCTGTTTGTTTTATGTTTTATTTTTAAAGAAAAAATACATCAAAAACTTTTCCTTCCCCAGCGCTGGGGAAGAACCATACTGATCATTCATCTGTCTCAAAGGGAGGACAACAAATTAGTGTCCTGATCTCTTCAGTATCTGAGCCTTATTACTGTTTCTACTTGTGTAGGAATTGCTAGCATATTCCTGACCAGCATAATAACAGATACAGAATATATTTTCTAATATTGTATTTGGACTACATCAATAGCAAAACGATACCAGTCAAAAATTTAAAAATTACAAGTGGAATTCACGTAGATGTAATAAAATATCTAACCAGTTTTAAGAATTTGATATATTAGGACTACATTTTTGTGCAACACTTTAGAGATAATTAATACCAAGGTGGTGTTTAAATTGTTACGCCTATATATGCATTTCCTGTTTAGATATAAACTGATAAGTGAATGTGTTTGCAAAATTATGGTATCAGTATTGATTTTCTGTTGGCATGCAGAAGGATAAAATATACGTGAGTCTTGCAAAATGCTGGTACATTACATTTATTTTGAGACATCCTTTTATTTGTTATTGCTATTACTCTGATGGTCTACAAGAGTGTATCCTTAATCATGACTTTTATAAGTTTGAGATATACTAAGGTGATTACATAAGACCCATTGCAAAGTTCCTTTTTTTTAACAAGAATGATCTTCTCCTTTTGGAATCCCTATTTAAGTTATGGATCAAACCCAGCTGTTAGTAATTGATATTATTTGTTAAAACAGAGCTAACAGAGACACCAGAAGTGTGTTTGATCATAACCCTTGTCATTGTCCTTCATGATTATTTATGATGCCTGTGCATTTTCAATATAATGGCCATGAATCAATCAGTGTTATGATGGCCCAGTTATTTTCACTTTCCTGCATCTTATCTGGCCTGTTTAAAAATATTTACTAATCATTCTGATATCTCTCTCTAGCTTTTCTGAGTAGATAATACCACCCACTGCTTAAGTATGAGATTCATGTCTACAGATTCAAATAATGTAATTTTTTTACCAACTGACATTCATAACTTCATATTTTACACATCTTTTTTATGTAGTGTGGTGTATAGTAGAAGCAAAAGCAACATAAAATTTTCTCTGAGAGCACATTATCTGTACCTTTGAGTATTTGTTGATTATATAATTCAGACACTTGGTCACTGGCTGAACTAATTCTTGTAATGAACTGATCTATGCTTGCCATTCTGTTTATTAATAATGTAATCTTGATGAAGGAATTGGAAACTGTTTTCATCTTCTTGACATATTGCTGTGGGATGCATAACAATAGCAGCTCGAGCATTGATCATTTTCCTTCCTTCCTTCCTTCCTTCCTTCCTTCCTTCCTTCCTTCCTTCCTTCCTTCCTTCCTTCCTGCC
Organism: Dromococcyx pavoninus; assembly: GCA_033558185.1. NCBI lineage: Eukaryota > Metazoa > Chordata > Aves > Cuculiformes > Neomorphidae > Dromococcyx > Dromococcyx pavoninus. Next base: position 463,399 of record JAUMJL010000139.1, on the reverse strand, counting down.
TGCCTGCCTGCCTGCCTGCCTGCCTGCCTGCCTGCCTGCCTCTGCCTTCCTGCCTGCCTGCCTGCCTGCTTTCCTTCCTGCCTTCCTTCTTTCCTTTTCTCCTTTTTTCCTTCCTTTCCTCCTTTCCACAAAGCCTAAACTTGCAAACTGCTCTTGCTTGTTACTACATAGGTTTTCAGGTAGGAAAATTACTTTAATATGATTATTAACTCCTGTACATCATTTAACATCCACGTTCATAGCACAAGGAATATACTTTTTAATTTGTGAAATATGGAAACTGTGAAAAAAGCCTGTGTATGTGGTGCAGGGGAATAAGGAACTGCAAGACCTCAAGCATACACCCTCTCACATTTTGTTGTGTAGACTAAGCTAAACCACAGTTCATAGCAAAGTCATTCTCTGAATGGAGCCAAAAGCACAAAATAACTCATGTTTTCTTGTTCTGGGATTCAGGTAAGATCAGAGTTGTGGCCTTTTATACTTTCTGACAGGCTCTTTTGGTTTCTTTCCCCAAATAATACTTTCTGTGGCAACAGTTCACCATTTATTCACTATGTGAAATACATAATAAAGATGCAAATGTAAAAGGGCTAATAAATTGCTAGTCCTTATACAGCTATAAAGTAACACAAAAATAGTGATGGAACATTTATAGTTCTTGATGATATAGCATGCGGTGGATATTGCCAACAAAGAATAGTTTTATGTGGAAGAAGTTACCAAGGGCAAGTGCATCATTAAAAACAATTGCATTTTGAGCTAAAAAAAAAAATAGTGAGCAATTCATTTGTCCTGAATGAATTGATCATGTAACCTTGAATGAAGGAAATTCAAATCACTATACATCTGTGGGATTAAGGCAGACACTGACAAACTGATGGAAGTCTTCAATGAATCATGTAAACTTATTTAATCTGTCATTGAAGAACTTGAAGAACTCTGGATGGTTTATTGGCTTAAAGTGTTCTAACAATGCATTCTTTTAGCAGATTTTACTGATGTAAGATGTGAGTGTTTTGTATATTTGTGCTATCAGCGTCAATAAGCTGTTAATATTAGACTAAAATGATTGCTTCAAATCAGAGGGTATCTCTTCGTTGGTTTTGTTTGGCATTGTACCTGGTATTGTGAAAGGAATTGGTATAATAACTAAAGAAGTGATAGCTTAAAAATCTCATGGAATAGTCTGATGGTGGAACATGCTCAATTTTTTCCCAACATTCAGACTATATTTGACCAAACGCCACGCAAAAAATATTTAGGAGGAAGGAAAGAGTTGAAAAATGGCCAATAGCCATGACATAGGAAAAGATAAGTTTACATAAATGTTAAAAAAATTCTTATGTAAATCGTAAAAAAATCCCCTTATTTAAAAAGAGGAGGAGAGGGAGAAGGAGAAAAATTAATACCAACTCTTCCTCAGTTTAGAAGACTAATCTCATCGCCAGCTCCTATGAACATGTGCAGAACTTAAATTCCTCATAGATATAGGAAGTCACCTACAGAGATAAATAAAGGGCCTGGGATTTTAAATTAGTGACCATTGTGGGAAAAGATGAAAATGAATGAGGCATTCCCAAGTTCTCAGAAGACAGATATTATTGTAATGTGTTAAAATCACTGAGCTCTCTGCAGTTTTTCAGATTTATCTTCATTCGAAGTAAACTGTATGTCCAATTGGCTTAACTGAACGGAATTCTAAATTTAACTTACAGTGTTTGTTTATGATAACACTTCTCATTGTCTTATTTTTTATTACAATGCTAACAGTAAATAATACTTCTTGCTTGTTTGGAATAACATTTGGCTACCATTTAAGGGTCATAATATTTCAAAGAGGACCTCACCTTAAGGACAGTGAAATATGTTAAAATGAAATTGTTAAGAAAAATAACGGAAAAACTAAACTATACTTATTTTAGAATTCTCCTAAGCCTTCTCTAACATAAAAATAAATGTGGTAGCAATGACTTAAGAGTGTACAAATCCCATTTTCTTGGATTTAAGGTGTTAGGCCAAGGAAAAACCTAATACCATTCCAACTTTTTTAAACTTAAATTATGAAAAGAAAGTTCATTTCAGCAAGGATTACATGGGATATAAGCTGGTTAAGACATAACAATATTTTAGCCATATTCTTTCTTTCTAATTGTATTGTTAGGAAGATAGTTTAAGTTGCTACAAAAAAAATTGTCTGCCAGATAAAACATCTACAACAAAAATAGATTTATTTTACAAAAATGAAGACATTTCCATATATTGTGTTAACATGAGGAACGAAGGTGAGTCACGAATCACAGGATGAAGAAATAATCTACACTATTTCCATGCATTTTCTTGCTATTAAGTTGTGTTAACCGTTATTTTATAAAGGGTGATAAGTTTTGAATCCTAAACCCCACACCTTTTGGATAAATTAAGAAGAAAGAGAAAAATCAAGAATTTTACTTATGTAGATTTTATAATACATGTGTAATTAGGAAAAAAACGTAAAAAAACCCTCTAGAAACCTGTTCCGAACTAAAGAAATTTTCCTTTAAAGTTGTTTGCTGGGGTTTTCCCCAATGAGAGATGTCCATTAAACTCCTAGCCTGAAGGTGGAAATACTTTCAAGCTTAGTGAAGGTCATTTTTTCAGTTATGCTAATAATACCCCATCATGATTTTAATCTGATTCTCGGGGAATTTTTCTGCTCAGGGAACTTGTATCAATTCTAAACCCAAAGAAAAGTAATGAATGAGGTATCTTTTTTACTCTGCTTTTTTTTTTTTCACACAGTAAATTCAGTACTATGTATTGTCTACCCATAGGAATTAGCAATTTAATGTATTTCGACTTTATACTGTGCTCTCTCCATGAAAATCCAGCTGGCAGCTACTGAACACCTGTTCTCTACATTGGTAGAAACAGAAATAAAGCATCAGATGAGCGTAAATCTCAGAGTGATCCTCTAAATTAATAATCTCCTTAAAACTGTTCTAAGAATGAGCTATGAAAACAAATGAATTTATGGGGAGAAAAGGCAAGTCCTGCTTGAACATCTTCGTGGCTTTCTATGATGGGGTGACCACATCTGTGAACACAAGAAAAACAATGGATGTAATCTATCTGCATTTCTGTAAAGCCTTTGACATGGTCTGCCACAGCATCCATCTGTCAAAATTGGAGAGATGGATTTGATGGGTGAACTATTCAATAGATAAGGAATTGTTTGGATGGTCACATTCAGAGAGTAGTGCTCTACAGCTCGATGTCCAGATGGAGATCAGTGACAAGTGGTGTCCCTCAGGGGTCCGTACTGGGACCAGTAGTGTTAAATATTTTCATTGATGATAATGACCGCGGGATTGAGTGCACGCTCAGCAAGTTTGCAGGTGACACCAAACTGAGTGGGGCAGTGGATGGATGTCACCAGAAGGATGGGATGTCACCCAGAGGGACGTGGACAAGCTGGAGAATTGGACCTGTGGGAACCTCATGAAGTTCAACAAGGACAAATGTTAGTTCCTACACTGGGTCAGGGCAATCCCTGGCTTTAATACAAGATGGGAGATGATGTGATTGAGAAAAGCCCTGCAGAGAAGAACTTGGGGGTGCTGATTGATGAGAAACTGTACATGAGCCAGCAATATGCACTCACAACCCAGAAGGCCAACTGTGTCCTGGGCTGCATCAAAAGTAGCGTAGTCAGCAGGGCCAGGGAGGGGATTCTCCCCCTCTCATGAGACCCCACGTGGAGTATGGTATTCAGTACTGGAATCCTCAACATAAAAAGAATATAGAGCTGTTGAATGGGTCCAGAGGAGGGCTATAAATGCACCTCTGCTATGAGGACAGGTGGAGAGCATTGGAGTCATTCAACCAGAAGAGGAGGCTCTGAGGAGACCTCATAGCGGCCTTCCAGTACCTGAAGGGGGGCTACCTTTACAGAGGGAGCAAAAGTGAATACAGAATAAATACCCTCAGCAAAGTGTTCTAGCCTTTCCAATAAGTTCCAAAATTTCCAATAAGTATAAAAATCATACAGGAGCAACACAGGGTCACCATGGTACCTTCTTTGAAAAACAGTAATAGTTCCTAGAATACGGGATAAATAAGTGGGATACAGCTCAATAATCATAATATTTCATGTGGCACTGTGATTTATTTTATTGGATATCAGTGTTATAATATTTTAATTAATGTTTTTAATACAAATTTAAGAGAGTGCATAGCAAACAACAAGAAATCTTGCTACCTGCTTCAGGATCCCTAAACAATGTAAATAACTACAGCAAAATCTAAGCTTCTTTTACTGGTAACAGTGAAAGATAGGCATATCTAAAGCTGTATCTGTCTGTCTTGAGTACCTATTGTAGAACAAGATAAATAACCCACCAGAGTTTCCTTTAAGATCTCCAAACATTACCTATTAAATCTAGCCCTCTTGTTCTTTACAAGGAACATAAAAAATAGAGCCTGAGAAGCCACTAGTTATTTAAATGTCAATTAAACATGCCTTAGCTCGATTACTTTAATAACGTTGCAGAGTATTAATGGAAAGACTTGAATTGCTGCAGATTTTTTTTAACATAGAAACAAACCATAAGCCACCACAATGACTCCAGTAGGCTGTGAATCATATTTGAGGAACAAATATTTTTATATAATCTTCATAAGTAATACATAAACTATCAATTATTACTTTGAAAAACAATGTGTAGTAAAGTGTTTCATGTTTTAAAAGGCATCACATAGATTCATTCATTGGCATGATCCTGGCAACCTTCTCTTGGTAGATCTGCTTGAGCAATGGGGTTGGACCAGATAATCTCAAGAAGTTCCTTCCAACCTAAAGAATACTCTGATTCTGTGATTTACTCATAAATTATTTTTTAAAAACATGGTAAATGATATTTTAGCTACCATTATCTACCACTTGCAAACTAGAATGCTTAAAATAATTTCTAAGCTTCTCTGTGGTACACTGGAAGCCTTCAAATTTTCCAAATATCGATTTTATTAAGCATTTATAAATATCAGCTGCATTTAAACCATTATTACCACGGATCAAATAGTAGGCTTCAAATATGTTTTTCTTTTTGGTTAAACTCCATTCTGCTAGCACTATAAGCAGAGCTAAAAAGATTTGGCAGCACGTGGCAATGGTCCCATTCAATTTACCTGGATTCAAGAATGCATCATTTTGTAAGGGACTTCTTAGTGCCCTTTCAATGGTGACAAACTGTGCCAAAACAGAGAACCTCTGAAGGCCACATAAATAGCATCTTACTATCTAATAAGACAATGCCAAACAATCTGGGAAATATAATGAAAAATTCAGACATTGGAACTCTTACAAAATAATTTTTCTTTATTTATCATGGCATGACAGAGCCTGGACACTGATATTTGCCATTTCATTTATATTGGTGAAGATCTCTTTAAGTCTGCATTGGGTGTAGGTGTCACAGAGGAGGGGACTGCAGGGGTGGCCTCTTTGGGAAGAAGCTAATGGCTGTCCTTTGCTGGTTCCAACTGCTTCCAGTCAGTTTCAGCCAGCTCTAAAGGTTGCATTGCAGGACACAGCTAAGCCAGTCCACAGCTGAGCCAGTCCACAGCTGAGCCAGTCCACTGTGGGTGTGGCACCTCTGGGAAAACGTATTTAAGAAAGGGCAGAAACTGTTGTACAGAGGAGGGAACAAAAAGGGTGAGATGTAGCAGAGATGAAGACATGGATTTTGCCCTCCAGCTTATAGAGATCCCATGACAGAGCAGGGAAAAGTTTGAGAAGAAGGAATGGCAGAGAAAAGCTGCAAGGTAATGACTGCACCACCCCTTTCTCATCTGCAGTGCATTTCTCAGGAGAGGTTAGAGGAACTGGGAATGAAGAACACAAGTCGAGCCTGGGAAAGGAGAGGAAAGAAGAAAAGTGTTATGTTTCTGTTACTATCTTACTGTTTACTACTACCTGAATTAGTAATGACATTTTTATTTTAGCGGGAAATAAGTTAATCTTCCCAAACTGAGTTTGTCACGCCCGTGCTGATAATAAGTGATGTCCCTGTCTTTATCTTATCCAACAAACTTTCTTATTGCTCTCCTTATTTCCTCCCCCATTCTGGTATGGACAGGGTGAGAAGAAGTTTGGTGGAAATTTGGCTCTTAGCCAGTGCTAACCTACTACAGATTCTTAAAGGTGAACAAAAATTAAGAGACCTTAAGCCATACTTCTTTTGTATTGGTGTGATAAATCTTCCCTCAGACTTCTGTCCAAAGTTTGCAGAGGTTTAACTGAACTATGCCTACTTTGAGCATTTGTTTCTGATTCTTCATTTTCTTTTGCTCTGTAAATCTTCTGTTAATTGTAGAATCGTCATAGAACCATAGAATGGTATGGGTTGGAAGAGACCTTAAACATCTAGTTCTAATCCCCTGTCATGAAGGGGGACACCTTCCACTACATCAGGTTCTGCAAAACCTCATCCATTCTAGCATTGAACACCTACAAGGATAGGGCTTCCATGGCTTTTTGGAACAACCTTTTCCACTGCATCACCACCCTCACAGGAAAAAATTTATTCCTAATATTTAACCTAAATCTACCCTCTTTCAGCTTAAAATCGTTACCCCTTGTCCTATCACTGCATTATCTGGTAAAGAGACCCTCCCCATTTTTCCTGTAGGCCCCCTTTAAGTACTGGAAGGCTGCTATAAGATCTCCCCAGAGCCTTCCCTTCTCATTCAGCCTATCCTTGTATGGGAGGTACTCCAGCCCTCTGATCATCTTCATGACCCTTCTCTGGACTCACTCTACCAGATCCATGTCCTTCCTGTGCTGAGGACTTCAGAACTGGACGCAGTACTCCAGGTGAGACCTCACAAGAGCAGAGCAGAGGGGGAGAATCACCTCCCTTGACCTGCTGGTCACACTGCTTTTGATGCAGACCAGGATGTGGTTGGCTCTCTGGGCTGTGAGTGTTCATTGCCAGCTCATGTTTCGCTTCTCATCCATCAGCATCCACAAGTCCTTCTCTCCAGGTGTACTCTCAATCCATTCTCTGCCTAGTCTGTGTTTTGCTTTGTTTTGTTTTAGTATTTCTGTGTTACAGATATCTGCTAGCCTTCATGTTAATTTTTGGAGCCTGATATGCAGATAGAGAAACTGCAGGGACATTTTTCAGTCAAATGTGTTGTATAATAAAGGTGGAGTCCTGTACTCATTACAGAAAAGGAAGTTTGTGTTCAACAACTCCTGACATCCTTTCGCAAATGAAGAAAAGCACATGACTATTTTTCCCCACAACTAATACAAAGCACAAAGTCTGTTTGAAACGCTTTCTTTTTACAGAGGTAAAATATTTGTGTTTTTCAAGAAAACTCAGATTTCAGATGATCTCATGACAGTTGGTATCATAAGTTCTTTATATTATCAGAATATGTTGTTTTCCTTTAAATAATATTATTTTGCTTCATCAGTGTCGAACATGTATTTAGTGCTCTTGTTCCAGATGTCACTTCTCACATTTCCTAATATGCAGTTTCATAAATGTCCTATGTTATTTGCTTGGTGATGTCTCTTATCTTCTGCTTCAGAACTCAGCATAATTCACACGCTAGTACTTCTCAGGTCTCCTAGATATTTTATGTAGTCTCCATTCACAAAATAACATAGTAGATGTATTCTTTTATTACTCTTTCCTATCTTTTTATTTATTATTTTTCTTTAATTTCTTTGCAGTTTTTAGTCCACTTGTTTAGGATATTTGTTTTGATTTGTTTTGGTTTGGATTTTTCACAGCATTAAATCTGTTCTTTAAGCAACTGCGATCTTTTGGCCTCTTCTGATCTCATTTGAAAATACATGCAGAATATCCTGTTTATTAGTAACATACTAAGATAAAGGTAATACAGGTTAAAAAAGAGCAATATTTCTAATCATTATTTTGTTTCCTCCTTATTTGTTTCCTTCTCTAAAGGCTTTACAGTTTATAGTATTTCTCCGATGAGATGGTACTGTTTGTGGCACTAGCCAGCAGAAATGGGCAAATTTATTGACTGCGAAAAAAATTCTATTATATGCATAAAACCAGAAATATATAAATTACATAATTACCAAAATTTAAGGGAGAAAACATGTAATAATTTGTCATTATTCTTTAAAAGGACAATTGACAAGATCAACTAGTTCTTTAATCAGCCTACTCTTTCCTATAACTGTTCCCATGATTTTCACAAGTATGAAAATATAAAATAAGCATCTTTTCTATGTATAATTATTTATAAATGACTCATCTTTGTTACACTCCTAGATGATTATCTGGAAGTGTAGCACTGATCAGAGTGAAATAAACGCAGAATCACTGCTGCTGTATAACAGAGACATGCTTGTGTACACACTTTGTTCTCAAGTTAAAAGTATCTCCGGCTACTAGAAGATACTGTGACTTTCCTTTTCAAATTAATTTCAGCTTTTTGGGAAGAGCATATCTCAGCTTGATTTTGAGATCCTGGAGGGTATTGAGAGCTTGTCTCTTAGTGACCAGAGATCTAAGATTTGTTTCCAGATACATACTTCTTTTCATATACTTGTATGAAATTCTTTTTAAGCAGTGAAATTTCTTGGCTTAATTTTCCCTTTTGTGTGACAAATTACTTTATCACCCAGGTTCATAGCCTTTTTTTTTTTTCCACGGTGATAGTACTCAGCAAACAGGAGATTACTACATGTGATGGTTTTTTAAATGTGATTGCACTGGTCTTTTCCCAGAACAAATCCACTGTATACAATAAATCTTCCTCCAGTGCATGTGAAATCCCATTTGTAATACCTGGCAACTGAAAAAATAAGTTATCCTTTCCTTAAATATTTTTTAATATGAGAAAATCTCTTCATTCAAACACAATCATTTGTGTATGCATGTGTGATTTTAATATACCTGTATGTGCAATCGTGTCATAACCATGAGACAATGAAGGCAAGACAACGCATAGTAAACACTTGATGTATCATGTAAAATGATCAGATGAAAGTCATGAAAATAATCAGAAGTCTGGAATACCTCTTCCATGGAAAAAGGCTGAGAGAGTTTGGCTTCAGCCTGGAGGAGAGAAAGGTCTAGGTAGACTGCATTGTGACCTTTTAATTCTAAAAGGGTGTTTAAAAGAGAGAGAATTTTTACAAGAACTGGTAAGAATAGGCCAATGGGTACCAGTTTTGAACTAAAAGAGTGTAGATTTATTCCTTATGTCTAGTTTGAGTTCCTCACTATGAGGGCAGTGAGAGACTGGAACAGGTTGCCAGAGAAGTTGTGGATGACCCAGCCCTGGAAGTGTTCAAGACCATGTTGGACGGGGTTTTGGTCAACCTGATCTAATAGAAGGTATCCCTACACCCACAACTGGGCACCAAACTAGACAATGTTTGAAGATCTCTTCCAATGCAAACCATTCTATGATTTTATGTTTGTCTCAAAATAAAATTAAAATAAATATTATAAACCTAAGCAGAATTCAAATAATTTTACTTACCTGTTATAAACTAAGAAAAATGCAATATAACAATTTAATGTTATGCTTTTGTGGTTTAAATTTAACTTGAGGTTAATGAGTAAGTAAGCAGGTCATACAGGCTCATATTTTCTATTCCATTTCCAGGCCTCCCAATCAAGATTAATTCCAGTGAAAATGAATTTGTATTTCTAATTAAGTAGAGAGTTAAAGGCAGCCACTTTGATTACAAAGTGGGGATTTGCTTGCAGACAAAATGTAAGGAGTTGACATCTGATATAGTTAAGATTTCAGTGAGGGATGATGTATATGCTCTCAAAATCACTTTGAGATAGCTGAAATAATAGGTTATAGAAATCCCCTGATCTTTGGACCTTCCTAAGTGAAATACATGCTTTCTGTAGAGCAGGACTGAAAACTGAAGTCCCGAAGCTCGCACTTTTCAATAGGAGACAGCAGCTTTTCTGTTGTTGTCAATCATTGCTTTAGCCTTGTCTTAGAACTTAAAAATTCAAAAGTGCTGCTTAAAAATCAGCAATAATCCACCCATAATTAGACCGAGGGAGTCTTACAGGAAACTCTTTTTCCAATGGTAAGGTGTACATTCAGAAAAATGTCACTTTAGCAAATAAGTTATATATCTTTTGTTCTCATTGTCTGTCAAATGGGTTATGTTCAAGGCTATCTGTATTGAAAGTGAACTATCAAGTTCATCTCTACCAGTGCTCCTTGCACATTGGTTTTGGACCACTGCCTTACATTGCCCTCTGCTTGAACCACTGCTTATTAACCAGAGGGAACCAAGGGGATATAAGTACAACTAGCAAATGTGTGAGCAAGCAGAAAATTTAGAAGCAAAGAAAGTGAAACTCAAAGTAGTAGAGTTAATACTTTTCATAGTATTTTTATACAACTACTAAAATCAATAGAGTGACCTGATATGCACATGCTAAAAAATTATGTTGAGATCGTGTTTTAGCTTTTTTCAAAGTGCTTTTGAATGATTGTGTCTACCATTTGGTAAGGTTGTTTATATTGAAAGAAAGAGTTATAATTTAGGTATATTACACTTATGTAACTATTATCTTGGTGTGTCAGCACCGAAGAAGGTCTTATTGCTGAAACTGATCTTCCTGCAGATATCTTTTCTGAGCTGACATCTATTCACAGTCAGTGGAAAAAAAAGCAGACATATGCAGAAAACAAACTAAGAGTTTCTTTTTTCCTCCATTATCTTCAAAGGAACTTAGAATCATAGAATGCCAAGTTGGAAGGGACCTCTAGGATCATCTGGTCCAACATTGTTAGTGATATGTAGTTTAAATGAGATGTCCCAGCACCCTGTCAAGCTGAGCCTTAAAAGTGTCCATTGCAGGGGTATCTACCACTTCCCTGGGGAGATTATTCTAATTTTTAACTGCTCTGATTGTGAAAAATTTTCTTCTGGAATCCAATTGAAATCTCCTAGGAGCAATTTATACCCATTATAACTTGTATTTTTCATGTGACTCCTCTTAAGAAGGGAGTCTCCATCCTCTTGGTAGACACCTTTTATATACCGGTACATGGTAATAAGGTCTCTCCTACGCCTTCTCCTCTCAAGGCTGAACAAAACCTGTTCTCTCAGCCTTACTTCACATGGAAGGTTTCCTAGCCATCTGATCATCTTAATGGGCCCTCTCTGCCCTCTCTCCAGCCTGTAAGCACCTTTTTGTGTAGTGGGGACCAAAACTGGATGCAGTACTGCAGGTGCAGCCTGACAAGCACTGTGCTGACTGGGATAATGACTTCTTTATCTCTGCTGGTGATGACATTCTCAATATGCCCCAGCATCCTGTTGGCCGCCTTTGCTGCTGCAACACAGTGTTCACTTACGTTGAGCCTGTTGTCCATGAAGGCCCCCAGGTCCTTCTCCAGTCTGAACTGCACACCAGGGTTATGTATTGCCAGGTGCAAGACCCTACATTTATCTTCATTGAAGTTCATAAGGCTTCTGTTAACTCAATCTTCCAGTCTGTCCAGGTCTTCCTGGAGGGTGGCATTTCCCTCTGGAATGTTAGCCTCCTCACTGACCTTGGTGTCATCCACCAACTTCATCAGTGTGCTCTTGATCCCAACATCCAAGTCACTTACGAAGAAATCAAACAACGCTGGGTCCAACATGGATCCCCCGGGACTGGTTGCCAGTTTGCGAAAGAACCATTTATCTTCACCTTCCAGGTACAGCCTGTCAGTAGGTTCCTCACCTACCACACAGACCACTTGTCCAGGCTATAGCTCATCAGTTTCTCACCAAAGAGCCTGTGAGGAACTGTGTCAAAAGACTTGAAGAAGTCCAGGTAGACAATGTCTACTACTTCCTCTGCATCAACTGATTGGGTCACTCTGTTGTAGAAGGCTCTCATGTTTGTCAAGTGTGATCTGCCCCTAGTGAATGCATGTTGGCTTTTCCTAATCAAGTGTTTCTATTGACGTGTGTCTTTTGCTATGAGTATTCACTCCATAACCTTCCCAGGGGCTGAACTGAGGGTGGCTAGCTCTGTGTTAGAAGTCAGTGACAGAGGTATACAGTGTTACATGAGCGGAATTCAAATATAGAATTTTACCATTAACTCTGGGGTAATGGGGTGTTTGTTCAGTCTTTAGATTTTTTTATGACAGAAGGATTACTTTTGATAATGTTTGTTTCACATGCACTCATGTTTTATTGAAAACTTGAAGAATAACCTTTACCATAGTTATGGCTGTAGATACAAAATTGACTAGAAAATGACTAAGAATCTTTTGGATTTTTTTTTTCCCGTCTGTTTAATAAGACAAAGAACATGGTAAAAATACCCTTTTCCATTAGTCACTGAATGTTCTTACACCATTGTCATTGGTGTAAGTACACGTGCAATGCTACTAAGTCCTGATCAGCCATTCTTTCTCTCCAGTAATATTGTGTTATCCTGTAAGAATACAGTTCTGATCCCAGTGAAAGCATCAATTGCTTAAAATAATTAGTATTAAAGCTCAAGAGTTATATTTTTATCTCTATCTTCAAACAAAAATTCATAGAGAGCCAGTTCCCATAGTCTCAATGAGGTGAAGTTCCTAAGAAATGGGGCAAAGAATTGGATTGGATTGGATTGGATTCAAATAACATGTCCATTCCAATGATCATAATTAACTAATGAATTTAGTTTAAGTAATAATTTGGTTTTTGCACTATTCCTTCTCAAATAATCTGTTCAGACTGTATTACTAGTCTGTCTTAGAGGACTGCTTTTTTCACATTAAAGATATAACAGACATGGAACATAATTCCAAAGGAAAGCCCTGGGAAAACTTGTTATTTCCATTGTGAATGTGAAGGTAAATCTTATTTATGAAAAGGAGTGATGTCCTTCTAACATCATATTCATTATTCAAACTATTAGTTAATCACATAAAGACTCATTCCCTTATAGAAGAAGTCAAGCAAAATTTACAGCATGAATTTACAGTCTTAAAGAATTAGACAGCTCTACTCTTCATTAACAGTCTCTGCACAGACGAGGCAGAGGGTATGACTGCTTAATTGTGCATAGCTAATAGATATAATAAAAATCCTATACCAAACTGCATGGATCTTAGACAATTTAAATAGTTTCTATGCTATGTATACTGTTTTAATATACTAAACTATTTCAAAGCCACATTTCTGCCACTATCTTCTACTTTAATTTCTATTGACATCGTAATTTGTAAGTATGTGGTTGTTAAGTTGTTTTGCCTTATGTTCCCAGATGTTCCTTGCATATTATCTCTTTTTTTGTTCTCAGATAAATCAGTAGTGGTGGAGATTATTCTGCTGATGGCCTCAAAGTTCAGGCTTAATTTCAGTCTAGATTGGTATAACTGTAAAACTAACTGAAAACAATACTTTCTTATAAGTAATTTTTCATCTTTGTCATATAATTAGAAGAACCTGTGGTCAAACCACAAAGCCCACATTATTCCTTGTTACATTTCTGGAAAAGAGTGCTTATCAAATTCACACATTTGGTTTCATTAGCCTCAGTAGCATCTTTGAGTTGTAAGTTTTTACTTATATTTTTTACTATTGTTTTTGACAAAAATCAAATTGAATTTTTTTTGTAGCTGCAAAAGTTTCCCCAATTTTTCCTTATCAACTGAGAGAAGAAATCTCAATTCTTGACTTAAACATCTAAATTGCATGGAAAGTAAAAGCTATGAAGTATGTTGTAGTTCTGATGTCTTAAAATACAAGTTCTTTTATTTTATGCATGAAATTTTCTTTCTGATAGAAATCAGAGGAACACAGAAAGGGAAGGCTGAGACCAGGTAAGTTTCTCTGGTCTTCCTCAAAATAATGAGACATTTTCACTGATATAAGGTGACCTGTGCTAATTTTGTCAACATTTTTATAGGTGCCTGATTATGCAGAATTCTGTTTTTTGAGAAATTTCAGTTATTTGCAATGGAAAAATGTCAATAGAGTTTAAACAAAACATCTTACTTCTGAATATTTTTGCACATTTATAACTATAGCACTTGAAATTCTATAAAAAAAATTGTATCTTTCCTCTTCTGACACTTCATAAAACTGTTTGACTACTATTATCTAGCTAATGTCTACTTCAGTACAAAATTGCAAACTAAATTGTAAACATATTTTATAAAATATAAACCAATTGTTCATAAAACTAGCTGCAGTTGCCCTGTGTGACATATTAGAATAAATAGAAAGATAACCAACATGGTATTATTTAAGAGGTAATGTATTCACTTTTTACATGAAAACATGTGTTACTGGAAAACTGACAGAATAATGCTGACGCCATTTAGGATAAGCAAACATGCACTATGTTCTTATTTTTTTTCTGTTTTCTCTCAAATTATTTTCTACTAAATTCTTTGGGAAAAAGGCCCTTTAAGAGTTAACTTTAAGAGTTTAACACCCTGCTTTTTTATTCATGTTATTTTTAAGATTGCTGATTATACCCAAGATAATTTCAATAGTGAGTAGACCATAGTATTTGCAACTTCATGACATGACAAATACAATGAATATATAATTTTTACTATTCATTTTCTCCATTTAATATCATCCAACATTAGCTCTTCTTCATTCTTCTTTTTTCCCTCTGAACATTTTGAGGTCCATTGTGCTAGTGTTTCTTTAGATCTTGCTGTAGAAAAATATTCAACTGATAAGAGACTGTGATAAAATAATTTATTTCTGAAAAACTGATATCTCTAATTATAGTGGATAATTACATTTGGCAATTCAAGACTATACTACCACTACAGATGATTGATTTTTTTGTCCTACTCAAAGGGATTAAGTAGTAGTAAGGAATTAAATGAGATAGTCCTCTCATTTATTTATTTCTATCCAGGTTTTTTTTGCTGTTACATGTTTATATTTGGTTATTTTAAACAGTAAAAAAACATGTGAAATAAAACTATTTTTCTGCACTTTATGAAGATTTATACACCCTTCTTTATAGAAATGAACAAATAGCATTTCATGACTCCAAAATTGGAAACTTATATTATAAATAAAGAGAAAATAATAAAAATTCGTGTAGTTAAAAATGAACTACTATTTGCATCTAACAAGAAGGCATGAAGTTGCCATGTATTTGGGTGAATAAGTGGTGAATTATTAATACTTAGAAAAGGAAAATGTAAAAACTTGGGTTTTGTTTGTTTTCTGTTTTTATTCATGTCTCCAGTTTCACTGAAGTATATCGAGGTCTTGAGGGCACTGGCAGACCTGACTGTTCCTGCTCAACCTCCCTCAGGGCTATCAGTCCCTAGCCATGACCCCATACTCCCTTTCAACCACCCCTGAGCATTATTCCCTGCCCCAGAGATTCCAGTCTCCAGCTCCTCAAAGTCCTACTCAGTCATGGACCTCACCAAGCTGGGCCCACCTGTGGGCACACATCCCGGCCTGACCTCTGCCCATCACCATCCTCAGAGAGATGCCCAGTGCCCAGGCCCTCTGGTCTGCCCTGCTCTCCAGCTGGGATGGTGGGACAGATTCTGGCTCACTCTTTGTCTTGCCACCTCCATGGGGACCCCCTGCAACTGCTGGTGCCTTGACTTCAGGGACTCACCAACCCTCAACGCATCCTGATGTAGCAGAAAAAAACCCTCTATTTTCTGCTCAGCAATATTTTGGAATTAAAATGCTAGAGTTTGCCTTCAACACTTGTTTTCTTCCATCATAAACTTAAAAAAAAAAAAGAAAGACAAAACCATTTAAGTTTTCCTGAGTAGAGAACCTATGGATTTAAAGTTTGGCTTTGATTATCTATAGCAACAGTTAACTCTTATGCTCTGTGCTAGTTCTTCATGGTCAATCTATAAAGGAAAATAAAGACAGGAATGCTTAAAATAAAATCAGTTATAAAACCTATTCTCAACCTGGTGCAATTGGCTAATAGAAAAACAGAAATATGAAATATGAAATGGGATGAATAGTCATATTTCTTATTAAGAAGAAAAAGAGATAAAAGGTCTATTTATACCTGAAAAGGGGACAAGAATAAAATCTGACAGGGAGTGCCGATTTTCACTCTCTTTTTTCATCTCCCTTTCTTGTAATATTCCAGTCTATAAGCAATCAATATTTCTTCTCTGTTTTTTTTTTTGTCTGCTAAATGTATATTCATCAAAAGGGTGGAAGGAAACCAAACTCAATATCTAGCATGACTGGCCAGATACTTACTAAAAATTAATCTAAATACTACACGTGTAGTTAAGCAGATTCTTCATAATGAGTAATATGAAGCAAAAAGATGTATGTAATGCATGGGTAGGCAATATTAACAAGCAACAGAAAATCCTTTACTGTTAATCTGCTGACAGATATGCATTTTCAGCGAAGAAGAGTAGCAGAACCACTAAAATTGAGAGTTGTGAGTAAGGTATGTATAAATAATATGTGAATAAATGTAAGAATAATGTTTAATTGAAGCCAAATATGTATAATTTTTTTTTTATATCACTATACTTCATATATGGCTGTATGCCAAAGGAGTTGAGTTAGGGAAAATTATTTCTTTCCTAAAGTAAAGGATTTATTTGTCTTATAGTACCCCTGTGCCATAGAAGATAAAGTTTATAGAAGCAGATAGTTCATCCTTTTTGGTAATTTCTGTGGCTAAGACAAGAAACTCTTCCATTATTGGATTCTAAGAGGAGAAATCTTTTTATGCACAATTCATAACTTCACTGGAGAAACAGGGACAAAAGAATTGGGAAAACAAAGTATTTAAGATCGATGAAGCACCCATATGAAAGGGAGGAATGCCTAAAAGCTAAACATCTGTGGTAGTGGAAAAGGAGTAAAGTAATGCCACAGAGTTTAAACAACAACTCTACACAAACCCAAGGAATTATGGGTGTCCAATAACCTTAGATTCTTCCCTTCTAAGTATATTGATTTTGTTCTGTGTTAATAAGAAAGCAGTTCCTGAATGAAATATTTTTCGAGTCATACTGATCCTTCTTTTGGCTGCACTGGTTGCAGAGAGTTGCTATTACCGTGTATATGTCTTTGGTTTTGATTGTTACTTGAGTAATCACTGTGCAATAATGTTTTAATTTACTCAATGGTGTTTTTTCATGGAATACTGGTGAATAACTTCAGCATAATAACTTTTTGAAGATTTTTAAAATACAAAAATTAATATATGAAATTTAAGATATATTTTTATTCAACAAATCTATGGAAGACATCATGAAAACAGTAGCATTCTGACCACATCCTTCTTTCCTGAAGGAGAAAAAACTTATGAAAAATATTATGTTACATCTAAATCTGCTTATTTCCTGGCTTTACATGATTCACGCATACAAATTTATGAAATTATGAGATAGAAGAAATCTATGGGTAGAAGCTGGAATGTAATACAAGATAGTTCAGGTTGGAAGGGACCTGAGGAAATCATTAGTCCAACCTGCTGCTCAGTGAAGTATCAGCTATGATATCAGAACAAATTGTTCAGAGTTGAGTCCAGTTGGGTCTTGGAATCCACAAGAACAGTTACTGCAGAAACCCTGTGAGTAGCCTTTCCTACTGCTTGCTTGCCCATATGGAGAAAATTTTTATCCTTATTTCGAGTTTGAACCATTCTTGTTTCAACTTATGCCCATTCAAGTCTCATCTCCCTCCAAGCAACTCTGTGAGAGACCTCGCCCTGTTGACTTGGTGACAAAATCTTCTCAAAGTTTTCCCTCGTCCAGGTTGAGCAAATCCAGAATCCTCAACCTTTCAGCAGAACTTTCTTCAGTTTATTGATATATTTGCAGTGTTCTATTCCCCATAGCACTTAAAAATCTTCAAGCATTCCCACCCTGCAAGTACAATCCACAGGAAAATTTTTCAGTAACTATACTACTAACCAAGCATCCAAATATGGACTGTATAAATGCAGAGTTGGTGTAGAATAAAAATCAGGTTGCACCTGTCACTGGCAGACAGGTACAACTGGAATTATGGTTGAAAGATCAGAGACTAATGCAGATCAAACTGTAAACTTGCACAAAATCTCTCAATAAAAAATAAATACTTAAATAACAATAGGTTTTTTTATTGTTGTTACTAGAGTTGTAACTCTTCAGCATACATCAGACAAAAAAACAGTTACAGAAATAGATCTATTTTAGACAATATCATCAGGGTCAGCACATCTGGCTGAGCATTCACTTAGTGCTTATAGCCTTCACTTTTTTTCCAGACCATTTCAATATACCAGGTAGCAGTTCAACAGGTTTGATTTAGTAAAATTTGGGGCATTCAGCAAAATGAATCTGCTTATAAAAACCAATTGCTGAAATAAACTTTCCACATTTTTGTCAGTTTGTTTATTTGTTGTAATGCAAATAATGTAATACAGGATGGATGTGTAAGAATAGTATGTTCTGCTGAGAGCAGAGATGTTGCTTGAGATATTTTTGTTGCATAACCAGTTTACTAGACCAGTTTCTTCTTGTTTGCAATATTGAAGTGAGAACAAATGAAATAGAAAAACCTACAAAACCTAAATTAAATTTTTTATATTATTATAAGGGAATACAGAACTTAATATCACATTTTTCAGAATTTTTATTTTATGATATTTGACTTTTTTAGAATGTTTTTAAAATTAAACTTGTTACATTTCATTCTGTAACCTGTCTAAAGTTGGAGTCTCCTAAATGTTCAGCAAAATTAAATAAGAAAAATGTTGTAATATATTACAATATTTTGCTTGTGGATTGTGTCTTAGGATGAATGTGAATAAAGCAAACAATTCTGATATCTCTACTGTGTCTCTTTAAGTCATGTCCATTTTAATGCTTTAAAAAGGATTTTCCCTTACCAGTTTAATTAATTCAAACTACAGAGAACCTTACTAAGCTGTTTTCTTTGCTACAAAACCAAACCAAGTCAAACTAAACCAAAACCCAAACAGCCAAAAAAATAGCTACTGGAAACGGTCACACGATCATCCTGTATGTCTGCTCATGATGCTTTTTTTTATGTCTTCTCTCTGTTCTTAAACTGCAACCAGTACTAATATTTCTGACATTTTCCTTTTGCCCGACCTGAATATCATGTTATTGCTAAGTCCTGTGATCTAATGTTAAACTGGTAAAATGTTCACATTACTCTTTATGGTGTTCGCTGGCATGCCACAGAAACATCAAAGAAATATGTATCTTTAAAAATGGAACTAAAGAAACCCCTTTGATACTTTTTTTGAAGAACACTTTGGGTAATATTATCTAGTATTTTTTGCTACAAGTAAAACTTTGCAGTATAGGTTTTACATAAAGCTTTTTGATCTGGTATTTCACCTCCCTCTTCCCCTTTCACTCCCAAGTTCTCCTCCATTTTCTGAAGCCGCTGTTGATAGTAGTTGTTTAATATTTTTATACCGAATAGGATTGGGTTTTCTTTTGTTGCACTGCTGCCACTGGACAACTGACAATTCTAACTAGATATTAGTTGCAGGAAGTGAAGACTCCCCAAGCTTTTAAGTATAATTTATCATAAAATCACAGAATCATAGAATGATTTGGGTTGGAATGGACCTTAAAGATCATCCAATTCCAAGCCCCTGCCATGGACAGAGACACCTCCCACTAGACCAGGCTGCTCAAGACCCCATTCAACCTGGCTTTGAACACTTTCAAGCACGGGGCAGCCACCACTTCCCTGAGCAATCTGTTTCAGTGTCTCACCACTCTCATTGTGAAGAATTCCCCCCGATGTCTAATCTAAACCATCCCCCTTTCAGTGTAAAGCCATTCCCCCTTGTTTTATCACTCCATGCCCCTGTAAAAAAGTCCATCTCCAGCTTTGCTGTAGGCCTCCTTCAGGTACTGGAAGGCTGCTATGAGGTCCCCCTGGAGCCTTTTCTTCTCCAGACTGAACAATCGCAACTCTCTCAGCCTGCTCTCATAGCAGAGGTGCTCCAGCTCTCTGATAATCTTCGTAGCCTTCTTCTGGACCCATTCCAACAGTTCTGTATCCTTCTTATGTTGGAGATTCCAGAATTGGCCACAATACTCTAGGTGAGGATTCATAAGAGAAGAGTAGGGGAGAGGGTCACCTCCGTGAGCCTGCTGGCCACGCATCTTTTGATGCAGCCAAGGACATATTTGGCCTTCTGGGCTGCGAGTGCACGTTGCTAGCTCATGCTGGCTCAAGCTTCTCATCAATCAGCACCCAAGTCCTTTTCCGCAGGACTGTTCTCAATCATGTTTTTCCCCATCCTGTATTGAAACAGCAGTAGAAGACCCAGGTGTAGAGGCAATGTTGTATATTTTGGGTAGCCAGTAGAGGACAGTGGTCTAGACTGCTTTTAACTTAAGTGATAAATGTCTCTTTCAGTATGATTCACTTTTTCTTAAAAATGGAATATAACTTGAGTAAGACGAACCACGCTTTGTGAGCTTCTGCTCTCTCCTTATATTACAGATGTAGATTAACCAACTAGCTTTGAAACAGTAGTTTTTCCTGCACTTGTCTTTTATATCTAACTACAGAATATTTTTTCCAGTTGAACTCATCCAGTGTTTGTTCTGTTATCTCCATGTCACAGGAAAAGGTTTCTGGAAATGTTATCAAATATAAAAGTCAGCATTCAGAGTTAACTGTATCCGAATGCATTGCTTAATATTAGAAATGCTGCTACCTTAGTATATGATCTCTTTTCTTCTTTTTTTTAAAATTGCAAATTTAAATGGCAATTTTAAATGACAAGTAGTATTATTTACAGTAACTATTCATATCTCCTGTACAGCACTCCATCTTTCATTACTATCAGTTTCTGTTCTAGAGCAAGATAAAGTATGAGAGCTATATAAAACATAACTGGTTTTGCTACTGACTTTGTTTATGTTTTTTGAACTTCTGTAAAGTGAGTCTCTTTCTCCCCATGATGTTATAGCAATGCTCAGCAAACTCAAAAATCACTGTAAATCGACACATGCTATTGCTACTTGCTTTAAAAGCTGTCTGAAATGAAATATTACATAATAAGGTTGACAGCTACCATACAAGCCACCTCTTCCTCTGTTTCAGCACATCTAGTAGAATAACACTATAGAAGAAGTACGTAAGACAGGAAGCAATTTTAGATGGTTTGAAAATTAGTGATAAACCCACTTAGGAGTAGAAAGGCTATGGAGACAGAGATAAAGAACAGAACTCTGCTTCTACCAAAATGAGCTAAAGAGCAGGAGACATATGGATTAACCTTACAGTGCATATGCTAATTAAAATGCGGTATTTCGCCAATTAAAAAGATTCATGACCACCACCGAGGCTGCCAGTTTTGATGATGATTCATGAAACCAAAGTAACTTGTCCCTCTCAAGTTTACAGCTTGTCGAACTCTGCAAGTCAAGCAAGTATCCACTTGTTTTTGTCAGATTAATAAAATCCAAGACATCAAACAGGAGAAAATGGTGATTTTCTGTATGAAATTATGCTTTAATTTTCTTACTTACAGACTATATAACACCAAAATGTTGAATAGAACTGACTCTTTCAATTACTGCTGGAGTTGGACTCGATGTTCCTTTTGGGTCCCTTACAGCTCGGGATATTCTATGATTCGGTGAAATGAAAAAAGACGTCTGAAAAGTCTCCAATGAATATTATGGGAAATAGAAATAAAGTCTGCTTGCTTTAGAAAAGAATGGATATCTATGCTTTTCCTATTGAGAACCATTACTCTACTCTTCCTGTTAATGAATTGAAGAATAGAGTTTACTCCTTAAAATATCATCTAGGTAGACAGAGAAATTAAATCCTGATGTGATTTGAACCCAGTAAACAGAGTTCAGGAGATAGCGGAAGATTTTTAGACAACAATTTTCACTGGATTTGCAGGAAACAACAGAAAGCAGAAAATGAAATCGTAAGTTATATGTTAGCATAGATGTTTACAAAATTCTGAAAGTGCTAGTTGAATCTGCAAAAGGGAATAATAGAAATCCAAAGCAAGCACAAGGGGGTCTCTGGCAGTGCTAAATGGATGACTAATGCAGAGATATCGAGGTTATGAGAGGCAATGATACATCTTATTGCATTACTCTAATTAAATGGATCACAAAGATCTCAAACTAGCAAAGACAAGACTCCTGTTTTAACAACAACAACAAAAGAAGACGGAAATGATCCAGGAAGCTGAACTGAAAAACAGCTTTGCTGATGATCTAAAATAAATTTTGGTAGGTGAAGGAGTTGACTGAGACCTAATTCATAACTAACTTCTCTAATAATCTCCAGTATCATCATTTTTCTAGATAATATAAGTAACTAGAGCAGGGAATTGTTAAGGAGGCACATAATACGGCATTATGTGATGGCACCCCAATTGTTATAAGCCTGAAGCATATTTCTTGGTGTTCATGTAATACTTTTTAGCATAAACTGTACCAGAAATATTGTTTCCATTTTTATTATTTTGAGAACTGCAAGTCTATGAAATATTAAGGAGAAATCATTATGATTTTTCCTGAGCTGTATTCATAGTTCCCACAAACAAATATGTGGAGAATAGTAGTAAAATAGAATGTAATGTGCTTGGCAGAGATTTAGTAATGGGATAGTCATATCATTGCACATTATTTAGTAAAGCCATAAATATTATTAAGAGAATTCAATTTTGATTGAATAAATCAAATTAAGAATAAATTATGTCCATTTCTCAGTTATTTTTCTATTTTAAAAAAATGAGTACATTAATTAAATTTGGGCTGGTTAAAGGTTGTGTAGATTTGGGAAAAGAGACATCACAGGTATCCTGCATCTTCATGATCATAGGAGTTACTGATTCTAGTGGTTTCAGTGATATATGATACAAAGTGGTACTTAAGATTTGCCTGATAATTCATTTGAGTGACACCAAATAAAAAAAAAAAATCCTAGGCAAAAAAATATGTATTTTTGGATCTCTTTATTTTAAGTAGGGCATTAACAATACCAACTATTAGTATGAAATTTTGCATATCTCTATACAGTTTATGTTATTGAATATGTTGTTGCAGACAGGAATTTAGAAAACTTGTTTATTAGCAATTTAGAATTTATTAAGGTAAGGTGGCAAAATTCATATTAACACTTAGTTATAAATTATAAAGTTATTAACAAAGTAATTAAAAAATCATTCAGTCTATGTTTTATAGCCATATCAATCAGCAACTTAGGTTTGAAAACAATTATGTTCTTTTTTACTTACTACATGGTATAATAAGTATATATTACATTATGTATATTATATAGGCATCATATAAACAGAAATTTCCACAAGTTAGACCATCTCGCTTGGGCCACGATCAAGGTATCTGACCTTGTAAAAACGGGCATTCTCTTCCCTAGTGTGCCTGGTCGAGATGCTGGATTACCAGTCCCTTTCTTCAGGTGATAAGAGAATTTCTTTCCCAGTCACAGCAGCTTCAGGTAGGCTGAGGGGGATGCCCTGGTGTCCTAAGTGACACCATATACAACGGGACGACTATACAATGGGACGACTCCTCCCTAGGAAGCCCATGTTCCATTGGATCAGATAGTAGTCCAGAAAGAGGCAGTGTTCCAACTGTATCAACAGCTGTGCAAAGCAGCACAGAGTGGTCTGTGTGACTAGTGGGAAGGAAAGGAATCCCACCAACAAACATGTATGATATTATTGAAATACAATATTTCACTTAGAAAAGATGATTGTCTGGCACAAAAATCAAAATGTGTAGCTATGACTATTTCAAACTAATATATCCAAGAAAGTTCAGAGGGATTCAGGGTAAAAAGTCAAATGATTTTGAGTTGAGATTATTTGAGAGTGACAAAGCTTAAAAAAAAAAATTAATTTTTGATTATTTTTGGACAATACAGCAACTTATTTCTTGGCAATGTGTATTTTCCTGCATTAAATCTTTGCATATTAGAGATATTTGACCGATACAAAAGAATTTGCCTCTGTATACTTGGTCCTATTTTCATAAATAAACGTACAAAAGTGAAATGTTTTAATTTTTCTCCTTGATAGAAGTTAAAAATTTTTTAATAAATATGTGAAATAACCAAACTAAACTTTTTCACATTATGTTGTTTGAAAATGTAATGAAAGCACAGCAAAACATACAACTGATTATGAATTGACATAATAAAAATTTACACAGAATTGAACATGTTGAGTAAGCAGTTCAGGTATTTCTGCAATGAATGAAAGAATATCATATAGCTCCTATAATCTGTTGGTCAGGGTGTTAGCAGCATTTTATCACAATAATTTTTGTTTTCCTAACCTGCAATTGTGAGACTTGTAGGGTTTGAATTTTTCCTTCTAATAGGGAAAGAAAGGCAAAACCCAGCCACTTGTACCTCCTCAAAATTTGCTGAACAACTAGGTGTGCAACCATTAGTGCTGATACCACATAGACTGTCTGTCAAACACGTGAGTATACCCTTAAAGAACATCCAAGGGAAGTGGAATAAGGACATCTTTTTCACTCAGAGGGGGGGGGAAAGGCAAAAAACCCTCACAGAACCAAAAACCTACATGTTCTTTAAAAATGGTAACTTGTTTTCATGCATTGCAGGAGAATAATCATACAATTGAATAATTTTTTGAAATACAGTACTCCCTTTTATGCCTTCAGACAGTTTTTTCTTTTGCGTAATTACATATAATTCTCTAAATATAATTTTTTTCTACCTTCTGATGAACTAAAAAAAGGACATATGCCTTCACTTGCAAAATAATTTTTTTTACATAAAACATTTTCTTTTTTTCATGAAAAGAAACATTCTTTTTTTCAGAGACAACATCATGCTGTCAACAAATCTTTTTTGTAATGAAAAATCATCACTAAATTTGGGCTTCAGATTTCTGGCAGGGTCCTTGTGTGACTGCAATTAGATTTATGAGGAACAGATATAAAAGGCACTGATACTTAAAATCACAAGCTGGATTCTTACATCATTGTGGAATTATTTTGATCTCAGTAGCCTTTTTGCCAAACCCTATCCATCTATACTACAAGGCTGTAAGGCAACAGCATATGTCTTCTTTATGCTGAAATTTAATCTAGTAGTAAATGAAAGAAAATAATCCAAACTACGCTTAAAAAAATCATGCTTTGGGCAAATATACCTATATACATATAGATATTTCTTTTTGTTTGAAGGAGAAAATCACCGTTCACTTCTCTAAGGAGATGACATTTAGGGTACTGGCTAGTCTTATTTTCCATACTAATTTTTTCTCTAGTGGTCTATAATTTGCTCGTATGTATTTCTTCATGTCTTACTTACACAATCTAGTGCTTCTCGTAACCATGTAGTCCTGTAATGCAAGGCTATTGCCATTGCCAGTAGCAGGTCATAAACTTTGCGGTGAATTTGTAATTGTCAGACTTAACCTGACAGAATTTGACCTGTCTGTAGCTTTGTCTCATCTTGGTTTGACTGTAACAGCTGTTTTTCTTATTGATCAGGTTATTATGGCTATTTGTTTTATTATTTTTTTTCTCTTTCAGTAGTGAAGATGATTTTTATATAGTGAGTGGTAAAAAGCAGTATGTAGAATTATATATTTGCAATTCTAACACAATGTTGTAGAGAAATGCTGATCCTGAGGAGCAGAGGTACAAAATGTGACATAAAGTGCAGGCATAGCATGAGAAGGCATGAGGCATCATGACTGTGAGAAATAGGACTCTTGGTCAGTTAAAAATATTGGAGATTTTTAACTGAAAAGAACTTGTTTCAGAGCTAACAAAGAGAAACAAAGAAATAATATCGAACACACATAAAAAATCACAATATATAGTAAATTTGGATGTCACCTGCAGCTGTAGGTCAAGGGACAAGGAGAAAGGCGTAAACCACACATAAAAATAACCTCAAGTTAGTCCTAGAGGGCTACAGAAAAAACCATGAACATGGTCCATGAAACCATTGTATTCCTCCTGGTGATAGACTCCAGATAGTGAAAGTTCATCACAACACTCCTTCCTCATTGTTATGAAACCATAGACACTAGGACCAGAGGAGCAGGGGAAGGGTGAGCACAACACCAAGAAAAGGGGTAGAAACTAATTATCTCAAGATTTCAGTTATAATAACAATATTTTTAAAATTTTGTTTATATACAAGAAGTGTTGAGACTAACATCCTTCAGGATGTAATTCACTGCATTCAGTCTGTTCTAATTACTCCTGCTGACCTAGTGGAAACAAGGTAAGTAGAACACTGCTAATTAGTATAATACTAAGAAAAAAAATCTTACTTAGGTGGAAGATTTTTTGTTTAAATCCTACAACACTCTCAGATAAAAGATATAATTGCTTTTATGTGCAAAAGTGACCCAATTATAAAATCTACATGGAGATTTCTTTTACAGATTCTGTCATAAAGAAGAAATCGTATTTGCTAATATTATGGGTCAAAACCAGAGAAAAAATATTTTTATGGTGAAAACATAGTTCTAGATAGATAGCTGCAACAAGAAATAAAGCTATGCGTTGTGTCAGTGCCCACTCCTGCCCCCGAGTCCCCCTCTCTGAGATCTGCTCACTTAGAGAGGGAAGGGTCCTTTGCTGTCTGTGTGGCAGATTGGAGACCAATGAATATCCCAGGATAAATGCAAAAAGTGTTTATTTTAGGCACAGTCAAAACAACAAATCAATATTTATTTTGGACACAGCCAAAATAACAAATCAATATTTCAGATACAGCCAAAATATCTAATCAAATAACCAGGTACACTCCGAGTTGCAGCTTCCCCAAAGTAGCAAACACAGATCCCAATCTGTTCAGATCCCAATCTGATACCCTCAAAGCAGTTGTGCAAATACACTACTTGGATCTTATCCAATGCATAGTAGTGCCATGGAAAACAGAAGAAAAGTAAAGAAGAGAGAGAGGAATAAGAGTAGCGGAGAGGGAAGAGGAAAATAGTCACTACTCCATAGGCCTCTGGAAATCGTGGTCTTCAGGAGCACATGGTCCTGTGGTTCTGCTGCAGTGTGTCTTCAGGAAGATTCCATGGGGTGGTGGGCATGCGCTCTTGCCTTCTTGGCAGGCTTCTATTTACAGGACAAGTCCATGCCCCTCCATTAGTATGAGGGGTGGTCTTGCTGCGAAAGATCTCTAATTGGGGCATGCATGGAAGCTCCTTTGGAAACGTTCTGGAATTGGGGCTAGGGGCTCCAGGGTCACTGGCAGACCCTTGACAGAATAACCTCTGCCTGAACCCTCTGGGTCCCCATGAGTAGTCAGGTGTGGTTGGGCAGCACCTTCTTCCCCCTCCCCTGCAGCAGCACAGTCAGTCCAGCAGGAGCCACAGCACTGAAGAAGATGTTAAAGACAGCAATACAAAGAGGATCAGATGATATTGAAGATAATACAAGCAGAATCAGTTGATGTTCAAGACAACAATAGAAGCAGAGTCAGTCTCTACAAATGTTAAGGTATTTGACTCCAACGCAGTGACTTATTGTAGAGAAATTCAGACCCAGTGGGAAAGCAGAGGCCTTGAGAAGTGGAGACACAAGATCAACCTGTGGATAATATTCCAGAATTTGTTGAAAGCTTCATACTCCTCTGATGTCTTATAATCATCTGCTTTTATGAAGAATTGAAAGACAATAATATTCTTGAATTAATGTGAAGAATTACAAGTATCTCAGTGTGATCATAGAACAGAAGTCTGTACAATATATTTTTAGTAGACATAATACTCATAAACATTAAATTAATAAATATTAATTTCATAAACACAACATGAAAAAGAAGCTTGATAGAATGCCTCCGTAACTGAAAGGGAAGCTCCCCATTTAATTTAGCTTGAGATCTAAGTTATGAAAATTTTCAAAAGAGAAAGGGAAATATGAAAAATTTTCAACAATTTCAATCTGTTTTCTGAATCAGAGGGGAAAGACAGCAATAATCTAGTGGCTAATTAAAAGATGAAGCATACATTCTAAAGAATACAGTATAAGAGAAGGTCAGATATCAGATGGCTCAAGAGAATAACTGGAATAATAGTATCATAAGTAAAAAAATGAATGAAGAAGACAAATTACATTAGGAAAAAAAGAAAAAAGAAGTGGGGATAGGAGTATACTAATTAACAATATCGAACTTTACTACAATGGACTTTTAAACATTTAAAAATTACAGGTAGAGCAACAGAAATTCCTGTTATTCTGACCTTTAACAAAATATTCCAAGACTAGGTATACTATTTACACCTTCATATTTCTTTGTCAAAATTGTGTCTCAAACATTATTTCTATTTTTTGTAGCATGACAGCCATTTGAATAGTAGGTGAGAAAATGACCGGAGGAAACCATAAAAACAAACAAACAAACAAACAAACAAAACCCAAACAAAACAAAAAATCTCAACAGTCCAGAGTTCAGAAAACTCATCTTTTTCTAGATCTACCTAGATCAAACACTCTGGAAGTTATGCCAAGAGAGGACTTCAGAGAATATTTTTGCTTGCTCTGAATTTCAGTCTTGTGGGCTTACCCTCTCCCAAATTTAGTATCTGATCTTATGCGCAGCTTTGGGGAGCGAAGCAGCAAATGTATACTAGACTGAGTCTGTTAATACAATGATGCCCCAAGGTAAAACATTTTCTATTCACTTCTGAAGAAGCATTAACAGATACAAAAAGACTCACTCTACAGAAGCTCTAACTGCAGCTATTTTCATATTCAGAAGTCTTTAGTTTTTCTGTCCTTCAGCTCCACATCCTTCAGAACATACAATAGTACTTTACAATCCCTCAGGGGTACATTAAAGACAAGCTTATGAAAAGACTGTTAGATGTTTTGAGGTTTTAATTAGTGCAGGCTATATACATATCTTAGGTGTGTGTGTACATGAAGTTTATTATGCACATACTAAATATATCAGTGATAACTGACTCCTCAACTCGTAAGAAAAAATGACCCGATAAAAAAAAATAATAGCAGCTGAAAGTTATTTTTAACATAATGAACTTGTATTATTCCTGTATATATTATGACTACATAATACACTGTTTTTTCATGTAAATCCATGGCTATTCCTGCCAACTATTACCTTTTTCCTTTGTATCACCTTTTTCACTATTATGTAGCATAGTAGTTTATGGGGCTTTTATCTATGACCAACACCAAGACTGAGAAGTTTCTGACACTTTCCTAATTAGCTTATCTGTTTAGATTGTATGAGAGGTGGATGAGAGGGTGGCTTCTTCTTCATTTGGTAGTATAGGTGTGGAAAGATGTGATCTCAAAACAGCACTAGAGTATCCAAATTCTTAATAACTTGAGGAATAAAACAGAACAAGCATGAGAGATTTCCCTGGCTACTACTTTGAACAGACTTTCTTTCCAACTCAATGAAACACAATAGCAGGCCACTGTTTAAATCATAAAAAATAAATTATCAAGACACATTAACTTTTCCACAATAACACTGACATCTTTTTGCTTTCTTCTTGTTAATAACTTGCCGCTGAAATTATATTGTACAATGCAATCCCTGTTTCTTTTTCTGTGAGTGTATTATTACTTTCATTTTGGGGTATTTCTTTTCTTCAGTGCAACTATATAGGGATTTTAAAATGTATATGTCTCTTTTCCACAAAAGGTAGATATGCCTCCAGAATTTGTAGAAAAGTATAATTGATTGCTTGCACAAAAATGTACCATATTTTTTATTATTGATATGCCTGGTATTTAAAATGTATTTCAAGATGATAGCAGACTTTTCATCTTTTCGATAAATGTACATGTGTGTATTGTATATGTATACATACATGTACATGTAGGCATGTCGGTATATATATATATTTATACACAGTACACTTCTGATCTCAAATCCATTCACTAAAATACAGTTTTAGGTATTAAATTTATTCCCAAATACTGTAACAAATTTTGTAGCATTCATGTTCCTTTTTCTTCTTTTGAAGAAAATAATATTTTATTGCAACAATTCAGCCTCTCATTCTCATAGCAGATGTGGTGAACAGAGCTAAATCCAGTTGGTAGCCAGTCACAAGCAGTGTTCCCCAGGGCTCAATGTTGAGACCAATCTTGTTAAATATCTTTATCAATGGCCAAGATGAGGGCATTGGGTGCTCCATCAGTAAGTTTGCAGATGACACAAAATTGGACAGGAGTGTCAATCTGCTCAAGGATATGAAGGCTTTGCAGAGGGACTTTGACAGGTTAGATCAATGGGCTAAGGTCAGTTGTATGAGGTTTAATAAGGCCAAGTGCCAGATGCTGCACTTTGGTCCAAACAACCCCATGCAATGCTACAGGCTTAGGGAAGAGTGGCTGGAAAGCTGCCTAGCAGAAAAGGACCCAGGTGTGTTGCTCAACATCCGGCTGCACATAAGCCAGTAGTGTGGACAGGAGGCCAGGAAGGTGAGCAGCATCCTGGCTTGTATCAGAAATGATGTGGCCAGCAGGAGTAGGGAAGTGATTGCACCGCTGTATTTGGCACTGGTGAGGCTGCACCTCAAATACTGTGTTCAATTTTGAGCCCCTGACTACAAGAAGGACATTGAGGTGCTGCAGCATGTCCAGAGAAGCCACTGATGACTACGAACAAAACAAGAAATTTATAATTAAAAGAACTAAATTATATCGCACAGGAAACTTTGGTCTCCATCTCGTAATCTTTATGTTCTTTCAGCATAGTTATCTTTTTTGTGTAACATTGTAATATCATACGTGAAAATGAGAAAATTGCAACTTTATAAACTAATAATGGTGAATTGAGGTAGATAGATAAGAATCCACTTACGACATGGAATGACTAAGTACGAGTGCTACAGGTATGAAAATAGAGAAATTACTCATCAACTATTATGTTGTGTTCTTAAGGAAGCACTCAGGAAAAAAAATTAAAAACCCTTGCAGAGTAGAAATCACCATCTGACATGTTTGTTAAAATCAGAATAAATTGATCTTGGGTTCTATTTGTATTAAAGAAACAGCACTAATGTTTGAAAAGGAAGAACTACTTCATCCATAGCATCCATGACCATTAGAATAAGTTGCGTTTTGTGTGACATAAAATTTATTTTATTTATGATTTACAAGACTTAGAAGGAAATCGATGTCTTCCTGAAGCATCCACAGGGAAAATAACATGAAAAACTGACCAAGATGACACCCAAACATTTGAGGCTGAGTTCATAAACATGAAAGAAAGAAAAGATTGCTACAATAGTATCGAGATTGGGCGAGCAAAGAGTTAATATGTATTTTTCTAATACTTCAGATCTTGATCTCAGAAGTTAAATATCCTTGCAGAATATCTTCACAAGGAGTTTCCATTTTTTCCCTAATTTTTGAAACTAATCAAATAATACTTTTTTTCCTACTGTTTTTTTCATGGGTTCTGCATTGAATATTATATAACCACTGCCAAGTTTTGTATTTGCTGCTTTGTAACTATAATGATATCTTAAACACCTAGGAAAAAACCCCATGAAATAAATTTCAACATTGATTTTTATACTGAGGTTTATAAAATATTGTGAAATTCAGATATACTCACAAAATCGTGAACCATTTAGCAATCTTCCATTTATTTTTTCCACAAGGTTGCAGAACATAGATTCCTCTAGCTGAATGATTGACTGATTGAGGACTGTGCCTTGAAAGACATCTAAACATAAGACTATTTTATACCTAGTAACTAGAGATTTAGTGAATATCCAAAGCTCATTCTCCAGAATCATCTGCAATACATTGAAATATTGCAAAATACTGTGTCTCGAAGCCTTTTTTCCCCACTGTTCAATAATTTGCCATTTGTATAATATTTTGCAAAAGAACTTCCTAAGTCATGGAACTTAACAGCACCTGTGATAAACAACAATCTTTTAAATAAAGTTAGGATCTAGATGATTATAAACTACAAAGTAATTTTGTGTGATACCCAGTAATGGTAAACTTGATAAACGTTAATATTATCAGCAATAACATATTGATTTCTCTTCAGGGACAAAACAAAAGAAACATTCCCAGTGATTTAGGAGTGAAAATCATTAAATGCACTTTTATATACATATATGTAAGAAACAAGTGCAAAGGGTTTCTGTGTGGCAAGAGGCACAGAGGATAAAAATTTCCTGCCCTATGAATGCTACCCTATGAATGCTTTCAAGTTCCATAATCCTGTTGTTCCCTGTTGAGATGAACTAAAAATTTTTTTATCTCTCACTTTTCTTAAGAAAAATGCTGTATGTGATCCAGGACAACCAACCATTATCTGGCTTCATCAGTATGAGAGCATGCACATCTTTTTCTCTATTTAAGTCAGATCAGAATTGGAATCACACTCTCCAGAATTTTGAGTGAGAGCTAAGATGAGTGAAATTTCTTTTACTGTGTGCGACTACAAATGAGTGTTTAGTAGTAACAAGTACAGTACAAGGAACCAAAATCTGATGGATCAGAGCCCTTATCCTTAGTCTCTCATTTTCAGACTGTGTAGGATTAAGCAAATGACAGACAGACACATTCCTGCTTGGCTTTGACTGGAAACTGCTCTATGGGAATATCCTATGTACCCATGCAAGCACTCCAGATTTCCCTGGAAAGTCTACCAGAAAAACTTACCATTTCACACAGAAGAGGTTCAGTCATGTGTGAAAAATAAGACAAAACCATACTTCTCTCACTACATACTTCACACTTGTCTCTGGAGACCTCTAGCTGTCTTCATCAGTTGTCTGTGAAATTATTGTTCACCACTATTGCTGTCCAAATCGTTGCATTTTTAAATTCAGTAGCCTTACTGATGACAGATTCTCATCAGTCAGATGTATGTCTTTTCAAAACTTTTTTGAAAAGTGCAGATTTATTAAAATATTCAAGAAAGCAAATCAGACTAGTCATTTTTAAGCACAGATTTTAAACAAGAAAGGTTCTTTTAGTGTAAGAGTTGTCATTATTCAAGCAGACTGCTACATTATATTTTTCCATTGGAAATGATACTTATCCTAAATTCAAACTAAACTCAGTATCCAGAAGCATTCTCCATCAGTAAATGAACTTACTAGCCAACTTGTACCACTCAATATACTGAGTATTGTATTTCCCTCCTAGTTTCTTATTAAAAGGTTTTAACGTATTTTTGTGACTGAATAATAGATTTAATACCTATCTAACTATTACACATTTGACATGTGATGAATTCATACCTGGACGTCTTCTTCTATTCCTTGACAGAGTTCTTACTTTAAAATAACGGCAAGGCCCTGTATGTTAGTATAACTCGGCATTCAGCAGCCATTTTCTTATCAGTTACTTTCTGGGACGTGTACAATGGTAACATGCAAATTGATTTAAAATACTTAGAAATCTATTAAAAAAACCCTTAGAAAATACCAGAGAAATCTTGGATGCCCCATCCCTTGAGGTGCTCAAGACCAGTTTGGACAAGGTTACGAGCAATCTCATCTATTGGAAGGTGTCCCTCCCCATGTCGGGGGGGTTGGAACTAGATAATTTTTAAGGCCCCTTCTAACCAATAAAGTTCTATGATGTTAAGTACTCTGACTTTGCCAGTGATTAATAAGTTTCCAGACTAAGGATAGTGCAGTTCACTCAGCAACTAAGAATTATATTTGCCTGGATTTTGCAGACAACAGTGTCATTTAAGACCTGTTTTTAAAAAAGGGTTCCATCAGATCTTGCAAAGAATGATGTGCTGATTTTTGGGTGATTTTGGTAAAAAACAAATAAAAGAAGTCTCAGTTTATGCTTACCTGTTTCAGAACATTTCTGAGAAACTACCTGAACTTTGGACAGTGCAGAGAAGGACATGTTTTACAATTGAGTCTCCTGAACAAATACAAATGATGTTCTTAGCAGGAAGTCTTCAGGGAGCAACTATGTAAAATTTGGCATAATCACCGAAATGAAATTTTGAAATTTATTTTCTTTCACAGAATTACATTAGTGTTTTCCTTTCTTTGTCCATTAAAATCTTGGAGATCACATGATTTCATGGCATGTTCTCTGATGGAAACAGAACATCTGGCATTTACATCATATTTTTGTATAAAGTTCACAGTTTATAATTCCTTTTAAATCAGACTGCCTTCACTAAACAGCAGTTAAGTATAACTGATTCCCTTGTTATTAATCTTGTAACACTCATTGTTTTTCAGGATTACCTCTTTAGGTAGCATTATTAGCTGTATTTCATATCACTTAGGGTTAAAATATATGAGGCTATATGCAAATGTATAGTGAAGAGAAATCCCCACAAGAATAGTCATAATTAGTAAATAAGACAAGCAAGAGCATGAAGGCAGGGAAAGGTGACAATTCAGAAAACTAAAACCAAGGAAGAAGTGAAAGAATTTGGGAAGAATTCAAGAATTCTATAGCTCAGGAGTCAGTAAGAGGGTTAATAATCAACTAACATATTGCATAGGGTTGTCATATTAATACATCAGGTTTTAACATATATAGTATATACTGGTCAGATATTGCAGTACATTGTATACATAGGAATGTGTGTTTGTGCCTCTTGAATATTCCACTTGTCCTGGTTATGTGAACAGCAAACAATTCAATAGCACCATCATTCAGCTTTCAGGTATAATGAAGTGTAATAGACCTTCCTAGCTATGAGAACATTTGAGTTTCTATGCCTAATTACAATTTTTTGAACTGTAGTCATGAAAAACTAATCATTGTGACAGTAGTCATCTGGAAATTATACTGTAGAAGCACAAAATGCAGGCAATTTAATGCTTGCAATGGTTCATCAAATTCAGACTCCTCATGCATGACTTGGTCACATTTATTTGTGCTCCACAGGGGTGTAACTCCAAAAGGGACAGCCAGACCTGGAATATGCTTCACAAAAAAATGGTGTTGCCTTGGCAACTAATTCAGTACTAAATGTTCAGACAGGTAGACTATCACACAACATTGAAACACATCATTCTTTTTGCCGAGAAAGTATGCAACACAAACTCCTACACTAAAAGTGAATGCAGCAAGTGCTCCTTTATATTTCACCCCAAAACATTTACCTTGCCCACAGAACCTGCCTTCCATTTTTTTTCCGCTCTGTCATTTAGTGGATTTTTTCCCCAATACATTCTTTATCTAAAGTATCAGTCTTTTCTTCCAGCTATTTCTTCCTTACCTTTAATTTTGTTTCCAAGGTTTTCATTCCCTCTATTTTTCTCTTTTCATCCATATACATCTCAGTTTCTCTCTCCTTTCATCCGAGCTGAGGAAATTCTTAGGAAAAAATCTTCCCATTTGAATTTCAGTTCCTTTCCATTGCCCTGCCAATAATCTTTAGTTTAGCTTGATAGGAAATTTCAGTATCAGGGTATGATCTGGATTCACAGAGGCCAATAGGGATTAGTTTGCTGTGCCCCGAATCCTATCCTACAATGCTTACTGACCACTTTGAGCTCCGAACTTGATCTCTGTCAGACACCCTGGCTCAAAGTAGTATTGGAAAAGATATGAAACAAGAAATAAAATAAAGACAATTATGCGAATGGAAAAATATAACAGCCCTACCAGTGCTGAAATTCTTCAGAAATACGAAGAGTGACTGGAGAATTAAATACTGTAGGAGACATATATTCTATAGTTAGAGTCAGGGGTACAAGCAAATGCAAAGAAGTGAGACACTAAGTTTGTTTTTGATACTGACTGTCTTTTAGGCTTTCCAATATTAAGTTTTCAATTTCCTCATTTACGAAGATGTAAAGTGACAATATGCTTCATGCATATTGTCATGACTTTTTTCAAAGGAAGTTGCACTCAAGACACCAGTTTATATGATGGGAATAGCTATTAGCTACTAAAATGCATTTTTTTTCTATTTTAAAGATTTTTTTTTAAATGAATTTGTCATAAGCATCTTTATGGGGTTTTTCCATTATTTGTAGGATATGATTTCTTGCTTGTCTGTAGACTTTTTTCCTCTCTTGACATTGTTTATTTTCTGCTTTTTCTTCTTTTTCACAATATAGTTTCAAAAATGTTGCAAACTTAAATTTTTTACACTCAGCATTGTGATTCATCAAACTTTGATATCTAAGAAAGCATGTTAAGATAGAAATTTAGTTTATATTTTGTTCATTGCTTGAGATTTTCGTAAACACATATATAAAGCATCCAGACAGCATCTTAAATTTATTCTTTTTAACCTGTCTTAGGTTTAGATTTGACAGTTTTCTAGCTCCTTAATGCAGAATAGCTTTCTGATTCAAAGCCCAAGCCTCCTCTTTATCTTTTGTAATATTTGGCTGTAGCTCAATCTTATATTTTCTTAAGTACAGACAAGATGGCGTAGTCTTAAGTAAAAATAATGGAAAAATTTTGGATAGCAAATACGATGAGCTGACCCTGGATGGATGTCAGGTGTTACTCAAGTTGTTTTATCACTCGCTTTCTTCAACTAGACAGGAATGATAAGATTTCTTGAAAGGTTTGTGGGTCAAGATAATGACATGGAAAGATCACTCAACAATTACTGTCATGGGTAAAACAAGCTCGACTCAGGGAAACTAACTTAATTTCCAAACCCAATAAAATAGGAAATAAGTATCACATTGTAGTTTTTTAGAACTTAGCAAAATATAGGTAATATTATTTTCTATTATTTGCTTAGTCATATTCTCAGATATTCTTTTAAGAGCCAAAACTAGAAACTGGGGAATTAAAACACTGTGAAAAACAGGTTGGTTTTTTTCCTAACTTTACCAGTGTCCTGGTATTTCAGTAATCTCACTAGTGAGTGAGTGAGTGAATGAATGAATGAATGAATGAATGAATGAATGAATGAATGAATGAATGAAGTAAGTTTCAAGTTAGAATGATCTATCCTTCCTTGAAAACCAGGTCTGCAAAACAGTCTTTTACATCTTTTCACACAACAGAAGACACTAAGCAGTTTAGAATGTGAAAACCAAAAAGGAATTATAATTCAGTTACTGGAAAAGCAACTTTTTCTTGGAAAATGTGCATCATTGTTCCTTTACGTATTGTATCTAGCACGATTTCCCCAAATTTCAAACATATATACAAAGGGAAAAGGGTTGCTGTCAAACTACATTGTCAAGCTACTCTCATTTTCGAAGGATTGCAAGCCTCTGAATAAGGAAGAACAAGAATAAAGAAACCCAAACCTTGAAGATTTGGGACTATGAAGTAAAAGATTTGCAATAGAAACATAATTTTCAGGAATACAATTAGAGTAACTGTGGATTAGGAGTCTGTCACATGAAAACTCTTTATTTTAATTTTCTGAGTGTTTTAGATCTATGCTTTGGTACTCAAGGTATAGAGAAGAATAAAATAAAATGAAAGTTGCAATGGACGGGGTCTTAGAGCCCAGAAGATCAGTAATATTAAATAAATCTTAAATAAATAAATTTGTTAATCTAGGAATTTTAGTCAACTGATATTTGTTTCTTTGTTAATTTCTCTTCATCTCCTGTCAGGAAACAAGAGATGGAACAGGGAATTTTGGTTTTTTTTGCAAATGTGATATATATATATGAATATAAAAGTGGTTTAGGAACCTAAATAGTGTAGTAGGTATCCAAAGGAATTTAAAAATAAAATGTAGTCTATATTGACTGATAATAGCTGAAAACTGATGTTGTTAATGAAGCAATTTCTATTCTGACTAAATTAAAGGTGTAGAAAATCTTTAAAGAATTCAGAAATGTCAGAAGCCAGGAGCATAATAAATTAAGGAACATCGTATTTATAAAATTCTATTCATTGTCACCATTATCCTTTCTGAACTAAAATTGTGTGAAACTGCTAAAATTAGTCTTTTTTTTAACCTCTGTCTAAAAGTAAACTACAGATGCTGGTTTATTTTTTTAAATAAAAGATTAATTAGGGACTTATATTTCTTTCACATAACAACTGTCATGCGTAGTTGTGACCTTTAGAGATACATGCTTTTCAACCCTCTGATATATGTTTATGACAAAATGTAAACACTGCTGATGTCAAATGCGTGTAAGCTGTCTTGTACATCTACTTTAAAGTGTCTCGACGCATCCAAAATGAAGTAGAATACCTTTAATGCAGTTAATAATCAATCAACCAAAAGGGTGACACTTATTATTCCTCTGTTATGTATTTCAAGTTCATACAACTTCTTATGGAAGTCTCAGCATTCAGCATGTTTTAAAATCCAGTTTTCTAAAACATGAAAAGTAGGTCAATTTTTGTCAGTTTTCTTTGACTTTTTAAAATACATATATATTTTAGCTGATTTGAATGTGGACCATAAACTCTCAGAAGCAAAGGTTATCTGTCCAGTGTCTAAAATATTTTGGAAGTTGTAGAGTTAAGGAATTAAAACCATATATGGAATTAAATATTCCTCCTTGTCAGTGGCCTGTCACACACATTGTTAGTTGGTCAGAAGCTCTGGAATACTCTCAAAATTAATACATGGTTGTCAAAGCGGGCTGGGTATTAACAAATAAAATATTTTTGTCTTCATAATGGGCATTGTTTGAAAAAAAAATATTAAGGCATTCTATTTTTTTCCCACGGGGAAACAAATTTTATTTTCCAAATAGAAAAATCCCACATGACCATGTAATAAAATGCTGTTGTGTTTCTTTACATTCTTTGTTCATGTGTATGTACATTTCCATTATCTGTTTTTTAATGTATGTATTTTAAAATGCCAATTTCAAAAGTTTCAATTAAAACACAATGCTCCAGGGTGCTCTTTTATATACATCTTACTGATTGAAGAAATATTTATGATTTTGATTTTGATTCTGGTTCATGGTAGACTTTTTATTATAAAGGAGAGTTTATAAGCCAAAGATGGGAAAAAACTGTATTCTTCCTCATTGTTTATGCTATACTAAAGCAATACTCAATCTCTAAAACAATTGGTTTATATCTATACAGAAAAGTCTCTGACTTGCTTAAAATTTGAGGTCAAGGCTCGTTTACTTGCTAAGAAAACAGATCACATCTCGAGCCATGACTCTTGCTCTTTGTGATCATAACCATAGCCAGTACACAAGTCCTAGAAGAGGCCGAAGATAACAAATTGATAAAGATTAGTCTAGGAAAGCTACACTTAAATGAAGAAGATAATCTAGCAATTCCTCTCAAAACACCTGTCAACTTTAATTTCAGCTTTTCTAGAGCTCTGTTAACAAATTTCACTTTGCTTCTTTCTCCAAAAGGCAGGGGGAAAAAAATGAGGGAGGTGGTAATCTCGTATCCTTGGAGACATTCGGAAGCCATCTGTATGTGGCCCTGGGCAACTACCTCTAGGTGGCTCTGCTTGAGAAAGGGACTGGACTAGATGACCTCCAACTGTCCCTACCAAACTCAATCATTCTGTAATTCTCTTAGTTTGAGTGCATTGAATGCAGAACCCTACTAGATGGGTCTTAGAAATCTGTGCAAACTGAGGGCCTGGAATCTAAATTCCATAGTTCTATGTCTTAAAATGGTACTGTTTCATCTAGAACTTGTGTGGTTTGGTACGAGCTACTATTCTAGTTCTCACGAGTCACTGTGGGATAATAGTGGGAGCTGAAGTAGTGAGGGTAAAAGGAAGTACTGAGGTGAAGCCTGGACATATGACAATGCAGAGTACAGGAAGGATCACAAAACTCCCTATAGGAGATTTCCCTACAGGAAATGAGGCAAAATACAGGCATTTCTTACGTATGATCATTAGAAATTATTTTTTCTTATACAATCCACAGTAATTACAACACAATTAATCAAAACTTTGTTCCTTTGCCTCACTGAGTATATCACTATTTAGACTACCTAATTCCTAGAAAGTGGACTTGAATGAGTTTTCTCTGTCTGTACTTGAGAATAAAAGGATCAATGTATACTCTTTGCCCTGTTTGCAAATTACATACCTGTATGGATATTAAATGAAAACTTAGCACAAACTTTTAAAGATTTGTGACCTTGCACTTCATAAAAATGAAGAAAAGAAAAAAATTTGCCTTTGGCTTGCATTTTTTTCACTTTCCAACAAGAAAATTTGGATTCTTAGTCATTGTAATATGGAAAAATTTTGATAAAACTGGCAAAAAGGCAGAATCGAATAAGAAATGCTAGAATTCTTTTGAAATTGCAAGTTTCATGTACTCATGAATGTCAAAATTAAAAAAAGACATGATTAAATGGCATGCATCTAAAGCCATTTAGACATCTTGATATGCCGATATGTATTTAGAGAATATAATTTCTAGACAAGTTACCAAAGAAAGACATTTTTTTGCCACAAATATTACAAAAGATTTTCATTTTTAGCAGATTGGAACACGTTGATTGAGAAGACAATAATTTGGAATGTCTGTGATGTCTATGTCAGACTAATGAAGTACTGCAATGAAAATCATATTGGTAATACCTGTATGTGGGATAGCATGCAGTGTAAAGCCAATGGAGAGGAAAAGGTGTGAATGCTAAACTGTAAATTTTGTGAATGGAAATTAGTTTGAAGTGCACAATCTTTCAATTACAAATATTTTTTTTATCAATGCTTACTGTTTGACTGTCAACTAAAAACCTTCATGTAAATAGATACTTTTGAGAAGCATTCTTTTGCATATTAATTGCTGTGGGCTAATTAATTAAAGCCTGAAGCATTCAATGGAATTAAATTTTTGATTGACACATCCAAACTGAGATCTTTAGCGTTTTGTTTCTTTGTTACCTTCCTTTAATTAGTGTTACTCTGACTATAAAGACAATGTTTTGTTATTGTGATTTATGAATCTGATGTTTGTCTCAATAAATACAACTAAGTTTTTATTCAGTCTGTTCCTCAATAAAGCTCAGTTTCTTATTCCCACTAGTACTGGCATGTTGTACTTCTGATCTACCAACAATGTCCTTTAGCGTGGTTGCCACATTCTTCTTCTGTATATTTTTTCTTTTTCTCCTTTTTTCTTTCTTCCATCTTTTTCTTTTTCTTTTTTCTTTTTTTTTCAGACCATAACTCATGTGTTGAAACTTTTGAAGTTCGCATTCATGGGAGGATTAAAACACCTGCAAACTAACTACTACTATTCCAACAAGTGGTTTGACAAAAATAATTGGTAGGGAATGCATTGTTTAGTAAACTTCGTGACACTGCCTTCATGCTGATACACTTTCTGAAGATTTTTTTTTTAAGAGGAGGATGTGAGACATTGCATTTACTGCTTTGAGAAATGTGCTTAAACTTAGGAAGCAGCCACAAGAGACAAAAAAATAAGAAAATTATTCACTATATCCTCACAACAGTAAGGCAAGCCAATAGATCCAGGAGATGGTTCCATATGCCCAAGCCTAACTGAATATTGCTACCAGCTGGTAAATGGTTGCGGATATGTGTTTTAAGTAGTACTTCATACTGAAATTGCTTGATTTTAAGTTAATAGAAGAGAAAATT
Organism: Dromococcyx pavoninus; assembly: GCA_033558185.1. Taxonomy (NCBI): domain Eukaryota; kingdom Metazoa; phylum Chordata; class Aves; order Cuculiformes; family Neomorphidae; genus Dromococcyx; species Dromococcyx pavoninus. Next base: position 421,947 of record JAUMJL010000139.1, on the reverse strand, counting down.
TGGAAAATCATGTCTTTATGTTAACCTTTAGAGATAAGAATGTTGTAAGTGTTTAAGAGGGTGGAGGCAAAGATGCAACTAAGTGTGTGTGCCTGTGGATAAACAGTCATAAGTATATTAGAAAAAAACAAACAGAACAGATAGATGGCATTACTGATTAGAGTGAGCAGATTATTCCTCAGCAGAACATCCAGTTTTAATTGATACAGTTAATTGCTATTAATCAATTTGCATTGTTAGAGAAGTATTAAGGGCCATTGCCATGGAAGCTGTCATATATTGCTATATTGCATCAACTACCTAACAGGACATAGTAAATTATTGTAGTTAAATTAGGCTATAGATAAGATTCACAGTTGCATACGCTATGCCCTTGAGTTAAAGGAAAAAAGTATTTTCTTCTTGTATTCTCAAGTATAGCTGACAACCACAAAAATTTCCACTGCACTGGAAATATCTGGAATTCTTCGTTGCACAATACGTTTTATAAGTTCTGACTTATATTTGTCAATTAAAAATAAAACAACCTCAGACTTTTGTTAGCATAACTGAAATATAATTTCTTCTGTCATTCTGAGAGATTCAAGTGCACTCTACTTCCCTGCTTATTAAAACATTTACTGAACATTCAGCTTCAAGGAAGAACCAGGGTAATGATACACCACACAGATAAAGAATAATAGCTTACTGTGAAGCACATGCCTGTGCCTACTGCTTAGTTAGGCCTACCTCATGTGCTATCTGTTTTCATTATTCAGTACAACAACTAAGACAAGACAAAAAACCTCAGTTATAGATAATAGAAAAAATTATAGAAATTTTAGCATGCTTTTCAAAGCATAGATTTTTCTGCAGAAAGCAGTAAAATATTTGGGATTTACAAGTCTTATGATTCTGCTACGAGAATGAGAGGCTGAATTGTTGCAATAAAATATCATTTGCCGTACAAATTTTTCATTAATCTATGTGTAAATATACAATGAAATAGAAGTCTAGTTTTCATTATTTGCTCAACAGTTTTATGTAAGGCCATTTTGTAACAGTTGGGGAAATTCTGATTTTATTGAACCATAGGTTCTTTCTCAATAACAACTTTTTTTCAAATACAGTTAAACAAATATTAAAACTTTGATTTAGGAGACCAGTGCACAGCAGAAGAATTTAAGACTTTATGTCCTTAATTTGAGAAAAGAAACTTGAAGAAAAAGCTGACCAATAGTAAGACTAGAATGTACTAAATATGTAAATATGTGTAAATAAACACAATGCACTAAAATGCACTATTTGTCTTGCTTGCTTTGGAAGGACAGTGAGCTGGATTGTATGAAATAAGACTAACTTTCTCATAGATAAATGATTTTTATGTCTTAGGAAACAGAATATGAAGAAAAGAGAGAGGGATTCAGAAATGTACTGCTGCTATAAATACAACTAGGTCTTCCTAAGCTTGGGCACTTTGATATCAGGAATAATCTTATTATTAAAGTTCTCTAGCAGTACTGGCTACTCCTATGTCAACTGCAACAATTGGTTCCCTGTACCCCACTTTTTTTTCCAGAAGAGCTCTTTTTAGAAATAATCACTGTCATAAGGAAACCTTCCCCTCTATTTTTTTTCCCTTTTAAGGGGCTGAAACCTGAAGTCATGTTTAGTTGCTTCATATTCAACTAGAAATTTGTCAAGAATACCAAAGCTAATAACACTGCAGCCTAGGCAGAACATGACTTACCTAGTACAGGAGATAGGAGAGTAAAATTAAATTAATAACTTTTATACATTACGGGTGACCATAGCAACAATGATGAAATACTGTTTTTCCCTAATGTCTAGAATGCTATTCCCATAAAAGTCTTCCCATTATTATTATTGGAAGGGCTTAGAGATAGCTGTTGCTTTCTACTTTATTTCTCTTTTGTATAGAATTGCTATCTGAATCCTGAGTTTTTTACAGGTTGCAGGCCTCAGAATAAAAATAAGGCAGCAGCAGATAAGGCATATATAGCTGACTGCGTGCATCAATGGGCTCTTATACCTTGTATAACATCGTATTAGAATTAGAAAAAGGTCATCTTAACGCAAAAGAGTTTAAATTCATAAGTGCTATTTTGAACAGACAATAAGGAGTCTGTGCAAGACTCCATAGGTGTGCATGCATGTCCATTGAATATAGTGCTGTACTCTGTTGAATGTATATGAGCCAGATGACAATTTACTAAGTCTGAAAGCCAATAAAGCCAATAAACTGTCACGTATGATACCACCAAATAGGTACAAATGTAGTGAAATATTTGAGCTAGTTATTTCTTGGGTAGATTAATTAGCTGGATGTGGAAACAAGTTTGACAGAAGTGTGTGGCTGTTATTCTGGAAGTAGTTAATTTACTGCCTGCTACTTCCTGTCTTATGAAGAGTGATGTAAGCAAACCCTGCACTTTTTTGGTGTGCTACAACTATGTATATGGCACCTATACTGTAATGATGATCTTTGGAAAAGGATCCCTCCCTATAATCCTTTATTTAGTTATATGTTACATGTGTCTTGTCTGTAAAGAAAGGATCCTGGCTTTCTACAGAAATTTCTATTTGTGTTTATAGGGACCTTTCATGTTCATTGAAGATCTTTATTAGTGAGGAGTTTTAATCCCTAGGTGTTTTTTCTTTTTCCTTCTCTGTAATTCTGGAAGAGTTTATAAACATTTTTCTACAACTGAGTGTGGATCCTTTTTTGACATTTACTTTGAAATCTCTTTACAAATCTTGCACACTAAAGTTCTGTAGGTGAGGCAGGACTGGGCTGTCCTATCTAAAACAACTTAATTCAATTATATGTCAAAAGAGATGCTCAGATTCTACTAAACTATGAAGGATATGTCATCCATCGCTAAAATAAACAGTCTGGAAACCAGTCTAGAGAAAAACAAATGAAAAGGAAAAAGAAATGTAAAAGTAAAAGAAAACCAAAAAAGATATCTGACTTCATAGTACTATCAAAGAAGTTCGGATATTGACAACTCGCTCTATTTCTCCCATTATGTTAATATTAGCATCTTGAGGGGCAGAACATTATAACAGGAAAAAGAGCGGAAACTCAGAAATGTGTGCACAATAATTTTAATTACATTATTTAGATTAAGAGTTATTCTGCATAATAGTATGTTTTTTCTTTTAGTCTTCTTTTTCTGTAATAAAACTGAAAAAGAAGCACTTCTTTAGTCAGACTAGTAAGATTTCAATTAGCATAAAAATACAGTTTTTGGCTTTACACATGAAGTATATTTCCTTTTTGCCCATAATAAGATTTTGAGCATAACATATTCAGTAATGGTTGTTAACCTGGGTATTATACTAAGCTGAAGAAGATGAGACACGAGTAGGTAGAATTTCACAATACAGTATGGATCTTTAAGAAGAAGGACCCTTCTGAATATGAATTGAACTAAAATTACACTTTCATAATTTTCACCAGTTTGAAATAGATATCTCTTCTTTAAGTGCTAATGCAAGATACCCTTTGGCTTCCATTTGAGTTGTTGGCGGAGAAAGTAGTGTAATGTTTTTCCTCCCTACATGTCAGTCTGGTCCTAGCTATAAAGAACAGAAGGGCCTTTTGGAAAAGATTTTTAAATAAGCATATTGAAACATGTATGTTTGCCAAGAATTAATATAAAGGGAAAAAACATGGCAAGGGAAGTACTCACTAACTCATTTATAATAGCTTCACTTTACACTTGAGTGCAGATTACTCAGCAACAGAACATATTTAGAGACAAATATGAATGTGCTATTGAGTCTGTGATGATAAAAAGTGTGGGAGTCATATTCTACTTATAAATCCCCAGAGAAGTAGTCATGGAAGCAAACCTGACTATATTCAAGAAGCATTTGGACAATGCCCTCAGACACATGGTGTGAGTGTTGGGATTGTCCTATGCAGGGATAGGAGTTGGAAACAATGACCCTTGTGGACTCGATGAGAGACCAGTCACTTACATTCAGGGATTCTTCATACTTTCTGTGGTGCACTTTGACCATGGGAAAGAAGGATAGATCTCTTTCTTCCCTCTTCAGGCAGGTGGTTTTGGAGGGATGCAGGGTGAATGGGCATTGTTAGGATTTAAGCTCTTTCTCTAGTTAATTGATCCTAGGATACTGAGCACAGTAAGAATAGGTTGATTAATGGCTACTGTGAACTATTCAGTGCATCTGAGTTGTTTATTCTTTTCAAGTATTTTTTGTTTATTTTCCCATCATTAATGGGTGAGGTAGGGGCAATACATGACATAAGTATCTCTTCTTAATTGAGCTCATTTTTCCTGGAGGAAAGGGCTCGCCCTCGAATTTATGATCCTTCAAGCTTTCCCTAAGGTTATAGGCATCTTGTACTGACAGTACCTGGAGGAGTTCAAAGTCACCTACAAGAAGTTCAAAGTGGGTCAGAACATGGTGGTAAGACAGACTGTCAGGTTGTCTGTTCTTTGGTTGCTGTTGCGCTGGTTTGGATTTCTCTATTCTGTGTGAAGGTGGAAAAGTAAAAGTGGCTCTTTGGAGATCAGAAATTTTTTGTCATTTTACTTTGTTGCCCACACAGTAATTGTAATATAACAGAGCAGAAAAGCAGAAGTAAAAAAGAAGCAGATAAGCAACAAAGGAGTGGGAAGAAGAGGCGAAAAAACATGTAGCAGAGAGTGGGGAAGAGAAATTAGAAGAATATGCATGGTGGGGTATTTTCGCGGCTAAAATAGTCTTTTAGATAAAATTGTGGGTGATGTGGTATTTAAAATAATGAGAAATTGTGTGGAACAAATGATGAACCAATGAACAAAAAGTTCTGTAGTTCTGGTAGTTTAGGAAGCTGAGGAAAAAAAGGGATGAAAAAGGTAAGAAATATGACCTTGTATGTCACAGAATAGCTGAGCATCCTAAAACACATTCTGCTGCAAAACGAAATCAGCTAACTTTCTCTGTCCTTTTCTGCTACACTCAGGTGTTGGTTTTCCTTTCAGTTTGAATGTTTTTATGAAACCTACAACTGTGCTTCTGTGCATGCTCAGAACACAAGTGCAGCCTAAGAGTTGTGCATCTCTTGGTTAAGCTCTTCTGGAGCTCAGAAAAAGCCAGAATAGAATCTTTCTCTTGAAGGACATGGTGTACGGATACATTCAGAGTATGATGAGCACAGGGTGTCAAAGATGACATCTCAAACATTATGTAGGTCACTTTTAAAACAGTGGTGAAAGGTACTTTTGATCAACAAAGAATCAAAAGTGAAAGAGATGGATTTAGGGAATCAGTTTGGAGATTCGTGTCCATATCTTTCCTATCTTGGGAGTGCTTGAGGCTATGTTTACATTATCAAGTCCTGCAGTAGAATTAAGCAGATGGTTCAGATGATGTGCATTTAGGAAATCCATGCTTAGGAATGGCACTTGGTGACATAGTACTAAGGACTGAATGTCAGCCAGCTGCTGGAATGTGTTAGATGAGTTCCAAGAGCCTATCTTTAGTTTTATCTAAAAGGTATCGACTTTTATCTAAAAGGAATTCAATTTGTGCCCTCTGAGACTGTTGCACAATGTGAACAAAAGTGCAGCACATGAAGAAGCTCAGCTTTCAAAAATGCAAGAGCTGTACAAAAGTTCTGATAGAAATGCAACTTTACTCTCCATGCTGCATATTTCTGTCTTTTGTTGCCTCTTTGCATAGGATGACTATTTTTAGTATGCATTGAGTATCTGATACGCAGCAATTATTTGTAATAATCAGTTTTTCATTCTTAGCACAAAGTCTAGAATTTAGATCCTAAATGCACTTGCAGTCCTGCTTTGAATAACTACATTCCAGTGAAGGATTAGAGGGAGATCAGGTTTTACAGATGTGCTTAGAATTTTGTGAGTTATATTTGCCATTCACTGAATTCTTTAATTTTTTTATAGTACATTACCTCCCACAAGAAGGGTTTTAAAATAACATAGAAAACCAACACTGCAGTTTTATTCCTATTTGAGATCCACTAGAGAAAATGTACTATATCACCTGACTTGTAGACCCTTAAAGCTATTTTCCGGATCACACCCTCAGGTGAAAAGAAGTCATGTACCTCATACTTACTGCTAAAATGGTGAAAAGGAAAAAAAAGTCTCCCCCGATTCTGACAGTAAGTGTTTGCAGAAGGCTACTACATAGCTTCCAGATGTGTTTTCAGTATCTTATTGTGTGAAACAATCCTTCCTTTGAACATGGTCACAAGCATCGAAATGAGCACGGTCACATGCATTGAAATAACCATAAAAACTCACATCAGGTTTGGTGGGCTTATGTTCAGAACTGATGTTACTGAATGCTATTATTTCTGCCTTGGAAAAAAAAACGGCTAGCGATTCAGACTTTGTTCTAGTAAGGGCTTTGTTCCTAAGAGCCTACAGTCTAAACAGGCAAGGCAAAAACAATTGAAAGCAGAGAGAGTTAAGAAAGGGTTTTAAAATGTAGTAAGTTAACAGCAAAGCGAGAAATAAACCCCATAGATTCTGTGTCTTAAAGCCTTTATCCTACTCACTAGAGAAATGACATCAGTGAATAGCTTGTTTCAATGAATGGAGGAGGATGAACAAAGCAGAGTAGATTAAGAGATGACTTCCTATAACTAAAGTATGTTGTTTTCAATAGGTGCTAGTAACAATGAATTTCGGAAATCTGTGAGTAGATTAAGGTGCTCTGGATTAAGACTGTAAACTATAACGGAGTGACAATCTCAATGCCGTGACAACTCTTAACAGTCATGTTGGAGTCTGTCAGTTACTTTGTTAAAGTAGTTAACTTCTTTGTTAAAGAAGTTAAAGGGGAAAAAAAGATGTTTAAGGGAAAAGAATGAATCTCGTACAAATTATGAGCTAAAAGACTGCTGAACACACACACGTTCCCCCAACATCAAAAATACAGACCATTGGTGCTTGCCACTGAATTAGTGTACTTGAAAAGCTGTACTTCACTTCAGATACTTCGTATAGCTACTTAACCACATTAATCATTCTCTGACTTTCAAAGTGGTGCAGCTGCCAATCTGTAAAATAACTCTGACCCCAGACATTGAGATGCTCCTATGCAATATTCTTAATCCTAGAGATATGCAATTACAACAGAAAGGTCAAACTCAGATCTGTTTACTTTCATACTTTGCCAGACACAATAAGCAGAATTAGATTTAGCAGTTTCTCTCCTGAAGTATTTTCCTTGACAACACTGGCAGTCAAGAGGCACTGCCTTTGTCTGGTTTTAACTGTATTTAGCCAGCATAATCTTCCTTTATGCATTTATCTCATTTTCTTGCCACTGGACTCAAATTCTTACTCTCTGTCTCTGAGCTCAGCTTTTGCAGTAGTTAGCAGAATCAGCCATGGCAGTTGCAGCATAGTTTTGTAAAACTTGAGAACACAATTGGCAGAAAACAATAACACGATCTAATAACAAGCCAAGAGATGGACGACACAACCACAGTTCTTTGCTTTTTAAAAATATCAAGCTGATATTTTTAACTTGGACATTGTCTAGGAAAGATGGACAGACAGATAGATGGATAGGAATTGGTGTTCCATTCTGGGAAAAAATAATCCCCCCTTATCCTCTGGATTCTACTATATTTTTCTCACAAAATCTTAAAAGTTTGTCATGTAACATATTATAGACATTTTGGAAAACACCTTTTAATGGCTTAGTTTCTTTCTAAGATGAGATTAATGATACGCCGTCAAAAAATATTCTGAATATTGTTTGTTTATTTATACTTTCCATGCTTATCCTGAGGCCACTGGAGTGATTCTTTCAGGACTTCAAATGAAACTGTTGGTATACTGGGAACATATCTGACTAGAAAACTGAGGCACCTGCAAATTTGTGACAGTTCCCCAAGTAAGAAAAATTGAAAATCAGCTTCAAATGGACTACTTTTTTTATTTTCCTGCAAATCATACTGTGTTTTCATAGAAAAACACAGAAGTTATGATGCATATTAAAACGCTAATTAAAGTCTCCTGTCAAGCAATTAAGAAATTGCTTGACTTGGACTTGTAACTTTACTACAAATTCTTTATTTCCATCATGAGATACTATTTGCCTTGGCTATGGAATGATGATTTAGAAGCAGACCAACAGAAGTATGGAATCCTTATCTGCAGCTGTAGAAAAATCATCTCTTCTATGAGAATGATTTTGCATCAAATCAAGAGCTAAGTGTCAGTGGTGCTATTAACAGCACTGTAAGTCTAAACATTTTAAAATATTATGGACCAATATTATTTGATTTATTATTATTATTTTTTTAAATCAAACAGAATTACAAAAGAACCTGGGGATTAAAAATCCCAGAATATTTGAGTCACTATGCTTGCTTATATTCACAGGTCTACGAAGGACATGTTGTCATGCTATACATGACTGAAAACATTTTTAGAGAACATTTTTTTAGTAATTGTGACTAGTTAATACACATTTTCAAAAAGGGAGGGCATTTTTTTTTTTGGTCATAATCCTCTAAATGAAGTATGATAAACCTGAAAACTAAGTGCTCACCTGATTTTCACAAAAGAAACATGAATATTCAAGACATAATGTATATTTTGTACCAATAGACACAATGTCTTACCCAGTATATAAGAAAACCTTTATCTGAATGTTTCAGGAAATACAATAAGACCAGTCACTGCATCCATTTTCTGAAAAAAAAATTCCTTTAAGAACATACAACATTTTTTACATGCAGTAGTCACTTAATCATAATGCATCAATAAAGTAATACTACGTAATAACACTACAATGAAATACATTTTATTTTCAGGTGAGAAAGACAATTATTGATAGGAGTGGACTCACAATCATAAGACATTTTACACAGAAAAAGACATATAAATGAGCTCTGGAATCATTCAATTTTTTCTTTTAAATTTTTTTTTTTTTTTCCCCACACGTGATCTCACTATGACTGTAGTAAAAGAAGTCAAACAAATATGGCAAGTGAGATTTCACTCTTCCGCTCCTGTTTTCATATTCATTCATACAGGAAGTTATAAAGTGATTCCAGACAGTGAAACCTTCTTGAGACTCAAATAATACAATGCATTTTACCTTCACAGAGTATCCTGACAATAAATATTCCAATATGACTAAATAGAATTAACATACTCCAGATTTACAGAAATACAATTATTTTAATTATGTTTATTTATTAAACTTTGTCCATGAAGTGTTTCAAAATCATTTACTATGACATTTTATAGAAAGATCACTTTCTATCAAGATAAGAGTATTTTCCCCAATGGCATTTCATTGAAATAATTTGTTATGCCTCCTACAAGGAAGATTCTAGCAGCTGCTTTACACCTTGTTAAGCTTTTAACAGTAAAGACTTTCAGGAATACTTACTCCTATTAGTCCTTGTTTTTTATACTTCTTATTGTTTTGTTCTTTTGTCTTGCATAAAGGAATAATACTGGAATTCTGAAATCATGAGCTGCTTGTGAGGGTTAAAGAAAAACAAAATCTGTCTAAATACACTTGAAATTTCAAAAAGCAACATGATGTAAATCAGAACAATCATTAAATCTTATTGTTCTACAGCCCATCAATTTAAGTGTGCTAGGTACACTACAACACAAAAAGATGCTGTGTTTGACAGTGTCGCAACAGTTGAGCAGTAGAATTTATTACAGTTGTCCTGTAGAGCAACTTGAAAGAGCGCAGATGAAAACTCAATGTACCCTAAACATTGGATAGGTGGACATGCAGTGATTTTCCACATTAAGTATTTAAATATTAATTATCTTAGTCTGAGAAGTTCTTGCAGGCCTCAGCTTAGTATCCTAACAATAAATAAAAAAGAATTTATAGTGTGTCTGCCATTGAATTCAAGCTTATTTTCACAGGAAAAGCTTCAACAAGAAAGACTACAGGAGAGAGACTCCCAAACCAAACAAGAGCTATTTTTTAGAGAACTCTGATAGTACACGGTACAGAATGCTGTTCAGATGAGCAAAATTAAATATTCCATATTTAAAATGGACAAGTGATTTAACTACTTGTCATAGAAACATTGAATATTTTGGATTGGAAGGGACATTTAAAGATCATGTAGTCCAACCCCTCTGCAGCCCTCAGGGACATCTTCAACTAAATCAAGTTGCTCAGAGCCCCGTCCAGCCTGACCTAAAACATTTGTAGAGATAGAGCACTTACCACCTCTTTGGGCACCTTGCTCCAGTGTTTCACCATGCTCATAATAAAATATTTATTCCTTATATTAGTCCAAATATACCCTGTTTTAGTTTAAAAACATTACCCCTTGTCCTATCACAGGCCCTGCTGAAAAGTTTCTCTCCCTTTTTAAGATTTAAAGTCCCTTTTAATTATTAAAAGCCAAAATAAGGTCTCCCCAGAGTCTTCATTTCTCCAAGCTAAACAACCCCAACCGTCTCAGCCTGTCCATCCCTCTGAGCATTTTTGTGACCATCTATGAGACCCACCCCGACATATCTAAGTCTTTCCTCTGCTGAGGGCTCCAGAGCTGGACACAGTACTCCAGGTAGGGTCTCATGAGAGAGGAGTAGAGAGGAAGAATTACCTCCTTCAACCTACTGACCATGCTTCCTTTGATGCAGCTCAGAATATCTTTGGTTTTCTATGCTGTCAACACACATTATCAGCTCATGTTTACCATGAACTTGATGTTATCAGAGGGAGACACTGTTTAGGAAGTAACACCTATGGACCCTTGGAGTTCCACAGGCAACTAGGAAAGTAGAATAACAAAAAAGTCTCCACAATAGCAGCAACGGCAAAATAATTGTTTTTCTTTAGATCGTATACTTCAGGAGAACGCTAGGTATTATTAAGTGGTCTGAACAGTAGAATAAACGAGAGTGATAAGGACTGGAAGTAAACATTTTCTCTACAAGCAGACAATCGATTTCACTAATACTGATACTAAAAAGCTGAATTTTTGTTCTGTTTTATAAAATGATTTAGCAGAGGATCTGGTAACACACACTAGGTTTTGCATGATGCTTTTTTTCTGTTCTCCACATTTCTAGAGAATATTGACAGTCAAACATCTGTGTTTCAGCAGCAGAGACTGTAGAAGCTGTGCTAAAATTAGACCTTTCTGTATAACTGACACATCATTACATTTCAGATTTTAAGGCAGATGAAATAACGATAAATGTTGAACAAATGTAGCTGATCTATTTCCAATGCATTTTAAAAGATTAAAAAAATAATTAAGAGAGAAAAATCAATAAAAGCTTGTTCTCTCTTGTGAACTCTGTTGGTTACAACAGAAAAGTCTGAACATCATTTGTATATGGAGTAGCTTCTTTCAATATGATCATTAAAAGCAACCTCTTTGCGTAATCACTTACCCTTCCTTACCGTAATACTGTTCTGTTCTCAACTTTTGCCTTAATTTTCTGCTGCCTGGTCTCATGCAGTGTATGAACACTATGGAGCAAGGATTGTGTTCACTATTTGTTTTGTGGTTATTTTATTGCCATTATGTGTCTTTATTTTGCTAAAAATATATGATGTGGTTTTTAGCTATTGGTAAGAAATTAACTGAAAAGAGAAGGACTGCACCACAGGATGAATGCCAGAAAGAATCATACTCATCACCTGCAAATTTTCCTAGGGTTTCATAAATGAACCTTTACTAATACTTTATATAGAGCCAGAGCAACAGTTGAGTTATGGTACATGTTAATCCATACTATTTTACCATTAGCTTACTCTCAAGCTTGTTTTGGTCTCTGCCTTAAACAGTGCTCAGGTAAAGTTCATGGGATGGAAAAGGGCAGAGTAAATTCTCAGCTGGTAAAACACAAGTGGTCAGTCTGTCCTTAATTTTGTTTTTTCTTCTGGACTTGGGAGAGCGGTGAGTTTAGCCCTCAAAAGGAGTTCTGTTATAGGACTTGCTCTCAGAGCCAGAAATAAAAAAAAGTCCTGGTATGATTCATTTACCAAAACATAGAGCAGGGGAGCAGACCTTGCATGTACTTTTTCTAGCATACCAGTTCCATTGCCTAGTAGCAGGAAAAGGTGAACTTGACTCTATTAAAAATCTTTCTCTCTATATATATTACAGTTTTAGATGAAGGCAGGAAGCAGTAGAGATGTTGCTCATTAGACAGCCACCACAAACTGATGGTGGTTTGCATCACGCTTCATACAGCCCCCTGCATGCAGCAGCCAGGCTGCAGTAAAACTTATGTTGTCTGAGGAAGCAGTGATTTTGTGCAGAGCTAAGAATTTACTCAAAGTGGGGTAAAATGGGATCCTGGTCCATGGAGATGATGTAGGGATTCCTGGAGAGTGGGGTGGGTCTGGGAAGGGACTCTGACATTGCCTCAGGAAAAAGGGCCCAGGAAGAACGGCAATAAGTGATCGGCATGCCTGATCCCAGATCTTCAGCAGGGTGAATATGTTGTTGAAGGGAGGAATTAAATTCTCATTACCCTTAGGCCTGCTGTGTTTATTTTTGCATATTTTCTAACACTGTTGTTTATTTGCTCTTTCATTAAATTAACAATATTATGATTTAATCTACTATATCCATGTTTTACCATGTGTATTAAATTTTATCTATGTTGAATTGGTTATTATTTTTCCTCCTTTTTGAACCCTATGATCAGCTTCAGTTACCTACCGATTTTAAAACCTCAGGGACCTCCCTTTATTCCTGAACCTGCTCTTTTAAAGGCTGCACTTTCATTTTTGCTTGCATTTGTTAACGGCTGTTTACTTGTTAACAACTCTGTGTTTCTTCAGAAGCCTTTGAACTTCGGTTTTCTTTGAAACACAACTAGTTTCTTATTAGTACAATGTAATGAAGTACACATCCTTTACTTAAGGTCAGATATGTATAGATTTAGTGCCTTGATAACAGCTTGTTATTAGCATCTATTAGTTCGAACAGTATCATTGGTGTGTTAATCAGTGTGTGTTAGAGATAGAGAATAATAATTATTATTTTTTTATCTAAATTAAACTTTCATTTCTGAATGGGGAAAAAAGAGCAAAGTTTACTATGAATATTGCAGGCAATAACTCGATTAGATGTATGGATTATTTTAAACAGCTCCAGCAATACTGTATAAAACACTTGAGAAATTATCTGCTGTAGAAGATCTTATTTTTATTATATCGCTCCTTGCCTGATTTTCTCCTGTGTAGGCCCATAATACTTCTGAGACTGACAAGAACAAGGTATCATGAAAAATGATAGTCATATTTAACAAGAGTCTTCTGCAAAATCCATTGACGTCACTAGAAAGACTGCATCCATGCCACTGGGAATTGGACCAGTCACAGACATCAGTGTGTATATAGTGTAAAGGCTGAAAAAAAAATAAACTACAATGAACAGATAACAAAAATTCCAAGAATAGGTACAGGTGGCTCGTAGACGACCATGGTTCAAGTTGGTGTTCTAACTTACCCTGGCTCAATAAACATTTTATTCAAATTGAGACAACTCCAGTAGAAAAGACTGAGCCAGGAAAAAATTTACCCTAGAGTGCAGTGGTTAGTGCACATAAGTGACTGGAAGATATGAAAATTTGTCAGCCTGAATAGATTTCCTTGCAGCAAGATGATGAACAGTACTGTTGTAGTTGCAGAATGAACAGGATCTTACAGCATGTAAGGAAGAATATTATGTGAAGTAACATTATTTTTTAAAAAGCCTCTGCTAAAATTATGAACAAAAATGAATGCTAGATTGTGCTGGAATCCCTATGCAATTCCATGCATATCACATAAAAATCAAATAATTCATCATGAATAATGTTAGTGGTGAGCAAGGAGCAACAAAATAATTTTAAATAATAATTAGCCTGATGCTGTAGCAAGCTCCTTTAGTGTTTTGTTAAATTGAGTAGTAGGTTTATACTCCATTTGGCAAATGCATTTTACAAACTAAGAATATTATTGTGTTTCAGAATCTTCATACTAATGTACCCTGACTTAGCCTGCACATAGCACAGTATGTATGGTACTAAGCTGTGCCTCTCCTGTTATTACCTTTTTTTTTTTATGCAACCTTCATGTAAAGGGAAAAGTGTGTTACTTTGGTTGCTGCCTTCATCTGTGCAGTTAATGGGGAAGTGTTGCATTAAACTAGTGTAATGTAGTCTGAGAACTGAAAGTGGACATTTCAATGACAGCAGGACACCTAACTTCAAAGCTTCTAGTTTGAATCAGATCATTCTTTCACTGACATATGGATTAATTCAATATGCCTGCTTGCACTGGGTAATGCCTATATAGAATTTCTGTTGAGCACAGCAAAGCAGGAAAAGTGTCCTTTAAACTAGCCTGTTCTTTTTTCTTCCACCTTTGCTCCTGGAAATTCTTCACTTTCTTTTCTTGTGTGACTGTTCTTTGTTCCTAAGCATTTATTTTTAAGATTGAGAATGACTGTAAGAGGATAGTCTTTCATTCTTTATAAAATGCCTCTTTTTGGGGCTGCATATCTCTGAGGGGCACCAAGGTTATTGTAAAATTTACACTCAATAGCTTTGAGGTTTGGAGGCAATAAGCGAGCTAGAGAACTTCAGGTCAGAACTCAGAGTAAATTCATTAATTCTCTTTTTAACAGAATACATATTAAAAAAATAAACAAATTGGGCCTGCTGACCCTAGTTCACTATACATTGCAGTAAACATTTATTTATTTATTTATTTAGTCAAGGATTACTTGAAGCTTTACATTTTTAATCTACACATGATCATAGAATCATAGAATCTTCCAGTTTGAAAAGATCTTTGAGATCATTGAGTCCAACCACACCCATCATCTGATAAACCACGTCCCCCAAAATCTCATCTACCAGCTTTCTGAACACCTCCAGGGATGGTGACTCAACCACCTCCCTGGACAGCCCTTCCAGTGCCTGACCACATCCCGTTGGTCTCAACCCATCGATTCAACCTATCCAGATCTCTTTGCAGAGCCTTCCTTCCTTCAATCAGATCAACACTGCCACCCAGCTTGGTGTCATCTTCAAACTTGCTAAGGGTGTACTCGATCCCTTTGTCCAAATCATTAATAAAGATATTGAACGGGACTGGACCCAGCACTGAACCCTGGGGAACACCACTCGTGACCGGCCTCCAACTGGATTTAATTCCATTTTCCACCACCCTCTGGGCCCGTCCATCCAGCCAGTTTTTTAGCCAGCAGAGGGTGTGCCTGTCCAGGCCAATGGCAGCCAGTTTCTCAATCACAATACTGTGAGAAACGGTGTCAAAGGGTTTACAAAAATCCAGTACACCACATCCACAGCCTTTCCCATGTCCATTAAATGGGAAACCTTGTCATAGAAGGAGATCAGATTGGCCTGGCAGGACCTTTCATAAAGTCATGTTGACTGGATGAGGAAAGAGGCAGAGAAGAACATAAGAGAATAGCTTATCCTACATACATTGTCCTATGTGTTGCAGTTACTGCCATTCTAGAAAGAGATCATCCTAATATCCTAACTTCAATCAGTGCAAGTGTGGATATTAACAGATATACATACAGATGCAGAGGATGTTCACGCTGAAGCCTATGCAAGTGCAATGGTTTTGCATAAATTAATGCTGGAATACAGATACACAGAAAGCACCTCACAACAATTTGGGTTAGGTTAGTACAATGTGTTCCATTTATTACCCATCCTTTCATCTCTCACAAGAAATCACATACACATATGTTAGTACCAGCTGCTGTGACAAGCACAGCAACATCTTATGACAAAGTTAGCCAATACACTTGTATTGAATCTGCTGCTATTTTCAGAATATAGTGCAAAGGTACCCAAATGATTTGACAAGCAATTTAGCCACGTTCTTGAGGTGCTGCAGCTAAGTGTTATTAACTTCAGGGTGGCATTTTGCCATTTTGATTAACTGGCTTAGGTTAGTGCCATTTTAGTAGTATTTATCACTCTGTCCCCTGAAGAATGTAGACGTACCCTAAGGATAGATGCAAAAAATATAAAAAAAATATAATGAACACCAAATGATTATTAAAACAATTAATTGGAGCTTCTTTTATGCTGAATTAGTCCATTTTAGACCTAGTTTCTTTTTCTCCTTTAACAATTATGATTACTTCTGGACTGAACGTAACCAGCACCCTGTTATGTGTTTAATGGTATTACACAGTAGAAAATCTACTAAAATTAGATGTTAGTTGCACGCTATTGACTTAAAGTGAAAGGAAAAAAACATAGAAATGCAGGTAAAAAATCCTCAAATCTCAAAATATGGTAATATTTATTAAAAATCTGAAACATCCAGAACAAAAGATTTCAAAGCACACATAAGAACAGAATAAAACATAATTTAAGAGGGATGTAATAAATAATATAACAAAATAATATAATAAAAAAAAATTCTTAAAGTTAGGGGGAGGAATATTTTACTGATAAATTTTTAGGTTATATTTTTCTATGTGGTAGTTTTTGCATGCACAATCAAACATAAAAACATGATGCACTAGTAAGAAGCTGTGAAATAAGCTGAGGTTGCTGTGAAAAAACAAACAGACAAATCAGACAAAACCAAACTTTACTTCGTAAGCTTAAATTTCAGGAAGAAGATAAAAAGATAGTACTTTCCATTGCAAAAAATATAAACATGATAGGGTAATTAATATTTCAAAACGTATGGCAGGTAAATTACAGACATTATGATTAACGGTTTAACATTTGGTTTTAACAGCGGTACTATCCTTTTAGACCATAATGTCATAATAGAGATGAATATAGTTTGGAAGAAGTCCTCCTTGAAAAATATAGGTGAAAGCTCATAGCTACTCTAGACTCTAACCATTTCTGAAGACTGAGTCCAATTCCATGGTCTTTGCAAACCCATGTAATAACCATATTATCTGGGTCTAAAAATCAAACTTAGATTCCAGAGAGCTACAACACGGTCCTGACTGCTCTGTAGATAACTGAATCTGGTCTTAAGAACAAAAATTACACATTCAGGTACAAACAAGCAATAAATAGCACAGACAGCTGGTAAGTATAAGGCCACTTATTTATAGCAAAATAGGGGTAACCATTTTCTTCTGTACCTGTCTGGATTTGGAAAATGAGGAGACAAAAAATTGGTTTTGGAAAGAAATTCATGCATGAGAGGGTAGAAATATGGGAATTTGACCTTGTCACTGCAAAAGTTAACAGATTAGATGTATACACACTATTCTAATTTTTAAGATGATCTGATTATGTCATTTATTCCCTGATCCCATTTGAGGAATGTATGTCTGAAATAAATTTAGTGCCAAGTATAAGTTTTTTTGGCTTTTAAATAGCAACTTCATGTTTGGAGGATATATTAACAACTTTCATCAAATTCAATTAGACTGCAGATGTTCAGAATGTCTGAAAACCAACAAGCATCTTAATATGCTTAAACACAGATATCAGTGTTTTGTGTAACGTACCAGTTTCTGAAAACAACCTTAAGTAAAAGTATTTGGAAGGGTGTAACTCAATCATTTTTTGTAGTGTTGTGTATTTTTATGTTTCATTTACACATTACAGCTTAAAAAAGTTGCTTATAAAACAATGGAATTTTCTCTATATTAGAGACAAATACAGTGCTAAAATACAAACAGGTAATGTACAGAAAGGCATTTGAGAACTGGTACATGAAAGTGAAGAGACGAAAATTATGTATTTCTCAATTTTTTTTAATATACTCTATAACATTTGCAGTATTTGTCAGTCAATAATCACAATCAGATCTGATAAATGATGTTGTTCAAAAACTAATTTGTTTTCCCAATCGAGGAGAAAAATGTTCACTTGTTCAAAATGGCTTTAAGATTAAAAGAAGGAATGTACAGTAGCTAGAGATCCCAATGAGAAATCAAAAGGAGTTTTGATCACTTACTGCATACATACACATAGACAGAAAGCAGCAGAACAAGAAGGTGAAATTTTAGCAAATTTTTTAAGATGGAGAACTGTCAAATTAGAAATTGTGCTGATATCCTCGAAAAAGAATGAATACAATGCCTACTGTTAAAGAATATTAGGAACAGCAGCCACCTTCAGTAGCTTCAGGCCAGGACCCTCTGCTCTGGTTGGTGGACCCCCAGCTCTGAATGCTGGACCCCAACCTGGTGCCCAGGAGCCCAGCATCTCTGCAAAGCCTGGGGGACATGGCTGCCATTTTCCTGTTTACAGGTTCAACCAGTTGAAGCTGCACATGTCGGACACACTTAGACAGAGATGGACAGTCACACAGGCTGCCACAGGCAAGGTGCTGCCTTCGACAGCACCTATATGCAGGACTCCTGAAAGGCAAGTACAGAGACTCAAGTCCTCTCCTTCTTTTTAGCTGGTAGCAGCAGAAGTGAAGGCTCATATACATGACATTCTCTAGATTTACAGCCACTAACAATCCTCTGAGCCCTGGCATGATCTCTTTGTTGAACCACCATCCCTGACCAGATCCTATGCCTTCTTACTTGCTCCACAGATCTCCCACTCGCTATCTAGTCCAACTTGCTGCTCACCAGCAGAAAAATATGCACTCACACACTCATTTCACACACTCTCTGCATTCTTAGGTCTCCCTGAATACCAGCCTAGGTCTTTTCCCTGCCTTATACCCCAGCCCAGACCCAAGGTCTCCTATTCACCAGACCCAAGGTCTCCTACTCGCCAGACCCAAGGTCTCCTACTCACCAGCTGGTCTTGCTTGATATATGCTAGCGAAATCATTAAAAACACCCCATGCCCACCCAGTCAGGAATAGATACAGACCAGGAATTGCGTCCCTCCAGCAACAAGCACTGAGCCCCTCCCTCATATTGGTCCCTCCCAGTAGCTGTTTTTTTCAGGACACATACCATTCACACCCCAGTGGCTGGCAGCCATGTGCTCCAATAGCTGAAACCGGGATGCCCACTAGCTTCAGTAACTGATAACACAGGCCAGGGCTGATTGCACTCCAGTATCTCAACCCAAATCCACTCACTCGAGTTCCCCTGGTAGCTGACATCTAGTCCTTGCAGCACTGACGCACTCAGAGTACAGACAGTGATATCACACAATGAAATAATTAAAAAAATAATTTAATAAGGTATTACAGGACAGACTGTAGTGATCAGGCACAGGCTCAGTTAGACAAGCGTGTTGACTACCCTATTTTATATCTAACTGACACCTTTTACAACTCTTTCTGTCTGTTCTTCCTTCGTTCTCCCTCTGCTCACTTCCCCATCAGTCTTCACAGTTTCAACACACTGGACCCGCACCTTTACATACTTATTGGTTACAACGTCCTGAGTTTTTTGCAGTTTTTTGACAGTCATCAATTATTTTGACTGACATGGTTTGTTTTTTTGTCTTTGTCTCCCTGACGTTTTGCTGTCAGATATGTGCCTCTGTATATTTCGTTTCTGGCTGCTCCTTTTCCTTAGTAACCCATTTAATAAAGCCCATGATTAGATAATCTTACAGAAATAAATTTTACTGATTTCCGCATAAATTTTCCATTAATGTGACTGACCAGGTTCTGTTCTCATTACTACCTCTCTTATCATTTGTTGCTTGGGTTTGTGTTTCTGTATATTCTTGCTCATGGATTCTTCCCTTTCTTGTTATCCTCTTTTACATTGAAAAGGTCGTTGTCCAGATACTCTGAAGAAGTAGAAGCTGTCTCCTACCACAAACCCTTGCATTTATATTTAACAAATAAGAAAAAAAATATGGTTTGGGAGATTGGTGAATAATGGCATGCTAAGATACAATAAAATATTCATTAGGAAAAGATAATTAGGAAGTTGTAGGAAGAAGGCTATACTGGATTACTGGATTGGATTTAATTATATGTGCATAAGAAAAATATCAAAAAAACCCTAGTGGACGTTGCATTGTTGATTTCTTCCACTGCTGCCATTCGAGAGCTTTAGCAAGCATGGCCAACTTGCTGGCCCTTCCTCTTTTGTGGTTCCATTGAGAAAAGGATCTTAAAAAAATCTGGAGTTTTTATTCCTGAGAAAAAAACAGAAGAAAGTGAAGAATCACACAGAGAGTGTTTGGATTGGAAGGGACTTTAAAGATCATCCCATCTGCCATGGACAGGGACACCTCCCACTAGACCAGACTGCTCAAGGTCCCATCCAATTTGGCCTTGACCACCTCCAGGGAGGGGGCATCCACAAAGATTTCAATTAGGACAGGAATAATTTAAAAGCTCTGATACATGGAAATTTTTTTCTTAAATACTTGACAACACTGTGTCATATAACTGGTATGCAGCATTACACTATAATATTATTTCCTTTATTTATTTCGTGGTGATTATTTTGAATATAATTCTAGTAAGGATAAGAGACTCCCACTCATGACTGATAATTAATGGTGTTAGATATTGTCTCAATGCCAATTGAGAGTCAGAACCTGAAATAATATCCTTAGCAGGTAAGTCAGAAGAAAGATAACACTTCAACTTTCAACTTCTTTTCTTTTGCCTTAAAATTCAGTTTCATTTGTATATACATTGAAGTTGGACTTTGTTCAGAACAAAACAAGTTTATTCTTCAGCTTACGAAAGGAAGCATGACCCCCTTCCCCACTTCCAATATTGCTAAGATAAACTCTTGAAAATGTCATGCTTACTTAAAAAATCGACCATTCTTTTCCTCATCGTTCTTGATTCTCACTGTAGACAGCTAATGACTTTCTCCTACATCACTTCCAGAAAAAGAAAACTTACTGACTTTCAATGAAGCAAAATCAGGTCCAATACTCAATAAAAATGTCTTTGAAATGCACCAAATAATACTACTGTAGATTTTCTTTATATTTTTTTCTTCTGCATGTTGAAGATAAGATGCCACAAACAGAAATCTTTGCATTTAAAAATTTGGGATACCACAAATATACACAATGGAATCCCCAGAATGATTCTGTAGTGGTGACTCTGGTCTTATTGAAGTCAAACAAACTTCAATATTTACCTCAGTAGGAAAGCGCTAAAGACTTCAGAAATTTTTACGATGCCTGTGCAATGATAATATAGATACAACAGTACCATCCAGGAAACGTTATTTGTTCAGGTTAAGTTATCTTGAGCCTCTAGTCAAGCTTCTTATCATTTAGAAGCATACTGAATTTTTCTAAAAATACTATTCTATTTTTCTCTACACAACTTAAAAAATGAATAATTTCTTATTAATTGTTTTTACTATTGAAGGAATCAACAGTCTTTTATTAACGAGGAACATCGTCCTGTCAGATTTTGCATAAACTGAGCATCTAAAAGCACCTGTGGCAAATGAGATTTTTAAATATCTTGCAACGCTAAGTCCCAAAACTTGTCAATTTAATAATGAAAATTTTTCTCATTAAATTAAAGGGCTCACCTGCCCCCCCCAAATAAATTAAGAAGGTCTCTCTAACAGTGCTTCTTTGCATTATTTTCCTTACATACCTCTAATATACCTTATTATCAGTAGAAAGAAGTGAACAATAGGAAATGATTAACGATTTATACAACCTTTAAATCCTATCATTATTGATTAAGCAATATTGTGAATTATTTATCTTGTATTTTATTTGCTTCCCCTAACTGAAGTACTTTGTGTAATACTCAAATACGAACTGCAGCAACAGCCTGTCATAGATATTTAATCAGATCTGTCTGGAAGCCACAACAAAATAACACGGTCCTCAAAAGCAAGGATTTGCCAAGTGTTCTTGAAGCTGTCATGGAGGAGTAGGTGGCTGTTAATGAGAGATATCTACTAATACTAGAACAAAGAATTTTCATTTAAATAGCATGCTTCTTATAAATTTATGTCTTAAACTACTAATAAAGTCAGATGTGAGAGATGGGAAACATCCAATACAACATTGCTCAAAAGATCTGTCTTTTAGTCTTAAATACTTCCCTGACTGTAGCTGATTCATCAATGCATTGTTATTTTTCATGGGATTTAAGTTCTATGCTTGGAAAATAGTTCATTGGATGAATAAAAGTTATTATTATCAGTATTTTGTCATAGTAATAGATAAATGTTCCAGCTGAGACTAAGGGCCCGCTATATTATAAGGCCTATTGTGCAGATACCTAAAAGACCTGCTGCACAGCTTGTACAATGTAAACTGAGGACAAAGGAAAACTAGAAGCAGTTTCATTTTCATTGTAAATTAAGAAGAAAAACAAGTAACTTGCTAAAGGTCATATATGAGAGTTTTTGCAGAAATGCAAGTAGATCATAAGCTTTTGAGGAGAGATGTTCAAATACAAAGTCTCCAAATTTCAGCTTTGAAGTACACATACATGTAATGTTTGATACGTATATATATTTCAATATATAACAGTACTTCTATTCGTGAGCTTTTATTAGTTCTCCTATATTTTAAATAAAAGATTATATATAAAAATATTTTCTGTCACAGCTGTCTACCCATCACGAAGCTGACAAAAACATCAATTTCTTTGAACATCAATTCAGGATCTATAGTTACAAAATCTTTTCAGGGATATTAATCCTTAAAGCCATCTTAAAACCATAAGTTTATGTCAGTGTATACAGACATGTGCCAGACCCCAACCAGTCCAAGCTGACTAAAAATGCTGACTTTTTCTTTCTAAAGAGTGCTCAGGTTTCCCCAGAATTTCCTCAGAAGATCTAACTGTCCTGGAATTATGGACTCTGGTGTTTTGGTAGGTCCCAACTGACACAAAAGTTAGATTGCTAAAAAGATTTTTTTTCCTCTAACTACAAGAAAATATTTTCATTTTATATAATCCCACTCACTACATTTACAATATACTATTTGTGAATTAAAATAAAAGATTATGAACATTTTTAACCTTTCTATAAAATATTCTTTAATTTTCTTCTCTTACCTTGTCTCTACAGAGAGATGAAATACTTTGAGTATCCTAAGTTGACTGGATCCACACTAGTTGAAATCTGAAAGATATGTACCATAGTGCTGAGCTCAGTTTATATTCATTCAGAAGCAGGACATGAGCAATTCACACAGTATTAGGAGAAATGGCGTTTTGTCTTGGCCATACTAGAGCATTCATACCTCTTCTTATCACAGTTTCTTGCATCAATCACATTCGCAATTTGGGCAGAAAAGAATTAATATGTTTAAACTCTTCCCTATAATTATGCACATGTATGTTCTGTTATCCCACGGGATTCTTCATGTTTTAATGGACAAGATTTATTTTCTTCCTCTTTATAATATCATTAGTGAGAATATTCTTTTTTTATTTATCATTACTAGTTTTAGAGGTTTGTTCAGTTTCCAAGTGAAGTGCAATGTCAATTAGTCTCATTCATTTCTTTCTTCTTGTCTTTCGTGAATGACGCAACCATCAAAGGAGAAAGGAATTTGAATGTCCTTTGTCTCATGTTCAGAACAGTACAGCTGCAATAATGATCTAGGGAGGCTAGTGGACAGATAAGAACTGTATTTAAATGGAATTTTGGAAAACTGTTCTTCAATCCAAAATACAGATCTTTAAAACTTCCCTCTGTAGGGAACATCTGGATATTCTGCGTATCCTTAGATGTTGAGGAAGCTGAAATTTATGTATCAAATTTTTATAGCATCTTAAACTCCTGTTTTGAATTTGCCTAAGATTGCTTCAGCCCTGATATTCAGCTTGGCATGAAATAAAACCCTAAACCTGATCAGATTCAAAATATTTCCCAGTGAAATTTGAGTATGGGAAGATGGTATGAGGCTATTCAATCCTTTGGCTATGGTCATTCCATGTGATGTGAGAGCAGTATCATTAAGAATCATTGCAAGTGCAATAACCTTCCTTGCCTATGAAACACATCCATTCCTGTTCTGATGTCCCTCATCAGACAGAACTTCTCATAAATACAGTTGTTCCCTGGATTTCCTTTAAAAAACAGATGGAGGTAAAAGTAGTGTTGACTCCTATTTATTTTCTACTCAAAGGCCTATTTGTTCTTTCATTTATGTGAAATGACCCACCTGAAATTTTTGCCACTATGAGTAAAGGACCTTCATTCCAGAAAGGATGGGATTACAGTGTATGTCTAACTCAGTAAATTAAGAATTTAATCCTTGTTCATCATGACTGGTGGGACACTTACATTTTCGTTTTTCTGTAGTACTTAATTCTCCTTGTACTTTGTACAGGCCTATTACTTAAGGCAGTAAG
Source organism: Dromococcyx pavoninus (assembly GCA_033558185.1). Taxonomy (NCBI): domain Eukaryota; kingdom Metazoa; phylum Chordata; class Aves; order Cuculiformes; family Neomorphidae; genus Dromococcyx; species Dromococcyx pavoninus. Next base: position 397,734 of record JAUMJL010000139.1, on the reverse strand, counting down.
AAAACAAAATCTTTCAAAACTGAAATTATACACTTTTTGTACTAAGTCTCAGGAAGGCTTTTAAAAAATGTTTAAAGCACTTAAGCAGTAAAAGGTGTGAAATGAAGTTTAAAAATATTTTCTCCTCGTGAAACCATGTACTAATGATTAATGTAATAGGACAAACGTGCAGTGAATTCATACAACATTTCAGAAAAGCCCTTACTATAATATAAGAATCAATAATGTGATGCTGGTATGAGTCTGTCTATGTTGATACTTGTTTTAAGCCCCTAAAGACATTAAATACAAATTCAAGTTTTCTAGGATATTGTAAAAGAAACTGAGATTAAAAAGTGCTTAGGTAGTTCCAGAAGTTCTGACCCTTCTTTCTTGGCTCCTGAGTGCTTGTTAAGTGCTACAACCGAAGATGTATATTCTTACTTAATACAGGTCTTTTAGATTTTAAATATGTATTCTATTTTATGTTGTTTGTAATGAAAATTGTAGTAGTATTTTTCTGTTGTTAAGAATCTTTGGTCCATTCACTGAAGTTTAGCCAATGGCAGGTATCTGTATCTGTACAGGAAAGCAGATATTACATTCAACATCTTGAATAGGACACTCTCAGTAAAAAGAATGGTTCCTTCTTTTCACTTTTATAGCTCCTCCCCTACTGTTAGCAGAGACTTCTGCAATAATACCACTAAAGAATAATGGGAACTGTTATAAAAAAAAACGTAAAGCTATTAAAAAAGCAACAATCCTAAAATAAAGATATTCCTGAGTGCACAAAAGCAGCTGCTGTATTGATGTTTGCAATCAATTACTATAAGGCATTCGCTCCTCTTGAAAAACCTATTATTTCGAAACATAATTCAAAGTCACAGCAGGTGTCATAGTACTGAGCGATGCATACTGCATCTTAGCCAGATACAGAGAGCCTTAAAGTAGTTAGACTCTGTGTGCATTCCATATATAATTAAAAAAAATCAAATATTTTATATGACTGCTCTAAACTATTTTATCACATTGTTTCTTTGGGATCATGATATTCATTATTAAGACTAAAACCTTCATTATGCAGTTTGTCAAAGCCTATACAGCAATACACCAGCTTAAACAGAAAAAGTGGAATTAAATTTTGATGGCCAGCTTCACGATTTCAAGGAATTTATTTATTCATATGACTTAATGCATGTACTACGTAGGAAAATCTCATTAATCAGAATTTTTTAAGTCTATACTCTTTTTAATATACAAAGAAGTCTTTCAATTTGTCAGAATTTTACTATCAGATGTTAATAAAAGTCTTAATTTTATTTATATTCTTAATTGTAAAAATAATTTGTTAAAAATTTAGCCAAGCTTGTGATTTTATTATGAAACAATAGCTTAAAATAATAAAATTAAATTAGTGGGCAAAATAAAATGTAAATAAATCTCAAAACATTTAAATAAGACTATATACATATCCTACCTAAAAACAATTCTACGAGATATTCAATATTTACGTAGGTTTCAATATTTGAAATTTTAATCATTTCAATTAGGTCTCATAGTTTTTATGAATTATCAATATATGTGTGTGTATATATTTATATATATACCACATGTACGTATCTCCACAGAAATATTATGTGTGTTTGTGCATATATACCATAGATATATAAATACTTCCATGGAAGTATTATTATGCATTTATTAAAATACATCATGGTAATGTAATTGAAAAAGTATTGCAAACGGCACGCAATGATAAATTTAGGATTAATATTTATGCAAGAAATAAGCTCCACAGCTCTTTCGCATAGTAAGAAACTTTGAAGGTTCCCTGGATTTTAGTTCTAAAGCTGCAACAGTATATGGAATAGAAACATTAGTTTAGATGATTATAAAGATTCCAAAATGTAGCATTATTATTTTCATTTTCCAGTGATTCCAGCAGGGTTAATCTGTGTCAGCCGCATCTCAAAGGTAGAGTGGTGAAAGATAAAGTTTTCTAAATTCTTAAAATCAAGCCTGACAGGGTGGAGGCAGATGCACATTTGCCTATTACAACAAACATGATAGAATGGTTTGGATTGGAAGTGACCATAAACATCACTTACTTTCAACCCCACTGCCATGAGTAGAGACACCTTCCGCTGGATCAGGTTGCTCAAAGCCTCATCCAAACTGGCCTTGAACACCTCCAGGGATGGAGCTTCCATGACTTCTCCGGGGAACCTGTTCTAGTGCCTCACCACCCTCATGGTAGAAAACTTCTTCCTAATATCTCATCTAAATCTCCCCTCTTTCAGCTTAACACCATCATCCCTCATCCTGTGACTGCACTCCCTGATACAGAGCCCCTCCCCATCTTTCCTTTTAAGTACTAGAAGGCTGTTATAAGGTCTCCCCAAAGCCTTCTCTAGGCTAAACAAGCCCAACTCTCTCAGCCTGTCCTTGTATGGGAGGTGATCCAGCCCGCTGATCATCTTCACAGCCCTCCTCTGGACTTCCTTTCATATGCTAAACATGACATCAGAGACATACATCCCTTTCTTCTCTTCACAGTCAATAGGGTTGCTCACTTCAATCTTGATTCTTATTATTTCTATATCTGATATAATTGGAGAGTAGTAAAAAAGAGAAAAAAATTCTTTTAATTGTACAGGACTAGGCATAACTTGCTAATAAATTATATCCAATGAGGAATATTTCTATAGTATGCTGAAATGAAGTCATTTGGAGAGCAATAAAAGAATTTGGACATAAGAAAGAGACATAAACTCTGAAGCAGAAAATTCCAACGTAAAAAACCCAATGAAATTAATTAAATGAGAACCAGGAGCCTACAGGGTGCAGTTTCAAGTAAGTGACCTCTTTTTTCTAACTGATATGTCAGGTAGAGGTCCTTACTGTACATGGTGTCTAAAGTATGTAAGTTACTTATTGACTTGAAAGAATCTTTTTGCTTAAATGAATCCAATAGAGAGTATAAAGATCTTTCAAATGAATGAATGTAAACACATTATCCATAGAAATGTGAACCATGGCATGTCTGCAGAGCTATTTAGTAGATACATACGTAGTTTCTGATAGCATCTAATCATTTGGAATCTCTCCCTTGTGCTCATACATGTCATGCTTGCTTAAACAAATTAACTGTAAACATAAGAAATTATTTTATCACATGTTAAAGAAAGATGTTAAATTATAAATTTAATCTGTGTTCTTTGGTCACTTATGTCCATCCAGAGACAAATGCTTGAAGATTACTTTATTTTTTCAATTCATTGTAAGTCATTCAATTATAATGTAATTTTCAGCATCTAAGGAGGTGAACCCTATTGAAACTGGTTAGAAAACTATCACCTAAATGCTTAAGAAATTAAATAAGTCAGCTCTGTGTACCTTAAAGGAAAGTAATTCTGGGAAAGTAGTGTTCCCTGGGAGGGTTTTTTTTTTGATGGTGTTTAAAGAACCGTTTTGAAGATTTCTCAACTTTACAGCAGCTCTTTTTCTCCACAGACATTCTCAGATGGTATAAAAGATCTTTCATGTGCCCCATATCTTCTCACACTTTTGAATTTAGTGAATATATCTACCTTGAAATTATTTTATAGATGTGTCTTTTAGCAGTTGCAACATTGGAGAGTCTTTATTTTAAATACATGAAGGAATAATGTAATTGTATTCAATTTGATGCTTTCGGATGTCAATGTTTTAGTTCAGTCACAATATGTTCTGGAAAGTCATATATTATTTATTTATTCCAGCAATTAAAATAGTGCTTATTAATACAAAGAGTTTCAGTTGACCTAGTTAATTTGATTTCCAGTGATTTATAACTATGACATAAAATTTCCCCTCTCGCCAGTCTTAACCAAGATCTCATTCATTAGAATCATGACCCTGATTTATGTTAATATGAAATTTAGTGTGAACAAAGACCTCCCCAAAGCTCCCAGGAACTCCCAGGAACTATTCAGTATAAAGTTCAGTCTATTCTCATTGCTACTCTGAACCACCTCTCTGTAAAGACAGAAATAAGGATTTCAGGATTCCAATGTTTTGATGCTGAATTTCCACATCGTTGCTGCAATAACAAGTCATACTTTTTATTTTTCTTTCTATTTTTTCAAATATTATTTAAGGAAAGAATACTTACACACACGTGACACAGTTCACAGTAATAACTACTCTCTTGAAAGAAGTAAATACAGATGTAGAAATTTGTTGAGCAAAACATTTTTATTCCTTCAGGTATCAACAACATCAAACAAGAAAAAGCACCTCGTTTCACTCAGATTGTAAGAGGAAAAAAGCATTATGTCACTAAGAGTTTTCATAATATTGATCCTAATTTATGTGGCTTGTGCATACCTACTGTAGCTATATCTGTATTTTTTCATGGATTTCATGCTTGTAACTGCATTAAGATATTAAAGCACTGTAGTCAAAGCAGAAAACTGTGAAACATCTCCATTAATGTGCATTAATCACTATATAATTAATATCAGCTTTCATAGAATCATAGAATTATCTGGGTTGGAGGAGACCTCCAATATCATCAAGTCCAGCCCTTAATCCAACACTATCATGATTACATTATCATGATTTCCTTAAAATCAAGTATAAGCTTACTGAAATAATGTAATCAATGAAAGTATGTAAGCACTTTGTAATACCATGAAGGCATGCCAAAATGCATAAGGTTTCTCTATATGTGATCAATGTGACCAACAAAAGAGCAATAAGTTGCGTGTAGCACATAGTATAAACACTAGTTGCTGGCACAAAAAACTGCAAAAATGCTGGTCATTTTGCAAAATATGCAAGAACAATGAATGACAGGGAAAAAAAAGATAACATTCTGGCTGAGCATGTAATGCTAGCTAACTGCAAAATTCACTTCCATATTTCACTATGGCTGTATTCTTTTTGTCTCTATTTTTGAGAAGTTTAGAGCTAGCTCATATACAAGCCAAAATTTCTTACAGACTGTATGATTGTGATTACAGAAGAAGGAAGTGAGCATTTTCATGTGTGTGCGGGAGGTAGGTGTGAGACTACATTCAACTGATAATAATACTCAGGGGTGCAACATCAAGAGCATGTCTGCAAATATTTCTCTTCGTAAAATATTCAAAACAAATTATAACTGATAAGCAAGATGTTAGAAGAATTTTGTCATTTCCGATGAAGCTTAAACATAAGGGTCATTCAGTGATTGTGTATTATATACTTAAGTTGAACTGATTTAATAAAAACTTTTTATAAATGAGTGGGGTTTTACTTCTGTCTGATCTGATTTCATGTATGTGTATTTCAAATTTTGAGAGAGAGAGAGTTTATTATCATTCATTAAGAAAAAAATATTTTCCACTTGGAAACTGCAATAAAACAGGCAATAGAAACACAACCTGAAAAAAAGTGTCTGGACATATACACATGTACTGAGATTGTGTAATACTGGACTGGTGTTAAACCTTGAGTATTCATCATATTTTATTCAACTGAAATAATTCAGTAAACTACAACTGACTGCATAACTCAAAATGGAACGGTGATAGATTTGGGAGCTTATTATCTTGTTTATGATAACTGAAAAATATATACACAACAAACCAGACAAAAGATGCATTTGCCATTATGACTTAAATAGCAGCAAAATCCACAAATCCATTAAAATTCAGAAATGTATTTAATGCCACAGATTCTGGTGGTGCTTAGCATTCACTCATTATTGCAGAGTGCTTTTTCTTTTTCTTCTGAGATTAGAATCAAAATTATTTAGATAGTATGTTCTAGCAAAATCTCCTCTTTGCAGCTGAATTATTAAACTTCTGATACAAACAAAAAAACAAATCAGGCTTTGTGACATTAGTTCTTTATTTTCCCCAGAAGACTTATAAAATATATCCATTCAGGTTTGGATCCAATATCTCATTTATCTAAGAACTCGGTGGTTTAAATTTTTTTATAGATTTTTAAAAAAAAATAATTTATTTTTAACTGAAGATACCCACTCAGATTTGTAGAAAAACGTTATAGTGTTTCAAATATACAAATACTCTGATGGCCCCTTCCTGACAACTTTTGCTTTTTTACTTCCGGTACTTTCTAGTTTAAATGTTTTGTTTTAAGTGTTCCATCTGGAAACCGGTAGCTTCTCTGTTCTTGCCCTTATTATAACCAAAATATAAATTTGCTCCCTAAATGAGATAAGGATCTCTCATTTTCAAGAGCTTGAATATTGTACCTCAAATGTTCTTAGGCAAGTAATTCAACAGAGATCAAAATACAATAAGCTTCAAGCAAGTGCCTGGCTGTATCTTGACCAGAGACCTTACAACATTTACATGCTGTTACTAGGTAATTGTATGTGTATATTTCACAGAGACACTATCATAACATCTATATTGATGTTAATGCCCATTAGCTTCTAGTACACAACATTTTAAGTAACCAACATACTGATTTAATAATACTGACTGAGTGTTCTCTGGAGCTAGATTAGGACTGCCTCACTTGGTGAAGTTATCCAGAAGGTTGCCAAGAACTACAATATCATTTCTATCTGAAACTGTAGTAAAAGGATATAGACAATATTAATACAACTTAAGCATGAAATTATTACAATTTAAAGGTGAGTGAAATGTACTGCTTACTTTTCTCTAGTTTCATGTGTGGCACAAGGACAGGCAGTATGAGCGGTCCAATATTTTGCCTGTGACTAAGTTGCAAATTTCCACTAACTGCACAAGTTGACTGTTGGCAGTACTGAGTTATTATGTATAAATAAAGGCTCTTTGTTATGTAAGTTTGTACTTTTCTTTTTTCTATGAAAGATCTTATTTTCTTAATAATTGCTAGCTAAGCAACCAAATATAGCACAACTTTTACAGTAAACTGATTTATACTGAACCAAGATCACCGGGAAAAAAAATAGATGAATTTGAAACAATCAAAAGCCCATGTAATAAGAAATAACAGAAAAAAGCCAAAAGATTACAAAATCATCAACAGGTTTGCAAAACTATAACCATTAATAGTCCTTAGTGAAATTAGGGGGATGGTGCTTTAATACTTCCCCAGTGCAAAGAGTTTCACAAAAATTGTAAACCAAATTTACTTATCATTTCACAAGCAAAGTAATTGAAAAAATATGCTTGCTTAAACAGTAAAGCACTGATTTATATTTCAAATGTTTTCTTGTCTTTTAAAAATTGCAGAATGATTTTTTTTTAAAAAAACCTGATTCGATAAATTATCTTGCCAAAAAAATCCTCTACTTCATAAGGCTGATATATGCAGAGACCCTGATCACTCAATTTCAGTCTTATATTATTAGGGTAGAATATCCTTTTTTACTGATTCCTCTAGGTAAGAATGCAAGATAAAGACTGAAAACTTGTAAAAACCCTAAGTATTGCATGTAGACAGCTGTAATGACACAAAAAATAATCTATGTAAACCCTCCTGAAACAAATCCTGCAACATGTTTTTGTCATAAAAAGAAAATGACTCATCATCTCTTGCAAATCCAGGATATATTTTGAGTTTATTTTCAGATGCCGAGAAACGTTTCCGATTTCCATCTTATTCTCCTTTCCTGTAGCCTTTTTTCCCTGTTGATATCTAGGCATTTTTCTTTCTTTTATTTTTCTTTTTATACGGTTTCCAGAAAGTAGTGACATAGAATAAATAAAAATCTCAAAATAAGAGTCTTGTTTTCTCTTCTAACCTGGTAGCTCTTACCTATACAGAATATATAAAGGAAGTATAGGAGAATTTTGCCAGTTCTAGGGTACCAAAACATAGAGTCAAGCCATAGTTAAAGTTTTGATAGGCACTTCCACATTATTTTCACTTGTGTAAAAAGATTCTTTCCTTTCCCAATCATGAAAATCAATTATCTTCCCAGAGTTTATGTGCTGCAGCCCCTCAAAGATGAGTGAAAGCTACTTCCAAACTATATTTATTATCCAGTCTAACAAACCAAGATTTTGCTTTGTCACGCTGAAAAAAAATGAGTTGCAATGAAGAGAAGTCATAGATCAGAATGCCAATACTTCTCTACCTCCTCAGTCATGAAGTATCCATGAATTTATATCACTTTCTTTAGAAGGCAGTTTTCCAAAGATTTATCTTGCCATAGTACAATCATCTATTCATTCAAACAATTGTATTATGACTGTGACTGGAACTGACTTGAAAAAAATTTTTTCTCCTTGAAAAAAAAAAAAGAAAAGGAAAATAAAATAAAGATATATCTTGAGGTTTTTTAAGTATAAGGTAAAACCAATCCAAAATTTAGAACCAGTCTGAATTTTTTAATACTTTTTTTTTGTTTTCTGAGTAAGTCTTCTTGACTCTAAGATATAAGGGCTATGATATATTTCAATTTGAAAAACATATATTTAGTTAAATAATTCAAAATGAGTGTTTCTTAAAATCTAGAACTTATTTTCTAATGATTTTGAAAAGTAAAATAATAAAAAACAACTTCCTGGAAATAATTTTGCTTTTATTGAACAAAAATTTTCTTGCAGAAAAAAGTAACATCAAAATCTTTCTATCACTCTCCAACTCTGAAGTTCACTAAATTATATTTTAATTAGGCTTATAATTTTGCAAAGGTCACTTATTCACTCTGATAAGAATAAAGAACCAGATATGTGTGGGTTACTGATGTGCATTTCTGCTGTATGAAGTTCATTCTCACAATTTTTGTTATCTCATGAGACAGTTCAATTATTCCTGTCCACCTCCTAATTCATCCTAAGATACAATAGATAGTACATTTCTGGATGACTTTATAATCCATCAGGTAAACTTCTATTGCAAAATACTAGAAAAAAGGTGACTGCAACTTCTCAAAAACTTGATTAATGATATTAAAAAGTGTTACCTGGAAAGTCTTATTTAAATTATTGTAAAAATAAACAAAAACACCCTTGTGTACTTACTTAAAATTATTGGTTTTTGCTGTGAAATTCCTGACAATCAAATATAAAGTTTCTATTTTGTCTGCTGTGGAGCTAACATTTTTTCATGCATATTCTTTAGTGGAACTGTAACAAGCTGTTTGCCTAAAACAGTCTTTCTGGTCTTAGAGACATTTCTCCAGTCGTTCCTAATAAATTCACATGTGCTTGACAATTCATGTCCTTGTTTGTGTTATATTAACCTTACAAAATTAATATCAAGAAGTGCTTGATAATATTGGATTTCCAATCAATTTTGTTAGTTTTCTTTTTTAAATAAATCTCTTTGCAGCTTTGAGTTATAATATCTTGGAGAATTTTTTTCCAGATCTACATAGAGAACAGGGAGGTGATGGGAAACAGTCAGCATGGCCTCACCAAAGGCAAGTGCTGTCTGACCAACCTAGTGGCTATCTATGATGGCATGACCCCATCAGTGGACATGGGAAGAGCAATGTTGTAATCTATCTGGACTTCTTCAAAGCCTTTGACACAGTCCCCACAAAATTTTTCCTTCTCTCAAAATTGGAGAGATATCAATTTGATGGGTGGACGCTTCAAGAGATCAGGAATTGGTTGAACAGTGACATCCAGAGAGTAGTGGTCAACATTTTGATGTCTAGGTGGAGATCAGTGACAAGTGGGGTCCCTCAGGGGTCCATACTGGCATCAATACTGTTTAATATTTTCATCAACAATACAGACAGTAAGATTGACTGCACCCTCAGCCAGTTTGCAGATGATACCAAGCCGAATGGTGCACCTCTGCTATGAGGACAGGCTCAGAGAATTGGGTTTGCCCAGCCTGGAGAAGAGAAGGCTCTGGGCAGACACAATAGCAGCCTTCCAGTATCTGAAGGAGGCCTAGAAGAACTCTGCGGAGAGACTTTTTACAAGGTCTTGTAGTGATAGGACAAGGGGGAATGGCTTTAAACTGGAAGGGGGAAGATCTGGGTTGGACATGAGGAAGAAATTCTTCACAATGACAGTGGTGAGACGCTGGAACAGGTTGCCGAGGGAGGTTGCTCTTTCCCTGAAAGTGTTTAAGGTCAAGTTAGATGGTGCCTTGAGCAGCTTGGTCTGGTGGGAGGTGTCCCTGGCCATGGCAGAGGGATTAGAACTACGATCTTTAAGGTGCCTTCCAGCAAAAAACATTCTGTTATTCTATTCTGTGATTCTGTATCTATAAGGAAGGAAATAAATCTTTATTGAAATAATTCTCTCTTTTCACAGAGATCTTATCACTTCATGATTCATTATTAAAAACTCCAAAGTACTCCCTCTCAAAAATGGTTTCTCTCCTTCGGTTTAGAAGAGATTTAAAAAGTCCATATGAAAACAACATCCCTAAATAGCAATAGCCATCTATGAAAACTGCATCTGAGATAAGTTACTAAGCTTGTGAAAGGCTTCTAAGGCTTTTAAATTTTCTTCCACTTTAATTCCGAGTGATGCATTCATGAAATTGTCTTACTAACTTATTCATCATGCTTTTGGAAAGAAGAAGCCCAGAATGCCATCAAGGATAGTTTCTTCACTTTCACTTACCTTTCAGTCTTCTGATAAAGTTTTGATGATTTATTATATTTATAGCAATAATTGATGAGAATGCTAATGAAACGTTGTAAAACCTAATCTGGAACTGAAATATACCCTACTACTTATATATAGATTTGACACATCATGGAGAGGTGAAGGTAACTAATTTAATTGGTCGACCTCTACCACCTTTCTTTCTAACAACAATTTACACTTTGACCCTTATCTTGTCTTAGTAATAATTTAAACTTGTATGGTATAAAAATTAATATCTACAGAATGATACTATAAAACATTCTGTAGAGTTACATAATGACCTATACAGAAGACTTGTCCAGAGCACACCCTGGGACACAATCCTCAAAAACAGGGGCATACAGGAGGGATGGATTTGCTTCAAGGAAAAAGTCTTGAGTGCACAGGAACAGGCTATACCAATTAGCCAAAAGGCAAGCAATCGGGGAAGACGACCACCTTGTTTGAATAGGGAGATACTGAAGGAAATCAGAGATAAAAAGAGAGCCTACCGACTGTGGAAGGCAGGGCTGACTACTCAGGAAAAGTATAGGACTATAGTTAGAACATGCAGAAGGAAAATGAGAGAAACAAAAGCGCAATTTGAAATTAAATTGGCTACTTCTGTTAAGGATAACAAAAAGCGCTTCTATAAATACATTAATGACAAAAGGAGGGGCAAGGAAAACCTCCATTCTTTGTTGGACTTGGGGGGAACATAGTTACCAGGGATGAGGAGAAGGCTGAGGTACTCAACACCTACTTTGCCTCAGTCTTCACCAGTAGGAGAGGTTCCCCTCAGGATAACTGGCCTCCGGAGCTCACAGATAGAGACAGGATACCAAATGGGTCCTCTGTGTTCCAGGAGGAAATAGTCTATGAATTACTGAGCCACCTGGATCCACACAAATCAATGGGACCTGATGGATTCCGTCCTAGGGTGATGAGGGAGTTGATGGAAGAGCTTGCTGAGCCACTCTCCACCATCTACCAACAGTCCTGGCCCTCTGGGGAGGTTCCAGATGATTGGAAGTTGGTAAATATCAGGCCAACCCACAAAAAGGGCTGCAAGGAGGGCCTGGGCAACTATAGGCCTGTCAGCCTAACCTCAGTGCCTGGCAAGGTTATGGAACAGGTCATCCTGAGTGCAATCACACAGCACCTTCAGGATGGACATGGGATCTGACCCAGCCAGCACGGCTTTGTGAGGGGCAGGTCCTGTCTGACCATCCTGATTTCCTTTTATGATCAGGTAACCCACCTGGTGGAAGAAGGGTAGCCTGTGGATGTAGTCTATCTGACTGTCTCCCATGGCATACTCCTGGGTAAACTGGTAGCTCATGGCTTGGACAGGTGCACTCTCAGCTGGGTTAAGAACTGGCTGGATGGCCGGGCCCAGAGAGTGCTGGTGAATGAGGCTCCGTCCAGCTGGAGGCCAGTCACCAGTGGTGTCCCTCAGGGATCAGTGTTAGGTCCAGTTCTGTTTAACATCTTCATTGATGATTTAGATGAGAGGATTGAGTCCATCATGAGTAAATTTGTGGATGACACCAAGATGGGAGGGAGTGTCAACCCGCTCGAAGGCAGAAGGGCTCTGCAGAGGAACCTTGATAGGCTGGAGAGGTGGGCTGAGTCCAACGGGATGAAGTACAACAAGGCCAAGTGCCGGGTCCTGCACTTTGGCCACGACACCCCCATGCAGAGCTACAGGCTGGGGACAGAGTGGCTGGAGAGCAGTCAGGTGGAAAGGGACCTGGGGGTGCTGATTGACAGGAGCCTAAAAATGAGCCACCAGTGTGCCCAGGTGGCCAAGAAGGCCAATGGCATCCTGGCCTCTATCAGGAATAGTGTGGCCAGCAGGACGAGGGAAGTGATCCTCCCCCTGTACTCAGCATTGGTGAGGCCACACCTTGAGTACCGTGTTCAGTTCTGGGCCCCTCAGTTCCAGGAAGATACTGAGGTGCTGGAGAGGGTCCAGACAAAAGTTCCAAAACTGGTGAAGGGACTTGAGCACAAGTCCTATGAAGAGAGGCTGAGGGAGCTGGAGTTGTTTAGCCTGGAGAAGAGGAGGCTCAGGGGTGACCTCCCTACAACTATCTGAAAGGAGGTTGTAGACAGGTGGGGGTCGGACTCTTCTCCCAGGCAACCAGCAACAGAACAAGAGGGCATGAGCTTAGACTCTGCCAGGGAAGGCTTAGGCTGGATATCAGAAAAAAGTTCTTCACAGAACAAGTAATCAGGCATTGGAATGGCCTGCCCAGAGAGGAGGTGGATTCACCATTTCTGGAGGTTTTTAAAATAAGACTTGATATGGCACTTAGTGCCATTATCTAGTAATCATGATAGTGTTGGATTAAGGGTTGGACTTGATGATCTTGGAGGTCTCTTCCAACCCAGATAATTCTATGATTCTATGATAATCTTTAGAGTTGTAATGGGCTCATTTTCCACACATTTCTTCAGTTTTTAGAAAGACTTTCCATCTCCTAGCTATGATAAAATCCTTTCCAAAAAAAATGAAAAACTTACCAAAATTTTTCATATAATTGCTTAATATAATTTACGATGTAGAAAAAAATCTTGTCAAAGGGTAGGGTTATATTCTTTCAAAGAAATCTCTAATCAGGTTAACTGTGAGTTGACTCTCACATTCACTCTCTAATAGATTTAAGTTATTCACAGACTGATAATCAGAAACTCAAAAGTAATATAGAGAACCCAGAACTTCTACTGTGCAGGCTAGAGTACAAATGTGTAGTTTACTTGCTGGAGAGAAGATGTAGACTTAAGGAGTGGGAGAAGAATCTGAGGCAAAGGTTTTAATGAGCAGTATATATTCTTAGAATCATAGAATCAGTTGGTTAGGAAAAGGAAAGTCAGGGAAAGTTTAGGCTTGATGTGAGGAAAAAGTTTTTCACTGAAAGGGTGATCGGCCATTGGAATACGCTGCCCAGGGAGGTGGTGGAGTCGCCGACCCTGGAGGTGTTTAAGGGGAGATTGGATGAGGCACTGAGTGCCATGGTTTAGATGATGGTTGGTGTTAGTGTTGGTGTTAGTGTTGGGTTATAAGTTGGACTTGGTGATCTCAGAGGTCCTTTCCAACCTTATGATACTGTGATACTGTGACCTTTGAGATCAACAAGTCCAAGTGTAACTGCCCACTACTAAACCATATCCCTGAGAAACTCATCTACTCTTCTTTTAAACACCTCCAGGTATGGTTACTTCCCTGGGCACCTGTTTCAGTGCCTGACCACCCTTTCAATGAAGAAAATTTTCCTGAAGTCTAGTCTGAACCTCCTCCGGTGCAACTTATGGCCATTTCCTCTCATCCTATCACCTGCCATTTGAGAGAAGAGACCCGCATTCACCTTGCCACAACCTCCTTTCAGGCATTTGTAGACAGTGATGAGGTCTCCCCTCAGGCCTCCTCTTCACCAAGCTAAACAACCCCAGTTCCTTCAGCTGCTTCTCATAAGTCTTGTTTTCTAACCCCTTCACCAGCCTCATCGCCCTTCTCTGGATGTGCTCCAGCCCCTCAATGTCCTTCTTGTAGTGAGGGGCCCAGAAGTGAACCCAGTACTCAAGGTGAGGTCTCAGCAGTGCTGAGTACAGGGGCACAATCACCTCCCTTGTCCTGCTGGTCACACTGTTTCTGATACAGGCCAAGATGCCATTGGCCTTCTTGGACAACTGGGCCACTGTCGGATCATATTCAGCCGCTGTCAACTAACACCCCTAGGTCCTTCTCCTCCAGGCAGCTCTCCAGCCACTCTTCCCCAAGCCTGTAACGCTGCATGGGGTTGTCGTATCCCAGGTGCAAGACTCGGCACTTGGTCTTGTTGAACCTCATCTCATTGGTCTCAGCCCATTGATCCAGCCTATCCAGATCCCTCTGCAGAGCCTCCCTTCCTCCAAGCAGATCAACACTGCCACCCAGCTTGGTGTTATCCGCAAACTTACTAAGGGTGCATTCAATCCCTTCGTCCAGAATGTTGATAAAGATATTGAACAGAACTAGACCCAACACTGAACCCTGGGGAACACCACTTCTGATCAGCTTCCAACTGGATTTAACTCCATTTACCACCCCTGTTTGGGCCTGGCCATCCAGTCAGTTTTTTACCCAGCAGAGGGTGTGCCTGTCCAGGCCAATGGCAGCCGGTTTCTCAAGCAGAACACTGTGAGAAATGGTATCAAAGGCTTTAGCGAAATCCACATTCACCATATCCACAGCCTTTCCCTTGTCCATTGAATGGGTAACCTTGTCATAGAAGGAGACCAGATTGGTCTGGCAGGACCTGCCTTTCATAAACCCATGCTGAATGGGCCTGATCTTGTCCTGCGGGTACTGTATGATGGCCATCAAGACTATGTGCTCCATGCCCATGCCTGGTACCAAGGTCAAGCTGACAGATCTGCAGTCCCCTGGATCCTCCCTCTGAACCTTCCTGTAAATGAGTGTAACGTTTGCCAGTTTCCAGTCAGCGGCACTTCCCCAGTCAGCCAGGACTGCTGATAGATGAGGGAAAGGGGTTTGGTGTTGTTCCCCTCCCCCTTCCAATCTAGTTTGAACCCTGTTGATTAGCCCTGCCAGCTTCCTGGAAAGTGTCCTTTTGCCCCTAGGGGACAAGTGTACCCCATTGTTTGCCAGCGGGCCTGGTGTGTAGGCCAACCCATTGTCAAAGAACCCAAAGTTTTCTTCTTCATACCAGGTTCAGATCCAGGTATTTCATTCCTGGTTCTTCCAACTTCTTCCCTCATCATTCCCTATGACAGAAGAGTAAACCTGAACCTTTTATCATTCGTCCTTAAGCCCTAAAGTCCTTTTTAATCACCCTAAGGTTTTTAGTTGTTTTTTCATTATTACCTACCTGAAAGATGAGTAGTAGATTATAATCTGTGGGTTTGACAAGATTTGGAAATTTCCTTACCGCATCACCGACTGAGGCCCCGGTAGGCAGTAGACTTCCCTACATAATGGG
The DNA here is from genome assembly GCA_033558185.1 of Dromococcyx pavoninus. Taxonomy (NCBI): domain Eukaryota; kingdom Metazoa; phylum Chordata; class Aves; order Cuculiformes; family Neomorphidae; genus Dromococcyx; species Dromococcyx pavoninus. The sequence continues at coordinate 382,238 of JAUMJL010000139.1, read as the reverse complement.
TCTGGTCTACATATTGTACCTTTCTGGAGGGAATCCCCAATGACTACCACTCTCCTCTTCTTCTTTACAGGGTTTTTTTTAATTCAGTCAGTTTAGTCAAGACATTAAGATTGTGGTAGAAGTATCCTGCCCTCTTATTTATTTACTCCCCCGCAAGTCTCTGACATTGACAAATTTTATTATGAAATATCTTTATATCTATATCATTGATAAAACAGCTTTAGTGTCATACCTAATACCAGTTAAACTACCCCATTAAACTATGCTACACACACTGACATCTCATCATCGGCAATGATGATTTAAGATGCCATATACATGGTATCGGACATAAAAACGGAGTTCTACTCAGTGGGAGATAAAGAAGCTGAAAAATGTATCTTTTTATTTTAGAGAAAGGAGAGACTACTAATTATTTTAGACTGATCTATAGTAGATTACTCTCTATTAATAATTTGTGTATGGATATTCATAAAAAAACAAGTTCCTGCTGATTTATGTTCGTAGATTTTATTTACCTCTTTTTTGTGTCTGAACTTAAAATAACCCACTTTTCCCTCGACATTAGAAATTATACTGTACTCTGACTTATGAGCAGAAGTTCGAGGATCTGAAATAAACAAAAGCAGATTTTGTAATCTCAAAATACGCAGAAGCAGAATTTGCATAACTCAATAAAATCCCATACTCGATAACAATAAATTGAATAGGATAATTAAGATAAATGCATGCCTGTCTTGCAAAAATTCAGAGGGAAGAAGAAGGAAGACAGTTACATCTAATGTATCTGGAGTTTACTCTTCAGTTCTTTTATTACCTTAATTTAAAATGAGTTTAGTGCTAATAAAGTTTCTAAGCAAAACAAAGTTTCAGATTACAGACAAGAGTTAGACTGTCTAGGGAAAAAGGTTGATGACTGCACTGGATCCTGTCCTCTATTGAAGCACAGAATTAGATTAGTTCTAGAATGTTTGATTTTCTGCTGCAGAGATTGATAAACAAACATCTTTCTTGGCTTCACCTACTCACCTTTTTTAAATGCATAGGGAGTTTAGTAATTATATCTACTAAATAAGGGAAATAGGGATATCCTTTGTTCTGTGGTTTTATTTTTCCATATGTGGCTGACTAGGAAATAAATAAGGAGGTTCAATGGAATTCACAAGAAAGCCTGATGTTGACATTAATGTGTTCAAGAAATTGCAGTTTTGACCAAAATTAAACAGGTAATTGTGTTAGCTCGTAAAGAGAAAAGAAGATTCCCAAACTTGATAATTTTCAAATGAAATTATTATTAATACTAATTGTAATAATTTTATCTTGCTGTTGATATGTTTTTGCATAAGGGCATCCCATTTGACCTTTTCCAAATGTCAGTAATAATATTTAATATGAATATGCTTCACAGACACTTTAAACACTCATATAATGTTTAATATTAAAAGATAATAATCTTGGTATTTGTACTCAAAATGTCACTGAATATTGCATGAATAGTGATCACACTGGCTTAATAGCAAGGTATGAATCAAATAGGTTAGGAAATTAGTACAAAAGAGAATTGTTGTTATTTTCATTATTTTTTTGTTTTGATTACTGAACGCTAATAAAACACTTTCTTTTTAAGTAATTTTGTCATAGGGACCTTTCTTTGGTGATTACCTGGAAATAGGTAAAAAGGAAAAGAAAATATTAGTTCCTTCTATTAATGAAGTTGTATCTTAATGCTCTTATATTCTAGATATTCCTAGCAATGAGTACACTGAAGACCATATGCAGTGAAATACCTAGTTTCAGAGATCTCGTTCCCAAACGAACTATGTATTAAGACACTTCAACAAGCAGAAACCTCAGATACGTAATTTGAAAACCCCAACACTTTACTTGACAAGATACAGATGATGATCTAGTTGGAAATAGCACTTACATGCTATGTGCTTGAAAAAGAAGATTATGAAATCAGATCTTCTGAAAAGCTTCTTCATCTACATTGACTTAAATACTAGAATTTCTTTCCAATGGAAGTCTCCCAAAATCACTGCTTTCACTATAATTCGGTAAGATTCACTGAGTTTGTCTAAAACTTGAATTCTGAATCAAAAACCCTCTCTTTAAATTTACAAAACTACCACCAGGAAAGGGGACATCTATTCTTAAAGTTATTCTCAAATTTAGGACCTTTAAGTCCACATAACCAGGGGAATTCTATATCCACTGGCTTAAGGGGAAAAAGAACCTGAAAAACTTACTTGACCATGGGGAAAAAGCATAGGAAGAAGGATGAACCTTGAGCCTACCGTTACCTCACTTAGTAAGGATGGATGTAAAACCTGAATTTGCAAGGCTTTGCACTTCAATATTGAGATTAGAAGAGGGGAAATAATATTCTGAATAAACAAGAAAAGCCAAGAACAAATAAAAAATATTGTTTAGAAAAAGAATGAGGATCCACATCTCTCTTCATTAATGCTCTTACTGCTTTGTAATAGTATTATACACCTGTACGTATTGAATTCCTTTATTCTGCAAATAATAACAATTCCTTTTGAACAGAACATCTGTCTAACACTTTCCAGAAGTGTCTGTGTGTTGTGCATGTGTTATAGGGTGAGCTGGGCAGGTACAAGAAGGAATTATGAGATCTCAGATGTTGTGCATGATAGATCTGGCAAAATATAAGAAAAAAATTTTGATTATGTAACTGCAAGTACAAAATTTGGAGACCCTGGATATCCATTGACCCAAGACACGTGTAGGGAGTTAAATAAAAAGAATAGTAATATTATTATATCAATCACGATACAAAATTAATTGAAAGTAATATATGGAAACATTCTGTTAGATGTTATTTCTGAAGTTATTTAGTGACTGATCTACACCTGAATCCAAGAGTGATGGCCCACATCTTCATAGTCAAACCTGTTTTCTGTTGTATTTCAATAGTTTACTGTATGTGTGAGGAAGCTTTCTGGGATTTTCCTCTGCTGTTTTACATATTTCTTACATGAAACCTACAATCTATTTAACCATTATCAAGAATACAATTCTTTATCAGAAAGCAAAGCACATAACTCATTATCATTAAATTAAGATATTGCATATGAAAAGCAAAACAACAAACAAACAAAAAAAAATCTTACTCCAGGCAATAATACACCACCTGGCAAGTAAGAGCAAATAGACTCTTAGAGTTGCTGGAAAATTTTTCAAACCTCCCATCAAGGAGGTTCTATTTTTTGAATACATGCTTTCCTGCACATCTTCCAATGACTGGGTAGATATTTGCCAATAAAATACGTTATTTATAACATGCTATGACCTTTCTATAAAATAAAGGGACTTTAAAACTGTGACATGTATGTTTGTATATGGTCAAAAGAGATAAAACTGAATATTTGTTATAATGACTTTCTTATACATCATTTTTTGTAGCTAGAAGAAACAGTATAGGTGCTTTGATATCAATAAACAAAACAGATGTTCTTATGCTAACATCTCCAGTTATTGTCTTAAGCTTTCTTGAGCTGCTTCCCTGACAACTTCTGCTGTTAAATGGTTTTTATACAGGAGTCGTTCTTTATCTTTTGGGTGGGGGTTGTATTGTCTGATGGACCAGAACATTTTCAAGACAACTTATTTCTCTTTCTGACTGGGCAGTCATTGTTTAGAAAGGTTAACAGACCGTATTTTCTTCTCCAAAGAAGCTGTGTTTGTGCAGTCCCCCTGGGCCACTCAGGATTCAACATGCATGTCTTGGGAGAAAATCCTGATTGTATTTCTGTCTTCGTTCTAAGTGCAGTGAACTGGGATGAGAGCTGGCATGATTAGGTGCTCCTTGACACATCTGGAACTCCCGCTGCATGAATCGTAGTCAGATCTGAATGTTACCAGAACTGTACAATCTGGGAAGTACTGGAGTGATAGAGTTGGTAGAAAATATCACAGTTACCTAACACGGGTGGTGGACAGAACAGAAAAATACTACCAAAGTCAATCATCTTGTGATCTTATAGATAACAGTCCTAGGTGAGACCCTTTGAGCTCTCCTGGATCGCAGCATCTCCCTCTGAGTTGAGAAGCCTCTCAGGTGTAGACTTCTTGAGGTTTAAAGACCATCCGCTATCAAATTTGACAAAGGTGTAGATTGCTCAAGATTTAAACAATATGTCAGCTAACCAAGCCAAAAATGAGAAAAGGTGAGCTCAGACTTCCTGAGACTCAATGATTGCCCATGGACAAATGCTGATGCAGAGTGAGTAACTCACTAAACCCAAGAAAAGGGAAATTTTTATTACAGTCTAGCCTCTGTGTGGTTTTACATGTATGTCTCTTGGTGATTGTATGTATGTGTGATTTAATTTAGCAAACTCAGTAAGAAAGACTTGTGTGAACCTTGCTATTCTTGAATCTTTAATTACATAGCTGTTTCAATTGTAGTAAATTCCATTAAATCGCTTTGTTAAATTGGCACTTTTACCATATCATATTAATCTCACATTTACTGATAACTTTGACAAATGTTCTTTAAGTAATCAAAACCCCACATTAAGGAGAAATTGGAATAGTCATCAGGATACTACATAAAGATTTGAGTCGAAGAAGTTCTTCAAGTGATTAAAAACACCCATTCACAACAGAAGTTTAGTGCTACTTGTGTTAGTAACTCACTAAAGACAGGAATTAATATTTTGGGGTTTTATTTTTATTTTTTTTCTAATGAGAGAGGAGGAATCAGTAAATAAACCCCTTATTTTCTCCTCTAAAAGCATTTTACTTTGCTGTGTGGAAAAATGTTGGAGAGCTAGATGTACAAAAAAGCATCTGAAATGGTTTTAGGTCATAAACAGTCACATAAGGGAAGGGAGGGAAGAGTAAGAAAGAAACAACCTTTGCTTGTATGAGAACCTTCTTTATATTAGAATATCTCTTTTGTTTAACCTTTTCAAGATGCAGAAGGAAAAAATATCTCTTCACAGTCTTTTTTAGAATTACAGATAAAAGGTACAAAGAAGATAAATATATGTATCATGCGGCATCTGCAGAATGGCCAAGAGATCAGGCCCAGCCAGCATGGGTTTAGGAGGGGTAGGTCCTGCCTGACCAACCTGATCTCCTTTTATGACCATGTGACTCGCCTGGTGGATGAGAGGAATGCTGTGGATGTTGTATACCTGGACTTTAGCAAGGTGTCCCACAGTAGACCCCTGGAGAAGCTGGCAGCCCGTGGCTTAGATGGGAGCACTCTGTGCTGGGTTAGGAATTGGCTGGATGGCCGAGCCCAGAGAGTGGTGGTGAATGGTGTTTCACCCAGGTGGCGTCTGGTCACTAGTGGTGTCCCCCAGGGATCGGTATTGGGTCCGGTCCTCTTTAATATCTTTATTGATGATCTGGATGAGGGGATTGAGTCAATCATCAGCAAGTTTGCAGATGATACCAAGCTGGGAGGAAGGGTTGATCTGTTACAGGGCAGGATGGCCCTACAGAGGGACCTGGACAGACTGGAGACATGGGCCAATTGTAATGGGATGATATTTAATAAGTCCAAATGTCGGGTACTTCATTTTGAACACAACAATCCCATGCACAGCTAGAGACTGGGGGCAGAGTGGCTGGAGAGTAGTCAGGCAGAAAGGGACCTGGGAGTGTTGGTTGACAGGAAGCTCAACATGAGCCAGCAGTGTGCCCAGGTGGCCAAGAAGGCCAATGGCATTCTGGCCTGCATCAGGAATAGTGTGGCGAGCCGGACCAGAGAAGTTATCGTCCCCCTGTACACGGCACTGGTCAGGCCTCATCTTGAATACTGTGTTCTGGGCCCCCCAGTTTGGGAAAGATGCTGGAGTGTGTCCAGAGGAGGGCAACGAAGATGGTGAAGGGGCTGGAGCACAACCCCTACAAGGAGCAACTGAGGGAGCTGTGGCTGTTTAGTCTGAAGAAGAGGAGGCTCAGGGGAGACCTCATTGCTCTGAAAGGGTGATTGGCCATTGGAATGCGCTGCCCAGGGAGGTGGTGGAGTCGCCGACCCTGGAGGTGTTTAAGGGGAGACTGGATGAGGCACTGAGTGCCATGGTTTAGATGATGGTGTTAGTCTTGGTGTTAATGTTGGGTTATAGGTTGGACTCGATGATCTCGGAGGTTCTTTCCAACCTTATGATACTGTGATACTGTGATATGTAATATGAATACATATACATAGTGTCTGTGTGTTTGTGTGTGGATGGGCATATATGAGCGAGTACATGCATGTGGCCTTCAGACTTTCATTACATGACTGTCATTTGGAGTACCATGTAGTGTAATCACTCCTTTTATTCATGGGGGTAGTAATAAAATGAAACCGTGAGATTATTTTTTATAAATATAAATCTAAGAACAAGCTAGGTTGGATTGTCTGTTGCGTAAAATACAGACTGAGTTCAGTAAGTGTAAAATAGGTAATTAACAAAGAAATAGGAGAGACTTCATATTCAGCTGCCCTTACAGAAGTTTTTGCAATTGGCAGCACAAAGGTTAGAAAAATCTTGTGAAATATATTAGAATGAAGCTAAAGTGCATGAAAAGAGAAAGAAAACACTTGAGAATATATTCTGACAAGCACTTTCATTTAAATTAATTTAAAGTTAATTTGCTTAAATAATGAATTCCAAAATGAATAAAGGAGACTTGCACACTGTATGTATGTACAAAGTAAGGAAGAAAGGGGGGGATACCGCACAAATAAAAATAAAAAAAACCTTACAGGTTTCTACAAAACAGTTAGTCTTGAAATTTGCCTTTACTAATTAAGAATTCAAATTTACAGAAGATAAACTATAATGAATTAAGAAAAGAACAAGTAAAACCTTGAACTTATTAAGTATGAGAAGCTCTGAACATTGATCGAGTCTCCAGAAGCAGTCATCTCCCAAGAGATGCTAACGGGAACAGGAACAGAAATTAGAGAAGCCAACAGAATACACTTATTTAACAAAAAGCCTAGGGACACAGCAGGAAATTAAAGACCTAATAGTTTAACTTCAATTTGCAGAGAAGTATTAGGCACTATTTTAAACCACCAGATCAGAAAATGCTTAGAAAAGCATAACTTGATTAAACAAAGGTTGCAGTAGGAAGGTTATGCCTTACTAATTTGTTAGTTCTATGAGACTATCACTGCCAAAGCAGACAAAAGAATTGCAATATAGACATCATATTTAAAGGCTGCTTGGGAAACTTTTTTAATATCAGAGGTTGTGTGAGGTGCAGAATCACTGAACAGGAGAGCCTAGCATACTAATTTAAAAGAAAATGGCTGAAGGACTAAAGAACAGAGAACAAGCCATTATAAACCTGGAACAATATCATTTGGAGAAAGAAATAAAAGAGAGAAAGAAGAATTAGGATCCCATAGAAATAACTTCTGATCTAGTGCCTGGAAACGTAATACGCTAAGTTCACGATAAGATAATACAAAGGCCTTCCACTGTATATAAAATTCTAGAAATAAAAGAAAGGTCAAAATCTAATAAACTATCTCAAAAATTTTATAAAACTTTTTTGTATGACAGGCTTTTCCCTCCGACTTCTAACAGTAAAGCAAAACTGTAATGGAAGTACAGTCCATCTTTCTTTGTGATACTCTTTAAAAACTTATCTACAGTATGATACAGAAGTGCCAAGAGATATGCTACAGGTTTTGGTAAGGGTTATAAATGTCAGTGTAGATCAGGAAAAAAAAAAATCCGCTGTTCAAAAAGTGAGTTGTATTCTTCTGTCTGTTTCTATCCAGAATATATTTAAGACTTTGAAGTGGGAAAAAAAGAAATCATCTCTTCTTAGAAGAAAAGTAATACCAAAATAAAATAAGAAAAAAAATATAAACCAGACCCCACTCACATTAAATGGAAGTAAAAGGACCACTTTTATCCAGCTCTTCATCTGTTTGGAAGGCTGACGTGGTTTTTACTTGCCAAAAGTTTCTAGTGAAGATGATAATAATATCTCATAGAGCCAGACAATTGCTGAGATCCCTTTTTTTATCCTTTTCATGACAGTTCCTTATCATTACAATAAGGAAACGGAACGAAAAAATTCTCTGGCTTTGTGGCCACTGGGATGTCAAAAAATTTTGGGAAAAGTATTATAACATGGTAATTTTTTTCCTAGAATAATATTTTATATTAAAAAATCCGTGGAAAATTTTTGCATAGTTCTCAATTTGAAATTTGTTTTTCAATACAGATATAATTTTCTGAGATAGGGAAATTAAGATAATTGTACCAGAATGATATATGCTTTTAAAAGAAATAAAACAATTTCTTATCTGTCTTTAATAAATACTGTATAACATTTTATAAAATCTTCTAGATAATACAAATGCTATTGAAATCTATAATGTAATAGGTGGGATTTATAATAGGTGCTTTTTTGTTTCTGTTCGGCTTGCTGAACAATGCTTAATATTTGTAGAGGTTTGATACTGGTCAGCTGCTGGATGCCCACCCATCCACTCTTGCCCATCCCCTCCTCAACAGATTAAGAGAAGAAAATAAACCAAAAAAGCTATTGGATTGAGATAAATGCATGTAGATCACTTACCAATAACTCATAGGCAAAGCAGACTCAGCTTGAGAAAATTAGTGTAGTTTATTGCTAATTAAAATGGGATTGAATGGTGAGAAACAAAGACCAAAACTAAAACACCTTCCCTTCAGCACACCCTTTTCCCCAGGCTCCAAGCTCTTCTATCTCCCCCACATGGCAGCACATGAGAGACAGGGAATGGAGACAGCAGTCTTCCCATGAGCTGCAGTCCTTAAGGATAAACATGTTTCAGTGTGGATCCTCCATGTCCCACAGAAAACCTGCTCTTGCACAGGCTCCTCTCCACAGGCTACAGCTTCTTTATTCAGGGCACATCCACCTGCTATGGCATGGAGTTTCTGCGTGCTGCAATGTGGATGTCTGCTCAAACTTGGTCTCTTCCATGGGTCAGAAGAGTATCCTTCTGTAGTCCTTAAAGAGAAATCATGTTGCAGCCCAGTACATTTTTTCCATTAGGAGTAAAAGATTTACTTGACAGTGCAGGGATCTCAGTACTAGTCTGTCTTACCTTGGACTGACACGCTTTTGCTTGTTTCAGCTCAGTTGTAATTGACCAGCTGCTAACTAATCATTACCTTGTGCTAATTAAGCTTTGGTTTATAGGAAAAACATAATAGTTGAAGCAATTCTGTACAGAATTTTCTGCAGTTCTAGAATTAAAACTGAAATGGAAGAGCATAGACACAGGATAATACAGGAGGTCCCAGGAAGATGGGCTCGTGAATCACGTGAAACTTAATTAGAGACAACAAAGCGAGCAGAAAATTGAATGTCTGTTACTGGAGGTGAAGAGTACCATCCCAGATAACTCTATGATTCTATGATAAGCAGACTGTTTAGAAATAGCATAATAACCCAAGGTGGACTCTAAGAGTGAGGTGGAAGACATATTTACTATTGATATCCCAGAAATGTTATTTTGACAACTCATTTTTAAGACCTCATTTCTCTTGATTTGGGGGTTTGGTTTCTCCTTGAAATACTTGAGAACTTAATTTCTCTCTTACATAGGGAGGAAATGATGATGTGTAATTCTTTCCTCTGGATTAAAAAAAGTGTAGAAAATGGCATCTTCTCCAGGCAATTACCCAGACCCCTCAGACAATTTATTCTTCTTGCATTACTTCTGTTCTCTCTACCTCATCTATGTATAATCCTTAACATCCCCCATTGTATCGATAATTTCTGATGGTCAAAAGTTTACAATATTTACCCTGCTTTCCACCTTTCTGAGTTCGATGAGCACTGTTGGAACAAAATATAATTAACACTGAATAATTCAGTGTTTCTGGGATAGGATGAAACAAATTTTTTTTAATGGGAAATCTAGTTCTCCTGGAGATTTTTGCAAGAGCAAAACATTGAGGATTTTCTGAAATAATACGTTACTGTTACCATTGCCAATACTGTCATGTAAGTTCTCGTATCATTGCAAAATATACTCAAAAGACACCTCTCAGTTATCTGAAAAATTACTTTTCAACCAGCACTCTTTTCTAAGCAGCACATACATGTCAGTTATCTTCAGTTTAGCGTAATTATCTGTAGCCAAAACAGAGGCACATAATACCTCTAAACCACAAATGTCTTAATGATAGAATCATAGAATGGGTTGGAAGGCACTTTATAGATCATCCAGTCCCAACCCACCTGCCATGGGCAGTGACACCTCCCACCATACCAGGCTGCTCATGACCCTATTTAACCCAGCCCTGAACACCTCTGGGGAGGGGGCATCCACAACTTCCCTGGGCAACTGTTCCAGTGTCTCACCACCCTCATTGTGAAGAATTTCTTCCTAATGTCTAATCTAGATCTTTCGTCTTCCAATTTAAAGCCATTCCCCCCACCCTATCATTCCATGTCCTTGTAAATAGTCCCTCCCCAGCTTTCCCGTAAGCCTTCTACAGGCACTGGAAGGCCGCTATTAGGTCTGCCCAGAGTCTCCTCATCTCCAGGCTGAACAACTCCAATTCTCTCAGCCTGTCCTCATCGAAGAAGTAATGAGGATATCATTAATATTAGTTTTCCTTGGTTCCGAATGTAAGCACACTGAAACAGCATAATTAACGACAGCATATAAGCATTTTGTAGCACTATGATCATATAACAGGTACAGTTTTACTGTGTGAATAGTGAGCAATGCAACCGTCAAGATGTCAAAGAAAGCAAGGTGTAATTACATACAAAATATCAAATATAACAAAAATTTCCAGACAAGAAAAAGATAAGTACAAGGAACTGCAAATAGACAGAACATCCTAATGAATATGCAAGAATAATATCTACCAAGAGAAAAGAAAAATAAGGTAAGCAATATTGGAAGCAGATGAGACACCACTTCCCACTCCCACTTTGGGGATGGAAGCCAACAGCATAAAAGCATCAAGTATAAAAAAGGTAAATTAGAGAAGAAAGAAGACAAGCCCACTTTGGCTTTGATGTCTCTCATCAAAAAACTTTCAAGCCTGATCACTCAGAGCTCAATGACCAAGAATCACCGAGGACTGCAGTTATCAGTGCTGTCTATACAGTATGAACTTTGTGGTATTGTATACCAACAAGTAAGTTAGAAAAGTATTCCTAAAACTAAACACCGTGAATTTTCATGACACAACAAACAGGCAATATCAGGTCTTTGGTCCCTTTCCCTCCTGTAGTAGAAAAGATCTTTACCCTTCTCCCTCTCCCAGCAGACAAGAAGATGCAAGACAGATTAGAAATATTTAAAAGCAAGAAGGAGAAAGGGAGAGGGCTTCCTGTAAAACAAAGGTACAAACATTCAGGGAGGAAAGAAGTCATTCCCTGAAAGTGAATTCCCTGGGATGAGCATGTTAAGAGAGAAGCACCTGTCGTCATTCTTAATGCACTGGAACTTACAGTTTTTCACAATTTGACTCCCTATTTTCTGTAGACAGCCCATCTCCTCGAACCAGTAGTGCTGTAACCGTGCAATAAAAGTTTGTTCCTTATATATATTTAATGTAGAAATAAATGTGTGTTACTTATATAAATTGAATTTCCAGAACATTGAAAATGATGGTTAAATTTTTGGTATGGTAATGAGAAATTTGAGAAATTTGATTTAGCCTTAGTCTTAGAGGGTTGATTTTTTAAAAATGGATCTTTATAAATAGAAGACTTTGCTCATGTATCAAGAAGAATACAACATATGCAAGGCTTAGTAGTAGAGAACACCTGGGAATTCCTACTAGAATGACTTAAAAGTGGTGTAATATCAGTTGAACCATCCTCCTATGTCTCAGCACAGTTAAGCAATTAATTGTAGTCAAAATGCAATATTATAGTGTTGTTTGCCATTGCGAATTATAATGAATCCTACCCTTAGAAAAGAAAAGCAATTTCTCTAATTTTGTTGGTAACTGTTTTTTTCTTTTATAATCTCTTCACTACACTTGAGAGTTTTATCACTGTGTTTTAGCGGACTCTATCACCTTTTAACATCCCACTACATCCTAAATGACTTGTCTATGGTCATATTTCAATTTTGGCAGGACTATAAATACGGCCAGGCTTGCCTTTTTCTTCATCATGGTTTTATTACCTCATTCTTGAGTAGTTCCAGGAAAGTGCAGCTACATATATCTCCAGCATTAATCTGAGCCCATATGGCGCATTCTTGAATTACAAACTTAAGAGGATAGCTGCAGCTTCTTTGAATGTTTCAAGAGTTATTTCCATCTGGTTGACCTACCCTGTCTTCTACAGAATTATTCATTGTGTTTCATTCTTTACTAGCTGGACTGAAGGTTATTTTCAGACCCAAACAATTCTTTTTCACTGGTTGTTTGGACTACCATAGCTATAAGTGTCTGGTGGGGGAGGGAAGAGCTTGTGGCAACTTGTGTCCCAAAAAGGATGCATTTTAAAGAAAGATGTTCATTGTAGGGGAGATGAATGCATATCTAGCTAAAAGGCAAGTTGTATGGCAGCCTCTGTGATTCATTAAATGCCAGGGGAAACAAGTCACCAAAGGATTCAAAGGCCTATAGCAGCCCAAGCAGTAGGAGATATGTAGCTTTGGCAAGCAGTCTTGTTTGGTATAGGTTTTTATGGGATAGTATTGATGTAATTTGGATTAAAGATTGCTTCATATTTTTGTTACTCTTTATACATATTACATCCCTCACCCTGTAAGAATATATGCATTGTGAGATTTCTTAAATATTGAAGCATCCAGTTCTTTGTACTGTAAATTTCTAATAATTTTACTGAAGAAAATATAGTAATTCAGATGAGTGAAAATTGCATGCACTTCTTTGGTTTGCAAGATCTATTTTAATAATTTCATGCTGAGTACTTTCTGGTCCCTGACATTATCTGACTGGCTGATTCTGTCTTCCATGGCTTTACATAACTGGGAGTGTTTTGCACAAACTTGGTAGTGTCAGACCACTTATAACTCATATCCTCTTCAGAACTTCATAGGGATTTTTCGCTAAGAACCATGTTTGAAAGCCGTAAAAAAAAGGTAAAACATGAACTTATATTATTTACTATCTACATAACTGTTTATGTTTTTCACTGCCTCCTTAGAGACCTAATTCATTCCCATGTTGCCTTCTTCTGTGATCTTTGGTAATGCTTCACCATCTTAATTTGCATAAAATTGATACATAATCTTACAAGTCTCACACACTCTTGGTGAAATTTGCTTATATGATCTCTTCTTCCTATTCTCTCACTACAGTTATGGCATCATGAATGTGTGCAAGATACTAGGTTGCTCCACAGGCCATAAACCGAGACATCTCCTGACTGATGATCAACTGTATGATTCCAGGAAAAGCAGAGGCACTGTTCAACAGAACAGTGGAAAAGGATTAGTTCTGAGCTGGAGTATTACAAACTTGTTTCTCAAATTTGAGTGTATCCTAAGGGCTGACCTATAAATTGTTCATAGAAGAGACGTGAAAAAATTTACTCCATTATAAGGGATATCACATAATCTAGTGCATATATAAATTCACACAGGATGCATATATGAACGTCCATAAGACTGAGAAGTTCATATAAGTCTAAGTAAGTAAAAAGCATTTTTCATAAATGTAATGTATGTTTCATTGAGAGGGGAAGAATATATTCTGTTTCTTAACTTACGATTTAAACCTATAATCTTGGATTATGTTAGTTTACTGAATCAGATCAGTAATGACTTATCTTACATTTAGCCACCAACAGAATTACAGTTGCTAGTGCATAGTAAAAAGATTACAGATCTAACTGATTATCAAGATATAATGTTTTCTTTTTCCCCAGCCACAATTGCAGAAAAGCTGTCTCTACATAAATTAATGAAAATTTTTAAAAGCAAAAAAAATTAATTTAATTTAAAAAATAAATTTTTGGGGAAAATGGAAGACTGTGTGACAGAAGACACAAGCGGGGCAAATCAACAAAATAATAAGTAACGTAACAAAGGGAAGATTTAAAATATCAGGAGATAATATGCTGTTAGTTGTTCCTAAGTCTGTCTCTAAATTTTTTTCCTCAGTATACATTTATTTCTTTGAAAGGTATTAAAATTTGGGAAAAACAAGAAAGGCTAGAAAGAAAGAAACACATAAGTCCACTTAAGAGAAAAACACCAAAGTCAGCAGATTTATAGTGTTTCATAATTTATTATTCACCAGCAGTATAATGGGGTGAAAAGCCAGGAATGATAAAAGGCTGGTTTACACTTCATAAATTGTGATATAACACCATATTTGTCACTAGTATTCAGAGATGGTGTGAGCTGCTACCCTACTCCAAGGTTTAGTGATTCACGAAAATATCAACATGATTATAATGTACAAAGATAGATCCCCTATTAATCCTGATGTATTATATAGCTCATGAATTCACTAAAGAAGTAAGTCAGATTGTCTAATTAAAACTTTATTCTGTGTAAAACTTGAAAAATGAAAATGCTGCTCACCCTTTCATGCTATTTTCTGACAGTCGGCAGACAACTTCAGAGACTAACTTGAACTGTCAAAATAATTTATATGTATTAAATGTCAATGCAACTCAGGAAGAAGATAAAAATTTGCTTTCAATATGACATTTATATACCAGTGCTTGATTTAGATATGCAGCAGTAGCAAGACATGTTAAGTAAAAGTAGTTATGCAGCATATTTCTAAACATGGTGTCCCATTTATGTTCAAAATTATGTGGACTGAATCAATTAGGAGAAACTAGTGAATTCCAAGAAGTACTTTAAAAAACTGTGGAGTTGCTTAGTAACCTGATCTCATACTTCATCTCCCAATGGAACTATAAAGTTGTTAGATCAGTAATGGGGAGCTTCCTAAGATAAATGGCACGTCATGTGTTTTGCCAAAAACATGATCTGTTAATTACATCATACCTAACTAACAGGAGTCACTCATATGCATGTAGTAGCACATGCAACAGTTGAACTTTGTCATAAAAATCCCATACTTTTCTTTCTTAAATACGATATCTTGTCAAACAGGAGAAGGCATTGAATCCAGAATACCTAAGGCAAAATTTTAATCCAGCGCTTTCTTGGTGCTGTATTTACCTGACATCAACTTTGTTCTTCACTGACAGTAATCTAGCATAATCTACTAAATACATCATAGACTTGGAAATTTAGCTTTTTCTGCCGGCAACCTCTTTGCAAATCTTAAAGAAGTCATCATGTAGGAGTTTGATAGGAGTTTGCTTTCACAGGACAGCAAAACAGATGTCTTAAAATTTGGGTGAAAATTAAAACTATTTTCAAGTACATTTAGTGAAAAATGCAAACAAACTGAAAGGGAAAGATCAGTCTTTCTTCCTCAACAATCTAGTCAGCAGTTCCTAAGGCTAGTTTCTTTTTAGGAACAGAAACAATTTCTGGAATAACGAGAACTAAATCTAATATTTCATGAAAAATCTAGTCTAAAAATCAGCCGCAGGACTTCTGCCAGAGTCTGAGGTAAATGTAACTTAGTTTTTTCCAAAATCCTTTATAAGTAGGAAAGAACAAAATATATATATGATAGGGTCAGCTTGTCAGCGGAGGTGAATTGGACAGTTTTAAGTCAGTTCAGCTATGTTAAGTATATTTACTCGAATTCAGTCTAATGTTTTCTGGGGTTTTGTTTTGTTTTAATTTGGTTTTGGATTTTGTTTGGTTGGGGATTTTTTCCCCCAAAATATAGGAATTATATATTTATAAAAAAAAGTGACTAAATGAAACAGAAGATTCTTGTCATTTTCAAAAAGGACTTTCTTGAATTCAGTCCAAGTAACTTTCATACTGCCTTCTGTTCTTAGGCAACTTAAGTGCTCCTGAAAATCTCCTTTTGACCACAGTTTATCATTCACTTCTCTAAATGGCAGAACTAGGATAAGAAAATGAAAATACCTCTAAAATATATAGGGAAAGATCTAATGTTCTGGATTTTTTTAATAAAGCATATATATAGAGAGAAATGTCAGCTAAAATGGCTGCAATCAGATAAAGGTGCCAGGTATTTGTGGGTCATTTAAAACTTTTATTTGAATTATTATCAAATTAAACAAATGTGAGAGGGTGGATGACCAGAAGTTAATGAGTTATATTAAAAAAAACCCCATACCTGATCTTCCTGTCTCTTTGCTGACATCATCTAGGATTTTTAGCATATTCTTTAAACTAATAGTCTTTATATTGCTTCATTTTTAACTAACAGAAATAAAAGGAGATATATTCTCCTACTTCCATTGAATATGACATTGATGCAAAAATTTTCTCGTTTCCTAGTGCTGGCAAATGGATGATTGCAAGTGTATGATTTCTCAGCATAATATTATGCCTATATATTAATGAATCAAGAAATTCTTCTTTTGCATTGCCTTTCCTTGCCTTGCTCTGCTTCAGTTAACTAGTAGATTCTCCCTTTCCAGCAGACTCTAGAAACTGTTAAAAGGCTGAATGAAATTTGAACAGGAAATATGGAGATTGTTCAGCTTTATAATATTTTTTCTGAACTAATTCCTTAATATTAGTTTCCATCCTTACTTCCCTGGATTAAAAGTAGATTAAAATCTGCAGCATACTTGAGAAGGTAATGTCACAAAATATCTTTCTTACCAGTATACTCATTGCATAAAAGCAGCAGACTGTAAATTTCAGAATATATTTTGGGTATTAATGAGTCAAGTAGTTCATAGAATCATAGAATCATAGAATTATCTGGGTTGGAAGAGACCTCCAAGATCATCAAGTCCAACCCTTAATCCATAATGATTACTAGATCATGGCAATAAGTGCCACATCCAGTTTTATTTTAAAAACCTCCAGGGATGGTGAGTCCACCACCTCTCTGGGCAGGCCATTCCAATGCCTGATTACTCGTTCTGTGAAGAACTTTTTTCTGATATCCAGCCTAAACCTTCCTTGGCAGAGTCTAAGCTTGTGCACTCTTGTTCTGTTGCTGGTTGCCTGGGAGAAGAGACCAACTCCCACCTGTCTACAACCTCCTTTCAGATAGTTGTAGAGAGTGATGAGGTCACCCCTGAGCCTCCTCTTCTCCAGGCTAAACAACCCCAGCTCCCTCAGCCTCTCTTCATAGGACTTGTGTCAAGTCCCTTCACCAGTTTTGTCGCTCTTCGCTGGACCCTCTCCAGCACCTCAATATCTTCCTTGAACTGAGGGGCCCAGAACTGAACACAATACTCAAGGTGTGGCCTCACCAACGCCGAGTACAGGGGGAGGATCACTTCCCTCGTCCTGCTGGCCACATTATTCCTGATAGAGGCCAGGATGCCATTGGCCTTCTTGGCCACCTGGGCACACTGCTGGCTCATGTTTAGCCTCCTGTCAATCAGTACCCCAGGTCCCTTTCCACCTGACTGCTCTCCAGCCACTCTGTCCCCAGTCTGTAGCTCTGCATGGGGGTGTCGTGGCCAAAGGGCAGGACCCGACACTTGGCTTTGTTGTACTTCATCCCGTTGGATTCAGCCCACCTCTCCAGCCTATCAAGGTTCCTCTGCAGAGCCCTTCTGCCTTCGAGCGGGTTGACACTCCCTCCCAACTTGGTGTCATCCACAAATTTACTCATAATGGACTCAATCCTCTCATCCAAATCATCGATGAAGATGTTAAATAGAACTGGACCCAACACTGATCCCTGAGGGACACCACTGGTGACTGCCTGCCAGCTGGACGCAGCCTCATTCACAAGCACTCTTTGGGCCCGGCCATCCAGCCAGTTCTTAACCTAGCTGAGAGTGCACCTGTCCAAGCCATGGGCTACCAGTTTATCCAGGAGTATGCCATGATGATTGTATGGTAGCAACGCAGCTAGTTTTAACTCCCTTGGCAAATTCCTTTGCACAGTTTAATAAAATTTCCTCACTTTGACAAGACTTTGACAAGTCTTTCCATGTCTTATTTGAGTAGGGTTTCTGAGCTAAATGTTCATCATGTCTAGTTGTTTTTCAACAAACCAAACAACATTTTCAAAGGACTCGTGTAGATTTTTTGTTACATGATAAAATTCTATTTTATAATAACTTTATTCATTAAGATATGTTTTAAGAACAACAGGAAGGAAATTACAGAGTTTGAAATTAAAATGCCTAATAACCATGTACAAAATAGTCTTTAACTGTTTCCATCATTTTGGTACGTGGATATATGGATTCAGAAGAAGACCTACTCAACTCACAGAACAAATCAATTTTGTTTCCAGATACAGGACTACAGATCAGCTTAGAAAATATTAAAGCAGATTACAAAATATAAAAAGAAGGAAAGATTGGTAAAGATTGCATTATGATCTTTGTTCAATGCATGGAGTAATATTAATTCTTATGAATCTGGAGATGCCCATTGTACATGAAGCTCAGATGTGTTGCAAGGTTAATTCTTATATAATATATTCAATAGATGATATAACCAGTGTGAAAAGATTGAAGGTGCTCTGATCTTTATGTAAATCTTTCAGGGGGAAGAAGAGCACTTGACACTGTAGATCACATTTGAAAGGTTTCTCCAAAAGACAATGCACCCCACTGACATTAGAGGACAGCGAATTGCTTTGGTAACGTGAATCCTGTTGTGAACAGTAGCTAAGAAAATCATATACCTAATCAAAACGTTCTGCTAATCATATGTGGATGTTTAGAATATTATTTTTTTCACTTTGAATTGAAAAGCTTCTTGTTCAACTTTTTAACACAGAAAATACTTCAAGGACACTACATCAATGGGAGGAAAATGGGTTTATTTTTGCTTTGTACACTTGGAATAAAAGAATAAAACCTTAGGACTTTTATTCTGTCATTGTCTACACAGGTTTTTTTTTATATCAACACAGTTGTTCATGATTGGAAACTTAGACTTCTGCCTTTTACCTTAAGAAAAAAAAATGTATTTCTTCCTCCTCCTTGCCACTAAACTTCCATTTTTGGAGTAAAAGTAACAGAAGGTATTTGGAATTAAAAAAACCAGAGATATTTACGTTCAGAAAATACATCAAAGTGACTCTAAATTCCATAAACCTAGCATGTTATACCCCATTTAAATGCTGTCAAAAAGTAACTGAGGTCCTTGTAGTGCAACAAATGAGATTCTATGTTGTTAATTTGGTGCTTTTTTAACAAAAGCTATTGTAGGTAATTTCTCTGGTTGTTTATGATTTCTTTTTCAGCTCTTTTCACAAAGAGAAAAATCATATTTGTATTTTATGAGTAAGATACAGTCAAGAAGCCATAAGTTATTTTTCCACATTTTCTCCCTCTACTGTAATCTTATTTTGTATCTCATTCCAGTATTGTCAACACACACAAATATACACATATGTATATTTCTATAGATATACTAATAATTTCTGTATATGGGAAGAATTACTTATCTCTTGTCAGAAACACTGTAAATCCTGTACTCAATTATTGATGTGTATGACTACAAATCTTACTTTCAAAATCTTACTTTCAAAAATTTAAATAAATTTTATTAGTATTTGATAAGAAATCGGATACATTAAGTAAAGTGTTTACTCTTAGAATACAGCTACAAGCACTGCTGAATACTGCGCTTGGGGGGTTTGTTTGCTTGTTTTAATATTGTATAATCCTCTAATATAAAAACATAGACAGACTTAAGACGAAAATGTTTACAGAAGTCTTAGTTTTGGATGTCCTTCTTGCTGAGGAGTTGGTAAATTCCACAGGAATTACGTTTGGATTCTTTCTCTGTTTCTGTTTTACATTCCCTTGCATCAGCTCTTCTATCAAAAAGATAGAAGATTTTTTTGTGTGTGTGTCTTTTCTGGAAACTGACCAGATGCATGGAAAAAGAAATGTAAAAGTTATGTCTTAGACACCAGCAAGTTGTTTAGCATTGATTTCAAGACCCACAGTGGTGTTCTGGTTAGAATCAAACCATTCCAATTCTTGATCCACACACAGTTATAAGTCACAGGTTGTATTGATAATATACAGCCTTTCCAAGTCCTAAGCATGAGACCCAGCACAGCAGTCATGGCCTTCTTGAGTTCACTCATTCCTCTAATATGATGTTTTCAGCAGAGCTCCCACACAGACAATTATGGTCAAAGTGTTGTGATCAACAGCACAAAATCCAACTGACAGCTGATTACTGGCAATGTCCCTTGTGGAACAGTAGCAGAACCAATACTGTTCAATACCTTTATTAATGATCTGGAGTGTTCTCTTAGCAAATTCATGTATAATAACAAATTGCAGGGAGTACTCAGTGGTTAGGGGTTTGGAACACAAACTATCTGAGATGCTGAAAGAGGTGGATTTTTTTGGCCTTAAGATACAAAGGCAAAGAAGAGATCCTTTTGCTGTCTTCAGCTGCCTAATGGGAGCCTATAGAGAAGGTAGATTCAGACTCTTCTTGGAAGTGTAAAGTCATAGAATAAGAGGTAATGAGCACAAAAGCTGGGAATTTTTACTAGAGAAAAGGATAAATTATTTTATTGTGAAAGTGGTCAAATATTGGAAGAGAGGGTCAGAAAGTTTGTGGAGACTCCATCCTTGGAGATATTCAGATCTTGACAGAGGAAGACATTGACTATCCTTTTCTGATTGTCTCTGAGCAGAGATTTGGACTAAACCTCCTTCAGAAATCCTTTCCAACTCAAGCTCTGTGATTCTATGATCAGATATCACTGCTAAGCTTTCATCTGAATGCAGTTAAAAATCTTAAACACAAGAGTTATTCTTATACTATTTACTTCATTTTCAGAGATCACCATGTTTTTCTTTAATTAAATACTGTCTTCTGTAAACACAAAGAGTTAATTTTTGATAGGAGAAAGCACAATGTTCCTACTTATGGATATTTTTCAATGAGACGTAAGCTAAATTATGCACTTCTGCAAATGCTTTGCACAGCTAACTGAATGTAAGAAGTCATTTTGTCTACTAAAGCTGATGGCAGAATTATATCTGTGAAATATTTGAATTAAGTGAAGGAAATGGTGCTTAAAGTGTGGCAACTCTTTAATCAGAGAGTAATTTACTCTTAGTGTGTGACGTAATTTTACGGGGCTCATTTATGATAACAGACATTTAAGGCTCAATTAACATAAGCAATAGATTTATAGTATATTTAGTCATAACATAATCCAACACAAGTCTTATTTATTACTATTCACAGTTTATTTCCCCTTTTTTTCTCTGTACAATTTACAGCATGTAACTAAACTCATATAAAGTACTTATCGGATTTTTTCAAAAAAGCATTTATTCACATCTGTCTTAACATATTTTTACATTCAGATGGTGGACTTCAAAATTGAAGACTATTATCTTGTTTGCATAATTATATGAATGAGTGTCCGTCTTGTTCCCATTTCAAAGAAACAATTAGAAAAATCATCAAGCAGGATATAGACCCATTCCTCTGGAACTTCTTTTTGTCATAAATATTGGCGTCTATCTTTTAGTTTGTATATTTCTGATAAACTGTTCATTTCTCTTCTGTTTCTCCAACTACCATGCCAAAAAATTAACCCTGGAAATTACGGTCCTCTGGCTACTAACAGAGGCAAATAAGCAGTAGATGACTGGATAAATCATAAACATTTTTCCACTTTTATATATTCCAGAAGTCCTCCATATTTATAATGTGCAGTCCATTGAGCATGCTTTACAGACACAGAGGATAAGCTAAAGAGAGGCAATTTTCACCTGAAGGGATATATACCCCATGGTTAATTATCCCTAATTGTTAAAATGCTACTTTTAATTAGGATTCTTCTCGTTTAGGCAAAAAATTGATGTGATTTTCATACATCATGTACTTGAATTTTCTGAGTTAGCAAGGATCAGATATTGCTACAAGAAGTGCAACTCCTAGCATAAGTTGTTTGATATGAAGTCTAAAATTTCTGTACCACAATACGTAAAGGCTAAAGACTTCTGCTTCACTAGGAGAGGACAATCAACTAACTAAATATCCTTGTGACTACCAAATTACTCATAGCATTTGAAGGGTCTGTAGAAGAATGGACATCCTGACATTCCTCTCAAGCCCTGAAGAGTCAAGCGGACATGCAGGATGCATTACGACTACGCTATAAATATAAAGAATATATCTACAGTTGAAGATTAGTTGTGATATTTTTATATGCATGTGTAGAACTGAAAGGATTAACATTATGATGAAATTCTGTGTTTTAGTGGTAATTAACAAAAGGGTAATTGTACAGAGCTTCCTAGTAAGTTAAGGAAACAGTCCCAGGTCTTATTTGTGATGTTTTCTGTAAATTACTCAAATGATTATTTAGTAGGATATCGTAAAGTGTTTTCTATTTGAGACTGCATAGAAACTGGTTTCTTTCAGATCTACATCAAAACCTAAAAATGTGAATGGTGATACATCAGAAACAATTTTCCCTTCCCCACAAAATTGCAAACAATCTTTCTAAGAATTTGCATCATCAATTAAGTTTTTTTGGGTTTTGACTTTTAAATTGGAGAAACTGAAATATAGTCAAGAGCCCAATATTTTGTTACATTTAAGCTAGATATGTTTCATAACAATTTACCTCTAATTTACTGGAACATCTTTCTTTTTCTTTTGCTCTTCTCAAGTTACCATGACTAATTTCAATAACGCTTCCCTTAGCTAGATCTGCAGCAACATTTCTTTGTACTTTCTGACCATTGTAGCTTCTCCCTATACGTTTCTGTTATGTTGAATTTCTTTCTGCTTTCTTAAGTCATAGAAAGTTTCCTGTTTATCAGTCTCAAAACCCATAACTTGGGATGGATTTAGATTAAGTGCAACTTGACCTGTTCCCAACTTCAAAACCATGTGGCAATCAATCATGTCAGCTTAGTTGTGAAGGTGCCAATTTGTTCATATTTTAAACCACACAAATAAGATAGTTTGCTACTTACTGTTCCATTAGACACTGTGGTAATGCCATTCTGGCTATGTAACTACATTCAAATTCTTGAAGGTCACTATGACCAGAACTTTCCTCTTGATTTAAAATACTTTATACATTTTTAAATACTTCATTCTTTTTTTTCTTTAACTCTCTACTCTAGTTTGCTGTTACTTAAATATGTATGCGTTTCAGTGAGTTTGAGTAAAGATGGAAGACTTCTGGTTTACAATATTTTTTTTTATTCTGGAAATGTCTTGAAGATAATTAAGAAATCATGAATAGGCTATAGAATAAGAGCATTATATTTGTATGCAGTAAGAGAGTTAAGAAGTGAATTGCCACCACCTGGAAAGATATATGTGAGTGTCTGTCTAAAACAGGAATATTCTCTTATGCAGATTAGTGGCAAAAATTTCCAGAATAAAAGGAAGCTGAGTTTATTTCAGATTTTGGATAGGTAAAAAGATACCACATCAAACTATATCCTTCTATGCTAGTGCCAGCAGATATTCTCTAATCACTACTTTCTACTTCCCCTGGTGTTATCATTAATAGTTTTATATATAGATTTAAAATGGTTATTATTATCCAGAAAGGAGGCGGATAGGGTGATTAAATCACTTAGCTGGTGATTCTAATGGAAGAGATGTCAGAATCTTTCACAACAGTCAAATGATGTTAGCCTGTATGCATAAAGTATATATTTTATTGATATAGGCCAAATATTCTTTACATCATACAGATTATTTTGTCAGTGAAGATATTTAGAACCACTGAAAAATTAATATAAATGAATGATCACAGTATTTTCATATTTGGATTTGCGAGTGAAATACTTATATACTTGCCTGCATCAATGATCAATTATATGGTCATATGAGCTACTTACTTCCAAAATAACTTAAACAAAATGTGTGTTACAAGTCATCCAAGATTCTGGGTTCAAACAAATCTAGTTAGCAAATGTGTCAAACCAAACATCACTAACTACTGTGGATTTAGAAAAAAGAAGTGGAACTCTCAGATTTAAAAAAAAAAGCCAAATGCCAATAGTATACTGATAAATAAGGCACAATTTTTCGTTACCTTTGAAGACAAAAGTCCCTTTCCTTCATATTTTAATATGCTACACAGTTATATATACAGTTTCTAATATGCTACACAGTTCACAGTTTTTCCCATTTCCCTTTGTTCATGTTGTACCTCAGATTATTTTTGTCTATAAAGGCATTCGTTTTCATACAAATAAATGCTAAAAATATTGAAATATTAAATCAGGATTTTCAGAGGTAAAGAAGAAAAGTGAAGTCTGAAACATATTTCAGATTTTCTTACTGAAGTTACATTATAATTTCTTGCAAATATAATATTTGATAGTAGCTAAATAGGTGGTTGTTTTCCACAAAGGGATGAGAAAAAAAAATCAATTAAACCATCTAGCAGAAATATATGATCTTTGACAACCTAACATTTGTATTCTGTTTACCTTCATTTTCTGGAAACATTTTCTCTGGGTAGATTAAAATAGATGAAAATCTTTGCATGGATTTCAATGGATTTAGTCAGATATGCATGTTTCCAGTGAAGAGAAATTAAAAGTATGGGACACAAAAATCACTTGTTGGTACAGTTAAAATAAAACTCTATTTGCCAATATTATTTGAATCAACTGAATTAAATAAACTTTTTAATTGTGCAATTATCACATAAAAAGAGCACATTTCCAGAAAACTAATAATAGATAATGGTTTGTATTGAGGAACTAAGAGTCTTTTAAATCCAGTCCAGAATCTACTCCACATCTTAATAAAATTCCTGGTAAAAGTTTAGAGTCCCTGGAAACGAACAGGAAGGAAAATTGTTTAACATCTTTTTTAGACTAACAGTTGACACACTAAGGAATTTTTTAAAGAAAAATGAAGATATCCAGTATCAACCCCCCATCCAAATAAAAGAAAAAATGGAAAAACTAATTTAACTGTATTAAATTAAGGATGTCATTTGAATTTCTGAATAATGGAAATAGTTAATTTAAAACAAATAAAACACTAGAAAAATTACATTTACTATAATCTTTGATCTTATTTTGCTGCCTATTCATATTTTTCAAGTAAAATATCAAATTTAACTCTGAAGGAAAAGGACATACACTGAAATTTGAATAGTAAAATCTGCTGAATGTTAAGTATTATAATATAAATTGTTTCAATTAATCATAACATTAATTTTATTTGTGAATTCTGTTAAAAACTAACCTTAAAATTTAATAAATACTAACATGAAAAATGCCTGTGTATAGACTCAAAATGTTATCTTCCAAATACTTCATATTAATACAAATATGCATGCTTAGAATGAAATTTAAATTTCTTATAACCCTTAAGAATTATGTTTATTGAAAACACAGAGACCAATTTAAAATACCACTAAGATAACACTATGAAATCAGGCAATTTACTACTTTAGTTTTCAGAATGAGCATTTATAAGTCACCCCATAAAAGTTACTCTAAGGTTTCATTTTATTACACAGTAATATGCGAAAAGGGGGAAATATAACATCCATTTTTAAAAACAGAAATAAGTAACCCAGGGGAACTACAGGCCAGTCAGTCTCACCTCTGTGCCTGACAAGATCACACAACTGTTCCTCCAGGAAACTCTGCTGAGGCATATGTAAATTAAGGAGGGGACTGGTGAAAGCCGACATAGTTTATCTAAGAGCAAATCATGCCTGATAAATTTTGAGGTCTTCTACAATGTGGTTACAGATTTGGTAAATAAGGGAAGAGAAACTGATGTCATCTGCCTGGACTTGTGCAAAGTAGATAAGGAATTGGCTGAATGGTCACGCTAAAAGAGTTGTGGTCAACAGCTTGATGTCCAAGTGCAGACCAGTGACAAGTGGAGGCTGGTATTTGGCAACTCCTGGTATCAATACAGGCGAGGAGATCAAGGCCTTGAGAGCAGCCCTGCAGAGAAGGACTTGTGGGCAATGGTGGATGAAAAGCTAAGCATGAGCTGACAACATGCGCTTTCAGTCCCGAAAGCAAACCATGTTCTGGGCAGCATCAAAAGAAGCATGGCCAGCAGATCGAGAGGTGATTCTGCTCCTCTACTCTTTTCATGTGCGGCCTCATCTGGAGTATTGTGTCCATCTCTGGAGCTCTCAGCACAGGATGGACATGGATCTGGTAGGGCGAGTCCAGAGGAGGGCCACAAAGATGATCAGAGGGCTGGACCACCTCTGCCATGAGGACAGGCTGAGAGAGCTGGGCTTGCTCAGCCTGGAAAAGCTCCGGGGAGACCTTATAATGGCCTTCCAGTACCTGAAAGGGCCCAGAAGAAAGCTGGAGAGGGGCTTTGTACAAGGGCATATAGTGATAGGACAAGGGGTAAATGGCTTTAAGCTGAAATGAAGTAGATTTTGATTAGATATAGGAATAAATTACTTACTATGATGGTGGTTAAGCAGTGAAACTGGTAGTCCAGAGAACCTGTGAGTACCCCATCCCTGGAAGTGATCAAGACCAGACTGGATGGGGCTTTGAACAACCTGGTCTAATGGAAGACATCCCTGTCCATGGCAGGGGAGCTGGAACTGTACAGTCTCTTCCAACCAAAGCCATTCTATGATTTTACGATTCTATGAATATGCCAGACTATCAAACAACTAAAAAATAAATATTTGATTGATGCCATGATTGCAAGGGACAATATAGCAAAAGCAATGTTCATTATAAAATACACAGAAAACTTTGACTTTCTAAATTATAATTTACCTATATACTTTTTCATTACACATTTTAATTCTCTTTTTGTTTTAAAATCCCAGTAAAAAATGTATTGCAATGATATTAAGGTAAAAAAAAATATTTGTGCAAATTCGTGAAGTGAAACACTAAAGGATAAAAAGTAACAATAGGAAAAAAGCTGAAAAAACTACATTTGACTGAGAAATTTGACTATGAGAAAGTTTTTATACTGAGATTAGTCAGAAACTGAATTTTGTAAAAGACTTGGTAAAGAGTTATAGTGATTCAATGGTAAAACTTCCCTTGCTCATAACATTAAATAAGTAGATGTCACTGTTTAATTACTTCGATTAGAAAACCTATGAGACTTCTTTCATAAATTTCATAAATTAATTCTTTGTATTATGGGAGGACTAAGAAAAAAACTTTTAAAATCTAATTTTTCCGTCTACAAATATCGGACAGCAACTACAGCTACAATGCCTTTTAGAGGCTTTAGATTATGTATTGTAAAGCATGCTGCTGTGACTTTTACGAGAATTTAACATCATAAAACTAGAAAGAATTTGTGTATACTGGATTCACTTTTAAACTTTAGTTTGAGAATAGTGGTTAGTTTGTCTAGGTTTGTTCTTCCTTCTTTTCTTATTATCTCTTCCAGCTTCTTTTATTCTTCTCTTCTAATCCTTGTTTGTGGGTTGTGTTGTTTGTTTTAAACTGAGAATTTTTTTATTTAATTGTTTATTATTAAAGAATACTTAAATGTTATTTTTGTTGCTATTAATTTCATGTTATGCTTAAAATGACTCCACTGTTGTAAATTTATTTTTATTTTTTGGATGTGGGAAAACCTCAAAGAATTATATTCATCACTAAGCACTTCATTACTCTCTGGTAATCAATCTCCATTCGTGAGAAAATAAATATTATTTCCTTTCCTTTTAAAGTGCATAAATAAAAACAAATATGTATATACATGTACATGCCTGTATGTATGTATGTATGTGTGTTTGTGTGGGTGTATCTAGATGTGCATCTACGTGTTCTTAGAAGTGTAACAAGCAATTAAAAAATTAAAAATAATCTGTATAACTTTTTTAATTGCTGATGGTGTTTATTTTTCTGCTAATTTTAGTTACTTTATGTATTATATTACCATATTATCACATTATGGAACAAAGAAAAACAATTCCCTAAAGGGATTTTACATAGGAAGTTTTTAAAAGGATGTAAAAAAATCAAAGTGTAATAAGAGATACTTATTGGAAATTGAAAATATTAATATAAGTTGTGTGTCTAACAAAGATGTTTCTAATTTTCCTGAATTTAATCCTGTATTTAATCTGTTATTTATGTCTAGGTGATGGCGATTACTGTGTTGGATGACAATCATAATAATATAATCTTCATTATGAAGTTAATGGGTTATGACAACTATCTCCATGTCAGTACCTGGAATTTCTTCTTTGCTAAAGAAACCCATATCTGTGACAGACTTTCAAATATCTGTGAGATAAGAAGTAATTTGGAAGACATATCCGGCTGTTGTTGCTTATGTTAATATTTACCATTAGCATACGATTTATTACTCATTTTGCTGTAGAAGTACGATAAACAAAGCATAAAAGAGATTTCAATCAATAATAAATAATTTTAATTCTTTTAAATATAAACTATTGCAGAACTTATTTTAAAATCCTACACCGTAATGCATGAAAGAACAATATCTTCTCTTTTGACATAAAAACCCACCTGCCTGTGAAATTCTTTTTGGAGGAAACTTTAGAGCTCTTTTGTTCAGCTGGAAATGTAAATGTAGTATATTGAGGCAAGAATTTTTCATGTACTTGGTCACAAAAAAAGCAAAAGTGGTAGACTCGATTTTTTTACCACCTAATGACAATCCATTCACAGGAATACAGATGGGGATTGCAAAATTCAGGATTCTTGGTTGCTTTTTTTTTGCTGGTGTTGCTATTTATTACTGGTATTGGTTTTTGTAGAGGAAGGGGAATGAAATTTTTAACTTTACTTAGGGCTGCAGGTGAAATCGTATCAACAGAGAGGTAAATAGGAGCTGATTTTGGTTTACATATTTAAGCCTTATTTATAAATTTTATGGACTTTCTGATCTGACATATGTATTTTAAATCTGTAGCATGTTGACCAGAGTTTATAGTTGACACTCTAAAATTATTAAATAATGTAAACCATAAGTGATTACTGCTAATTAGAGGGATATTATTTAGGAGAAAAATTAAAATAGAAAGGATGAATTTTATGTGGTCTTAAGTGGCTGTGTTAGCTGGGTTGTACAGAGGAAAATATGAGTTTTCACTGTCAACGTTGTAAGACATTATGGAAATTACTCTAAATGAAGATATTTGTTCAATCCATGCCAGACCAAGGGAAGAGATTTCCAGAAGGTAAGCCAGATGGTTAACTGGGTTATACTGCAGATCTATGCTGACCCATTCTCAGCACTACAAAAGTCACCACCATGTCTGTGAGACACTGTGAAATCAATAGTAATGTCAGCTGAAGTTTAGTGTACTGAAGGATTATCAAAGTTCGAGAACACAGATTTTTTTTTGCAGTTAATTCTCAGGATCCTTTAGGCACTGAGAGGAATTTCTTCAGCTCTCTGGGGAATTTAGTGAATTAAGGACAATTAGAAACTGACAATTTTGTAAAGATTTTTTAAAATAGTGCAGATCTTTTCTTGTAAAATACTCTGTATCTAACAGATTTTCTCAGCACCCAGGGTCACTTGTTTTAATTCTCTTTTTTGAAAGAGCAACTTTTATTTTGACAGCCTTCAGCTGTATTATTAGGCAGATGTGTTGCCTTTTTAAAAAACATTTATTAACTTTCAAGAATAATTTCACTTAAAAGTTCAGAAATAGAAAATTTCCTAGACATAAAGGAACAATGTAACATGCTAGGAATGTAGCAGTGTAATGGCAGCCTAAACCAACACCCACCGTAATTCCTATCACTTTCTAGAAAGCCCTTCTTTATGAATGTTACTTTTCCCTGTATAGAACTGTCCTTTTATAAAAAAGTATTGCAAGAATATCTTTCTGACACTACCCTTAAATATTGCTGTAAAGAGTAAGATATCTGTAACCTCACTTTGAAAATTTTAAAATTGAGTACTTCTTTGGTCCCTATTTTATTTATTTTATCATAATTGTCTTTACTTTTTCATCTTTTTTTTTTAGACCTCTATTCTCAAAGGTATTAAGTAGAAAAAGACTGAGGCAACTGGAAAGTGAACTAATCACTTTATGTATGCAGCCAGTTCCCAACAGAAAAGTTTATTTAGAAGGAGTCTGACTAGGATTACTCAATTTCCTGCTTCATCGAGGATCATACCATCTTAGTCAGTTCCCTTGGCTCTGTGAATAAGGAGCTTAATGAAGAGGGAAATTAATTCTCAGTGGCAACCACCTGTAGCTCATTCACTCATTCTATCAGTCCTCCCCGGCCCTCGTCTGACTGTGAGAGCATTTGTCACTCATTTACATCCCATTTTCTGAGCACTCTAGGATGATACTTGAGTTTCTGATGTATGAATGTTGTCTAGTATAAAGACACTACAAATACTTATGTAATCTTTTGCATTAGGAATAAATCATAGTTATTCTGTTGCAGTCCCTGTGGCCAACAAGTCTAGGCACCTTCCAGACTATCCTCTTTTGGGTGAGTCTACTAGACTCCCAGCTATTGCCGGTGCTTGTAAGCTGGCAGAACTTGAACAACTAAATAAGTGCAGTCCAAAGAGAAGTTCTAAGTTTGGGAATACTTAAGCTTAAGAAAAACTTGAATCTCTGATTTTAAATCTGCACAGTTGTGTCCAGTACTGTTCTGAACATTGTGCATTTCAATATCTTTCTCATTTCTAGGCCCAATTACAACCCAGAAAGGAGGCATTCCATCAATAAAACACAGAATAAATCCTGATTTTGTAGATAATAGATTTATAGAATGACCCGAATAAGAATGGATCCACAAGTATCATCAAGTCCAAATCCTATCCCTGCACAGAATAACCCCAACATTTGCAGCATGTGTATGACTGCTTCCCTGGGGAGCCTGTGCCAGTGCTCCAACCGCCCTCTGGGTGAAGAACCTTTTCCTAATAGCTAACCAAAACCTCCCCTGACACATCTTCCTGCCATTCCCTCGAGTTCTATCATTGGTCACCAGAGAGAAGTGATCAACACCTACTCCTCCTCCTTCCCTTGTGAGGAAACAGTAAGCTGCTATGAGGTCCTCTCTCAGCCTCCTCTTCTACAGTCTGAACAGACCAAGTGACTTCAGCCTCTTCTCTACTTTAGTTTTGTTCTCTACTCTACTCCTCTACTCTAGACCCTTCACTAGCCTTGTGGCATCCTCTGGATATTCTCCAGTAGTTTGATGTCCTTTTTATACTGTGGTGCCCAAAACTGAACACAATATTCAAGGTGGGGCCTCACCAGTGCAGACAATTCCCTTCCTCACCCAGCTGGCAATGCCGTGTTTGATGCCCCCCAGGACATGGCTGGCCCTCTTGGCTGCCAGCTCACTGTTGGCTCATGTTCAACTTGCCATCGACCAGAACTCACAGGTCCCTTTCCACAGGGCTGATCTGCAGTCTCTCACTCCCCAGTGTCTCCGTGTATTCAGGGCTGCTATGTCCCTAGCGTGGAACCTGACACTTGCCTTTGTTAAACTTCATACGTTTGGAAGTTGCCCAGCTCTCCAATCTCTCCACATCCATCTGCAGGGCCTCCATGCCCTCTAGAGTGTCAACCACTCCCCTCAGTTTTGTGTCATCAGCAAACTTATTATATAAACTCTTAAGTCCTTCGTCCAGCTCATTTATGAAGATATTAAAGAGCACTGGCCCCAAGATGGATCTCTGTAGAACCCCACTAGTGACTGTATGCCAGCCTGCTGTAACCCAATTCACTATGACCCTTTGAGCCTAACCCATCAGTGAATTGTTCATCCACTGCATTATGTCTTTATCCAGCTGAATGCTGGACAATTTGTTTAGGAGGATATTATGAGAGACAGTATCAAAGGACTTGCTTAAGTCTAGAAAGATCAGATTAACTGGTTTTCCTTGGTTGACTAGGTGGGTGACCCTGCCATAGAGGGAAATTAAGTTTGTCAGACAGGACCTTCCTTTTATAAACCCATGCTGGCTGGGACCAATGACTGTGTTGTCTTTCAGGTGTGGTTGGTGGTTTTTTTGTACCTCCCAGAATAAACTTCCCCATAAACTTACCAGGCACTGAAGCGAGACTGACAAGCCTGTAGTTACTGGGATCATCCTTGGTGCCTTTCTTGAAGATTGGGACAAAGTTTTCTAGCTTCCAGTCAAGTGGTACCTTCCCAGATTCCCAAGAGCATTGGAAAACCATTGAGAGATGTCTCGCTATGATGTCTGCAAACTCTTTATGTACCCTCAGATAAATCCCATTTGGTCCCGTCGACTTGTGGGGGTCCAAATGGAACAGCAGCTCCCACACAAGTTCAGGGTTGATTGTGATATTATCATTTGCGCAGTCTTGGTCCTCTGGCCATGGCCTCTGGCAGGGGAGTGAGTCCATCATTAGTATTGAAGACAGAGGCAAAAAAGCATTAAATGTCTCTGCCTTGCCTATATCTCTGCTTATGAAGTGCCCATGTTTATCAAGTAACTGGCCAATGTTATTTCTGGCCTGGTTTTGTTATTATTATATTTGAAAAAGCCCTTTTTTTTATCCTTCACAGTGCAGGACAGCTTCAACTCTAATTGAGCTTTGGCCACACAAATTTCCATCCAACAGTGGCAAAAACTATCCCTATAGTTTTCCCATGTCACCTGTCCATGTTTCCACTGGTCATATACCATCCTTTTATGCCTCAGTTTGAGTAGAAGATGGAGATCTGTACTCAGCCTTCTGCCTCGCCTGCTTGACTTCCAGCATTTTGGAATTGCCAGGTCCTGTGCTCTTAGGAGGTGATATTTAAAAAGTGACCATCACTGATTGACCCCATCACTTTCAAAAGCTGTTTCCCAAGGGACCTTACTAAGCAGTTCCCTGTGCAACCTGAAGTCTACTTTCCTCATATCCACAGTTGACACCTTGCTGACAGTTTTCCTCTTGTTGCCATAGATGTTAAACTTGCCTTTTTTGCAGTTGCTGTGACCAAGCCTCCAGTTGCCACTTCACCCACAAGACCTTCTCTGTTAACTAGCAACAAGCCAGGGAGGGCACCTTTCCTGGTCAGTTCCCTCAGCACCTCAAGCTACCATCCAGAGTTTAGGAATCATCTGGACCTGTTTGTCCCAAATGTATAGCATTCCCAGTTGATACCTGGCAATTTGAAGTCCCCACAAGGACAAGCGCAGATGACTTAGAGTCACCACGTAGTTCCTTAAAGAATAACTCGTCAGTGGCATCATCCTGGTTGGGTGATAGTATCACTTAATATATACTGACATTGACATGATCATAGTCCCTAAGAAATCTAATCTAACCATTTTTAAAAAATATATTAATTGTATTCCTTTTTTTTTCATGATTGGGATAGAATAGTTGGTCTGTATTGGGTTTACACAGCAAAGTTTTGGTCAGGAGGGGGGGGTGGGGGTGGAGAGGGGCTATTGGAGTGGCTTCTGTGAGAAGATGCCAGAGGTTTTCCCCATGTCCGGTAAAGTAAAGACGGACCCACTGCCGGCCAACGTCGAGCCACTCAGTGACAGTGGTAACTTCTCTGTAATAACACACTTAAGAAGGGAAAAAAACTGCAACAGTAGCCAGGAGAGAGAAGTGAGAATATTTGAAGAAACAACTGCAGACAGCACAGTTGATGAAAGAAGGGGACGAGGTGCTCCAGGTGCCAGGGCAGAGATTCTCCTGCAGTTCATAGTGAGGACTACCATGAGGCAGGCAGTCCCCCTGCAGCTCATGGGGGTTAATAATGGAGCAGATATCCACCTGTAGTCCATTGAGGATCCCACGACAGAAGAGGTGGATGCACCTGAAGAAGGCTAATGACTCTGTGGATAGCCTATCATGGAGCAGGTTCCTGGCAGGACCTGTGGACTCATGGATAGAGAGAAGACCACATTGGAGCAGGCTTCCTGGCAGGTCATGTGACTGTGGTGGGAGATCAATGCTGGAGCTGTCTGATCCTGAAGGACTGCACCCTGTGGAAAGAACCCACACTAGCATAGTTTATGAAGAACTGCAGTCCGTGAGAAGGACTCATATTAGAGAATTTCACAGAGGACTATCTTCCAAGGAAGGAACCCTACGCTAGAGTAGGGAAAGAGAGTGAAGAGGAAGGAGCAGTTATGATGAACTGACCATAACCAACATTTCCCATGCCCTGCTCCACTAAATGGGAGAAGGTAGAGAAACTGGGAATTAAATTGAGCCTGGGAAGAAGGTAGGAGTGGAAGAATGTGTTTTAAGATTTGATTTTATTTCTTATTACCCTACTCTGGCTTTTGATTAGTAATGAATTAAATTAATATCCCCAAGAAGAGTCTGGTTTGCCTGTGATAGTAATTGATGAGTGATCTCCCTGTAATAGAGAGGCTTGGTGAACATCTGTCTTCCAGCCAAGATCAGCCCAACACTTATTCACACATCCCTAAAGGCTAGACATTAAACATTAGTTGTATCCAGAGAATTAAGTCTCTAGGCACTTTCAAGTAGAACCCAAAAGGTACATATGGCTAGTTAAAAAGGTAGCTGAGAACACAATGTGTGAATTAAGAATTTACATGCTTTTTTCAAAGTAACAAAATCACTAGTATATAGTCTGAAGACAGATGACTACAGTCAATGATGACCATCATATGTCCCAATCATAAACAATTTAGATTCCTTGTCATGACATTAAGGACTGAAAATTCACTTCCCTTTTTTCCCTGTGAGAATTTATCTTACTCAATACAGAAGTTTCCAGACTACAAGAGGGCTCTTTCAGATGAAAACATTTTCCACCTTCATGCTCAAAATGCTGCCTGGACTATTTCTGTATTTTCTAACCAATTCCGATACCAATGACTAAATTTAGGACTTCATTGTAAATATCAACAGTTATTTTGTATAATCCATTAAAAAAAAATTCAACAAAGGCTAAATCCTTCTACCATCAGTGTCAATGTCACTGATATCAGAATCAACACCCACCTGTTTATTCCTAGCATTAAGTAAGAACAGACGTGACGTCTCTACGTTTTCATATAAAGAAACTCAGAAAACCCCAGAAATATATGCAGAAACTACAACTTGGAAGACAGAAAAACAGATTTTAATTTTCTTTAACATTTTCTTTTTATTTAATTTATTCTTATTTAAAGCTTGCAGAAGATTTTTAGTACAATACTCTTAAAGCAATTCTTCTGTCATCCATTTCCCCTCAAGCTTTTGCAACTCTCTAAATACCTGTAAAGAGCTGATAGAAGTCAGAACTGGAGAAAATTCCATATATTGCAGAGTAACAGTCCTGTCAATTATATTGTTTCACCTCTAGTTAGGATATCCTGACAGGTTCCTAAGCAATCACTAGGAGAGTGAGTGAACTGTTCTTAACAGTCTGAGAGCTGGTTGGCAGAAGCTGTATGTTCATTGGCAAATGACGGTATGATATTAAAATAGTGGTAGTGTATGAAGTGACAATTATGCCTATGTATTTATTATTTAAATTTTGCTGTTAACATAAAACTTGTATTTTATAAGGACAGGTTATTCCTTAGCAAGATTTTACCCAGTGTTGCGATAATGATATTTTTTTTTAGTAAAATATCCTCTTTAATTGTAGTGAACAGTGACTGAGTCTGTTAATAGTTAGTTCTAGAAGAATTATAAAGTGGCATTTATATATCCATATTAAAGTTTTACAAAAGATTCCTCCGAATTCATATTAGAATTAGTTTTTCTACTCAATGAAACGAAGAGAGGAGGAATATTCCAAAACAGAAAGATTTGTTCCTTCACTTTAGAGATGGAGACTGAACAGTCTAAGCCTACAGTGGAGGTACCAGAAATTCACTGTACCAAATACAACAGATCTTCTAGGCATAAATTCTGTTGCTGATCTACAATCGACACATTAGGTCTGATAGATCTCACGTACGGAAAAAAAGGAAGATGCTTGTACATGAATTGCAGCTCATCTGAAATGTAAAAAAAACCCCTTTTTTTAGGTTCTGTTTCAGATATTGGCCAGTTCAAGTTAGCCTATTCACAGCTTTAGCAGACTATTGGGAACCCGCAGAGAGGCTGGTTTAGTAGCTGAATTCTCTTCTTCATTATTTAGAAAACAATTATAACTAGAAAAGGAGAACATATCTACAAACGTACAGTGGTACTCGCATCAGGGTTAAACAAAGTTTCAACACTTAATTTTGAACTGTAAACATACAGAAACTAATAGATTAGGAGGAAAAAGTGAAATCTTTTCTTTGCAATTACTATGATAAACTCCCAGTTTGCCAATGTACGTAAATAAACCTTGTCCTAAAAATAGGCCTCCATCTTCCACAAAGTACATATGATAAATCTAATCTGCTGTTTTAAAGTAATAATTCCAAGTCTGAAGGAATGTGAATGGACAGGGGGTTTCCATTTTCTATCTGCTTTTGAGGTGCTGTAATTAAGAGGGAATTTTATTTTTTTTTTCACACAGATTTTAACAGTGAATGGATGAAGGCAAAGAAAAGTTCTGTGGAGTAAAACAGAGGATGTGAAGTGATTGAGAAAAACAGATTGTAAAGTATATTCTAACACACTGTGAAATCCTTAATGATGACAGATTGCTGTCATCATTAGAGAATGAGCTCCATTATTTGCCAAAATGATTACGCAGTTCTGACAAATAAGCTGGAAATGTGTCAGTACAGAATATTGAGGTAGAAATACACTTCACAACAAAAATATTTGTGAGAATATTAGAATATGTAAAGCATCTCAGGCTGTACTGCTCCATGTACATTTTCAGCTGCACCAATCTGCCGATTTTCTTTAGCTCCACAAGAAGCTGTTAAAACCTACCTTCTTTTAACAAGAATCACATATCCCAGTCTTGCTCAGCACAGCTCTTCCTCTTCTATTTTCTCACCACCCACTTCCTTTCTTATGTTCAGACATCCCTGTGCTAACTTCATACTGCGTATATATGCTAAATTTTATGGAGAAATTAGTTATTTTCAAACCATTGTCTATACAGCTGCTTGGTTGTGGATTTGTGATGGTTTAAAAAAAGGTAGCCACCTTTATAAAACAGGAAAAAAAGAACATGAGGAGCATTGAATGTTTCTTACATTTTTTCAAGCTTACTGATCTCTTAATTTTGATTATTTCTTCACACCATCCTTGCTTCACACCATCTGTTTCAAATTTTTAAATAATTTTCCGCAGATTTTAATTAAGATTTTATTTATTAAGTGATTCTACCAAGCATTGCTTCTGTACCTCAGTAATACTGGTTCTGCTATAACAAAAAAAAATCTTACTCTTCAGAACTACTACAACTGCTTGCAAAGATCAAATGCAAATAAGTGTTAAAAACAGATATTAAAGGAATATTTGGCATATGTGTAGAAACAAAATTCAACCATTATTTACAATGAAATCTGGGATGAAAATAATTTGTTGTAGGTTCCTCACAAAAAAGGAAACTGGATTCCAATATTTTTCATTTGTGATGATAATGAAGACTCAGGAGTCAAAGGGGTTAGAAAAATTGTTCAGAACATTGTAGTTAGGAATTGTTACATTATCAATGAGATGACTGAGGTCAAAGGCAGTGTTTGGTTATAAATATATAAGGATCATTGAAAAAAATGACCATTTGGAATTTGAATTTGCAATTGAATTGCATTGTTTATGTGTTACATTTTTGGGAAAATAATAAAAATTTACCTGTAACTTACCTGAAGGACAAAAGAAACACAGAACTGAAACAAAACCAGACTTTTCTCACACTCTGACAAGAATCGTACTTGAAGCAGTGTCCCTGAGCCTTTTAATTGCATTAAAATTCTATTCCCCAGATAAGTAAGAACTATGAAAGCTATTCTTGTATATGAGGAAAAGAGACATTGAGTTGCTATAAACTCACTATACAACCATAATAATACCTGTTTCAAAAGTACTTTGGCAAAACTGCATTGCGTAGTTTAGATGCCAAAAAAAAAGAAAATCTCTTAATGCTGGAAATAATGAGGTGGAGACTGTGATATATTGTAATACCAAAGAGTGATAAAGTCTGTAATACACATGAAATCTAGTAGTATATTCAAGCTTTTTATTTAAAGCTGCTAATGTATAAAATATATTTTATAAGGACAGTATTGTGTTGATATTTATTTTTAAGTGAGAACCACTCAGTGTCATTTGTAAGAAAAAATGACACAGAAAAAGCATTGAGACAAAAGAAATATGGGTGCTATCATCAGTGAACAGATGAATTGTGTCACAGTTTAGACCTGGTTCAGCCCAATCAGCAGCTAAAACAGAGCCGTAGGGATCCCAATTCCCTTCCTCTCCACCACAGGGAAAGGGGAAAGGGAAACGAGAGGAAAAAAGACTTGTGGTTTGGAAACTAAAGCAGCATAATGAAGTAATAATAATACTGAAAATACTCTTAATAAAAATAAAATACATGCAAATATATGAAATTGTGTCCTCACCTCTCCTGTGAAGACAGGCTGAGGAGTTGGCTTGTTCATCCTAGAGAAACAAAGGCTTCATGGACACCTTACAGCAGCCTTCCAATGCTTGAAGGGGCCTACAGGAAAGCTGAGGAGGGACTATTTACAAGGACATGCAGTGTTAGGACAAGAGACAAATAGTCTCTTTTAAACCTGTGAAGGTGGTGAGACACTGGAACAGGTAGTTTAGAGAAGATGTGGATGCACCATCCCTGGAAGTATTCAAGGTCAGGTTGGATGAGGCTTTAAGCAACTTTGTCTAGTGGAAGTTGTCTCTGCCCGTGGCAGGGGAGTTGAAGCTGGATGGTCTTTGAGGTAACTTCCAACCCAAACCATTCTATGATTTTATGATGGGTCTATACAAATTATTTTTATTAGTTTTTTAAAAAATTTATCTTCTTATTAGTATATATGTAAGTTCTAACTATTTGTAGAAAGTTATTAGAAGATTCTCAATTCAGCATTTGCAAGGACTTCAATACCCTGTGGAGTGCTGAAGAGTTTTATGGTGTACAACTGGATACAGAACGGGGATTACTGTACTAAGGTCTTATGGGCTTAAGAAGTGCTATTGTTGACCCAATTATTTGAGGTAAGCAAAGTTTTGAAACTTTTTTAATTTTAAATATCATCTTTCTTGGTTTTTGAGGTTCTTTAATTAGTTTTATCACTGTTTAAACTGCAGAATCTGAAAAAATAGGCTTATAGATAAACGCAATTTTTAAGACAACCCTTCTCAATTTAAATTCCTAAATCTGCATTGCCAGTGTGCATTTTTTATGTATTTCAGTAGCAATTAAATTAAGACTAATTCTAAACAAGCAATATGAAGTTTTGATTGACTTATTCTGTTTTCATGAAAGAAAATATGGGATGATAAAATTCTTTGCCCGTATCCTCCAAAGGTCTATTTAATTTTTGAAGATTTTTACTTCATTAAAATTGTAAATCTTTTTTTTTTTAATTCATCATCTGTTAAAGCAGGGAAGTGAAAATTCGTAGGATGCTTAATGTACAAATTAATACTTGTAATAGGCAGAATACTGTTTTATTGTATTGCTATTAAAGCTCATGATTTGTTGGAAAACCCAGATGTTTGTGGGTGCTCATTCATATAAGAACATTACAAATATGACTGTTTCCATCACAAGCAAGAGTTACAATGCCTACTGTTTACTGACTTTCATGTGAGTATAAATGAGGTCTATGTATTGCCAAAAAATAATGTACAGAATTATACAGATACTTCAATAAAGATAGCTACCTAGTAAAATAGAAACATTCAGGTCTTAAACCACAGTTGATATTAAATTAAATTATTAATCATGC
Source organism: Dromococcyx pavoninus (assembly GCA_033558185.1). Taxonomy (NCBI): domain Eukaryota; kingdom Metazoa; phylum Chordata; class Aves; order Cuculiformes; family Neomorphidae; genus Dromococcyx; species Dromococcyx pavoninus. Next base: position 342,493 of record JAUMJL010000139.1, on the reverse strand, counting down.
TATTAAATTTTATTTTTCCACATCATTCCTGTTAACAAATAGGTATGTAACATATATTTGTATCTTATTGCCAATAAATGCCTATGAATTTGTACAGTGTTAATCATTTACCTCAAGGTGAAACAGAAATGTTAACGGGTTTTTTTAGTTGTTTCCAATAATTTTATACATAAATTATTGCGTATTGCAGTAAACAAGTGTTATTAATATACAGTAAAATAGTCCTCTTCCTATTAAAAGGAATGTTTTTAGAATATACACAAGTTGTGTTCCTCAAGGCTCAGTGTTGGATCCAGTCTTGTTCAATATTTTTATCAATGATCTGGATGAGATCTTAGTAAGTTTGCAGATGACACTAAGCTGGGCAGAAGTGTCTATCTTCTCGAGGGTAGGGAATCTCTACAGAGACATTTGAAGAGGCTGGATCAGTGGGCAGCAACCAGAGTATGAGCTTCAATAAGGCCAAGTGTCAGGTCCTGCACTTGGGACAAAACAACTCCATGCAGCATTACAGACCTGGGTAAGAGTGGCTGGGGAGCTACCTGGTGGAGAAGGACCTGGGGGTGTTGGTTGACAGCCAGCTGAATATGAGCCAGGAGTGTGCCCAGGTGGCCAAGTGGGCCAAAGGCACCTTGGCCTGTATAAGAAACAGCAGGACCAGAGAAGTGATTGTGCCTCTGCACTCAGCATTGGTGAGACCACACCTCGAATACTGTGTTCAGTTTTGGGCCCCTCGCTACAGGAAGGACATTGAGGGGCTGGAGCGCGTCCAGAGAAGAACAATGAGGCTGATGATAGGTCTGGAGAACAAGCCTTGTGAAAGGCAGCTGAGGGAACTGGGGTTGTTTAGACTGGAGAAAGGAAGGCTGAGGGGAGATCTTATCACTGTCTACAACTACTTGAAATGAGGTTGTGATGAGGTGGGTACTGGTCTCTTCTCCCAAGTGACAGGCAATAGGATGAGAGGAAATGGCTTCAAGCTGCATGAGGGGAGATTCAGATTAGACATCTGGAAGAATTTATTCACTGAAAGTGTTGTCAGGCACATTTGGCGCAATCGACGGCAGGAACGGTAAGTACTGCAGCTGGGTGCTCAATCTGGGCGGGTGGAGAGTTCCTGGTGAAAGGCAAAAGCTCAGGAGAGGACCCCGGCAGGGCGACTCTCTCTGAACCCCAGAAGCGGCAACTGTCACGTGGGCTGACCGCGTGGCAGGGGGGCGGTCCCGGAAGAAGCCGCGGGACATTTCAACATATCTCTGGGAGCGCCAGTGACCGGAGCGCCGTGAACAGGAGCGGGCAAACAGGGTCGCAGTAGAGGCAGTTTGCACGGCAGTTGGGGCAAGCAGGCACTCTCTGGCAGGTGATTGGTTTTCCCACTCCTCTGCAGCAATGGTGACCAGGCGTGGCAAAGCCTCTGCTACCAGGAGTGTCGCTGTCCAAACTGAGCCTCTATTAAGGGATGCAGCTGCCCAGGCTCAGGACTGCAAGGAATGTCTCAGCTTGCTTGTGGTTCCTGAGGACCATACAAGAAACGCCTGTGTGAGGTGTTAACAGATTGAAGATCTGCTCCTTATGGTTGCAGATCTTAAGGATCAGGTAGAGGGGCTGTGGAGTATCCGTGAAAGTGAAAGGGAGACAGACTGGTGGAGTAGAACCCTCTCTCCTCTCAGTAATTCTCCCCAGGAGGCAGAGGAACGCCATATTCCTCATCAACAGGATAGGGAGAGTGACCTGGTTGGTGAGGAGGACTGGGAGCAGGTCTGCTCTCGTGGGGATTATAGACCTCCCTTTCAGATGCCACCTTTCCTGCTGCCCATACAAAACAGGTTTGGAGTAATGGAATTTGATGCTCAGGTGGAGGACAGTATCACAGACAACTCACCCGAGGAGGTTAAAGAATTCGCATTGCCCCTCAGACAGGTCAGGACCTCAAGTAAGAAAAAGAAAAGGACGGTAGTTGTAGTGGGTGACTCCCTTCTGAAAGGGATGGAGGGACCTATATGTAGAACGGATCCAACTCATAGGGAAGTCTGCTGCCTTCCCCAAGCCTGGGTAGGCGACATCGCTAAGAGACTCCCGGACCTAATTAAACCATCAGATTATTACCCGCTTCTGGTGGTCCAGGCTGGCAGTGATGAGCTAGCTAAAAGAGGGTCAAGGGTTATTAAAAAGGAATTCCAGGAGCTGGGACGGTCAATGGATAGGGCAGGAGCACAGGTGGTGTTCTGCTCGGTTCCTCAGGTGGCAGAGATGTATACTAAAAGGAACAAGAGAATCTACGCTCTTAATAAGTGGCTTAGGGGCTGGTGCTGGCAGAGGAATTTTGGGTTCTATGATCATGGAGAAACCTTTATGGCACCTGGCCTGCTTGACCCAGATGGGTCACGTCTAACTCCAAAAGGTAAGAGGATTCTAGCCCAGGAGCTAGCAGGGCTTGTAGAGAGGGCTTTAAACTAGGTATGAAGGGAGAGAGGGGAGTAACTAGGCTCACCAAAGATGTTCCTGTGGAGGATGAGCCATCTCAAAGGGTGTCGTCAGTAACCCAACTGAAGTGCATGTACACAAACGCACGCAGTATGGGGAACAAACAGGAGGAGCTGGAAGTCCTGGTTCAGCGGGAGAGCTATGACATAGTTGCTATCACGGAAACGTGGTGGAACGACTGTCGTAACTGGAGTGCTGCCATGGAAGGCTACAGGCTTTTCAGGAGAGACAGGCGTGAGAGGAGGGGTGGAGGGGTAACCCTCTATACTAAGGAAACCCTGGATGCTGTCGAAGTCGAGATCGGTGATGACCAGATTGAGTGCCTATGGGTAAGGGTCAGAGGGGCAGTCAAGTCTGACCTCCTGGTTGGAGTATGTTACAGACCGCCCGACCAGGAAGAGGAGATGGATCTTCTGTTGTTTAAACAGCTGGAGACTGCCTCTAGATCGGCTGCCCTTGTTCTTTTAAGAAACTTTAATCTTCCGGATATCTGCTGGGAACTTAACACTGCCAAGAGGAGGCAGTCCAGGAGGTTCTTAGAGTGTATTGAGGACTGCTTTCTGCCACAGCTGGTGAGTGAGCCTACCAGGGGTGAGGCTCTCCTTGACCTGCTGTTTACAAACAAAGAAGGGCTGGTGGGTGATGTTGTTGTCGGAGGCTGTCTGGGGTGTAGTGTTCATGAGATAATTGAGTTTTCTGTAAACAATATAACAAGAAAAGCCAGGAACAGGACATCGATGCTGGACTTCTGGCGGGCAGATTTTGGATTATTTAAGGAACTGGTCAGGAAAGTACCCTGGGAAACAGTTCTTAGTGTCAAAGGTGTCCAGGAAGGCTGGATGCACTTCAAGAATGAAATCTTGAAGGCGCAGAAGCGGGCTGTCCCCATATGTTGTAAGAAGAGTCGAAGGGGCAGACGGCCGGCCTGGATGAGTAAGGAGATTCTGAAGGAGCTAAGTAAGAAAAAGAGGATGTTTAGCCGTTGGAAGGAAGGGGACTTAAGCCAGGTCATGTTCAAAGATGTTGTTAAGTCGTGTAGGAAAAAAATCAGGGAAGCAAAAGCCCAGCTGGAGCTCAAATTGGCCACTTCTGTTAAGGACAATGAGAAGAGTTTTTATAAATATATCAATGGTAGAAAGAAGGGCGGCAGCGACCTCCACTCCTTATTGGATGTGGAGGGAAATATAGTAACCAAAGATGCAGAGAAGGCTGAGGTACTTAATGCCTTCTCTGCCTCAGTTTTCAACAGTAAGGATGTCTGTTCAGTTAGTCCTCTGAAGTGGTTGATGCGGACAGGGTGAAATATGGCCCTCTTGCAATCCATGAGGAGGAAGATAGAGACCTGCTGTGCCACTTGGATCCTCATAAGTCTATGGGGCCAGATGGGATCCATCCTAGGGTGATGAGAGAGCTGGCGGATGAGCTTGCTAAGCCACTCTCCATCATCTTTCAACAGTCCTGGCTCACCAGAGAGGTCCCGGAAGACTGGAAGTTGGCCAATGTGACGCCCATCCATAAGAAGGGCCGTAAGGATGATCCAGGTAATTACAGACCTGTCAGCCTGACCTCGGTCCCAGGTAAAATTATGGAGCAGATAATACTGGGTGCAATCATGCGGCACCTGCAGAACAGCCAAGAGATCAGGCTCAGCCAGCATGGGTTTAGGAGGGGCAGGTCCTGCCTGACCAACCTGATCTCCTTTTATGACCATGTGACTCGCCTGGTAGATGAGAGGAAGGCTGTGAATGTGGTATACCTGGACTTCAGCAAGGCCTTTGACACTGTCTCCCACAGTAGACTCCTAGAGAAGCTGGCAGCCAGCGGCTTATATGGGAGCACTCTGTGCTGGGTTAGGAATTGGCTGGATGGCCGAGCCCAGAGAGTGGTGGTGAATGGTGTCTCCGCCAGCTGGCGGCTGGTCACCAGTGGTGTCCCCCAGGGATCGGTGTTGGGTCCGGTCCTGTTTAATATCTTTATTGATGATCTGGATGAGGGGATTGAGTCAATCATCAGCAAGTTTGCAGATGATACCAAGCTGGGAGGAAGGGTTGATCTGTTACAGGGTAGGATGGCCCTACAGAGGGACCTGGACAGACTGGAGGCATGGGCCGATTCTAATGGGATGATGTTTAATAAGTCCAAATTTTGGGTACTTCATTTTGGACACAACGATCCCATGCATAGCTATAGACTGGGGACAGAGTGGCTGGAGAGTAGTCAGGCCAAAAGGGACCTGGGAGTGCTGGTTGACAGGAAGCTCAACATGAGCCAGCAGTGTGCCCAGGTGGCCAAGAAGGCCAATGGCATTCTGGCCTGCATCAGGAATAGTGTAGCGAACAGGACCAGAGAAGTTATCGTCCCCCTGTACACGGCACTGGTCAGGCCTCATCTTGAATACTGTGTACAGTTCTGGGCCCCCCAGTTTGGTTAAGATGTCAAGATGTTGGAGTGTGTCCAGAGGAGGGCAACGAAGATGGTGAAGGGGCTGGAGCACAAGCCCTATGAGGAGCGACTGAGGGAGCTGCGGCTGTTTAGTCTGAAGAAGAGGAGGCTCAGGGGAGACCTCATTGCTCTCTACAACTACCTAAAAGGAGATTGTAGACGGGCAGGGGTTGGTCTCTTCTCTCAGGTGACCAGTGACAGAACTAGAGGGCATGGACTCAAACTTTGTCAGGGAAAGTTTAGACTTGATGTTAGGAAAAAGTTCTTCACTGAAAGGGTGATTGGCCTTTGGAATGTGCTGCCCAGGGAGGTGGTGGAGTCGCCAACCCTGGAGGTGTTTAAGGGGAGACTGGATGAGGCACTGGGTGCCATGGTTTAGATGATGGTGTTAGTGTTGGTGTTAGTGTTGGGATATAGGTTGGACTCGATGATCTTGGAGGTCCTTTCCAACCTTGTGATACTGTGATACTGTGATACAGTGATACTGTGATACTGTGATACTGTGATACTGAAACAGGCTGCCGAGGGAGATGGTTGAGTCATCATCCCTGTAGGTATTTAAAAGATAAGTAGATGAGTTACTCAGGGATATGGTTTAGTAGTTGGACAGGTATGGTTGGAGTCGATGATCTCAAAGGTCGTTTCCAACCAAGCTATTCTATGATTCTAGGATTCTGTGATTCATGGATTTGAATTCACAGAGGTATACTTATGGCCAAAACTTCCTCCTTTTGAGAAAATGTTCACTTTCAATGCATCAGTGTTCTCAAGAGGTGATTGTTGAGTCTTGAGGAGCCTAGCCTCACCCTGGTCCTTGTCTCAGCAGATGATCTTGAAAGGTTCAAGGTTACAGCCACTGCTGTATCAGAACACTCAAAGGGTCTCAGTTGGAATTGCTACTTATAAAGCCACAGGCTGTTCTGAGACAGCCTTTCTTTAAAATAATAATAGTAATTGTGGGAATTAACTATATTTTAAAGCAGGGGTGATAATTCATGGCTTGTGGGCTGAATTGGCCCTCTACCTTGTTTTATCCATTCCAACACATTGTTTGTACCCAGCAGCAGCATCGAGCTCCTTCCCATCGGCTCCTGCCAGCCCTGGGCACATGTGCAGCGTGTGATGTGCATTACGCTAGAGGAGCAGGAAAATGGTGGGAGCTATGAGTTTGACACCCTTGTTTTAAAGACATACTTCCTTGTGTGAAACTTCTATTTTACAAAAACACAATTAAGGCATGTGTATCTATCTATTTATGCATCTATCCAAACATTACTAATCAATAGTTTTATTTAGTTTTTCGTAATTATGTAATTGAAAATTGAAAATAGCAAGGAATGAATATAAAGCACGTTAAACCTATTCAAAGGAAGAGGAGTGGTAATGAGCATTCCACCAAATAAAAGCACTACAAATTCTTCCATTACTGTTGAAACAGCAGACAAAATATAACGTTTGTATCTGTTTGCGTAGGTGAAAATGGTCTCTCAGAGAGTGTAGTAAAAAGTTTCTGATGAACGTAAAACTTCTCTTTTTCCTCTCTTTTCTCTGTATTATATGACTGTATTCCATCTGGGAACAAAACAAGACACCTTGGAGCTAGTTCTGGGAGCCAAATATTGTACAAAAACAGTCAAGTGACTGTGATAGTTATGGTATTATCCAAACCATTCCAACTCCGGATTATATTGTACTCATTTATCCCTATAGTACTTGCAGTATTAAACAATCAAAAACTACAGTCGGGCATCACAAACAATTCACAACTTAGATATTACTTTTTCTTTTTGTTCATGAAATGGTTGTGCCTTTGGTTAGGCTTCCTTTGGAACTATGAGGTTTAGACTCAACAGTAAAATCAACAACAAAAAAAAACTCTGTGAAGAGTTGGTTGCTCAGCATTAGACTTTCTAGAAAAAGGAACCCTGCACAAACAACTGAAGAATAAGAAAAGGAATCTGGCCAAAGATCTCATAGCTCTGAAGCAAGGAAAAAAAGGCTTCAGAAGAGCATTTTGCATCTCAAAGCCAAACAATGTTAGATTTTATAATATATTTATCTCATTATGTTTCTATAATGTAATGATTCCCACCACATTCTGGTGCAATAAGCAATTAGATACAACAGAAAAGACAGTTTAATTTATCTATCATTCTCCATAATAATGAAAACGTTTCTATGTCATGCATAGAAGTACATAATATAATCTAACTACAGTCCCCAGTTATGCCAGTGGTTTGGGCACATTCCTAATTTTTAAATAAATGCCAACTGGTCTGCCAAAACAGATCATTCACAGACAATATCACAAATGGTAAGATGAAGTGAAAACATGATCTCTGAGGAACGACCAAGTTTATTTAGATGAGAAAAGACTGGGAGGAACAGAATGATTGCTTTGTAATATATCCAATGTCTGCATAAAGAAAACAGTGAAAACTAGCTCTTCCTTTCTGCTGCACTTACTTCATTGAAATAGGTTCAGTTTGAGAGACTTTCTTTTCTATTTTCATAAATCTGAATCTAATGACTTCTGCAAAATTATTGGGCAACCAAAACTGTTTGTTAATTGGAACTCTTTCACTATGCCTGTATCCATTACTTAGCACTAGCTGATAATAGGAGATATTTTGACCTGTAAGCTTTAGATAAGATTTAGTGTATGACAGAGAAAAAAATATATAATATTATTTGATGTTACTACTTAATTAAATTAAAGCGGTGTAATTCTATTGATTTCTTTAGTTTAGTAGGGAGGGATCATTCTTGAAGTTTAAACTTCCAGAACATTTCAGAAAACAATTTCATTTGTTTATTTTATTATTTGTCTATTTTGGGGAGTTACAGGTGTGGATAGTATAGACACAAGTATGACAGACATATCATTTTCTGTGTTTTATCATGTTGAAATTGACAGTTACATCACAATTTGTGCTATACTACCACAATGTTAAATTCATGCTCATTCACTTGGTATAAGTTATTGAAGAGGATTATTTTGTTAAAGTTTGTAAAAAAAAAAGGAGTAAGATAGCAAAGTAATGTTATATATTTGTGGATTTTTTATTTTTTGTAATTAGATTTTACACTTGAATTTGAGAGGTAGAATGAAGTCATTGCATACTTAAACTGTCAGACTAATAGCACTAGAAACACATAATATGTGGCAGCACATCCTTGACTCTAATTTTCCAGCCTTCTGACCATTGTTTTAAGTCATCTGTCTTGTAAAATAATCATACTATATATTAGGAGGGCAATGGATCAAAGCTACCCATTTAGAACATATAATTGTCCCATAAAACAACAAAAAAACACAGTAAATGTTATACTGGAACAAAATGTGAACTGATAGTATGAATAATAAAATATTCATTGCTGATATTTTTGTACAACTTGTTTAATATGTTGCTTGTTAAAATATAAACTTATTAGAGAATTACACTAATAATTTCATAATGAATACTGGTGGCACTTTTAGTATTACACAACTAGATTAATATAGGAAGGTTGGAAATTAGGAAATTTTGTAATATTTTTCTAAAATGTTTCTGGTTTCTTATACAGAAGTAGGTATACATAAACAACTTCAGAATTTTATTAAATTATTTAGAAGGTGGTATAAGGAAACGATTTTAGAATTTAATAACCATTGAGGATTTATAATGGTTTTGCTTTATCCAACAGCTAAACGTTTGTCAGTATCAAACCAAAGTTGTACTATTGTGCTGGCACCAAAAATACACAATATGTGAGGAGGCTTCTTTTTTAAACAAGGAGCTGAAGGAAGCACTGAACAGCATCTATATCACTGTAAAACACTGATGGATATAAACACTTATCCTTCAGTTCATACACCAGTCATTGAGTACTTGGAGTTAGCAAGACATGTCGATGAAAAAATTATTCTATAATTTTTAAAAGGGATCTAAAAATATCAGGTATCGGAAACAAAAAGGAATGTTAGACAAAAGTGATCTGACATATTAGAGTACCTTGTGACATCTTTAGATAGAGGATATTGATAAAATCAAAAGCACTTTTTTATAAATTAATTGTTGCAAAATCACAACTCTTTCTAAAGAAAAGATATTTTTGTTCTTCCTGTTTGCCCTAGAGAGATGCTGTAACACAGAAGTAGCATCTTTGCTGAACAGTTTTGGTATCACACACATTTATTTTGTAATAAAATCGGCTTTGTGCAAGAGTCAGGATAATTAATTGCTAGAAAGTCTGTGATATAAGTCAACTATAGTTATCTACTATAAATCTACTGAATTAACTCTTTTCCAGGTCACTGATGTTATACCTGAATAGAATAAGAAACCCCTAGAATACGCATAATTTAAGCACTGGTTTCTTCTGCTCAGGAGACATTCAGAAAACTGCTATTAAGGAAAAAAGCACAGTTCTCTAAAGGGGTAACGTTTATTTGAAAGTGTTTTCATTGGGTTCCCCTCAGTCCCCTTCTCTCTCTACTTATTAGTAAAATATTAAGAACCTCAGAGTAGATTAATCCATGTGGCTTGTCCTCTCCACCAGTTTTAAAAAATTCTGATCTTTACAGTTAATTTACAATAAGACTTACATAAACTACATACTTTTTAAAAAAATTACAAGCATAAAACAGATAGATAGTTCAATCAGAAAATATATGTCCAATGTACATCACAGGATTGTTATGTTAGGCTTATGTTGAATTGAAAAAAAAATCATAAATACATAATATAAGAGAAGTTTTGTAATAATAGCAGTAATGCATTTCTGTTAAGGCAGTTACAGTTTTTTCTCCTATCAAGCAATTTCCAAAGTGTAAGTTCTACTTAATGAAAACTACACCAAACTTTCTTGGCTAATGAGATTCCATGTTAATCCCCTATGCTGCAAATCAATTATTTAAAGCCTTTCACAGCTAATGGATCGTATAGTACTTTCTGATTAATGCCAACTAGTTAGTTTCAATGCAGTGAAGCAATCAAGTCTTAACCACTCTCTTTTAATAATATTTTTCTGTGGTTAGAGAAGAAACACCACAAAATATTTTTAAATAATATATTTTTATATGAGAAAAACACAGAACTCAAACTACAGCAGAGAATATATTGTTGTACTCATTATTAAAATACAAAAAGCCATTATGTATTGATTGTGAATTCTGTATCTTTTATTAAATAGTAGAATATCAATGTTTAGTATTTTTCAGGAAAGTCTTTTCCTCTAAAGTATGTATAATATTAACTGTTTCTCAAAGATACTGATGGAATTAAGTAATATAATACAAATACTAAGAGTTCTGTATATTCTAGTAATACAAATTAGTGTACGTTTGTATGTTTCTTCTCAGCTCATCTCTGGCACATTGTATGAAATACATAAATTATTGAGGAAGGAGGCTTGAGATAATAGGAAAAATAAAAGACAACATGGTAAATTAGTAGTCTCCAGGCAGCAAAAAATAATGTGATAAAATCTGATGTGCATTGAAAGGAAAAAATAGTAGTTAGATACTTTACTGGAACTGGCTAGGACAGAGTTCAATTTCTTTGTAGTAGCTTGGATAGAGTTATATTTTGTATTTGAGAACAGAAGAGTGTTGATATGCGACCAGCTTTAGGTGTTGCTGATCAACACTTCCTCCCAGCTTCGTGTCATCTGCAAACTTATTAAGGATGCAATCAGTCCCCTCATGCAGATCGTTTACAGGACTGGCCCAACACTGAGCCCTGAGGAACATAACTTCTGACTGGCCTTCAACTGTATGTAACGCCATTTATCATCACCCCCTGGGTGTGGTCAGTTTTTCATCCAGCAGAGAGTGTGCCCGTCCAGGCCAATGGCAGCCAGTTTCTCGAGTAGAATACTGTGAGAAACGGTGTCAAAGGTTTTACAAAAAGTCCAGATAACACTACACCCACAGCCTTTCTCTTGTCCATTAAGCGGCTAACCTTGTCATAGAAGGAGATCACATTAATTTATCAGGACCTGCTTTTCACAAACCCATGCCGACAGGTCCTGATCACCTGGTTGTCTTGCATGTGCTGTATGATAGCACTCAAGATGATCTGCTCCATGATCTTTCCTGGCACCGGGACTGGTAGTTCTGTAGTTACCTGGATCCTCTCTCCTACCCTTCTTGTAGATGGGTGTAACTTTTGCCAACCCCCAGTCAAGTGGAAATTCCCCAGTCAGCCAGGACTGCTGGTAGATGAGGGAAAGGGGTTTGGTGAGGACCTCTGCCAGGTCCCTTAATACCCTTGAGTGAATTCTATCTGGCTCCATAGACTTGTGAATGTCTAATTGGATGAACAGGTCTCTATCTCCTCTTGGATCATTGGTGTTTTGTTCTGTTCTCCCTCCCTGTGTACTGGCTCAGGAGGATGAGTACCCAGAGAACATCTTACCTTACTATTAAAGACTGAAGCAAAGAAGACATTAAGTACCTCAGCTTTGTCCTCATCCTTTGCTACTATTTTTTCCCCTGCATCCAGTAAAGGATGGAGATTCTTCTTGACCCTTCTTTTGTGGTTAATATATTTGTATAAACATTTTTATTATCTTTCACATAATTGGCCAATTTAGGTTCTAATTGAGCTTTAGGCCTTCTGATTTTTTTCTCTGCAAGACCTCGCTTCATCCTTGTAGCCTTCCTGGGATGTCTGCCCCCTCCACCAAAGCTAATATACTTTCCTCTTTTTTCCAGATCCACTCAAAACTCTCTGCTCAGCCAAGCTGGTTTTCTTCCCCACCAACTTATTTTGTGGCACATGGCCTGCTCTGGCGCCATCAGGATTTCCTTCTTGAAGACTGTCAAGCCCTCTTGGACTCCTTTGCCCTTCCGAACTGCCTTCCAATGAGCTTTATGAATCAGCCTTCTAAACAGTCCAAAATCTGCCCCCAGAAATCCAAGGTGGCAGTTCTAATGACTCCGGTCCTTTCTTCTCCAAAAACTGAGAATTCTATCATCTCATGATGGCTGTGGGAGAAAGAAGAAATAAATCAAGGTATTAGTTATGCATAGATTGTATTATTGCCACAAATAAAGAGGTCGTTTGTGATGAACACTGAAATGAGACAATATATGAAGACACAAAGTATTAATTAAAGGGCATTTTTTATTATTTATATGAATTTTTTTATTTTCACACAGGCTGTAGGGCATTTTTGTATTTGATTAAAAATATTTTTATATTTTAACACAAAAACATACCCATATGTACGGAAATAGAATATCTTTTAGTTATAAGGGTTTCAAATGTGATTAAGTGGCCTTGTATTTAACTTAAAATTATTTAAGAGATTTGGGGTTTATTTAGTGCAATTTCATCTTCATTCTGAGAAGGGCTTAGAAAGGAACTATAATAATTGACAACCTTGCCTAAAATACATCTTCTGCAGTTAGCTAACAAATAGTTGACGAATTTCCTTAGAAAGTATCTTGCTGCCAGATCCTTTAGCTCAGTCCTAGATGTGTAATAATTCCTTATTTCCTGTAATTACTCAGGTGTAAGGCAGTAAAAATCTCAGTTAAGGTTTTTGCTCCTTTAACAAATTTTCAGTTCGTTGTACATGGGTGTGTCTTAGTAGTATTTGAAATGTATTTCTTTTTTCCTTAAGAAAGCAGGCCAAATACAAGCAGTATTGATTCTGTTCAGCTTTTGCAGAATGGTTGATGCTTAGACAAATGCCAAAGAAGGTCTGAGGATACTTTCCACCAAAGCACAAAGGAATTAAACTCCCATGTCACTTCTGAAGTTAATGTCCATAGGATATTCAGACTGAAGGTACTTCTAGCCAGCAGCTCTAGAATAGAAGGAAGAGAAGATGGTAAGCAAGGTGGATGAGCATCACATTAAAAACAAACATCTCGGCTGTAATCTCCGTACCAAAGGATTATTTTTTTCTTTCAACAAATTGTTCTTGACGTAAAAAGAGTGCAGAAAAATGTGGGAAAGATAGACTGTAACAGGACTACACCCTAATTATGTCATTTGCTCTTGGGGGGAAAAAAAAGCATGCAACGCTCCTACAAAATCCAAAGACTGCAACACATAAAAAAACCCTCAGTAAATAAATTAATATGAACATCATTAAGCATTTTAATTAGAGAATTGCAGATACTAAAAGCATGTGTGAGGGTTTTTTTGTTTTGGTCTTTTTTTACCAGTGTTTTAGAGGTTTTGGTGTAAATTATAAAACCATTTGAAAAATAACTATACTTAATTATTTGTTTTGAAAGGTATATCTCTGTCTTAGTTTTGTGAATTTTATTCACCTAGGGACTTTAAATGAACTGAGATAATAAATATCCTAAAGCTTATGTGTTAATATAGAATGGAATCTTTTTCCATTACTACTATAGAACCATCATTAAAGTGTGAGGATGATGGTTACTATATGTATATTTTATAAAAGCAGTTAAAAGTAGTCTAGCAAGATAGAAAATAAGTAAAACTTAAGCAATGTGTAAAATGAAATCAACTTGATTTGTTCTGTGCACACACAGAAAACAAAGTATAAACAAAATATAACAGCATCACGGATGTATCTTTTTGGGTATACTATAACTTTAAGAGGAGTCTGCTTTTTTTTCCTTTACAAAACTTTTTTATAGCTGCAAAGAGCCTAGCTTTTTTGAAACAAGTCATTCCTATGAAAAGGAATATTGTAAAGGAGATCTAGACTGTGATGCTGTGAGAGACTTGATATTTAAAAGTTTCTGCTGACCATGCAGTGATTTTCAAATAACTTGCTAAAATCATTTAAACTATTAGACTGAAGAACTGAGAAAGTTACCCAAGAAGCTGCTGAAATATGAGTTGAAATGGGGTGAACACACTCTTTAAGAGTTGCTTTTTCCTAGGATTTAATATTGACTTCCTGTATGGTATCAATAAATGTGATAGTTCTGTACTTACAAGGAACAGCTCTTACAGAGTGACTTCATTGGAACTGTGAAGATCTGTGTTTTGATGAAAGTAATCAGAACAGATCCTAAACACCATGGGGAAATTACACTATAATTCACAAATGTTTGCTTTATTTTCTGTGTTTCTTTTATAAAATTTATATGCCTGGTGGTAGAGACTATGAGACAAGCCAACTAAGGATCATAATGCCATACTTTTACTGCTTTGTGTGAATGATAAATTATTTCCATACAATTCAAATGCATTCACTGCTATTTTGCTCAACATTCACTTACTATTAGACTTCAGATGAAGGAGTGAAATAAGCTAAGACTGTTTCCTTTTTGGTTTGGATTCAGCTGGGAGAGAGTCAATTTTCTTTAACTTCTCATAATCGCCTGCCAACCAGAGGATGGGAAATGCTGAGGTGTAGAGGGATCACTACTTGGGAATTGGCTGGGCATCGATTTAAAGGTAATGAGCAATTCCACTGAGCGTTACTTTCTTTGTATATTCTTTTATAGCTATTGTTATTGATGTTATTATTTTTACTACTTTTCTCTTAATTTGTTGTTCTGCTAAACTGTCTTTATCCCAACCAAAGAATTTTACCTTTTTTTTTCTTTCTGACTTCCCACTGCAGGGTGGAAGGATTGAGCAAGCAGTCATGTAGTATTTAGTTGCCAACTGGGGATAAACCAATACATCTTATTTATATGGAATAATGTGTGTGTGCGTGTGAACCATGAAGGAATGTAGGGTTGTAAACAGAATAATTGTTTACACACTCCTGTAATACTTTTTGGTAATTAAGTACTACATGCATACTAACATAAACGCTTATAAAAGCTCTTATTGCCTCTAGAAGGTATTGTTATCCTCCTTTTTAGAGGCATGGAAGTAAAGCTATGTAGCCTATTTTTTGCTCTAAATAGTGTTGAAATGTCAAGTGGTAATTACTGGTGATTGCCCTGAAATACATATATTGCCTAGTAGCTTATAAAAAAACCTGGATTTTTGATGAAAGTTGCCCAACAGTTACTACAGATTTAGCTTCACCGCTGAGATCTGGGTTCTAACTTTGTTTCAACCTAACAGCAGATATTTGCAAGTACAATATAGTCAAATCACAAATGTGGTATTTTAGGTGACTTGGGAATTCTCTGTTCATTTGAAAATTGACCATATTCTGAAGAATTGGTGATTTCATTTAGATTTTATTCTATGAAAAGTAAAATTTACTCCTGTTCAAATGAAAAGAGGCAGTTGCAATGTGATAAAACTGAAAGCACAGTCAGGCAGCACCTTTACAAAAGCAAAGTACATTAGGGTATTTTCACAAGTGACTGAGTGATGGAGACACTTCAGAGTAACAGAGATGTCCTAGGTTTTGAATGCTGGCTTGCGTATCCTGAGATAGGGTGGATATCTTTCTGAAGTCTTTCTTTGTGCCCTGAAAATGTAACCAAAAATTACCTTCTTGTATGACATTATAATAGCAGTGTTCATTACTGAACAGTTTTGGTAAAAGATTGTCATATTGCTCTATATAGTAGATTCTATTCTGTAAATCAAGACTTTCAAATATGGCTAACCAGGTGTTTACTGGAGAGATAACTTCTCACTGACAGCTGGATTAATTTCAATTGAGTTACTCCCAGAGATTAATTTTACTCAGTAAACCAAAACACAGTTTGCAATAAAATTATTTGTAGCCCTCTAGCTTGTCTAAGAATCTTTGAATATCTAAACTAATATTAGAGCAGATAAATGAATCAATAGGCTTGAAAATGTGTCAACCAAAACATGAAGAACTTTTTAACTTTCCACACAGCTGCCTGTTTGCAACAGCTCTAGCTTAGCAGGATATCTATCGATTACAAGAGCAACAGCTAAATAGAATCATAGAATCATTTAGATTGGGAAAGATCTCTAAGACCATCGAGTCCAATCGTACATTTAAGAACAATGAGTGTATCATGAATACTAACGACTCTGTGAGGGGAAGAAAGACGTAATAAAGCCAGCTGGTGCCCAATTGCTTTTCCTCAATATTTGGGTTTGTAGAGTGGCATAAACTTAACTGTGAATTTTTTAATGGACCAAAATTAATTTTCTTTGGGTAGTAATAAGGGACAAAGGACCTAATGGACCCTAACAAGGATGTGGTAGTTAACCAAAGCACAAATCATAGATAACTTCAGCATTGAGATTACATAATATTATTAGCATGTTATGTCTTTTATTAGAGATCTCTACAGAGCAGTAGAAAATCTGGAAATTGTGTCCATGAGATCATTTAAGCAAATCTTCAAGCAATTTGTTTTTGTAATCTGGATAAGGTATTGGGTGAAGAGCATTTATGTAAAGTTCGTGTGCCCTCCAAATTTGTATGTTCTTCAAAGTCAATTTAAAAACATTTTCCTGAGTATCACAAGTATCATTATTTGTATCTATTAGCATACACAGAAACGCATATACTGGTGCCTTCATTATGAACAGACTATTATTAAAAAGTTAATATGATTTATCGGCTAAAATCATCTAGGCTTCTGTGATCACTGTGTCTTTACCCCACCACGTGGGTTGTCAAACTCATGGCCCACAAGCCGAATCCAGCCCTCCATCCTTCTTCTCTGTCCCAGCACTTTGTTTCTACCGGGCAGCAGCACCGATCTCCTTGCCCCTCAGCTCCTGCCTATGCTGGGCACGTGTGCAGCGTGTGACGTACATTA
This sequence comes from Dromococcyx pavoninus, assembly GCA_033558185.1. Taxonomy (NCBI): domain Eukaryota; kingdom Metazoa; phylum Chordata; class Aves; order Cuculiformes; family Neomorphidae; genus Dromococcyx; species Dromococcyx pavoninus. The sequence goes on along the minus strand of JAUMJL010000139.1, from coordinate 325,926 downwards.
TGCTGCAGGAGCTGGAGAATGGCAGGAGCCATCAATGTGGTACCCCTGCTGTAGGAGATATTTGGCTGATTTTAACCTGAAATCTAAAGAAAATCCAGTTATTTTCATCAAAATCCATGTATGAGAACTTCATCATTCATTTTAAAATGGACTTTTAATCCTTTAGCAGTCAGCTGTCTTATTACTTGCCGCTACTCTTAGTGAGTAGGGAACATGATGGATATTTATTTCACAGCCATATTTTATTCATGACTCATAACCAAATGTAAAGTGGGTAATGACCAGGAAATATTCTTTACTACATCCATGCATTTAGGTGTTTTATGAAGCTGCTTGGAATCAAGACATTCCCAAAAGAAAGGTGCTAGTTAGTCTTTTGCTGCTGATATACATAATTCAGAGGAACATTCAAACTTTTCTGTCCATTACTAGCTATGATACTAAGAACTTACTAAGAAGTTATAATCTTCTCTAAGTGACCTGGCAAAAAAAAAATTTCTAGTTTGTTAAAATAAAAGAAAATCCATGTGCTTTCATAGAAGTTTGTCCTATACTCAGACAAATGAAGAATTGAAATGGATTTTAATTTATATATATATACAGGACATAACTAAAAGTTTTGAGATCAAATGCTTAATAGTGAATTAAACCGTGTGTGAAAACATTGAAATTGTTTAATTAACTATATATTGTTTAATAAAATGGTATCTGTGTACAGGAAACTACTAATTTATACACCTAAACCCAATGTGAATTTCTAAACCTACGTATGTATCTGTAGATGATATATATGGATGTGGATTTCACAAAGATTTCCTAATATCCATTTTTCCCCTCTATATTTCCATACAATAGTAAAATACCATTTCTTACTTTTTTTCCCGAGTGCTCCCTGAGTTTTATCTTTGAAAATCTTGAGTCTGGATACATCACATATGTCTTAGTTCGATTTGTAGCATAACTAGCACCTGCCAAATTTTTACTAAACAGGAGAACTACATGGAAGTCTATACTATAAGTGGAAATAGAATTTTAAATCTCCAGGTGAATCTTTACAATTGATATTGCAGTTTAGATACAAGGATTACATAATAATTTGCTCTTTGTGGTAAGAGCTCATTAACTTAGAGAAAATCAACAGCAAAAATCTGTCTTTTGGTTTTACAGCAAAAGTGATTGCAATTTTGTGAAACACATCCTAACAATTTCCGAGGTGTCTGGTTAATATTGCTAAAAATTTAATACATGAGACTTGTTTAGTGATTTTATTACATAGATTTAAATTTTCATTAATTTTAATGTAATAATTGCCTTATTATAGTATTTTGTTTTCCAAAAAAGGTAAACTGAAATACTGGTTTTGTGTTTTAGCTGTTGGCATTTTCTTAAAGTAATCACATTTCTACAAATGAAGGAATCTCTGAAAACTAGTTTTATCAGCAATGACTCAAAATCTTGATTATTATATTGTGTTTACTCTTTAGCTCTCTAAAACTAGTTTGTTATACCATTTTTTAAAAAAGTGTACTTTAAATAAATAGTACACACATAATACACACATGTAGAAACATGCCCTAAAGATTACAAAATGTTCATTTCAGTGAGTACTTCATGCACTCAGAGATATTTAAAGCCTTCTTAAGCATTGAATAATTGGTCTTGAAGAAGGGGAAGAAATAGGTTCTGGTTAGAGCTAGATAAAGAAAAATTATATTAGAACACCAAACTTCATTAAAAAGCTTGTTACATAAGGTTGTCAATGACTATGCTGCAGTAGAAATGTCAGTGAAGCATATGCAGACTGTCTTTAAAAGACATAACTTAGAAATCAAAGTTCCTTTCCTGCAGCTGAAACAAAAGTAACAAAGTAAGGAAAATAATTTTGAAAAAAAAAATATATCCTTTAAGTAAGAAACCCAAAGAAAGAATACAGGTCTGTGTTCCATGAGCAATTGTGGTATGTAACTAATCTAACAATCTAAAAATAACTATTTATTTACAAGTAACTAAATGAATACTGCGTATAACTACGATCTTCAGTTAAGATCATACAGTTTTAGGTTACAAATACTTCAGGATCTTAGCTGCTTGATTTTCAGGCATCTTTTCCTCCGAAATATTAACCACTTACAACTGAAATCAATGGATTGAATTTAATGTTTCTCATGATGATTTTCTCAGAAAAGTAAGGGTTTTTTTCCTGACGTTTCCAACAGGAAATTCTAATCTTCTTCAAATAAATAACATTTGATTTTTTTTTTTAGTCTAAAATTGATTCACTTGGATAGGGATAGATTAACGGTTAGAAAGAGGTAAAAGAGAATAGCAAAGAGGAAAAAATAAAACAAACAAACCCAATACAACTTGTTTCCAAAGATTTTTTTTCTTAGTTTTCTAAGTTTTCTGGTTTAGTGTGAAAAGAATTTTAAAAGAAAATGTAGTCTCTACATTTTTTTTGCATATTCTAACTGCAGTTTTTCATTTAAAATATTTTAATCACAGATTATCCAAGAACTTTTATTGAAGGTGTGCAGGATCTTTGAGCGCCATGGCCAAAGTCTGAAACTTATCACTTCATAACTCGGTATCAAAAGCGTTTTTCAAAAATATAGCATTAAGGGCGAAAATGGTGCCTGAAGTTTCACCAGAAGTTTTCAACAGTAGTAAAAAGAAACAGTTGACATTTGCAAGACAACAGTCAGAAAGGTTCAGAGCTTTAATTTACTTTGCATATTCCATAGCTGCTATGATTTTATAAGTACAGTCACCTGAATGCTTTTGCAAACAAGTATTTGCTATGGCTTAGATTTAAGACAGTTGCACATAAGACAATTCAGTTATCTAACCGGTTAGCAGTTCTTGTTTTATTTTACTTAACTATTATATTCTTTAGAAAAAGATGCTTTCATGTAAATTAGCTTCAGTACTCTCTTTTTTACTGTTACTGAAATGAAACTTGCTACAGAACCTGTCTAAACTGGATGATGTAGAATCTTCATCCTGTAATTAGAGGTAAATAAAGCTCAGAAAGCTTCAACTTTTGAATAATCTTCCCAAAGTTAGGATGATTAGCATGAGTTTTTATGAAGCTATCTGACTGAGATGATGTTTTTGTAAGTAACATTTAGATATATACATGGAACAGTTACTCCTTAATAATGAAAGAATTGTCGAAAGTAAGCAATTATAAACAGGTATGTGAGAGGATATTCAAAGATCCAGAACAATTCAGAAAGGAATTCAACAAATTAATATTTCCCACATGCTCCTATTTCCCTCCTTAATGTTTGATATTTTCTCCATCTTGAAAATGGAAAAATCTAAGTACATGTACTTTTCACAAGATGCACTTTATTGTTTGCACTGAGGTGACATCTCTTTTTGTCTTTACTTCATCTTCCAGAAATTGTAAATAAGTGGATGTATAAGGTTTATGATACACAGAGGCTTCATCACTTAACTTCTCCAACCATTGTAATCCTTACGGATCAGGCATATTAGTGTGCATATGAATTCAGAGCTGTTGCTCTTATATTCAGGTGTAATAAGACACGACTCAACATCTACAATTTCATCTCAGCTAGAACTCTTATTGACAGAAGAAAATAACCGAGACGCTTGATAGTTCTGGTAATATATTATACCCACAATTCATCTGACCTTAAAGCAAACGTCTCTGACTTTATCTCTTGGGATTTTCCTTGGTTTTTTCTTTAAAAAAATATTTCAGCTTCTCATGAACTTACACACACTATAAATTTAAAAAAATAATAGTGCCTTCTTGTCTATAGCGTCAAAAAGTCAGTTGTAATTTCAATCAGTTTGAATATATCTGATTTATAGACATAAGCACTGTAGCATGAGAGCAACATTTATTGGTATGTTTAGGTATCATTGGTATTTCTTGTCTAATAATACTCATCGGCTTGTACTATAGCATGTTGACATTCAAAATACTTTTTTTGGTCTTAGCAGGAGATTCAGTGTTTTAGATTTTCATTTCCCAGACAGTTACAGACTAGCAGTATGAACATTTTCTCTGATTTTTGTTTCTTGCAAAAATACTTTTATCATGATTGTTTGTGGGGTTTTTTTGTTTGTTTTTTTTTAAGGAAAGGAAAGAATATAAAATAAAAAATTTCTCTTTTTTTTAAAGTGTTTTTGACCATGGTTTTAAAGGACAAAAAATGAGACAATGAAAAATTAAAAATTTTAAAATTCAGATACTATGCACAACATCTGTGTATTTTATGGATTTTTTTCTAAAATGCTTTGTAGAAGGAAATGTACACATAAGAAATTTTTGTATATTCTGTACTACATGTAGTTTAATTTGTGTCTGATAAGTAACAACCTGTACACAATGTCTAAAAAGTCTTCAGTTCTACTAAATATTATTTTGCATATTATCAGGTTCTGGGATTAAATGGAACACATTCTCTTTTCTCATAAAATTTGCGTACCATTTTAAATCATAGTCGTCCAGTTAGGTTACAAATTTTTGTCTACCATGTACATACAAATATTAATTTTGACCTGTTATGTTGTAAAGAAACTTAATATCCTTAATGTTTATATGGTAAAGTACTCCAAGGCAGCTTCAGAATGTTTAACAATGTAAATAATTTAATATGTTCTTAAATCTATTACTTTTATGGTAAAGTAGTTTTCTCTATTAATATATTTCAAGTAAGAAGTAAGCATTGGTCTCTTTTAAGTTCTCATTTATTTTTCTTGAAATTTGCAAATGTTGGTCCAAGGAAATGTGTAGTGACATCAATGTAACTCACTATGTCTTTAATATTTTCAGTGGCATTCTTTAAGAAAATGTGCAGATTTACAGCGATGAATTGCAGTTTTGAGGAGATGAATTGTATGTGTCAAGCAAGGCAGACCATGTCATAGAAACCTCTATAATTCCTCCCGTGCCTGCTGTCTCTAAAATATCTGCTCAGGATGGTAAAAAAAAGGGGTGGGGTGGGGAGGGAAACAACTGCAAAAGCATTTTCTATTGTCCCTTGGTATAAATTCTCAAAATGAAACTTTTCTAACCTTTTCTTTCTCACTTCTCATACTACAGCTACTGGTTGCAACTGCTTACTAGGCAGGATAATATTTTTTTTATTTCTCTGGAAGTATCTCATTGTGGAGTGGATTGGCTTAAATTAGGAAGCAGTGAATCTTACTTTAAATAGAAAAAAATTGGTTTTCTTCATAATTTAGGTGTTTCCTGCAGAGATGCTGTTTCTCACAAGCTGATACAAGCTTTTATCAACTTTATGACTTATACTTGTTTTTTTAAGTAATTATGTAACAATATGCATTTATGCAGATACTTCTGAACTTCTATTTTGTTTGCAAGTAAGGAATAAAGATCTCAATTATACATAAATTATGGTTCACTTTTATTCATTATTTTTGACACTTCCATTAAAAAGGAAATTGGAATTCAATTTTAAATAGGCAAAATAGCATCCTGATAAATGAAGTACAATGTCTCAGATATATTAGGAAAAAAAGATACACATCGAAACTTGTTTTTCAGTAAAAACTACTTGATTTATAATAAAGGAAGTACACATAGGTTAGAAAATTTATTAAAATACATATAATTTTCCTGGACTTTTGGATCAATTCTTATGATGTCTTCTTTCTATTCCTATGTTGGGAAAACCTTTCCTGATATTCAGTGGTCCTTTGTGACCACTGAACAACCTGATGTGAAAGACATGGGGTTTTTTCTGTAAAGACAAAAAAACTTGTTTAGAAGTTCAAGGCCTTTTGCCTATTTTGTTATAACCCTAAACAAGTCCTCTGAAAAAATGTGGGTCTTTAAAAATTCTAAATATATAAATTAACAGATACACAGAACCATGAAATGTAACTAGGAGACAAACAATTTAGTATCTCATAGATAAAATTCCCATTAACAGAGTCACATGCAGCTTAAAAATAACAACTTACCTAGCAGCCACCTAAAGCTACCTTACAAGATGATATGAAGTATAAAGTCTTTGATGTTAACAAGTTAAAGGGTAACCTATTTTCCCTACTGAGAATACAAAATGGTGCAAGAGACAAAATGGAGACAAACATGACTGTAACCACATAAAATTAGAATGAAAAATAGGTTATCCAATGAATTATGGATTGAAGTACACCATACAATAAAATCCTATGAAGCAGCTTTAGAAAAATTTTAACCAGTGAAATCTTAAACTTTACAGCAATTTGACGTGAACAAGTTTGGTATAGAACCTGTAAGACAATTTGGTGTTATGAGAATTACTTTGACGATTTTTGGTTGTGAAGAAAAATAAATATGTAAAGTAAGTTTATAATTTCCCCCCTGATGTTCACTGCAGGTTGCAGTATATAAGTTTGCTTATTGCATGTTTTATTTTTCAGTTCATATTCATTTAACTTAGGGACAGTCGGTTTAAAGTGAGTGGAATTACAAAAGCAGGGTGAAAAATCAAGACAAGAGGCCAACGGATGCCAAAGTGGCTCTCAGATTTTAATTGTGTAATAGCTAAACTTTGTCTATGTAACATCTAAAATAAAACAAAATATTCTGTACTTATTTATCCTACTTATATTTTCCCTGGATATTTTTTAAAATATAATATTATCTGATGTTGTCTGTATCAAAAATGTTTTCTATCTGCAAATTACAACTTTCTTTTAGAATGTTACTTGTGCATCCCCAACCCATGCCTTCCAAATCAATGGTGCAGTCAGCGAGAGATGAGCTCCACTCTATTTAAGAGAGACGTGAGTGAGAGAAGGTCACAGGTCTATACATTTATAAGTATATTACATGATGCAATATTTAGCATCTGAGCAGTATCAGATCTAAACAGGCTATGAAAACTCAGTCGTTTTTATACTACTCAACACATGAAAACAATTCATGCGTATTATTTTTATTCATGTTCCTTGTAGAAACCTGAACTATTAATCAGTTCCTTTCCAAAGATTTTCCTTTACATTTAAAGATTTCCTTGACATATTTAAAATAATAAATATTTGAAAACCATCATTTGATAATACATTATTCATTAACTGCAAAGCATATCTACCTCATTCATATCTTCTGCTAAAGATTACCACCAGTTCTATAACATGTTACTTTTGTTTGTCTATCAATACAATAGGTTTATTGTATGTGAAAAACTCAACAGTCAGACACTGTCTGAAATTTAAGTAATTCCAGGAAATCCTTAAAAGCTGTACCTAATCTTTCATACATATTTAAATACTGGAACATGGTTATGTCTGGAGCTTTAACTTGCATTCACTTCGGTGGATTATGTAGTATCTGATCGTACAAAAGTCTGAAATCTGTTTTAATTTAAAATAAATAACTTTCATTTCAATTAGTAGCTGTAATTCAATTAATTACTACTAGCAAACAAAGCAAAATTACGCAAATTTCGGCATAGAAGATAATTTTCTTATTGATTTCTTACCATCAATTTATTTTATTTTTTTCCACACCAGACCAATATTTTTCTTCAATACTTTTTAAAGAAACCCCCTCGAGAGACATTAGATGTTTCAGTAGGATATTAGCTGGTAACCAGCCTGAAAAGTAGAAGACATGACTCCCAATCAGCAGAAAGCCCAATGATTTATTTGTTTTGATTAGTTTGAGATTCTCATTTGTCTTCAAGGATCTGGAAAGCCAGTCAAAGACTTCTGGGAACTGATGGACTTTTAAGAACTTCAGCAGCTGCTCATCAAGAACTTAACAATTGATCACTAAACCACAGGTTCATGAGATTGTATGAGATAACTGCTTTACAACTGAAAATAATTTGTATTACTACTGTAAAATTATATTTTAAAAAACGTTACAGAGCCTACAGTGTTGTGGACTCATTGTGAAAGTATAAAATGTTACCTGTTCTTCAAACCAGCAGAATATACCTGTAAATATGGGGGAGAAAATGGTGAACAATAAGTGCCAAATTCTGTGATAACAAATGTTTCTCTCTCACAAAATGAAGTGTTTGACTAGAAGATTTACAATTTTTGTGCATGTGCATTTTTATTCTGAAGTAAGGAAAAAAATGTAACTCAAAAGAGACTGAGGAAAAATAGTCATAGGAAGATCAGAATATAATTCTAATTCTGTATTTCTACTTTCTTTGGTATAGCTGTAGTTTACCTTTCTAGCAATTCAGAAACCAGATTTATTAGCTTCCATGTTTTAATCAAAACCAGCATATGTTTTCGTATATAAACATAGACTGAAATGTACCAACGCAACCCCACTTTTTCACCTTAAATTTTCCCAGAGAAGAATAAAAAATGTCTAATATTTGTTCAAATTAATCTAAGCTATTTGCATTCATTCACGGTTTTATAAATGATTCCTCCTTTTTGGCCATTCATGATTTTTTCAGAGGATAATTCCTTTTAACCAACTCTTTTCCTCATGTATTGAATCTGCTTAGTGTCTCCTCACGTAGAAAGTCATTCCTCATTACAAAATAACCTGGGCATTAGAGCATGGGAGCATGTATTTCAGCCTGGACCTAAGGAACATTTATTCATTTTACTTAATGACAATGTTAATTAAAATGCTCATTTAGGCAGAGACATTAGGGTGGAAATGAAATTTAGCCTGATCTATAATGAGACATCCCAAGTGCCCCAAATGCTTGGGTCGTTTTCAAGTAGAATGATCTGTGTCATAATCCAAAACACTGTGATAGATGAGTAATAGAATATCCAGATACCAGTTCAGTAAAATATGCAAAGGAATATCTTCTTTTTTCAATTGTGTTTCTAGACGATTTTGGATACCAGGTTGTGCAGTGGTTAAGAGTTATTTTAATAACCTATTTGAAAACTCACTAAATGGGAAAGTCATCAGATTTTTTCTGTATTGAAAAGAGTATAGTGAGTTAAAGATGGCAGTTGAGCATTCAACTTGAAGCTGAAATAACATGGATAATTAAGCTAGTCTCCTATCAAAGAGGAGGTCTTGATCCCAATTTCTATCCTGCCCTTTGCTCCCCCTCTTTCCTTCCTCCCTCTTGCCCTAGTTCTGACAGTACATTTTCTTTCTCTTCTTCATACCATTACTAGGTAACTCATTGACTCAGAAGAATGCTATTCATTCTACGGGAAGAAGAAGGAGAAAGCTATTGGTTTAAACTAGTTCATGTAATAGACCTGTTATGCTCCAGTTTTAGTACAATATAAGTGATAGTTATAAGGGAGCAGGAAAAGGTGGAGGGATACCATGAAGAAAAAGGCTGTTTTGTTCAGTGATACTATATTAGATCAGCATAGCCTACCATGTAACCAGTTTTTCTGAGTATACCTTAGCGAAACCACCACTTTCATTTTTAAATACTCACTATATGTACATATTACATGCTGTGTTTGCATAATATTGAATGCAATAAACTATGACCAAGACAAATGCTTAGCTGGTGCAAAAAATGACATAACTACATTGGATTCAGTCTATGTTGACATAGTTGGGGTGGAATATATATGATTAAACAGCCTGTTAAATAACTTTTGTCTTAATGGACAGAGGACAAGAAGTTTCAAGATTCTTAGATCATTATATGTTTATTTAAACAGATGGCCACCTTAGGCGAGAAAATGTTTATTAAGATATTTTTATACTGCAGAATAACCAGAGCAGAGGAGTGAGTTTGATCACGGGATCCCTCCACAGGGGAAATAGGTGACTGCACTCACCATCTAGTAGATATCAAAGGACTAGAGCAAGAGATCAGTTCTGAGGTATGAATATCTAACAGACAAATTTCTTTACTTCAGTTTCTCAATAAATTACTAAGTGAATTGTTATTATGTTATCATTTAACATGTAGATTCATGTCTTGAATTTCTCTCCAAAGTTCATCTACGCCCCATAAAAAAAACATGCTCAAGCATGAGGGAAAACTCAAATTACATTGAAGCCTCAGAAGGAAAATCTAAAATATTAAATATTCTTATTATTATGGCTTTATGTGGACTTCATTCAGCCTTGAGTATTTATCAGTAATACCTGTAAGCTGGGAAAGCATATGGAGAAAATAAATGGAAATTAGTAATTTACAGCTAAAAGAAATGCATTCTTTCCCTTCATGGAAAGAGAGCATATTTATAATAATTCCAATTGCTATTATGTGGTCTCCTACAGATGTCAAATCTCCACAAGTGAGACAGGGTTCTGAGAAAGCATATAGTTTGTCACCATATGAAAAAGTAGAGTGTATAAACTGAGGTTTGGAGAAATATATTACTACAGACTACATGCAAGCAGAAATTCATAAACACTGTAAATATAAAAGCTATTTCCTTCTTCCCATGGTGGTACATTTTACAAAGTGTTTTCATTATTATACTGCATTTCTATATGACATTTTCTTCTGGAATGCTTTCTATTCTTCTACTGTTTTTGTTTTTCTCTTCCTGTCTCTATTCTTTCCTGTAAATAGCAAGAATTAGAATATTGACGCAATACTGAGACGAATGAATCAGGTCTTTCATTCAAATGATGGTCAAAATTGCTTGTGGAAGTCAAAGTCTCCTTTGATAATGTGGAATCTTTTGCCAGATAGATTCATCTTAAATGTTCATTGTTTGGCTGCACTGCACAGAGATGCAACTACACAGCTTCTTCCATAGGAAACAGGATAGTCATTCTCCTTATCTTAAGAGGTTCAGTGTGAGGAAGAAGTTCTTTACTGAAAGGGTGATTGGCCATTGGAATGCGCTGCCCAGGGAGGTGGTGGAGTCGCCGACCCTGGAGGTGTTTAAGGGGAGATTGGATGTGGCACTGAGTGCCATGGTCTAGATGATGATTGGTGTTAGTGTTGGGTTATAGGTTGGACTTGATCTCAGAGGTCCTTTCCAACCTTGTCATACTGTGATACTGTGATACTGTGATACTGTGACTTCAACTCGTGGCTAGAACACATGATATAACCTTGTAAACAATCCTGTGATTAATTTGATTTCATATAGTACTCGATTTATTAAAGAAGCACAACTAGTTGATACATTTCTTGCTTACACATCAAGGAAGTCTTAGTAATACATGCACTATATCCATGCACTAAGATGTTAAGCAGGTTATATTTATTTATTATATTATTATATAATTTATTCCAGAACAGATTATACATTTGAACTAATATAGGAGGTCTGAAATGAAAAAAAATGAGACTAACCCTATAGCTCAGGAACCAAGAGTGGGAGAGGAGAGACAAAGAGATGGTTATAGAACATGTTCTAACTTGTCACAGTGAAACAAGGCTCAACTCAATTGCTTTGTTCAGTATGAGTAGATGCACGCTCAAATATAGACATTTTTTACCCTTGGTCAGAAAACGTCAGTCTGTACCAGTTTACAACGTATTGTCTGTGAAGCAGTTTTTAGCTAATAACGATGACACTGTTCTTCAGCACCCACTCTATTTTCCAAACCTTGCTCACTGCAACTTCTACCTCTTCCCAAAGATCAAGTCAATGCACAAAGGAACTCATTTTTTGTTCACAGAAGATATGAAACAAAACTGATGGAGATCTTCAACAGCTTTTCAGAAAATGATCATCTGCAGAACTGCTTTGAACATTGACATCATTGTATGCAGTTGTATGTCAACTCAGAAAGGCATTATTTTGAAGGCATTTGTGATTAATGGTCTTAATTTGTTACATAAAAAGAGTTACAGTAACAATCTGGGGCTTTGGTTTGTGTTACACCTTATTCATGCAACATGAATAGTTAAGGCCTTAGGTCCATGATTTCAAACAAGATTGTACCAATGTAAGAGCAAGTTTGCACTCTTAACAGATCAGGCCTTTGAACAGACTAATGTCACTACTTTTTAAACACTCCTGGGCTTTATGCAGGACTTTTAGATCACTAGCTGCTCCATTAGTGCAATTATAGGCATAGGCACTACAAAGAATTTCAAATACTCAGGGAATTCTCTGTCCAAAAGAGGTGGGTTGGATGGCTGCACAATGGGCACTTTCAATCACAGCTGTGTATTTAAGTATCCAAATATCATGTGGTTTTAAAATGTATCCTAACAAAGAAGTTATATTATTCTTCCTTATGAACTGCCACAGATACTGCCAGTAGTAAGTGGATGGTACTTGGAAAGTTTTAATTAATGTCTCCAAAGCAGAGGCCTTTAGGATCTGTAAAAGTAGTATTACTTCAAGCAGACTCTAATGCCAACTTGTTTTGAAGTTAAACATTAAGCATGCTAATATATTATAATTGTATAAACATTTTTATACCTGATGCTCCAGTAAAAACAGAATTCCCATTCTTTATTGCAGGACAAATATCTCATGCTTACTGTATCTTTAGTGTAAGGCCTTAGTCATGACCTATTAATTTTGTTGTCAACTAGTCGTTAGAACTTGCTGTGTGAACCAGAGCTTGGTATTTGCTTCCTCTTCTTATGACATACAATTTTATCATCGGATAACAACAAAAGCCTTGAAAATGAGAGCACAGTTTAAAAGCAGAGCCTCCAGAATGATAAACAATTCACTAATGGTCAGTCACTGATCACTGAGAAAACACAGCCTTGAGAGCTGGATGAAGGTTCTGCTTTTAGAAAAGCAGCAGCAGCTGAGCAAAGTTTAAAAAGAGAAGAGCAACAAGAGAAGACACACACTGTGGCCTGGGAAAATCATCCTGCCTCAGTGTAGTAGAATGCATAGACTGGAGAGAAGAGAGGCCAAGGGTTAGCAATTCTCTATAGAAACTCAACAAAAGGAAAAAATACCATGGAACAACCACTGTTGCATACTTTCAGCTAATATAGGATGTGATTATATGAACTGCCTCCTTTGAATAACTAATAATAATGATAAATAGAATGTAAAAGATCTATATGCATGCAGTGTGACATTATTGAATGCCAATCTAGTTAATTTTTATTATAAAGATTAAAAGAGATCAGTTCAAAGAAAAAACTTACCAATTTTCTAAATACTCCCATCCCAACAATGTCTAATTTCCTAAGTGATATATACAACCAGTTACAATGCTGAACTTGAGGTTCACAGACCAGGAAGGCCCATCGAAAAAAAAAACAGACTCTTCGTACAAATGAAAAAAAGTACATTTTATAGTTCTACCTTGGCACTCCTGAAGAACACTGTCAACTGAAGAAGTTCTCATCTCCTATTTGTTCCAGACTCTCATATTTTGGCTGTCATTGGGCTGGCCCTTAGCCATATCATTAGGGACCTCTGCTTTAGATCTACAAAATTATTCTTCCTTGTTATGCTGCTTCATTCCCTTTCCTGAAATACTTCTCTCAAAAGAAACTATTGACTCTAATCAATCAGGTACTGCAATTTACAGATATTATTTCTCAGTATTGCTTGCTTAATATCTTAATGCATGGCTGTAATATCTTATACTAACTTTATATATCCTTCACTGAATCTGTATTCCTAAATCATATGTGTCATTATAACAAGGAACTGGTTTTGTAATCAGTGATTAATGTAAACAATGCCAAAATTATTAGCTGTTACTTGTGTCCAGACTCTGTACATATTTATGTTTGTGTTATCTATACAATCTACACATCATTATTTTCTCTAGTCATCATTCCATTTTGTGGAAAGCTATTGTTATTGACACTTATTTATTTTATGTTCTTAACACATCCTGTAGGAGTCCTTAACTGAATCTCCATGTCTAGAGAAGAGAAGACTCCGGGCAGACCTCATAGCAGCCTTCCAGTACGCGAAGGGGGCTACAAGAAAGCTGGGGAGAGACTTTTTACAAGGGCTTGTAGTGATAGGACGAGGAGGAGAAACTTTAAACTGAAAGGGAGATGATTTAGATTAGACATGAGGAAGAAACTCTTCATAGTAAGGGTGGTGAGACATTGCAATAAGTTGCCCAGAGAAGTGGATGTTTCCTCCCTGGAGGTGTTCAAGGCCAGGTTGGATGGGGACTTGGGCAGCCTGGTCTAGTGGGAGGTGTCCCTGCCCATGGCAGGGAGGTTGGAACTGGATGATCTTTAAGGTCCCTTCCAAGTCAAACCATTTTATGATTGCATAACAGATTTGCAGACATTTCTTTATACAGCACTATCTAGAATGAAGTCAGAAGAAAATGTTTTACTATATGAATTTGCCACCATTTCATAGTTAACATTAAGAAAAATATGTTTATACTACTTATATTACTGCTTCATAAGGCATTGAAGGAAAGTATATTTCAGCTAAATGAGCATAGATTAAAAGGAATAAGCCTATTAAAGAAGCAAGCCTCCTCTGCATCAAACAGAAGATGTAACAAAGGCTATTCAAGAACATTCTTTGTTAAAAAGGATACGATATCCATATGCCAAAACTGAATTTATTTACCCAAATCCTGAGTCTTTTTAAATAAATATCTGTAAAAATAAATTCACTTGGCAAAAATAAACAAATAAATGAAACACAAGGAAAAGAGGACATTGCCAACTTGTAATGTACTGAGAAAATATATTAGTTACTGTATGTTAATTAAGATAACTTTCTAGAAAACTGTCAAATAACAATGAAGTCCCCCCTCTCCTCTACTTCACAAATACAGAAATATCATATTCAAAAATATGTTATCTTTATTGCTGTATTTGTTATTTTCTAAACTTAGCTACCATCTACATAGTTTTTCCAGCATGGGCTTATTGGCTCTCTTGCAAAACCAGTTCTGATACAGTTCTGGAATCCTGATGAATTGATGTTGTTGAAAGGAATAAAAGAAAAAAAAGCTTCTTTGAGCCTATATATAAAGTAAACACTGAATAGACTTTACTCTGAGTTTACATACAATATAAACCCATCTTATGCTGAGAGAAGGTACTTAGTTTTGTCTGTTCATTTCAGTCTTAATAATCTTATGCATCTATCTTTTCTCTTTATGGGGTACATTCGTATTGACAATGCAAAGAGATTTCTGTGAGAGATTTACAGAAAACAAGCATCTTGAAATCAGTGAGCCCAAATCAATAGAATTGTCCTGTCTGCAGGTTACCTGACTTGTCTTTTTCAGTGAGCAGTTTCATCAGAACAAGGAGTTAGCAAGGACTATCTTTATTCATAACATATTTTGACCCTTCACATAAATTAAGATCAGGCCATCTTTTGTTCATTTAGCACAAGATCTTCCCACAAAAATGCTTTCTCAGGTCAGAGGTCACATGGTTATACAGACATGTACTAATCATAGAACCATAGAACCATAGAATCATAGAATCATCTAGTTGGAAAAGACCTTTGAGATCATCAAGTCCAACGGTACCTGCCCACTACTAAAACATGTCCCTTAGAAGCTCATCAATCAGTCTGTTAAACACCTTCAGGGACAGTGCCACAACAGCCTCCCTGGGCAGCTGTTCCAGTGGCTGAACCACCCTTTCAGTGAAGAAATTTTTCCTAATATTCAGTCTAAACCTGCCTGGGTGCAACTTGTGGACATTACCTCTTGTTCTATCACTTGGCACCTCGCTACAATCTCCTTTCAAGCAGTTGCAGACAGTGATAAGGTCTACCCTCAGCCTCCTCTAAGCTGAACAACCCCAGTTTACTCAGTCACTCTTCTTAGGACTTGTTCTCGAGCCTCTTAACCAGCCTCATTGTCTTTCTCTGGACACGCTCCAGCCACTCAATGTACTTCCTGTTGTGAGTGGCCAAGAAATGAACACAGTGGTCGAGGTGTGACGCATGTTAGGGAGAGAAAAATTGAGATTGAAGGGTTATGGAAGACATAACGATTAGTGGAGGTGATTTGGAATGCTGTTTCCCTAATTGGTGCCCTGCAGAGTGTCCCATGTTCCACGTAATTTCAGAGGGGAGAAGCTGCACTGTGTCATATTACTCATGTCCCTTCTTCAATATGGCTAGACCCAGTCCTGGAGGATTGATAAATATGATAATCCTAAGACATAAAAATAACTGAAATGACCATATAAGTTATGGCAGATCAAAAAAATGTGAATACACAGGATATGCTTTTTTAATAAGGTACTTAATTAGTTTTATAACAGCTATCTTTCCCATAGTAGAGATTAAGGTAGCAGACTACTACTTGGAGGAGTTTTGACAGAATAGAAAACAGTAAGTGAAATGAGTTTAAAGAAAGTTGTTCTAAGATGTTATCTGTGCACTTCTCAAGTGAAAAAGCAACTTTAATTACTCTCTGTTACTTTTCTTGGCAATCTTGCCACTCCTGTCTTGATTGTGTGCAATAATCATTGTAGTTAGTCACAGTAGCCAGCATGGTAACAGCTGTACAGAGCAAAGGAAAAGTAACCTTTAATAAATTACATCCAAGTAATCAGCATTATATACTTGTAACATTACTTTCCAGATCCAGCAATCAGCAGCTGCTAATAGATTGGTTTCTCAGGGGAACTTTGACATCCCTGTATACCAGCTTTTGAGCCACTATTAAGCCAGTGTGAAGTGTCTTTTTTGTTTATTAGATTGTACAATTCATAAAAATCAAGGCATATGAGAACCAGATCTATTATTTGTATATGCTGAATTGCACTACTACTTTTAATGAATTTACATACTTTTACCAATAATTAATGGGAATCCCATCTGTTAAAAGAAAATGTAAAAACTGAAGAAAACTTTAGAAACAGAACGGAATTCTTTAAAAATGTGAGAGAGCATCTTATTTCAACTCATTTATTTTGGTCACTTTGCCACCATTTTATTTCAAACCACTTTTTGTATAGGTTTGTCCAGCCATGTTGCCTATGTTTTCTTTCTTTGAGTGAGTTTGATTGTGATTTGGCTTCTTTGATTGTGAGGTCACTGTGGTATCTCTTTGTACAATTTACCTGAGTTAGAAGGGTTGAAAATAGGTATGTGATTGCACAGCTGTGAGCCATAATTATTAACAAAATAGAACAAAAGAGCAACGGAAGAAAATGGAGTCACTCTATCTCCTTCCAGCTCTACTAAATCTGCTCTTAAAGCTATGTAAAGTCTGGAGCTGAAGACAATAAGCACCATAGATCGAACATTTCTCTTTTAATAATGGCAAAATCTGTCTCTTTTTTGAGATTATTCTTATTATTTTATAAATCAAAACATTCTTACTGCTTGGATCAAAAATGAGTAGTGAAATTTCATTTTCCAATGCCAGGGAGGGGTTTTTTTTCAGACGTTTCAATTTTCAACAGAAGCTTAACATCTTTCTTTTTCTTAGTTATATGCTGAACACCTATTTGGAAGCACAGGCAACATTCTGAACAATAGGTTTATTTTCCTTAAAATATTGTATAAAATTCTCTGTGGTTGCCATAAATCCACTATGCAAACTGATTTATGCACTTATTTTGTACAGAATAATAAGAACTCTAATTTAATGTCCATATTTTATACAGTTTTTCTTCAATTTCCATTTATATGTTCTTAATATTCAAAATATAATGATCTACTGCATTGCCATTCCAGTACTGTTTTTGAAATATAATGGATTTAAAAAAAATTAATTCTTTATGTTATGCGTTATAAAGGAATTTATATTTTCAAATTAACCAACATAGTACATCCTGGATAAATTGGTTGCAAAGAAGGAATGTTAGAAATGCCTTATGGTTTATAGACCATACATCACTGATTTTAACAATGGAAGAGTTAAAAAACAGCCATGAAACTGTCACTCTGAATTCTCTGAAACAATAGTCTAATTATCAAATGAATTAGTATTTTTTGATTTACATGTTGTAACAGACATAGAACAATTCAAATGCAATATTTTAATATAGTTTTTGATACATTTAAATAAAATATTACTTGAAATTTCAAAAAGACTTTATTTAGAACTGAAGTACATAATTTTTGATGTATATGTAAAAGAAGTTGCAATCATCAATTCATTAGAACACCAAAGGTAAGGAAAGTGATGACTAATAATATATGTACAGATACTTTATTTCAGGCATCGGTCTATCAGAAACACTATTATCAGTATTATAAATCTGCAGTGTATGTAATGAGAATAACAGTTAGTTCTTAGTGATACGATATGCAATGTCCACAATTCCTAGTTCAGTGTTCACACAGCAGAAAGGAATATCTCTAACTACTATATGCTCTGATTGAGGTTGTAATTGTTTTGGAGTCCTTGTCCCAGTTCATTTCACTAACAGTCTTTTACTGACTTCATTTCATCCTAAGGATGCTAGAGATACGCTGAATTTATTACTTCTCTGGCATAAAAATTATAATTATTTGTCAGTCTAAAATTCTGAATTCATCTATGATTCATTAAAATTAAATCAGAAGGCTAATTTCTAAATTTAAATTCTACCGTGATTTTAATGAAATTCTGCAAAAATTACGCTTTGGAATGAGACTCAGAGCTAAAGCCATATCAGCTGGTTGTATGTTCTGCATGCCTACTATGCACTTAGTGTTAAAGGCATAGTCTGATTAGCATTGATCAACTGTGCGGTTTCCAACTGGTGAAGAAATAAAACGGCACAATTAGAAGAAATTATGGAGCAGATAATACTGGGTGCAATCATGCGGCACCTGCAGAACGGCCAAGAGATCAGGCCCAGCCAGCATGGGTTTAGGAGGGGTAGGTCCTGCCTGACCAACCTGATCTCCTTTTATGACCATGTGACTCGCCTGGTAGATGAGAGGAAGGCTGTGGACGTGGTATACCTGGACTTCAGCAAGGCCTTTGACACTGTCTCCCACAGTAGACTCCTAGAGAAGCTGGCAGCCCGTGGCTTAGATGGGAGCACTCTGTGCTGGGTTAGGAATTGGCTAGATGGCCGAGCCCAGAGAGTGGTGGTGAATGGTGTCTCCGCCAGCTGGCGGCCGGT
Organism: Dromococcyx pavoninus; assembly: GCA_033558185.1. Classification (NCBI taxonomy): domain Eukaryota; kingdom Metazoa; phylum Chordata; class Aves; order Cuculiformes; family Neomorphidae; genus Dromococcyx; species Dromococcyx pavoninus. Next base: position 307,069 of record JAUMJL010000139.1, on the reverse strand, counting down.
CACCAGTGGTGTCCCCCAGGGATCGGTGTTGGGTCCGGTCCTGTTTAATATCTTTATTGATGATCTGGATGAGGGGATTGAGTCGATCATCAGCAAGTTTGCAGATGATACCAAGCTGGGAGGAAGGGTTGATCTGTTATAGGGTAGGATGGCCATACAGAGGGACCTGGACAGACTGGAGACATGGGCCAGTTCTAATGGGATGATGTTTAGTAAGTCCAAATGTCGGGTATTTCATTTTGGAAACAACAATCCCATGCATAGCTATAGACTGGGACAGAGTGGCTGGAGAGTAGTCAGGCCGAAAGGGACCTGGGAGTGCTGGTTGACAGGAAGCTCAACATGAGCCAGCAGTGTGCCCAGGTGGCCAAGAAAGCCAATGGCATTCTGGCCTGCATCAGGAATAGTGTGGCGAGCAGGCCCAGAGAAGTTATCATCCCCCTGTACACTGCACTGATCAGGCCTCATCTTGAATACTGTGTATAGTTCTGGGCCCCCCAGTTTGGGAAAGATGTCAGGATGCTGGAGTGTGTCCAGAGGAGGGCAACGAAGATGGTGAAGGGGCTGGAGCACAAGCCCTACGAGGAGCGACTGAGGGAGCTGGGGCTGTTTAGTCTGAAGAAGAGGAGGCTCAGAAGAGACCTCATTGCTCTCTACAACTACCTAAAAGGAGGTTGTAGACGGGCAAGGGTTGGTCTCTTCTCTCAGGTGACCAGCGACAGAACTAGACAGCGACTCAAACTTCGTCAGGGAAAGTTTAGACTTGATGTTAGGAAAAAGTTCTTCACTGAAAGGGTGATTGGCCATTGGAATGCACTGCCCAGGGAGATGGTGGAGTCGCCGACCCTGGAGGTGTTTAAGGGGAGACTAGATGAGGCACTGACTGTCATGGTTTAGATGATGGTGTTAGTGTTGGTGTTAGTGTTGGGATATAGGTTGGACTCAATGATCTCAGAGGTCCTTTCCAACTTTATGATACTGTGATACTGTGAAATAAGTACCTGAATATTCCTTTAAAACACTGTAGGACTTTCTCCTCTGAAGTCACCAGTAAATTCTTACCAACTGGGAAAACTGAAAAATACCCTGAGTGTTTCCAGTCTGCATGTGCTGTGCCTCTTATTACAAAAAAATCTGCCCAAACCAGCTGAATGTGCTTTCCTTGGAGACTGTGGAGCATCTGTGGAGCAGCACTGTATGGATTTGATGCACAACCTGCCTAGAAGGTTCACATATTCTCCCAGAGCATCTGTGTAATGCAGACTGTGATTAGGCCCTATTTTACATTATTTTCTTCATTTGATGTATTGTATTTCAGGATCTCATTATTCCTTATCCTCTTCCCTGAAAGTATTCTGCTTTATCTTCTGGTAACACATCTGTGCTTAATTAATTACTGCAGATCTAATAAAAATGTGGGTGGCTGCCGGCGCAGAGGGGGCGGTCCCGGCAGCAGCCCTGGGAGATTTAAACGCGACTGAGTCAGCTCCAACGGCAAACAACAGAGAAACGGAGGTAAAACTGACTTCTACTATCCCTGACTTTCTGATAAGCTTGAAAGCTGATATTCACTCATTCCAGCCTTAAAAATATGTTTGACATTTTCAAGTCATTCCCAGTCTCTACTGGTTAAATTATAGCAACATAGTTCAAAAAAATGTTCTTGGGAACAGCATATGCAAAAAAATCTTAGTCATATGTGTATGAAAAGGGGTGTGGTATGGCAACCAAATTCATTTCCTCAAAGGTTGATTTTTCAAAATACACAGTTCATAAAGAAAGACTAGACACGGACTATGAAAAAACCTATCAGTATTTTCCCTATCCTTCAAATTGTTTCCAAATTGAGTACAATTTGTTCCTCCACAGAAGCATTTGTGAATTACATTTGGACTGATTTTGTTGGGTCAAAACATTTTATTTAGTTCAGAAACAGTTGGAGTATGCATCTTATCAGAAACGGTATTACAAACTACCCATCTTAACTCGGCGAGGATCGACGGCAGGAACGGTAAGTTCTGCAGCTGGGCGCTTATTCGAGGTGGGCAGCGAATCTCCCGAGGGGCGGAAGGCTCAAAAGAGAACCGCGGGTACGCGAACCTCCGCAACCCCGGAAGCGGCAGCGGTCACGTGGGTGGATGACGGCGCAGGGGGGCGGTCCCGGCGGCAGCCGCGGGAGATTTAAAACGTCTCCCTGGAAGCGCCAGCGACCGGAGCGCCGCTCACCAGTTTGTTAAGGCGACGAACAGGAGCGGGCAAACAGGGGCGTGGCACGGCACGGCAGTTCGAACAGGCAAGGAGCAGCCACCTCGTTAGTCTCTCAGGTGAATTTTTTTTTTAAATCTCGACTAAAGCTGATAATGGCTTACAAAAGAAAGACAGCTGTCACTGCTGTTAGCACTAGCAGTGCGTCGGCACAAACGGAACCCTACAAGAAGGATGCAGTCATACAGGTCGCTGGCTGCACAGACTGTTTGAGCCTGGCAGCATTAGCTTCAGACGACAGTGTGAGAGGAACCTGTGTGAGATGTGAGCAGGTGAATTATTTGCTATACATTGTAGCAGAGCTCAAGGAAGAGGTAGAAAGGCTGCGGAGTATCAGAGATAGTGAGAGGGAAATTGACTGGTGGAGTCAAACCCTTTTGATCTCTAAGGAAAGTCAGCAGGAGAGTGTGAACCCCTGCCCCTCCTGCCATCAGGCAGACAGAGCTAATAGAGAAGATGGAGGGGAATGGAAACAGGTCCCTGTTCTGAGAGGAAAAAGAACTCCCTCTGAACCCCCATCACATCCTCAGGTGCCCTTAAAACCAAATATGAGGTCCTAGACTCAGATAGTCTAGTAGAGGTCAGCTATGAGGGAGATCTGCCTGGAGGGCCCTCTTCTTGTTGCACCCCATCTTCCAGACAGATAAATACAACAGCTGTAAGAAAGAAAAGAAGGGTAGTCGTAGTTGGTGACTCCCTTTTGAGGGGAACTGAGGGCCCTATATGTAGGCCGGCCCCAACCCAAAGGGAAGTTTGTTGTCTTCCTGGGGCCAGGGTGAGGGACATTGCTAGGCAACTTCCTGAGCTAATTCAGACCTCAGATTACTATGCACTGTTGGTAATCCAGGCTGGCAGTGATGACATCAATAAGAGAAGTGCCAGGGTAATCAAAAAGGATTTCAGGGCACTGGGTAGATCAGTCCATGGGGCAGGTGCACAGATAGTATTCGCTTCAGTTCCTGTAGTGGCTGGAATGAATGGGGAGATGCATGAGGAGAGAATTAGGAAAACCTACCTTATCAATAGATGGCTAAAGTCTGTTACAGACCACCCAACCAGGATGATGAAGGGGATGAGTTATTCTACAAGCAGCTGGCAGATGTCTCAAAATCGCCAGCCCTTGTTCTTGTGGGTGACTTCAACCTGCCAGATATCTGCTGGGAGCTCAACACAGCAGAGAAGAGGCAGTCTAGGAGATTCTTAGAGTGTATGGAGGATAATTTCCTGCTCCAACAGGTAAATGAACCTACGAGAAATGGGGCCCCACTAAATCTGCTGTTTACAAACAGAGAGGGACTGATGGGAGATGTAGTGGTCGGAGGCCAGCTGGGGCACAGTGACCATGAAATAATACAGTTTTCAATATTCAGGGATGTGAGGAGGACCACCAATCAAACCTCTGTGCTGGACTTCCAGAGGGCAGATTTTGACCTGTTCAGAAGACTGGTCCAGAGCACACCCTGGGACACACTCCTCAAAAACAGGGGCATACAAGATGGATGGATGTGCTTCAAGGAAAAAGTCTTGAGTGCACAGGAACAGGCTATACCAATTAGCCAAAAGGCAAGCCAGCGGGGAAGATGACCACCTTGGTTGAATAGGGAGATACTGAAGGAAATCAGAGATAAAAAGAGAGCCTACCAACTGTGCAAGGCAGGGCTGACTACTCAGGAGGAGTATAGGACTATAGTTAGAACATGCAGAAGGAAAATGAGAGAAACAAAAGCTCAATTTGAAATTAATTTGGCTACTTCTGTTAAGGATAACAAAAAGCGCTTCTATAAATACATTAATGACAAAAGGAGGGGCAAGGAAAAACCTCCATTCTTTGTTAGACCTGGAAGGGGGGACGTAGTTACCAGGGATGAGGAGAAGGCTGAGATACTCAACACCTACTTTGCCTCAGTCTTCACCAGTAGGAGAGGTTCCCCTCAGGATAACTGGCCTCCGGAGCTCACAGATAGAGACAGGATACCAAATGGCTCCCCTGTGTTCCAAGAGGAAATAGTGTATGAATTACTGAGCCACCTGGATCCACACAAATCAATGGGACCTGGTGGATTCCATCCTAGGGTGATGAGGGAGTTGGCGGAAGAGCTTGCCGAGCCACTCTCCATCATCTACCAACAGTCCTGGCTCTCTGGGGAGGTTCCAGGTGACTGGAAGTTGGCAAATGTCACGCCAATCCACAAAGAGGCCCCGTGCAACTATAGGCCTGTCAGCCTGACCTCAGTGCCTGCCAAGGTTATGGAACAGATCACACAGCACCTTCAGGATGGACATGGGATCTGACCCAGCCAGCACGGCTTTGTGAGGGGCAGGTCCTGTCTGACCAACCTGATTTCCTTTTATGATCAGGTAACCTGCCTGATGGATGAAGGGAAGCCTGTGGATGTAGTCTATCTGGATTTGAGAAAAACCTTTGACACTGTCTCCCATGGCATACTCCTGGATAAACTGGTAGCCCATTGCTTGGACAGGTGCACTCTCAGCTGGGTTAAGAACTGGCTGGACGGCCGGGCCCAGAGAGTGCTGGTGAATGGGGCTGCGTCCAGCTGGCAGCTGGTCACCAGTGGCGTCCCTCAGGGATCAGTGTTGGGTCCAGTTCTGTTTAACATCTTCATTGATGATTTAGATGAGGGGATTGAGTCCATCATAAGTAAATTTGTGGATGACACCAAGTTGGGAGGGAGTGTCGACCTGCCGGAAGGCAGGACGGCTCTGCAGAGGGACCTAGATAGGCTGGAGAGATGGGCTGAGTCCAATGGGAGGAAGTTCAACAAGGCCAAGTGCCGGGTCCTGCACTTTGGCCACAACAACCCCATGCAGCGCTACAGGCTGGGGACAGAGTGGCTGGAGAGCAGTCAGGTGGAAAGGGACCTGGGGTACTGATTGACAGGAGGCTAAACATGAGCCAGCAGTGTGCCCAGGTGGCCAAGAAGGCCAATGGCATCCTGGCCTCTATCAGTAATAGTGTGACCAGCAGGACGAGGGAAGTGATCCTTCCCCTGTACTCGGCGTTGGTGAGGCCACACCTTGAGTATTGTGTTCAGTTCTGGGCCCCTCAGTTCAAGAAAGATATCAACGTGCTGGAGAGGGTCCAGAGAAGAGCAACAAAACTGGTGAAGGGACTTGAGCACAAGTCTTATGAAGAGAGGCTGAGGGAGCTGGAGTTGTTTAGCCTGGAGAAGAGGAGGCTCAGGGGCGACCTCATCGCTCTCTACAGCTATCTGAAAGCAGGTTGTAGACGGGTGGGGGTCGGACTCCTCTCCCAGGCAACCAGCAACAGAACAAGAGGGCATGAGCTTAGACTCTGCCAGGGAAGGTTTAGGCTGGATATCAGAAAAAAGTTCTTCACAGAACGAGTAATCAGGCATTGGAATGGCCTGCCCAAAGAGGTGGTGAATTCACCATCCCTGGAGGTTTTTAAAATAAGACTGGATGTGGCACTTAGTGCCATTATCTAGTAATCATGATAGTGTTGGATTAAGGGTTGGACTTGATGATCTTGGAGGTCTCTTCCAACCCAGATAATTCTATGATTCTATGAAAACAATCTGTAGAGAATTTAATATTTTTGTATTCAATAGATCCAGTGTCCACTAACACAATTTTCTCTGGAGATAGCAAGACTTTCGTTGCTTAGACCCTAATTATACAGATCAGCATTTTATGTTCCATTGCATAATGTTAATGTACACTGAAACGTGGAAGAACTCCAAATAAGCAATATTTGATAGTGAAGACTAATGACAATTCTATTTCAGAGGGGTTTTGGTTTTTTCCCCTCCAGCTCTTTCAAATACAGTAGTTTTTTTTTTATTCACTTGCAATTTGTAGCAACGTTAACTGTGAAAATCAGGGTTTATGACATGGTGGTTCGTAAACGCTGGTGGACTGAAAGTAGGAGCACTGGTTGCCTCGCTTTATCTTAGCCAAATTAAAATTAGCAATAAATATTATTTTCATATATAATTTTCAATTTAAAATTTATTTATCCACATCAGTTACACAAAGAAATGGAAGAGTAACATAGTAATTTGAAAGAGATGTAGAAAAAAAAAATCAGTGTTCATAGAATCGTAGAATCTTCCAGTTGGAAAAGACCTTGGAGATCACTGAATCCAGCTGCACCTATCATCCGCTAAACCATGTCCCTCAAAACTCATCTATCCTTCTTTTAAATACCTCCAGGGATGGTGACTCAACCACATCCCTGGGCAGCTGTTCCAGTGCCTGACCACCCTTTCAGTAAAGAAATTCTTCCTAATATCCAGTCTGAACCTCCCCTGGTGCAACTTATGGCCATTTCCCCTTGTCCTATTACCTGTCACTTGAGAGAAGAGATCAACACTCGCTCTGCCACAGCCCCTTTCAGGCAGCCATAGACATTGATGAGGTCTCCCCTCAGCTTCCTCTTCTACAAACTAAACAACTCCAGTGTTGAAATACTTAATTTTACGTTTTAAAGATCATATTACTTTTAATTATTATTGTAAGAGATATCTGAACCTCTCAAATCCATGACGCTATATTTTCACGCTCCTGCTAGTTTGTTCCACCTCAGAAGTCACCATGAAACCAAGATATTTTACATCCACCAGATGACAGTACAGAAACCTCCTGAATATGTGTAAAGGAGTACATCTAAAAGAGAAAGTGGGGAAACACTGAACTTGATCTACAGCTAAGAAATAGAAACTTCTCCACTTCATACACCTTCCAAGGAGATTAAGCTGTGTGGAAAGACTAATCCTTTTGTTCCATGACTACAGTCTTCCAAAGGCTGTAAAAACCTTTTTCTGGAGGACAAGATCTTGTAATTATTTTTAGTTTTAATGGTTTTCTTATTAAGGACCTTCTGTGAGGAGTCCATAGGACTAAGATCATCTGTAGGAAAGTTAAAACACCAACTGGAAAAGTTCATAGGAATTTAAGGCACAATGATTATAGGCAGTGTTTCTTATGATCTCTAAGTTGTGGTTTTACATACCTCTTCAGATAAAGAAAATAAGCACCAGCTTCATTCATTCTATGTAATATAATCAACTTTAATGATGAGTCAGAATTATTGGCAGTAAGGTTGGTAAGAACAGTGTTTTCTTTAATTTTATGTTATTTTTCCTACTAATTGTGAAAATATTATGTTTTACTATAAGTTTGCTTCTTTAATGACTTTTTGAATTGTTGTATTCTAAAATTTTACATATAATTGCTTTTCTCATTTTTGGAAGTTTTACTTTTGGGAGCTGTATATACACTGTGATATCTCCATTATATTCTTAGTTGTCCTGTAACATTTGAGAAAGAAAAAGTTTTGTGTAGATGACCTGTAGAATTCAGGAACACCTGATTTTCATTCTTTATGCTCCTATACGTATTTTTAGTGATCTGAAGAAACTACTTTGCTTAAGGATCTATTTAAAACATTAATTTATCATCTCTGTCTGACAGGAACATTGAAAGCTATTTCACTAATGTCTTTAAGACATTTTTAAATAGAAAAATATTACAGGGTTTGTGATGTTTCAGAGTTGCAGTATTTAAAGTAGTGCTCTTCATCAAGTGTTAAAAAATACAGGACAGTATTTCTAATGACGAATTTTAAGACTAACTTTAGCTAACTATTCCCGTATTCTAACTATTGTGAACACCACAGTTTTGAGTGATCCAGCTGCTTCATTAATCACATCCTGAACTATGTTCAAGGTTATCACTTTTAGAACTTTTTATTAAAATTCCAGTTAGAGTGTTTTAGAATATTATCTTGAGACTGTTATTAACATTAATGAGAGTTACAGCAACAGATTAACAGGGAAAAGATTCTTTTATGAGATATTTGTATGATAATATTTACCATAATCTTTGTGTGGTTTTATCTTAAGTAATTTCAAACACTAAAACAATCCCAGATAAAAATCAACAGGGTCCTAAGCCCAGTATCATTAGTGCCAAGTATTTTTAGTGGAACAGGGTGGGAAAGGTGTCTCTAAACAAAACATTTTAAATTCATGCACATTATCTGGCTTCTTTCAGTGTTTTCATTTTCGGAATTGAGCTTCATAGCTGTCCAACTCTAAGGCAGAATTCCAATTCTAACCCTGAAATCTAGTCCATCACTGGATACAATTCTCATTTTTCTTCCTTTACTTCTTTGGATAGTCTGTTGAGCTCAAGTGAGTCAAGCTTCTCAGATGAAGAGGTCAAGCCTCTGAAGTACTAGTGTAAGAGAATCTAGATCTCTGAAACTTTATAAGAGATGTCCATTTCTTGTCCAAAGAAATGAAAGACAATTGTTGAAAAATGTCTCCTCACCATTTCCTACTGACTAGTTCAGATAGATGTTCCTCTTCTTGCAAGCATTGAAAGAATAGTTCTCTTGGGTTCCTGTGGACTGTGGTAAGGATGGGATTTCTCCTGCTGTAGGAGTGGGTACCAAAGTAGCCATGTGTTTCATTGCCTGAATTGCTTTATTGACAAAATATTTTTAGTGAACTAACTCTGAAGTACTTGCCTATACAAAGGATAATACAGCTTTTAAAATGGTTTAACAGTTTGTTGGTTTGTTTGTTTGTGGATTTGTTTGGTTTTTTTTTTCCTTTGGGAAACTGTTAATTCTTGCCTTGTACATTCTAAGAGTTCTTATTTTCTTTAAAGAATTCTTGTATGAAACTAAAAATTGGATAAAGGCAAGATACACAATTAAAATGGAATAGCATTCTGATCAGGAAAGACTTTGAGAAGTATTACTTGAATTTAAAACATTGAATTATATAACACCTCCTCGGTATTCCTTGTTCTAATATTATTATTTGCATTTATATTAGAGAAGTGCCTAGCAGTCCAATGTAAATACAAGTTTGTTCTATTTTGTGTCTTCTGGAGAAACAGCAAGAAGCAAACTGTATTGGAAGAACTTTAAAAGTAAACAGGCAAGACAGACTAACAGAGATGAATTTAAAAAAAAACATTTTTGTTCCATGTTCTATAGGCAGAAATGGTAAAAAAATGTGGTCTATGCTCTAGAGCTTTGGTTAAGTGCTTTGGTTAGCTCTCAAAGAAGTTTCCTCATCCTGTTTAGGATCTGCACCTGGTAAGCTTGCCTTGAAGGGAATTTCACTCAAAAACTGAAAAATAACAATCTTTTATTTTTAACCACAGCCACAGAATCTGTTAACAGTGTGTCAGAACAGATTATACGTCAGGTAATTCTCAGAAAAAGAGGTACATGTCTGTATATGTTTGGAAGCGAAAGAACAGTTAGCTCATAATAAAGATACTTAAACAGGAAGAGAGAGTCCTGTGCTTGAATTCCTGACAATCAGGAAAGTATATAAATAGTTCTGGTAAGAGGGCTAAGTGTAAAGGAGTGAATTTAACCTTTTCTTGCATACAATGGATGAAAGTTGCCATCTTCTGCTCTATATTTTAAGCAGTAGTCACAGTAATATTTGGGGGTTTGTACAGAACAACAGATCTGATTGAAGAGCAACATGCTGTGTAAATGTGATTTGATTAAATTTCTCAGGATTTAAGTGAAGTATTATCTTTCTTCTGGAACCTAACTGGGGTTAGAAATAGGAATAGTAATGAACAGATGCTAAATACCTCAATATGAACAGAAGAGATTTTTAATACGTTAAGAAGTTTAAGTCAAAACCAGAAGTTCTCTGCACTGTTGCAAAGTTTTTCAGGATCATAGCCTTGGGATTAAACATCAGGGCTGAAGCTTAGTTGCGTCATCTTAATTGTCTAGTAATATTTAAGATGTGTTTTTTATCTGAGGCATCTACAAGAACTATGACAGAGTAACCATGAGTTGTCCTTTTGAAGGCCATTTATGTGGTCTGAGTACACTGAAACTGGCTGATTAACATGGGCATTTAGTGCCAATTTCCATATGTAATATATGTATTAGATCCCCAAAAGACTTATTTTGTCTTTTAGGTTTTTTAGATTTCTTCTTTGCCCTGTCCCTAAATATAAGGCCAAACACAAGTCTTATATCAAAAAACACTGAAAATCAGAACTTCACTCCTTGAATGCTGCTTAGAGTTGAAGTATAAGGCTGTCTTGCTTCCTTTGCTTTTTTCTTGTACTGTTGATTACATGGATGCTAGAGAAGTCTCTTTTTTAGGATTGCAAAAACTGAACTTAAGATGACACAGATTAAACTCATGTTGAAAATTTTTAAATTGAAAATTATATATGAAAATAATATTTATTGCTAATTTTAATTTGGCTAAGATAAAGTGAGGCAACCAGTGCTCCTACTTTCAGTCCACCAGCGTTTACGAACCACCATGTCATAAACCCTGATTTTCACAGTTAACGTTGCTACAAATTGCAAGTGAATAAAAAAAAAACTACTGTATTTGAAAGAGCTGGAGGGGAAAAAACCAAAACCCCTCTGAAATAGAATTGTCATTAGTCTTCACTATCAAATATTGCTTATTTGGAGTAAGAAAAGAGAGAGAGAGAGAGAGAAATAAAAGAGCAGAGGGAGGGAGGAGACAGAAATAGTCATCACTCTGGAAAATGTGGTCATCAGGAGAACGTGATCCTGGTGATCATGAGGTTCTTCTGCAGCAGGTCTTCAAGCAGGTTCCATGGGGGTGTCGGTGCACGCACCTGCCTTCTTGGGAGGCTTGTATTTATAGGACAAATCCATGCCCCTTCCCCCATCCCCTCATTAGCGTATAAGAGTGTGAAAGTTCTCAAATCAGGACATACGCAGAAGCATCTTTGGGAAGGTTCTGGAACTGGGCCTGGGGGCTCCAGGATCACTGGCAGTTCAACAGACCTTTGTCAAAATAACCTGTGTGAACCCTTTGTGTCTCTATGTGCAGCCAGGTGGGGAGGGGCAGCACTTCCTGCTGCACCTCCTCCCCCTCCTCCGCAGCAGCACAGTCAGCCCAGCAGGAACCACAGCACATTCAGCCTGTCAGGAGTCACTAAAGACAATGTTTAAGACAACAATACAAGCAGAGTCCGTCTTTACGGGGTGTATGATATTTAAGATCAAATAGGAACACCAGAACTCAAACCAGGCTAGGAACAGTTCTCAGAAACAAATTTACAATAGTGTTCTACTAAACAGAATTGCAGACATATGATGGACTAAGAATGCATATATGGGAAGTTATTGCCTCTCAGATGGCATGAAGCAACCTTATATTATTCCTAAATGCTGAAAGAGAGTAATTTTTTGATAATTTTAAACTAAAGACATCTTCATGCCAATAAGAGTTTTCAGTTGAGTTTTTAATAAACAGGTTCAACTTATAAAAGCACATATATTTGGAATTATTTCTTATTTGTTGACCGCCATGTGATGATTTAATGAAAAACTATGCTTTACACTCTGTGTAATTACATACATAAATTTTCTGCTTTCAATAATTGTTAATTGCAGTCAGGATTTTGTTAAGAAAATGTTGCTTTGTCTAATGTTCCTGAAACTAGTAAATAAATAAATACATAAATAAAAAATATATAAAACCCAAACCAAGCTGAAAAGATTTTGTTAAAAATCTTATCTAAAAAAGTTTACCTTCAAGCAGAAATCAAGTAAATACATAAACCCCAGAGATTAATATTTGAGGTAGTTATGAGAAAGAAAAAAAAGGTTATAATAAGTATATTTCAGCATTAAGTGTATCTCTCACATCAGTTGCTTGAACATTAATGATATGTAAAATGATTTAGTTTTCTTAGTTTAAAAGATTTTTTTCCTTCCATAAGGATTGTAAATTTAGAAGATAAATTATGTAACAAATTTTTATAGTTCTATAATTCTGGACATGCATGCTCTAGAGAATTTGTTATTGCATTCCCCAATCAAAATATTTTATTATTGATGTTAACAAGGGGAAGTCCAATAATGAAAGAAGGTTGATGTAAAATGAATATCATAATTTTAATTTGCTTTGTTCATGTGGGAGGTGTTCAAATAGTAAGATGGAGAGATCTGCATAACCACCTTAATGTACCAGAATACATGGTATGCTGAAGAACTAGGACAATGATAGAGATTTCAAAAAGAAAAAAAGCAAAGTTATATTTTATCAGATCATTTTTATTTTAAAAAAACCTATTATATCAGGTTCTGTACTTTTTTAAAATTAAGATGTCTAATGCAAATGATTTAGAACTTTAGATACTCATGAGGAAAAGAGAATCTAAACAACAAATTCAACAAAGTTATTAATATCATTATTCCTTCTACTGTTCTGATTTTTGATTGATTTGGGAGATCTAATACTTATCAATATCTCTCAGATGCAAACCATACTAATGTGTTATCTTCTTTAATCACTAAGAGATAGGCCATTTCATGCCTCACCAATTATGACACTAGACACAAATAGTGAATTAATACATAAGTAACAAAAATGAGTGGAATATCACATCAAAACTCCTCTTTCTTCTACATAATTTTCAAAATTACTGGCATTTTTGAAGATTCATGGGTTAGGCGTAAATATCTTAGAGCTTGATTTTCTTCTTATTCCACAGTAAAACATCTATGAGTATTAGGACAAAGTGACCTCTGAACAGGACTCTCTCCTTTAAAATAAACAAAGCATCTGTAGCTAAGACATGATACCCTGAAAATTTTAAGGACCAGTTGACCTATTCTAATCCTGGAGGACTAATGGTCAAATTGGCAAATACTCTCAGGAAAACAAATCAAAGGTTTCTTTCCCTCCAGGTTTTTTTTTTCATCAAAATAGAAAAAAGAAAATGACATGTATATTTGACAGTCATGTGTAAATGATCCATTTGAGCTGTGCCATCACAGCGTTCTTAATTCTTTATATAAAGACATTAAATGTTTTAGGGACATACAACTCCTTTAGCATGTTGTATTGCAGCATCACAGTCAGCTTAAGTAAGAAGTGTTACTGAGCTCATCAGCTATTTAGTATCCTGGGTAATCAAAATTTGTTATCACAATTGACTTTAGGTACTACACATTTCAATCATACCTCGCAATGAAATGTCTAAACATCACCTTGACACCACAACACATAATTTCTTTTTTTACTTCACTTACAAGACAATCTGCTTCCTCCTAGCTTTGTGCCTTTTTAATTAGAAAATAATAGAGTGGCAGTCATTCAAATAAAACTTAAGGATGTTAAAAAAAGTACTTCTTGCATTGTTTGTTAGATATGTGACTTAATAGCATGTGTAGTGAACACAAACAAATGCAAATTGAAAGAAAGCTTGACAGGTTAGGTGGAACTATGTATACTTATGTTCTAGGAAAAAATTAAACAATGTTAAAACAACCACTGAGAAGTTCAATCTGCTTTGTGCATAATGAATAAAACCAGACCTTTTTCTAGTACTGAAGATAATTCATTAAATTACACTGATGTTTTCAGATCACTACTAAGATCAGATTACATTGTGCTAGGTCTTGTGTAAAGGAATTTTTAAAAGAATAAGCTAGTGCTGAAGGACAAGAGGGATTAAAAAAAAAAGAAATAAAAGGTTGAATAATTTGTCCAAAAACACACACATAAAGATTAAGACAAGTATATAGGGTTAGTACTGAACCATACAGTTAGATATCTTGAACTGTTGATGACCTTAGGCAGAGAAGCTTTACTATAGAAGGCATATTGTATGCTTGCTTTCTGTCATACCCTTTTTGCAAGCAACTAATACACTGATTATTTGAAACAGTATTTAGGTAAGTGGTCCTTTCTGGCCCATTGTGGTAATTTTGTAATTATTCATTTATAGTTACTTTTCTTCAAAATAAGACCATAAATCCGAGCAAGTTTTCTCCAATTTCTCTTCTATTTCTACCCATCTTTTTAATGTCTGAACTTGGTCTGAGGTGGGTAGGGAAATCCCTTTCCCTGTGGCCTACTAATCTTTCTGCACAGTATCAGCCCCGATTTGAAGCGTTAGACATATTTACTTAACACCAACACCAACATCTGTGTGTATAAATGAAATTTATATTTGCTGCTTTCATAGTCATAACTGCAAAGTAGCATGAAGAAATAAATATAGGAAATATATACTGGATGTTTTAGCATCTGCAAAGTCATAGCCAGCAGAAACTACTGCATAAAGTTTTTCTAGCAATATTATAACCAGCTAGTACAAGTTGGGAGGCATTTGCCACAAAACCTGTTTGCTCACAATATATTTCATCTGATCTAAAACCTATTGTGCATACTGTTTCAGTTTCTAACCTGGACTACAGTACTCCCTAGATATCCATAGGATTAGAACCAACCCCACAGAGCTTAAATATCCGGCATGAATGTTAGAGAGACCCTTAGCAATGTCAGTTGAAACTAGAGCTGGCCAAGATTTTCTTCCTTACCACTTCAGAGAGGTATTCACCAGTAGACATATTTGCAAGGTAAAACTAGCAACTGTACTCCTACGTAATAAGCAAGGAAGATCCACGTCTTAAGTGACCAGTGAACAATGGGTTTGTACAGGAGAGTTTTACTCTTATTTAATAGTTTCTGGCACTACTAAGCGTTTCCTTCAAGATGAGACTAGTGCTTACACAAGTGCCCACTCTTATGAGCTCTTTAAGCTGGTGACAGGCACTATAATGAGGGTGTTGGCAACAAATGTCTCTCAAACGTGGTGTTGATAGTGAAACAGTTTCTTTTAAATTAGCTTTAGATCAAGGCAGAAGAGATCTTATTTCATGTGAGAGAAAAGCAAAGTCTGATATGAGAAACTAGCTGCTAATATTTTCTGCCTTTCACCGTCTGCATCCTTCCAGGCTTAACTCCAACACAGAAGTCAGAAAGCCAGCAAATTCAAACCTAGGTCAATTACGCAATGGTTTCCCTGTTTCCAGTCACATGGAGAATTATGTTGCCTAATACAGAGAAGAAGACATTTTCCTGTTCTCTTGCACACTTTAACTTAACACCTCTCTGGTGTAGAGATATGAATCCATATCACCTCTTATTTAAAGCTATTAGCAAACTCAGCCATCTGTCCCAAATGAAGGAAGCTAGCAGTCTCAAAATCCCTCTAATTTCTTTACAATCTGGTATAGAAAACAAGAACAGCAAAAATATTTTGCAATATTTATAATATTCCTACAGTAGTACAGCAATGCTTAGGTAAAGTCATAGCTACCTAGGAAGATCAGCATTCCTGTGATTTTACATTAATTACTTCCTTAACACTGAGAGGGCAATACACACAAGCTTTTAAAATACGTGTACAATTCAGTAAGTGGGAAGATCAAATAGCATTTATCAAAATAATTGCATCTTACGCCTTTTGGTGACAGTTCAGCAGGTCCTCTGCAGCCTGAGGCATAATACTACAAATTGTTTGACAGACACAATGAGAATTTTTGAACCATGGAAACACCACATTTTAGCATCTGAGATCAGTTATCTGAAAAACACATCTTTCTGGAAAGAGCAGGCTCAATGGATACAAAACAGATGAGACGACAAAGGGAAGATATTGCTAAAATATATTGAGCAGTCTTTGTCCTCTGACATTTTATTTAAGCAACTGAAACAACTGTGAAATATTTGATTAAAATACCTTATGATTGTCAAGTATTTTTCAATTTAGCCAAAGAACATATCAAATTTTATTTATATTTTTTGCAGCAACAAAAATTCTAGCAAATTTTTTTCTTGTGTTTCTGAATGATGATCCTAAAGGATGGTAGGATTTGGGGTTTTCTATTATGTATACATATTCAGGTCACTGTTGTTGAATTCCAAAGTCTTATTAGTTTCTGATATTTTTGACAACAGCTTGCTTTCTTTCACTAAGTCTTCCCACACACTTATTAATTTCTCTTGCATGAGTTTGGTATATGCAGAAGATCCGTGTCTGTCATTATCAGAAGTTTTATCTGCCAAGAAAATTTTATGAGAGTTTCAGCTCTTTTTAGTAGTGTCCCATGGTTATTTATATTGAACTGAAAAAAGATGATACTTGAAATGTGTTCCACGTTGGAATGACTCCTCAAGTAACTCGCTTTCACCTAATAAGTTTATTTCAGATGAACAAAAATTATCTCTCTTTCCTGTAGGCACAGTTTCACAATTAATTTTAAACCAAAGCTTTCAAAGAGATGGCCCAGTGTGTATAAACTCTTCTGTGCATAAACTAATAATTATTGTCATGTGGTAGTCCATGTAATTTATCCCCTACACATGCTAATGCTAACATAAAGGAGAGTTCATTGATTTCCTGAGTTAGAGGTGAACAGAAGATCAGTATTACCCTTTCTGGTATCAAGGAATTATATTCTGAAAGTTTCCTCATAGTCACTCCCATTTCTGTTGTAGGTCTTGGTTTCTGCTTTTCCATTCTACGATTCTTTGCTGTTTCACACTTGACTCTTCTGGCTTTAAAAAGCAAGAAAACAAGCAACCTTCCTTCCTCTATTGACCTCTTGACCTTTTAGGTACAACATGAATAGAGGATGTCTAAGTGCAAACTTTGAAGGATTAGTCCCTCATGCTCAGGAGAATTCAGGTAACTTTTCTGGCATAAAGTAGCTTTCAATAAACTACTTGTGCCTATAGAATCTTGTGTGGAAAAGATTTCAAAAAGGCTTTACAACAGCACATTTTTGCTTCTTATTATAGAAAAACTGCTGGACAAGATAACGTGGAACTGACTGCACACTGGACTTTATTTATACAGTATTGATTTTCACCATAGGCAAATGGTGCTCTCTGCAAAACAAATATTTTAAACATTTATTTGCATTTTTAAGAAGCTGTAGACAGAGTTACAGTATAAAGTATATTACACTACCTTGGTATTTCTATTTGCAACAACTTGCACAAGAACAGAATAAAGTTAGATTCTTAGATTGTTTCTCTCCTTTGTGTAGCAATCATATTAGTTTGCATTAAAGTTGTGGAAGTTTAATTTTGATCTTCAATTTTATAATTAAACAAAAAAATTCTATGAAAGAAAACTTACATCATCTCCCCTTATACAGCTTCAACTTAAATGCATTACTGCTGCTGTAAGTGTCACTTACAGCACGTATTTGCATTGCAAGGAGGATCTCGTTAGCACCTGAATCTTCATTGCACTGTGTACGCATCTGTGTAAATATAGCACTATTCTTGCTTCAGAATATCCCTTCTAAGCCACATCGTTTATGCAGTTTTTCTAGTCTTGAGACTAGTGCGGTATTGCCTTTTTGGCAAATCCATATATTTTGTACTTTTGTGAACATATGAGAAAATGACATGTTAATAACAATGTCTACTGTTTCATCTAAATGTATTTATTATATATGTATGCAAACATGTATTTGGAAGTGCGTTGTGGATTTCTCTGCAGTTTGTCTAAATCATATAAAAATTATGCACCTATTTTAATTAATTTGGAACTATTATAAGTAATTTAGGGGTTTTTTATTCACAGGTTCAGAGTAACGAAGAAATTACATGAGGTAAAAGATGAAATATGTCTTGTCCAAAACTCCTTTTTCTTCTTTAGGTTAAAAAATGTATCTTATTCATTTTTTTATAAGACTAACTTGATTACTCTCTTAGAAAATACGAACTCTTCCATAAAGTTGCATGTCCTAAAGTTGCAAATCCCTGAGATATCTTGAATCATGATGAGTCTGTGGAAAACCAACCTTTTTAAAAAGAAATATTTTCACACGAATTTGATCTTCAGTGAAGCAGAGTACATAACCACTGAAATGAGGGAAGAAATATAAGGTCAGAGTTAATTCTACCTTATATTAGCAAACATTTTATCTTGTTAAAATACATCAGATCTTATTAAGGATCTTATTATCATACTTAAGAAATGTAAAAATGCATGAAACAAAAATTCAATAATTAAAAGAATAACCTTTACTTGATCCAGAATACATCTTTTTTTGCAAGAACTACATTTGACACACTTGAATAATGACAAATCTTTCCTCATAAACAGTCCTTACCTTTTGATAAATAGGCTGGTGAGTAGTTAAACTGCAGACACTCAGCTCTGACAGAAGAACTTATTCAGATATTGGGAACTTATTCTCCATGAAGGCGAGGATCAGATGTTTCTCTTTGATCTCTTTGTTTCAATTTAATTACATAAGAAAAATTTATTATATTTTCTCCAGGAAATGGAACTAGATTAATGCAGAAAAATACATTTTTTTCTAACTATTGTAAAACAATAAAAAAGTATGAAGGAAGGACCTGATTCAAATCCTTGAAAACAATCAGATACTTCAGGTTTATGCTTCGTTTTTTGAATGTGGCAGGAATTTAATTCACTTTTAATAATAATAAAACAATGAAATAGATACAGTTGTTTAATAAATACTACAAATGTGAAGATGCTTATGTTTGAACAAACTGTTCAACTGATAAAAGAATCAATGGAGCTGCATAAGAATGTTCTACACAGGTACCACATTATGCTTGTGCTTTAACATAAATTTTCAGCACGTTTTAGATCAACAGAGCATAAGGTATATCACACTATTTTAACTTGCCAATATGCAGAAGTCTGAAATGCTTTAGCAGCCATAAAGTGTATTTTTTGCTTTCCTTTTTTTAGTGATAGCTTAATTTTTTCTTTTTTTTTCCATTTCCCATGTGAGCTCTTTTCTGCTTTGTCAAAGTAACACTTCTTTACTGTTTCAGAAGTAATATGCAGTAATTTGGTTTTCATTGTGAATTAGCCCTGGCCAGCAACTATGCACCATGCAGCTACTCACTCCCTCGCCCTTTCAGTTATTGAGAAAGACAACTCATATGGATCTTCACAGGGCTATGCATAACTCTTCCTTTTGCTCATCTCCTCAAGATACTTGTGGTTACTAAATGGGTTGCGGTTCAGGCAGAGCAAGACGTCACTTTATGTGACTCAAATGCTGTTGCTACAGGGCAGGAAAACGTGTAAGCTCCCTGATCATATAAAGAGCATTAACTTTCTTTCCATTCACTCCAATTTGCACCAGATTATTGCAGCCTCTGCCATTTGCATTAAGCAAAAGATTCTGCCATCACTACTTATTGTCCCTTTATTTCTATCCATAAAAGGCCTTTGAGACATATCTTTGTATTTTTTACCATAATATGGGTTTGCTTAAGTGTTTTGCATTTGTGTCCTTCATTTCCATCTATTATTTCCTGGACACGATAGAACAAACTATCCCTGTACCACAAAAAAGAAACAACTCAGAGACTGCTGAAACTAATCATTATGAACATTAAGAACTTCTCATCTGCTGTGAGTCTGGAAGAAGTTTTATCATTTATCTGTGTGTTTATCAATTTATCGTGCAGAGGAAATGTTCATTTTTTTAATATCTGTGTTGTTTCTTGGTGCAGTTAGGATTAAAGTTTCCTTATAATAATAATTGTGGTCCACACACTGAGGAACGTCAGTATCTGCATTAGTACAATTTACTAGCAAGATAGTAAAGATATGTTTTGATACAGAACTCTTCATGATGTCAGACATTTGAAACAGTCATTTTCCATAGTATGCACTTTGTCATTTATCCCTGGGCAAACAGAATGTAATGGTTCTTTATCATTATTCTTAGTTGACAAAACCAGCTGCAACACAAACTGCAATTCATATTCATATATAAGTTTTTAAATCAATATTTTAACCATGAGTACCAAAATTTTCCTTTCTCACAATAAAGACTAAATTCAGGGTTGTCTTGCCTTGTACTAAGGAAAATAGGTCAAAAAGCAAAACCAATTTGTCTTTCAATGTGATTTTAATGTGGAAATAAAGTTATCCTGTTATTTATGAAGAAACATTGACTTATTTCACATGCAGTGACAGTTCCTACTGCATATGGACCATAGACTGATGTGAACCTTCAAAGGTTACTGTAAGATAAATGGGCCAACACAGTTTCTATTTGCAGAACAAAAGCTCATTTAGAGTTGTTGTCATTGATTCATATCTAATGCGGAATCAAGTGAAGACTTTCAGAACAGAGCCCTATCATTATCACTGAAGTGTCATGGGGATGGTTTCAGTTTTCTCCTTTGATAACACCATGCCAATAAATCATACCTTTCTGTTCACATGCTCCAAAACAACTTTTAAGCAGCATATGTAAAAGTTCTTCTGACCTGCATATATTTTTCAGCTACTCCTAACTGAAAGGATAAATATATAGCACTTGATCCACAGCTTAATTTCAAATAGTCTATTTTGTCTTATATTCCAAACAAAACTCGTCTTGGAGTCAGCTGCACTTAGAAAATGAGATGCATTTTTCATTTGTCTATGGTGTTAAATTATAGTTCAATGTATCCTAATTCTATTTTAGAAAAATGGAATTGTTGCTTATCCTCGTATATAACTATTTTGCATGCAATATCACGTTAATTGTAACCTACAAATCATTATGCACTAATTGGAGGTGCAGGGGGACTCTGTTAGCTGCAGCTAGCCTTGGAAACAATTCCAGTCAAGGAAATACTGAAATTTTAACTCTACTGTAAGTAAAAAGAATTGTATTAAATTTGGCAGTGATTAGGAAAAAAATGGTACAATATTTGCTTTCTGAAAACATAAGTCTCAAGCATTACCCTAAAAACGTATGACATCAGCTTTGTTCTGGTACTTGAGTCTAAACTTCAGTTTCAGGTGCGAAGTTTTATTTAACATACTTTGTAAGTATACTTTTGTTGTCCAGTTCGCTCTCCCTCAAAACTTTTTGAAAGTAATATAATTCCTTGCCCTCACCCAGCCTCACTACATATAGATCTGTGAAATCCTGATTAACCTATATTTTGCCTTCTTTGTACTAATACCCACAAAATGGGAATCTTCTTCCCCTGCAGTATTCTCTGTGAGGATAAATGTAATGTTACTTCTTCAAATAGTTGCTGTAAATACTACTTTTATAGTACAAAAACAGCACCTATACATCAATTTGTTAAAAGATACCAACTACAGTTTTCCCAATTATAAATAAAATATTATAATAATAAATAACAGCAATAATAATAATAATGTCAAAAGAATACCTAGTTTATAGCTTTTTGAATCACAGAATTTTAAAAGTAAGGGACCATTCTCAGTTGGTTCTGATGGGGACAGTGAAAAGATTCCCACTCCTATCTCTGCAGAGCTGATGTAAAAGGGCAGGTTCCTCATGGGGAATGATTCTGAGCAGATGCCTTAGCTTCCTTTGTAATGTCACTACCATCAGAAGTTGAGTTTCTTCATTGCTGACCAGCTTGAAAAATTACTTTCTGACTCGAATGTCTGCATTAAAACTGTTGGTTTAGTCAGGTGCAACAGGAGGTCCTGAACATTGCTGTGAATCCCAGGCAATGGTTTCTACAAAAGTTTATTTTTTTTCCTGCACTGTTCCTGATATCTCACCTGTTTGCTGTATGCTAAAATATGTTAACTCCAGCACCAGGTGCAGCATGGTTCATCAGTGTTGGCACAGCATTACATTAGCTATATTGCTTTTGGGAACAAATGTGCAAAATGCTATATTCCAGTATAGGAACATCCTAACTCCATTTAATGACTGCATAAGGGCTTCCATGCTTCTCTCTGCCATGTAGCTCAGAGAAATTGATTTTTAGTACTACAATATTGCACTCACTTTCTAGATCACTTTATCTGTAGCTTTCTTTAGTGTATATATAATGCACATAATCAAGGACTGTTGTTTTCCCTGTTCCATTCGGATTTAATTCCTCTTTACAGTACGTATTTTAGAATTATTTTCTTCCTAGTATTTTGCACTCAGTACAACAATGAAAGCTTTTCATGTATCTTTTCAATTTCCCCTCTCTATGTTTAGTTATTTTAAATAAATTCAATCAGGTATTCAGTAAACAGTTTCCTTTAAGAAAAGAGTGGGGGAAGAGTTTCTTAATAACTGCATAAGTATCAGAAACTTCATGTTCTTCGGAGTTCTAAATACATCAGATATTTTTTTCCAAAATCAGCAAATATTTTTTCTTCTGTTGTAATGAGATATTAAGTCATGCAAATTTTACTTAGGTTTAGATCAATTCTGTTAATTTTAAAGAAATAAATAGAACAAACGTCCAGATTTCTAACTTGACCCTAGTTTTATCAAATACTGAACAGCAAGAAATGTTACAAAATTTTTCAGTGTTTTAAGAATAGACAGTGTGTCTGTTCAGTTCCATAGCAACAGGCACCATTAAAGCTCTTCAAAATTTTTCATTAAAGATACAGAGAAAGGAGAGACACAGGACAGAAGAAAAGACAGGAGGGAAGGAAGAGAGAAGCTGAGGGGGAGACAGAGGGAAGGGAAGGGAAGGGAAGGGAAGGGAAGGGAAGGGAAGGGAAGGGAAGGGAAGGGAAGGGAAGGGAAGGGAAGGGAAGGGAAGGGAAGGGAAGGGAAGGGAAGGGAAGGGAAGGGAGGAAGACAAAAGCTAACACTTATAAAATAAGCACAATATAGAGAGAGGCAGAAAAAAAACAGCGTGGGAAAGAAAGGAAAACAGTAGGGAACATAGTTTTTCTTTTCAGTTGCTTCTGAAAGCTTCATAAAAAAATGAAGGTAGCAGTTACAAATGAAATTCAAAATTTTATTGAAAATAACGAGTTGAAATATATTGCGAAAGAAAATGTAAAGGGGTTTTTTTCTACCTTAAGGCTAAGGCTGCGGTATGTGCTCAGCATGCTGCCCATATAGCCAGCTCACTGGAGATGGGAGACCTGGGGCTTGCTTCTATGGCAAGCAGCCTCACAGACAGGACAATGTGAAGGTGAAAAAATCTCATAACTCAGGAAGCTGTTTAGCAGAATAACAGTGGCCACTGTTTAATTTATCACTTTAACATTTGCCTGCAGGAAAAATGGGGAGGGGCTATTTATCAGGGGATGAGTGATAGGACAAGGGGTAATAGGTTTAAGATGAAAAAGGGGAGTTTTGTATTAGATATTAGGAAGAAATTTTTTACTGTGAGGGTGATGAGGCACTGGAACAGGTTGCCCAGAGAAGTCATGAATACCCCATCCCTGGAGGTGTTCAAGGCTAGGTTGGATGTGACTTTGAGCAATGTGACCTAGTAGAACATGTCCGTGTTCATGGCAGGGTTGTTGTATCTAGATGATCTTTAAGGTCCCATCCAACCTAAACTATTCTATGATTCTATTCTACGAGTCTATAATTTTTTTCCCTAAATAGACTATCTGGAAGACCTAATACACCAGTTTAGGCAGAGACAGGAAAAGCTGCTATTGTGTTGTATATTTTCTCTTTTCTTCTAAAGGGTGAAAAAGACTTTTTTTCTGTTGATGAATTTGGCCTGCTTTCAAAGTAATTCATTTTTAGTTATTTTTTTCTTGATTAGCACAAGCTATTTTAGATACAAATTGATGCACAGTAATGGAGGAATTTTCTTCCTTCCCCTGCAAGTGACACAAATGTGGGATGGAGAAACTAAATGTAACTACACTTTCACATTGTGTCAACTTTATGAACATCTACTATTGAATATTTAGAAGAGTTTTAGATCCCAAGATATATGGAATAAGAACACAGAATAAGAGAAGCCAAAAAGTTTAGCATATGTTCAGTTGAGAGGGCAGCCTCCCATTCTCTGTATTCAGCCTCAGCGAGGACAAGTGGTAGGTTTGCTGCAGGGTGGAAAAAGGTAAATGATTTGAGAACTTAGCTTTCCTCAAGGAATATTATTCAGATGAGTTTCACTTACACTGGGTCAATTATGCTTGAAAATATATAGTTTTAAAAAGTGAATGAAGTTGCAGTCTAATTAAACTACATTAAGATATGATCATCCTACTTTCTGCTGCATCCAACACAATAGGTTTTTCATATTAAAAATCTTCCCTGTACCTTTCTACAAAATATCATTCCTGTTTTGATTAGATGTCTGGACCAAAAAATTTCTGTGAGGAGAGTTTTTGTTTCTCTGCATTTTTTCCATGCTGACTTGTTTTGCTTCTATCACATTTGCCCCACATCATCAGCTGTCCTCTTGTACTTATATCCTGCTTAGGATTTCTGTCACATTGCAAGCTTCAAGCCTACTGTAGTCCAGTAGAACATTCGATCTTGCATGTGCAGTCACTGACCTATTACAGTCAACATCATTTTATAAGCATATCAGTGATATTAAGATAAAACAACCTAACTGTCAAACCCCCAAGATCTTATTGTCAAAGTTGCAGATAAACACAGCTAAGTACTAAAAAAAAGGACAATGAAACCTTTAAGTTACTCCGCTTCCATTTGAGATATCCTTAGAGATATGAGATCCTAGAAATGAAGTCATGGCAGATAACCTGGAGCCAAATTTTGATCTATTTTTGATCCAAATTTTGATCTATTTTGATCTATTGAGATCTATTTTGAGATTCTGTTAAGTGACTCAACACGTACAATATTTTGACTGAAACAGAGCTGGAGGAAGTCTGCGTAAAGCTTTTAAGCTGGATACTGTGTCATGACCCTCTGAATTACAAGTAAGAAGAATGGTATGATACAATATTACTTCTACAGATTAAGAATACATGGATATATTCTAAAATTACCTTCTTCAGTGTTCACATTCCAGTATATTCACTGCGTGAGATAGAAGTCCTGCAGAAGTAACATAAAGTACACAGTATAATTAAGATTGCTTAAAAAAAGTTAAAGATTTAATGCAGCGTGTGCATTTTGCATACATAACATTTAGACTTATTAACAATTGCAGTGTGCTTTCTGTGGCAGAGATATTTCATTATTCATGTTTCTACATACCCAATGGTATCAAATGATTTATGTTCAGAACAGTATGATTGGCACAAATAAGAAATAAGTTCTTTTAATAAGTAAGCAATAAAAATAATTTTAATTATTTAATTCTTGAAAATGTAATTATGTTTTAAAATCAAGCACTACTTCTATTAATACAATAATATTTGCTGAAAAATAAGAATCCATGAATAAATTTTGAATTCCCTTGTTTGTAATTTGCTTGGTTATAGGCTCCATGGAAAAAGAAAGAGCTGATATGTGCAAATATTCTGCATTTCTAGTCTTGTGTTTTAGTGAAAATGAAAATTAAATCAGTGTGGTGCATGGATATTGGGAGCATGTATTTCCAGAAGTCATTGTACTTAAGTTTAGTCTCCAATATTTTTTACCCCAAGACCATTTTGCTGTGATACTTCTGTATCTAAACCCTTCTTTTCAAAATAAGCTTGAACCAGAACACTTATTTAGATTTTATTTTTAGTTTTCCTTTTTAATAAGTAAAACATTGTCCGCAGGATAAAAAGATGGTGGTCCTTGTACATCTTGTAGGTTTAAAGAGGACAAACAAGATAGTCAGAACAGGTTTCTTATTTAAGGAAAAGAAATGAACTACCTTTTAACTAAGACATACAAAAGGAACGGAGGGTCTCGGGATCTTAACTTTTAATAGAGACATATATGTGATATGAAAGTTGATCTTTTTTTAATACAAACCTACAAATTACAATGGCAGATAATACCATGTTTAGCAGCTTTGCCTCTGATTTGTATTTGGAACAATACTTGACAATTCCATTGGAGACAATAAAATAATTGTTGGCACATTTTAATTACTATATAAAGGCACAGTCATTTCATGGAACTTCAGGGGGTAAAGAAGCCATCAATTACTGTGCTCAGCTTGATTTTATTTAAACAAATGCTTTTCTATTTCTGGGTACATAAACTATACACTTCCAGTCCTTTGTGATATTTACTTCCAGGAGCTTTTCATTTGGGTTATAAAATATCCCAGGCTAACCATATATATTAAAAATCAATGTTACAAAGGACAAGGTGATTATAGGCACCCTACAAGTGTTTTGGAAGCAAACATACATTTGTAGAAATTTCTGTGCCACTATTCATTGAGCGGAGCAATATGTTTAACACTGAAGCCCTCAGGCATTTTAAGCCTTTAGCAGCAGAACACAAAACCAGTTTCTGCTCATGGGTCTTAAAGCTCCCCCTAGTGATTCAGCTCAGTGTCAATAAGGTATAGTAATAAATGAAAAAAACAAAGACTAACTGTGGAAATATTACAAATAGAATCTACACACACCAAGAGGTAAATATGGCAGGATCGTATTCAAACGAACTGTTTGCAACACTTCATATTTCTAAATTCAAGATACTCAGACACTATGCATTAAGGTAGGCACAACTTTTACACAAAGATATATGTCTTATTTATATTAAATATACAATTTGTCAGTTATGATAACATAAGGGAGAAGATGTTCCCTGGTAGTAAGCAGTACACTGGTTGATATTTTCTGAGCTACTTTGGGATCTCACTCTCCAGTTCAGATTAATATTAATTCATTAAAATGAAAGGAGACTGCACTACTTCTAGTTGTACTAACAATATATATTTAATTATTTATATTCAGTGTTTATGAAGAATAATTATTTCATCCGTTTGGCCCCAAAATTTTTTTTCTGGATATGGCAACATTCACCTTACATTGAAGAATATTATCATGTGTTTTATAGAATGTTGCTTTGATCTTAAGAGAGGCAATATTCTACACTTGATAACTACTCGTTAATACAAAACACATGGGCCCTGGAAAATTAAAGTTTTGTGGAGAAACCTTTAACTGTATTCTACAAAAAATAAAATATACCATAATCTAAATATAAAATGCACATAAAAACTCTGTGCTGACAGAATATCTCATGAAAAGTCATAACATTAATCAGAGGAGCTTAAAATAATGGTGTATAATAATCACTGGGAGTAAGCTTAAAACTCATTAAACTATCATCATAGCAATCAGTGACTGAATTCAGTGACAGATTAGATGATTCCTCATAGTAGGTCCAATTTTCTGTTGAGTTAGGAAGAGTTGAACTTGACTTTTTTTGTAGCTGTTCAGATATTGGAATGATGGACTCAGCAATATTATTGCCAGAATACACTGGGTTCCTGTCTGGATAACAACATGGAATTATTATTGGTCTGTACACACAGGCCCCACTTAAATATGGCTGTTTTGGCCTCTGCTTATACTCACTAAGCTGCTTCTTTATTTATTTGTACTATCTGATCTGTGCAATTTTTTTTCCTGGCTTATCCTTTCTTCTTTTTCTGGTATGAAGTCTATGTCTCTTTATTTTATTTTCCTTTTTATGAGTCATTCACTTTACTTTGTCCTTTACATGTATTTCTCAGTCATAGCTGATTACTGCATTAATACAATGATAATATGTTCAACAGTAAGTGGCTACTATTAGCTCTCATGCAGTGCTGACTGTAGGGTGGTAGTTTGAAAAAATAAAATTAAATAAACCTCCACATACCCTATGATACTACTGTCAAGAATCACTATATAAAAGTGTCCACATTTGCAAAATATGAGATGAGTCCTACAGATGATGGACTTGCTCAGAATCCTAAATTATATCAGTAGCAATGACAGGAATTTAAAAATTGTACATCCATGTTCTAAGTTATATTTCTAGGAAGTAGACAAAGAACAAATGAGTAATGGGAGAAAAAGACAGCCAGAGGTACAAAGAGAAACCTGAATTCTCCGTTGAGTCCCTGACCTCTGCTGGCTCTCTTTTCAGCTACTTTAACCAGTATTTCTTTTCTAGTGGCAGTCCTGCTGTATTTGCTGACTTGTTCAGTCTCTTTATGATCCCATACTCTCCTTACTTATTTTTTCTTTACAAAAAATCCTACATTGATTCAGTTTAAATTCTTAATTTTCTGTCCTTATTTTCAAATAGAATTTGAAACTATTTGAGAATACACCTTCTTCAACCTGACAAAATTTTGCAGAGACAATCATGAAGACATTTTAATTGTTCATTTCTGTGCCCTTTAAGGTTTTTAGGTTCTTCAGATTTTTTATTCTTCAAATTATTCCCAAAACATTTGCAATTGTTGAGACTAGATTTACCAATTTATTAAAAGAAGCAAGCCTTAGAAAAAGTCCCAACATCCCTAACAGTTCAGCCTTTACACTCTTGGGAGTTGAATTTATCCTGTCAGAATGATCCAGTAAGCAAGACTAATGACTAAATTTCTAACTCATTTAAATCTATTCACGAGTGGTAGAGGTTTAAATGGTCAGTAAATACTAGGCTGGATCTTTAGAGGGAAAACCCAGATTATATTTTTGTCTATTCTTTCTGCATAAGGAAAGATTATAACCCAATTAATAAAATCTGTGTAAAGTAGGAGTATTGTTTTGATTCCTATGTACAAATAAACTGCTTTGTGTTGTATGCAATACCCTTAAAAGAAAGTTACTGCATGATCAGTCACAGCAAGAACATTGTCAGCTTTAAGGGCTGTAAATCTTAATCAGCTGAGATTTTATAGGGATCAAATTTTATTTTACTCATCTTTTTTATTAAACATGTTTCCTATATGTGCATAGGAAATGTACTAATTAATATAGAAGGCAAGATTCATCAGAAGAGGTGCTTCATACTGGCAGATGCACAATGAGGATGTGCTTTCACCGCATCTTCAGTCAAGCCTATTAGAGTTCCCTTGGTCCTACGTCACCAGCCTTATTTGTTCCATTCAAAAGGAATAAATCTGTCCCTTGCTTGTACCAGCATTTCTCCACATGTGTAGAAGATTAGCTCAGAGATAGTTGAGTTGTCTGAAGATAGTCCTATAAAACAAAGTGGTTAGTTTTCAGTACAAACAAGATAAATAAAACTTCTCACCAAATGATTATGAGAGTCAGAGCTAGCACTAATAACTGACCTACACAGCTGAGGATTGCAAAGATCAGGATTGCTTCATATCCAGGCTAGCTTGGCTGCAGTACACGTGTAATTGTGCCTGAGCCAGCAAAGACAAACTTTGTTTTTTCCCTATGTGGAGTCAAGTAGTCATAAATTAGCCAGTCAAGTACAAGAATTAAGAAAGAAATATTTTCACCTTCAAAGATATTGATATGCAT
Organism: Dromococcyx pavoninus; assembly: GCA_033558185.1. Classification (NCBI taxonomy): domain Eukaryota; kingdom Metazoa; phylum Chordata; class Aves; order Cuculiformes; family Neomorphidae; genus Dromococcyx; species Dromococcyx pavoninus. Next base: position 277,876 of record JAUMJL010000139.1, on the reverse strand, counting down.
TCTTCAGTGGAAAATATTGGCCAACCTATATAGAATCATGGAATGGTTTGGGTTGCAAGAGACCTTAAAGCCCATCCCGTTCCAACCCCCTGCCATGGGCAGGGACACCTCCCACTAGACCAGGCTGCTCAAGGCCCCATCCAACCTGGCCGTGAACACTTCCAAGCAGGGAGTGTCCACAACTTCCCTGAGCAACCTATCACCCTCATTGTGAAGAATTTCTTCCTAATGTCTAATCTAAATCTCCCCCTCCCTTCCAGTTTAAAGCCATCCCCTCTCATCCTATCACTATGTTCCCTTGTAAAAACTCCCTCCCCAGCTTTCCTGTAGCCCCCTTTAAGTACTGGAAGGCTGCTATGAGGTCTCCCCTGAGCCTTCTTTTCTCCAGGCTGAACAAACCCAGCTCTCTCTCTGCCTGCCCTCATAGCAGAGGGATCTTCTAGTAAAAAATAAAGAAAAAAGTTCAGCAGGATTTAAACTGTGTAGGCTCTCTGAAGTACTTCAAAACCAAATCAGTTGTAAGACCTAAATGCTAAGATACAGGAGTTCTTACTTAACGTGTGATCTCAGAAACAAAGAATGCAGAAAGACAGTAACCCTATCATGATAGTGTCAAACATACGAAAGTGGTCTGATAGACTTTACTTTTATGTCAACTGCATCTTGTATCAAAACAAACAAAGAACTTAGCTGTTTGTACTGGATGGTGTGAATGAATACTTTTACTTTTACTAGACCGTAAACTGTCTTGAGACTGGGTACCTCCGCCAGTGTCAACTGCCAGAAAAAGGGACTAAAGCATTTCCTGGATAGAAACTGTGGACCAAGGGGAGAGATGCAGTCACAGAAGTCAGGAAATGAAAAACTCTGTTACAGTAATGAGAAGTGACCAGGACGAATTTCTAACATATAACAAGCGAAGTGTGTTGAAACTAAGGGGGTACTCTGAGATTCTTTCAACACTTGACTGGTTCATTACATAGTGTTTTTTTAAGTGTCTAAGTCACAGTAACAGTGGCTATATTGCGTAACTGTCCAAATAAACTTTCTAGAATGTGTGGGGTTACCTTATGCAATATATATATGTAGCTCTTTATGATTTGCAATATATATTTATGTTAGTTTATGGGCTTTACAGATTTGTTTGAATAATACTGACATATATCAAACCTGATTTATCAACCTTTAAGAACTACATAAAAGACATTTCTTAAAAAACAATGTATCTTTTTATTCGATGTACAATTTGTTAATAATAGCCTTTTTTAATGTTAGTGATAAAATAATTATGTACAGTCAATCTTGAATTATAATTGTCTGCTGAAAGCAGTGCATAAAGGCTGAAAGTATCTTACTCATTTTAGCCCATCGACTGTAAAAAATTATTTGATTATAAAACATTAAGTATGCCCTGGTTGTTCATTTAAATGAGAGATGATTTATGATGTTGTGTCAGCCCAGTCTTGTATACCTTGGTCTACCTTAAAAAATAGGAGAGAAGTTCAGGCCTGGTAATATAGAAATGTAAACTCAACATTTTTTTTGCTCTCCTCACTTTTATTATTCTAAGAAGAAAAGCAAACCAGTCCATAACATGCATTAACTACAGAATTATGTGAGGAAATGGATTTATTTTGGTACATATTTCAAAGTTTTCCTGTTTTCTTCAGCTGAGCATGTTCTAGGAGCACACACAAATAAAAGCGCTTACAGATGGGAGTCAAGAATTCTCTTCAAACCTGAGTACAACATGTCCAAGTGAGATGTCAGTACTTGTCGCAGACAATTTCTCTGTATTATCCTAGGGGTAAACTCAATGCAATCCACACAAGTGATTGCTAGTGGACTTCTCCATCACCACACATTACTAAGGGGCAAACTGTACTCCTAGGTGATTCTAGTCATCATTCTTGGAAGTTGAGGAGAATACTGTCAGCTTGTCCCAGTGAAAGAGTTTGTTCTTGCACATTTTAAACACCTTTAAAATAATTTTAATTGAAATAGAAGGAGTATAAATCAAGGTAATCTGTGCATTTATACTCTTGTTCTGAGTTTCAGAGGTAGATGTAATGAACTGCTTGAAGCAAATATTACCGGATGTTTTTCTTCTGAGAGAAGTCAAATGAAATGACCTTCTTTTCATCTACTAATCTTTTCAGCTTTTGAAGTTACTTCTTTTTGAAGAGATGATTCATGTATCAGTCATATCTGCATGAAAGTCATAAATTTATCTAATGAAAATTCTAGTAATTTGCTTTAAGGAAGACTATGCAGACCATGGTCACTAGCATTTTTTTTTCTTAAATATTGTTAAATGAATATTTTAAAAAGTGAAATATTTAGAAAAGTCAGCATAAGAGCCAGACCCTAAATGGAAAGGACTTCCTATAGCCAAAAACTGGGGTGAGGGCAGAATGTTTTAAGTTGTGTATTTTCTCCCCCACTTCGGGGATTGCTCTTTACTAGATTTGCTCTAATTTATATCAAGTGTTTCTGGTGCCAAGAGCTGGTAATAGAAGGTCATTAAATGGCACTGGTAAGCTGCTGAAACCCAAAGCTAACAGGCAGAAAAGCTGATGGGAATTACTATACCAAGATTATTACCTAAAGGTTTCTCTAGCAATTGGAGCCATATTTACATGTAGGCAAATGGGAGCAAGTACATTGTATTAAAAAAGGAGCTGAAAAAGGCCATCTAGTTTTAAATATATACATAATCAGAATTAATGCAATTCACTAGAATGAGTTATACAGTCTTCTTACTTTAGAAGAACTGTTGTTTAATACCCAATTCAAAATTTATAATGCAGCAGGAATGGATTCATTATCTCTTGTGTCAAAATCCTTCTTAACAAGTAAGATAAGCAGAGAGAAAAATCATGAATAAAAAAAGCGTTTCAGTGACCAAATTACTCCTGTTTTCATCAATTCCAGAGAACAAATTTTTTATCAACCCCTGTAACTGATTGGTAAGGCAGTAAAGGGAGAATATGTGGAAAAGTTTTTAAACCAGCACCATCAAAATATTTTCAGAGTAGATGAAGATTGAGAGAAGAAATAAAGCCTAAGCTTAAAAAAGTGAATTCCAAGTATAGGGTTTTTCCCCCCAATGACATTGGAAACCTGGTAGGTATTTTTATTCTTCATTTACTTATACCGAATTACTTTTCCTAATCAGTACCCAACCTGCCTCTTATCAGCAACAATTATTCTGAAAGCAAAACAAAATTTCCTTTGCAGTTGTCATAAACAAGACTGAAATCAGAATGAAGTTGATTTAAGTAAAAATGATTATTATCTTGTAGATAGCTGGCATAGGCCTTTATTTGACCTTGGAATTATTTCTGAAAGGGCTTGGATTATAGCAGTATATATGTGAAGATTTTTACATTTACGATTATCACTTAATTTGGAAATGTGTTAAAGGCAAGGAAGAATTACACTATTTCTGTGCATACAAATAGTAAAACTCATTGTTGCCGTTATTGCTGTTATTATCATTACTTCATTTGTACCACAGTAGCATTGGCTATTTCATGCAATTATTTTGGCAAAATGTAGCACTAAACTTGCATGAGATCAATTTTCTTGTTTCATAGAGTGGAAAAGTCCTTACTTTGTTTGTGGATCAAGCCAAGACATCCGAAATACACTTACAGTCTTCTTGACAAAGACACAAGAATAGTCAAATAAATAGGGAGCTCACTTAGGAGGTCATAAGTTTCAACTTAATACTCATTCTTTTATAGACCACTGTTATTATTTTGGTGTTCTATGTCCTACATACATATCTTAGCCACTGGTCTATAAAATCCTGGGTTGAGAACCTCTCTGATCTTTACCAAATATTCTGTCCATGTGAAAACAAGACTGTTTTCTTCAGAACTAGCATGGCTAATAATTAGTTTTAGAAAACATGACAAGGAAAAATTTCTGAAAGATAAAAACCTCAAAACCCCGAAACCAACCTAATTCCTATCAGCTTGCATTATATATGAGTCAAAATACATTCCTTACCCTGAACACTTTATTTTATTTTACAGCCAGTATACACTAAAGATAAAAGGGAAAGAGAGATAAGAAAGCAGGGGGAGGACTTGTTAGAGATCATGTAAATAAGCAGAAAATAAGCACAGAAACCATGCATATTTGCCCAGTAATCTATTTCTGACCATCTATTATCTCCTGAATAGCCAAGCTTATTGTATCTTCCTTTGGTTTGGTGTTCAGAAGACAGCTGTTCTCAGTTTTTTAGTTAATAGTTCCTGAAAGTGTAAGAATCTAGATGTGCCTCAGACATGCAGTTCTATAAAAATTGTAACAAAGCATGAAATATAGGTTAAAGTAGTTTAATATTGTCTATATGTATTTCTTAGGTCTCGGTGTAGTTGAGATTCATTTAAAAAAAATGCTCAAAGTGACAGCAAACCTTCAACGTACAGATGAACCCTGGCATGACAGGCATGCATGTAAATAATAATACATAGCTATGTGATAAATTACACAAAGATACTCTAAGGTAATCTCTTGCTAAATATAAGAAACTGGAACAGTTTACTACCTTTGAAACGTAGAGTTGACAAAACAAAACCAAAAACACAAACAAGCAAACAAACCATGAAAATCTAAGAAAGATGGAAATAGGCAAGATAGATCATTACTTTTGTCTTATGGTTTTGATACTGTTAGATGCTGATAAAAGAACATTAATGCTTTTTGGATGGGATGAACTGGTTGTTGCAAACTCGATTACAGGACACCTTTTCTGTTTTACCATTTCTTTTAGTGATGGTTAATAGCTCCCTTGTTTGCAGTCTTGGTTGTGCTATCAGGGGTTTGCAGACTTCACCGACATCCGTGACCACCTCCAGATCATCCCTGCTTATCAGAGAAACTGATGACTGGATGGATTTCCAGTTTATAAGACTATCAGTTCAGCCTGTGTTAATGTTTTTAATGAGAGGTAGCGGAGATAAACACCAGAAGAGGAGACCTACAGCACAAGAGGGGATTAAGTATTTTAAGTATTTTTGTGTCAGGTTTTTAAGTGTCTTTTCAAATCACCATAAAATATAATTAAGTCCACAAGTAATTATAAAACCCACTCTGATCACACAACAGTCTCCTAGAGAAATGCTTAGAAGTACTCAAAACCCATGTATAAATCGATGAGGCATAAAAACCCGAAGGAAATATACTTTCGTAAAATGATCCCAGAGATACTCACAGACATACATGCACCTAGAAAAATTATTATTATCACTCATTACTGTTACTATGTTATCATCTGAAAAAAACATCCCTTATTAAAAACTCACTCTGTAAAAACTGCAAAACTTTGAAAAAATTTGATGTGGTTATAGATAGTTAGATTCTGCCTTGTATTTTAACTCTATATATTTGTATTACTTTCCTTTCAAGCCTTTTTCTTTTCCTCCTGATTGCCCCTCTGCCTAAAAAATAGTATCAGAAAAGTTGTATCATTTAAATAGAACATTTAAAATAAGATTTCATCACAAAAAGATGTCAAAACATTAGAAAAGAGCTCATTACAAAATTTGTCTATACAAAACCTATGCAGTTAGTTTTTGCTTAATTTCATATCAGTTGTTTAAAAGTCTGTGTAGTTTGGACACATTGATTGTTTATTTTACTTAACTTCTAGGTACCCTGCCTCTGGAGTAGAACGCAGAACTATTTGTTAGATACACAAAATATTAACATCCCCATGTTGATTGGTGCAGTATGGTGAGACAAATTCCTCACAGGATTAGGAATCCTGCACAGTTAACCACCTTTTTTTTTTTTTTAAAGGCACTTTACATCATGAAGAATTAAAGAATCATCATCTGAACTACTGTACTCCCTTTTGTCTCATTGACTGCTGTTGTGACAGTTATTTCAGGCACTACTTTGCAGGTAGTATCATTATATAAAAATAGCCATCTTCTCCGGAATTACATGTTCAATGCAGGATAGGAGACCTTTAGTAAAGCTACCACTTATTGTCAGAACCTGAGTTAGCTTTTCACATTAAAAATCTAATCTAAAGTTATTAGAGTTTTGGATTTGGCTTGGATTTGTAATTAACAGTAAATATGAATGACAGAAAACAATTTCTAATTGATTTTCCCCTGAAGTTTAAAGAAGAAATTAGTGTCCTTTAATTATGTTTCTAAAATAAAACAAATAAAATTTAAAAAATAGGCTGGTTACTGGAAAAAAATCAAAAGAAATGGAACTTTTTTTGGCCTGTAAATCTGAGGTATTTAAGAAAATGAAAATATCCATAGTGTGTTTTCATGTATCAGAACGATTATATATGTATGTTGTAGTTTCAGGTCTTTCAGAGAATTTTTCTCACCTTGCAAACACAGGGACTGGTAGTGGGAGGCTGGGGCCTGGCTGGCCTGATCGGGGCCATGAGTTCAGGGGGAGACAGTGCCATTGGTGACACCCTGGGAAGAGAGAGTTGCTTCTGGAGTTGGGCACTTCCTCTCACGCGGTGGTGGGAAAGAGAAAAAGCAGCTGTATGGAGTTCCACACAAGAAGTTGCAGAAGCTACTGAAGGAGAAGGTGGGTCGAGTCAGTTTACAGAGCTCAAAGACATCCAGTTGGCCCTGGACATTGCTGAATGAGAAAAATGGCCAACGCTTTATCTCTACATTGACTCATGGATGGTAGCCAATGCACTGTGGGGATGGTTGGACCGATGGAAGAAGGTCAATGGGGAATGCAGAGGGAAACCCATCTGGGCTGCCAATGTGTGGCGGGACATCGCCACCCGAGTGGAGGAGTTGACTGTGAGAGTCCACCACGTGGACACACACGTGCCTAAGGGTCGAGCTAATGAGCAACATCATAACAATGAGCAGGCAGACCGAGCAGCACGTGTCGATGTATCATGGGTGGACCTAGACTGGCAGCATAAAGGAGAACTGTTCCTGGCTCGCATGATGCCTCAGGCCATCAGGGCAGAGATGCCAACTATAGATGGGCACGGGACCGAGGGGTGGATTTAGCCATGGACATTATCTCTCAGGTTATCCATGACTGTGAGACATGTGCTGCCATTAAGCAGGCAAAGAGAGTGAAACCCCTATGGTACAGTGGACGCTGGGATAAATATAGGTACGGAGAGACCTGGCACATTGAGTGCATCACATTGCCGCAGACCTGCCAAGGTAAGCACTGTGTGCTCACCATGGTGGAAGAAACCACCAGATGGCTGGAAACACACTAGGTCCCTCACGCCACTGCCCAAAACACCATCCTAAGCCTGGAAAAACAAGTCCTGTGGTGACATGGCGCCCCAGAGTGAATTGAGTCAGATAATGGAACTCATTTCAAGAACAGCTTAGTTACCACCCAGGCAAAAGAGCGTGACATTGAGTGGGTGTATCATTTTTCCTACCATGCACCAGCTGACGGGAAGGTTGAACAGTGTAATGAACTGTTAAAATCCACTTTGAAGGCATTGGGGGGAGGGACTTTCAAACACTGGGACCAGCATCTAGCAAAGGCCACCTGGTTAGTCAACACTAAGGACTCTGTCAATTGAGCCGGCCCTGCCCAGTCGGAATCCCTTCACATGGTAGATGGAGATAAAATCCCTGTAATACACCTGAGAGGTATTTTAGGGAAAACGGTTTGGATTAGCCCTGCCTCGAGCAAAGGTAAACCCATTCGTGGGATTATCTTTGCTCGAGGACCTGGTTGCACCTGGTCACCGGATGGGTAATGCAGGAAGGTGGAGAAACACAATGCATACATCAAGGGGACCTTATCTTTGGGTAAGCTGTCCATACTAATGTATCTGTATGTACATATCTGTAAGTGTGTATATAGTTGAAAACATGTTTATATAGTTAAAAAATTTACACTCGATAGAGATGTTGGCATGGAAGAAAAATTTGGGCTGGATAATGTAGTCTCAGGTCTTTCAGAGAATTTTCTCCCCTTGCCAACATGGGGGCAGAGAGAGAGAGAGAGAGAGAGAGAGAGAGAGAAGGATTGTGGTCAGTTGCCCAGGAGAATGATTTTCACCCCATCCCTTGTGACTGCCATTCCCCCACGTGAGTTTTGTTTTCCCTCGGGATCATCATCTCTCTCCCTGAACTCCATTATTTCAGAGCCCAGGCGGATCACTGGGGAGTGACTTTTCACCTCTGCTGGCCGCACCGCCCGTGGGGCAGCGCCCCCTGCTGTCCTAAATATAACTGCACCGTAAGTAGCAAAGAGAGGACTTAACTCATTTGAAGAATCTGATTACAGCGTTGCTGTCTGTTCTGTTCTGTGTTTGGTTATATATATATTTGCAGTTGAGAGCTGTTATCATTTCCTATACATTTTTTCCCCCCAATTAAAGTCTATTAATTGCAAAGGGTTGTGGTGATTTTCTTGTGGGAGATAGCCCCGAAAGACATCTTAATCTTCCTTTAAACCAAACCACTGTACTGAATCAGTATTAGTCTGTGCAGAAGTCATTTATTGAAAACTTCTGTGTGCCAATGACTAGGAAAAAAGTTTTTTTTTCCCCTCAAGTTAAACTAGTGACTGTGTCTAAGGAAATCTGAATGTACAGTATCTCAGCATCTTAAGATTGTACAATATATATTTTAAAAGGGAGGAAGGGCTGATTGAGCAAAGAGTTTATCTCTATGCTCTGTTTTGATATTATATTATAGAACAGAGAAACATCCTTTCCACCTCCACCTCAGCATCCATTCCTGCTATGAATACCTTATCATGTTTAATAGATAATTCTTCTGTGCATAATACCTAGATTTCAGATTCCTCTGAGGAAAAAAATTCCTTGGCTGGATTATTCCATAAAGAAGACACATAATATTCCTATAGCTAGTTAGCATTTTAAAAACAGAATAAACAGAATAAAAGAGACTCACAGATGGAACAGTATATTTAGAAGTTATTTGTCAGCCTTCAAAGCTTTTCTAAGAGGCACTCAAAATGATTATTAAGGTATTGTGGCTGTGAAAATTAAGGTGTCAACACAAGATCTCTTTTTTTGAAACAATTTACTCGGCATGACCATCTTCTACCTGGTGCTTTATTTTAAGAAGTTAATGATTGGTGCATCATATATTGCAAGTTAAGTTAATAAAAGGTCGACAATAAAATGTTCCACTACTTGGAGCAATTTTACTTATGATTCTTTTGATGTTGTATATGAAATTAGGAAGAATAACAGAAAAATGGTGGTGACTGTCTGTGATGCCAGAAAAATACATACATATAATTGAGGTACTACCTTTTTTCGCTGTAGAATAAAAAACTACTCGGAGTGAGTGAGTACTTGGAGACTATGTTTAATGGGACTCAGCTGTTAGAGTCTTAAAAAGCAACACATAAAATGGTGCTAATTCCTAAAAAAACCCTCAACCAACCACCCAGACAAAAACAATTGTTCTCAAATTATTTTTTGTTTGTTTGTTTAGCTTACTAGGGGTCCATGGAATGCAAAATGATTGGGAAACACTGACATAAGTTGCTAATATTTGTATTGCAGTATTTCCAATATCACAAATGCTTACTCACTCACTGTTTCATCTGATATTTATATCATGTGTTTCTCCAAGTCCACGCAGGTGAAACCATTTTGTTCTCAAAGTAGATAAAGGTTAGTGTGTTGAATTTTGAATTTCACTGGTGGAATGATGAATAATCTGTCAGATTTACTTATCTCTTTTGCTATCTCCTGTATTCTCACTAGATTTGGTAGAAAAAAATGCAAAAGAGACAAAAATATTTAGCGTATTCACACGTAAACCTTCTTTTCCGAAATAATAGATCTAGAGAAAATCTTCATAAATATAAACCAGGAGTAGAGCTAGAAGAGGTGTGTACTTTCAACAGAAGATGCTTTTTTTACAGTTATTCCGCTTAATCAGAAGTGGCTCCTATTTTTACTTAATTAGTAGGAATACATTTACTTAGCACTTGTACTGATAACACAAACCCAGAAATCAAACTGAGATGTTGTTTAGTGGCTTCATACATCCATCTGCCCAAACCAGGGTATATTAACTCCCTGAATTAAAGATAACAACTGTTCTAATAACAGTTTGATAATATTTATGCTAAATATTACAGTATCTCAGTTTATATTGGCAGTTTGTATATTCTGAGTTTTCATCCTTAAGAGCTGAATGAACAGGAAAAAAATTAATATTAATGTAATTATTTTTTGTCTCAAACATGGTGAAACTTGAAAATCTGTCTTTAGGTACACTTACTTTGCTCCCACATAAATGACACATGGTTAGAATAACCTTGGTCCTCCTTTTAGTGTTCAAATTGTCAAAGATTTGAAGTGATTTGTAAGAGCTCATCACAGCTCTTTCCCACAATAGCAATATACAAAGCATGAAATGTCTGTGAGAATGTTTTCAGGGGCCTGAGTGCACAGGGGCTCGTGAGCGTTTGGCTGCCGCAGCTCAGGGCCAGGTGGGACACGAGGCAGGGGCTGGCCTGGACAATGTGCGTTGAGACAGAGCAGCAGTGGCTTCTCTCTCTTTTACTCAGGAACAGATTTAAACTGATATTGTTGATGTAATCTCAGCCTGAGCTGACTACAGCCATTCCCTGGCCTGGCCAGGACCTAGACGCCCATCCTGACCCCCATTCTCATCCTGTCCACATCTCCATAGCACTGTTAGGCCATCCTAATGCTGTCTTTGACCCAGGATCCCTTTGTCAGGTCAGAATAAGACCCCTACCTGTGGGCTAACATCCCGACTTGACCTCAGCCTGCCTCTTTCCCCAAGGAAGCCTGCCCTGAGGAAGCCCCTATGTACATAACTTCCTTCCACAGGGAGTCACTGGCCTCTCCTGCACCCCACTGCACTGCATTAGGTAAGAGGTACTCATGGGTTTCTGATGATCGAGAAAATAGCCTCATGCACATAAATCATTCCTGAGAATAATAGTTCATAAATCTAGCTAAATTTAGCTCTCAGCTAAACTTAGCTCTGCTTTTTTTTTTTGAGTCGGATAAGAGAAATCAGGCTCCTTTTTTTTTTTTTGTGAATCTCTCATCAAAAAGTGGGTAAAATTTCAAAGTAAAGCAGGAAATTTCAAGGGAAAAAAATAAATTAATTAGCAGATTGATGAAAAGAAATAGGAAGAAACCTGTGAGGTCGGAGAGGACTCACTGGTCTTTTCATTCAACATATAGAATGTTTAGAGATAGACAATGCAGATGGTTTATCATACAGTAGAGTAAACTTTAATATGCCTCAGTGGCTCTTTTTCTAGCTAAAAATATTTTTGGCACATTCTTAGGTTTTGGGAAATATTTACTGTTTAAGGCTTTCTATTTTGCGCTCTATAATATATTTTGCATTGGTCTCATAGTGGATAGATTTCATGCTGCTTTTCATCACCTTCTTCCATCCCATTTAAGCAATCCTCACTTCACACTTCTATCTAGAGAGGCAGAGCTGGATGTGCATAAAAATGTTATTCTTCATTTTCTTTCCTTTTTTCCACATTGTTCAGTACCTTTTAAAGAGGATTAGTAAATCCCTGGCTACTTAGAATTTCTCAGATGTCACTATGCTTTATACCATTTCTCTTCAGTACAGCCATTTTACAAAATGAAACAAGCGCAAAATTCCCCGAAAAAATAATTGAGCTTTTCTGACCATGTCTAGGATGAATGAAATTTACATGTTGTTTTTTAAAAATGAGATCTTGAGTTAAGTGAATGGGAGTAAGCTAATTTACAGGAATTTAAGAGCAGACTCCTAAGGTTCCTTTTTCACAAGCTCTGTGAGTCTATATTTAAATTTTGGTTACCAGAAACTGCTAAGTAGCATATCTTTAGTGGTGGTGTTTGTTTTTAATAAAAACCCTCACTCTGACAGAAGAACCTAAATAATCTGACCATAAATACTTGGTACAGTAAATCTTTTGATGGTTGTCAATAGTTGAATCTAACCAATACCACATTCACTTTTATTTATTTTTGAATAGTGGATATAAGTTAATTTTTTAAAAAATATATATGTCCTTACATAAACAGAAAGCAGTTAGCAAAAAATCCCCAAATCTGTGGAAAAAAAAAAATCTCAGAATCTGCATTACTAATGCAGAAATACTTGTATATATTGCCAATTTGAACAGGTTCTAAAAATGAATGTGTAAAAAAGACTGTATAGATAACTAAAGGTACCTAGAAGCGGTATTCAAATGTACATGTGTAATTTTTTTGTGTTCCGGGTTCTAATAGTGTGCTTTCTGTTTGTATGAACTGTCTTAAAATAATCCTCATTTATACACAGATTATTAATATCTGATTTTGCTTACACTTAAAAAATGTAATAGGATAATTTCCAGAAGAATGTTTATATTTATAAATAAGTAGTTTAATAGTACTAGAATAATTTAAGGACTTATGCAGGAAGTGTTCACTGGTATAACTCCATTAATTTAAAATACTTACTATAGAAAATATACCGACCTTTTTTAAGCTATTTGTGGAAAGTCATCCTAGAAACTATATCATATAAAATGGTTCTAGTTTTCTTGAAAGCTATATGAAACAGCTTTCATGAAACAGTACGTATGATGGGACAAGAGATGACTTGAACAAAGCTATTCACGGCACATGGGCTAGGGTCAGGGTGGGTATGCCTTAAAATAAGGGCTGATAAAGAAAATGGTTTTGTTTCCTCAGACTTCCAGAACAACCCTTACCAATATTTCATAAAAACCAATTAGCAATGACACCCACTCATAGGTAGAGTACAATTAAGTGGAAAGAAAGATTTAAATTCCACTGTGTGAGAATGGGTCGCTTCACAAATGTATGAACAGTGTCTTAGTGAAATCACTTTTAATTCAGCTTAGTCACTGTTATAGGTGAATGAAAAAAACTTGAAACAAATCTTGAAGCAAAACATATGTCAAGAATATAAACTTTCGATATTTTTTTGTTGCTTTACCTTTTTTTTTCCTGGAAAGGACCAATCAGAGAATGAGAAAATGAATTTGTACCAATATGTATTCTAATCAAACTATTCACTTGACTAAAACTGAGGCTATGTTTAAAAGGATCCTCAAATAAAGTTTGTTTCTAAGCTTAGTAGTGATAGCTATTCATTTTTTATATTTTTTTTTATTTTAAATTTTGAAAAATGAGATCTGTCAAAATATTTCTATACGGGTTCTCAGACTGGAATTCCTCATCTTCTCAAAACCAGATATACCAGGAAAGATTAAAGATTCTGCAAAATGTGTTAAACATCTGCATTTAATTCTTATAATGCTCTTGATGAGCTGATTGATAGCTCAGAGCACAGCCTATAATCATAACATTTTACAGTAGGTAGGATTATTCTCACAGATGGGGGATCAATGCTGATTAGTGCATAGCAAGAAAAAAGAAAGAGGTAACAAAGTAAGAGTAAGCAACAAAAGCAAGTAAATATCACACTGACAAAATCTGATCTTGACAGAAGACAGTAAGAGTGACGTGGAAAGATGATGCAGTTCTGTAGGAAACATAGCAATTCACTATTTTTTAGTAGTATAGACTTACATCTTCATCTACTCATGAAGTTCACCATCGATATTAAATCTATTTGCCTTAACAAGGAAATAAAATCACAAATATGTTACAGGGACCAAATACAACCTGCCATTGCTGAAGGCTTAAGACACAAACAGTAGAAGAGGAAAAAACAATTTGTGTCACTACAGTGCACTAAAAAACAGAGGGCCAAAGTAAAATCAGCACTTGATTATTTGTTTACAATTAATTGAATTTGGAGAAGTAATCATGCCATGGTTAGCTGACTAAGTACAATGCACCTGGATTGAATCCATGGGACTTAGTAAGCCATTTGTAGCCTTGTGGTAAAGCAGCTACATTTTCTTCAGAAGGAACTTGAGACCAGAAACACTTTAGCCACTATCAAATTGCTCACAAATTCTACCCCATCAAGTTGGGTTTATGTAGTACTAGCCTGGGTGATTCTGAGATTCGCTTCATGGTACATAGACTGCATATTTGTATTTATATTGTCTAGAATTTTCAGATACATAGAGTATTTCAGTATGTTTGCAAAATGATTGTTTAGGTAAATAAAAGTTTGTTATAGCTTATTGAAAAGTATCCATGTTAATTCTGTGAATTGCAGCAAAACCTCTTGCACACTGGATAGATTCTTGCACACAACTTTTTAACAATGTGTTTCACAATATGTTAAAGGACATAAATTATATTATTATGTAGATTAATATTCATTAGCACCATTATTTTTACTTACAAAGAGCCAGCATACCACTGTCACATGAGTGTCAAAGCATGGAGATGCTTACTGGAAAATTCAATTGTATTAGAAACTGGCATGATGGGCATATTGAAAGTGGCATTGAAGAATGAAAAGGGATAATAGAATAAGGCGTGAAGCCAGAGGAATAAAAGGTGACCAGGTTGTGTTTGGTGTAACCAAACAGGAAAAGTGGGAGAAGATGGCATGATGAGTGCAGAGAGCAAGAAAAAATTCTTCTCGATTAATGTATTTTAAGAGTTTTCATTCACCAAAATGAAATTACAGTATGAGGTGTGAGACAGTGACAATCTGAGCAGGTGTTGTATTTTTACATACAAATGGTAGCAAAAAGATGAGCTATGTTTCATCTTTCTCTGAAGCTACCCTTGCTTGCCTGTATAAATATAGAATAAAAATACAAATGTTTACTGTATGGAATATCATTATAATATTGTGTTACGTTCGACACAAATGTAGTCCTTAGCTTGTAAATAGTAATTTTCATCTCAGTGTAAAGTTTCACAATACACTTTGTAAAGTTTTACTGCTTAGTATGTTTTTGAATAATGTCTAAATGCTGAAATTATCCAAGCGACATCCAAAATAACTGAAGAATCCACTTTGCTGAGACTGGAAGAAAGATAATTTTGATTTCAAACTGTGGGATCATAGATATCTCAACTTTTTTAACATTCATCTAATTTGGGATATTCTCTTGAGAGTAATTGAGTATCATCATCTCAAGAAAGAACCTGCTTAGATAAAAAGTGCTACAGATCATGTACAGGTTAGGAGGAAAAATAATGCTGCCATCAGAAATTGCAAAATCGTGTCTTCCTTTTTTATTTAGAAAATATTACTTGAAGAAATTGATTTTTACATTACTAGATTCAAAATACCATCTGAAATTATAAAGTATCTTGTTACAAGATACTTTAAGTCAGTAAAGCAAACTTGAACAGTTTTGCTTGAGTCTCATCTATAGCAGATATATGATAAAAGAGAGCATGAACTGAAGAATTCTCAGGCTGAAAAAGAACTTTTGAATTACCCTGCAACATTTTAAGTACCAGGGTGTTGTAGAAAAAGAGACAATTTTGCTCCTTTGCTTTCTCTGGTCTGCAAGTCTACTCTTATAAATTTTTAATTTTTTTCTTTCCACCAGATTTGACACAACCTAAAATATTTTTTTCTTCAGATTATCATCATCTAGTGGAACAAACTGTTCGTATAAAAGATGTCGAATGTCTCACAACAAGCTCTTTTTGGGAACTAGATACTTTGGTCTGAAGAGATTTAATAATTGAAATTATATGTACATACTCTTGTTAAAAGCACAAAGGGCAAAAAACCCTAGGAATGTGCATGATGCAAAATAAACACTTCTGCTGTGAATATAGATTGATGAGCAAATATAAATATTAGTATGTAACCAGAATAATCCAAAGCTGCTTGTTTATGATAACCAACCAATTTAACTGCCAGAAACTGACAGGTTTATTCAAAAATATTATTTTAGTACCTTCTGGAAACTGCATTATGGATATCTCAAGCCACTGTCCCCTCACGCAGAACGTCACATAAGCAAAAAAGTGAGATGTGTATATGTTCAAGAAATTGAACTCATAGTAAGGAATAAGGCTATAATGTTCTGACATGCAGTTCAATGAGTATTTCTGGGCTATCACTTTTGAAATAAACTTGCAAAAATCATATTTCACCTTTAAGGCATAAGAAGTCCAACAACTCCATGTTTATATATGTCTGACTTAAGGATATTAACTGATGATGAAAATTAGGCTAGATTACTCAATTTCTAAAATGTAGAACTGATATTAAAAAAGCCCAAATATTTTACTGAGGTTGAAATAGTAAACATTATTCATAATAGGCAGCTCCTATTTTCATGCTTATTTCTGTTTATGTCTGTGTGTATATATATGTCTTTTCTTATCAATATAAGCCAAAAAATATTTATATAATATTATCTTCATTTCAAGAGAGAATAAATGAAGCATAAAAGGCTGAATTAAATTTTTAACCAAAGTCAGAACAGGAGACACGGTTGAACAAAAGTGAATTAAATTGTTTTCTAATAAATTAATTAGAACAGAACTTAATTGATTCTAGCACAGCTATTCATTAGTCTATAAGTATATGGCTTGGTATTTTATTATTTTCTATTTTATGTAAAGAAGTTTTACATGAAATAGAATGTATCTTTGAGAAGAATCATAAAAATGAACCAAATTGAAGGCCATGCTAAATATTGCAGATCTGTTTCATGTTTATGACAGAGACATGCTGAGCAACAATAACATTTAATATGTCAAAATATTTATGAACTTTTTCAAAGGAAAAAAATGTTCCAAGGAAAATACTGCATGGAAAAAAAAGGCAGAAATATGATACATTAGACTTGTTTTTTACAAAAGAATATATTGGATTCTGTGATTTAAGTGTAGAGGAAAAAATACAAACTACATCACTGGAGACATAAAAAGTTTTAAAATTCTGTCTTTGGTCTCTATTTAAAATCGTTAGGGATTTGGCATCAGTTGTAATATCATGAGTTTGAGGAAAATCTATAAAGTTATGATGATGAGTCACTGCCACATACAGAATTTCCTAAGTTTCTTAAATCTTAGAATAAGAGAAACTGGTTTAACTGATCTATATTTATTAAGTTTTCTACAAAATCTTGTTTGATAACGGAGACAAAAAATATAAATCAAGAATTTGTCAGATGTCAGAGAAACAAAGCACCTTAAAAACAAATTGGAACTCTTTTCATTCCCTTTGATATTTGATCAGAGAGGCTGGATATCTTGTAAAACTGTGAATTTTCATAAAATTTTCACATATTGTAAATGATGACCTAAGGATAAACCTAAACTTTGTAGGAATTGTTGATGAAGCACTGCCATCTTTTGGTTGTACAAATAAGGAATATGGAGGAAGGATATAATTTTCACAGAAATAAGGACACAGGCTGCAACTGTAAAATAATTGTTTTGTTCTAACATTTATCTACTTTGCTTGTCTAGATAATTGGCTGCAGTTGTCTGTTAATAGACTTCTTCATTACATTCTAATTTCACCATCCTACCAGTGAAACTAATACAACAAAATGGCTGTGATGCTGATGATGACATTATTGGGTTTGATAGAAAATGAACCACCTAGGTTAATGTAATTTTCTCTGATTTTTGAACTTGCTTTAGTCTTTATTTTTTCCAGGAACTGATTAGGAAGGAAAGTTTTATTACCTTGACAAATAGGATAAATTCGGAAATTAAGAAATGTGATAAATAGTAATATAGATGACAATTATTGTGTAAGAATTGTCTAAGAACCTGTTGCTGACTATAAAATTAACTGTCTTGTATCAATAGCAGTGCAAATTGTTATTCATTCCTTAAGTTACGAATCTAATGTTGATACTCTGAGATTCAGTGCTGTGTTACCAGTATTATTCTTGAAAAGGTTATTTTTGTCTGTTATCTATTTAATAGCTTGCAGAGGAAACACAAATCTAAGTAAACAACACAGTAATATGACAGAATGTTTGCCTTGTATTTGGAATTATTTGTCCTATTTAGCAATTTAGTAAAATCGCTAAGAAAGGCAGTGTATGCTTTAGATGTGGAAGCCCAGTATGAGATTCTGTTGTACTTAAGATGTGTAATACTGGGGTTTTTTCAGTCTTTCATCGTATAAGTTTGTCTCTTTTTAAGTGGAATATTGGTATTGTACCGTACAATAAGCAAATTTATAGAATAATAAATATTTTCACATGAATTTTACTAAAAATCTGTGTTCATAAACAACTGTCACAGTAAAGCATTGCTATATTAACAACTAAAAGGCTATAATGATCAACTAGCCTCATCTTGAACATAAATGGGTCAAAAATTCGGCTTTTAAGAGAGCGTATCTTTAAGTAGGACTTTCAAGCTTGCTTTGAAGAGAAAGAGGGAAGAGAATTCTGATATATGCCTAAGAATTATGATGTGACGTTGTTCCTGTTAACTCCAATACGGGCAAAAGTGTGAAGTGTTGAATATGGTTCCACTGTTAAGGACTGACTATCAGCACACTTGTTTGAAAATTCAGTCAGTAGGAAATATTTGGAGGGTCAGAGGTCTGTGATATGAAATAAAATGATTTTCTGACACTGAATGAAAGAGGAGAGACTTTGAAGGATTCTTAAAATTAAGACAAGAAACTTCTGCACATCTGCTACCTGAGATAGTGATAGAAGAGTCAATATCAACATTTGGCAGTAAGAGCAATTGTTACTTCAATTTCAGTTACTCTGGTACCATTAGCAGAGAAGGTTGTAGGTGAGATTGATTACTGTAGTACAAGAAAGTCTATATTCTGGGCAGACTGGGCATTTCTTGGCATTTTGCGTTCCTCCATTCTGCTGTCTAGCATCTTTTTGGGCGTGCCATACTGAAGTACAACTCCATCCTCTCACCTACTCCACTTTATCTCCTTCTTTCTTGCTCTACACTGTATGCTTGCTGTCTGGATTCCTGTGCTAGGCATTGTGCACGCTTCAGGCCAGGGACCCAGCTGCATTCTTGCTGCCAGTGGACACATGCAGACCTTGCAGAGAACAATTGTTCAGAAGCAGCCCCCTGTGTAGAGGCAGATTCCTTCTGCAAACCAAATTGAAGCAAGTCACGTCTCCCCACTGGTAAAGCTAGGACTATTTGGAAATCTTCAAACTAAGAAAGTGATCTGTTCTGAATTCTGGTTGGATATAAGTGGGGGAAAATATATTTATGAAGGGTACAGCTTTTTTAAAATAAAGTAGATACACTCTTCCATTTTTCTTTTCATTGACATAAGAGAATATGAGACGGTATGAATGTGTTTTCATTGCACAGATATGTTGGAAGGTTCAGATAGTAAAAACGTAACACGAAAAATCTGAAGAGGGAGAATTTGCGTTAAGTTGGAGAGTTGTATGGAAACTGAGCAATATGAAATAATCTGAATAACTGAATGACAGACTAGAGTTACATTTCAATTTCGAAATATTCTGTCAGAGGAAAGAAAGTGTATAGTCTATATGCACGTAGAGGAAGTTTTCCCACAAGATGTTGCAGATTGATCACTGATGAGATCCATCATCTGTTCTTTAGATTGATGTACGTTGTTGCCTTTACCTTTTCTTAAGGAAAAGAAACTACTTAGCAGGGAATCAAATTGCTATAAATTATGAGGATTTAGTGTACAAAAAAATTGTCAGCTGAGAGCTCTAAGGTATATGAATACATAGGAAAATTACAGATAAGCGATGTAATGAGAAAAAAATTAAAACTGGGAACACCTGCGCGCTTTCAGTATTTTGCAGGCTGATTTATTTCCCTCTCAACATGTGCACGTAATTTTCACTGTCGTAATTAGAGTAACACCCATATATTTAGTGAAAAAATAGCCATGAGACTTTCTGTCACTTCCCGAGGTATCATCACCATTTCACTCAATTTCTGTAGGGCAGAAACATAACAAGACTGCTAATAAATGTTCTCTTTTTTATATATATCTGGATTTATAACTGAGCAGTCACTTAGAAATGCACATTTAGGGCTCAGTTTCCAATGGGGAATTGGCTCAAGCTTCCACATATATACACCTGCATGAACATTTCCAAATGTTCATATCTGCACGTTAGTATTAAAATTGACTGATTGTATGCATCAAGACATCACTGGTTTATCATGCAAGAAGTTTATAACAGGAAAAAATGTTTTTAATGCAATGTATAATTATTTACAAAAATTCATTTCTGTAAAAGATTTTAGAAGACAAAACTGAGAAAAAAGAGTTTAAACACACTTCTCAAGCCACTAGTCCCTGAGTTGAGAATCCATGTTTGCCAAGTTTGAATATCCCTTCTCTTAGCACTTTTTATTGGCCACTTCAGAGACAGTATGCTGTGCCAGATAAATCTTTCGTTTGACTCAGCATGATCATCTTTTATATATGCATAGAAAGTCATATGTAGTTACACTTGAAGGGACAGCAGAGAGCCAAGATTTTAAAAACCTACTTCCTAAGTCTTAGAAGCTGGATTTAACTTTGGTGCACTGGTCTTCTTCAGTAAGAATGCATTCTTTAATAAAACTGCTTCAAGTTTCCAATTATATGGATGAGCTACTTCCTAGTACAGGATGACCAGTATATTCTTCTATAAAGGCATTGAAACTTTTACATGAAAGAAAAACCTTATGAAATTGAACACTGAAACTGCGATGGGGATATTAATGTTGCACAAGTAAGCATGCAAATGTCAGTGGTTTCCTCACAGCCATAAGGGAACAATTTTCTTCTCTTATTTTTCTCTCGTGCATATTTACATTTGCAGAGTATCTTCAAGAAACTTTACTTAACTGTTATGTTCCTAATTTAACTCTTTCAGGCATATTAATGTCAAATAAAAGGCATTCATTGGCCCCAGATTGGTTTCAGTCTAGTTTACAATGTCATAGCTTTTAAATCTCTTGACGTTATCGTTGTAAATGAACTGATCAATCTTTAGTATCACTTCAAAATGAAATCAGCAGTTCTTTGGGTGATCAGTGTTTCTATTTCCTTATATACTGTTAAATATAAGAAGTCAGAAGGGCACAATTTCTACCTTTATTTTTTCAGACATGTTGTGTTAAGCTCGCTCATTTAAACTATTCAGGTAATTTGATGATTTTTCCTAATGATTCCTAACTGATGATGGTGAAAAAGTTGCCATGCTCTCCCCAAAGTGGTTGACTGGCATTTCAGATAATGTCACAGATGAAGGATTGCTGTGATGCATAGTAAAAAGTATATTTGACTAAGGTATGAAATGAGGAAAATGACAGAAAAAACAAGGATAAAAGCCACTGTTATGCAAAATACGAGAGGATCAGTAAGCTCATAAATAAATTGATAGGCTTTCTCGAGGAGTTAGTTATATACCAGTGAAAAGAAAGTTTTAAAGAAAAATTGACAGGCAGGAAAAAAAGGTATTAGTATTAGTTACTGAAATGTGACTAGCTAAGTAAAAGACCTTTAATATGTATACAGAATAACTCTGTACTAGTGAAATATGTTTTATAGTAAATTTTGATGCTATTTATATATATATGTGTCTCTATAAATATATTAATTAAAGTAATCAAAGCATTATCAAATGTATAGGAGTTTAGAAATCTGAATGCTATTGTGAAACTATTGTAACTAAATCTGGAACCTCCTTTCTGAAGCAAGATACAACTATCCCACAATCTAAACTATGAGAGGGAAAAAGTTTTGCGGTTTACAGTCATTTTTGGAGCTACCCAGTCCTAGGAAGACACCTAAACTTTTGAACACTTTTGGTATCTTTTGATAGCTTTTGGAACAGACTTTATTCTTCAGTTCATGAGCATTTGTTCTTATAGAGACAAAATGTTTGTATTCTATAATCTTCATAAACAGCTACACATAATGTCATAAAAACTACATTACACTACAGCTAAAAGGTTGTGATACAACAGAATAATTTAGTACAAATGGCAAGAAACTTTAATATTTTAACCGTATTACAGAAATACAGTTTGTATTTGTTTGTTAAAAACAAGCGCAAGCAAACCATAGAATAAACTTCAGCAGATTCTAGAATCATAGAATCTGCTCTACCGTAGAATAAACTTCAGAAGGCATTGAACTGGCATGATAAAGATGGGCCAAGAATTTTTCATAGATGCATATTTCAATCTCAGAGCCTAATATTGTTACCATCAAAGCCAACTGTGTGAAAAGCATCAGAAAGGCACCTGAACAGAAAGGCTGAGGACAGCTCATAAATTACAAGTAATATAGCTTTGGTCAAAAGCAAAAAATCTGGGGTTTGGGGGAGCTGAACACTGGCTAAAAGTATGCTTCAACTTTTGAATGGAAAAACTGCCTCTTTTTTGCCCCTTCTATGTTCCAGAAAAGCATTCTTATATTTTTTTTAAATGGATAGGACTGCAATCAAAATTTGTGGATGAGTATGAATTAAATATATCCTGAAAGAAGAATTTCAGATAGATCATTAGTATTGACAGAAATACTGGCCTCAGGCAGAAAATATAAAGAGAATATAGTTTGAAGGACAGCATAGTTAAATAAGAAGCAAAAAGTAATAAAATACAGTGGACTTTTCTACTTTCTAATACGTCAAATGTCCGTATAATGTTTTCTTAAGTCTAACTGAATTAACGCACACTTCTCATTATTTTCATCTCTGCAATATTTTTTGTCTTTTATTGTTATATTTCCAATGTTTAATGATCTGCCTGTTCCTTTCTACCACAATTCATTTCTTCCTCCCTCTTACCGTGTACATCTCTTTTCCTCTTCCACCTCCACTGTATTTGAAGTAAAGGAAGTTTTATCAATGAGCAAAATGAGAATATTGGCTAAAATGGGAGAAGAGGAAACATAAACTAGTTAAAATATACTCTGTGATGTCTTCAATATGTTTTTAAGACATTCTTCATTGTTGCCCGAGAGGTCTCTTTTAAGGACACTTGTTTTAGGGGATTTGTTAAATTTGGCAGCTGTCAACCGAGACAAGGTTTCCACAGCTCAATGCCTCCAGGTCCAACTGACAGTGAGGTTGAGTTTGTAGCCCAAATAATTTATGCTCAGTCAGGGGACAAGTGTCATCTCCTCCATCAAAAGAGGCGCAGACCCCATGGGCAGGGGATTGGCCCTGTCTGCAATGGCCATTGCATCCGTGCAGGTTACTTA
Organism: Dromococcyx pavoninus; assembly: GCA_033558185.1. Taxonomy (NCBI): domain Eukaryota; kingdom Metazoa; phylum Chordata; class Aves; order Cuculiformes; family Neomorphidae; genus Dromococcyx; species Dromococcyx pavoninus. Next base: position 254,804 of record JAUMJL010000139.1, on the reverse strand, counting down.
GGGGCTTCTCCCAGAGACCACCAGCAGGGCAGGGATGCCCTCAGCATGTTGAACTGAGAAGCTGTTGCTACAGCAACAAAGAGGATTTCCAAAATAGTATTGAAATACAAGCAAGCAGAAAAAATCCAAGCAGTTGATTTTTTTGTACCAAATTTTGTGTTTCTGTGCTGGGAGAATCTTTAAGTGACTTATTAGCAGCTTCAGAAGTAGAATATCAGAAAAATATGTAAGTCTTACCATAGGAAACAAAAATATTCCTTCACATAGGGACTATGAGGATCTGAGCACAGTAGAAGATTTAAGTAAAGAAAGGACACATGTTGTTCTTAAAGTAAAATTTCAGCAAATATGATCACACTTAACTGTTTTTTTTCTAGTGTTGTGCATGACAGGTCCTGGGAACTTGTCATGACAAGAGAAGACGACTGAATTAAAACTAAAAGCCTACTGTATCTGGCTGCCACAAAAGCACAGAAATGCACAATGTATGCCGCAGCTTTTACTGATCGTATCCAAATGATAGCTGAATCTACTATGTTTTTCTGCATTCATATTTTATAGACAAGTAGTTCTTATGGATAAAATTAAATTAGTGAACTAAAAGGATAGGAAAAGTGTGTAGAATAAAGGAAGAGTTGTTAAATTTATTTGCTTTCCAAAACTGAAATATTTATTTAGGTAAAAACAAAACTATTGAAAAAATTAGCAAGATTAGTTGCATAAATGGCCAACAGTAGTACGTTTTTAACCCTTTATACACATGGAGTAACTAAGAATAACCAGGAAATAATTTTATTTTCACTTAGAAGTGAAATACCCCTACGTACACACCCCTGCCCCTGTTCCCAAGGGTTCCAGTTAAGCTCAGGTTTCCTTGCCTGAGCCCTGCCATAGGTCTCCCCAAGCTTAGACCTGATTCGGCTGATCCTGGCTGTTTGACTGTGCTCCCCAGACTGGTCTATAACTTCACTCATCCCCTTGTATTTGTCTGGTGAAGGCTGCCCTGCTGGCAGGATGCACTGCTGAACGCGTCCTGCCCTGCTCTGCTCACTTGCAGGCCGGCACCTGTCTGGGAGAGCCCTGCCCTGCCTGCCCTGTGGCTACTTTCCCACCGCTCACTCCTCCCTGCCTTTTATAACTTTCCCTATATGAATCCAGTCACATAATGATTAATACTTCCTATATTGCCTGTGGCTGGTGACAACTCTTAAGAACAAAGCAATTTATTTCTCGAAAGAAAGTAAAAATGTCTCAATTAATTGGAAAACTTAAGTAATAACCAATCTTACAACTGTCCAATAGCTTTCCATACACACATAGAACAATAATGCCTTGGTTTCTGATTTTGCTACTTGAAAGAACTTGCCATACCTAATTGAAACAGAAGTTCTCCTGCTCAGATGCAGTCTTTATTATTACAAAGAGTTCCAATTTCTTGAAAAAATATGTCATATATATCAGCAGGGTGCTGACATGGAGCTAATACCCAAATAGACTTTTTAATGTTGCAGATGACAATAGTTAATCCAAACTTTAACAAAATAATATAGAACTCATTTATACTTTTTGTCTGTATAGCATTCTTTGGTAGAGTTCCACAATTCATGAGCATGTGAAGAAGCATCTGCTTTTGCATGTTTTGAAGCTGCTGTTTAATATTTCACTGAGTACGCTAATTCACGAACTGTAGGAAATTACAAATGCTCAGATTATGCTAGATTACTTATGCTAGATTACTAATTTTTTTTTTGCAGCACTTTAGTAGCCTTCACCTACTATTTTCTCAAGAGTTCTACTATTTGAGTCATCTTTGTATGGAAACCATACCTTATATCTAACCACACTTCCCGTCTTTCTCCAGAATCCTTCATTTTCAAAAAATTTATTTTTTTAAAAAAATATAATACAGTAAAGTTAATGATTTGAGTATATATGGATCTTACAGTAATTTAGTGATGTTCTTTTTTTTTTTGATCTGCATTTCTTTCATAATAGTTCAAAATTTTCAATAAAGTAATCGTTTTTTTTGATTGGTGAATTAGACACATAAGCCAAACTCTGTAATAAGATGTGTTTTGTTAGCTGAACCCTTACAAATATGAAAAACCAAACAGATTAATTTTTAGACAAGTTTTTATTGCTTACTGCTGAACAGCCAGGCTTTTAAGTGTTTATTATGATCCAAATTGCACTGTGCGTGGATCACAAGGGAGGCACTGCACTCCCCCCCACCCCCCTGTAAAATCTGTGGATTCCCTTGGACTAAATAAAGATGAAGTGACACAAAACAACTGATTTAAAATAAATTTATTTACATAGACAAGGTCTTAGAAGTAAGATATGCTTTGGCTCGTTAAATCTGTAGGAAAAGAGAAAGAAAAGAGGGGAGAAAAGGGAAAAGAGAAAAGCATAAGACATTACCAGCCCAGGTTCCATCATTTTCTTCTAGGAACCTAGTCTGGTGGGTTATCTCAAGAGTGTTATTTATAGATGAGGGTCCTTTACGGGAGGAGTTTTGGTGCACTTGTGCAGTGCCCTTTCTGGAAAGTTGTGGAGATTTTGGAAATGAGTCTGGGGTCTTGGGGGTCTTAGGTGGTGGTCTTGCTCCCTTTAGTGGCAGGACCCTGGTATGAACTTTCTCCACACACAAGCGCAGCAGAGCTGCCTGCAACCTGTCACAGCAAGAGGCACTGCTCCACCTCCCCCTGACCCATCTCTTACTGCAGTTCAACAGTCAAAACCAGCGGGTTTAAGGTATACCATTTCCATCGCAGAATTATTCTCTTACAGTGTTGCAACTACTATATCAACTAGTAGCGATTGTTCAAGTGGTGTTTTCAGATAGTTGCCTACAGTAATTTCAAGATTTTCCTTCTGCATGACAATTGCTCATTCAGATCCCCCTACTTTGTACATGTGGCATTCATGTATATTTGCAGTACAGCTCGGATTTTTTTAAAGTTTCCCACCATGCCATTCCTTTCGTCTTTTGATGACTATGTCTCCAAATATTTTTTTTAACTTGTTGCCAAACCCAAGATGCACTGTGGCCTGGGAAACTATGCAACTTCTAGAAGAGGCAAGGAGTTGTGAAAATTAGGCTTACAAATATACTATATTTTTCTGAAATAATTTAGCCTGCTACAAAAGATTCATTTATATTGTTGGCTAGTTTAATCAGAATGGTGTTGAAATTTAACCATAAAATGTAAACCCAGAAAATCTTAAGATTTGACAAAAATCTTATTTCTTTTTCTTGGGTTTGGATGCGAAATATTCAATTCACAATAATAACAGCTGTAATACCATAACTTCCCTGATTTAATGGCAAAATTATATCAACACAGCAACATGAGGGAGAATGGAAAAGTTCATTTAAAAAAATTTAACAAATGGATAGAAAAACGCAGACAGTGAAGCCAAGCTATTTCTTGAGGTGTGCTATTCATTCTGCTGAAATAAGCATGTGTTATATTACTTTGATATGTTTCAGTGAATTTAAGTATCACAATGACAGGTGCTAGGAGTTAATATTTGTCACAATAATGCAGCATTAAGGTAATTTAGTGATATTTTGTAGGTGCAGAGGATAATTATAACAAATATAATAAACAAAATTGCTGAATACATTTATTGGTTTTCTACTGTAATAATAATATTAGAAACATTATTAAGACAATGAGTTGATGCAGGAATGCCTTTTAAAATCAATGATAATCTCAATAAGTCAAATCTCTTTTTTTCAGAATCTAGGCAACTAGAATTCAGTTTCTGCAAAGCAAATCATATTAAAATGGCCACAGACATATTAACCATAGCAAAACAATCAGGCACACTGCAAAACCAAACAAGAAAAATGTTAATTAAATTAGGTGTAAAAAATTATTTGGAGAATGGAAAAAAATGCCAGTTATGAAAGCAGTTGTGGGAACTATGGATTATATGTATTGTGGTTTTAAGACAATTTAAGACAGTGCCATCACATTTGAATTTCAGCCACTTGTCTCTTACAGCATCTCCTTATAACTCTGTACTTTACCTTCTGATTAATTCTGCTTTGTTGTTCTCACTCCCTTCTACTCTGTAAGGACACAGGTAATGGCAAGAACATGAAGTTCTACAGTTTATTCCCTTTTAAGTTGTCATAGATGTTTTAAGTATAATCAGTAGTAAGAACAATTTTGGTGAAAGATTATTATTCTGCTATCTGGATACTGAAATTCTCTTTTATGGAGACATTGAAAACACTTGAAAGTTTTCTGGAATAAAAATAGGTTTACAATGGAGTTAATTTTATGTCTTGAAAACTTTCCAGAGTCACCTGATAAGAAAGACGAAACACAGCTTACGTTGTCTAAAAGGTAGTCATGTATCTGACAATGCTCATACCTTCTTCTTATGTTATTTGTCAGAGGAAAATAAAAGTAATAATCTATAATCAGCACCACATTAGATTCGTTATTTCAGTAGTAATGATTTTCATTCTTTTCTCTCTGTATGAGTTCATAGTTAAAAATTCTAATTAAAATAAAAAGAAAGTAGATAATAATCTTTTTGTTTTCCTAATATCCTTTAATATATATTAGTTATTTTTATTTGCATCTTGTGGACACCTATTAATTCAAAGGTTAGTTGATTTACTTTGATTAATACTACAATTTAAATCCCACCAAATTAAGACTAGTCAATTAATTCAAGAAAATACATATATTTAAAAATATGTTTACTCTTACACTAATAGAAATTATAGCATAGGATATTTTATTTCTGATGAGCAAAATAGTCCAAAATATCTTACCTCATTTTAGTAGTTCTATTTAACAATGTTATTATGTATATAATAATCCAACTTAATTTGGATTTTGGATAATTTTGGATAAATTGCATTTTAACAGATCTTTGAACAGTGGTAACATGCTTTCCTCTCAAAGTATTGAAAATAATTGCTCTAAATATTTTGAGCTTTTTATTATCTGCATTTGCAAACTATGTACAGCATTTTAGTCTGTCATAGTCCTTAAAAACAATAAAGTAAAATAATATTCTTTATGTTCAAAAATTTTACTTCTTTTATCTAATATTTTTGTGTTCAGTGTGTATGCAAGTGAGAAAAAGCATGCAGAGAAATTCCATTACAGAAGCAACCCCTGAAAAGAGAAGACTGATGACACTAACAATTCTTGCCTGTTCAGAATAATGTTACAATGGAGAAGCTTTTGTTTTTAAATGTAATGTATCAGTAAATTGATACTGGGCACATTTCTCTTAGAAATTGCTAATTAGTACTCTCACACTAAGTAATTGAGAGATCTATTGAATGTGTGCAATGCTTTACTAACTCCAAAGAAAATAAGAACATTTCATAATTTGAGCGAGATTAAATGGAACTTCATATTCTAATTACACATCATTGCCTTCACTATGCATGTTAGATTTGCCCAAATTCCTGATGCACTTCTGTAAAAGGGTCTTACATCCTGTAGGTCTCAGAATCTCAGGTAATCCTAATTAATGAAGTGGAGTGATTTTTAATGAGTGAACAGATAGCAACTTCAGTCCTTTTTCCTGAAATCAATTTATGACCGTCACCTCATTTGCAACTATGGTGACAGGAGTGATGTGCTTTGCTCTGTAGTTCTCTCAAAGTTGTTACTCACGAGATGATACTCTTACAGTATAAGCCTTATTAATGGATAATTCAAGAAAGCGTGTGGTTTGCATGAGCTCTTATCCTGGATTTCTAGTGTCTTCTTTCCAATGGTTACATTGTTACTGACAGTTTGGTATCTGCTTGCTTTGAGTTCCAAAGTCAGCAGGTTAAAGGCTTAAGTTGATATTTCAAAAGTCAGATGTTATAGGATTACAGTTACAGTTTTAAAAAAAACAGTGAGGCATTCCCCTCCCCCAACAAGATTGAGAAGAAAAATTAGTCTTGAAAAAGCCCCTGGAAGCTTTTGTAAATAGTAACACACCTTATCATTTGACCATGCAGGATGAAGTACCATTTTCTTTGTCATGAAAGCAGCAATGTCCTCCACCCCTTTATACCTGTAAAATTTGGTTGTATTTTTTTTCTGTGCTATTTTCCTTCATTCCTTTCAGAAATTGCCTCCTGTGTATTTGACATAACAAAAACTATTTGTTTTCTGACTCTCAGGAGCATAGAACACAAGAAGACATTCATAAACTCTTACAATTTTGTGATATTATTTAAAATCCTACTCTAGTCTCAGTAGTATTATTACTTTATAAGATTCTTACTGACCATGAAGACCAGTTGTCATGTTCTAATTGGCTCGCTCTAAAATATTTTGACCATTACTTACAGAGCAGAGAATATTTTCATCAATTTTGGGGCCTGCACTCATAGACTTAGAATTCAAGAAGGTCTGAGAAGAAAACATTCTTTTAATTTTTGATTTCCAATGAATGAGTTTAGAATTGACTTCTCAGTAGTGTGAATATTCCACTGCATAAAGTGCAGATATGAAAAATGGTTTGAATTTTGAAATAAGCAGTTCCTATTTCAGAACAGAAAAATTAAGATACAAGACCAAAGAATTCTCATTGCTTCACTGTAATAAATCTAGTGTAAATCTTGACATTTTGTGGTTGACTCCATACTTACATTGGATTGAATGAGAGAAAAATATATTTCACTTTTAATGAAATGTTAACCACTTCTTCTTCCATGAATAATTAAAGAAGAAAAACAATAATAATTTTGCGTCTTATATGTGAAATGAAGTCCTAATTATTCTAGTGTTAGAAAAACATTCCAAGAAATTAGTTATACCTTAGAATTTCAAACTTTAATGGAAGAAAACTCTGGGTAATGTTGATAAAGTTTTGGAAGAACCTAAGGAGAATTTTTAATCAATTAATTAACAAATTTCACACAGAGGTCTCCATTGTTTTCTGCCTTATCATCCGTTCACTCATCATCGGGTGTGCTGCTGAGAGTCAGGAAGAAATCTGTCCTAGGAGCTGCTGCTTTGATATTTAATGCTCTTTGACATTTTGAATTTTTATTAAGAGGTAACCTTATTCTTTTGTACCCCATTTAAAATAGGATGAGAGCTCACAGCTACAGGGCTGAGAAGTCTATGCTGAGTCTAGAGACTTCTCACTGTTAGAACTACGTCTATCTTTTAAGAGAATCTAAAAATCTGCTTCTGCTTCAAAATGAAAAAGAAAGAAGGCAAATTTTAAAATCGCCAAACTTCTGAGAAAAAAACCCCTTTCTCCACATGACTCAAAAAGAGATTTTTTTTTTTTTTATGAACAGCATCAAAAAGTACTGTTTTGCAAGTGCTAGTGAGAAAAATTTGCTAAGGCTAAAAAAACTCTGAAATTACAATAGAATCAAATACCAGGGATTGGTCTCAAATCAGTTGGTAGCTTTGTTGATGAAACTCAATATCTAGTGGCAAATCACATGATTTAAAGCTCAAAATACATTAATTCAAGGTTTATTCTAAAAATATTTCCATAATGAAACAGTGCTGTAAGAGAAAGCTCATATTTTATTCCAAGAAGGCACTTAAAAATTTCTTCTCAACATCAGGAAATGCTAGATGATTCAAAGTGACTACTGAAGGCATAATATTAAAAGCCTGTTACTCTGAAAGAAAAAACAAAATCTGAATCCATCTTACATCTTCTTAACTGTTCAGCATACAGGCAGTATCGCTTTACTCCATGATTTTATCATTCCTAAATTGCAAAAAAGGTTTTGATATTTTAATAAAAAACAGATTTTTTTTTTTTAATACTAACTTCCTTTTGCTACAATCTGCTTCATCAGAAAAGAGCACAAAATGTTGATGAGGCACACCGGTCAAAATCCTCAGTCAAAATTCAGATATCTAACTTCAAAACTGCCATATTTTAACTTATTTACTGGTCTTTTCATCTTATTTACATATAGTTAATCAGAAAAAAACCCACCAGATTTCTTACACAGATAGAAATTTTTAAAAAATTGAGAGTCATCCTTTCTGGAGTTTGGATAGTTCAAATGGTTCAAATCCATACCTTTTTGCTGCAAAGCACAACGTAGATTATTTAAGTGTTCTTTGGAAACCTTTGGAAAACATTAGGATATCTTAATAACTCTACATTTACAATACAAGATATTTTATTCCACAGCAATGACACAAATTGCTAAATAATAGAACTCAAGTATAAAAAAATTTATGACCAAAAAAGTACTGCACAATTCCTGTAGAAAAAACTCTCATGAGATCAAGTCACTGTTTTTTCACTGTATTTTGCACCAAGAAGAAATTCAGAAAATGTCTCTTCTCATTTTCAAAGTAACAACAATTATTGTCATGCGTTTATACTAGTAAAAATAAAAAAAAAGTGGCTTGATTCTGTTAAGGAAAGCAAGAGCTGCATATTTCATCTGTCATACCAAACATTCCTGTCTGTTACAAAGCATGCTGATGAGCTGTAATTTAGCAAAACAGGGTACAACATCCTTTATACAAGATAAAGAAACAATGGCAGCTTATTGCTTGTGAAAGTTGTATCTGTGGACTCCTATCAGGCCTTTGACACAGTCTACCATAACATCCTTCTCTCTAAATTGGAGAGATATGGATTTTATGGATAGACTGTTTGGTGGATCAGGAATTGGTTGAACGGTTGCATCCAGAGGGTAGCGGTCAACAGCTCCATGTCCAGATGGAGACACGTGACAAGCAGTGTCCCACAGGGGTCAGTACTGGGACCAGTGCTGTTTAATATCAATGACATAGAGAGCACAATTGAGTGCACCTTCAGGAAGTCTGCAGATGACACCAAGCTGAGTGTTGTGGTAGACATGCCTGAGAAATGGGATGCCATCCAGAGGGACCTGGGCAAGTTGGAGAAGTGGGCCTGTGTGAACCGCATGAGGTTCAATAAGGCCAAGTGCAAGGTCCTGCGCCTGGGTCAGGGCAGCCCCTGCTATCAATACAGGCTTCGGGTAAAAGGACAGTCCTGCACAGAAGGTCTTGGGGCTACTGGTGGATGCAAAGCTGGACATGAGCCAGCAATGTGTGCTTTCAGCCCAGAAAGACAACTGTATTCTCGGCTGCATCAGAAGAAGTGCGACTAGCAGATTAAGGGAGGTGATCCTTCCCCTCTACTTGCTCTGTTGAGACCTCACTTGAAATATATGACCAGCTCGGGAGTCGTAAGCACTTGAACCTGTTGGTATTGGTCCAGAGGAGGGACATAAAAATGATGAAGAGGGTGGAACACCTCTCCTGTAAGAAGAGGCTGAGAGAGTTTTCATTTTTCGACTTGGAGAAGACAAAACTCCAGGGATTTTTAGTAGGGCCTGTTGTGACAGGACAAGGGAAAATTGTTTTAAACTAAGAGAGTAGATTTAGAGTAGAAATAAGAAAGAATTTTCTTACAAAGCGGGTCTTAGAAGTTTCCCAGAAAAGTGGTAGATGCTCCATCCCTGGAAGCATTTGAGGTGAGGCTGGACAGGGCTCTGAGCACCCTGATATACCTGAAGATGTCCCTATTTATTGCAGGGAGTTGAACCAGATTATCTTTGCAAGTCCTTCCCAACCCATACTATTCCATGATTCTATGAGAGATAAGGCTTCTATGAGAACTAGGTCAGTCCTTCTGATGAAAGGCATTGAACATCTCACCATAACATCTATCTATGCAAAAATTTGGATGAAGAGGGTTATGATAATATTCTATAAAATTAATTTTGGAATAGAGAAGGTTAATAAAGTCAATTTGTTCTTCTAATAAAAGAACGGAATATAACTGCATTTATTAAATTACGTTAGGGGCTAAACCTGTGTCTTTACTAAAAGCAGAATTCTTCTGTACATTTTGATCCAAAAGTCATTTGATGATTTGATGATTCAGACTATTTTGGGATTAGGCTGTAACACACTGGAGTTTATTCTTTTTTTCCTTTTTATTTTTTCTTTTAAATATAGAGTCCACTTGGGAGTCAAGGAGAAGGGATAATTTTTTTCACTTATTGTATATCCTACTTATTCTATTTAAAAGTTGTTTGCTGTTCTTGCAAAGTTCTGGAAGATTTCTTCATTCTTCTGTCTTATTCTCTGTTTCAAATTTTCCTTGGCCTGATTTATCTACTGAATTTCTTTTCCTCTGTTGAATGGTGTAGTTGTTGTTTTCTTTATCTAGTTGTTGTTTTCTTTATCTAGTTGTGAGTCAAAAGAGACACTATTTTAGGTTTACGTCTCAGCATAATTTTGTCCTTTTTATTGATTCTGTATTTTTTGTGTATGCAATTTCATAACCACTTAATAAAACCTTCACTCCAAAGTCCAAAGTGTAAAAAGAAAAAAATCATGTTCAAAACCAGAACAACATGCAAACCATAGTTTTATAACTACAGGAAAATTAAAAAATGAGTGTAAAATCATCATAATCATAAAATATTAGAGAGAAACAGCTCCAAAAGGATGATGTGACCTAAGGATGATGTGTTCCAAACAGTTAAGGACTCTGACAACACTTTATAAATGAAAGCTTTATTAAGGCATTAAGAAAGTTGAGAAACAACATGCATATATGGCAACTCAACCAATCATCAATAACACACACAGGATCATAAACAATGCTGTGGCTTCAGTGGACTGCTAGGGACATGTGGTGTCGGTGTCATCTCGTCCCAACAGCCAGTTGAGCAAATGCCTTTTGAATGAGTGCAAGAGTCATACTGTTGCTAGACTCCACCAATCACAGTGTGATGTGAGATCATACCTTATGTGAATAACATGGGAGGCATCCTGCCTACACTACTGATGTCTGTCAAGGAACATAGTACTGACACTGTCTATGCTGCTAACGTTGGTCAAGGGGTGGTATGTCAGGAGGCAGAGTCTCAGATCTGACACAGCGAGCGTAAGTACACAGATAATTATGACTTTTTCCATTTTTAAATCTAAACATTTCTGTAGTTGGTAAATTCAAAGCAATTTGGACGTATAAATATTTTTAGTTGTAAATAGTAATTTTGAACTGTTTAAAAGTAAGAAGTTGTTGTGCAAGTAAGCAATATTTTCCCTTTCCATAAATAAATAGAAACTAGCTTCAATGAGCCCAAATTTGTACAAGCTAAGGATGTTTTGGCATTTATTTCATGAAAGAATATTTAAATCTATGAAGTATTTGCAAACTCTTCTATATATTAATTTTCTGCAAGCTTCTGTTTCTTTTTTTATAACCAAGAGTGGAATAAACAATGACATCGCTAACAGCAATTTCCATATGACAGTGCAAAAATTCTTGATATCAGTCTTAGTTCAAGCAGATATTAGAATGAATACACAAGACCTCTCACTTTACAAGTACCTTTGTCTAGAAAACAACTAAGTGATATTGTTACATATTTCCGTTGAAAACAGTAACATTTCTGTTTACTCAGCCAACTCGCCAGAAATGACAAAACAGTTCTGCACGTATTATATAACAGATGATTCATCATGGTTCATAATGACAATATACAAAAAAATAAAGGTACAAATGCCCAGACAAAGCTACTGAAATGTGAATATTATATTTGAGGTGGATTCTAAAAAAACAGAAGTATATATTGAATAGCTAGAAAACATCACACATTGATTAATATTTGAAGACATAAACCCCTCTATTATTTTTGTTGTCTTCCCACAGTCTCATTCTCCACTCTTGAGAACTCTGAGGGATATGAAGCAGTGAGAATGTAATATCTAAGTCTTTTCAGCCAAAATATGAGAGCTTCATCACAGAACCTCTTCAATCTCTTTTTTTTTGTTTTAAGGACCACTGTTCCATTGACTGGAGATAAAGAAGAAGTAGCCATTACTGATAATAGAGAACATGGGACACTGAGCAGGCTACATCCTTCATCTGCTTAATACTACTGGCTTAATACTACATGCTGCTCTGTCAAGGCTATAGATATGGAGCTTTGTTCACGCAATCTGTGAAAGCCTGGAAATAATAAATGGTGCAAGTGGGCCAAAACCCAATAGTATATGTATCAAAATTCTCTGAGACAGACCTTCTTTATATAGTTCTACAGTACCTAGGTCAGTGGCACTACAGCTATGCATTATGATAAAAAGAATAAAATAGTCACCTGGCCATGGGCTGTTATGATTTTCAAAATCTGTCTTATTTTACATGCTGTTGTTTACAATCTCTATTTTATGAATATTTTTTCTTCATGTTCAGTCCTGCAAGTGGTATTTTTAACTCAGCTCAACATTTCTAGTCCATTCTAAATGGATTAATAGTATTGTTTTCTATTCATAATACAAGTTTATGAAAAATTCAAATAATGTTAATATTGACACCTTACTGAAATCTTCCCTAGGAACTGTAAATGCTGAGAAACATGTGAGATAAGAATCTCATTACCCTCTTACTATTCTGTGTTTTCTAGAAGGTTTATGAACTATCCTTTTTTTAAAAAAGAGGAAAAAAATCTACTAGTAAGTCAGCACCAAGTATCAGCTCTTCCCCTGAGTGATATTGAGAGTGATTTCCTTGGGGAAAAGCCACGTCATCATCTCAGCATTAGGGATGACACTTTTGTATAGTATATTTGGCGTCAAACATAAGTTCCATCAGTGTCAACAACTGTGAGATCTCTTTGGGAAAGACTGCAGATCAAAATATTAACATTCTTTATTTTACACATCAAACAATTGCTCTCAGAAAGTCAAAGAATAAGGAAGTCAAGAAAGATTAAAAAAAGCTGTAAAAGGATGCATCGTCTGCATGAAAATATTACCTGAGGTCAAAACCTGTCATAATGACTACTAATGAGATGATGTACTGAGAGAGAATGAAAAAGAGGCTGAGTTGAGACACTAATAATAATTATAAAGCGATTCAAATAGGACTTGTTTAAACAATGCAGGGAATAATCAATGAATTAGGTATTATTCAAGACAAGTAAGATCAGCAAAGGTGAGTCCCAAATCATAGCTCAGACTAACATGATCTGATAATTAATAATGACAACTATGGCAGAAGTTTCTACTGTTAATACACAAATGTTATCAGACATTTATTTAAAAGCTTGTTTGCTGAACATTTTCTCTGCCTTCCTGAGTCAAGATTGTTAGAAAAAGACTGTACTGATGATAAGGTAAATACAGCAGAAGTATTGAAATTTTAGGTATGAATAAATGACTTAGTAGACTAGCAATTATGAAACAGGTGAAAGTAGCATTTTCTTTAATTTTTTGATACAGTGTTATGTAATTGAAAGTATTTTATTGCATTCTTACTGGAATGTGAGGTCAGTAAAGAAATGTCTTACACTTGCTTTCTGCAAGAAGCACGAAAAATAAAATAAAAATGAAAAATAATAAAAAATCATACCATAGCTTAGAGTTTGACTCTTGTTAAAGTTTTCTGCTTCTTTGAATCATAGTTTTAATATTTGCAGCTATTATAAGTTATCCCTCATTATGATTCTCCATTTCACCTACGCTACTGCCTACAGATTTTGCAACCTACGTATCAGTCAACCTTTATCAACATTGCAGTCTTGAGAAACTTAAATTAAATAAACTTTATTGGCTCCTTATCTAGCGTACTAATATTGGAAGACAGCTTTTTGGACCAAGATGATGAAAAATACTACTTTCTCTACTTTTCTTCCAGACATTAAAATGTTTTGTGATAAGAAATTCAGAAGAGTAACGATACTAAACTGTCCATTGTCATAGCTACAAGAGAAGCAGCAGCCAATACTCATTATGAGAACATGTATGGAATGAATAGTTTCAGTGTAGTTTAAAATAAACTGCAGACTGTAGGTGAACTCTGCATAGAGCAGGGGAAAGATTCTTGGCTTTTTCAAATCAGAACTCTAAGAAATCTGTTTCAGCCATTTTTATACCAAATTTTTGTTTCAGTAATGTCTTTTTTTTTTTTTTTTGCCAGAAGCCTCATACTCATTCAAGACTTCTTACCCACTTGCTATTATCTTCATGCAATTTATAGAAGCAAGTACCGTTTCCCTCGCTGACTGGATTATTTCTTCTGTTGGTGAGGTTGTAGTGATATTTCACTAGCTGTTACAGTGTTGTTCTTGCACCCGTTCCAGTATTTGTTCTTGCACAGAATTAGTTGTGCATTACTGGGTAGGGTTAGCCATGCACAGCAATTGATTGTCTTAATTTGTTAACACCTGTCTCAGTAACATATATCTAGAACCTATTCACTACTGAGAATGCAGTTTTTCACTTGCAAGTCCATACTGTTCCATTTCCAGTTGCCCTGGACTGGATTTTACTTGTTAGTAGATTAAAAAAATAAGCGTATTCACTTATTTGTGATTTGCTTTGATAATGTAAATTCTTGTCCGACAGATGAAATCTTTATTTCTTTAGATGCAGAGAAAAGATTCTACAGTTTTCAGTAAGGATACAATTTTCCCTAATGTATTTAGTATGGAAGTAATTTGACCAGCACACTGCACTAGCAACCTTCAGCCTTACCAAATGCCTGTAAATTTAATACTGGCATTGCTTATTAGTCCTTAGAGAAATATATACTGAGAGCAGTTTAATATATTCAGCTTCTAGCTCTACTGAAGCTGAAGTGACTTACAAACACTCAGCATAGAATTACCTCTGTGACAATTAGAAGAGAAAAAAAAAATCCTTGAAGGCATTGAATAAATTTGGCAGTGAGCTATTATTGATTTATACCCAATTCAGAACTAAATTTGTCATAACCTTCTTAAATATTACTTGAATTTGTGTAATTTCTTTTTTTATTTTGTATGGTTGAATAACAATGTAACAGTGCGTATGTACATAAAGAAATAAATGTGATGTTATTTAACTCACTTTAAATCTACCTTGTGGTTAAATAGATTCCTGAACTACCTTTTTCAAAAATTGATGTAGACAAAATGGAAAATGTCTAAAAGACTCTGCAATTCATCAAGTGTAATGGCCAAGAAAAGAAATTTAGTTACAGTACTCACACTTCTCTGCAGCCACAATGTCAGTAGACTGAACTATGGTCCCTTTATAGAACTAGATATTAACTTTCCAATTGAAATCAATAAAATGTTGTATGAGGTCACTGCTTAGTAATCCCTAGAATGCTTTGTGACAGACTCTTTCTGATAGACTTGAGTACCAGAGAGTTTCATAGGCTTTATCTGGTGATAATGAATTGACTGAAAAGCGAAGAATTGATGAGGTATTGTGAACTATAGTTTTTAGTAAATCCTTTGCTCTCTTGAGCCCTTTATCACATCTGTACAGTTTCCATATCGTGCTAATGGTTATGTGATTTACTGCTCTAAAAACAATGAATGAATTTTAATAGAATAAATAAGAATAAACAGAATAAACAAAGAAAACAAGTAAAAATAGCAATGATTCTTACTGTCTGCCCATTACACTACCACAAGTTATTTTAATAACCCGTCTTAGTGATAAGATTCATCTTCTATAACTAAAATATATTTATAAATAACATTCATAATTTTAATGGAATGGTGTTCTTACATTCATTCTGAGACTTGCTTGATGTTGCTGTGCAACAACCTGAAAAAACGCTAGAACAATCTTTTCTTCCAGTATCAGAATATACAGTATAGTTTAATAATTTTATTATCTAAGATATTTGAATAAGAATGTTTTAGAATATAAAACATTGAAAATGATATTATTAAAAACTGTAACTGAGGCACTGCTTCAGGTAATATCTATTACATTTCTTAGCAATATGAAAAGTATACTTTATGAGGTCTCAAGATATTACCTAGTTCATCCTCTGAGTCTAAAACTGTTCAAATATGCCTAAGTAATTCTTGTCAGATATTTGTATAAATTTAAATGCAGGGAAATGTAATGATGGAAGGTATCTTTAAGTACCTTCAATTAAAGTATCTGGATAAGAATGATAGCAAACTAAGTATATTGTTGGTTTTGGAAAAGAGGAGGGACACAAAAGTAGTCAGAGGGATAGGCTAAGAGACTTTTGGTTGTTCAGCCTGGAGAAGACAGAGTTCTGAGGACATCTTATTGTGGCCTTTCAGTACTTCAAGTGAGATTGTAAGAAAGATGGGGACAAATTTTTTTTCCGAGGGTTGTTGTGATAGGAGGAAGAATAGTTTTGAACTAAAAGAGGGTAGGCTTATACTAGAAATAAAGAATAAATTTATTATGAGAGGGAACACTGGAACAAGTTTCCCAGAGAGTAGCTTGATCAGCAGCTAAACATGAGAAGTTGTGTCCCAGTTCCTGCTTCTCCACCCCCAGAGGGGAAAGGTGAAAGGGAAATGAGAGAAAGAGACTTGTAGGTTGGAAGCTGAAACTATAACAGCTTTAATGAAATAATAATAACAACAACAACAAATATATGAAATCAAATGCCCCTCAATGACTACGTCACCTCTGATACTGCGGAGCAGACAAGGAAAAGCTCACAGAAAGTACAAAGCTGAGGATGTAGTCATTAACTCAGAAGTGGAAAGGAAGTATTTAGAGGGAATAATTCTGGGTCTTTAATACTACATCCAATTAGTCGGCTAAATCATCTTACCTTAAAACAAACAAACAAAAAGGAACTATATCCTGACACTCCTGCTGGGTCAATGTGGCCCTCACAATCTAGAGAATGTAAAACATATTTAAGCATTTCTTTCTGTGAGCTTTGAAATAACATTAATTCATATGTTCCTATTCCTGTACAATGTCAACAACATTTATGCATGCATTTAGAAGATCTACTGATTATGTAGATAGAATTTTAAATACTTTGCTAAGGAAAATACTATTAAGGCCAATAACATAAATACAAAACATAAATCAACAAAACAAAACAAAACAAACAAAAATGTTAATTAATTCTACTATTTATTATTCCCTACTAGAGATTAATACATTAATACTATCAGATATTAATACTATTATGTGCTTGTGAAAGGTAATAAAATCAGTGAACTACCACAAGTTGTTCAATATCACTCTTTGTATATATTTTTGTCTTTGCAATCAGATGTATGCATGTCCTGTATTTTGAGGTTTTAATAGCCAGTTTTCCATTTACATGATAGAAAACATAATAGACCAGATTTTCCATTTTCAGAAAGAAATAAGCTTGCTGGAACTACAAAACAAACATCAATTTCTAATAATTATTGTGGGCGAGAGACAAAACTTGGGAAAGAAACACTCCTACAGTTTAAAACAGAATTGAAATGTCAAAAAACCCCAAACAACATACAGATTTTCCAGTTTGCTTCATGGGGAAAAAAATACATTATAGTTATATTTAACTTTGGGGGGGTGGTTTTACTGTAATAAGACCAGATTATGACATTCCTCTTACTAGTAAGAGTTTATTTGTGAAAAATTTCTTGTTTCACTGAAAAATAACTGGTAATGCAGAGATAGGTGAAAGAGAAAGAGCAAAGTAGCAAACTGTGCATGCAACTCACCTTTGAAGAATACCGGAGACCCAAAGTCCATCACTGTTTTCAGCCCACAGGGGCTGTGCAAATGTCAGATGCATAATACACCCTATAGTACCCTGACAGCTATGTAAAAATATTAACTACAACTGTAGCTTTTCACATTAACTTTAATGTATGTTTCAGTAGATCTTTTTCAAGTAAAAAGAAATAAAGTTACAATTAACGTGATTATAAAAGAATAGTACTTTACAACACCACTAGAATCTGCACCTGTTTTAACTGTGAACAACTCATTTAAATATGTAAAGTTAATTAACAGTGCTACCAGTATCCCTGCAGAGGAACTATGGAGATATCTAAAGCAACCTGTGTTCAAAAAATAGGTTACTGGGAACACAACATTGAATAGCATAGTACGATCTCTTGTGGGAGAGCTCTATCCCATTTTGTGTAAGGTATGCTCACCAGAAAGCATGTATGTTATTTCAGCTTTGAGGAAGGAGTGTGGAAAGATGATAGTACAGTTGCTGAGCTCCCGGCCCATATTTCTTCTTTAATCTCCTGCCTTGCTTAAAAGAAAGGCTTTCATTTTTACAAGGTCAATGAGTTGACCCAAGTACAGAAGAAAATTTTTCTTTGGTCTGAAATATATCTATAAAAATATGAAAGTTTAATGTTAAATGTGTAAGATTTTTGGTTATGAATGTGTTATGGACTTTCTTAAACTGATACACTCTTTCAAAAAAGATGGATTTGTACTTTATTTTAAGTCTTGACACACAACAATTCTTGATAATACTTATGTAAAAAACAGTTATGAAATAATAAATTTCATATCATTCTGGAGTAAAAGAATTATTTCTAATTTCTGCTTTATTAAGTTGTTAAATGTGTAAGCATATTTAGACTACAGGTTCAAAATATTTGTAGTAAGATTTGTGCATGCATACACACACAAAAAATTCCAGAATTTATATTTTGACTTTAAGGAATCAGAATTTCTTATTCAGCAATTCTGTTAAAAGTTACGCTGCAATATAGTACACAGGTATCTTGCAGGATGAAATCCCTTTCAAAAATTATTAAAACATTTTTTATGATCATGCAATTCTGTATCTGTTAGCTGCAGTATTTTCATTATAAAGTAGTTTTAAGTCATGTATTTTTTATTCATATTAAATTGGTAACTGTAAAGTAAGTATCATTACGTGTTATGTTTAATTGAATATATCTATGATTAGATATTACAAATTACCTCGATCAATGAGGATTTTTTTATTTGGTAGAATCATATGTTTTTATTATAATAATTGCTTGTGATTCTTAAAATACTCTTATAATAATAAAATCTATAATAATAAAATGCTCTTATATAATAAATTACATATACCCCAGCTCAGGATAAAAACAACTGTGCTGATCTTATTAATTGAACTATTATGACAATAATTTCTTATATGTGATCTATATTCTAACATTGATGTGAAGTACAGGTGATCTAATCTAGCATTCAAACAAGAGAATTTTAATGTACCTATCTTCTGCGGTCTAGTAAAATCCTTGGGCTGAAATTAAGACTATAGTACAGAATCTAATACTGTTCAAGCAATATGACAATGTATGGTACAATTATGGATTGTATATATACGAATTTTAATGTTCTTGGGACATCAGACTTTCAGTTTTCATGTTATTTATTCATTAGCTGAAAAAAAACTTTATTCATTCATAAGGAAATAAAATATAAACATTCACTTACCTTTTTAAAATTTATTTACTTATTGCTACTTTTGTAGAAAGATAGAATAGCAATATTTGACTTGACCCATATTTGCATAGCAGATCCTTGATGCTTGAATAACAGGTGCTTGACTTGAATAACTGCTGGCAGACCTGTAAAGCAGAGTTAGACCTTGATCTTTTATGCATTTAAGCACATGCTACGTCTACAAAACAACACTATAAAATTGTATTACTCTTCATTCAGCTTTGAGAAAAGTAAATTTTCTCTGTCCTATACATTCTTCAATTTCATTAGGTGTATCTTCATGGTAAGTAATTCTTGCACCAATTTTTTAATGCAGCCAACAGGAGTGCTACATTAAGAATACCCCAAATTTCAATATTGAGACTCTGTATTTCCATGAAAAGCATACATTGAATACATTGTTTGGACTAAATGATCTTTAAAGGTCCCTTCCAAACCAAACCTTTCTATCATAAAAAAGAGAGCCTGGCAGAAAAAAGAAAAAATATTCTCCAGGGGAGGAAGAAAATCCAGCAAAACTTCTGGATGCAGAATCCTCATTGAGAAGCTTGGCAGGGTAATTAGTGATACTGCCAACAGAATACCTGCCCTGGCTAGTAGGGACTTTGTGTTCTTCATTAACAAAATGACTTTCAAGTCATACATCATATTTCTGACAATAAAGTCATTTTCATGGTTAATTGCTTAAATAAATGCATAATTAATGCTTGGTAATGTGATTATAAATCTATGTAGAAATAATATTGCAACAAAACGGACAAGCTGTCTTGTTAGGCAATATATAATAAACCCATGCAATACATGTTATTTGTTTTTTGTTGTTGTTTTTAATAATATTAAGTAAACTATGTTTTGCTTTTTCTATAAAAGAATGTAGCTCTTCTAGGAACTACAGGAATGTTTTGTAACAACCTTAAGAAGGTTTCAGATAGTTAGCATATCACTTACCTAAATGAATACAAAAAATTAAGAAATTACATCCACAAAAAATGAACAATAAAATTACATAATTAAATTGTCACACAATTTAAAAATTGGCATAAAGCAAATAATACCATTCATAACTTGATGAGTTTGTATTTGAGGGAATTTGATTTTGGTTTATTGGGTCTTTTTGGTTAGTCTTGTTTTTCATTTTCCAAATGTTACAACACGGAGTAAAAAACTATTTCATAATTACTTTTTTTCCCCCCTTCTTCGTTTAAATTCCTCTCTTTTCCTTTTTCTATCTTTTTTTTTTTCAGGAAGAGATGTCAAAGAAGTGGAATGCGTGACTAAATCATGAGTCTATTGAATTATGGGAGTTTTGCAAGTGCTTTAGTAGGATTTTACCCAAGGTAAAAATCTGTGTCATAATTTTACCTGTTATAATTCTTTAAAGCCTCTGTGTTTTGCAGCTTGCTGTGGATGAAAGAAATATACTTGTTTTCAACTTATTTCATGCGTTTAATCATCTTTTACACTAAAAGGCTCTTCTTCATTGGTCTGGCACGTTAGATATTCTCAGTCGGCTTCTTACTTCTAGAAAGAGTTTGTGAAGAAACTGTAATAAACTCTGACCACAAATTTCCATTTCTGTAAACATATAAAAAAATCTATTCATAATGAAAATTTCAAGTTTATAGAAAGCTGGAATACTTTATAAAATAAAATAAAACTACTCATGTTCTTACAATGAAATATCAAATAACAAGACTGAATATTGAAAGAAATAAGAAACCATTAGGATAGTGGAAAATCTACCATAAATGCATAGGTGCTGAAGTACCAGATCTAACACATAGAAAGTCTAAAGTGAGCATGCTATTCTTTAAATAATCTTCAATTACAAAATTTTGCATTCATAGAATGGTTTGGGTTGGAAGGAGCCTTCAAACCCATCCAGTTCCAACCCTCTGTGGTGGGCAGGGACACCTCCCACCAGACCAGGCTACTCAAAGCCCATCCAACCTGGCCTTGAACGCTTCCAGGGAGGGGACATCCACAGCTTCCCTGAGCAACCTGTGCCACTGCCTCACCACATTCATTGTGAAGAATTTCTTCCTAATGTCTAATCTAAATCTTCCCCCTTCCAGTTTAAAGCCATTCCTCCTCATCCTATCACTACATTCCCTTGTAAAAAGTCCCTCCCCAGCTTTCCTGTAGCCTCTTCAGGTACTGGAAGGCTGCTATGAGGTCCCCTTGAGGCCTTCTCTTCTCCAGGCTGAACAAGCCCTACTCTCTCAGCCTGTCCTCGTAGCAGAGCTGCTCCGGTCCTCTGATCATCTTCATAGCCTCCTCTGGACCCACTCCAACAGTTCATGATTTCTTGTTCAATTTACTACTTTTAACTATCATGGTGAAAAAGAATAGTCCAATCTGATCTTTAGGGTCAAAAAGACAAAGATTTTTAATACACAAGTGTCCTTCAAGATTACACATTTTTTGGTAAACTAAACTGAGTCTCTGAAGGCAAATTTCATCTGAAATTGAAGATCAAAAATTATGGAAAATATTTCTCATTATTATTCATACTGAATGGTTAATTATGCTAATTGTTAATGTCTATTATTTTGAATGTGAATTTGTCTTATCTCAACATCCTAAACAAGATCCTCAGTCAAATAAGAGACCTCAAATCTGAATATTTTGTCAATTCTGTTCACAGACGTCTAGTACAAAATCAGACAACTATACTTCTAAACCAAATATGAAGCTCTGCAAAAAAAAAGCTTATTTGAGAAAATATATTGATTTGTATGTTTAGTTCTTCATCGTATGACCATCATTGTGCTACAGATAAATCACAATATTTTCTATGTCAACCTTTCAATCACTAGTGCTTTTATTTCTCTCAGGCACAACTTATTTCCAGTCCTTTACAGAGTCCCCAATAATCTACTATTTCTTAAAATAAGCACAATTCCGATTAATATATTATGCACCATTTGGTATTTGGAAACAGTTTCTAAGAACTGTTCAGTAAAAATTTTGTTTTGTCCCATGTTACCTTTAAACTGAGGCTGGGTAATCACATTCCCTAATACCATGTACGGAAGAAGTAAGGTTGTCTGAAGAAGGTGGAAGCCAATGTTTCCTTACAGATTGTTTTAGAAGTCCAGGACTGCAATGATAGTAAAAGGTCATAATGTTATTTCCAGCTTACAAAAGATGTTGTAAGAACAGTTCTGGAACTGCTGAAGGGTGGTCATGTAACTAAGTAAAGCATGAAATAAAGCTGTCTGTTATTTTGATTCTAAGAAGTGGAAGAACAGAAGAAATGCTTCTGATGATAAATAAAATATCTAAAAAAGCAAGCAAGCAAACAAACAAGCAGAATCCTCCAAAACATCCTGAAATTCTACACCACTCAAGATATTAAAGATATCAAATATATTGAAAGCAAACAACTACAAGAGAATTAAAATTTACACAAAAGAATAACATTGAAAGGCAAGGACTGATTCTTCACAGAAAATTTTAATTATTGGAAATGCCAAATACATTACCCATTTAGCTGTGTTAAGATAGAGTTAATGTCTAGAGAAACAGAAATCTAAAAGTCCTATATAACAAGTATTCTCATCTAAAAATCGAGGCAGTTCTATTTATCAGATTTTTCCAGAAATATAGATAATATAGATTATGTGGTTTTATGGAAGTTACTGCTTGTGTAGATCATGAGATTTTTATCAAAACCAATAAAGCTGCAATGTTGTATGCCTATACTTCTTACAAAAAAAAAAGTTAATCTTGGTACAGACTGTAGGTTGCTAAATTTCAACCTTAACATAATTTTATTTCTAACTAGAAGTCTTGGTGAGAAAATATTGCATGGTAAAAATGGCTGTCATATTAAAATACAATACAAATTAAAGAATGATTAATTCCTCATGCAAACAATGGTGCTTAGAGTACTTAGAAAAATTCAGACATCAAGATGGGTCATTAAAAATGTACAACAGAAAACAAATGGCTGATTTAATGTTTATACAAAAGGAAAGCCTGTGAATAGAAAAAGCTTGTTAAATAGGTTAAAGCAATATGAATATAGCAGGAAAATTAGCTTTAGATCAAAAATTCATCAACCTTAATGTGTTAGAAGTGTTGAACTAAATATTCATAAGAGCCAATAAGGTATGGGCATCTGAAACAATACAAGAAAAGGCTCACCTCTCAGCATTGCAACAGAGGTTGTAGTTATATCAATTCACTTGTGTTTCACAGTGTAAATTTGTTCTTATTATACCTTATCCATGATCAAGTATTTATGATTATAGCTTTGTACAATTATTCCTTGGATATTGAGTCAATGGAGTTATGACAAATTTACAGTTTGTGATCTTTTACCTTCAATCTCTATAATATCTGCCATACAAAGGCAAAAACACATACAAAGATGTCAGACAAAGGTACAACAGACTTGTTGATTCTTCAGAACTGTTCCTGGAATTGATAATTATAGACTGAAGCTTCATTTAGAATTGTTCTAATGTGATATTTTACAAAAATTATTAAAAAAAAGAAAACACAAAACAAAACAAAAAACCCGCCAAACAAACTAACCAACCAAATCTAAACCCTATCATATGAATACATTTACTGACTGAAAATCAGCCTTTCAAAAATTAGGAAGTGTGAGAGACAGATAAACTTTGCATTAAGTTAGTCACCATTTTGAAGACCTAACTACAATTTTCTGTAGACCTAGGTTTCTTGCTTAACGACCGCTCTATTTTTTTAGAAGACCAAAATAATGTATGCTTATAATCAGTTTAATAGAAGAGTCAAATGGTTATGATCAGATTTATGGTACTGAAATAGTGTTTCTGATGCTTTCATTCAAAAGTGAAATTACATGAAGACAAAAAAGGGCTCTAGATAAAAATGTGAAGAGGCAGGGAATAAGAAATTCTTGGAAATTCAGGTCCCAGATCAGCTTACAAGTTAGGGATAGAAGCATTTATTTGTTAATCCAGAATTGCCTTTTAATAGGGAGAATTCACAGAACTTCTTTGGCAAAATTCCAATAGCAAGGCTGTTATGGTTTTGGTAACTTGCTTTCTTGGTGTCAAAATTTATTTAATCAAACAACTAGAAAGAAAACCTTGTCCTTGCTCAGCTACTTGTTGCTTATCTGTTTAGAAAAGCAATCTTCTCCCATTTATATGCCATCTACTTTGTGTCCCTTTTCCCTTAAAAAAAACCCAGAGTTACTGCTGAAAAAAACAGTGGATAGATGTAGATTTTCTGTATTAGTAACCACAGTATTTATTTTAAAGTAATTGAATTGAGACTAGACTAGACTAGAATAAACTATTTAAGTTGGAAGGGACATATGAGTATCATATAGTCCAATTGTCTGACCAACTCAGAATTGACCAAAAGTTAAAACTTGTTATAAAGGGCATGGCGTTGTCCAAATGCTTTTTAAACAATGACAGGCATGGGGCATCAACCACCTCTCTAGGAAGCCTATTCCAGTGTTTGATTACTCTCTTGGTAAAGAAATGCTTCCTAGTACCCAGTCTAAACATCCCCTTGTGCAGCTTTGAACCATTTTAAGTAAATGTGAAACAGAGTTTACGTCTAAGTATGAAACATATCAATCATAAACATAATTGATTCTGTAGCGAGGTGAGGATTCACTCATTTCCTTGAATTGCTCTAATCAAACCTTTGAAAATCTAGCATTTCTGTATGGCTTTACACTCATTCATGTTCAGTCAACAGACTTATCGTTCTAGTTTATAAATTTTCTAACAGCATGGAAAACATCCTAGTGTTGTTACCTAATGTGCAACTGAAAATGTAATATATTAAATTCATCATTCTATTTATTAGTTGGATTCAATAGTAACTTGTGGTTCATAATATAATACAAAGATGGGTATCTAGCAAAAGCTGGGGGCAATAAGTTCAGATAAATGAAATCAGATGTTGATTTTTTCTTAAAATTTGGGTTGCATTTTTAACTAAAAATTCCATCCTGTATGTTTACAAGGTACGTGTGATTGCTTTGTCTGTCTATACAATTTTTATCCTCTATAAAATCTTAGAATCCATTCAAATGTGGATCTGAAAAAAGAGACAAAATTCTGTCATGGAAAAAGTATCCACAAAAGTTAATTTTTGTGGAGAGGAGTTGCAGTTAATCAGGAAAGATTTGTCGATAGGCAAAGCAACTATCATATACCTAGATCTAGGCACACAGTTGTCTTATGCTCATGTGGGCCTGATTTGGAAGTATTTACAGCTTGCTAAGGAATCTGTGCTTCTTACCCTTTTTTTTGCCTTCTTGCCCTTAAAGCCATCTAGAAATTTGGGATTCGTTTGGTGCTTTTAACTTGAAGATGAATTTTCATATTTCTTACTGTAATAACTAAAGGAGAGAAAATAGATCCACAACTGCTCCAAGAAAATTAGGCATTTTTTTATCTAATGGGAATCTCTCACAATTCCAAATTTCTTTTGCTTGGGTTTCTATTGATTTTTAAAATTGGTTCTACGCAGTTAAAATGAAGGAGCTGAAGGTCATATAAGCTGTATACAAGGCAGTGTTGACTACAAGTCCAAGAAAAATCATTTTAGCCTATGAGAATTGTGTTTGGTAGACAAGTAGGTGACAAGGCTCTATCAGCTGCAGGGTTACCCTAGCAATGTCAGCAGGAAATTGGTCAAAGCTGCTCATGTTACTTATGTGCAGCAGGCTGATATGCCACTGTCTTGTTATTCATTTCTTATACGCAAAGACATAGTCAATCACATACATTTTGGGAACATTATTAAACTATAAAAATAGGGGGGTTGTATATTATGTATATATATGCATATTGAATATTCATGTATATTTTTAAAAACTCTTGACCTAAATAACACATATTAAAATTAAAGTTATTATCTGAATTCTTATTTATAAATTTTCATAGAATCAGAGCATAGTTGGGTTGGAAAAGACATTAAAGATCATCTAGTTCCAACCCCTCTGCTATAGGCAGGGACATCTTTCACTTGTTCAGGTTAGTCCTGCATTAGGTATTTTTGTTTCAAAGGAAATGCAATTTTTAACTCAGTCTCCCAGTAAACAATTACTTAGAAGGTATAATGATTTAACCACAGACACTGTTTTTTATATCTCCCTGGTAATAAGACTGTGCAGAATTCAGGATAAACATTAATTATTTATGGAACAATTAGTTTTAATTAGCACTTTCGTAGAATCCCATATGGTTTCAGACATCAGTTTCCAAAGCAAACCACCTGAAAGAAGATATTGTGAAAGACTGAAAACATTTGCAGGTGTCAGTAAACAGCATAAAGAAAAAAACCCACCAAACATTTTTTATACAACAAAAAAATCCCCAAACCCTATACATGCTTGTATTTACATCCTGATTCTGACATTTACTACTTCTGCAGTGCATGAAACAACCGTTTTGCCTCAGCAAAAATAACTGAGCTGAAAACAGAAATTTTTTTTCTCTATTGGTGATCACATTGCTCAGAGTTTAGAAAAATGCATCTGATTGTGTTATTGCAGTGTTACAGAACAATTACACTTGTTTTAGCTATACTATTTTAATATGTGTGCATTCTGGTTACAGAAAAGCTACTATTAATTATAATTTTGTTAATCATTTTGATTAGTGAGCTTTATAGGTGTTTCAAGGCCTCTGATATGGCTTTCTGCTCTGCTTTTACTCCTTCCCCCAGATTTTAGAGACCAAAAAAAAAAAAAAGAAGAAGCAGAGGAAAGAAGTAGAGAGAAAACAAAGTTTCATCTGTAACAGGTCAGATAGTTTTGAAATGAAGGAATTTCAAACGATTTTGAGAAAGAGAGATTGTAGATTATGCTATTAATGGGAAGTGCAAACAACTAGAAATTGGAGTACAATAAGATGACTCCAGGTGAGATAAAGTGGTAGAACAAGAGCACTCTGGTTGTAGTTTGATAACAGACAGTAAGAAGCTTATTGGCTCAACAGTATCAAGAAAAACTAGAAGCAACAAGGTGGTTCAAATAAATTAAAACCTTTGTGTTAGTTCACAGTTTGTCAGAGCTGACCAATTATGTAAGTCTTTGTAAGATTTGTATTGTAGCTATCCCATGGAATTTCCACCATTGCTATTCTCTGGTCACTATTTCTTGCTCTGTTAAACTGCTGTACTGCATGAGGAGTCTTGCAGAAGAGTTTTATTCAAGAAGTTATTGATCCTGGACAAGCTATGTCAGCTCCACTGGACCTTGTACTTACATCTTGAAAAACCCATATGTTAGCATGAGTGACCACAGCATAGCTCTATGCATATGGTAACACTGTATAGGAAATCATAGAGTCATAGAATTGCTTGGTTGGAAAAGACCTTTGAGATCATGGAGTCCAACTCTACCTGTCCACTACTAAACCACATCCCTGAGCATCCCGTCTACCCATCTTTTAAACACTTCCAGAGATGGTGACTCAACCTCTTCCCTGGGCAGCTGTGGCAGTGCCTGACAACCCCCAGAATAAATTTTCCCTAATGAACCTCCCCTGCCACAACTCATGGCCATTTCCTGTCATCCTATCACCTGTCACTTGGATGTGCTGGAATACCCTGAACGTGATGGAATACCCTGAATACATGTTGTGCTTGAATATATATCCTAGATACATGTAGCTGGATATGCTCTGGTGAAAGAAAAAAGAAAACATTCCTATCCATCAAGACCTGACTTATAGTTTTGTTTGTTACACCAGATATAAGATAGGTTTAACCACTTCACGGATAGAATCAGTGCAGTGTCAGTGTCCATTAGAAGCACATCCAATGCTGTATGACAGCAGGATTCGCAGCATCTGAAAGGATTTAATATCTACTTTTCTCCTCCTGTTCCTCTCTTATTATTGAAGCAATTTTATTATGCTATTTGCTGTAAAGCCTTTCTAATTAAGAATGAGCCCTGCACATTCCCTGGTGCAGAACATGTACCTAAATCTCTTTTTTACTGTTCTAAGAATGTGTATCACAGGCTTTCACTTTCTCTTTCTGCAAAACATTAGTTAGTCTGAAGTCTGAATCTTTGAAGCATTGACTATAAGGCCAACCACATATTCCTCTGACATACAGCTGCCATAATAAAAATATGGCTGAAAGGGAACACTCATTGCTCCCATTGTCCAATCAATGTTGTAACAACTTAATAACCCAAATACTTCAACACAGAGAAACACAACTAAAAATACTGTTAAAATTATAATTCAAAATCCTTCCAGTGTTCCTCTGGGTCCTCAGGTTGACAATTTCACTCTTCTCAAAAGGAGAGTTTACGAGAAGGCTTTCTAAGATCTTCAGTAGGACAAATCTGAAAATGATGGTGGGGTTTTCTATTTCCTCAGTTTTGGGATACGCTTGAAGTTATTTTTACTGTTTTCTCACATTTTCTAATTTCCTGAAAGTTGCATGAAGCCTGATCATTTACCAGGAAAAGTAGTAAAAAAACTTTGAAGATGCTACATGTCTTAGCAAAAAATATTTTCCCATTTAATAAAAGGACTTAGGTTTTATACTGAATAAGAGAGCAGAGTCTCAATGTTATCTGAGCCTATCTTGGCCTAAAGCAATTTTACTTGTTTTCGCAGCTGGCTTGATAGTTAGGTAATCACTGACACACCTGCTTTTGCTGAAGCTTTATGAGTGCCTTCTGTGGTCAATCTGACAAAGTAAGGGAATCATTACACAACAAAGAACTGTCCTTTCTATCAGTTTAATTAGGGTGAGCAGTTGTGCAACTTCTGAACTACCAGTGTGTCATCTCCAAGTCTTGCTTGCATAAAGTGTTTGATCATACTAAGCCAGCAATGATTCTGGTAAACGGAACATATAACTGTACCTTGAATGGCTTTCATGAATCAGCATGTGTAGACAGGGTCTCCAAGAAAAAAATGTTGTTTACCAGTTAATCTAATTCCAGAGAGAAAAAATAGCAACTTGTAATTTTATGACCATATTTTCTATTCTGTAGGATAAAGGGATAAAAGCATTGAGGAATTATGGAAAGAACTTATAACTTTATCAGAAGACCAAGTCATCAAAGTAAAAATAATGGTTCTCATACATAGAAGGAAACCAACTCTCTGTTGCGATGTCAGAACTGATTCCACTGAAAGAAAGAAGAGGCAGAATAGAATAGAATGGTGGATGTGGTAAATAATATTCATAGAAGCTGGAAATGACAAATGTCTCATAGAGAAAAGAGTTATCTCAAGGTAAAGGAGTTCTGTGTCCAATATAGATATTTTGGAAGAAAACTTAAGCCCCAAGCTATCAACAACTCATTAACTGTTGATGGATGGGAAGAAGTTATCCAGAATGGCATCTGTGAAAGAAAAAAGGCATTGGGGCAGATATTTGTTGGAAGAGAAATTAAATTTCTTAGAAATGACCAAAAAACCCAAGAGGTGATGAATAAGTGTCGTAGTGTAAATACAAATTACATGAGAAGCAACAAAGAAAATACTTGGCAAACAGGAAACTGAATATGAAAAGATGGAACACATCTTAAAGGTCAGTCATATTCAGAAAGGACTTATTTTTAATTAAAATATTAAGGAGAAGAATATACTAAAGATAGAAAAAGGAAGAATATAAGGAGAGAATATTTTTACCTATACGAAAAGATAATTAAAAATCATTAAAGTATGAGACACTTGGAACAAAATTGTGAGTAAGAGTTCCAGGATCCAACCTGTATGGATATAACTGAAAACATTTCCCATATGATACTTTGCTTTATAAGAATGGAGAGCATTTCTTGTTTAAACACAGTGTCCTCTTCTCCTATTTCAGATATAAATGTACATATTGATTTATACTTAATGAAATACTAAATATGGAAAATACTACGAGAAAAGTAAATTATTCAGAGTAATTTTGACAAATTTGTATAAAATAAATAATGCATCACAATTTATGGAAACGCAGTTCAATTTAATTTATTCAAAAAACGACTGAATAATCCTTTATGAATTTTAACTTTTTTCCACATTGATATCACACAGAAATTGCAAATTATATGAATCTCACTTTTTTAAAAAGCAAAAATAATGGTCACTCTTGATGTTACTAAGCAATTGTGGCATGACAGTTCTAATGAAAGGAATGGAATCAGAATTATTTGTAAGATACCTATTCTAAAAGAAAAAGCATTCAAAGTAAGCTGACATCGTTCCAGACTACCTAAGGCCATGTGTTGGAATGGTTACCTTTTTTTTTTTTTCACAGGAATGGATGGTGAAAAGAGGTGCCCAGACATGGTCTGTAGAATGCTCAGTGAAACCTAAGATGCGTGTGTGTATGAATGGACTGAATAATTGATTATGCTGTGACAGTGGTCAGACCTCAGTGAAGAATGAAAAATCTGTGCTGTAATCTTACACAACCACTAGAGATTTTCATCTTTTCTCCGTTTTTCTCAGTCTCTTGACTTTTGTGATAAACTTCTTCAGAAGTGCAAACATTTTGAACTCCTCTACCCAGACCAAAAGAGAATTAAATCTGATCTGAAAGATCTGTTATAATGTCCTACTCTGAACTAAAAGCCGTGCTCAAATGCCAGCTTAGGAACTAAACTGTGAAGAACCTTAACAGAATCATATTTGTATCAGTCTGGCCTACAAGCCAGAAAAAAATCTTATTCTAGAATTTATTTAAGAATTTATTTAAGGATTTATTTCTTTATGTAATGCTAGGGAGAAAGGAAAATACAGAATCTTTCTTAACAAGTTAATAAAAAAGAACCAGTTAAAAATTAGGAATTAAAAAGGGGGTAATATTCATTAAACATAGCTGATATCTGTGAAACAGAAGTTAGAATCCTCTAGAGGTTTATGATAAGAGTAGATAAATGAATGGAATATAAATCCATTGTTACTGAAAATATAGAAAATGCTTTTATCTCAGGTAGATTTGCACTTAATAATTGATCAACAAGGCATGATTAATTGAAAGTATCATGCAAAGTTCACTGTCCATATGCTGTGGATATTACGTAATGACCATCATTGCAGTCTCAATAGGCCCTTGGGTTTACCTGCTAGAGACAGTCCATTATCTTATGCTACAAAGCTTATGCTTGTACATAGGTAAGAATTTATTGTGATATAGAAGGCATTGATGGACCCATAAATTTTAGGTGTATAATCTTTGGAACAGAAGCCGAAGCTTACAGAAGAGTACAGGAAAGGTTACTTCAGGCCAAAATAATAGTTACCTATGTGAAGAACACTCTTTAGTATTTCTCAATTCAAGTATCATAACAGAGCCTTCAACTTTAAATCAG
This sequence comes from Dromococcyx pavoninus, assembly GCA_033558185.1. NCBI lineage: Eukaryota > Metazoa > Chordata > Aves > Cuculiformes > Neomorphidae > Dromococcyx > Dromococcyx pavoninus. The sequence continues at coordinate 223,304 of JAUMJL010000139.1, read as the reverse complement.
GACTGCCTCAGTAATTATTTTCAAACAGTGATTGAGTTCAGTGCCTATGTATTATACAGTGCTCAACTCTTTAGAATATGTGTCCAAGTAGAAGACATTAAAGCCAGAAGTGTCTCAATTCAATGTTTCCATGACCAGCAGCATACCCCACAGCTAACAGTCAGCAGTATGTCAGTTCTAAATGTGCACAGCACAGAATATAGATGCTTACATGCCTCTGTACTTAGAAAAGGTTCAAATACAAGAATTTAAGGTTGCCTCTTTAGAAGTGTTGTTTTGTTACTGCGAGTCTGAATTCCAGCCGTAAGGTGTCCTGATTACTTAATCGAGTTGGTTGAAAAAGTTTGAAATTTCCATGCCAATCAATGAAATTTTGTTGACATGAAAGGACATGCTGTTGACATGCTGTTTAAAATTCATGTAAGTGTGTATGTTCAGCTGAGTATTATTTTTTTAAGTGGAAAATTTGGCCCACCAATATTTTTCTAGTTGGCTTAGAAAATCAGTATTACATTAAACTGAGATGGCTCTCAGGCAGAGATGGCTTTTCTCCAACTGGTCGTGCAAGTACTCACGTAATGTGATATGACAGTACAGGTTTTATCTCATTTAATAATTGAGGAATTGTTTCATTACATGACCTATTCAGCTAGAAATGTTACTTACATTTTAGAGTAATTTTATACAAGATAGTAAAGATTCTAAACATATTGTGTCAAGTAGCCTACCTACAGGCTTGACATTAAGCAGATGCTAAAGTGCTTTGCTGGTTCTTAGCATAAATGACTACATAAGGTACAGTCAGAGAAGAACTATTTGTTTCTGAGATACGTGCTCTTAAAGTTTTCCTTGAGACAGTCTCTATGTGCAACATGTTCTGAGTTTGAAAAGTGATCAAACTGTGAATCGAAGTTTACTACTTTTCTATCACGCAATACAAGTGGGTTTTTTAACTCTTGCTATGCCACCACACTACTGAAAGAAGCTCCGTGTTGTTTCTTGGCTTTGATTTTTGCCTTTATTTGCAATGTTTTCTTGGTATATGGCACTACATCTGGGCTAGGCTTGAAACCCCTAGTCATGTAATGCAATGCCACTTATGTCAGTTCACATTTCCCTGCCTTATGATGAAAGATATTTTTTGTGAGCCTTCTTTTTCAAGACACCTCGCACTTATAATTTTTTGCAGCTCCCTATGGCATTTGCAGGAATTAAGACAATTGACTTAGCCTTAGCTTATTTATAAGGCTATAAGGGCACTTTTTACCTCCTGTATCCTGTGCTAACAGTAATCCAGTCTTTTCAGAAATATGATGTTCATCTGTAAATGTTGATTTTCAGTTTCTTAGTCTGGATCTGCTGCTCTTTTAGGATTCCAAGGTGCCCTTAATTTCCCAAAACAGAATTGTAGCATAAGTAACATACGTTCTGATTTTTGTTTCTGAAAACCCTGTAAATAAATATTTGTCACATTGTTGCAGTTCAAACAATCTTGTAGTGCACCAACAGAAAATGACATTTGGATCGACATTCTCACAGATTAGGTTAAAAGGAATCTAATCAACTTACGAAATTTTAAAATGTTATGAAAAAAGTAAACAGTCTAGTTCCTTTAAAGTTTTAACACTTTAAGACATTTTGTTTGGATTTTATTTATTTTTCGAATAAAGGTCATTTATTACTGAGGCAAAGTGATTAATATGAACTCCAGTAATATGAATAATTATTTAAAACAACAACATTTCTTATCTGAAACAAAGCATTTTATTTCAAAATAGTTAAATTCTATTAGGCATGCAGAACAAAGAACAGCAATGTCATCAATTTTGGACAAACCCTAGCTATCTATGTGTAACTTTAAATCACTTGCAAGTGAAAGAATTTCAGGTATGAAGGAATTTGCTGATTAAAAACTCATTAAAGTCAAGAAAGGTATTTTCTGTGTCTATGTATTAAAAGAAAATTATTTTGAGACTGATATTGCAGAAAAACTTCATGAAATATTGATTTAGAAGGAAAGCTGTCATAACCCAAACAATTCACCCAAACATGAAATGTTATGTAAGAGTTCACACTTTGTCATATTTTATTAATTAAACTTTACAAACCATCTGTGCAATGCTCTTCACTAACATAAAATAAAGGAAAACGGATATTGTTACTTATATGTTGGTTCATAGTGTATCAAGTCATTTTGTCTTTATCGGTAGTACAGAGGAGGAACATTAAGATATTATAGAGGAAAAGAGACACTGCTGCTGTCACAATCAAATAGTCAAAATATAATTTTGTTCTGGATGGATGGACAACACTGTTGAAATAAAATGCCCTGAAACTTCTTGTCAATCTTCACTTCAAGTTTAATTCCATCTTTCTACTTATTTTTGTGAATGTTTTTCTCTAATGCCTAAAACTTATGTAATTATGTTACATTTACTGCAGCTGCTCTTTGCATTGTCTATCATTAAACTTGAAAGAAAATAGTAGAAAAAGTTTTATTCCAAGTTTGCATCTGAGAAGGTAAAAGAAGCTTTGATACAATCTTTAGATATTTCCAACATTATATAACAAAAAAAATCCTCAATGTAGACTGTTAGCTAGTTCCAACTGCATTTTAAAAAAATATTTCTCGTAAATCTTTGTGTTGTCCAGTTGTTGATGCTTTAGGACCATCAACATATAGAGGCCTAACAGAGGCAAGGCACTGGTAGAGAGGCAAGTTATTTCAGAATCACCTTCACTTTATTTTGGCTGTCTGAATATTTAAGTATACCAAAGTGATATGAACTCTCATAGTAGTAGATTGAACTGATTCTATTTCAACAAGGAAAGAAGATGCTGTGGAAATTCAATCTTCAGTGTTATGCTTAAAATTTTGTTATAAATAAAAAAGAAAAACAGAAACATATAAAGACAAAAACTTATCATTAATATCATTTAAATCTCAATGACCTAATTGTAGAATTATTAGCCAAGATTCAGTTAGTGCAGAATTAAAAACAAAGAAAAAGAAAATAAAGAATATCACTTCTAGAGACAAAGTCTCATAAATAACGACACCGTTAAATTGTTAAACACACTATAATATCTATCTTTTTACCTGGTCTTATGCTTGGGTGACGTAAAAGCAAATCACCAGGCAGTTCAAGCCAAGTTCAGACAGAACAAGCCTGGCAAATCTTCATCCTGAGGTCCTGTAAACTCAGTACAGCACCTGTGGCCTGCTATGACTGATGTTAATACTTATGTAACATAAAATACCCACAAAATAAATACAATTTATGTGGATTCAGTGCTATCTCAGACCTTGGACAAAACTGCAGATCTCAAACATAGTAGAGACCTAACTGTTCAGCTTCGGCAAAGTATTTTAACAGCTGTGACTCTTCTAATCAAATACAGAATGACAATACTACCCCTCCCTTTTCTAAAGAATAAACAGTTTACAAAATAAAAATAATATATAAACACTCAGTACTAATTGTACCTAAATAATATTATGTATCATTGGGGATTGCATACCTTTTTGTCTTCTCGTTTAATAACAGCTCTTACCAAATCTCCAATAAAAACAGTGCCTTTTTGTTCAATTAAAGCACTCAAGTGTGATCTAAAAAAGCGTCTTTCAGAGTATGATTTTCTTTAATTAATAAATCAATATGAAATATGAAATTCAACAGAACATCAAAAATATTGTTGCCAAGCAACTAATGACAGTCTATTATGTGTTTTGTATATTTTAGAAAACAAACCCATGTTTTGAATTCCTTAAAAATTTTATTCATATTTGTAATGTTCTCTATTAAAAAACACCCACATTTCTTGCTGTGTTATTTTTCTATGGTTACCAGCGTTTGTATATTTTCTCATCTTCAGGTGGGACAAAGCCCTGAATAAGACTTTGAAAATAACTCCCCATCTTGTCCTCAGTCTGGGATCACTGAAATCATTTACTTTATTCTCTTTGGCCAACTTTGGAAAAATTTTGTTACTTGCCAAAACATTCAGAAATACTTTTGGAGAAGAGATGTAGGAAAAAATAGACCAAAATTAAAAAATGAACAACACAATAAAATTTTCTTAATTACTCACAAAACACGAGGTCGGAATTCTCTAAGCATTACCAAAGACATTCCTGATCTTAGAGAAGAGTCTTACTTTTGACTCTAGCCACAAAGTTCTTTGGTTACTCCTTCTTTTTAATCATGTGCTACACTGTAATTATTGATTTTTTCCTTTTTATTTCCAAGTGAAGATACATAATTTTTTGTCAACCTTTGAAAAAACAATACAAGAAACAAAAAAACCCACAACAGATCTATTATTTGTATCTCCTTTAGAAAAACTGGATGTAATTTTGATGCGGAACAAATACTTGAAGCAGCTTTTGTAAACTGCTGCATGTATTTCCATTAGAGTAAATGTTGAATATTAATCTACTGATTAAAAATGCAGGAGATCATAGAAGAAAATTGTTGGTGATGTTACCAGCTCATGCTTGAATAAAATTTTTGTAGGAAACATGCTCAAATGTAAAATATACCTTAAAAAACAAACTTAGGAAAAAAGCTTCAATTAACATATTAATAAAATAAAAGCAGTTTTAAGAGTTTTACCATAACACTGATGTTCGTTGCAGATTTCCTAACAAAGAGAAATTAAATGGCAGGATATTTCTTTCAGTTCTTTCAAATTATTTAACTTCAGTATCATTGCTGTTCTGGAATGTCTAATATTTTAAATTCCTTAGCAGTGAAAGGGACTTAATTGAGGAAAACAAAACTAGTACTGCCCTCCCAAGAAAAGACAGTTGAACGGAGTTAAAAAAAAATTAATTAAGACTCGAGTCAACATCAAAAACGTATTTTAGGAACAATTTTTTTTGTTCCTGTAAGAGCTTCTGTGCTTTGATTTTTAATAATAGATTATAATATATATTATTATTTATACTATACTGCATTGTTGTTTATTATCAATACAGGTTAACACAATGATACTATCTGAAATATATAAAAAAGCAACCGAATTCCATATTTCTTATTTTGGAAGTAAATTTAACCACTTGCAATCAAAGTGAAGACAAGTCTCTGAATCTTTTTTCAAGATTACATTTCAATTTACATTTGCTGTAAGTTGCAGAGAGTGATCAAACAGACAAGGCTTAAAGGAGTTCAGCAGTAATCCTGACAGAGTTCATACCAAAATTTGCACTTCCATGTAATCACAATTTTTGTAGAAAAGAACTCAGTTAGACTGTCAGTTGTAATACATCTGCAGTAATTAGATTTAATGTAATGTACGTTCTATGAACAAATCTAGAAATAATTTCTAAAACCTGAAGAACTTTCTGTGGTCTTATTTCAGTCATATTATTAAGAAATAATGGTTGCTTAAAAGGAACTCTTTATGAACAAGAAAAATTGAAAAATTAAAAGCACTTATAAAATAATGAAGGGTTACACTGATATAATAACTGTAAATTGTCATCTATGGAAGAAATGTAGATGATAAGGCTGGTTAAAGACAGGTATTATAAACTGATGCACAAGTGAGTTAACAGACAAAAATGTGTTCATTTTTTCTCACAAACTCAGAGGTAAAAAAATCATATCAGTGATTTAAATACATTACTAGATCTTAAAGACAGAATTATTTGTCATTTCTCAGGATATTAAAAAATGAAATGCTAAATGTTTCTGAATAATCTGTGGAATATGTCAGAATTGTAATTCAAAATCCTTTATTTCAGGATTATTTGGGGAGCATTTCAGCCATTAAGTTAAGACATTATTATTTTTATTTTTATTATAGACCTTTTTATTATAGACCCTTTTATGCCTAAACCCTTCCCCACACTGTGATTTTTACATTCACTGACTGCCATTTAGAAGAGAGAAATCCTGCTCTTTTAAATACATTTTTATTTTCTTAACATGGCTTCTGAAACAGAAAATCTTTTGGATTGCCTTGACATTGTGTACTAACATGAATGGTAAAGTAGCTGACTTCATGAGTCAATTAGTGCATAAATTCAAATTTCTGTGTTTTAAAAAGAATCAAGTTAAATCCTCATGATGATCCCTTTCTTCCAGATGCTTAGAGTTGGCCTCCAGAATGAGCTGCACCATTGCCTGTCATAGAATCATAGAATCTTAGAATCTTCTGGTTGGAAAAGACCTTTGAGATCATCAAGATCAACCATATCCATCTTCTGCTAAACCATGTCCTTCAAAAACTCATCTACCCATTTTTAAACATCTCCAGGGATGGTGACTCGACCGCCTCCCTGGGCAGCTGTTCCAGTGCCTGACTACCCTTTCAGTAAAGAAATTCTTCCTAATATCCAGTATGAACCTCCTGCGGTGCAACTTATAGCCATTTCCTCTTGTTCTATCAGCTGTCACTTGAGAGAACAGGCCAACACTTGCTCTGCTACAGCCTCCTTCCAGGCAGCCATAGACATAAATGAAATCTCCCCTCAGCCTCCTCTTGTCCAAACTAAACAACCCCAGTTCCCTCAACCGTTCCTCACAGGACTTGTTCTCCAGCCCCTGATGCGCTTCAGCTCCTCAGAGGTAAAAAAATCATATCAGTGATTTAAATACATTACTAAATCTTAAAGACAGAATTATTTGTCATTTCAGCTCCTCAGTGTCCTTCTTGGAGTGAAGGGACCAGAACTGAATACAGTACTCGAGGTGTGGCCTCACCTGTGCCAAGTACAGGGGTACAATAACCTCCCTGGTCCTACTGCCACACTGTTTTTGGTACAGGTCAAGATGCAATTGGCCCTCTTGGCCACCTGGGCACACTGCTGGCTCATATGAAGCCGGCTGTCAACGAACACCCCCAGGTCCTTCTCCTCCAGGCAGCTCTGCAGCCAGTCTGACCCAAGCCTGTAACGCTGCATGGGGTTGTTGTGTCCTAAGTGCAGGACTTGGCATTTGGTCGTGTTAAACCTCATCTCATTGGATTCAACTCATCTATCCAGCCTGTCCAGATCCCTCGGCAGAACCTCCCTTCCTTCAAACAGATCAACACCTCTACACAGCTTGGTGTCATCTCTTGGTACACTCAATCCCTTCATACAGATAATTAATAAAGATATTGAACAGGACTGGACCCAGCACTGAACCCTGGGGAACACCACTTGTGAATGGCCTCCAACTGGATTTAGCACCACCCTCTGGGCCCATCCAGCCATTTTTTTACCCAGCAGAGAATGTGCCTTTCCAGGTCAATGGAACCCAGTTTCTCAATCAGAATACTGTGAAAAAAGGTGTCAAAGACTTTACAAAAGTCCAAGTACCCACACTCACAGCCTTTTCCTAATCCATTAAATGGGTAACTTTGTCGTAGAAGAAGATCAGGCTCGTCTGACAGGACCTGCCTTTCATAAACCCATGTTGAGTGGTCTGATAACTTGGCTGTCCTGCATGTGCTGTGTGATAGCATTCAATATGATCTGCGCCCTGACCTTCCCCGGTACCAAGGTCAAGCTGACAGGCTTGTAGTTCCCCGGATCCTCCCTCCGACCCTTCTTCTAGATGGGAGTTACATTTGCCAGTCTCCAGTTGAGCGGCACTTCCCCAGTCAGCCAGGACTACTGATAGATGAGGGGTTTGGCAAAGACGTCTGCCAGCTCCCTTAATACCCTTGGGTGTATCCTGTCTGGCCCCATAGACTTGTGGATGTTTAATTGGCAGAGCAGTTCTCTAACCAAGTTTTCTTTGAACACTGAGGGTTCACCTTCAGCATTCTGGCTCAGGAGCCTTTGAGCCCAGAGAACATCTTACCTTACTATCAAAGACCAAGGCAAAGAAGGCATTAAGTACCTCTGCCTTGTCCTCATCCTTTGTTATTAACATTCCCCTCGCCTCCAGTAAGGGAGGGAGATTCTTCTTGGTCCTCCTGTTGTTAATATTGAAGAAACATTTCTTATTGTATTTCACTGTATTGTTCAAGTTCCAGTTGGGCTTCATCCCTTCTAATTTTTTGCCTACATGATCTCACCTGCTCCTTGTAGTCCTCCTGAGATGCCTGACCCCTCTTCCAAAGCTCATATATTTTCCTCTTTTTCCTGAGACCAACACAGAGCTCTCTGTTAAGCCAAGCTGGCCTTCTTCCTCACCACTCGTTTTACAGCACACAGGGATGGCTTGCTCTTGTGCCACTGGAATTTCCTTCTTGAGGAGAATCCAGTCCTCTTGGGTTCCTTTGTCATTCAGAACCGTCTCCCACTGGACTTTATCAAACAATTTGAAGTCTGCCCTCCGGAAATTCTGCTTGTGGCAGTTCTGCTGACCCTCCTCCTTACTCCTCCAAGAACTGAGAATTCTATCATCTCATGGTCACTGAGCCCCAGGCATCCTCCAACAGTCACCTCCCCCACAAGGCCCTCTTTGTTCACAAACAGCAGATCCAGTGGGGCTCCTTCTCTTCCATTTGTGTCAGGAAGTTATCTTTCATACAGTCGATGAACCTCCTAGACCCTTTCCTTTCTGCTGTATTATACTTCCAAGAATGAGGGCCAGTGATCATGAGACTTCTCCCAGTTGCTTGTAGAAGAGCTCATCAGTTTCCTCATCCTGGCTGGGTGGCCGATGACAGACTCCCACCACTGTGTCTGACTTACTATGGGTTCCACTGATTTTAACCCATAAGCATTCATCCTTTCTGAGGATGAGGGTGAGACTGACTGGCTTGTAGATTTGTGGGTCCTCCTTCTTGCCCTTTTGGAAAACTGGAGTTACATTTGCTCTCCTCCAGTCCGCAGGCACATCTCTCTGCCTTTTCGATATCCTCTATCAAGAGGGCACCCATCTCATTCTGCAACAGGCCCACATTTTCTCTACTCTTCCTTTTGCTATTGATGCACTTGAAGAAACTCTTTTTGTGGTCCTTGATGGTCCTCAACAGATTTAATTCCAAGTGGGCCTTAGTCTATCTCATTGCACTCCTGCACATTCTGACAGCATTCCTATATTTCTCCTAACTGGCCAGTCCTTTTTTTCCACATTCTCTAAATTTCCTTCTTCCATTTGAGTTTTTTCCAGAAGATCATTTCTCATCTCCTGCAGGTCTCCTGTCTCCTTTGCTTGATTTCTTACTCCTAGAGGTAAACCAGTCTTGAGCTTGGAGGAAGTGGTGCTTGAACAGCAGCTCTCTTGAACACCTCTGTCTTCTAGAGCCCTAACCCATACAGGTTTTTGAAGTGGCTAAAGTTAGGTCTCCTGAAGTTCAGGGTTGTAATCCTGCTTATTGCCCTGCTTCTTCCATGCATGATCCTGAACTCCACCATCTTGTGTTCACTGCAGCCAAGGTTGCCCCCAACTCTCACAACCCCAAGCAGTCCTTCTTTGTTTGTGAGTACAAGGTCCAGTAGCACATCTCTCCTCGTTTTCTCCTCCACCACTTGTTTCAAGAAGTCAATGCTCTATAGGAATCTCTTGGACTGTGTGTGCCTAACTGTGTTGTCTATCCAGGTGGCTGAAGTCCTCCATGAGAAACAGGGCCTGCAATCATGAGACTACTTCCAGTTGCCTGTAGAAGGCCTCACTGATCTCTTCCTCTTCAGGTGGCCTGTAGCAGACACCCACAACAGTGTCGCCCACATCAGACTTACCCATTCTTACCCATAAGATCTTGACTCTTTTTTCATCCACTCGTCGGCCAAGCTCAGTACATTACAGCTGCTCCCTCACATAAAGAGCAACTCCACCACATCACTTTGCTTGCCTATCTTTTCTAAAAAGTGCATAACAGCATTCCAGTCATGTGAGCTATTCCACCATGTCTCTGTAATTGCAATGAGGTCATAGCCCTGTAACTGCACACAGATCTCTTGTTCTTCCTGTTTATTCCCCATGCTGTTTGCGCTGCTCGATGGGCATTTCAGAGAGGTAATTGTGCATGTAGGTTTCCATGGAGGGGTGCAAGAGGATCCACCATAGCCATACACACCTTTAAGATGGTTGAACTTCTGGTTCTTATCACAGGAGACAGCTAAGGAATATTTGTCACAGCACTGCTTGGCCTGTCGTATTTCCCAGCTGAATGCAAAGGCATGAGCTTTGCCATTTTGGACTCCACCTTCTGAGGCCTTCAGTTTAAAGCCTGCTTCACCAAGTTAGTTAGCCTGCTGCTAAAGATTCCTTTTGATCTTCTAGAGAGGTCATAGTCATCACAGAACATACAATTGTCATCAACTCCAAACCCCTCATGACAACACCAGCCATATAACAAGGAGTAGATGTGTTTTGTATTCAGTCTGCACTTCCTTGCAGCAGGGTGCTATAGTTTCATCCCCCTTTAGGAAAGGAAAAAATAATGGATGAAAAAATTATCCAAGGTAATTTAGGACATAACCCATGAGAAAATGGGACAAAAGAGTGTGCCAGTGGGGCAGCAAATGCAGAATGTTCTTGCCTTCCCTTAATCAGATAAAACAGCTCCAAATAAATAATTCGTGAGAATCACAACCCTCCCAAAATCCAAGCGAACATCTGACAGTTGAACTGCTTGGTTTAAGTAAGTATCTGGATGAGGACTGTGGAATTTTGGATAGGGAATGGGGATGGAGACAGTGTTGCTTTGCAGTGACTGGAAGTGGTATTGGAATAGCTGTACCATTGTCTGATAAAGATTTGTGTTGTGATTCAAAAGAGATCTGAGGGAGGGATACTCATGGCTAAGGATCTAAATCTGGACCAGGGGCTGGCAGAAGCTTAGCAGTGTTATACTCTCTGACATTGTAATGTAATAGATATTTCATGTTGCTGCATAGTGTAGTAGGCAGCAGGGAGAGGCAGAAAGAGAGTCAGACCGAAAACGGGTTTGTCCTCTATTTTCTGGCATAGAGAAAAGTTAAGGTGTCCACATAGTCTCACAAGCCCAAGCCAACTATACTGTAATTGAAATGACAGAGATCTGTGTTTTAAGCTTCCTAAAGAAACTGTTTAAGATACAAGCCAGCAGTTGCTTCACAGAGGAGTGTGGCAAAGTGAATTCAAGTTTGATAAAGAGGGAAATGAAACCACAATGGAAAACAGGGATGAATGCAAACCTTGTTCTCTGATAACTGGGATAAAATATTTCTCAAAAATTTTGCTATAAAAGTTTGTATAATGAAACAGTGATTTCCATAACTATTTCAATAATAGAAAGTATACTGTATGTATTTTACCACTTCATATAAACTTCAAGATAATGAGGGAGAAGTAGTATTCCTAGAAGTAATTGAATAGCACCTGGAATCCCAGCCCTCTACCAATGTGTTCTGCCAGTTTTGTTTTCCTGATTTGGAAAGTGATATAATCTAGTTATTTAGTATCCAATATGGTTTTATTGTGTGGACAGAAAGAGAAAAAACATAGAATGGCCAACAGTATTTTTAAACCAGCAGACATCACAGCCTACCAGCTGCTCAGATAATTTCTTGTTAGTTTAACACATTTCTAAATTGACACAGGTCGTAAAATATTTTGACCAAGGAGCAATTTGGCATTAAAATTGAGCCAGGAGAGGAACAGATAACCAAAAAAACTGATTTTGCGGAATCAAAGAACTTTATATAATTAATATTTACAAAATACTCAACATCATTGTGGGAAATGTGGACTACAAGTAAATTATCATAAATATTAGAATAATTATTATACAACATAAACCTGTTTGGAATCTTTGAATTGTGTTGCTGCATTTTTAAAATGCCTTTCTCTAATTTATGAATAGGCATGCAGATTCTACACAAATTCCTTTAATTTACAGAAACATGTTAAGTCTAACACCTAAATGATCTGAAAACGTTTCTATTGTAAACTATTGGTCAAAATCTTCAACGACTTAGGATTTTTATTAGCATTATTCAAATATGTACATCTTCAGAAGCTGTCATTTTCTAAGCTGTTCATATAGCCAACCAGAATTCTATAGCGGTTACTTGGGGTTAATACCCACAAAGAATAAAATTTGTTATTTGAAAAAAAAAATAATTTCTCTTATATTATCAGTGACAAAATAAAAAAAAAACCCACAATATAAAAATTCTCTTTTGCTTAATTAAACAGAGAAGGATAAGAGGAAAAGGGAAAGCTCTATAAATTGACCCAGATTTTTAAGCTCTAAAATTTCCTTTATGCAGTTTTACTTTATAAACATACTCTTAAGAGATTGTGATACATTTGCAAGGAAAGCTGGACTACATACAGGATTTACATAACATCATCAAGCAAGTAGTAAATCAAATTAATACTCGGAGCAATAGCAACATGAAAATGAAAATGCCTTTAGAGAATTAATTTACCATTTTTTTCAGGGCAGTCGGGTAGGCATGCGTATGTGTCTCGTGTCTAGTACTGCATAGGCAATAAAAACTCTCCTACATATAAGCAATTTCTTCTGCAAAGTCTAAAGAACATGATTTTTTCACTTGCTGGTCCAGTGAACAATTAAATTTATTCTATTTGTTTATAAACAATTGTGAAGTGAATTGAAAATTTTAGGTTAAAAAATTATATGAAGGAAAAATTGACATGTTGGAATTATGGAGATTCTTCTCTTCATTTGTAGGTGTATTTTTTAGATATAAACAGATAATAAATTCTAAAGAGAATGTTGGAAGATATTAGTCACAGGTAAATTTTTTTCTGACAAAATGTTTATTATTTTAGCATTTTTAAAAGAGACCTACTAATCAATGTTTTCTACAGAAAACAGGATCTTCACCAAAATGAAACTGACTTTGTAGAGTTTTTCAGCTGGATTTTAAATAAAATGCATATTTTGATTTGAATCTTTATTTCCTTTATTCTGAAATCTAGAACTTTTTAGAAAATATTTATTTACCCATTAATTTTTCTGTCTTCTTTTCTCTCACCTTCTTTTTATCCTTTTATCATTGAATAGAGAAAAAGGAACATTGATTATGTTTAGGACTAGGTTGAGTTTTCTATTGTCTTTGTGTCTCTTTTTAATTTTTTCTTCTTTTCCAAACTTTCCTTTACTATTACTCAACTAAAAAAGAATTCCAGAATGTGGTTATACAAGAAATTGGATTTTTCATAAACTTTTGAATTTCTGATTGATATTTTGAACACTGTATATATCTAACTACAACATATCCAACTACAATTGGAGAATAATTTGGTTTTCCTACCATTAATATCTTAAAGGTGAATAAAAATTTACAGAGCTGCTGAATAGTAAGCATTAATTAAAGTTGTCCTCTCTAAAACACAAACATTCAGGAAACAATTATTTTGTTAAAATAAATGATAAATATAGAGCTAAGTAGCTGAGCCTTGGGAACAGTTGTTAGAACTAATGAGGGAGGTACTTGACAAAGGAAGCTGGAAGTTACAAATGGCAGAAAAGTACCCTTCAGTAGCTTGATTTCAGCATGAGAAGAGGTGAAGAGAGGAAGGATAGGAACAGGCTTTTGTAGCAGCGTAGTAGTATAGCTAATAAAGGACGGAGCAGATAAGCTTTAACCTGTGTCCCACAGGAGTCATCAGAACATACAAATTTTAAAGAGAAATGAGAGTTGTGGGGTATTACATGCATTTCCCTAATGAATATCATTCTCACGCTTTACTGGTAAAAAAATGAAGTGTTTTATTATGTGCACTGTTTTATCTCTCTGCTTTATGTATGTTTACAGGTTAAACACAAACTAGAATGTTTACAGCTTCAGACTGAAAGAAAAGCTATTCTCTGGTCTACTGAACGAAACCGAGGAATTAGCAGTAGAACCTAAAGGTAAGTATCTTTCTCTCACAGGAGCAGTGGCTTAATCTGGTTTGTGTATGGGAATTTTATTAAGATCCTGAAAGAAACTAATTCTAGGATTTTGTTTATATTGAGGGAGTGAGGTAGAAGCACCTAAAACGCAACAACAAAGCACCATGTAGGCGTTCAGGATCTGCCTAAATGGACCTTGAAAAAAGAGCGAACGCAAGTATAAAATGACTTATTTATGGATATAACTGCATAAACAAACTTTCATGATTATAGTTTAATGGGAAAGTACTTCTTGACTGGAATGAACATGACGTATTACACTAGCTTTGTTTCATTACCTTTCAAAAATATACTTGTCTTAAGTGTTATATAAACAGAAGAGTGTTGCCCTCTAAATGTCCTATTACTCTTTAAAAATTAAGTTGTTTCACTACATAAAAACAGTAGTGTACAGTTTTAATCCTACCTCTGTTCTCACCATCCTGACACTTAAGTCAAAATGCACAGGAAAGAAAAGATTTATTAGGGAAACGTCTGTTTTTAAAGTAAAGTTATGACCTACCATTGATTGTATTATTTTTAAGAGTATTTGTGTTAGTACTTATTTAAGAAGTATTGTATGTGTTGGAAGGATGGGCCTTTGGCTGATGAATTCCATCCTAAACTTCAGTTGATTGAACATACAGGTTAAAAGAATGATGAGAAGATTAAATGACAGGTCAAACTCTGTCTAAAATACTTTGCTCCATGGGTTCGTTTAATATTTGAAATTGCACTTTTAAATTGTAGACCTAAAAGTTCTTTTAAAGTGTGTGCTATTTGTCATACTGTGGTCTGCACAGCAGAATTTCAAATGGAATCCCAAAATGGAAAATTTTGCATAAAATCCGCTTGCCTTTTCTTAAATAAAGAATGAAGATGAGAGGCAGGGTAAAGAGAAGGTTTGTCCATGCTCCTCCCACTGATAGTTTCATAGTTTACGGCTAATGTATTTTTTTTGGTAGATCTCTATTTCTTCTTCTGCTGAAACAGAAAAAATAGTATGGAATTCCGAGAGAAGTGCCTATGATATTTGCATCCATCAACAATGATGTAGCAAGATGTTCACAAAATTCTTTTCACTGTTGCTGAAGGCCACTAAGTTGAGTAAAAAAAAAAATCAGAATATACTTTTTTGTCTTAGCAACCTACAACCACTGTAACTTTTTCTTGTCATTGGTAAATTTCTATATTTTTAACTTGGAAATATTTAAAAATACATATGGCTTCTCCAAAGTTGCATGTATTTTCTAAATGTCAAAAGGTTTAAGCATTGGAACAAAAGTGTTATTTTGCATTATATAGCAGTACAATGAATAGGCAAGAAGGGTCTTGTCTGGACTGCCATGACTTCTCAAATAGTGGCCTAGAAACCTCATCTGTCAGTTTCTTCAGGACCCACAGATGCACCTTCAGATTCCTTAGATGGTCTTGAACCTGACCTTCTTCTACAGTGGACGGTTCGTCATTGTCCCAGTCCTTTCCTTTGCCTTCTGCAACTTGAGTAGCGTGGCTGGAGCACTTGCTGGTGAACATCATGACAAAAAAGTTTTTGAGTACCTCAGCCTTCTCTGTATACTGGGTAACCAGGTCTCCCCTTTTATTCTGGAGAGGACCTACTTTCTCTCTACTCTTCCTTTTGTCATCGCTCTACCTATAGAAACTTTCCTTTTGCCATTCATATCCCTGGTCATGTTTAATTCTATCAGGACTTTAGCTTTCCTAACCTGATCCCTGGCTGCCTGAACAATTTATGTCTTCTTCCCAGGCTACCTATCCTTGCTTCCACCCTCTATAAGCTTCCTTTCTGCGTTTGAATTTTCCCAGGAGCTCCTTGTTCATCCATGCAGGCCTCCTGATGTTTTTGCCTTCCTCTTTGTTGGGATGCATCACTCCTGAGCTTGGAGAAGGTGATCCTTGAATATTAACCAGCCTCCTTGGGCTCCTCCAAGGCTTTATCCCATGGTACTCTACCAAGAAAATTCCTGAAGAGGGAAAAATCCACTCTTGTGAGGTCCATGGAAAAGAATTTGCTGTGCACCCTCCTTGCTGCCTTGAGGATCTTGAACTCCACTATTTCAAGGTCATGACAGCCAAGGCTTCCCTTAGGTTTCACATTCCCCATCAGCCCTGCATTTTTCAGGCAGCTCTGCTTCCTGTCCCTGCCTCAAGAGAAAGATCCAGGCATATGCTGCAGTCTGAGGTCTGCACTGCAGTGCTGCCCTCCAGCAGCTCTGTCTGCATGGAGGCATCATCTACCATTGGGACAGATCATAGAATCATAGAATCTTCTGGTTGGAAAAGACCTTTGAGATCATCGAGTCCAACCGCTCTCATTATCCTCTAAACCATGTCCCTCAAAAACTCATCTACCTGTTTTTTAAACACCTCCATGGATGGTGACTCAACCACCTCCCTGGGCAGCTGTTCCGGTGCCTGACCACCCTTTCAGTAAAGAAATTCTTCCTAATATCCAGTCTGAACCTCCCCTGGCACAACTTATGACCATTTCCCTTGTCCTATCACCTGCCACTTGTGAGAACAGACCAACACTCGCTCTCCCACAGCCTCCTTTCAGGCAGCCGTAGACAGCAATGAAATCTCCCCTCAGCTTCCTCTTGTCCAAACTAAACAACCTCAGTTCCCTCAGCCGCTCCTCATAGGACTTGTTCTCCAGCCCCTTCATCAGTCTCATTGCCCTTCTCTGGACATGCTCCAGCACCTCAATTTCCTTCTCGGAGTGAGAGGCCCAGAACTGAACACAGTACTTGAGGTGTTGTCCCACCTGTGCCGAGTACAGGGGCGCAATCACCTACCTGATCCTGCTGGCCACACTGTTTTTGATACAGGTCAAGATGCAATTTGCCCTCTTGGCCACCTGGGCACACTGCTGGGTCATATGAAGCCGATTGTCAACCAATACCCCCAGGTCCTTTTCCTCCAGGCAGTTCTCCAGCCAGTCTGCTCCAAACCTGTAACGCTGCATAGGGTTGTTGTGTCCCAAGTGCAGGACTCGGCATTTGGTCTTGTTGAACCTCATCTCATTGGTTTCAGCCCATCTATCCAGCCTATCCAGATCCCTTTGCAGAGTGTCCTTTCCTTCAAGTAGATCAACACTGTCACCCAGCCTGGTGTCATCTGCAAAATTGCTAAGGGTGCACTCGATCTGTTCTTGAGAGCTATTGGTCATTCAAACAGTGAGATGTATTCATCTCACTTTGCCAATGATTTTCCTCCCTCCGTTACTGAACATTTATTTCATCACAATAATTTCTACATTTAATTATTTTAATTATTTGCATTCAAGATTGAAGCCCCTTAATCTGATGTCTGATATTAGATGAACACACTAGGATCTGCTTTAATCATATAAATCAGTGCTGCTTGCTACATGGACTTCCGGTTCCTCTCAGGAAAAGTCCATGCTAAATCCTGACTAAAATACTGATGGTTTTATTAGACAAAAATACATTCAGAATTTGTCCAGAATTGTTTTAAGATATAATCTTATATTTTTGCTGTTCCCTAACAGAGGTCAAAGATGTTGACTATGAGTAGAGGATTATTTTACAATGGTAAAGGGGAAAAGTCTGAGACACTGGGTTTTTTTTTCCTTTTATTCCCCCTACCCTTGTCACATGTCCCTGAACACACCTCTAACAAACAGGCTAAAAAGAGTTTGTAAGTCCAGATTTTCAACTTCCCAAGATTTATGAAGGTTTCTCTTGCACTTCAACAAGTCTTCAATGTGACAAGCATGATTTTTATTCTCTGGAAGCAAATTTAAGTCCTAGATAGTCTTTTTCCTTTTTCTGTTTTCTCTTTACTTCTTTATTTCAGTAATGAATATTTGTGAATATACTCTAAATAATTCTTTATTACAGACAATACTTTGTGAATTAAATTATTTTCATGAATAGCATGATGCATAATCTTTTCTTCTTAAACATGAGTGCTATCTGGGTTATTTTTTAAAAATCTCATGTAACT
Organism: Dromococcyx pavoninus; assembly: GCA_033558185.1. Taxonomy (NCBI): domain Eukaryota; kingdom Metazoa; phylum Chordata; class Aves; order Cuculiformes; family Neomorphidae; genus Dromococcyx; species Dromococcyx pavoninus. The sequence continues at coordinate 205,535 of JAUMJL010000139.1, read as the reverse complement.
CATTTTACTCAAAAGTATGGCTCTGGCTTGTGGAAATAAAGGGACTTCAAAATTGTAGTGCAAATGCTGGTTCATCTTTATTATCAGAAAACTTGGGCAGTCCTTGTTTTTCATAAATATTATTTACAGTGTGTTTTGGGGCATAAACAAAGGGCTTGGTAATTACATCACATGAAAAACTTAGTGCTTTCACATGTTTACACACTTTTTTTTCCCAATCATTCTGAAATACAATATTAAGTATTATTCTAATGGAGCTAGAATGAGTTACTTATAAATTATCCTCAATATTGCTCTGGACACATTTGCTTTATTATCCCAGTGTTAGTATGAGTGTCTTTTTAAAGTGTGCATGAAAAAGCCAATTCCTCTATATGTCAATCTGTTACACAAATTGCATCTTTTTATAAATATGCAAAGGTATACTTTTCAAATTTATAGAATCATAGAATCTTTGAATCATAAAATGATTTTTGTTGGAAGTGAACTTTACAGGTCATCTGGTCCACCCCCCCTGCAGTGAGCAGGGATATCTTTATCTAGATAAGGTTGTTCGGAGTTCCATCCAACCTGACCTGGAATGTTTCCAGAGATGGGGCATCTACCACCTCTCTGGGCAACCTGTTCCAGTGATTCGTCACCCTCAGTGTGAAAAATTTCTTCCTAATATCTAGTCTAAACCTCTCTTGTTTTAGTTTAAAACCATTATCCCTTGTCTTATTGCTAAAGGCCCTGCTAAAAAGTTTTTTCCCATTTTTCTTATAAGCCCTCTTTATGGATTGGAAGTCCGCAATAAGGTTTTCTCAGAGTCTTCTCCAAGCTGAACAACACCAACTCTACCAACCTCTCTTCATAGGGAAGGCTTTCAGGCTTTGAATCATTTTTGTGGCCCTCCTCTGGACCTGCTTCATGTTTTTCGTGTCCATGTCTTTCCTGTGCTAAGGGCTTCACAGCTAGGTGCAGTGTTCCAGGTGAGGTCTCACCAAAGCAGGAGCAGAGGGGGAGAATCTCCTCTCTGTCCTTCTTTTGACACAGCCCAGGATACGGTTAGTTTTCTGGGCTGTGAGCACACATTGCCATGTCCAGCTTCTTATCAACCAGGACCCCTAGGTCTTTCTCCACAGGGTTGCTCTCAATCTCTTTGTCCCCCAGCCTATATCAATACTGGGGATAACCCTTACCCAGATGCCAGACCTTTCACTTTGCCTGCTTGAACCTTAGGACGTTTTCACAAACCCAGTTCTCCAGTTTGTCAAGGTGCCTCTGGAAGGCATCCCATCCCTCAGAGGTTTCAACCTCACCACTCAGCTTGGTTTCATCCACAAACTTGCTGAAGGTGCACTCAATCGCATTGCCTGTGTCATTGATGAAGATGTTAAACAACTCTGCTCCCAGAACAGATCTCCATCTGGACATTGAACCATTAAGCACTATCCTCTGAGTGCAACAATCCAACCAATTTCTTATTCACTAAATTGTCCACCCATCAAACCCATATCTCACATAACTAGAGAGAAAGATTTTGTGGAGGACCTTGTCAATGGCCTTAGAGAAATCTAGATAGATGACATCCATGGGTCTTCCCATGTCCACAGATACAGCCACTCCCTCATAGAAGTCCACTAGGTCAGTGAGGCAGGACTTGTCTTTGGTGAAGCCGTGCTGGCTGTCTTGGATCACCTCCCTGTTCTCCATGTACCTTACAGCAGTTTCTAGTATGATCTCTTCCATGATCTTCCCAGACACTGAGGTGAGGCTGACAGGTAGGAAGTTCTTGGCGTCCTCCTTTCTACTCTTTTTCTAAAATGAGTGCAATGTTATCCTTTTTCCAGTCACCAGGGACTTTGCCTGACTGCCATGACTGTAGAGATGTGGTTGCGTGAGAAAGGACATGCAGGCAGCACACAAGAACTGCTAGGATAACAAACAAGAGATATATAGCAGGGGCGCCTGTCCTTGACTTCAGAAGATGGAACTTGCAGTTAAGAAAGAATGCACAGAATTCAGAACTGATAACGGATAATGAGAAAAACAGGGCGGGGTAGACATTTAGCTGAAGAACCAATATATTCCTTTGTTTAATGAATATGTATAACCATAGTTGCGACATGTATAAAAGTGTGTACTCTACTCTCAATAAACGAAGTCTGCTCATCTAGTATCTAGGTGTCACTCTTCCGTCCTCTTCAAATGGTGCCCTGAACAGGGACCCCTTTAAATCTGTAAGGCAATTGGCGTACGGACATGGCCACGGAAGAGTGACTATAAGGAGGGCGCACCGGCACAAGGATCAAAGAGCTGGACTCCGGATCTGTCCTAACAAAGTGAGGACGCTGCAACGTAAGCTGACTTCGAAAGGGTGCAACGGCCGTAATCAGGTATTTATTAACCTAGCGCTATAGGGCGTAGGGAATTAAAATGGAAAAGGAAGCAGCTTTTAGTCTCCTAAAATGCTTTTTAGAAAAGCGGGGAGCGTGGCATAAAGGTTTTGATAAGGAATTACAGTTATTATTATCTCATGGTGTGAAAAAGGGTTTTTTCACAACCTCGGCTAGTGTTTTTGAAATAGAAGAATGGCGTAAATATGGAGATGAGTTGTGGCATGGAACATTACAGGAAGATAAAGAATGCAAAAAATTAGGGATCCCTTGGTTAACAGTTATTAATGCTTTAAAACAACATCAGGTAGAACAGAAGGTGGCTGCCGAGGCGGCAAAACGGTTAACAGAGGTACCTGGGGTGGAGGAGGGGCCGATGCCACCCTCAGTACAGACAGTGTATGTTCCTCCGTCTGTGCTCTCCAATACAACAACGCTGCCACAGCCCTCTATGCCTAGTGCACCGCCAGAAATCTCCCTGATGGACGGTAGTGAGGGCCCTCCTGGGGGAGCTCAGGAGGGGTCGTCAAAAACATCGGAAAGGACGGGGGTAGACTGGGGTGAGCTTACCAGAGAGGCGGCAAGAGAAGGACATTGGGATGTGGCAGAAGCTGTGGCGTGTCCGGTGATTTATACCCCTGATGGACATGGAGGAGTGCAAGCCACTATTACACAATTGGATTGGAAAATATCACAGTTGCGGGCTACTATTTCAGAATCAGGCTTACACGGTGAGCCCACACGACAAATGATGAATTTTATTTGGTCAGGCAATCTTTTGCTGCCATTTGATATACGAAATTTAATGAAATTGATTCTTACACTTAGTCAGACAATGTTGTTTATGGCACATTGGCAAGCTATTTGTCAAGAATCTGTAGCCGTTTTAAGGCAGCCAGGGGATCCTCTGTATGGTTTAATGTTAGAAGAATTGTTAGGAATAGGAGCCTATGTAAGGCAGGAAGCACAGGCAATGCTGGGACCAGATAAAATCAGAGAAAGTGTGCGAGCTGCTCGACAGGCTTTTTGACAAATTAGACCAGAGGGAGGGATCCCCTCTTACATGGGTTTAAAGCAGGGAAGAGAAGAACCTTTAGGAAAGTTTGTGGATCGTTTATCGTTAACCTTAGATTCAGCTTCAGTCTCAGAATATATGAAAGGAGCATTGTTGCGACAGTGTGTGTTGCAAAATGGGAATGCAACCACCAGACAATTAATAACTACAATGCATGGAGCGTGGAGGATAGAGGAGTTATTGGATAAAACTGCCCAAATTCCTACTGGAACAGCTGCCTTTTTGGTAAAAGCAGTTCAAGATTTAGGTAAAGAATTAGGTGAAAAGTTGTCAGTACAAGCACAAGCTTCGCATGTTTGTGCTGCTCTTGCACCCTTATAAAGTCAGTCACCAACAATGGATCGCAGACGAGTCTGGTGTCCCACTTGTCAAAATGCTTCCCATGACGCATCAATTTGTCGGCGAAAGTCGGGAAACGGCCGGAGCAGCGCGCCTGCCCACGCGACGACACAAGCAGGTGCTGCAACCACAACAACTTGGAATGCTTGCCCAGTAATGCAACCGGACTGTCAGCCGGGACCCAGCAGCTGCAGCCAGCCACCGAGGGAGCCTGGGATTTGACTTGGAAACTGCAATAGATATCATTTTAATCGATACTAAGCCACAAAAGGTACCATCTACAATCACAGGACCCTTAAAGATCAACGATAAACCTGTTGGAGCTTTATTAATTGGACGATCATCGGTGGCTTTGCTAGGAATAGCTGTTATTCCTGGCCTGATTGATGTTGATTATACAGGTGTCATCACCCTCATCGTAAATGGACTGTTAGTGGTGTACATACTCTCTTTTCTAACGGCAGCTCAGCCTCCTCTTCCTGTGGAACTGATTGATGGACAGCGACGAGAAAATATGTGGGTGGACAGGGCTCACAGGACAGGGGTGAATGACTTTTGCTTATCTTTGTATCAAGTGGGAAATCCTTTTAAAACATGCCTGATAGGTAGACCTGTGGTCAATTTGTCTGATTTTATCAAAGAATGGATAAATTTACCAATATCACTGAATGAATCAAGTATAAAGAATGTTGCGAATCGAAAAAAAAAACAAAAAAAAAAAAAAAAACCCCAGGGATGCATTAGGTTTAGCTCTCCCTCAAACGGTCAAGGGCCAATTGAAACCGTAGTGTCACCACTTGACATGCAGTATATTAATCAATCTTATTGTCCTACTCACGACATCAAGTATACAAAGGCAAGGGCTAAGGCTCTACCTCCTGGTTATTTTTTTTAATATGTGGGGATAGAGCATAGCCAGGAATTCCATGCAAACCTTTTGGTGGCCCATGTTATATTGGACAATTAACTTTACTCACCCAAGGGAAACATCACTTAAAACAAATTATACAAATGGCGGAACGTCCGCACCGACATAAAAGGGAAATAAAGGAAATAAAGGAGAATTGTACTGACACTGTCCAGTTATTGGGCACAGCCACTACCATTGCTGCTTCTATATTTCTACCTTCGCTTAGCTCAATCCATAATGCTTTAACAATAAAGGCTTTAACATGCTGGTCGGTAAGCAGATTAATCTAGCATCACATATATTATATGATTTAGTTACACAGAGTGATAGTATTAGAAAAGCGACAGTGCAGAATCGTGCTGCCATTGATTTTTTGTTACTTGCACATGGTCATGGTTGTGATGAGTTTGAAGGAATGTGTTGTTTTAATCTTACTGATAAATCACAATCCATTCATGAGAGATTAAGGCAACTTAATGACAACATGCAGAAATTGCAAGAATGGCAGAGCCCTTTCGATAAACTACTCAGCAGATGGGGTTTGTCTGGATGGCTGCGCGAAGTAGTTAAGCAAGTCTTTCTTATTTTATGTTTATTATTGATAGGCATAATAGCAATTATTTGTATATTCTCAATGATTAAATCTGTAATCTTAAATACTATGAATCGTGCATTGCTGGTACAGAAAGAAAACGGGGGAATTGTAGAGATGTGGTTGCGTGAGAAAGGACATGCAGGCAGCACACAAGAACTGCTAGGATAACAAACAAGAGATATATAGCAGGGGCGCCTGTCCTTGACTTCAGAAGACGGAACTTGCAGTTAAGAAAGAATGCACAGAATTCGAAACTAATAACGGATAATGAGAAAAACAGGGCGGGGTAGACATTTAGCTGAAGAACCAATATATTCCTTTGTTTAATGAATATGTATAACCATAGTTGCGACATGTATAAAAGTGTGTACTCTACTCTCAATAAACGAAGTCTGCTCATCTAGTATCTAGGTGTCACTCTTCCGTCCTCTTCACCATGACTTTTTCAAATATCATGGGATTTCTTTCGGAACTCTCAGATGCATTTTATCTGGTCTCAGGGGCTTTAGTATATCCAGTTTCCTAAGGCGGTCACAAACCTGATCTTCTCTTATAGCCAGAGGGATTTTTTCTCCCAGTCCACATCCTGCAGCCCATCTTCTCAAGAGTTCTGGGAATAGAGGTTGGTAGTGAAAACTGAGGAAAAAGTTGCTGAGCACTTCAGCCCTCTACTTGTTTGTTGTTGCCAGCTTGACAGTCTCACTCATCAGGGCATGTACCATCTCTTTGACCTTTCTTTTCTGATTTACATACCTGTAGAAGCTCTTCTTGTTATTCTTTACATCCCTTGTCAAGTTCAGCTCCAGCTGTGCCTTGGCCTTCCTGACCCCATCCCTAACACAACTGGGCAGTGTCCCTATACTATTCCCAGGACACCTGGCTCTGCTTCCACTACCTGTGAATTTCCTTCTTACCCTTTACTTTGAGCCACACGTCACGACTCAGCCATGCCGCACTCTTGCCTCTCTTGCCAGACTTCTTGCGCCTGGGGATGGAAAGCTCTTGCACTCTACTGGAAGCATCCTTAAAGATCTATCAGTTCTGCTCTGTTCCCTTGCCTTTGAGGGCAATTTCCCAGGGAGTCCTATCGACTAACTCCTTGAAGATCTAAAGTTTTCTTTTCTGAAATTCAGGATCCTTACTTTACTCTTCTCTTGATCTCAGCATCATGAAGTCATAGAATCACAGAATCATAGAATTATCTGGGTTGGAAGAGACCTCCAAGATCATTAAGTCCAACCCTTAATCCAACACTATCATGATTACTAGATAACGGCACTAAGTGCCACATCCAGTCCTATTTTAAAAACCTCCAGGGATGGTGAATTCACCACCTCTTTGGGCAGGCCATTCCAATGCCTGATTACTTGTTCTGTGAAGAACTTTTTTCTGATATCCAGCCTAAGCCTTCCCTGGCAGAGTCTAAGCTCATGCCCTCTTGTTCTGTTGCTGGTTGCCTGGGAGAAGAGTCCGACCCCCACCTGTCTACAACCTCCTTTCAGATAGTTGTAGAGAGAGATGAGGTCACCCTTGAGCCTCCTCTTCTCCAGGCTAAACAACCCCAGCTCCCTCAGCCTCTCTTCATAGGGCTTATGCTCCAGCCCCTTCACCAGTTTTGTTGCTCTTCCCTGGACCCTCTCTAGCACCTCAATATCTGTCTGTGATCATGACATCCCAGGCAGCCTCCAACCTTGATGTCCCCGATTAGCTCGCTCACACTGGTGATCAGCAGGTCAAGTATTGCATCTCCTCTGGTAGGCTTGTCTATTATATGTCTTAAAAAATTGTCTTCAATGCATTCCAGGAGTCTCCTGGATTGTCTACAGCCTGCTGTGCTACTCTTTCAGAGGATATCTGACTGGTTGAAGTCCCCCAGCAGGACAAGAGCCTGCGACCGTGATACCTCCTGAAGCTAAAATAAGAATACTTCATTAATCACCTCCTCTTGATCAGGTGGCCTGTAGTAGATTCTATGAAACTATGAACTTTACTATGAAAGATATTTTTTTTGTCTATTTGTGTGGAAATAGGGGTTAAACATGAGACCTATAGTACCTTAGTCACTTTTTATTGAACAAAAAATTAGTCTCTTCCTAAAAAGTTTATATGATTAATTAAAGAAAATATAAAAATAAGAGAGAAGTATTTACATGAAGACAAAAAATATAAAGTATAGCTTCTGATGACTAAGTGGGATGATATAATCAATTTCTATTTCTTAATAAAATAATAAACTATCATTAATTTCTAATATTGGCATGAAGGTGAAGGTTTATTATGTTAATGTTAATAGTGATGAAAAATAAAATTAATTAAGCAGTAACCTAAAATGCTATCCAAGTATGCTGCCTTGAATTTGGTGTGGCATCACACCATTCTCTATTTTTGTAGAGAATTGCCATTTCAAGATCCCTGTAATAAATTTAACTATAACTACTTTAACATACCAGATGCCGAGATTGTTAAGGCTGAAATGAGTTCTTAATGTCATTTTATTTTTCCTGATGGATAACATGCTGCAAAGTTTTACTTGGTAGTTAATGTCTGTATCAACCCCCAAACTTCTACTTGGTTACCACTCTTAATACATATGTTCTAGTTTAGCTGTGAAACAACAACTTCAATTGGCTCAGCTTCTATCACATTTTTAAAGCTTTTCCTATAGCTAATTATATCCACTGAGGATATTTGTTGGGTTATTTTCCCCAAAACTTCTGCCTACTATCCTTTGGCAGCAAGGTCCCTACTATATTAGAACTTCCATAAGAGCAGATACAGCATCTAAAAAGCCAACGTTTTCCAAATAAAATAATAAATAGAGGTTTTTTAGTTGCTGCTGAAAGAAACAATTGAAGATATTCAATAACAGCTTCAATACTTCCAAACCATTTCATTTTTTCACTTGTATCATTAAACCTAGTAGCATAGAACCCAATTGAAAGTATCTAGAAAACATCACTAAGATTTTTCAGAAATGAAAAAAATATAAGCAGAAATATACTAAAGGGGGGAAAATGTTTAGGCAAGTTAACCACAATTTGTTAGTACATTTCACATTTTACTCATTCTTTAGGTTGAACATAAAGTAGAATAGAGTCATGAAATGTCTAAATATCTGTAATATTTATGTAGACATACTTAATTCACATTTTTATTTTTTTCCAGGAAATAATAAAGCTTGAATTATATTATTTTTTGCTTTAATACTGGTACTGTTAAATAAGGCTTAATTTGGGGACAACATGTCAAAGGCATTTGCAGGCACTGATTAAGATCAAATTCTCATCAAAATAGTAATAGCAATAATTTAATGGGAACTGACTGAGGATCATTATGAATTAACACGATATACCAAAAAAATATGCTATATGAATTCATAGTCACAAAATGCCAATAAGTTCCATCAACTCTATATGCTTTGTTTATTTCTTATCTTAATTGCTTCTTGGAGATTGAGTGTTTATTCTGAAATAAGCATTATATATCAAGTCTCCCTTTCTTAAAATTATCTCTTTCCCCTAATACTACATGAAATCATAGGAAACCAGGAAGCATAAGCATGTTGTTATTGACTTCTTTAAATGCTGTGTTGGACGGAAGTAACTGAAAAATTGTATTCATTGACACTTAACTTAATACATCATCTATGGAATATAAATAATTACTCACATGAATTTTTAATATATTTTAAAATATACGAGTTTTATGTCCTCTGTGTGTCTTAATATTCTCATTTTGCTGATTCAGTGATATTGAATCACCCAAAGTAAAATTTTAATAAGCTACTGTCATATTTGTAATTCATTTCAGGTCTGTAAGTCAGATAAAAGGTCACAAATCAGTTCAGATTCTGTAACCTACCTTACTTTTTATTTCTGACTCCTTTTTAAGGCTTTGCATATTTTTGCCTGAACTATTTTTAATTTTATGACTTTTCAAATGCATATGAGCAGCAGATGTTTACAGCAATATATGTAGATGATAGAGATGTGTATTCCTACTCTTTTATAATTAGTTAAGCACAGTCACACTGCTATTCCCGTATTATTCCCTATTTCTACTCTGGAAGAGCTAGTGATGATACACTATTTAAAAAGTATGGAACCAGAGAACGTGGAAAAGCAAGAGAAAAAATTATGCTATACAGGGTTATTTGGAATATGTTGCAAACACCATTATCCTTTGTTTATACTTAAACTTTAAAATAGGATAGATTTTCCATATTTTTGACAATGGGAGACCACTCATGTTCATTTAAAGCAAGTATTTCTTCTGAGGAATTAGATAATGTGTACTCTACCCTTTTGTTGTGGGGGTGGGGGAACCAACCAAAGAAAGAGTTTCATTGGATCTATTAAAAATAATTTAATGTACCAAGAAATCTTAATTTTCAGTCCAGTTCTAATAACAGTGTTAAATTTTAAAGCACTTAAGGAAACCAGGCACTCCAGGGAAAAATATAGTGGATAACACTGAATTTGTATAGACATTACTAACTGGTTTATTGAATGATGATTTCTGTTAAATATCTGATTATTTCTGTTTGGAATCTCAACAACTGCACCAAATTCAAATACAATACTTTTTCCCCCTCTAAATATGCAATATATTTGTTTAGATTTCTCACTAGTATATCGGTGTAAGTTTTAGTAACAATGAAATGAAAATAACTGAGCATCTAGAATCCATTTCTACAGAGAACGCAAGGATCAACTACTACTGTTGCAAACAAAAGGAGAAACCAGAATTTTTACTTAAAAAAATATTGGAATAAGTAAAACAAACTATATTCCAAAGTTCCCAGCTAGAGCAATGACCACTGTTTCTTTGTCCTGTTTGATGTCAGTTCTTACGCGCTCTAAACATAATGAACTGTGATTTAGTGTTTGGTGTGTTTATCCAGACTATTCTGTTATTTCTGTTTGGTGTTTTGCATAAGTGTTTTACTTTAAGGTGTAAAGACTGTGTGGTGTTTTAGATGCCAGCAGGGGCTAAATGCCGTTCTTGGAAAGAAAAGCTTTTGAACTGGCAAGGAGACCATAATTGGCATTGAGAGTAAGTAGGTTTTATGTCAAGGTTGTGAAACTCATTTGCTGCCAGCTCTTGGCTAGAATTCTGCCTAACAGCAGATGGCATTGTTTTTTAGATGTTCTTGAATAGAGCAGATCATTAATTCCCCCTGGATTTTCTCAGACACCTTATATGATGAATTTTCCTGCCCACATGCCTGTGTGCTCTATAGAAACCTATGTTCTTTCTTCCCTTTTATTGTACAGAAATCATGATTCATGTGTAAAAAGAATACACACTATCTATATAGTGTGCAATATAACTTCATGAGTTTTACTTTTTAAAGTGAATGTTTTATTTTTCAACATTTGCAGGAAGAGCTGGCACGGTTTCGACACCTCAAAGTGCACCTAATTATCTTGATTATTCAGACAAATCAGGTAGAAATGAAGTTTACTACTATAAAAGGTCCTTTAGGTTTTGGGAATAGACAGTTATCTTCCAGTGTGAAAAAGCTGGCACACGCTGGATGATTGATTTGAAGTTCTTTCAACTCAGACCACCTAAGATCAGTTTTCTAATGCTTCACACATTGTACATTTGCACACTGTATGCTTGATACCAGATTGTACTAGCAAATTCTCATGTTTAGGGTTCATGAAGAACCAGGCTTTGTTAGGAATAGTAGAATCAGCAGCAATGTTTCTTTTTCCAAGAAAGCATGCAGGTTGAATTAATAAGAGGGCCCAGTGAGGTTGCCAAAGTAGGCACTGAGTTACTTGTCACTGTTGGAGGAGTTTTAATGATTAAAAACTGTCTTTTTCTTTACAAATTCTTAACAGAAGTGTAGTAATGTAAATTACTCTGCCCTTTTGTTGTGGGGATGGGAGAACCAACTAAAGAAAGAGTTTCATTGGATCTATTAAAAACAATTTAATGTACCAAGATATCTCAATTTTCAGTCCAGTTCTAATAACATAGTTACATTTTAAAACACTTAAGGAAACCAGGTACTCTGGGAAAAATATTAGGAAAGTGGATAACGCTGAATTTATATAGGCATTACTAACCATTTTTCGAATCATGGTTTCTGTTAAGTATCTGATTATTTCTGTTTGGAATCTCAAAAACTGCACCAAAGATGCTAGTCAACAGTCTTAAGAACACACTAATTTATGAACAGCTGTTTATTTCAAGTTTTTAACAAATGAGGTTTAGTGGAGAGAGAAAGAATCTGAGCATCTTGTGAGAGATACAAAAGTTCTTGAAGATTTTTTTTTCTAGAATTAAAACCAAAATGTAGCAGCACCTGAGCGAGATTGACCATCCCAACCAGGCAGTTGCTGTGAAGAACTCAGGATAACTCTAAGACCATGCTTTGCTATAACAATACTATCATCCTCTCAGTAAACAGAATGTTCTATGTACCATTTTTCTTTTTTTTTTGAGAGAGAGATTTGGAGGAAAGCGTGCCCTTCATTATTTTTTCTCCTTTAGATTCTTATCCTAGGTATGCAGTCACACTCTTCAGGAAAGTTTTCCCTGGTTCTCTTCAGGAATAAATCTTTATAGCTTGTTCTAAATTTCTTCTTGTAAATCTAATCTTTCTGAGCTGTGTATTTTAAAATATATTTACAAAATGTGATGTGTGTGGCAAGATCAGTGCACACTGAAAAGTAAAATGCTAGAGCTTAATCACTCTGAAGTATATGAGGCACAGAGGGTGCAGAGACTGAAACTACTTCTATTGTTGTCTTAAACGTCGGCTGGTTCTACTTGAATTGTTTTCAACATCGTCTGACCCTACTTCCATTGTTGTCTTTAACATCTTCTTGAGTGCTGTGACTCCTGCTGGGCTGACTGTGCCGCTGCAGAGGAGGGGGAGGAGGTGCAGCAGCAGGTGCTGCCTCCCCACACTTGACTGTGCACGGGGACCCAGAGGGTTCAGGCAGACGTTATTCTGGGGAGGGTCTGTTGAACTGCCAGTGGCCCTGGAGCCCCCACGCCCAACTACAGAACCTTCCCAAATAAGCCTCCGTGCATGTGCCAATTCGAGAACTTGAGCAGCAAGATCATCCCTCGTGTTAGTGGAGGGGCATGGACTTGTTCTATAAATCGAAGCCCGGAAAAAGGCAGGGGCTGCACTACTGTGCATCGGATCGGATCCAAGTTGTGTTGTTTTGTCCAGCTGCCTTGAGGGTATCAGATTGTGATCTGAACAGACTGGAATCTGTTTTTTTAGCAAGTTTGCTGTTTTGGCTGTGTCCAAAACAAGTACTGATTCCATATCTTGGCCGTGTCCAAAATACTGGTTGGTTGTTTTGGATGTATCCTAAATGAGTACTGAGTTGCTGTTCTGGGCATGCCCAGAATATTGGTTTGGTGTTTGGGCTGATGCTTAAGATAAATACTGATTTGTTGTTTTGGCTGTGCCTAAAACACTGTTTGGATTTACCCTGGGAGGTTTGTCATCTCCAATTTTCCAGGGACACATCAAAAGACCTGTTCTGTTCCCCCCTCCCGGGGCAGGTTTTGGGAGGGGGTATTCCAGGGGAGGGAGTGTGCCCTGCCAGAGGGGAAAAAAATCAGCCTGCTGTAAAGCATAGTGGGAAGCTGGTAGCAGTTCTGTAATGTTGCCATGTTGAGCTCCACTGTGATGGTTCCAGAGGAGACATCTAGATAAGTTCTCCGCATTTTTCGACATCTCAACATCTGTATTGATTACTTCACCTTAAATTGGCAGCATGGGCAGTTTTATTTGTGATTCTACAGTCTGGTTTTAATTTGATCTTATTGTTAAAGTCACTTAAAATCTCCAAGGTTCTTTCCAATGTAGATTCATAACTGAGGACAATTACATTTTATTTTCAAATATCATGGTATTTTGACATGCAACTGTAAGGAAATCATACCTGTGGGTATTTTTCTGCTGTCTATCAAGGTTTACTATTTTAAATACTCCTTTGTCTTTGTGTTTGTCCATTTGTGTTTGATATCCCAGAGAGAAACCTGTTATTTGCATTGAATATAAATTCAGTGTCTATTATTCCTGGAGGGATTTTTTGTTTGTTTGTTTAGTAAATTCCATATAGATGACAGTAGGAATTTAACAAAAAAAATATATTCTTTTTTACTGCTAAGCATGGACTGAATTTACAATCAAATACTGATTGATTTCCAACTATTTGGAATCATCTTGGATTTAGTTCTGTTACTTAAAAGCAAGCAAACAATTACATGAAGACCTCAATGGCCTTAGAAAAGTTTTCTTTGAGGAAAAATTCCATTCACTAAAACAGAATCAGAATAATCACGTGAAAATATTTAAATTCTAATGAAAAAAATCACATTGTAACATTTCTTGTGCACATCATTCTCAGTCTCTCAAATAATACTAGTAATTGAAGTAGCCAACTGTCATTCCAGTAACTCCAGCTACTGTTATGAACCTTTTCACACACAGGTACAAAGAATTACTCATAAAAAATAGTCATTTCAGAATTTTCAAAGCTATTAGCCTTATTCATTCTTTCATGTAACTGTAGTTTAAAAAGTGTTGGTATTCATGTATCTCTATGAGACAAAAGCATAATGATCTGAAATTGACCATGATAGATTTCTTTTAATCTCAATTAAGTTTAAACTCCTTTGAAATATTAAAAACAAATAAAGATCTGGAAAATACTGCCACAAGTTTAGAATGTTTCTAAGATCTTTTTTGAAAATTAATGTTACCAGTTTTGTTATGCCAGACTGCCAGTCGGAATTATTAGCAGTGTTCAGAAACACTTCATATTTGGTGTCTTGTTAGATGTCCTACGAATGCAGATGAGCAGTGGAAATGGCAGCGTTGTTGTTAAAAATCCATCCCTCTTTTACTTGTAGAGTAAAAGATCCAAAATATGTGATTTATAACTCACTTCCACATAGTATTTCCTTATAATACCATTTTTTGGCAGATGGAGCTGATGTTTTGCCTTTCCCTGTCACTGTAGAAACACCATTGCTTTGTCTTTAGCATTCATCCTTAGATTTATCTTTTAAAATTGCTTTACTAGAACAACAGTAAAAATTATGCTACCAAACTCTGGGGTTTGTGAAGTTAACGTAACACATATTCTTTTGAAATAACTATTTCAATTTATCTAACAGAATCAGCTGTTGAGGTAATGTGATTGTTAATGCTCTTCTAGGAATACAAGAATGTGAAGAAGGAAAGAAAAAATTTAAGATGAAGAGTAATGCAAGTAAGCAGTGAGACCAAAAAGCCTTTAAGACTTGAGATAACCAATGCTTTTAAACAGTTGCAGTTTCCTTGTCTTGGAATACTTCACTCCTTTTTAATATATTATTTCATACTCCCTTGCTAAGTCATTCCCTTTTTCATAGACATGAAACACTTTTGATTTTTATGAACTCTTCTGTAGAAAAATATATTCTTTATTATGCCAGGAAGTCAGCCTTTATTATGTTAACACTGGTTAATCTCAGTTAACAGTCTAACTTCAGCTAACAGTCTAACCAATATGAAGATATAATCAGAAAGAACATTATATTCACTCTGAAAAGTTGTAATGAAACACTTAAAAAGCTTTTTTAAAAGTATAAATATTTTATCGTCAATATTTTATAGATTTATAGATTTAATAAACTATTCATTCTGAATAAAACTTTCATATTCTTAGTGTTGTTGATAGATTATACACAACATCAAAGAGATTTGGTAATGTATTTTTATAATGGAAGCTCTTATTCACTAGCATTATTTTTGTACCATGTCTTGTTCCTTGAATAGTTGTCAATTAAACATGAAAAGTTCCTGCAGTGCATTGCCTGAGGATATGATTTTCTAGTTTTATAAATAAATGATATCCAGTCTAAAGTGATGGATTATTGGGCAAAAGGAGGAATACTGTCAAATTAAAATGGGAGTAGATAAAATCTGTATTGGTACAAAATTAGTTTCAAATGCAATACAACTGCTCACAATTTAAAATTTGAAATTGAGAACTTTACACATGAATACCTTATTTTTTTATTGAGTTAAATGTTTTTCACTAGTCTTCCCTATCTTTTTTTCAGCTTCCTTTCATGACTTCCCAGTAATGGAGGATAAAATCCTTCAAAAGTCACTACTACAAGGTTAAACTGTGCTAAAAAATGTTTGTTGTGGTATTTATAGGATTAGATGCTGGTGTTTTTAAAAAACTATTCAGTATTTGGATTAAGGATTCTTATTGTTGGTGTGTTTTGGTTCACGCTTCTTAATAAGATGGGTGCTTCGTACCTCACAACTTCCTACATACAGACAACTGAGATGAAATTCAAAGTGTATGTACTCCTTTGTAACAGTTTCCAGGAACTTTTCTATGACTTCAAAACAGAAGTTTTTAAACTGCAAAGTTCAACTGGAATTGAAAGGACTCAGAGTTTTTCTATACTAATGTTTTAGTTTGGAACAAAAATGTGATTTTAAAGCAGTCCTCCTAATTTACTCAACTTATTGTACTTTGATGACAAGATCAAATAATTTGAGTGCATGAATTGAATTCTTCTTGAATGAAAATAAACTGGAAAATGTAATCCCAGAGCACATCTAAGTCAGTCCATCCACAAATGGACATTCAGACCATGGGACCTCATCAGAAATAGTCCAGCAATTTAGGAAAAGAATAACTTAAAATACTCCAAGACATCAAGAAAAAACTAAATATGACCCAATTATCAGATTCTCAAGAGCACCTTTTTTTGATTTACTGATCTGCTCATTTTTTTGTGCATCATTTACTAAAAGCAGATACAGGGTTTTGTTTACATGATACAAATTTCAGGATTATATCACGTTTTGTTGAATGTAGACCTTTTTTTTATGCAGCTAGTTCAAAAGACCTGCCATTGCACAAGTTTGCAAAACTGAGAAATAATGCTGTAGCAGGATTCTGTTTTATTGGATGCTCAGAGAGGATTAAACTGTCACAAACAACAGTTCACACAAATATTTGCCCTCTCTCAGGACTGTGGACAAGGTCAGTGGAGAAACCTTTTCATGTAATTCAAATAAAAGATGTAGAGTAATGGTTTTTTGGGGGGTGCATCAAGCACTTCCTTAGAGCTCCGTCTAGGCTATTCTGAGCTGAAGCACCTCCACCTTTACAAATTCACAGGCAGTTTCTGCAACTGAGCTGATTAACTGTCAAACTTCGGAAAGTGAGATAAAAGAGTTTAGAGAATCTACATAGTAAGTGGGTAGCAACAGCTACTCTAAAATAGTATTTTCTTTAAAATTCTTATGTCTTGATAATACCTAAACAGGATCATAATTATCAGAAGGGTTAAAATAACTGTAGCAAAATGAGGAACGTACTAGTTTTCTTATCTTTGTTATCTCATTGGGAATCATGGAAAGATCCAAAAGTAGATCCAGTCAGAGTGAAGGTTCATCTAGATACAAAACTTTACACGCATTCTCAGTTACTGAAAAGCATATTCCTCACGAAGAATATAAGAAAAAGCAAGGGCATATACATTACTGAATTAAAGTGAAAAAAAAAACCAACAAAAGGTGATGACAACTGACCTTATTTAAATAAATAAGTTAAATAAACACGAGACAGGTTATTTATTTGAGAACACTTCCTAAAAAAATCCCAGAAGCTAATAATGGGATTTGCACATTAGCTTAAACCGTAACAAAACAAATATCTAGGAACAGCTGCCTTACAGCCTGAAGACCTACAATTAGGATTCTTCTCTGGAATATCAGAGAGACAGATTTAAATTACTTTCCTGATTAATTAAAAAAAATCCTTATTTGTAATGCAGTTTCTGTTTCTACTGAAGGACCCACAGAGTTACATATTTTTGGGGTGTACCATTGTACAGTTTTCTAGTAATTTACATTTTTAGCTTAATTATGAAAACTATAGGCCTGAAGGCAAATACACGCCCCCATGATGTAGAGGATAGCTTTTAATTCTTAAATAAAAACCTGGAAATACAGAAAAACTGTAATTTTCAATCACAAAAGTTTTGGTTAAGGTACCAAAAGATAAGACTAAATATTGTTGATCATTTACTAGTAACAAACATACAGCTACCCAGTGAAGAACAAATGTTTTCCCCTGCACTAAAGGATGGCTTTGGGATAAAATAGGCAAGGAAGAAAAGGTCAGTAAATCTCTGGCAAACAAGTAGAAAGTTAAAAAGTGTCTTTTCTTAAAATATAACTGGCTACTTGTTTACTGAATATTGTCATGTCTGAAGATGGTTCTATTAATATGCTTATTATTTGTTTTCCAAAAGAACTTTAGTTTTCCCTTGTAGATAGGAAAATGTATACTTTTTCACCAGTGTTTATGAATTCTGTGAAAAATGTAGTAAGCAAGGTATGTGTAATGTCTAAAAGAAGTCACTATGCTTCTTTCGTCACTATTCCACGGAATTAAACATGGATACAATTAACAATATTAAATGGGAACAGGAAGTCTAACTACCAGGAAAAAAAATGTGTTCTTTTTGAAATTAATAAAATATTTAAGAAAAAAAAGAAGACCTTTAGAGTCACTACCCAAAACCATAGGTGTCCCATAACTGTGTTCTATGCAAATGTAGATATGAGGGGTATTTTAAAGGAGACTAACACTAAGCAATTAGAGAAGAAACCTGACATTTTGATTTAATAATACAGACAAAACCAATGAACTAGGATGTTATAGTGAGATCTCCTTACAAGTCCTGAGGGAGTCTATTTAGATATACTGATAGGAAACAATAAATAAAAGACATCTCTACATAGTCACTGTGGTTGTTTCTGTGCATGTTTACCATTGGTCTATATACAGATTCTATACTTGCTTTTATAGTCCAGCTTTGACAAGATTTTCACTATATTAGTGTTTTGTTGAAAAATGTGAACTGTCATAGACCACGTCTTCACTTTCACATCAGAAAATTAAAATTTGCCTGTTTACCCATCTCACTTAATTTAAAACAAGTTGGAGTAGCAAGCAGAAGGAGAATGAATACCAAAGGAATCACTCCTCCCTCATCTCTCAAAGCTTTCAGCACTTTCCAGTTTGTCCAGTTTTAAATGACCTCTCAATTTTCATTTATCATACTTTTCCCCTTGAAAGGCCCTAACCTGATTACCATAATATTTGACAACCTCAAAATTGTTTATACAGAAACTTTTTCTGAGCAGATTATTGGTTCTTCTTGCTAAATAATTAATTTCGTAATGCAGGTTTGCAAATCAGCATAGTATTTTATTTCTTCTGTTACCTTTATTCTTCAGAGTTTTATTAAAGATTTGCTCACGCTTTAGATGTCTTAGTGTGGATTTGTATTTCTCTGCCTTGTGACAGTTAACTTGAATTACTTTGGACTAACTCTTTATTTCCTAATTAACCACCTGTCTTAATGATAACATGGTCATCAGTTCCTTATTTGGCTCTAGTCATAGATCCATCATACTATATTCTTCTGTTTTCTTCATATGTATGTTTTTTATTTCTAGAGTTTGCACTGTAGGAAAAATACAGATTAATATGTTTAAAACAAATCTGTCATTTAAAAAAAATAACATATTATTCTGATCATAAAACACCAGTAAAGCCTAAAATCCTATACTTCATGCAACTCAGTATGTTTGTACAGGAAAAGTGAAAAAATAGTTTTAGAAATGAGAAAGATGCCATGTGTATAAAGATTATCCAGAGTATCACTGGAAAAAATTGAATTACAACAGGTCTCAATATGACATCAATATGATGGTTTATTGCTGATATAAAAGAAAGACTGATGGTTGGTGTTGATGATCTTAAAGGTCTTTTCCAACTGAACCATGCTGTGATTTTGTATGATTCTGTAATGGCAATTATTTGTGTTATGTACAAACATAAGAGAAAAGTCTTAACTGAATATTTCACAGCATACAGAGAAACAGTTTTGCGAATGTGCATAGACTGAAAACAAAAGTTGATAAACTCTCAAATACCAATGACTAATACAAGTTATTTTGTATACTTCTGAAATTTCTTTGTCTAAAAGGAAAAAAGATCCTTTGGAAAGAAAGGGAAATCATTTTGTAAACAGGTGACCCCAAGGACGGACAAAGTTGAAATTACCTTGTTGGTACATACATCAAGAATTTCAGAAGTACCTTTTGGTGTGATAGTAACATAAACTAGACATGCATTTTGAATAGTGTTAATATTAACTGTCCGAAACACAAAAGTGTTTTTGCCACTAAACTTGATTATTTCACCTTGGCTAATGTTTACTATCTTTACATGTAATTTATTATTTTCATTTTGAGTCATGAGAGTGAGGAATTACTAACTTCTTAGATTCAAATCTATTATTCTGTTTTCCATTTATTTTCAGTTTTCCAGTTATTATGAATGTCTGTTGATTTAGAAAAAGTTCTTAGAACTGAATATCACATCAAAAGCTTCTTTTTAAATGCACTTCTATAGTTGCTCTTTCTGCATTTTTCTTGTTTTTATTGCCTAGAAACAAATGCATTCATTATAATTATTTTTATATTTCCCTGATACTTTCCCAAATGCATAAGCAACAAAATATAAATCTCATACTGTTTACCCACTACTACAACATAATAAACCCACTTACAGTCCTCTCAAAAGCCAGTAATTTTACCATTTGTGACAGTAATTTTTTAGTCATTGATCGTGAGTTTAATCTTAGTACTTCATTGTGAGACAGTAGAGCACAGATAACTGAGGAGTAATTTCTAGATCTAAATTATTTTTAGAGCTATTATTGAGCTGTCCAGCACTTCAAGTAATATTTATATGATCAACTATAAAGCAATTTCTAGTGCTTATTCCCAGATCCTCTTTTAATGACAGACTTCAAAGGTTGTTTATGTAGCCTAGAAGAACTGTTAGGAGAAGATAATATTTTTCCTGAAAAAGTATGTGCATTTCTACATTAATAGTTCCACAAAGACTCATATAACAAGAATTCAGAAAGTCAGCACAGTGGACTTGGCATGTCACTAAGAAAATCAATCATCCGTTAGGAAAGCCTAGCTTTAAAGAACTAATTTATCTTTTCTTTTGCAAACTTTCAATTTTTTTCCCATAGCCAGAAAATATATTTATTTCACAAATATCAAGTCCACTAGTAATAATAGAAGTAACTACTGGCAATTTATCATTACAACAAACATGACACAATAGTTATTTAATGAAGACTGAATTTATTTTTATTTAGATGGGAAATTAATAATGCTAGTTAGGTGACGCATAGTTATACACTTCAAACCCTTTAGAAGAAAATTTACCTAAAGAAAAATAAGGGAAAAAAAGGTTTCAATCCCTCTAATATTTATAGATGACATTAAGTAGTGTGCAATATTCCCATAAGTTTTGGAATTCTTTCAACTCTAAAAAAATGCAGCAAAACAAACCAAGAAAAGATATTGGCACTGTTTACTTCAGCAAGGAATAGGACTACACGTTTTCTAGTTGATAAATAAACCACATTATTTGTTCAACTATAGAATTAGTGACCAGATGACTTTGCTTAAGCTTTAAATACAAGAGGTCACTGAAAGTATTACCCTAGCTGCACATAACAGCTTGACGCATGAAAGGTAAATTTTTTAAAGACGTGTCTGGGACAAAGGTGGAAATGAAAGTTGAAAAGTCAGTGTCTCAAATGCTGTTTCTTCAATATGAGAAAAGAAAAGGATTCTAGGGTGCTTATAAACTGATAAATGTTAAAACTGGTTTTGCACAGAGAATTCAGTATGACTCTATGTCCCCTCATGCCGAAATACCCTTGCAGTGGCATTCTACCATGTAAATGAACTACAGCTTTATATTTAAACCGCTGTGTTTGATGTGTTCTCTTAGCCTACTTTTTTCAGTGCTACGCAGTACTTGTGCCATAAACATGTGAATGGCTTTGAAATTATTATTTTAGCTTTTCATATGTTCACTGGGATGCAATCTAATGGAGGTTTAGTGCATTTTGGTATTGAAGTAGACTATTACTGTCTCTTAGCTTTAGAAAGGGTGTCAGGCACTTTTCAGTACCTTGTCCTGTACTTGTAAGTATCTTCCTTTGTAAAGGTCAGTCTTTTTTCAGAAACTGGTCCTTTTCTCTTCTGCAGGTCAATGTCAGTGTCATATTTTCACCTGGAGTTGTTATTTTGGTCCTGACATGGAGTTTACCTTGTTCTTCTTAAGAAGCCCTGGATAATTTGAAATTGCTTCCAGTCCTGAGTGAGAGTTGCACACCGTACAGTGCTAGGTGGGTTGAATTTTGAGTTCAGCTAAAACTAGAATGCTGAAAATGTCCAGTTGAACATATTAATGTGAAAAATCCTGTGCCACTCGCAACGAATATATTTTATCTTCGATTTTTTTTGTCTTCTTGCAATAATGATTTCATAGTCTCTATAAGTGAAGTGAAATTCACAGGACATCAAGTTTTGTTGTTGTTTTCATAACATTGTCTATCCTGCTTCATAATGGTTTTAGGTCAATGTTACTAACCAGCAGCAATTTGAAATTATTGTATAGGAATATGTAGTGCATAGCAATGTTTATACTGTAACTATTATAAATTTTGTTTACATTCTGCTTTTCAAAATGTATATCAGCATATTTATTGGATTAGTAATCAATTACAATGCAACCAGGAGATATTTTCATATGAACCTGTGTATATGCAGGAATTTTTAAACTTTTTGTAGTATTAGTTTTAGTTATCCCAGGTCTTATATCAGATAATGAGTTTGCTTCATATCTTTTTTCATGGGAAAAATATCATGCAAAATGAAATGCACATGCATAGCCTTCTCTGGCAAGGAGTCATAACTGTTGAATCAAAATCAATTTTCAGCAGAACCTCAAAAGTCTCTTGCTTCAAAATCAAATTTCATTTCCTAACACCAACTGCTTTTTTTTTCCTAGAGCTCTTCATAAAGTGCTTGCAAGTATTTAATTTATTTTTTTTTTTGTAATGGAAAAATATGTATTGTTCACTTTAGAGACTGAAGAACTCAGAAATTTTGTTGATGTCTCTTCCCTCAAAAATTCTTCTCCGGCAAAGGTAAATCAGAAGACTGTAAGTTAAAAACTTCAGAAGTTACAGTAAATGGAAATAGATAATTTTGGTTCATAACTCTTATGCAGTCTTAACCATAGTGATCACTGCCGTGTCTTTACATTTGACTTTCTGGGAAGTAAAACACAAAAAATTATTAAATAGAATTTTCATATGTTTCAAATAGTACACATACAGTGTATTACAGACTTTTAAAACACACTTTTTTATAGGCAGTATTTCTCCTTTGGATGTAGGCGTCTCATTTGAGTTCTTGTCTGACAGAAACAGTCAGAATAGAAGAGGGAGATGAAATACCTGGAGGGTAGCCAATAGGGAAAAGGAAAGAAAGTATGCAGTTTCATAAAATGTCATATAAAGATAGAGATGGTTAGACAGAAGAAGATAATACAAGCACAAAAGTATTCATTACAAAGAAATATTCCCACTTTCCTGTATTCTTTGTTTTTCCCTCATAGATTTTTCTTTGTCACTCCGCACTCAGCTTCCATGTCTATTACATTCCCTGCCACTATGACACATTCATACTTTTTCATACCTTTTTCCTTCAGTCTCTTCTTACTTGTCTCTCATTTTCTCCTGAACTTATCAACTACTTTATCATTTTAGCTGAGGTTTCAGCAAATATTCTTTTCACTCTCAAGATTACCTCAGAATGTATTACTGTTCTTCTCCACACCTTGGCTATCAAATCTTGTTGTTTTATGTCTTGCAAAAGGATTGTATTCCTTTTGCTTTCTGAAATTCCAGATGTTGGATGCAGGAAACAGTGAAATCAAATAGCTTTGAACTTCATATTTTAATTTGGACTTCTCATTTCTGTGTTTTCTTAGCTATGTAATGATTTCTTGGTAAAAAAATAGAATACTTAGCATAAATAACAAGAACTGTAGAAATTAATGTTTACCTCATATAAAATACAGGGTCCTGTTGGACACCACATTAAACATAAATAAACAATGCACCCTTGCAATAAAAAGGCTAAGGTTTTCTTGGACTGCATTAGGAGAAGTGTTGCCAGTAGGTCAAGGGAGGTGATCTTTCCTCTCTGTTTAGCACTGGTGAGACACATCTGGAGTGCTCGGCCCAGTTCTGGGCTCCCAAGTGCAACAGAGACATGGAGATACTGAAGAGAGTACAGCAAAGGGCCATGAACTTGATTAAAGGACTGGACCATCTCTTACATAAGAGAACACGAAGAGAGCTGAGACAGCTCAGCTTAGAGAAGAAAAGGTTCAGGGGGATCTTATCAACATATATAAATACTTGACAGAGCCAGGCTCTTCTCAGTGATGCCCAGTGACAGAGCAAACGGTAATAAAGTGGAAACATGGGAGGTTCTACCAAAACATCAGGAAACACTACTTCATTGTGAGGGTGACTGAGCACTGGCCCAGGTTGCCCAGGGAGGCTGTGAATTCTCCCTCCATGGAGATACTAAAAACCAGTCTAGACATGGCCCTGGGCAGTCAGCTTGAAGTGATCCTGCTTGTACAAGGGGAATTGGACCAGATGACCTTCAGGTGTCCTTTCTACCCTCAACCATTCTCTGAATCTGTAAAATATCAGAGGGTGAAAAAACAAAACAAAACAAAACAAAAAAACCAACGTAGTATATTTCGGATCGTATGCAGAGTAGTGCATCCGTAAAAATACAGACTTTCCTATTGGTTCCTCTAATATCTGGATGTGATTATTGCAAGCAATTACACTAGAAACTAACCATTTCAAAATAAGGGAAGAGGTTATATGCATGAGGATGAAGGCTAATGATGCAAAGAAGACGACATTATGTAGCATGAAGCATAGCTCTTTATTTGCTGAGCAGCATGGATTGTTATAGAATTAGCACTGAAAGCACAAAGATTTGCTGTTCTTCCCGACTACTGGACAGGAAGTGTCTTGATATTCATTGTGTGTATTAATGCAGTGGGCTGCTGCTTTTGAATTTTTTTCCTCCCATAAACATAGGTCATGGTTTTCATATTCATCAGACAATGTCACAACTACAAGAATATTTTACAAGTGAGACACCAGCTTTCCTCAGAAGTGCAAGTAGAACCAACCATTTGTTTTGTAGGTGGGACTGTGAGGGACTGAGCTATCTAAAGTATTGGGCCATACAACAAGTCACTTACTGAAGAATTCTTGGACAGACTGAACAACTTGGGGAAAAAAAATTCTCATAGTCTATTTTGATACTAATTAATTTATTGGTAGAGGTTTTTTCAGAAAATTTTCAATATATTTTAATTCATATAGGAATTGGGATTATGTCATTTGTATATATAGGGGGGTTTATAGTTTAAGTGGAACAAGACATGAGCTTGAATCCAAGACAGACCAAATGTTGTGGCCCAGCCCTGACTGACCTGCTTAGCAAGGTGGAGGGGTAGGATTCTTTTGGATATTTGAGCGGCAATCCAGAGTGACCGACAAATCACCCCCCATGGTATATTCAAATCCAACTTTACTTTGGACACAGCTAAAATCACAAAACAGTTCTCTATCTGCAGTTGACCTTAACAAGGACTCAGATCAAACTGAGTGTGCCTTTGATTGCAGCCAAAGTCACAGAACAGATCCCAATCTGTACCTTGAACACAGTCAAGGTTTCTCACAGTTTACAGTTTACAAGAGCTCTGATATGCTCCGATTCACTCGAAAGTGCCAAGGAAAACGAAAAAAAATCCAAACACGTGTTAGAATAAAGGAAGAGAATAAGGAGAGAATAAGGCAGAGAGAGAGAGAAAGAAGAGAAGGAGCAGAGAAGAAGAAAAATAATCTCTACACCCCAATGGATGACCAGCAGTGGTTCCTCAGGAAACATGTTGCGTGGAATTACAGGTGCGTGTATGTGCACTTCTTGGCAGGGATTATTTATACAACAATGTCTGCCCTCTATCAGCATGTGAGGAGTGGTCTCACTGTGCCTGCATTGTTTCTCTGTGTAAAATTCTCCAATTGGGGCATGCCCAGGAGCTCCTTCAGGAAAGTTCTTCAGTAGGGGCTGGTGTCACTGACAGTTCAACAGACCCTTGCCAGAATAACCTCCATGTGCAGCCAGGTGTGTTGTGAGGACAGCACCTACTCCTGCACCTCACCCTCTCTCCCCTCTCATTGTTAACTAGGAGCCACGCAAAGCCCCCAGACACACACAGCCTTGAAGGGGGCCTGCAAGAAAACCGGGGAGGGACTTTTTAGAAGGGCATGTAGTGGTAGGATGTGGGGTAATGACTTTAAAATGGAAGGGAGAAGATTTAAATTAGCTATTGCAAAGAAATTCTTCACAATGAAGGTGGTCAGACACTGGAAAATTTTAAATTGCTCTAAAAATATCGTAAAAATATAAGGTTGTTAATAAATAATAATTGCACGGCCTGGTAAGGATTCTTTTTTTCCAGACTTCAGATCATAAGAGCAAGGTTCTCATTGCAGCCTCAGTGGTGAACATGAGCATCAGCATTAACAAGTTTATTTTTAACTAATCACTGATATAAGCTGTGCTAATACAAATATGGCACATAGATGGACTTAACTTGTTACAAAGTAGATTGTTCCAGGCTTTGGTCTATTTTTGTAATCTAATTAGACTACTAAATATTATAATCAAGTGATATCTCCTGCTTTTTTAATTTAGTAATCTGAATCTGTCTGACATTCTTTTATGACTAGTTCTTACTCTGAAGGTGAAAACTTTTCTCCTTTTATAGATTTTGATTCAGGGCAATGTGGGACAAGGGACAGTTCCGCTTTATTTTTCTTTCCTTGACTTTGCTCCCTGTAACTTACCAAACATCCTAATTCTGCTGAAATGTTTTCAAGAATTTTTTTTTTTTAGTGTTATTGCATCTTGTGTAGCATTCTCTGTATCTATTTCCTATTATTTTCTGTATGGTATGATTAATCTTCTTTACTGGGTTGAGCTTGACTGCCAGATGCTCACCAAGCCGCTCTATCACTCCCTTTCCCCAACAGCACAGGGGAAAAATATATAATGAAAAGCTCATGGACTGAGATAAGAAGAGGGAGAACAATTACCAATTACCATCATGGGCAAAAAAGACAACTTAAGGATAATAGTTTAACCTATTGCCAATTAGTAACAGAATAGGTTAGGGAGAAATAAAAATAAAACTAAAAACACCTTCCCCTCACCAACTCCTTCTTCCTAGGCTCAATTTCACTCCCAGTTCTTCTACCTCCCTCTACTAAATAGTGCTGGGGGACTGGGAAGGAGGTTGCAGTCAAGTCATAACAATCTGTCCCTATCAGTCCATCCTCCTCATGATCTTCCACTGCTCCAGTGTGGGGTCTCACTCCCAAGACACAGTCCTTTATGAATTTCTCCTTTGTGGGTCCTTTACATGGGCTGCAGTTCTTTGCAAACTGATCCAGAAATGGTTCCTTTCCATGGGGTGCACTCCTTCAGGAGTGGGCTGCTCTAGCGTGATTTTCCCACGGTGACATAGGTCCTGCCAGGAGCTTATTCCAGCACAGGTTCTCCATAGTGTCACAGCTTCCTTCAGAGCACATCCACCTGTTCCAGCATGAAATCTTCCATGGGCTGCAGGCCACATATCTGTGCCACTGTGAACCTCCATGGGTTGCAGGGGGACAACATGTGTCATCATGGGCTGCATGGGAATTCCTGCTCTGGTGCCTGGAGCACCTTCTGCACCTTCTTCTGCACTGATCTTTGTGTTCCTCTTACTCCTCTATGCCAGCAGCTACTGCACAGCAGGTTTTTTCCCCTTCTTAAATATGTTATCACAGAGGTGCTACCTTCATCACTGATTGGCTCAGCTTTGACCAGCATCTGATCTGTCTTCAAGCTGTCTGGAACTGTTTCTTTCTGACTTGGAGGCAGCTCCTGATGTCTTCTCACAGAATTCACACCTGCAGCCCCCTGCTACCAAAATGTTGTCGTGTAAAACCCAATACATTTTTTTATTCAGGACAGAATCTAGTGTACTATTTAGAAGATTTCAACAAGGACACATAAATATAGTAAGGCTCCCACTTACTGTCAGTGGAAGCAGGTTTAATAAAATATGTTTGTTATCTTTGTGATATTATGCCATTATCATACCCAGAAAACTCTGCAAAATGGATGGTGAGAAGTGAATGGATGCAAGACTTATCCTGGATAGAAGGACTATGTATGTTAGATTCTTATGTAGAGGTTTTTATTGAATGTAACTGCTGTTTGGTTGTGGTGATTCCTTCTCTGAATGTTTTGACTACACATGGAGATCAGCTACACTAGTTAACACAGTGTTAAGAACATTCTCAACTCTAGCTTAAATACATCTGTGGGGATAAATACTACCTGGAAGATGTCCAAATTTAGAGCAGTAACTGGTAATTTTGTTACTTACAATTGGAGGTATGTGAATTATAAAAGTGAAAAATGTTTGCAAACATATCTTTGAAATTTATAATGAATTTTGCTCTCTATGCACACTCTATTACTTGCCATATGTGAAAAAAATATCAGTGGAATAGAAAGCTGTTTCTTTTGCTCCATTTGTTCCTAAAACAAGATTCTCAAGTCTTGTACCCTGTATATGCAAGCCAAATAGATTTTTTCCTGGCTTTGTGTAGAGCACAGTGAAAACCTATAATTGGAGAAATTAAAAAACAAAAAGAATGCAAACTCTTTTATTTTGATCCTGTGACCACATGTGGTTTGAGCTGAAGTAGAATCAGTTTTCTAACTTCAGCTAAGCTTCATCTGAGTAATTTCATTTTCTGAAAGTTAACTGCATCATTTTCAGACAGTGTTTCTGTCCAGAAGTGATAACACTGGGTGCCATTATGCAGAAAGGCCGGTACCTATACTTATT
This sequence comes from Dromococcyx pavoninus, assembly GCA_033558185.1. NCBI lineage: Eukaryota > Metazoa > Chordata > Aves > Cuculiformes > Neomorphidae > Dromococcyx > Dromococcyx pavoninus. The sequence goes on along the minus strand of JAUMJL010000139.1, from coordinate 177,277 downwards.
CCTATAGTAACCAAGGTCATCCTTGAGCTGGTGGAGTGCTGTAGGTCAAAGAGGTGAAAAAAGATAACACCTGCAGGTAGGAATGGACAGGACAGGTGACCCCAAACCAGCCAACAGAGTATTCCATCCCATATATGTCATACTCAGTATAAAAATGAGAGACCACAAGGGTCTCGTTTCTCTTTTTTGACGGCTGATGTCCAGTGAGGACCTCATCTGTCTGTTTCCCCCTGATCGTGGATCTGGGGAAGAAGAGGAAACTGAGAGAGGATCTCATAGCTGTTTACTGCTTTCTCATAAGGGAGAGAGGTGAAACAGGTCCTAAGCTCTTCTCTCTTGTTACCTATGATAGGACTTGAATGGCAGGAAGATCTGCCAGGGGAGGTTTAGATTGGATATTGTGAAGAGGTTCTTCCCCCAGTGGGTGGTGGAGCACTGGAACAGCTCCCCAGGGAAGCAGTCATTGCACCGAGTCTGGCAGCATTCAAGAAGCATTTGGACACTGCCCTCAGTCACACGGTGTGAATGCTGGGAGTGTCCCGTGTAGGGACAGGAGTTGGACTTGATGTTCCTTTTGAGTCCCTTCCAACTCAGGTAATGCTATGATTCTATGATCCATGCATTCCTGAACTCAATTCCTGAGCCCAGCTTCCTCCTAGCCTGGGACTCTTATGCTCATGTCTGCTCTGCAGAATTTGTGGTGACATACAGTGTCGAGGTGTGAGGTGGGGGCATAATTTCATATATTTGCACGTATTTTTCCTTATTATTTTCCACAATTGTTTTCACCACAGTCCTGTAGCTGAATTTTTCCAACTGTATTTTCAGAGTAAGTTTCAAACACTGTGGCTTACCTTGTTATATAAGATGGAGTGCAACTTGGTTGTGTTTTTGCCTGTATTCCTTAAATGACTTATTAATAAAAATTAAAATAATAAATGTTTTGTGATAAATCAGTCTGGACTATAAAACATTAATATCTTGTGACTACTAAAAAAACAGTTTCCATAATCTTTTCTTTCTGTCCTTTCTTTTTTTTTTGAAAATATATACATTTTACATTTTATTTCAAAAAGCAAAAATTTTAACTTGCAAATAATTTACACACCTTGAAGAAATAAATTATTGACCACACTAAATCTATGGATTTTTTATTCATTTTTTAAATTTACATTTATTTTCATGCTTAACTGTATTTTGAAGCATTTAAGTACTCTCATATTTGACAAAGTTTGTGAATTTGTAAATTTATTTTCTTAACACTGTTTGACCCTATATGAATTTTCTAAAATTGTGTAATTACATATATATTTTGAATGAGTCAATTATGTGATGTGATGTGATGAAAGTCTAGCAAAATGTATGAAGCTTACAGCCTTTAGAATTTTAATAACCTGGTCTTTTAGCAGTCCTTATTAAGTAGCGAAAAATACTGACAGGAAAAGGTGGTAATACTTTAAAGGAGTGGTAAGTTCATAGTTTTGTCATTTCTTATGAATGACTTGTTTATAATATATCCTTACTCATGTTTCAAACATAGAGAACAGGTAGACAAGTAATGTTTGGACTCCAGGACTGATAACAAAGGTATGAATGCCAAGCAGCAGCTGAATCTACTTTGAAACCGGCTTTACCATTCAACTTGGTGCTCTTCATGCTTCATTTGCATTTGACAAGAAAAACTGTCAAAATACTGTATGTGATGAGGTACCTCAGACTCTTGGTGTGCAGAGTTTTTTGCAATAGTGAATACATTATGCTTAAGAAATAACATGCATCAGAGATTCTTTCTTTGCTTGTTCATAAGAATAGGATTTTCTGAAAGAAACAAGTATTTTTTTTTTAATATTAGAAATGTAAGGAGAAAAGAAAAGCAGAATTTAACAATATAGAAAGCCAGACAATTACTTGATATTTTACCATTAATGTAGCTCCACTGATTTTATTTGGGCAACTCCTAATTTCTGCCACTAAGCATCTGAAGCACCTGAGTCTCTTCGAAAAACCCTTTCTCGATCATATGTGTACAAATCATTTGCATAGCCTTAAAAATCAGCTTAGAGGCAGAAGAGCAGGAAGAGATTAGTTGTCTGGATTTACAACTTCAATGGGGAGAGTTCTTTTGTTGTTTGATTTTGTTTGGGTTTTTTTCAAGAATAAAGGTATTTGGTATATTTTAGTCATCTGAATTTCATAATTGCCTTTGTCTTAACAAATGTTTAATGTTATCTCATAGTTTTGAAATGTTTCTTTAAATGCTTCTTCTAATTATTCAGTGATGGGATGCAGACTTTTGGATTAAGTTTAAGAATACTTGATGATTGAGCTTGAGGATATCAGCTGTTATATTTGTTTTGTAAAATGAGAATATCCTTCACTTAGTACTAAAACTGCCACATCATCTGCCTGAATTTTAACACTCTCGAGAGTTAAAAGTCAGAATACCAGAAGGGCCACTTTCAGGTTGCTCCATGACTACAAGGTCGATTACCAATAAAAGAGAAACTCACAAAATTATAAATGGAAAAAATATGTGGCAGTTTAAAAAAAAATTAAATACAAAACAGCAATTCAGTAACGTCAAAATAACTTTACTGAGCTTATGTACTGTGTGTGTTTGATAGAGACAAAGGGAACGGGAAGAATAGAGAGAAAAAAGACCATTGAAATGGAAAGGGAGGTGATCAAGGTTGCCTAGTTATTTTGGCCACAATTCCTTAGAACTTCCAGAGAAAGATCTGGGATGACAAGACGTGAAGGTGATATGTCCTTAGAAAAGAATTCATCTGATGTGGTGTCATTTCTACCAATGAAGGTTTATAACTGATCACCAGCTGAACGGAAAAAAAAGTGAAAACCTTAATCTCATCTGTCTCTATCTCCTCTGAGACTATTTCTACCAAAAATACCAGCAGGTGTCAAATATCACATTGCAATTATGAATTACAGTCCAGGAGGCTGAGTGGGCAAAAGGGGTTCTTTGTGCATCTTTCATACTTACTGCTTTGTGGAAGGCAAAACACGCTCTTCCTGAACTACCATAATAAAGACAGGTCATATTCTTCTGAAGTGAATGCCCTTTTCCCTTGACAAATGCAGATGCTGCTTTCATCCTTGAATATTACGCTAAAATCCTGTTATAGGAAAAAAAAAGAAGCAGCTCTTATGTAAATCCAAGAAATTTTTAGTATAATTGAAATCTTAAGAGTCTAATCAAAGTTTTATTAGTACAGATTAAATTATTACAGACAAAGAATGAAAAATGAGAAATTAGGAATACCATTCTTATAGATGAAGATTTCAATAACGATGCAATTAAAATTGTTGTATTCTTACATCCAGTTTCTGCTTTTTTTGTCATTGTTCTGCTGCCCATGGGGATCCTAAAGTTGATGGTTTCTTTCTGCTGGGATGGAGTGGGTCAACTCATCAAAATCCTACATACTCTCTGAAGCGAGTTTAATACAGGTAATATCTTCCTCTTATTTTAGAAAAATGATCTGGGGTAATTTTTGCACTTTTACATCTTTCTATTCCTTCATGGGTTCACCATCTATAAGAGCATTTTCTGTATGTTCTACTCCAAATCTCCAGATGTGCATTTCTTTAACTGATCGTGGGTGAGTTGTTTATAGATTTGGGACCTCTAGTGGCAGGTTTGTGACCTGTCTGTTATTTCAGACCTGTGATGCCACATCCTGTGCATCCACTTCTCGGGTTTTCTCCTGCCATACCAGGTCTATATGTCTCTCTGCCACGTCATCATGTTGTAAATAACTCACTCTGCACTGAAAAGCAAGTTATTACTACTATCTATATAAAAACTGCAGTAGAACAAGTACAAAATAAGACAAATCAGGCATTATGTAGCATGATTATAGTTAGAAAATTATGTATAATTAGAAAAAATACTGTTATAGTCAAACAAATTTTAAAAAAACTACTGGCAGTTCAAGACAGTTTCAGGCAAAGCAAACCTGACAAGTCTTCATCCTGCCATTTTGCAAACTAATTGAAATGCCTGTGGCCTCTTACAAGTAATGGCAATACTATACCTGGTTTTATAGGGTGTTCTTATTTGTTTCAAGTTTTACAAGATTCTTGGTTTTGTTTTTGTAAGTAAAGATGGTTATGAACACATTAAGGTGTTTTCTTTACAATGACAGACAACCTATTTCTTGATTAAAACACCCTTTTTTCTGTTTCAGAGCAAGTCAGAATGTACTTTGAATGACAGCTGGCAATCTCATGCTATTTAAAATGTGTAGAAGGGAGCATTTAGCAGTGACCCATAATGCTAACAGTAAACTAAAAGTAATTAAAAATATGTTTATGAGATATCCTATTTTCAAGAGGTTTTGCAACAGAGAAGTACTGAGTCTGTTGCCATTGCTGAGCTCATTAGGCTGACAGAAGTTTCTATCATAACTTTAGATACATTACCTTCATTATAGAGCAAATGTAATTTATGTGAACATTATATGAGTAGTACTGCTGTATATTGAGATTTGGGGAGTAATGTGGCAAAAATGGCAGAATCTCCAGTTGATATTGATCTCAAAAAAAGATTCTGATCAAATGGTGGAAATTCGCCCTTAAAGTAATAGACAACTATGTCCAGCTTTGATTTTTTTCAGATTTCATATTAAATTCTAGCCCATTTTAAAAGCTAGAGAAACTTCATCCAAATTTTGTGACAGGGCTGGACAATTAGTAAATTCATCTTTAAAATCTCACTGAGTGAAAAGTTCCCAGAGTTTCGTGCTGTCCTTTTCTACATCCATCATCTCTTCTGCAAAGTCAGACTACAACAGGTTAAAATCAATGACTTCTGTTTTTTCTTGTGTATTAATGCTGAATTTATATGCTTTTGTTTGATTAAATTCTGAAAGCCTATTTCAAGCCAATGCTTACTTTTGCTTCTCTAGTGTACGTAGCATAGTTTTATAGATTGTCATTAAACCAAGATTTAACAATTAAATCTAAAAATTTAAGTTACTAATAGACTGAAATCCAGAAAAGAAAGCATATATCTAGGAGATGTACAGGTAGAATTCATATTTCTGTTCTCAAAATGGCAATGTTGAAAAATACTCTTCATCTTACATTCAGAGCTCCCTTGACAAATCATAGAATGATTTGGGTTGGAAAGGACCTTTAAAGGTCATCTAATCCAACGCCCTTGCAATTGGTAGGGACAACTTCAAGTAGATCAAGTGTCTCAGAGCCCCATCCAACCTGAACTTGAACCTTTCCAGGGATATGGCATCTACCACCTCTCTGGGTAACTTGTTCCTGTGTTTCACCATGCTAATTGCAAAAAATTTCTTCCTCATACCTAATCTGAATCTATCCTCTTTTAGTTTAAAACCATTACCCCTACTAAAAACTCTGTCCTCATCTTTCTTGTAGACGCCCTTTAAATACTGAAAGGCTGTAATAAGGCCTCCCCAGAACCTTCTCTTCTCCAGGCTGAACAACAACAATTCTCAGCCTTTCCTCATAGAAGAGGTCTTCCATCCTTCTGACCGTTTTTGTGTCCATCCTCTGAACCCAACCTAACAGGTCCATTTCTTTCTTCTACTGTTCTAACAAATCCAGTTATGCTATTCTGTGCAACCTCACTGCCATTCCAGTTAAATAAGGTCAAGCTGATCAGTGCACACAGTCCTGAGGCAAAAGTTCCACCGCTAGAGCTTCCTCCTTGAACTCCCAGGTCTTCTAAAAGCAAGAAAGGAGCACCCTCCTTTTATATAACACTAGCAATAGTATTTCCCTTTTACTCAATTCTAAGGGAATTCAAATACAGTTTCTACCTCCCTGGAGATTATTCCAAACTCAGTTCTCCATAATTCCAAACAGACAGTTCTGAAATGGACATATATTCTCTAACCATCTTAAAACTGTGCTGTGAGCAATGGAAGTATGATTTGAGAATTGTTGGAAAAGAAGAGAGCACACAGGCAGTGGCCAGATAAGGCAATTTTTCCAACTCTGTATCTAGGTGATAGTCACAGACCTTTTTATTAAAAGAAGTTTAATACAAATACAGGAACATTATTTACAAACCTTTAAGTGGAAAACTCCCTCTAGTTTCAGTGTCTCAACCCTCAAACCGAATTCTTGTCCTGGCTTCATCTTCCTCTCTTTTCCACTCCTTGGTTGGTAATTCTCGATTGTATTCTATGCAGTCGTGTAGACTCAACAGTATAGAAAAGAATTCTGATAGACTAGTTGAGAAAAGTGTCATAATTAAGGCAGAAAAATAGCTAGATTGGTAAGAAAACTGTATTTGAAGCACCACAGGCTGAGAGTGATGTTAGACTTGTGTTTTTACCTTCTTGTATGTATTTTGTAATGACTGGTAAATCATCTCTTAGAGATTGAAACATCACCTTTACAAAGAATTTTTAGAGAGAAAAGTTAACACTCTTTATCCCTATAAGAAGTAATAACCTGTGGGTATTGCTGGAACAATTTCCCACTACTTCGAGGGCTGCTGGGAGGTTTTAGGGCTGATTCTTTCTCAAAAGCAAATCTGCCTCTAACCATCCCAGATTGCTCAAAACTACTAGAGATCATTGTAATTTACACCCTATACAGGTTGCTGAAGACTCGCTTCTGAAATACTTATTCTAATTGCATTCTCACCCTAAGCTGATAGTCCTTTGTCTAACTGACTTTCAATGACACCTAGAATTTATCTACATGGACAAAAGCAGACAGAATTGAAGTAAAAGATTCAGTTTGTCCTTGAAAGAGGCACAATTACATGCCTATCGTGCTTTGTTCAAGATAATATAGCAAAGTTTTTCTATTGAATTATGCTGATGATTTTTTACTTTTCCTAATACTTTTGAAAGTGATATGGACATTGTACATAGAGAAGCTCTGTGTTCCTCACCACTGCATATTTTTTAAATCATACATGTAATTTTCCCTTCCTCCCTCGCCCTCTTAAATCACATTGCCAGAATTGCAGAAGCTAGCAGGGCTATTTAAAACTACCTAATAATTCTTAGTCCCCAATTATCTTCGAAGATCACTAAATAATAAGAATATTCTGGCTTAATTTTTTCATAATCAAATGGGGAAAGAAGGAGTCAACAAAATTTATTTAAAATGTGAACTTAATTTGTAATGCAAAATGTCTTAAAGGAAGATGTTGCATGCTCGCCAATTAGCTTCTATTATTAAAAGATTTCTACAATTAATAGAACACTGTACAGTATTCCTACAAGCTCTGCATAAAACTGTGTGGCTGTGAGGATATATAATATCCTTTAACATGCCAACGAGACTAGGAAATTATAATTGAAATTCCCGAACTTTGAGTAAAGAAAAGTAATTGTAAAAATGGGAGAACACAAAGAGCATGTGAAAGCTTCAAAATGAAACCGTGATGAAGACAGATTGTATTTACCTACTTGAATTTTTTGCAATCTCTACCTCATTTCAGTGTCACACAAGCCATTTCACACAGCCTAAATAAATTCTTTTAACGAGCCATCAACCCATTTGAACTCTCAGTTTATGTTCTTTCTATGCAAATATAAACGTCATATGTGACTATGTGTAATGTATCCCAATAAACAGGATCTTTGGCTATTACTAGTAAAAGGCCAAATACTTTGAAATAAACAGATGGTCTGGACTCTCAAACTGCTTTGAGATTGCTTTTACTTGAACTGCTTTTAATTTGTTTAAACAGTTGACAGGTGCCAATTGACCACAGCTTCATCTGTTTTAGCTGCAACACTGAATGTTACCTATGGTAAATATGGGAGTCACCCATATAGTCACAACAAACAAAATTTCTTTATGTTGTTGTGGCTGGCAAGGCTGCTGTGAAATTTCCCAACTGTAGCTGGGAACAAATGCAAAGGAGACAGACTATGATTTGGAAAGATATAAACATAACCACAGATAGATCCCAGTACTGAAGAGGTAGAAAGCCCCACCATGAGCATCACTTCTCTGCAGACCTGGCCAGTGGCTTTTGTAGATAGCTTCCTCCAGAGTTTATGGGAAGACTGGCAGCACTGACCTTAGGACTCAAAGCCACACTGATAAGACAGCATAACACCAGGAAAAAGAGTCAGACAGTAGAAAACTTTCTTGCATGACAGCTTTAAAGATAGTATTAATGCAGCTCCTCTGTACTAGTTTGGGTGTTGAGTGGAAGTGTTACCTTAGCTGGATTAGATACAAATATGAGGTGTTTTATTTAGTCTCTTAAGATTTTAATTAAGCTGACAATTGCAATTTCCTTGTTAATATGGTGTGTTCTCTTTTGACCACAGTAATATTTTGTGTATGTATATGCATGTTTATAGATCTGTATGTACCAATGTAATATATGTCCATCTCATATTTCTCCAGGCATTTGCTGAAATCTATTACTTTTGACTATGATATTAGGAACTCAGGCTCTTCCCTATAGTTCTGTCTCTGCACACCCCTCATCCATCATTATTTTTAATGCGTTCTATCCATTTCACAAATCCTTGCATTACAGGTGTTGATAAATCTGTTGGCTCCCGGGATATATTCTTACCCCCTAAGCTTATTAACTCTTAGTCCCTACTTTTTAAACCTGTGAGGTAACAAATTTTCCTTGCCTCCCACAAATCCATTTCCTCCAGCAATCCAGCAATTCATTTGTTTTTTTCTCCTCTGCTGAGGTAGAAATTCCCTGTTTCAGACAGATAATCTGCTAAATACTTCTCAGGGAGTTATGAAGAAAGAAAGCAGACCAGTTTACTTCCACAGATGTAGGTAGCAAGAACAGTGGATAATAATGAAGCAGGTCTTGTATTGCGAGGGATTTGAGTATATGGGTTTGGAACACAGTAGACAAACCTCCAAAAGTATTTCCAAACTATGTTGCTATCAATAGCAACAAAACACACTTCCTCTTGCTTATGCAAAAGCTTTTAGACATGATAGATATGTCAGGGAAGGATTAGGGAGTGACCTTAATCAGTGTTCTTTGAAATTAACTGATGATTGAACGGGTGGTTCAAGCAGCATTTTAGAGTACAGTTTCAAGATTTCTAAAGGAAGATTTTTCTAATGGCAATTGTCTTTTTAAAGGTGGCAGTTTGTGGTATTTTTAAAAGAATCAGAGGAAAATAAGAATGTGAGTTGCCCAACCAGTGGGGGGAAAAGAAAAACAACAAACTAGAACAGCTTGATATGATGCAAGGAATTATGAATTTAGATTCCGCATGCCTATCATTCCGTGATACTGCATGCTTATCATTATTCCAGTAAATATTGGTCTGTAGCTATAGTTTACAATATAAAGAATGTTTTGACACTACTGGGCACTTGAAAGGATATTTGAATGAAAGGGGAAGCATAAGACAATACAAAGCTGAGACTAAATAAGTCTACTATCCCCATCAAGGTGTGGAGGGGATGATGTCCATCACATGCTTGCATTTGCTTGATACTGTCAACAAGAGACCTTTTTTTAGATAAAAAGTAATGATACCACAGGAGAGAGAGTGGAAGAGATGAGACAGTGATTTGTATTGTAGTATGCCATACTAGTGTGCTGTGAAGCAAGTTATTTCAGTTTCTTCCTTGTTTCAGAATGTAGGTCTATTAGATGCTAAAAATGGTAAGATTACCCTTTAAAAATCATTCATTATATTGTACCAACTCTTGGAAGTGAGTCTAGAAAGAAAGTAGTGTACATTTCATTTTAAATGAGATCCTGTATTATGGTACTTGTAAGAAAGCCCACAGACAAATCAAGTTTTAATGAGTCCTTATACTGTATAAGGAGGGGAAAGCAGACAGATATATTTTTGAAATGAACTGTTAAATGGTGCATCTAACCAATGAGAGGAAGCAAGGAAATGACAGGTTCATTGTCTGAAATAAACTCTGTAAGAGTTGAAAATATAAGGCATAGGAAAAAAGTGTTCATCTTGCTCTTCACTCTTTTCTTCCAGAATTTCAAATGCTCACTGCAGAGGATGATAAATAATAGTAAGTATCATACATTTGTCCTTTATACCCATTATTATTTATTTGTTTTTCAAAGAAAATCTAGGAAATCTAATTCAGCATTTGGCTTTAGCAGAGTTGAGAGCTGTACTGTAGGATGATAGGGAGCAAGTAAAAAGAAAAGTGAGGAAATAAAGGAAGATAAGTCAAGAGTAAAGTAATTCTGACTGGAATGTAATTGTACAAAAATTATAAATTTCTTCCAATAAAAAGAATATAAGATTTCAACATTTATTTTAAATCTGATTTATAATGATATTCATCTTCCTTCTTCAGCTAAAGCATCTTTGGTTCTTTTTAAATATTCCAGTTACATACTATAAAACATATATTACAGTGAATATATGGATGATAAATTCAAAGCAAGGTTATTTAATTCTTTAATTTCAAAACTAAAAAGTTTAGATGCATTATACTATCAATAGGTTTGTTTTCTTCAAAAACTTTAAAACAAAATAATAAAGTTCTGTGAAGTACTTTGATTTTACTAGACCTTCATTTTCCAGAGACAATGGGTCTGATATTTTCCTATCCACTTCTGCAAACAAGTATTTTCTAGAAGCAATCTTTTCAAAGGTTTAAAGAAATAATTTAATACTTCCCTATACCAATGGAACCATAATTAGCCTGCTTTAAAATATCTCACCTTCTAATATATAAATAAAAGAAAAAATGGTAATTGGTTAAGCTTTTTCACAGGAAGGTACCAAATTACAAAGTCAACAGTGAAAAAAAGCATGAAGGATCTGCAAAGATAAAATACCAATAACAAGGTCAGATATAACCCAAAGTTAAAATAACGAGGAAAACAACTCCCTAGACTTGTATTAAAACCAGAAAGGGCTGTTTCTCTGCATAGCTAGTAGCTGTAATATGCAGTTATAGGTTGTGTAGAGTGTTCTAATCATAGACATATTAGTTCCTGACCTTGAAATCAAGTAGCTGGATGAAACAAATAAAAGTGAGTTTACATAAAATAGATGAGGAATAGAAGCTAAAATACAATAGTTTAGCATAGCTATTGAGTCTGAGTTTAGTACTTAGATGTCATAACTTGCCAAGCCTGGAATTCTCTACATATACTGTCGCCAAATTCCTTGTTTGAAGTACTGTTTGACTCCTCATTTTGACTTTCGGAAGAGGCAAAGTGCTTCTTTCTGAGAAGGCTCTGGGGAGACCTCATAGAAGTCCAGTTCCTTGAAGGGGGCCTACAGGAATGCTGGGGAGAGATTTTTACAAGGGCAGGTAATAACAGAATGAGGAGGAGTGGCTTTAAATTGGAAGAGGGAGGTTTTAGATTAGACATTAGGAAGAAATTCTTCACAATGAGGGTGGTGCGAAACTGGCACAGATTGCCCAGGGAAGTTGTGGATGCCCCCTCTCTGGCAGTGTTCAAGGCCAGTTTGGATGGGGCCTTGAGAAGCTTGGTCTGGTGGGCGGTGTCCCTGCCCATGGAAGTGTAGTTGGAACTGGATGGGCTTTTAACATCCATTCCAACCCAAACCATTCTAGGATTCTGTGATTCTATGATTCTATGATATCTATTTCACGGGTGATTTCCTTTTTTCTGTTGTCTTATTCAAGGAAAATATTGTTTTGCTCGATCAGAAATACATACATGTACAATGAAAATGTTTTATTTACTACAGTACAAACGTAAAATAAAACAAAATGCTGTTATTTCTAGGTGCCTTTCTTAATGCCTTGGCATCTGTTTAAAAATATGGATGTATAAGGTGAGGAGAGTATTAATTTTATAAAAAACATTACATTTAAACAGCGTTAATAAGAAGTGAAGTAATTGTGGTTCCAACACATTGCAGTGAAGTATTCCATGATGTTCACCTTTTAAAAGTACTGATAATGACTAGGATGACGATGAATATTTTTTCCCACATGTTTTTGAAGGAGGTTAAATGATTGCCATCTCCTCTAAGTCACTATGGATTTTTCAATCTTAGATGATTTTCATACTTCTTATATATAATGTTTGAGACTGTTGGAAGATTTACAATATTTACTCTTGAAACACTCTTGTGAGATACAGAAGTGGTACTAATCTCATTTTTAAAATGAGAAAAGTAAGACACTAAAGTGAGATAGTTGCATAGAACAAGAATATTATATAAGTGGTCTTGAAAATCCACTTTTTGGTGACTCAGTCTTGGATGCAATGAGAGTGACAAAACATAAATTAGTTTGAGAGTTTGAAAACTCAGGCTAAAACGCTGGTTGCTGAAGTACCTTTCTAAAGGAAGGCATTATATATATAGGAGTAATACTTTAAAGTGTCATAATGTCGTTTGAAAATCTCTCAAGTAATGTCAGTAAGCATATCAGGTGTTTTAAAATCTGCCAAAAGGAATAGGCGTCATGCAGTTAAGCACAAAAATTAATTAATTGTGCTGAAAAAAAATACACATGCTTTATAAATGCTTCAAATAGATAAAGATCAATTATGTATAACATATTTTAGATAACACAACCAACTAAATACTAATTTACTTTTCTCAAACATAGAACTATCCTAAAATGGTTTGGGTTGGAAAAGACCTTAAAGACCATGTAGTTCCAACTTCCCTTCCATGGGCAGGGACACCTCATACTAGACCAGGCTGCTTAAAGCCCCGTAGATCTGTAGTTTCTTTAATGCATACATTTGTAAAGTAAATCTTAAGACATGATTCAGGATTTCCTTCATGGGCATACTTTGCTCCCACTGAGTTTTTGGTTTGTGAAGAACAAGATCAAGCTTTTTAGAAATATAATTGTGAAAAGGTTTCTGATTATGTCAGTTTATAACAGTGTAAGAATATCCCTGTATATGCTATTTAAGATCGTACCATTTATCTTATGCTCCAAAGGACTGGACTCCTGCTTATAGCTCAGTAAGCAGAAAGACATTCTTTACTTACTGTGTTCTATACAATCCAATTGACATATACTTGTTAAAATATTAAGTGTGAAATATTTAGGTCAGATTTAAATGTAGTAATAAGCAAGGCATTTGCATAATACTGCGCACTGATGCCAGCTTTGAAATGCCAACATAATTTTTCACAATTGAAAGCATGGTGCCTTTGCAAAGAATCATTTATTAAGACCAAACCACTCTTTCAATAAAGTATTAGAATTTCCTGCATAGACCAGCCCTTGGGCAGTATTCTGAAGTAATAGTGAATTGCTATTCTAATACCCAATGTAACATTTTAATAAGTGTGATAAATGACTCACAAAGGGCTTCAGGTTTCAATGTCAGTGGAATTAGAATCAGGCAAAGACTACGTCTGGGTGATAGATGTAGAGGATTTTTGTGGTAAACAGTTTGCAATGTCAGGACAATGCCAGCTTATTGAACTTTCAGAGGCTAAATTCCTGTCCATTTGTCACCTTTTTACCAGAAGACATAGATGTACGTAGAGTAATAGACTTACATTCTTTATCAGCCATAAGTCCTAGACCAATTTAAAAAAAGAAAAAAGGAAATGTTTAACATATAACAGGGAAAAAATTTGAAGATAAAATAAACCCAGAAACACTTAAAATGAAAAAAAATACAAAAAGTACTGAATTTTTTATCCCTGGAATTATTTTTATCTTGTAAGCACAAAGCAAAACCAGTTTCTGATATGGCTAAAACTCCCACTAAGCCACTGTGCTTTTCACAACAGTGACAAAATTCTATGAAATTAATCTCCACTGTTTGTTTTCAAGTAAAAATGAGGAATCAGATGGTCACAATATTCATTGTTTGTAAGTTCTAGTATTTCTTGTTGAAGAATAATCATAAAGAAGTTTATAGTTTTCTCATTTTCCATCTTATGTCATATCGATATTGGAGGTAATAATATTAGGATTTCAGAAAATGTAGAAGGCAAGAGGAAGAAAACTTACCTATGAATAGAACAGAGGTATGATTCAATCTGCAGACTTGACTAACACATTGAAGGTAGGTCTATGACACCTAACTTTCACTATTTAAAACTTTATTGTTGAGTGTAAATTAGTTGTTCAGGCTCCTTCTGTCAGTATGGGAAAAAACAAGAACAGCAGTTCATTTTACATGATTGATACTCACTCTGAAAGTGCCTTCATCTCTCCCTGTACTGCATAGGAGGCCTATCTTAGTCTTGTTGGCTAAATTTATGGGGAAAATATTGGCAAGATGAATCCTATTAGGAGAAAATTTTCTGTTATTGCTGTATTCCTCGTTTAGGATATTATCTTTCTGTACTGGCAAGCTAATAGGAGGAAAACTGAGTATTCTTTTTCTTTTTCTCATCACAATGACAAAACTAATACCTTTTTAAATGACTGTTAACATTCTCATTGACTCCAGTGGTGGTTATTCAACACTTATGCAAACCAGTTTTATTAAATTAATCTTTCGTTAAACTAGTCTTGAAATACTTAGAATCAAATCCTGCAACATTTCATGTTGTTGACCTGTTTCTTTACTGCTTTACGTAATGTGTGGTAATTTAAAGTATGTAGTGGATGTCAAGGGAAACAAGAAGAGCCTCTTGTTATATTATTAGTATAAGGCTAAACAAGTAATGCTTTGATTCATTTTCTGAGTGAGTAATTCAACAACGGTGGATAAAAGTAAGACTGAGGTATTCAATGCTTTTTCTGCTTCAGTCTTCACCAAAGCCTCATGGCCTTTATGCCTGGCACCTCTGAGAGCATATTTAGAGCACCTCATCCAGATTTGAACCACCTAGTGTAGGAAACATGTTGATAAATTGAGGTAAGTTTAGGAAAGAGTTCCAGGCTGGGCAGGAGCTGGAGAACTTCCCTGTAAGGAGAGGAACTTATTCAAACCTGAGAAAGTGATGCCTTTGGGGAGACCTAACAGCAGTCACCCAACACCTAAGGAGATGCTGGTCCATTATGATTCTAATAAGAAACTCAGAGTCTGAGGTATTATGTAAAATGCCATTCATAAAAACTAATGTGATAAAACCGTAGATAACATTATGTCCTTTCAGATACTGGGAATCCTAAGTGGTGTAGCATTGAACAAGACTCCAATCCATGCACAGCATGCCATGCAGAACCCATCCATAGCTGAGATTCCCTCCTTCCCATCATTCAGGCTACTATAGGATTTTCTTAAAAGAAAACAACTCTGTTCATCATTTCTACAGTCAAAACTGATGCTCTCATGACAGCTTGTTGCTGCACTTTCAGATAAGTCAAGGTTGTGCGAGTGATGTAATCACTGGTGCACAGCACAGGCCTGGGCATATTGGGATTAGCTGTACTGTGGAACAATAACTCCTTAATGTACCTTGTCCATCCACTATGGGAGATCATCAAGAACATTAAGACAGGGTCTTCAGCTGTGAATGGCAGAAAGATGAGACACAAAAGGAATAAGCTGAGATTCAAACTGGCTGTATGGAAAAACATTTTCCGTGTGAGGACAATAAGGTAGTGGAACAGGCTGCCATAAGAGGCAGCGTCCATGCTTGGGGCATCAAAAGTGTGACTGGATTATTTATTTATTTGTTTGTTTGTGTATTTATTTATTTATTTGGAAAGTAGAAAAGATCAATTGAAATGTAAGCTGTTTATAAAATACTTGTAGGCGTTTGGTTTCTGAATCTCAAGTAAATCCATAGATCTTTGCTTGTGACTTGAAGGATACTTGGACAGGGAAAATGGAAGTTTGATTAACATTTAACTTCACTTCAATGGGCAGTTGAGAGATATTCAAGTGCTAATTTGAACCACCGTGCTTTTTTGTGGGATAAAATCAACTTTTGATATGCAATTTGCACATCACATACACATGAACATAGATGCATCTATTTTTATTTTTTTCAAAAATATGGCTATTTCTAAAATGTGGTCAGTAATGTAGTTTATGTCACAAATATAAAAATCAACATCATTAGGTGGGATCATATCAGTAAAAGCATAAGTTGGAAATACCACAATTGAATTTCATTTGATAGACACAAATATGTTTTTCATCAGTAGGAGAATAAATGCATATCAAAATTATTTTCTTTTTCAAATCTCTATTTTGTCTCTTTAATGTAATTCTTCCTTCACATTATCAGCTTTCTTCCTTCATGATTTTTATTTTATTTCCCAGCTATTTTTTTCTGTTCTTCACCTTAGCCATGGTGTTGCTTTGCCTTGCACTGCCTGATTTGATGCCAGGAGTCAGAAGTCGTGAGTTCTCAGCCTCTCAGAGTTTATTTCTATTTGTCCTGCACAGGAGAACTGAAAGATGCGCAAGTTTTTTTGGGGTGCTAGTTTGAGTTGCAGTTAGAACAGGAAGGACAATAATTAGAAAAAAATAATTCCAAAACTTTTTGCCTTTCTTGATTTCCTTTTTTCTTTTCATGCTCTAAAAAACAGCGTATGGAAATATTTATTTCTAAAATACATTCTGATACACAGAAGTAAAAGTGCCACCTATATTTTAAATATAGATTGTCTCAAACTAAAAATGTGTGTGTGAATTGAATACACATTTTAGAAAATAATATGCTAGAAATCAGCAGTTTTAAATTGTTTCCATCCTCAAGAATGTAATATTTTTATATAATGAAAATAAATTTGATCAGTGTAAGAAGAAATTTGATGTTTGTACAGTAATGTTAGCTTAAATCTAAGGAAAAGTCTTTCATCATATGTATTCCATAGTGCTTATGGTAAAATAACAAAAATATATAACTTTTTATGAATTAAACCCACTCTCAGAATCTGTATTACCTTTTTTAGTACCTGGATGATAAGGAAAATAAATAAATACATGTCTGTATTCATGCATAAATAGACTATCAAGAGAGATGAGAGTGGGCTTTTTTTGCTAGTGATAGTGGGTTTAAAAATTAGAACCTGGACTTGTATTGCTGAAGTCTTTGTTAGTTTTGTAAAACTTTCTAGTGAATTTGGACATCTATTCATCCATTCATCTATCTGTCTGTCTGTCTGTCTATCTATCTACCTACCTACCTACCTACCTACCTACTTACCTACCAATCCATGTTAATACTGCACAAGACATGAAATGAATTTGTGGCTCCAATTGCAAGCTTGGAGAAAACAATGAGAAACTTACCATAGAATCCCTTAGTTTTATTAATTTATAAATATGAAGGGAAGACAACAGGTAGTTTATGCTGTGTTACTGCTCCGTAAAGTTTGGGTTTGGTAATACAATTCTGTTTTGTTTAGTCTAGTTTCAGATCTCTGGAATAAATAGGATCTTCTGTGAGTCATTTACAGAAAATCATAGATAATATAAATCCAATTAGTTTCACACTTGGGGTTTTTTCACATTAGTTTTTTCAGATATTCACACTAAATCTTTCCCCAGTTTTCTTCTTTTGTAAAGCATTTTAAAACATAAATTTACAGCTGAAAAAGTAAAATTATTCAGAAGTCACACACTTTCATTATTTCATCTGATACCTATTTCTCCTGCTTCTCCAATCCAGCCTTCATTCTTCCAGAAGAAAGCTAAGGTTACTTAAAGAAAATCTCAGTTTCATCATGCGAATGTCACTATGATAAACTAGTTTGTATAAACTCAGAAAATTCTGGAATACAAAAGTTGGTTCTACATCTCTATTAAAATATTTTAATTAATGTCCAGCCTTTGGTGTGAGGGTTGTCTTTTTGTTTGATTTGGGTTTAGGGTTGGTTTTGATTTTGGTAGACTATTGAAAAGAAAGAATAGAGTAAATATGCACATACAGATGGAGTTATTATTATTATTATAAAATAAAAATGCCTGTCTTCTGTACATCATAGCTTCAAGATAAATCTCTGAAAATATATAATAGGAATTTCAAAACATCTGAGCACTATAGTAAGAATGTAGGTTTATTGTCTGCTTAATGGATTTCTCAAATCTGATTATGCAGAAATAGATGCTACGGGACATGTCACATAGTGATAATGCAGTGCTTATCAGTACATCAAAACAGTTCTCCCCATCTTCTTAGGCATCAAAGAGTGAACAACACCTGCTTTTGCTTCCTTCCTGTGCTTGCTAGGTATGATTTCATAACTTGTACGATGTAGCCTAAAGTCTTTAACGAGAAAGAGTCAACATAAATCTGAATGCACATATGTAGGTCAGCAAGGAAATTACTTTTGTTGTAGTATCCTCATCTTAACTCAGAGTTCCAATGGCACATTTCAGTACATGATATCGGCTGTGTTGGTGCTATTCCACTGTGATTGACACAGATCTCCCTACGCAGGATAATTTTAACTATGGACTTATAAAATATGCATTTTGTTAGTCCCAATTATATCATTAGGATTTTTCCATCTGAAGTGTTAGCTCAGACATAATGCCATGAAATTTGGTTCTTTTCTTGGATGTAATTTCTGCTGAGTAAAAACATTTTTTGTTTTTACTTTTTAATTTTCCTTAAATCCTCACTTACATGGCAATTTCAGCTGAATGTGTTTTATCTAGATCTGCTTATCTGCACCTCGAGTCCTGACATGCATTTATGACTTGACTGAAGAGGTCTGATCCTCAGATTTTAAAGTTGTTTTTCTGCTATTTAAATGTCTGCATACAAGTTACTTGTTTCAAGGTGGTTCTTCTTACATCCCTGAATATTGAAAACTGTATTATTTCATGGTCACTGTGCCCTAGTTGGCCTCCAACCACTACATCTCCCACCAGTCCCTCTCTGCAGATCTAGTGGGGTCCCATTTCTGGTAGGTTCATTTACCTGCTGGAAATTATCCTCCATACTCTCTAAGAATCTCCTAGACTGCCTCTTCTCTGCTGTGTTGAGCTCCCAGCAGATATCTGGCAGGTTGAAGTCACCCACAAGAACAAGGGCTGGCGATTTTGAGACATCTGCCAGCTGCTTGTAGAATAACTCGTCCCCTTCATCATCCTGGTTGGGTGGTCTATAACAGACTCCTACCAGGATGTCAGTCTTGTTATCCTTCCCCCTGATTTGGGTCCACAAGCACTCAACCCTATCATTGGTGACCTCAAGTTCTACAAAGTCAAGAGACTCTCTAACATACAGAGGTGGAGAATGCGGGAGGTGGAGAATCTACAAGAGTCATTGCACTTCAGGATCTTGTCCTGCTAAGGGGCTTCAGCCACCCTGACATCTGCTGGAAAAGTAGCACAGCAAGATGTAGAAAATCGAGGAGACTCCTGGAATGCACAGATGATAACTTCCTAAGATAGGTATTAGATAGCCCTACTAAAGGGGATTTCTCTCCAATGCAAGTGAGCTCATCACTGACATCAAGATCAGAAGCAGCCTGGGTTGCAGTGATCATGGTGAAATTCAAGGTCCTGAGGGGTATGGGTCAGGCAAAGTAAAATGAGGACACTGCATTTTCAGAAAGTGTATTTTCAGCTCTTTGTGGAGTTAATTAATAAGAACCCCTGGGAAAATGCCCTCAAGAACAAGGGAGAAGAACAGAGAGAATGGAACTACAAGACAAGAAGGAAATGTACAGGCAGTGGAAGCAAAGACAAGTATCCTGGGAAGAGTATAGGGATGTTGCCTAGTTGTGTAGGGATGGGGCCAGGAAGAACAAGGTGTGGCTGGGGCTGAGCTCTGCAAGGGATGCAAAATACAGTAAGAAGGACTTCGTATGTCAGTCAGAAAACAAAGATCAGAGAAAGCATACACCTCCTGCCCCTGATGAATATGACTGGTAAACTGGCAACAACAAATGAGGAGGAGGCTGAGGTTCTCAACAAATTTTTGCCTCAGCCTTCACTGGCAATGTCTCTTCCTGCACCTCTCAAGTGGATGGACTGCAAGGCAGAGACTGGGGAAGCAAAACCTTCTCACTGTAAGAGAAGGTCAGGTTTGTGACCATCTGAGGAACGTGAATATACATAATTCTTTGGGACCTGACAAGATACATTCCAGAGTTCTGAGGGAATTGGCTGGTGTAGTTGCCAAGCTACTCTTCATGATATTTGAAAAGTCATGGCAGTCAGATGAAGTCCTTGGTTCCAGCTCTGGATCCCTCAGCCCAAGAAAACACATGGACCTGTTGGAGCAGATCCAGAGAAAGGCCACAAAAATGATCAGAGGGATGGAACACCTCTCCTATGAAGAAAGAGTGTGAGTTGAGTTGTTCAGCCTGGAGAAGAGAAGGCTCTGCAAAGATGCTTTATCAGGACTATTTTTTTTTTGTACTGAGGACTCTACAGCTAGATGCAGTACTCCAGACTGGGTCTTAAAAAAAGGAAGTAGAAGGGGAGAATCACCTCCCTCAGTGTGCTGGCCATGTTTCTTTTTATGCAGCTCAGGAAGCTACTAGGTTTCTGGACTGCAAGGACACACTGCTTTACCTAGTTCAAGTGATTATGCAGTCTGAAATCATCCATAAGTTTATAGTTTATAATAGAGTGTCTTGCATTATTTGCCTTTATACTTCCTTGTTACAATATTGATTTCTTCACTGTGATTCTTGGCAAAATAAGTGGAAGGAAATTTTGTGAAATTTTTGTTGGTTTTATTTAATATTACACTAAAATTTTCAAGTTCAATAATCAAATTAATATGTTCAAAAAGTTATATTTTTGGAGAGACCTTTGAAATTAGACAGTTAATAAGCAATAAAAGTAAATGTACTATATCAAAGTAAGTTACAGTAAAATGAAAGACATGGCTGAGGAATGCAATGAAAATGCACTTTAAAAATTCTCTGTTCTTAGTTGTGTTCATGTGAACATAAAGTAGTTCTAATGATATTACACTGTTTATTTCATAGTCATTCTCTGAAATAAAAATTACTACTTTTTGAATATAAATTGGTGAATAAATGGTGAATATAAAGTTTTCTTCTTTACATTGTTCCTCTCATCTGCAATGCTCATTATTCATTAAAGGAAGTCAACTTGTTAGTAAATGGATCTGAAAATCACTGATTTGTTGCTAGCAATCTTAACTCACAACATAATTATGCTTTCCTTGTCTTTGGCAACAAGATTCCCTAGAGTATTGTCCTACTAATTCTTACTACATACTCCCTATTTCTCCCAAAAGACAATTTGTGATGCTAAAGAAAAAAATGTCAGGGTGGCTACAGAAGCATTCCTGAAGTAACTTGTTTCCTTAAGATTCATGCAGCAGATAGTGTCTGATTCTTACCTCCATCCTACTCCCTCCATCATTCTCTGAAGAAGCGATGCTGCAGCTACAAGTTACAACATGGAAGAACAGCATCATAGTAGTGAAAGAAATGTACAGAATTCTAAACAAAGTAGTAACCTGAAAAAGTTCCTAAGGCACTATTTGGGCTTTTTAGGAATCAGCTTCATCTAGTCTGAATAGCAAGTTTAGATAAATGTCATGAAATTAAAGAACATTACTATCCCAACAGCAAACATTTTTAAAGGTCTTCTACTTAGATTTTTTTCTTCACCTCTTGCAGACAGTGTTCAGCTCTGTAAGTAGTCCCATTATTGAAATAAGACTATTCAAACACTTTTTATGAATACTAGTGACAGAATCTTGACCTTTGAAAGGGTTTGAATGAAAATATTTTTATCATTAAGATCTGGATGTTCATTTTCTTGTCTGTAATTATCAAGGGACCTGTGCCAGTGCAAGGCTTTGGCTCTACAGACACAGAACTTTTATATTTTATATAAAATCTGTGTCTGTCTAGACAGAGATACATACACACTACTAGGAAGTATGAAACTTTTGAAATAAAAATGGCAGATCACTTGCTAGATCTGTCAGTTCTCATAACATCTTTTTATGGTCAATTTTATCTTTTAATTTGTGTAGCTTTTTTATTATTGTTATTACAGGCATTCACACCAGAAAACAGATGATACAACTAAAAAAAAAGGAAGATTTGCAGTAATTAATAATAAACTTTGCTACACGTCTATGCACTGTGTCCCCTGAAAGTATGAAAAGCAGGGTTCCTATCTGTTGTTAATGTATATTTGGAAGCAAGAATCAATATTTCTCATTTTCAGCAACTTCATTATCTGTCCACTCAAAAAAATGTAATAAAATATAATTAAAAATATATAACATATTACATGCACCTGCCACAATGTTGCAGCCTTTAATTTCTCTGAAGAGAATGCAAGTGCACTAAGTGCCTAAAGGATTATACTATACAGATAGTCATTCTAATTTTATTTAAGATAGGATTATGTCATCTGTTTATATTTAAATTCAAACTCTAAAATAAAAATTCAATATCCATCTATTTGGACAAAAATGTTCAAAACAACACTGTTTATTAAAAAAATGTTAATTGCCCTATAATCTACAGGCAAGTCTAGAGTAGAGCATATAGTAACTGTTAATTCAGCATGTTCTTGCTGATGATATGATTCTAACACTGGAGAATATTAAATGAAATCGTGAAGCAGTGGGAAGCATGAGTACGTTAAAAGGGCTGAGGCAGACACCGAGAGAGACTGATGATGCAATTACCCTTATTCTAGACTGTGCAGTACTAATGTGATAAGGGCCTGCATAGTTCAACAGTAAGGATGAAGAGGCTAACAATAATTCTCAATTTAAAGAAGGTTTTCTTTGTGCTGGTAAAATACCCTGAACCTCATTGATTAGAATGCCAAGAAAGTTCTTCATTGTGTCATGCTATTTGTAAAAGAGATTGCTAAAAATAGGTATTCAAATACTATTTAATGAGAAGTTAGAAAGCTGAAGAATGGAGGAAGAAATAATTTAGTTAAGTTTAACACCAGCAATACATTACTAACAACAATAATGTGCTGAATATTTATAGAAGCAATAGATTAGTAAAGCTCCCTGAAAATCCCTCCAATGTTCCTCACAGGCGAAACTCACGTTTAGAACCTGCCTTTCTTTCTAATAATGTTTGACTTTGTGAGTATTTTTCATGTAAGAGGTAATGTTGTTAGATTAACTGTTCTTTTAGTGTGCCTTTTATAATCTGTTATGATTTGTAAAACTGAAGCTTCTTCTTGAGCTGAGCCTGAACGCACCGTGCTGGCTGACTGGTGAAATTGATGTAGCTTGCACGATGTTTTTCCTTATTTATTTCAATCAAATTGGGTGCAGACTTAAATCTGTAGTTCTTGCTACAGAGTAAACTCGACCACATGTCATATTACAGTTTTACAGTCATTGTGAAACAGTTGAGGAAACAGAATCATACTTACTTTGCATGAAAGGTTATATTACACCATAAGGAACTGTCGTGGTTTAACCTCACCCAGCAACCAACCAGGAGCTAAAGGTTTCACACAGCTGGCACTTAAGCACCACAAAGCCATTCATTCACTTATCTCCAGTGGTATGAGGGAGAAAACTGGAAGAGTAAAAGTGAGAAAATTCATGGGCTGAGATAAAGATGGCTTAACCAGTAAAGCAAAAAACCACTCACCCAAGCAAAGCAAAATAAGGAATTTAATTACCACTTCCCATCAGTAGGCAGGTGTTCAGCCATCTCCAGAAAAACAGGGCTCCACCACACATGATGGTTACTTGGGAAGACAAATGTCGGCACTTTGAATGTTCCCCTCGTCCTTCTTCTTCCCCCAACTCTATATGCTGAGCACATGGTATGGGATATCCCTTTGGTCAGCTGAGGTCAACTGTCCTAGCTTTGTCCCCTCCCAGCTTCTTGTGCATCCTCAGCCTTATCATTGGTGGGGTGGTGTTAGAAGCAGAAAGGTTCTTAATGCTGTGTAAGCACTGCTTAGCAGTAACTGAAACATCCCTGTATTATCAAAACTGTTCTTAGCACAAATCCAAACCGCAGCCCCATACTAGTTAACTATGAAGAAAATGAATTTTATCCCAGCCCAAACCAGCACAGTAGCTATACTTTGCTTTCTGTAATATTAATGTAAATAATTTAATCTGTTCATTATCCTTTCTTACAATAAAATTTGGAGAGGTCTTTGTTATTTTAAGCAAAGTTAAATTAATATGTTGTATGTTTCTTTGTAAAGGTGATGTTATCACGACTTGATTTATCAATGCCTTGGTTTTCAAATTTCACTTTGATTAAATATTTTATACTCTGTTTTCATCACTGTTCTGGTAAAAGAAGCCATGACCATTTTTGTACAAGATCTTTTGAAGGACCTTCAAATCACCTTTAAGTGAGAAGAGAGTTTGCCTCACAAGAGAATCAAGACTGAGGGCTCTGAAATCTATCATGAGCTTCTTTTTTGTCCCTGGGCTCACTGGTAAATATAAAAATCTTGATTATTTCTGTAAATTGACTTATGTTTTCTTACATTCATTGCGTTTCATGGGAAATAATTTTGTGCACTGGAAAAACATGATATTTAATAATGTGTAACACTGAAATTTAATACTGTAATATATAAAAATACAAGATGCAAGAGGCATTTTAGCCTTTCATCTTTTGTAGCTTACTGTGAAGTAGATTTACATTTTTAATTGACTGACATTTATTACCTTCTGATAGCTTTTTAACAGTCTAGAACTGAGTTTTATTATTCTAGTTTTATTATTTATTTACATTTATTTATTCTAAGCTGGAAATTATAGGTGTTGATCCAGCATTTTGAACAGTTTCTCTCATGAATTAAAAAATATAGTCCAAGATATAAATAAATGTTTCTCTATCGATATACCAAAGTCTACCCATATTCCCAACAATTTAAAGTTAAAAAAAAAAAGAGTAGAGGTGTAAAGAGTGTCTAGAGTGTGGGTGTATTCAGTGCATCCAGAACACTAATAAATCCAAGCTTCTGTCGATCAAAGCTTTCCAATGATATCATTCACCATCCCACCTAAAATGAAATCTATGAAAAACTGTCACGATCAATGACAATAAATTTATTTGCAGCTTCAGTAAATACAAACTAGGAGATAATGAAAACTGTACAGCTTGTCATTCACAAAGCTAGGATAAAAATACATTAGGTACCTTGGAAATGTGCATACAAGATTTTCTGTTCCACACTTGTACATATCTATACAGATGAACTCAATTTTCAGCATCACCAGCCATTGTTGCAAACACTCTTCCATATAAAGTGAAAACACTTGGCCAAGTTGTAGATTTTTTCCTCATAAATGTTATCAGCTGATCAGCTGAGCTCTGTTCTCTAGTTGCCCCTGAAAAATGTTTGAATTACCCTGTTCCTCCAGAACCAGTTAAGACGCAGCTGTTTTGGGGTCACGCTGACAATGTCTTTTATGACTCCACAGAATCCTTTGATTGAAGGAATTGAGTGTCTGTTTCTTTTTTTCTAGATTCAAGAAGAAGGGAACAGCTACTCAGTTATTCACATGGGAAAATATCAGAGGAGATGGTTAATTACTCACCCTTTGCACCAGTGTCCTTGCGTGCCACTTTTTCACCATGTTAATTAATCCCTGGGTTTCACCCAAGGGCAAACTGAATATTTTCCTTTCTAAGAAACAAAGAACTAGAGTAAGTTTTCACCTGTAAAATGAATGAGGACAAAATCTGCGCCAGATCTCTCCTTATTTCACTTCGTCCTCCAGAAGGCATATCCTGAAACTTTCTTAACCTTAAATGCTTTGTTAAAACCCATTTATTTTACTTTAGTCACTACAAAAGCCCTAAAGTTAGAACTGGTGTGATTTGCTGATAAGCTTTGTAAATTTCTGGGAAGCAGTAGGTGAGATAGCAAGTGCTGTGGCAGAGGCAGACTTCAAACAAAACAGCAAGGCATATTGCTTCTAAGCAAAAAAAGAATAGTCGCAGATATGTCGTTGGACACAGAAACATACATTTAGTCATTGCTCTGTGTTTCAAGGCAAGCTGCACGAAACCTTTGAGAAGGTGTTCTTCCTGTCAGATCAGGGCTATCATTGCATATGGGTATTGAAGACATTGTATATAAGGAAAACTTTACACCTATTTTTAAAAACGATAGAAAGAAGGACCCTGGAAGCTACCAACCTGTCAGCCTGTGCCTGAGGAAATGATGGAACAGGCCATCCTAGAAGCCACGTTACAGCACATGGAATTCAGAGAGGTGATTCTAGAAAGCCAGAATGGCTTCACCAAGGACAAATCCTGCCTCATCAACCTAGTGGCCTTCTATGAGGGAGTGACTACATCAGTGGACAAGGGAAGAGCTATGCATGTCATCTATCTGTACTTCTGTAAGGTCTTTGACATGATCCCCCATAACATCATTTTCTCTAAACTGGAGAGGTCTGGATTTGATGGGTGGAGAGTTCGGTGAATCAGGAACTGGCTAGATGGCGTCACTCAGGGATCCATATTGGGACCAGTACTTTTTAATATCCTCATCAATGATAGTGACAGCAGAATAGAGTGAACCCTCAGCAAGTTTACAGATGACACCAAGCTGAGTGGTGTTGTTGATGAGCCTGAGGGATGGAATGACATTCAGAGGGCCCTGGACAAACTTGCGAAGGTTCAACAAGGCCTAGTGCAAAGCCCTGCAACTGGGTCAATGGAACCCCCGGCGTCAATACAGGTTGAGGGATGAAGGGGTTAAGAACTACCCTGCAGAGAAGATCTTGGGGACACTGGTGGAAGGGAAGTTCGACATGAGTTGTCACTATGCCCTTCCAGCCCAGAGCGGCCAGCATTATCCTGGGCTGCATCAAAAGGATGGCCAGTAGGTCAAGGGAGGTGATTCTACCTCTCTGCTCCAGTCTGGTGAGACGCTACCTGGAGTATTGTGTCCAGCTCTGGAGTCCTCAGCACAAGAAAGACAGGGAGCTGTGGGAATGTGTCCAGAGAAGAGACACAAAAATGATCAAAGGATGGAACACCGAGTGCAAAGGGATTTTTTCATTGCCTTCTAATATGAGCACAATTAACACTTGAAACAGAGAAATAGGACTGAGATAGCTCTGTTAGAGAGTTCCATTTTTTATTGCTGTTGGAGGATAGTTTAAGCAAAACTTGATGTTTCCAAAAGCTTCCCAAATAGCAGACTTTAGGAATATGAAGAAGAGCCTATCACATATGAGTTGAAGCAATTTAAAAGACAGTCCTTGAGGTAATTACCAAAGACAGTATAGACAAACAATACCAGCAGGGATGGCAGTATAGATGTAGAACCTATCCATTCTCTTTTCCTGCTGTTGCAAGGACTTACCTTTCATTAAATCATTCTGACGACTATTGTAGGGTTTTGTTGACTAATTCCTATGCTTCTTTTCTGAGTTAAAACTGTACCTGAACCTCACTATGTTCAGGCATACTACTGTCAGACTCAAATTAATTTATTTGGAGATGCAGTTAGTAAAGAGAAGTGTGTATATTCTCAAACAATGGCACTTAATACATCACTGGGACTGAGACACATCCAAGCCTAACATCTGAATTAGCTGGAACTGAAGGATATGGCCCTGGAATAAACTGGTGGGTTTTATATCTAAGTATTCACAGTAGGATAGAAAGTCAGGTATATTGTACAGATACAGCAACTTTTTTTCTGTAGATACTACTCATTATTTAAATTGTTCACAAATGCTTATCTAAGAAAGCTGCGATATAAATGAGAGCAGATCATTAACATCATGAATTATGATTTCCTCATAAAGTTCTTTTTAGGTTAACCTAACAAATCAAGGGCAGAGCAGAATAGCTACTGCAATAGCTTCTTTCTGCTTAAGTACCCCATAAAAATACTACAATAATATGGTAATAAAAGAACTCTTTAAAGCTGACTCTACTAATTCCTAAAGTCACTTATTTTTTATCAATGGTTGCACTAGAATAATATCAGGAGATAATTTTGCAATATTTTGTTGTTATATACTCAGAGGAATAAGATAC
Organism: Dromococcyx pavoninus; assembly: GCA_033558185.1. Lineage (NCBI taxonomy): Eukaryota > Metazoa > Chordata > Aves > Cuculiformes > Neomorphidae > Dromococcyx > Dromococcyx pavoninus. The sequence goes on along the minus strand of JAUMJL010000139.1, from coordinate 149,500 downwards.
CCTTGGAACAGATTTTTTCTACATCTTCTAGCCCCATCATATAAAAGTTATTTTACTTTGTGAATTTAGTTCCCAAACGCAGATTTTATTATTATTGTTGTTGTAGTTGATGTTGTGATTACCACTACTACTAATTATTTCATTATTTTTCAGCTGAACATAAGCATTAGTACTAAAGTGCAAAACACAGATTTTTGATCGGTTTTCACGTAATTTCCCTTTTCACATAATTTAGAATAACCTGTAAATTTGCTTTTCATTAGAATCCATTTAATAACATTGTGATTAATAAATGTAATATCTTTAAGTATTCTGTACTTTACTTGAAAAATATCTTGAACTATAACAACTATTCCTTTTATCATTTCAGAAAAAAATAAATGACACATATTAATAACAATAGAAATGCCAGCTTCACCAGAAGAACAGCAAATAACAAAGGCAGCAGTGACTGCTGGTCACTGGTCGAAATGCTTGTAACACAGCTAGTAAACTGTTGCTGTCTGGAGGAGTTGCACTTAGGACCTTGGTAACCAATGTTGCAGTTTGCCCAGGTAACTAAACCGAACATTTCCGATCCAGAAATCTGAAGTTGACTGAAAACTCACACATATCTTCACACTTCTGTGTGTTTCTCAGACACCACATGTTAACATGTTGCAGGAAAGACACTTTCCCTTTATTAGTGGCTATGGTGGCGAAAAAAAACAAAACCAAAACAAAAAACCAACTTGCTAGAAGCGTAAGAACTTCTCTGTCGTGCTCTCAAATCCAAAAGACAGCCACTGTCAGAACCAAAAATAGCTACTACAACTTCCAAAAGCTGCAATAACTTTACTTTTATCTCACTTCACTGTTGACTTTTATTTATTTATTGCCATCTGCATGGGCTCTAGGCAGTACACAACTTGCATCTTTTCTAATGCCTAGGCATACACAGTAAGTCTGATATATTATTTTCTAAAAATAAAATCAGCAGAGCCAGAAGAAAAAATAAAAGAAGAGAAAAAATTGCAGGCAAAGCATAGACAGAAATAATCAAACGAAATTTCAGATCTGGAGAGGGAGAACCAAAATGGGTTTGAAAAATGACTGACAAACACTGGAAAATATTTGATGGAAAGAAAATTTTTTTTGACAAGATGAATTAATATTGACAATTCTATGTTTTTTTACAGGAACCTGAACCATTACAAAAAAATGTGCTTTTTGTTTCTAGCACAGTTTATAAGACAAAAAAATAAGTTTATTAAACAGGCTTATAAAATGTGATCTATGAAACCGTATATGAATAAGGCAGGGCCACTTGGCATACGGTGTTGTAGTAGCAGTTTATACACTGGGATGCCATAAGACTTTTCTGTTTGTCATATTGACCTTTAAAGTATGTGTATATATAGGTAACAACCGACTGTGAGGGTTAGATCTACCCCTTGAATCCTTTCAACCTTTAGATACTTGATGTACTGCCATGTTTGCATGCCTAAGCAAGTCTAGCCAGGCATAGATGTCCAGACAAATCTGAACTGTAGCAGAATAATGAATGTGCAGAATTATTTTAGTATGGTCTTTTGTTTTTCTATAGTACAAGCCCTCACCATTAGATGACATGGAATTCTACCAGGTGAACTCAACTTCACATACAAATATGGTTGTGTCTGTATGTACAGACATAAAATTTAAATACTCAGTGGAAGAACAGCTATTCTATAAACAAAGATTCTTAGTTAGATATTTCTGGGTATCCATTTAAGTAAAAGTTTAATTGGATTACAGGAAACAATTAAACATTAAAAAAAGGAAAAATCCAAATTTCTTTTTTAAAATAGCGTTATAAGGCCATCTTCTTCTTCTTCTACCTGAGACAGAAAATCAGTTAACTATTTACCTGATATATATTTGTAGATGTATTTGAACTTAAATTTCATGAAAATAAATTACTAACTGCCAGAAAATTGAGTTAATGCATTCAGTAATCTTTTTCTACTACATTTTTTCTTCAGATTACCTATACTGTTTAAATGAATTACTGGAATCTTTACAGTATTGCTTAAACAAACAATCATGGAAATTCCAATGTTCATTCTTAAATGACTTTCTTATTAACTACCAGTAAATTATGACAGCAAGCTAGAAAAATAAATACAAAGCATATAATGAAACAAATAGGAGAATTACATTCACAAAAATATATTTAGTACTTGCATGCATTTTTCAAATTAGGCATGTAAAATTACTGTACTCTATTTTCAAATATTCTGGATAGTAATACTTCTTAAAGTCTGAAGAAAATTTTTCAGTAATTCCAAGTGTAAAAAAGACCACATTGGTTTCATCTTTCAAGAATGGAAATTGTGGCTTGAACTGTAAGAAACAGGAAATATAAGTAAATATTGAATACTGAACAGTTTATTTCTTGAAATATTTTAGCAGCCATTCCACGTGAATTATTTCATACAATATTAAGATCATTTTCAGCAGAGTTTATCTGGAAATTATAGAATAGTGCTCTAGAACTGTAGATGCTGCCACCTTCATTAATAAACCTAGTTCGTAACTTCCATCAGGAATGAGATTAAAATCATTTAAATAGAAGGAGTCCTCTGGCTGATCTCACACTTCGTGATGATAATGAGGAGTCTGACAAGCTACACAGAAGTAGTCCTTTTAAAAGTTTTTACTTCCCAAGAAATATTAATAAAAAATTATTAAAAAGATAGGAACAGATTTTGACTCATCTGCCTCAGCCTTAGAGGCAATTCACAGCCCTCCAAGTTTATTAAACCATATAATTAATAGTTATGGGAAAATTTTCTTTCTTACACTTATATTTCTATGTTAGGATTTGCAAACCATTTTTTTTATTGTAAAACTTATTTACAATTGTTTTGACTTTGGGTGAGTTGTGGCCTGCTTGTGCATCACTCAGTAAACACAATTGTAATTTGTGTATTATTTTACGAATGCATATTTTTATGCTCAAGACAGAAGAAATTTTGCAGAGTTCAGTTCTTATATTGTTTTCTATTTAATTAATACATGTTTCTAGATGGAATACTCTTTTTTTGATGACTTCAGAAAAGCAATCTATCCATTCATTTTCCACTAATTATTCCAGTACAATTAGCTTTGGGCACAATACATGCCAAGAAATTTATGGAAACAGACATTTTGCATATTTAGAAAAAAAATGCTTATTCTTGTCATTAAAAAAAAAGAGAAGTGTTCTGATGCATTTAAAGATAATCTTTGCTCTGTTTCTGATTGAATATGATGACTGATATAATGTCAAGACATTTTAGCATTTTCACCTGTCCTACAGCATATTTTTCTACCTAAAAATAAATTTCACTGATTAGAATCATATTCCTGTGAAAGAGATACCCTTTGCCTTCAGAACAAGTTGATTTATATTCCTCTGATATCATAAGAGAAGGATTGCTACGCATAAAGTGCATTGCATTATTGTGTTGAAATTCAATATAAAAATACAACTTCACAGATGACTCAGAAAAGTATAAGTGAAATGGAAGACACTGCTTCCAAGTGGAAGACAAAGTAATAAAAGTTGGTTTATTACTAGAAATTATAGGTTATTTATGACTGATAATTTTTCAGGTAATCTAGTACTCAAACTTTATTTTCCAGGTGTGTATGCCTCCTTCTCAAGTGAAGGATTCGTAATATATTGACAACTTCTTAAAAGTGTTATAAGTGGTGTGTTTTGAGGTTATGAAAAAAAAAAGGACAAAAAAAAAAAAACCAAAGAAAAAGGAAAGGATCTGGACTTTAGCTGCCATAGCAATCTTCCAGAGCCATGTCTGGAATCATTTAGACAAAATACAGAAGGTTAGCAGGCTACCACATGCACTTATTCGCTGCTTCATCTTCAGTTAGTGGTTATGAAGCATTGCTGTTAATCACAGGTTCATAGACCCAGATCATCATGGCCGTGTGACAACTGTACCTTTGATTTATGCTACCAAACTTTAAAAAATATTGTGAAACAATTCGGTGAACCCTAATGGAGAGAGTGAGGGGGAGAGAAATGCTTCAACCCATGAGCCAGCTACATTTTTCTTTTTAAAGGTCAATCAATGACAGCATGAACTTTTTCAAAACTGAGAAGCAGCAGCAAATTCCTTCCACCACACACCATGGATCAGGTACACTGCTGCATGAGTTTTAATTCCAAAAATCATAAGTGACCTTCTTTTAAAATCACCACTTCTCTTGACAGAAAGATAGTTTGGTTTTGTTAAATTTCCACAGTACTGGTGTTTCTTGTGAAACCATCAATCAAAAAGAATTTATATTAAAATCCTTTATTCTTTAAAATTTTTCTTATATCAGATATTGTCCGTAGAGAGAGGGAGTTCTATAAAGTCCAAGGAAGGCATGCTAGGTACTGTAAGATCAATTTTTAATCAAGACAAGTAAATATTTGAATAAAAGAAACAAATCAACTTCTGTTGTTTGCACATTTGTTTAAAACCAAGAATGATTACAAACTTGTAGGAGTTTGAGTAAAAGTTGAACAAAAAATGAGTAAGAACTTAAGGATATGTCTCATACAGATATATTTCATCATTGCTCTGGAATATTTTATAGTACAACTGCTAAATTGCTTCACATATTGGCAGATGTGATGGCAGAGCTTACAGTGAATTTCATCCTGGTGTAAAGGATAATGAAACTCCAGAGGAGAAAAGAGGCTGGCAAAGAGACAGGGACTTTACAGGTAAATTGTAGCTATGGAGACCACTTTAAATCGAAAGTTACTTTAATGCTTTGGGAACAATTCACAGCAGTCACTGTCCTAAGGGGTAGATTTCCTGTCTTTACATCATATAAACCAGTTCTGAAAAATAATGATTTTTAATTGCTGAAGTTAATCAGTGTTTCAATTTATTTACAAAATTAAATTTTAAATACCTAAATTTATTGGTTTCATTGTCTTAATCTTGTTAATGAAAACAGTGATAACATATAACTATCATAAACGCTAAACTATGAACCCATTTTTGTTAAAGCTGGTGTTGAACTTGATTGTTTATGTTAGTTTATTCTTGGTTCTGAAAATATTTAGTTTTTAAAAAGGCAACAGTGGAGAAACTGCGATATTGAGTATATATCCTATTGGAATGTGATAAAAAGCGGCTTAAATGTGGCACAGTGAGTAACAAAAACCTCTGTTATCATTATGAACATGTTTTACAGATTAAACTGAATGAAAAAAACCCTTTACTATGGTGGCATAATAACAATACATGATATTTTTGTGGGGCAATGTTCTATCTGACACTTAAAAGTAGAAGAACTAACATGGTAGTTAAAAGTTCATGACTGGTGCACTCTGTTTGTTTTACACAATGCCAGCCAGGAAATTGCCTTGTCAATTACAATTAAGCTGTTAACAGAGTGCTTTAAGGTTACAAAAGCTTTAGGACAGGGCAGTAAGGTAGCCACACGAGATCATAATGTTAGCACATTACTTAATGTTTAGATAAAGGTTATTTAAATGTTTAACTGTTCATAAACTGAATTGAGTTTGTGACCAACAAGGTGTCATAAGTGGCATTACATATGTTGCGATATGAGTTAGTGAAAAGAGATATAGAAAGAAGGATAGGTTGCCCCATCTTTCTTTTCAAATTGGCTGCCATCCCAAAAGAGGACCCATGTTGGCCTAGATGCTTTATATTATACTTCGGGTAAAGGAAAATGGGAAGTAAATCACTGCTGTAAACTCTCTACTTATTTTAAAATCACCATTTGTATTCCACACAACTTACTTTTCTCCTCCATCCCATTCACTTACACACATAACATGCACACATGTAAATGCAGAGCGAGAAAGGTAACTACTTGGCCTTTGCTGATGTAAAATTACCTCTTTCTCAATTTTAAGGCTTTGTATATTTGACCACAAATTTTTGATTGCATAAAAACAAGGTCATAGAAATTTGGTAAAGAGAAAAATGAAACCTTCCTGCCCAATCACTTTTTTTCAACAACTAGTAAAAACAAACATCAGAACTAGACCTTAAGGACAGGTGTACCTACTAACACAATATACATTTCCCAAATATTTTTTAATTTCCTGACAGCAGTAGGAAGCTTATATAATGCAGCTAGTTAATATCCAGTTTTACTCAGCCATATCTGAAAGTAGAGTACCTTTGCCCTCAGATCACAGAATTTCTACTTGTAAAAGAAGAAAGTAGAAGACCAAGGCTTGCAAGTGACTGTTATAGAGCAAACTCAAGAATATGTGGGTGTTTCTATTAGATGCTTTGAGTACTGTAGTTCTTTTTTTCACTTAAAGACAGTAAAGCTTATTATTGTCCTCTTAAGTTCCATCAAAATGTTTCAAAGCTGATAATCCAGTGGGAGTGAGGCAAAAGGACCTTGTTTGAACACTTATTTATTATGCAAAGAACAGAACTGTGGTGTAATGACTGCTTTATCTGATCTGCTGTAACTTCCAATGAAAATTTGAAGATAAACCCCAAAAATATCTGAGCGAGAGAAAACTGGGAATCCTCACTTTGGTATGTCTAGTTCTTAAAGTACTGTGTTAAAATTCCATACCTAATTCAGGAGACTTAGGCACTTCAGAATTAGATCCAAAACAGCTGAGCTACCTTCAAACAATACATAGACCGGGGCATTGTCCAAAGCTAACTGACAAGGACAAGAATGAAGTAAAATGAATTGAAATGTAAACTTCAATATCTTAAAGAACTGTTTTGGTGAGGTTCTTCTTCTTCTTCTTTTGTTCTTTTTTTTTCTTTTTTTTTTTATTTCCGGAGCTAGAACTGATTTTAAATCTGAAGTCTCTTCTCATCCTGAGGTGGAATTGAACCAAAAATATATGTTTACAGCTACCACATCAGGAATGAATTATAACTAAAAATTTGTATAAACAGATATTTCGGGATTCTTCTTGGCTCTCTTGGTACATTAGGTTCTTATCCCTCATAAGAGGAATAATTATTCTCTACTTCTTTGCCTTTCATTCCTTTAATTCCTCTCTCAGCCTATTAGGATTAAGAAGGCAAGTAGTTTAAGGAAGAATAAAACAACTATGTGAAAATACAATCCCAAGAAGTTCCATACTAGGGACAGAGGAGAATCACCAGATTTTGAAAGATTTTAGGATTTTCTTTGACTAATTGCAACTGAAGGGATCAATTTCCCTTCTCTCCTGTCAAAATTCTACCCCACTTAAAATCTCAAATTTTTTAAGTTATTTATATCAATTGATACTGAAGTATAATTTGACTTTACACACTTATTTCTATTTAAAGAGAAATCTGTAGTTTATATATAAAATAAATTAAAACCAGATTTCTACTTGTTTCTGTATTATGGCAGCTACGTAACAATTTCTCTAATCTCACAGCATAAAACTCAAGAACCACTTTTTATGTCAGAAAATTAATTTGCAAAATCTTGGTAGGGAGAAAAATAAGAGATAATGCTATACATTACTGCAAGTCTCTGAAGCGAGAGAGAAATAAAATCTTTGCAAAAATATCTTTGTATTTCCCTGGTATTTACTTTAAATGATTCACTGTACTAACTCTCATTATTTTCACTGATATTTATGATAAAAATTACTCTTAGATAAGAGAGAACTAAAACACAAAAGCAGAATTTCCTTCTACCTTTATAACTAGAGTTTAAGTCAAGAATCAGTTATTCAGCTGAGAGGTTCAGCAACCTCATTCAGAATGAGGTTGGTGAGTTTACTTTGAGGACCGGAGGCTATTTTTTATAATCTCTTTATGCCTTATTTTTTTCCACTTATTAAGAAAGAGTGTTTTGCAAAATCAGTTCAGTATCATTTAAAAGCAAGTATATATTCATTACCTAGTTATTGATATTAAATCTGTCATTAGTTAAAATATATTTTAGTTATTTTACTTTTTCCTCCTCTCTTTTTTCCTCTAAATTCATGATCAGAATAGCAAGACATGAGAATTTCAATATAATTCAGTGTCCATGTTCCAAGATCTGTACTTATTCCTACATTACTATTCCTTTATTTTAAGTGCTGAGAATGTTCTCACTGCTTAAAAGAATTATTATTACTTTTTAATTACAAGATAACATAAAGTGAGGTTTCCATGTATTATACAACACTAACAATAAAATGATACATCTAAAAATGTGACTGTAAAGCTTGTAGAATTATAACTAATTAAAGAAACCGTCTATACTACTATGCAGGATGAATAAAAACAATGTAGTTAAAATTACCACAAGAGATTAATTAAAAGAAATGAGAATATAAAGGGGTTTTTTTACAAGCTCCTTAAGAATATAGAGTGCAACAGAATTCTTGGTAGCTATGCTTTAGTAGCCTTTTTGTATGTATGAAAATATCAACGTACCTTTTTAATTTACTGGCATTGTTGAATGACATGGAAGAATTCATGAAATAAATTAACATTCTAAATATACTAATGCAGTAGAGAAAGTTTCCAAAGCTATTTTTTTTATATTGTGCTACTGAAAGATTTAGTGTTTTTAAGTAATTTTACACATTTAATTTCTAGTCCTGCAACAATGTGTATGGGTACAGTTTTACATATTGTGCATTTTAACCAGAGGCTTCTGAGGTCAATAAGAGAAAGTTTTGAACATATAAACCTACACTGTGCACAGTTAATTTATTTCACGGTAATCACAGGAAAGACAGAAAGGAAGAATAATCTTTCAGGTTCAAGTAGGTATTAAATTTTAAATTGTAATGCACCATTATTGAAGATGAGGAAGTGATGGGGTCACTAGAACTTTGACCTTAATGTTACTTTGTAAGATAGAAAGAAAACTTATTTGTATTTTTAATATAAAAAATGCATATTCATTGTGTTATATTTGTAAAGTACAATTACTGATGCAGGTAACTACACTAAGTATAGGTAACAGCCTGAGGTAGCCATAAAAATAATTTTGATTTTAAAAAGTATTCCAATAAATTCAATCTGCTGAATAATTAAAAAATAAAAAGGCATTTAAAGGACATATCAAAATATATAATTGCATAAAAAGCTTTAAGAAGAAACTCGATAACATTCTTCGGCAGACACATTGCAGACACCAAGTATTTTTCATATCAAAATAATTTCTCTAAAATAAAAATATTTTAAAGTAATATTGTTAAAGCTGTTTATACTTCGCATATATGCATAATCCTGTAAGATTTATCCTCATTACCTGAATTTCTAAATCAATATTTTCTCAAAGTTCTCAACAACTGGCAAAATATAACTAGTATTGAAATATTTTCTCCAGAAGAATCTAACTTAAAAGCTACACCCTACCATAACCTTTGGTTTTGCTCTCTCTCTGTCAGATGACAAGCTACAAGAATTATGTTGTAAGCATATGTATCATATAATATTCTTCCGTAGGTTACTGAGATAAAAATAAATATATGACATGATAAGAAAGGAAAATATTGGTACAAGAGCAAAAAGGCACATAGAATTCCCCGTTTTGTACCTGTACTTCAGTAGACTGTAGGAAACATAATACCGAGACACGGTATCAGTCTTCATTCTTTCCAACTTTCACTGCAGTTCTTTCATTATCAATAAAATAAAGCTGGAGGTTTCTGGAAAACTCAAGCTCCATAGCAGATCAATAGTACAGAAAATCTTAGAATCATAGAATGGTTTGGATTGGAAGAGACTTTAAAGATCATCCAGTTCCAACCTCCCTGCCATGAGCAGGGACACCTCCCACCAGACCAGACTGCTCAAGGCCCCATCCAGTGTGGCCTTGAGCTCCTCCAGGGAGAAGGCATTCACAGCTTCTCTGGGTCTCTTCTCTTAGGTGACCAGTGACAGAACTAGAGGGCATGGACTCAAGCTTCGTCAGGGAAAGTTTAGGCTTGATGTGAGGAAGAAGTTCTTTACTGAAAGGGTGATTGGCCATTGGAATGCGTTGCCCAGGAAGGTGGTGGAGTCGCCGACCCTGGAGGTGTTTAAGGGGAGATTGGATGTGGCACTGAGTGCCATGGTCTAGATGATGGTTGGTGTTAGTGTTGGGTTATAGGTTGGACTTGATGATCTCAGAGGTCCTTTCCAACCTTGTCATACTGTGATACTGTGATACTGTGGGCAACTCGTTCCAATGTCTCTCCACCCTCATTGTGAAGAATTTCTTCCCAATGTCTAACTTAAATTTCCCCCCTTCCAGTTTAAAGCCATTCCCCCTCATCCTATCACTACAAGCCCTTGTAAAAAGGCCTTCCCCAGCTTTTCTGTAGCCCCTTCAGGTACTGAGAGGCCGCTACAAGTTTCACCCCGGAGTCTTCTCTTCTCCAGGCTGAGAAACTCCAACTCTCTCAGCCTGTACTCTTAGCAGAGGTGCTCCAGCCCTTTGATCATCTTTGTAGCCCACCTCTGGGACCCATTCCAACAGTTCCATATCCTTCTTATGTTGGGGATTCCAGAACTGGACGCAATACTCCAGATGGGGTCTCACAAGAGCATAATAGGGGGAAGAATCACCTCCCTCTCCCTGCTGGCCACGCTTGTTTTTGATGTAGCCCAGGACACAGTTGGCCTTCTGGGCTGCAAGCACGCATTGATGGCTCATGTTGAGCTTCTCATCAATCAGTACCCCCAAGTCCTTCCCTGCAGGGCTGCTCTCAATCACATCATCCCCCATCCTGCATTGATACCAAGGGTTGTCTAGACCCAGCTGTAGGACCTTGCACTTTGCCTTGTTGAACCTCATGTCGTTCACACAGGTCCACTTCTCCAGCTTATCCAGGTCAATCTGGATGACACCCCATCCTTCTGGCATGGCTACTGCCCCTCTCAGCTTGGTGTCCTCTGCAAACTTGCTGAAGGTGCACTCAATCCCACTGTCAATATCATTAATTAAAATATTAAACAGCCATAGTCCCAGTATGAACCCCTGAGGGACACCATTCGTCACTGATCTCCACCTGGACATCAAGCCATTGACCACTGCTCTCTGAATGTGACCATCTAACCAATTCCTTATCCACCAAACAGTTCACCCATCAAATCCATATCTCTCCAGTTTAGAGAGAAGAATGTTATGGGGGAATGGGTCAAAAGCTTACAGAAGTCCAGATAGATTACATCCATTGCTTCTCCCGTCTCCACTGATGTGGTCACTCCATCATGGAAAGCCAGTAGGTTGGTCAGGCAAGACTGGCCCTTTTAGAAGCCATGTTGACTGTCTCAAATCACCTCCCTGTATTCCATGTGCTTTAGCATGGCTTCTAGGAGGATCTGTTCCATTATATTCCCAGACACAGAGGTTACCATATTACCTGAGCCTTGGGCACATTTGGTTGCTTTTTAGCTGGTCAGAGTTTCTTCTGCTTTATGAAGAGGAAATTTAAAATAAGATTTAAAATAAGCAGATATGCAAATGTACTCATCTCTATTCACTATTGCTTTCCTCCTTTCTTTTTTAAATATTCTACTTTCCATTATTGAAGACAATGCTGTGGTCAAGCTGAGAGCATTATTCATAGTTGCCTGCCTGACAGCTAAACTAGGATAAACAGAAAACATCAATTTTCTACTCATAGTCTTTCCGTTAGTACATATTCTCCTGAAAGATGTAAAAATAATAGGTTATGTCAAAATATCTTTCTGAAAGAAACTGTTCACCGAATAAGTGCTGTAAAGAGGATACTAATTTTATTCATGTAAAAGGTAAATGTTAACTGAAATTACTTATGAAACAGAAACAATTATTCCAGCTTCAAATATCTAAAATATGGGTTTTAAACTGTTAACTTTTCTGCTTCAAGCTGAAAATTTTCAGCTATAGAAATGTATTCTAATCAGATAACTGCAGTCTTATTAGTCTCCACGTCTGTTTTTAAGCTATGTATTGTCCAGAGCATACTGTCTTAACTCCACAGTCAATTTGTTTCAGTAGGCTCATTGCATTCAGTGTACTTTTACTCATACAAATACTGCCAGCTCATATAAGAAATTCATAGTCAAATTCGGTGGCATTAATCCCTTCTTCATATTTTGATGGCTTGAAGTCTGAATAGCAAATTTAATACAAAAGGTAAAATGTACTCTAAATTAAATATTATTTTGCTTATACATTATATAAACTGCAGAGCGCTGTCTGAATTCTTCCTGTGAATTGACCATAATTAGGAATTATTTTATAGTAAAATAAAAATAAATGGCTCTAGCAAAGTGTTATTTAACAAGAACGCAATAAATATGTATATTTAAAAATAAAAATGTTAAATTCAATTGTCACTGTAATTTTTGGTTTAAGTTTTCTAAATGAAAAAAAGTGAGGTTTTTGTTTATTTGTTTGCTTGTTTTTCTACAGAGAGTAGCAGTAGGTGGATTTCCAAATGTTACCATTGAAAATTATTATAACACTGAAGAAATAATAAGTCAGCCACTTCAGGCCAGTAGTACAGGCACAGCACTTGTGAATTTACTGTGTTGGATTTACATTTCATATACATATTAAGTCTATGTCATGTGCCTAGTGGATTATTTTATATTTGAATTGTGAAATGAATTCTAGAGCAATTCAACCTGCTTCATTTCCTTGAGTTGTTTTGGGAAGAGCTCCTATTAATTATTAGAATGATATTTAAATGATTAGAGATTCGTGTTACTCAACTTATTTCCATACGAGGTATCATTTAGGTGAATGGTCAGTGAGGAATTAGTACTATGAAGCTTAAAAGCAGTGAATTGTGAGGTAAAGACCTTAATGTAAGAGAGAATCAAGACTATAGTGTATATGACATATGCTATGTAATATATACTGCACTGTGGTTTTATGCCCATGAAAAAAAAAGGAGTGAGATACCTGAAATAGACATGTCTTGATTTTGTGCCTACTGTCTTGGGTAAGTGCTAGGTATAGCTATGTCCAACTAATTTTGGTTTACATGAGCTTTTTTTTTCTTCCATGAAGGATAAGATTTAAATAAGAATGGGTAGTGACAGACCTGTAGGAAGGGCATGAGAAGTTGCTGAAAATGTTTTTTTTTCCCAAGAATAAAATGAGTTCTCATACCAGTCTCTGAAAAATATTATTTTTTTGGAGGTTGTTGTTTTGGGGTTCTGTGGTGACAGACATTGATATTGATAACTATTAAAAAAGACAAGGTGAACAAATAGAAGTAAAACTACAAGAGGAAAACTCACAAATGAAAAGTTACATAGTGCTACTGAAATTAAGCTACAACATTCTGATAGTCTTTAGCCTATCTTGCCTAGGCATAAAGAAGTTCAGCATTGATATATAATATGAAGAATTGTACAAATAAGTTATTACTGTCACAGCTTCATGTTTACAGCATTACTATGACATCAACAACTATAACAGCAATGCACCTTAAAAATACATTGAGAGAAACCAAACAAATTCTGTTGAAAATTCAAGTAACCAAACCTCCCGATTCTCAGTGAAATGTGACACTAATTTTCTGCAGCAGTTTGGAGAAGGATAGGAATGTGTATTTCATATGAAGCTTCTGCTGCAACTATATGACACTGTTTCCAGTAGCCAAAAAATATTTTTTGAGAACGTGACCATAATTTGATTTATTGGGAATTTATATGTTATTCTTAGAGTCAAACAAGCTTAGACCTCACTTAGAGGTAAGAATTTATGCAGATAAAATTAAGGAGACCTTTTTTTCCCCAAAATACACTGGTTATTTGATATCATTGAACTTTGGATAAGATCTCACGATAACCCTGATCAGTATTTGTAGCTAAGCGTTTAACAACAACTAACAGGTGGCTATATATCACACAGATGCAGTAGTACTGGAACTAATGAAATCAACTGACAGAAGCTCCATCCAGGAGGTATTAGTTTTGAGACATTTTGCGTTTATGAATACTCCTCAGGAAGTATATTGACCCCAATAGAATCAGTAGGGTAAAGACAGACAGAGCTGAATGTCATCAAAACAATAGTGATGAATTAGCCTGTTCCATTAGAAGATTGAAACCAATGATAGATGGATGAGAGGAATCACTTTTGTGAGCAGGCAGTCTTTTCTGGAAAGCAGATTTCTAAGACAGATAGACTAAAGTTTTTAGGTAATTTCAGGTCTGAAGTCTCTCATATATTCACTGAACACTAAACTGAGAAAGATTTATGTGAATAGACCTAAAGAAGAAAATAGTCTTCTTTACACTTTTTACAAGATTAAATTACAGATTTTAAATGATTAAGGATATATCGTTGCCTAGAATATTCACTGCAAAATTAATTACATTTACACATTCATAACCCACAGTAAAGTATGTGCTATCATTTATTGGTGAATAAAACTTACTCCTCTTGGCTAAAAACGGTGTTTATCCATAAATCCTATCTTACACAGGCAGTGACCTATGAATAGATATTTAAATGCAGGGAAGTTTTCATCTCTTTCATTTTGACAACACAGCATACTGGCAACTATGTTTAAATGCTGTACTGCATATTATCTCAAAGGGTTATTATTAAAACCATCTGACAGACATGATAAAATGAAAAGAAAGAAACTGCCTCACATCTTACATGAGAGCATATTTGATTTTAACCATACATGGAATCTGTCTGCTACTAGTAGTTCACATACAGTATTACTGAAACAGTTTCCCTTTTCAAAAATAACATATACTTACAATATATCTTTATATTTATCATAAAGTAATTAAAACCACTGAAAATACTTTCTTATACAATTACAGATTATGTAAGTGGAATGAGACAATTTCTGGGTTTTACAGCAATATTTATTAATCTATATGTAAACTTACACAAATAAGACCAACTTATGCATGCAGTGCATTTAGGCAGTGACAAATATGAACTCGGACTCAGCTTCTGGGAGTGCCTGCACAACACCACAGAGTCAGCTACACAATCTCTCAACAAAGTGATCTGTGTTTCAGAAGCACTTCAGTCACAACGATGCATGGTATGGTGTAGGCTTACTTTCTAGGTTCAGCGTGGTGAAAAATATTATGAATATATTCATTCAGTATGTAGTATGAAGATGATGGATGTAAGGAAGAGGGCTTATAAACTGAATACAAGAACATGAGACCAAAGGAATCAACTCGTTTTGGCTGTGTATAGGATGCATTTTACAGTGAGCACTATAGTCCTGGTAATATGGTCAGAGTACTCAGTCATAACATAATCCGAATTCTGCCTCTTGGTCAAATTCCCATGCTTCCTTTTCTTGAAACTGAGGTCATAGAAAACAGAACTTCTGTTATCTGAGAGAAAATATTTCACATTTCTTTACCTTAGTGTTTCATCTTTCAGAAAAATATGTCTTATTTACCTGTTTGGCAAAGTTGAAGAAGTGTGGTAAAAACTAAGCACTTAGAGAGAGATTGTTACCCTGCAAAGTCATGTTGTAGTGATTATTGTCTGCTGTACAGTACATGCGCACGGGGTGTGTACCAACTTTGACTTCCTATGCCAAAGGAGAGAAATTAATCCATGAATAGCCATTGTCACACATTACTAAATATATAATGATGAATATCAAGAATTAACGTATGACTTCCCGGAACCAGAACCTCAGCCTGGAAAGGGTAACATATCTTTTTTTTTAAAAAAGATTAATGTATTTTTTTTCTATACTTGCTAAGATAAAGAAAAAAGTTAATATGTTGTTCACCCTACAATGAATAGAGTTACCTGATGCACCTATCTAGAAAACATAGATAAAAATTCTCTATAGCTAGAAACTGAAAACTTCTAGCCATTATTTTTATTTTAGTCTATATACCACACACCTATATCCTGTGACTTCGCAGTTCTTTGTGAATTTCTGCTAGGATAAACTGATAGAATGTAGGATTAATCACACTGAATGACCAAAATACTCAAGAAGCATATCAAGAAAAATATTTTTCTTTAAAATAGTTTAGTTATCTGTTTTCTGCTGTGTAGAATTTAGAAGAAAAACATAGCTAATATATTCAATGGCTGGAGGATGAGAAAGTCCCACATGCCATTCACCTGTGAGCTTTCTGAGGGATAACAGAAGATCTCCAGGATTAAAGGCTACCTTTCAGATTTATTTCTTTTGTTTAATCTTTTGCCTTTACAAGTGGCTTGAATACCATGTGTTACTGATACTAAAGGTACTTTCTTACTGTAAAAAGGGGGAAATGAATCTCCAAAAAGATTGAGATGTAATTAAGATAAGGTATATTCTTCCAAGCTCACTTATGCCCTTTAGCTATTAACTATTGACAGTGTTTGTGTGTTGTGTAGTGGATAAGAATAATATTACTCATTACAGAATTACCATCAAAGAAATCTATCCAAAAGCCATACCATTTACTCTGTCATATCGAAAGGAAGGAATACATAAGAATTTTGCATCTTGCACAAAGTCCTATCAGATCATTCACTTCAATAATGCCCTGTTACATGAAAAAGAAGAGTTTTACAGGAGTCATATCTATTTAACAGTTCAGCTGAAGCTGGATTCTTTTAAATCCTATTGTTTCGAGATGCTTTATTCATTTGATGGATTTGATGTAAAATTATTTTGCAAGTTTCAGTCTTTTTGTTTATTTGTTTTTCTCTTTGCTTATTTGGACTATTTGTCATACAGAATGACTAAAATACTAATATACAAGTATTTTCTGACTTTAAGATCAGAGGGAAGTATATCAGAAAATACCAGGTCCAACACGAAAAAAACCCTTCAGACTGAGGGTAAAAGAACATCTATATTTGGACACATGTCAACTTGCTCTGAGTGAAGTGATTGAGCTGAACCTTGTCTCATTGTGACAGGTTATAACATGTTCTAGAACCATCTCTTTGCCTCTCCTGTCTCACTCTTGTTTCCAAAACCATAGAGCTAGATTCGAGGGGGTTTTCTGTGTAAGACTTCATATTCATAGTAATTTTTATAACTACATTTCAAGATTTAAATAAAAAATCATCTTATTTTTGAAGTCTAGGATTCTCCACAGGTAGTTTTTTCATGAGTGGATATCTTTCAGATAAAATAAATGTATACAATCACAAGCTGGTATTTGCATGAAGATAAACACCTTTTTGCATTGTTTTAGTTGGTAAATATATTCCTTTTTCTTTGTATCTAAGTAATATGTATATCTTTTCACTTATATAATTCCTTGATTTAAAAGATTGTATGTTACTTTAAATAAAGATCAGATTAAGAGTTCCTAATTTCTTGTTTATGTTAGATATTTATTCAAAATGCATTAAATAATTTGAGGAGAAGTTCCTCTGGGATAGGGGAGATCATGTGTTTATTCTTGATATAGTACCTAAGACTAGACACCTGAGAGTGGTTTACATGATGGTCTAAATGCAGAATAGTCTGGCTTAAAGATATATACAATCTGGAGGTTACAGATGAGAAGAGAGAGCTAAGGGAATCTTGTTTGTATAATCCTTGTTTCTCTTTCAGATTCATCCAGCAAGAAAAATCAGGATTTTTTGGCCAGGATAACTAAGTTGGCACTGGAAATCTTACGATGGCAGATCCTACAAGGAAAAAGGAAATTGCTAGGCATAAGAAGACAGAATAGGAATTGAAATTTTCTAAATTATCCTAGCCCTTGGGCAGTGAGCCTTCTATAGAGCTATTTTTTAGGTCAATGTGAAAACCAAAGTAGCAGTCTAGCCAAAAATACTGAATACATAAGGCTACCAGGTTTAATTACAAACAGAAATGTTTTAAAAAGGCAAATGTGATATAGGAGGCAATAATATATTGAAGAAAAACTGTCAGATCTAAAAGAAAAGAAGATATAAATAATTTCCTTTCCTTGAACTGCATCTCTCATACCATCACCATACCTATCCTCTCAATGTTCATATTTACCTAATTATGTTTTCTATTATCCATCAAATACAATTCTGAGAATCTGGAAGTATTAAAGAGCTGATACTCATTGTTGCTCAGGCAATTCTGATTTCAGATAACAATTTAGTAATTAGAAAACAAACAAGCAAGTGGCTAAATATACCATGTAAATGATCTAATAATCAGCAGTTCTTAAGATAAACAAATCCATAATAAGGAAAGAAAGCGCCTTTCTGGTAAATCAATATGAAATCACTAAGATTTTATATTTTTCCATTTTGTATGATTGAGAGGAAAAAAACCCATTAAACTATCATTATTTTATAATGATTTTTTTACAAAGTAATTCATTACCTTTTACAACCTACAATAATAATTAAACTTCATTACATATGGTATACAGCTTTATTCTTTGAAAGGAGTTCAATTCTTGATAAAGTCATAGAAACAGAACGATGGTCACTGTCCACATGGACAGAAGTCTAAACAGGCACTTATATCCTAATCAATACCTTTTTAAGAGAGACTGATGAGGGACGTGGTGTGTCTGAACGGAAATTATATGTTTCCAAAGGTATGTGAAAGACATTTCACATTGTCCAGTGAAAACATGGAAAAGATATGGTGAAATATTCAAGTATGATTGAATTTTGAAACTTTTTTTTGTGTCCTGTTCACAGTATTTTCATGGCACTTGTGTGAATTATCAGAAGTTTCTAGAAATTTGTATTTACTTTGTCTTATCTTTAGCAAAGATCCAATGCAGCAACAGTCTTTTTTAACACAGCTTTCTCTGTATGAGGTAGGTGGAAAAACAGGCATTAGACGTTGATTTTGTAGGCTAATTTCCACCTATGATATAAGGCATCCATTCACAATTCAGATGTTAACACTTCTAGAAAGAAAGTTCTAATGCTTGAATGGGAAATATTCCCACATCAGTGTCATGGTAACAAAGTTAAAATCTAGGTTGAATGCCCTTGACAATAGATTGTGGGATAAACTGTGATAAGCAAAAAGCTCATCTGCATCTTCAGTGTAACTGGGTTTATCCTGTCCTAAACAAGGAAAACACATAAAGTAATAGAAAACTGCTCCAATAGATGAAATAAGAATGTATTTCAATCTCAAGAAAAAAGTATGGTGAATCCTAATGAAAACTAACTGGACAAAAATTTTGAGTTTATTTGTTTATTTTTTTGTCAGTAAGAATAAATTTTCCAGGTTCAATTTATTGACAAACTTTTTGCACAGCCTTAGCATCTTTCTACATTCCACAATTTGCTGGAACCAATACTCCATGAGATAATTCATTAGGGACAGATAATGTAAATTCACTAGCTCAGCATATTCCCAGTGAAGATGTTGCGCTATTAGATGTTTACAATTCTTTTATTCTTCTTCCTCAGCAGTTATCCTTACTGGTATAGTCAGTGTTTCATCTTGGCATGAAATAATATTAGATAACGTTGCATTCTGAGGAAGCGGAAAAAGCAAGGGCTCTGCAAATGAGAATGAATTAGAAATGCTCTTGCCATAGAGGCCCTGGACTTACAAATGAGAAAATGATGACTGTACTTAGTAAGGGACTTTACATAAAATATTTCTCTTGCTGTAAATTTCTTATCCTTTAGTATATTCTGCTTCTGAAAGGCAGTTTTGGACAAGTGCTAAAGCAGAATTTCCGTACATTATCTGGGCTTTACTTATCAGTTTTTTGGTTTTTTTTTTTCAGTAAAAAGTGCCTGGCCAGAGGTCGTTTCACTACTGTTGGTATTCTGAAAATAGACATAATTTTCTTTGTATTATAAGTTTCTTTTGTAGAAATACATAAAATGAAAAAGTAAATTATGTGATTAAGACTTAAAACAGATCCAAGAAACAGGATTAATCTCATCTAAATTTAAACATCGCATAAAGGAACACCTCAACTCTCTAATCAGGAACATTTCATAAATGATAAAAGTTTTTAAGAAAAGATTAATTTAACCTATTTTAGATACTTACAGTACAGTATGCTAAACTGCATCACAACCGTAGCTACAGTGCTCTATTATCTTTAAAAGCAACTTGCATAACCAGAATATGTTGACCTCTATATTAGGCCAGATGAATTTAACCCTTACATTCTCTTAATACCTGCTGCAAAACAGTAAGCTATGTTCTCAAAATAATTTCTTTCCCAGACACTTGTACTTTCTGACTTCATTTCTTTCAGTCTATGACTACAAAGCAGTTATAGATAAGCATTATGCCCTAAATGGTACAGAATGATAGAATATTTTGAGTTGGAAGGGACCCATAAGAATCATCAAGCCCAACCCTTTGTTCCTTGCAGGACTACCTAAAACTAAACTATATGACTAAGACTGTCATGAAGACAATCCTTGAACTCTGAAAGAATTGGAAACCTGGTCTAGTGACAGATCACTTTCTCAGTGAAGAACCTTTTTCCAGTGTGTGCTGTTGCTGGTTGTCAGAGAGAACAGATCAGCACCTTCTCCTTCTTCTGCCCTCCTTTAGGAAGTTGTAGACTGTGATGAGGTCACTGTAATAGCTTTATGTAATCTGCATGCACAGCATTTATTACTTCTAAAATTCCTTAAATATTAAATTTTAAAATAATGACGTTTTTCATGCACTTTCATATATATATAGAAGTAGTCAGTATCTTGTTTTCAAAGATACCTATAACAGGTTTGTCTTTTTGTTCTTGTAAAAAACTAATGTGAGTCATGGTAATGATAATTGCTCAGTTTCCAGGAACTGGATATAAATTAGTTAGCATACAACTTAAATATTAATATATATGTATTGTACAAATATTTTTTAATTACGCTAATAAAATATCACAATAGAAAATCTCTACTGTAAATCCTTCTTCTGTATCAATTAAATACAGTGCTTATAACTTTTTAATTAGTCTTAAGTATCTTATTAATTCTTCGTTTGATTGCATGTAATATGAATGTATACATTCACACATGCTTTTAAATACAATGTATACTTGTACATACAGACTTTATTACAGGTAGAAAAAGACAAAATGAGTTCTTAAGAGTTATTTAGATTTATTTTTGTCTACTGTCCTGTGAAGACCTGTGTATACTTTCACAAAATTTCTCCTTTTTCCTATATAAACAGTCTCCATTTCCTCTAATAACCATGTAGCAGGATGTATCTTCCCCTTTCAATAGTTAAATAAATAAGTTTACTTTGACTGTCTTCAGCTTGCATGACATTGACATAAGAGTGACATAACTAAAGGTCATTAAAACGTTTCTTTACATTTCAGGAAACACAACAGTTGAAATCCTTACTCCACTGCAATTCTTACTTCAGTGAATTTTGGAACTGAGTTCAACACTGTAAAGCTTATGTTACCCAGTATTTTGTCAATGCAGTTTATGGAATACATGCTTACAGAATACAGTGTTCTATTTAGCAACATTTCATCCTTACCTTTGCTTCATGATGCCAAGTGGCTTGCAGCAAAAGCATGGAACAAGGCATTTTGCTTTTGCAATACATCTATGTGATGAAGTGGGAAGTTGCAATCAGATAGTTATCACTATTTTTCAGCTGGCATATCCTTCCCAATAGGACTCCCAAGGATGATTTCAGAGACTGCTGAAATCCTGAATTGTTACTGAATGACCTAAATATTCTTGCTTTTTTTCTCCCAGGACAAACAATAATGTGATTCTTCTAAAAGTTGATATGATCCATCAATTTCAGTGACGTTTCAAAAAGAGATGTTATCTGATGATTCTTTGCACCTTCAGAATATTTTTAACTACATGTCACAGACTGCTAGAGTCATCATGATAATATGAGTTTCAGAGTACATTTAAGCCTTTTATAATTGGAATCTTTGAACATTGAACAAACTTTTTATAATGCTAAGTATAATATTATATTATGTAAATTAAATTATTAAATTATCAGATTCAAACAGAATTACTTAAATAAAACAGAAAGAAGTGCATTAACTCATTCCTTTGTCTCAATATATGTTCATAATTCAGCAAATCTGTTTTAAGAATTTGATTAATTCCTCATATATATGGCTTTTTGTTGCTTAAATATTTCTGTGTAGTTCATAATAATTTGGTATTGTTCCTGGAGCATAATTCATTTTCCTAATGCATACTTTTAGTTATTAATATTAAGAATGTGACAACACTTTGATGAGCATAGCAAAATACATATATAGAAATATATACCTTAATAAGACACTTAATAGTAATACTATATAGAAGTGGGATGACTCACTGAGATTAAGTAACATCCTTCAGTTATGATAAGGGATTTCTTTTCCAGCAGATGCTTGCAAGAATGCTACTATCCGCAATTCAATGACTCTAAGCTTAGGCAAGGCACACTAAGAAAATAAATAACGATGCTGTAGCTAATGTGCTTTGCGATGGCTCCTTCATGAAAAAGCTATCTCGTCAGCAGTGTTTGCATGAGATGTTTGACTTCTAACCATGTTTTATGGTTTATAAAATCAGAGAGGGAAGCTATACAGGTTAGAGATACTTAGAGTTATTCCTGCTTCCTGTCAAAAATCTGTCTGCAGTTGTTGTATAACACTTTTGCCTCAGAATAACATTAAGTTAAACACAATGTGGGGTATTTTCTGTAGATTTGCTGTAACTTTTCACATCTACAGAACATTGCTAGTACAATATCAATATCTAGAACGTTGTTTTGCACTGTTTGTCTGGAGTTGATATTTTCTACCATAAACTTTAACATGTAGCCATTCCTGTGTTACACGTTTCTCTATACATTGATTCACCAACATAAAAAGAAACAAAACTCCCTGGTATCTAGAAGGATCCTACGCATATCTAGTATCAGAATATACATTAGAGTAGCTTTCTAGCTGTCTAAATTCTGTTGCTGTAATTGTAAACTCAGGAAATTCCTTACTTCTTTAGTTCTGCTTCCTTCAGCACATACAGATTCCAAAATGGGTAGAATAATACTGATTTCACAATTTCCTCAGAAGTTTGGGCATTTTGTCATGATGAGATTTGTTAGGATATCACAAGGCTTTTCAGATCTTAGATTAGAATTTAGTAATTGTCTTAGAGGCCATTGTAGTTAGTGTTAATTCCTAACTAATTTGCATTTGTATTCTATATGTACTTGTACAATACAAATGAAGAATTTTGTTGCAAGGTTTTCTGTAAAATAATGTATGTGTTTTGAATAGTTATTTTATTTCATGCACAAATTTTGTAATCTTACTTGTTTAAATAACGTTGAGAATAATGTTGGGAACTTGTTTAAATAATATTGGAAATATTATTGACAAAATATGTTTAAACTGAATGGGATGCTTAGCAGAAAGGGGAATTTTCATCGTTGGTAATGGAAATAAAAGCCAAGAAAAAAGTCTTTCCAAAGAATTAAATTCCAGCTGCGGAAGCTGTGGAAATATTCTGACAGCATTTGAGTTGAATGAGAGAGAAAACCTCTTCGGACTAGAACTTAAGTGTCAATAGTAATAAGTGAGTTTTCATTTAATTCTGTAGAGTTTGTTAATGTCATAATAATATTAGTATTGTGGCATATAAATTAATCTTTAATTGTTACCTAATTCTCAGAGTGATTACAGAATGAAAAAAACACCCCAGACCAATTGCAGGAACAGGAGACTCCTCTTATACTGTGCAATAGTTGCAATTTAAGATTTAAAGATAACAGATACAGGTATATTCCCCTCCAAAATATGGGTTAGTAATTCGGTATAGTGATTTGGGAGAAAGAGATGCTTATGATATAACTATATAAAAATACAGCTGAAACTTGCAGATCTTCAATTTTTAAACTTCCCTGTAATTCTGACAATATGTGAGTCTTACCCAAAGCAGTCAGACTTTTTAAAAACCAAAAGAGTTCTGTTCAATAAAAGATAAATGTATATTTCTCCAAGAATACATTTTTTGCTTGTGAGGCTACAATTTCCAATCAAGTTCACACTAGGAATATAAGTGATTGTTGGAGATCTTCCAAAAGAGTTCCAACAATGTGGTACTGATATTCTGAGCAAATGTAGTATTTCTATTCACAAGGCTGAAAGGAATGAGACGAGGTAGAAAGAGTTTACATAGTCAAAAAAATCTAGAATGTGGCATTAATGACAGATTCAGATTTTATTCCTTAGTCACACCACAGACTTTTTTTTTTCTTAAGTGAAATGATAGAAATTCATACACTTCCAGGCTAGATATTAAGAGCTTTTTCAGGGGGAGTTAATGAGCTTTGCTGCATAGAAAGCTGAAAAAAAAGCAGTCACAACTGGAATGACTGAAGCAAAATTTAGAAGTCCCATTATATACAGTCTGGATTTATCTCAGTTATAACATAATTGTACTGTTTATTATTATGATATCTGTGTATTTTCATTTTAATTATATTAATATGTTGCTTCCAAGGAAACTGTATATTCATAACAGCAAACCAGTTCAGATGCAAAGATTCTGAAGTTGTCAAAAATATATATCCGCTAAGTCTTATGTGGATTATTTAATCTTTCTGTTCTAAATTCTGTGAGAGTCAGCTAACTAAATAGTTTTCAAGGTTTGGGTCATACAGCTGATAGTGTGTGAAAGTACAAATTTTAGCTAAGTGAGATTTTCTGGAATGAAGAAATGCATAAGATCAATATTGTAGCAGGGTCAGGAGGGTATAGGTGATTAGAAGCAGACTATTTAATGTAGTGTACTAAAATCAATTGACAAAAAAGTAAATTAGTTAAAGTTGATTTCTAACACTCTGACTTTTGAGTCTTAAAGGAATTGAATTCTGAAAGCACCATAAATGAAAAGGAAAATAAGAAGTTCTTTGATTTAACGCAGAGCAAAGTTTACAAGAATCATGTATTGGGAGTTATTTGCAATTTGTTAGGAGTAATTTGCATCAGTTTATTGATCAAACAAACCGTGGAGAACAGGGGAATTAAACTTCTGTCTAACGAATAATATTTGAAATATCTGTTGAAACAGATTTAAAAATTTTAAAGTAGGTCAAACTGTTGAGGAAGAAAGTCATATATTAGCAACAAACTGACTTCTTTCATGCCTGGGATATCAGGTCAATTTACCAGTTGATGGACTCATTAAAAAAAATCATGACATTAGATTTTTCCTCCAAAAATAACATCTGAAATTTCCTTATAATTAGTTACCATATTTCATACAGTAATTTAAGAAAGCAAGGCTTTGTGGAACAACACAGTAACATAACTGCTTTCTTCCTGTGAAACGTTCTGTCACTTCAAGCTACCTGTATGGCTTTATCCTAATTTTTGGTGGACATTGTCCTTATTACATAATTAATGCCAATTCAACATGATTAGCAGGCTTTGTTTTTGAAAAACTCTGGACCAGAGGAACAGAGGCATTGAAAGCCAAGCCTGTAGAACACAGAGCGAGCTTGCTGCAGAGTGCCTGTAAGTCAGCTTCATTAAAGCACAGTGCCTCTACTAGAATCCAGACTGGAAGTAAACCAAAATAAGCCTGAAAATATGTGCCATATGCTTTCTGAAGGCTGGCTTTAGGCAATGGCCATAATTCCTACTATCACTAGCACTCAGATGATTCTATCAAAAGAAATGAAATCTGATAGCTATATTAAAAAAAAAAGTATTTTTCATGTATTTGAAAAATGCTTTTTCAAAATAAAGCCATAATACATAGAAATGACCCGAAGAATGGGGCCTGAAGAATTCTGACACATTTTTTTTCTAGGCATCAATTAAAAATGGAGATATTGTTTCTGAGTGATAAGATACATGTGTTATGCCAAAGAGATGTCATTAAAGTTTCTGCAGTGCATCGAACGTTACTGTGTTTAGAAACATTATCTCCACATTATTTCAGATAAACAGCCTTGACTTGAGATTGATTTACGGAAGTGTTAATTAGAATTAGGGTTTGAATTCCTCTGTTGGTGATTCAGATGTAACAGTTAATCTTCTGCAGTAGTACTTTACTATATTTTAAAAAGCTTAAATGGACCATTTTAAAAAGTTATCGTTTATTGATACAAAATTTTTACTGTTCTTAAAACACTGTTCTCACAACACTGTTCTCACAATGGACTCATCATTTTACTATGAAGTAAGAACAAAATAACTCTAATAACAAAAGTGTAACTATAAGGACTTTGAGAAAAGTTTTTACCTAAATAAGAAAACTGTTGTGAAATCCCTCAACATAATGTTTTATGGTCAGATGTTATTCAGTGACTCTAACGCAAAAAAAACATTGAACATATCATTTGAAGAGTTTTCACTTAAAGCTCATCTGGGAAAGACACACAGAGGGATAGTAGTAAAGTCTAGTCTAATCTGAGAACTCAGGAGAACAACATGAGTATACCATGAATTCAATAACTATTAAATGTGACTGCTAAGTATACACAGCAGCTCGCTAACCAGATTTTTTGATATGGAGCTTAATGCTAAGATGAGAACTTCAATTTAAATTTCAAAATCAGGATTTATGAACAGTTGCTCATACTTGCCTCTCCAGAAATGTATGAGCCGTATAGGAAGCCATGGCCAAGTCTACTCCCTAAATCAGTAATCCCAAACTTCTCTAAAACAAAAACGAAAATTCACAACCTGTTGTGACATTGAGTTATACTTTTTAAGTATTTTAAAATGTCTTAATATTTTGCTGAAATACCAATTAAGGAGATAAGAAAAAATATTTGCATCGTAAACATACATCTATTCACTAAAATCTACATGGCTCTAGCAGAACCGGTTCACGGGAGAGTCTGAACTTTTGGCAGGAACACTGTGTGCCAAGACCTGCTCCATCATTTGTCTACGACATTTCAAACTTGCACTGAGACATTTCCAAAATTACTTCCATGAAGTTTCAATAAACAGTGTTTATATATTTAAACATTCCTGATCACTGGTTTTGCCACCAAGAAAAAAAAAGAAAAAAAAAGTGTAAAATAAGTGTTTAGAAACTCTTTTGTATTTGTAACACCCTAAGTCCTTTCATTGATGCAGATTGTTTGGATAAACAAAGGCTAGATGACACAGAAATATCGAAAAGTGCAATATGACTTACTCCTAAAAATCTACTTTTAAACATGACACATGTAAATGTAATTGTCGATGCAAATCCCATGAAAAATTATTTTATTGTCTCAGTTCCTCAGAAGTTTTACGTTTTCTTTATTTAAGCTTTTAGAGATGTGATTTGTATATATGAGCTTAGTGTCACTGTATATTCTCAGAGAAAAATCTGTAATTAGTTCATTTGCAACTTGATTCAACTTTCATATCAGGCAGGTACCCAGTGGCAAAAAAACACGGAAAGCAAAAGATATGAAATAATAACACGTCTTTGGATTTCTTTTTTTTTTCCTTTTTTTTTGCACAACTTCAAGGGTTATAGTTCGATTTTTTTTCCTTAATGATCACAGAAAAACTGTTGCCTATTTCTGTTAAGTAATTAAAATTTCATTTATTGTGCTGCTATCAAAATCCAACCTCTTATGCAGTTGCAAGTATTTCTCATCTTTCAAGGGAAAAACACCTTGTACATTGTATGTTCCCATTCTGTCACTGAACAGTATAAAAAGATTCAGATAACTGCTAATAAGAATATAATGCCATTTCATTTCTTATAGCATTTGCTTTTTTTTAGAGTCAAAGAATATTACAAAGGCCACTAAAATGAACAGTGTCTCTCACACATTAAATATTCAATCTCTAAAAGTGGAAGGGGCTGCTAAACAGAACTTACAGCCTTGGAGACTTCCTAGATATCCATATTAAACCGGTGATGCAAAAGAGAATATTTTACTTCCCTTTAAAATTTGGCAGAGGTTTTTTCCACTTTCTCTATGTGGATACCTGTATATTAAATACACATTTGAAATAAATATTAAACACTTGAAAAGCCCATTTACATTTTTAGAAAATAATTCACTTTATTTCAGATTTAGATTAGACTTTAGGAAGAAAATCTTCATGCCAAGGGTGGTGAGGCACTGGCACAGGTTGCTCAGGGGAGTTGTGGATGTTCCCTTGCTGGAAGTGTTCAAGGCCAGGTTAGATGAGGCCTTGAGCAGCCTGGACTGGTGGGAGGTAACCCTGCCTATGATGATCTTTTAAGGTCCCTTCCAACCAAAACCATTCTATGGTTCTATAGTTCTATGATAATTTCAAAAACTTTGATGATACGTTAATTTTTTTGTGTATTTACTATTGTGGGCAGATGCATGAGTGACTGTCAGACAGAATAAAGAGAAATAGCAGGAACTTTAAACATTTTGATTAATGCTTAAGAATTTTAAATCAGAGCTATAACAAAAGTATTTTTACTATGTATATTCAGTTTTTATTTTTCTTTCCTTTTGCAATTTAAAAAAATTGTGATTATTTTTAATGCAAGAATGGATTTTCCCCACTAACAACATGTGGAATGTGGGATAATATACGGAACAATAATAATTTTTTTTCTTCATCCCACTATGGACAATATTTCCCCATTTCATTTTCTGTGCATCGTGTTACAGTTTGTTGATAAATTTGTGGTGTCAAAAATGACTTAAAAAAATCTAACTTGTTAAACACTATGTAAGGCAATGTATTTTGTTTGAGGGTTTTCTGCTTACATCTCCCTGTCATAGAAATTTTCAGTCTGTGACATTCAATTGAAATAAATTATCACTATATTCTCAAGAAGTTTGATTCTGTGTCCTAGGAGCTTTTTTTTGTCTCTGTTCCAATGAGTGAACCTGTTCATATTCACTTTTAAACATGTCGTTTCTTTTCACCACTGATCATTATCTGGTTAAAATTTAGCAGCTACTGTAGAAAAATATCATTAAGGCATTTCTTTCACACATTCAGAAAGGATAAGCCAAAACTATGAAAAATATTGATGTGACACAAAACACTGTTGAAGAGTAGCCAAAAAAAAGAGCTTATAAAGAATGACAGAGAAGAGTTTGAAATTTGCATTTAAAGAAATGTCCATACCTATGTCACTGTTATTTTGTCTGAATGTCTAGTTTTCGGAACAATGTAAAGAAATGCCTTTAAAAGAATCTATCCTTTATTGGAGCTGTTTCTACTGTTTTTACTTTGCCTTTCTGGTCTATCATCTGACAGGCATTCTGGAGTAATTTTCACATTGGAAGACAAGAAAAAGTTATTTCTGTTTTAAAACACCAAGCAAATGGAGGTGCCAGAAGTGGAGTTAGGAAAATTTAGGTTTTCTAGGAAACTCTAGAAGCAAGACTGCACGGTATGTCAGATAAAACAGCTACACTGAAACTATGCCACAGCTTCTTCTTTCCAATATCGTCTTCAGTCATAGGCTATTTTCACAGGCTCGGTCTATAGATATCTCCATGAATGGCTGTGAATGTGGCTTTCTTGCCTTCTTTAAACAGAGAAAGATTAAAGTTATTAACATCTACATATATATGGCCACAAGTTGCACCAGGGGAGGTCCAGACTAGACATTAGGAAAAATTTATTCACTGAAAGGGTGGTCAGACAACGGAACAGCTGCCTAAGGTGGTGGTTGAGGAATTTCTCAGGGACATGGTTTTGTAGTGAGCAGGTACGGTTGGACTCAATGATCTCAAAGGTCTTTTCCAACCAGGCGGTTCTATAATTCTTTGATCTAATTACTCTCAAAGAAAAAAAAGTCACTGTCTTTCACTGTTCACCATTCTGTTGATGGAGTAGGCATTAAATCCATACATATATTTTGACATTTAAAAGTATTTCCTATCAGTTATTGACACATTTTCACAACATATTTACACAAATTATGTGTTAAATATGTGGTTGGTAGTAAATAGAGAGTACTCTGTCTTTACTAGAAACCTAGTTCAGAATAATTGAAATTTTACAGTTAAATTATGTACAGAAAAATAGTGGTTTTTTTAACTTAAAAAGTCAAAGACCTGAGTGGAGTTTCAGGACTGCATTTTGACTACTTTGTGCTTCACTGCTATAAACACTTTATGATATCCCACACGTACTGATACTTCAGATTATGCTGTACACGTAGAACTATGGAGATGGTTTAATTAGCTTTAAAAAATGAATAATTTAATCCAAGTTTTCACTAGTTCCCAAAAATTAGAAAAGATATAAACGGAAGGCAAATTTCTTAAAAAGTGACCAGACTAAAAATGATGGAAAAGTAAGAGAAGATCTCTCTAAAAGAACAGACCACTTGAAGTATTTTCAGTATTTTCTCCATGATACTTTGTGAATGACACTCTTTTATGTATTTCCAGATCATTACTACTGAAGAATTGTTGATACTCTTTTATAGTCTTAATGTCTGAAACACCACATCATCAAAATGATCAGTAATCAAGGTCAATTGCCTCCAAACTAATGTGCATCATTCAGATGATTTGGTTTATGTTCATTAACAACAGCTTGTAT
The DNA here is from genome assembly GCA_033558185.1 of Dromococcyx pavoninus. NCBI lineage: Eukaryota > Metazoa > Chordata > Aves > Cuculiformes > Neomorphidae > Dromococcyx > Dromococcyx pavoninus. The sequence goes on along the minus strand of JAUMJL010000139.1, from coordinate 119,177 downwards.
TTTTCTGCCTATGGGATATCGCTTAAATATTAAATGACCTTACTCTTAAAAAAAAAAGATACTTGTTTATTTTAATTAGAGAATAACTTCAGATTATGGATTCAGATCTGTAGCCCCTGGGAAAAAAATATAATTCCTTTAAGGAGAAAGCCATGAAGGAACAGAACTGCCACAGTGAATACTGCACAGAAAAGAAAATATTAGAAAGAAATATTAGAAAAAATCTCATTGCAGCCCTTACTAGATTAAACAAGTCAAAACCACATTTGCAGACAAGCTATTTTTGTTTATTTAACAGAAACTCTAATGGCATACTTTAAAAAAAAAAATCTAAAATTTTCGGTGAGAAAGAAGGTTATGATTTACCCCTTTTTCAAGAAGTGATTGGCTGGTACACTGAATTATTATGATTAATCTGTCCTCAAATCCTTTAAAATATAATCTGTGCACATAACTTGTATATTATTTGTTTCTCAAAATGTCAATACATATCCGTACAGTATAGAACAGTTTTCTGTGAATGTAGAAACTTAACCATGGCACTCAAGTTTGAGAGTCTAGCTGATAATCCAGATATTATGATATTTAAGATTTGCAGACATACCTGTCCTTTAGTTACTTACTATTCACCTTCAAAACGGTGCTATGAATATGCTCTTTGTCTGGCAGTCATTCTCACACCCTTTTGTAACTACATTTGAGGTTCTGAAACACATACCTCTAGTAGTTCTTTGTCTTTACTGGTAGTTTCCCAGACAAAAGCAAAGTCATATCACCCTCATCCTTTTCTCCTTACTTCTCTATCTGGTACTTTTATACTGAAACACACAAGTAACGAGGTGAGAAACAGGATGGTCAATGCGCAACATCATTCTCTTCTTGCCTTCCACTAAATAATGTCATAATCTGCCATATATATCACTCTCTAAAGGACTGACAGAAAGGACAGTCATTCTGTAACACCATCAGATGAAAAGCACTGCTTTTCTGTCTTTCTTACTTTTTATCTCTATATCAATGTTGCAACATGCTACTCTTGGTCTTTTTGGTACAACAAAAAAATGGTTTAAATACTGTTATTTAACTCATAACGACAAATACACAGAAACTTAGAAATACCAGAATCAAGATTGTCTGTATCCCCTTTTCTAAATGCTATATTACATTTTTTAGGTTTATAACATGAGGATATACTTTTTCTATCCTCCAAATCCCTGCCTCATTCAGTTTAGAGGCAGATAGTTATCATTAATGAGCAGTTTTCCATTTTTTTGCCTCCATCTTAATTTAATAGTTTGTACCCAGCTTTATTCACTGAAGATTATTGAAATCCTGCCCTGAAGACAGAATTATTTATTTCTTCATGGCTTTTTTTATACTGATCATCCCTGCAGTACTGAATGCTTCACAAACATTACAAAGTGTGATGATCAAAGTTAGGGAACGTCTTCCACACTGGTAATGATCAATAAGCTGGGATCCATGAGGTGTAAATAGTAAACCAAGGGGAATACACTAAAAAATTGCTAACCATGATTGGCTTGGCACAGTCCTATAGGGAGAGATATTTTACTGTTTCTTCAGGTACAAGAAATAAAGGTAAGTCAGGTTGAAAAAAACCCCATTTTTTTTAATAAAAGATAAATATTTGTATCTGAAGGATGTTGCAGATGAGCTATTATATAAATCCATGGAAGAGAAACACATTGTTAGTTACTCAGTCCATAGTGATCTTGGCCAAATAATGAAATTCCAGTGCTGAACCTAGTCAGACTCTGAGAAAATATTAAAGTGGATCACATGTACTTTCCACAATCTTATTTTTCCTTAAGCATGTTCTTTTTGGTACTGGTTAAATTAGGAGCTAGGTATATCTCCAGTCTAAACTCTTCTGGACATTCTTATGTTCTTCTTAATTAACAATCTGATGAGGGGACACTACTCTTTTTTCTTTTTATAAATAAGAAAATGAGATACAAAAGAATAAAAATCTTTTGTCATTGAAAGTCTACAAAATTTGATCCTGATTAGTTCAGGGAGCTGAACTAGATAAACACTTGAGGACCTTTCCAAACTTAAGTTTTGTAAGGTAATAAAATCAGAGATGTTCATTTATTTTTCTTAATTATCATACGATACACTGAAATTGGAGGATATTGTTCTACCTATACTACTAACTAGGTCTTAACTGCCTTACATATTTAATAAGTAGAGATACTTAAACCATTTAAAACGTGGTATCAGCTTACTCAGAAAGTGATTCTGTGTATTATGATGTCTTCGTTTGACAACACCTGTTTCTCCTCCCCAGTTGTGAAAAAGGTCATCTCATTTATGTAAGCCTTAGGAATACAATCTGTGATCCCAACTGGTGTCCATTCAAACCCATTTTCAACTAAGAGGACATTCCTCCTTATTAGAACTAATTTCTGTTAAATTTGAAATCTATCAGTCTCAACCCACCTGGTTATGCAAGACACCTGCTGATGGTATGAGGAAGATACTGCAGTTCCTTCTACACAAGAAAGAGCCCTATTTAGAAATCAGGCATATGTACAAGTGCATTTTCAAGTTCTTTTCTTTCTAGATATGACACTTGCCTTCTAAATGAGACTTCCTTCATTTCAGTGAATTTGTACATGAGTAGTACAAAGTGATACACTCCTTGAAGGATTTACTTACAGGAAAGCTACAGGTCACCTGCAAGCTTCAGAGAGATTTTTTACCTCATCTTATGTGCACCCCTTTAATATGGCTTTTTACAGGTCCATTTAATTAACAGTAATTTTGTACTTTCTGTTTTGGAGTGTTTCACATATTATTCAGATTTAACCTCAATTGTTTTCTTTCTGTCATGTGACATTTAGATATTATTTTTCATTTGACAAATATTTTATCTTTTTTTTACAGATGCACTATTATATTCTGTAGAACTGGATCACAAAGATAACCATGGAGCTACAATATTTCACCTCACATTAAAAAACATGAAAAGAAGCAAGCCTTTTAAAACAGGATATGTGAAAAGCTATGGACAGACATAATTAAACCCGAAATGCTAAAATTCTGATATGTGTACCAGTCTAGCTAGAGAAGCATCAACCCCTCTTTCTGAAGTGGTTTTGGTTTTGGTTTTCCGTTTTTTATGCCTATACTATCAGGTAAGACTTGATGCTCTTAAAGCTTCACCTGCTCCCACTCTAGCAATAAAAATCCATTTATACTTGGTTTGCTAACACAAGGAAGATTATAAACTTGTTCTGCATAAAGTAGAGCCCTACCTAACCTCTGACTAAGATGCCTTTTACTGGCCATGGATACCTGTCTGTCTGTTTATATATAGGTTGGCAGTGAACATGAGGTTTTGGGGATGAGGTTTCAAATTGCAATCCTTTGCATATCTGACAATGGGAGAGGAGATCTATTTTGGGTACTATTACTTTCAAATTGAAAAGAGTCCTAGATCAAGTTTATTCGGGTATTCTCACACAGAGGAGAGCAAGAAAACATAAATCAGAGAGATGAGGAGATCGTTCTTCACAGATTAATCAAGCTGTAGAATGCAACTTATTCTCAAGATAATATATATTTGTCTCTTGTCATGTACACATGGTACTGCATACGCTCAGTTTGATTTTAATAGATGTAAGAATAATGTTGGAACACAGAAGGACAAAATATAAAACTGGTTGACAGAAGCGTCATGTCAGAACACCGGTATTTATTAAGCATCAAAATGATGAATCACATGCATGAGACATTTTACAACAAAAACAGCTCTGTCCTGCACATTATGCTTGATATGGACAGTGACATAAACAGAGGGGAAATGAAAGCCATGTTCCAGAGAAATCAATGGTACAAAATCTTAGTAAATCTATTTAGCCTTGAACTAGCCTTTGGAGTTTTTTGAGATGTACATAAGCAACGTGAATTAGAGATATTGACTGAAACAGCCTGTAGTGGGGGTCTCAACACTTGCATCTGCAGGTAGATGTACACACAGTGATATCTTTTTTTAAAATCTGAAATGTGAACACTAAGTGCATATTCTATGAGGAAACAAGAAAAAAACTCTTAGTTCACCACACAGCTCAGCTGTGCCCTGTGGTGGGTATGTCAGAACAGGTTGGAACTGGCCCAGCAGGCCCTGCTGCCAGCATCTGTGGATTATATCCCATCTTTCAGGTCATTGATGCAAATATTTAACCACACTGGCCATAGTGTTGAACCCTGAGGAGCACCATTCACAAACAGATGTCAGTCAGACTTTAAACCACTCTGCAGACCTTCCAAGCCTCATGGTGCAGCCATTTTTTCCCCTAATTCATATCCCCTCACAGTTTCCTTGAAAATAGCTGTTGAATATCATGTGTTGGCTAAAAACATTGCTCCTCCAAATCCAGGAATATTGGTAAAGATGAAAGCAAATACTAGAAAATGCAATAGTAAAAATTATGTATTATCAGTTTTATCAGAAGTAGAAAATGAATTCAAGTGATCAAATCAAAGAGGTTTCTTATAGCAGTATGACATATTTATTTCTCTGCTCACCTCTTAACAAAATTCAGCTAACAATCAGCCCACAAATGCAAGCTGCACTTGGTATTCTTCAATCTAAAACCTGTCATCACTCATTTCAGGTTTTTCGTGGGGACAAAAAAAAAGTGAAAATTCTTCCTCATAAAAATTAAAAAATGATTTTGTTTCTTGTATGTAATTCTTATAACTAAATATCAATTAACAGGAATGACAACGACTCTTATTTCTTTACATGTGTTCCTCTCTTCCATTTTTGCTCTTCTTGGCTTCTGCTGTTTTGGGTTGATTTGCTTCTTTTTAGTATTATGAAGCCAGGTAGCATTCTGTATGCAAACTAAGATGTTCTTAAAAATGAACTTTTGATGAGAAACAGTGTTGTCCTAGACTGCAAAGGCAATTTAAGTAAACGTTATCTTTCGTAATAAAATGGTGCACAATTGGAAAACAAAGCTGGTATATTGACTATGCCAAGGAGCCTGGGGAATACTAAAACTGGGGGAAGGGAGAAAAGGGAGGAGAAATCCAGAGAAAAGGATTGAAGGATATTGTGTGTTCTATGTCTTCTTTCTGAACTCAGACCAGAGTTGGGAGACAAGTAGGTATCCATTTCTGTAACAGACATCCCAAACACTTCTATAAGTCTCATGAAGTCTGTTTCTTCAGAGCTCCCTGTATGTCATGTAAAAATCATCCACACATGCTGTTTTATGCTATGCTACATGACACTGCTAATAATATTGCTTTAGAAGGAAAAAAACCCTGCAGAAAAGAAAATTTCATATTTTACAATGGTTTGTATGACACTGGGACTTAAAACCTTTTGCTGGCAGCAGCTGATCCAGCTATAGGCTCAGTGCCAAACCTGGACACAGCAGAGAGAGCACTGCTGAGGTGTTCTGAAAGTCGACGTTATGCTCTGTGAGCCATGTTTAAGACGATAATCAAGTAAACAAAAAAATCTTTTGGAAATGAAGGGTGGGTTCTAGGTGATAGTTCTGGCAGGAAAAGGCCAATGGAAAACTATCTACAAGTTTCCAAACTTGTATGGAAAAACATGTTTCGCACCTGCAAACGTTCACAGACATGACATAAGTATCCAGTATCTGGCTTATGAATTTTTGTTCACAAGAAAAGGTGAGATTTCTATATTTTGCCAACACTCCATTTTATGGCCCAAAGAGGACCACTGGGTATTTTCAATGGGAAAATTAAATTACAGATATATCATGTGACTATTCAAACACATCTTTTAGTTGTGTGGGGTTTTTTTAAATACAGTTTATGGCTTAGATATTTTCTCAGCTTTTTTTTTTTAAATAAAAATTATTTCATTTTGTAAGTCCCTAAAATGAGATTTTTCAAAGAAAAATTATTTGTATAAAATGATGCTATGTCGCCTACTGACAAATATTCTCTAATACTTAACTTCTCCTTTTTTCCACTACTCTTCCAGCCTTGGCCTCCCTCGCTTTTTCTACACAATCTGGTGAAAAAAATCTTTCTCTTCTGTTGCATTTGGCATCTGAAACAACATACCACTGTCTCTCAATTTAGTTTAATTTTAAGTCTTAGCTGAAATCTTATATTTCTTCCTATGTTTACACCTCCAACATTCACTCCCCTGCTGCTACAGTTTGATTTGTGGTTTCACAACATGCAAAGCATAATTGCATTCTTTAAAGTGAAAAAGCTAGAAAGAACAATTTTGTGTTTTATTCTTAGGAGAATTTTCTTTTTTTTTGATAGTATTTTCTTTTTACAGGACACTTCACTTGCCTCATACTGTTGGTTTCCTACAAGTATATGGCACTAAAAACTCAGTTGTATTTCTCACAGACATGTAGTAATTATGCTTGAATTGGGGCAATGGGAAATTAATTTATTCTCTTAAAAGAAAAAGGTTGTTTTCACAGGTTTTTTATTTTCAATCTTTTTTTTTCTAATTTGTGTTGATTCAAATCTCAGGTATGAATGTGGAAAGGCACAGTGGCTAACATGAGGAGGTGTTATTCATCTGAATTCATTGTTTTTAACTGGAGATGAAAAAGGATGAAATAATCTCATCCTCATTTTTTTCATGACCTTGATGTCTGTGACAGTGCCACAGAGAATGGGAGATAATTGCAGCTATATGGTATTTAGACTACCAATCTTCTGTAATAAAAAGTGATTTTGCTTTTATAGTTTTGGACTTCTTTGTGCCTGCCTTCCTTAAGAAAAACAGTTTCTCTTGCTGACTTTTTTTGACTCAGGAATCTCTTCTTCAGGCTAATTTTATTAGATAAAAAAATGTCTCTACATTCTTTGGCTAAAAGATATGCTGTTGTTTCACATAATTAACCAAGATACTGGGTTTCACTGGTTTTCTGCATTTTTTTTTACAAATAATCTTTCGCTAAAGAAGAAAACATCCATTGTGGTCTTGAAACACAGAGACATTTATGCTTAGGTTCCAAAGGTAAGTGACTGAGAGCTAAATACAGTAATTTTTATGGCAGCCTTTAATTAGAGTAATAGTGTGTGAAACTCGTGGAATGGTGGGAAGCATACAAAAAAAGAATCTGAAAGTGTGCAATGACTGCAGAATATTCATGCATTTGAAATCAGGAAGATGTAAGAAAAATTTGAATTTTGTCAGTCATGAAGTAATGACATTATGCAAAAGTGTGATTAACAATGTTTCACTGGAAATGCACCAAAAGACAGTGAAAAACGTGCCTTAAAGTAGTATATACTATTTAGAAAAGTTATCTTTTAGTAATTCAAATAGTAATTCACTTACAGAACAAAATCTAAATAAATAGAGTATTTCGTTTGTGTTTCCAGGGTGTCACTTACATTATTTTTCTGAGTTTACTTTATTCATTTGACTGAAAATGGTTATTTCATTTCTACAGTATTTAGTAACTAAAATTGTTGCTAGAAGCTCTGAAAAGCTATAACAATAATGTTCAAATAAGGTTTTCTTTTCACACACAAATGTGTGAATATGTGAAGAAAAGTCACAAGGATGTATTTAGCATTTCACATACATCATGCTGTTAAGAGGTAAGCAGGTCTATTTTTGTCCTGTTCATCCTTAGAGAAAGTAGGGACAAATTAGATAATTTTCCTGATATTACATCACTATATGGTCTGTCAAGCAACATATGTTATATTTGTTTCATCTTGGACTTATTTTGTGACCATCAGAGTATATATTTCTATACTGTAAGTTTGGTTCAACTTCTTCTTTTCTTTCAGAGTCCCAGTCTGCAAATTGTCCACAACTCTTAATTTGCTTTTAGGCCTGAATCTAGAAAAGCTGGAAACAGAGATGGTCATAGTTTTTGCCAGCACATCTAGCCTTTTTTAGTATGGGCTTAATCTATACCTCTTTCTGCTTGAATTCCCTACTTGAAAATTATGAATAGTACTCCACAGGTGTAATTCTAAGTTTCTCAGATCCTACAGTTCTGTATACTGTATGTATAAATAACAAATCAGCGGAGGGAACAATGACTTTCTGTGCAGGCTAGACTACCCATTCATTACTTTATTGCAAAAGGTCACTAGCTTCCTTAAAGCGCTATCACTTCAGCATACTGCTTTGGAGGTCTATTTCTAAATAAAGAATATTTATGCATTAATCATTTCAGCACTTTGTGGTATATGTGGATTCACTGAATATATACTTTATTAATTCCTTAGGTTTTAGTATGTTTGTTATGTTTACATTTATTTAAACTGAAATTAGTTTAAAGACTAGTTACCATAAACACAATGGCAAATATAAGAGGAACATTGTCAGGCCAAGGACCCCAGGTAATCTAAGCAATGAAAAGGGAGCTCACTTAGGTTACTCCTAAATCATGATTTTGAAATCATTCCCAAGTGGAAAAAAATTTCTGTTGTCCCTAATGTGAAACCCATTACGCAGAGCCAATTAAAGAAGCTCTTCCAGGAGGTTCCTGCAGACTGAGGAGGGGTTAATCTCTACAGAGATAAATAATTCATTCTGAGATGCAAAGGGGAGGTCATTTTCAGACCACGTAAAATTTACAGGACTTTTAAGGAGTTTGTGGGGATGTGAGAAACATATCATGAGCTGTTTAGAAGGATCAAAGGAAGAGAAAGGAGGGAGAAAGGTGGATTAGGAAGAAACAAGGGAAAGCAGAAAAAAAAGGAAAATAACAAAAGGCTAGTCAAAAGTAAACAGGTTACTCATCTGACCAGCTCCACTCCTAATCTCCACAATCTATCATATTAAACTACCTATTTTCTTTCATAACTTTTCTCCTGTTCTGCATGTATGTGATGCTAGCAAACTTCAGGCTGAAGTAGCCAGGAATTAGAACGAGAGGCCTAGAAGCTAGATACTAAAGACATTGGAGGTCTGAGGGCTGCATCCTGGAAAGAGCAAGGGTATGAGAACTGGCTGCTAATTGGGTCCAATTGTCCAAATCTCCTGCTGAAGAGAGGTATCTGGGGAGACTATAGGTCTGGACTAGCTACTGGAATTTCTATTTGTATCACTAATGATCTTCAGTCCTGACCACGTGTAGTGAAGAAACAGCGTTAGGCCACCCACGCCCTTCATATTTGTGTAACTGCCGTGTGTTTTCTGCCTATATTGATCACTGTAGCTGGTTAATGTGTGAGCAATGTGTGTATGTGCTCCTATCTGGAATATTTGTTGAACTTGACAATGTGGAGCTGTACCAGCTTCATATCTTCTGGAATTTTGGATTTGAAACCCCTATGTTGTATTTTATTTTAATAGAAAGCTAATATTTTGAGAAATATGAAAACAAATCTTGGTAAAAACTGGAGGAGAATGGCAGTGAAGCAGTTCTTGAAAGGTGTTTCTAAGTGGAAAAATTTATATGGAAAAATGAAGAGGCTGATGTAGTTCACAAGATAAGATAGTATAAGGTACACAATCAAAGCTGATATGGGAGCAGAATTCTAGGAAAGTAAAAAGAGACACTAAAAAATAGATGACATTGCAGAAGTCTGAAATGGCAGTCGAGACTTGATAAGGCAGGAAAAGGTGGCATAACAAAATGGTATAGATGACAGAAAATTAATTTTAACTGAAACATGTTATCTGTGTAGAATCTGGAGAAGTAGTTATAGTTCTCAGCATGCCCCTACCTCTATTAGATAATATCAGCATTGCAGCAGAAGTAATTAAATAGGGACAGTTTGGGCATATCCTCAACATAATTATTGCATCATTTGTAAACCATTAAGTTGTATCAGAAAACAGGTAAAAAGAAAAAAGGATTTGTCTCTACATGTTTATCTTATCAGCGAGCACATGTCGGAATATTCCATAATTACAGTGATGCAAGAGACCAAGACAGTCAAGAGGATGACAAGGAGTAATTTAATACAGCACGAGCTGTCTCTGGTAGTGCTAGACATGAGGGACTAAATGAGGTAAAAAAGTCATAGTCTAAACAGAGATAAATGACCTGTATGGCTTAGTGTCTTATGAAGATATGTTATGTGTGTGTGTGTCAAGTGCAAGAGGAAAAAAAAAATCAAGAGAGTTTGCTAAAAGTTTTAATTGGTTTTGTAAATCTTTTAGATGAGCTTGGCTCAGCTTCAAAACAGGTAATTTAGCTATGTGGTCCCTGTTTACAATGAACTAGAGAAGGCAGCAGGTTTGGGGCAGTGAGTCTAAGTCTCTAGAAACTACAAGCAAAATTCTAATAGTATAAAACATATACAGAAAATAATCAAGTTTTATTCAACAGATATGGAATTTAAGATAATGTAACCAATTACGAGATAACCCTATGAAATCTCTGAAGGTTTTATAGTTGTAATTTAATGAAAAGCAAAATTTAGTTCTTTTTTTCACAAGTCTCTTTGAATACTTCTTGTCCTTGCTATATTTAATTCATATATTTGTGCTAAAAATTCAGTAATTTCACCTTCAGTTGTCGGTCTTCCTTCTACCACCCAGATAAATGTAGTACTTGCAGTTAAGAGCTTTCTCCTGAGATTTATCATAAGAGTCTCCCAAGGTGAAAAAGACAGTTCTTGTTGGGTAATTGTATGTGAAAATTGCAAAAATAAAACTTTTCAACAGGGTCCGGCAAACAACAGAAAGCTTTGCATTGAAATGACACCCACTGAACTTTAAGTCTATTCATACTTGAAAAAAATCAATAGCTGTATGTCATCTGAATACTCTGAAACTAGAATCAGGTCATAAAGGACTGTTGTTTTTACTATTATCATTATAAAAATGAAAATTGAAACAAACTGAAGCTTCATTGTGACATCAGTGTATAAGCAAAATATGGTGCCGAAAAAAATGTTCTATTCTGAAGAGACAAAAGAGAGGGAGAAAACCCCACACTGATTTACTTATTTTATCAATAGGCAATTGAGAAATAATTGATCCAAGCACATGGTGTGGTCCTACAAAATGCCTGCTTTAGAACCAGGAATGAAATTAATCCAGATCACCAATATTGGGCTTTTGTCTTCCTTAAAAAAATAAAATAAAACAATGTAAAATAAAATCTGTCTTTTGTAATCATGAAAAATTCAGGCAATAGTAGAAATATAGACACAAAATCTTTCAGATTCTGTGTTAAAAAAAGTCTGAATCACCTCATAAATACAAAGAGCTTTCAGGTTCTTCTGGATTTATGATATAACTTGACTGACTACCTCTAAAATACTCAATGATTGCTGAATAAAAAAGACAATTTACACTGTACACCCACGCAGATGACCAAAGGCTTTCTGTAATTCTTTTTGTCTTTTTTGTTTGTGCTGCACTAAGATTACATCTCCCCACAAAACATAATTTCTTTTATGTGTATCATTGTCTGCGTTTTCCAAGCATGGATATTTTATTTCAAGGCAAAATGACAAATGGAGCACTTCAATTTATCCTTATTTTATAATTTTTCCTTATTTTATAAATACAATAACACAGTACTCTGTTTCTGATTATCACAAATAAAATATCAGCTTCAGACTTTGAAAGTTTCTGAATCCTTCACCCTGTTAAAGGACTTCCTGACAGTGCTACCAGTTTTTGGAAATTTTTTAATATATTAGGAAAATAAAAGAGGAACTCAAAATCTCAAACTCTCTGGTTCCTTAAATGCAGAAGCCTTATTGAGACAGCCTGAACAGACTGTGGAGAATGGCTATTTTTGAAGCTCCTTTAAGTACTGACATACCTGAAAAAGAGGACAAAGAGATAGGAAGTGAAAAAGACTCGCACATGCAATCAGAATGGAGATACACAGGTACTGAAGGTCACACTGGGAAGAGTGACAGTGCTGGTTGGTTTTAAAATTGTTTAGCAGCAACAACAGCTTGTAAAAGCAGACGTGTGTCAGATATAACCCATGAGAAATACACCCTTTATTTAATTCTTCCCACAAATTTTCTCTTTCATCTTCATAATTCTTTTATGTAGACTGCATTCTACACTGTAGATACCTGAATGGTTTATGTTTTTATAGAGAATATTAAATTCTGAAAAATTCTGCTAGAACTGAACACACTCGCGTGTGTCCCTTTTCCGGGTTAATGATGGCCCGTCCATCAGTCAAAGCCAAGTCAATTAGTGACAAAGTGCGGTGGTATGCACTTGCATGATTAATGGTAATCATCACGAGAATTCCTCACTGTTTGCCAATTTGTCCAAATTGGGATGAATTAAGTTGATGGCAAAATCAAAACTTTATTATTATAAATAGTTAAAAACATTAAAATCAATAAACATGCAATAATAATTTAGTGGAGCAATTACAAAAGAATAGTGACAATGAAAAACCGAATTAATAATAAGTGGGCAAAGGCATGCAAAAAACTTATAAACAAACAAACAAACATAAAGTGCATGCATAAATATATATATAAATAAATAAATAATTCATTCTATATTTGAACAGGACTTACTCGTGAAGGTATGTAGAATGTCCACAGAGGAAAATAGAGCCACATTTGAAAGGTGGCACGCCAGTTGTTCTCTCCGGGTTTTTGAGAGCCCAATATCTTCTAAGACGCCAAAATTCCCAGCATACCATTTCCCACGTGCACCGTGGGGGAAACCTAAAAATTTAACAGATGTTACATTTGTCAAGTCTCGGATTTGCTCCTCCAGATGTTTATATTTTCCTCTGCTCAAACAGTCCCCATTTATATCCATTTTCCCATGCTTCCTCCCATTCACCTCCATCTCTCTTTTGTTCTGTCCTTATCTTCTCCCAGATAAAAAATCCACCCCTATATATTCTCTTCCTATTGGTTCTAGTTTTGCTCCCTCTGTAGCCAAATTTGTTATTTTGGATAAATTTACCTATGTAATCTCAGACATAGATAGTCTTTCTGATATGGTTATCTGAGTGCTGTATGACTCCAAAATGCTCTTCTCCAATTTTCTGTGATATTTGGTTATCTCTTCCTTAACCATACCTTAGATCCATCTGTTCCTCACTCTCATGTTACTTATTCTTATACTGAAAACTTTCTGTGATATTTTTCACTCTATTATTTATTATACGTGAAAATTCCTCATTTCAGGGTCAGTAATTTCTTCCATTCCATTCCATGACATGGACATAAACACCAAAGCCTCCTTGCACAATCACTTTTCTTTCATATATGTGTAACTCCAGACCACAATCTCCCTTATACAGAATACCATAAAATTATTTGTGTTCTCTTTTAAACTTTGAATTTTTTGAAGTGCTCTATTTCTAACATTTTCTAAGAAAAATTACAATTGCTGCCACTATTTTAAAAAAAGATACTTATTCTGCTTTTAATAAAAGTTTAGATGAAGAGTTGTCAATCAACTATGTCTACCACTGAATCACTATAATCATAAAAAAATAACAAAATCTTTGCCAGGATTTTAAGACTGATGGCTGTCACAGCCAGGCTTCAAGTAGTATATAAAATTGTACTGAAACCTCTAATATTTTTCTTGTGTCATGCCTCATCATATTGCCTCTAATAGCACTGTCCTTTTCCCTTGCTCATCTGTGAAACATAGCTCATGAGAATGTAGCCAGCGACCTCAGGTTATTTCTGCATATGTGTGGTGTGCATTAGCTTTTCAGGTATTTGTGTTATGCTGTAACTGTCTTAACAGTGCTGAAAGGAATTTTGTGAGAATTTTAAAGTGTAAGATTTCCAGGTACGGATTGGGAGAGTATAAAGCAGGTTGTCCAGCTGTCACATTGCAAATCTGAGAAGTCAGAACCTTTTAAACTATTACTTTAATGAAGTTAAACTGAGAAACAGCTGGTGTCAATGAAGATTGATGTTCTGGCCCTATTTTTACTGTTTTGAAAGAAGACATGGAAAAGGAAGCTGTAGGCAAATAGGTCCTGTATTGAACATCTGGTATTGCTTTTTTTTCTGTTACTAAAATTAATTTGTTAAGCTGGTGATTTTAAATGATTTAAAGCTGACAGAGTTAGGCATAACAATAGCCAAGCGAACAACACCTGGTGTGGTAGAAATAAAATGATTTAATACAACTCTTAAAACTCTCCATGTACAAGTAGGCATCTTTTTCTGAGCCTTCTAAAGGATATATTGACCCATCATTTTTAATTAATAACATAGTAAGATGGGATGTGGATTCTTCATGAATTTCCTATTGTGTAACTAATAATATGTTGGGTTTTTTTCATTAGGAAGTTATCATAAATACAGGTATTATTCCTCCTCAATATTCTCACTCTTTTAAGGAGTTAATTATTTTATGCTTTTTTAAAAATATTATGGTTATTTTGGTTTTACTCCCTCTTCTGCTTCTTCTCTGAGTGGTCAATGCTATACTCATATTAAAAAATGATGAAGATACATCCAGGAGAATTAGAAAAATGGAGTCACAAATTCCCCTTTAGAAACTGCAAAAAATTCTAACTGTATATGAGGGAGAAATGCTTAAATTAATTGGTAATGACAAGGCATACCTCAATGGGATTTTTTTCATGTTACCTATCACAGCTATTTGTTGTTTATTACCTCAACTCTTCCAACTGTATGTGCAGTCATACATAAAATATTCCTAATCAATTTTTTTTCTATATAGAATTTGTGATTATAATCCTTTCACATTCTTTATATAGTCATGGAATTTCAATAAATCTAGAGAAAAGTGAAGTGGAAAAAATATGCATGCATGTATAGTATTCCCAGACTTTTTATATAAAATTCTTACCATGCACGAACTCTTCCAGGCACATCATTTTTACCCATAAGTAGAAGCACAATTAGTGAAACAACGTTTTAAAATTCTTTTTTATGATATTTAAACTAGGACAAAACGAAATTTTACTAGATTTACCTATACGTGAGCGGTTTATTTATTGTTCAGACAGCATCTTAAATCAAAATACTTTACAAAGATAGTTTAGATGTATTTGCTAACTAACTCCTCCATTTCATCGTATTGAGGTGATCTTTTTATTTGGTTGATTGATTGGCTAAACGACTCTGTACGCATCAGTGTGTTTGCGTATATATACTTTAATTGAAGATGCAAAGACACTAGAGGTGAATCCAGAATCTGAGCCTGAAATAACATAGAAATACTTGATAGATTTAACTAAATAAAACATTATTATTGTTCATAACATCTCTGACAGATCTTAAAGATTTCCTGAAATAATTTTTATATTTTGCACATATTATTTATTACACATAGCAAGCACAGTTAATTGGCATAACTGAAGTACATGAATAACAACGTGGCTTAACACTACAAAAGAAAAGGAGATTATATTTATCTCTTATAAATAAATTATTAGCCGATATATTTTATTTATATTACACAAATTTAAACAATGTATAAAACATGAGGATAAATTTACTATATTTGGAGCAAAATTAACTGAGCTGTCTCTTTAAGACCTTTATTAATATTGCAAAATCAGTATTATACTACTGTATAATTGATTTTTGAAGACTATTTTGCATATGTTTTCCTTAAACACATCGCTTAAGCTAGAAAATTTTTTACATATTGTGTGCTAGGCTGATAATACCATGACAAAGGTGTGTTGTGAAGCATAAGACAAAGTCCCTTAAAATTCTGGAAGACTATGTTAACTTTGCACAAGTATTAGACAACATTTTCCCAGCTGTCTGGCTTCAAACTAATATGTTTCTGTGAGCTATGTAGTCTATCCAAATCATATTATTAAAATGTCAGGGAAATCATTCTACGGGTATATGAAATACTTATATTGGAAAAAAGTTACTTTCACATATATTTGTCTTACAATAGTCAATCTGGAATTAATTAGCTATCTATTTTCCTTAAAGCATCCAGCAAAGCTGTTTAGAACTCTGAACTGTTTTATTGTCACAAATTTATCTTAACTTCAAAACATTTTCTTCATAGAAATGCAACTTCAGAAAAACTGAGAAATTAAATAGGAATCAGTAGTTTTATTTTAAAGAAATATTTACTTCAATATATATTTGATGCTTTTATTATCTCAGGATATGTCATTAGAAGTGTAAATATATATTGAAAATATTAGACATATTTTCCATACTATTTTGTAGTAAACAATCAAGTTTATTCAACACTAAAAAAAAGATTAGTTTTGTCAAGCCATCTTTCCCAAAGCAAAAGGGTTTTGTTCAAAAAGTTCAGCATTGTTCCAGTCCTTGCCTTCCTACAATGTGGGAAACTCAAATCCAAGAGGAGTATAAAACTCTGATCTTCAGAACAACCTATAGACAGCTCACATTTGATACTAACAAAAAGGTTGTAAAAGTCACTGTTAACACTTACATTGGAAATATTTTAGTAGAAAATTAAAAGGAAAATTACCTTGTATGTAGCTCCATTAGGAAGATCAGTTGTAACCAAACTAAGCTACAACTGAAATTCAGAAGATGCTATGAACTATACACTTTTAAAGTTTTATCATCCAAATAACATAAAAAACAGAGGTGTGGAGAATAATATCAATGATTTTTATATATATTTGTGGGGGTTTTTTCTACTCTCCTGGTACTTCTGTTTTTATATTTACTTCATTGCTGTTGTCGTCAGCGTAGTCTGAAATTAAATTTGATGAACTGAAACATGTCTTTACTACAAAATGAAGCAGGCAATATAGCAGGGTTTATTTACTGTAAAACATTACAGGTTTATAACAGTGACAGAATTGACCTGAAGTTTCATTCAGCAACACGGATGTTTACATAAAGTGGTCTAAATTGTCCTTTTCAAAATGAACATGCTGTCTGCCGTCTTATTTTGAAGGAAATAATGGTGGTTCAAAGGACAGAAATCAAGAGAGGGGCAATTGTTTCTGTTCATGAGTTTCTCTTTTTAAGAACGTTCTGCCTAAATCCACAGGGATGATAGAAAACACACTCTTCACATTAAATGTCTTATCAAGGATCTCACTGTTCTTCTAATAGAAAAGATATTAAGCATACAATCTGAATTTCTGAATTTGGTATCTTAATATGAAATCAAATCTTCACATACTTCACATTTTTTGCATGGTATTTAGAAGAACTTTTGTATTTGCAGGTAAAAAGACTGTGTAATCACAGACTCATAGAACGGTTTGGGTTGGAAGGGAACTTAAAGATCTTCCAGTTCCAACCCCCCTGACATGGGCAGGGACACCTCCCACCAGACCAAGCTGCTCAAGGCTCCACCCAGCCGGGCCTTGAACACTGCCAGGGAGGGTCCATCCACAGCTTCCCTGGGCAACCTGTGCCAGTGCCTCACCATCCTTATTGTGAAATTTTCTCCCTAATATCCGATCTCAATCGTCTCCCTTTCAGCTTAAAGCTGTAATACTTGATCAACACTGTA
This sequence comes from Dromococcyx pavoninus, assembly GCA_033558185.1. Classification (NCBI taxonomy): domain Eukaryota; kingdom Metazoa; phylum Chordata; class Aves; order Cuculiformes; family Neomorphidae; genus Dromococcyx; species Dromococcyx pavoninus. Next base: position 101,809 of record JAUMJL010000139.1, on the reverse strand, counting down.
TTCTATTCACCAAGCAATTCAACTTTTGATCAATACTGTGAACTAGTAATATATTATTTAAAAAGAAGGTTTTGTTTGACCTAACAAAATAAAAAAAATCTATATTGTAGGCCTACTCAGAATATTTCTTCCAATATTACTACTGGTTTTCATTTTACTGGTTCCTGAATATAGTTTTAAACATAAGAGGTTAAAATATCTGAATTTTAAAAGACTTCAAAGAACAGTTTTCCAATAAAATCAGTGTTCATAAATAGTATTTATGTAAATGCACAAAAAGCAGCCTCAAAAAAACTCTTTCTTGAAATTTTCATGCAAGACATGAAAAAAACCACTATACAAAATATATAAAAACAAAACAAAAAATGTTTCTCAAGAACATTTTCACAAAAAGTGAAAATTATGAAATTATGAAAGTGAAATCCTGGCAATCTCTAACTTGAATGAGGAAAATCAGAACACTTGATTGTTTCTCTGTTTCTTCCAAAAGATTCAGTGACAGAAGCTGTGATGAGATTTATGCTGTCAACTCACTGTTTAGCCAGGACTGCTGATAAATGACTGAAAGTGGCTGGGTGAGCACTTCTGCCAGTTCCTTCAGTACCCTTGGGTGCATCTCATCCAGCCCTATGGACTTGTGTGTGTCTAAGCGATGTAGCAAATCACTAACCATTTCCCCTTGGAATATGTGGGCTGAGAAAAAGAAGGCATTAAGTACCTCAGCTCTTCCCTCACCCTTTGTCATTGTGTTTCCCCCACAAAGGATGGAGATTCTCCTTAGCCCTCCTTTTGTTCTTAATATACTTATAGAAACATTTTTTATTATCCTTTACCTCAGCAGCCAGGCTTTGACCCTTCTAATTTTCTCACTGCATAACCTCATGACTTGCTTGTAGCCCTCCCGAGTTGCTTGCTCCTTCTTCCAAAGACCATACACTCTCCTTTCTTCTTTTTTTTCCTGAGCTGCAGCCAAAGCTCTTGTTTCAGCCAGGACAGTCTTCTTCCCTGGAAGATCATCTTTTGACACATAAGGACAGCCTGCACCTGTATCTTTCAGATTTCCTTCTTGAAGAGTGTCCAGCCTTCCTGCATTCCTTTGCCCTTTCAGACCCTCTCAAGGCACTCTGTCATCCAGGCATCTAAACAAGTCAAAGCCTACCCTCCAGAAGCCCAAGGCAGCTGCTCTGCTAACTCTCCTCCCTGCTTCTCTGAGAATCAAAAATTCTCTCATTTCATGGTAGTTATGCCCAAAACTGCCTCCAAACACCATACCCCCCACAAATTCATCTCTGTTTGAAAAGAAAAATTCAAGCAGGGCACCGTCCCTGGCTGGCTCAGTCACCAGCTGTGTCAGGAAGTTATCTATCTTTCACGTACTCCAGGAACCTCCAAGACTGTTTCCTCTTTTCTGTATCATATTTCCAGCAGACATCTGGTAAGTTTAAGTCTCGCATCAGAACAAGGTCTAGCAACCGCAAGACTTCTCCCAGTTACTCATTGAATATTTCATCTGTCTTTTCATCCTGATTGTTTGGTCTATAACAGAATCCTACCATGATATCTGCCTTGCTGGCCTTTCCCCTGATTCTAGCTCTAGGTCTTGTATTTTACCTCCCTATACTGCTTTCAAGAAGTACTATTGAACAGCACAATATTTTTCACAGTAGCTGCTGCAATATTTAGACACCAGAATGTGTGTCAATTATAGAATGGAAATACAGTCTACTGGCTGCCAAAGAGTTAAAGATCAGTGCCTTGTTATTAAATTTAAATTATTAGAGCTTTCTGTGTTCAGTATTTTTACCAGCTGAAGAACTTTAGTGAGTTGTCTATTGGGAAATGATTAAAGCCTTATGATTTCTGCACTTCCTCTAGTTATCTCAAATGTCACAATGACTGATGACAAAACATCTTTACTTCTGTAATATGTTGGACTTCGTTGCTTACTTTGAAGCAGATAATGTAACCACAGCAAAATGTGAAATGGCAGATAAATAATTTGTCGTGTTTTCTCTCATACATTGCAAAAAGAGTAACCAGGATACACTTGTTTGCCTACCCCAAGATTGCCTTTGGATAACATTCTGGTGGTTGACATTACATATAACAGGAAAATTGTAGGAAACAGCTGCATTCCGTTAGAAAGGTAAGGTATTTTGTTGCCTTAATAGTATAAAAATGGGTGTCTCTCTGACTTAGTTTTCCATAAACTTAATGAAAAAATAAGTTTTTTTTAAAAAAAACAAACCAGAAAACCTCCCAAAACCACAATCAAAACAGGAAAAATATATTTCTTTCTTCCAAATCTTCTCATTCAAGAATACTTATTTATATTAAACATTCTGGCCTACCTGTTATGAGTTTTTTTGTGTTCTATGACTTATTTTATTTTATTCCAAATGTGAGGCAGCACTGTGATATCTTGCTTTATAATAGACATAAGGTGCCCAGGTGCCAGCTGATAAACATCTAAGTTTGGTGTAAATAGACAATTAACAACAACTATCAGATAAGGTGAACTTCTTTATTTTCCTCAATATTTTTATGAGGCGTTTTCTGATCCATCTGCCTGAAAAAGGAAATAGTAAGAAGATGATCTAGTGGTTACGATTCTGCACTCTCACTGCTTTCAGTCAGGGTTCATTTCCTCATCAGGATTTTTTTTCCCCCTCCCTGGAGGTGTTCAAGGCCAGGTTGGATGGGGTCTTGAGCAGACTGGTCTGGTGGGAGGTGTCCTTGCCCATAGCAGGGGGCTTGGAATGGGTTATCTTTAAGGTCCCTTCCAAGCCAAACCATTCTCTGATTCTATGATTCCATGAGAAGAGTGACAGGGAAGATCAAAGCTTCGATTGACTTCTATACATGGAATAATTTAACAGACAAGAATCTTTTAGACTGAAAAAGACATGACTGTGAAGGAATATGTTTAAGTCTACAAAATCGTGTGTTGCAATAATAAAGATGGATACTGAACAATTTTGCATTGCTTCTTCAAATTAAAGAACAAAATGATGAAAATATATCAGTAGGCATCATGTTCAAAATATACGAAGACATGCATAGTTTAACTGTTGAACCTTATCCTGTGATAAAAAGACTATAAGTTCAAACAAAAGTATACAAAGTAACACAAGAAGTCCACCAAAACCTATTAAACCTAGTACAAATTCAGATACGTACATCTGAATTAGTCAGAACACTTTTACAACCAGAAAGAAGAAGTAGATATTTTTAGGATATAAATTATATAATTTTAAAATAATTTTAGGACTCTCAGTGCAATCACATGCCTCAGTGGCTCCAGTCAGCTTCACGTGAAATTAACACCATCACACACATACAAATATACAGTCCCTGCATCCAGGAGCATCCAGTCCCTACCTGAGCTTTTTCATATCTCACCCTGTGTTCAGCCCTGTGTACTGCAGATCCTGACTTGTTTGGATTTTTCTAAACTAACCTCAAACCTGACCTGTTACCTTGCATTTGTGTGATGGTTACTGAACTGTCAATAGGACCAACAGCTATCACCATCCCTGCTATGCTTATCCTACACACAGGCTGTAGGACTGTGCTCAGCTGGAGAGGGCACTGTCCTGACTATGCTGTGTTCACCCTTGACTCCCAACTCACTTTTGTTTGTAAACAAAAAGCCCTGCTTTTGCTGCTCCCCAACAAAAGGCTGAAATAGATGATAAGAAGGATAACTCCTGAAGAATGTCTATTTTTCTGGATTTAGATGGTACTATTTTACACTGGGAAAACACAACTTCTTTTTTAACCTAGTGTAAAAATCAACTTCTTTATTTGTATTTGTCCTTATGTCTTAAACATCTGTCTTGGTGTGAGGCAGTGTGTGCTCAGTGCTTTGTGCAGTTTGGAGCAGAAGCAGGAGCTGCCCTCCACCACCTCCACCTACGGTTGGGCTTCTGGTGTTTGCTGAGCTGCCCGTGCCACTGTGGCCGAGGCATTTGGGTGCTATGAAGAGGCAGGAGCACCCCATGACTCAACATGGGTGCCCAAATGGTTTGAGTGGTACTTATCATGGTATGGGTCCTTTGAACTGCCAGTGACTCCTGGAGCCCTTGGCCTCAATTCTAGAACATTCCCAAAGGAGCTTCTGTGCATGTCTCTTTCTGAGAACTTTTTGTGCAGAGACAGCACAGGCATAATGAGAACCCTCTTTATATGCTAATAGGGGACAGAGATCCTTTATAAATAAAACATGCCAAGAAGAACACATGCATGCCCTCTGCCCCATGGACCATGTTTCCTGCATACACCTCTGGCAGATTCATTGTGTGGTGATTAGTTTTATTTTCTATTTCCTTTGTTCTGCTACTCTGTTCTTCTCTCTCTCTGTCCTTTTTTCTTCTTAAACCTACCTCATTTTTTTGGCTGAATTAGGTTGTATCCAAGTTCTTGTTGTAAACTATTGTTCCTTGGACTGAGCTCAAAGTAAATTTTGAGTAGATCCCTGGAATGATTGTTGTCACTTTCACAGCTGCTACAAAAACATTCAAAAGAAACCTGCCTCCCTCATCCTACCGAGCAGGTGTGCTGTGCCCAGCCCTTAAACGTCTAGTCGAACACTAGGAAAGAAACGTTCCTGTCCAGAGACAGGCAAGGTATTGGTCTAAAAAAGACTCCTGTTCTGAATTGGTACATTCGTGAGCTTTTAGAGAACCGTAAAGTCCCTGATTAAAGTGTTCTTCAGCAATGTCTACCTATAGCATCATTTAGGTTTTGGTAATAAGAGAAATGACATGAGTGCAAGACCTACTTCTAAATAGATACAATTCATTGCCAGTGAATAAAATGTGCTTTTCACGCTTATAAAACCATTTTGAATCCTGTCATTTCACTGCAAAAAGTAAAAGTATGTGTTGGTCTTAATTGCACTTGATCTATTTTCTACTACGAGGAAATGGTAAGACCTCTATTTCTTTTAAACACTGTGAGCTACCAAAGAATCTGTTCACTGAAATTTCTCCTTCTTTTCCTGACCTACTCAGTGTTTGTATATTCTTCATCAATCATTCTTCACCCAAGGGTACTTAAAGAGCTGGCTGACGTCATAGCAAGACCTCTCTCAAAAATTTTTTTAGTGCTTTTGAGAATCTGGAGAGGTAGCAGTTCACTGGAAGCTGTCAAAGGTTGTCCCAGTCTTCAAGAAGAGCAGCAGGGATAACCCCAGTAACTACAGACCTATCAGTCTCACTTCAGTGCCTGGTGAGGTTTTGGAGAAGATTGTTCTGGGAGCTTCAGAAAAACACCTGATAGACAACACAGTTATTGGTCTCAGCCAGCATGGGTTTATAAAGAGAAGGTCCTGCCTGACAAATTTAATTTCCTTCTATTACAGGGTTACCCACCTAGTAAACCAAGGAAAACCAGTTGACGTAATCTTTCTGGATTTCAGCAAGGTCTTTGAAAATATCTCTCATAGTATTCTCCAAAACACAATATCCAGCATACAGCTGGATTAACACATAAGGCAGTGGGTGAACTATTGGCTGATGGGCTCAAAGGGTTATAATGAATGGGATTGCACTGGACTGGTGACCAGTCACTAGTGGTGTTCTGCAGGGATCCATCTTAGGGCCAGTGCTCTTTAATATCTCCATAAATGATCTGGATGCAGGACTAGAAGATTTTTTTAACAAAGTTCACTGATGACATGAAACTGGCGGAAGCTGTTAACACTCTTGAGGACAAAGAGGCCCTGCAGAGGGATCTAGACAAACTGCAGAGCTGGGCAATCATCAACAACATGAAGTTTAATAAGGGCAAGTGCTGGGTTTTGCACCTGGGACACAGCAACCCTGGATATACAGACAGACTGGGGAGCGAGAGGCTGGAGCGCAGTCCTGAGGAAAGGTACCTGGGGGTTCTGGTCAACAGGAAGCTGAACATGAACCAACAATGTTCCCTGGTAACCAAGAGGGCAACCATGTCCTGGGGGGCATCAAGCCCGGCATTGCCAGCCGGCCAAGGTAGGTGATTGTCCCGCTCTGCTCTGCACCAGTGCAGCCCCAACTCGAGTATTGTGTGCAGTTTTGGGCATCACATTATAAAAAAGATATCAAGCTACTGGAGAGTGCCCAGAGGAGGCCAGAAAATTGGTGAAGAGTCTAGAGGGGAAGTCATATGAGGAGTGGCTGCAGTCACATGTTCTGTTCAGCCTGGAGAAGAGGAGACTGAGGGGGGACCTCATTGTAGTTTACTGCTTCTTCACAAGAAGAAGAGGAGGAGTAAGTGCTGATCTCTTCTCTCTGGTGACCAATGATAAAACTCGAGAAAATGGCAGGAAGATGTGCCAGGGAAAGGTTAGACTGGACGTTAGGAAGAGGTTCTTCCCCCAGCAGGTGGTGGACCACTGGAACATCTCCCCAGGGAAGCAGTCCCAGAACCCAGTCTGCCAGCTTTCCAGAAGCATTTGGACAATGCCCTCAGTCACATGGTGTGAATGTTGGGATTGTCCTAAGCAGGGATAGGAGTTCGACTTGATGATCCTTTTGTGTCTCTCCCAACTCAGACCATTCTGTGATTCTGTGAATGAATGGCACAGGGTTAACTAGCAGAAAAAGTTTTGCTTGTAAAACAAAAACAATTCTGTGAAACAAAACACTAAGTTATAAGATGCAGGCAACTTCCAGCTGAGTGGGAGAATAAGAAGTAGAAATAGGGTGTCAGACTTTGTAAAAGAAAGAATAAATTCTCATGTCTTAGATTGATGGCATAAAAGACCTTGTATAACAGTGAAACGAAGTTCTCTATGTAAAACTGTAAGTTACTTATAGATTGTGTGTCAATCAGACCACTTTTTCATAGCTGACAGTTCCTAAAGGAATTAGAGGAAAAAAATTCACCTTCTAATATCACAGCCTGAGGCTCTAAGAGCAAAACGTTTCCCTTCAGATTCTTCTATCTCAATAGACTTCCAAAGGGCTTGACTGATCCCTCTGAACGTGAGTTTGAGTTGGTCAGTTAGTTACGTAGAAAAAACTTCTGGTTTGTATTATATGACCTTACTTGCAAAATTCATGGTTTTGAACAAACATATTTACAAAGTCATTATAAGCAATAGCCTTAAGAAAGCACTCATGGTATGAACAAAAAAACACAAATTAAGTTGAAGAATTGTCCCTTGTATAGTTAAGGGACATAAATGCATTTTAGATAAACTACTGCCGGTTAGAGAAAGGATAAAATTAGAGCTGAAACCCTTATTTCTGGGGATAGAAAGACATTCCATATTCCCAGATTTAATGAGTTTTTTTGTCAGATTTTACTTACAAGTTGTTAAGTATGAAAACAAAGTATCAGATTATGAATGGGACAGTGAGCTAGTTAGTTTAGGAAATATAATTATTTCCTGGATATTGCTAAACTATATCACATGGATTATCCATGAATGTGGAAATAGTTATATAGTACTAACCAGTTATTTAACTATTTTTAATCTCAGTCGCTCTTAGAAGAGTGTTCAGGTACCCTTTCTTTCTAATAATGACAAGGCATTCCAATATAGTAACTCTCCACTGAATGGAAATAATGCTGTAATAATATATTTGTCCCCATAGCCTGAGGAAGTGTATGACTGTTATATTTCTCAAATATGCGGGTATTCTCTAGCACAAAAGATAGCTATTAACATCGGTATCATAATGGAGACACAATTAAAAGTGCGGTCTTTTTTCCTTTAAAAAACACGCCTTCTTGATTGCTATGGGATTTTTTGCATATTTCTTTCTGACATAGCCTCTTGCACAAGACAACTCTTCAGGGACAGACGTGCTTTGATTTGTGCTCTTTGAACGGCAACTTTAAATAGGGGAAGGCTCAAAATATCCTCTATCTCTCTTTGCATTCCTAAGAGGTCAAAAGGTTTTGCTTGCTTTTGAGAATCTTTGCAACTTCAGAGCAACTGAAATTATTTTTGTTGAACTCAGGTTTATATCATATCAAAAGAAGAGATCTTGAAAGGACACAAAATAGCAATAAAAACAAGCAAGCAAATTTAAAAAACCCCACATGGTATACAGAGTACGTCTCAGTCTCTATGTCTAATAAGTATTTTACGTGTCTTCAGCTTATTGAATCTGATTTTAAATGTTATTATTCCTTTTTTCTTTAAGTGTTTTTTTTTAATACTATTATATTTTTTCTTTTGATGTAGTAACTTACCTACACGTACAATTTAAATAACATTTCAACATTTATTTTTTCACTTAGTTTGTGCTTATTACAGGATTTAACCGGTAACTGTGCTAGCTATGATTCCTAACGCTTCTGGAAGAATTGTTTAAAATGTCTAAGAGACTACCTGATTTAGATAAGGATTACTGAGGAAATTTTCAGGCACAGGAAGAAAGAGCACTTAGAGAAAGCAAGTGAAAATAATACCTGCGATACTATAAGTCACATCTAAAATATTATCTCATCAGTCAGAAAGGGTAAAGAGTAGACTGATGAGCCAGTTCTTTGATGTTGTCCTAGATACCTGTTATTCATAATCTGGCCTTCTTTCTCATTAAAAAATAAATAAATTAGAAAGCAATTTTTAGGGACAGTATTTTTCTTTTGTGACTGGCATTTAGTTTTTTCTGTTAGTAAAGAATCAATAGGAAAAGAAACACGAAGTCATATAAAACACAAAGAAAGTTTGACAAAATATAAACGTAAACCAATGAAAAAATAATCTCAAAAAGGCAATTTTGAAGTTGTGCAAAATACAGAAATTAATTTTTTCTCAAAGAATGCAAGTGATAAAAATGTACAATTGAAATCAACTCAAGAAACAACCATAAACATACAATATACATTGTAAATAAAATTTATTCCAAATTTGCTACATACTTGTAAATAACTCAGAGGACCATTCTTAGAAAGATAAGAGGCAATGTCCTCCTTCTATAATAAGGAACTAGACTGAGCTATCAACAGGCTTTCTAAATTCATTTATTTCAGCTAACACTGAGTGAAACTTTATTCTTGTCTTGAGTATCTTAGTGAAGATAATAGCAACCTGAAATTCAGCTAATGGGAAATAAAAGTAATCCTGTGGAGGTATCCACTCCATGTTTCTGACCAAGAAAAATACATTCAAATGTCACAAAATGCAAAATGTGGGATTTTGCAAAAGTCCTAGATAACATTTGCTAAGGCATCTAATAAAGCTCATTTTACATCACTTTCTAAACCTTAACATTGTGATTTGAGAGGTTCTATATAAAAGAAACATAATTTATGATAGGTGTTGTGAACAATATTGATAGGGTCATATTATGAGCTGTCAAGTCTATTGGTGAAGATAAATAATAGACCAGAACAGATATTACAGTAGGTAAGATGTTTACTTATCCGTACTGGAATATTTACTATTATTAATCAATATTTACTTATTTCTGTGTTTTAGCTTGATTATCTCTAACAAAAATTAACATAATTTTTGATTTATTGGAAATATTCAATAAAAGAACTGAGAATTTCTTCTTGCCTACAAAGTGTTCTTCACAAGTAACCCACATATTTGAGGTTAAGGATGATTCACAGTATTTTTTAGATATAAACTTAGCATACTTGCTAAATTATATACATTGAACTTCCCCCAAAATAGAAGAAATTTGCACTAAACTTCCTAAATTCATGAATGATGTCAATTACATGAACTAATCATCTACTACTGGAACTGTTTGACCTGAAACTGAGATGATTTTGTAGAGTGAGAAAACCTGTTTCCAAACAAAAATCAAAGAGCTGTAACATGGAGAAAATACATTTTATTAATCACAGTATTTCATAAACTTTTTTTTTGTCCATATAATATAATAAAGACCGGAATAATGACAGATGTGTGGGATAGTAATGAAGTATGTCTCGAATGAGAAATCAATACTAAGACATATTAGAAGAGAGGAACTCTCAAATACTGGTTAAAGCAATTACATAACAAATTGTTCCATCATCACTTAAGGTTACAGAGTCTACTTGTGTTTTCACAGCAGAATTCTAATAAGCAGTGAAAATGATAACATATTGCGAACCCACAGCACTGAAGCATTGATTTATAAAGGTAATAAAATACACAAAAAAGATATTGTTTGCTAATTGGCTTTTTTTATGGTTACTAACAAATTTAGAACTTGGTGCAAGTGAACATGGTGTTTCTTCCTTTAGAAGAGCAAAGTTCAGCCAATGCCCCACAGGGCTTCCTGACCTGAGGGAAGAAGGTGTTATCTCAGTTAATTGAATACTTCTGTTGGAATTCAACTAATTAGCAAAAAGAAAACAGCTCTTGTTCCAGTGGATAAAAAATAGGAGGCAATGGAGATGAGAGGATGGGACACATTAAAGCAATAGGACAATATGGAATTCTTCATCTGTCCCTCAAAAAACCCAAGCCAAACCAATCCAACCAATGAAACAAACAAAGAGAAGCATATATACCTAAAAAAGACCCAAACTCTTCCAAATATTCCAAGTTTATTGAAAACTGCAGACTGATTTAATGATCAATTATATGTCTGCAAATGAATATGTATACAAAATTACGACTTTGCTTCAGTTGTCTAATATAACTGATAACCTAGCAAAGATCCTGCACACAGCTGTCAAGTCAGAATCCTGCCTGGGTAACTGAGGATGCTCTTTGTGCTATCATTTGCTTATACATGAAATGTCGTGTTTTATTGAAAACAGTTTCAAATGAAGATTGATTGTCTTGGAATAGAGTACACTGAAAGAAAGCGGGTCCTATGCAGAAAGATCTGACTGTCAGTGCACTTTACAGCAGTTTAGCATGTTGAAGAACATCTTGTATTGTTTGGATTCAATCCATCATTAAACATAAATGAGAGGAAGACTGAGATACATAAATGTGCAAATGCCACATGGACAGATATAATAAGGAATCTGTAACCATCTGGACTCAATATGGAACTTAAAATATTCCCATTTATCAAAATATAATTTCCACACAACATACCACATCCATATTTCAGTGTTGATTAAAAGTAAATTGTTTGGAATTTATCAAACAGTTCAGAAGAAATTGTGTATGCTTTTATTTATATAACATACATTCTTCAGAGATTAATTTCTTCTTCTCCATTAGAAATACGCAGCAATGGTCCTGCAAAATGTGCTTTAGTGACTCAGGAATTAGTCTTATTAACATTACCAGGACCATTCAAGCAATTAAATGAAACATATGCATGAATCTTGGCAACAACAACAACAACAAAAAGATTAAAAAAAGCAACTTTTTAACACTGAACTCTGTGTGGGACTGTTATACTTCCAAGGACCATAGAGATAATAAGAGGCCAGTCAAAAAGTTGCCTGTGACAATCTTTGAATGTTAATAAAAGTAATAAGAGGTAAACCTTGCCTAAACTACTGAAACCAGGAGCCTAGAACGAGCAACTTCTTTCACCTGTTCCTCTTGTGTCCACCTCCTCATTCTGGTTAACTTTACAACTTTGAATTATTTTATTGTAATTTATTTGAATTAGTTAACTAACTAAAATAAATTCATAAACAGAGCAAAATTCTGTCTGTGAAAATAATGTGTGTTTTACCAGTAAGAACCAAATAATGGTTTTAGCCTCATTTATATAACAGACTAATCTACTTGCAACATGTGTTTTGCTCGACAACATGAAACTACTAGACAAATGTCTAAAACTACACTCTGGAATGAGAAATACAGAAGAAAAAAAGATTTTGAGAAGAAAAGAGCAAAAATCTTTTGTTGTTTATCAAGTAACAAAATCTAAAGAGATTTCCAGTTATCTTCATGTCAGAATTGCATGTAGAACTATTTCTGTGTCACAATTAGACACAGGAGTATAAATATCAAAGTACTGATAATGTAGTGGAACAAATAAAAATAATCTGTTTTTTTTAAAAGGTTACTAGGCAATGAGGCTCTCAACCATCTTCACAAAGTAAAAAAAAAATAAGGTGAAAGGCTCTAAGATGAATCTAATAAGCTTGGAAAGTTGCTTAAAGTAAAGAATAATAACAGCAACAAAAAAAGACGCTACGTAAAAATTTCCTAGAAATAATGTGTCATAAAATGACAGCAACAGTTTTTTTAAAACTCATGGGTCATCTGATAATTATCTAAGAATTAAATCCATTCTAGGAAATGTTTTAATGGTGAGGAGGGGTGGAAAAATGTTATTCTGAAGCAAGTTTTGTTTCATATGAAAGCACATATTCCTGTCACTACAGGATTGCAGAGAATAACACACACATTAGATTTTCTTCTGTGTAGCTTTATATTGAAGGAGATTTTCATCACAATTTTGGACAAGGCTAGAATTTTTCTCTGATAATGAGAATCTTCAGTGTCAGTCAAGTACTGTACTTAAAGTGTATCTTCCATTAACTGACAGCTTTTAAACCAATACTAAATTGCCCAAGGAACTACTGAGACATCAAACCTCATTGGGAGGCATCAGATCTCATTGTTGAGAATGCCATCTAGGAACTCCAGGGGGTTGCCTTGTTCTTACTGTTTAACAAGAGTAAGAAAGCACTACCATAGCACTATCACATAAAATAATTTTCTGAGTCCATTTAATCCTCTCTCCTTTTTAGTTTCTCAGCTTCACTGGTCCCTTCTCCTTTAGATTGTTTTTCATACATTCACTTGCAGTAGTAATAGCTATCAGGACAGATGGAGTAACTGGGCAAGTGATTTAGACTGATGAATATTTTCTCTGCATAATCAAATAGCTGGCAATAAAATGGACTACATTTTACTCCCAATTAAAACAATATAAAGCAAAGTTAAGTCCTTAGACTTAAATAATCTTTAGTCTTCATTAAAGGTTGCACCAATGTGTTAATGAATTCAAGAGTACTATAGTGTTTGACCCACTGTTCAGCAAAGGATTATTACATTTCTCAAAGTGCACTGTTGAACTTGACCTTTATTTTGATATTTGACATTTTCATTGATTTTGTTACATTTATTTTCAACTGGCTGCTTCCACTTGAGTTAAAATTTCAATTCATTTACTGTCTCTAATTGATATACAACTCATTTTGTCAAATAGTGTTTTTTTCCAGTGTATGCATTTAGAAAACAAATTCTGACTTATGTTTTTTCCAGCCTTAGTGTAATTTGCTTCCATTCTGGTTTTCCTGTTTTACAGCTCAAAGAAGGTAAGCTGATTATTTTTTTGTCTGTTCCTTATCTTCAGTTTTGGTATCCATAAAAAACTTAGTATACTGTTTTTTCAGCTCAAATAACTATTAATGGTATAGAATCAGGATATGAAATAATAAATACTCTCCTCCCCCAAAATATCAGATCTAACTGATTAGATAAGAATTATTTTACTATACATACATGTCTGTACATGTATTTACTATACAAACATTCTTTCATACCAGCTATGGTATCCAGTATCCAGCTCTAATGGTCAATAAACACATTCATGTATTTGTGTGTGATATGTTTAAGAAGGAAGTTAATATTATCTTTAATCTTTCTCTGATGCACTAAACCCACCCTTTTTATAAATCTGCAAAACACAAAACCATATTAAGACAATCATCATATCCTGACCATCTTGGCTTATTTTGTGAAGCACAGGCATTATAAGTTATTGCATTGCTTCTTGGTCCTTGCATAAGAAAAATATATCCTAACAGTTTGTTATTCACTTAAGAAAGAGAAAATTTGAGGCCAAAAATTCTGATGTCAAATTCTATCTTGTTATCAGATATTGCTGATTATTTCCTCATGGAAATAAATGAACTATCACATTCTAGCTTGAACATACTTATAATTACATTTAATACTATATTCTGACTTTTTAAAAAACTCTGAATCATAGTGTAAACATTTTTCATTAATTCTTATCAAATGAAAAATTTAAGTTATGAAAAAATGAAAATTATCATGAAGACACTTTTAACCCACATTGACACACTAGCATTGATGAAACATCATATGAAATAGTACAGTGTGCCATATTGGATTATACATCACTCCTGTAAATATACAAAATATAAATTACAGAAAATTCTGAACAGAAAGCATCTATGCTTCTACTTCAGAATAAATATCGGAATTGAAACATTTTGGAAAAAAATGACAATAATGAAGAATTCAGGTGACTGTTAAAGTTATAAATATTTATTTTAAATGAATCTTCATGACATTTCACTTTTACAATAGAAATGTAAAGATAATTAAAACATCAAGATACATACAAGATGACTACAAATATTTTAATGAGATTGTAACACAATATATGTTTAATACAATGGTAACACATCAATATTCTTTTCAGCTTTCATCATTATAATATAAATATGTTATATATGCATGCATATAGAAGCAATAACTTTTGTTTGAGCATTTTTTTGCTTTTAGTTTTAATGCCTAACAGAGATGCAAAATTAGTGAAACTGACTGATAAAAATAATTCAAAGTCAGGTCTGCCTGGATCAGGTTCTGCATAGTTAAACAAATTACATTGTAACAAATTAGATACAGTAACAGTTAAATACATCTTTTCATTAAAATAGAAGACAAAATCTGTGATTAAATTTTCAATCCAGTGACTACCTCTCTGGGAATCCATTATTTCCCAGTTTGGGAAAGATGTCAGGATACTGGAATGTGTTCAGAGGAGGGCAACGAAGATGGTAAAGGGGCTTGAGCATAAGCCCTATGAGGAGCGACTGAGCGAGTTGGGGCTGTTTAGTCTAAAGAAGAGGAGGCTCAGGGGAGACCTCATTGCTCTCTACAGCTACCTGAAAGGAGGTTGTAGTCGGTCAGGGGTTGGTCTCTTCTCTCAGGTGACCAGTGACAGAACTAGAGGGCATGGACTCAAGCTACGTCAGGGAAAGTTTAGGCTTGATGTGAGGAAGAAGTTCCTTACTGAAAAGGTGATTGGCCATTGGAATGCGTTGCCCAGGGAGGTGGTGGAGTCGCCGACCCTGGAGGTGTTTAAGGGGAGATTGGATGTGGCACTGAGTGCCATGGTCTAGATGATGGTTGGTGTTAGTGTTGGGTTATAGGTTGGACTTGATGATCTCAGAGGTCCTTTCCAACCTTGTCATACTGTGATACTGTGATACTGTGATTATATATTTAATACAGTTCATATTGAAAACAAAATTCACTATATAACACTAGAAGACATATTGTAATACGTACTCAGAATAAAACACAAAACCACACATACATAGGCAACTGAAAAGGTCACATCCCTGATAATTAGAAGTAAGTAGTCCATATATCTTTGACATTTTATTCCTTTTTATTTTAGATGCTGCTGAAATAAAAAATATATTTTAGCAAAATCAGTTTTCAATACTTTTTTGAAAAGCTTTTTAAAAATGGCTGTTTCTTTTGAGTGTATTGAATTTTTCCATTAATTACTGTAACTGGCGTGTTGGCACTCCATGGTGCAAACAGACTGAGGTTCATAAATTCAGTATTCTGTGCTAATCTGTAAAGTTGGATCAGGCTATGATCAACACAGAACACATTTTGAGTATTTGTTTTATTGAGTCTGTCACTAATAACTCATGTTTGTAATGAAAGGCAAGTTATCCATTTAGGTTTCCTATCGAGACACAGAGACACATACTAAGGTAGGAATAAGACCCAATATATTGAGAAAGGAACTGTTGTACCTATTGTTGAGGAAACACTGAAAAAAATTAATCTCAGGGGTATCCCCTCAAGACACATGGCTCTTTTCCAAATTTCAGTTAAGTGACATCATTCTTTCAGAATTCATGGACATATCTTATACGCGTAGTCCAAAAGAGAAGGAGTGATAAGTAATTTCCTTCCTTATCCCTTCAAATCCTTTTACATAGATTCTTTTGCATCTCAGTTGTTATGCGGCTTGTCTAAAGAGACAGGTTCAATTACTGTCTTTATCTCAGAGGACCTGGATCTGTGTCCTTCAGTACTGTACCCTGGTCCATTCAGCTATGGGTATTTTGAAAACACTTAAAAATACTCTTTTTTTAGAAATCACTTGATTTTTCATGGAACAGCTAAATATTAATTGAGCCTCAAAGAAAAAGAGGAAATAGGATGCCATACTTCAGAGAAGGGTACACACTAGAGCGCAGAGATATGTTTCCCCTCATTCTCTTTATTTCACAGATACATAACGTTTCACATTCAGTACTTTTTTAACTTTATTGTCTTCAGCAAATCCAATTTGTGAGCTCAACCACAAAAATTTTCAACTTTGCATATAATATGCCACTGACAACACTACTGAAAGAAGTTGTATCATTCACATTCAGGCCTTACATCCCAACATGTTAAAAAAGATTCAATTTTGTGCATGCATTTGTGATTAAAATGTGTTTCTTCCCTGCTCCTTTTTTTTCCACAGTAAATATTTTTTGATACAAGTCTAATGACCAAATTACCATATCAAAGGAAACCACTGTGGCAAAAGGCAGTGATAGGTATCTTTTTCAACTGTATAAGGAGAAGCCAGACTTTAAAGAACACCCTCATCCTAGATCTTTTTCCCTCAGGACTTAGAAGATTCACATTAAAGGACAATGAAGAAAGCTTGCCACAGTTTTTAAGAAAAGGGATTTTAAATTTGATAACCAAACTGTTCTTAAATAATACTTTCTTCTCCCTCTCTAAACAACTTTTCAAAGTTGACTTAATCTGGAAAAGAAGTATCTCCAAAATTAATTTGGCAAGACTATCTCTTGACATGGACAAGACTACAACAGACAAGCTCTCAAATCTTTGACAAATGTTAAGTAAGTGCGTTGCCTTTGTGAGCAAGGTTTTGGTAGTGGATGGGCTACAGGGGTGGCTTCTGTGAGAAGCTGCTAGAAGCTTCCCATATGTCTGATAGAGCAAGTGTCAAGAAAGACCCACTGGTGGCCAGGGCTTATCCAATCAACCATAGTGGTAACACCTCTTCGATAACAAAAAAACCTCTAAGCCTGTGCAACTGCAGTCAGAGACAACTGAGAATATGTGAGAGAAATAAGGTCAGAGAAGAAGAAGGAGAGAGAGGAGGTTCTCCAGGCACCCAAGCAGCGATATCTCTGCAGCCCATGGTGACAGTAACCTGTCTCATGGAGGTTAATGGTAGAGCAGATATCCACCTCCAACCCATGGATGCCCAAAAGAAAGTTGTGACCCTATGGGAAACCTGCACTGGAGCTGGTTCCTGACAGGACCTATGGAAGGAGGAGAATATTTGGAGAATATTTGATGGCAAGACTTGTGACTGTGTGGGGATCCCACACTGGAGCAGTTCATGAAGAACTGTAGCCCATAGGAAGGGCTTACGCTGGAGAAGTTTGTGGAGGACTGTCTCCTGTGGGAGGGATTACATTCTCCATCAGGAAAAGAGTGTGAGGAGTCCTACTGCTGAGAAGGAAGTAGCAG
This sequence comes from Dromococcyx pavoninus, assembly GCA_033558185.1. Taxonomy (NCBI): domain Eukaryota; kingdom Metazoa; phylum Chordata; class Aves; order Cuculiformes; family Neomorphidae; genus Dromococcyx; species Dromococcyx pavoninus. Next base: position 84,387 of record JAUMJL010000139.1, on the reverse strand, counting down.
TAGAAACAAATGTGATGAATTGACTGCAAGACTCCCTCCCCATCCCCTTGCACAGCTGAGGAGGAAGGAGGTAGAGAATTCATGAGTAAAGTTGAAAAGGGAGGAATAGGGGAGAGGTGTTTAAGATTTTATTTCTCATTAGCCTGCTCTGATTTGATTGGCAATAGATTAAACTAATTTTCCCAAGTCATTTCTGGTTTTATGATGATGGTAATTAGTGAAAAGTCTATCCCTGTTCTTATCTCAACTCACGAGCCTTTTGTATATTTTTGCTTCCCCGTCTAGATAAAGAGGGGAAGTGATAGAGTGGCTTTGGTGAGTACCTGACATCCAGCCAGGGTCAAGACAGCATGTTATGAAATACTTACGGAGGCATCCAATCTGTTCAATGGCTATTTAAAATCTATTTCAATTTTTTTTCTGTAAAAATTACTCCAAAGTTTTTCTCCTTTCATTTTGGCAAAGGATATGATATATTCATCCAAAGTTAGGAACCACTGGGGAATTCTGAGGAACATATTAAAATCTCTACAGGAGTTTTATAGCATCTTCTTTTGCTTGTTCAGTTTCCTTCTGTTCTGTGGTATGAGCTTTTCTAATTTCAGATATTTTTATATCCTATTTCCTACTCTGTAGACCCAGCAGGCATATAAAAATGACCCTGAGTGGATCTGAGATGAGATCTGAGACTTGCACCACTTTATCTCCAGTGAATTATGCTAGAGGTTGTAAACTCACCATAACACTCCTAAAACCAAGGAAATGAAACAACAAACATTAAGATCTGGAAACACAGACGAAGAGTGAGCACAATACCATCAAAGGAATAGAAATTAAGCAGTGCATATGTAACTCTGCTATTAGTACTGAAACTTTTTCTACATAAAAATATTCTTCCTTTTTATGTGATAATTACATCTGGACTAATGGTTATGAGACCTGCTAAAATTTCAGTTACACCATCGATAAATTCCTGCCTTTAAATACAAGGTGTTTTTTCTCTTTGCCTATGAACAAGATTGTGAGTGTTATATCTTGGCAAAGAGATCTTTCAAGAACACATATTTACAAAAAATATCCTTTAAACTTTGTTCCCTGAGACTATGAGTTCAGATGTTACAGATCTCAAGGAGTCAAAATTCATGATGGTCATTGCCACACACTTCAAATTGATTTGACTCCCCTGCATTTGAAGATGATTTGCAAGAAAAGGATACACTGACTTAGACGTGCAGTGTATTTGTCCCACAGGACATATTTAAATTGTCTGCTGGAATTTGTTTTAATGAACTCTTCATAAAATATTATGAACAACTTCCATAATTGCCCAGAATTTCTGCTGAAAGAAGTACAACCATAGATTCAAAGCACTGCCTGGACTTTCTGAGTCTGTCAATATCTGTCAAAATTTATTGCCTAGAGGGATACCTAAAAGGAAGAGGTATTTTAAAACTGTCTGCCAGGTTAGGAAGAATTTATATTATTATTCTGTCTTTCTCTTTGTTCATCTCCTTCCTATACATGTTTATCTGACCGTGTTTTTTACAAAAAAAAAACCCAGTAGCAATAAAAAAAAGATGATGCACATGAGGGTTCATTTTACTGAAACTTGAAGAGATATTTTTGTGCTATTCATTTCCATTTTCTACTAAAAGAAACAAGGTGTTAATGTCAAAATAAATGTTATTCCATTTAATAGATTAAAAGTCAAAACACATTCCTACATTTCAGCAGCTCAGAATGTGCCCAATATATAGTGCCCATTAGCACTATATATTAAGCTATATATTAAGATGAAAGTAATCAGAATACTTATCAAAATGTTCATGGTGTTTCCTGAGGCACTGATAACCATTAAGATTTATGTTGCTAGAGTCCCACCCACCTTATTTACATACCTACTCTAAGACAATGACAGACAAATGAGAACCCAATCAAGATTGAACTGAAATAGTTATTTTAGGAAAAAGTTTAAATGTTTTTAGGGTAAAGTACAGTCTCTTTAAAAACATATGTGTTTTTATCTGCAATAAGATAAATCATAAATACTGATCTTCCTCTGAAACTCCATAGACTGATAAACAGATTTTGTTACGGATACCTGGAGAAAGAAAGTGATCACTTCTTCCCTCTCTATGAACTGACTTACTTATTTGTATTCTTTGATACTTCCTAAAAAAATAGGTACAACAAAAGGAAGTATTATACTGCTTACCAAGCTAGTTCATGATCAATCTTTTCATTTAAAAATATAATTTCCAATGAATCTTTCTATATGTTTTTATGGACAAAACCTTTGCACCTGATATTAACATTTACATTTAAATGTATAACAATAACTGTTTGGTTTTTTTACCGGTAAACTAAGAAATCTTTAAATGTTACCTTTTTCTAAAGTCAACATAAACCAGAGCAATAAATTAAGAATTGTAGTTGCATCAAGATTAAGAAAAAAAATCCAAAAGGTCTCTTAACTCTGAAAAATACAAACTATATTACCTTCCTGGGATTTATGTTGTTAAAAAAATAGTCTGACTGCAGTTATTCTCATGCTTAACATCAGTCACCAGTCTCTGGTTCATACAGCAATAAAAGGTATTGTGGAATTATATTTGAAGGGGATGTTAGTAATAAGCTTAAAAAACCATGGTAATACGGTCTTTCAGTGCTACCCAAAACTCTTAAGAGTTTTTTTTTCATGTAGTTCCTGAGTAAATTATTAATATCATCATAGTCATATATAACTGAATAATATTTGCAGAAAAAATGCATATTGTGAGCTAAAAAAAACCAGTTTCACTTAAACCCGTGTTTCCAAAATGTGTTTCCACAAGTATGTTCCCTTATGAGATAGTACAGTAGATTCCAAAAGTGAACTCTGGTGTTCTCCATAGCTTTATCTTTTGCTATAAAAATGAAAGCAAACCCACAGGTGCTTGCAAGGGAAGCCTTCAAAATTTAAGTGATAAAGTGTTGCCTAGAGAAACATTTGCCTGAGGAAGTAAAGGACCAGGTGCCACAATTCTGAGCTATGAAATGTCCTGTTTATTTCATATGATGCAGAATCTGAGACTTTACAGTTTGCATTATTAACTATTTCACTCATTCTCAAAGCATGAAATAAAGGAAAAGTCTTATACTATGAAGATTATTTCTCATAGTGTTTGTGTTGGGGTGGAGACATGAGAAAGTAGAGGAAGTATTTGAGAAAATGTATAAATTGATGTATAAACTTGCAACATAGCATGGTGTGGCTGTAGTGGGGCTTTATTGGCTCCCTTAAGTGTATAGCAGAAATAATATTTCCTTTTTGAAAAAGTCTAAGATATGCAGATGAATTTCAAAAAGAGTGAGGCATGAGATAATAAGAAATAATAATGACTAAATATCCATCCCCAAAATGATGAAAATAAATTTGAAAACAACTTTTGAAACTACTTAAATTCAAATAAAAGCAATAAAATCCCCATTTCTCTCAATTAAAAATGTGAGCACGTTAATGAGCCATCTAAATAACAGCTGAGCAATGCCTTCTAGTGTGAGATGTGGGTCATCTGTAGAAAAAGAACATTTGCTGCTGGTGCTATTAAAAACAGATACCAACAAACAACTGTGTTAGTCTATGTAAATGCAATGTATTTTAACAGTGACAGAGATAACTGAGCTGCCATACAAAGAGTCAAGATGCTTTCATCTACTTACAAATTACATTTTCAATTCAATGTTTATGTAATTATTTAATTATATTTATTTTCATGTCTTCATTTCTATCAAGCATCTTGGGCTTAAAAAATTATTATTTTGCCTTTTCTATAGTACTTGTTCTCATCTACTCATCTGGATTTCCCTGTTTCCTTCAGTCTCATTATTGTCTTCTTTATGCACTGCAGATAAATATTAGGTCTGCAATGTAAAGAATATTGATTCATAGTTTCAAAGAGAACAGACACAACTATCTCAGAGGAACTTCATCGGACAAGAAAGAGCCATTGCTAAACAGATGTTGCATAGACCAAGCTTATTTACATTTGAAATGGAAAAGCATATATATACATAACATATTGAAGTAAATATGTGCAACATATTTGACTAAATGCAGGTATCTATAACAATGTGACACGAACAATTTTTATTTTCCATTGATTTTACTGACTAGATTTCCGTTTACTGTAGGAAAAGAACAGGCATCGAGGCTCACGGTATTTATCTAAAATTAGACACTCAAATTATCCTTATATATTTACACACACATAATAATAATGGATGTATATACAAAATAAAGTTGAAGAACAGTGTGAGTCAGCATAATCATTCTAGACTGCCTTACTCTCAGAAACAGATGGTAAAGACATCATGACACCCACTTCAGTGTAGTGTAGTAAGCACAATACATTCCTAGGAGTACCAGTGGGCTTGTAGTACAGTATAAAATTGTTAAAAAGTAATTACTTTCTTTGATCAGTAGATGAAAGCCAAGATGAATACATCTATCCAAATTACAAGTCTTCATCCACTATCTGTTCTCATTTTAGCATCCTGCCTCACGACTTCAGCAATCCAACTTGTCCACAACTTTGTGTAGTGTTTGGTTGCTAAAATGATGACACAGAACCCTGATGAATATTATTAGATAAATTTTGATTTTTTTCTTTTACTGTACAAAGTCAATGCAGTTGAGGTTTTTTTGCTTGGCTTTTGATTTTTAAATATACATGGTATAATAGACGAGTTAATCGTGGTCGACATGACAAAAATTGCCCTAGGTGCTCATATTTTCATACATTCAGAAAGTAATTAGGCAGATAAAAAAGCTCATGATTGTTTAAAAGTTTCTATTATTATTTTTATAAAAATGGGATATTGTGGTCTTTTTATTTGCCTTCTGGGTATTCAGGTTTCAGTATTTGTGTCTTCAGGCTCTTCTTAATCATAGAACTAGAAGATTACTTTTAAAAATAAAGGCTGATCTCACACAGTGAAATTATTTCAGAAGGTAAAGCTTTAGGAGACACACTAGCCTCTTAGAGATGAAGTAAAAATGTGAAGTTGACAAAACAGCTATGTATTTCAGATCTGTGGGATTTCAGTGGTTTAACTTGACAGGTTTAACTTTTTGGTATGAGAACTGACACAGGTTTTTCACCTCAGCATCTTACATAAACCTATGTTCAGTGGAAAATCTGTTCTTGGGACTAAGTTCATATTGTTTGACTTCGTAGGCATCTTATGAAGAATATTCAGAAGAAAATTTCAAATAAGTTGATTATTCAGAATATTGCCATGTTCTTTTAAGATAAGTGGGTGGAGGATCTAATATTTAATATGGATGTTTTAATTTTTAATAACGAATCTGCATCTTTCATGTTATTTGATATTGCACAGGATTTTGACTTAGCAGAGTTATATGACAATGTACTTAAATCACAGTGCAACTAAAAATCACATTTAGCAGAGCATACTAGTTGCAATATGAATGCTATTCTCAATACTTATCTCTGTAACATGCTCATTGACATGATGCTGGGTATCCCCCATCTCTGGGAAGAAAACACAGCTTGAAGGCTGCTCAAACCTACTCCTTTCTTCAAGTTCTTTTCGTTGATTTTTTTTTTCATTCTTTATAAGTTGAGCCATACATACCCTCTACTTCTGTTCTCATGCTTGCTGAGTCAGGAAGACATTTACATTCCTTTGATTAATTCGGGGTCAAACATTTCCACAACCAGATGACCCTATCAACAGATATAGCTATTTAAGTATGATAAAGGACATCATCTAGTTCCCTGTGTGTTAAGCCTGTCTTTCTTTGCAGCATGAGCCGTCAGTCACTCCACCCATTCTTCCCACAACTTCATGAGCATACTGCCCTTCTTCAACACCTCTGAACTTTTTTCTATTGTAGGGTTATAGTTGATCAGTTACAAATAACCATGCAAAGGGGAACAATAGAAATGAATGTACCATAGGTCTTCCTCTCACGTTTTTCTATGGACAGGGGCACCCATTATTATATAATTTTGTCCTAAACTAATAGCTCGTTATAGAAGTGCTTTGAACACCATGTAATATATTTTAGTGAAAGCCATGAAAATTTGAAGAGAAGCTTAATCAGCTAAGTGATTTTTTGTTCAAAGCATTCTGAGTAAAATGCCTATTGTCTGCCTAAAGTGTGCTTATGCACTTTAATGATCTTGTAAATATCAGTTTTACTGACTTTTCTGAGAGTGTCACAACTTAACAGGTTTCTAAGTCAGCCAGACACGTGAAATAAAACATATGAGTCTGCAAGTCTTCTACAAATTCTGGAAAGGTTAGCAAGCTCTGACACTAGCCTTTTTTTGGAATGCAAGTTTCAAGAAGATAATGTTTGAAATTGAATAAGCTCAGATTTTCCCAGTAAGGAATATTAATAAAGAAGTGGTTTTTTATTTTCCTTTCCTGCAGTGTTTTCTTCAAGGATAAGTAATTTTCCTTGGTCCTTTTCTCCAGCAAACTTCAGCTATTAGTAGTGCCTAGAAATACCAGTTTAGTTCAGAAACTTACTGTGTTAGGTGCTGCCATCAGATGTTACTATCTGTCTGTGAAGTGAAATGAGGAGTGGTATTTATTGGATGAAGAACTTTTCTAATACAGATAATTTGAATGGTAAAAATATAAAATATAAATTAATTCAATTTCCATGTATGCTCTTATGTGTACTTCCCATATTTTCTAAACTTCTCAAATATACTCTCATACAAAATTGAAAGCTTTTAAAATACATCATATATAACTGCCATATATTTTTTTTCTGTGAAAGTAGTTATTACCATTCAACTAGAGATAAAAACAAACTTATCCACTGCCTTTTCAACATATGTGTCTACTGTTTTCCATCTCTCAACTCCTCCAAGAAATGTCATGCTTCCTCTCTTTATATATGTATTTAGGAAGCATACAATGATATTACTGTGACCAAACTGACAGTATTAAGCAACTTAATGAATAATAGCCAGCTGACATTTAGTAGGTGTGTAATACTACTAGTAAAATATGTTTGTGTAAAAAATAATACTTAATGAAATAAATTAAAAAGTAATATAGACAACAAGAAAATAAGTTGTAGGTTTGATTTTTTTAAGCACTACCACTTGTCAGGAAACCACAGCAAAAAAATAATTGAGGAACTTGTTCTCTCTCTCCTCCCCCCAAAAAAGGAACACTATTTTTCCTGACCAGTCCTAGAATCTTCACCTGTCTACAATTTGTTCCTATTCATTGCACAGAACATTTGGAAGCTTAAAATGTGATTCCCTATTCAAGCAGAAACTTAACCAAGTTGGACAGTACTAAAATGCAAAGTGAAGTAAATGGCTAGCTGACATAGAGATAGGCACTAGTATGCGTCCAGCTGCACCTGTTTATTCGTTTGGGATCCCAAGTGTGCTAATTGTCTAATATTTTGCTAGAGATTCAGGATCTGAGTTCAGAATTATCACAGTCTGCTGCTGTGCAGGATTTGACTTCAGACTGAATGCTCTCTTTCCCATGCAGAGCAGTACCATTCCTGGGGTATTTTTTCACTATGTCTTAACATAAATAATTAAAAATTACAGATTGGGAAAAAATGACTCATCATCCCACTGCTCAGGGAAACTATAGGAAATGTGAGTTCAGGTGTCTCCTCCACTAAGTTTTGTAACATCATGGATATGTACATTTTTCTTCTACCCAAAGCTCACAATAGTTTTGTGACTAAAGCTAGGCACTTTATTTTTAGCATTCATGTTAGTCATATTTTAGGTTTAGGAAGAATTTTCTCTGCCTTTTCAAATTAGCCTTGTGGAGGAAATGTATTTCATTATTTGTTCAGCAGTGGAGTCTGGGATGTGAGGTTTAAAAAGAGTAAAGTGCCAATGTAACAATTACCCAATGCAGATGATCATTCAAAAGTGTTAATTTCTCTACGGCAAGGAGTAGCTCTGTCACAGTTGTAGTAGGATTCGTGATATTTGGTGTATAGAGGTGATGGCTGTAGTTTAGGACATGTAAGCTCCTCTTTCAGTTCTGGCAATTTGGCTACTATTCATGGGGACAGGATGGGGTCAGGAACTGCAGAGCAAATGCGCCAGCCACAGAGCATCAAACAGCATGATTAAAAGGCATATATTCTGTTCCAGATAAATAACTGCCAGATAAAATATCTTCGCCACCTAATAAAGTGAGAGTTTATTTAGCTTATCAGCTATCACTACTATCTTAAATTTCATTTTGTGGATTTTACGACAATGATTATGTTGGTAATGCACAAGGAGAAATGGAATCCAGCCATATCAGCTTTACACCTTCTGACTCTGCAGTTCTGACAGAAATAAGAGTGTTAAGAGATTATTTTATAGTCAATGAAGTCAGCAGATTTTCTTCATGATATACTTGAGAGAGTTATGTTGAGTAAGGTGCCATTAAGAAATATTTACTCTGAAAGAAACAGCCCAATTTATTTTTTACTTCCCTTAATATTCTTACAAAATATATGGAAACCCTTGAACAACCATCATGCACTGCTTCTTACAATCCGTACAAAAATGGTAATAACAGAAGATAAAAAATAATAAATTATTTTAAATTATACAAACATATTTTACTTCCAAAATGTATGAAAGAGATGAAAATGACCTTGAAAATGCCCTTGGTATTCCAGCTGACCTTTTATCTCTAGGAAATAATATGGAAAGGCAGACAAAATGAGATGAAATACTGACCAGCTTTCATGCCAGATCATTCCAATTGGCATGCACTTGGGAGTCTGTTGAGCTGGATCCTTCAATCAGAATGTAAATCATGTGTCATTACTTATTATCCAGGCTCTCTGCAAGCCAGAATTCATAGCTGACAGGTTTTTGAACTTTAAATGAGTGGTGGTACCAGCAGAGATACAGACAACTCAGGAAAAATACGTACAACTTATTAGCATACCAAAGGGAAAGAAGACCATATTCCCAGAAAGCAAAACCTCAAGAAATAGTGTAGATTTTGAGATACTTATAGAAGCTGAAGCAGATATCATATATTGGAAAAGAAATTCTTCTGATACAGCTTTTCTAACAGTAAACACAGAAGTACAAAATACACTTTATGGAGTTCATCCTGTCTCCCATCACATCTACAGAGACATGTAAAAGACATGCCATGGTTAATTTGAAAAAAATTCAAATAACTTAATCAAGGAATATGGTAGCAAATTATACAGATTCAGAGGAAACAAAATATAATATGCAAAACTCTCTGAAATGCAAAGACATAAAAGAAGAAAATAAGAAGAAATACTCAATTAAAAAAACATATTTGGAATATGATTTTACAAAAAAAAGGAAGCCATAGAAATTAACTGTAAAATAAAAATGCAGATGCTGGAATACGCTACATGAAAGCAGATAAGGAACTGGAGATTGAAAACACACAGGACGCAAAGGAGCAAATGGAAGGACTCAGAAAAAACAGAGAACATAAACTTATGGTGAATCAGAGTGTAAGAAAGAAGCATTGTCCAAAATAGATCAGAAAATAAATACCTAGCATACTACTAGTAGAAATAGAACCTAGCCTGCTATTCTCAATGTTTCAAAGATTTCAGAAAAGAAGAGAAGGTGATTTGTAAGGAAAAGGGGAAATATTAAAAAGTTGACAGAATTCAAGAAGGTTCAAAAAGAAAAAAAACTTAACAGTTCACTAGAATTATTAAGTTCAAACTGCAATCTTATTTCAGAGAACAAAGGAGGTTGGACAAGTTGGAAAGTAAAGAGTTTCCTTCTCTGAAGAACACCTCAGTGCAGAGTAATGATGATGTCTATGTAACAGTAAGAGTGACTGATGTGATTTATTTTAAATAAAAGCCACAGATTTATTCACAGACACACAAGAAGGTATGATAACATAATAATACTATTTAATAAGTCAAGCATTCATGTCAGAAAAAAACAGCCTGTATGTCATTTACGTTATGCCACATCCCTGAAGGCACCACCAGACCTTACAGGCTTTATTCAGTCTCCCCGGAGCCTTCCCCTTCTCTGTCCAGGGCCCAGGACCCCATTTCAGTCCCGTGGACTGTGAGTCCATGCCCCAGTGATGCTGAAGCAGGGCCGGGATCCAGCTTCCCACAACCTTCCCTGTCATGGGCTCCGCCAAGCTTGGCCTAGCTGCAGGCCCAGCTGCAGGCCCACACTCCAGCTTGCTCTCAGCCAACATGAAGGCTGATATCCCAGCCCCATCTCAGCCTGCCCTCAGTCCCCTGGAGGTGCCTGATATCAGGGCTGAGGTTGCCACGGCTGCTGCTGGCTGGGGCAGTGGGAAAGGCCTGGCTGCCATGCTGAGCTGGTTTGAGCTAGCTTCCCCAAACTCTCTAACACTCAATTTACATCCTTTTCCCAAAGCTTCTTCTCCCTTACAAAACAAAAAAAATACAGAAAAAATAAAATCACACTATATATATGTACATTTCTGAATATAAACAACTACATACAGCAAGGATATCATGCAAAACTCCCAAGAAAGGGAAGAGGGGAAGGGAAAATGGGAAAAAGGACAAAAACGAACGAAAACAAAACAGATATGCACAGTTGTAAGACCCAGTAACTAACAAAGTAAAGAACTAGCAAAATATTACCACTTCCCTTGAGTAAAGCAGAACAGCTAAATCCAACCCAGGACTCTCCCCACACTCGTGGGCAGACCACAGGCCTCAGCTCCGGACAGGACCAGCAGCAACGGAGCTCCTGCCCTCCAGCATCACCTCATTTATATGTTGTGTTACGTTAAAGGAAGATATGGAATACTTCCATAGATCCTGACCTCCGTTGTTAAGGAAGACCTGTAAAGGCCATTTTTAAGGAAGATTTGAAAAATCCAAAAGCCAACCCACTACACACACACAGCCCTGGAGGGCTCCTTCTGCTCTTGGTTGCTGGCCCCGAGGGAGATGCCAGTCGCCACTGCTTGATAGTTCTTCAGTACAAAGTCAGTGTGGTACAGTCTCCCATCACTTGAGCCCTTGCTTATTTTTCCTGTGCTATGATCCTACCCCTGAATTACTGAGTCAACGTAAAAAGAACCTACTTGTTTTCTGCTCAAGCGTTGCATGCTCCTTTATTTGCTTATATAAAGTGTTAATACTCTGCTGTGAATATATCTTTCTTTCTGAATATCTACCACTAGAAAGACTTCATTTTTACAATACTTTTCCAAAATAAGATAATATATTCGTACCCACTTTGCAGCATAGCTGTGAGATGCAGCAAAATCATGGTGAAAAGTACGCCCTAATTTTGTGTGTTCCTTTCTAGTACCACTAGTATCACTAGCTTATGTTCCCACCTTCCCTCTGACTCTGACTGGAGGTTAGAAAGCTAGGAAGTTTTGACTGACAGGTCTCAGTATCTTAAATTCAAAAGTCAAAAATTTCACCATATACTCGTTATAAAACTGCCCAAAGTTTTAAGTGTTAACATCATACTGGAAAGCTGAAGTCAAGAAACCGTCATAGAGGAAACTGGCAGATCAAATCCAAGTCCTCAGACAAATTTCAGCTGCTGTAACCATGATTTAGTCTTTTCTTTATGTATGTCACTCTCTTATTCATCATATGTCTTCCCACATCTGAAAAAAAAATGAGATCCTCTTCTAAGGGGTAGTACTCCATCCACAGGTAATACCATATAATATTTCTACAGCTTATAAATTTCTATACAGCAAATTCCCATGTCAAACAGGTACCTGTGTGTACTCATAGAAAAAAAAAGTCAAAAGCAGCTTTTCTGCAAATAATACCTACCTAGATGTGTATATATATGTATTTTAAGCTATGCAGTATTATTGGTGAAATAAATTTATGTGACAATCTCCAAATGTGAAATAGTTTGAAAAAAATATACAGGTCTGACTTTTTTAATTTCCTTCTTACTGATTTCCACCTGAACTTTGAAAGTTGTATATTAGCCTTTCCCAACATCAGTTGATGTAAAGAGCTGTTGTTTTGTAATGGTTACGTATGTTTTTCAGATTGCATATATATAGCATTTTTAGCAATTATACTATTTATAGAGCTTCAACAAGTCAGTTAGATTAGGTAATAATAACTTGATTACTAGCCAGTTGTTAAAAACAAAACAGTTAAAATCATGCCATGGAAGGTCCACAGAAATCCTGAGACTGTCAGATCACTAAGAAGCCATTAGATTTTTTTAGTAATGGCACAAATCATAATTAGTAGTTTATGTTGCAGCAACAAAAGTACAAAAAAATCTGTCTCAAACTTCTAAAAAAATGAAGTCTGTGATATAACCAATTTTTTTTAAGTGGTTTTCATGTTCAAATGTTTTATAGGGCTAGTCTCTTGATTTTTGTTTTTTAAATCCAACATCCATCTGCTGTGTATCTCTTTAAACAATACGTAGTGAAACATGATTTTCTACTAGTGCAGAAATCCTCTTAAATTAGTAATGAGAATGTCACTGGACAGGACATTTAGAAATGTATTCATGAAACTGAAAGATGTAACATAGACCATGCAGTCCTATAACCTCTAACATGTTTATTCCATTAAAGTATTTTAACAATGTAAACTGTTGTTTGGTTTTGGGGTTTTTTTTTAATTATATCTTTAACAATATAAACTTTTTTTTTGAGATGCTTAGTGACAGGGTCTCCTCTTTCCTGGAAAAAAAGTAAAACTTCTCAGTATCACTACAGCCTCAAATGTATCCTTAACCGGGAAACTGATGGTTTTCCTCACTTTCTGAAATGTCCCTGCAGAGTGACTACAAACATCTGCATCAGGTCAAGTGAGGTGACACTGACAGTAACTTGGCAGCTCTGAAGAGATTTTCGAGTATCTTTAGGTTGCTTTTAGCTCACAGAGGTACTTTTGTGCAAAGCCAAGCACTGAATCTCTTAACTCATTTGGCAAGGTAAGAGGTATGGTGAACATGTGAAAATACTTACACTGTTGCTTAGGCATGTGTGTAATTTAAGGATGCAACAAATCTTAACAATAGTATTCAAAACTGACGAGCGTCTGTTTGGCTGCTTAGTATCTTCTTTAGAGTGAGTTGAATAAGAATTTTCTTCTTTCTGGTTTAAAAAAGCAGATTCTGAACATTGAACGTTAGTCTCTAGGCAACCATCCAACTCTTCAGTGGCTGGCTAGACACCACTTGAATTATCTCTCCAAGTATAGCCATTAACAAGCAACTAGGATGCAAGACACAGTTTGTAATTACAGCAATGAGAGAGGCACAGGCTTCCTGGTTGAAACTAAATGGTTTTGTCTTGATCTGTGTTACTATTATCCAGTGCCACTTGTGCAAATGAAAAAACCTGATGTAAGCAGTCTTACACAATTTTGTGCTTATAAATTCATATCCAAAAACATATTGAGTTCTGTAAATGGAAACTCTTAACACCACACACACGCATTTATGCATATGTATATGTATATCATCTGCAAAGGAGACAAATATATATGTGTATTCATATATGCATAACTACAGATATAGTTCTGTAGTTAAATATAAATCAGAAGAGTACAATATAATATATGACAGCAAAATTCCAGTGTAGAACTTTGCCAATTATTTTTCACATATTGCATCATAAAAATTGTGAAACTAGTACAGTAGATAATGAAAACATACTATCCCTTTTAAAACCTACGTATTATAAACCTTTCAAAGCATGCCATATCTAATGTCCATAACTGCTACTTATTTGTCTGTTTTTTTCTGCTCTGGTGTACCATATAATATGGATACACAAATGGAGAAATACTATTAGAGCAGTTCTAGTTTTAAGTCAAAATTTGTCCATACAAGAATGTCCAAGTTTAATATTGTATACGTCAAAGTCTTATTTTTCTGGGGGAAAGGGAGGCTGTTCAATAACTTTGTTCTATTTTGATCTATTTACTTTTATTGATTTCATCTTTTTTATGTATCCAATGTAGTTGACCCTTTTTTAATCTGAAAATAGGGAAAAATATGGTTGAAAACCATCATATTCCCAATGTTACCTTTTTACTGATGAAGTAATGAAGTCACACAAAAGCATCATGTTTGATTTCTTAAAAAAATGTTTATCTCTTTCACTTTGCCATTTTTTTGCACATTAATTAATGTAAATATATATATACTTTCCCTTAGTATTTTCTATTTATATTCAGTATCCTAGCACTAAGATATCTAAGAACCCTTTTAGACTGTTTTCTATAATGATTACATTAAAACATTATTATAGAAACAAATCTATGCAGAATTAGTTGTAGAAAAAAATAATGAGCTGTTATACTTAAGCAAAACACATCTAGGAGAACTGACTTGCTTGGTCTTTTTCTGTTTATCCTAAAATACAGTATAGGGATTTAACTTCGCTTTCTCATCAGAGATCAGAAAAAATGCATATTAGTGTTATTGAACCACACTTAGCCTGCTTCTCATGCAGGTTCATCTAAAATATCTTTTGATTCCCAACAATAAAAAAGAGAATATTGTCATCTAACATCTTTTTTTTTCTGTGTGTTTCATATAATAATAAGCAACACGTCATATCAGTTCTGACTCTCTGGCACAAGTATCTTTTTTCCTATGTCATTAAAATGTACTGAAAAGGTTACTTAGACCTTAATAATGGCTGAGGATTCAAGATAAGTTCCAGCAGATCACAGTAATTCTGCTGTTTGGTCTAAGAGCCTAATGAGAAGCAGGAATGATTTTACTGAAGTATTGAACACTCACAGTGCAACTGCCTAAGTCATAGAGAAAAGGTACAACGTTAGTTTTTTTGAATGCTTGTTTTTTCCTGGTAGCTATTATGAAGGAAAGATTGTCTGTACAGTTCATTGACTTCTGCTGCATAAAAAAGTTTTCCAAGCCCTATACCTACTTTATCTCCTGATCTCTCTGATCTCTCAGGACTTGGTGTCATGAGGAAGTACTCTCCCTTCAAAACTATGACTACATGTGTTCCAGTACATTGAAGTAACTTAGTGTTAGACTGTAGTTAATGCTGTCAAAACTTGTGTGTGTGAGCAGATGCCAGATTTCCACAGAGTTGATGCACAAAGGGAAAATGCTAGAGCTCAAACTGTCAACACCTCTATTTGTGAGCAGATGCCAGGTCTCGGCAGAGTTACAACACAATGGAAAAATGCTTCAACTGTCAACACCCTATATGGGAGCAGATGCTGGGTTTTGGCAGAGGTAAAAGTAAGAGAGGGATATAGTATTAGCACCCAGCTTACAAGAAAAGTCTGGGCTTTGACAGAATTTATATCAAGGAATGATATAGTATAGATCTAGCCACTGACCATTGCCTCAGCTCATACATTGAGAGTAGATGCCAGGAGTGAATAAGTATTTGCATCCTGTTCTAAAAATTTAAATAAATGCAAACTGGGAGAACAACAAAACAAACAAAGAGCCAAATAGTTGTCTCTTTTCCCACTATTGAATCTAACTTGTTGTAGTAAGGGATTGTTGAACAATCAATATGTATCATTGTGGTTTGAAATTATCAGAGAGAATATTCTTAAATAAAAGGGCTAAAAGACAAAAAATTCTACAATCATCTATGAGAGTATTTCAAACAAGTGATTTAGACCAATTAAAGAAATATCACCAAAAGTACCACCAAAAATTAACATTATTGCAATATAATCCTAGAAAAGCGCAACATAATAAATTTGGACAGAAAAGTTCGTTCCAATACTTACTTCACAAAAATATAACAGTGATTCGAAACTACCAAGACAGACTCAAAATTACCAAAAAATTACTAATACAGAACCTTAGTGCACTATAACACAATATATAATATAATAGACAATGTTGGTCACTTATCAAAGATTTGTGGTTTGTAAGAACGTCCTACAATGAAGAACAATCCTGAGAGATGTCCTATCTTTGGAGGATATCACCACCATACAGACAGATGCTTAGCAGGGAGAGCTCAAGGAAGGCCCAGTTAGTCTGTCATTTTTATGGAATAAAGTGGTGGCCTTGTAGCCAAGTCACCTGCAATAGGAAAGGCAGGCATATCTTGTTCTTGTTGATCAGGCACAACCCCTTGTATCAGTACAGGCTGGGGGATAAAGGGATTGAGAACAGCCATGCCAAGAAGGGCTTGCAGGTACTGGTGGAAGAAAAGCTCGGCATGAGCCAGCAATGTGTGCTTGTAGCCCAGAAGGCCAAGTGTATCCTGGACTACATGAAAAGAAAGATGGCCAGCAGGTTGAGGGAGGTGGTTCTGCCTCTCTGCTTTGCTCCACTGAGACCCTACCTGAAGTACTGTGTCCAGCTCTGGAGTCCTCAGCACAAGAAAGACAGGGAGCTGTTGGAGCAAGCCCAGAGGGGAGACACAAAAATGATCAGAGGGGTGGAACACTGCTCCTGTGAAGAAAGTCTGAGAGTCTTGGGATTGTCCAGCCTAGAGAACAGAAGGGTCCAGGGAGATCTTATTGCAGCCTTTCAATACTTAAAGAGGGCTTCTCAGAAAGATGAAGACAAATTTTTAGTAGGGTCTGTTACAATAGGACAAGAGGCAATGTTTTTAAACTAAAAGAGGGCAGACTTAGACCAGATGTAAGGAAGACATTATTTATGATGAGTGTGGTGAACCACCAGAACAGATATCCAAGAGAACTTGTAAATGTCCCATCCCTGGAAACATTCAAGGTGAGATTGGTCAGGGCTCTCGAGCAACCCAATCAAGATGAAGATGTCTCTGCTCACTGCAGCGGGATTGGAGTAGGTGACCTTCAATGCTCCTTTCCAACCCAAACTATTCTATGACTCTGTATATGAAGCAGGTAAACATGGCATTACCCAATTGAATTTATTCTCATGTACACCAGTTATCTCAGTATGTCTTATGACAGAGTCAGGTCAGAGTAAAATCAGGAAACTTCAACTGAATATGTACTGTATAATTTCTGCTTATTATTTGCTGACCTTAGGCAACTGGAGCCAGCATAGTCTAAATCTTCAGTCACTCATAAGTTTCTGAAAATGTCAGCTGTAGTCTGAAATTGTCATTCATGAGTAAACAGGGAGTTATATTTTTATTTTTACCAAAGAATAATTAAAAAATGAAATGTTATGTAAGTTTCTTGGGCTTTCTTTTAAAGTAGCAGCTAATTAATATAATCAAGCCATTCAAGATGAGATTGCTAGAGGTAATAGATCAGAAAAAAAGGTATTGTAAAAAAGATAGAAAACTATGTTAGAGCTGTAATAATAGATAAAATGATAGATATATCCTGCTTTATTTCCTATATTGTACAATATTCAGGCTAGTGAAGAACCACCTAGAATAACTTTTTTCTGATGTGTAAACCAAGCTTTAAAAGAATCATGAACTTATTAAAAATAGATCAGACAGTTCTAAAGCTTGCTCTTTAGCTGATAAAGAGTATTTTCCCATGAAATTACTTACTAATAGAGCACCTTGGACTGGAAAACAGAGCCATAAAACACAACCATAGTTCCTGTTCAGAAATAGGATTAAAATGCATACGAATAATGATGAGCTTCGCTTCATTTTCAATCTGTGTCAGAGGGGAATAGATTCTATAAGCATTATCTTACAATTATAAGTTACCGTAATGGCCAACTTCTTGAAAAACAAAGACAATATACTAAACTAAAAATGGTAAATCATTATCTAAGTTAAGGCCCAAGGCCATACTTAAAGCAATGAAATTAGGGATGCATGTGTTGGCATTTCTGTCTTTAGATAAAGGCAATCAAAAAGTATTATTCAATTCATTTCTCCGTTAATGAAAATTATTTTTGTCAAAAATAACTCTTGATGTTTTTCTGCATAGTGAGTTTTTCGTAGTGCAGGCTTTCAGTATAATCCCTCCATAAATGTCATAAATTGTTCCATGCTTGTGGTTTGGACAGAAGGGAAGGGAAAGAGACTCTATATGTAGATCATAGAATCATAGAATGGTTTGGTTTGGAAAGGATATCAAAGATCACCCATCTCCAACTCCCTTACCATGGGCAGAGATATCTTCCACTAGACCAGGTTGCTCAAATCCTCATCCAGCCTGAGCTTGAATGCTTCCAGGAGTGGAACATCCATAGCTTCTCTGGACAACCTGTTCCAGTGCTATAGTACATTATTATACCACCAGACTGAGTGTTACAAAATGTCATGAAAGTATAGTAGCTAAGCTTGCACTGTGATATTTGAAAAATGATTTGCAGAAACTTTTAGAACATTCAAAAATTTTTATTATTTAGTGAAACCTGAGATACAATTGAATGATATTTGGGAAGTTCACAAGTGTGACTATAAAGATATTGCTAAATATTCAGCACACAACCAACCCATTTGCATGACATTAAATAATTCTTTTTATCTCCTTGGAACTGACTACTTAAAAATACTGCATAACTAATGATTGGATAAGGTCCTGACAGAATGCCCAAAGAACAGATTTTGCTTCAGTTATGCAAACATGAAAACTCAGCTGGTAGCAGAGTCATTATTATTCTTCACTGCAAAATAAATAAGAAAAATTTTGGGAATCTACATAGCTCACATGTGTCAGCTTGCAATTAGTAGATCTACTTGATGAGGCACATTAGTTGACAAGATACACATGACAACATATAGGTTTGGTTAACCAAATGCTCAGCTGACAATAGAAGTGAGTGGAACCATTTCATTTGTTGAACTCTTTTACCTATTCAACTCATGTAAATAAATGTTTTTACCACCAAGGACTGTGTGTTCTCATTTCTGAAAAAAAAAAAAACAGGTCCTAAATGGACACTCTGGTTAGAGATATTCAGCAAATGAATAATCACTCATTAAAAATTCTGTTACATAGCCACACTTTGACAAAAACAGAGGAACTTGAGAAGCTTCTACCTGCTCAGAGCATCGCACGTACTCCAGTTAAATGATACACTTTTAGCTGTACTATTGAGAAGCTGCCCTCTGTTTCAATTATATCTTTGCTAAGTGCAGCTCTAATATAAAAAAAATTAGAAATACCTAAAATATTCCAGATACTAACCCAGTCAGAGAGCAAATTATTCAGACACTTAACAATGCTTCCCAGTATAGTAATTTTCCTCTGCGTACAGCAAAGTTCTTGTCCAAACACTCAGCATAATTTGATAATTAACTGTACTATAAATGTTTGAACTTTTATTATCCCACTCATAAAAATCTGTAAATGAATATATTGAGTCACCTACATGAAAGTTATAAATGTTTCACACATTACATGCAAAGACTACTAACGTACAACATAGCCACCAGGTCAATATCTAATCTAATTAAAAGTTAATTTAAAGTTATGCAAAAATGTAAAGTTGGCATTAGAAATTGACTTGCTTTACAGTATGTGATGGGAAGAGAAAAGAAAAAAGGAATTGTAAAAAAAGCCACATAACCTTATCTACAAAGTTTCAGATCAAATGTTTGCCAAGCACAGTTTTGCAAATAATTAACAGTCTGTTTTAGAGAAAAAAAAGTATTTCTGCATTTTATGTAGATGATACTTCACACTTCAGAATTACTTGCTTTTTGAGGAATCTAATTAATCTTCACACCATTCCTGTGAAGTAAATCAGCATTATTATCACCGTATGATAGATAAGGAAAGGGATAGGATTAGAGGTGATTTAGCCAACATCATAGAAAAATTTTGGAGCAAATCTGTACCCAAAACCTTTTTAATTCAAAACAGTTGACTGTGGCAAACCCAACTTTCTTTCAAAATAGTGGTGGAGACAATTTCTGTTACATTTCTCATCATTGTATTGTCATTTTTTTTCAGTTCTATTTCAAATAACTTCTATCCTCTCTATGCTTATGGCTACCACTGAATTATACAGCTAAATTAAAAAAAAATAAAAAAATTCCACCCATCATGATGCAAATGGAAAACAGATTAACACAACAGGTGAAGTTTCAGGACAGCTACTTTTATAGTCCTGAACATATGCAGACAAGTCTGATGCTCACCTTCAGGCTTCTTTGCTATAATTCATTTATGTAGGATATGTTGATATTTACTGCTTTTGAAATCATACAGACATGAATTGAGTTGATATTAATTGAATTTGTATGACAAATTTGGTGCAGAGACTGACGCAAAAAGTCCACCTGAAAGTATATCTGTGTAACCAAATCAGATAGGATATAAATGTCTTAAAGGTATTATAAAAAAATATAATGGAAACTTTCATTTCATAGAATCATAGAATGACAGAATCATAGAATCATAAAATCATAGAATGATTTGAGTTGGAAGGGACCTTTAAAGGTCATCTAGTCCAACCTCCCTGCAGCGAGCACAGTTACACCAAATCAGGTTGCTCAGAGCCCTGCCAAGGATGGGGCTTCTACCATCACTCTGGGCAACCTCTTCCAGTATTTCGCCAACCCCATCACAACAAATTTCTTCCCTCTATCTAGTCTAAATCTACCTTCTTTTAGTTTAAAAAGATTATCCCTTGCCTTATCACCACAAGCATTGCTACATATTTGTCCTCATCTTTCTGATAAGACCCCTGCAAGTACTGAAAGCCCACAAGAAGGTCTCCTTGAAGGCTCCTCTTCTCCGGGCTGCACAACCCCAATTCTCCTAGCCTTCCTGCATAGAAGAGGTGTTAAAACTGCCTTCTAATTTCAGATAAATTTTGCATCTCCTCTGAACTTACTCCTACAGGTCCATGTCTTTCTTGTGTTGAGGACTCCAGAGCTAGACTCAGCATTCCTGGTAAGTTCTCATCAGAGCAGTGTGGAGAGGAAGGATCACCTCTCTTGACCTGATGGCCACACTTCTTTTGATGCAGCCCAAGATACTGTTGGTCTTCTGGACTGTGAGTGCACATTGTTGGTTCGTGTCCAGCTTTTCATTACCGGTATCCCAAAGTCCTTCTCCACAAGGTTGTGCTCATTTTTTCATTCCCTAGCCTGTATTCATTCTGGGGGTTCCCTTGCCCAAGCACAGGATCTTTTACATGGGCCTGCTTCTTGAGCCTTTTCCAGGTCCATCTGGATGGAATATCATCCCTTCCATCAGGCTTATCAACCACAACACTCAGCTTGGTGCCCTCTTCAAACTTGCTGAGGATGCACTTTATCCCACTCTTTCTTTCATTGACAAAGATACGAAACAGTAATGATCCCAATATAGACCCCTGAGGGATACCACTTGTCGCTTATCTCCATCTGAACATTGAGCTGTTGACCACTATTCTCTGGATGTGACCATCCAACCAATTCCTGATCCACTGAACAGTCCACCCATCAAATCCATATCTCTCTAGTTTAGAGAGCAGGATGTTGTGAGGAACCATAACAAATGCCTTACAGATGTCCAGATAGATGACATGCACAGCTCTTCCCTTATCCACTGATGTAGTCATTCCATCATAGAAGGCCAGTAGGTTGGTGAGGCAGCACTTGCCCTTGGTGAAGCCATGCTGGCTGTCTCAAATCACCTCCTTGTCCTCCATGTGCATTGGCATAGCTTCTAGGATGATCTATTCCATGATCTTCCCAGGCACAAGAGTGAGACTGACAGGTTGGTACCCTTTTTAAATATATGAGTGCAATATTTACCTTTTTCCAGTCACTACGAACTTCACCTAACTGCTATGACTTTTCAAAAATCATAGAGAGTGACTTGGCAACTACAACAGACAATTCTCTCAGGACTCTGGGATGCATCTATTCAAATCCAAAGACTTACTTATGTTCATAGTTCAGGTAGTCATGAATCTGGTCTACTCTTACAGTGAGATTTTTCTTCCCCAGTCCCTGCCTTGCAGTCCATCCACTCGAGAGATGTGGGAAGAGTAGTTACCAGAGTAAGCCTCCTCCTTGTCTGTTCTGGCCAATTTGCCAGTCTTGTTCATCAATGGGGGTACGCTTTCCTTGACTTTTCTTTTCTGGCTGACATACCTGTAGAAGCCCTTCTTACTACTCTTTGCATGCCTTGCCAGATCAGCTCCAGCTGCACCTTGGCCTTCCTAACTCCATCCCTACACCACTGGGCGGCGTCTATACTCTTCCTTTCTGATTTCTTGCACTTGGGAATCAAGAGGACTTGGGCTTTATGGAAAACATCTAAAAAGATCTGCCAGCTCTGTTCAGCTCTCTTGTCCTGGTGGCAGGGAATCCTGTTGACTAATTCCTGGAACAGATGGAAATGTGTTTTCTAAAAATTTAAGCAGTCTTAACCTGATCCGTATCCCTCAGAAAGGTGAATTCCGTCACTCTGTTATTGCCTCCAATCTTGGCGTCACCAATTACCTCACGTATGTTGGTGAAAATCAGGTCAAGTATCACTTCCCCTCTGGTAGGGCTATCTATTACCCAGCTTCAGAAGTTATCCTCCACGCACTCCAGGATTCTCCTGGATTGTCTACAATTTGCTGTGCTACTTTTCCAGCAGATGTCAGGGTAATTGGAAGACCCCCAGCAGAAAAAGAGCCTGCAAACATAATGCATTCTTTAGCTGGAGTAAAAAGGCTTTGTCAATATGCTCCCCTTGATCAGGTGGCTTGTAGTAGACACCAAACACATGGTTCCCTTTGCTGTCCTTGTCTCTAATTCTTACCCATAGACTTTTGTCCTGCTTGTGGCTACCTTTCAGAGACAGCTCCTTTCACTCTATCCATTTCTTTATGAAGAGGGTAACTCCTCCACCCCCTCTTCCTCATCTGTCCCTTTCAATAGCCACACTCCAGTCATGGAATTTATCCCACCAAGTTTCAGCAATGCCACTGAATTCCCATTTGATCAGTTCTGTGGTTTATAATGAAAACTCACTCAGGAGTGAAGCTTCACTTCAGTTTTATGTTATATTATGTCAGAACTTGAGTAGGTTATTTGAAAAGCTGCAGTAAGGCAATTCCAATTTTCTCTTCCTTGGCCACACAGAAATGTGAAAGACTGCATAAACCAGCCCTAATAGTCAATGAAATACACGTATGAACCTCTGCATGTGATTTACATTAAAATTTCTAAATTTCTGTAATGGGTTTTGTTAGTTTTATTCCACTGTGCTTTAGGTAGTTCCAGGAAGAAAAGAGTACACCTCTAACAAATTCATTTGCTTATTTCAGATTTTCTATCATGATTTTTTTTATCAGCTAAATAATGAGACCTGACTGTGAGTTGCTATGTTCTTGAAACACATTGCCAACGTAAGGAAAAAAATTTTCACCAGATTGTACCCTACTGCCTTATGACAGTACTTGTGAAAATCATTCTCCATTTTCTTGCAGTAAATTGTGAAAGCGTAAATGAAATCTTCTGGCCCTAAATCAGTGGGAAAAAAATCTGAGATCATCATAAAATGTAATTTTTTTTTAGTATAACATGATACTTTCAGCTGAAAAATCCTTCTAGCTGTTTACCAAAAATTATGTTGATACTCCATGCCTATTTTGTGTCAAGTCAAGCCTTGTATGGTGCTTGCCCACCAGACAGGGCTGCAGGTGACCAGACTTTAGTCTCAGCTGTGAGTAGCTATAATTACCATCTCCTTGCTAAAGTTAAACTTAGAATTAAAGAGACCTTTTTTCCTCCCCTATTAGTTCTTAACTGGTATCTATCATTGAGTAGAATTCAGTACTGGCATTTATATTTCTGCAACAGAATGGAGGGTGGTTCAAGTGTTTAATATTCATTTAATGAAAAGTTTATTGTTCACATCTGGCTAATTAGTGTTTTCCTTTCACGAGGACAAGGGTGTTCCAGATTAAATTGCCATATAGTACACTAAAAATAAACATAAGGACGTTGGCTTTTTTGATGGTGGTGATGTGGCATTTTTTCCAAAATATTGAATTAAATTATGGAATCCTTAAGTCCAAAGATATTTCAAAAGCTTTTCAAAAATTCAGGGAGGATAGATACATGAAATTTACAGATCAAGAAGATAAAAAATTACTCTTTGACAGGATGTAGTATGGATGACTCAGGGTGGAAGCTTTGGTCTTATACTTTTCCCTCGATGTCCACTACTAACCTCTCTCAGAAAAGAAAATTTTGGTTAGGTATTCATACTTCGGTGTGTCTCAGAAGTTCAAATCTTGCCTCCACTTCACATTCTTAAAGACACTCAAATACTGGTGTGATGTTCCCTACGTAGGCCTATAAAAAGAGCATGAAAGTAAGAGAAGTTGTTGCAGACCTGTTACTGTATGTTAACATAGACATGATATGAATAACATAGTAATTAAATAACAAAATTGATTTATTCTCAGTTATTCAATAAGCTGCAGATAAAAGGTGCATCCATGCACGTTTCTATAGGGTAGTGGAAACAGCAAGTATAGCATGAAAAAAAATATCAATTTATAAGGCTCTTTATTGAATATAAAAAACAGGTTAGGTAACAGGGGCTGCAGGGTGCTAGTGTGGAAGGAGGCTGTGAACTAATCTGTGCCAGTCACAGCAGGTTCCAGGTAACTCTGAAAAGGATGAAAACAGCCTGTTGTTGGTTGAAGGTTTGGGGAACAACAGGCTGTGAAAAGGCGGGTTTTGAGAAAAAGGAGGAGGAATGTGGAAGAGGATATTGCTAGGGATGTGACTGAAGATGTTCTCATGGAAGGAAGCATTCTTGATGAAAGAGGGATGTTGTGGAGGACCCATGTGAGAGCAAGGAATCCCATAAAGGGGCTGTGGCCTGTGAAGGATACGTGCTGTGGCAGGAGAAGAGTAAAAAGCAAGGAATGACAGAAAGAACGTGTTGTTCATTGACCATTGACAAGGAGAGTTAAAATGAGGAAGGACGAAGAGAAGTTCTGAACTGAAACCGAGCCTGAGGTGTGGGTAGAAAACTCATTTTTCTGTTTGTACTAAGTGTAAGTTCCCCTCCCCCTCTCTTGCTACCTGAATCAGTAATTAAAGGTTCATGTTAATTAATAATAAATTAAACTGAGTGAAGTTCCTGAAGTCCAGATTGCTTTGCTCATGACAGGTTCATATGTGTAAATACTCATTTAGGCTACACAAATAGCCTAATACACACTTAGCAACTAATGTACACATAGCATAAATGTCTTGTCTTCCCACTTACATATTAGCTACCTTAGCGTTTTTTTTTTTCTTATCAAGACTGTGATAGGTTAACCTTGGTTAGAGGCCAGGCATCTACCAAAGCTGTTGTATCACTTGTCCTCCTCAGCTGAACAGGGGAGAGAAAATACATTGGAAATCTTATAAGTCAGCAAGGACAGGGACAAAGTACTGTGATAATTTTTTAATAAATCTTCTATGTTTCACACGAAGCTAAATGAAAGTGTTTTATTACGTTTCAGTAGAACAACTCTACACCTATCTTCTTCCTCTTTAATTGGGTAGTCTTAAGACTACCTTGTAGAATAGTAATGCAGGAATGGGAAACTGAAACATCTTCTGAGCTTAGTCTTGCTGAATTTCAGTTTGCCAACTTCCTTTGAGCCATAAAAGCTAAGAGTCATTTCACATCTGCTTTGAATTTTGTACTACTTAAAAACAAGCTATTGGTAATTTAAAGTACAGTATAAATATTTAACACAGGAATTCCTATCAAGAAACAGTTCCAAATCCGGCAATGAATCAAGCAGGACTGTATAACAGGGTCAGCAAGGAGAGCCTCATTTCCACTGCGGGAAAGCTATCATGACAAGCCCTCTGCAAATTTTCTTCTTCCTCTATTACATATACTCTCTGATGGATGTCATATTAGAGGCTGCAGCCAAAACACCCTTCATTCTTCACCTACTGGTGCATGAAGGAATCTGTAACAGATGCTGCAGCATCATGCAGTATTCAAAGACCAATATACTAATTTAATAGTGGTCTTGCAGACTTATGGCCTTGCCAATAATTCCATTGTTAGTTAAGTAGAAATACAAAGACTGCCTCCTGCCGGAACGAAAGACAGGGTTCAACATGGTGTTGTCAGATTTTTTTTTTTGTGACAAATATCCAATGAAACAACAACAAAAAAACCCCTACATAGATAAGAATTTCCAAGTTTTATAAGACTACCAGTATTAAAGAAAATTGTAACATAATGTCATTTGAAAACTGAAGCTTTTGAATTAATGACCAACCAAAATTTAACTTGGAGTATTTTATTTTTTTTCAAATTTTGGAATGCTTTTCATGTGAAAAAAAAGAGTTATCATTTAATAGGGCTGAAACAGGTATCTGTCATTAGTAAATTCAAATGCATCTTTTCTGGTTTATGTTTGCTCCAAATAAATAAGTGTTTTTTGATGAGACTTGATTAACTACAATTTAATCCTACGATTGTCTGACCAAGATTCAGGTGCAAGACTAACTCAGACTTGTTGAGATGATCATTGTGACTGACTGGATAATCATAGTAAAGCAGCGAGGTTTGGAAGGGGAGGCTTAGTAGATGTCACACCTGTGAAGAAAGGCAGATAAGCACGTGAGATCCTAAGGTAGGCTAATGAAAAATAGCTTTGAAAATTGTAACAGTGTACACAATACCACCTGGAAGATGTTTTCTTAACAAATTAAGTAGTGAGAACTTAGTGATAGGGGTTTTGTTGCACAGAACAGGCAAGAAAATAGAATTTTCCCAATTATTTTAAGCAACAGTAAAGCTGGATACTGGGTATATCCTTTAGCGATGCTCTCATTAACATGAAAATTTATTGATGTGTAACTATATGCTGTACACAATGCTTGGTCAACTGAGGTCATTTATTGAAAAAGAGGAGAAGTTGCAAGCATGAATCCCCTACATTGCTCCAAAGAATTTTAGAAAGTCACAGGGGATAATTTTGAATTAGTTTGTTTATTCAACTAAAATAATCATTAATGACCTTATTTATTTTATTTGTGTGGCCTTAGTAGATTGAAGTGATGATAATTCTACGTTTCCAAATTAACAAAATTGCATTACTAATAAATATTTTAAGGTACTCTATAGATGATATAGCTGTTATACTACAAACCATAAATTGAAAAAAATTTTGAAATTACTATAAACAAAATGAATTTAGCATTTTTTCCTGGTCTACTTATAAAAATAAGGGGAAAAGTCTTTCATAAGGGACTCAGAACATCAATTGTTTTAACCCAGATCTAAATTATACAGATATGAACAAGCTCTATTCTATTTATGTAATCTGTCATAAACACAAAATCCAGTGCAGTTCTTGTTCAGCACAACAGAATTTTTATCCTGACAGGTGTAAGTTTCCTGGGAAAAATAATTCTTTTTGTCATTAAATGACTTTTCAAAAAAGCATGCAGCAAAATTTTGTAAATTTATCATGATTTATGTAACGTTTTATACTTGAAATCTTAACTATAGAGATCATTTTCCTGTACAACGGTGGAAAAAAAAATAAAAAAGACAATGTGTAAAAAAACCCCTGAATCAACACTATGAAAAAACAAATACAATCAAGATTCTATGCTGGATTTTTAGATCAAATATTTATAGAACTCAATCTTCTACTTCATACTGAGTCACTATCAAAATACAGCACTATCACAACAGAATTAAGGTACATTCTATCCTCTGTACCCACCTCACTTTATTTAGAAGCAGACTCACTCCATTAATATGTAGTCCAGGTTTCATAACTCTGCACAATCTTTTCTACTGATTCTAGAATTTATGGATGTAGGCACAGAGATGCACTAAGCTGAAAAAAAAGTCACTCTAAAACCTCAAATAAATTAATTATAAATTCAGGAACAGAATGAGATTCCTGAATTCTTTACCATTGGTCTAATCAATAAAGAGATTTTTTTTTTTCTCCTACTTTACAGCCTCTATCAGTTTACATTTTCTGGTTTTTCTTTGGAAGCCTGTATATAGCAAAAAAAAGTGTGCTCCAAAGTATATTTCTTTGGAATTTTTACATTGATGTTAGTTCAGAACACACAAACAAATTATAAAACATGTTATCATTTTTACAGATCACTGAAAGTAAATACTAGACCCTTCCTTTTCTTAGACATACATGCTTCCCACTTGAACACTTAACTCTGCTACAAGTCATAGTTCTTCCAAATAAGAAACTCTCCAAGCAGTTTTATATCAGAATAAATTGTCTGTATTGATATACTTAGTGTCAGTTCAATGACTAATTGTGAATTTTAAAGGCTACAGATGTTACTATCATCTTAAAATTCACGCATCTTTTCTCTAGATCTTATCAGTCCATGCCAAGAGTCAATGAGCTGTCAGTGGGAAAAATACTGCTCCATTAAACAATATCTTTGGGCTTCAAAAGACCTTTTTTTGATAGGCAATCTTTTTTTCAGCATCTGAATAATTTCATTCTTGAAAAAATATGCCTTGATTATCGTACTTGATCAGGTGGGGTTTTTTTCCTCCCCTTCTCCCATCAAGGTTCATCACAAACCTAAGTTACGACTCTCATACACTGAGTTGGACAACAAATGGCTGTCTAAAAGAAAGGCTATTCAGTGCTGAGTCAATGCATGAATTGTGTTCCAAATCTGTAAGCCTGATAGTTATACACTTGTGTCTGTTGTTTTCTCTAACATCGTAGAAGATAAGATTTAGAGACTTGAATAATAATATCAGAAGCAAAGTCTTTGCAGACGTGAGTTATAGTGATATTTAATAACGTTCATGTTACTGTATATGCTTTCCTCAAATGTTTTCTTTAAGCTTGTTTAATTTTTAAAAAAATGGCTAACACCGAAATTTTATTCTTAATTCAATAGCTCTCAACTATGAAAAGACACATGGATTCTGATCAATATGATATGTGACTGTTAAACACCTGTGTCTCCTGTGTTTGAGCTGAACAGTCACTGTGATAGCTCACTGTGAGATATCTTAACAAACTTCTTGCATTCAGGTAAATTTGATAAACCATCTGAAGACTGTTTCCCCTGACAATGCATCAAGAGGGATACTCCAAAATTAGAGTCAACCAGGTCACTATTTCTGAACATTTCTATCAGTGCCTTTTCTTGTCTCACTTTTTAAGTATGGGCATATTTCTCTTATTCCTGTGTATTTCACTTTTTAGGTTTTCTCATATTTCTAGCATCCACAGCTTTTCATCAGATTTTCATGAAAAATTATTCTAAACATATATGCTAAAATTAGTGTATTTTGACTTACATAAATTTTATAAAAGGAAGTAAAGAATTAGACAAGATCAGCATATGTCTTATAATCCTGTGGTAGGTTGACCCTGGCTGGATGTCAGGTGCCACTAAGGTGCTCTGTAACTCCCCGTTCTCAGCTAGAAAGGCTCATGTCAGACACAGTGGTGGGAGTCTGTTATTGGCCACCCAGCCAGGATGAGGAAACCGATGAGCTCTTCTACGAGCAACTGGGAGAAATCTCACAATTGCTGGCCCTTGTTTTTGTGGGAGACTTCAACCCTCCAGATGTCTGCTGGAAGTATAACACAGCAGAAAGGAAACGGTCTGGGAGGTTCATCGAGTGTATGGAAGGCAACTTCCTAACACAACTGGTGAGTGAACCAACTAGAGAAGGTGCCCCACTGGATCTGCTGTTTGTGAACAGAGAGGACCTTGTAGGGGAGTTGACTGTTGGAGGATGCCTGGGGCACAGTGATCACGAGATGATAGCATTCTCAGTTCTTGGAGGAGTAAGGAGGAGCGTCAGCAGAACTGCCACCTTCTACTTCCGCACGGCAGACTTCGAACTGTTTAGAAGGCTGCTTGATAATGTCCAGTGGGAGACCATTCTAAATGACAAAGGATCCCAAGAAGGCTGGATGCTCCTCAAGAAGGAAGTTCTGGCAGCACAAGAGCAGGCCATTCCCATGTGCTATAAAATGAGTTGGCAGGGAAGAAGGCCAGCTTGGCTTAACAGAGAGCTCTGTGTTGGTCTCAGGAAAAAGAGGAAAATATATGAGTTTTGGAAGAGGAGGCAGATATCTCAGGAGGACTACAAGGAGCAGGTGAAATCATGTAGGCAAAAAATTAGAAGGCCTAAAGCCCAACTGGAACTTGAACTGGCCAGTTCAGGGAAAGACAATAAGAAATGTTTCTTCAATATTAACAACAACAGGAGAACCAAGGAGAATCTCCCTCGCTTACTGGATGCAAGGAGAGTGGCAGGATGAGGACAAGGCAGAGGTACTTAAAGCCTTCTTTGCCTCAGTCTTTAATAGTAAGGTAAGATGTTCTCTAGGCTCCAAGCCTCTTGAACCAGTGTTCCAAGGTGAACACTCAGTGTTCCAAGAAGACTTCGTCAGAGACCTGCTCAGCCAATTAGGTGTCCACAAGTCTATGGGGCCAGATGGGATACACCCAACGGTATTAAGGGAGCTGGTAGGGGTACTTACCAAACCTCTTTCCCTCATCTATCAGCAGTCCTGGCTGACTGGGGAAGTGTCCCTTGACGGGAGACTGGCAAAGGTAACTTCCATTTACAAGAAGGATTGGAGGGAGGATCTGGGTAATTATGGGCCTGTCAGCTTGACTTCAGTACCGGGGAAGGTCATGGAGCAGATCATATTGAATGCTATCATATAGCACACGCAGGACAGCCAGGTGATCAGACTCAGTCAACATGGGTTTATGGAAGGCAGGTTCTGCCAGACCAACCTGATCTCCTTCTATGACAAGGCTACCTGGTTAACAAACGAGGGGATGGCTGTGGATGTGATGTACCTGGACTTTTGTAAAGCCTTTGATACTGTTTCTCACAGTATTCTGATTGAGAAATTGGCTGCCATTGGCCTGGAGAGACACAGACTCTGCTGGGTAAAAACCTGGCTTGATGGCCAGGCCCAGAGGGTGGTGGTAAATGGAATTACATCCAGTTGGAGGCTGTTCACGAGTGGTGTTCCCCAAGGTTCAGTGCTGGGTCCAGTCCTGTTCAATATCTTTATTAGTGATCTGAATGAAGGGATCGAGTGCATCCTTATCAAGTTTGCAGATGGCACCAAGCTGGGTGGCAGTGTTGATCTGCTTGCAGGAAGGGAGGTGCTGCAAAGAGATCTGGACAGGCTGAATTGATGGACTGAGACCAATGGGATGAGGTTTAACAAGACCAAATGCCAAGTCCTGCACCTGGGATACAACAACCCCCAGGCAGCGTTACAGACTTAGGGAAGATTGGCTTAAGAGCTTTCTAGAAGATAAGGACCTGGGGGTGTTGGTTGACAGCCGGCTGAATATGAGCCAGCAGTGTGCTCAAGTGGTCAAGAGGGCCAGTGGCATCTTGGCCTGTCAGAAACAGCACAGCCAGCAGGACAAGGGAAGAGATTGTGCCCTTGCACTCAGCACTAGTGCGGTCACACCTTGAGTACTGTGTTCAGTTCTAGGCCTCTCACTCCAAGAAGGACATTGAGGTGTTGGAGCATGTCCAGAGAAGGGCAAAGAGGCTGGTGAAAGGGCTGGAGAACAAGTCCTGTGAGGAGCAGCTGAGGGACCTGGTGTAGTTTAGCTTGAAGAAGATGAGGCTGAGGGGACACCTCATCACTGCCTATGGTTGTCTGAAAGGAGGCTGTAGCAGAGTGAGTGCTGATCTCTTCTCACAAGTGACAGTTGATAGGACAAGGGGAAATGGCCATAAATTGCGCCAGGGGAGGTTCAGACTGGATTTTAGGAAGAATTTCTTTACCGAAAGGGTGATCAGGCACTGCAACAGCTGCCCAGGGAGGTGGTTTAGTCACCATCCCTGGAGGTGTTTAAAAAATGGGTAGATGAGTTTTTGAGGACAGAGTTTAGCGGAAGATGGGTATGGTTGGACTCGATGATCTCCAAGGTCTTTTCCAACAAGAAGGTGCTATGATTCTATGTGTGGAGATAAGGACAGGGAGATCACTCAGCAATTACCATAATGGGAAAAAAAGACTGAACTCAGATAATATTAATGCAATTTATTGCCAATTACTTATAGAACAGGTTAATGAGAAACAAGAACAAATCAAAGCTTCCTAGGTTCAGCTTCACTCATTACTTCCGTACCTCCTCCCTGACTGTGGTACAAGGGATGGAAGGTGGGAGTTACAGTCACTTCATCATATGTTGTCTCTGTTGCTCTTTGAACTCGTTCTCTTTCCTTTCTCCAGTGTGGCACTCCTCCCACAGGAACTTCTCCTTCCTGAATCCTTCCCATGGGCTGTATTTCTTCACGAACTGCTCCAGCACAGGTTCCTTCTATGATATGCAGTCTTTCAGGAGCAGACTGCTCCAGCATTGGTCCCCAGCGAATGCACAGTTCCTGTCAGAAAACCTTATCCAGCACTAGTTCCTCTCTATGGGCTAATAGTTCCTGCCAGGGCTTGCTCCAGCACAGGCATTCTATAGGATCACAATGTCTTTCAGAGCATATCTACCCGCTTCAGCAGGGATTCCTCCAAAGGTGGCAGAGTGGATGTCTGTTCCACTGTGGTCTTTCATGGGCTGCAGGGAGACAACCTGCCTCACTGGGTCTGTCTTCATCACAGGCTACAGGGGAATCTCTGCTCTAGTGCCTGGAGTACCTCTTCCCCTCCTTCTACATTGATCTTCATGTCTGCAGTTGTTTCTCTCACATATTCTTACTCCTCTCTCTCAGCTAAAATTGCACATTTCTCCCTGCCATTTCTGAAATGCTATCACAGAGGCACTACCACTATCACTGGTTGACTCAGACTTGGAACCAGTTGACATTGGCTCTATTGGATATCGGGGAAGTTTCTGGCAGTTTCTCACAGAAGCCACCCCTGTAGCTCTCATGCTACAAAAACCTCGCTACACAAACCCAGTAAAAATACTTAGTCAAAGGTATATTTATTTGCCTAGCCTTTCTGACAAAGGCTGTGAAGGAAAATAAATATGTTGCAAAACCTCAGTAACATTCCAAAGATTTGATCTTTTTAGTCTGTGCCCTCAGTTTTTTTTTCAATTATTCTTTGTTTCTTTCATATAGCTTTTCATTGGTCAGTTTGTTTTCATTTCGTTTTGTTGCGTTTTTTTGGGGGGGGGATTGTAAATGCTGAATACTGTCACATTCTGTGATTCTATTAATAATACCACCAGAAATACTAATCATAATTACAATTATTTTGTTATTTAATATTTTTTGGTGTTTTTGTTGCTCCAGTAGGTCACCAGAAATATTTTGTAACTGATAGAGCATAGTCTTTTATAGGATCTTATTTAGCACTTGCTTTTCTTCATACTTCTTCAACATTAAGTTTATTATACTTTCTGACATTGTGTAAAAAATGAATTATTTTTGTGCATTTGGATTTGTTTTGTGTGATGCAAGTGGTGAGATACTGAAGTATGAAGGGCAGATAGTGTGATATTACCTAGTCAGGATAAAAGCTTTTTATCCAATTTTTAAAAAAAACCTTAATATTTTCCCTTTGATGACTATCAGAAAGCCTCAAAAAATTATCTTCTTATCTCATTTAGTCTGTTCCTCACTTATTACTAGCTGCAGTACAATTGTATGTATAATAATGTTCATAGCAGTTCAAGTTGGGAAAATCCAGCTCTTACATTGGACTCTTTAGACAGATAAATTTATTTATTTAGAATTATTTGGGTAGCAAAGATTTATTGACTTGAATCCTTTTTGTGACAGAGACCTTCTGTTGCCATATATACATATACATAATTTTGTGTAACAGAATCTTAAATTCTTCTCACCTATCAGAGAAATACATTTTATGCTGTACTTTTAATAAATGTCATGTCTAAGTCATATTACCAGTGTGCTTTTTTCCTACTTAATCTAAGCTGAAGTAGTTTTAAAGTGGTTGGGTGTATAATGTATAACTTATTCATAAAGGAGACTATTAGGAATATGTTTATAGAAGAACATGATAGAGAGAAACCAGATGCCAAATGATTTCATTCTGTTGCTTAGAAGAGGGCAGATGATAGAGACAGATAAAAGAATTGCTTCAAAAATCATGCTGAGAGTTGATATGAATGCATACAAGCCTGCAGATAAAAAAAAAAAACAAAAAAAACCCCACACAATTTCCAGAGGCAAGAATTAGTTAGATTGATAACACCTTAAAATTATTGTAAAGAAATATTAATATGGAGATTTAAAGAATCTAAACATATGAAAGCATATGAAAAATATGCTCCAGGAGGAAAAGGACAGGTGTAAACAGGAAGGTATGCCTTTTTTGATATATGGCCAAAAAGATTACCCAGGTATGTCCTCCCATGTAACTGATAACTGAAATACAATATGTTATAATAATAGCAGTAATAATATCAATACTAACATTTACCAGTAAAATAGATTTTGTTCTTTCCTTACAGTTCATCATTGATCAGATCAGGTGTTGAAAAAGTTGATGCTTTTGTTATTTGTAACTTAAGGACTGGTGCCCCCTTTCCTTGACAAAATACTGAACAGTGAAATAATTTGGAATTATATTACTTATTTTATATACATAGTGTGGATTAAAGAGTTAAAATTACCACTTAGTTAATTTTTCAGGATATTTTCTATACATGTTTTCTGAGAGTAGGTCTAAATCTACCCTCTTTCAGTTTAAAACTATTACCTCTTGTCCTATTGCAACAGACCCTACTAAAAATTTGTCTTCATCTTTCTGAGAAGCCCTCTTTAAGTATTGAAAGGCTGCAATAAGATCTCCCTGGACCCTTCTGTTCTCTAGGTTGGACAATCCCAAGACTCTCAGCCTTTCTTCACAGGAGCAGTGTTCCACCCCTCTGATCATTTCTGTGTCTCACCCCTGGGCTTGCTCCAACAGCTCCCTGTCTTTCTTGTGCTAAGGACTCCAGAGCTGGACACAGTACTTCAGGTAGGGTCTCAGTGGAGCAAAGTAGAGACGCAGAACCACCTCCCTCAACCTGCTGGCCATCCTTCTTTTCATGTAGTCCAGGATACACTCGGCCTTCTGGGCTACAAGCACACATTGCTGGCTCATGCCGAGCTTTTCTTCCACCAGTACCTGCAAGCCCTTCTTGGCATGGCTGTTCTCAATACCTTCATCACCCAGCCTGTATTGATACCAGGGGCTGTGCCTGATCAACAGGAACAAGATATGCCTGCCTTTCCTATTGCATGTGACTTGGCTACAAGGCCACCACTTTTTGTCTACAAATTCATTGTCTGTATTTCCTTCTGCATACTACTCTGTTCTTCCTCCTGAGTGCCTATAACAGCTATGTTTATCATACTGAAGCTTCATAGCACTTTTACGTAACCAAAAATAGGGTAGTAATAGGAAAACAGAAAGGGAGATCACATGAACTCACAGCTTAAACATCTGTGGGAAAGGAGTGAGATAGCTTCAAAATTTCTAAGCAAAACCAAAATTTCATTGTGCTGATTTAATTTTTTTAATCTTTATTCTATATGTTGTCCCTTTTAACACTTGGTAACGTCAAAAATTGTAT
The DNA here is from genome assembly GCA_033558185.1 of Dromococcyx pavoninus. Lineage (NCBI taxonomy): Eukaryota > Metazoa > Chordata > Aves > Cuculiformes > Neomorphidae > Dromococcyx > Dromococcyx pavoninus. The sequence continues at coordinate 49,002 of JAUMJL010000139.1, read as the reverse complement.
GACTGAGAATTCAGAAATCCATTTCTCCATTAAATTCTCACATTGTAAGAATCTTTTTAAAATGATTTAAAACAACTGTTTTTTTTTTTCTTGGAAATAAAGTGCTTGCTGCATATCTGAAGTATCAGCTTCCCAAATACCATTGAAAAGCTGAATGAGTCTATGTCCAATGAAGTCTTACTCAAACAAGAGCTGCCAGAACATCAGAAATGCACAGCTTCCTGCCAACTCAGCTACAGGATTTAGATATCCTGAATATCCTGAAGAGAAATCCTCTCTTCAGGGAGTATCCTGGCTAAATATAGACCTCCTTGGTGATGAGGTATCCAGTTTTACGGCAGATAGTTGACATTTTCAGATTGCCAAAGAGATAGGCTTGCTGGCAAGAAACATCCTGGGAAATCTGCCTGGCTTCTGTCAGCAGATTCAAGAAAATCAACACCTTCCTACAAAATTTGATGATTTTTTTCAAGCTGATACTTCCTGATGGAAAAACAGAGAAAAAAAAAATCTATGTTCATTTTCAACATAAGTACTCAAAATTAACGGAGAACTAAAAACCCACAAAGATTGATTCTTTTAGAAATCTACCTAAGTATGACTGAATGTTGAGACTGCCATGTTGAACCCCGTCCTTAACACAGACTCAATTATGTAATCTTAATGAGATTATCTTACTTCATAGGTATATCTATAATTTTGCACTACCAATTAAATTATCATTTAACTAGTCAAAAAAGCTGTCATAATAAGCTTTATTTTTTCCCTTTTTTAGAGGCAGTTAGCAGTTCCAGGTTTTTTCTGTTTTTTTTTTTCCTTATTGCTTCTTTGGAAGATTATGTGGGTCTGTTCAACTACCACATATACGTAATAAATGCATCAACATAATAAAAAGTCTTCTTTAATTAAATTTTCACGGTGTTTTATTCATTATGTTTTCTGGCTACCATTGCTGGCTTTCCTAAGGTATATCTCAGCCCTTGGTGGAGAAATGTATCCAATTCACATGTAATAATTTGAGCAAAATGTTTGGAAGGAGCAAGACAAAATAGAATCAAGAATAATTACATAGTCAATCTGGAATTATAACATTTATTAGAATAGCGTAGGTGTCACATTTCCCTAAGGCAAAGAGACCGTCAAAATAATTCTGCAATGCTAGATTTTTCAGATAAGACCAAAGTATCCCATTAAATCATTTTACCTATTCCCACATTGGCAAAAAAATGTTTGTGGACAATGTATTTATATTATGTAGAAGTAGGTGAACATTTGCTAAATAAGAAGTATAAAACCAAAAAATTCTATATGTAGACTTATAAATACTTAAAAAACCCCAAACTGTGGTTATCCTGGTTATTTCTTCTTCATCTCTGATTTGGTGAAGCTTTAAGACTTGTTCCCTTCCCTAGCGCTAGATGATTTTAACATTGTTTTAAGAGGCTGTACTGGCTTTGACAAGTTTCAAATGTTCCTAGACCATGCTAGATCATAGAATACGCAGTATTTCTCATCATTTTATTACCCCACTCCAACTTTTAAGATCAGAGACTGTAAAAAACTCTACAAAACATATAGCTAGCTCAAAGGAGAAAATAAGAGGTGAGTATGTGTCAGATCAGAGGTACCAGGATTCTAGATCGTTATGTGTTCCTTATATTGCAGAAATTGATGACCATATCCTGGGCTGCATCAAAAGAACATGTCCATCAGGTCATGAGAGGTGATTCTGCCCCTCTACTCTGCTCTGGTGAGACCCCTCCTGGAGCACTGGATTCAGCTCTGGAGCCCTCAGCATGAGAAGGACATGAACCTGTACAAGTGTGTCTGGGACATCTCTCCTGTGCATGAAGGCTGAGAAAGTTGGGCTTGTTCAGCCTGGAGAACATCAGGCTCAGGGGGCACCTTATTGAAGCCTTTCAGTACTGAAAGGAGGCCTGTAAGAAAGATGGAGACACACTTTCTAGCAGGGCCTGTTGAAATAGGACGAGGGGAAATTGCTTTAAAATAAAAGAGGGTAGATTTAGACTAGATAAAAGAAAGAAATTTTTTACAGTTATGAGGGTGATGAAACTCTGGAACTGGTTGCCCAGAGAGGTGGTAGGTGTCTCAACCCTGGAAACATTCTAAGTCAGCTGCACAGAGCTTTGAGCAACCTCATCTATTTGAAGATGTCCCTGTTCTTTGCAGTAGTGGTTGGATTAGGTAACAATTAAGGTTCCCTTCCAGCCCAAAATATTCTATGATTCCACAAAATTGATTCAAGGGTATGGCATCTTCATGCTGCATATAATTTATAGGAAAACTCAGCAGAAGGTGGAGTTGCCATACTGTGGAAAATCTATGAATTTTGTTGGGAATTTAAAGTGGTTTTATTCATTTATTTAATCTCAAGCTTTCTTTTTGCTTAGGTCTGTGTTGAACAGGGACAATACTTTGTAGAAGTTATTGAGTGAATTATTCATCTGATTGTCTAACTTCTTTGAAATTCTGTATCCAATTCAATTTTCAAAATAAGTTGATGATAATTGCTCCATGGCGACCTACAATGCTACTGTTTTTTCCCCTGACTCTGGTCTTCAGATTCAGCAGGCAATCTTTCAAATCCATTTTTAGTTACTACAGCAGACATGTCTGATATTCCTTCTATCAACTATAATGTTAATTTGACCTGTTATTCATTATTTTCTACACAAGTTTGGTTTTCTACTTCACCACTAAAGAATGATTGTGTACGATACTGGTCTCTTAAAACTGTGTTCAGCACTGTTGTTTTACTGGTTGAAGTGTGTGTTCAGGGAAGGTAAGAGAGCTAAAAGACTTAGATCTTTGGTATTTTGATGAAAGATTTGATGAAAAAAGAGCCCTTTGGTAAGAAATTGTGTTCATTAAAGCTTGAATCTGCTGTAGTTTTCTTTGTTAAGACACGTAACAAAACAAAACTAAACAAAGAATAATAATACTTCAGATTCAAACCCCTACTATCTACAAAAGTAAGAAAAGGAAACTGTCATTTCAAAGTGCTTTCCTTTCTTCAGTTTCATGACAGTTTTAATAAGGCTTAGCAAACTTTTGAAAAATTATTTTTTAACTTGAAAAGTATTTTTTATTATTTTCTAAATTTATTTTTTTCTTCCTAAGAGACAGTAAATTATGTAAAAATTCTTTCTTAAAGATATTTTCTCCTGAACCCTTTATTACTATATTTTTATGAGATCTAAACTGCATTTAAAATGATCAGTACACTAAAATTATAAGAAAACTTTCCAAAAAATATTGTTGTGTTTTGGATTACAATCCTTACCAGCTGAATAAATAACTAAATAAATATTTGTCTGTTATCTCTAAGAAACTTAATTTCTTTGGTTGTTAAGATTTATTATAATCTATATTTGTAATTTTGCATATTTGCGATGCAATAACTGGCTGAAGTTATAATGATCTAGATTCTGATTTCAGATTTGAATTCTGAATTTATTCAGAAGTACACTTGGAATCAAAATGATCTCAAGCTGAACCAGACTGAAAGAAGCAGGCATCAAGGTTAACAACTTCTGCTCTCTTTCCTAGTTTATGTTCACCGGATATGTATTCCCATATCATTAGAAGCAAGGTTCTGGTTATAGAAAGAAGACTAGTTAATGTTATTTTAGTAAAATTAAAATAATTTACTTTCTTATATCATAGCAGTACCACATCGATAAGCCACCATTTTCCATATAGGAACAAAAATTGAAATGCTGACATTTTATTGCACTGTATGGTCTTAATTCATGTTAGTAACTAATTATTTTTGAAATATACTATGGGTGAGATGATAGTTATAAAATAAACTTTTCTATCTTTAAAACTATAGAAGCTCATCATTTGTCTGTGTCTAAGTTCAGGCTGGTAGGATTAACTAATACAAACCCAACCTCTTACAGGACAGCTTTCGAAATGGTAAACTTAAATAGCTCACAAAAGGCTCATTTTAATTGATGTTGATACACCAATTAATATCATTCTGGGGTTGATTTAAGGTCTAATAAAGCAAATAGAAAGGCTTGACTGAAAAATAGCTGCAAGCTTAGTTAATATTAAGAATTGCCAGTATGAAGACTGTGTTGTGTTGTTATTGTGTACTTCTGCTGTGTGACTTATCTACATGAATGGAAATGTGATTTGAACTTGTTTACTAAATATAATCCAATTGATTAAATATATATATATGCAAATAGTTGGATACATAGTGAAAATCATTAGTGCATAATTTGTTAAAGGAGGAAAAAATAAGTTGAATGTATACTTTCTATCCATCTTCTCAAAAAATGCAAAGTTATCTGTCCTTTTTGCATGTGTGGCTTCTTCTCTCAGTTCTTTTTTTTTCATCTTACCAGGGGTTCTATCTTCTCTTTTTGCTATTTATGAAAAATAAATTCAGCCACTCTCTAAGCCTTTTTTTTTTTGGTCATACAAGCCAAGCCAGTCAGTCTCCTCTCCATTCACCTGCTAAACCTCATAGCCATTTTCTGCATTAGTTCCTGCAGGGAATGAATAATGATATGGTACATTGCATTTTGAAGGATGTGTTATGGATATGCATTCATATTCATGCTCTAGAATACCTCTCCTGATACATTTTGGGGTTAATGTATGTACGTTTTACAGTTTGTAATATTGAAATGTTGCAACGGAGGGTCGTACGGTAGGTTGAAACCGGTCCAGTTCATCATGCTTATTGTCAGTTTTCCAATCTTCATGAGAAAGGACTTTTTAACATTGGGAAAGTCATCGCAAAATGAGAATGCTGTGAATGTAAAGTTCAGTAGGTTTTTGAATATGCTAGTAAAACTATGAAAGACACAAGACTGATTTTAGGGAGTATTTTTCTCCTCCTAAATAATACTGAAAGACATAGAAAAGTTCTTACAGAAAAATACTTACAGAAAGCCAAAAATATATATTTTTTACTTTAACGATGAATGATTGCAAAGCAAAAAAGATATTTTTATTTATCATACTCTAGATGTTTTAGGGCACCCAGCTTGTCAGATGCTGAGAATACAGGAGCTGAGAAAGTCAAAATATACAAAAATCAAAGTCAACATATACAAAACCAAAGAAAGAGAAACTAAGAAAGTACAATAGGTCATCAGATTCTTTTGTCTTACACCTATTTATGCGGCACAGTAATTTAAGTCTACATGGGCTTTATAATCTGAGAGAGACTTTTTTTAAAAACAGTATATATTGTGATGAAAATAACATTTGAACATGTTAATACCTTTTCACTGCATAATAACAGCAGTTAATTATCTGTAATTATGTGAGAGCTAGTACAGAGGTTTTGAAATGGTGTAGGCAGCGTGTATGAGTACGTGGGTCTGTGTGTGTGACAAGGGGTCAAACTATTTTTCTAAGCACAATGGGTTGTTCAGTGATTCATAAGCCATTTAAGGGCAATTCAGATAGATAACAGACTGTGGACCTTCTTGTGCTATTTACTGTTTTGAATTTGTAACTGTTCTGACAATGTTTTAAAGATATATCTCAAAGAAACTTAGAAAAGTTGAGAAAAGTTTCACATCTGTCAATACTAAAAAGAAGCAAAAATTCATTTGCCTAAAATTTCATATTTAGATGTCTTACTTTTTTATTAAATATCTTGATTTTTTTAAAACCTCATTAATTTATTGTCTGGATTTCAAGTTTAGTGATCCTGTCTGGACATTAAGAGGAATACAAATTTTAAAAGACTCCTTTCGTGGATATGCATGGATGGCTGCAGGTAGTAAGGAAAAGAACTTAAAGAATTTCTTGTTCTCTGTTCCTGAAAAATTTATGCATTTCGAAAAGCACTCAATGAGCTTCATATGTGAAATCATAGCAACATGTCTGGCAGGTCTTTCTTCAAAGTTAACAGTCTAAAAAGCATTTCTCAAATTTCTGACTGTATTAGATGTTATTCTTCCATTTTAAAAATGAAAACCTTTTCATTTTTTAGCATATTATTTTTCTGTGACTGTTTTTTCCCAAGCAAGAAACTTTTTTATTTTTTCAAATCTTTGAGCACTTTCCAATCCTTATATTATCTGTCATTTATTATAACACTGTATACTTTAAGAAGCTGTTCTTTGGAGACGCTAAACAGCTGCAGCTCTCAGTGATTTTTGCTAAAGAAAGAATATTGTACAAGTATATCTGATGTATTCTTCCTGTCATTGTTTTGGGAGGGAGAAGTGCTGTGAAGACAGTTAAATTACTCTTTATATGTAAAAGCTTGATTATAAAAGAAGTACCAAATGCTTTTAAGGCTTTCTAATATACCAGTAAAAACTATGACTGTGTTTTATGGACATCTATGAGAGTTTTAAATTTCCAAGTCATATCCATTTTGGAGAGATGCTTTTGCATACCAAAAGTTGTAACATTTGAGTTTTCTTAGTCCCTTTTTGAAGTATTTTCATCATTGCAAAAACAGGCATGTAGGTGAGATCTGTCAGTGTGATCTAAGAAAGTCACACAGTAACTCCTCTCCAGTAGTTAACCTTGTAATGATTAAATATCTACTCTAAGCTATTCTGATATCCTTCCTCCTTGAAACTCTCTTCTTCCTAGCACTTATCACATATTGTGATTTTTTTAAAATCCATGCAGATTCGGAGACCTCCAGGACAAAGACCGCCTCATTCTTTGTTATGCTCATTTTATTGTCAGTCTGTGTCCCAGGCATCTCCAAGGTTTTCCAACTTATACCATCTTAGAGATGAATCATCTAGAATCATTCCTAACTCAAATGTTAAACCTTTTATTTCCAGATTGTGAATAAAGAAAAAGATATACCACTTGACAAATATAACTACTGCTGAGAATGTGAAAATATATTGCTCTCATCAATGTGTTATCATTTTAGGATTTGAACACACAGAACTTGATTCCCTGATTATATGAAAATTTAATGTATAGTTTAGTCATTCAGTTTCTAGATGCTGTATGATATATTTTCTATTTTTCATATCTATATGATATATTAGTTTTTTCCATATTGTCATGTCCTGACCCACTCCACCTTCCCATAAGTAAAAGGGGGATGTGGTTCATTAAAATGGAGTTCTGGGAAATGAATTAAAGTGGTAGTTTTCTAATATTCAATCCTCTATTAGAGTTAAATTGATTTGTGGTGAAGGCAAAGATATGTATATGTACAAATCATATAAAGCAACAATGTACCTCCCTGGAATGGGAAATGCAGGAAAAGAGACAAAGATCAGGGAAAAGAGAAGAGAGGCAGATAAAAAATAGGAAACAGAGAATTAGTGGAAAAAATATAGTTTCACCTTTCCAAGGGATCCCGTGGTGAAACATGACGCCAAAATCCTGGAAAAGAGGAAAATGTTTATGCAAAATAGGGAGACTTCATGCAGTTGATGCCTGTTGCTGATGTCTGTTTACATCCACTGGGCGTTCTTTTAGGACTCATGTGTTACATGAGTTGTCACCCTTTCATTTCAGATGGACGTGCGCAGTTGGTCTCAGGATCACTGAGGACCCTGGAGCCCCACCCAAAATCATAGTGACCAGTGCTTGATATCTCTTCATGCTCAGAGAACGTTTTAGCAGATGTGACCTTATTTTAGTCATTCTGAAATATTTTTAACCACTTCATCTCACAATCATATATTAAAAATAGCGTTTAAGAAGAAATAAAAGGAATTGTTTGCATTTTGAAACACAGTCATTGACACATATGTATTGAGGCTACTCATATATGACTTTTATTGTAAGTCTCACAAGCTAAGTTTCAGGGGTCTCAGTACTAAATATGTGAGCACTGAATGAGTAGTTCTGTAAATCCTAAAACATGTGAGACCTTCTTCCCTCCCTTTACTGTCTGCTGTTCACAATACAACTCGGCACTGGTCAGGCCTCATCTGGAATATTGTGTACAGTTCTGGGCCCCCCAGTTTGGGAAAGATGTTAGGATACTGGAATGTGTTCAGAGGAGGGCAACAAAGATGGTGAAGGGGCTGGAGCACAAGCCCTACGAAGAGCGACTGAGGGAGCTGGGGTTGTTTAGCCTGGGGAAGAGGAGGCTCAGGGGAGACCTCATTGCTCTCTACAACTACCTAAAAGGAGGTTGTAGTCAGGCAGGGGTTGGTCTCTTCTCTCAGGTGACCAGTGACAGAACTAGAGGGCATGGACTCAAGCTTCGCCAGGGGAGGTTTAGGCTTGATCTTAGGAAAAAGTTCTTCACTGAAAGGGTGATTGGCCATTGGAACGCGTTGCCCAGGGAGGTGGTGGAGTCGCCGACCCTGGAGGTGTTTAAGGGGAGACTGGATGAGCACTGAGTGCCATGGTTTAGAAGATGGTTGGTGTTAGTGTTGGGTTATAGTTTGGACTTGATGATCTCAGAGGTCCTTTCCAACCTTGTGATACTGTGATACTGTGATACTGTGATTCTGACCATTCTATGACTCTATGATTCTATGATCTGTGAGTTCATATTAAGTGGATAAGGAGTGGCAGAGTGGAGAAATATTAGAATAGTCTGGGGTTTTTTTCATGTTCATAAACCATGCAATAATATATCAGGTATCTCCTAGAAATACCTTGGTGAGAAACGACTACAGACTATTTAGGAAACCATAACTCTTCCCCAAGACCTTACCATTTAGGATATAGCACTTTATAAACAGATGAGATGAACAAACAGGTTAGAGTCAAGTAAGCAACAATGGGTTTAGACATTTTTAACCAACAGTAGAAGTCACAATGTATTTTTCCTTGCTATTTTCAAGTTGTAGTTCATTGATAATTTGTTTTGATTTGTAGTTTCTCAAACATTGAATTTCACAGAATGCACATTTTACAACTTTTTTAATAAAATGTGGTAGGTGAAGAAAATACAGAAAACATGGACCTTAGCGTAGTTATTCAGATCTCTTTTAAAACTATCAGTTCACAAACTATTCATAGAAGAAAAAGGACTATTAAACCATAGAAAAAGAATGCCTAAAGCAAACTAAGTTCAGAGACATTTTTGAAACAAGAGTTTAAATCTCTGTTTAGAGTTATCAAATAGAAGCTTCAAACTCAGTAATTAAGATTGTATAAATAATCACCTCTAAGGGTTTCTTTTTTTCCTGAAATAGTCCTGCACAGATTAAAATTTCTTTCCTCACCATTTCCACCTCCTTTCAAGACATTAAGGTACAAATTCTTACTGAGCCCTTAAGGTTCGATTCACTTGAAAAGCAACTGTGACCTTCTGCACTGAGCAAGTCCATGAAAAAGCAGCAGGTGGTGTCTTCATGGCAGTTTGGTGTCTCCTATTCATCTGTGAGGTTACGTGGCATGGGAAATGTGCTATTGTTACACTGGCACAGAGTAGTCTGGTCCCGGGGAGGGGAAAGGGAAAACAGGACTCTGTTGTAGGAAACAGAAGAAACAGAGCTTTCACAGCTGCTGTTTAAGGAAACTCCATTAATTTATTTAACAGAATAAATGGAACCTAGAGCATCTTTTATGTTCACGACAAAAATATAATGCCCTAAATATTAAAGAGTGATATGTAAATCTATAGCTCTGCATGGATAACTAACAGTAAACCACAGAAGGAATGGGATTAAAATATCACTTAACATTGTCACCATTGATGGGCCTTATTTAAAACATACCAAAATAATTAGGAATCTCTTTGTTCATTTAATGGGCTTTTGCCATTGTAAACTTGCATTTTTGAAATGCAGTGGCAGTGCAAAAGTGTAACATTTGAGAATTAGGTCCAAAGCAACTCCTCTTAAGTTGTCTTTGTGAAAATGTGTCTTGTCAAGTAAATCATTAGGAGAAAAAAAAAAAAGGGTTCTGCAAGAGTGAGGATGTCCCCTGCTGTTTGAACACTTTGCTTTCAATGTTTTGCATAACACATACTTTAAAAAGTAACCCAAAATATCTCATCCAGCTTGTTTAGATTTGGTCATATGATCTTTGTCACTGGCTGACCAGACAGTCAAATGGCCTGATGATGTGCAAAAGTTTTACACTTTCTCACTTAACAGAACTTTACCCAAACAGTTAAATGATTTTATAGTTAACTATTATAAAATGCCTAATTAAAGTATAGCTGTGTAAATAATAATGTATTCTTTTGTTGTTGTCTTGTTTACCAGAGTTCCCTCTTTTTACTCCGTACTCTTTATCAGAGGGATTAGGTGATTTTTACACAAGTTTTTTAATTTTATTGTCAGGTATTACCTATTCCAATTTACTGCACTCAAAATAAGGTTAAATATCTGGATGAAATTTATTTTGACACTTATGTTATAAATGCCTGAACTGCTGGAATTGACAAGATTTATATATTTTTATGGAACATCATTATTCTAGTACAAGTAGAGCTCCTTGCCACTTATCTGAAAGGGAAAAAAAAAGCAAATAAACTAAAAATATAAAAAACGATAAGGAACTGGTTGTAGTGATGCACTTGCTGTGGACAGAGGAAGAACATCAGATAAGTAGTTTTATCTGATCATTGTGGCTAGTGGTACATAATGGCAATCACTTTACTTTCTTAAAGTGTTTTGTTTACTGTTTACATACCAAGCCTCAGAATTTAGTCTCATTAAAAGTACAAAAAAAAGAAGAAATTAAATCAAGGACACACACAAAATTCAGGGGCATAAGGAGGATGTATTTCTGAGAAAGATTTAAAATTAGTACCACTAAACAAAACTGAAGTAGTGAGAATTTTTTTCCATGAGGGGAGGGGGAATCAAATTAAGGTTAACTAAATAACTAAATATTCAAATCACATTGTTCCACTTAGGTGATACAACTTCTAACAAGAACCTTGTAAAATAACCTAAAATAGTTTTGTACAGTTGTATTAGCTTACATTTTTTTTAAAAAATTGTACTTACACTCATTTCTGATGTCCAATTTCATTATGAGAAAATATTTTCTTTACATGGAAGTCTTTTAGTACAAGAAAGTTGCATTACTCAGCAGTTTGATATTTCTGGCCATAGACTGAAACTAGTAGAAAGTGTATTTTTAAAGAAGAAGAAGAAGAAAAATATAAAAAAGACACTTTCAGTTTCTTACAACTGGAAGCTGTGGAAATTCTCACAAGAAAAACTTGCAGCACTAACAACACTGCAAAAGCTGATGGGTTCTACACTCCTCTTTGCTGAGATGTGAAGAATCAATATACTTCTAAGTCAGTTCTCTTTTAGCAAAAGGAAAAGAAGTGAGAAAAGAGAGTGACAGAACACACAAATTTACCAGTGAAATACTGGTAAACTGTTTGTTTGTTTGTTTCTAGAAAATACATGTACTTATTTTAGTTGAAAACATAAATTTCTAGATTTGACATTTGATGAATCTTCCCGTGTAAAACATTTAAGATAGTGGTATGTAGTAAGATAACACTTCTTAAGTATCAATCTTTCACAAATTTTACTAAATGTTAAGAGACTTTTAACTAAGAAATACTACTTTAAGTCTTTCAATAAAAAGCAACAGTGAGGTTCCTTCCTCTCAGAGGAAGAAATGTAAGTATATATTTATTTAATTCTTAAAGTACAGCAAATTTTCATGTTCTTTTGTTTCCCACTTCAATAGTACTTGCCAAACTAATTTAGAAATAAAATTTCCCATGTTTTTATGCATGCTATGAGTACCATATACAATAACCTCACAACTTAAAAAAAAAATGACATATTCTTCTTAATCATAAAGTAAGTAAATGTTCAAATATCTCAAAAGTATAATTTAAAACAGTTTTATGGTACTGTAATTCAGCATTAAAACAGTTGCAGGTTCTTAGGAAAAATTTTTCCAGGAATAGACAGAATTTTTTTAAGAATACCCTAAACTGCAAAATAGTATAGTGTACTTTTCCTATGTGTCTTTCCTATAGTTGATACTGTTTGTAAAACCTCACTGGATTGTATACTACTGGGCTTGCATCTCTAATGGATTTTTAATTATTCTGTCTATACCAAGGACATTACCTAAGTTAAAACTTTCTCTCTTAGCATATTTCTTCTTTCTCTCTCTAACCTTGACGTTACCCACCTTTTCAGCTATTTAAACATCAATCGTTCTACAACCCAGTGTACTAAATGTCCACATAAAGATAAATCTTTGAAAAGTAGTTTCTTCATAATTTGGTTCTCGGGGGGTTTTCTGTCCAAAGGTGATAACAGTTTCTGTAAAAATACTTGTCCCCAGTCCAAGTTATTTTTCATGTGCAGCAAACATTTTATCCGAAACTGTAAAATTAAGAATATTTGATGTAAAAGGAAAGTTATAAAATGTCCTTCCTTAATCCAACATCCCCAAAGAGCAGCAGAATTAAAGTAACAAGAATGCCACAGAAAAATATCTTGATTAAATGAAAAATCATTTAAGAGAATCCCAGGACTAGTATTGCTCGTTCATCTGTTGAATAAGGAAGTTCATAAACTTCTAGCGGCACTTTCTATGATGCTACTGCTACTGCTGCTCATGGGTAGACCAAAAATACTCAAAAAGGGAAAGTTTCCAAAAGCAGTTTAACAAATACTATGTATACTAAATAACGAAATCAAAATGAAAGTGTGAGCTTTTATTAATGTATGTATTTCCAGTGTGCATAAGTTATACTGGATAAGTGACAAAGCATGACATATTAGCAACTAAAATATCTCACAAAATTATGGTGTTGATCTTTATCTCCTGCAGATGTCACAGACCTCATGGTGCTCTTTTGTTTAGATAGATGAAAACTACAAGAAAAGGTCTTGAATTGTTGGAAGTATAATTCTAAGTAAAAGAGAGAGAAAAAAGGACTTTTGATAAAAGGAAGCTCATAGCACAGTGAAAGCAAGTTTGATGTACTTGTACCACTAATAGATAAGCACAATTTCAATATTAATGCCATGTGACTATAATGTCTGCCCAGTTTATATTTAAAAGCTGACTTCTTGTTTTAAAATTTCAGGATTAGCTAATTTATTTATCCCTGTATACTAATAATGTTTAGCTCAAATGACAGAGAAAAAACGGTGAGGAAGTTAACAGTATGGCAAATTTAATGTTGTAAGCATTATATTTTAATGGAATTATATTTTATAGAATTATATATGTGTGATTTATGTAATTATAATTTAACACAATACTTAATTTTTCAACAAATCTTTAACAAGACTTATTTAACATAGCCTAAATCTTTACCTTATCTGTAAAATCTGGAGCAGATGTACTATTATGGACCAAAATATGGAGTATTAGGCTTATCATAGAATGGTGGAGTACGAAACAGTGCACAGCACAGGTTGAGCTTGACGTATGAAACGCATACTCCTTTTGTAACTTGATGATTGTTTCTATTTTTAGTAAATAGGATTTAACACCTGCTTTACTCCTTCATAATTTCAACATCTGTGGAAGTTTTCTTGTGCTTTGTCATTCAGTGAAAGGTGCAAGCAACAGTCTCTGACTGCTTCATTTATCACTGTAACACTTGGTACTGTGTTTTGAATTGATTGTTTCAAAGATGCAGCCTACTTTGAGTTCAGTAGGTAATTTTATGCATTGTCTGAAATGTCTTGCTTCATCGTAATAATAAAATCTTATTCTAAGATATTTATCAAGGTCTAAGTAATAAAACAGTTTGGAGCAGGCTTTAGCATCTAAATTAAGATACGTTCCTTTTTTTCAATAGAGACTGAAAACCCTGTATAGTGTTCCTCTAAAGAGCATCTCAGCGTTTGAACTGTAGTGGTTAATTTGCAACAGAACTCAGATTTCTAAACTGCAAAGGAGAAAATGTGCACTACAGCATTGGCTGATAAAAAAAATTCCTAATATATTCCCTCTTCATAAAAATAAAGGATTATAACTTAATTGACTTAGGCATCCTTTTAAGCTTCTCTAGAGGCTACTTTTTAAACCTTGAAAGTTTGCCTGCAGGCTGCTGCAGAGGAGACTGTTCTTTGTATATTACACACCACAGAAAAACATGTGTCTTCTGGAAATGCACAATGCAGCATTTTGTGATGAGGTGAACATTTAGAAATATCACAGTAATAATGGCCCAAAGTGGGAGTGGTTTACTGCCAAGAAGGTTTTTGAGATGGGAATATAAATTCATTATCCCTGAAGAAATCTATTTTAAAGTCCATCATTTAGTTTCACAAGTCGGTCATAATTTTCAATGCTATGAAGAGAATTTTCAGCTGGGAATTAGAAAGGTTTGTGTACTTGAGGAAACCAAGTATCCTTCTCACCCACTGCCTTTCCTTGAGCACTGCTCTTTTAAAAATTTGCATACTTACGAAGCACTGGGCATTTGCATGATCTGAAAGTTTTTTTTCATTTTGAACAGCAAATACTTATCAACAAATATGAAAGAGGGAGGAAGTACAGAATAGATTCTTTTTAATGCTAAACTTCTCAGTCCCATTTTTAATCATGGGGTTGCTTGAATCACATAGTATTAGCAGAAATCTTTTTAATATTTTGAATTCTTGCTATACAAAACATTAATTTTTGTCTTATTCTGCCTCTAGATATATATTGTATCCATTCTCATACCTTCTTTTTCAGAATTATGAAAGCTTACATTCCTTTTTTTACAGATTCTAAGTTACTTTTTGCATTCGTTCTGTGTTCATAGTTTAATTTAGATACGTTCATTATCTTCCTTTTTCCTGTTCTTTTTCTTGTATCTTGGTAGTCTCTGAGAAATCTCTACAGCACACAGGTTATTGCAACAGTGCACAATATGATTAGTTTTGTTTATTAAAGAGCAAATTTCTTAGAGCTTTGGCCTTTTTCTGTAGATTGAGGTACAACATATATTTGGGTCGTTTCATTTTCTCTTGTCTGGAAGTTGTGATCAAACAGTTTTGCAATGATGGGTTCATTTGCTGCAGTAGTTTCCATTTAATGCGGATTTAACAGAGCTAGAGAAAAAATATGTTAGAAAGCTTAGATGGAAACCGTCTTTTAAATTCCCTGATCCTCCTTATATACAAAGACATTTACATTCAGGAAGAAAAACTTAAAGATATACTACCTCTGTACAGAATCCAGGCAGTAACTGTGATGTTCTTATACACGTGGAAACGAAAACAATGTCCTCTGTGTGCATTATTGGATCAACATGGTCAACAACTTTGGTTTACCCTATTCTAAATTTCTTAAAAGAGATAAACTGGTGGTCTTGAGAGAGCAGTTAGCCTTAATACTATGAATTAAAGTGTTTCATCCACCCTTATTTTATATTTCAAAATTAGCTGTAGTCTTCATATAAATACTTGTCTTAAGTTTCTTTGTATTTTTTCTGTTTTCTATCAAAATGTCATTTCCATTCATTAAAATTACCAGTGGAAAACTTTAGCCTTTTTACTCTTTTCAGCTGAACATACAGTGCTCATCTATTTTTTGTTATTTATTTTTCATTCCAAGGACGAAAAAACCTAGTCATTTGCTAATTCTGTAAACTCACTGTGTCCTCCAGAATGATTCCATATTTTAGCTCACTCATTTCTAAGGTTAAATCACCTAAAAATCTACAAGATCTACAAAACCAATCTTCACAGCGAAACATTCTTTGTTTGGCTTTGTCTAGCTGTAAGGATGTGGAGCTTAAATACGCACATATTTTACTTAGCTGAGAAGAGAGGTAAACTGAAGGAAGAGCCACCTGCAGCCTTGTGACTTGACTGACTTCTTTCTAGAGCTCAGATATGAGGTACTTTGCTAGGTATTTTTCCTGGACATTTTTTTATAAGTGTGCAAAACAAGCAGAAAGGGACAAGGAGGGAATGGATGACAATTCTGTCCTTGAGAAAGAGTAGGAGAAGGAAGACACTGATCTGTGGCATCAGAATAGTTTCATTGCATAGAAGGTGAGGGAAATACAAATCAACATCAAGAGAACACAGCAGGTAGTAGCAGTTGGAGACTCTTTCCCATGTGGTAACGAAGGTCACCATCTGTCAGTTCCACTTGCTGCCTGAGGTATATCAGCCTCTTTGCCAGAGGCTGATATACTAGATGATATGGAGAGACTGCTGAGGATTGTCCAACCCTTGGACCACTAGCTGCTGCTGTTCATCTAAGTGGTACTGTGAGGGGATATGTCAAAAGTAGCATCACATCTCTGTGTGGAAGGATGAAGGACATGGGAGCCTACATAGTTTCTCCTCAATCCCAATGGTAAAAGGGAAAGGCTTGGTTAGGAGCGGATGGTTTGCACAGCTGATGTCAAACAGAGAATTGGCTTTTATCTCACATATCCATTTTGAGGATTTAGAACTGCTGGGCATGCCTAGTTTTTAGGGTCCAAAGCTGGAAGAAAATAGGAGTGGTGGAAAAAAGAAAGAAATGAGTGCCCTTATTCTTATATTCTGCCATTTTAAAATGAAAATTTACAACAATTTCCAAAACACCAAATGCTTCCTTGTCTCATCAAAAAAAATTGCTACCCACAACAGTTATACTTTTTGTATACTATTCAATTTATATCTTTCCCCTTTTCTTCTGCTCCCTTTTTCACATATCTAATGTGGAGATCTAGTCCAATAAATACCTCAACATAAAGACAGTATTATATGTCTTATAAAGATTCAGGAATAGTATCACACTTTACCCTTGATGAAAAGTGAGAAAGTCATATATTGGTAATTAGTGAAGATTCTTCTTGGGTATATGGTAATCATTACTGCCTAAGGCTGGATGATGCGTTGATTATGACAGGAATGTACTTTATATGAGAAGAGAAGAAAAGCAGTACAGAGATGAGAAAGAATGCAGATTTAATGAACTGTAATGACATGAAGGAAGGTGCTTATTTTCATCATTTGACAAGAGGACATATTCTTTTTTAACTTCATCTAATTGTCTCTCTTTGCTAATTTACAGGAGGAGAGTGTTTGGGGAAAAGGGTTGCACTCTGCTCAAGGTTGCATGGTTCAATTTGTAAGTTTTACTCAGGATATCGTGATGTTGTTACACATTTAACATGGACAGCGCACAAGTCATTTAAAAGGTCATATATCTCTCCTCCTATTTGTACATATGCTTCCCCACCAAAGAAAATCTCACCAGAAGACTTCTCGACAATGAAACCCCTTGTGAACTTTCAACTACAGACGCATTGGCAGTGGTGTTACAAAAGAATATCAATGCTTAGAAATGACTAAGGATGAGAAAGCAGTGGATGTGAGGAGTTATCACAGAATTGATTTGCTGTAACCCTAGAATCTACATAAACTATAATAGATATTCATAAAATGAGACAAAATAATTTATCAAGTAAAGATAAATGATCGTGTAAAAATTGACCTAGTCATCAGAATCAAAGGATAGTAATCAATGGTTTGACATCATCAGTGACCTGTAACAAATGGAATAGATCAAGGGTCAATGCTGGGACCAATAGTGTTCAATATCTTAATAAATGATCTGGATGAAAACATAGAATTCACAATCAGCAAATATGTGGATATTACGATATAAGAGGAGTGGCTGAGAGGGACTTGAAGAAAGTTTAAAGCTCTCCAGCAGAGATTTATTGAATTTCAGCAAGTAGAATGTCAATCTTCTACACTTTAAATGCTATGCATCAGTACTGGTTAGAATACCAGCTGGCTAAACAACCATGTCTCATGCATCTAGGAATGATTATCTCTTGTCATCTCCCTATATACTGTTCCTTGAAGTTTAGAGATTATGTCCATCAATGGTGTAATTTTTGTGTAATCCTCCTGGAAAAAAGTGTAAGAAACTTCTGTCGCAGAACCAGCTCTGAACACAATATCCTGAAGTTCTTTTGTTCACAGAACTGGAAAAAAAAAAAGTTTAAAAGTTGTGATATGTGATATCATAACTGATGGCACATATTCATTGCAACCTCTTGTTAAAGGAGACACTGGTTTAAGATGGGCTTTGGGTGGGGAATTTCAAGGAATTCTTATTAAAATACTAATTTCTGCGGTAAATCTCAAACACCAGCAGCCTGATTCAAAGACTGGAAGTAGTGTACAAGGAACTGGAGTAAATTATATTCCATTTTAGTGTCAGTTCATTATTTATATACGTAGACTGGCCAGTAAATTTGTAGCAGTAGCAAGGTGTATATATGTGCATTCATATACACAAGGAAGAATATGCTCAGAGATTTATTGAGGACCTGTGACAGGAAATCAAAATAATCAAATTACATCTATATGGCATCTCTAATGCAGAGTAGTAAACGTAAGATTTTTAATGGAAATATTTCTTGTGAGTTCCTGATCTGAATTAGTCTTAGCCTTTTAGTCGAGTGATAGAAGATACACTTCTGTAGAGATGAAGAGGGCTGGTGATTGATGTACACTGATCCATATCAAAGGATTGGATGAGAAAAGCAAGTAAATTGTTTTCTAGTATAACTAAACCTCAGTCATATATCTAGCAATATGTAAGCTGTAATTCACAATGGGAAACTCCATATGTTATTTCTCAAAAGAACTTGGAAGTCACAGGCAAAAGTTAACTGAGCAACAAGTTCCCAGCACGACACTGACCAAAGGGGCTAATATGTTGTATAAACGGGGCAATACAGTATGTCAGTACAGTAATTACATAATCTGCATATTTGCTCACTTTGCATATGATGGATTATCTGAAGCTGACGTGCAGGAATGATGTGAGAACTAAAAGAACGTAATAACTGAAGATTGACTCTTGAAATGCTAACAAAATCATTGTAATCACGTGAAATGAATTTGTGAAAAAAACCCATGACTGTTATAGGCTACATTTTTTTAATAAATACTTTGGCACAAAAAAGAAGTCTATTGGTAGATCAAAGTTGACCCTGGGGCTTGTTTTATTTTTGTCATGCATTATTTGGTAGATTCAAGGCTCTGGGACATCTCATTTAAACTATATATCACCTAGAAGTCTGGAACAGATGATCCCTGAGGTCCCTTCCAACCTGGCATTCAACGATTCTATGATTCTATGATTTCACTTCAGATTAGACTTAATTTGCTCTCCTGGGTGCAAAATTCTCCACTATGCAGGTAGTTAAAAGCTTTCTGAAGAACTATCATCGCGCAATCTTTCCTTTCTTTAGAGTGAGCTCTTTAGGGAACCACCTTGGACGCATTAAGCTATTTTTCTCCTGTCTCACGAAGACAACGACAGCAAATCAACAGAAATGTCAGATGCCTCCATCACCATTACATAAATGTTAATGCATAGAACTTTAATTCTGGTCTTGTGCAATTTTCAAGTAGCACCACATACCAGCTGCATCCTTCATCTTCCCACTGAGTCTGGCAGTGTTTAACATGAAACACCCTAAATAGGGTATAAGAGATTTAGTCCTGAACCCTCAGTCAATATATTTGCCTGGAAAGGAACAGGCAAAGCAGTGATCCAAGTTTCCAGACACTCTCTTTCCTGAAACAGAGCAGATGGATGATATAAATAAGGTCACTCAGAACTGTGCTTTGTACGTGTTTCTCTTTTGTGAGGATAGGAGGGTAGAGAGCTTTGAGGGAATTTACCCACCCATGAAGTGTTTAAAGCCAAGAATATGTGAACGCATAACTTGTGAGGGCTAACACTTAACAGCTTTACAAACCTTCATGTATGACTGAGGTTTATCTATGAAAATATGACGAGTTTCATAAGAAGGACTAATACTTTTGTAAATTCAAAGTAGTAACTGATGCTTTTTTCCTGGGCTGGGACGAGAACATCTGTGACATTCTGGTGTCATTCTGCATTGTGGTAGTTGCTGCATGCCCCTGTGCCACTGGGTCATGAACTGTCATCTGATAAGGATAAATACAAAATCATCAGGGAGAACACGGATGCTGCAAAACCTCTTCACTAGAGGAGAGTGGAAGAACGAGCCAGTCGGTCCTTAAGTATCTGTGAAGGTACAGCACATTAGCTTTCTACCTAACCATAGCTTCTTAAAAACACATTTTCTGCAGATCATAAACATAATTTTGCCCTGATTGTCTTCTGTGACAGAAGACAGAAAATAAGCTCTGAATAGAATAGGAAGATGAGGAAGGATTAGTGGTATCTCAAAGAGCTGAGGCTGGCAGTTGACAGCAAATGCGAAGGCATTTGGTCTCTAAGTATCAAGAAAAGCATTTAGTGGTGTCAGAGAAGTTTTTGAAGATTCAAGTGTACTTGCATGATATGTGTGAATTTGATTTTCAACAAGTAGAGGCATTTCTTGGTTTCATTTCTTCTGGAAGGATTCCAGTGTGTGTGTGTGTGTGTGTGTGTGTGTGTGTTCTGAAGCTGTTTAGAGAAGTAACCGAACACATAATAAGTGGAGATAATCAAGAGGTTTTCTTCAAAACCTCATTAATGCTCCTACTCAGGCCGCAAGTGTAAACATAGCCTTAGACCCTGGAACCCTTAATATCTGTCTTCTAATTCCCAAGCCTCTACCTTTTCTATCTACTGTTGTGAAGGCTATAAATGATGTTTGAGTTTGTAGTTTTGGTTGCTTGCTTCTTTATTTTAAAGGCAGGTAGATTTCATGAAGTCAGATTCTAAGAGGTTTGGGAAATAGATAAAAACTGTGATATCAGTCTACCTATGAGTGAATAATTAGTCACTGCAGTTCTCTTGGAGAAGCATGGTGTCCTTTGAAGTATCTCATACTTCTGCTCTGTTGATTGATGGCTTTATTAATTTATGACAAATAAAATTATGCAATCTGTAAGTATTTGTTTAAAAATTAAAATGAAGACAACGTAAACAAACAACAGAAAAAAATAACACAGAAAAAGAGAAAACTAAAATAACCCACATTGTTAGCTTTAACTGTTTCGAGGGCTTATTAATTTGTTTGGTTTAATGTTGAAGGTAAATGAGATTTTCCTGTAATGCAGGTACTGCCAGCATATGTACCTGTACTAAATGAAGACGAGGGAGTAGGAAATAATCAGGAATAGTTAGGATATAAAGTAAGGTGGGCATGCTTAGATATGCAAACTAAGGAACAGAATATTACAAGGGCTTTTGTTAATTGTTTTGGAAAATAAAAAATTGTGGATTATTTTGTAAGGGTCATTTCTGAATGAGACATTTGAACACAAAATGTAGTACATTTCCAAAACCCAAGAACAATGTTTTTAAAAATATTTCCTTCCAAAGAACACCTTTCAGTTTCCAGCCATTGAAAGATGACATGCAAGTATGTAAAAATATGTGGAAAGATTGCATATGTATTGAAAGAGCAAACACATTTCAAAGGGTGAAATTTTAAGAGTATATTGGTCCTTCATTTATTACGCATTTTATAATAATATAATTCTTAAAAAAATTCTCATTTTCTCCTTCTTCCATATAGTTTGCTACATACTTACTCTACACAATCAAATTCATCACACTTTGAGGGGAAGGGCTAAATATGAAAATAAAACAAGCAGTGCAGTGTATTGAACAAATTAGAAGAATCACCTCCATTGAAAAAAAATTTAAAGATTTAGAGCTTCACAGTGACAAACCTGGTAGGCCACACAGTCTGTGTGAAATTGGATTCTGTGTGATTATTTCTGGGCTATAATTCAGAGCAAATAACATCAAGAAAAACTTGCATAAATCCTGACAGAAAAAGTGGATTTAAATCAAACTAATAGGTTGCAAAATATATGAAATATGCTTTGTACTGTGCCTTGGAGACACATGGCCAAATCCATATTCAAAAAGTAAAAACAAACCAAAGTGATTTGAAGAATAAATTACTTGTCATCGTGATCTTTAAAAATGCCAGAATTCAATGCAAAAATATAATCCTAACATTTATTGCAGCAAAAATAAATGTCAACATATTAGACTTAACTGGCTAAGCCTTGTGGTAGCATTTCTACAAAGTGAAAGGAACATGACAAGTTGTATTTCACATTTATTAGAATGAGATTTGGTCTTCTTTATCATAAGCAGTAGGTTTAAACACTTTATTTTAATTTACTTCACAGCATTGAGAAAAACATTGACTCAGATAAGAAGTGGAATATCATATACACTTTTCTCTGAAGCAATCAATCAATTTTAGAAGCTAAATATGTAATATGACAACACTAGAACTTTGCAGTAGAATAAAAAATGTAACATAAAATGTTTGTGACATATCACTGACACTACTTAGAAGCATATCTCCTATATCCAGAACATTGTAAAAGTTACAGTTTGCTGTTGGTTATAACAGAAATATCTTCATAAACCTGTAAGTATGAGTTACTATACAGGGCTTTATCTGAGAACGTCTTTTGACTGCAGCTAAGTACATATCAGAGACAATAATTGTTTTAATTCCTTCCTAAACCCTTTTATTGTGTAACACCCGTGTGCACTTCCTTGCTTTCCATTATTTATTACCTTATTTACGCATTGCAAAGCACGTTTGTATACATTATCTTTGCATTACTAATATAATCACACATATGAAACTTAGCCATCATAGAGACTATCAGTTTTTTAAGCTTTGTTTTTGTAGGAAAAAATTCCAAATTCCTTCGAAATTAATACAATTCTTCCTGTAACAGCAGTGGCAGCACAGCCTTCAAGGTTTTTTAAATTATCAGTTGTTTACTCACAGGGTTAAAATATTTAGATAATTTTCTTTCAGACAACAAATAACATTTACACAACTCTTTCTTCTAGAATAATAAAGTAACATAACTATTAAAACATCAGTATCATAACTGCTTTAAAAATCTATTTGAAATAACATTGTAAATACAGGATTGCAATTGATTTTTTAAAAATTAAATTAATATATTTAAATTTGCAAAAATTACGCATTTAGAAAATAGGAGATGACAGATTTGTTCTCCTTCAATCTCTCAGAGTTTTCTACCTGACAATCAAAGAGACGGTTATCTCTTTAAGACAAAAAGTACACAAAGAATAGAGTATGTAATTGAAGAACAAAAGCACAGGATTGTCAGAATACAATAGGGTTATCTATATATGAATTTGTTTAGCACAAACTCTTCATTTTACAGCCTTCAACAGTATTTATGCAGTGAATATATGTAAATTACATCTGCTAGTTTTGCATGATGTTTTCTTTTAATGTTAAATTTTTAATTGTTTTTAAAAGACAATGGCAGAAACAAATATTCCATCTGATAAACGCCCCAGGACTCAGGAAAGATTATGTGTATTATATAAAAAAACCTACTACAGCTCCCCATCTTTCTTGCTCCAGGAAAGGCAGAAAACCTATCCTGCATGTGCTAGAGCTGCCAAGAGTCACTTCTGTGTCCAACTGGTACTGGTGCTGGCAGTGGTCTTGTTGGAACTCCCTGCAAAATCTAGCCCAAGAATTGGGAAACCTAATTGATTTACCAAAGTAGATAAAAGAGGAAAGAGAATGTTGGAAAAGATGTGGTCTGTAGCAACATAGATAAACCAGTTCAGGGGTCCAGGCTAATAACTGGTTCTATTTACTAAATCTAAGAGGCATAGGTAATAGAAATCAAAAAGTTTTCCAGCAAAAAGATTAAAAAAAAAACCTGCCTCAGAAAAAAGTAACATCCCACAAGAAGATCAGAAAGGATCCAAGATTGATTTGAAATTTGAAAGACTTTCTTATTTTTTTTCCCCTTTTATTAATACCCACCATGATCATTCAACCCCATCTTTTCACTGAAATAAAATAAACACTTTTAATTTTCACCTAGTTTTCTAGCATGGAAAGTCTTGGTTAGCAAGAATTATGAGCTGGCTAACTTGTCATGAAGGAGTTGTCCTTGGACCTGGATATTTTCATAACCCCATGCAGGGGCTGAGGCAAGCTTTCTCCTCTCTTATAGGCAGAAAAGGTTGGTACAAACTAAGTGCTAGGTTTAGTAGAAAGCTTTACAACCTCTAAATGTGTTGATTTTTGAGGATATTCTTGTACAGATCATCTCCCAACACTGCTTTAGCTTTTGGCATAGGTCAGCTTTGACTCTCAGGTATTGTAATGGATTTTCATCCCAGCAAATCTTTCTCTTGGAATGCAACTGCTAAAAAGGGCACTGTAACTGATGTGTTACATCCTTTTCTCTTTGAGGGGGGGGGCTTTAACACTGTTGTATGCAAATGTCTTCCTTCTTCCTATTACAAACTTTTTTACCATTCATGCTTCTGACAGTACCACCAGTAAAGCATTTTTCCTAAGGACCTGACTTTCCAAACCTAAGTAGTTCTGGCACACATTACTCACATAAGTGACTATATGACACAGAAGTGTATTCTATATACTCCATATATGAGTTAGCTAAGGAGATAGGTAATCTTCCATTTGAATGACAAAATGTACAAGTACATATTGAACTCTAAAATATGTACTGTGAAAATGAGTTGCAGCATATACAGATAACTTCATATAAATTTGAAACTAGTTAGCACTTTTGTTAATAAATAAGGGTCCCAAATGTCAAAGTATTACACTTTTTTGTATAATTAATAAGAATGACAAAAAAACTAACAACATGCACTAAATATATGTTGCAATGAAAGACTGATAAGCTATTGAAATGTGCTGGTTTAGAGGAAAACAAACTCAAAAATGTTTAAAAATTTGTACAGAAAAAAATTTATTGAGCTTCTGACATATCATAAACTACATATACCTCTGGTCATATACTTTTGTAGGTTACATAAAAAGCTCTCCTTTCTTCTCCTCTCCAAAAAAAATCCCCATTGTCATTTTATGTGCTCATAAAACATTCACTAAAGCAAACAGAATGTTCAGGTAGTAATGTTCTATTTTATGTTTTCTATGCTTTGTAAAGAAGCTTTTTTATTGTGATTTATGTTTCATTGCCCCCTACTGTTTGATAAAGTACTTTTTCTTTTTGAGAGTCAACGTCTCAGCCTACTTTCTTAGTGAAAAAGGAATTGCACTTGAAATCTTCGTTTCTTGTTATGGTCGTAGATTCAATATGTTTTTTTCACCTGAAAGACTGAAGCATTCAAATAATGCAGTCAATATAATTAAACGACTATAGCAATGCTGCACAATGAAAAAATGCTTTCAAGTGCCATTTCCTGTCTTACACACAATACTGAGAAAATTCAATATTATCTTCAAATGCAATACCTTTTACTTCTTTAATTTCTGTCCTGGGATACAGAATGCTTCATAGTTTCATGTTAAAAAAGAACTTTCCTTATGTATGCAGATCTATTAACTACCTACTCCTTGAAGAAGATTCTCAGTTGCTTGGTGAAATTGCTCACTTAGATCTGCACACTGCCTGCCTCAACAGAATTTGTTGTGTTTCTCCAAATTTTTACCTAAGAAAGCTGAAGATGTTAGAGGTGTTCAGTTTTTCTTCTGGAAATTATGCAGAAATTTTACCCAAGCAGTACTTGTTCATTTGGAAAAGAATACCTACAAGACTTCTTCAGAGGTATCATGATGTTACCAATATGGATATGGCAGATATTGTCTGTATCTGGTAGCAGAAAATCTGTGTACCCTAAGAATTGTTCCATTCTTCAATGAGTTTCTTTCATGCCAGGGAAGCATCTGGCTATACCAGAATGAGGTATTCTTGGAATTAATGCAATACATAGGTAATGACAGCCAAGACATGGTGCAAAAATCTTCCAGAATTCACAAAATCAGTGTCATTAGAATTGTGGGACTATATTGAAAGTTGTGGGATTACTTTAAAAACTGATTTTGGAAATGTTCCTCAGGCTCACTTGTCCTGCTTTTTCAGGTTTCTGTACTTCAGCTTTTCTCTACAACGATATCTAGCAGCTTAAAAGAAGCAAAGATACTAAAACTTTGGTTTTTAATCTAAATCCACAGATATTTAATAAGACTATTGGAGCCCACCCAGAAGAACAGTGGCATTTGTACCTATTGCCAGTACAATCAGCAGGTAGGTCTACCTACATGAAGGGTAGACTGAAGATTTAGGCTAATATCTGGTTTATCTTGGCTAATGAGCTAGCCTGAATAAAAAAATCTGGTATCTGGCTGTACCAAACAGAGACAGCATGTCTTAACATTTTTTCATTAAGATGTCATTTCACTTCACATTTGTCAGAAGCAAAGTAAGAACACAGCCAATTAATTAGCTCAGATGATTTGGATGAACTGATCATTTGCCTGAGCCCCAAGGCTGCATAGTAAATATCCACAGTTTATAATGTAATAAAGAGCTTGAACACCCGAGCCAGGTGAGATGCTGTGTAGATGCATTACATCAGTATAGATGCAAAGCTCTATTCAAGCTAATTTAGAGCATTCTCTGCTTAAGGAAATAAGCAGCTATAGATAGAGCCCCAAATGAGTTTTTCTGCTTCTCAACTAACCAGAATCACAACTACTTTTCTTTTTTTTTTAACGGATTAATTGCCTCTATCTGCCTACATCACAGAAGAGTGAGGAACGAAGTTGATTATACAAATCCCTGAAATGGTCAGAGAGCTAAACTAGACAATTATTGTAGATTCCTTCCAACTGAAATTTCAGGAAGCCCATAAAATTGTTTTTGTTAAACTTTCATAATTTTTTAAAAAATGTATTGTGTCTGGTTTTCTTCCTAGCTATTTGACAGGTTTCCTGAAAATTATTTTCTTAGGAAATGCCTATTTGTGCCACTTAAACCTCCCAGTCTCTCTCTTTCATTTCTCTTAAGGTTTTAAGCCTCTTAAAAGAGCTGTCTTTTCTTTATCTTTCCATACTAACTTGAGGCTATTGTTTTTACACATTCTAGCTTATAGTGCGTGTCAGATATCATTCCATTTTACCATTAAAAAGAAACTAAATATTAGGTCAAATAAAGGTCAAATCTGAGACTAAACTGTGTAGTGGCTAGGTTTCAGTTGTGGGTGGTCTATAATACCATGAAAACTACTGGTCAGCTTTGTTGATATAAAGAATTCTAAGCAACAGTCTTTCTCTGATGGTAGTTGCAAATTTTCCTATTCTCCTACAGAGTCACGAAGTAGAAAATCTTCCTAGTTTCTATAGAAATGGAAGAAGTAATCATTATAAATGTTTCTATATAGGTTTCATTTCTTCCAGCCACACTCTACTCTCTTGCAATACACAAGAGGTCTGGTAATCTTCCCTGACAATGTCAATTGTTCGAGCTTATTGGGTTCCTTGTAGAAACAATAACAAAAGCTGTTTCTGGAATGTAATTTGGAAGAATATTTAATTATCAAAACAATTGAGCAAGAATGCTCATTATGTTCTTATGAGACATAAGGCCATATCTGGAACTTCCCTTAGCTTGCATAACCTACTCTTCCCAAAGCAGAGAGTACACACAAATATTTCTATTATATAAATATGTCCAAAGAGCTTGATGACATATAATAATATACCAATCTAGACATGAGTGTATCTGTTATTACTGGTTGCACTTTAGAGATTTTTTTTTAGTTTGTTCTTATTATTTATAATAGAAAAAACATCCTTTTCATTAAGACAAAAAAAAGGCATAACAGAACAGCTCAACATAGTGATACATTTGACATTCTAGGTTAAGAATACAACTGAGGCAAATCTGAACCCATCAGTATCAATATTGGTTATATTTAGATCTTTATTTGAAAAGTAGGTACTTAATATAATTAAAAATGTGTGAGTCAAAAACAATTTTCAGATTAAAATTTTACAAGACCAGCTGAATATACCAGTTAGAATATATCAAAAGTTGTATCTAGAGGAGTTACTCTATTTTCTTTAAGCGCAAATTCATACATACCTGGATATATTAATAAAAAGAGATGAATGGCATATATGCTTTGTTTGTATGAAGCTCAGTGAGAACAACTGTAAGATTTTATATCTGGGAAAACACAATCAACGAGTGCAGCAGAGGCTGGGATCTACCCAGTTAGGGAGAAGCTCTGTGGAAAGGGACCAAGGGTTCTGGTGGACAAGCTCAATGTGAGTGAACAGTGTGGTGGTGTAGCAAAGAACGCCAACAGGATGTTGGGTTGCATCAAAAAGGGCATCACCACCTGAGATAAAGAACTCATTATCCCACTCTATTCAGCACTTGTCAGGCCACACCTGGAATACTGCTTTCAGTTTTTGTCCCCACTATACAAAAAATTGTGGACCGGCTGGAAAGAGTCCAGAGAAGGATCAGAAGGATGATCAAAAACTGGGAAGCCTGTCATACGAGGAAGGTCTGAGAGACCTGGATTTGTTCAGCCTTGAGAAAAGAAATCTTAGCGGAGACCTTATCCAGTATTTAAAGGGTGGCTACAAAGAAGAAGGAGACTCCCTTTTTACAGGGATTCACATGGAGAAGATGAGGGGTAATGGGTACAAGTTACTCCTGGGGAGATTCTGATTGGGCACAAGCGTAAAATTTTTCATGAGAGCAATCAGCCATTGGAATAATCTCCCCAGGGAAGAGACGGATTCCCCAACAGTAGAAACTTTTAAGATCCAGCTGGACATGGTAGTGGGTCATCATGTCCAGACTGTGCTATTGCCAGGCAGGTTTGAACCAGATGATCCTTGAGGTCCCTTCCAACCCGTTATGTTACAATTATATAATTAATACTATTTTCTAAAACTTCTGATATATATCACAACCCTACTGTTCTAAATAAATTCTAAACAAGCATTAAGAATTAGTCTTTGTTTCAAGGGGTCATAATGTAATAAAAAATATGTGGGGAAAAAAATGACCAGAGAAAAACCATTGTTACTTATGAGGTGAAAAAGTCAGCGATTCATGTCCCACAGAAGTTCCACAGAAAGTTAACAGAAATAATATTTTATTTCTGAAAGGGATTCAACTTGTAATTAATGATGTTACACTCATGTAGAAGGAGAAAAACTAATCATGTATGTACTAATAGAAAAAATATCACACAATCAGTATTTTTTGCATTCTTGTCTCCAGATATTTGAGTTCTCTAAACAAGACTAGTTCCTTTTGTAGAAATGAAAAAGCATTATTCCAAAGCCAATATGTAGCAAATATGTACTTTTTCATATATTTTTCTTTCCTTTTTTTTTAATCTATATGACAACTACAGGTTTTTGAGAGGTAACAAACTGAAACAAGCCAGGACACTGAAGCAGTCTTGCCTCACAAGATAAAATATTGATGGAAAGCAGATTCCCTGCTCAGGGAGAGCTTTCACCAGATAATTATAGGTAGATAATCCAGATGTTTAGAATTACCTCAGAGAGTTTGATTTTAAACCATTCAGGCTTAAAGTTAAAAAGCATTCCTTACCTGGATTGTTGCTTACAGCCATGCTAACCTCTCTTTGTAATATTTGCAGGACTGGAGAAGGCGGGTTGTGGCAAATTTTCACCAGAATGCTCTGGCAAGTCCAGATACTAAGTGAAAAGAAGAAAATCTGTTCAGAAATCTGCATATCTCTAAGGGTTACACATTTTTTTTCAAATTATTCAACTAAAAATTTGTTTGTTTATTTTGTTGAGATTAGACCTTGATAGAAATTATTTTGTTTATTTAGATTTGGGGTGGAAAGCTCATAGATCTTTTTCTCTGGAATAGAGACTAAACACACCTCCATGCTATATGTACCAAAGAAAAAGGGAACATTTGGGGGTGTGTATAGAGGCTTATATATATATATATACACGTAGATACAGAAGTGTATATGCATGTATGTGCACATATGTAAGATCTATAGACATATAGATATAAGCCTCTGTGCATAGATACATAAGGGGGAGCCACATAGTTTCTGTGTGAATGTAACAAAAAATTCAATAAATATTGAGAAAGTAAGGCAGCTTACAGTCTTTCTCATTATCTTCACCATTCAATGCATAATTCTAACATAAATTTCTGCATCATGTCAAAGGTCCTACCCTGAATGCGGAATTATTATTTTATTCATGAGCTTCCTCTTTAGCATTGTACTGTATGAGTTTTTACCATATGTTCCCTGTGGGCTGAAATACTTACTGCAGACACAGAAAGCACACAAGCCTTTTTCAAACTCACTGTCACAGTGAGTATTAGTCTTCATGATGGTCTTGTTCTCATGCCTTTATTCTCCAGACCCTCAGTCACACAAACCACCTGTTGAGTTTGTTTGCTATGTCTTGTTCAGGAAGATCTCTCCTGGGTGGGATAAACTATCCATCCAGAAAAAGATGACATAGTTACAAACTGCAAAAGTTCTATTTTGGGTGACTGAACTGATAAGGATCCTGTAGCATATGCTTATCTTTTCATATGATTTTAACAACTGAAACATTTCGTTTGTTGGTTTGTCCTTATATACTTGCTACATTCTTTATTCAGCTTTCTAACTTCTGAAGAATAACCTTCGGTACTTACAAAGCCATCATGGCCTGGGTACTGATGTCTCCTTTTATGTTCCTCTTGAATTTTCTCAGTGTTATGACCAGATACAATTCTAGAGAACAAGATCTGTGATAGTATCCTTTCTTTTATAATTGTGGTGGGTTGATCATAGCCAGCAACTTGAGGTGGGTTAATGTGTAAGAACAACGATATGCAAGGGAATAAGAACCTGAAGTTTATCCAAAAGCCCCACCCTCCCCACTTAGGGGTATATTGTTCTATTATAAAGCATTTCAGCTGTAAGAGGCACAGGTGCAGAGCTGCTCATAACAAAGGTATGCAGTTGCAATGGAAAGTTCTGCCTCGCTAGAAGAACGAGGTGCTACTCCCAGCTAGCACAGCCATTCTTTGTGACCGAGCCGTGAAGGAAAGATGGAGCAAAAGATGGATCACTATTGCCACTAGAGCAGTCAGGGTGTAAATGTGTGCTCTAGCTGAACTTTGCTCATTATAATGTCATTATAATGTCATTGTAATGCTAAAACACACCTCCTCACCCAAGGCTATGCACATCCTCCCTGCTCCATTACCACTCACACTGGACAAGTGCAGTTAATTTTTAGTCCTACACCTTTAAACACAAAGCAAGAGCTTTTTACACCAATCAGGAGTGAAATAATGTATGATTATAGTCACTCAAGCTCCACTCAAACTCCACCGAAAGGTGCAAGTTATTATAAAAAATGAAGCACAAGGGGAAAAGTATCAGGGAAGACTCATCAAAGCATTCTCAGATCAGTCAGCGGGCTGGATTCTATCCACCATTGGGTAAGAACTTTGTGTTACATGAACTATATACTTCTCACAGAAGCCACCTTCACATAGCAGCCCCCTGCCTACTACCAAAACCTTACCCCGTATAAGCCAAATATACAACCAAATACCTGTCCTTCTTTTCAACCACTGCCCTTTCCCAGTGGGGACAAAAAAACCTGAAGAAAAGCAGAAGGACTTATGGATCGAGATAATGTATGTTTAACAAAAAAAGCAAAGCCACTTTCCTAATTATTTCATATCTTATGACAGCTGAGCAAGATAGATTTTATAAAATATTGGTAGCAAAGACCAAACAGTATTGCTGGGTTTGTGACAACAATGTAAGCAATCAATTTTCTCATAAATGCTTGCAAATGTGATGATTCACACTTTTTTTCCCTAAGTTGAAATTCACTAGGGATTTGGGAACATATTCAAAACATTATACTTCCAGATGAAGTTCTCATCTGCTATAAGCCAAGAAGACAGAGATGTCTGTAACAAATACGGTACCAAGCCATGTCGGAGAACTGCAGAAGGAAAGAACCTAATGCACTTATTTATATTTAAATTAAGACAAAAAAAAAAAGCGAAATAAATCTTTTCCATTTCCCTTACCAGTATTTCTACAAGTGTTTTGGCTAAAGCTGAGTGAGAAAAAGATAAACGCCCCTAGAATTAAATGCATGTTTGTAGGGATTGCATAGAAAAGAATATTCTAAGTTTCTTATATTTAAATACAGAATCCAGGGAAAACATGAAGGAAACTTAAGAGAGGAGAACTAATATGTTCATGAGAATGTGAGGGAGTGAGGGAGACAAAAATCCTGACAATGACCCAAAGAATAAGACAGAAGCAAACTTAGAGATAAATGACGTGTAAGTCTATTACTGGGTGAATGTGACAAATGGATATGACTGAAAAGAAGCTATTAAAATAGAATTATGGGTAATATAACACTGTATGTTTCAGCCTGACAGTTCTTATGTTTTAACACTTTATAACGTTACATGAATCAAGACTGATGTGGGGCATATTTTGGTAAAAAATATATGGAATTAGTACTTGCGTTATAAGTAGAAAATAAGCAATAAAACTTAAACAAAAAGAATCAGGATTAAATTACCCAAAATGCAGAGCAAGCACTTAAGATCTGAGCTTGTTTTTAAACACAGATTCTAAGTCAAGTGTTTCTGGTTTTAAATATATTTCCCATTCATGAGCTTTTCCAATAAGCAGAGAACATACAGCACATACTTTTGCTTGTGTACATGTAATGTTTGTATATGTGTTTCTCTTTATCAGTATGAGGGAGAAAAGAGAATCATATCATTGAAGAATCTATATGGAAACATGAAAAATTAAAGGAAGTTTGCCTTTCCTTGCTGTTTTAAGATTTTCAGTTTTAGGCTGAGGGCTATTCTGTGTTTTTCCTTTGTTTGCTCTGTTCTTTAGTTTTAAAGTTTGCATTTGTCTTTTTTGAGTAATTTAAAATATATGGGAGTATTAACATTAAATTTTCATGTAACTATTTAGAAGGTATAAAAATATGAATATATTCAGAAGCCTATGTATAAGCACTGTGTGGGCAATCCAAAGTACTGAGTCAAACTGTTGAATATATACGTGTAAACACTTATAATCTGGTGGTCCTGAAACAGTAATTTTGCAGGTGTTAGGTGCCAAAGGAAAAAAAGTCAGGAATCTCTCTAAAATTGTTTTGTAGCAATAACTCAAAATCAAGTCCATTTGCTTGACCTTACCCTTAGTAGTGTAAATGGTGGCAGAAGTAAATTTCCCAAATAGTTTCTATAGGGTTAGTAATAAAAATCAAAGGCAGAATAAGAACAGCACACACAAGAATCTGAGTTTTCCAATTTTTTATGCTTTTGAATTTTTTCTCAACCATCTCTATAGTCATCCTTTTATAACATTTCTTCTAGCACATTTCAGCAGCACAATTTATTTCACTGAGTTATATAACCCTTAAAGCTTTTAACTCACTTGCAGTAAGGTATATACATTTAGGAAAACTTTATGTAAAATTAAATCTAAATGATATTCTGTTTTCTTCCAAATTCATGGGAAGATTTCCAAATTTTGAATAATTATTTTCATTAAAAAAGAGGAATCAAATGCCACTTTCAATTTTTTTCATGAAATTCATTTCCATAAAGTTCTAAGATTTTTTTACTTCAGTAGTTTTGAGTGAAAAAAAAAAACCCAGCCAAAATTATTTCTGCATTCATGAGAAGAAAGCATGTTCTCTGTGACTATCCTATACAGAAATTTGTATTTACAGTGATGCTCCTTCAGTACTCTGTACTTTGCTTGAGGGATAGTCCACATTACATTGCAGAAGTGGTTCTCCAGAGACTTGCACTAGCTGAATCTGAACAGAAACCTTGTAAGAACTAACTTACAATTTAGACTAACCTGAGAAAATGTTATTCAAAAAAACCCTGAAACTTAGATTTTCCATTTTCTTTGTGTAGCTATTTTCTATATAAATAAGTGATAGCTCTCTTGAAAATAACTATTTCCATTAAAGTGCTGTAGAATTGGGCCACTTCTTTTTTTCTATATGCAGTAAAAAAAGTAAGTCATAACTTAAAACCTTCACATTATCTTAAGTACGTCTAACAATTCAAAGTGTTTTTTTTGTAGACATGGTGATATTCTTCAAAGAAAGGACAACATTTAGAATAGTTGTGTTACTACATTGAATTACACATTATGAAAAACATATATTAGTTAGAATTAAACTGATATTGGCAGGTGGCCTGATTTTTAGATGTAGTTTTTACTTGAAAAATATTTTTAAGTGACTGTTACCAACAATAAAGTAGGAGAAAGGACTTAAGGTCATGGTTGATAAAGACCTGACCATTTGATCTTTGTCTGATGCTGTAACACTAGAGTCCAATACAATTTATTAATTATATTTTAAATTCCCTTACATGAAAACGCAAATTAGAAATTTTGAAGTTCTATCACTTCTGTACATTAATAAGACTAATGTGGGATATTCAATCTTGAGAAACTGGAAAAGTTATAGCAAAAGAATTATAGCAATAATTTGAAGGAAGCTGTGTTTTATAGCAAGAAAATAAGACTTTTATTTTATGTAGAGATGACTTTATCGACGTCTACAAGAACATGTAAGAATCAAAGACTGTTGACGGTATACTGGCCTGTAATCTAGAAAAACAGAACATGACAATGCCACTTCTAGAAGATAATCAGAATTCAGTCACATCAGGTCAATAAGACTAAATGTTCTAATCACTGAAACAAAGTCCGTGGGAAGCAATAGAATATATATTATCTGAAAATTTCAGATCAAAATCTACTGTAGCTGAGACAAATATTAGAAGGGCTTGATAAAAATTGCTAGATATGGGTTAATAATCTGCATTGTTCAGAAGCTCATTATTCAGTGACCATAACAGATCTTTTTAAACTTCAATACACTACCTGTATGAAACTTCAATAATCCACATAATTTAATGGATTTTGCCTTACAAATTTCAGTGCGCTAAACAAGACTTCTAATTTTTTAGCTATTTTGAAGTTTTGCAGTACCATAATACTTCATTATTTTAGTGCTTTTGAAAAGAAGAAAAAGAATGATATTGGCAAAACCCCACAACCTTATGTTCTTTGATTTTCTGACGCTTGCCATGTCATTCTACTTCATATCATATCGAATATAAATAGGGTAGTCATCTCCCAGGATTTATACACAGCTCTTCTGAATGTAATTCCATCTACTAGACTCATTTTGTGTTTTCTTATTAACTGTAATGTATGGCTCAATGCTTTTGAGTTCCTTATATACTGACCCAGCCAGAAAACTTGCTACATGATCATAATTTACTGGTCTTTAATGACAGTTTGGATGCAAGCCAGAAGTATAGTAGCACCTTCCGCATGATGATATGCTTCTATACCTGATTTTTCATACCATTTAATTCATTTTGTTTTATTAATGAATGAAGTCACTTTAAGTCTCCACACATGGGCAACAGTCAAGAAAACTGGAAAGCTAAAATAACATTGAAGTATATGATCATAACTGATTAAATCACACGATCCTCAAACACAGTAGTGAGGAAGTAGTCATGAATATCAAATTCATGTGTCACCCATCAGTCAAGTAGAAACAGTTGTAATCCAGGTAGAATGTGGTTAAAATATATAGAGGGGTGAAAGTAAGGTTATTCCAACATAATACAACTGCAGGAAAACAGTTTGAGGAGAAACAGAGGATATAAGTTTAAAAAAAAAAGGCAAAGAAAAAGACAGAGAGACTAGATGGGCTGTATATTCAGGCATAGAGAAGTTCAGATGTGTTTCTTTAACATTTAAAGTAAAATCTGGAAAATCTAGTCCTAAAACAGTCTCAGATCAGGGAGTAGTGGAGTAGTAGATACCAGGTCCTCTAGAATTAGTGGCATGTATTTGAATTTTCTGCTGTCTGAGAAAGCATATCCATGTGAATAGATTCAAACAACACTGATATTCAGGAAAAAAAGGAGAGTTTATGACCTTTGGAAGAAGGGGCAGGAAGCTCAAGAACACTTCAAGGATATTGCAATGTTATGCAGAGAGAAAATCAGCAGGGTCAAAACCCAGCTTGAAATTAATCTGGTTACTACCATAAAAGACTACAAAAAATAAATGCATTAGCAACAAAAGGAGGCCTAAAAAGAATATCATTTATTCGATGCAGGGGAAACATAGTGACAAAGGATGAGGAAAAGGCTGAGGTATTGCGCGAGTTCTTTCCTCAATCTACAATAGTAAGACTTTTTTTTTGCAAATACCCAGCTCACTGAGCTGTAAAACAGGGACAAGGAGCACAATTAAGGCCACATAATCCAAGAGGAAATGGTTAGCAGGTGCTACACCACTTAGACACACAGGAGTCTATGGGGCAGGATGAGATGCACCCAAGGGTACTGAGGGAGCTGGTGGAAGTGCTCACCCAGATATTTTCAGTCATTTATCAGCAGTCCTGGCTAACTGGTGACGTCCAAGTTGACTGGAACCTAGCTAATATGACATCCATCAATAAAAAGGTCTGGAAGGAGGATCCAGGGAACTACAAGCCTGCCAGTCTGACCTCAGTGCTAGGGAACATTATGGAGCAGATCATCTTGAGCGACATCATGTGGCATGTACAGGACAACCAGGTGATCAAGGCCAGTCATCATGGGTTGAGAAGAGGCAGATCCTGCTTGTCTAACCTGATTTTCTTCTATGATAAGTTGACCCACTTAGTGGATGAGGGGAATGCTCTGT
Organism: Dromococcyx pavoninus; assembly: GCA_033558185.1. Taxonomy (NCBI): domain Eukaryota; kingdom Metazoa; phylum Chordata; class Aves; order Cuculiformes; family Neomorphidae; genus Dromococcyx; species Dromococcyx pavoninus. The sequence continues at coordinate 12,609 of JAUMJL010000139.1, read as the reverse complement.
CTGTTGTCTGCTTAGGCTTTTGTAAAACCTTTGACACCATGTCCCACAGCATTCTCCTGGACAAAATGGCTGCTCATGTCCTGGAGAGGTGTACTCTTTTCTGAGTGAAAAACTGGAGGGATGGTCAGGCCCAAAGAGTTGTGGTGGATGGAGTCAAATCCAGTTGATGACTGGTCACAAGTGGCGTTCCCAGGGCTCAGTATTGGGACAAGTTCTGTTTAATATAGAATCATAAAATCATAGAACCATAGAATTGTTTGGTTGGAAAACAGCTTTGTGATCATCAAGTCCAACTGCACCTGTCCACTACTAAATTGTATTCCTGAGCACCTCATCTACACATCTTTTAAACACCTCCAGGGATGGTGACTTAACCATTTCCCTGGACAGCTGTTACAACGCCTGATCACCTTTTTGATGAAGAAATTTTTCCTTTTGTTTAGTCTGGATCTTCCCTGGCACAACTTGAGGTCATTTCCTCTCATCCTACCACCTGTCACTTGAGAGAAGAGACCAACACTCACCTCGCTACAACCTCCTTTCAGGCAGTTGTAGACAGTGATGAGGTCTTCCTTCAGTCTCCTTTTCTCCAGGCTAAACAACTCAAGTTCCCTCAGTCACTCCTCATAAGAGTTGTTCTCCAGCACCTTCACCACCTTTGTTGCCCTTCTCTGGATGCTCTCCAGCACCTCAATATCCTCCTTGTAGTAAGTAGCCAAAACCTAAACACAGTATTCAAGATGCAGCCTAGCTAATGCTGAGTATAGGGGCACAATCACTACCCTGGTCCTGCTGACCAGGATGCTATTGGCCTTCTTGGCACATTGCTGGCTCATATTCAGCCACCTGTTAACCAACACCCCCAGGTCCCTCTCTGTTAGGCAGCTCTCCAGCCACTCTTTCCAAAGGTTTTAACACTGCATGGGGTTGTTGTGTCCTAAGTGCAGGACCCAACACTTGGCCAAGTTGGACCTCATACCGTTGGTCACAGCCCATCAATTCAGCCTTTCCAGATCCCACCTTGTACCAGAAATAGTGTGGCCAGCAGGACTAGGGAAGTTACTGTCACCCTGTACTTATCGCTGGTGAGGTCCCACCTCTAATACTCTGTTCAGTTTTGGACTCCTTACTATCAGAAAGACATTGAGGTGGTGGAGTGTGTGTTAGGAAGGGCAACAAAGCTGGTGAAGTATCTGGAGCCCAAGCCTTATGAGAAGCTGAAGGAATTAGGGTTGTTTAGAGTAGAGAAGCAGAAGCTGTGGGGAGACCTTATTGCTCTTTACAACTACCTGAAAGAAGGTTGTAGTGAGGCAGGTGTTGGTCTTTTGTTCCAGGTAACAAGCAATAGGACAAGAGGAAATTTCCTCAAGTTGCACCAGGGCAGGTTCATGTTAGATATTAGGAAATATTTCTTCACTGAAACTGTTGTCAAGCATTGGTACAAACTGCCCAGGGAAGTGGTAGAGTCGCTGTCCCTGGAGTTATTTAAAGTACGTGTAGATGTAGGGACATGGTGAACTTGGCAATGTTATATTTACGGTTAGATTGGTGATCTTAAAGGTCACAGTATCACAAGGTCAGAAAAGACCTCTGAGATCATCTAGTCCAACCTATGACCCAACACTAACACCCACTCGTCATTTAAACCATGGCACTAAGCGCCTCATCCAATCTGTTTTTAAACACCTTTTCCAACCTAAACTACTCTATGATTCTATAACAGTTTTTCTCCCTAGTATTCTCTCAATTGGTTTATGTGTTCCAACTCTTCTGGAAGGTACTTAAAATATTTCATGAAAATATATAGATGAGCTGAGCATTCTACTTCTGGTGTTCAGCTTGGTATTGTATCATTTGCGTCTTCAGGTTTTTGGACTGGTGCTGGCTTAGAGTACAGCTAGTTTGCATGTATAACAGTCTATACAATCTTTGCTATATAGCTTAGCTAGAGATCTTGAGATTAAAACTGGTACTGATTTCCCTGAGATGATTTGATGCAGGTTGTCAAGTGTGACTTGGAAAATTTTACCTGTTGTATTAAGCAACTGCGGAGTTTCAAATTCTAAAGAATTTTATTCTTGCTGGATCACTCTGAAATGCAAAACCAGGCAGTGCTCTAGAAACATCAAGTAGTATTTTTATTTTTGTATGGAAATGCTGAGGCTAATTAGTAATACTTAAACCACAATATAAATGTCTTTTGTGGTTAAAGAAAACTAATATAATTGCTCAGACATCTTTAAACCTATGTCCTCGGCTATGAGACCCAGCAAAGAACTGCTGGAAAGCATTTAAACTGCTAATTCCAGTTAATTAAAAAAAACAGTTACGGAAGTGTCTGACTCTTTAATGTTGTATGACAGCATGAAGAACCATTACAATTTATTCATGGCTTAAATGCACACTATGCTTTCCTATATGTCAAGTATGGAGAAAAAAAAGAAAAGCTAACTGATACTGTGTAGGCTTGTGTTTAAAGTAAATAAAGAATATAAAACTTTTGTTGCAGTCTTCAGTCTACACAGTCTTTAACATTTTTTGATCACAGCCTCATCAGGACAAAGTCTCAAATGAATAAGAAGACAGCAATATATATTTCTTCATTGCACGTTGCTGTAGTTGCAGAATTGCTATTATCCTTCTCAACAAAATCACTGTGCTATTGTTCTCTGGTGCACTGCCATTGACAGTAAGTTTTAGACATTTATCTTGGCATTTTAGAGATCAAACAGCTTCAGAAAGCACTTAAGAACCTCATGTCCAACTTTTTAAGAGATATAGATGTGTATCTGCTTCTTAAAACAATATAGTTTAGGATAAAGAAATTTGTTTTCAGAATAAATGTTCTGCATTTTATAAGAAATATTCTTTAAGTCTTAAACCACATCTATTTTTGAAGTGTCTATTCACTATGGATTACAATATACTCCTTGGGAATAAGGAAACAATGATTTATTAAATGGAGAATTTTTTTTTCTTAATATGAAGTCTAAACTTCTGTTAAATACAGTGTGATATTTTGCAGGTGGAATGGGGGTGGAGAGACATTATGTCACTCCACTTCTGTATTGAAATGAACAACTATGTTAAATACAGAGATATTCATATATTGCTGGACCATAACTTACATGGTGGTTTTTCTGAAGTAAGAATAAATCTTACTTTTTGGCTGCATATTTTTAACACTCCTTTCTTTCCTTGTTCTGTAGAGTTTGGAGATTCATGATCCCCAAGATACTTCCTCCTCACCCTAGTAACATCTCTTTTACTTTGAGCATGGTTTAAGTTCTTGCTTGCACTTAAGTTGAAAACTTTTACTCATTCAAGCTGTGTAAATATAGAATCATTTTCAAGCATATATGTGAGGTTTGTCTCAGAGTGCCAAGAGACACCCCAAAGATTTAGCACCCAAAATCTTTTAGCAAGGTCTAAGAAATTAGGGAAAGATCAGCTAACCTTTACCAATACACATCTTGGCAGGGATCCCATACTGTCTTTTTAGTAAATCCTGATCCTGTTGATTGGTGTTAGACAGATGAATCATTTGGGTTTCTTTCTGGAAGTTTCTAAACTTTGTGTGATGTGATCAAAGTAGAATTATGTGTTAATGTGGATACATAAGCCAAAGGCAAGAAGTGTGAAGAACTGTAGCCCACTTTCTCATTATGGAGATGGCATATGGCACAGTTATTGTCTTAGACTTATGGAATTTTATGCAGTATTACTTCCTTTGTTATTCAATGCTCAACTTGCCATAAAGTGTTTTAACATCTATTTGCAGAAAACACTTATGAAGCTGATTTTTGGAGTGTGCACAGAGAAGCTAGTGAGTTCCCTTGCACATGCAAAAGTGAAATTGCAGGCCTGGAAGTAAGAAACCAAAGGACACTGAAATATTTAACTTTCAAACAAAACATGGAAGCATATATTTTCTAGTCATTGCAGCCTTTCAGGTGCACAGTTATAGAACAGCTGAATTATTACAGGATAGCTCTGGATGACTGATTTAAAACCCCTCCTGAGACTCAACTAAAAGTGACCATGATATACAGTTAGAGCTTGAGAGAGAGGGGTGATTTGGAATATGGTACTGTTCATAAAATTGCCATCTAGGTCTTAGCTCCATGCCACTTTGATAGTTTAATTATAAATCTATCACTTAAATCTTTCTGGAAGATGGGTTGTTCAAGTGAATTCTGACTTAACCGAGCAATTCAAGATGAAGTTCTATGGCTTATAAAGGAGATCAGACTGGTTTGTTCTAATGTACTAAAGATCCTTTACTTTTCTTGAATTTGAAATTTCGATCTTTAGCTGATATTCAAAGCTATTTGGAATGCTATCCAGTTTAAGAAAAATAATTACGCTACAAATCAGATTGATTTCTACAGTGTAAGTTAAACAATTTTTGTATGTTTTTTGAAATCCACATTTTCTTAGACTCCCTTGTATATTGTTATGTCTCATGAGACGTCACATTAGGGCAGTGGTCTAGATCTAGTGATGCGGTATCATTTCAGCAAGAGTTTTTTAGATTCCATTTTGATAATATTACTTACTTAGAGTCAGGTATTTTATATTTTTGTGTAACAATGGCCAGACTGTCTATAAACCTTTCAAAAGGATCTCCACTTCTTAAGTATTTATTTGATCATGAGTAACTCATACTATCCCTTAAGGGAATCATTACTTCCTAGATTAATGAAGTTAAATTAGAACTTTGAACTGGTGCTAATTAATATGGAAAGACAATGCATAATGACCTGGATTTAGTTTAAGTCAGGTGGGGTTTGTAAGTAGTGTGTAATAAGAACTGGGTTACTCAAGAGGACATGCTTGGATGATGCATGGTGTGCAGGATATGTGGTCAGCATCTTCAGTACCTTGTCTTAAAAGCTGTTGTAAATCTGGTCAAGGCAACTGCAACAAAACAACTACTGGAGAAGGATTTACTGCAATAAGGATATCTTTTTAGTGTTTCATGTATTTCTATAATATTTTACATTATTTATCTTTATATGCATATAATTATATACACGTGTATACACATGCACATTAAATTTTCGTTTTGGTTAATTTTCTGATGCAAAACTTCCACAAAGCAATCTGTTAAGTGTCTGCTAATAGACAGCTCTGCTGCATAGTCTTCTGTGTGCCACACTTGTTTTCCATGTGCTTGGGAACTGCTGTAATTGCCAGAATTCTGTTGACTGAGAATCTTGATCCAAGTTTTTTTGTTAAAATCACTCAGTTTTCCCAGGTGCTTTCAAGACTACAACTCCAAGCCTTCCAGTATGCATTTCATTTGTGTGGTTTAACAGACAAGCAGATATAACTACATTTTACTAGTTCTTAGATCCATCACAGGCTGGAACTTACTAAGCTACAGGATTTTTTGGATGAACCGATACAACAGTTCTAAGAACATCTGAAGTGCCTGTGACCCACTATCATATTTTCAGTAACAATCAACAGAAGTTGTCTAGGACAGATCTTAACAGAACAAATTCAGTGATATTTTTCCCTAATCCTTTCCTGGTTTCTAACAATATTTGTGTCAGGCTTTTGGATCAGCTCTAATATTAACTTTTTTTTTGGGGGGGTGGATATACAGTATTAAATATTAAGGGTTAATATATAGTATATAATATAGATTTCAATAACAAAATGAACTATAAATTTGAGCTTAGGAATGCAAGCAAAGTATTGTTTCTGTCAATTCCCATTTGCGTGACCCTTCGTTTGTGAGGTTCTTGTCATGCCAAGTAGAAAGGATAAAACTGGTCACCATGTTTGTTGCACCTATGATGAAAAGTAGAAGCAAAAGCTAAATAATGATGAACTGATTTGTGATGCTTACTGTGTCTTTATGCAGTGCTCTTAGTATAGCTCTAATCTTTCAGCATGATCCTTAGATGAGGGTGATATATTTTTATAAAAATATAAATTCAACTGCATGATTTTAAAGAAATATTGGTAGCATGTCTTAACTAGTGAAAACAATTTACAACTGTCTATTTTTTTTACTTGAAACTGGAATAGTAACTGTTTTGCCCATCAAAAAATACAAAAAAATTACTAAAGAATGGGCAAACAAAATAAAGACTAGAAAGACTTCAACTGTGTCTTTTCTACCTTCCCCTATCCCTTCACAAAGGAAAAACTAGATTGATCATAGATATCCTTCTCTCAAGAGATGCTTGAAATGACTGAGTTTTCAACAGCATTTGTCCTAATTTAGCGTCTAGTTAAGAACGACATGTATATTCTTTACAATACTTCTCACGATCAGGGCTCAGGGTATTAAACTTCTTCATGTCTCAAAGAAAAATAAAAAAAAAGAACAATGACGCTTTAAAAAAAACAAATAAAATTAAACCGCCTACACTTGAATCCAAGAAAACTCTGACAAAATAAGAGTGCAAATCTCTGCAAAAAAGCAGAACTTAAAAGAAGATGGTTAAATTGCTATATATCTTGATATTGTACTCATGATGCTGCATTAACAGGAATTATAAACAGATAAATCCACTGTAAAGCTGGCTTTTCAGAGCTTGTTTCAGGACAAGTGATGGCACACACTGCCACTTCTCTCGTGTTGGTATTAAGAGACAAAGTTTTGGTAGCAGGAAGTGGGGCTGTAGGGCTGGCTTCTGTGAGAACAGACCAGGAACTCTTCCCTGTGCTGCAGAGAGCCAGCTCTCTAGAATGGACCCATCACTAGCCAAAGCTGAGCCAATCTGTGAAAGCACATTTGAGAAAGGGTAAAAAAAATACTATGCAACCACTGCCGGGAGAGAGGAATGAGAATGAGAGAAACAACTCTGCAGACACAAAAGTCAGTGAAGAAAGAGGAGGTACTCCAGGTGCCAGAGCAGAGATTCCCTGCAGCCTGTGGTGAAGACAGTGGTGACAAAGGATGCCCCCCTGTAGCCCACAGAGGGTAACGGTGGAGCAGAGAGCCACACTGAAACCCATAGAGGACCCCACACCAGAGCAGGTGGATGTGTCTCAAAGGAAATTGTAACCCCACAAAGAGCCCTCACTGGAGTAAGCTGCTGGCAGGACCTGGAACCATGCTGGAACAGTCTGTTCCTGAATGACTGAACCCTGTGACAAGGAATGCTGGAGCAGTTCTTGAAGAACTGCAGTCTGTAGGAAGGACCCATGTTTGAGAAGTTCATGAAGGACTCTCTCCTGTGGGAGGGAACCCATCTTGGAGCATGGGAAGAGCTGTCAGGAGGAAGGAATTTTTTTGTAAGTTTTTCTGAAAAACACTCAGTGTAAATGTATGTTCTTAGAATTCTTTCAGAATCTCAGGATTTGGTATGAAAGGGAGAAAATGGCTGGTCTTCAACGTTTTTTTCCCCACTTTGATTAAAATACACACTTACATGTGTCTGAGTGGGAAACAATATGTATGAATAGGAGTTTCTAGATCACTGTACCCAGCCTGTTGCAATGATCAACAACATAGAATTCTGATCGAATTTATTCATTTGATGAGGTATCATAACAAAAACAACTTCTTGAAAGTCACACAGTTTTTATCAAATCAGAATCAAAGTAGTTTATTGTTGGTTAACTATGTATCATCCATCAATCAGTGAACTACACTTTCGGAATCAATAGCAATATAACAGAAACTGCAATATTAGACACTTTCAAAAGTCAAAAAGCCCCTACATATTTCTAAATATCTTTTCATAACTAATCTTCAAAGTTATATGTGTATATAGTTGTATGTGTGCACATGTGCATTCACACCCTCCCACACTCACATCCTTCCTTGGGACATGTGGGTTTCAAGCACATACAACCTCTCCTGAGCATGACCAGCACTTTCCTAAAGAAGACGTAGTGATATTTAAAAGGTTAAGAAATACACGGCAAAAATGGATGCCACATAAAGTAAGATCAAGCAGATAAATGAAAAGAGCTGTAGTAACATAAACCAAAATAGTTTGTAGACTGTAAAAAAGAATGAGTAGCATTCTTGTACCACTACTCAGTACAAGAGTTGAGTGCCTTCAGACCAGACAGCGGAAGAGTCACATGCTTTTAATATCCAAAAGCATGTTGTCATAGACCATGCTATACTACCATTGTTTTCACTGAAAAGAGGCCAATGGTAGTGTAAGGGGTCAGAAAGAGGGGAAAATGCCAGGAGTACTTCAGTGTTTAATGGATGTAATGGCATAAGTGAAACTAAACTTGAGGACACAGGGATGAAATTCTCCTCGACCTTCCTTCTTCCCTCCCTTGTTCTGTCAATCTTCTTCTCCTGCTGCTATGAAAGGTGAAATTGGACAGAAAAGATTATGCACTAGGTTTTATGACTTTGTGAGGCCATGTAAAAATCCAGATGGCACCTGAAAAACAGAGTTTAGAAAAGCCAGAAGAGAGATTGCAAAATAATCTACTCCATGTGCGTGTATACCATGTCTCTCCTCCTCCTTAAAGTAGCATGTGTCAGGGTACCCTATGCAGAAAAAACAGTTATTTCATGCTGTAAACAAAATGATGACTTCTGGCCTATGGAAAATTTTTGAAGTAAACTCCCCAGCGAGCCAAGCTTGGAAGATAGCCTGAACTATGTGACCTTTCTGCCCTTGTATTAAGGCAAGAGGTCCTGTCACTATTTATGTGGGCTGAACCAGAGAGAAAGTAAAGGTAGTGTGTGAAGTGATAGAGCACAGAAAAATTACCTAGAGGTGATTCTATGGCAGAGAGGCTGGATATCATGCAGTCTCCTAGAGTGGAAAGTAGATTAGTAGAGGCAAAGTAAAGCAGTTGTCTTAGAAGCATTTTGAAGGCTTAAGGAATGTGATAAGAGGACTTAGGTAAAAGAGGACTTCAGGGTTCAAGGAGGGACTCACTTCTAGGAACAGTTTAGTTACAATGGGTGGCAGTGCTGCATACAGAAAGACTCCTCTGGGATCCATTTTATATCACTAAGAAAGATGCAGTTTGGGGGTCCTGTCTTGATATTGATGACACGTTTCAGCACACTGAAGGAAAATCCGGTTCTTGCACAGATAAAAAGTGTTCACATACTTAAACTAAGAAAGAGCAACAAAAGGACAAGGAGGTGATTTGAGACAGCCAGCGTGCTTGATCAAGGTCAAATCCTGCCTCACCCACCAAGTGGCCTTCTATGACTGAGTGACTACATCAGTGGAAAAGGGAAAGGCTACAGGTGTCACATATCTGGACTTCTGTAAGGCCTTTGGCATGGTCCCTCACAACATTCTTCTCTCTAAATTGTAGAGAAATTGATTTGATGGGTGGACTGTTCAGTGGATTGGTCACATCCAGAGAGTAGTGGTCAATAGCTCAATGTTCAGATAGAGATCAGTGGCAAGTGGTATTCCACAGTGGTCTGTACTGGGACCAGTACTGTTTCATATCTTCATGAATTACATGAAGAGCAAAATTGAGCACATCCTCTGAAAGTCTGCAGATGACACCAAGCTGAGAGTTGTGGTTGACAAGGCTGAGGCATGGGTTGACATCCCATCCAGAGGGATGTGAAGAAGCTTGAGAAGTGGGTCCATGTGAAATTCACAAGGTTCGAAAAAGCCAAGTAAAAGGTCCTGCATCTGGGTCAAGGAAACCATGGCATCAATACAGGCTGGGGAAGAAAAGAATTTCCCTGGAAGTGTTCAAGGCCAGGTTGGATGGGGTCTTGAGCAGCCTGGTCTAGTTGGAGGTGTCCCTGCCCATGGAGGGGAGGTTGGAGCTAGATGATCTTAAGTCCCTTCCAAGCCAAACCATTCTATGATTCTATGATTCTATGATTGAGAGCAGCCTCGCCAAGAAGGACTTCAGGATGCTGGTGGAAGAAAAGCTGGACATAAGCCAACATTCAGCCCAGAAAACCAGCCATATCCTGGACTGCATCAAAAGAAGTATGGCCAGCAGGCTGAGGGAGATGATTTCTGCCCCTCTACTACACTCTCACAGGACCCCATCTGGAGTACTGTGTTCAGCTCGAGAGCCCTCAGCGCAGGAGAGAAATGGACCTGTTGGAGTGGGTCAAGAGGAGGGCCTGAAAATGATCAGAGGTTCGGAGCACCTCTTCTATGCAGAAAGGCTGAGAGAGTTGGGGCTTTTCAGTTTGGAGAAAAGAAGAATCAGAGGAGACCTTATTGCAACCTTTCAGTACTTATAAGAAAGATGCGGAAAAACTTTTTAGCGGAGTCTGTAGCAATAGGAAAAGGGGTAATGATTTTAAACTAAAACAAATAAGTTTAGACTAGATATAAGGAAAAAATTTCTCACGCTGAGGGCGGTGAAACAGTGGAAGAGGTTGCCCAGAGAGATAGTAAAAAACCCCACCCCTGGAAATTTTCTAGGTGAAGTTGGATGTGGCTCTGAGCAAACTGATTGCATAGCAGATGACCTTTGTCACTGCAGGGGGGTGGACTAGATGACCATTAATAGACTCTTTCAAGCCAAACTATTCTGTGATTCTAAGTAGTGCAATAGAAAGTTTGGGGACCATTGAAGCATCTCTTCAGGTAAGGATGGGTCATAATGAACTGTGTAGTTGTCATCCCCCAGGCTCCTTGGCTGCTGCAAAGCAAATTAGCAGAGTTATATATGTTTGTGATGGTGGTAGAAATAGTGGTTTCTTTTGAGCATTCTCCTCCTGGAGTGAAATAAGAGTGGAAGAGAAGGGTTACTATGATAACTCCAGAAGCTATTCCCTCATACCGGCCAAAGGGAAGAAGACAGAGCCATAACGTCCCCTTTCTTGTTGGAGATGAGGATTGTCAGTGTGAGAGAACAGCGGTCTTTGATTATCACTATCAAGTCCAGAGATCAACACGAATGTTCAACGGGATTCATCTCAACTACCTCCTACTGAAGCAGCTGTTCTGTTGCTGCTGAAAGCCAACGTCTGCACTGGGAGTAATTCAGTGGATTTTACGCCAGGCCAGCTTAAGTAACTGAATACCTGTGATCATTAGATGTGCTTCTGGAGCATATCTATCAGTTTAGCTGCATCTGGAATGAATCTGATTTGTTCATCCTAAACTGAAAGCCAAACCCTAAAAGTAGGAATGATGTGAAAACTTGCTTAAAAAAAACTTATTTCTAATCTGAATTCAGAAAACTTGTGTAGATACACCTTGACTATGAGGGTGAACGTCACCTTGTACATTCTTTTCCAATGTGTCCCGTATCTCATGTTTCTGTGATAAGAAGTAAGGTAGTGTTTGCCTTTCTAATTATACTGCAGATTAGGCTGCGAGATGATGTCAAAACACAACACACATTATGAGACATCATATAAGTTACAAAATATTTCATCTTCAGCTTCATCTGGGCAATTTTACAAGGCCTGAGTTTACTGCTAAAAACTGAGAGCCATACACATCATGCAATCCCTACAATCTCATTATATTCTCCTACCTTTCCCATGTTGTATTTACCATATGTACTGCGTTCAGTCTGATTTCGTCTTTGAAGAGATGAACCTTTACAGCTTTAAAATGCTAACTACAGAATTAGAAACTGCAGACATGGTATAGTCGTATCTCATTTTGAGATATGACTCAAAGTTATAAAGCTTTCTTTGTTTTATAAGACAGAAGTCCATTTTAGACTAGTAATGCAATTCTATCTGAATGAGATATTCTCTTGTATTTCCTTTATTTGGTTTTGAGGTTATGTACTTTCTTCCTTTTCACTTCCTAAAAGGAGATCTTAAATGCCCATTTTTAAGGCTTTCTTTTCTCTTTTCTTTTCTTTTCTTTTCTTTTCTTTTTCTTTTCTTTTCTTTTCTTTTCTTTTCTTTTCTTTTCTTTTTCTTTTCTTTTCTTTTCTTTTCTTTTTCTTTTCTTTTCTTTTCTTTCCTTTCCTTTCCTTTCCTTTCCTTTCCTTTCCTTTCCTTTCCTTTCCTTTCCTTTCCTTTCCTTTCCTTTCCTTTCCTTTCCTTTCCTTTCCTTCCTTTCCTTTCCTTTCCCTTCCCTTCCCTTCCCCTTCCCTTCCCTTCCCTTCCCTTCCCTTCCCTTCCCTTCCCTTCCCTTCCCTTCCCTTCCCTTCCCTTCCCTTCCCTTCCTTCCCTTCCCTTCCCTTCCCTTCCCTTCCCTTCCCTTCCCTTCCCTTCCCTTCCCTTCCCTTCCCTTCCTTCCCTTCCCTTCCCTTCCCTTCCCTTCCCTTCCCTTCCCTTCCCTCCCTTTCCTTTCCTTTCCCTTTCCCTTTCCCTTCCCTTCCCTTCCCTTCCCTTCCCTTCCCTTCCCTTCCCTTCCCTTCCCTTCCTTCCCTTCCCTTCCCTTCCCTTCCCTTCTTCCCTTCCCTTCCCTTCCCTTCCCTTCCCTTCCCCTTCTCCCTCCCCTCCCCTCCCCTCTCCCTCCCCTCCCTTCCCCTCCCCTCCCCTCCCCTCCCTCTCCTTCCCTTCCTCCTTCCCCTCCCCTCTCCCCTCCCCTTCCCTTCCCTTCCCTTCCCTTCCCTTCCCTTCCCTTCCCTTCCCTTCCCTTTCCCTTCCCTTCCCTTCCCTTCCCTTCCCTTCCCTTCCCTTCCCTTCCCTTCCCTTCCCTTCCCTTCCCTTCCCTTCCCTTCCCTTCCTTCCCTTCCCTTCCCTTCCCTTCCCTTTCCCTT